>OZ043933.1:7500-4807500 GCA_964056405.1 Acronicta alni | reverse complement strand
GCAACACTGATTGATAAATTCTCTGTGGTTTATGGGTCACCAAAATACAGGCTGTGCCTAGTTTGGGGCCCATTGCTTCTTAAAACTGTCTTCCATCTGCTTACCTTTTGAATATTTCTTTCCGTACTATGTCTAAGTGTTCATTAAATAAAGTATTATTATGATTATTTAAAAAAAAACTAACAGATCTTGATCGCTTTTTGCCAACGGGGTATAAAGAAACACAAGATAGACAGTCAAGGTGAAGAGGCATTTGCACTGCAGTGGGACAAAAAAAAACCACATAACAAAATACAGAGCTTGCCCAGCGAAAAATTAAAAAGACACGCTTGGCTAGAAATTTCAATTTACAATATTTGAAAGTTGGCAACGGAGCCGAATTTCGTGTACTTCACGTGATTGGCCGGTAGGTAGCTTACCCGGCATTCGTTGGTACCTACTTCAACCAGACGAAGTTTTATAAATTTATTTTGGTTAGGTTGTTGAAAAAGGCAACGTTTTCGGCAACAGTAAAGTTGTTAGATTGGTGGTTCGTTGAGCTTTTGTGAACTGATGAAAATATAGTTTTAATTGAAATTCTAGTGATTTCTACAGCACCATCTAGTCCCAAACTAAGCAGAGCTTTTACTATGGGTACTAGACAATGGTTATAATAATTATATACTTTTTTTGTTAATAGATACTTATAATACATGAGATACACCCAGACAAACACAATCACTTATGTTCATCACATAAATATTTGTGTTGTGTGTGTGGAATCGATCCCACGACCTCGCATCGATCAGCAGTCTGATACGCAAACCAAACCACAGACGTCGTCGAGTAAATTTAACTTAACAGAACATGACATATTCTCTCAATGATCGAAGCGAAAGAAGTATGCAAGAATCGTAGCAAGTGGCGTTCTTTAGTTTCTGCCTACCCCTATGGGAAAAAGGCGTGAGTGCAAGTATGTAGGTATGTATGTATATAAATATATAGTATATACCTTCCCTATTTAAATCGGATATTGTTCAATATTTTATTAGTTTCAATCGTCCATTCAGTTAAAATCGGTCCAGCCGTTTCAGAGATTACCCGGAACAAACAGACAGACAAAAATGTTAAAAAAAATATTTTATGATGTAAGTACCGTTTAGACTTTCATATACATTTAGTGAAAAGCTGTTAATTTGGAATTGCAAACAGACACTTCAGTTTTATTTATGTGTATAGATTAACTTCCATCGAAGTCCCCTCATGTAGATCACAGCATTACGACAACACCACCAATATTCCTCTGTCTTCACTTACCATCTGTGACTTAGCAAACTTTCTGAACGACAAGCAGAAAACTTTTAATAACTCCCACAGACTAGACTTGGAAACAATTGGAAATTAATTGTATGAACTTAGCAACAACCCAGCCATCATTCTGTGTGCTTGCTTTTGTTAATAACGAGGCTAAAGGAAACTTCGATTTTGGTACCGCAGATTGTTTGGATAAAACTTCATACAATCACGCTTCTTGCTCCTAGGGGTTACAGAACCTATAAAATGCCACTTTTTGTTCACTTGTCTTCCGGCCGACTCTTTTGCAAGCATACACTTCCTTCCTACCTTCCCACGCGCTCTCGCAATGTATCGAATTACAGCCGGAAGCCAGAGGTCACCACTCCACTCCTGCAACAAGATATCAGTACGCCGCGCAGCTCTTTCCAAGCTTGGCATAATTACAACGTGTGCTGCGCCGTATCCTCAGGGCAAACCACGCAATGGTGACAACCAGTATGCAGATACTTTCCAAAGCCACCGTATCCTGAGAGCACCTACGTCAGCCGGAAACTGAGAGCACCATGGCGCCTCTCAAGCCACTCCCCATAGAACCTAGTGGCCTACAGAACGTTACTTGTCTTGCTACGATTATTGCATATTTCTTTTGTTTCGTCCACGTTCATACATCTTGTCACACACGTGCCGGTTTGCTAGTAGTAGGCAAGTGAGGTTTAAAGAACTTCAGGTTGGTGTAGAAATTTCTCCTGTCATCGCCATAGGTACTTTTTTCGCTTCGTCCACATTCACTATACTTCTCTTCTATACTATCATCATCATCAACAACCCACATTCTGTCCCACTGCTGGGCACGGGTCTCCTATCAGAATGAAGAGGGTTAGACTATAGATGCAGATGTATAGATATAGGTCAAGTATAGCAATTTAAAAATGACGCGCCCCCTTTTACGAGGGACCTGAAAACCCGGGTGAATTGTGACTGTATATTTTGTGCCTAGCCCTTCGGGGAATACAAGCGTAATGGTAGATATATCGAGTATGTCGGCAGCGTATTATTTGTATTGCTTTTTAAAGACTAGTTTTAAAGAGCAAAGCTGTAAGCTGCTTGAAGACTTCTTTCTCGTAAAACTTCTGCTAAGAGCTTCGATACGCGCTGCACTGGTAAGACTTGGATTTATTATAATCTAAAATGTTTGGAGTTATCTATCATTGCGTACATTCCTGAAAGAGGTGGGCAGAAGTGTACAGCAATTTTTGGCTGAAAGTGACAATAATTAGTTTATCCTCAGGATTTTTTTGACATGATACGAATATTTGCAGGCTTGATAGACATTTTTTTTATAATACTAAAGTCTATTGCGCCTGATGACACTTTTTAACCGTATTCATAAAAAGAAGGTTCTCATCTTGAAACATTTCTTGGTCACATTACTTCTTTGGTCCGATATCTTATAAAGCGATATTAGTTCCGAAGATAGACCACAAAATTAATGAATACAAATTAAGTGGATTATCTTCTAAAAAGTGTTAAACTTAATGGGTTTTTCTATGAAATTCTTCGTGGCAGCCCGGAGTTTAGGTTTGTGCCCGGTTACTGGCGATTTTGCCCCTTATAACATGGCACCTAAACATACGGGCGAACTGAAGGTGTAGGTACATAATATCCCTCCTAATGTTCGGGGAATACAGGCGTGATGGAAAGTTATATTCAATCATTGGAGTTTACTCAGGATACTCAAACACCGTTATAAAACAAAAACACAAACACCATAAATTTATGGGAAAAGCACAACACAAACAAAACACCTTTAACTTAGTAAAACAAACGATACTTTCAAACAAAATTGGAAAGTGGATGTAAAATTCTGACGTGTTTTTCCTCAAGTTTACAAAAACAGTAATAAATCAAAAACACGTAAACAAACTGAATAGGTAAAATAAAAAAGTTTCAACATAGTTTGCGCATGAGTGGATAAAAGTAACTTTTATTATTATTAAAGAAGAATTGTACAAAATGTTATTCTATAGTAGCCGCAGGGAATAAAGGTAAATCCTAGATAAAATAAAAGATAGAATAATCTTTCTTGCACACCATGAAAAAGAGCAACATAATTATGAACTAATTAAATTAAGGGTACAATGGCGGTCTTATCGCTAATAGCGATACCTACCAGACAACCTTTGTATGGACAGGAAAAAGAGATTAAAAATGGGGATAGTTCGGGGTGCACTAAAATAATAATATAAAAAATAATCATTACACCTTCAAGTTTCAGTACTTACTTATTACAAAATACTGGTCGATTTTAAATTTAGAGCAGAGAGGTAGTTATTGTAACATATTTAGAGTTGAAGCTGATACCTAAACTATCTTGTACTATAGGCATCAGCGCCCACCCCAAAATTAACATTCATATTTTAATTAAAGAAATAGGATCTAATCAAGGAAAGGGTAAGTATTTTTAATTCTAATTTACTAGAGGGAACTTAAAGGTAAGTTATTTAGATATTCCGAAGCATATGTGTGTGCGTGTGTGTGTGAGTGTGTGTGTGTGTATTTGTGGTGTATTATTTTATTTATAAATTTAAATTTAAACACACATATTTCATCAATACAACTCTAAAGCAGCGAGTGGCGATCACAATAGACCGATTGCATCCCAGTGATACTACACTCGAAAATAAATAATAATAATAAAACAATGTACAGAGGCCAGCACATCAAGCTACCACAATCTGCCAAATTTCTTTGATTGAATTTCAACTTTAATACAAAACAATAAGGTTCATATTCAATTGGGAAAATTTGACAGTTTTGGATAGGTTGACCTGCTGACGTCTGTACAAAGGAAAACATCGTGAGGAAACCTGCATACCTTAGATATTTTTCTCGACGGTTTATGAATTCTGCCAACCCGCACTAGGCCAGCGTGGTGGTCTACAGCCTTATACCACTCAATATGAGAGGAGACCCGTGCCCAGCAGTGACAGTTGGGTTGATGATGAATCTAGCCCAGCTAGGGGCAAACGAGAAATGACTGCTAACCCACTAGCAGTGTAAATATCCTGCTGATGGTGGCGTTTTGTCTCGGGCAGGCATTTATTTCCCTAAAACATGGTTCAACCGAATGGCGCCGATACACAAGTCATGCTCATGAACGGATGCCGTTGTTCAAAGTTGGTCGGATATTACTGTCAATGGCAGTAATTTTCTGATTAATTAGGTATTATAATGGATTATTGTACACGTCAAACTGCATTGTTCAGTCTGATGAACTATTCAGAACAAAATCGTAAACCATGATCAGCTGCAATAATGTTTGTTTTTAAAGGAGTTCCTAGTGTTTCATGCCATTTCTTCTCCATAACACTCCACTTTTAGGAACACTGTTCGAAAAAAATACACCGGCCACACTGAGGACACCTCCTCTGTAGATATACCTGAATTCCTGACATGGTCCTGGTGAAATTCATGAGTCCCATAGCTATGAAAATAACAATGGCCGATGATGCATGAGGATTCCGCAATAGATAAGGAATATACCTGAATTCATTATACATAAATATTTACACCATCCTTGAAGCCTGAAAAAATATGTCTGTTTGTTAGAGGATGGTGTAACGCAAACTAGTTACTGCATAGACTTTAATTTTGTATTTACTGATGGAATACTACAACTTAAAAACTGGCGTGCTACTTGTCTCAATTATTTGAATAGAGCCTGAGATATAGCTTGACCTCTCTGTTGTATGCAGACCCATAGAAAGAAGAGGTCATCACTATTGGTTTCTAAGTAAAGGTGACCGAAGCCACGGACAACACCTAGCTGTTTATAATTATTATAAACTAGCTGTTGCCCATGGTTTCATCCGCATCCCAAAGGGTTTTTTGAGAGAAAAGCTAGACTATGTTCTTCTCCAAGGTCTAATCTATCTCTGTAATAAATTTCATCAAAATCGGTTCAGCGGTTTAGGCGTCAAAGCGTAATAGAGAGATAGACAGATTTGAGTTACTTTCGCATTAGGTACGGATTCTTCAAAACCATTTGCCTTTCAATGTCACAGAGCAGAATAACGTCACTAAATAAAATTGCTCCAATGTGCCCCGCAGGCGCCGCAAAGACTAGCCCATTCTGGCGCGAATCCAATGGCTGTAATGTTCGCGAAATTCCCCCAATACTCGTATAGACGATTGTGCTACGATATTATGAGTGCAGAAGGTTTAGCTCGTTTCTAAATCTAAAAAGCTTTAATTAAAGCACTAATACCTACAAATACAAAATTTCTTTATTACTTATACATAGGTATATTTTACAAACTCATCATTCGAGATTTTTCCTATGTTGTGATCGGCTTTTTGTCTAATCTGAGGGCCTACTCCCTATCTCCGTCAACGAAGTTACGAGCCGTTCGAAAGTTCTCCGAAACTTCGGAATCCGATAAAACAAGTGTCAAATTCAATTTTTCGAACGGGTAAAAACACACCGAGAGTAGGGACAACTGTCAAATTGTGTTGTCATTCATTCTTAGTTCGGGGACCGAACGAATCATCCATCCGTAGGTGATACGGAGTAGGAAACGCCCGTAACTAAGGTCGAAACTACGGACTTCGTTATTAGGGAGTAGACCCCCAGATGCGGATGAATTCCAGTATATTACACAAAACAACTGCGATCAGACCTCCCAGAACTATTAGAGCAATACCCATATTACGAAGTCTGGTCTCCACCAAAGGAAAGTTGACACATTTTTGTTTTGTCAACACAAAAGATGTAAATTCTTCTTTGTTGGAAACCCCGCTTATTATTAGAAATTGTCCTAAGTAAGTAAGAAACGAAGAGAATGGCCAAAGGCAAGATGCGCAAAGACAAAGTCTCTATATTTTTACCAGACTGCTGTAGGATGGTCATCATCAACCCGTATACGGTCGCAGTGCTGGACACGAGTCTCTTCTGTATACTGTCCCAATACTCGGCACAGGTCTTCTCTCAGAATGAGAGGAATTAAGCTATAATCCACCGCGCTGGCATGCGAGTTGGCAAACTTCACACTCCGTCAACAAAATCTCTCAAGCATGCAAGAAGGAAGGTATTGTTTTCAATTTCTTTTGCATCCCTCAAAGCGTGAGCGCAGCGAATGTAACCTTCTGTGTCAATTTTGTGCGCCTGCATCGAGAAATGAATACGTGAATGAGATCGTAAACGTTAAATAGGTTGTTAACGCTGTTATAACATAGATACCTACTGTTTGCGATGCAATGTGATATACGCTTAAGTATGCATATAGGCATGTATGCGTGGTTTAGTGTGCAGACTTGTTACGAGTAATTTTAGACTTTTAGTTGGCGTCATTTCAGTTTAATACCGACTGTTATGGCCTGAAGTCACTGGCAGCACGGCACGACAGGGGATTATAATGCGACAAGTAGAAATATAACTTAATGTTATTAAAATAACATTGTAATTTCAATGACAATCATCATCGGTACAAAAACAGTTGCGGTTTTTTGTTGCAGTGGAATTTAAATTTTATTATCATAGTATCAAGTTATATTCCTATTCGTTGCAAAAAATCCCTTGCCTCTCGTGCCGTGCGGTTGCAGCCAAAATCTTGGAGGACGGGGGAGGATATATGTATATCTATAAAATTCGTGAATTATTGTCTACTTTAAGAAGTGTTGTCAATGTGACGAGTATGATGTTGCGGAGGATCTTGACCACTACGACCTCGGATCACGCCTGTCCTTATGTATGGTCGGGGTCATAAGTCGAGTAGCAGTTTCACAAATCTATCGCATCAAAACAAGTCGCACTTACGAACTTTTTCTATAACAAACATTTTGCACACATACACGATTTCGTATGGCACTCTCTCATGGGTTCGATGCGACACTAACATGAAGAAAACAAAACTATATTGTTATCTTTGTCTGGTATTGACCCCACACACTATCACCTTCTCGTAGTCATAATGTTTGACGTTTAAATGTTTGACGTGTAAATGTTTGCATTGAAATCACTCACACATGATGTGTGTATACGCGCAGTACCGTGCAAGCGAATGTGATCGTTGACATGCTAGGTACTGGACTTATGGCCATGGACTGTACAGTATGTACAGTCGGCAAAAAAGGTAGCAATGACATTTTACACAGATTAGATACCCCGTAAACCTACATAACTATTTTGCTGACCGTATGTGACCCTTCGTGAAATTCATTCAATAAGTTTTAAGTCTGCATCTGTAGACAAACAAATAATTTTGTTGGTCTGCAGATGCAGACTTTATTTTTTTTATACAACCTACTAAGGTAGCAAACAAGCCTATGGGCCACCTGATGGTAAGCGGTTACCGTAGCCTATAGACGCTTGCAACACTAACCAGGGGAATTACTTGCACGTTGCCGACCCTGTAAAACGAAATAGGAATAGTTGCCGTAATAAACACAACACAGCTCAAAGCAATGTTATTTCACTTCGATTTTCTGCAAGGCGGAGGTAGGTACCCCAGTCGGGAAGCTCCAATTTGAGTGGAATTACTACTACCATTATACCCCACCTCTCTTAACTTTTAATAATGTGAAAGCCCCGAGGCTCAAGACAACATGACTTACTTAAATAAGTACAAAATTAACTTTGCAATTGATTGTCAGATACAGCTGGTCTCTCGAACAACAGTCGTAAACAAACATTACTTGCCTTTGAGATAATTTAGCTCAATATTATACGATTTACCCAAGAGGTAAGAGCTCGTAGCTGAGTAATAACTACGCTGATATACCGATCTGCAAGGTTAAGCTGAGCTAGTCGCGGCTAATCTGTGGATGGGTTACTGTAGAAATTAGTATTCGGTGCTATGGAGACCTAACACTTCTTTCTCTAGTATAGGATAAAAAAAATCAAAGTCTCAAAATTTAAGGCCATATTAATTCACTACTAAACTTAATTACACAAAATGGTAAACTATGAATAATGTAGGTACTGGTAAAATGGTTATGGTAATGGTTTGAGAACGTGGTGTCTCCGATGAGATCTAAACGCGAACTGGCCCACATTTTGGTGGACGAACAAATGTGCATACTTGCGTTCGATGCAATTCTGCATTTTTGATGAGTGTCCGTTACCATTCTTAACACGAGACCCCTCGTTCGTCCCCCTATTCCTCGGAGAGCACGTAAAGCCGTCAGTACGGGTTCTCATACGACAATCGTTAGTGGTAGTCAGAAATCCAAAAAACATGACAACCAGTTTATCCTCAGGATATTGTTAGTATCCAGAAATTGGATAGTGGAGATCTGATGACAGATGCTTAGTGTAAATTACTGATATTCAGCTGCATCTGGTTAGACTAGTCAGCGCAGCTTCGCTTTAAATAAATTTATCATTTATTTTATTTTATATAAATATCGCCAGACTTTCAAACAGACACAGTACTACAACAGCAAGCCATTTAGAATACCTTTTACTTAAAGTAATGCTTTTCTAAAGCGACAATACCATCATAGTACGGGGGAAACACCAACCAGGTCCCCCAACTGGCTCCCTGAGTATACACGGACACCAAAGTGTCAAATTATATACTCAGTAGTGTAGTCCAGCTAACGCATAGCACATATATAAATAAAATCATAAGAACTTACAGTCCACTTATAATGATATACAAAGTATTAAGTTAATTATTAACAGTACAATAATTACCTCCAGAGTGTTAAAAGTTATAATGTGCATACATATTCAGCTTAACCTCGCAGACCGATTGATTAGCATAATAATTACTTAACTACGACTTTCGCCACTCTTTGTATTTTTATTCTAGTAGAGTAGTAGTTTTCTGCTATCTATTTTATCACTTACTTCAACGAAAAAGTCTGTAACAAAGAATGTAGTTTCCACGATAACAGACTCATAACAATAAATTATCCTTGTAACAAACTAACAATATCTCAGAGGATCTTAGTAAGCCGGCGCCGCAGTGTCTCGACACGATCATTTGGATCTTGTCCAGTAGAAATCATCTAGAAACGTCTTTACGTAACAAGAATAAGGCATTTCTCTACGCGACTGTATCAGAAATGAGGAGATCCGTAGAAGAACGAAAGCTGCCGATATACTTCAAATGATTAGCAAGCTTAAGTGGCAGTGGGCGGGGCATACTTGCGCGCTGCCGACCCTGTAAAACTTAAGAAGAATAGTTGGGTTGGCAGTATACCTAAGGGTTAAAGTCCCCCCACTGCCATATCGTTTCCTCGCGGAGCACTGACAACCTTACTCACCGTAAGAAATACAATATAGCTCAAAGCAGTGTTATTTTACATCGATTTTCTGCAAGGCGGAGGTACTTCGCCAGTCGGGCAGCTTCAATTTGAGTGGAATTACTCCTACTATGCCCTACATCTCTTAGAAAATATCATCATCATTATACTTTTACTCTAAAATCTTAGGTATTTATAAGAAAGAAACTTAATTTATAGGCCACTAGAGTACACAAAAGGCAATAATATATATACAAATACCACTACATACCTCTCTTAAAAAAATTTAAGAGAGGCATAGCTCGTAGAAGACCGACAGACCGTAAGTTTTTGCATCCAGGCGACATTTAACCAGACTTTGTGGAAGACTATGGGGGAAGACTTTGTGCAGCAGTAGACTCCACGAGGAAACGTTGTGTTTTGTTAGGGTTTGACTTTGACCCTTAATCTGCCAACCCAACTGTTCCTCTTTCGTTTTACGGGGTCGGGAAAGAGCAAGTGATACCCTTGATGTTACAAGCGACTTTAAGCTACGGTAACCATTTACCATCAGATGGGACGTATACTTGTATGCCACAGTGGAATAAAAAAAGAATCGCTTTTGGCTGAAATGATGATGACGAGAATTTGAAGATAACAGTAGTAGGAGCGTGTAAAGTAGAAGGGCCAACTGGCAACTTAGACTTTCTTTATTGTGATAAGATATCAAGCAATCATACACGTCGCCTGGTAGTAAGAGGTACCCTCGTCCGCAACCTATAGACACTAGCAACGCCAGTGGTATCACTCTCGTGTTGTCAGCTTGAAACATCAGTTGCCAGTAATTTCACTCTCTACATTGCCATTCAAACCGGAACACGATAATGTTAGCATATATTACACTGGCTACATTGCCCTTCAAACCGCAACACAATAATGTTACCACATTATTGCTTAGCGGTAAAATATTTGGTAATACGGTGGTACCATGTTAGACGGACTATGCAGCTTGAAAAAAGCCTGTAGCGACATCTACCGCGCTACATAGATCTACGAAGGCCTGAATCGCGCAAGCAACATCCGCAACGAAAAGTTGCATATATACAACCGCCCGACATCAACCGAAGGGCCGTAGCCCGCCAGGCACAACACCCGCCTGGTTGGTGGATCCACCCTTTTCGTTGGAGGGACAATACACCTCGCCTCTCCACAAGCCTACCTTGTATGTACAGTCTGGGGCCATAAGTCCAGTAACACGTCAACGGTCATCTTCGCTTGCACGGTACTGCGCGTATACACACATGTATGAGTGATTTCAATGCAAACATTTACAGGTCCAACAGTATATAACTACGAGAAGGTGATAGTGTGCGGTTTGTCACTGAGGCAAATGGTCATTATATCGCACTCTTTCTGTCTAGATAATGATGAAAGAGTGCCAAATACGTTTGTTAGAGAAAAAGGTCTAAATTACTTATGACCCCGACCGTACCGGATTGTTCAAAATAGAGTTTCGATCTATGCAGTTTCAGAGTCGAAAACGTCATAATTATTGGAAGAACATAACTGTGTAATGTTTAATAACTGTGTGTTTGACTAGGTGTTTCTTAGTAGACGCACTGGGCGTGCGTCGGTGGACGCAGACAGACCTTCTGCCTCCATGAGCTGTGGCCTGCGGGCGGTTGAATTGCGGGATTCCACCGCCCGACCAGATAATGGCCCCAGTTTGGTAACACGCATGCTCAACACACGCGTGCCTTCAGGTAGGATGCAGGACAAAGCCTCGCTTATTTATGGGGTCCAGCGAATGGTGGTCCACAGCCTGATAAGGTCGGGGTGAATTGCACGGATCCCATGACCATGACTATAAGGCGAGTAAAGGAAAGTGCGATTTTTAGTCGGTACGAGTCCAACATACCCTGCCGCCTCCCGAGGCCTCCCCAGGGGTTCTAGAAGGATTGGGCCTAAGTAGCTTTGAACCGTGAGGAATGGAAGGAGGGTAGGGAGGCTTTTACCCTGCAGTGGGACGACAACGGCTAAATAAATAAATACATTAAATCCATTGTCTAGTACCACAGTACAAACTGTGCTTAGTCTGGAACTAGATGGTGTTGTGTAAAATACCTGCTTTACCCTTCGGGGAAAACAGATGTGATTATTTCCCCTAAATCCGCGGGTGCGCCTATAAAGATATATTACCAACGTGAACATGGAACATAATTACTTTTTTTATGGCCAAATGTTGGCCACAATTTCGCTCGCTGTAATCAAACTGCTGCGGAATTTGTTGCTATAGCTACTCGTATACTTTTATACCCATTATGGCTTGTCAGTGCCATTTTTTATAAACAGAGAGCTGAAAAGGGATTGTCTACCCTTCTTTCCCCGCCCTTCCTGTGTAAGTTTTTAGAGAACCGGTATCGTCTAACGACTGAAGTCATTTGGTATAACAATGAATATTATAGACGATTGCTATGATGTATGACTGCTATGCTTGAGCTCTTGGGTTTGATTCTAATGTAGAGAAAATTGTAATCGGGCATTTTCTATGCTTTCCTCAGTAGCAGCTCAGAGTTTGGATTTATATCCGGTTAGTGGAAATAGGGTCTTCCCTATTACATGGCCTAAACATACCGGCGAACTGTAAGTCTACTTGAGTACACGTCTGCCTCAACGAACCGCTTTTTGAGCAGAAATCCAATACGCCTGACAACTAACGTATCCTCAAATATTATCTTCTTGGTATTGCCAAGCAATTTGGTTGCGTAGGTCTGATATTGGTATCTTCGTGTAAAATAGGGATATCCAGTGGTGTCTGATTAGATTGGAAGCCGCCCCTACCATGGGAAAAGCCTCGGACGATGATGATGTCAAGGACGCGAGTGTTGTACACGTAATGGCTAAGGTTAGAGCGGTTTCCCACTACGTCCAATCCGAAACCAGATCAATCCGTGAAACTGTCCGGAGAAGTCGTAGAACTACATATTTGTATGGTAGTTTGCACACTAGATCCGATTTCCGTCATCCGATTTCTCTACGTCATCCGTTGAAGCTCTCTCTCTCTCTCTGTATTTTCACAGGTTTGGATAGGATTCGGATCGGACGTAGTGCAATACCGCTCTTAGGTATCGCAACCGCTTACCATCAAAAGGCTAGTGGCAAAAGGTGTCTCAGTACTATCTGTACAGAATCCAGTACTTTATACTGCACTGTTGTTGGTTTCATACCTGACACAACTATTTAGTAAGAGTACTTTGTGTAGATTGTTAGCTTATTTATAGTCCCCCGTGACACGACTTGTCCCCTAACCCTGGAACTGTCTTTTTAAAACAAAGAATATAAATTTATAAATAAATAAATAAATTATTAATAATAATATTTTTAACCCCAGATTTCACGACAGGCCGAATTTGACGATGTCTGTAGTCTAGTGCTTTGATCACGAGATCAAAGGTTTGATTCCCACAGAAAACAAAAATTTATGTGATGCACATAAGTGTTTGTGTTTGTCTGTGTTTTTCTTCTTATTTGTATAATAAATATTTATTTACAAAAGTGTTTGAGTATTATATTCATTATCTAGTACCCATACCACAAGTTCTGCTTAGTTTGGGACTAGATGGTGCTGTGTAAAATGACCGAAATATTTATTATGTGAATAAATGATTATTATTATTATTATCTTTATTCATTTATTTATACATATTATTGATATTTTTAAATATTTAACAAATAGTATAAAAAGATTGTGAAATATTTAAAAATATAAAAAATAGTAGCCCACCGGTATCGGGAACAGTATCCAAGCTACCGGTGGTCAGGGCCCCAGCGAGAGGAACCTCCTGATGATGCGCGCCGTGTCCAGGAGTACCGCCTTCTGCATCAGACCCAGCCGCCTAACGAAAGCCTCCTCAGATGTAAGTCGAGGCTTTTGGCTACTAGACCATGGGCTTATTATTATTATTTATTACATAATTATTTATTTCAAAGAGTGGACAACAAATACTCTAAACAATTTAAACAAAGTGCCTATTTGGCAAGTTTGTTTTGTAATAGGATGCCGTGAAACGGTGTGTTATGTATTAAATTTTAAACTGCAATAAACGGTTGTAATAGCGGGCTTGCATCAAAGGCAGACCGCTTTATAGCCGGCAGTTAAAGCCGTTTGAGCGTTCAGTTAGAAACAGTTTGTGTGATATGCCATATTATATTTATTAATGTATATGTAGCAAGAATTTGTGGCGTATACAAACACCTATGTAGCTAGAAACTATTAAGCACTGCACAGGCATACGTTTCTTGTTATCATTAATAAATTACAAGTGAATAGTTTCAGGGATCTTCAGGGAGCCCTAATACCGATAGGTGACATCATGGCTGACCAAAAAGGAGATAGGTTTGAGGAGATTTTGATCCAGATTGGATCCAGCTAGCACGGGATTGAGATAGATGGTGGTGTGAGGAGAGGCCTTTCTCCAGCCGTTGGACTAATCTTAATCGTTCGTTTGAATGATAGGAATCTTTGAAATTATGATACTGGTATGTTTTTGAAAGTCGCAAAAGCAGTGAAGGTCTCGAGTTCGAATCCAAGGCACCTCTGACTTTTTGAATTCATGTGCGTATTAATATTTAATTATCACTCGCTTTTTAAACGGTGAAGGAAAACATCGTGAGGAAACCTGCATACCTTAGAGATTTTTCTCGACGGTTTGCGAAGTCTGCCAACCCGCAGTAGGCTAGCGTGGTGGACTATAGCCTAATCCCTCTCAATATGAGAGGAGACCCGTGCTCAGCAGTAGGACAGTATATGGGTTGAGGATGATGATGATGTTTTTGAAATAGCTCACCTCTTTAGGTCCTAAATAATACAACCCATCATCCAATCAATCATCAACCCATTTACTGTTACACTGCTGGACAAGGGTCTCCTCTCGAAATGAGAGCGGTTATAGATCACCACGCTGACTTAGTGTGAGTTGGCAGATATCTCATGCCGCCATCGTAAAAATCTCGTATGAAGGCATGTAGGTAGGTTTCCGTGAGATGTTATGCCATAATTACGCAAATGATTGCAAAAGTGAGGACCAGGGGTTTTTTGCCTAACCAGACTCCGGATTGTTACTGAGAATATGCTAGATAATGAAAATAACACTTTGATAGTCCTGGTAATCGACCCCAAAACCTCACGCTCCATAGCCACTTAAAACCACTACACCGGAGACAGTCTTACGAAAACATGAACGCATGACCATAAATTCTTTAATTACATTAAAACCAAGAAACGAAGGTTGCCTTTCATATTTCCAACCTAGTAATTGATTTAATTAAATTGATCCCAATAGAAACACTGTGTTATAAAATGCTTGCGCAATTCTTCCTCGAAATTTAAACGATTAAACATGGATATGGTTCCAAGAAGAATATAAAAATTATCGCTGGGCCACACTTTTTTTTATACCACTGAGGTGGAGGAGTAAACAAGAATACCATAAGCGGTTACCATAGCCTATTTATGTAGACGCTTGCAACACCAGTGGTATTACTTCGGCTTTACCGACCCTGAAAGAGGACTGAGCCCTTATACTGCCAACCCAGCTGATTGGCAATATAAGGGTTAAGGCTCCTCCCCCGTACTGCCATCACAACGTTTCCTCGTGTAGCACTGGCAACCACTGTTTACTGTTAGGAATACTACACACACTCAAAGTAGAGTTATTTCATTTCGATTTTCAGCTTCTCTGGGCTAGACTGAATGAGGATTGGCTGGAATTAGGACTCTGTTCGCCCATCATCATGCGACCCCACAGTAGACTGTAGCACAGGGATCACGTGCTGCCGTGCACAGAAAGGTTCAGTGGAATCTCTTTACAGTGTCCCCAGGGATGTACCCTAAAAGACGTTGCGCAGAGGGGTTCGCTCCAAGAGGACACAGGGCGTCCATGTGCCGATGGTGGCCGCCAGGGTAGTTTTAGTGGGTCTACGGGAATTAGACCAGGGACTGTGGGATCCACAATTAATTATTATATATTTAATTTATACGTTATCTGTCATTTTCATCTATATATCCATTTTATTATTCATAGTCAATCAATCATTATATATTATTAATCAATTATTATTGTTATCATCATTTATTTATTTTTAAAACCATTATAATATTATCCTTTTTACGCACATAATAAACTCATACCTACATCACTTTGTTTGCATCCGGGACGCCTCAGATAAGGCTCAGTTGAAAATCAGCTCCAGGCACTTGCTGCCTTGCATTATGCTGAACTGGGCCCATTTTCCACAGCCGTGAGGCACAATAATTTTGCTAATTATGTATTTTTTATTATTTTATTTAGTTTGTCATATTCTTTTTTGTACCTTAACTTTGACAAATAAATCTTATTTCTTTCTTTCTTTTCTCACACTCCCTGTATATTATCACTATGAAATTTGAGATTGTGAATGAACACATGATACAGGAGAAAACGAAGTGGGCATTAAAAAGATAAAAAAACGATACGTCCTATAGATAAACTTTTAGAATTGTATTATATTGCCCTTAGCCGGGCACAACGTCAAACTCCAAGCTGCTAAAATTTCACAGAAAAACCCAACAAGACTTTCCTTAACCTGGGAATCGAACCCAAAACTCTAAGCGTAGCAATCGCGCTTACGACCACAACGGTAGAAACTTTTATTTTTTAGTATAAACTCTCAGTGATAAATAAGTTTTATTCGATACCTACTTATTCGGCCATCTTTGGATTCTCGTAGACCACCGATAGATTCATTGACTCCGTAATAATTCATGAAACTTACCACAGGGAAATCAGAATAAAAAGTTATTCTGATTTCCCTTGAGAATGCTGACTTAAAAGCACTTCGTGACAGTCGATACACGAGTACTTTTGTAAAACTTTATAGATATCTGTGTTATTGAGGAGAGTTGGAGGATATAAACAGTGAAATATACATAAATATAATATATTGTAATATACCTAGATATATCTATAAAGGATGATTTTTATATCACGCTCCAAATTTTAATAGTAAGATCTTTATTGAAAATTGAAAATAACAAATAAACACATGTTTTTTTTTAGTATCCACTCAGTACTAAAATATTGAGATAATAGCATCACAAGTTGTCCAAAAAGAGTCAATGTTTGTGGACATAATGCGCGCGTCGACCACTGACGTCAATGACCGTCCGCCCAATCATCGATAACAATCGAAACATAAATTGAAAATTTTCCCTTCACACTTTTACGGGCTTAGGACCGTTGCGGATAGAACAAAATTTTATTTTGAAAATTTTACCTACTTATTTTTTTACAAAAAAAACCGTACCGTAATTTTTTTTTAATTGGAACGTGATAAAAAATGATCCTGTATATTTTATTATGATTATGATTGGGCTGATCACATCAACTGCATGCACCATGATCGCAGGGCAAGAATCTCCACACAATTGGTGCCTGAAGACGATAGGCGTCGTCGAGGCCGGTCCAGAAATAGTCGGCGGGACGACTTGGATGCGTGGGGCCTAAGCCGGCGAACTGTTAGCGTACATTAGTACACCGCTGCCTAACCCTTAAGTAAGTTGTTTATGACCTCGACGTAATAGTGGTAAACAAGCATACGGCCCACCTGATGGTAAGCGGTTACCGTAGCCTATTGACGATTGACGCTTGACACCAGGGGTATCACTTGCGCGTTACCGACCCTGTAAAACAAAGGAATAGTGGGGTTAGCAGTATAAGGGTCAAAGTCCCCCCCACAGCCAACACAACGTTTCCTCGCGGAGCACTGGCAACCTTGCTCACCGGAAGGAATACAACACAGCTCAAAGTAGTGTTATTTCACTTCGATTTTCTGCAAGGCAGAGGTACTTCCCCAGTTGGGCAGCTCCAATTTGAGTGGAATTACTCCCACAATGCCCTACCTCTCTAATCATTAATTTGGATGTAATAGATAAAATGAGTTGAAGCATATTGTGGAGGGATGAGGTTGTCGTGTCGTTTAACGTTAAGCAAGTAACGTTTTAGTGTCATCGCTGTGCCTAACCGACTAAGTTTATAGAGAACATTGAATACGGCTCTGCCAATCAGTTTAAACTTTACCTGACTCTTCAATACCATAGTTTTGGCCGAGTTTGCATGCCGGCTAGAAAACTTTGTGAAACTTCGAAACTTACGTTTCAGTTACCCGCTCGTCGTAAATTCTCTCAAAAGTTCTAAGCAACGGAAATGCTAAATGCAATTTTCATTAGAAACTAGCTCCAGAATTCGACTTCAATTAATAAAAAACTTTGTCAAAGATTTTTGTTAATTGGATATTTTAAATTCCCTTAGTTTATAGTAAATATCAACCAAATCAAATTTTATTTGGAAACATAGTTACAACAATTTGCAAGATCTTCAAGAATAATCTATATTAATACGTGGACCGAAAACTTGTACTCCTTTTTAAGCATATTGCACGCACGGAGGAATGTGAGATTTGGCACAGTTCAAATTAATATTGAGGAGCGCAGAAAGCTAAAATATATACATCATTTTTACAAATAGGTTACTAAGGATTTGCACCTTAAATTTATTATAATAATTATAACGACAATTAATGACAATTCGACCGTCGACGCCGAAGAAGACCCAGAAAATGCTGGCGGGACTATTTGGACGCTTTCCAGCCAAACTAGCCTCAGATAGTACTGAACAGAGATCAGTGGAAGGAGATGAGGGAGACCTTTGCTCAGCAGTGGGATCATATAGGTTAGAAAAAAAAGAAAATTATAATAACTTCTGTTATTATAATATATATTGGGAAATCTCCTGGGTACGACTGGCTCAGTGTTGAACACCTGAAACGTGCCGGTAGGCATCTGCCCAGAGTCTTAGCGTTGTTTTATAATCTTTGTATATCGCATTCCTACTTACCCCGTGATATGACTAAAACTGTGGTGGTACCTATTGTTAAAAACAAGACTGGAGACATATCTGACAAAGCAAACTACAGACCAATCTCGCTAGCTACAATTGTTGCCAAAGTTTTCGATATTCTCTTGAACGTCCAATTAAATAAACTCATCACATTGCATGATGCACAGCACGGTTTCCGACAAGAACTATCAACTGAGACGGCAATATTGTGTGTAAAAAAAACTGTTAATTATTATGTCAATAGATAGACTCCTGTTTTTACGTGTTTCTTAGATATGTCGAAGGCATTTGACATGGTTATGTATGATAAGCTATGGGACAAATTGGAAAAGTGAAACATTCCACCGGAATTAATTAGTATTATAAAGTATTGGTATCGACACCAATTAAACTATGTGCGCTGGGCAGATGCATCGTCTGAAGAATATAAGATGTAATGTGGGGTGAGGCAGGTGGGGTTAACCTCTCCCATATTGTTCAATTTATATATAAATGAACTTATATGTGAACTCAGCAATATGCATAAAGGTTGTTATATAGATGGTGTAGCATTTAATAATATCAGCTATGCCGATGATATGGCTTTATTAAGTCCTTCAATAGCGGGACTGAGGGATCTGCTGGGCGTGTGTGAGAGGTTTGCTGGGGAGCACGGTTTAGTATATAATGCTAAGAAAAGCGAAATTGTTATTTTCGGAAAAAAAACCATCCGTGAAATTTCCACCGAGAAATTTAACGGGCGAGGTCTTGAACCGTGTTCAACAGTTTAAATATCTTGGCCACATTTTGAATGTCAATCTAAAAGATGATTGTGACGTTGAACAAGAACGGAGATCGTTGGCGGTTAGAAGCAATATGCTGATCCGGAGGTTTGCTCGCTGTACGCCGGAAGTAAAGCGAACGCTTTTTAAATCTTATTGCCAGATATTTTACACGTGCAGCATCTGGACTAGTTGTACGCAGAAGAGCATCAACGCTCTTCGGGTCCAATATAATAATGCATTTAGGATACTGTTGGGGTTGTCACGGCTGTGTAGCGCCTCGGGTATGTTTGCCGACGCTCACACTGATGGATTTGCGGCGATTAGGCGTAAGCGTGCAGCATCGCTGCTGCAAAGGGTGCGTGACAGCCCAAACCGCCTCCTCAATGTAATTGCGGGCAAATTCGACTGCCCTATTATGAATTGTTTGTCCAAATTACATGTACTAACATAGATATTAAGTTCTTCTGTATACTAACAACTTATGGATTAATTTCTAAAATAAAGTACTTATTATAATTGACTTCTGCATAAAATCTTAAAGCTTAATCTGATCTTAGTTTCGGAAACTTCCTAAAAGTATGCCTAGAATGAGGCATCACCAAAGGGCTATTAATATCTATAGGGCTATTAATATTAATATCTATAGGCTTAGGTACTCACGTATAGTATATTTCTTGTCTGAATGGCGGGAAGATCTCGTAGTTTGTGACGTGCGCCTCTTGTAACGCATTATGTATTCTGTGGAAGATATAATGTAAGGATAAATTTATAGTACAGCAAACTTTTTACAATGTTAGGGTTGGTAATTAATTATCACTCGCGGTTTTTTTAAAACGGTGAAGGAAAACATCGTGAGGAAAGCTACAGATTTTTGTCAACAGCGTGTGAAGTCTGCCAACTCACACTAGGCCATCGTGGTGGACTATAGCCTATCCCTCTCAATCTGAGAGGGGACCCGTGCCCAGCAGTGAGACAGTATATGAGTTGATGATGATTCGAAATGAAACTGTGAAACAGAGTTTGTGTGTTCTTTTCTTCTTCTTTAATTTTTGATCCCATATTCCCATCCCTATTGATTATTGTTTCTAGATCCACGTGAGCGAAGCCGCGTGCAAAAGCCAGTTTCAAATATTTTCCATGTAAAACAAGAGAAGAACAAAATTTCGTATCTCGAAATTTTATTTGCTAGGAAAGTTTCAACAATCCCCGAACTTGACTCAATATCCAAACAATAACAGCAATTCTGTTGGGACACCAACTTAACCTTTAGTGAAAGATATAAAATTTTGTTACATTCAACGAGCAACGGTAAAATTTTAGTGCACAAAGTTGCATGAACCGACAAAATATCTAGTTTACACTCACAACTCTTACTAACATAATATTGATTTTTGATTCTTATGCGAATATTAGACATTGAAATAAAACTAAGAACTTTCTTTTTGGATTTTATCGCGTTATATTGATAATATTATTAATTCTGACGCTCCGGACTTTTAATAGCGTCCATTTTACCCGTGAACATGGACGCTGTAAAGGGACCGAAACGTAATTAATAATTATTTATTTATTCCCAACAATATCCTTACAGACTAATTCCAATTCGATATTGAGGTATCTTAATTTCTACAATTATAAACTACGAGTAACTAAACAGTAAGAAATTGCTATCTTTGTGAATTCACTCAGAGTACAATAAAATTAATCCACTAAAATAATATCAATATAACGCGATAAAATCCGTAAAGAGTAGTTTTATTTGAAACTCTTACCAACCTTAATAACTACGCAGCTGAGCAATCGATATATCGGATAGGCTGCGCTTACTTCGGTTAATTTATGGATGAGTGACCAGTTTTAACTCATCGAGAACTCTTCGTTCAAGCGTCTGTAGGTTACGGTGACCGCTTACCATAAAGTGGGCCGTATGTTTGTTTGCCACCTTAATAGTATAAAAAAATCTTACATCTTTTTCGGGATTGGTTATTATGCCATGGTAATCTGTTTTTATTTTAGTATCCTTTACGAAGGCAATTAGGTATTGATCCTTGTCGATTCTTTGCTTTTAAATCAAACTGCATCATTCTTACATTGATAAAACCACATTTAAAATATAAGAAAAGTATTGCCAGCATTAATTACTTAAAGATCTATGGCCGACCTCTATGGTCTAGACTCTAGTGCTTCGACTGCTGATCACTAGGTCGTGGGTTCGATTCCCACATGACATAAATATTTATGTGATGAACATACGTGTTTGTGTTTGTCTGGCGTATTTCTTTATAAGTATGTATGTATTTATAAAAAAGTATTTAAGTATTATATCCATTGTCTAGTACCCATACTACAAGCTCTGCTTAGTTTGGGACTAGATGGTGCTGTGTAAAATACCCCAATGTATTTTTTTAATTATTGGAATTTCTTGCCGACTCGTCTTCATAAGACCCACTATTTGGAACTGTGCAACTAGTTATTGGTATTAAAAAGTACCTGCAATCATGGTGTAATTGAAACGTATGTGTCATACTTATTGGTTTGTCCCTTGTGCCCGAACACCTGCACGAAGATCGCTATGCGACCACGCCTAACACTATTAAGGTAGTCTTAATATTCCTCGCAAATTAAGTATTTAATTATTGACATATTATGATAAGAGGAAGAAGAATTGAAACAAATCTAACGTTTGACTTATTCATATTCCAGTGATACCCTAGTGGTATGACCATTGGACTGCCAAGTCGAAGGTCTCGAGTGCGAACCCAAGGCACGCACCTCTAACTTTCCGAAATCATGTGCGTATTAATAATTAATTATCACTTATTGATTTCTGACATTTACGCGAATATTATACATTGAAATAAAACTACTTTCGTCGGGATTAATACTATCAATATACGCGATAAAATCCGTAAAAAGTAGTTTTAATTTAATTATCACTTGCTTAAAACGGTGAAGGAAAACATCGTGAGGAAACTTGCACGCCTTAGAGATTTTCTCGACGGCGTGTGAAGTCTGCCAACCCGCACTAGGCCAGCGTGGTGGACTATAGCCTAATCCCTCTCATTCTGTGAGAGGAGACCTGTGCCCAGCAGTGGGACAGTATATGAGTTGATGATGCTGATATTCCAGTGTGCTTACTCTAGAAAACACTAACAGGTAGATATCATCAAAGTCTTTTATAACAATATAAAGGAGTAGCACAAAGTACCTACCAGCATAATCAAAGGCAAAGTACAAAACTGGCATCAAGTTCTCAAAGACTTTCAACTAGACGTTGCTATGGCAACAGGCCATTATGTAGACTGAAGACATCTCAGATTTATTATCTTACAAAGTTGAAGGGAACTGTTTTGACGTATGTTTGGTATGTTTTCCTACAGTATCGCGTGTAGTAACAATTAGTAATGCTACATAATAACGTCCTAATTAAGTAATTTAATTGAGCTAGGTTTTTGGGTGGGACTGCCTTATTATCTAGTGATCGAAAGTGTGACTGCTAGAAGTCTGGCGTCGATTCCCAAGTCAAGAAGTAGGTATTAGGTTTATCTACAAATTTCTCAGTAGCAGCTCAGAGTTTGGATATATTTGTACCCGTTTGTTTAATGAGGGGCTAAGTAATAACTAAGCTGATCAACCGATCTGCAAGGTTAAGCTGCACTAGTCGCGGTCAGTATGTGGATGAGTGATCATTTTTAACACATCGAGACCCCTCCGTGCCTCGGAGACCACGTAGCCACGTAAAGCCGTCGGTCCCGGTTGTCATACGAACATCTTTGACAATCGTATTAGTGATTGTAAGTAGCCAAAAGGCTTGCAAACAAGTCTATTCTTAGGTTATTGGTATTGGCCAGAAATTTGTTTGCGGAGATCTGGTGAAATGTGTACTGTGACATAATCTTCTCGTTGTATCGTCGTCTTTAATCATTGTTTTGGTGCAAGATCGAGACATTAGTAGTCTTGTTAAGCTAAGAGCGCTTAGCTTAACAAGACACAGAGTGATCTCAATGACTGCAAATAGTCTCCTATCAACAGATTGACTGTAACAAGCTGACCTGAACCTCGAACGTGATCGTCAGCTAGCCGCAAGCATTGAGTAATTAATTACTGTGTACTAGAGACGACACGCGATACTGTTATTATTTACAGTCTGCATGTAACAAAAATCATATGTATGCTGATTAAATAAACGTGCACGTCAAGTTATTTCCTTTTTATACAAATACGAGAAAGATACAAGTACAAGAAAAAAATATTTTCATATAAACCAATAGGCACATATGAAATATCGAATCTAGGTGCACACAACACTTACTAATTACCGTAGAATAAACCAAAATATATCTACTTATTCGTAAGTTTATCTTATATGGTATGGAGCATGCATAATAATATACTTATGTACCATACTATGGACAGTTTAATAAAATTATGTTTTATAACAAAAAAAAACATGTTTTACGTGCTTGCAATAATACATGCGTCAATATAACATTGAAATAATTTATGAAAACCAAATGTAAAATAAAAAGTGAAATGAACCTTTAATTAGTAACCTTACCTTTTACGGTATCAAATGTAAAATAAAAAGTGAAATGAATTAGTAACCTTACCTTTTACGGTATCAGTAATTTCTTCAATCTTATTTAGCACAACCAGTTCCACAACTATTTGCGAAAGAACTAACGATATGTTAACTATAACTACGCGGAAGACTATATTTTAACAACAATCTATCTAAAACATCAACAATATTAATATTTTATATCTGAACACATAAATGATTCTACACGTATTATTGTTTTGGCTTAAAACTAGGTTTGCAACCCCAAAAATTTATTATACAAATGATTAATATGTCCATAAAAATCGATTTTAATTTATAATTTTCACATTTTCATTCATTATTATTGGTAAAAACGCTAATTTCATGAGTTTCGCTCCAGATTTTGTGATTTGACATTTTATGCGGGGCTGCCAGTTACTTATCAAAATTTACCCTTTTTTGTGATGTAGAAAATTCTCATGGTACTACAGGAGGAAATAGTTTAAAGTTCCAAAAAATGCCGCAATTAAATAATTTACCTATTCTTATGTTTCCATGAAAAAGTAAATAAGAAATTGTCATAATCAAATAACTGTACATACGACTAGGTACAGAGGCCAGCATATCAAGCTACTCCAATCTGAGAAATTTCAATAAAATACAAAATAATAAGGTTTTATTCAATTGGGAAATTTAATAGTTTTGGACAGCTTGACCTCCTGGTGTCTGTATATGTACCCCTACAGTTCAAGTATAATTATGCGCATTTTATAGGCTTTCCGTACTATGAGAGGTCAACTTAAAATATACCATAACTTGGTGTGCATCCGTGAGAACACTAAAGAAATATAACGAACTGTATTTTTTTCTCAGTAAAAATGGTCCTACATTTCTTTTTCATTAACTTAAGCCAATAACATAATAATTAACAAAAAAATAATCTATAAATAAGCTCACAAGTGACATAAATATACCCCTATTTTGCCGTACAAATATCATCTTGTATTTGGCAACACAGCTTCACGCATGCGCAATTTTTCCCCGGGTTCGCGCCAGATGTTCTCACAGTTTTGGTAGTTTTATTGATCTGCGTGGCGCCGTAATGCGAGCATCATTACCTATGATAGATCGGCCCCAGTATCGTAATAGATATTTTGCCTATCCATGTCGGTTGAACTTTGACCTTTCCTTAGACTAGACTAGCTGGATTTGTTTGATTCGTCTAGCATTGGTGACGGCAGCATTTAAATTTAGAACTGTGTCTGTGTTTACATTCCTTTCTTAGTGTATTTGCTTTTATTTCGTTCTGTTTTTATCGATATTCGATAATCGATAAAGCTTTTGATATTGATGGCTTGACGCTAAGCATATTATTATTCAAATATTGGTTAGTTCGTCTGTTCTGGTGTTTAATATATAAATGTTATTAATGAAGAGTTCATAAATAGAACGAATAGTGAAATGCTATAAACAAACAGCTGTAATCCCAACTAACGTTATAAAAGCAGTGATAGCCTAGTGATATGACCACCGACTGCCAAATCAAAGGTCTCGAGTTCGAATCCACCCCACTGACTTTTCAAATTAATGTGCGTATTAATAATTAATTATCACTTGCTTAAATGGTGAAGGAAAACATCGTGAAGTAACCTGCATGCCTTACAGATTTTTCTCGACGGTATGCGAAGTCTGCCAACCCGCACTAGGCCAGCGTGGTGGACTATAGCCTAATCCCTCTCGTTCTGAGAGGAGACCCGTGGCCAGCAGTTGGGACAGTACAAGACAAAATAACAAACAGAACAAACCATAGTTTCAAGACCTATGATGTTTGTCAACACACCATTAAGTCTGACCTGGAAGTGGTCACCTGGAGGTGTACTAATGTACACCCACAGTTTACCTATGCCTATAGCCATTAACCGGGCACAAACCCAAACTCCGAGCTGCTATTGAAAATTTCAAAGAAAAACCCAATAATACTTTATTCAACACAAACATAACACGTGTCAAGACGGGAATGCCACTCCATAGAGCGACTGGTCGTACAGGGGAAGGTGGAAGGTCACCCATGCGATGGGCCGACTAAATTAAATCTTGTGCGGGCGGGCCCTTACATGAGTGTACTAGAATGTCCACCAACAGAAAACGACGGCGAGATATCGTGAGGCGTATAACATCTGCCCCCGATAATGCTACTGCATGACGACCACGACCGCTCTGCCAAAAGCGAAACGATATAGAAGAAAGGAATCGAACCCAAGATCTCTAGCGTTGGTAACTATCGCATTTACGACCACAATACTAATGAGCCAGTTTTTTTTAGGTACTTTATAACTCACAACACCAGTAATTTTGCGTTTCTTTATAAGGTAAGTGGTATGTATTGTAAATCGTTTCTCAAATGCGCACGCGCAAGTCAACGTCCTTACACAATTACGCTTGTCATTCGCGAATCAGTATCAGTTGATGTTAGTGTAAAATCGATTACTAGCGGCGAAACTAAACGTTTACTTACGTTTACCAATGTTGTTGTATGACAGAAATAATCGATTTAAAACTCACCAGTTTCATCTTTAAAGTTGGTTGAGAATTATTAAATTGAAACATTAACATCATTTACTCCTTAACAAACCTTTAAAAGGACCTAAGCAGTGATAGCCTAGTGGTATGACCATTGGACTGCCAAGTGGAAGGTCTCGAGTTCGAACCCAAGGCACGCACCTCTGACTTTTCGAATTCATGTGCGTATTAATAATTAATTATCACTCGCTTAAACGGTGAAGGAAAACATCGTGAGGAAACCTGCATACCTTAGAGATTTTTCTCGACGGTTTGTGCAGTCTGCCAACCCGCACTAGGCCAGCGTGGTGGACTAATCCCTCTCAATATGAGAGGAGACCCAGCAGTGGGACAGTATATGGGTTGATGATGATGAAAAGGACCTGGTGAGGGTCACACTTTTTCAAGACTGAACTTTGACTTCAAGCCTTTTTGCCACTTATAGAAAACATAAATGTTTAACAGGGACACACAAAAATAGCTTTTGTTGGAACTACAGTAAAGTTATATTCTATAAAGCACCCCACACTTTTTTACGATCTACTGAATTGTAACATCGCATTGTAAAACAAGTTGTTGATTTATCGATAGTTTTTGGTTGTATATACTGTCCCACAGCTGGGCTCGGGTCTCCCCTCACATGAGAGGGTTAGACTTAGTAGTCCACCTCGCTGGCCTAATGCGGGTTAGCAGGCTTCACATGCCGTCGAGAAAAAGTCTAAGGCATGGGCAAGGCAATTTCAGTATTTAAATTATAACGAGATTCTGAATTATGTTTAATAAACATGGGTAGAAATAATAAAGTAATGTAGAAATGCGTTCCCTGCGAAGTATGTGCGGTGTAACTCGGAATGACAGATTGAGTAATAGTGTGATAAGAGAACGTTGCGGCTTAAAAGACGATGTAGTGACGAGAATTGAGAAGAATATGCTGAGATGGTTTGGGCATGTCGAGAGAATGGATGAAAGGCGACTAACAAAAAGGATTTATATGGCGAATGTCAGTGGAACCGCCGAGAGGGGACGCCCTAGAAAAACTTATACCGACCTTATTGGTGAGGTTCTTCAAAAAGGTCAGGTGCGTAGTACTCGCAACCGGCGTGTATGTATGACAAGATGTATGAATGTGGTCGAAGCGAAAGAAGTATGCAAGAATCGTAGCAAGTGGCGTTCTTTAGTTTCTGCGTGCCCCTATGGGAAAAAGGCGTGAGTGTATGTATGTATGTATGGGTAGAAATAATATTTATAAAGGCAAAAATAAAGTATGTAAGTATTATATCCATTGTCTAATACCCGTAGTACAAGCTCTGCTTAGTTTAGGACTAGATGGTGCTGTCTAAAATTGACCAGGATATCTATACATATTAAGTGTAAGAAAATAGTATAAATGGTAATCTTAGTATTTCTAACATACATTCATACAAGCACGCCTTTTTCCCTTAAGAGCAGGCTCCTTTCCCATAGGGCCAGGCAGATACTAAAGTAAGCCACTTGCTATGATTCGTGCATACTCCTTTTACTTCGTCTACATTCATACATTCAACTACGCACCCGAGCTTTTTGAAGGACCTCTATAAGGTCGTTTATTTCTTCCATCCATAGGATATACATCCATAATATAAAACGTGAATAATGTGTATTACGTCTCATAAACCTAAAGGATACAGTGATCATTTATACTAAATAAATTGTCTTGATTATAAACTCATGCACAATACCTCAGTCCGCAGTCTCCCTTCCCACACTTTGACCTCCGTCACTTCATTCGTATACAAAAGGTCAGTCAATGCAATCTTCCATTCATCTATCAATGTATAACATTAACTATAAGACCACAATTTATATGGATTTTATCACAACACATTAACTTCTCACCTATGATAAAGAGTGTAGAGTATAGTTGGAACTACAATACAACTGTACTATTGTAGGTACACCAAGTTATTGTAAGGTCACAAAAGGAGGCCTGTTGCTATTTACCATTTCCAGTTAAAAACTTAAGAAAAACTAAGAAAAAGTTCCAAGATTTTTGACAGTAAAGGCAACAAACAATGACTCACCTACATTATAACTAACAACAGAAAGTTTACTTCGTACAAAATATAAAATAATTGTATCTATTTCCAAATAGGATCTTGGCAAAACTGGCTTTAGCTATCCGGATGCACAGACGTATTTTCAGCGCATATGGAGCAGGACAAGGACAGATGGGGTTGCCCTAAAAGCCAACCCTGTTGACACAACTAAACAATATCGAAACTTCTTGTTCGTTGTCCCGTTTATATTAACTTAACTATTATTATAAACATAACATTTACACACTGCCTGTCTGTTTTTGTTAAGTTTTAACGGCCAAACGTTTGAACAAATTTAGATGAATTTTGGTATAGAGACAGATTGGATATTGGAGAAAAACATAGGCTTCTCTTTGTTTCAAAAAATTCTTCGAGATGCAAGTAAAACCGCAAACAATAGCTTGTGTAAATTAGTTAAAACTGCTTCAACTGAATTGAATACAGAACCTCACGTCCAGCAGCTAAGCTTACTAGAGAGGTAGGGCATAGTGGGAGTAGTTCCACCTAAAATTGCTGCTGCTCGACTGGGGAAATACCTCTGCATTGTAGAAAATCGAAGTGAAATAACACTGCTTTGAGCTGTGTTGTATTCCTTACGGTGAGCAAGGTTGCCAGTGCTCCGCGAGGAAACGTTGTGTTGGCAGTGGGAGGATTTTGACCCTTACACTGCCAACCCAACTACTCCTCTTTCTTTTTACAGGGTCGACAACGCGCAAGTGATACCCCTGGTGTTAAAAGCATCTATGACGATGGTAATCGCTTACCATCAGGTGGGTTGTATGCTTATTTGCCAGCACAAACATAATAAAGAAGAAGATAAAAGAAATATCTCAAAGAAAGAAATAAAGATTAAAAAAAAATACAAATTGACTTTCTGTCTCGTGTCTGTGCTGTTACATATAAACATTCGAACGTAGGTCAAGGCGATAGCAAGGAAGCCTGGTTTGACTCAGTATAGTGCCAACGGCCACGAGTGCATGTTGCCAACACTGGGTATGTTCTTATTTTAATTTTAATACGCTTTTTATTTCGTACTGGCAACCTTGGCTGTTTGTTTTTTTATGCGCAAGTGACAGTTAGATTTTGATGTGATTTTTTTGTATTGTTTTTGTTTATGGAGTTTTTTATTTACAATCGATATGATTTGTGAATTATTTTTATTATAATACTCATTTTCATCATTTTCTTTTCAATATTACAAACAAACTTTTTCGGGTGGGAGAAGACATGTTAGCCTAAGATTTGTCGTTCAATCTAGCCCGCGAAATTCCTAACAATTTGCAAAAATCTAAAAAAAAAAAACAATTACGCGGGCAAAGTTGCATGATCCACTTTAAGTTATTTTTATGTCTTTATTATAGGTTTATAATTACTTAAGTATAATTTATAACAGCAATAACTAGCATAGGTTAAAAAACCTTGTAAATGTAACGCTTCTTTATTAAAACAAAAGTGAAGTTAAATCATAAATCCTCGCGATAACGTTATACTGCGATAGTTTCGAATATCAGTTTATGTTATAATCGTATATCTAAAACATGTTTTTTTTTATAATTATTAAGGTGGCAATCAAGCATACGGTCCACCTGATGGTAAGCGGTTACCGTAGCCTATATAATTATGCTTGTAACACCAGGGCGCTTAGACAAGTGGCAATCTGACAATCGAATCGACGAACGAATAGAAACCAAATGTATGGGAATGACATCTATGAGATTCCGATTTGTCGAAAGCTTATGTCATTTCCATATTTTTAGTTTCTATTCGTTCGTCGATTCGATTGTCAGATTGCCACTTGTCTACAGGCGCTGGGGTATCACTTGCGCGTTGCCGACCCTGTCAAAAGAAAACGAATAGTTGGGTTGGCAGTATAAGGGTCAAAGTCCCCCCACTACCAATACAACGTTTCCTTGCAGATCACTGGTGCCTATTATCAGAAAAAGATTATCATTAATTTGAATTATATTACACTAGCTGTTGCTCGCATTCCAAATAACTTTTAGAAACAAAGAACACAAAGAATCCGAATGCTTTCCGAGACCCCTTCGTGCCTCGGAAAGCATGTAAAGCTGTCATACTAACACTTATGACAGTCAATATTGGTATTCAGAAGCCCAAAAAAGCCTCAACAACCAGTCTATCCTCAGGATATCTGTATTGCCCAGATATGTTAAGAAAGTAGGTATAATGGCAGTCGCTTGATATAAAAAAACTTGAGAGGTGTCAAGGGACACCCGGATGGAACGAAGTTCCTTTCATTAAAATTTAATAATTAAAAATAAAAAAACCTGTATACACTCAACAATTCACAACGCGCGAAATTCAAATATTGTCATTCACTCAATAATTCGAAATTCAAATATTGTTGACAAGCAAAAAGTGTCGTGACAACTTTTCGTAAGAATTTTTTCCGTCTAGCCCCCTTTCACAACGCGCGATAAGGAACTTCGTTCCAATATTGATATTCAACCGCTTACGGTTAGATTGGTAGCCGACCCCGACACAGTTGGAAAAAGCTCAGAGCTTGAGGACGACACAAATATTACCAACGATAAGCGACATTATCAAGAAAATGGTAATGTTTAACTTTTTCCGAATGGATATAAATCGCTCTGCATAAGTCGGTCTATCTGTTTCATATATTCTATTATACCTAAATCTTAAAGTTTTATTTGTAAAACGTAGGTATACAATAGATCATACAGTACAATAGTACGCTATGTTTTGTCTTATGACAAGAAGAATAATTAATGAAGAAAATAATTATTGAAATAAAACTACTTTTTACGGATTTTATCGCGTATATTGATATTATTAATCCCTGTAATCGCTGTAAAGGGTCCGAAACGTCGGGATTAATAGTATCATTATAGGCGATAAAATCCGTAAAAAGTAGTTTTATTTCAATGTATAATATTCGCGGAAATGTCAGTAAAGAAAATAATTATACTAAAAACTACAGATGTCAAAATTTTAAATGCAGCGTTACTAATTATATATCTTTATCATTTAAAAACTCGTCAATTGTATAGTAGCATTTGTCAAGGAGAAGTTTCTGCCGCGCTATTTTAAATTTTGACAATGGCATTAATTTTATAGAACTAGGAATTTTATTATATTATATCCTTTTTCAATTTTCAATTCCGAAAAATATTTTGAACATCAAAGCATACAGGCATGCAGCATATATGTATGTAAGTCTGACAAACAACGAAACCAAATGAAATCGGTGTCAAAATTTTTGTATGATCTTGTACCCAAAGTCCGCTCTGTACCCTTTATATGTCTTTGCGTATATAATATATAGCAGCTGGCGCGGCAGACTCTTGTCCTGCAACTCAATTGCAGCGCCACCTACCAGGTCAAGTGATAAAATTAAACCACCAACAGACCCACTCAAATACACACAAAAAAGTCATTAAAATCAGTCTTCGTTTTTGAGTTTTAGCAAGACTAACAAACAGCTATTGATTTTTTATATATAGACTTCTTTCTATATTATATTTCCTCGCCATACCGACATAAGTTACAAAAGTTAAAGGGACGTGAAAGGGTTAAATTATAGCTTTTGGAACAATTACCAACTAGCCCGTACACTAACCTAAAACTTTTAGCTTTAAACCTAATAAATCTTCATTAAATTGGACTTGGAGTTAGTACTAAAGTACTAAAGACCATTTGTATGGTGCAAGGTATTTAACTAAATATTAGTAAAGTTCTAAAATTATTTGACATTCACTAAATACATTTAAATTGTTTGTAAGTCCCTAATCTAACTCTACTAATATTACAAATGCGTAACTCTGTCTGTCTGTTACGCTTTCACGCTTAAATCACTGCACCGATTTTGATAATGATGACCGATTTTTGATACAGATAATAAATAAGTAGTTTAGAACTTGGAGAAGGAAAGAGAAAAGGTAGCTGAATCAAAAAATCCAGTCAAATTTACTAAATAAAATGCCACATTAAATGATAAATGATATTTATTTCTGTAAATAGATCTTATAAAGACACTTTTACAAGTAAATATTTAACATTGTTTTAAGCTAGATGGCTCCGGAATTTCCTAACTGACGACCTTCGAGAAGAGACGCCGTAACAAACTTAGAGAATCATAGTCTTTTTAAAAGTCCAGACATAGAATAGTAACAAATATGTGTCTTACAATGTACTTAGGACAAAGTCTGAAATGGGCTTTTGAAGAAAGAGCCATAGCGGCTTTGAGTAGACCAGTCCCAACCGACGACATGCATGCATCAGTCATTGTGTAGCTCAACCATAATTTAGGGAGCTCAACAACCCGTCGCACGACGATCGTCGAGCCTACAAAGTACTCACATTTACATTTTATCGAGTTCAACATTATTAAATAATAAGAAAAAATATAATTACAGTAACTATTTCAGTAATAACGTAATATAATATGTTAGTAAAACTTAAAACTATGTTAGTAGCAAATATTACTGCACAGATATACAATCTATTGCTGCGCCATGTCGTGGAAGATGGTGCAACAATGATTCACATAATTGCAGTCCAGCCTACCAGCAATCACGCTTAGGACACTGTTGACCCGACCCGCACGCTACCGACCAGAGATGCACAATTGCACATCTCTTTCACATCATTGTACAAAAGCAATCTACTTGATCGTCAGCAAACATCCCCGATGCACACAGAAACAGGGCAACCCCACCCGCAACCTAAACGCATTTTATTTTAATAACTAGCGACCCTTCCCCGCTTCGCACGGGTGCAATGTACTAATAACATACATGTATTATACATATAAACCTTCCTCTTTTATCACTCTATCTATTAAAAAAACCGCATCAAAATCCGTTGCGTAGTTTTAATGATTGCATACATAGGGATATAGGGACAGAGAAAGCGACTTTGTTTTATACTATGTAGTGACAATGATTAGGAGCAATGAACTTTATAGATGTTATCCTCGACAAGATTTTTAAAATCCGCCGAGTAATTTTGGATAATCATGAGTACCCAGCTTTTTTACGAAGCATTATGATGTACCTAACAGATAATGAAGTAGAATCTAGAATATAATCACATGTCATGTCAATTATAAACGAATACAGGGGCCTAGTTGACCTCCACTCTGATTCAATACCGATGTTGGTCAGATATTTCAAACGTAAGAAAGTGTTATCATCAACCCATACTGTCTCACTGCTGGGCACGGTCTCCTCTCCACAGAATGATAGTCACGCTGGACTAGTTCAGGTTTTCAGTCTTCACACGCCGCCGAGAAAATCTCTAAGGCGTGTTCACGATGTTTTCCTTCACCGTTTAAGCGAGTCATAATCATGATTTCGAAAAGTCAGAGGTGCGTCCCTTGGATTCGAACTCGAGAACTTCGACTTGGCAGTCGAATGGTCATATTACTAAGCTATCACTGCTGCTAAGAAAGTGTGATAAATAATAATTGTTATTGTTTTTTAAATTGTTTAAATTATTATCTAGAATGTAGTACATATAAATAAGTTTTAAAACAGATATTGATACAGAGAACATTCTATATATGCCTATATTTTTTGATTGGTTGTACAGAAAGATTTAACACACAAATAATGAAAAATGTTGGTGAACCTTAATTTAATAAGTAAATGTCATTGTTGATATTTTATACCATCACACCTGAATTCACCAACAGTTTGGTATACTAGATTCCATGTAATTGGAGGCGACCCTGATAACATTAACCGGGAATAAATTCGTAAATTCCAAAAAACTGAATAATCCTGCTCTACCTGGGCATCGAACCCAGGACTTTGCCGTAGCACTCCTGCTTACGACCAACAGGCTAATGAGGCATTTCGATATTATTTAACATCACTAATTGACACTAACCTATTTAGGAGTGTTTGTTCACTAATTGGTGCCAAATTTGGCACATAATGGCATAATGGAAACTTTTGTTTGTTTATTTCTTTGCTCTAGTGATGAGTGTGGGAATGTTAGTTTCCCTTTTTATGGTAGGTATTAAAGGATGGTAGCACTAAAAAAGCTTTTTACAAAACGTAGTATTAGTGAAACGATGCTAGCTGCAAAATTATGGTCGTCTTTCTCACCAGGCATGAGCAACGCATACACAGAACCCAATCCCCCCGACCGCCGGCGCACCCAATTCCCCCCCCCCCCCCCAACCCCCGGAGACAAGTAACCCCGCGCGAGCGAGACGCCACGGCGGCCGCTCGAACGGCGACAACAACTCTCTAGATCTCTCTAGATTCTACAGATTTTTTTAACAAGCACAAAATGTGGGCAGAAGTTTTTATAGACATAATATTCTTTAAAAGCCAAACTTCTGTCCGTGCTATCATTGTGCACGAATTACCATAAAAAAGGAAAATGCCATTCCCACACAGAATTGTAACACGTACAGAAGTTTGGTCTTTATAGACATACTAGTCTATAAAGACCAAACTTCTAACTTCTTCTTCTTCTCTTCTTCTTCGGTCCTAAGCGCAACAGCTACACTAAAGGTCCTTATCATTGGAGAGATCTTGGGTCAATCAGTCAATCAAATCAGCCTATCGCAGTCCACTGTTGACCACATTGGCCTCTCCCCAATAGAGCCACAATACCCAGGCATCCAGTCTGATCCAGCCGCCCTCTTGAGATCGCGGATCCATCCGGTTGGGTATCTTGGTTGCTTTTTAAAAAATCCAGATTTTCACCAGACCACCGATTAATATATTTTGCAGGTCACGATAAATCCGACGACTCCAACATAGTTGGAAAAAAGCTCGGAGAATAAACTTGTTTCTAATCATATATCGATATAGTCACACTATATACTCGTACCTAATATTAAACTATTTATTAAATAATTTGCCTGCGGTTCTCTCTCGATGTCCACTCGTGTTCCAAAAGAACATAACTATGTATTTCTTTTTTGAGACATACTCGTAAGTAGCCTGTGACCTTACAAAGGCGTGAAAGGTTAGAAATTACCAGACAGAGTACTAGTTATTTTCGCATTTACAGTATTAGTATATAAGTATACATTAATTACAAAGCTACAGTAATAACATAATAATGGACAAGTTCAAGATAGATAATATAATTACGATTTCAAATTATTTTAAAATCGTTAGTAATGGCTGATGAGTCATGTACGATCGAATATCCACCGTTCATGGTATAAAATACATTCCAAATTACTAAACAATCAAGGTTTCTTTTTTTATGAAGCGAATGAAAATATGTAACGTGAATAATATGACGTAATTTAATAAAACTTTATATCCCAGTTCAAATTGCAATTTCAGATCTAGTTTCGATTCTGTGGCGAATCAATTCGTTTTGGTACTTTTATGCACAATTAAAATTTAGATTTGGAAATAAATGGTCTTTAATCGTGTACATGCCACAGTAAGCTAGTTATTTTAATTTCAACATCCAAAAGACTGACAATTTGTAACAATAAAATACAGAATTAGTGAAACATAAAACCATTCATTAATAGATTATTCAACATTTACGTCCATAATAAGTCACCATTGTTAAATCAAGAAGAATTCATCCCATTTCTGGGACAAATTCGTCTAGGAAAGGACTTCCATTATAATGTCTAAGTCATAAGTAATATGGATTTCGGTAATATTACAAGCTCTTCCCAACGTTTCTACTCGAAAAAATAAAAGGATAACTGGTGCATAATGATGATGTTCAGGACTATGGACTCTAATGGGTTCAAAAGTAATTAATTGTTTTTTCAACGTTTTGTTTTTATTACTCAATGAGTTCAAAAACTCATTAAAGTTCTTATTGCAAGCCGTGAATCAAAGTTTTATCTGTAACATTCCATAACAGAGCACGACCTACTTATGCAATACAATTAGTTTATGACTTTCCACAAATACCTAACTTAATTAGTTTAACTTAAGCAAAACAATTATAATTTGATGTCAACAATCAATGTTTAAAAATGTATATACAACACATCGACACAAATCAAAACAATTGACATCGTAACGGTTATCGATAAACGTTTTCCCAACACTAAAAGCAGGAAGTCACCTCGGAGTCGGAGCGCCAACGGTGAGTACTTCCGCAATAGTATGGAGTGACGTATTAGGCACACTTGTATGCGTATGAGTTGCTTTTCGTACCATTTATGATAGATAGATTTAGTAGGATTTCTGAGGTGTGTCTGAAGGAGAATTCCGGTACTTAAAAAATACCAAGTATAAATAATCCCGATCTATTCTTAGTTTTGTAACGTCAAATGGTAAATAAATTATAAAATAAAATGATAAATATAATTTATTCTTTCAGTAAAATGATAAATATAATTTATTATTTATAAATAAAATTATTTAAAGATTATTCTTAAAACAACTTTTTACGCATTTTATGGTGTATATTAAAATCAAAACAGTTTACCGGCCCATGTTTAGGTGCCATGTAATGGGCCTATTGCCATTAACTCCGAACTGCTACTGAGAAATTAATAGAAAAACCCAATAAAACTGCACGGCCTGGGAATCAAACACAGGACCTGTAGCATAGCAGTCGTGCTAACGACCGCTAGACTTATGAGGCAATAGGATTCTGTATCTAAATATATTATTGTAAAATATTAATTCTTACTAAATAAAAACAGCAGCTCGGAGTCTGGATTAATTGTGCCCGGTTAATGGCAATAGGCTCGCCCCCTATTACATGGGACCTAAACATACCGGCGAAATGTGGGTGTACATTAGTACACCTCTGCCTAACCCTTCGGGGAATACAGGCGTGATGGTATGTTTGTTTAAAAACTGTTTTTTCGATATGTCCAAGATCCAGAGTAGTTTAAATAGATTATAAATATAGTACCTATAGACTTTTATCTGGTTTGCATGACGCGATCGATCCAATGACCTTCATTTTGCAGAAATCTTGTGACATTTAATAGATTATAATTGTTTATGATTTATGGGACCACTCTATGATAGAGAAATAGGTACATTTACAACAATACTGTAATACTACACACAATAATACTGTCCCAGTGCGGACCAGGTTTCGTTTAGCCCCAAAAAAAAACCAAATGCAATATTTGACGACCTCTGTGGTCTAGCGGTTCGAGTACTGGTTCGAGTACATAACACAAATATTTGTGTGGATAAAACATGAGTATTTGTGTTTGTCTGGGTGTTTCTTTTGTATTATAAGTACGTATTTACAAAAAAAAGTATATAAGTATTATGTCCATTCTCTAGTACCCATAGTTTAAGCTCTGCTTAGTTTGGGACTAGATGGTGTTGTGTAAAAATGTCCCAAAAATATTATTATTATTATTTCTAATAACCTGTCCTCGTTTCCAAAACACTGTCGGGGTCGACTTCTAGTTTTAACCAGATGCGGCTGAATATCAGTATTTTACACGAAGCGAATGAGAAACTAGCAACCCAATTTCTAGACACTGTCGATATCCTGAGGAGAGACTGGTTCTCACTCTTTTGTGGCTTCTGACTTTTTCTGGCTTTCGCGTGACATCTGGTATCGACGGCTTTACGTGCTCTCTAATGCACGGACGGACTGCAATAAGCGCGATTTAATCTTGCAGATCAACTGATCGGCATAGTCATTACTTAACCACGAGCCCCTCTGATTGTATTTGAGCATAGTTGTGGAGACACTGGGATCACGTTGGGGTTGTGGAGAGGCGAGGTGTGTTTCCCCTCCAACCTAATGGAGGATGAGGCCTTACGGTTGATGTTTTTTTTTAGGTCGGACATAGTTTTTAGCTCGAGGGAGCTTTAAAAACATAAACGGACCAGGTGGCAAGGCACCAAATGCCTCCAGCCAGGGGCAACTTATAAACTAAGCAACACAGCTAAGGGCGTCCCCTGCGGGTCTCGGACTTCGGCTTAGGGCGTTGCGGCTGGATCTGGGTTTAAATTATTTTAGGGCGAATTTAAAGCTACTGGCTCGGCACGGGCCGGCTCGAGCAAGGGACGGGGAGGATTTACGGTTGATGTCGAGCGTCTGTATACATAATTATATGCAACGTGTGTTGCGAATGTTGATTGCGCGATTCAGGATTCGTTCGTAGTTCCATGTAGCGTGGTAGATGTCGCTCCAATTGACATAAAGTATTATTTACAGTTTATAACTAAGCACAAAATCTAAGATTAAATACGTCATCTATGTACATATTCGTCATTAGTTTACCTCCCAACGGTTTAAGATTTTAACTGAATTAAGGGATTAACTGTGTTCGATGATAAAGACCTTTTAGTTGGTCATTTTAGTCCTTTGTTTACTAATTATAAAGGCAGAGACTATAGTTATGAGCATCTAAATTGAAATACCAGTCAAAAATAAGTGAGGTAAGGCATAGTGAGAGTAATTCCACACAAATTGGAGCTGCCCGACTGAGGAAGTAGGTACCTCCGCCTTGCAGTAAATCGATGTAAAATAACACTGCTTTGAGCTGTGTTGTGTTTCTTACGGTGAGCAAGGTTGCCAGTACTCCACGAGGAAACGTTGTGTTGGCAGTGGGGGGACTTTGACCCTTATGCTTCTAATCCAACTTAGTACACCGCTTCCAGTGTAACAAAATGCGGCTGAATGTCAGTATTTTACACAAAGCGACTGCCAACAAACCTCCGTAGCCCAATTTCTGAGTACCTAATACCGATGTCCTGAGTATAGACTGGTTGTCAGGCATTTTGGGCTTCTGACTACCACTAACAAATGTCAAAGATGTTCGTGACAACCGGGACCGACGGCATTACGTGCTCTCCGAGGCACGGAGGTCACAAGTTCCTTACCAAACCTGTGTCCCAGGACAGGGACACAGGTTCCTTCCTCTTAGTGGGCTAGCCGCCTTCATGAACCACGTCTTTGAAGAGTAAGGAATGTACCATGCTGGGGACAACACAACAGATCACATTTGGTCGAAGTGTTGCTGGCAATGCCAGCCCCCACTGCTAAGATAAGATAAGAGGCACGGAGGGGTTTCGATCTGTTAAGAATTCTGACCCATCCACTGACTGACCGTGGCTAGCGCACCTTAACCTTGCAGATCAGTTGATCAGCGCAGTTATTACGAAATCACGAAAAGAAAAACTTACTGGCTGCTGACTCGATTTTACACATAATATCGGAGCATGTCTGCTGTTTTTTGGTATATCCGCCTTTAGTTACTTATCTTAATGACCTAAGTCATTACGGAATCCAGAATATTATGTCATATCCACTTAGTATTATACGATAAAATATGTCGTATATCGGTTGTATGTGTGTCATTTACTCGTGTTATAATTCGAAGTAAGCAATAGAAGTATTACACTCTTTTTTGAGAACTGTTTTAAATCAATTTTGAGGTTGATGAACTAGTAGAATTTTTATTTCAATTTTATATTACCGATAAATGCCACAAAACAATTTTTATTGCTTTTGAATTTTTGTGTTAAGAGAACGTTGCGGCTTAAAAGACGATGTAGTGACGAGAATTGAGAAGAATATGCTGAGATGGTTTGGGCATGTCGAGAGAATGGATGAAAGGCGACTAACAAAAAGGATTTATATGGCGAATTTCAGTGGAACCGCCGAGAGGGGACGCCCTAGAAAAACTTATACCGACCTTATTGGTGAGGTTCTTCAAAAAGGTCAGGTGCGTAGTACTCGCAACCGGCGTGTATGTATGACAAGATGTATGAATGTGGTCGAAGCGAAAGAAGTATGCAAGAATCGTAGCAAGTGGCGTTCTTTAGTTTCTACCTACCCCTATGGGAAAAAGGCGTGAGTGTATGTATGTATGTAGGTATGTAATTTTCGCGTGGAAACGCAGATACACCATGTTGTTTTAGCTCGTGGTGGGCTGACTGCCATCAGACCTCCGCAACCCAATTCCTGAGCAATACCGATATCCTGAGGATAGACTGGTTATCAGAGGGTCTACTCCCTATCTCCGTCAACGAAGTTACGAGCCGTTCGAAAGTTCTCCGAAACTTCGGAGTCCGATAAAACAAGTGTCAGATTCAATTTTTCTAACGGGTAAAAACACATCGAGAGTAGGGACAATTACTGTCAAATTGTGTTGTCATTCAGTCTTAGTTCGGGCCCCGAATGAATCATCCATCCGTAGGTGATACGGAGTAGGAAACGCCCGTAACTAAGGTTGAAATTACGGACTTCGTGCTTAGGGAGTAGACCCCCAGGCTTCTTGGACTTCTGAGTACCACTAACGATTGTCATGTCTAAATCAAACTTAAAACAATTTTCCCGCGCAGTAATTTCAATCTGAATAGAAATGTCATCTAGTCAGTGTGACCTTAGAGCAAAGAGTTGCGCATTCGCAACTAGACACGGCTTCCTCGTGTAATGTCAAGGAGACTCCGTGATAGGATACGCTGGTATTTGAGACTATTGTTCTCTAAAAGTTACACATCCTACTTCGAATTTTGAAATTTGAATTGACTTATTGGAATTTGATAGTTTATTGAGGTACTCTCGTTTGGATTCAAGGTCTCTTTATAGATTGTTGGAGAAAGTAAAGGTAAACGTGATAAATCGACGATTTAGTCAAGATCGAGTCATTTTTTTAAATACTAAACCTCATACTTAGTTTTGTTCAAACACCCTCAGTTTTGGGTAAACATCGACAATTTGATTACCTACGCGATATTCGCTTACCGAAAAGTGCTTGAGTTTTTTTTTAAACAAACAAGCATATGGCCCACCTGATGACAAGCGGTTACCTTAGCCTATAGACGCTTGTAACACTAGGGGTATCACTTGCACGTAGCCGACTCTGTAAAAGAAAAAAGGAATAGTATTGGCAGTATTGAGAGTCAAAGTCCCCCCACTGCTAACACGTTTCCTTACGGAGTACAACATGGCAAACAAGCTTACGGCCCACCTGATGGTAAGCGGTTACTTTAGCCTTTAGACACTTGTAACACCAGGGGTATTACTGACACATTGCCATCTCTGCAAAGAGGAGTATAAGAGTATAATAGTCTAAGTCCCACCACTGCCAACACAACGTTTCCTCGCGGAGTACTGGCAACCTTGCTGACCGTCATCCGCCATCTGGAGAGGCGACAGGGTATGTCAGACTCGTACTGACTAAGAACCGCTCTTCATCATCGACCCATTTACTGTCCCACTGCTGGGCACGGGACTCCTCTCATATTGAGAGGGATTAGGCTATAGTCCACCACCATGGCCTAGTGCGGGTTGGCAGACTTCACAAACCGTTGAAAATCTCTAAGGTATGCAGGTTTCCTCACGATGTTTTCCTTCACCGTTTAAGCGAGTGATAATTAATTATTAATACGCACATGAATTTGAAAAGTCAGAGGTGCGTGCCTTGGGTTCGTACTCGAGACCTTCGACTTGGCAGTCCAATGGTCATACCACTAGGCTATCACTGCTTGAACCTGAAAAAATATAATTAAATATCAAAGCCAAAAATTTTGTCAGCTGTCATGTCAGGGAACCAGATTATTTAACAGAAAGGCCCACGTACCTATGTTACCTAATAATTGTCTACTTTAATAGTTTTTCTATTTTTCATTCATAAATGTTGTTGTTTTCCTTTTTTTGGGGTATGTTATACAGAGGTACTACGGTTCTTAAATATTGTGAATGGACTCGTTATAAGATATTATATTTAACCTCCTTTCGGCTATACGGGTATTTTTGTAACACCCTGTATAGTCATGGCCATGGGATCCGTGAAGTAGCTCATGGGAATTCAACAGATTTTGACAATATCTCGAAAAATAACGCAGAAATAAAGGAAACGTATCAAAAAAACTTAATGTTTATAATTACCCTCAAAAAAAAAAACAGTGCAAACGTTTTCAAGAAACAATTATCTATGATTCTGTCATAATTATGCATTAAATACAAAATATTTGCTAGTTTTGAAGTACATTGGTAGCTTCCCTTCTCTTTTAAAAGCCATAATAAGATGAATAAACTATCTTTTTTTATTATTTTTTTGGCATTTTATACTTATTTAGCGAAGGAAAATTCGACCGCGGGCAGGATAAACAACTTTAAAATCTTAGCATAGAAAATGCCAAAAAAATACAAAAAGATAGTAGGTAGGCATTGTCCGACAATGAACTATCTGTAAAGCAAGTCATGTCGGTTGAAAAGCAAAAACTTGCTTTTCAATAGGTGTCACTGACGTCACCATAAAGACGTAAATTCAGAATGTGAAGGCAAAATGCGCCATGGCGGGTGGGACTCGCGGTGGCTTAGCAGTCATAGGGTCTGGTGTACCTAACCAGAAGACGCAGATTGGAATCCTGGCCGCGGTCAAATTTTTCATTCGCTAAATAACTTTAAGATGAATAAAGCAATGGATACATACACGTCATTATTGTATTAAAGGATGTATTTAATGATTTGCTCAGTCCATCTTTGACTCACGGGGTCAATGAATCTTGTAATGTATTTTATGTACTTCAAAGTATATAGCGGGCATTGTTCTCTAGTTTAGGAACGCCGTTATTTATTTGTTAAGGAAAAACACGTGGAAAACAATAAATACTGTTGCTGCGAGAAGGCCTATTATTCATTAGGTTAGCGGAGCTATTTGTTAGGCTTATTGTAATGTAGTACTGAAATAATACATAAATTATGTTGGCCTAAACATCGGCTTATCCCACCAAATTATTATTATTTCTTTTTTAGAGATTGTAAAATTCGATCTCAGGCAGGCAGGCTGAAAAACATAATAATTATGTCTTCGATAGTATATCGCAGTCGTCCCTTTAAGATGTATGAATGAGGAAGAGAAATTCATCACAGGAGAGGCAGCGGTTCTTGCCAGCAGCGTCCGGTATACTTAACCGGAGGCACGCAGGTTCAAACCAATGCCAAATATAATTATAACTAGCGACGCACGGGTGCAATGTACTTATAAAATGCATGTATTATAGGTACATATATCTCCATATATACATATAGTTTTCTTAGCTCCTATTTATATAACAAACTTAATGCTAAACTAAATATTTATCCATTGATTAAGGCAAAATGCAAGTTTTAACTACATATTTATTAGGACTAGAATACGTTGCAACAGAAAACCTTTTCACTATAGCCATATAAACATACACACTCACAGACCTCGAACACACATACATTCACACACCCTTTTACTCACACATCCTCACACACCCTCTTACACTCTCATATCAAAACATCAAGCAAATCACTCACATATACTTCACACACAAACACCATTTTCTTATTTTTGTTAGTCAATTATTAAATATACATTGAGTCAAGTAGTTTTAATCTCTGAAATTATCCTTTTTTTTTTCTTTTTTTATACTATTAATAAGTAGCTGTTAAGTTACGCTACGTTCGACGGGGCCTGGTCTGAATTTGCGTGACAGGGTTTCCTAGTGCGGATATCAGTCTCCCACAAAGGACTAGTGTGAAAAGTATGATGAGCTTAATTTTAAGAACCTTTGTGGAAGAGAAAAATAAAGAGTTATTAATATTAAATGGAATATAATAAACCGCGTATCAAAAATACTGATTGAGCGACAAAATTACTGATTGAGCACCAAATACAGATATCGGTTAGGTTAGGTTAGAACTGTGACCACACAACGCACGAGCCGAGCGAGCGAAGTGAGCGGTGCCGCGGTAGCAGCCGGCGAGTGCCAGAACCAAATCTGAATGTTTTGAGTGTATATAACAATATTTTGAGGTGACTATTCAGTATTTTTGGTGCTAATTTCGAATATTTTGATTGAAAAAAGGGGATTTACAGTTAAAGTGTTAAATACCACCCATATTAAATTATATAAACCTTTCGGAAGTAATTATCTAAATGATAGTGAAAACCGTATCGAAATTAGTTGAGTGGTTTAGAAGTAATCGGAGATACATTGCGACAGACGGTGATAGAGACTTTGTTTTATACTATCATTTAGTGAAGACACCTCCCGTAATAGAAAACCAACCCTGTGCCTCGGGGACTTTACGAATATATAATTAGGTTTAAAGAATTTTTATTCTCAAAAGAACAATTACAGTTCACTGATATGAGAAAACAAAAAATTACGAAACTATATATACAAAGATGTCGTCTAGTGGCGAAGCATGCATACACTTATTAAAAAATAGTATACTATATTAATAGTTAGACTTAAACAATACGTAAAAACATGTAGTGATAAATAATATAAATACACAAACTGGCCAGTTAAATTTACCACAGGGATACACTCATTAATTTATATTATATTTTATTGTGTTTTTTATGATTAGTGACAGCGGAAGTATGAGTAGGTATGTGACAAACATACACAAACAGACACAAAGTACACCCAGACTCGAAACAAATATCTTTGAATCTCACAAAGATTTGTCTAGGGTGGGAATCGAACCTACAACACCCGGCACAACAGTAATGCCAAGGTACCTTAACCGCTACAGCAAACGTGGAGTCACATTCTTAATAAAATCAATTTTTAATTGTGTTTTTCGAAAATTGAAAATTCGTATTTCAAACCATCATGACTGCATTCTCTCAAACATTTTATTTCGCCTAACCCTTCAAGGAATAGCGGCGTGATGATAATCATGTTATGGTATGCGGTCTAAATAAACCCAAAAAACAATAACAGAAGATTGAATACCATTTTAAATATAACACACATGACCGTACTTTGCTTCGTAAAACATAGCCTCACACCGATGAAAGCACGGAGTCTTGAGAAAAATTACTCGAGAAATCTTCTTATTTCTTTCTCTATGGCATTTGATGCCGATGTCAACAATTCTGCCAATGTCAAAGTGGATAGGAAAATCGTGTGTATGGAAAAGGAAAAAAAAAGAGGGGAGACAAGGAAATATTTAAAGTAATGAAAGGACGTAATTTATAATAAGGAATTGTTGACAGGATTAGAACCCTGAAATAAAAACAAAAACAAAATAATAATTTAGATTAGAACCCTAAAATGAAAACAAAAAAGCTTGAGAGGTGTCAAAGGACACCCGGATGGAACGAAGTTCCTTTCATTAAAATTTAATAATTAAAAATAAAAAAACCTGTATACACTCAACAATTCACAACGCGCGAAATTCAAATATTGTCATTCACTCAATAATATTTGAATGCTTGTCAACAATATTTGAATTTCGAAAAAAGTGTCGTGACAACTTTTCGTAAGATTTTTTTCCGTCTAGCCTCCTTTCACAACGCGCGATAAGGAACTTCGTTCCAAAAACAAAATAATAATATTGTAAGTAAGAAATACTCGAGAAATCGCTGACATATGTGTGAATTTGACGTTTTTTTGACGTCTGTCATCAATATAGAGCAATGTTTTACGAAAAAAAGCTAAACATTGAATTCTTTTTTAAATATGGAATGGCATGAATCACACTTGACCTTACAATGCTTACAATTCTTTGCACCTTCATGCTATCAATATGGACAAAAACGATCGCAGATTCAATTCATACCAATTACAATGATATAATAACTTCTTAAACGCATCAGAGCGTAGTCAAACAACAAATGACATAGTTTTTGTGCGTCTGAACGACTACTTGTTGAGGCTAAAACAGCGCCCTTGACTGGAACTTGGCTGTTATACATTGTTTTTAAGTGACAAAGCAAGGACAGTGTCTTGCTTTGTTGATCATACGTAACATCTGTGTCAACGACATTTTTATAGAGCCCTTGACTTTGTGTAGGTACGAGCTTAACTACTAAGGTTGTTTAAAAAATATGAAGTTAAAATTTTACTAACAGTAAAAAAAACAGTGGTCTCCATTATGTAAGACGAGACCCATGCTCAGCTGCAGTGAGACAGTATATGGGTTGATGATGATGAAAAAAAAAAAACAGTGATAGTCTATTAATATGAGCATTTGACTGCCAAGTCAAGTTCGAATCCAAGGCGGTTCAAGGCAATGCGTATTAATAAATGGTGAAGGAAAACATCGTGAGGAAACCTGCATGCCTTAGAAAAACCCATGCCCAGCAGTGGGACAGTACATGGGTTGATTGTGATGATTTAACTCAATACAATAAAACTGCGAAGCGGTGAAGGAAAACATCGTAGGGAAAGGAAATCTCCTTTCCCCACGACGTTTTCCTTCACCGTTTAAGCGAGGGGTAATTAGTTGTTAATACGCACATGATTTCGAAAATTCAGAGGTGTGTGCCTTGGGTTCGGACTCTTGACCTTGGCGGTCCAGTAATCAGGTCACTAGATAGTCTAGTAATCTGACCACTCTATTTAATAAAACTTATCACACTATAATTATTACTTATAAAAAATCAAAATCCAGTTATCCATACAAATATTATAAATGTGAAAGTGTCTCTCTGTCTGTTCTTCACGCTTAAATAACTGAGCCGATTTAGATGAAATTAGGTTTAAAAATAGTTTGAGTCCCGGGAAAGGACATAGGATAGTTTTTATCCAAAAAATTAATAACTACTGACCCGATTTCGAAAAAAATGGTATGGAGATAGTTTGAGTTGTCGGGAATATAGAATAGTTAATTTATCCCCGAAATCATCCCTTAAGAGTTTAAAAAGGGGGGTGGAAATTTGTAAAGGTGGTCAATAAAAAAGGACCAAGACTGATCATTTAACTTCTCGTCAGCAATCTGGTTTTTATTTTACACTCTATAGGATATATAAAAAAACTACCCAACTAATTCCACGCGGACGAAGTCGCGAGCAAAACCTACTTCAATCAAATCAGCCTATCGCAGTCCACTGCTGGACATAGGCCTCTCCCAAATCGCACCACATCACACGGTTCCCCGCCTTCCGCATCCACAAAGCAACTTAGTAGGTTTAAAATATAAAATAAAGTCTTCCATCTTCTTTTCAGTTCAAGGATGTCACCAGCAGCGTCGTTTGCTCAACGATGGGCCCGTGACAACCTGACCAGGGAACCGTCTACGGAGGAACTAGTTGTACTCGGTCTCTTCCCCATCACTTGCCAGGGGAACGAAGCTGAAGCAGCCAAGAGAGCCAGGAGGTATTATGCTGCTAGAGGACCAGGAGGACTGACGGAGTTATGGCACAAAAGGCATCCAGATGATGAGGAGATTCTGTCTAGCTGTCAGGATGTGTAAGTTTCTTGTTACAGTGGTAAATATGACAGAATTTTAATATAGTCGTATCTGGGGGTCTACTCCCTAAACACGAAGTCCGTAGTTTCGACCTTTGTTACGGGCGTTTCCTACTCCGTATCACCTACGGACGGATGATTCGTTCGGGGCCAGAACTGAACGACAACGAATGAATGACAACACAATTTGACAGTTGTCTCTACTCTCGATGTGTTTTTACTCGTTAGAAAAATTTAATTTGACACTTGTTTTATAGGATTTCGAAGTTTCGGAGCACTTTCGAACGGCTCGTAACTTCGTTGACGGAGATAGGGAGTAGACCCTCTGCTGTTGTTTATCTGTAGAGATCGCTATAACGAGTCAGCATTACCGTATGACTGGTTAGTTTGCTTAAGAACAAATCGATAGTATAGGAAATGATTGATGGATATGTCACAGAATTCCCTTGACTCTTGAAGAATACAGTTTTCTAATAATTGTAAACCCAGAGTTTAATTTTCACTCCATACCCACGGTTCCTATAATACCTACAGACTAGCGTCTATGGTTTTTTTATCTAAGCCCTCTAGCGGCTACCTAAGGAACTAAACTCGTTAGGTATATTTCCCATATTTTTACACAACATATTTTTGTTAAGTGAGTGTATTACCTTTAATCAAATGATTATTGGACCGGAAAAACTATTCAATAATGTATGGGCAGCATTATGAGCTACGCTGATATACACCGATTGCTTCCGTCAGTTATTAGTATGCCTTAGGAGCCAGATTTGATGGTTAAGGACAGGAAAATCTTTTACTAATTGCTGTTGTCGTATTATATTAGTACAGCCGATGCATGGAAAAAGATCGTATCCGTACTCCTGAAGTATTGTAAGAAGTCGGTGTGCGAACTGGGTCCTTAATTAGTGTTTTTTTTATATACCACTAAGGTGGAAAACAAATATACGGCCCACCTGATGGTAAGCGGTTACCGTAGCATAAAGACGCTTGTAACACCAGGGGTATCACTTGCGAATTGCGGACCCTGTAAAACGAAATAAAATTGTCGGGTTAGCACTATAAGGGGTCAAAAGTTCCCCCACTGCCGATACGTTTTCTCGCGGAGCACTGGCAACCTTGCTCACCGTAAGGAACACAACACAGCTGAAAGCAGTGTCATGTCAATTCGATTTTCTGCAAGGCGGAGGTACTTCCCCAGTCGGGCAGCTCCAAGTTGAGTGGAATTACTCCCACTATCCCCTACCTCTCTTATTTCCAGGTCGATTAAGTGTTTTTCTATGAAATTCTCATTTTTCTGTTTTTCTTCCGTCAGATTTGCTTCTAATTTATTACCTACTATCGATTTACAACAAAATTAAATATCTATGTAAACTTCAATCAATGACTAATCTGATTTCAGCTACATCGTGCCGCTCAGATCCCGCAGTGTGGGAGGGAGAAGAGTGACCCTGGTTCGGTTACCAGCTTCCACAGGCCTGGACAGACCACTGTCAGCCAAGGCGTTACTGGCGCGATGGCTTATGATATTGGATATAAGGTATATTTTATATTAATATTCATACGAACACCTATAACAATCTTTAGTGGTAGTCATTAGCCCAAAAAGCTTGAAAACCAGTCTTTTTAAATAAAAGGTGGCAAACAAGCGTACGGCTTGTAACACCAGGGGTATTGGAACCTGAAAGACCCTGAAAGTCGAAACAATATTTTGGAGGTCTTAGGTTAGGGCTTAGGTTCTTAATAATAGGTTGGAGTTTCTTGCCGGTTGAGAACAACCGGATGGTTCCAAAAAGTGGGTCTTATGGAGAATGATAAGACCCAATTTTTGGAACCATGCAACTGGTTTTAGACACAAAGTCTAAACCAGTTGCATGCCTATTTTAATGCTCTAATTGAAATAAAATACTTGACTTTTGACTTTGACTTCGAAATTTTATGCCTAGTTAATGGCAACAAGTTTCAAAGTCAAAGTCAAAGTCAAATATTTTATTTCAATTAGACCATTAAAATAGCACTTTTGAAAAGTCAAACTAGTTGCACTCACACTCACAGTTGTTTGATACTCAAGAGTCTCGTTTAAGACCACTAATGAAGCCGTTGTACTTACTCATATTAAGATCATTATAAATTTCTTGAATACTTTCATCAATATTAAAACTAGACTACAATACTTATAAAATGGACGAATTCATTTTAGTCTCCAAAATTTAATTTCTTTATCTTGTCGACACAGCTTAACTCGCAACTAAGTAAATAAAACAGATGTTGGATTCTATAATCAGATTGTCGAAACAAAGCACCAATGTCAGGTGAACAAAGGCTACAATAGGCTCTTTTGTCAAGCCTCCGACTGTTTGCATATCATTTGGTCTCGGTATCAACCTTTGCATCACTTACTTAAGTTATATATACTTATTACTTAAGTTACTTAAGTTTATATACAATTAATAAATTTATACCACCTCTGAATTTTCGAAATCATGTGCATATTAATAATTATCACTGAAATGAATTGAAACCTGCATGCCTTAGAGATTTTCTCGACGGCGCGTGGAGTCTTCCAACCTGAACTAGGCCACTGTGGTGGACTATAGCCTAATCCCTCTCATTCTGTGTGAGGGGGGATCCGTGCGCAGCAGTGGGACAGTATGTGGGTTGATGATGATGATAATGACAATAAATTTAAGGCTTAAAATGGCTTTGGATACCCTCGCATACATAGATATATAATAAGTATACTTATTGAAAATCAATGTCGAGTCTAGGTCCAAATTAGTCGTTTCCTATGGAGAAGAACAGGCAAGAAACTCTAGCTTACACTTTTCAATTATCATTAAAAAAAATCGAATCTCTCTTTTCAATTTTATTAAATTGCTGTTCATCTATTTCAGACTTCGCGATGATCCGACTCCTGGTGAGGAAGTAATCTTCATAGATGTGAGTGATCTCCAACCAGCACATATCAAGAACCACTTCAGAGGAACCTACTGGAAAGATTTCGTTTGGTGCATGAAGGTAAGAAAGGAAATATATGTATAAAGTTATAACTTCGCTGATCAACCGATCTGCAAGGTTAAGCTGTGCCAGCCGTGGTCAGTCTGTGGATGGGTGACCGTTCTTAGCATATTGAGACTTCTCCGTGCCTCGGAGAGTTCGTAAAGCCGTCGGTTCCAGTTGTCATATAACACTTTTGTCAATTTTTATTGGTTGTTAGAAACTCTAAAAGCCTGACAAACAGTTTATCCTCAGGATATCGGTATTGCCCAGAACTTCGATTGCAGAGGTCTTATGGCAGTCGCTTCGTGTAAAATACTGATATTCTGCCTCTTCTGGTTCAACTGGAAAGCCGACCTCAACATAGTTAAATGATATTTATTTCTGGAAATAGATCTTTTAAAGACACTTTTACAAGTCATATTTTTTAAGCTAGATGGCTCCAGAATTTCCTAACTGACGACCTCTGAGAAGAAACGCTGAAATCAACTCGGAGAATCATAGTCTCTTTTAAAGTCCAGACATAGAATAGTAACAAATATGTGTCTTACAATGCAGGGTAGTTGGGAATAAAAGGCTCTGAGGATGGAGGTAACAAAGTCCAGGACCATCAATAACTTACAGTCATGCTGGGTAAAGTCGCTCTTGCGTAAATGGCGGTTTTGATTTTCGATTTAAAATCTCTATTCACTACGAGTAACGGTAATAAAAAAATATTATGACTCATAGACCTTAGCTCGCTGTAAACAGAAAAATTATACACATAAGTTCTTCTTTAATATCCGTAATATTGCCAACCCAACTATTCCTCTTTAGTTTTATATGGTTGGCAATGCGCAAGTAATACTCCTGTTGTCGCAAACGTTGCGGCTACGGAAGCCGCTTACCATCATATGGGCCGTATGCTTGTTTGCCACCTTCATCATCATCATCATCAACCCATATACTGTCCCACTGCTGGGCACGGGTCTCCTCTCATATTGAGAGGGATTAGGCTATAGTCCACCACGCTGGCCTAGTGCGGGTTGGCAGACTTCACAAACCGTCGAGAAAAATCTCTAAGGTATGCAGGTTTCCTCACGATTTTTTCCTTCAACGTTTGAGCGAGTGTTAATTAATTATTAATACGCACATGAATTCGAAAACTCAGAGGTGCGTGCCTTGGGTTCGAACTCGACACCTTCGACTTGGCAGTCCAATGGTCATACCACTAGGCTATCACTGCTTGTAGAGTGTATAGAAAATGCCCGATAACAATTTTCTCTACATTAGAATCGAACCCAAGAGCTCAAGCATAGCAGTCATATATCATAGCAATCGTCTATAATATTCAATGTTATACCAAATGACTTCAGTCGTTAGACGATACCCGTTTGCCACCTTAGTGGTATAAAAAAAAACAGGCGTGATGGTATATTATTCTATCATTTTCAATCTTCCAGACGGCATACCCTCTCCGGATCACAGAAGTTCACATCATCAACACTCAACGGCTGAAGACCATGTCATTGCTCTTACTCCACATCGGCCTGTACCCTTGGAGACGCAAGGTAGTCCAGCTGCATGGAACATCAGACAGCATTGAAGACGCACTGGGCTCTGACCGGTACCCAGTGGAAGGTCTCCCGTATGAGTATGGTGGGAGAGCTGGGTTGATGAAAGATCTTAATGGTGAGTTCTTCTGGTAAATCCCTACTTATCCCACTAATATTATAAATGTGAAAGTTTGTGAGGATGGATAGATGTATGAATGTTTGTTAGGTACTCTTTTACGTTCCCAGGGATGTGCCTTAATAGGCGGTGCACAGGGGGGTCTTGGGGTGGTCTATTAAGAGGACACAGTGCCCCCCTCCATGTGCTGATGATGGCCACCGGGGTGGTTTAAGTGGGTAAGAATCCTACATTCCCCGGTCTAACCCCCGTAGACCGGTAGCCATTTGAAGGTTTCCCCCCGCAAACAAAAAAAAGGTACTCTTTCACGTTAAAACTACTGAACGGATTTTGATGAAACTTTACAGTATTATTATTTTTACATCAGAATAACATATAGGCCATAATTTATAACGATTTTGAGTTAATTAGCCAAATTAAAACGTTAATTAAAAGTAACTTTTCCACGCGGACGAAGTCAGTAGTAGTTAATTATGTCAGGCAGAAGCTACGAGTAGTAATTATTATAAAATTCGAAAGTTACTCTGTCTGTCTGTTACGCTTTCACGCTTAAAGTTCTGAGGTCCTGTGATTATAGGCCACTGCCTGATATAATCCTGTAGAATGTCACAAATCCCATGAGCTTAAACTATAGGCCAAATGAGGCCAAAAGTGCTTATACCGGCAGGAGTCTGACCCTGCTGCCTCCTCAAGTTTTAGACGATATACAGGGGCTACAAAACTACCCGTAAAGCCGAGAGGAGGTTAAATGAGGCCTTATAACGAGTCCATTCACAATATTTAAGAACCCTAGTAACGCTGTATAACATACCCCAAAAAAAGGAAAACAACAACATTTATGAATGAAAAATAGAAATAAACTAATAAAGTAGACAATTATTAGGTAAAATAGGTTACGTAGGCCTTTCTGTTAAATAACCTGGTTCCTTAACATGACAGCTGATAAAGTTTTTGTCTTTGATAATTAATTATTTTGTTACAAGGTATTTTGTAACACGTTGTATATCAGGATTTTAAAAAGGAGAGATTTAAAAAAAGGTTTGAATACATTTTATGATATGCAGATCTGTTTCAAATGTAAACAATTCGAGCTCACATTTATAATTTCTCCAAAAATGTTGAATTAATATCAATGTCTATAATCAAATACACATCCACTTCACAGATGAATGGACAAAGAAGCTCCTATCAAACTCAAAATGGCTCCAAACAGAAGAGCGCAAGTTCTACGAGACGGATTTGAAGCCCGAGACGCGCGCGCGCATGCGTCACCGCAGCGCAGTCCGCACGCTGCGCGGGAGCAACGGTTCCTACGACATGGTGACGCGAACGCACTCTTGTAGGTCGTTACATCGGCATGACGACTTAGACGATGGGATACATGGTGCTTATAGAACACTTAAAGTGACCAGTGATAAAGTTTATTTGTAGTGTACATAACAATTATATTGAGGGACTTTTGGCTAAATTATTGGATAACTACTCTAATCAACCGATCTGCAAGGTTAAGCTGCGCTAGCCGCGGTCAGTCTGTGGATGGGTGACCACTCCTAACACCCTCCGTGCCTCGAGGAGCTCGAGAAGTCGTCCGTCCTGGTTGTCATGTAAACACCTATGACAATCGTTAGTGGTAGTCAGATACATTATAAACATGATATGGTATCTTGTAAGTGAACGAGTACCTACACTCACTCAAATTAATTGTATAATTATTATCATAATTAGGTAGGAAATGTGTACTTTCTTTGTTAGAGATCCTGAAATAAATAAATTACTCTTTTCAGTGTCAAAACCATTATTAATGTAATAATTATAGTTATAGTAGTAATACATACATACATACATACACTCACGCCTTTTTCCCATAGGGGTAGGCAGAAACTAAAGAACGCCACTTGCTACGCATTCTTGCATACTTCTTTCGCTTCGACCACATTCATACATCTTGTCATACATACACGCCGGTTGCGAGTACTACGCACCTGACCTTTTTGAAGAACCTCACCAATAAGGTCGGTATAAGTTTTTCTAGGGCGTCCCCTCTCGGCGGTTCCACTGACATTCGCCATATAAATCCTTTTTGTTAGTCGCCTTTCATCCATTCTCTCGACATGCCCAAACCATCTCAGCATATTCTTCTCAATTCTCGTCACTACATCGTCTTTTAAGCCGCAACGTTCTCTTATCACACTAGTAGTAATAGTAATACTCACAATCACATGTAGTCTACAATGAATGATAATATAATATGCTTAACTCCTTACCTCATAAATATAACATACCATCACGACTGTATTCCCAAAGGATTGGGCAGTAGGTGTACTAATGTAACCTAAGTATATTGTTACCTATACCGAGCTTATCCGTTGTGCGGGAGCCGATTAAAAAAAAGAAAGATTTCTGTGTATTTAACTGTACATAATACGAGTACCTAAAAATAAATGTAATACTGCTGTGATTCATATTATAATAAAATTAATAATTTCTTTTTTTTTTATTTCGTTTCATTAATGAAACCTGTATCTAGAGTTAAATTATGTGACTTTCATGTACACTAACAGGTCAAATCTATCCAAAACTGTCAACTTTCTCAATTGAAAGGATACCTGTGGCCGCAGATGGGACAGTAAAATAGTAGATGATGATAACGATAGGGAGTTCGATATTAAGGCGGAAGGTTACGTTAGACTCCTACCAACTACAAACACACAGATACTTCAAATAAACGACCCCGTGTATAGATGTTCTCCATGATGATTTCCACTCTCAAAAAAGTATACATATAATCTTACGGTTGAAGCTTTTTTCTTTTCAAAAAGTGCCCCTGCCGCATTCTCTAACGGTTATCAAAGAACAAAATAGCGGCAATTTGTGTGAGTGCATCTCATTATACCCAGTGAAAGGAGACTGGACGCGCTGTTAATGCTGTAAAATTTGAGCGGTGGATTTATACGCAACGACTGCAAAACGATTTGAGTTGCCTTAGAAAGAAAATAAAATCGTAGCTGTGTCGCATGGTGTAAAGATTTTACTGTCAAATAAAGAATGAGTACCCAATGTGAACTGTTAATAAGAGCTCTCCCAATGTTCACTGAAGGTCGGTTGGTACCACCGCATTGCTAAAAATGAATTATAATTATTTTGTTTCAGTTTGAAGGGTAATGTAACTAAGTAGTGGTAATCAGGGCTCCAGATGACCTCAAGCGCGTGTTAGCCTCTGTTGTTGCTGCCGTCTAGGCTGCGGTTGCCGCTTTCCATCAGGAAGCTTGTTTGTCAACTCATTACAATTAAATAAATACATATAATTATAACCCCTTCGATTTAACGCCAAAATTTCGCAACTATGCAGTTCTGTAACTTTTTATTTCTAATGAAAAAAAGAGACTGTCTTTAAACAAAAAAGAACCTGTAACTTGTGTGTGCTAAACAAAGTTTGTAAGTATTATTGGTTGGTAACCCCTAATCAAGCACATAGATGAAAAACATAATAATCGGACGTTAAAATCGTTGCTGCGAGGTCGTAACGCAGTCGTACCGCAGTCGTATCGTGTAAAGAAGTCTCCAGCACAAATTCATCGGTTAGAAAAAGTAACAGTCGGGGTAATGAGCGCTGATCCGCGAGACAAGAGCTGCGCTTGCGTACTTTCTAATCTGTGAGTACAGGTGGTAACAAAAGCAGCGGAACGATTATATCGTCTAGGCATATCGTGTGCGGATGTGTCACTCTGTCACTCCCCCTATGCTCTTCTTTGTGCCCCAAATATTACAATCAGAGCGACCTCTGCGCAGCTACTTATTACGCTGTGGAAGTGGCAAAGTTCTGCGCGAACAGCATTTAATATTCGTATCATCCAACAAACGAAAGAGGAATAGTTAGGTTTGCAGTTTAAGGGTCAAAGTCCCCTCACTGCCAATCCTACGTTTTCTCGTGGAGCACTGGCAACTTTGCTTACCGTAAGAAACAAAACACAGCTCAAAGCAGTTACGTTAATACATTACATTACTTACCTTAACTATATAATGTAGGTACCATCACATACCATCACGCCTGTATTCCCTGAAGGGTTAGGCAGAAAATTACTGAGTACACCAACAGTTTTCCGGTAGGTTTAGGTCATAAATACGAGTCTATTGCCATTAATCGAGAACAAAACCAAAACCCAAGCTGCTACTGAACATTTCTAAGTGGAATCCTACGAACGCTAGATCTGGGAATCCAGGACTAGAAGCGTAGCAGCTGGTACTTGCAAGCACTAGGCTAATGAAGCAATCATACTTGTATAGTATCTCTATATTACTTCTCAAACGTGTTTTTGTCGGTATAACATATCTCCTTTAATACCGTATGTATACGAATTAATGTTTAAGACGCCATTTTGAAAAATAATTTTCCCTCTATTAATGAAACATAGGTTTTAGTTAATTTCCGTTAAACATTTTTATTTTAAATCGATGTAAAGTATATCAGTTATAATTATCTAACAAAAATACTGTAATGTTGAACACTTCTGTGCACCACTGTCCCATCATCGCGTTAGAACATTCACCACAGCGATTTGCCAAGTATTTGCATCACTTAATAGATGGATACGTCAATAAAATGTTTTTCGCTATGCTAGACATACACGCCACAGTGTGACTCATAAAATTACAAAATTAAAGAAATGTTAACCTAGGTTAATTTTAAAATAATCTAATAATATATAATGCATTTTTTGTATACCACTGGAAAACAAGCATACGGCCCACCTGATAGGAAGCGGTTACCGTAACCTATAGATGCTTGCAACACCAGGGATATCACTTACGTATTGCCGATCCTGTAAATCGAAAGTGGAATAGTCGAGTTGCAACTAGTTTTAAAATTTCAAAAGTGCTATTTTTAATAGTCTAATTGAATTATAATATTTGACTTTGACCAGATTAAGGGTTAAAATCAGTATAAGGTTTAAATTAAGGGCAGTATAAGGGTTAAACTCCACTGCCGAAACGATTCCTCGCGAAGCACTGGCAACCTTGCTCACCGTAAGGAATACAACACAGCTCAAAGCAGTGTTATTTCAATTCGTTTTTCTTGGTATCATCAACACATATACTGTCCCACTGCTGGGCACAGGTGTCCTCTCACAGAATGAGTGGGCTTAGGCATATTCCACCACGCTGGCCTAATGCAGTTTTGCATACTTCACACGCCATCGAGAAAATCTCAAAGGCATGCAGGTTTCCTCACGATGTTTTCCTTCACTGTTTATGCCAGTGATCATTAATTATTAATACGCACATGATTTCGAAAAGTCAGAGTGCTTGTCCTCCCTACTCGAGATTTTCGACTTGGCAGTCCAATGTTCATACCTTTGATTATATACTTGTCTAGATGGAGCAATGCAAACAAACGACACGCGAAAACTGGGGCCAAATTGCGTGATATGTGTGAGTACCGCTTGTGTACTTATTGTAGTCAAACTGTCAAGGTGTGCGTGTTTAGGGATGCCTGCTCCAAATTATTAACTTACCTTTTCTCCATTATTTAATGGGATGACAGTAAAACGAAATAGGCTGAATAAAGTAATTATTTTGTAGATTAGTGTTTTATTTATGAAAAAATATATACAGCAATTTATAGATCAAAATACATCTCTTTGTATTTGTTTTCGAAATGGTTTTTTTTTATATTTCATTTCGTGTCCGCTGTATAATGTCTCTCCAGTCTTAAGAAATCTGAAACCCAAAATATTAGAAAGAACTAACAAAAATACTATTTAGTGAATGACTTCATTTATTTTGTGAAGGCAAGTTATCATTTACTGATCAAATAAATTATGTAGGTAATTATTAAAATAATAAAATTTTCTCCTGATCGAAAGATGATGACTGATATTTGCATTTTATCTCCCATAGTTTCGCCAAGTCTCCCTTGTAATAAATTAACAACACCGGCTACTCTGTCGAACCTACAAATTAACGAATTGAAAAATCATGTTTTCATAAAATAATAGAGGTTAAATAACAAAACTTACCGATGTAATGTGATCTTAGTGTAATTATACGGTTTTCCCACATAATTGCGACACAATTTGACAGCACATACCGACATAATTAATTATTTTTCGAGAACTCTACACCCTGAAGTGATCCAAATGACACTGACGTAAGTGAGAAGAGAGTCTACCAATTTTAGTAGACTTTATTTGGGCCGTTCTGTACGTGTCAATGTGGCATCTAGACAAGTATATAATCAAAGGTTCATACCAATAGGCTATCTGTCTGAACTGTGACTGTTTGTTTCGGCTTCGATAGTCGCTGGTTAGTTGTAATTACTTGTAATTGTAAAATAAAAGAATTATCATTATGACTAAACTTGGTATAAGACGGACTATCTACGTAAGCGAAATAGTAGGTACAAAAAGATACGTTGAGCTTCGCAATTGTATTACCAACTTGTACCAAATAATCTTAATATTTTGCGAAATAAGATAGCCACCAGAAGTGAATGTGCTAATAACGATAACAATCAAATTATCATGCTTACGAGATCCAATTAATTAACAACCGAGAAGTACGTTTTATTGATAAACAATGCAATGCCTCTTTTTTTAATTGTTTTTTTTGTAGTCAGAAACCTTCACGGGGATGTGCACAACCTCTTACCAAAGACTCGGATGAATTGTATAGTGGCCAGCACATCAAGCTACCACAATCTGTCATATTTCTTTTATTTATTTCCAACTTTAACACAAAACAATTAGGTTCATAAAAATAGGCTTTATTTGCCACATTCTAGAATAAAAATGCTTAACCAGAGTCCCTACGATATGGCAGTAAAGATATACAGGATGTAACAAAAACCCTGTCCGATCCGAAAGAGGCGTATTCCTTTTCTTATATACTTACTAATAAACATAAATAAAAATACGATATTAAAGAAACCAGAAAGTATCGATTTTTTTTCTTCTAATAAACTTACACAATTCTCCACTAAATATGGGAAAATTTCATAAGTTGACAATACTCCACCCAACGGCGAAATCTTTTAATATTTACCAATTTATTTTTCATTTTTACCTCAAAGGATGCCGCCAAGCGGCGCCGCTCCGTGCGCGCTTTGTCGTCGCCGACAGACTGTACCTAACTACCTACAGAGCGGCACGTGTAAGCCAATTGTTGTCCTTGACATGTCAGTCTCGCGTAGAGTTCGCTTCCGATCGGACGTCCGTGAATCTGTTATCACCTCGATTACCCATCGTATCGTGAGTAATGTCGTATTCCAATCTGTTGTCAATGTCGTGTTCCAATGTGCTTATGCTGCAATTATGCAGATGTTCGAAAAGACTACGAGTGAGTGAGAGTATGGGGTGCAAGGTATGCCAGTGCCGTCGGAGCGTGTATCCAACGTCTCCATGAACTTGAAGTTCACGTGTACACGTGTACGAACACGTGTCAAGCAGTGTCCATGAATGAGTACAAGACTCATTACCCTAATGCCGAAAGATCACGAAAACACGACGTGGAATATCAGTAAGTACCTATTGGAAGTTCACTTAAGGAACACGATCGCAGAATTTTGTAGATATCAAGTTCATGTTTTACAAAATAATTTTAACAAAGCAATACATTTAGTTCATTGTTTCTTGAAAAACAACGTCAATAATTATTTAGGTACCTATTAGGTAAGCAACACTATTCCTGTACGATACCAGCTGATACCTACGCGTAGGCCCGGTAGGAGGTAACCATCCCTATGACTAATACGTAACAGCTGATACTTATGAAAAACACAAAAGAACGTCAATTATTAGGTAAACATAACTATGCCTAATCGATATCAGCTAATATCTACGTGTAGGCCTAGTAGGTAAGATTCATTCGCATTAAATTTGTTTGGCGGCACGCGACAGAGCGGGCTGGCGGCACATGACAAAGGATCAAAAAGCGGCAAATTGCTCGGGCGGTTTCTTTGACACTAGTGTAGATCGAATTGAATAAACTTTATTTCGTGGATGGAGTGTTGACATGTAAAAGGTTTAGTTTTTTTTTAAATTATATTTAAATTAATCGGGGAAAAAAAATATGTCGTATCTAATTATCGTTTACGTGTTTGTGTACGTAATACGACACCTTATACGACCCTTAAGGATCGGACAGGGTTTTTGATACATACTGTATAATAAATTACCAATAGATATAAAAAAGGAAATAAAATTAACACATTTTAATAGAAAATTAAAAGCATTCTTATTAAAAAAATGCTTTTATTCCCTAGATGAATATTTTGAAACTACAAAAATTAATAAATAAAACATTTAAAAATACAAAGCCATAAATAAATAAATAATAATAATATAAGAAATAATTAGATACCTACATTATTATAATAAAAAAATAATAATAATTATTATTATTATTATTAATTAATAACAATTATTATTATTCATTATAATAATATTGTAATTAATATTATACTATGCTGTGCCCTAACAGGGTTTCATGTTGATACTTTTTAAATGTAAACACCTATGTATACCTATGTACACATGAAACTTTGACTTTGACTTCATATTCCGTTGGCAAAATTTGACAGTTTTGGATAGCTTGAGCTGCTGGCATCTGTACCTACAGGAACGTATTTTGGGACAAAAAAAAAACATTTTAGTTTTGTTGTAGCCAGCTATCATGCTGGCTCCGCAGACGTTGTCCTGCAACCCTATTGAACCGCCATCTACAGTCATATTGTGAATCAAAAAAATTAAGAGCCCCACTCAAATTCATACATTTTTTTTTATCATAATCGTTCAATCCGTTTTTGAGTTTTAGTAAGGGTAACAAACAACAATTGATTTTTATTATAGAAGAATATAAAGACTTCTCTTCTTCTTCCTCGTGTCGATGGTACGTAATTTTTTTTATTGTGTTATGATGTCAAACACGCATGGGCCGTCTGATGGTAAGCAGCAAAGCCAGTATTATCAAATTTTCCCAATTGAATGTGAACCGTATTGTAATGTCTTAAAGTTGAAAATCTATCAAAGAAATTTGACGGATTGTGGTAGCTTGATGTGCTGGCCACTGTACAAGTCTGATGAGCTGTCACTAGTTACAAAACGGACGCAACAATGCTAGCATATTATTACTTAGCTACATAATATTTGAAGTGGCTCGTGGCAGAAGTTGTAACTACACTGATCAACCGATCTGCAAGGTTAAGCTGCGCTAGCCGCGGTCAGTCTGTGGATGGGTGACCATTCTTTACACATCGAGACTCCTCCATGCTACGGAGAGCAGGTAAAGTCTTCGGTCACGGTCATGCGGACATCTATGATAAATAGTTAGTAGTAGTCCGGAGCCCAAAAAGCCTGATAACCAGTCTATCCTCAGGATATTGGTATTGCTCAGAAATTGGGTTGCGGTGGTCTGATGGCAGTCGCTTCTCTCTTGTAAAATACTTCAGCATATGGTTAGACTGAAAGCCAACCCCAACATAGTGGGGAAAAGGTTAGATAGAAAAAGAAACAGAAAATTTGTCAATGTGGTGGTAACCACATACAAACTCTGCAGCTTTAGAAGAATCTACCGAATACAAGAATATTATTAAAATGATATTAAATTTTATTGTTAGTGGCAGCTTAGAGGTTGGTTGCAATTTTTGGGGCACAAAAGACAGGATAATAGGTGGGATATGGTTTGCGGCACAATTCCACATCCGCTTTTATTTATTAATATTTATTATTTATTATCAGGCATCCATGGCCCATAGATAAATACCTTACAAGCTAACATATATACATTAAATACAAATGTGTTAGTAAATAAAACTTAAACCTATGTTAGTAGCACTTCACTGTGCACTAATTGTCTTTGTGCCGTCCTGTGGTACTTGTCCGCGGAAGCGACGGAACACCACGCCCTGCGGCCAAAAGTCTTCTTCCATGACGAGAGGCAGGAAGCAATTTGGTACTCGCACCACGAACGCCTTAAAGTTGACGTTGCGGCGCGACTCCAGCAGCACCACTCTCGGCATGTACCTCGTCTTTTGGCGCACGTACTCTGCGATGTCATCCGCCTTTGTGGTGTAGTGCAGGCGGGAAATGTACACCGGAGTGTTCGGCTTCGCGGCACGAAGACTCACGTTGGGCTTCGTAGGAGCTTTGCCGCAGCGGTTCTTATTATTTTGTGTACGGCGCTTCCTCCTCTGCACCGTCACGAAACCATCATCGTCATCAGCTCTATTCGGTGCCTGTTTTGGCATAGGCCTGACACTTCTGGCTACAGGGGCGCTCGCTGTTACGCTGGCGAAATCTTTAAATGGTTTCGCCGGGGCTTCAGACACTGGCAGCGGGACGGGGTGTTGTGCTCGAGCGGCGCTATTTGTGGCCGTTGTTACTATTGCCCGTAGTTTCGAACTTTTTGAGAGAAAAGTTACTCTATTATTTACATACTACCATCAAAATTGGTAACAAACCAACAACAGTTCGGGCTTATGATAATAAATTATGAATCCTTTTGGAAGTCTATGGGGGAGGCCTTTATTCAGAATTGCCTCTTGTAGGTGATTAATTAAAATGATGGATAAAAAAATTAATATTTAAATGTGGTAATAATGTTAATTTAATTCTCGACATTTAAAATACAAAACATACCACGTTTTTGTTTTTTTTTTGTGATATTACATCGAGCTCATTTGTACATTACCTGTATTCTACAAAAAAAATATTTAAAAATTATAGCCAGAAAGAATTGTTACAATCTGAAAGTGATAAACATTACGTAACGTGCATAACGGAATTGTAATTTTATTATATTAATTAATTCTGACTTCAGGCACGCCGAAGTTCTTATTGTATAGCGGTAAGGTTGAAATTCCCTTGACAAGTAAGTTTTGGGGGTAAACAGAAGTATATATGAGTAGTAAATCGGTAAATGTTGCGCACGCAACGCTTCACGCACTGGTAAAGAAATGTAGGGTGACCAAAAACAGTAGGGTAAAAATAGATGAGTTTTCTTCAGTGACTCATGAAATACTTTGTTTGTTTTTTAAGTCAAAGGATTTATTAGTGCGATTTTTGGTGATTAAATAGGTCTTATAATTAATTTTTTAAGTAACTCAAAAATCTACCCAAACGGCATACACTGTTTTACACAAGACAGAAGAGAAAATAATAATTTTAAATATTTGGGACAATTTTACACAACACTATCTAGTCCCTAAGTAGAGCTTGTATGTACTACGGGTACTAGACAACGGATATGATACTTATATACTTTTTTTGTAAACACACCCAAACACAAACCTTTATGTTCATTACATAAATATTTGTGTCATGTGGGATTCAATTGTTTTAACGTCGCGATCCAATTGATAGGGAGATAGAAATTTGATAGCTTAAGGACATCCATAACCTACCAAATTTCTTACGGGTTAGGTATTTTCTACTCTGCTTATAAACCGAAGTTAAGGAAGCAAGATTATACATATTATAGTTGTTAATTTGTGAACAAATGTATCATTAACCCACCTCCTTCGTAATCTGTTGAGCTTAAGTCTTCCCTTATGTTATAATCACAATATTACTACGCTATCACTACTTGTAATAAAAAAGTAATTATAGAGAGCAACTACCAATGTATTTTCTTTTAATTTCTTTATCTTTCTTTCTTAGCCTATAAACCAAAAAATTTAAGCACTCTATCTGGGTGTAAGAGAGAAGGGATTCGTAAAAAAGTCGATCCGATTCGTAAAACGTATTCCATTACAGGACTGTCCCACTTACACTGAAGTCATAGTCACACGAATGAAAAACTGTAGCTCGTAGGTTGTTGCACGCCGCCAAATTTAGCAACAGTTACGTCACGTGCATCCGTCTTGTACACACGTAGGTACTCACAAACCGACGCATTAGAAATCGCGATATGAAATTCTGATGAAGATTTTAAATGATAAAGTTATAAATTAAATTGTTTAATCAGATTAATTGTTGCTACGTTTGAAAACAAACACAACTGATGCAATCTTGGTTTTTTTTCTCAATTACAAAAATTTCTAATGGTTGTAAGCGCGACTGCTACGCTCGAGGTTCCAAGTTCGATTCCCAGGTCCAGCAAAGTGTTATTGGGTTTTTCTATGAAATTCTCAGTAGCAGATCTTTGGACTTGTGCCCGGTTAATGGCTCTAGGCGCGCCTCCTATTACATAGGACCCAAACATGACAAAGAACTTTGGGTGTACATTATTAGATACACCTCTGCCTAAACCCTTTGAGAATAAAAGCGTCATTGTATGTTATGTTTAAGTCATCATCTTCAACCCATATACTGTCCCACTGCTGGGCATGGTCTCCTCTCAGGATGAGAGGGATTAGGCTATAGTCCACCACGCTGGCCTAGTGCGGGTTGGAAGACTTCACATACTGTCGAGAAAAATCTCCAAGGCATGCAGATTTCCTCACGATGTTTTCCTTCACCGTTTAAGCGAGTGATGACTAATTAATTATTAATACACACATGAATTCGAAAAGTCAGAGGTACGTGCGTTGCATTCGATCTCGACATCTTTGACTTGACACTAGTCTACCATTGTATAAAAATGTCTAAAACTTAATTTTATTCAAAATTTTCTTCTCAGATTAATTGCGGGTTGGCAGACCTCACACGCTTTCGATAAGATCTCTCAGGCATGCAGGTTTCCTCATGATGTTTTCTTTCACCGTTGAAGCGAGTGATAATTATTACTTATTAAACGCACATGATTTGAAAAGTCAGAGGTGCGTGCCTTGGGTTCGAACTCGAGAGACCTTTGACTTACCAGTCCAACGGTCATACCACTAGGCTATCACTGTTTCTACGTTAAAGTTATACATATTTCTATCTTATGCCACTAATTTGTATTCGAAAATCTAATGAATCGAAAAATTAATGTTCGTCACTATAATATGACGCCTAAAAAAATGACGTGGTATAATAAATAAATAAAAAAATCCTACTGTACTTTAATTAAATAAATTAAATCTCTATAACATACAATTAACTAACATAAACTCTGTAAAAACAGTAAAATAGCGAATGTACATATGTATGTTACTAATTACTGCTCTCGCTTAATAATTAAGTAGGTAGCTAAAACAATTTTGCTAATTACATAAATAAGAATTAATTAATGAAGTATTCAAAAAAAACTTTTTTCAAAAATATACTTAGTAACTATTTTAAAATATTAACATTAACAGAGAGTACACTCTAGGATACTGTTAGTTGTGGGCCTTGGTTGGAATCGAAGAGGGTGTTGTTATATTGGGATCAGCTTTTACTGGAAATTAATAGCAGGTTTTGTAGCTGTGTATTCATGGCGGTGCACTAAGAAAACATTATTTTGCCGCCAAAACTTTACTAAGTAAACATTATTTTGCCCCCAAAACTGTTTAAATTTGTCCCCTAATCTGCCTGTCCCTACATAATGATAATTTCGATCACGCCCCCTACCTTATGGTATCCGCATCAAGGTTTCTTGCGGCTTCAGTGCGAGCAAGTGCGACACTACGCAACGCAAATACAACATTAGTGGCGAACGATATTTCGCCATGGCTTAATCGTTCGGCACTGTGTCCATTCTTACACGTCACGATAAAATTTGAAAATCATCGGTTGCCGCCTACAATGGCCGATCTCGTCCTAGTGAGTCTTTTCCAGACCACTTCTTCATACAGTAATGCACTGACTTTGCAAAAAAATACGGTAAATTTAATCCGTCAAAAATTAATTTTTTTGTTGGATTCAATAATCAATAAATCTGTGGCCTGGTGCTAAGACGGCCAAAGTCTAAGAAAAATATTTTCCGTAAATAGCATTATAGCAATAAACAAAGTTTCAAGTCTAGCTTAAAACGGACTGCTAGAAGGTTGCAGGTAGTCCAAAAGTTTTGCTTTATTAAAATCTGTGCAGTTAGGGTTAACATTCTAATACAAAATGGGTTTAAGTTAACTTTGATCGTTCTAGTTTTCACTCCATTATTACAAAAAGTGATTCTCACAAAAATGGACTTAGCCCCTTTTTGCACCCGGGGGCTACTCCCTAAGCACGAAGTCTGTAGTTTTGACTTTCGTTACGGGCGTTTCCCACTCCATATCACCCAAGGATGATTCGTTCGGGGCCCGAACTAAGAATGAATGACAACACAATTTGACAGAACAGTTGTCCCTATTCTCGATGTGTTTTTACCCGTTGAATTTGACACTTTTATCGGACTCCGAAGTTTCGAAGAACTTTCGAACGGCTCGTAACTTCGTTGACGGAGATAGGGAGTAGACCCTCAGGCCACAGAAATATTGTTAAACATTTTAACATTGCAGCATCACAAGTCCCAAACTAAGCAGAGCTTGTACTATGGGTACTAGACAATTATTGATATAATACTTAAATATACTTTTTTTTGGAAGGGGCGTACCCATTTAGTAGGTACCCATAGTATCTACAAGCTCCGCTTAGTTTGGGACTAGACGGTGCTGTGTAAAAATTACCAAAAATATTTATTTATTTATAATCACGAACATGGTTTTTACTATTCTCGTACGCTATTGGATACGAATACTCCAGTGTCTAGAGGGGCCATCGTTCCACTATGACTCACCTCTCTTAGACACTTTCTGGGTATTACAGTTACGGAATTTACCAGTGGTTTTATTGTGAGCATGTCGAAATGGTTAATGACTTGTCGGATGTAATGTAAAGCATTGTATCGTAGATATTTTTCTTAGGTAAGTTCGCAGTGCTGTGTTGCGGGGGGACAATATTTTATTTTATTACACAGGAACATGACATAGTAGTGAAAGCCTTGTGATGTGACAAATGGACTGCCAAATCAATCGGAGTGGAGTTCATCCACATACTCAGGAACCACTTTGGTTTCATACCGTGCGATTCCAGAGGCATTTTCTTTCACGCACGCTTAAGTTGTGGAATCAGGGCCCAGGTCTTCCCGAGAGACTATAGCATAGGGTTCTTCAAGAAAGGTGTGAAAATATTTTTACAGGGTTGCCAACGCGCAAGTGATACCTCTGGTGTGGCAAGCGTATATAGGCTGCGGTAACCGCTTACCATCAGGTGGGCCGTACGCTTATTTGCCAGTGGTTAGAGCTTAGTGGTTTAAATAAAAAAAAAGTCAAGTTTGAATCCATAGCACGAATCCTTTTCGAATTCATATAAGCGTATTAATAATTATTTTATCACTTGCATAAACGGTGAAGGAAAAACATCGTGAAAAAATCTGCATGCCTTAGAGATTTTTCTCGACGTGGTGTGAAGTCTGCCAACCTGTACTAGGCCAGCGTGGCGGACTATATCTTTCTCATTCTGAGAGGGGACCCGTGCCCAGCAGTGTGATAGTATATGGGTTGATGATGACATGTGAACAACGAACTGCTACACTAAACAAAGAAGTACAACACGAAAATAAATATATTTGAATCACACATAATTATATTTGTCTCAGTAGCAGCTCAAAGTTAGGACTTGGGCCCAGTTAATGGCAATAGGTTCGCACCCTATTACATGGAAAATAAACATACCGGCGAACTGTGGGTGTACATTGTGACACCTCTGCCTAAACCTTAAAAAAATACAGACGTGATGGTATATTTATGTTTATTGTTATAATAAAAAAAAACTATAAAGCGTCGCGGCATTTTCTATTACACGCTATTACAAAAAAAATGTTAACACTAACTTTCTTTTAACAGAACACAGGCTTTTTGCTGCAAAAACCGCTTAAATGCGTGACAACGAAATAGTTTTATAAAATATTTTCGTGTATATTCCAAATTATCTGCGTTATTACATGAACAGCTGAATTAGGTGCTCTGCGAGGAAGCGTTGTGTTGGCAAGGGGAGAACTTTGACCCTTATACTGCCAACCCAACTATTCCTTTTTCGTTTTACAAGGTCGGCAACGCGCAAGTCACAGCCCTGGTGTTGCAAGCGTCTATAGGCTACGGTAACCGCTTACCATCAGGTGGGCCGTATGCTTGTTTGCCACCTAGTAGTTTAAAAAAAACTTTCTGAAAAATGAATAAAACAGTCTATTCTCGAAATTCGTTACTTATCCCGCTACAATAGAAACCGATTCCTCAAACAGTGGATCCATCCCTCTAATATTTACCTAATGTTACTTAAACTCTGTAATACTGTGTATGACTTTTCGAAATCATGTGCGTATTAATAATAAGTTATCATTCGCTTAAACGGTGAAGGAAAACATCGTGAGGAAACCTGCATGCCTTAGAGAATTTCTCTACGGTGTGTGAAGTCTGCCAACCCACATTAGGCCAGCGTGGTGGACTATAGCCTATTTTTTGTTGTTGATGGGGTTGGAAATGCTTTATGAACTATCCACCACTCCGGGGAGAGCGGTGGGGTGTGTCGGACTCCGCTCTGAAAAGCGAGCTACTGACTAAAACCAATCTCGGTATTTCGCGGCACCACTTTAGCATTCGTCCGTAGGTGGTGGACTATACCCTAATCCAACACATTCTGTAAAGAGACCTGTGCACAGCAGTAGGACAGTATATACATATGTTGGTGATGATACATTGTGTATTACACTGTGTATTACATTTGCTATTAATCAATTGCCGTATGTATGAGAGAACATCATTTGAGAACGGCTCTACCAATATGGCTGTTTTTTTTATTGTTTTGGTAATAAATGTTTGCATGAAAGATTTTTCTTCAAAATCCAGGGCTGAAACAGCTAGTTTTTAATAAAAATCTCAATAAAATGCTAGACCCGGGAATCTAACCCTCTCGGGCAGTAGTCGCGATTATTCAATGAGATAGTAGCACACAAAAAAACTTCCGTACTACTCAACTGTATAAATGAAGATGAGTGATAATTAATTTAAAATACACGATTAATTAACTAAATTAACATAGTGTAATTATTTACAACTACGCTTCAGAATTGATTGATGCCGTTTTTTTTTTACTTAAGAAATTATTTATCATACAGATATAATTAATTTCAAATACACACAAACTACGCTACTTCAGAATGATTCATGCTGTTTTTTTATACGCTATATTCTTGACAAAATGTCTGTACCATTTTGCCAGTTGGTCAAGCTATCCAAAACTGTCAAATTTTCCCAATTGAATATGAAACTTATGATATTGTGTTAAAGTAGAAAATCAATCAAAGAAATTTTACAGATTGTGGTAGCTTGATGTGCTCTGTACATTGTGTTATTGTAATAATTATGTTTTTATTTTTTGTTTGTCTTAGTGATAGCCTATTTTTTTCTGTAAGCAGTACTTATGGACTTTGCTTCTTTCTTCTAAAATTTATTACATTCTTTTTAGGTCGTACGAGTAATCCCGGAACTAATGATCTATAATAATAATACCATTACGCCTATATTCCCCGAGAGGTGTACAAATGTATATGTTACGGTAAATCTGATTAATTGAAAATTATTAATATTTTTACTAAATAATAACCACATGTTTTGGTAAATGTGAATAAACGATCGAAATTTATTACTTTTAGTTTTTGAATATATATAAAAAAAAAACCTGACAACCTAACCTGGCCTAAGTACGACTTTTAATTTTATTTAGTTTTTATAATTCCTTGCATATTGGAGCTCAACTAATATAATTGACCACAACGCGTTGTGAGCTGTTTTTGGTCCTTGAGCGTTACTTATGTACATTTATCACTTTAACCTCGACTTTTGGTAATTATTAATAATAATAGATAATTATTAATTATTAATAATCTTCAATTATTCACTCTTACCGTAACATATGTATACACAAAGTTTGCCGGGATATGTATGCCATGTAATAGGGGGCGAACGTATTACCATTAACCGGTAGGGAACTACAGAGAATTTCATAGAAAAACCCGATAACACTGCTCGATCTAGGAATCGAACCCAGAACCTTTAGGGTTAGCAGTCACGCTTACGACCACCAGACTAATGAAGTGGTTATTTGTTTGTATACCTTGTATATATACTCCCGTTTACCCGTATACTGAAATACAAGACGAAAAAAAAATGTTCACAAGCATGACGAGTTTTTGGTCATGTTTTAAAGTAATGTAATTTTCCCTAGACTCCAAATTCTTTATACTTACTTTATAACAGGATTTTCCAATTGACACTTTATTCCAAGGTAGCACTGAGCTGAAAATCACGTGCATGCCTTACTTTCCTCAAATATCTCTAGCATGATGACGCATAGTTTCTCGGTCACCCTCGTTAAGCGGTGGTTCGACTGATCGCGATTTTAAAACTGGAGAAAAATCGCTATAACATTATTCGCTTATACTTATGTTATTTTTAAGAGCTGTGGATTTTGTGATGATTTAAATAAGTAAATAAATTATTTCTTTTAATATTATCAGTATCAGCTGTGAAAGCCTAAACAAAGTTTGGATTGGTTGGGACTAGTCTACTCAAAGCCATAGCGGCTTTGAGTAAGGCTCTTTCTTTAGAAGGCCATTTCAGACTGCTCTACATTGTAAGACACAGGTATTTGTTACTATTCTATGTATGGACTTTAAAAGAGACTATGATTCTCTGAGATTGTTTCGGCGTTTCTTCTCAGAGGTCGTCAGTTGGGAAATACCGGAGCCATCTAGCTTAAAAAAATATGTAAAAGTCTCTAAAAGATCTATTTACAAAAATCGTTAAAAAAGGTCTCGAGTTCGACCTCTAACTTTTCAAAATCATGTGCGTATTAATAATTAATTATCACTCGCTTAAACGGTGAAGGAAAACATCGTGAGGAAACCTGGATGCCTTAGAGATTTTTCTCGTCTGTGTGAAGTCTGCCTACCCGCACTACCATACCTGTCTTTACTTGCCCTATAATCATGACCATGGGAACCATGAAATTCTCCACGACCTTGACCGGGTCAAGTAAAGCCCTAAATCATTTTCAGACATTATGCTGAGCTCTGGCGCTTTTGCCACCACCTAATCTTATAGTATTAATAAGTTAGTACCCAACTTATTTGAGTAAATCTAAGTATTCATAAAGTTTAATATGTTAAGAGATACTTCTCTTAATTATAATAAATAAGGGCACAGTGGGAGTAATTCCACTCAAATTGGAGCTTGGAGTACCTCCGCCTTGCAGAAAATCGAAGTGAAACAACACAGCTTTGAGCTGTGTTGTGTTTCTTACTGTGAGCAAGGTTGCCAGTAATCCACGAGGAAACGTTGAGTTGGCAGTGGGGGGACTTGACTTGATATTCTCAACTCAACTATTCCTCTTTCGTTTTACAGGGTCGGCAACGCGCAAGTGATACCCCTGGTGTTGCATTATCAGGTGGGCCGTGCTTGTTTGCCTCCTAGTAGTATACAAAAAACTTTGTGAAGAATGAATAAAACAGTCTATTCTCAAAGTTCGTCACTTATCCCGCTACAATAGAAACCCATTCCTCATACATACAATGGATCCATCCCTCCTAACGCAGTCCCGCGCTCACGCCGCGTAACGAAATAATAAAAACTGCGCAAACGCAAGACCCGCTCCATTCGGGTGAGCGCGAGCGCCGCGCTTGGAAACGCAACTTTTTTGGTACCAAAAGTGACTTGACAACCATAAACACGTTACGACAAAGTGCCAGTGTGTATATAGTAGAGACTTTGGCTTGTGACTTAGTTTTCCAGTTCCAAGGTGATTTTTTTTAAATTATTTTTCTAGGCTTTTTTTGGAGTGCTTTTGTGACTGGATGCGGTTGCGGTAAGGTTTTGAATAAGAAGAAAGAGAACCTAGGAATATTTAACTGTCCTATACCAATCGACGTAACAATTTTAGGAAATGAACGAAAAATTAAAGAAATTATTAGATATTAGTAAATACTTATCATTATCATCAATCTCAACTGTTCCTCTATAGGGCAAGGGTCTCCTTCGAAAATTAGAGCGATTAGGTTATATTAAATACTATAATACACTTAAATATTTATAATTTAAAAAAATAGTACTTCAACCATAATACATACATACCATCACGCCTGTATTCCCCGAAGGGTTAGGCAGAGGTGTACTAATGTACACCCACATTTCGCCGGTATGTTTAGGTCCCATGTAATAGGGGGCGAGCCTATTGCCATTAACCGGGCACAAATCCAGACTCCGAGCTGCTACTGAGAATTTCATTGAAAAACCCAATAACACTTTGCTCGACCTGGGGATCGAACCCAGGACCTCTAGCGTAGCAGTCGCGCTTAGGACCACTAGACTAATGAGGCAGTCAACCATAATATTATTTATAAAATTATACTTCAGCCCATTACTGTCCTACTAAAAAACAAACAGTTTGAAGAGTACATATAATTTAAAAAAAAATAGCATATCCGGTTTAATTTCAATATTCGTCCGAAATATTTTCAATGTTCGTAAAAGCTCACCATCCAAGGCAGTAGGTGCACTGCAGCATTATAAAATGATTTGGGCTTAAGTCAAGGTACTTACGTGTGTTGATATTGTAAGCTTGATGTAGCTCCTTCACGTCAGCCCACTTCCACAATTATATTAGTCGTTGTTCTTAAGGCTCAAGGTACATATTAATATTCTTTCTTTAAAAAAAATTAGGATTTTCTCCTGCATCGTGGGTGCATTTACAAACACAAACTTTTACATACACAAACACCCGGACAACTTGATGTCTAATCATACAAATATTTGTTCGCGTGCGGGGATCGAACCCACAACCCGTGGCACAGAAGCCGAATGCTCAGCCGCTGCGCCAAACGTGTCGCAAAATAAAATATACGCTTTATTATAATAATAATAAAGCTTTATTTAAAACAAATTAAGTTTTTTTTTTTTCTTATTTAATCTGCAATCAGTCGTAAGACTATAAGCAGATGGGTTGTATGACTATGGCGTTTAGGCGAAGAGACCAATATCTCGACTGCCTTTTAGAGGACATCCTTCCTTTAAAACAAATTAAGTAATACACAGTTACATAAAAGCACTGCCTCCTGAACCTTTATCTCAGGAAATGCTCTTTATTACACAACAATAATACGTTCAAAAGAAATGAGACAATAGTTTATACTTATTTTTTTACGCACTGTTTAAGTAGGTACAGTCAGCAACGAAAGTCGCTGAACATGTTGCAATTTTCAATATGATTTTTAATAAGTGTGAAGTTACTGACCTGTGAAGGTTATGCGAAATAATTGCATAGATAACCATTCAATATTCAGGTTACCTTAATAGAAAAAACCTCTGGACAAGTTTTGGAACTGTGATGTTTTCAAAATTTCGTTATGTTCAGCGACTTTCGTTGCTGACTGTACCTTATAAAATCCGTCTGACCTTGGACTTCTGATGGGCTTTTTATTTCATTCCTTCTGGTATAAGTTAATCGTATCCTACTAATATAGTAATTGTTTGTGAGGATGGATGTTTGTTACTCTGTCACGCTAAAACTACTGAACGGATATTGATGAAACTTTTCAGTATCATTATTAATACATCAGAATAACATATATGCTAACTTAGAACGATTTTGAGTTAATTAGCCAAATTACAACGATAATTAAAAGTAACTTGTCCACGCGGACGAATTCGCGGGCAGAAGCTAGTAGAGACATATTATCATAATTCTTCGGTGATAACCAAAGACTCAACATACTTATACCACAATCAGACATACAGTTAAACCGTTTTATAGTAACCGGAGATGAAAATGGCGAGACCTGGCTCTTACTGCGCGGTCAATGCCTCCGCGGAGAAATTGCAGTAAAGCTGAGCTTACACTCACTTTAATGTTAATATTGATTAATTAATAGAATTATTTATTATGCTATGATTTTATTGCAAGTTAATTTAAAGGAGGTTTTTATATTTTGAATTGTTATTTTTGTTTCCGCTTATTTTTTAAGCTACTTCAAAAAGGAGTCAGACTACAATTTTTTTTTTACTTGATATCTTCGACGATTGTTAACTGAATTTGATCTTATTGTTTTTTTATTTATTTATTAAGGTTTACCAACAATTGATTACATTAAAATAAACACTAAATACATTTAAGACTAAAAACAATAATGTAACAATTACTAAAAGGTAAACACCGCATATGTAACAAAAATAAAAGAGTTAATTACAGTAAGCTAACGTTTGTACGAACGGACAGTCTGTACGAAGAAACGGCCTAACTGAGAAAATATTGTTATTCAAGATCAGGCAATATTTTTGATAGAATATTATGTAGATATGTACAATGTAAATTTGTTGATGGCTGATCATAGGTTCTGAAGATCCACCGAATTCTTCTGTATCCATTGAATTGAATTGTATGAACCAAGCCTTACAACGCGTGCAGGAGAAATGCATTATAAGATTGTAAACATTGGCTTTCTCATACATACATACTTGCATTCCAATGGTATGAACTACAATCATAATCATTAATTCATCATCTCAAAATGAAAGGGATTATGCGGGAAATAATATAGGCAATATGCCTGATTTTTAAATATTTTTATTCGATTATTTACATCACTATACATAGGTATAATGGTAAAAACATATTCAACACCAAAAAAGTAAGTAATATAAATGATTATAAAATATATTGTATTAAATATAGCCAACCGAACCGGGCACTATAAACGCCCACCATTTTGGTGTACCTAGTTGTAGGCAAACACTACGCAATAAGTGACATTGACTTTTGGTGTCATAGACTTTTACGTCATATTCGCTTTGACAAATGGCATCGCGTTTCCAACATTTGGATTTCCTTCGGCAATATTCCACTATTCAAAAATTAATTCTTAGTTCAAAAATAAATTTTAATAAATAATATTGAAGAAGGCACAATTCCGAAGGAATAAGGTTTCTAAAAAAAATTATGTGACTTATTTGAATCACATGCATATTCCTTAATAATATCTAATATATAAAATTTCCATGTCACAATGTTAGTTACCGTACTCCTCCGAAACGGCTGGGCCGAAAAAGTGCTCGTAACTTCGTTGATGGAGATAGGGGTAGGCCCTCTGGTTTGAAGTGTAATATAGCCAGTTAAATTACTAGGTTAACATGAGACTTAACTGAGCTCTCAAGATGACAACGCTCTAGTGATAAATACCACTGGTGTGGCTGGCGTCTATAGGCAGCGGTTGCCGCTTACCATCAGGTGGCCCGTCTACTTAATTGTTTCTCATCTTATCACAATAAAGTTTATGAGATTATCATAAAGACTCCTCTGGGTACGACAGTTCTTAAAATTGTATAGATAGTGGTTCCTGATCGCTGCGGCCCTGGTAGTGCTTGCGTGTGCAAAGTCTTTAAAGGCGAAAGTCTCTAGTTTATTATTTATAAGTAATTGTTATTTTATAACTCTACGTGAACACTCAATTTTATTGATCTGACTCACGGTTGAGTAACAAAAAGGAAAAGTAAGATTTAATAATTATTGTGGCTTGTAAAGAAAGGTAATTTGAGAATAATAGTACAGACGGCAACAGGTCAAGCTATCCAAAACTGTCAAATTTTTCCAATTGAATATGAACCTTGTTGGTTTGTATTAAAGTTGAAAATCTATCAAAGAAGTTTGACAGATTGGGGTAGCTTGATGTGCTGGCCACTGTACCTACTCATAGAAAATATCTAACTTACTACATAACGTGTTTTTTTTATACCTCTAAGGTGGCAATTACGCATACGGCGCGACCTGATGAAAAAAATATGAAGCGGTAAGCGGTTACAGTAGCCTATAGACACTTATAACAGTAGGGGGGTATCACTTCCGCGGTGCCGACCCTGTAAAACGAAAGAGGAATAGTTGGGTTGACAGTATACAGGTCAATGACCCCCACTGTCAACACAACGTTTCTTCGCGGATCAAGGAAACGTGTGGTGACAATGAGTGGGAGTGCGGGGATGGTTGCAAGCTCGACTCCTGAGTGAGAAGTACTGAGTTTTATCTCCAGGTCGACCAGTGTGAGTTTTTCTTTATAATTGTCAGTAGCTGCTTGGGTTTTGTATTCGGTTAATGGCAATAGGCTCCCCCATATTACATGGTACAGACGCCAGCAGGTCAAGCTATCCAAAAATGTCAAATTTTCCCAATTGAATATGAACCTTATCATATTGTATTAAAGTTGAAAATCTATCAAAGAAATTTGACAGATTGGAGTAGCTTGATGTGCGTGGCCAGCACATCAAGCTACTCCAATCTGTCAAATTGTACCTCAAAATATATCGTGGAACTGTGGATGTACATAAATACATCTCTGCCTAAACAGATCTAATGATGTCATTATAATAACAAAAAAAAACATGTTTAATCATCAAAATATTCACTCAGACATTATAACTAAAAAGTTGACATAAAATACCGTTGAGAAAATAATGGAAGCAGCATTTAAATTCAGAACAAAAAAAGCCGCCTGACACTCGACCATTATCATTGTAGAATCCATCACCCAATCATCACGCTTCGGCTAAAAAACGAATGAAGCGAAGCGCACGTGACTTCCGCACATCCCGCTATTGAAAATGGCCGCCATTGAAGACCTCGATAGGGTTGACACTGACAATTCTAAAAGGCAAACTATTATTAATTTATTCACCGAAACAAAAAAAAAAGTAGTTTGAAATCTAAGTGTTAAACGCAAAATTCAAGAGGTTAAAAAAAAACTTTACTACGGAAATCCAATTAGGTCACCTGTTTTCCTTTACCTTAACTACTTAATTAAGGTAAAGGAAATAAATGATTAAATAAATTACACAATCTGGATTATTCGTCACAATCGTGGGCGAATTAACTTAAACAATTCCGATTTCTTTTAAAAAATCATACAGCTTTCGGAGACAATTTTGCGATGACGTCATTCATTCGACGACGTATGTCATGTAGACGACATCTGTAATGTGTAGCTCGAGTGGTGGACTTTTGTTTTTTTTTTTATAGTAGAGCCTACGGAAAATGCTCATGGATCATCCGCCACCCGGGGTAGCGGTATAGTATATCTGACTTGTACCGAGTAAAAACTGCACTTCCCTTCACTTGCCCTATAGTCATTCAATTCGCCATGACCATGACAGTCGAGTGTCAAACTAGCAGTCCAATTACGAGGTTGTGGGTTCGATTCCCACAGGACGCTAATATTTATGAACATAAAGTGTTTAATGTGTTTGAGTATTTCTTAATTATTATAAGTACCTATGTATATTAAAAGAGGATATAAGTATTATATCCATTGTCTCGTACCCATAGTACAAGCCTAGATGGTGCTGTGTAAAAATGTCGAATTCTACAAAAATTTCGGGAACTGGAGTCGCAACCCTATTCACAGCCACTTGTCCACAATTATGTTGCCAACGGTACTAACACCGTTACTGATGGTTGCAATTATTTGGAAAGCACTGGAGATTGAAAAAAAGTGTCTGAAAGGAATACCTAGCGGTGTTTAATATAATCATAATCATGATCATAGACGTGCTTCAAGTTTTTTCCTATTTTATTACGCCTTTTATTAAACAGACAAAAATTTACACGATTATTGGTAAAAAGTTTTCTTTCAACGTGCTGAAGAAGAAATTTAATTTAATTTAGCTTTTATATTTTTAAAAGTAGTTGGTTCAGAAATTGATCCTCTCTTCTTTGAATGGATCTACTTTACATACATGGCTTTTTGGGCTTCAGCCCAGGGCCCCGTGGATTCAAGGGGCCCCCAGCTGAGTCAAATCATAGTCAATATAAATCGAATATTTTACTGTCTCATTTTTTTCAATACTTTGAGTAATTAGGTGGGCCCCTAAGTACTATTAGCCCAGGGCCCCCTAAACTCACGGTCCGGATCTGGCTTAACAACTTTATTGTCAAATATAATTATAAATTTGATGAATATAATTTTACAGATTTTCCTATAATAATGTGCACATGATTTCGAAGTCAGAGGTGCGTGCCTTGGTCTCGAACGAGATCTTTGACTTGGCAGTCCAAAGGTCACATATCACTAGGCTAATAACTGCTTCTATCCAGTCATTTTTTTTTAAACTTTGTATTTTTTTAATCCTAGTGGGGACACTAGGATTTTCTCCTGTTTCGTGAGTACGTTTAAAAACATAATTTTACCCAGACCCGGAACAACCACATGTAGGTCATACAAATATTTGATCCGTGTGGGGATCGAACCCACAACCCGTGGCGCAGAAGCCGATCACTCAGCCGTAGTGATGTTGATAATCGATTAATTGATTATTGTGGATTGAAACAGGTAAAATTATCTCAAAGGTATACATCTCAATAATCAATAATCATGAATGAATTAAGCTAAAGATTTATTTACCTTTGCTTCCTGTCATCTCAATGCTGTGATAATAATGTTGATAATCGATTAATAAAATTATTTTATCAATCAGTAGGTAACCCAATTTATTTGGATTGAAACTTAATTAGGAACTGATGCAAGTAATGACTTTCACACGTACGTAGAACTTAATAAGGACGGATAATAATTATTCACAAAGCGTTATGTTGTAATAATACAAATCAAAAAGGCTTGTTTGTTACATTACAGTCATATTAAATGGCACTCTATATCTCTCTATATATTATTTAGTTAATAGCGCCATCTGTTATCCATATTGAAAACTTCAATAAAAAATACCTAAGCGCTTTTGCATGTCTTTCAAATTAAACTTAATAGATGGCGCTTTAGCCAAAAATCGCAACTGCAATAAAAATGCGCTTTTAAATTATTAATTGGGTTGCATGTCCGTATGTGCATGGTAATTACCAATTACAAAGACGAAACAGAGCAGCACATAGTGACCACGCGAGACGCGGGGGCATTGCTCAACCAAACGGTGAAAGTTGCTAAAAAACTCATTAAATTGCTTTTTTCGTTACATGAAAACCGTTACGGTACATAACGCGGTTGCACTAATGTTTTTTTAAAGAAGTAAAAGTCACATTTTATTTTGTTTGCGTCTTTTTCTGCACGGTGCGTGCTTTTGAAGAAAATCTAATTTCATCTTTTTTCTAACATTGGAAAGTTCTTGGCTGGTCAAACGATCAATGCGTGTACTTTTTTGAATTCCGAACAAAATTTGTATGTAGAATAACAAGCCTTCGTTTAAGACATGAATGAGACAATGATACATAGGTATAGTAGAATGATTAGTTACTGATTGATGGTTGTCACTGAAAGATTTCCATTGACTCTTGAAGAATATAGTTCTGAAATATTAATTTCCAAACCGAGAGTTTCGATCAATGCGTGTAGGTACTTTTTTGAATTCCGAACAAAATTTGTATGTAGAATAACAAGCCTTCGTTTAAGACATGAATGATAAATTAGTAGTACTAGCGACCCGCCCCCGCTTCGCACGGGTGCAATGTACTAATAACATACATGTATTATACATATAAACCTGCCTCTTCAATCACTCTATCTATTAAAAAAAAACCGCATCAAAATACGTTGCGTAGTTTTAAAGATTTAAGCATACATATGGATATAGGGACAGAGAAAGCGACTTTGTTTTATACTAGTGATGATTAGTAACATGGTTGTCAATGAGAGATTTCCCTTGACTCTTGTAGAATATACTTCTAAAATATTTTTCCAAACCGAGAGTTTCATTTCGACTCCTCCACGGATCCCATAACACATCTTCCCCATATTCTCTCCCAACTATGTTGGAGTCAGCTTCCAGACGAGACCTATGAATACCTACTTATTTTACACAAAGCTACTTCTTTATGGAGTTCAAGACCTTTACCCAATTGGGTGTCCGTATGACAACCGGAACCATTGAATTAACGTACCTACGTAAGTAATAACAACTTTGAGCAACCGAACTGCAAGGTTAAGCTGCGCTAGCCGCAGTCAGTATGAGGATGGGTGACCCCTCTTATTTATTTATTTATAGTTAATTAAAACGGTTGATTAAAACCAATTACATTAATTAACATAGAAACAATATGTTACATTAAATACAACTATTAACACAGTTTATTTAAATAGGTACCTAAGTGGGAACAGTGGACACTCTCGCATACTTTCTCTCGCAGAACATCAAACAAACTCGCATAATTTCTCTCCATCCATCGGCAAACAAATCACATTCAGGATTGACTGCCAGGAGGGCATTGAGCATCTCTAGAGTACGACATATTGGAGACTGAGCCCTGGCGACCGTACTACATGCTGGCTTCGCAAACAATTTGTGCCGGCAGCTCAGACGATGTCCAAGGTAGTTTCCAGGCACATATAGTCGGCAGACTATGTTGTGGAGCTCAGGGCAGTCGATTAGTCCTCGAAGAATTTTACATGCCATTGTGAGTTGGTCAAGGCCTCTTCTCACTTCCAACGAATTAAAGCCTAATATTCCCAAAAGATAGTTGGAACACATCAAGTGCCTTGACCATTCATAACACATCAAGACCCCACTGGGCCTCGGAGAGCGTGTAAAGTCCTCGGTCCCGGTTTTCATACGAACACCTATGACAATCAATAATAAAAAATATATACCTAATAGAGGTGGTTAGAAAATAAATTAGATACACTTAACCGTACTTAACCTACTCATTGTGATAAAATAAAAAATAAATATTGCAATAAAATATTATAATTAAAATCGTAATTAATACGTAAATATAATAAATAAAACGTATAATAATAAATAATATTGACTTCAACTTGGAAAATATAAATAGAACAAAATAATATAATAATATAGACATGTCTCCCTCTCTCCTACTAAGCTGTGCTGTGCCCAACAGGGTCCATAATTGATTCCTAGATTTAAGCCTACCATCTGTTTTATATATTTTTGTACATTATGGAATGCAATAAATGAATATGAATATGAATCGTTAGTGGTAGTCAGAAACCCAAAAAACCAGTTTATCCTCAGGACATCGGTATTACCCAGAAGCAGTCGCTTCGTGTAAAATACTGATATTCAACCGCATCTGGTTAGACTGGAAGCCGACCCCAACCTAAAAAGGGAAAAGGTTAGAAAGATAATGAAAAGGAACTCATTTTACTCATCAAATTAAAAAAAAATATAATAGGTACCTACAGTGTAATACCAAGCCTAGTTTATGCTTCAGACCACCCGTATTTCGTTGCAATAGCGGTGATTTTTCAATGCAACTGAAGATTGACGTGTACCACCGCCTATTTTGCATTTCACTACAACGAAAGGGTCCGTTCGACCTTCACGGTTATAACATGGTTAGTGAAGACCTTGTGTGTACAAAGTAGTGGCATGGCCATGTGACCATACAGACCAGATAATTGCTTATTGTATTGAGAAATCATGTCGATGACTCCGACTTACAACTTTGGTGTTTGGAAGATTCAAATCCCTACTTGAATCCTACTAATATTAGAAATGTGAAAGTTTGTGAGGATGGATAGATGAATGTTTGTTACTCTTTCACGCTAAAACTACTGAACGGATTTTGATGAAACTTTACAGTATTATTATTTATACATCAGAATAACATATAGGCTATAATTCATAACGATTTTGGGTTAATTAGCCAAATTACAACGATAATTTAAAGTAACTTTTCCACGCGGACGAAGTCGCGGGCAGAGGATACCTACTTATTAAAAATGCGAAAATAAGTCTTTCTGTCTTTTACGCTTTCACGCCTAAACCGCTGTACCGATTATGATGATATTTGGTACAGATATAGATTATACTTTGGAGAAGAACATAGGCTACCTTTTGTCTCAATGTCCTTTGAGATGCAAGTGAAACCATAGGCAACCAACAGCTAGTTTGTTTTAAGCCTAATAAGCTTGCATATTGTCATTTGGTTCTCCGATGATGGAATAAGCTTGGGTTGCCCCACCCCATCGTGCAGTTCCATGACACGTGCAATCACATTTTTTGACGACGTCTGTGGTGTAGTGGTTCGCGTGCGGACTGCTGATCACGGGTTCGATTTCCATAGAACACAATATTTATGTGATGAACATAATAAAAGTTTGTGTTTGTCTGGGTGTTTCAAATTCAAATTCAAATATTTTATTTGTTAAACATAGGTAAAAAGTTACAAACTTGGTGGAATATTAAAAGTTCTTACAAAAGTATCACTATGTTTTACCATTAAAGGCATACAAATATAGGTACATTTTTAAAAACATAAATAATTGCAGTATTAACTACAATAGTCTATACATTTTATCATCCAAATATTCTTTAACTGAATAATATGCTTTTTTAAGTAAAAAATCTGTGAGCATTTTTCTAAATTTATTTATATTAATTGGCTCTTTGATATTTTTGGGTAGCTTATTAAAAATTTTCATATATAATATTAGTACTTATGTGTTTAAAAAAAAAAGTATATACGTATGATATCCATTGTCTAGTACCCACAGTACAAGCTCTGCTCAGTTTGGGACTAGATGGTGCTGTGTAAAATTGTCCAAGAATATTTTATATTTATATTTACATCAGGTACTTAGGTACCTACCTATTTAAAACCAAACAATATTTATTACCTAGGTAAGTATTATAATATGTTTTCGTATGTAGGAATATCCAGGTGTAGGTTGAACTGACTGATATCTATATGTATACATCTATCTATCTCTGTATCCTCACCGTAATGCATCAGATAAAAAACCGATAAATAAGCGACTCTGCGTCTATGCTCAAAGCTCTGAAGCTTTACCTCAACCAGTGCGTGGTTGTTGACGTTTAACCATACCAATATGTTTGAAAACAAAAACCAATAGGTAGAATACGATTATTCACCCTGAAGGCGAGAGTGAATAGACATTATTTGAATTTACGTGTTTACATCCTCGGCATAGTCACTTACCATCATGTTAGGTGCTGCCAAACGTACTCAAATGAATAAAATAAAAACCGGCAAAGTGCCAGTCGGACTCGCGGTCGGGTTCCGTACCGCAGCCCCCCCTTAAATATTTATTTTACTTTAATTTTATTATGTACTAGTTTTCCGCCCGCGGCTTCGCCCGCGTCGAGTTCGGTTATATCGCGTTTCCAAGAGAACTCTTCAAAGTCCGAGATAAAAACTATCCTATGTTCTTTCTCAAGGTCAACTCTATCTCTGTACCAAATTTCATTAAAATCAATTCAGTGATTTAGACGTGAAAGCGTAACAGACAGACAGAGTTACATTCGCATTTATAATATTATATAAGTAGGGATTTATTTTTAAAGTGAATATACAAGTAAATATTCAGCAAATATTTCAAGGGTTTACCCAGTTGCCGTTACTAATATTGAGCAAAAAACGGCAAAAAAAAACAGATTTGTTGTATGAGAGCCCCCTTAAATATTTATTTATTCTGTTTTTAGTATTTGTTGTTATAGGGGCAACAGAAATACATCATTTGTGAAAATTTCAACTGTCTAGCTATCACGGTTCATGAGATACAGCCTGGCGAGAGACGGACGGACAGCGGAGTTTAGTAATAGGGTCCCTTTGGGTACGGAACCCAAAAAAAATAATAATTAAAATCTTAATTAGTGATATTGAAACGTCTTTGGTCCATTGACACATTAACTTATGACGTCAGCCGGTCCAAAACCAAAAGCAACTCTCTCAACAAACAAAAGCAACATCCATAAATAGAATTGTAATAAAATATTATTTAATTATAGGTCGTATGACGTCACGTATATTTTCGGCAAGAATATTTTATATACGGCAACGACTTCGTCAGCAGAGTAACTGGAAACACTTGATACTATGATAAACAATTTTATTAGGAAAAAGAAAAGAAAATCGACTTCAAGTATAGAGTGCAAAAAAATCGGTGGGGTTAAACTAATATACTTATCGCTTGATAACGGACCATGCGGACTAGTGGTGTTTTAAGTTGCTATAAATCAATAACATGCTTAATGCTATATGCTTAATTTTTTAAGCATGCGATTTTATGTGCTATATTATAGCATGCTTAATTTATATGCCTACTTGTTATGTTACGGCAAATCGGGCGGGCCGCGCTCGACGGACAGTTGCTTGACAGAGAGAGTGTTATGCAATTTAAAGCAAAATAGCTTTATAGCGTAAAGTGCGAACTGTGATATCATTTGCGCATGCTACTTTATAATGCTATATGCTATATTAACCATCACTAATGCGGACGTCACAAGGTATCCATTTGTTGTATACCAAAACCTTCTCCAGAATATAACAGGACAGTAGATAGATTGATGATGATGATGATGATGATGATTAATTGTATGTTTGGAAATTCCACTCGTGAAGTGGAATTTCCAAATTTGAAATGGAGAATTAAAAAAAAACAGTTCCTTTCAGTTATATTTCTAGGTTGATTATGAGAGGCTCATGTCTAAGTACGCTGCGCTGATGAATCGATATGCAAGGTTAAGCAACGCTAACTGCGGTCAGTCGGTGGATAGGTTAACATGCCCACATTTCTGATTGAGTAACATTGTTATCAATTATATCGTTTATAGGACCAGTCGGTGCAGCCAAGATGACGCTAGAACAGCCAGCTGGAGAGATGTGGCAGAAGATCCGTGAGGAGCTCAATGAGAAGGCGGACACCAAGGACGCCGACCTGGCACACATCAAGGAGTGGCTGAAGAAGGAGCCGCATCTACCTGACGAGTTCGGTTAGTAATACACTATCAAAAATGTTTTGATTCTTGAAGGTCCTGGAGAACAGAAACTAAGCAATGAGATTTCTTTCTTTTTGATGTGACGACGTCTGTGGTCTAGTGGTCCGGGTGTCGGACTGCTGATCACGAGGTCGTGAGTTCGATTCCCACATAAAACAAATATTTACGTGATGAACATTAAGTATTTGTGTTTGTCTGGGTGTTTGTTATGTAATTTAAGTATGTATTTACAACCAAAAATAGGAAGTAAGTATTATATCCATTGTCTAGTACCCATAGTACAAGCTCTGTTTAGTTTAGGACTAGATGGTGTTGTGTGAAATTGTCCGAAAATATTTATTATTTATTTATTTTTAAATTTACAATTTATAAATAATAATATGAGTCTTAAAATAGAGTCAAAACATTTATTCAAGATGGACTACTCGGTGTTAAAGTCATTGTTACATTTATAACAACCTTCAAAACGCATGCCATTCACCTCCTAATGTTTTAGCTTGAAAGAACAAACAGGGCAACAAACTCTCAAACTTAAAATAACCATCTTTTTGTATTATTGGCATTTTCCATGCTACGATTTTAAAATTATTTAGCGAAGGAAAAATTCACCATCACGTCACGTAAATTCTGAATATGAAGGTAAATTTCAACATGGCGGGTGGGACTCGCGTTGGCTTAGTGGTCATAGCGTCTGATGGTGTACCTAACCAAAAGACGCAAGTTTTATCCTGCCCACGGTCTAATTTTTCCTTCGCTAAATTACTCTAAAGTTATTTATCGAACATCATTCGAATTTTCGAAATTCGAACATAATTTTATTGTAAACAACGATAATTAAAAATAATAACCATGGAGTTTCTTGCCGGTTCTTCTCCATAGGAAACGACTAATTTGGAACCGTGCACCTAGACTCGAGATTTCATAAGTGCCTGTATAATGGTTTATATGAAAATAAAACTATTTTCATTTTGATTTAAGGCAATCAGTTCTAACGGTAACTTTTAATCGCAGATGACCAGCGTATCATGACCTTCCTCCGTGGTTGCAAGTTCTCCCTGGAGAAGACCAAGCGTAAGCTGGACATGTACTTCACCATGCGCGCCGCTGTCCCAGAGTTCTTCAACGACAGGGATGTCACACGCCCAGAGCTGCAAGAGATTTTAAATATTGTGTAAGTACTTATTACTATAATACTGCTTCCACCCATAATATAATTGACTCATGGCCCTTTGGACGAAAAGACTGTAGATATAATGTTACCAGAAAAGCTTTTTGTATAAATGTGAGACAAAAAAAGGCGGGAGAATTGTGTAAGTGTAGTGTAGTTGTGGAAGGAACTAAATGATGAGACCTGAAACCTAATGACGTATGGAACAAAAGATAAATACAATACCAAGTAAATTGGTATAAGAGGATGATGACGATGATGCCCTTTTGGACAAAGGCATGGCTCATAGTAGAAATCCCGTGTTGAGATAGAAAAGGATGTCGCCCAAATCTGCTGTCAGTGTCAGTTGTCAATGTCAAACGCACGCCATTTTGGCACATATCAGTTTCATAGTGATTTCACAGTAAAAACTGTCAACTTGACAGCTGTCATGTGCCTTGTATGGACTTTTGATGACCTCCTTTATTTAAGGTTAGGACCAATAGGAAAAAAAGCATGAAAAAGCGACATCGATTCATGGTGGACATCCAATCCAAAACATCCAAAAACCCGAACGGTCTACTTTTATCATGCGTACCGCTGACATGTAGAACGAGCTTCCTGAGTGGGTCTTCCCTATTAATTAAGTATAATCTGGGTGTCTTTAAATCTACAGTGGGTCGGTTTCTTCTAGGCAAGCGCGCTCCACCGTCGATAGCAGTGTCACAAATACTAGCAGTCAAGCGTAGGCCTATTGTGAATAAATAAAAAAAAATAAGAAGGCCGAAATTCCAGCATGAAGTGGCTAGGCGAAATAACGGTGCGGTCCTCCAATACGTGGAATTTATCATGCCACATTACCATTACCGGGTAGTGAAAGTCCATGAGAATAGCAATAGGTACTCAAAAAAGGAGGAATACGGCCAGCTAGTAATCATAAAAAATTAAACGCAAATCGACACGAAAACCTCATTAAAAGTCCTCAACCCAGGGGTTATCTAATTGCAGTGAGCACCTTTAATGCATTCATTAATTTGAGGATAGATGCATAATTTTTGGCATTTAACCAACACATTCATAATTATCATCAACTGTAGTGTTACATCCCTTGAAAATTTATTTATTTTGATCTTCAAGATACCACCCCATAACGGCCTAGTCATTTTGGCAGTCGCGGTTAATTTTGCAATAGATACGTACGTACATACTTATGTCATGTCGGTTTGATAAATCACCCAAATAGTATCTAAGTAGTCTAGCTAGCTATGTTGGCACTAACTTTACATTTAACTGGCCATTGCAACGACAATATCTTAAAACTATCAAGGATCTAAGTACTGTGTGATTACCTTAAAAGCTAAATGGACGTTTGTAAATCTTTGGGTGTTTGTATATTTGTGAGTTTTTTAAGTTTGGAAACAAAGTATTTCCAATAATGTAAGAATTGTTATGCGATTAGGTTCAGTACGTATGTATGTGATGAAATCTTTCAATTGATTTGTTATCTGTATGGATCGATAGATGATCCTATTCTGGATTCAAAACTTTTCAGTACGTACCTATTATTATTTAAATTAAATCGATTTTTAGATTTGATTATCCGAGCCACAGATCTCGATGTTTTAAAAATGATAAGCAGCTACGACCCTCAAATAAAAATAAAAATAATTGTTACCTATACGTGCACTTTACGACACAGCCTTAAAGCAACACAGCCAAAAATAAGTAAAATATTCGGATATGACAGAGAAGGTCGGATGTTATCGAAAACAGGCTCTTAAAGATCAATAAACTTAAGTTATTCTGGTTCTTATAAATTAATCCTCAAGTGTATTTTGCCTTTGATTATTTTTTGAGAAACTTTTGCTTGCTTGATGGACCTATAATCATACACAGCACAGCTCAAAAGTATTTCACTTCGATTTTCTGCAACGCGGAGGTACTTTCTAATCGGGCAGCGCCAATTTGAGTGGAATTACTCCCACTATTCCCTACCTCCGCCTTGCAGAAAATCGAAGTAAAATAACACTGCTTTGAGCTATGTTGCATTCCTTACGGTGAGCAAGGTTGCCAGTGCTCCGCGGGGAAACGTTGTGTTAGCAGTGGGGGGGGACTTTCACCCTTATACTGCCAACCCAACTTTTCCTCTTTCGTTTTACAAGGTGGGCAACGCGAAGCGTCTTTAGGCTACGGTAACCGCTTACCATCAGGTGGGCCGTATGCTTGTTTGCCACTTTAGTGGTATAAAAAAATACATGAATACTTCTAGATTTTTTATTAACATATAATCTATTTTGTTTGTTTTACAGTCAAATGCCGCCACTACCTGGCCTTACGCCGGAAGGCAGACGTGTAATAGTAATGAGAGGTGAGAATATTACAATCTTTATCCTAGTGGTCGTAAGTAGGACTGTTAGAAACATACGCTACAGGTCCAGGGTACTATATATGGTCGTGCAAAGTTCGATGACGTCTGTGGTCTACTGGTTCGATTGTCGGACTGCTAATCATGAAGTCGGGTTCGATTCCCACAGAACAAAAATATGTATATGATAAAAATAGATTTCTGTGGGTGTCTCTTATATATTACTAGCTGACACGAGAATTTTATTTAAATAGATGTACCCACTATCGATAGACGGTTTAAAATAATATAATGACCCTGCAATAAAATATCTTGTTTACGTTATTCACACTTGACTTGCTATATTTTTTATTATTTTCAAGCCGGTACACTTGAGAAAAAACCTTGCTCTCGTGTACAGAATCAATGTATTTTTAAGTCAATCTTACATTATCATCAACCCATATTACTTACTGTCTCGCCGCTGGGCACGAGTCTCCTTTCGGGCGAAAATCGACCCACGAAACTCAGTGCAACGACAGTGGTGCGTGAACACGTTAAAGGGTCAATTATTAAGTCCTACTTCTCCAACAGGTCTTGACAAAGACGTGCAGACGCCCAACGTGGCGGATGCCTTCAAGCTGGCCCTCATGCTGGGTGACGTCAGACTGGCGGAGGAGAAGGAGGGCGTCGCTGGAGACGTGTACGTTCTAGACGCTTCCGTGGCCACTCCGACGCACTTTGCCAAGTTCACTCCCACACTCGTTAAGAAATTCTTAGTCTGCGTACAGGTTAGTATGAATGAAATACTTATATGTATCTTTTTTTTTGACGGGGCTGTCTATACCTATGATATTTCTTGACATGGCCAGGTATTGTGGAGCTTAAATCGTCATTTTTGATGAATGACAATATAATTCATGAGCATGGTAGGAACAGCGTCGCATACATTTCCAGTAACAAAAATTATACGATATTGACGGTCGGCACATTAATTGCTATATGGTTGAGCGATTGTCTTCTACGTCACGTGTTGAGGGTTCAAATCCACAAAGAACACATAACTTGTATGACAAAAACAACACAGTAAACACATCAATGAACCACGAAACTTAGCGTACCCAAAAGAAAAAAAAACGACGCAAAAGAAGAAGAAGGATCGGGCTATTAATTTGAATAATAAGCAATTACATACGATAGAAACACACAAAGAAATAGCACATAATTTCAAAATAGTAGGTACATACTATTTCGAAATTATGAACGAGAACCAGCAAATCCTCTCATGCGAATTTTCTACAAGACTCTTTTAAATATATTTTGATTTTGTGCAGGAAGCTTACCCCGTAAAGCTGAAGGAAGTCCACGTCATCAACGTCTCACCACTCGTCGACAAGATCGTCAACTTCGTCAAACCCTTCATCAAGGACAAGATCAAAGAAAGGGTAAGATTTGGTATCACTGCCTCATAAAGCTTAACAACCAGTCTATCCTCAAGATATCGGTATTGCACCGACATTAAACTGCAAATGTCTGATGGATTAGTTTCTTGTAAAATACTGATATTCAGCCGTATCTAGGTTAGAAGCCGACCCTAACATTGTTGTAAATAAAGGCTATGAAAAGTAATGCAGCTGCTACAGTTATATCAATTGCAGCCACAAACAAACAGAACAGTTATCCAAAATGAGTAGCAGTAGGTATTCACAATAGATTATTGATAGATTCTAAATTAACGTGTCTTCTTACATCCATTTCACCTTTCCATAAAAACCTAGGTAAAATTAACTATATTATAATTTAATAATGTTAATCCTTATTTATTACATTTTCTAGATCTTCCTGCACACTGACACCAATGATCTCTACAAATATGTTCCTAAGGAAATGTTGCCGGCTGAGTACGGTGGTAACGCTGGACCCATGAATGACCTTCACAGTAAGTATTTTTGTAAAACCGAATGAATACAAATTTTAATAAGGATAATAATTTTTCATCATTGTTCTAATTCTTATTTATCATGGTGGAGTCCATTAGTCTAACCAAATGCTACAGTTAAAGGAGCTAACCCCTAAGCAAATGCTCCAGTTTAAAGTAGCCGCAGGGTTGAGCGGTGAACAATTTCACGGAAAATAACCATTATAGTTCTTATGTAACATAGCTAGCTCTTTTTGTTAAAGTTTAACTAAATCATATTAGACTTAATGATTGAGTACACCTTCAACCACCTGTTATCTGTCTTTATCCTAGATTCCTGTCCATCCAATGGTTGTCTGGAAGAAATTGCGAATAGCGATAAGACCGCCAATTGTACCTACTCTTGTAACGTTTGCATAATGTTATTCTGACTTGTCCTATGTAATGGTGTACAATAAAGAATACTCTATCTATCTATCTAATTATAAATTATAACGTGTTAATCAAAAGTTACCAATAATACCCATGAAACCTTTCACTACTCTAACGTACATTTATTTTTCTTCTAGATGCGTGGGTAAAGAAGCTAGAAGAATACAAAGACTGGTTTGCGGAACAAGAGAACCTGAAAGCCAACGAGACCCTCAGACCAGGAAAGCCTACCAACTATGATGAGCTCTTCGGTATCGACGGCTCGTTCCGCCAGCTCGTGATAGATTAAACTACTACCTCTAAATGTTACTCCATTAAGTTCAAAAGTCATTAGGTAATTTTGTATTGGACATAGACTTTTCAACTTGATTGGGTATTAGCGTCTCTCTACTTTCGCTTGTTTCAGTTACCATTTTAAATTTTAGAGTATATTGACGATGTCATTGTTTTTTCGATTGCTTGCTGAACGGCTAGTGCAATTTTTGAATCTAATTCAATTGGTGTAAGGTATAAAATTGTGTGATTGAGTTCAGTACGCATTCTCTAGAAAGTTAATATTTTGTTTATCGACCAAAGTTTTGCTCAATTTATCGTATCTTTTTATTGACGTGATGTATAACGTCTTTATTGTTAGGCATTTGGTTAAATAAATATTTTCTATAAAGAGTCTTGTTTTATTTGATACAAGTGTTACAAGTATGTATCACAAAGCTCCCTTTTTAATCCGTGTAGATTTGGAAATCTAGAAAGAAACTTACTCTAGAAGTCTGGCATATAAATGATCCTCTCGCCAGCCTGGGCAGTCTACCTACTACAATAACAACTTGCAGTGAATCTCATACTATCACGATAGAAGGAAGAATAATTGAAGAGCTCTCTCTCTCCACTGCATTTACTCTTCCACCACTTCTCTTGGCCCCAGAAAAACCAAAAAGGACTAGATTTGTCTAAAATTTAGACAAATCTAGGCGGACTTTGCGGGTTCGTTTACATCTGTGAGGTCATCGTTTAGAGTCTATAATAATAATAATACACTCCATATGCTTCAGAAGGCCACCATTCTCAACACCTGCCGTATCACCCGAAAATTTCTCACATCCTCTACATTATCTTCAACCTATTCCATTTAAACATCCCCTCACACGCTTGGCTCCGGCCCGCATGTGAGGTCTTTTACTCTCTCAATAGGAGAAGAAAATAAAAATATACAATGAAAAATAATAATAATTTATTGCCCAAAGAAAGAAACAGAAAATACATGACATGTTACATATTAAGTCTATGAGTTCTTTTTTACATTTAATTTTATGAATAATGTCCCCTATGCTAGGAAAGTCCTGTATTATAGGAGATATCCAGTGTTACATAATAAAGAAGGATCTATTTACATATCTGACCTAATAGGTCGTATCTTACTGGTTCTCTGAAATACTGTAGATATTGTTGTAACCAGATAATGTATAGCCGATCAAAGCTTCATCGTTTCGATTTTTCAGTAATCTTATCATCCACAATCTGAAGTACCTACTTTATTTTGTGTTATCTTTAGTATCTATATTATACTCATAGTATAAACTAAAGTCAATTCCCGCCATCTGTGTCTCTGAACGCTGAGATCTTTTAAACTACGCAACGGATTTAAATGCAATTTTCACTACCATTTCGATAATTTCATGTTATATGCATTTTATTAGTATAATGCACCCCGTACGAAGCCGGAGCGGGTCGCTAATAATACAATACACCTGTCAGATCAGAGAATCGGAGTTTTGTTTGTTTGTTAGAACACGCCAATCCCTAAAACCAACAGTCGGATTTGAAAAAATATTTTTGCATTTGATAACCCAATTTTTGAGGAAAGTTATAGGGTATTTAACGTCATACTGCGATCCTTAGGAACTGAGCAAAAAGGAAACTGCTGGGCACAGCTATCATTTATAAAATATTTCCTTCACAGTTGACATTGATATTTGGAGATTCATTAACATTCATTTATTGATTGCCTACGTATGAGTCACCAGTCATCCGATGAGTCACCAGAGAAAACGATACGAAGCAATATAATTTACGATGATAAAGACGAAATATACGATATAAAAGTAATCATCCAAGGCACGCATCTCTGACTTCGAATTCAATTGCGTATTAATAAATAAATTTCACTCGCTTAAACGGTGAAGGAAAACATCGTGAGGAAACCTGCATGCCTTAAAGATTATTCTCAACGATATATATATATGTATATATATACATATGTCTAAGCCAACCCGCACTTGGCCAGCGAGGTGGACTATACCCTAACCCCTTTCAATCTGAGAGGAAACCCACAGCAGCCAGCCAAATTCGGAATATGAAGGCAAATTTCGACCTAACGGGTGGGATTCGCGGTGGCTTAGTGGTCATAGCGCCTGGTGTACCTAACCAGAAGACGCAGTTTCGAATTGTGCCCTCGGTCGAATTTTTCCTTCGCTAAAATAACTTTAAAATCTTAGCATCTAAAGTGCCAAAAAATACAAACGATAATAATTAAATACAGAATTACCTTCTAATTGTAAACCAGTATCAATAAAATATCGGTACAATTTGGTCGTTGCTGTTTGACCGACATCTACGGTCGCATGCTACGTTCCGTTCTATTTACGATTAGCGCAATAGGATGGGTGTAATAAACTTCAGTTGCAATACACTACTCAACCAAGACTAAGAGGTCGGCCGTAACCATTGTGCTCAATGGTCGCAATTCTAATATCAAAATGTTATAGGAAGAGTCAAATTTATTATTCATCCTTCCAAGCCTTGTAAACACTTCCGATAGGTCGAACCTACTGTTATTAATGATTGTAATGATATATTTTTGATTTCTTGTGAGAAAATAAAATTCTTTATCATCACACCACAACGTGAGGAAAGACGTGTTAGGTGTTTTGTGCTTCTTTATACCAACTGTTAACTACTTACGGCTGTCATCTATCTATGTGTTCCTGGTACCAATCAAGACGAAATCAGCACCCAGTTACCACCTCAAATATTATTCATTATTTAGTATTTCTAAGAGTGTAAATTTTCCGTTCTCTAAAATTTATATCCTTACTAGCTGACCCAGCAAACGTTGTTTTGCTATATAAATTATTTCAAGCCACCCTTAATCGGGGTATGGAAAATAGATAGTAGCCGATTCTCAGTCTATTTGGTAAAAATCGGTAAAGCCGTTTCGGAGTAGTACGCTAACTAACATTGTGACATGGAAATTTTATATATTAGATAAATGTTTAACATGCATTAATACCAAAAGTAACATAATAAAAAAAATATATTAGGTAGTAGAATCATTACTTTCATATAACCTTAAATAAAATGCCAGGCCATTTTGCGTAAATGGCATAAGGAAGTGTGATTTAAAATTCGCAAGTATGCACGTTATGTCTTTTAGTATAATTAAGATCTCAGTTTTAAAAGTGCAAACTGTAGATACTAAAGATAATCACTCATACGAGTCATACATAGACTATTTCCATTTTAAACAAGCAATTATTGATTATTATTATTGCTTATTGATTTCCGACACTTACGAACGAATATAACATTGAAATAGAAAAAAAAAATGCGCGATTTTATCGCGTTAAATTTGATATTATTAAGCCCGTAGAGTCGGACCCTTTTAACCCCAGGACTGACAATATAACGGGTTAAAATCCGTAAAAAGTAGTTTAATTCAATTATTATGGGAGCTTTTGTGAGTGTGATTTATGGAGACACAACGGCTTAATTTTTTCTCACCTTACTTTTTCATTCCAAGAAGAATCCCCATCGTCTGCTACTAAGGAGGTGCCAGGGTACATCAGACTCGAACCGAATAAAGGCAAAAAAAGGCCTTCCTTTGCCCTATACCTAGTCATGGAATTCCGGACATTCGCCATAACCATGACAGGGAGAAGAGATCTCTCGGATTGCCACAACAACTGTAATAATTTTATTGCTAAAAGAAGACAGCTTAAAACCTTCTCTGATTTAAAACTACTACTACTAATATTGATTTCTGACATTTACGCGAATATTATACATTGAAATAAAACTACTTTTTACGGATTTTATCGCGTATATTGATATTATTAATCCCGACGTTTCGGACCCTTTACAGCGTCCATGGTCACGGGTAGGCTGTAAAGGGTCCGAAACGTCGGGATTAATAATATCAATATACGCGATAAAATCATCCGTAAAAAGTAGTTTTATTTAAATACTACTACTAATATTAGTGGAAATATTAACACGATGATCAGATTTTTCTTACAAATAAATTATAACTACTTAGGCTATGGAAAATATTTAGCATGTGTTAATACGAAATACAACAAAAAATAACGCATGAAAAGGTAAACTAACATTTTACAGCATTGAACTAACTGTAAAGTATCTACCTAGGTACCTTTGTTTTTCAGATTGTGTGGCGTTTTAGACTTCTGATAACTTGTTCGTATGACAACCGGCAACGGCTTTACGTGCTCTCCGGTGCACTGTTACGACAATATGACGTCAACTTGGTTACGTAAAAACCAATTTCTTACAGTTAACCTATTGTTCTGTATGAACTAAAGGTGGGTATACACTAGAACATTTACTTGTAACATAGGTAAGATCGAGCATTCGATGTTTTTCAAATTTATTCGAATCACAAGACGAACATGACGCTCGATGTTTTGTTACAACTTGATTTTAAGAAACAACGAGCGTTTTGGTGTAACATTTATATGAGCAAACGTACGGCACGGAGCAAATCTACGGAACACGGGGGACTCTATTTTAAATTGGAATCTTAAATTTAACGGAAAAGATTTAACAGTTAAGTATTCATATTCATATTTATTTATTTTAAGTAGTTGCTACTTTGAGTAATTCTTGATCATATATTTTATTTGTTTAACGTTTTTATTTTAATTATCACAAATTATCGATTTAGGCAACCTATTTAGTATTTGGAGTAGACTGCATTTACCCTCTCACCATAATCATTGTTACATTATTTTGTGTATTTCAAAGTTTGGAAGATATGACAGATTACGTAAGTTGTTGGATCTTATCGTTATTTTCAAATAATCTATATACCTACTTACAATACTGACTTACAATGGCTAAATCTCGCTTTACAATAAGTACTGAAATAAATTATGATAGCTGTCTTTGTTTATTACCTTAATTTTTAATGGAACAATTGTTTTTAATAACCTTAATTAGGATTAAGGGGCGACATAGTCAATGTTGACAAAGTCCCATAAATAAAGATTAAAAAAAACAAAACCTATAATTGGAGATTGAGTTGCCGTTCAGTCTCACTAAATTCTGAATATAAGTATTTTCCGTCAGCTTATTTCTGTAACTGTTGAATGCCGATATCCCAAAACGTAATATAACATATAATAATAATATATAGTTTATTTCAGATCAAATACACGTACAAGATCCATATGTTGTTAGTAACAAACTTAACCTACTGTTAGTAAATTACTGTTAAGAAAGGTACAACTACACGTGCAGCCGTATCCAGTGAGCCAGCATGGGGCTGTCCCACCTACCACACAATACATTCAGGATGCCGTTGGAGCTAGCACGTATTCTTCCGAGAATTGAGGCGCATCGCTTGCGTATGGCATGAAAACCATCAACTCTCGTTTTCAGCGAACATCCCGGAAGCGCTACAAAAACGTGGTAGATGGTTATATAACCATCACACCTGTATTCCCCGAAGGCTTATGCAGAGGTGTACTTATTTATTCTCACAGTTCACTGATACGTTTAAGTCCCAGGTAATAGTGAGCGAGCGTATTTCCATTGACCACGCACAAATCGAAATTCCAAGCTGCTACTGAGAATTTCACAGAAAAACTTTGGTCGTCCTAGGATTCGAACCCAGGACCTCAAGCAGCAGTCTGTACTGTGCTTATTTTCTTTGTCTGTTTTCAAAGCCGTGACCAGGAAAGGTTTATTCACTGCGAACTGGAAAAACTAGATGTAAAGCATCTACATCTTGTATTTTTAAATGGAAATGAGGAAACATTTTTTATAAAATCTTTGCCCTCAGAAGTTCCCTCCTGTTTTTACAGCGTCCTTGATCGAGATCTTGCTAAAGATTTATTCACGTCAAACAAACGCAGACGCGGTATCATTGGCATTCGTGTCGCGGGAGGCTGCGCACGCGGCTAGGACGTTGCGCAATAAACTATACTTTGAGTGATATTTTCATAGATTTTTGGAACTTTTTTAAATGTGAGTTTTCTTTTATTATTTTTTATTTTGTTTTTAGAGATGTAGGATTTTTTTTTCTTTTAGTTTCCTACGATGTTTTTGTTATTGGTTTTTGACGCTCAATAGCATTTGGCTTCTATTTCTATAGGTTAAGTTTAGAAATATTTAATTTTTAACCAGATTGCAAAACATTTCACTTAACCTATATTATGAAGTTAACGTTAGTTATCTAACGTACTTAATATACTTCCTAATACCGTTCTAATTTTATTTAAAAGCTTTTAATAAGCTATATTTTCCTATCTATTTACTAAATTGTTTACTGAAAAAGAGGTCAGTGTGCTATATTTTTCACCGTTTGTGCTAATCTTAAAGTTTCTCCTAAATATACACGAAATGTGTAAATTTTTTGGTGCATATTTATATTGATAAATTTCATCGTATTTCAGTTTTTTTAATTTTATTTAGAGATTGATTTTAGTGCATGTTAAACCTAATGTATTAGATTTTATATTGCTAGGCTGCGTCAAATGTTCAAACTTCGACTAATCAATTTAAATGGTAGTAATTATTCTTCACCAACATTGGAAAAATGGATCACGTATTACACAATTATAGTATGGGTTAGGATTTAATTCTATATATATATTTTTTTTCAACAAATGAGAATCGTTTAAAAAAAAAACACTTTTTCTGGTAATTTGTGTATCTTTTCCAAAGGTTTATTTGCAGTATATAAGTTTGTTTTAGTTGACATTTTGTTACGTTTTGAATATGTACATAGCTGTGGCGCCCAAACAACTCGTGAAGATAAGATAAATGGTCGGAAACGTATGAGGATGACATTGTTTTTGGTTTAGTTAATATAATAATACTAACAATGGTTAAAACGCCTCTTTTCTATATATTTTTTGTGATAATCATTCTCGGACGAGCAAAAAAAATTCATCAAGCCGCGTTCTCAACCTGCAGGGTCGTAAGGGTGGGCAACTCTATTGCTGTTAACCAGACAAAATACAAACATAGGTACTGAGAATTTCATAAAAATATCAATTACTATGGTGGCAAACAAGCATACGGCCCACCTGATGGTAAACGGTTACCGTAGCCTACCGTATTACCGTAGTAGACGCTCGCAACACCAGGGGTACTTATCACTAGTGAAATAGGAATAGTTGGGTTAGCAGTCCCCCCACAGCTGACACAATGTTTCCTCGCGGAGCACTGGCACCCTTGTTTACCGTAAGGAACACAACACAGCTCAAAGCAGTATTATTTCACTTAAATTTTCTGTAATATCAATACCTAGCACTCATGCTCGATCAGGGAATGGAACCCAAAACTCAGGATCAGCCACCGCGCTTACGACCACGAGATTAATGAGGCAGTGTCAATCAATAAATGTAAAACTATACTACACTCAAATGATTACCAAGTTTTCGAATAACCATCTTTAAGTATCTTTATTGTTACAAAGTTCACATTCCATTTTTACCAAAATTTACTTAAGACCTTTTCTTTACACGGGGTCATTCAAAAATCAATTTTAAGTACTTGCTTCTAAAGAAGACAATTGATTAAATGAGATGTCATATCTTATATTCTGTATCATAGCATGCTGATAGATATTACGTGATACTATTTCTGTTTCAATATGTTTGACGTCGATTTAAAAACGTTGTCTATCTATTTAAAAAGTCATCGATTTAAAAACAGAAACCTAGATATTTTCTGAAATATTATTCATGCCCTTATCTCTTTTATAACGTAATCCTATCTAATCCTTATCTACTCCTAATATTATAAATGCGATAGTTTGTGAGGATTGATGGATGTTTCTTACTCTTTCACCCTAAAACTACTGAACACATTTTGATGAGACTACAGTATTATTATGTATATGTCATACAGAACATTATTATTATTACTAGCCCGTGCTGTCCCACTGCTGGGCAAAGGCCTCCCTCCATTCCTTCCAACGGTCGCGATAGTGCGCTTCTTCTATCCAGTTCTCAAGGAAGACATCCAGTTCGTCCTGCCATCTCCTTCGTGGTCTGCCGCGACCCCGTGTCGCTGTTTCAGGGCACCAATCCTGAGCTTTTCGGGAATACAGAACATACATCAGAATAATCCTACTATCCTACTTCCTATCCTATCGTACTATCCTATCCTGCTAATATTATAAAATGTGAAAGTTTTTAAGGATAGATGGATGGATGGATGGATGGATGTTCGTTACTCTTTCACGCTAAAACTTGATGAAACTTTACAGTATTATGTTGCATACATCAGAATAACATATAGTCTATAATTTATAATGATTTTGAATTAATTAAACAAATTACAATGATAATTAAAAGTGACTTTTCCACGCGGACGAAGTCGCGGGCGTTAGCTAGTAAATATGCTGGTTTATGAATAATATTATAAATTTATACATGTCCCAAAATTCAACAATAAGCCGGCTCCAGCGTGGACTTGCTCATGGGGGCTTTGGACTAAGGGACTTTGACCCTTATACTGCCAACCCAACTATTCCTCTTTCGTTTTACAGGATCGGCAACGTGCAAGTGATACCCTTGGTGTTGCGTCTATAGGCTACGGTAACCGCTTACCATCAGGTGGGCCGTATGCTTGTTTGCCACCTTAATTATATAAAAATATATCTAAATACCATCACGCCTGTATTCCCCGAAGGCTTAAGCAGAGGTGTACCAATAAACACCCACAGTTTAAACATACCGGTGTTTAGGTCCCATTTTTGGAAATATCCGAGTAGGTACATCCAAAAAAATTTTCTAACTTTCCCGATATAGAGGTGCGCCAATACGGGTACATATTTGGTGTGGTGTCGCAAGTAAAATACGAGTTCCGTTCACTTAGTTAGACGCTTGCGCAAAACGAAGTAGATTTGTGACCTATATGTACTTAATAAGAATTTATGTGAACACACTTACGGACAGAATAGATATTTTCTTTTAAGGTTTGGTTATTCATTGGTGGATTCCATACACAGTGATTGAACGGCAAGGAAGCCGAAATCGAAGATCCTCCTTGAGGTAAAATTTTTCTTTCATTAACTAACCTATCTATGAAGAAAAAAATCGAATAAACTGTTCTACAATGACATTGCAATCAGAGCCAGCGCTCTGCGTGGAAACGTTGTGTTGGCATTGGGGGGATTTTGACCCTTATACTGCCAACCCTACTATTCCTCTTTCGTTTCACAGGGTCGGCAAAGCGCAAGTGATACCTCTGGTGTTGCAAGCGTCTATAGGCTACGCTAACCACTCACCATCAGGTGGGCTGTATGATTGTTTGCCACCTTATTGGTAAAAAAAAAACAATACTATTATCTTATTATGCTATTTTGGGGCTTGCTGTTTGCCTATTACATGGTCGCTAAACATAACGGTGAACTATAGGTCTATATTAGTACACATCTGCCCTACCTTTTGGGAATAGAGGCGTGAAGGTATCATCGTCATCATCAACCCTTATACTGTCCCACTGGGTACGGGTCTCCTCTCACAGAACAAGAGGGATTAGGCTATAGCCCACCACGCTGGCCTAGTGCGGGTTGACAGACACACGCCCCGTCGAGACAATCTCTAAGGTATGCAGGTTTCCTCACGATGTTTTCCTTCATTGATGGATGTGATGGTATTTTTTGTGTTTACTATGGTGGCTGCGGGCGTCAACTGTCTTGATAAGTGTTCACACAGGTAGGGTAGTCTACCATCCTGTCATCGTTCTCGTCGATGTCACTAAGTCATGGCTATATGGAAAGGCAAGTGCGGTTTTTAGTCGGACATACCTGGGTAGGTAGCAGGGTATGTCGTTATGAGAACATTGCGAACTCTAAAAAAACATCTTACATTTTAAAATAAAAGGATGTCGGTTCGAGGAAAATAAATCGATCTGGTGACTGGGACCGCGGTTCGAGTTAATTGCGGTCCTGGTCGCCGGAATCCTCGTCGGTTCAATGTGCCCATGCCGTGCAGGAATTTTCATTGACATAAATTATCACGCAGAAATTATATAATGCAAAATAACCTATTGAATTTATAATTTCTGCGTGTTAACTTATGTCTACAATTAAACTTGATAAAATAAAGAAATGAAAAAAATAGTCACATTATTTTGTAAAATAATAATAATTATGCTACATGGTGTATCAACTTATTTGGAGCACGTCACTACGGGAAAATCACCAGATTAAAAAAAATATATACAATATAATAAATCTAATAATTACGCGGATAGAATTATTTTTTCATAAATCGAATACAAAATAAATATTCCATACATCTCATTATACAATACGCTAACTTTTTTGCATGACACGGACGGAAATTAATGTTTTGCCGTTCGTTTTTTGAGTTCATCGATTTTTATTAAATAATCTTTTATACTTATGTATTTATAAATACTATAGGTACATACAATAATATGTTATTTTTAAACTAACTTTACATTTATATTCACCTTGACAGATAATATCTAATTATAAAAACTTAATAATGGAATAAAAAGTATGAGGTTTACCAAGCACCGTAGCTAACATGTAGAATTATGTTTAGGTATAATGACGGGTTAATACACTGAGCGAATATACGAGACGAGGTAGGGATAATTAAACAACTGACGATTACGTTTTTAATTTTATTGTTGAAATTATATTTCATTATGCGGTAGCGAAATAAATACATTTATTATTAATCAGGATTAATAATAAATGTATTTATTTCGCTACCGCATTGCAACACAGGTGTTTATTTATGTAGGTACATATTTCTGTTATTTATAAATATTTAACAAATTGTATAAAAAGGTAATATAAAACATTTGTACTTAAATATAAAAAATAGTAGCCCACCGATATCGGGAACAGTATCCAAGCTACTAATACTAACTCAGGGTTCTAGCGAGTGGAACCTTCTGACGATAATCGCCGTATCCAGGAGTACCGCTTTCTACATCAAACCCTTGACCCAGCCGCCTATCGCAAGCCTCCTCATAAGTCGAGGCTCTTGGCTATTAGACTATTGGCTGAACCGACTATCAGCACAATGATTGCTGAATCCACACATCCCACATATCGACAACATCGCGTGTCAAATCAAGATAATATTTAATTTGTTTATTATTATTACTACTTGTGAAACACTAATATCCTCGCATGACACTATACATTACATACTATTAGTAAAATTATAAATAACAACTTTTGTTTTAGGTCTTTTATCAGAACATCATAACATACCCATACACATACCTAGCCTTAATACATACACGTAGCCATAGCCACTAATTTGAGATTTGGCCACTTGATACGACACGATGACTTCCCTTCCTCGTTTTCCTTCAATTTTACCTTCAAGTATAATACCAATATTATATTGAACTTGGTAAAATTGAAGGAAAACGAGGAAGGGGAAGACCTAGACGAAGTTTTGTGGAACAAGTGAAGGAAAGGGTGGGGATCGCTTCGTATCAAGAGATAAAACGGAAAGCTGAAGATAGAGAACAGTGGCGATTGCTCCACCGACAAGAGCTGAGCTCTTGTGCGAAATAATTGCATAGATGACCATTAAAATTTACATTATCTTAAAAAAAAAATTATCACTTCGCAAGTTTTGGAGCTATCATGTTTTCAAAATTTTGCTGTATTCAGCTACTTTCATTGCTGACCATACCATCCAGTTCCAAACTAAGCAGAGCTTTTACTTGAGTCCCAGACCATGGATATATATAATACTTTTTATGTAAAAAAATACTTATAATACGTAAAACATTTTATAAGACAAAATGATATAAATACTTTTCTGTGTGGAGGTAGGTACACAGTAAGCCAGTTTTTATAGGTACCAATGACGTAAGCACGGTACAAACCGAGTTCAAAGATCACAATTATGTAGCTTCATGTGGATATAAATGCAATTGATTATTATTTTTATTATTAAGTAACAGGTAGATAAACATAATTATGCGTCTGAGTCACACGTTTTTAGACGTTTAAGAGAGGTGGTAGTAATTCCACTCAAATTGGAACTGCCCGATTGGGGAAGTACCTCCGTCATATTTTAAAAACACTGACTAAATGACAAAATCGGTCGTAGTTTTTTAATGCCTTTTCGTAGATATATTAGCATCTTAAATCGATCGAAAACGTCAACCGTTTTGAGTAGTAGTTTCTAGATGTTTTTTTTTTTACTGACTCGTCGCTTTTGGATGAACAAATTACACTAAAGGTACTGAGTTTAAGAGAGGTGGGAATAATTCCACTCAAATTGGAACTGCCCGACTGGGGAAGTACCTCTGTCTTGCAGTTAGTGGTAGTCGTACGTCAGAACATCCTGGTTATCACCAGTCTATCTACAGAAATTGGATTGTGAAGATCTCATAATACTGTTATAGCCACATCTGGTGAGACTGGAAGCCGACCCCAACATAGTTGGAAAAAGGCTCGAAGAAGACTACCCGACTTGGGGACATACACAGTACCTTTTTTTTTTGTTTACGGGGGGAAAACTTCTAAAGATACCAACCTACTGAGGTTAGACCGGGGAGTGTGGGATTCTTACCCACTAAAACCACCGCGGTGGCCACCATCAGCATTTATGGAGGCACTAAGTCCTCTTAACCCCAGAACGAGTCGTTGCACAGTGGGGGGGCCTGTGCAACGCCTGTTAGAGCACATCTCTAGGCTCACCCAGTACCTGCAGAACTTGCGAACACAACAGAAAACAAGACTGTTGCCTTTAACTGGGCACAAATCTAAAGGCAGCGTTGGTATTATGAATATTATAAAGGAAAAACCCACTATTTTCAACAAGGGAACGAATTGATATCACACTTTCCTCTAGACAGACCGACACAAATTTCCCATTATTGTTATCATAAGGCTTCAACACTATGTTGTTCTAATTCACCCTAATGATCGAAGCGATACGAATTAAGCTTCTATCGCTATTAGTAACAAGCATTTATTGCAGTTTATTATGTACAGGGCCGAACAATGGCGGCACGCGTGTTTTTTCCACGCTCGTTTTCTTCCGATTTAGATACGAGGCAAGGCTTCGCTAATTGAAGTCGTTCAGCGACTCCTGGACTACAGCCTATCATGGTTGTATCGGATTTCACGAATCTGTTAGCCATGTGAAATAACACTGCTTTGAGATGTATTGTGGTCCTTACGGTGAGCAAGGTTACCAGTGCTCCGAGAAGAAACGTTGTGTTGGCAGTGGGGGGACTTTGACTCTTAAACTGCCAAGTCAACTATTCCTCTTTCGTTTTACTGGGTCGGGAACGCGCAAGTGATACGCCTAGTATTACAAGCGTCTATAAGCTACGGTAACCGCTTACCATCAGGTGAGTTGTATGCTTATTTACCAGCTTAGTGGCAAATAAGCATACAACCTACCTGTATGCAAATTTTCCACCTTAGTGGCAAATAAAGGTACAGCCCATTATAAAAAATATAAAAAATTTACTTTATTCTGTTGTGCGTTTGAGGGCCGGGTGCTTATATGGGAGATATTAAATTGTGTATTGGATTTTGGACCGTGTATCTTTAAACTTTAAGACAACAGTCAACTGTAGTTCAAACGCTTTCAAGTGGGCAGTAAAAAAATGCACCTCTACCCTTTTACATTTTGTAAGCACTGACTTAATGACAAAATCGGCCGTAGTTTTTCTAATGCCTTTTTGTAGATAGCATCTTCGACCGATGTTGACGTTTTGAGTAGTAGTTTTTAGATGTTTTATTTTACTGACTCGTCACTTTTGGATGAACATACTCGTAGTTGATGTCTTTTATTAAGCATTTGATATATTATTTCCAGTATACAAGATGGCTTCCGCTTCCGTGATGCTGGTCCAGCCTGAAGGCGAGATGTGGGAGAAAATCAGAGTGGAGCTAAATGAGAACGTCAATACCAGGGATGAAGACTTGGCAGCAATCAAGGAGTGGTTGAGGAAGCAGCCGCATCTGCCTGATGAGTGGGGTGAGTTTGCTAATCAGGATTTTCAAACTCCATAAGAAAAATCTTCAAGAACTCATTGATTTCTGACATTTACGCGAATATACATTGAAATAAAACTACTTTTTAATTAAATTTAATCTTAAATTATTAATCCTGACTTTTCGGACCCTTTACAGCGTCCATGGTCACGGATAGTCTACCCATGACTATGGACGCTTCAAGAACTTTAAACATAATCATAAATTATATTTATTTTGGACATATATCTTTTGAAGATACTTTTACAAGTCCATTTCAATTTCAAAATAAATAAGTAAATCTTCAATATAGTTACTACATCTATACCTCTCATTGAGATTACCAGCACGCAAAATATTAGCAGGGATATTTAATTCTCCAATAGGAAGTAATTTTGTTAAAATCCGTACTTCCCCAGAGGATCGCTGCCTGCTGACCTTCCTGCGAGGGTGCAACTTCTCCCTAGAGAAGTGCAAGAGGAAGTTGGACATGTACTTCACCATGAGAGCTGCCTGTCCCGAGTTCTTTACGAATAGGGACGTCACAAGGCCAGAACTGGTGGATCTTATGTCCAGGGCGTAAGTGTCTTTATTTAATCGGATATTATTCTTCAAGAAAATACCCTCCTTTTTTTCTACATACATACATACACGCCTTTTCCCATAGGGGTAGGTGGAAACTAAAGAACGCCACTTGCTACGATTCTTGCATACTTCTTTTGCTTCGACCACATTCATGCATCTTGTCATACACATACGTCGGTTGCGAGTACTACACATCTGACCTTTTTGAAGAACCTCACCAAAAAGGTCGGCGTTAGTTTTTCTATAGCGTCACCTCTCGGCGATTCCACTGACATTCGCTATGTAAATCCCTTTTGTTAGTCGCCTTTCATCCATTCTCTCGACATGCCCAAACCATCTCAGCATATTCTTCTCAATTCTCGTCACTACAACTACTTTTTTTTTCTATTCATTTTTTTATCGCATGAAAAATTGGCATGGATCATCCACCACCTGGGGAGGTGGCAGAATTTGTTGGCTCCTACAGACTATACCGCATTTGGCTTCTGTAGTCCTATATGTCACGGTCATGGTATTCGTGTCATTGATCACGACCTTGACCTTGCATTTATTTGAACTGATATTCAACTTGCATCAATCTTTGTCAAATCCATCAATCATCATCAACCCATATACTGTCCCACTGCTGGGCACCGGTCTCCTCTCACAGAATGAGAGGGATTAAGCTATAGTCCACCACGATGGCCTAGTGCGCGTTGGCAGACTTCACACGCCACGTCAAATTTTCTTATTCGATTTTTATTGAACTCAACTATCAACATTTTAAGGTTTAAAATCATTTGGAATAATTTGACAGTTTTGTATTACCTGATGTCTGATTATAATGTTTTTCTTATTTCAGGCAAGGACCAACTATGCCAGGTTTGACCCCATGCGGAAGAAGAGTCACGATTTGCAGAGGTAAGATTATTTTATACTATAAGTTGTATTTAACGCGATAAAATCCGTAAAAAGTAGTTTTATTTCAATACCTAATATTCGTGTAAGTATTAAAAATCAATACCTGTTTTTTATAACGGTTTTATTAGCTTCATACCTATGTAACGGAAATTTTGAACATGATTTTGATCCCGTTAAAAACGTTGGATTAACTCGAAATTTGGCATACTTATCAAGGACCGATGAAAAAAAAGCGTGGGGTGCTTTTTAAGATATTATCAAAATGATAATCTTTCTACTCATATCTGTCAATAAAATATTTATAACTATTGACACCATGCAACCCACGCTTTATTTACAATAAAATACTTTCTTTTCTTATTTACACTATTCTTAATTCAAATTTATTTTCTATATTTTAGTTTGATTTTCTTTAAAAGCGTGTTTTTTAGTTTTTTTATTTAAAGTTTCCCTTAAGAAGTTGAAGATAATCTTGAATAATTTCCTTTCCTAATGAATATTTTTCAACATTATCCTTAACGAAACCTTTTAACAAGGCTACATTCATGTTAATCGCATGACAATAAGTAATTAAATTCGTCTATATCGACTGACTCACTGAAACTTAGTTTCGCAAAATTGTTCGCTTTTTATATTTCCCGACGTTTCTAGCGGAAATCCTGTTGCTCACTTGAGGAACTAGTTTCTTTAAATTTATGGCCACTGCAATGAAGGACTATGTGGTGAAATAATGTCTATGCACTAATGTGGAAACTTTTAAATGTAAAACTAACATAAATTATTAAATTATTTCCATAATAATGTGTTGCTGGATTTTCTTGCACTGCTTTTTCTTCCCAACTAGAATCCATCCGATTTCTAAAATGCAAAAATGACGTCCAAAAAGTACAACCTAGTATTATAGATCTATCTAAGGTCCATCTCAAATAAAATTATGTTGACTTTGACTTTGAATAAAGGCAGTGATAGCCTAGTGAATAGTGATACATGACAAGTTCGAATCGAAGGACTTTTCGAAATTAGTAAAAAAAAGTTTCGAAAAGTGTACAAAGGAGGTCTTAATGCCTTTAATAAATTTAATGCCTTTAGGTGGTGCAGAGACGATCATGGTATAACGCGACTTTTACTGTCTAAACTATAAAAGTTTATTTAGTATACTTACATATTACATATATCTATCTATATATATATATTAAATAATATATATAAATAACACACATATTTATATAATACAATACATAATTAATATTATGTACCTACGTATTATGAAGAGCTCTCTAACATACACAGTAGGCGGCGGCACAGCTCTTTCCCTGACGTTGCTGATGTCCATGGGGGCGGTATCCACTTACCATCAGGTGGGCCGCCTGCTCGTCTGCCACTGTAGGCAATAAAAAATAAAAAAAAATAGAAAATCGGAAACCATCGTTTGAAAATCTGCATGCCTGAGAGACTTTCTCGATGGTGTGTGAAAGAGTTCATCTGGGTTAATAATGGACAAACATTATTGCGTTTGAAGGGTAGGTAATGTAGCTAGTGAATTTCCTGGGTAAACGACACTTGCCAACTGAGGACTGAAGTTTCAAGATGACAATTTAAACAAAACTTAGCAACTAAGATCTCAAAATGACAACACTCGCTGTGGCTGCCGCTTACCATAAAGCGACTCCTAAACTTGTTTGTCTTAATATAAAACAGAAAAATAACCTGCTTACCTTCAGGTCTTGACAAGAACCTGGACACCAACCAGCTGAACGACGCGTTCAAGATCGCCATGATGATCGGTGACGTCAGACTGATGGAGGAGAGGGAGGGTGTGGCGGGGGACGTGTACATTCTAGATGCTTCCATAGTCGCACCCAGCCATCTTGGAAAAATATCCCCGGCTGCATTGAAGAAATTCTTCATTTGCGTTCAGGTAAGCACGACGTTGACCTATCTGGATATTTTATATATTTGTATGTATATAAGTATGTAGGTAAGATAAATACCTACACTACCGGCACGCTATGATGGCCGTTGTGACGTTTGTCCACTCATGAAGTTTCGTATTAATTAGTAATTACATTTGAAGGAGCAAATTGCTGTTCTTTATTGTCAATAGTGATCTAACGATACTACTACAAAAGATATTATACAATATGTATAATTATGTATTGTGTTTTTCTTATTTTCGTCCATTATCGTAACGGCCATCATGGCGTGCCGTAAGTATAGGTACGTATTAGTAAAATATTATGTAATGCATGTACAGAGGGCAGCACATCAAGCTACTCCTCTGACTTTGATAGATTTTCAACTTTCATACAAAGCAATTGAACATGAACCTTTTCATGTTCAATTGGGAAGATTTGACAGTTACTGTTTTGGATAACTTGACCTCCTGGCGTCTGTACTTGTATGTAATTGTTAAATGTGTAAAGATGAAAATAAAATAAATCTATGGAAGACATTCGTCACGCAAAAACGGCCATCGCTCAGCATAATGCAGTGTCTCATGCTCACGAGGCAGAGACACGGCGCTAAAGTTATTATTTTTTATGGATGAGACGTACCTATAGTTTATTACTATTTTACCTAAAATAGTATAAACTCACTCACACTAAGATCGAACGCGTCTCCGACTTCTGGACTCAGTACTCGGTAGATTAATAAATAGGATGTGTTCGTGTGGTAACCGAGTATTTGCGGGTGTATGCGTCTATGCATACCTAGTCTTGTCGATACTCCAAAATACTCCAGACGCGATGGACGCTGATTTGACATTGAGTATTTAGAAGTCCAAGCAAATACTTAATCCAAAAACCTGTTCCAGTAAATACGTCTCACCTCTATATGTTTCGTATTTCAGGAGGCGTACCCCATAAAATTAAAGGAGGTGCATGTGGTCAACTCCACGCCCCTGATAGACGCACTTTTTAATATAATCAAGCCCTTCCTAAAAGAAAAGATGAGGAAAAGAGTAAGTACCTACCAAAGAGTTTTTAAATCACTTTATAATGCTTCCTATAATTTAGATAACCACCTTTGCTCAGTTATTTCTGAAGGTTAACTTTACTTTTTTGACCGCTGTAGGCTTTGGGGGAGTATTCATACAAAAACAAAAAACAATAAATTTAATTAGTACTCGTAATTGGTTTAAACCATTTGAATTTGTCAACTTAACATAAAAAAAAGTATTATGTAATAATATCATCAACCCATATACAGTCCCACTGCTGGGCACGGGCCTCCACTCACAATGAGAAATAAGGCTACAGTCCACCACCCTGGCCTAGTGCGGGTTGGCAGACTTCACATACTGTCGAGAAAAATCTCCAAGGCATGCAGATTTCCTCACGATGTTTTCCTTCACCGTTTAAGCGAGTGATGATTAATTAATTATTAATACACACATGAATTGAAAAGTCAGAGGTACGTGCGTTGCATTCGAACTCGACATCTTTGACTTGACACTAGGCTACCACTGTATAAAAATGTCTAAAACTTAATTTTATTCAAAATGTTCTTCTCAGATTCATTTCCACGGCGACTTCAGTGCCCTCCACGAATACGTGCCTAAAGAGCTCCTGCCAACGGAGTACGGGGGTACGAGCTGTTCGCTCGATGAAATCAACGGTAAGTTTGCCATTTCTATTTTGAAGGAGTCATAGGGTATGGGAGCGATAGGGTATCTATAAATAGGGATACTTCTGCGTAAAGTACTCATGCACGGCGTACTTCCCTAATTATTGCTGCGTACAGAATCGGCAAAGAAGTGATTCTTCGGAGAAACACAGTTACGGACCTATTTGAAAGAATTAGCAAACTGAAGTAGCAACGACTTTGTCACATCTTGTGAGAATGTGAACTTGAATCTTCAACCAGGTGAAATGACGATGAGAAGGCTTCTTCGAGCGCAGCGCCTGCTCGTATAAAGTGAGCAAATCAACGTTGCATGTATGCGTAATCTTTAGTAGATTAAGGTTTTATGTAAAAAAAATGCATGTCATTAATTCTTCCACCTTCGTTCGTCACCGAGGCAATATATGTTTCTATTCAACACTAAAGAATTGAAGTTTCTTTGTAGAGGCCACTACAATTCCCTACAGCTTCTAAGGAGTTTCTAGGGAGAGGATTCTAGAACGTTAAGAAATTTTAAAAGTCAGTGTACAATCGCGAGCATAATTTATGTATACAATTACTAAAAGTCAAAAGCATTTTTTTAGCGAAATTGGAATTGCAACTTTGACACAAGACTAATATCATTATAGTAGTTTTGAAAATACTATCTTAGTTTTAGTCAATACTTTAAGAGAAAATCGCTAAGTGTATACATATCGATGCTCGTAACTGTACTTATAATTATGTCAACCTATACTTTTCCAGTATAATCTGAATCTTTCATTGTATGGATAGTCTATACAACACGAGGTTAGCATATACTGGAATTATGCAGTCGTGTGCAGAAAACCTGTTTCAAACACACTCCAAAATTTCAATCACAAATGTAATCTAATCATTTTCCAGCTGCCTGGATCAAGAAACTGGAAGAGTACAAAGACTGGTTCCTTAAGCAAGAATCCTTGAAAGCCGAGGAGTCGCTGCGGCCAGGGAAACCGACCAACTATGACGAGCTCTTCGGCATCGACGGCTCGTTCAGAAAGCTTGCTATTGATTAGATTATTTTTAATACTCCTTGGTTGATCTTTTAGTAACATTTTTAATTTATGGACTTAAGTCTTTTAGTTTGTTGGCAGTCGCTTCGTGTAAAATATTAATATTCAGCCACATTCTGGTTAGATTGGAAGCCGATTCCAATATAGCTGTGAAAAGGCTCGGAAGATGGTGAATTCTTTTAGTTATCACCTCGATTCTCTCGCCATTCTTTCTCTCTTCTCTCTCTCTCTCTCTCGCATACAAGCTTCCACCCGCGTAACGACTGTGTTAGTGCAGGGAATTGAAATTGGAATAAAAAATATTGGAATCTTAACTGCTAAGTACATTTTTACATGTTAAATAGGTAATTTCAATAGAAAATTTTCACCCCATTCAGGGAAAACGAAGGATTATGTTTAAAAATTTACGCATATAATAATTATCTGGTCTAGTTTATGGAAATGAAGGTATTTTTTGCTTTCAAAATCTAAGTAAGAATTGTGCATTAACATGGGTACTTTAACCCTCTTTCATAATTGTGAACCCTTTCCGTATGTCTTTGTAAGTATAGCAAAAGCTTTGAATTTAAAAATATTTGTAACTAAACTAGGTGTGTAGTTATAATTTTAGATTTTAAGTAGATATGTTCCGTCACAATAAATATAAGATTTTAAAGAATATCATATCTATTATACATATACTTAATATCTATCTATACTAACGCTGTACCTTAATTATACTTAATATCGTCATATTGATTTCTGACATTTACGCGAATATTATACATTGAAATAAAACTACTTTTTACGGATTTTATCGCGTATATTGATATTATTAATCCCGACGTTTCGGACCCTTTACAGCGTCCATGGTCACGGGTAGACTAAGGTGGTGGGCGTCTTGATGATATAATTACTGACAGCTACCCTACATTTTTAATTGTTACATGATCAATGACATTTATTACTAATTATTAATTAAAACTAGATGGAGCCGGCATTTCCTAGCTGACGACCTCTGAGATTTCTTTCGGCGTTTCTTCTCGATTCAACGTCGGGATTAATATTATCAATATACGCGATAAAATCCGTAAAAACTAGTTTTATTTCAATTAATATTATCAGTTTAATTACTAGACTCTGGACGCTCATTACTTAGTTCTTCCGATAGCGATGCAATCTACAATTTTTTTATTGAGATAAGAATATATATATATAACACCGCCGGTATCAATGGTTGCAATTAGTCTCAGTAATTGTCAAGTCTCATATATGCCAAGTCTTCATTTCACTGGCTACATTGACCTTCAAACTTTATCTATTAAATTTAGGCACCTAAAACAATAAAAATATTAGTTTATTATAAGAATGGTGTTTGACTGTGATAAAATAAAATAAAAAATGAAAATATAATTTGTGTTGTTCTTTTGTTTTGATATTCAATTTATTGGGTGAGTGCTGAGCTAGACGTCCTGGGTTTTTTTTTATATTTTTGGGGCATTTTACTCAACACCATCTAGTCCCAAACTAAGCAGAGCTTTTACTATGGGTACTAGACAATGGACATAATACTTGTAAACTTTTTTTTGTAAATATATACTTATAATACATAAGAAACACCCACACAAACACAAATACTCATGTTTTATCCACACAAATATTTGTGTCCTGTGGGAATCGAACCCATGACCCCATGATCAGCAGTCGAACCGCTAGACCACAGAGGTTGTCAAGATAATACATAAGAAACACCCAGACAAACACAAATACTCATGTTTTACCCACACAAATATTTGTGTCCCGTGGGAATCGAACCCACGACCCCATGATCAGCAGTCGAACAACAAGACCATAGACGTCGTCGATGTATCAAAAATTAGGTTGCGGAGGTCTGATATCTGTCGCTTCGTGTAAAATACTGATATTCAGCCGCATCTGTTTAGACTGGAAGCCAACCCTAACATCGTTGGGAAAAGGCTCGAAGAAAGGAGATATAACGCGATAAAACCCGTAGAAATTAGTTTTATTTCAATGTCAAATAAGTATTAGCATGTCAAAAATCAATAATGATTTTTACACGTGTATGTTTTACACGTGTTAAGTCGCGCAGCGTGCTATAGAGCGTGTTTGGAGTTACTTTGAAGGATAAAAATCGCAACGAGGTTATCCGACAGAGAACCAAAGTAACCGACATAGTACACCGGATTAGCAAGCTGAAGTGGCAGTGAACTGGCCATATCTCCAGAAGAACCGACAACCGCTGGGGTAAACGTGTTCTCGAGTAGAGACCGCGACTCGGCAAACGTAGTGTAGGACGCCCTCCGGCAAGATGAAGAAGAGTGATGATTTGCGAAAGGCTGCTGATAGAAGCTAGATGCGAAAAGCGGAGGACAGGGTGAAATGGCGCACATAAGGGGAGGCCTACATCCAGCAGAAGACTAATATAGGCTGATGATGACACGTGTATAGAAGGGTCGAAATGATACTTAAGCACACAATTGTTCCATGTTATAGTACATAAGTACACATTATGTACGTACATTGTACTTGAACTGTATTTCCTTATGCTAAATTAAAATTAGGTGGCGGTTACATTAGTACGACGTAGTTACATTATAGACGCATTTCTCACTCCACTCGTTATTTTTTTTAATATTTTGGGACATTGTTACGCAGCAATATCTAGCTCCAAACTAAGCAAAGCTCGTACTATTGGTTCCAGACAATAGATATAATACTTAAACTTTATTTGTAAGTAGGTACATACAGTATGCGCGGCATAACCTGACCGGACTGAAGTTGGCTGTTGGGTTGCGCAGTATACAATTTTTCAACAAAAACAATCCATTACGCATTCAAACGGCTGCATATACTGTCCCACTGCTGGGCACGGGTCTCCTCTAAATGAGAGGGATTAGGCTATAGTCCACCACGCTGGCCTTGTGCGGGTTGGCAGACTTCAAATGCCGTCGAGAAAACCGCTGAAACATGCAGGTTTCGCACATGATTTCAAAAATTCAGAGGTCCGCCTTAGATTGATACTCGAGACCTTTGAGATGGTAGTCCAATGATCGCAAATGTCTTGCTGTTCTGTTATCGTCGTGCGACGGGTCGTTGAGTTCCCTAAATAATGGTTGAACTACACTATGACTGAAGAGTGCGTGCCATCAGTTGGGACTGGTATGGCTCTTTCTTCAAAAGGCCAGTTCAGATTTGCCTACATTGTAAAAGACATAATATATCATAATCACTGAATTCTGTTACTGTCTGGACTTTAAAAGAGACCATGATTCTCTGAGTATGTTTCGGCATTTCTTCTCAGAGGTCCTCAGCTAGGAAATGCCGGCGCCATCTAGTATTATTAATTAAATATAGACGTAAAAGTGTCTTTATTTAAGATCTATTTATTTAATTTAAATCTAATAAATATAATTTATCTTTTATCGTATCACTAGGCTATCACTCCCTATTTTATTATTCAACACCGTAAAACCTAGTTCTATATTCTTGTTTTAAGAATTCGCTTCTCACTCCCGCCCACTCTCCTCTCTTCTAACACCGCTACCCAAAACGCACGCGACATGTATACACAATATAATGTAATCAGTCAGCAACGCAGCTCAATACGTGACTCTAGAACTAACTTTGTAATCACGCTGAGTACGATAATTTTGAACAATGATTCTGATTTTAATGCAGATAATCGACGACTAAAGTATTGTAAACCCTATAGCATCCTTAGATATTCCTCTCAGCATGTGGATTTAAGCAACTTTCAAATTAAATTAAAATTCTGAGGTGCATGAGGTTAATTTTTTCTTTCATAGAAAAATGGTTAAAACATAGGTACCTAAAATCAGTGATGCCCGTCTTTTTTTCCTCTGTGGAAATCCTCATTGACTGCCCCCTTCTGGGGAGACGACGGGGTTTGTCGGACTCTGCCCAAAGTGGGCGACCTACCGACTAAAACCACAGGAGGTGTTCACCTCACCACCAATAGTCGGGAACGCGGGAACCAGTTGTTATTCCTCCGCGAACCCGACGGTGGCGGGCCGCCTAGCGCGGCCCCCTATTCTCTATCGGGAGAGTGCGTTGCGCTCTCTCCTCTCCTGCCAATCCACATGAGTGGGGCGCGGGAACACCTTGCCGCGCTGCCTGCTCGGGCTTTGTGAGGGGTAACAGACTTCCCCAAATCTGTCGCCCGGCCCCCCTCTATGGTGGTTGGATCTGCCCTGTTCCTTCGCCCGGTGCGTCGAGCACGGATTGGCAGGGAGGAGCTACTCTCCCTTTCTCTTTCTTGGGCCTCCTTCTGGGACATTACGTCTTCACAGAAGGAGACCATCGCCTGCCAGGCGTCAGGGCTCCGGACCATCTCGCTGACGATGGCCGGGTGGCACAGTGATGAGGACACGGCGCTGTCCCACCCAAGCGGTACACTCCTGCAGCGTATGCTGCGCCGTATCCTCGAGACAATCCTCACAATAATGACACCGGGCGTCCGGCTCCCTCCCGGCGACGCGGCATAGATACTTGCCGAAGCAACCATGCTCCGACAGCACCTGCGTCAGCCGGAAGGTCAGCACGCCATGACGCCTGCCTATCCACTCCGACAGAATAGGTCGGATTGCCTCCACTGTAAGAGTGATACAAGCCTAGCCTAGCCTAGCCTTTAATATTAACAGATGTTTTAACCGACTAATTTAGAACTTAGTTGGTGCGACAAAGGAGCGGACGTGACACCACTAATAGCTATACTCCATTCATTAGATAAAAAAACGTTATAGCAACGTTATTTCGATGAAATTGTTTCTCGAATTACCAATTACAAATAAATGTATTCTATAAAATGCAATAATTTCCACAAAAGCTCAAAATAACGAAGATATCCAAATCTACGGTATTAAAAGCATTGTTAAAATCTTACAAAAGTTAAGTTTCCAACTTCCTGATAATATCCGTAATATGAACTAAAGCTGTAATAGTGCTTTGACGGAAACCCGATTGAAAAGGATTAAGAAGGCTATTTTTATTAAGGAAAGAGAGTTGACCGAGGACAAGATTTTCAAGTATACTTTTTGAAAGGAACGGTAAACGTTTTTAATTTTGTATAATTTACATTGCAAATATCTGTTTTTTATACATCAATGTACAAACCATCACGCCTGTATTCCCCGAAGGGTTAGGCAGAGGTGTACTAATGTACACCCACATTTCGCCGGTATGTTTTAGGTCCCATGTAATAGGTTGCGAGCCTATTGCCATTAACCGGGCACAAATCCAGACTCCGAGCTGCTACTGAGAATTTCATAGCAAAATCCCAATAACACTACTCGACCCAGTTCGATCGAACCCAAGGTCTCTAGCGTAGCAGTCGCGCCTAGGACCACTAGACTAATGAGTCAATGTGTCTAATTTTATAACTTCTTGTCTTGCAAGTCCGTTTTAAACCAGTCCTAGGTAAATGCCCCTTCAAGGTGGAACCCCTTAATGTCACATTAACCCTAAGAATCCTGTTCTTGTAATGGCTTGCCAACATGGAGGGCAAATACAACAGAGAACCTGCCAGTGCAGGTTATTTTTTTAAATAGTACTCAATACTCAATACGTTTATTGCACTCCACAATGTTAAGCAGTTGTTATACAGTTTATGGTATCAATCATGGACCCTGTCGGGCACGGCAACGTAGGAGAGCGGAAGAAGGCACTATATTTATTACTATATACGTAGTTGTTTGCTATATTTCCATTTATTTACTAAATATTTTTTTTCTCATTTATACATATATTATAGTTTATTTATATAGCTATTATATTATAGTTATTACCTATATGCAAACATTTTTAAGAAATTTAGTAGATAATATGTGTGTAATATATTATTTTATTGTAGAAGTATGTAAATTTCCTTATTGTCTAAGGAGATTATATTATTATAGTTTTTCATTTAAGAATTCGCTGATATCATAGTAACATTTTTTTATTAGTAATTTCTTTAATTTCTTTGTAAATATTTTATCTTTTTGTTCATTTTTTATTGTCTGTGGTAGTTTATTATATATTTTAATTGTAGCAAAGTTAAGTAGAAAAGTTAAGTAGAAAGCGAGACCTTTAAATGCTTTTATTCATAAAAGAAAACGAATGCAGTGATAGCCTACAGGTATGACCAATGGACTGGCAAGTCAAAGGTCTCGAGTTCGAATCCAAGGCACACCTCAGACTTTTTGAAATCATTTGCGTATTAATAATTAATTATCACTCACATCGTGATGAAACCTGCATGCTTAAAAGTTTTTCTTGAAAGTGTGTGAAGTCTGCCAACCCGCATTAGGCCAGCGTGGTGGACTATAGCCTAATCCCTCTCATCCTAAGAGGAGACCCGTGCCCAGCAGTGGGACAGTATATGAGTTGATGATGATTCATAAAATACAACATGCTATCGTGCCTATATGCGCAAAGATTTAGTAGAAGTGCTAATGTACACGCACTGTTCGCTAGTATGTTTAGGTCCCATGTAATAGGGGACAAACCTATCCCCGTTAACTGATTTAAGACTGAGAGAAGACTAATTTATTTTCTTTTTACCTTCCCTTGTATCTTTCATTTTCTGTATGTAGGTATTTAACTTCATTATCATCATCGTCATCCTGTATTCGTCCGCTGCTGGACGTGGGCCTGTTTTAAACCATTAAAACCATTTATTTTGTCACACAAGACACATTAAAATTAATAGACATCTTTATATATAACATTCTCGTGTCACAGTGTTAGTTCCCATACTCCTTGGAAACGGCTTGATCGATTTTTATGAAATTTAATACGTATATTCGGTGGGTCTGAGAATCGGTCCTAAGCAATTTTCATACCCCTAAGTGATAAGTCTACCGCAAAAAAATTTTTTTTGTCAATTTTTTTTTTATGATGTGGCATTTAAAAATACATACAACCCTAAATTTTCACCCTTCTACCACCAACCCCCATTTTTTAATAATAATATTATTTATAAATTTAAATTTAAAAATATAAAAACACAGGCAACATGTACAGCATGGAAACCAGCTCAGTATTTGACTCACTGGGCTGACAATTGAATATGTCAGTATTTTACACGCACACACGAAAAACATAAAACAAAAATTAACTAAATAAAGTAAAATTTTCCTTGACAATACATAACTTATTAAGTATAGTTTATGCTATATAATATATATGTTTTAGTGAATGCCACTGAGCTCAACCTTCAACTCTTTTCATCCAGTCGCTGCCAGCTGCCTTCCGCTAGTTGTCACTCCGTAAGAATCCAATATCATATGAAACCGTCCAAATAAGAACTCCAAAACTGTAAAATTTTCCTAATTGAAATTTAACCTTATATTCTGTTGTATTAAAGTTGAAAATCTATCAAATAATTTTGACAGATTGTGGTAGCTTAAAGTGTTGGCTTCTGAACATTCATATTTTAACTGAGAACGACAAGATTGACGTTAATTAAGTTCAAGCATACAAGAATTATTTTGGCCTTTTTAAATCTCTGTATTACTGAAGCGAAATGTTCCAAATATACAATGAGTATGAATTATACAATGTTCTTCGATAAGGCATAGAAGTAAATACTTCTATTAATCGTTACTCCTCTGTATGAGAAGAGAATTACCCTACGGTGGGACACAATATATTATTATTCAACTGATAATAGCCAAATAACCAAATATAGTAAGTAACAGTAAGTACATCATATGATATGAAGGTAGCCATGCTTTAATAACGTAACTGTGTGCCTTTTACCCCCATTTAACGGACTTTCAATTCCATATGACCTAGGCTGAAACACACGGTTGTTAAATTGAACTGACTGTTATTAATCCTTCTAGCCTTTTTCCAGCAATATTGGAGTGGACTTCCGTTCAACCAGATGAGAAAAAATATCAGTACATATAGCTTATAGATTAAAAAGTAAAAAAATAGTGATAAAGTTCCTCCTCTCTCCTACATTTGCCGTGCCTGACAAGGCCCACACATGTTTCTATATTATTATTGTAACATCTATTTAACTTGTGGAGTGCAATAAATGTATTGAGTATTGAGTATTAAGCACAAGTACTATTAAGCCGCATCTAGTTAGAGTGGAAGTCGCAGCCATCTAGTACAGGGTGAAAAATTTGAGTCCCAAAAAAATGCAAAGCCTTTATGGTATACCTTAGTTAAAATTCCAAAAAGTGAAAAATAGAGTGAATTAAGGATTCATTCTATTTTTAACTATTTGAGTTTTTTTAATTTTCTGTTGGTTAATAGAACACACGGCCCAGAAAGTCTCAGGCGTGCAGTCCTTCAGCGTTTAAGCGAGTGACAATTAATTACGCACATGATTGCGAAATGTCAGAGGTGCGTACCTTGGATTTGTACTCTAGATATATGGCTACCCTAGCCTACTAATACATAATCATGATTATTCGGTCGCCTCAACTATTGGCGCGTATGTGTACACACGTTGAATGCATTTCTCAACATCAATGCAGAGAGAGGTTGCCTCCTCTCAGTAGTCGCCGAGACCCGCGAGTCGGCTGACGCGACAATACCTTTGCCTTAAAAAAAAGTTGCGAAAGGATTTGTGATCTGTGTGGCTGTGTGAAACTGACATGTGAGCATCTACATATATTATTTTAAAAAGTTAGGTTGTTCTTTTTTTGAATGCAAGCTTTCGTAAGACGTTCGAAAATTGTACCTATGTGTGATTACGAAGTTCTCTTTTGTTTATCTATTTGAAAGATAATTTTATTCATGTGTCACAATTGAATTATAAACCAAACACTAATTAATTGTTTACTTTTCATAATGTAGATTTTGCATTTAATCGTCAATTAGGTCTAAAATAATTCTTTTAAAATACATTTCATTATTAAACTTAATAAAGATAATATAATTCCTACCCTCATTAAGTATAATTTAATGAACTGGCAAATTTTTAATTCAATCGTATCCATGTTCTTGAAATTTTACTGTCAAAAACAGGTCAAAACAAACTATTAAATTGTAATAAAACTACTTTTTATGGATTTTATCGATTTATTTTTTTATAAAACGTCGCCATTATTAATATGAAAAAAAACGCGTATCAATTTAAATGTTCCCTGTTATTGTAATAAATCAATATGGCTCTAATAAGTTTGGGCCTGCATGATAAATTATTGTTTTTTTAACTAAGTACGTTTATTAAGGAAAGCCATAAAAATATTCTTTGTTAACTAACGCAAACAATTTTCAAATTAATAAATTATGAACCACCCTGTAACATACGAACCTTTTTATAAAATAAGCAGCACCAACCCATTGACCTTCTTAAATAATAAATAGGTCTTTTAAAAAGTTTGAAACGTTAAAAACGTTTTTAAAAGGTATAAACGATTGCAAATTGTATAAACGAACAACATTATGTATGTAAGTTGTACACCTACTCATTAAAACTATCGAATTTTAATTTATAGGTAGGGATAAAACTACCGCCAACAATTGTTTTTAAATTGAGAATATCAATAAACATTAACCAAATGCAGTAAATACAATTTCAGTCTAAAAAAAATATTTCGATATTGTACCTCCTTGCACGTAATAATTATAACTTGAGGAAGGAGTTTGCATGTCAAAAAGTTTTTATTTAGCATGGCTAGCTTTCTTTTCTTGACTTATTGTTTATTTACTCACGTAAGTCCACGTCATTCTGTAGTTGTAAGCTCGAGACGCTGTCTACTGAACCGGTTTGAAAGCATATAAGCAAACATTTTATAAACATATACATTGACACTTTATAAGTAAGTAGGTACTTACGAATAAAGAAAGTTTTTAAACGGTCTATTTGACGAGACGTTCGAAAGTAACATCTTAAAAAGTAGAAAGGAAACATTTTCACGACTTAGCAACAATAGTACAGATTGCTAATCTGTGCTTACCGCGGTCTATTTATGGATGGGTGACCATTTTCCAATCGCACAGCACACTATGTGGCTCGGTAAGCACGTTAAGCCATCGGTATAGAATGCCATACATGCCCATGGTAATGATAGGTACAGTCAATAAAAGAGATTGGTATACAGGTAGCGAACGAAATCTGTATCTTTACACAGATTGTGATTTAAATAATTACCCTTCAAAGGGTTTGATGTGTAGCAGCTGACAATACCTGCGTTTTGCCACTTAATGCCTCAAAACACAGATGTTTAATGAGCTGCTTGTATACTTAACTCTTTTGTCAACCGTACTACGTAGTACTTTCAAAGTCTGTCAATCAGTGTATTGGTAGAAGGATATCAATATTGTCCAGTCAGATGATAGTTGCTCCGTGAAGAATACGGACATAAAACCATATTTAGAAAATAAAATTTATATAGGCTGTTCAGTGGGACAGTCTACCCGCAGTTTAAGCAGTGATTAGGCTATAGTCCACCACGCTGGCCTAGTGCGAGTTGGCAGACTTCACACACCGTTAAGAAAAACTGTAAGGCTTGCAGGTTTCCTCACGATGTTTTTCTTCACCGTTTAATCAAGTGAATAACTAATTATGATACAATTTGAGCTGCGTTGTGTTTCTTACGGTGAGCAAGGTTGCCAGTGCTCCGCGAGGAAATGTTTTGTTGGCAGTGGTGAGACTTTGTCCCTTACTTAACTTACTATAAAGGGCGTCACAGACGGCGAAGATACTATAATATTTTATGTTAAGATGCCTGGATATAAAAAACTTGAGAGGTGTCAAGGGACACCCGGATGGAACGAAGTTCCTTTCATTAAAACTTAATATTTAAAAATAAAAAAACCTGTATACACTCAACAATTCACAACGCGCGAAATTCAAATATTGTCATTCACTCAATAATTCGAAATTCAAATATTGTTGACAAGCAAAAAGTGTCGTGACAACTTTTCGTAAGTTTTGTTTCCGTCTAGCCCCCTTTCACAACGCGCGATAAGGAACTTCGTTCCAATAATATAGTATCTTAAGATATCACACACGGTTAAGTTACTATAATATATCCGTTCGAATCATTATCTCATTTTTAGTTAAGATACGAGTAGGATGTTAAGATATATTTCGCATCTTAACATAAAATTATTGTATCGCTCGTTATCTTCACATACAATTTCCATATCGCTCGATAGCTTAAGATGGTGTAATATGAAAATATATAGTATCTTAGCCGTTTGTGATAGTTCATACAAAATGTGTAGTGAGCGATATTTTAGTATGTTCGCCGTGTGTGACACGTACCTAACTATTTTTAATTATTTACTTACCTATGTTTGTACCTATAAATGCGTTTGCAAATATGACTTGAGTTGAGCAATAGCTGTCCGGAGTTTGTATAGAGGTGTCCGTATAATCTTGGCTAAAGGCTTGAATACAGTATGAGACAGGTCCCTATATATCTCATAATCAATTTACATTGTAAGTAGTTAATAAAATTGCTTTACCACTATCGACAAAAGCTTCCATCCAAATTAAATTTCACTAAGACTCATTATATCACTGTCACTTGGTCTTGTAAGCAAAAATAGACCTTGTTTTGTAATATGCAAACGACATTCACTCTAAGGGTCGTAAAGCAATTTTATGGCCGTCTATACAAGGATATAATAATATGTTTTAAATCTACGTCACAAAAACACTAGGAAGCGATGAAAGGCAGGCGATTTGGGGGTTATTTAAAGTGACTGACGTTTAAAGTATTTTGTCCTAAAATGCCGTAAAATACTAACTAGTAGCCTGTTTAGATAATAAATTCTTTTTAAATGAAATATTTTTAACCGTGTGTAAGGATATAAAGCTTCCACTCCGCACACTTCGAAAAAAGTCTGATAGCAGTAATTTCTCGTAAGATACTAATATTCAGCCACATCTACTTGGATAACCTACAAGGATGATAGGTACATACTGTCACGACTGTATACCCCGAAGGGTTAGGCAGAGATGTAAAAGTACACCCACAATTCGTGGGTATGTTTAGGTCCCATGTAATAGGGGGCGAGCCTACTGCTAACAACCGGCCACAAAACTAAAATTCGAGGTACTACTATGAATTTCATGGAAAAACCGAATATGTAACACTTTCCTCGACTTGGCAATCGAGCCTAGGACTTCTAAAGCAGCCGGTTTGGGCCTTAAGGGTATTACCTAAATACCTAAATCGCTCTAATCCCAAAAACTCCGCGGTCTTATTACAAAAATCTCTATAGTACTGGGATTAAACCAAAACTAAAGCAGTTTCTAGATGAATCCTTATGTGCGTTTGCCACATAAAAAATATATGTTATACGTAAAGTCATCACAAATAAACTGTATTGTTTAATTTTTTTATAAAATTGCCCCAAATTTGGAAAATAAGAGCCTTTTGAAGGTTTTTAAAAAAGGCCTCTAATGTGTCAGTCCCGCTAAGGACCGCAAGACTGACAAGTTAGTATATACATGTTGGAATTACATAATGAGTCATGTACCACGTCAGAGGAGGTACTATATAAAGTATACGTACTCATTTATTGTTCTAAACTAATAATTGAATTACGCATATAGATTATTATGTAAACGACGTGCTATTTACATCAATATGTGCTGGTAAGTACGTCATAAACCGCTGACCAGTCAAATATTTTATGTACTAGTCAAATAGATAATGAAATATGATAATCATCACGGATGATACGATAACGCAAATATCTCTTGAACAAATAGTATACACACTGTGACAAATCAAGCTATACACTGTGACCTTTAGACCGCCCGTATTCCGTCGCAATAGAGGTGATTTTTGCACTGGATACTTGACGTGTTGTTGTGGTTAATTGTAATTGTGGTTTTGAGGGTAATCCTCCTTTGAGGGGCTCGTGGTTAAGTAATAACTACGCTGATCAACCGATCTGCAAGGTTAAGCTGCGCTAGTCGCGGTCAGTCTGTGGATGGGTGACCATTCTTAACCTCGATGTGTTAAAAGTGGTCACTCTTCCACAGACTGACCACCCCTCTGTGCTTCAGAGAGCAAGTAAGGCCGTTGGTCCCAATTGTCATATGAACACCAATGACAATCGTTAGTGGTAATCGGAAGCCTAAAAAGACTGACAACCAGTCTATCCTCAGAGTATCGGTATTGTCGCGGAGGCATGTTCTCGCTCCCGTAACCCCAGCAAAAAGTGCGAAACATCCGTATGGTTTTAGTCGGTAGATCACCCCCTATGGGTGGAGTCCGACACACCCCACCCCCTTCCCCGGGCGGTGGATAGGCCATGAGGATTTCCATACGTTAAAAAAAAAAGTGTATCGGTATTACCCAGAAAATTGGGCTGCGGACGTCTGATGGCAGTCGCTTCGTGTAAAATACTGATATTCAGCCGCATCTGGTTAGACTGGAAGCCGACCCCAATATAGTTGGGAAAAGGCTCCTCCATTTTTTATGGTACGGAAAATCCTCATGGATCCTCCGCCACCCGGGGAGGTGGCAGGGTATGTTGGACTCATACCGACTAAAAACCGCACTTGGCTTCACTTGCCCTGTAGTCATGGCCATGAGATCCGTGAAATTCGCCAGCCTTTTCCCAACTATGACTGGGTTGGCTTCCAGCCTAATCAAATCCGCCTGGATAACAGTAATTCACACGAAGCGACAGCCATCAGACCATCGCAGTTCAATTACGAAGCAATACAAAATATCCTAAGGAGGGACAGATGCAATTCCACTCAAATTGGAGCTTCCCAACTGGGGAAGGATCTCCGCCTTGCAGAAAATCGAAGTGAAACTACACTGTTTTGAGTGGTGTTGTGTTCCTTACGGTGAGCAAGGTTGCCAGTGCTCCACGAGGAAACATTGTTATAGCAGTGGTGGGACTTTGACCCTTAAACTGCCAACCCATTCCTCTTTCGTTTTAGTTGCTACAAATATTTAAAAAGTATTTCCTACTGTCATACTCACGTATCATCATCATCATCAACCCATATACTGTCCCACTGCTGGGCACGGGTCTCCTCTCATATTGAGAGGGATTAGGCTATAGTCCACCACGCTGGCCTAGTGCGGGTTGGCAGACTTCACAAACCGTCGAGAAAAATCTCTAAGGTATGCAGGTTTCCTCACGATGTTTTCCTTCACCGTTTAAGCGAGTGATAATTAATTATTAATACGCACATGTATTCGAAAAGTCAGAGGTGCGTGCCTTGGGTTCGAACTCGAGACCTTCGACTTGGCAGTCCAATGGTCATACCACTAGGCTTATCACCGCTTACTCACGTATAAAAAATCTTATTGTATTCAACATTCTCCATAAAAATAAACCTCAATCATCCTCATTATCCTATTAAGGTCACTACAAAGGTCGTTACAAAATACGAGAAAATAATGAAAAAAAACTTATCAAATATGTTGCCTATGACAAAATAATGTTCATTGTTCACAAAAATGACAAGGTCGCTCATTATATTGTTCAAATTTGATTTCTTAATCATGTGGTAACTTAATCTATCACTCACGACTTCAAGCTCCATCCACAATGAAGAATTCATGCAAAGATAATGTAACATCTATGGTGGTACAATTTAAAGTTGAATCTTACTTCGCAGCACATGTTGTGTGATTGTGACGTCCTAGCGACGAAACGGATCGTCAACGGATACCCGAAGCCAGAGGACTACAGGTTCCTTTCTCTTAGTGGGCTAGCCGCCTTCATGAACCACGTCTTTGAAGAGTAAGGAATGTACTATGCTGGGGACAACACAACACATCACATTTGGTCGAAGTGTTGCTGGCCATGCCAGCCCCTACTGCTAAGATAAGATACTTCGCGTAACTACCAGAATTCACAACACACACTTTAGTTTCGTTACATTGTTTGAAAAATATATATTTATGTGATTTATTGAGTAAGTGTATTATTATATTATTATTTCCTTTATTTATCAGTTTTCTTATTATTTACATTTTTAAATATTTTTATAAAATAAATTATAAAACAAAAACATTTAAAAATATAAAAATAGAGGCCCACCGGTATCGGGAACAGGGTCCAAGCTACCGGCGGTCAGGGCTCCAGAGAGAGGAACCTCCTAACAATACGAGCCGTGTCCAGCAGTACTGCTTTCTGGATCAAGCCCTTGACCCAGCCGCCTAACGAGAGCCTCCTAAGATGTAGATCGAGGCTCGTGGCTATTAAGCCATTGGCTGACACGACTATCGGTACAATGATCGCTGTGTCCACATCCCACATGTCGACAACCTCGCGAGCCAAGTCAAGATACTTGATTTGCTTATCTTTCTCGGCTTTCACGAGGTTCCCGTCATGCGGGACGGTAATGTCAACAATCATTGCACGCCTCTCGATTCGGTCCACCACCACAATATCAGGCTTATTGGCTACAATAGTCCTGTCAGTGATGATGGACCGATCCCAGTACAATGTGATACTGCCATTTTCGAGAACTGGGTCGGGCACATACCTGTAGTACGGTACCTCCGATGCCACAAGAGTGTATTTTAGAGCAAGTTGCTGATGGATAATTCTGGCTACAAGGTTATGCCTATGCAAGTACTCTTCGTTAGCTAGACGGGAACAACCAGAGATAATGTGGCGGATCGATTCACCCGGGCGGTGACATGCCCGACAGATGTCAACCGTGCCATCCTTCACAATAAATCTCCGGTAGTTATTCGTCATGATAACTTCGTCCATAATTGCACAGACAAAACCTTCGGTTTCTCCAAAGAGGTCACCGAAACGTAGCCAGGCTACGGACGCTGCTTGGTCTACATCGGGCCCATGAAGGGCCCGGAAAAAGCGTCCGTGGAGCTCCTTACTCTGCCATACCTTCCTGCGGTCGTTAGTATCAAGCACTACAGGCTTGCGCCAGTTCTCATTCGCCAAGGAGAGCGGGGTGAGGCCCTTGTCCACTGCTACTACATCTCGATGCATTCCCACGTCGGCGTGTAGAAAATATTCCCTGAGATTGCATATCTCGCGGTTGTGAAGGTTTTTGGCATTTAAAAAGCCTCGGCCTCCACACTTCCGCGGGATATACAATCTCATGACAGACGATCGTGGGTGATGCATTCGATATGCAGTCAGCAGTGTACGGACCCGCCTATCCAGGGCGTCAAGTTCCGTTTGAGTCCATTTGAGTATGCCAAAAGAGTACATCAATACCGGCATGACCCAACCGTTGAAGGCGCGCACCTTGTTTCCGCCCGAAAGAAGGCTATTGAATACCTTCTTCAGGCGGCCAAAGAAACGTTCCCTCAACGATTGCTTCATGTCAGTTGTGCTGATACCTAACGCTTCTGACATACCCAAGTACTTGTAGGTTTCGTTTGAAGAGAGAGATCTCAGGTTTATGGAATCCGCGAGTTGAACTCCTACGGATTCCACAATCTCCCCTCGCTTTACATGCATGACCGCACATTTGTCCACACCAAACTCCATCCTGATGGCGCTACTAAAAGTTTCAGTAACCTTCAATAGCTCCATCAGCCGAAGACTGCTGGGGGCAAAGAGCTTCAGGTCATCCATGTAAAGGAGGTGAGATATAACCTGACCCCCTCTCTTCAACCGATAGCCCAGCCCTGAATTCTCCAGCAGCATGCTTAGAGGATTCAGGGCTAGGCAAAACCAAAGCGGACTCAAACTATCGCCCTGAAATATACCTCGCTCGATCCTTACAGGTTCGCTATTCCTCTGGGTATTTCGACATCCTGGATAGCGAAGGACTGTGCTCCATTGCCTCATACACGACATCAGGAAGGTGCGTAGAGTTATATCTATTTTATACAATTCTAGCACCCTCATGAGCCATGTATGTGGCACCGAGTCATAGGCCTTCTTATAATCTATCCAACATGTCGACAGATCCTTTCGGGAACGCCGAACCTGTTGGCTAATGGCCATATCTATAAGGAGTAGCTCCTTAGTACCGCGGGACCCGTTCCTACATCCATTCTGAGAGACCGACATGATGGAGTTATTGTCGATGTGTTTATTAATTTTAACTCTCAAGATGGATGTAAGAACCTTATAGACCGTTGGTAAACATGTAATAGGTCTATAATTTTTGGGATCCGCGGTGCTACCAGACTTGTGGAGCAGGTGGGTTATTCCTGTTGTAAGGAACTTGGGTAGCAAACCAGACTCCAAAGCTGCCTGGTACTGAGATGCCAAACGAGCGTGCGACCTTTGTAGCCACTTAATCCAGAAGTTGTGCAGACCGTCCGGCCCTGGAGATTTCCAGTTTGGCAACGGACGGACTGCACGGGCTACATCTTGGGGGCTGATCGTGATAGCCCCCATTTCTTGTATTGGATCGCACGCTCGTTCGACCTCCCGAGTCCATTCACCTTCGGTGTGACTGACAGGCACCGACCAGATGCTGCGCCAGAATGAATACATAGCGTCATCATCCGGCAGGCACGTATCAGTCACACCTTGGTGGGGTCGCTCCCAAGCCCGATAAACCCACCTTTCATTACTTTGGAATGTACGATTCTGGGTGTATCGCTCCACTCTCCGCCTGTACCTACGAATACGATTCGCCCATGCAAACACTTTTTGTTTCAGGAAGTCGATGCGCTCTGTGACATGGGATATATAGTCTCGGGGGCTGACATCAGTCCCCGAAAATGCCCGTCTCACAAAGCGCATCACTCTTGGACGAGTATTTCCCTCCCTGAAACAAATTAGTTTGCCGATGAGTGCTCTGACCCCACCAATACGACGCTCGATCCTGCACTGCCAAGCCGGTACGGCTGGTTTCGGTCGTGTAGCTCTGTCATCTGCAAATTTGACGTGGGCTACACGACATGCCGCTACAGCCGCGCAGTACATGATCGAATGTGTATCAGTGAGGTCTTCGCAGTCATCAAAATAGTTTGACAACTGCGAATCCAAAACAGCCACCAGCGCCCTATTTTTGTTATGCATGGGCAAACGAGGTAATCGTGGCCTAAGTTCGGGCGGCATGTAGCGATATTCCCGAATAGCACACTCCAAAGCACTGCTTAATTCCTCACTGCACTGGGTACTTACGTTTGTAACCCTGTCACTACTCTCCTCGTCAGCGTGGCTAGAGGTATGGTTGGGCTGTGGTTGGGCCACAGCCTGCGACGACGGGGCAGTGACAGGGTTACACATTTCTGTTCGGAGGCGATCAAGCGCAGTATCATCCAACATACGATTACGCTGAATGACCCGCACCTGATCCGAAAGTCGTTGGGCCGAAACGTTGACGGCTGGCTCAAGCACCTGAAACAAAGAGAGCATCCGGACACGGTACGCGGTCAGGTTGTTTCCTCCCTCTGTAGCCCCAAAGTATGCGCGCATGACATTTTCATTGATGGATTGTGTCCATCTCATGCGCTGCACACTTCCGCCGGGTGCTGGGACCCTATCAGAGACCGGTGGGCCTCGAGGTCCTAAGCGGTCCGGCGGCCGGCGCCCTCCCCGTCGACGCGCAGGTGGTGGTGTCGTCGGCGGCGAGAAGTACTCGTCGCTCGAGCTCGACGCAACTGCCACGGCCGGTGTCACAGCACTCACGATGGGGCTGGGTTCCGACGGCGGCGAGGCGGAGCTGGGCGACGAGGCCGGAGATGGTAGGCGTGCATTTTGTCTTCTGGCCTGGCTTCTTGTCAACATGGTGTGATCATTCCGTAAAAATTTGGTTTCTTTTTTTTTCTTTTATGCAACGATGGACAGAACATTATTTGTGAATATATATATATGAATTTGCTTTTATTTTGATTTTATATGTTATTTAAAATGGTTTGTATTCATTTAATTTCTTTAAATTATTGGTGAAAAATTTTTTCATGTCAACCTTGACAAGTCAGAATATTATTATTATTGTTAAAAGCGGCAAAAATATATAAAATATACGTCATGTAAATGAACTGGTAATGCACGCAAATACACTTACAAAAGTAAGATTTGATTTTTGAATGAAAGTAAAAAAAAACTACTTGTTTTTACATAGTGCCAAAATTAGAAAAAGTCTAAAGAGTTTTAAGTAGTCAGTTCATAATTTCTAAATCTTCCAGTAGAGTTTACAAAGAGGTCAATGTTATTAAATGATCATACTTGTCAATAATAGTCTACCCCTCCTCTTCCAAAAGTACTTAACATTAATTCTAAGTAAGTACCAAAACGTTGCTTCATTCTTCTTCCTAAGCCGCGCCTACACCATTAAGTAACTCGTTTTAACACTTGACAACTTACTGGCAACTTGACAAACCATACCATTAATTTATGTCCCAAAAAAAAACAGTCATTTGTTTATACGCTTTGACAAATGAATTAACTTTTTAGAAAAAAAAACAACTTCAAAGGGGGTAAAGTATGTATTTAAATAAGTAGAAGACAAACTGATAAAGGAAAGTCAAGAAAGAAGAGAGATTCTACTTTTTTATTTTTTATTGATTACGATTATTGATTGAGCTACAAGTTATTAAGGAATTATTAATTAATAATACCTAATTAAGTTAATCATATTGAGAATAATCAAAAATGGCCATTTTAGTCCCCCTGAGCCTTAGGGGTCATGTCACCCCCATAATCGTACACGTCAAGTTGACATACTTAAATTTATCGACCTTATATCGGTCTACTTATATATTTAACCTTTATTTAACCAACAGTAGGTACTATCCCACTGGACAAAGGTCTCTATGGTCCCTATATCTTCTGATTTTTTACATGTATAAGGAAATACCCTATACCTAATAATGATGATGAATAATGATGAATTTGAAGCCTGTTATACTTAATTAGTTATAAAAGTATATTGAATTGGCAAGTCAAATTGCGTGGTGCATGATGGCGTGGTGGACTATAGCATATATCCTCTCATCGTGAGATGAGACCCGTACCCACTAGCTGTGAGACAGTATAATATGGGTTGATGATGATATATTTATAAAATCTCTAACCAGGAACACTGGCCTTCACCTCGGTGGCTTCTCGTCCTTTTAGGTCCCGATAGGTACGCAGTGGTCCAGTTCGTGCAATAGGTTCGCCTTCACAATGTTTTTTTATAATCCCTCGCTGGACTCCAAACATTTAGCAATATTTTCTAACATAATTTGCCCAACACACTCTTGAGCGCAAGGGCAATCTTCAATGCCAATGTGGCACTTAACGTTCAAGGCTAGGAAGCTATTGCCCCACATATTCGGATAGACGTTTACTAATGCTAACGTTAACCGCTGTATGACACAATGCAAATCTATCGTATTTCGAAACGGTAGGTACCTACTGTTTGAAAGTTGCCGCTAGTCGAAAGTTTTGTTTTTTGTTCAAGCAAGGTCTTCCTGGCTTTGATTTTGTCTATTTTGTGATAGAAACTAGTGTTTTATTTGATGCAGCCTGAAATTACTCACCATCCTCCGAGCTTTTTCCCAACTATGACGTAAATTTGCGCATTTATAGATTGCTGAAATGGATTACATAAGCTTTTGAAAAATCGAGCCCTCATGTCCATTTTTCGATTCGAAAGGTAGTTTTTTTTTTGGTCATCGTTAGAAACACAACTTATTTCACATCGATTTTCTGCAAGGCGGAGGTACTTCCCCAATCGGGAAGCTCCAATTTAAATTTAATTACTTACTACCACTATCATCATCAACCTATATTAGTCCTCTGCTGGATGTAGGCCTCCTCCAATGTGCGCCATTTCACCCTGTCCTCGGCTTTTCGCATCCAGCTTCTACCAGCAGCCTTTCGCAAATCATCACTCCATCTTGCCGGATCTACTACCACTATGCCCCATTCTTTAAAGGTTGCAGTCTCTAGACCTTATTATTTAATATCGTTACTCGTGGTGGCTCTTCTAATGAGCAATAAGACTATAATCGAGCAGTAGTGTATAAAATTAATATTAACATACTATACCTTACCATTAACCGGGCACGAATCCAGTCCTTTGTAGTTACTAGAAATAATAACCTCTTTGGACCGACTGACAATGTTCTTCCTACGGCAAAATTGTTCCGTTGCAACCGCATCGGTACAGTTAGGTGCGTTTACCTCAATGCACCGACATGCGCACGCGACTTATTTCGTGTTCGAAAAGAATATGTGAATTTAAGTGAAAAGAATAAGTGATTCGATACAGAAAATATATTGGTTAGTAGCTTAAAATAAACTGAAAAGATTTTTCAGACATTGTTTGGCTTTTTACTTGCTTTAATACGATGACAATCATATTTAGAGGCCCGTAAGACTAACAGCATATTACAAGTTCATCCTAAGGATATCCGTAGGTTACCCAGAAATTGGACTAAAGAGGTCTGGTGACAATTGTCCCACTGCTGGGCCACGCTTGCCTAATACGGGTTGGCAGACTACACACGCCGTCAAGAAAGTCTGACACACTGATGACAGTCGCTTCGTAAAAAATACTGATATTCAGCCGTATTCACGTCACGTTACGCTAGACTAATAATGATATGAATTTTAAGAGAGGTAAGGCATAGGTGGGTGGGTGTTATTCCACTCAAATTGGAGCTGCCCGACTGAGGAAGTAATCGAGAGGAGGTAGGTACCTCCGCCTTGCAGAAAATCGAAGTGTGAGTAAGGCTGCCAGCTGCTCCACGAGGAAACGTTGTGTTGGCAGTGGAGGGACTTTGACCCTTATACCAACCCAACTCTTTCTCGTTTTACAGGGTCGGCAACACGCAAGTGATACCCCTGGTGTTACAAGCGTCTATAGGCTACGATAACCGCTTACCATCAGGTGGGCCGTATGCTTGTTTGCCACTTTAGAGGTATGATGTTGATGGCGATAATACCTACTATTTATTAACTTAGGTATCTTAATGTAAATTTTGAATGCCAAAGAAATTGCAAGTAGTGTTACGTTTAACTAGACACTTGATTCACATATTGAAAATAATAGGTACTACAAATTATGAGTCCATTGTTTGTAATGTTAAGTTAGTCTATAATTTATATTAAATAAACATTTATTAACGAACAGATTACGGGATATAGTTGGATATAATTCTAGACTATCAGATAAGGTAGCACAAAACGTGATATAACTTTCATAGTTTTCTACTATGACCTATTAGGTACTAGGGTTTTAAAACGTGACTTGGGAATGTAGCAATAGGATTTTATCTCCTTGAACAGTGGCGTAACTGAGTCCCGCGGCAAATTAATTAAATGGGGCCTCAGTAAAAATCATCACGTAGTAATTTAATTTTAATAAAGCACTGAAGTAGATACCTAACAGTATTACTTACTTATATAAAATTTATAATTTTTACTCTTAAAAACGTTAGCTTTCTTTGAACTCGCGGCCCCTCGGCCGGGGGCCCCGTGGGGCCATGAGCCCGCGGCATTTTGCCAACCCTGCCACTCTATAGTTACGCCACTGTCCTTGAAATAAAACCTACTTTTTACGGATTTTATCGCTTTATATTATTACTTTACAGCGTCCACGGTCACGGACGCCGTATGATGTATATTTTATTTCTGACTATATCTGTGGTCTAGTGTTTCGCGTGTCGGACTGGGGGTCGAGCGAGATCAGCAGTTTGTGGGAATATCACATTTTTTTTATACCACTAAGGTGGCAAACAAACATACGACCCACCTGATGGTAAGTGGTTACCGTAGCCTACAGACGCTTGCAATATCACTTGCGCGTTAACAACCCTGTAAAACGAGAGAGGGATAATTGGATTGGCAGTATAAGGATCAAAGTCCCTCCATTACCAACACAACGTTTCCTCGCGGAGCACTGGCAGCCTTGCGCAACGTAAGAAACACAACACAGCTTTGAGCTGTGTTGTGTTATTTTACTTAGATTTTCTGCAAGGCGGAGGTACTTCCCCAGTCGGGCAGCTCCAATTTGAGTGGAATTACTCCCACTGTGCCCTACCTCTCTTAAATGTGGTAACTATCGATAACATATGTTTTGCAACTCGCTCGCTGGTTACTATTTGTTACTATAATAATATGTAATTGGCGGTATGGATGCGATCGTTCAACAAAGAGTACCTAAAAAGAAGTCACAAAAGTTGAAGAATGTTACCTAATGATATCGTGTTGCATTCTGTTGCTCCACAAAAAGTAACTGCGGTGTGGATGCACCATTAAATACTAACATAAACTGTCTCATTGATGTAGTGTTCGCGTTCAAGGATAATTAGCGTGAAGTCCGGGTTCAGAGTGTGTTGTATTCTGTTTATTATGAAACAATTATCTCCCACGGATACTTAGATAATGCAAGTCCCCCTTACACTGTATACAACCATAAATGCAGGGGATATTAAAATAATGCATAGTGCACATTAAAATAAGTACGCACTTAGAAGCAATATATGTGTTTCGCAATCATTAAGAGATCATAACTCACAAGGTCAGGTGTCAACAATCTTTGGTTGAGGAAATATTTTTAAATAAGCATCAATTCAAATTGACGTGTAGCTAGGATTATAACTACCATGCGAGGCCCCATAGAAGGGATACAGCGATTGCTGGATACCAGCCCGTCATTGTCGTGGCGAATGTCAAGAATCATATGCCCGTAATAGGGCAAGGGAAGATAAATGTGCAAATAAATAAATGATAAATGTGTATAGGTCAGGTCAGCAGGTCAAGTTATCCAAAACTGTAAAATTTTTCCAATTGGATATGAACCTTATTATGTTAAAGACTATCAAAGAAATTTGACAGATTATGATAGCTTTCACATTTTTGTGTTGGACAGTCCATTTAGATAGATTTAGATAGATTTAGATAGATGTTATATAGCCTTACTCCATAGTAAGGCTATATAACATCATGCTACGACGAATAGGAGCAAAAAGGAAGTCGGGGCTGGTCAAATCGCGGGGCACAGATAGCATCTACAGGAATTTGATTGACTGAACATTTGGCTGGGCAGTTGAGGTGGTCCTCACCACTATCCTAGCGCCAGGGTGTCGTGGATTGGATGTCCAGTTCAGATATTTTTTTTGAGTCTGTGTGTACCTCTGTGTCTGGTAATTATATGTTTGTAAAGTCCCCCATAACACATGGCTTCATTTTTTCAAGTTCATTTTTTGAACTTTCAAACTAGCGACAGTTTGAAAGTTCAAAAAATGAACTTATGTCTCGAAAAAGAAAGTCATTCAAGACGACCTCTGTGGTCTAGCGGTTCGAGTATGCTGCTGATCATGGGGTCATGGGTTCGATTCCCACAGGACACAAATATTTGTGTGGATTTAACACGAGTATATGTGTTTGTCTGGGTGTTTCTTATGTATTATAAGTATGTATTTACAAAAAAATATATATTTAAGTATTATAATTATCCATTGTCTGGTACCCATAGTACAAGCTCTGCTTAGTTTGGGACTAGATGGTGTTGTGTAAAGATGTCCCAAAAATATTATATAAAAAATATTATTATTATATATATTATTTAGCCGTATTAACAAGACAAAAGGTTTCTAACTTCTGTCATGCCTTTTTACGCCAAGGATTAAAATAATTTTTATCACAATCACACATTTTTCGACGCACATCGACGTGCAAAAATGTTTACTGTTCCTGCACTAACCTTGCAATAATGATCGAAGTTAGTTGAGCACGTGCTAACAACTATATTTATTATTTTACACGTGTTTCATCTTATCTTGTGATAAGTACATGCATAAATTAAAAAAAAGCGTAGAAACAGAGCATCATTATCATATCAGCCACAGGAGGTCCATTGCTGAACAAATACCTCCGCCATAGACTTCCACAAGGCCTGGTTATATGCCGCTTGCATTCAACGACTTCCAGCGACCTTCCAGAAACAGAAACTACCTACGTACTTAACTACTTATATCTAATAACTTTTTTGTCGTCACACAAAACAATACAATGTCACTTGGACATAACAAAATTGAAAAATAACGATGTAAAAATTGAACCCTTCCAGGAATACAGGCGTTATGTTAGGTATCTAATGTTAACATACACTTCCTAACTATTTATTTGAATGCTTTCTGACCATCCGTTCTGAACATATGCCGTAAAATGCTTAAAGTCTTTTTTAATTCTTACTCTGAATGCCTTCGGTCTACACGCACCTTTACATTTTTTTATACCTCTTATAACAATTAAATGCTATTTATCGCATACGTCAAGCTATCAAGATGAACTCTATGAGCTCTCATTATAATATTCTTTCCATGACGCTCTTAGCATGGAAAAAATATAATGAACCAATAAATTGTACGACTAAAGTAACATAGAATAACTTACAGTACCTACTACGTACACTAGGCTTCACATTAAGTATACACCCAGTAAAAACTGACCTCTGTTTGTACGAAAAGTTTATACAATGCTAGGTCAGGTTATACTGGAAGTGCATAACTTCGTGTGTACTGAAAGGGCACTCCCTGAATCTCACTATTTTTAAATACTGGTGTATTTAAGAACCTCACACATATCCACATGACTAAAAACAAAGTACTGTTGGTAGTTCCTTTTTGTTGAAAATCCTCTAACGCAGTGTTTCTCAACCAAGGGGGATTTAGTATTATAGGGGTCCTGTATTTATTTATCAACGAACTATCGTTTTATTAAATTGTGTTTGAGTTTGGAGAACTATTGCTGTAGAGTAGACCCTTGGTTAACCCTTTGGATAACAGGCGAGATGGTATAATAATGACGTGAGGAAATTTAAGGGGTTGTGTTGTGACCGCGATCCTAAAAAGATTCGAGTAACGATGCTCAAGCATTTAGAGTGGTGGATTCTGGTAGGTATTAAAATTTGCATATGAGAAATATACCATAGACACTAACGTCTATTCATTAAACGTAAAGTGCAGAGCATTTACTTAACTTCCTATAAAAAAATAAAATCAAATAAGTTTATTTTACTGAATACACATAATTAAGTTGTTAAATTATGTTCTACACATTTCACCATTTTGGTATGCAAATATTTATAAAAAAAATGTTATTGTCAATTTAAATACCTTATATTATTATAATACATGAAATACCTTACAATTTATAAAACATCTCATCATCATCATCATATCAGCCACAGGAAGTCCACTGCTGAACAAAGGCCTCCCCCATAGACTTCCACAAGGACCGGTTATAAGCCGCCAGCATCCAATGACTGGTCTCCACTCGAGAATCAAAATAAAACATCTACCATGTAAAAAAAGTAAAAAATTAGACTGTCAACTATTAAAAAGCTCTTGAAGAGTATAATTACTCCAACCTAAAAGAACTCTTAAGTAAGTACTAAAAAGCCTCGTCTATCCATCAATCCACTAACTCTCGGAAACCGGTCGTATACACTCGCAATTCTCATAGCAGCTCGAAATTGCAACAGCTGCGGTTAAATTGCGACACAGTCATAGAGCTAGCGTGGCGACGCGGCGACGGTCGAGAACAAACATTGCCAGTGACCTTACCTTTCCAACACACGATAGATTGAGAAACGCAGACGAATCCACGTCTAATATGTTATTATGATTGCGATCGCGAACACAATCGATGTCAAGTTTGCAAAATTGTCGATTGTAATTTATATTATAAATTTTTAGTGTTCTTTTTTAATGTATTTACATTACCTACCAAACGAAGAAGTCGTCTGTAAATTCAAGAATGTAAAGCAAGTCTATCATAGATTTTGGTAGGATAAAGATAATGTATCCATTTTATAAAGACACATTTTTTAAGCCCCTTAAAATATTTTTTATGATGGCTGTGTAAACATATTAAAAATTGTATACATTATACACAGTCCCAAAATAAGCAGACAATGTACTATGGGTACTAGACAATGGATTATACACTTAAAATACATAAGAAATACCCAGACAAACAAACACCTTTTAAGTGTATTTATTATCTATATTACTTATTTTTATTAACTCAGTATTTGTATCCTGTGGGTATCGAACCCATTGTGATCAGCAGTCCAACACACAAAAAACCACTAGACCACAGAACGTCATCAAATAAGATAAAATAATAAGACGTCTTTCTTCTATTTCCAGTTTGAAAATGAAACTCAAACAAGAGCTGCTGATCCAGCCTTCTGGTGAGCAATGGAAGAGCATCCGCATCGAGCTAAAAGAAGACGTCTCCACCAGGGACAGAGACGTAGCTGCCATCAGGGAGTGGCTGAAGAAACAGCCGCATCTGCCTGATGATTGGGGTAAGAAAAACATCTAAATAATGCAATAGCTAGCTATGGAAATGCAGTGATAGCCTAGTGGTATAACCATTGAACAGCCAAGTCGAAGCTCACCTCTAACTTTTCGAAATCATATGCATATAATTAATAATCACTCGCTTGAACGGTGAAGGTAAACATCGTGAGGAAACCTACATGCGTTACGGTGTGTGATGTCTGCCAACCCGCTCTAGGCCAGTGTGGTGGACTATAGCCTAATCCCTCTCAATATGAGAGGAGACCTGTGCCCAGCAATGGGACAGTATATGGGTTGATGATGTTAATTATGATAGCTACATAAATCAATGGAACGATATTAAATAATGTTGAATAATTATTGTCATCGATTTCTTCGATAGGCAGTAAAGCTTTGGGAAACACTTGAGATAACAATCACAGAAGCTGTAACTGACTTTTTGTTTTGTTTTTGTTTCGTTTACAGAAGTGCCCCCAATAATGACCTTCCTGCGAGGCAGCAGCTTCTCCTTGGAGAAGTGCAAGAGGAAGCTAGATATGTACTTCACCATGAGAGCTGCCTGCCCCGAGTTCTTCACCAAAAGAGATGCAACCCGGCCTGAACTAGACGAGATTATGACTAATAAAATGTAAGAGTCTACTGAAATATTAGACAAGATCTTTCTTTCTTTTTGTGTTATATTCGGTTTAAAACATCACAAAAACATACGTTCATTTATAATGAGATACAAGTAATATCATTATGTAATATTCGGTTCGCGAACTTTCCGAACTATAATCAGCTCATGATTAAGGCGCAGATATACGACTTTTAAAAATAAAAAAATAAAGGTAAGCCAATCAAGTATCTTGACTTGGCTCGCGAGGTTGTCGACATGTGGGATCGCTGTGTCCACACACAGCGATCATTGTACCGATAGTCGTGTCAGCCAATGGCTTAATAGCCACGAGCCTCGACCAACACCTTAGGAGGCTCTCGTTAGGCGGCTGGGTCAACGGCCTGATCCAGAAAGCAGTACTGCTGGACACGGCTCGTATTGTTAGGAGGATCCTCTCTCTGGATACCGGTTACGGTAGCTTGGACCCTGTTCCCGATACCGGTGGGCCTCTATTTTATATATTTAAATGTTTTTTTAATTTATTTTATAAAAATATTTAAAAATGTAAATAATAAGAAAGTAGATGAATAAAGGACAAATAAATAATAAATATTCGTGGACAATTTCACACAGCACCAAACTAAGCAGAGCTTGTACTATGGGTACTAGACAATGGATATAATACTTACATTCATTTCTTTTGTAAATAAATACATAAAATACATAAATATATGTGTCCTGTGGGAATCGAACTCATTATCAGCGTAGCATCTCATACGGACCTGACAATGAATACTGTTATGTTTGCTAATTACAGACAAGGACCACCCCTACCAGGCATCACTCCAAATGGCCGAAGAGTTACAATATGCAGAGGTGAGAACAAAATATAGATCATATCACTTTTAAGAGAGGCAGGGCATAGTAGCAGTAATTGCACTTAAATTGGAGCTGCCCGACTGGAGAAGTGCTCGAAGTGAAATAACACTGCTTTGAGCTGTGTTGTGTTCCTTACGGTGAACAAGATTGCCAGTGCTCCGCGAGGAAACGTTGTGTCGACCGTGGTGGGACTTTGACCTTAATACTGTCAACCCTGTCAATTCCTCTTTCGTTTTACAGGGTCAGCAACTTGCAAGTAATACGCCTCGTGTTGCAAGCGTCGATAGGCTATGGTAACCGCTTACCATCAGGTGGGTGGTATGCTTGATTGCCACCTTAGTGTTAACATGAAAATACCTATCAAGTATTGAAACAATTGTAACTGATTTGCTTTTGTCCGTTGAGGATATCCACCATTCTACTTCCAGAATACTTCAGTCAAAAATAACTTTAAAAAACAACAAAGTTTGTTTAACGTTACGCCTTAAAAATAAAAGCAAATTGTTTGACACTATTGTTTGATAGGTAACGTTGAATGCCTTTAGTAAATATTCCAAAAAAATACAGACGTATAGGGTTCTTACGGTTTCTAGTGTTTACCCATCCATAGACTGACCGCAGTAAGCACCAAGCACAGCTTAACCTTACAGTATTATCATTAAACTGAGAACAGTATGAAAACAAGTATGGTATGGAAACAAACAACATCATGAAAAGAGCATAAGCACAACAAATAGTGCGATAATATATAAAGCCTATTCCAGATCTATTGTCATCATCGTCCCACAGCTGGGCACAGGTTTCCTCTCACAGATTTAGAGGGTTTAGGCTACAGTCCACGCCTATAGGCCACACTGTGCTAGTGCGGGTTGGTAGACCATATTCCAGATCTATATAACACTTAATTACAACAAACATCATTTATTTCAGGAATACACCCCGACATGAGCGCCCAACAGATCACAGACACCTTGAAACTGGCTCTCATGATAGGAGATGTGCGTCTGACAGAGGAGAAGGAGGGAGTTGCAGGCGACATATACGTCCTAGATGCTACTATTTTGGGCCCTAGTATGCTGGCAAAACTATCTGCTGCTACCATCAAGAAGTTCATGATTTGCGTCCAGGTTGGTTTTAGCATTGATTTGAAATAAATAAATATGGGATTACACTAGGATTTCTCCCGTATCGTGTGCGTTTAGAAATACAATCACATGCACAGACCCTGAGATCTGAAACAACAATCTATTGGCCATCCAATTTACCCAGCGCAAGGATCAAAATAGCAGCCGAAGGCTCAACCAGGTTGATCAGGTCAATCGAGCAGTCAAAAACCTGCTGCTGGGTGCTTTTGGTCCTCCATATAGAAGAGGATAAGTTATATTTCTAGTCCACTAGGTCGCTTAAGTGCAGATAAGCTAATGGAATAGGGGGTCTAGTAAGCTAGCTGAATGGAACCCCGCTAGTTAATATGCAACTGGACTCCACTGTCAGTGCGAAATTATTTTTAAGTCATAATCAAATTGTCATCCGTGAACTTGAAATCTCAATGTGGTATGGGAAGCGATTGCTTTAACAATGGGCAATCAATGTGCTATGTTGATCTTCAAAAAGTTCAACGCCTGCACCTTGCTGACAGGCAGCAAAACATATTATAACGACTTCAACACTGCTCGCGACTGCCACGTTTTCGAATCCAATCAAACGATCCTATGTATTTTAAACATGATAATAAAGTTTAAAATTCTGCGTCAACGTAGCCAAATTGCCGCGTCGCTACCGGTCGCTGCTCCTCTGGTAGGAATTGAGGCTAAGCTACCTCTGAAAGATTTTAATCATCTCATCTTTTTAATGATATCATTTGATGGAATTTTATCTGCTTTCAGGAGGCGTATCCTATTAAGCTGAAAGAAGTCCACATAATAAACACATCGCCGCTGGTCGAGCGATTCGTCAACTTCGTCAAACCTTTCCTTAAGGAGAAGATCAGGAAACGGGTAAGCCTGTTCTTTTAAGGTGATAGATAAGTGGTGGTAGGTAGGTGGTGCTGCAGAGTGCGTCTGGAACGGTAGATACCATTGCGTATTCCAGATTTAAGAGCAATGTAGCCAACTTACTGTAAATATGAGACTTAACAACTGAGCTTACAAGATAACAACTCGTGAGTGATACCACTGATGTTGCTAGCTTGTTTATAGAAGCCAGCAACACTGGTGGTATCACTGCGCTGCGTAAACAGTTCATATGAATATCAACACTGCTCAACATACTTTTGACATGTGTTTTGGCAAAGAATGCTGACAAATCTATGACATATTTACAGAGCTACCCAAATCTGTCAGACCCAAATCCTGAACGACTACCTGTATGTCATACCCACAATCCGTGGTCCGCAGCAATGCCGAGCTGTTACTAAAATTTCATAGAAAAACCCAATAACAGTTTACTCGACATGTGAAACAAGCATACTGCCCACCTGATGGTAAGCGGTTACCGTAACCTATAGACGCTTGTAAAACAAGAGGGCGCATTGCCGACCCTGTAAAACGAAAGAGGAATATTTAGGTTGGCAGTATAAGGCACAACACAACGTTTCCTTGTGGAGCACCTGGCAGTATATGGCATGATAGACCTTGTTCCCATCACCAACCCTTTTCGTCATTCTAGATCTACATCCACAAGGACGTCAAGGACCTATACAAGTACATACCTCAGGAGATGCTGCCCACGGAGTACGGTGGAGAGTGCGGTAGCATGGCGTCACTACAAGGTACCTTGTAATTTAGTTTAAAGTACCCTCCGAATTTGAGTCGCGGGCTTATTTATTATCCATCGAAGCTATATCGACAGCATCATCAAGCAGTGATAGCCTAGTGTCTCAAATGTTTCGAGTTCAACTGCAAGGCACCTCTGACTTTTCGAATTCACGTGGTGAAGGAAAACATCGTTAGGAAACCTGTATGCCTTAGGGATTTTACTCGATGGTGTGTGAAGTCTGTCACCAGGCTAGCGTGTATATCGTCCACCACGCTAGCATGGTGCTTAATCCCTTTCAATATGAGAGAGACCCTTGTCCAGCAGTGGGACAATAAATGGGTTGACGATGAAGATATTTCCCCCCCTCGAAAAGTTCATAGGTAGGTATCCGATGATACCTACCTATTTGACACAGAGCGTGACACAAGGAAGAGACACAAGAAAGAAAGAAGGCAATTGCGGTTATTAATCAGTAAGAGTTCGACATACCCTGCCTCCTCAACAGATAGCAGATAAGCCAATATTTTGAATAAAAAAAAAGGTATTTGATAATATTGTTTGGGAGACTTTACATACCATCACGCCTGTATTCCCCAAAGGGTTAGGTAGAAGTGACAGCCACAATTCGCCGATATCGGGTGAGCCTATTGCCATTAACCACTATCTCCAAACTCCGAGCTGCTACTGAGAATTATTTAATAGAAACCCAATAACATTTTGCTTGATCTGGGAATCGAACCCAGGACTTCTAGGCTAGCAGTTGAATTTACAACCACGGTCTAGTGGTCTAATGAGGCCGAAAAAACTGAACGAACTTTTTCAATTCACAGAACAATGGAAGCTAAAACTACAAGAATACCGTGAATGGTTCAAGCGTCAAGACTCCATCATTGCCACCGAGTCACTGCGGCCAGGCAGACCCACCAATTACGATGAGCTATTCGGTATCGATGGATCCTTCAGACAGCTCGCAATCGATTGATATAGAATCGATATAGATGTTAGGTTGACAATGTAACGTCACTACGTTTTAAGAATATAACAGAAGCGACGGGATGAGGGTTGTTGGCTGAATGGTGGTTTTAAAAAAAATCTTGCTTGCTTACACAGCACTGATCTAAACTGGACTGCACCGATACTGTGGAGGCCCGTTCTAATTACAAAACTATCTTTCAAATTCTATCTAAACGCAGTTGAATTAGATTTTATAAAGCCGGGTCTCCACTGAACGAAAGTTGGCAACTTTTGTTTTGTAAACATGAGTCGTTGACAAAAAATGCTATAACGCTAAGTATCCAGTATTCTTTCAGTGAACACCTGGCTTAACACTGAAAGTTTTGCAATTACACCACTAAAATGTCATTATCTTGAACTTGCGTAACAACTTTTCCTATAAATCTTTGTTACAGTATGCGTAGCATAACCTGGCCGGACTGAAGTTGGCTGTTTGGTTGCGCAGTGTACAATTTATCAACATAAAAAATCTATTGCGCATTCAAACGGCTAACTTCAGTCCGGCCAAGTTATACCGTGCATAATAACATTGTCATAATAATGTTACATTGTGAAACTAACGCCTATCTGTAGAAATTGTTAGTATTTTATACCGTATCTGTGTAATCGATTTTTGGTTGTGTAGGTACAGGGTGTGAAAAAAAATAATTGTGTATGTGTGTGTGGTAATTTTTGTATCGATACAAATATACAGATTTTAGTCACATAAAAAGTTTTTTACCTATATTAAAATATAAAAATTACAGCTTTATTTTATACATTTATTTAATATTAAATAATGAACTTTTTTGACGGAAAGTAAAACGTTACAAGTATTGATTTCTGACATTTACGCGAATATTATACATTCGTGTTACACATTGCTGGACGCTGTAAAGGGTCCGAAACGTCGGGATTAACAATATCAATATACGCGATAAAATCCGTAAAAAGTAGTTTTATTTCAACGTTACAAGTATTATCTCACTATGGGCCTTATTAAAATGATGGGTAGTTCTACAGATGATGTATCTTATGTTACTATTATGGATTTCTGAAATTCTTAGACAATTTTAGCGTTCTTATTATATTTGTATGCTTAATGTAAGATTTGTGTCAGTTAATCGTTTAAGTAAGGTAAGGTATATAAAATATCACCTAATAAAAATTTTAACTGCAAGACTTTATAAGAAACTGCAAATATTGTTAAAGATATTAAATATCGAACGAAGCTAGCAGCATGTTGCAATAACTGTGGTATTTTTAAATATAATTCCTCTAATTATTTTTTGACTTATTATTTTCCCAATCTCGGTAAACTTTATTCAATTTTGAATGTTGGCAACTACATGTATATTATTTAATATCTATTTACATAATGTACAAAAAAAAAGGAAAATTAAAAGAACTAATAAATAATTATCACGTCCAAGCGTCAAAGTATTCTTCCACATCGCTGTCATCTGGTAACGTTCACAGAAGACTGGCCGCATTGCCACGTTGAATGGCAATGCTAATTCGTTGACCCAAGAATAAACCAGAACTTTGGTCGCGCGAAGCGTCGATAAGTTTTTTGGTAATTTCTTTAAAAAGGAGTCGCGCACTCGGGCCCCACGGCCCAAGCGTTTCGACCCCAAACGGCTCAAAATTATAGCTCCCGTTGAGGTTACTATATTTGCGCCGCTTAAGGGTCTCCGCGGCCGCAGCAGCAGCCCCGGCACAGCCAGCTGAGCTTGGAAGATGAGATGGAGCAAGGGTAACGACGCAAGTTGCATCCCATACCAAAGGCCTACCCAACTTCCAAGGCACTAATGACATACAGTCTGGTCTCTTCCCATCGTCACGTGCCAAACCATTTGGCTCTAATATTATTAGTTATTATAATAATAATACTTATTATTAGTTGTATAGGTTGCTTTATGGTTGTCTGTAAGAAATTGCTTTAAGCGATAAGACCACTAATTGTATATACATTATGTGACGTTTGTTTTCTTTTTATCATTTTCTCTGTACTTATTGTGTTATACAATAAAGAATATTCTATCTATCTATCTATCTACTATTTTTTCCCAATCCTGAAGGAATTTCCCAAATTGTGCCTCAGTGCTCCTCTAAGTTACTCAGGGCCCTCAGGGATATGCTCTAAAAGGCGCTGCACATGGTTCTGGGGTGGTCTATTAAGAGGACACAGTGACCTCTATGTGCTGATGGTGCCCGGGTGTATAGTGGGTAAGAATCCCACACTCTCCAGTCTCATCCCCATAGACCTATCTTAAAAACCTTTTATAAGTTTCCCTCCGTAAACAAAAAACTTAGTTTGTTACTCGGGGTCCCGGGGTTTTTTCAGGTCACGGGTAGACTGGGGTGGTGGGCGTCTTGATGATATAGTTGTCAGTAATTATATCATCAAGACGCCCATCACCCCAGTCTACCCGTGACCATGGACGCTGTAAAGGGTCCGAAACGTCGGTATTAATATAATATATAATAATAACATAATATAATATAATATTTTTGGGACATTTTACACAACACCATCTAGTCCCAAACTAAGCAGACCTTGTACTATGGGTACTAGACAATGGATATAATACTTATTTACTTTTTTTTTTGTAAATAAATACTTATAATACATAAGAAACACCCAGACAAACACAAATACTCATGTTTTATCCACACAAATATTTGTGTCCTGTGGGAATCGAACCCACGACCCCATGATCAGCAGTCCGGCACTAGAACCGCTAGACCACAGAGGTCGTCGTAATAATATCAATATACGCGATAAAATCCGTAAAAAGTAGTTTTATATCAATACTACTGTATCATCAAAGTCAGTAGGTACAATTACAACGTCTCATCAATAGGTACGTGGCTATGATGAGACGTAATGATCTAGTATAAGTACTATATGTAGCCTACTTGATGGGACTTTTAACAATATTAATAATTAAAAACGATAAAATCCGTAAAAAGTAGTTTTATTTCAACGTGTCATGGTCCTAAATATAAGAGAAAAATGCAAGAGTAGACGGACAAAGATATGTATTTGTGTAGTATATTTGAGACACACACATCAGTGTTGAACAGTCTAACTGAAGACACTGGTATTGGAATTGAAGCTGCTGATGGTGGCGACCTCTTCAGGAGTCAGGTGGAAGTCAAACACGTTGATGTTCTGCTTAATACGGTCTTGGTTTGTCGACTTCGGAATTGGAATCAGGTCTCGGTCTAGCTGTAAAAGTAGATAGGAAATTAGATGCAATTCATTGTACGTCTTATAGCTTGGTATGTCATCATCATCAATACATATACCGTCACACTGCTGGGTACGGGTCTCCTGTCAGCATGAGAGGGATTAGGCTATAGTCCACTACGCTAACCTAATGCGGGTTGGCAGACTCACACACCGTCGAAAAAATCTCTGAGACATGCAGGTTTCCTCACAATATTTTCCCGAGTGACAATAATAAAGTATTGATACGCACGACATTATATACGAACTCCTTGGATACGAACTCCTTGTATACGAACTCGAAATTACTCGGGAGTTAATTCCATACAAAATCTGTTCCATTTTTAAATTTATTCTAGGAATAGCGGCTATTCAAATTTGGTGAAATATGAGCCATATATCGCCAAGGTTACAATTCAAGGTTAAGGTTACAATTCGATACTACCTTACCTTACCTCTCTGTAACTTTAGTTAGCTACAGCGTTTGGTGCCCAATGTTTAGGCAATACCGATATCCTAAAGATAGACTGGTTCTCAGACCTCTTAACTCTCCCTTTTCCACATTGTTATTGAATTTATGCATGTTCGTAATGTGTTGATAAGAGAGGTAGGACATAGTGGGAGTAATTCTACTCAAATTTGAGCTGTCCGACTCGGGAAGTACGTGCGCCTTACAAAAAATCGAAGTGAAATAACACTGCTTTGTGTTGTGATTCTTACGGTGAGCAAGGTTGCTAATGCTCCACGAGGAATTTTTTTGTTTGCAGTGGAGGAACTTTGACCCTTATACTGCCAACCCAACTTATACCTCTTTCGTTTTACAGGGTCGGCAACGTGTAAGTGATACCCCTGGTGTTGCAAGCGCCTATAGGCTACGGTAACAGCTTACCATCAGGTGGGTCGTATGCTTGTTTGCCACCTTAGTAGTATAAAACAGTCCATCCAGACGAAGGGCAGTTTTCGGTTGAAAAAAAAGAATATAACCCATGAGTTTAACTTACCAAGTACCGCAAAATAACTTGTGTGACGCTCTTGTTGTACTTCTTAGCGATATTCTGTATCTTGGGATCGTCTTTGCCGGGATGGGTCGCGTCCCCTCGTCTGACGAAGAACCCGAAGGGGCTGTATGCCATGACCGCGATGCCGCGTTGGAAGCAGTCCGATATGAGCTGCTGTTGTGTATTCGATGGATGGACCTGATAATTACAAAAAGGAAAATGAATTAAGTACTTAGTAACGAAAAAACAGTGATAGCCTTGTGGTATGACCATTGGACTGCCAAGTCAAAGGTCTCGAGTTCGAATCTAAGGCACGCACCTCTCATCATCAAACCATCACGCCTGTATTTCCCGAAGGGTTAGGCGTTGTATAAATAAACACTTCGCCGGTATGTTTAGGTCCCATGTAATAGGGGGCGAGCCTATTGCCATTAACCGGGCACAAATCCACGCACGCACTTCTGAGTTTTCGAAATCATGTGCGTTAATAATATTATCACTTGCTTAAACTGTGAAGGAAAACTTCGTGAGTAAACCTGCAAACCACAGAGATTTTCTCGACGGCGAGCGTGTGAAGTCTGCCATCTCGCACTAGGCCAGCGTGGTGGACTAATCCCTCTCATTCTGTGAGAGGAGACCCGTGCCCAGCAGTGGGACTGTATATGGGTTGATGATGATGAACTTAGTAAGGAACACTGACAGCACAAAGTTTTATTAATGTATATTACCTATTCGAAAACTGTTTAATCATTTGCTTGACAAGAACACTTAAAATGTTTAGTTCCTAATGTAACCACTAGAGGCGCTGTCAGACATACCATCACGCCTGTATTCCCTAAAGGGTTAGGCAGAGCTGTACTAATGTTTGCTGGTATCTTAAGGTCCCTGGGGCGAGCTTACTCATATTGCCGTTAACCTGCCACAAATGCTAAGTCCAAACTGCTAAAAAATATTTCATAGAATGATCCAATACCAATTTTCTCGACCGGGAATCAAATCGTGAGTGTAGCAACGGTCCTGTGTTACAGTCGCGATTATATTTTTAGATAGTACTTAAATATAAGGTAAAAAAAGCAGTTGTGTATTGTAAATTAATGATGTGTCTTAAAAATAATTAAATATTCTGTGATTAAAATTGGATATAGTGTGTTCTTATACACTTCTTTCATTATACATCTTAAATTTCTTACATGAAGAAAATTTTATAACCTGATTGTCTAAAATATTAATTGTCCATGCACTATTGACAATAGTTTTTTACTTAAGTATTTAGTATTAGTATTTAGTATTAGTTTTAGTATATATTTGGTGCAACTCTTGACTCCAAAGATACAGACGTCTAGTTTCGGATTGCAGTCTATTCATACAAACTAATCTGTGATTTGTCACAAGATACTTTAATAATGTAAACCTAATTTAATTTAAGTATCAAAGAAATGAATACATTTGATTATTATATTTATTCGCTAAATAGAGGAAAATGATGCCATAGAAATACCTTTATAAACTTAAAAATGTACAATACCAGTAATTTAAAAAAAGAACCTACTCTATATTTTATTTTTTGACAGCTCGTTTGACAGTTCGATTGGAAGTCGAACAGGTTGTTCAACAAATCCTAACTTGGTTTTCCCATTAGTACGAACAAGTAGGTAGGTAATATAAATATTTAAATTATAATCTTTTCCTTAATACAAAAGATTATAGAAATTAAACGATTCATCATCCTGCGAGCCTTTTCTCAACTATGTTGTCTTCCAATCTAACAAGATGGGACTGAATATCAGTATTTTACACGAAGCGACTGCCAAACGAACTCCTCAACCTAATTTCTGGGTAATACCGATATCATGCGGATAGACTGGTTGTCAGGTTTTTTGGGTCTCTTACTACCACTAACGATTGTCATAGGTGTTCGCATAACAACCAGGATCAACGGCTTTACGTGGTTTCCGAGGCATGAAGAGGTCTCGATGTGTTAAGAACGGTCACCCATCCACAGGCCGGCCTGTGCTAGCGCAGCTTAATTTTGAAGATCGTTTTATGTATTACATGTTTTGGCCGAATAAATATTTTTTGGAACGAAGTTCCTTATCGCGCGTTGTGAAAGGGGGCTAGACGGAAAAAATTCTTACGAAAAGTTGTCACGACACTTTTTGCTTGTCAACAATATTTGAATTTCGAATTATTGAGTGAATGACAATATTTGAATTTCGCGCGTTGTGAATTGTTGAGTGTATACAGGTTTTTTTATTTTTAATTATTAAATTTTAATGAAAGGAACTTCGTTCCATCCGGGTGTCCCTTGACACCTTTCAAGTTTTTTTTTTCTTTCTTTCTAATGCTATGTAAAATAGCATCATGTCATGTGTCGCAAATATTAATTTAAGTATTTCTGTTTTGGAACTACTGGATCTTTAAGGCTTTTCTAATGCGAATCATATTCTTATGGTTCATCTATAATGGCCTTATTAGCCCCTTTTTATAATTAAGGCATTATTTTAATAAAATATAGTTGTCTAATACAATCGTTGCATATTACATCTGCAAGTATCAAACCAGTTAAAAAAATATCCGTTAATTTAAAAATCAGACTTTTACCTCAATCTGATTCACGGCAGGCACAATTTTGCTGTTGGCCTTGATCCTGTCGATCTGTTCGATGTCAAAGTTTGAGACACCAATGGACTTGGCCAGGCCAAGTCTCCTGGCCTCCTCCATTCCTTTCCAAGTGTCTAAGTAGTCGATGTTAGCTGGGGAGCCGTCGGCCTAAACGGTAAAAAAATAAATGAATGAGTCTGTAGTGTTCTTTTTTTTCAATTTTTTATGAATCTGTGTTCCGAATGAGCTTCAAGCAAATTACTTGCATTTTCAAAAAAATAATTACGTCGTGAAGGATAAAACTTACGTTGCTGGATTCTGGAGAATGTATCAGGTACAAATCGACGTAGTTAAGTCCCAATTTGCGGAGTGACTCTCTAAGCGCCGGCACCACCTGATCACGCGCATGCTTGTCGTTCCACAGCTGCAAGAATTTCCTGGTTTAGTGTTTTTTAATGAAAGATTTTTCAATCGTAACATAGTACAATCATGTAATCCGCAACGGGTTAGGCAGGGTTGCCAATTACAAGCTAATTGACGTCAATCGTAATATACTAAAAAAAAACAAACAACAAAAAAACCACTCAGCAACGACACTTCGTAATACCGGTTTTATGCTAAGCAGATGCTTGATAAACTGAAGTAACAATTTTTTTTTATACAACCTGTAGATACAGGTTGAAAAAATCTTTAATTAGTCCAGTTTATCACAGTAGACTGACAACGGCGGCGGTCGCAGTGATACCAGCCGCAAAATAAGTTCAATTTGACACCTGTCAAATTGAACATCACACACATCACCATATAAATATAATATATATATAATAATATATATATATCCAATACTTAAACCATCTAAATATGCAGGACACCATCTACGTCCTTTACCTTAGTAGTAACAAAAAGGTCCTCTCTCCTTACTAGTCCCTTCTTCAGGACATCCGAAATGCCCTTGCCTATCTCCTCCTCGTTCTCGTACAGAGCAGCCGTGTCGATGTGGCGGTACCCAGCCTCTACCGCCCAGACGATAGCTTGGCGCATTTTTGGGATATCATCCTGGAAAAAAAACTTTTTTGCATAACTGCGGCCATACCACAACGTGTTATTGCGATAATTTTTAGGTGCCGAGAAAGGGATGGAGCTATTTAATTTATAGAGCGACATCCCTCTCTCTCATTCGGAAAACGATCGCAATAATAATAATAATAAGGTTTATTTTCTTAATTTGGCACAAAAATACATTAACATTGTCACAAAAACAGGATATTTAGTATTTACGATAAACTCTGGTACCCAGAATAAGATTCAACTTGTGTTTAGGGAACCAGTGATCTCGGGTACACTAAATGAACATATTACGTCTGTATTGGACGAACACAATATTAATTTAATTTGCTAATTGAGAAACATACTACAAAAATATACAAACAAAATAAAATCATTTCTGCTTTAACCTCTTTGCTCTCGTTCGTGTGTGTGTATGTGTGTGTTGTGTGTGTGTGTGTGTGAAAAATAATAGCTGGTGATACGGCATCTGGTACAAAAGTTTTTATTTTAAAATTGTGACGGTCACAACACAAGACAAAACACATTTTTTTAATGTTTTTTATTCCATTAAGGTGGCAAACACGCATACGGCCCACCTGATGGTAAGTGGTTACCGTAGCCTATAGATAGATGCTTGCAACACCAGGGACCAACGCACAAATGATACATTTGTGCGTTGCTAGCTTAAAGTGCAATTTTCTACAAAGTAGAGTAACTGCATCTGGATTGGTGTCCTCGTACCAAAGGCCCGACCTATCACGATTGCATAGAATGCTGGTTTAAGGTGCGACCTATAATAATATCATTATAGAATACCTAACATTTTGATCAGGTCGAGCAGTTACTGAGTTTTTCTATAAAATTCTCAGTAACACCTCGGAGTTTGGATTTGTGCCCGGTTAAATGGCAATAGGCTCGCCCCCTATCACATGGGACCTAAACATACCTAACATAGAAAGCTTCGTGAGCACGGGTATGAATAACTGACAAAGCAAAACACATAAAAGAATCAATCAAACGTTACTGCCTACCCCTGCGGGTAAAGGCGTGAGTATATTCTTTAAGCAGTTTAATGTTTAGCCTAGTAGTGGTAAGCGCGATTGCTACGCTTGAAGAGCTGTCTTCGATGCTCAAGTCGAGCACGGAGTGATCTCGATGGTCACCCATCCACAGACTGACCGCAGCTAGCAAGCTGCACAACGCAGCTAAACCTTACAGATCGGGTAATCATTGCAGTTATTACTTAGCCACGAGATCTAATTATCTATAGAGTACCTACTTAATGAGGTATATAATAATAACAATATATAATATTATTTACTACAATACAGTTCTTCAAGCTTCACAGTTTGTCCTTTGTACCCGTAGTCCTTATTCCCTTATAATAGAATTGGTTTTTGTAATGCAATTGTTGACGCCACTATATCGAGCATTCCTGATGATAAGCAAGATGTTTTGCAATTCTCGAGGAGTAGACTACGACCGGTCAAGGACAAATTATGCTAAGTATAGGCGAGAATGATCTTGAAGTTTTTTATATAAGTTTATCAAGTTGAGACATTAATTAGGTATATAGTATAGTTAAAGTAGGTATCTGATGCTATACAGCTGTCTATGAAAATGGGAGACCTACTTACATATGGTATACCTACTGCCCTTAGAAGTCGAATATAAAAAACCACATAAAGCTAATAGTAGATTAAACAATTAACTACCAAACAAAGCCAGTAAGCATAATCTTGATTAAAAGGCATGGCAAAACTACTAATTATGTAGATAATATTTAATGCACGTCTCGTATTTACAAAGAAAGAACATCTACAAAACCTTAATTTTCTGAAATGTTGAGGTATTCAAAACTATCATTACATTTAGGGAATTAAGGGAACTATGGTAATTCTACTCAAAACCATTTGTTTGAGACAAAAGGTAAAAAAAAGACTTAAAAGAAAGACTATTCCTGTCTTATCTCTAAAAAAACATGCCATAATTTTGAAAATTACATTAAAATATAGTTCTTTAGTTATTAGAATCCCAAAAATTTGGTAGTTTGTTAACATATTCATCGTACGGAATCCAATAAACGCGAGTTCAACTCTCACTTATCCGGATTCTTATTAAAATGTTAACTTGGTCGCGTTACATTGACCGTCCTCATAAGTGCAATGAGTCAATGACATTTATTTGAAAATGTTTATAAACAGTGTTGTCAGACCCATAGTTCGCCGGTAGGATATCTATACTAATACTAGTCCCCGCGATTAGTGTCTAGTCGTTAAGATTTCTGAAATTGTACAATTTTAAGCAGGCTATCAATGCATATATTTATAATGTAGTCTCCTAAAAAAAAAGAAAAAACCAGACGTGTAAAAAATCTAGTCTTTATAGTGAAGTCGATAAAAAGACAGAGATGGGGCTATTAAACCTTAGAGTGCCGTCCCTGTCTTACATGCTGAAAATGATTAAAGTGGTGTATCTAAAAGATAATGAGTATTTCGATGAACCTTAGATGTTCATAGTAATTACTTACAAGCCCATACGTGCCCAGCGCGAGTGTTGGAATGTGGTTTCCATCATTCAGCTGCTTCGTCGGAATATTCCCTTGGAATCCCGTTATGGCCTGAAATACAAATATTTAATTATTTATTTATATAGGGGAGAGTCGGCGCATATTGTACCGTGCGTTGGTTTAATGGGAACACTGCTTTTCTACCAATTGACTTTATTTTGACTATTTTTATTTTACGAATGACACTGAACACTTTTTGTCCGCCCGCGCCACCCATTGAACGCAACACATTGGTTAAAATTATTTTAAGTATCTATTTATGTTTTTTTATTTCAGTGCTTCCTAATCCTTAGGGAGAACAATATTGCCAACTTTCCAATACGCTTTATTGTATATCTATGAATTAACTAATATCAACCAATAAATCACCAACCCAAACAAAAACAAAAATAAAGTCAGTTACTGCCTATCATTGTCATCTCAGCTGTTTCCCAAAGCTCTACTTCTCAATAACCTATCGGAGAAGTCGATGACAATATTCAATACTATTTATATAATTCCACTGATTTCTGTAGCTATCATACCTGTCATCATCAACCCATATATACCATCCCACTGCTGGGCACGGGTCTCCTCTCATTGAGTCACGATGGCCTTAGTGCAGGGTTCGCGGACTTCACACACCGTCGGCGAAATCCCCAAGTCATGCTAGTTTCCTCACGATGTTTTCCTTCACCGTTTAATAATAATAACACACACACACACACAAGTAACCACTACAGTCACGACACGCACACAATCACACAATCATACGCGCGCATCAATCTTTAACACCCCTGATCATCATCATCATCATCAACAATTAGTCTAGGTTAGCACTTGGCATCGGCCCGTGCTAGTCTAAAAACCGGCAAATTAAAAAGAGCCGAGATATTAAAAACATATACTTCATAAATAATAATAAAATCTTTATTTACAGACTACATAGGTCCACATTGTGTTAGTATTTAAAATGATCTTGTGAGCTATTTTAGTAGGTATACAGGTGATGAGAGATAATACAGGTACTTATATCCACTGATAGTTTCAGCAAGCCCCATGTAATACATGAAGCTTGATAAACCTATCCATGGTAGGCCCATCCAGCCTTTCAGCAAACACCCTTAAGATACTGTTGCTGCTTCCTCTCACTCTGCGCGTAATAGACGCCACTTTCTTACGCATTATTGCAAAATAATCGTCAGTGTGCGGCGTCGGCGAACATACCTGACGCACTACAGCAGGGTGGAAGCCCCAACAGAACCTTATAGGTGTTATTGTATTGTACTCGCAGGGCATTGTCTGCTTTTTGGCTATGATTAGCCCAAAGGCTGCTGGTGTAAAATTAACCGAGTGATAATTATTAATACGCACTAGGCCAGCCTAATCCCTCTTATTCTGTGAGAGGTATATGGGGTTGATGATGACATGAATTCGAAAAGTCAGAGGTGTAAACTTCGAGTGGACAGCCCAATATTCATATCACTAGGCTAACACTGCTTCTAACTAATAAACAGGCAAAATTATGCAAAAGTTTAATGCAATTATTTAATCTAGGGCTTACATTAAAGACAAATTTTTCCGAAAGAAATCCTGTTAAGTACATTCACCTTAACTTAGGTTTCGGTTTAAATACCGTTTTTTTATAGTACAGATAATACTCATGATCATCAGCACTTGGAGAGGCGGCAGGGTAGTTGAAACCCTGCCTGATATCGAACTTTTCTTTCTTTAAAAGTACTTATACTCTATATTTAAAATGTTTAAAAATACCTAACACTGACACTTTACAACCTTACAATACATGAATACAAAGAAGTTTTTTAGCCTTCATGATATATAAAAAAAATAACAATCAATAAAGGTCAACTTACATTGAATAGAGCGAATATCGCGACGGTTGATAGAAGCCACTTCATCTTTCAAACGTCAATGTTGTACTGCGACAAAAACGATGAAGCTTTAAACTTGGAAGCAATAATGACATACAAGTTTTTAGTCCACACGACACGATACCGACACGATAAGTATTCTATAATTTTATATGGTTTATTCAAATTTTCTTTATGAATTTGAAATTTAATACTCTTTCCCACCTATATTGGGGTCGGCTACTAGATGCGGCTGAATATCAGTATTTTAGACGAAGCGACTGCCATCAGACCATCGCAACTCATTTTTTGGGTAATACTGATACCCAGAGGATAGACTGGTTGTCAGGATTTTTGGGCTTCTGACTAGCTACTACTAACGATTGTCATAGGTGTTCGTATAACAACCGGGACCGACGGTTTTAGCACATGAGTACATAAGTACATAAGTATATAAGTACATAAGTACATAAGTACATAAGTACATAAGTACATAAGTACATAAGTACATAAGTACATAAATACATAAGTACGTAAGTACATAAGTACATAAGTACATAAGTACATAAGTACATAAGTACATAAGTACATAAGTACATAAGTACATAAGTACATAAGTACATAAGTACATAAGTACATAAGTACATAAGTACATAAGTACATAAGTACATAAGTACATAAGTACATAAGTACATAAGTACATAAGTACGTAAGTACATAAGTACATAAGTACGTAAGTACATAAGTACGTAAGTACGTAAGTACATAAGTACGTAAGTACATAAGTACATAAGTACATAAGTACATAAGTACATAAGTACATAAGTACGTAAGTACGTAAGTACATAAGTACATAAGTACGTAAGTACATAAGTACGTAAGTACGTAAGTACATAAGTACGTAAGTACATAAGTACGTAAGTACATAAGTACATAAGTACATAAGTACATAAGTACATAAGTACATAAGTACATAAGTACATAAGTACATAAGTACATAAGTACATAAGTACATAAGTACATAAGTACATAAGTACATAAGTACATAAGTACATAAGTACATAAGTACGTAAGTACATAAGTACGTAAGTACATAAGTACGTAAGTACATAAGTACGTAAGTACATAAGTACGTAAGTACATAAGTACGTAAGTACATAAGTACGTAAGTACATAAGTACGTAAGTACATAAGTACGTAAGTACATAAGTAACTACATCATAACTAAAACGTTAGTATTTTTTGTAACTAACCCCAGTTTAGTTTTCTTTAATATCGGAGTAGGTACTCAGATATTTAAGACCACCCCAGCTGCGTGTAGAATTGTACACATTGTATACACTTGACGTTTAATGACGTGTTCAGATGTTTTTGATTAGTTATATGAATGGAAATTATTGTCAATTTTGCTCAGATGTTAATGAAGTAATGAATGTTCAGATATTAACAGTCACTTATAGTGTATAGAACTTATTGACATTTTAAAATGTTCAGAAGTATTTTGGTCACCTTGTCTGCTACGATATGATGGCGACTGTACCACAAAGGTGAAAAACAAGCATACTGCCTACCTAATAGTATGCGGTTACTGTAACCTATAGACGTTCGCAACACTTAATAGCCAAAAAAAAAACAATTCAAATCAAATTTAATTTCAGCGAAAGATTATTTAGCCAACAACGCCTTGCTAAAATGGAGAAAAAAACTTTTTTTACTGTTCTCTTGCCCCGGGGCGGGAACGCTACGCCGTTATTTCTATAAAAATAATAAAAAATCGTGAATTGTAAAACTCCAGCGATGCCTACAATTCTCCTCACCAGACCGACCGGTTTGCATAGCAATCACAACAATAAGTTAGGATGCGCATACATGATATCTAACTTGTCGGCTAAAAATTACATATATGTAGGTACCTACACTCGTGTTCGCATCAAACTATACATATCCAGTAAGACTGACCTCTCATTGCACGGAAAACCTATACAATAATAATAATAATTATTCTTTTTTTTATGGGTACCATTAAGGTGCAAAACAAGCATACGACCCACCTATAGCCTGTAGCCTATAGACACTTGCAACACCAGGGGTACCATTTGCGCGTTGCGGACCCTGTAAAACAAAAGAGTAATAGTTGAGTAGACAGTGTAAACCCACAGTATAAATATAGTACGTATTAACACTACTTTATGCCATACATATTATTTGTGAGAAAATAAGTAACGACTGGTGGACCCTGGCTGGAGGCATTCGGTGCCTCGCCACCTAGTCTGGTTCAGTTTTTAAACCTCCCTCGACATAAAAACTAAGTTCGACCAAAAAAAAAATAACGTCTGGCGGCCTTGGGATCTTGGATTATTACGTTCATCACATAATATGTGTCCTGTGGAAATTCACCCCACGACCTCGCGATCAGCACGCGAACCACTAGACCACTTGACACAAGGTCAGTTCATATTGGCAATATGAATCTCCTGTGCCTTTTCCCAACTATGTTGGGGTCGGCTTCCAGTCTAACCAGATGTGGCTGAATATCAGTATTTTACACGAAGCGACTACCATCAGACCTCCGCAACCCAATTTCTGGCCAATACAGATATCATGAGAATAGACTGGTTTTCAGGATGTTTTTTTGGGTTTCTGACTACCACTAACGATTGTCATAGATAGGTGTTCGCATAACAACCGGGACCAAGGGCTTTACGTGCTCTCCGAGGCACTAAAGGGTCTCGGTTTGTTGAGAATGATCACCTATCCACAGACTGACCGCGACTAGAGCAACTTAACCTTGCAGATCGGTTGATGAGCGTAGTTCTTATGCAGACGTGTGTTCTTGTTTATACACAAATATATAACATTCTTATTCTAAAATAGATGGAAGTCATCATTTAAATTTACATAAATTAATAATTATGTAATTAAAAGTAATTGGTTGGTAAAGTTCATTTGAAGATATCATTTACATTTAAATGTCTGTGATGCTTGAAATTCACGGCATCTCGAATTGTAATCAACGTTAATTCAACTATCAAATCACGATATTTTTTTTATAGTAGGTACGGAAAATCCTCATGGATCCTACGCCACCCGGGGAGGTGGCAGGGTATGTCGGACTCATACCGACTAAAAACCGCACTTGCCTTCACTTACCCTATAGTCGTGGCCATGGGATCCGCAAAATTCGCCACGACCATAACGGGCTGCAGTCGCTGGACCCCATCAATAAGCGACGCCTTTCCTCGCATACCGATTGAAGGCACGCGTGTTCGCCACAAGCATGCAACTTACTGGGGCCATTGTCTGGTCGGGCGGTGAAATACCCCAAATCAACCGCCCGCAGGCCACAATCAAATTAATCACGCCTGTGTTCCTCGAAGGCAGAGCTACTTACAAAATAGGTTGAGTAGTATTATTGGGTTTTGTATGAAATTCTCAGTACTTCGGAGTTTGAATTTGTGCCCGGTTAGAGTCAATTAACGATAAAAAACTAGTTTAACCCCTTATTATTTGTGGAACCTAAACATACCGGCGAACTGTGGGTGTACATTAAGAGATACCTCTCTATTTTTTCAGCTCCAATTTGAGTGGAATTACTCCCTATGCCCGACTAGGGAAGTACTTCCGAATTGCAGAAAATCGAAGTGAAATAATACTGCTTTGAGCTGTGTTATGTTACTTACGGTGAGTATGGTCAGCAGTGCTCCACGAGGAAACGTTTTGTTGGCAGTGGGGGGACTTTGACCCTTATACTGCCAATCCAACTATTCCTCTTTCGTTTTACGGGGTCGGTAACGCGCAAGGGATACTCCTGGTGTTACAAGCGTCTATAAGCTACGGTAACCGCTTACCATCAGATGGGCCGTATGCTTGTTGGCCACTTTAGTGGTATAAAAAAAAACCATTAGGAGGTACACCTCTGACTTACATTTCGGAGAATCCAACCGTGATGTTATGTTTCTATGTAGGTATATCATAATAATGTCGAAGTTGGTAGGAATTGTTAATGTGTCAATTGCAAAAAAACGTGAAGGTCAACTATGTCCAACAAGAAATTAATTAAAATATCAAGATACTTAATTGCCGTATGCAAATTGTAATGCCTAAACTTAGATGATCTTGATAATTTATAATTAAGTATGTTCTTTTTGTATATTTTTGGCATTTTCCATGCTAAGATTTTAAAGTTATTTAGAAAAGGAAAAATTCGACCGCGGGCAGGATTCGAACCTGCGTCTTCTGGTTAGGTACCCCAGACGCTATGACCACTAAGCCACCGCGATACCTACCCGTCATGTCGAATTTTTCCTTCACATACTGAATTTACGTCTTTATGGTGACTTCAGTGACACCTATTGAAATGCAAGTTTTTGCTTTTCAACCGACACAACTTACTTTACAGTTAGTTCAATTTCGAACGATGCCACCTTACCTTCTAACTATCTTTTTGTATATTTTTGGCATTTTCCATGCTAAGATTTTAAAGTTATTTAGAAAAGGAACAATTCGACCGCGGGCAGGATTCGAACCTGCGTCTTCTAGTTAGGTACACCAGACGCTATGACCACTAAGCCACCGCGATACCTACCCGTCATGTCGAATTAAGTATGTTGTCTATCTGCAAGGTACGCTAGCCGTGGCCACAATGGATGGATGGGTGACTATTCCTAATAAACCGAGACCCGTCCGTGTCTCGGAGAGCATGTAATGCCGTTGGTCCTGGATGTCATACGACCACCTATGACAGTCAACTGGTAGTGAAAAGCCTAAAAGCCTGACAACCAGTCTATCCTCAGGATATCAGTATTGCCTAGAAATTGGGTTGCGAAAGTCTTATGGCAGTTGCTTCCAGTAAAATAGTCATATATTGATTTCTGACATTTACGCGAATATTATACATTGAAATAAAACTACTTTTTACGGATTTTACAGCGTCCATGGTCACGGGTAGACAGTCTACCCGTGACCTGTGGCTGTAAAGGGTCCGAAACGTCGGGATTAATAATATCAATATACGCGATAAAATCCGTAAAAAGTAGTTTTATTTCAAAGTAGTCATATTCAACCGCCCATAACCATAACCATTAAGTTGGTAAAAAGCTAGGATGGTGGTCTTATTTATTGAACACATTGCAAACCAGGTAAAGGTAGGTATATAACTGGGTCGTGGGCGCAGAGTAGGGGCTCTGGGCGTCCACCAAACGACCAGGGATAACGGCATCATTTGGTAGTCGTGCCGCCATGTACCGCACGAAGATAGTTTAAGGAAGCGGCCTTCCTTTGTAAATGGGAGAACTATTTAGAATTTTATTTTTTATGCCTAGCTGTATTTTATATATTTGACGACCTCTGTGGTCTAGCGGTTCGAGTGCCGGACTGCTGATCATGGGGTCGTGGGTTCGATTCCCACAGGACACAAATATTTGTGTGGATAAAACATGAGTATTTGTGTTTGTCTGGGTGTTTCTTATGTATTATAAGTATGTATTTACAAAAAAAATAAAGTATATAAGTCTTATATCCATTGTCTAGTACCCATAGTACAAGCTCTGCTTAGTTTGGGACTAGATGGTGTTGAGTAAAATGTCCCAAAAATATTATATTATATAATTATTTGTAATCTTCGAAACATTCCTAAATTGTTCTCTCATGTAAGTATCCAATCCAATTTACATTATTACTGTATCAAATATCATTGTAACACAAAACGATAATTTAAAAGAGTAACCATGGAGTTTCTTGCCGGGAAAAAAAAAGGAAACGACTAATTTGGAACCACCTAGACTCGACATTTCATAAGTGCCTTTAGATTAGCATGTGTGCATTTAGATAGTTCTGAAGACGGCCAGCGGAGGTGTTTAAGTGCGATAAAATCCCACACACACACCCCGGCCTACAGAGATAGTATAGGGAAACGGCCTTCCCTGAAACGGGCCTTAATAGGCGTAACAGGAAGGGTTCCGGAAGAATCTCCTATAGGTCCCGCTCCCCCTATATTGTGTTGAAGATGGCCACCATGGGGTTTTAGTGCGGTAAAGTCCCACACACCCCGGCCTATCCCTTAACAGGCCGACAGACATTTGAACGTTTCCTGCACGCAAAAAGTAAAAGTATAATGGACAATATGACGCAATTACTTACGTACTTACTTAGGCGCAATGCAGTGAGTCGATAGTGCATTCACCTTCTGTCCTCAGGGCCAGGAGTTCGATGCACGGTCGTCGACAAATTAGGTATGCGGTTATATGTTTGTTTTGTCAGGTTTTATGTACGTATGATATGGTATGGTATAATGGGCTGGTTTCCGCAAATCCACGACAAAGCGCGTATTTTTATGTTGGTACCTATATCTTACCTAATTGGTATGCAGTCCTGGTACCTATAGGCCTTGTAGTACTTACTATTTCTATAACATAACATAACATCACGCCTGTATTTCCCGAAGGGATAAGCAGAGGTATACTAAAGGTATGTGTAGGGCCCATGTAATATGCGAACAGTCTATTAGCCAGTAACCGGGCACAAATCCAAACTCCGAGCTGCTGCCGAGAATTTCATAGAAAACCCCAATAAAATTTGCTCGACCTGAGAATCGAACCCAGGACCTCTAGCAGTAGCATTCACATTTAGGCTGATGAGTCAGATATATTTTTAAATAGAGATTTTTCTATCTCCAACATAAACTGACAGTACTTTAAGTCCTACATGGGACTTAAAGTACTGTCAGTTGCAGCAAGCTACAAGTCCAAGCAACAGCATATATAACACAACAGTACTTATACCCTAAACACATTACCTTTCTTTCTAGGGTAAAAATCAAAAAGGAATAAGGTAAAAATCAAAATGAATAAGGTAAAAATAAAAATTAATAAATTCAAACAAGTAAAAATAAAAATTAATAAATTCAAACAAGTCTTTATTGAATCATACTTATAAATAACCCTTTAAATAAGCTTAATTTGAAAGCTTATTTAAAAGGGGTAGTTAGGGTAACCTCTCCAATCTTCGATGTCAATGACCCTGGTGTTCTTGTTAAATCTACTTATGGTGACGACCTCTTCATCCGTCAACTTGAAGTCGAATACGTTGATATTTTCAGCGATACGCTTCCGATTTGTCGACTTCGGGATTGGGATGAGATCTCTGTCGAGCTGGGAACAATTATAATTAAAGCCATTATCGATGTAAGTTAAAATATTTGCCAACGTTACTCGCCTTAATGGCCATCATGGAGTAACTTTTAGCGAAAGATTCTAGTTCAGCATTAATGTATACATTGTTATATGAATGTTATACTGTTTAATAAAAAATCTAGCGTCTATTGTAGAATAATTATTATGTTAAAACATTTATACTTCTGATTGAGGTCAAAACAGCAACAATTAAAATATAACGAGTTCATGAGTGCTATAAAAATCTTGACATTTGAATTTATCTGTTGACTTGAAACTTCGCAATCTTAACACTTCGTATGAAATTTAATAATTCGAAGCTTGCAATCTATGCATGATTAACGACGATTTTAATACAGCAGATTTGGTGCCCTTTTTTTTGTTTACAAGGGAAACCTTCAAAAGGGGATTAGACCGGGGTGTGTGGGATTCTTACCCACTAAAACCACCTCGGGGCCACTATCGGCACATGGAGGATTGCACTGTGTCCTCTTAATGGACCACCCCAGAACTCCCAGAGATGTACCCTCTCTGGGAGATTTGGTGTCCAATTTAAAGGTGATAATATTACTCACTAGATATCTCAGTACGATTTGTCCGGGTGTTTTGCCGTACTTCTGGGCCAGGGCGGTGAGCGTAGGGTCATCATACCGCGGGGGAGGCGCGGCGTCTCGTCGACGGGACACTACGAATCCAAACGGACTGTACGACATCACAGCAATGCCGAGGCTCTGGCAGTGGGAGACCAGCTGTTCTTGGGTGAGTGTTGGGTTGACCTGAGAGTTTTAATAATAATTTCTCACATCCTCTATATTATGTTAAACCTATTCCATTAAACTTCATCTCACACGCTTGGCTCCGGCTCGCATGTAAGGTCTTTTACTCTCTCAATAGGAAAAGACATAGTACATAAGTACATAAGTACATAAGTACATAAGTACATAAGTACATAAGTACATAAGTACATAAGTACATAAGTACATAAGTACATAAGTACATAAGTACATAAGTACATAAGTACATAAGTACATAAGTACATAAGTACATAAGTACATAAGTACATAAGTACATAAGTACATAAGTACATAAGTACATAAGTACATAAGTACATAAGTACATAAGTACATAAGTACATAAGTACATAAGTACATAAGTACATAAGTACATAAGTACATAAGTACATAAGTACATAAGTACATAAGTACATAAGTACATAAGTACTTAAGTACATAAGTACTTAAGTACATAAGTACATAAGTACTTAAGTACATAAGTACTTAAGTACTTAAGTACATAAGTACATAAGTACATAGGTACATAGGTACATAAGTACATAAGTACATAAGTACATAAGTACATAGGTACATAGGTACATAAGTACATAAGTACATAAGTACATAAGTACATAAGTACATAAGTACATAAGTACATAAGTACATAAGTACATAAGTACATAAGTACATAAGTACATAAGTACATAAGTACATAAGTACATAAGTACATAAGTACATAAGTACATAAGTACTTAAGTACATAAGTACTTAAGTACTTAAGTACATAAGTACATAAGTACTTAAGTACATAAGTACTTAAGTACTTAAGTACATAAGTACATAAGTACATAGGTACATAGGTACATAAGTACATAAGTACATAAGTACATAAGTACATAAGTGCATAAGTGCATAAGTACATAAGTGCATAAGTACATAAGTACATAAGTACATAAGTACATAAGTACATAAGTACATAAGTACATAAGTACATAAGTACATAAGTACATAAGTACATAAGTACATAAGTACATAAGTACATAAGTACATAAGTACATAAGTACATAAGTACATAAGTACATAAGTACATAAGTACATAAGTACATAAGTACATAAGTACATAAGTACATAAATATATAAGTACATAAGCATATACATACATTTAAGTAAATAAGCATATAATAAGTACAAATGCCCCTCCCTAGAATTTTTCTCCTGTATCGTGAAGGCGTTTACAAACACAAACTTTCACATACACAAACACCTAGACCCGGAACAACTGCCTGTAGGTTTTAAAAATATTTGTTCCGTACAGGGATCGAATCCAGAACCCGTGGTACAGAAGTCGATTGCTCAGGCACTGCTCCAGACGTCAAACGTGCCTTTGATTGGAGGGGCAACACACCTCGCCCCCCCAAACTGGTGACGCTGACGTCATCCCAGTAACTCCACAGATATTGATATAAATACAGATCCACATAAACCAATTATCATCACCTTCATCATCCTCCTGCCCTTGTCCCAATTTGGGATCGGTGCAGCATATCCTCCTCGCGTCTTCTTCAATCATCCCTGTCAGACATTAACTCCCTTTTCCATCATCGGATTTTTGTTCCAAATATTAAAAAAAAAGTTACTATTGATTATTTATCTATCTTTCTATTTACAGAAGTATTTTTTTTCTTTGTGGCTAGAAATAATAAAAGCTGTGTACCTCAAATTCATTGACAGCCGGCCTCACTTGACAGTTCGCCACCAATCTGTCAATTTGTGTGCTGTTAAAGTTTGACACTCCAATCGACCTAGTGAGGCCTAACCTCTTGGCCTCCTCCATGCCTTTCCAGGTCTCCAAATAGTCTATATCGTCCGGAGATCCGTCACTCTGCAATTTTTAAAAATAATAATTGTAAGTATAATAAGTTTTATTTCGCTTTAAAATTAACTCTTATTTAAACTTTGGACGGATGAATTATCAGCCACAATAGAAAATAAAATAGTTTGAAGTAGAGGGGGTTACAATTTTTTTAATATTTTTGGTGGTACATTACAATATCCAAACGACTTTCTAATAAAAGTTATCGCATTAAAGTTAGGTTTAATTTAAAGTGCGCTACTTACGCGACAACACTACCTACTCTATTTATGCGCGTTTATATACCATCACGCCTGTATTCCCCGAAGGGCTAGGCAGAAGTGTGCTGAGTACACTCACAGTTCGCCGGTATGTTTAGTTCCAATGTATTAAGGGGCGAGCCTGTTGCCTTAAACCGGGTACAATTCCAAATTCCAATAACACCGTGGTTTACACAATAAATCATATTTTAAAAAAATGTCTACATTAAGTATAGCTATGTCCCGATATAGACAAAGAATCTTTTAATTACGAAGACTTAATTAGATTCAATGGAATTTGCTCATGTTTTTCCGTTATATAGGTATTAGATATTATCTTAATAATTGAATATTTACGGTCCATGACGTCAACCCATACCTTGGAATAAACTTGACCGCACATTTGACGTAGCGGTTGAGCGATTGGTTACTACTCTACGGGTTTTGTGTTTTATATCCGCACGTAACAAAGTTTTTTAAGTCCTACAGATACTTCGATAAAAACACAAGAGAAAATGTTATTTTACAGTAAAAAATACGCCTATTTTTTTGGTTATTCATTTATTTAAGACTCGGTAACCCTCCAGAGGGTCTTAAAATAGTTTTTCTATAGTGTCTCCTAAGCAATGTTGTATATTCAGCAAATCGCGGAGGCCTCCGGGCCCCACAAGAACAATAGATTTTGCAATTTGTCTTAATTGTTACATGACGGAAAGAGTAAACATAAATTAATTCTTCAAACCTTGGTAGCGATGGGGAAGTGTATAAGATACAGGTCCACATAGTCGAGCCCAAGCCTGGCGAGTGACTCCCGGAGTGCAGGCACTACCTGTTCACGAGCATGTCTGTCGTTCCACAACTGAAAGACAAATATTATAATATCAAAGATTTGGGAAAATATTATTAAGTTTTATATTATTTCTTAAAATATTTAAAAATATCGAGAATATGCATAAAAGAATACAGGAAATATAAATATTTGGGACAATATCAAAATAAAAATCTGTAATAATTATTGCTATTATTGCTTTATGTTTATTTGTACTGATTTTTTTGGTATTCGTGTATCGCAATCGGTACCCTAAATAAACCATTTTTCTTTAAAAATAATGTACCTAATAACAATAATGATAAATAATAGGTGAAGAAGCGGCGCAACAAACTCCCCAGCTAAACATTTCTCTTGGCTTTCTCGTCGTGGCGATAACGATACAGGTATACCCTGACCCCTGGCCGAATTGCTCCTTATCGCTGCTGCTATTCCTGCCTCAATGGTCAAGACATAATATGAGAACTAACCTTGGTTGTGACAAACAGCTGATCTCTTGAAACCAGTCCCTTGTCAGTAGCATTCGCTATACCCTGGCCGACTTGTTCCTCATCGCCGTAGACAGCGGCCGTGTCGATGTGCCGGTACCCCGCCTCGATGGCCCAGAACACTGCGTTGCGAACATCGTCCAGAGAATCTGACTGAAATATAAGAACGTTTTTAAATTACGAATGTAAAATATATATCTGGGGGAATCATCGGAATCCTATGGACCTAAAATAGTATAATATCTTGGGACACTTTAACACATCACGATCTAGTCCCAAACTAAGCAGAGTTTGTACTATGGGTACTAGACAATGGATATAAATACTTATATACTTTTTTTGGAAATATATACTTACACTAGCGACCCGCCCCAGCTTCTATGTACTAATAAAATACATGTATTATACATATAAACCTTCAATCACTATATCTATTAAAAAAAAAACGCATCAAAATCCGTTGCGTAGTTTTAAAGATTTAAGCATACATAGGGATATAGGGACAGAGAAAGCGACTTTGTTTTATACTATGTAGTGATAGTGATAAGAAACACCCAGACAAACACAAACAGTTATGTTATATATAAATATTTGTGTTATCTGGGAATCGAACCCTCGACCTCACAATCAGCAGTTCGACACGCGAGCCACTAGATCAAAGACGTCGTCGTCATTGAAATCGAAATAATTGAAGCTATAACCAGGGGTTCTTAGACAAATTTCTTCATCGTGCAAAAAGGCCGCAACGTGTACCCTTTTCTAACTTTTCGAATTCATGCGCAGATTCATCATCAACCCTGTTATACTTCCAGTGCATGGTACGGATCTCAAGATTAAGGGGGTAAGGCTGTCCACCGATAGCCTAGCGCTGACCTAGTACGGCAGTAATAGTATGTGGAAGTAACATCGTGTTCTTGATTATTGCTCTCATTTCCTCCACTTCACATACTCACCTCCTTAGCTGTCCCTCTGCCTGTTCCTAGCGCTAGAACTGGGATCTTGTTGCCATCATTCAGTTCTATGCAAGGTGCCACTGCTGCTAACGCTGCCTGAAATGTAATATAAGAAACACTAAGTTTTTTGACATCGGGTAACAAGCAGAGAAACGAATTGATGGTTAATGGTCATTGGTACTTATAGACACTTGCAACACTGGAGGAGTGAGTTGAGTATGAACCTCATCACAAAGTTGAGTCCATCAAAGAAATTTGACAAATTGGGGTAGCTTGATGTGCCTCTGTACCTGCTAAACTGTTAACCCAATCTTGGTATCTCCATTGATATCTTGTAGTAGAGGGCGAGCCAATTGCCATAAACCGAGCAGTCCACTCAAAGCAGCAGTTACTAAGATATCCTAACAATAAAAGCCCACACATCAAACTCAGAACATCACGTTCACTACACTGAGTATTGAGGCAAAGTACTAAAATGTTTCATACATTTCTCAACAATCAAATTTTTTTATTAGAGTCTAGAATTAATTGTAGGTGTAAAGAGACGATTTATAAGCATAAGATAGAGGTGCAGTCAAAGTCACATTGAGTAATTCCTCAAAAACTGATTTATTTATTTTACAACCAGGTGGCAACCTTGCTCACCGTAGGGAACAACAGAGCTCAAAGCAGCGTTATTTCACTTCGATTTTCTGTAAAGCGGAGTGTAGTTCCCCAGTCGGGCAGCTTCAATTTGAGTGGAATAACTCCCAATATACCCTACCTCACTTAATATTTAGAACCTAATCAATATGCCAGTAACTAGTGACCCAGTAAGCTACTGAAGTCATTTGTCAAAGCTCAATTACTGAGCGTAAATCTAAGCGTAATTTATAGTTAACTGGGTCACAGTTAACTATAGTTATCGACGTTAGACTTCAGTTTAAAATGTATCTTTCTTTCGTAACCGTCCTCTTAGCGCTCATCAGATTTACATGAATAGTTAAGCATTATTTCGTGAGACAGTCATCTGTATATTTTAACCTTTCCATTTGTTAATCAAGTTAAGCAATCCTTGTGACATATGACTTTGAAGTTGGAACCTACATACTTTCAATTTTAATCAATGAATAGATTATTCATTGATCTGCTTTTGAAACATTGAAGATTAGATGGATCAAGGTAGAGGGATCTTAAATCAAGGTCCCTAGAAACCAAAAATGTGACTTTTTAAATTATTTTTTATCTGTTTGTTAGGGTTTGGCGACAAAACTACTGATTAATAATCCTATCCTACTACTTACTTAATATTATTATTTATCATTTTATTTTATTATTTATTTTGTATCTCCTTTTTGGATATCACAGCATATCTCCCGTGAGGAAGACATCCAGTCCTTTGGCAGGCTTGCGCGGAGACACAGGTCCAACGCGTAGAGGCCCCTTGGAGAGCTTTTATCTAAATATGGGATGGGGTACCCATCTTATTTATTTTTATTATTATATTATAAATGTGAAATTTTGTGAGAAAGGATAGATGGATGGATGGATGTTTGTTACCCTTTCACGCTCAGTAGTTTTACTGAACGCATTTTATTGAAACTTTACCACATTATTATTTATACAACAGAATAACATAAAGGCTATAATTTATAACTATTTTGAGTTAATTAGTCAAATTACAACGATAATTAAATGTAACTTTCCACGCGGACGAAGCCGCGGGTAGAAGCTAACATTGAAATAAAACTACCATTTACTATGAACTGAAATATTATTCAAATCATGATCCAGCTGTCCCTAGTTGTCCCTCTAGAAACGCCCTTAGGCGAGTTCCGAGTCCCGTTAGGGGACGATACCCTTAGTTGCTGATTAGAGTGATTAGCATATAAGTGCTCCTTACTGAAGGCATACGGTGCCTTGCCATCAAGTCCGGTTAAATGATTAAAGTCCCCCGAACTAATAATTACGTCCGGCCTAAGTTAAAAAAAAATATAATAACTACATTATTAATCCCGACGTTTCGGACTCTTTACAGCGTCCATGGTCACGGGTAGAATCCATTGATGCTGTAAAGGATCCGAAACGTCGGGATTAATGCCTTTAGTACACTGACCCTTTAAACTGCGAAAGTAGTGCCTCATCATATTCTTTCTCGCTTAAACTTAATGTAATTTCATATACTTTACAAGAGAAAACTTTTCACGGTCGTGGAGAATTTCAAAGATCGAATAGTTATGATTATAAGACAAGTGAAGGCAAGTGCAGTTTTTAGTTCGTACGAGTCCGCCATACCCTGCCACCTCCTCATACGATGCGTGAGGATTTTCCGTACTGAAAAAAGGTACCTATGTAATCTGTGCACGTATGGGCCCGGCTTATGGGATATAATTCATTTCTCATTGTGTGGAAAGAAAACAAAAAACAAACGACGATAAAACAAGGCAACTTGTTGATTTTTTATTGCCTTCTATGCCTACGTACTTACTTAGTTACGCAAGAAGATCAACAGGAAAACTTGGAGTAAAATAGTTCATTTGTATGTAGGTAGATAGGTAAATAGAAATATTTCGTTCCACCGCAAGGATAATCGCATAAGACATAGGTATCTATATATTTAATTTTTCTTTTTAAAGATACGAATCCATTGTGGTACAGACGTCAGCAGGTCAAGCTATCCAAAACTGTCAGACTGTTGCAATTGAATTTGAACCTTATAATTTTGTATTCAGTTGAAAATCAATCAAAGAAATTTGACAGCTTGAGGTAGCTTGATGTGCCTCTGTACCTACCTACTTCTTAATTTTATAATAAATTAGCTATTCAGCACAGTGTCTTGCTACCTGTAAGGAACCTAACATAACATAGGTACCATTACAGTACATCTAGTGCTCCGCGAGGAAACGTTGTGTTGGCAGTGAGAGGACTTTGACCCTTATACTGCCAACCCAACTATGTACTTATACCTCTTTAGTTTTACAGGGTCGGTAACGCGCAAGTGATACCCCTGGTATTACAAGCGTCTATATCCAATCCAATTTATAATCCATCATTGTACAATACAAAACGATATTTTAAAAGAGTAACCATGGAGTTTCTTGCCGGTTCTTCTCCATAGGAAACGACTACTTTGGAACCGTGCACCTAGACTCGACATTTCATAAGTGCCTGTATATGGTTTATATGAAAATAAAACTATTTTGATTTTGATTTTGATATAGGCTACGGTAACCGCTTACAATCAGCTGGGCCGTATGCTTTTTTGCCACCTTAGTGGTATAAAAAAAACCAATTACGTCTATATTCTCCGAAGGGTTAGGCACACGTAAATACTAATACACCCACAGTTCGCCGGTATGTTTAGGTCTCATGTCATAGTAGCCTAGTCAAGAGAGCTGCTACTGAGAATTTCATAGAAAAACCCAATAACAGTACTCACTGTGGTCATCAAACCCATGACCTCTAGTGTAGCAGTCGCACTTATAATCAAGAAACCCACTCGCCAAATTTCATGTTTCTAGGCCCTAGTTGACGAGATTTGTGATCTTAATTACATCGTCCATCGTATGGATATCCATAAGAACTGCCTTTCGCGAAAAAATGCCCTAAATAAAAATACACAAATTCAGCGTCTTCACTTTTGTTGCCGATTAAAAAATATAGCTCACAATTTTACTTTAAGCATTTATAAGTCACTTTACTTACATTAAATCCAAAACAAAACAACAAGAGCACAAACATCTTGTCCACAGTAAAGCCGCGAGCACACTGACCTATTGGGTAACGAGTATTACGTTCATATACCATGTGATATAACTCGACCATTCGATTTATTAGTAGGGGAGAGCGAGGTTAAACGTGCCGATTTTCATAAAATACAAAATTAAGCTATGAAAATAGTTTATAATATTGTGTGACGTACACACATATCTAAAGTATGAATATTGGCCTTTCTGAATAGTGATATTGTTTTGTGCATCGTTAAAGAGTTTTCTAACCAAAACATTATTTTATGAGATCGATCGGAACAGAACAACAAACCCCGTTATGGAGTTATTCCGTCGTTTCAAATACAAACTTATCCTTCAAAAACAACTTGCGGAACAAACATCATATGAGACGCTCCGCATACCTACTTGCGTTCCTATCCTCTACGGAACAACTTTTACCCCTGACACTTTGAACCCCGCTCTCCCCTATTATGGTTTTATGACCGTAGTCGTTTGGTTCTCACAGCTTTCGAGCTTAGATCGTGAGGTGAAGTCGAGGCTCGATGTGCTAATTTATTGTTAAACTCTTGCTTTATATACTTATATTGAAATAAACCTATTCATGCGTAGACTATGAATATTGTAAAGGATTCAAAACGTGAGGATTTAATATCAATATACCATCATCATCAACCCATATATTGTCCCACTTCTGGGCACGGGTCTCATCTCTGAATGAGAGGGGGTAGGCTATCCATCACGCTGGCCTAATGCGGGTTGACAGACACCTCACTCCGTCGAGAAAAATCTCTAAGGCATGCAGGTTTCATAATTAATTTTAATTATTTATTAATACGCACATGATTTAAAAAAGTTATGATCACATCACTAGGCTGTCACTGCTTATCAATATACCTACTGCGTTAATTTAAATAAAATTATATGTATAGTAGACTGAACTTTAGTGATAAAGTGTCGGAATTCTGATCACGACGTCATGAAAAGTTTTTTCAGTGTCAAAAATCAATTAGCTCTTTTGTTCTTGTGTGTTCTAAGAATTATTTGAACTAGTGGTCCCACGGTGTTCCAAATTCAATATTTTGAAGTTTAAATTTTAGTGAGGCTCTTTTGACAAATCCTATTTAAATACAAATTGTCATAATAATCATATTTATGTGTTTACAGTGATACGGCCTGTGCTCCCAGAGCTACAAGTTACCTCTATTCATTTGACATAAAAAAATAACCACAAAGTAATAAGGAAATACAAAACATACTTAGTAAAGCAATAATTTGAATAATTTTGTGTTTTAGCGGATGTCTTTGTAAACTTAAACTTAGACTGATAAAAAAAACATATCGATAACTGGTTTTTGGGGTTCTTTACCTAAAATGATTAAAAGATTCACAACGACATTTTTTCCGATGTCATTTATTTTGAACTTTGTTTTTAATTTTGCTTCTTCTATCTTAATAATAATAACCGACCTTTCGTTGATTGAATTCAATAGTGGCACAAGTCTAAATACTGCATAGCATTTTGAGTTAATAGTAGGCAATTTTTATGTGACTTCACCGGTACGGTCACAGTTATCGTACTCGTATATCATCCGAACTGGTACGGAACCTTTATATTCTTTCTTCTTTCTTTATATATATAAATAAATAAATACACTTTCCCGATTTGCAATAGCTTGTCTATACTCCAGTAGAAGATAAATATGGATAATAGTAGTTGCGGTCTTTGGTGTGCGTTCGCGCAGCGGAATGTTGTTGAATTTAAAGATTTTAATTATGCAGATATTTAGTGTATGACGTCGTATAATTGTGTATGGTAAAACAAAAGTTGTGCACGCAGCCATTGTTGAGAAATTCACCAAAAACTGATTCCGCTGGGCGAACGTTGTCCTAGCGGAACTCTTTTTAATCCATAGACTTTAGAAGAAAAAAGATGTGTCCAAAAATTAGTGTGTATTTGTGTGTAATTGTACGTTTAGTTAGTGCATGCATAAACTTACTGTGTGTAAGTTAATGCTTGCACTAATTTTATTCATACATACACATGTATGAATAAAATTAGTGCATGCATAAACTTCGGAGAAATTCAAGTTTCCGCTACGCGAACGTTTGGCCATTAGCTAGTTTTCATATAAAGCGCTTACATGCAAAATTTCATGTCATTAAATTCAGTAATTAAAGAAAAACAATTATAATACTGACGAAGCATCAAAAACCTACATAACCCGACCAAGTTCAGATGGCTACAAAAAAGCGGCCGCAATATATTTAGGTAACATCCCAAAATTTACAGTATAATGCCGGTATTGAATTGGTACAGGTGATAACACAATTGTTGTTTCGATATAATTTATAGGTCATTTATTTTTGTACACCTACTTTTTTAAATGTATTTGACTATGACAGAAAGTAGGTACTATTTACGTAGGTACTTTATTTAAGTAGGTATGCGCTTGAGAGTTGAGATATCTAGATATATTATTTAAGACAAATAAAATTCATACAGCTAATTTCTATTAAAGATTTCACGGATCAGGATTCTAACTATAGACCCCTTAGGGAAATTAAACAATTACCACATGTAAGTACTACTGTTTAGGTAAATATTTATCATATTGTAGCTTATTACACTATTTAACCAATGGACTAGGCATGCACGAGCGTTCCCCTTTGCAACTTTAGTGGATCAAACAATCTAATAACTTAAAAAAAAACCACTTCTTGAATCGATTTTTTAATTGATGTATACCGTTGTACTGGTAGTGACTTAATTAGTGATTTTAATTTTTATTGAAGCTCGAAATATTATACTTACCCTTATATTCAAAATCGTTTATTAAACCTATTTTAGTTAAAACACATTTAAGTCTATTGCTGTCGTTGCAAGCATTTGTTAACGTTATTATAATTACATAACAAGTATTATATTATACAAGTATTATATGTAATCAAAAATATTTTTGTACACGGATATTTAAATAGAGAAGTACTTGTTAATTGAACTTTTATCGTAGATAGTGGCGTTATTATTAAAAAATATTTTTCATTCAAGAAATGCAATTGTTTTCTTTTTTCCTAACGCTTGCGTACGCAACTGTACCATATTAATAAATACTATACTGGACGGTTAAGAACGTTTCTTAGATATATGGCACGGCCGCTTTTTTGTAGCCATCTGAACTTGGTCGGGTTATGTAGGTTTTCGATGCTTCGTCAGTATTATAATTGTTTTTCTTTAATTACTGAATTTAATGACATGAAATTTTGCATGTGAATAGTTGAATGAATACACTAATTATTGGCATACATTTTACCATGCAATTCCCTTAGAACGTCGTGATATTTGACTGCTTTGTAAACAGTGATCTATTCATGGTAAATTGTCCTATAACTCTTTAATTACTAACGGAACATCATTGATACTTGGCAACATGTTGCAGACACTTACAAGGTTTGTATAAACGTGAAAATCTAGACCCCAAAGTGCATACTTTAAGAACTAAGACCTAATCAGCGTATTTTACGTTTATATTTTTATCTTTTAAGCCCTACGTTTTTTTCTAAATCTGTTATTTAAACAAATATATAAACAAATTCAAAACAATGTATGTAAAAATCTACAGCTCTCTATGTAAGCGCTTTATATGACAACTAGCTAATGGCCAAACGTTCGCGTAGCGGAAACTTGAATTTCTCCGAAGTTTATGCATGCACTAGTTTTATTCATACATACACAATTACACACAAATTTTTGGACACTTCTTTTTTCTTCTAAAGCCCATGGATTAAAAAGAGTTCCACCAGGACAACGTTCGCCCAGCGGAATCAGTTTTTGGTGAATTTCTCAACAATGGCTGCGTGCACAATTTTTTTTTTACCATACACAATTATACGACGTCATACACTAAATATCTGCATAATTAAAATCTTTAAATTCAACATTCCGCTGCGCGAACGCACACGCCTTATCAGTCTAGTTACTCGTAGGAGATCCGGGGTTCGATTCTCGGATCGAACAATGATGCTGCTGAATGCTCCGAGTTTGGATTTGTGTCCGGTTAATGGAAATAGCCTATAAATAAACATACCGGCAAACTGTGGGTGTCTAGCAGTAGGTACACCTCTGCCTAACCCTTCGGAAATACGGTACACCTCTGCCGAACCCTTCGGAAATACAGGCGTGATGTTATCTTTTTAAGTTATGGTATGTTTAGTATAAATATTTAACAATCGAAAAAAGAGAATGCATACTTACACTTTTACCTTTTTGATAGGGGTAGGCATAAACAACGGAGCGCCACCTTCTGCGATTTTGGATAGGCACTTTAGCTTCGTCCACGTTCTCTCATACTTCTTTCACATGCAACGGATATACTACGCACCTCCTGTCATGGTCGTGGCGAATTTCACGGATCCTATGGCCATGACTATAGGGCAAGTGAGGTTTTTAGTCGATACAAGCGCCTCCCCGGGTGGCGGACGGATCCATGAGGAATCTACATATTATAAAAAAATAAAGGTATTTCGCACCTGAGATAGTAAATACTATCGAAAATAATTTGACATTCTGAAACACAGTTTTTAGGACACAGAGCAGTAGGACAGTGACGACCAACAACAACATCATCATATCAGGCAAAAGACGTTTTTAATAAGTAATTATGTACAGACGTCAGCAGGTCAAGGTATCCAAAACTGTCAAAGTTTCCCAATTGAATATGAACTTTATTGTTTTGAATTAAAGTTGAAAATCTACCAAAGAAATTTGACAGATTGTGGTAGCTACATGTGCTGGCCTCTGTACAGTCTATGCACATCATACGACACTGTCAAATTTCTCCAAATGATTTTGAATCTTAAAATGTTGACGGTTAAGTTAAAAATTGGATGAGAATATTTGACAGTTTGTGGTCACTTGATGTCGTTGATGTGTTGTTGATTGTAGAAATAAAACTGCTTTGTTTTAATATCTCCCATATCGGACTTAGTACGCTTTCGATCTAAGAAAACAGCTTTCTTTTAACATTTGTGTTTCAAACTTTATCTTAAGGGATTACGGTGCATAATGGAATATTTACAATTTCCACTGTTCTTAACGACATAAAAATTACTATGTAAAACGGAAATTAATATTTTCTTCGTTAAGATTGTGAATAATGACACGAATGCTTGCTTTACTCATTTTACTTCGGATGTGTATTTTTTTTTGTAAAACGTAGTTCTTCGTTCTCAGGTATATACCTATATCTACCTTACTAGCTGTTGCCCGCATTCCAAACGGTTTTTTGAGACAAAAGGTAGGTAGCCCTCCAAGGTCTAATTTATCTCTGTAGGTAAAAATTTGATCAAAATCGCTTCAGGGGTTTAGGCGTGAAAGCGTTACAGAAAGGCAGAACGTTACATTCGCATTTATAATATTTGTGTACCTAGTGATTAGTTGGGAAGAAAGAAAGGACTATCATTCACCGGTTGACCTCACCTATTGCTAGGCAGGTAGATACACTTACACAATTAATAAACTTACCACTGCCTATTTAGGTAGTTATTCTGTGCCGAGTGCCTAACTGTTATCCAGGCAGTCTGCTGTAGGTACGGTTACCAACGAAAGTAGCTGAACATAAATAATCGAATTTTGAAAACATCACTATTCACTACATACACCAAAACTTTTAATTAAATTCTAGTTAACGTAAACTTTGTAATTATCTTTTAAACAAACTACATACCTTCTCAGACAGTAACTTTATGATAATAAAAAATGTTAAAAAAGAAACGTTTTAAAGATTGAGTCGTGTTCAGCGACTTTCGTTGCTGACTGTACCAAAAACTAGTCAAATTATCTATCATAATAGTTATTACAGCTTCCACCTTAAACCACGTTGCAAAGCACGTTCTATTCGATCGTGATAGGTCGCACCTATGGCACGAGGATACAATTCAGATGCAGTTAGTCCAAATGTATCTTGTAGGAAATTGAGTTGCACTTTATGTAACTTCCTCCTTATAATGATCGAAATCACGTAAACAATATTATGGATACGCCCTAATAGATATTAGATGTAAGATGTCGTTATGGAGTGTCAGGGGGTCTACTCGCTAAGCACGAAGTCCGTAGTTTCGACCTTTGTTAAGGGCGTTTCCGACGGACGATTCGTTCGGGGCCCGAACTAAGAAGGAATGACAACACAATTTGACAGTTGTCCCTACTCCCGATGTGTTTTTACCCGTTCGAAAAATTTAATTTGATAGTTGTTTTATTGGATTCCGAAGTTTCGGAGAACTTTCGAACGGCTTCGTTGACGGAGATAGGGGAGTAGACCCTCTGGAACGACTCAGAAACGAAAGAGAACAGATCTTTTTAATTATTTATCTAAGGCACTTCATCAACTTATTTACTAAAACAAACGAATATAATTATGTCTTTTATTAATCAGATTTTACGAAACCGCTGTATGCAACAGCATCACAAGTGATTCCCAGGCTGCCAGACTCGTAAATAAAGGAAGTAGGCTCACTGGCGTATAGGTTATATAGGGGGGTTATATATAGGTTGTTGACCGATGAGGATGGAAAGGAAATTCAAATTAGAAAAGATAGTCAAAAGAAATTTAGACCTACACTAATAAAACCTGCCAAATGTGAACAATACCAAACTACGCATATAAATTGCACATAAATCACATTCGGTTAAAAAGGATTATAATACTCGATTTCTAATAGATGCACTCGATTCTTACCGATTAGGACTTGCGTGTGTCATTCGGTGAAAGTTACTCGCGTTGCCGTAGCCTGGTTTCAATTGACATTTCCGTACGTGGACCGTCAGAAATTTTCTTTTAATGTGTAGTTTATAATTATAATAAGCAGAAAATTTTCAAAGAACGTCCGCCAAAGCCTCAGTATGTACCATTACCTATTCTGTGGTCAGAGCAAGCAGGGGTATATCACTCCAGATTGCCTAATACAAATTAAGAAAAGTAATAAGTTTAATATCTAATTTTATTTAGTGCGTAGAGTCGAACGCATTTTTTTCTACATTTACTGTAACAACCAAGTTTATGTTAACTATTGCTGACTTCTTTATCATTAAGAAATTATATAATTACTAAGTAAACCAGGTATACTGAACTGTAATACTGAACACTGTAATCATGTTTTTTTTTTTGTTGAAAAGAGTGTCTATGGAGTTTCTTGCCGGTTCTTCTCCATAAGATCCACTTTTTGGAACCGTGCAACTAGTTTGACTTTTCAAAAGTGCTATTTTAATGGTCTAATTGAAATAAAATCTTTGACTTGGACTTTATACGAGTATATCTATTTATCTTTCAAATAAAATCAAATAGTTTAAGCTGCGCTAGTCGCGGTCACTCTGTGGATAGGTGACCATACTTAACACATCGTCCTTCTGTGCCTCGGAATGCACGTAAAGACGTCGATCCTGGTTCTCATGGCAACGTCTATGACAACCAGTCTATCCCCAGGATATCAGCATTGCTCAGAAATTGGTTTGCGGTGTGATGACAGTCACTTCGTTTAAAATACTGATATTCAGCCGCATCTTGTTAGACTGGAAGCCGACCCTTAGTTACCTGATCATTAGTAGCTACGTACGATTTGTGATGCAATAAGATTTTTTTAAATTCTAAGGCCCTAGTACTTAGTTTCATTTCACCATCTAGACTTTTCCACATTGGCGGCAGTCTGCGTGCCGATTGGCTCGTTCCGAGCTCTTTCAATTGGAAAGTCAATCGAATTAAACTTACTGCGGTCCCTAAATGACTTGACCGGCTCTTCATATAGTGTATATGCAAAGGGTAAGTAAGCCACATTAAGGGCTTATACTTCTGCGTCTCACTTTTTTCAATTTATACCTAGTTAGGATTGACATTATCTCTTCTTGAGCTAGTATTGCGTCTTCTTCCTGTAGAGATTTCAATTGTAAGCCCACATATTTACCGAACACATCTAATTCATTTTGTTCTTTTTCCTTATTCTCCTTAGAAATAGACTTTATATCGTTTACAATAGAGGTCAATTGATTCATATGTGTTCTTTTCGAACCTCGTGGAGTAAGCTGTTCTTTGCTTGTGTCAACCGTAGTTGCTTTAATGCTTTCATCTGATTGACCAGCTAGCTTATCATCGTTCCACTGTTCCTGGTCTTCTTGCTTTATATGGTTCTCTATGTTTCTTTTGGAACATCGTGAAGTAAGCTGTTCTCTGCTTGCATCAAATGTAGGTGCTTCAATGCATTCATCTGATTGGCCGGCTAGCTCATCATTGTTCCACTGTTCCTCGTCTTCTTGCTTTATAAAAATCTCTGTGTGTAGATCCAGGCTACCTAGTTCTATAAGTTGTTTTTCATTGATCCCTTCCTGTGTATCTTCATTTTCGGATATAGGTTGAGAAATCTATAACAATAGAAAACAACTATAACCATTGTGATAGTATTAAAGAGTCAAAGAATAAATTCAAAAAACACCTGAAAGGATTCCAAAAAATGACCCAGTTTTAATATAAAAATTGAGGTTCATAACATTATTAATAAAAAAATATATAAAATACTGCAATAGGCCATTTTAACACCAATCACAGCAAATGACTTCCCACGTAAGTAGATATCAATGAACGCCGAGCATGGTGCTTGAACTTTCAAATTGAAATTCGTTATTTACAGGATGTTACAATAAAAAATATAGGGTCGCCATACTCAGGCTCACACCATGCAAATTTTCAAACATAATAATTAATTAACACATTCGCCTCCTACACACTTTTCATGTAGCACATGAATACGTTATGTCGCCATACATTTAACTAGTGGACCCGCTAGAAAATCTTAATTTTTAACCTATAATAGGTGTAAGAATTCCTATTATTATTCTTATAATAGGTGGTTTCTCGGCCTCAAATGTAGCAAAATGTGGCACGAAATGTGTTAATTAGGTACTGCATACTAAATGAGTCAACTATACGCAGATCTATATACAGAATAATCAGTGATAGCCTAGTGGTAAGACCATTGGACTGGCGAGTCAAAGGTCTCGAGTTCGAATTCAAGGCACCTCTGACTTTTCGAAACCATGTGCGTAATAAATACCCCTTTTGGGGGAAACAAAAAATGTTAAAAAATAAATAATAATAATAATTCTTAACACATGCAGAATTATTAGAAAATTTCTGAATTCAGATACAACGTAATCAGCTCTCGTGCTTGGCTAAGGCCCGCACGAAAGTGTAGTTTATACCCCTTTTGGGAGAAACAAAAAATGTTAAAAAAATAAATAATAATAATTAATTATCACTGGCTTAAACGGTGAAGGAAAACATCGTGCGGAAGCCTGCATGCCTTAGAGATTTTTCCGACAGTGTGTGAAATCATCCAACTCGCACTAGGTCAGCATGGTGGACTAGCTTAATCTCTCTCAATCTTAAAACTCAACTAAACTCGCTGAAACGGTGAAGGAAAACATTGTGAGGATACCATAGAGATTTTTCTAAGCGGTTTTATGAAATCTGCCAACCCTCATTAGGCCAGCGTGGTGGACTATAGCCTAATCCCTCTCAATATGAGGAGACCTGTGCCCACCAGTGGGCACAGCCCCATGTAGTAATTTGTGGCTGTCATGTGACTATTTTAACTTTTAGTAGAGATGTAGTTGCTTAAACAGTAATATTTCTAGGTGATACTCTCTTGTTATGTAATTTAATGGCTGTTTGTTTTTTTTAGACCTGTATGGATACTTAATTGATACCTGAATCCTTTTACTTTTCTTACGAATTGTTTTACTCTGTGTTTGATTTCCTTTTTGTTGTTTACTTGATAGAACAGGTACATTCCCTTTGATACCTGAAATATCCAAAAGCAAAACATCATCTATAATGTGAAAAATATTATTTATAAAAAGTAAATATAAGTTATTATACTCCTATAATCACTATCAAATACAATTTAGATTACCGGATTTATCTGAAGTGTTATGTAAACCACTCTGATCTGTTTGCTTGTTTCCTTCAAAAAAATCAATATATGTTTGTTTAGGCACAATACTCTTCTTTAGAATTTGTACAGAGCTTTCAGCTTCTTTAGTTAATTTGGCTTGTTGACGTTTTAAAACAAGGGATCCAGTACTAGTATGAGACAGTAAACTTCCTCTTCGATTTGAATGGCATTCAAATCTTGAAGGCATACATCCACGTTTCATTCGTATATGCCTTACAGAACCCATTATTTTATACTGCATGTAATTTTCCATGTCATTTGGCAACTACAGTAAAAACAAACAATATTAATGTAGGTACTTAACCTGAAACTTAGGTTATTTGACAATGCGAAAAACAAAGTGGCAATTACTGTTAATATTATAAATAATTAAGAGTTTAAAAATAGTTATTTACTAACGTCAGTTGACATTAACTAATTTGTTTAAAAATCCGTAAATAAAAATACATTTTTTAAATGTTTGTCACGAGACACAAAATGCTCCTGATTGGTCGAGTTTATGATGACGGATGACGTGCTTGTAAACCTTGTTTGCCTATTTACGCTAAATATTAGCTTTATATACTGTTTTAATAATATGTTCCAATATTATCCATTGTTTTTTGTGTGATTTATTTGCAATATTTTACAAATTCTGTCAAGTACTTTCACCATGGACAACGATTTTGTAAAAGCAGACAGCAGAGACCTGCCCCAAGTTGACGCAATCATGGTCGGATTATTTTTTAAAAATAATTCCGACTTTAATGCTTCGGAGCTAAAAAAATTTAAAACAGGAAAGTAAGTATACTAACACTTTAGTGGTAACTTATATTCTATCATAAGTGAAATTATGATGAACTTCCACATCAAGCAAGATCTTTTATAGGTTAAACAGACAAGTTAGTCAGGATCTTTTAATGTAATGCTTATTGAAATCATAAGCTACAATTTTTAACTAATATTATGGAAAACAGCGGAATTATTTGAAGTTGCAAGAGACATTCTGTTAAAAACATTACGAATTAAGACCTCAAATCAATAACGAAAATACTTACATTCTGAATGTAATTAATTATTACAAAATATAAATATTATGTTTACTTACATCGAAATGGTCTTCACAGAAGAAAATATTTGTACTATTCGCTATGTCATTAGGATCTCTCCGAGAAAGTTTCAACCACTTTCGGCGCACTTCGACATTCTTTGGAACACTTACAAATAGTTTTTCCGGAGTTTTTATCGACGTATTTTTACATTCTAGAACTGCACACCATTTGTAACACATTTTGTTACATATTTCACTGATAAAATGTAAATTTTTGTTTGCAACAAATCACAGGTACAGATCAGAACACAGGCAAGTAACGTCACCGAGACCGAGTGTCACCGACCCCATTGCAGCGCCACGCCGCGCCGTGCGGCCATATTGTCAAACTTGTCAAAGTAGCGTTTTGGAACGCTATTTGAATTTTTAAATTCGATATTTTTCAGCAAATATGTACCAGATATTAAAAAAAACTTTTACTGGGTTCCTTAAACTCTACTACTTAACTAATATAACATGGATTTTAAAAACCTGATATATAGCCTACTATGAAAATGAGATGAAATTTTGGATACCTACAAACTATGCGTTTCAATTATGAATAGGTGTTTCGAACGCAGTAATAAATTACGCGCTCTGGGACAACTCCCGTACGTAGTGCCGGTCGTACCGCTTAACTATTGCTACTGGGTAGCCGGCCCGTGGTATCGCCTTTGAGCGCCTTTTAGATGAATAAATGAAACACTAATTCTTTTCAAACACCACCGCACAACACTTTTCTTTCACTAAATAATTACTTGATTTCCAGTACTCATTAAGGCCCCGACACCGTTTACTAACGTACCACTAATCTTTACCTTATAGAGGCCCGCAAAAAATGTCTGTTTTCGACTAATCTTTTTCATTACGTGTTGTGCGGTTTTTAGCCTTTATTTATAAAAATCTTAAATCTATTTATACAATTTCACAATATTCTAATACTTAATACTATTTTCCACACATATATAATCTTTTTTGTACACAAATATTACTAAATTTTCCACATTCTTATATTTTTCTCGTAAATTGCGGGATTTACTTACAATTTTTTGACTTTAATACTATATCCCGCCCTTCCCTTATATAATAATCTTTCTTTACATACTTAAAAATATACATTGGTACCTAACCTATATAAACAAACATAACAAGATTCATCGACATTCCAATTTGACAAATTATCTAATACGAATCAACCTTAACTAAGTATTTCTTACAATTCAACGCAACTAAATTAGCTAAAACTTATAGATATAACTAAGATTTATATTTGAACTTGTACAACACCATATAAAATCACAAATCCCGACCAATTAAACAATATTTCACCAATTGTACGTTCACTTAGACTAACACTGTTTCGTCGCCGACATTCTCCCCCTCGTGCGCAGCACCCTTCTCTTTCTGCGGCGACGCGTAAGGGACGATCACGACGACTCTGGAACTGGGGCGCCTCATCACGCCTCCCGTTGTTGCGACGTCCACCACCCGGACACGTCCGTCAGGACCCGGATAGGTACGGTGTATCGTACCCTTCGGCCAGTGACCACGGGGTAAGGTGTGGTCACCGATGACGACGACATCTCCCACCTGAAGATCTCTCCCGGCTGCTCCTTGAGGCACCTGCCGCGGCAGCAGAGTGGGCAGGTATTCGCGCATCCACCTGTTCCAGAAGTGGTCGGCTAGGCGTTGTGCTGTCTTCCAGGTGTTAGGCCCAACCAACTCTCGGTCGGAAAAGACGCCTATGCTGGTGGCGCCACAGGATCGCCCAATTAAAAAATGGTTGGGCGTCAAAGCTTCCTCTTCTGTCGGGCTCAGCTCGGTGAGTGGTCGGGAGTTGACCACATGTTCTGCTTCCAGGAGTAGAGTATGCAGAACTTCTTCTCTGGGATGTCGCTCTCGGAGTGTGACGCTCAGTGCGGTTTTAATGGAACGCACCAGGCGCTCCCAAGCGCCGCCCATGTTCGGCGCCCCCGGGGGAATGAATTTCCAGGTTATCCCCAGAGGTTGTGCTGCGGCGGCTAACTCAGAAGTTTGCAGGGCTTCGATGGCTTCCTTCAGTTCTCGATTGGCACCTATAAAGTTGGTGCCGTTGTCGCTGAAAATGACTTTAGGCGTTCCTCTTCTTGCGATGAATCGGCGTAGTGCTAATATCATGGAGTCTGTAGACAAGGATGTTGCCAACTCTATGTGGACAGCTCTTATGGTGAGGCAAGTGAACAGAGCTCCCCACCTCTTCTCATGGCGACGTCCGATGGTGATGGTCATGGGACCAAAATAATCCACCGCCGTATTATGGAATGGCGGTGTCCCATGCCTCAGGCGCTCGATCGGCAGGTCTCCTTGCGGCAGGATCGTTGGTTTCGCTCGGTACGTCTTGCACCACTGGCAGGTGTTGGCTATTGACCGGAGCACAGTTCGTAGGCCAATCACGCAGTATTTCTGTTGGATCTCGTTCATCACGGTCAAGTGGTTGCCATGATTGAAGATGCGGTGATAATGTTCGATGAGCAGTCTGCCAACGTGATGTCGACCATCTATTATGGAGGGTCTCTTGAATTCACTGCTCACTCCGTATGCGGCGTCTAGTCGCCCGCGCAGTCGTAGTATGCCATCTTCCATCGTGACATCCAATTTTCTAAGTCGACTACTCTTCTGCAGTTGTTCGTTTTTCTGTAGCCTCTTGCAATCTTCTGGGAAACTTTCTCCCTGGCTTCGCTGTATTAGCAGCCTCTCCGCTTGTTGCATGAGGGATTGTTCTATCAGGATCAACTTCCTTTTTGGACCCTGCTCACAAATCATCGTTTTCGTTGTCAAGGTCTTCTTCCTTGCAGTCTTCTTCCAGGTGGGGTCTGCTGCTTCTTCCTTCTGTTTCGCGGCGTACACTCTTCTGGGCTTACATAACATCACAAATTGTAATACCCTCGCCGTTGCTCTTAGCAATCTCACCCAACTGGAGAAACGTTCGGGGTCAGGGGTCACACTATCCTTCTTCAAGTTTACTGTCGCAGTCACATTGGTTTCCTTTTCTTCACCAGTCTTTGTCAGCTTCGTGACCTTGGGTTTGGGCCAGTCTTCTTCGGTGGCGTAGAGAAATGCTGGTCCAGTGAACCACCTGTGGGTGACGCCAAAGTCGCTGGGAATTTTCCTCGTCGCATCGTCCGCCGGATTCATGGCAGTCGGTACCCAGCGCCATTGTTGTGGTTTCGTCGTCTCCTCAATCTCCGCTAGTCTGTGGGCCACGAACGTTTTAAACGACCTTGGGTCCGTCTTTATCCAGGACAGAACGGTGGTAGAGTCGGTCCAGTATACGGTTCTCGTCGTCTTCAGTTCCAGTTCTTCTCTGATGGTTGACGCTAGTCTGGAGGCTAGAAGCGCTGCTTGCAGTTCCAGTCGAGGGACTGATATGGGTTTCAGGGGTGTCACTTTGGCTTTCGCCGCTATCAAGATGACACTAACGCTTCTGTCTTCGCTCTCCGTCCTCCAATACGCGGCGGTTGCGTATGCCGTTTCGCTTGCATCGCAAAACATATGAAGCTCCCCCTCGGTGTTGTATGGGGATATACACCGGGGTATCACGATATGCTGAAGAATCTTCAAGGAGGCTAAGTATCTGTGCCACTTTTCGTTCTCTGGTGGCTTCACTTCTTCATCCCATCCGACTCCGCTTCTCCATATGTCTTGCATCAACTTCTTTCCTTGTATGAGGACAGGAACAATTAGGCCCATGGGATCAAACGTCGTCATCACGGCGCTGGTCACTTGTCTCTTTGTAGGCGCCGTGTCACCCTTGAGAACGTCGTTAGGTGTGTTCCGCAGGTTCGTGTTGAAGCCTAATGCATCTTGCTGTGTCATCCATTTCAAACCCAGCGTCTTTTCCTCCTTGTTGACGATAGAGACCTCGTTCTGGGCATCGGTGGTGTCAGTCTTCATTGTATCCAGCAGAGACAGTCTATTAGATGACCAGCCTCTCAGCTCAAATCCCGCCTTCTTATGGATGCTGTCGACTTCTGAGGCAATCTTCCGTGCCGTTTCTTCATCTCTAAAGCTATGGAGGTAGTCGTCCATATAATGGTTCCGAATCACTGCTTTTGTGGCTTCTGGGAAATCGTTCTTTACTTCTTCGGCGTTCTTGTTTTTTATGAAGATCGCAGTACAGGGTGAAGATGTGGCTCCAAATATCACCGAGGTCATTCTGTATTCCTTGCAGGGTTCGTTCTTATTCTCTCTCCACAGAAAACGTAAGCAATCTCTGTCTTCTTGGCGTATCCTTATCTGCAGAAACATCTCTCTAATATCCGCGGCTAGAGCAACTGGGCCTTCCCGGAACCGTAGTAGCACTCCAAACAGGGATTGCAGTAAGTCTGGTCCAGGCAACAACATATCATTCAAGCTCTTGCCATGCGCCTTGGCTGCCGCGTCGAACACAACTCTCAGCTTCTTCTTCTGCGGGTGTACCACTGAGAAGTGCGGCAGGAACCATCTTCTGTCGGCTCCAGTCGTCGGCGCTTGCTCTGCGTATCCTTTGTCCAATAAGTTCTGTATCTGAGCAGAGTATTGCTTTTTCAACTCGCCGTCCCTTTCTAGCTTCCTTTCCAGGATATGCAGGCGCTTCTCTGCTAGATTGCGACTCTCTGGTATTTCCTCGTTCTCTTTCTTCCATAACAAGCCAACTTCAAATCTTCCGTCTTCTAGACGCTTGCTAGTTCCTTCTAGTATCTGAAGGGCTCTCGCGTCTGCATCAGTGCTGGGTCGTTTCGGTGCTACTCCTAGGGACTCGATGGAGAAGTGATATTTCATGATTCGATCTAGGTCATCCTCTGGTTCGTTAAGATGTAGGCATGTGTCGATGAAGTTAATCGGTCTTGAGTCACAACCATGCAGCACCCAGCCGAGAGATGTCATCGAGGCCACAGGTTGTCCCGCACGTCCTCTCTTCATTGACCTAGTTACGATCAACTCCCAGTTGTCTTGGCCTATTAGTAGCTTAGGCGCCTGTTCCTCATAGCAGATGTACTGAGATATCTCCTTCAGGTGAGGGTACTTACTGATGTCCACTTCTGTGAGTCGCTGAGGGGTCAGGTTCAAGTTGTCGATGGTTCTGACTCCCTTGAGTGTAGACACTTTAGCGTGATGAGCTCCTTTGATGTTCAGTTGAAATCTTCTTGAGTTGGCGTTCAGTATGCACTTTCCCCCCACTGTTTGTAGGGCAAACGCTTCCGTAGGGCCCTCGGCTTCCAGCTCCTTCGCTACCTCGGAGTCTAGCAGGGAAATGGTTGATCCCTCATCAAGGAGTGCGAGCACTGTCACTGTACGTCTCGGGCCAAATAACTCCACTGGTAGCATCTTCAAATACGCCTTGTTGACTCTGGTTGCAGACACTAGGTTGGTTGTCACTTCTGTAGCTGTGTCGACTTGCTGCTGGTTGCTAGGGGCATGCTGCTGCTCGGATAGGGCATGCTGTGGTGCGACATCTGCATGCAACAAACGATGATGCCATCTCTTGCAAATGGCACATCCAGACCTCCTGCATGTGTCCTTGCGGTGTCTGCTGCGTAAACACTTGAAGCATAAACGTAGCTTCTTCACTATCTCCCATCTATCTTGGTTCGAAGCATTCAAAAATTTTCTACACTCGGTGAGATAATGTTCCTCTTCACAGTGTGGGCAGACGATCTTATATGTTCCCGTTGGAGTAGGCTTGTTATAACCTTCCCTTGTTACGTGGGTTGCATGCTTATTGAAGGCCCGTCGATTTTTATCTGTGTTCTCGGGCGTCGCGAAGGCCCCACATCTATCAGCTTCTCTATTTAAAAAGTTTGCAATATTTACCATTTCAGGCAAGTGACTGTCCATTTCCGCAGCATAGTCGTACCACCGGAACTTAATCACTGTTGGTAACTTGTCCACTATAAGCTTCACTATTTCAGGCGAGTGTAAATATTGCGGCTTAGAAAGTCCCTTTATAGCCGCCACACTATTGTTAATTTGGTTAGCAAACACACATATGTCACGCGCACTTTCCGATGGCTTATTCAATGTCTTTATCTTGTCCAGTTCACATAACACTAAAGCGTCTGGGCGACCGAAACGACGTTGTAATGCTTGCATCACCTCACTAGGCGTACAGTCCGAATACAGGAGGCTCTTGATGGCGTCGCGCGCCGCACTCTTCACTGCTCTCCTTATTCTCGCCATATTCTGCACATCGTTGAACATTATCGCTGTATCTTCATAAACAGTTTTGAAGGCCATCCATTCTGAGATATTTCCATCGAAATAAGGGAGCTCATGTATATATTTCGGCGGTTGTTGCTTCGTATTCAATGCCTTCACAATTTCCTTAGCGAAAACAGCGATGTCACTCTTCCCTTTGTCGCTCTTCTCAGCATGATGAAGTTCGTTGGCCACTTCGTTGTCCATCATTATTTCTTCATGCACTGTAGTCTGAACCCACTTCTGTACGTGAGCGGTGCGGTCCTCGGGTTCCTGGTCCTCATCAGAACTGATAGCCTCTTCTTGTTGAATGCGCTCAAGCCTAGCCCGGGCGAACGCCGCCGCAGCCTTGGCTTGTTCCAGCTCCAGACGCGCTAACTCTTCCTTGGCTTCAAATTCCTTCTTCCTTGACCGCGTTGATCTCACTGAAGGCGCGCGCGGGGGTCCCAGTGGCACTATAGTCATATTCGAACCCCATTCCTTCCTTTGACTTTGTTGTATAGGCGCTTCCTTAATGGCTTTCTTAGGTTCAGTTTGTCTTGAAGTACTAGAAGCCGTAGTAGTTCCCGTCGCTTCTGTTCCTGTGGTTGCTTCGGTGGTGCACGTGGCACTACTTGACGCCGTTGCCTCAGTTCCCGACGTAGTCGCAGCCGTCGACTCGGTGGCGCCCTCTGACGATTCTTCTGCTGACCCTCTGGTCCGCTGAGGCACCCCCTTGTTCGACCGCGTCACCGGCATCTTGATAAACTCTTCAATTATTCACTTGTAGCACTCGGCGAATCCGGCTCGAAGGACCATATGTTTCGAACGCAGTAATAAATTACGCGCTCTGGGACAACTCCCGTACGTAGTGCCGGTCGTACCGCTTAACTATTGCTACTGGGTAGCCGGCCCGTGGTATCGCCTTTGAGCGCCTTTTAGATGAATAAATGAAACACTAATTCTTTTCAAACACCACCGCACAACACTTTTCTTTCACTAAATAATTACTTGATTTCCAGTACTCATTAAGGCCCCGACACCGTTTACTAACGTACCACTAATCTTTACCTTATAGAGGCCCGCAAAAAATGTCTGTTTTCGACTAATCTTTTTCATTACGTGTTGTGCGGTTTTTAGCCTTTATTTATAAAAATCTTAAATCTATTTATACAATTTCACAATATTCTAATACTTAATACTATTTTCCACACATATATAATCTTTTTTGTACACAAATATTACTAAATTTTCCACATTCTTATATTTTTCTCGTAAATTGCGGGATTTACTTACAATTTTTTGACTTTAATACTATATCCCGCCCTTCCCTTATATAATAATCTTTCTTTACATACTTAAAAATATACATTGGTACCTAACCTATATAAACAAACATAACAAGATTCATCGACATTCCAATTTGACAAATTATCTAATACGAATCAACCTTAACTAAGTATTTCTTACAATTCAACGCAACTAAATTAGCTAAAACTTATAGATATAACTAAGATTTATATTTGAACTTGTACAACACCATATAAAATCACAAATCCCGACCAATTAAACAATATTTCACCAATTGTACGTTCACTTAGACTAACACTGTTTCGTCGCCGACAATAGGACTGACCTGACCTCCAGCCATCTTGTAACGTCATAGCTGTCAGTTCAAAACAGATAGGTAGGGTGAGCAAAACAGATATTTTTGAAATAATATTTTATAGGTATTTAAAATATTCCACTGACTGTTGTTTAAAAGAAAAATAGATATTATATTGTGATAGATATGATATTACCTGTGTTTATAATAAAACTAGTCTTGAAATATTTGCCTTTTTTAGTATTTATTTTCGATTCATTTGACGTGGTTAATTTATTTTTAAGAATCATCACTGGTAATTAAATCAATAGTTTCCAGTGTTAGATTCTCAATTTGGCTTTCAAATTTATTGTTGAACGTTAACGTTCAAGTGTTCGAAGCCATGGGAGTTTAAAATATTGTCTATAATATAGGTTTTTGGCATTCTGTGCATTTTTATTAACTCGCGGAGTTACGTTAGAGTTATTTGGTATTACTGCTTGTAAATATAAATTATAAAGTTTTATAATTTCAAAAGAGAAAAAATAACTTTAAATTTGAAAAAACGCACGCCATTTTGACATTAAAATAACAGTTTCTAATTTCATAGTGAAAAATGCCAACTTGACAGCTGTCATGTCCCTCTGGTGAAGAATTTAGAGGTTTTCTAAATTAAACTCAAAAGAAAGTAGATTATTAAGTATGGGTGATATATAATGACTATGAAACATGTATAAATATACATGTTTCATAGTCATTATACTATACACCTATTTGCAGACTTTTTTTCTTAGGTTTTAGTTTTTGTTTATCATTATTTATAACATTAATGTGCAATAATATTAATATGTTTTTTTAGATTGTACCACTGAAAATGAAGTTTTATGAAAGTGCAAGGATTTGCAATTTGCATTTTCAAGAATCAGATTATGATTCAACAAGGCACTTAAAACAAATAGCAGTTCCTACTATAACAATAAATGAAGAAGTAGTATCATTTTGCAAGGTAAATTTTAAATATCTATGTTACATTTTTAGCAACATTTTCAATTTGTTCAAATATATCACAAAAGGCAATATTTTGTAAAAGCCAATATTTTGCTTGGTCTGTACCAAGTAATAGTTCTGGCACTTATGAAAGTTATTCTTCACTTAAGGATATTGGAGTGAAACATGCTGGCTGCAATGTTGAGGACCAAACTAATAAAAACCAATGTTGAAAAATTCTTGAAAATATAAGATTAGCTCCTTAGCTAAGCTATATTAAGCTATATTTTCAAGATTTTTTTCCGCCGCCGCCACCGCCCCGCTGCCCGCAAAATTTGAGCCAGAGGCCTTACTTTCACACTGTAACATACAGCTTCTTTCATAATTTATAATACACATTTTTATCAATCTTAGGCTAAGGCTAAGTCTTAGAAGTGAACAGTGATGTAGATTTATTAATTAAATAAAACACTAAAATGGTAAGCAACTTTGTAATGTCCTAGGTAAAATAAAACAAAGGTTACCCTATTTAGAAAGAGAGGGTCTGCCCACAGTAAGCGAGATAGCGATACATAAGTTTTGCTTCAAGTAGGTATTCGAACTGTGGTCTCCATTTATTTTTATCTATACCTTCATGGTTTTTCAAAATGAAAGTGGTTTAAAAAGCCAAACAGTTCGAATTTGCCGAAAATAGATTGCCGAAAATAGACTATTTTACAGTAGGTAGCTAATTTCTTTGCAACAAACACTATGTAACTTCTGCACTGCTGCATTGTTCCTCGAAACGAAACTCACGAAACTTGATTGTCGAATTATTATCATGCAATGTAGCGATATAGCGATGCCGTTTTAACAATTGTAAACATCATAAAATAACAAAAAGTGAACTCACCAATAAACTTTGTGTGTTCCTTTTACTTTGCACATATTTAATGAAAGAATCCATCTCATAAAACCATGACAAACACGGTTTGTACGTCCCAGAACCTGACTGAATGGACTTTTCCACTTTATTCACTTCTACCATATAGGTAGATCGTAAATATTTAATTTTTTTCTTCACATCGTCCACGGTCAGTCCTGGAAGCTTCATCGCAGCTATAATACTTTTCAAGGCCGTATCTCTCGCGTTTTTGTTACGATATTCTTGTAAGTCATTTCTCCACAAACATTCTTGATCTCTATAAAGCGATAGAAATTTTGTTGTCGTTTCGGTGTTCCATTTTGTCAAGCCCATTGTAGGGAGAACTTTTTAAAACGACAAATATGAACAAAAACTTTGTCGTGCGTGATGGATTGGCCTTTTGGGTTCTGGCTGGCTAGCGACATAACTGACATGACACAAATGCGTTCCGTTCCGTTCGCATCAAGGTCGTTGCGTTGCACAAACCAATCCACTGCGCAGTGGAGGGGGAATTTAGTGGCGTAGGACGCTTTTAAAGAAACTGTTTTATAACCCATTTGGAGTGTTTAGCAAATGAAAAGGATAGAATATAACATTGACTTGGATTATCTCTGTGTTTACGTTGTGATAATCATGGTTATGATTATGAATAACGAATTGTTTTATTATATAGGTAATGAATTTAATTTCAATTGGGTCAAACATAATTTAATATAAATAAGTATAATGTAATGAAATGAAATGATATGAAATGAAATGATATTTATTTCTGTAAATAGATCTTTTAAAGACACTTTTACAAGTCAATATTTTACACTTTTTTTTTTAAGCTAGATGGCTCCGGCATTTCCTAGCTGACGACCTCTGAGAAGAAACGCCGAAACAAACTCAGAGAATCATAGTCTCTTTTAAAGTCCAGACATAGAATAGTAACAAATATGTGTCTTACAATGTAGGGCAAAGTCTGAAATGGCCTTTTGAAGAAAGAGCCATAGCGTAATTATGACATCCTTATTTTTATTTATTATCTTTTAAGTTTTTTAAACAGTTTTTATTTATACATATAAACAATCACTTTGTAATTGTATTAATTACTTATCTATTGTTATCATGTTTTATTATAAAAACCCTCACTGCGTAGTTATACGTTTATGGTACCTATACCCATTTATTTCAGTTCCGAGCGTACGGCACTCGTGGTTCGCAGCTGAAAACCAGCGTTGGGTATCAGTACTTGTATGAGCTGATGGCCCTTTTGGCACCTACATATTTTTTATTTTATGTTTTATCAATGGCTTTAATATTGTCTGAGTCAATAAATGCATCTTTCTTTCTACTTTCTTTATATTTGACCTCGTAGGTATAATGTCGGTTAGAATAATTTTATACATACAGAGCATGGGTATGTAAGTAGGTAGGTACTACGTCTATGATCTTTATAAGATTTTTATAAGCTTTAGCGATATTATAATTATATTAGCGGCCCATTCCGGCTCCGCACGGCATATGTGACCGAGGAACTCTATTCTATTTTCTAAAATAAAAATAGCCTAAGTTACTCCAGCCAGTGAAAGTCCCGTTAAAATCGGTCCAGCCGTTTCAGAGATTAGCCGGAACAAACAGACAAATAGACTAGACGCACAGACAAACATTAAAACTTAAAAAAAAAATTTTTTTGTAACCTACCATATTTACTTTCATAAACCATATTTACTTTCATAAACCATATTTACTTTCATAAAGGTACAAAAAAATTTTTTTTTAAGTTTATTATTTAGTGAAAAGCTGTTAAGTTGGAATAAACAGACACTTTAATTTTATTTATGTGAATTGTGTATATGTTACGGTAAGAGTGAATAATTGAAGATTATTAATAATTATCTATTATTATTAATAATTAGCGAAAGTCTAGGTTAAAGTGATAAATGTACATAAGTAACGCTCAAGGACCAAAAACAGCTCACAACGCGTTGTGGTCAATTTTATTAGTTGAGCTCCAATATGCAAGGAATTATAAAAACTAAATAAAATTAAAAGTTGTACTTAGGCCAGGTTAGGTTGTTAGGTTTTTTTTTATATATTCAAAAACTAAAAGTAATAAATTTCGATCGTTTATTCACTTTTACCAAAACATGTGGTTATTATTAATAATTTTGTAAAAATATTAATAATTTTCAATTAAAGTAATCAGATTTACCGTAACATATACATAATGTGTATTAGTGTCAGAAAGAAGCTATAGGTATTGTCATTTCGGCTGTTTTATCGTGCAGCGGTGTTAAACACCAAGCAAAACAACATAGGTAATATATCGCATCGGGACCGCGACCTTTGTTTGACTATCTTTGGCTCTCACAGTCTCTCTTCATAAGGCGGAAGATAAACGTTTTGAAAATTTGAGTCTCTTTGAATTCAACAAAATATGATTAAAATCTTTTTCGGACTTTAAAATTAGTAAACGTCATTTTTACTTTTGATGGCAATACAATATGAAACAGCTTTATTTTGCTACAACTCCTATGCTATGATACAAGCCAATTTTATATTTGCCAGCTATTACGATCCTGTCGCATAGACACGTCCCATATTCTACACTATTCTATTTGTGTACTCATGCACAACATAACTAATCGCTCCTAAGGCTGTTGGTAACTGTAGTCTCGTGTAATAGAAGAGTATTCTCCAGTGAAGCAGCACGCATCATTTGCGGTCAACCACAAACATCTTGAACAAGAAGTTAAAGCTTACGGTACGCGATCAACGAGGTGACGGTTTCAAAGATCAGTCGAGTTCTGCGTTATGGACTCGCGTTCTCTCGTTCAATTCACGCACGGAATAAATATTTTTAAGGCCTACTTACCTACTTTTAGCTGTTTCAAACACGTCCAAGTATGGACCGTTTCATAAATATAGGTCCAAAGAACGTTACGTACCTATGTATTTTTTTTTATACCACTAAGGTGGTAAACAATCATACGGCCCACCTGATGGTAAGCGGTTACCGTAGCCTATAGACGCTTGTAATACCAGGGGTTGTTGGCAGTAGTACATATACTGCCAACAATCCCGCAGGGTCGGCAACGCGCAAGTTAACCCTTAGGTATAAGGGTCAAAGTTCCCCTACTGCCAACACAACGTTTCGTCGCGGAGCACTGGCCACCTTGCTCACCGTAAGGAACACAACACAGCTCAAAGCAGTGTTATTTCACTTCGATTTTCTGCAAGGCGGAGGTACTGCCCCAGACGGGCAGCTCCAATTTGAGTGGAATTACTCCCACTATGCTATAAATGTCTTATAATAAAAAACATAAGTAAGCACTCTATTGTCGGATACCGTACCTACATACAAAATAATTGTCGGGAAAAATCTAAGGCTCGATAAACATTTACTTTTTGTTGCTACACATTTTCAACGCATTTTAAACTCTCAATTATTTAACACCGATTTATGAGACCGTCACTGTGTCGCACAGTGTTACAAAAGTTGCAAAACGATAGAATCATCACACATAAAATATTACGTACACAACACAGCTGAAAAACACGATCAAGGAAAACGTGCGTGACAGACGAAAGTGTTTTACTTGAGAGTCGATTCACACTTGTCCGTTGATATATTGTGACAACATTTCACTGATGACGTGATTCTCACTGTCTAATTTATCAGTATTATCGTCTTTACAAAATAAACAAGAACAGACAGTCAATAAAAACTCCTTTTTTAGGATTTCGTACGACAAAACGAAAAAGGGAGTTATTCCCAGTTGTCACCACCGTCTTCGTCACCACTGGTGACAAATGGGAAAAAAATTCCCATTTGTCACCAGTGGTGACGTCCCCAGTGGTGACAAATGGGAACGGCCACTCTTTTTGTTCCCAGTTGCCACCAGTGGTGACAGATGGGAAAAATAAATAGATACGTCCCCAGTAAGGCGGGGCTAGAGCTGAATATATAGTGATGTGAATTCAATTTTTTGACACGAATTATTTTAATTAGATGATATATTCTATTATAAAATGTACATTAAAACGAGAGAAATAAAACTTTTACACGTCACTTGGAAGACATAATTATATTTTTATAAATCACAATATTTATAGTAATCGAAATTAAAACTGCATAAGTACAGTTTTTAGTACTACAACTATTACAGATAATTATTTACGTAAAACGATTTTCTTAGGTTTTTTCACAGTTTCAACACATGGAATGACGTCTATTTATGTAAATTTGTAATAAAATAGCACTTAATGAATACTTAATTACAACACATTTACAATAATTTTCGCACTCCCATCCTGCCGATAAACCCCCCTCCACTATGCTGTTGTCGGTTCGTAGATCAGTGACGTCACACTGATCAGTACATTCCTAACAATGTCAGGGTCAAGTGCGTCGTGCAGTTCTGGTGCAGTTTCGTTAGTTTTTATAAAAAGACGTCATGGAACTATTATGCTTCGCGCAGGATATCATATAAAAAGGAAACATAAAAGTGGGTTAATTGTGTGGGAATGCACCAAACGCAGACAAAACTGTAAAGGAATTGTTAAAATAAAAGTAAGTTTTCGGCCTTTGTTTAAAAATTCTATTATATTGTTGACATATTTTTTAAGAGTTTATTTATGTTGTAAATCTTATGTTTAATTATACAAGAGTTAACAAGAACGAATATACTTGGCACAATAAAACTTGAAACAATTTAAATCTAAAAAATGACGTGTAAAAGTTTTATTTCTCTCGTTTTTTAATAGAATATAAATATCATCTAATTAAAATAATTAGTGAAATAAAATTGAATTCACATCACTATATATTCAGCTCTAGCCCCGCCTTACTGGGGACGTATCTATTTATTTTTCCCATCTGTCACCACTGGTGGCAACTGGGAACAAAAAGAGTGGCCATTCCCATTTGTCACCACTGGGGACGTCACCACTGGTGACAAATGGGAATTTTTTTCCCATTTGTCACCAGTGGTGACGAAGACGGTGGGGACAACTGGGAATAACCCCGAAAAAGGAACCCCTACAGGATCACTTCGTTATCCATCTGTCTGTCTGTCAAGACCTTTTTCTCAGGAACGCGTTATCAAGCTGAAATTAATATCAAATAGGTATTTGATATTAAGGGATTGCAGACTTGAGTAGGTACTCAAGTCTGCAATCCCTTGGAGATGTGGAAATCGAACTTTTAAGCCAACGCAAAGGACGGTCGTTTAATGCCGCATATTTTGACACTCGCAATCAAAACCTATTTGGTCTTTCCGTACCTACTAAGTATATTAGACAATGTCATAAATTTATAGCACAAGAAAAGGAAAAAATCAGAAATCCTTAAATTTGTAAAAAAAACCTACAACTTACTTAGTTACCAACAAGTTTGTACGGAATCCTGGCCTCAGTGCACGAGTCCAATGCACACTTGTGCGGTTTTTAGGGTACTAATGTTGAAAAACGAGAATTAGTACGCGGAACCGCAGGCTACCAGGCTATCAGGTATATAATATACGCCAGCAACATCAGTGGCATCGCGCGTTGTCATTTCGACACCTCGTTTGTTGAGCCTCATATGCTCAGTAATTTTACTGGCTACATTATTTATCTTTGAAATGAGAACACAACACAATATTGCTGAGCGCCAGAATACTTGGCAATGCTTTAATAATAACCCAAACGATTTCAGCAGCAGACTTCTGATTGTGAATGTTGTAGAATTCCAAGGAGGATTTTAAAAGGCTCTACGAGTGATGATATAGGTGGTGGCATAGTCATCCTGCGCTCCCTAGGCAATCTTGCTGTCTACGTCACTTTCTCATCACAGCAAGAACTTTATTAGGTTGCTCAATCCAACACGAAAGAACGAGATAATTTGATACCTTAGATACCACGGGATAGCACTGGGTACAACCGCCCCTTGATACTTGTTCTTTCGATGATTAAACATGACAAAACCAATAACAATATTATGAAATAATTCCTAACGTAAAGAAACCTTAGTTTTGGGACAAAATTGTAATCAAAATTAGATTGCAGTATCAATAAAACATGAACTGTACCTACTTATAAAAAATCTCATTCCGATGGATGTATTTTCTCTTCCATCGTAGTAGGTACGGAAACGGATATTGTATCTATTTTTTATAAGTTTTATGGTCATCCGCAAAACCATCGTTCGTGAGACCTGGTTTCTAAATTTGATTGACACTTTATAGAAATTATTGTATATACGTGACCAAATAAGTATTTTACTTGCATTATGAAATAAGCATGGTTTTTATTATTATGACCTCGATATTGCAGAATGACAATCGAACTGTTTTTAAACGCCATCCTCAGACTTTTCGACCAAGGAGGTGGTTTAATTAAGATGGGAGAGAAAATTATCATTTGATCATCATAAAATAATTAAATTTTTCTCATTAATATTCTTTCAAATCTAGGTGTGTATTGCCCTTAAAAATGTAAATTCTACCAATTAACAACTACAATGTTTTCCCATTTCTCTGTAATTACGTTGAATGTCATTGGCTCGTTTACGTGCAATTAATTTAATTAACATTTAAGAAAGACAACATTGCACTCGTATGTAAGTTGTGCCATAAATAAAAGTGAGCCTGATTTGGCAAAAAAAAACATTAACCCGTGATTGATGGTGGTGTCTAAACTTTATAGATTTCTACAAATAGTATCTATGGATGTACAGCACATTAAGCTATCCAAAACTGTCAGTTTCTAATTAAAAATGGACCTTATTGCTTTATGTTAACGTTGAAAATCTATCAAGTTTTGACAGATTGGGGTAGCTTGATGTGCTGGCCTCTGTACTTACTTATTAGAAGGATAAATGAATAGAGTTTGTGTACACACGCTAATATACCAGGCTATATATTTACAATTTCAGTAAAAACCTCTCATTTAAAGCCTACACACAGTTCAGTACACTGCTAAACAGTATGGAGGAGCTCATAGAATTCCACAAGGACCGGTAATATGCCAACCAATCCCAGCGACCATTACCAGGTCGTCCGTCCATTTCGTTGGAGGCCATCCTACGCTGCGTTTTCCAGTGCGTGTTGTCCACTAGAGAACTTTTTTGCCTAAGCGGCCATCTGTTCTACGAGCTATGTGTTCCGTAGAAGAACTAAACTAATACCATTACCAACTAATTACCATCATAGCTGAAAGGATTAGCAAGCTGAAGTGCCAGTCAGCGGGGCACACACATAGCTTGAAGAAATGAGAAGTTACCTTATAATGAAGTTGTAAAGCTAAGTAGATCACAGAGAAGCCGTATGTACTTTTAAGAGAAGAAGGGCATAGTGGAAATAATTCCACTGAAATTAGACCTGCCCAACGAAGTAGGTATCTCCGCCTGCAGGAAATCGTTCCTGAAGGTGAGCAAAGTCCGCGAGTAAACGTTGTGGGCCGTATGCTTGCTCGCCACCTTAGTGGTATAAAAAAAACATGACTTCATCAGTGCTGTAACTAGGGCGGTGCAAGTGGTGCCCAGGCACAGGGCGCACACCCTGAAGAGACGAAGAAATCACCAGACCAGCAGTTTTAAGGGCGCAGTTATAGAAGTGCATATAAAGCTAGTTACGGTATTGCACTGGACTTGATTACATATTTTCAGTAGGTAATATTTTTATTTAAAAAAAGCAACGGCATTTAGGCTGTCAACTTTCGACAATTTATATTTTCGTGGAATGATTAATAATCGTTTATGGTTGATAAGACACGGTAAATAAACTAGGAAATACATTCCTTATTCGTTATATGTAGGTACTATTTTTGGCTTAGGAATTCATTTCCCCGTAAAGGCATGGCAACAAAATTACTAATTAGTCAGTCTGTTCCTGTTCTGTAGATTAAAACTAACAGTACCCAGTATGTATTAACTAAAACAAATTCTCATGTTAAATGCACAAAACTTTGGATTACGGAGCCTTGGTGTCTCGGTGAGCGTTTTCGCTAAATATATTATTCTCTTAGAAAAAAACTACTGCAGCTACAAAGAAGATTAGTAGCTTTCCAGTCTGCTATAATTTTATTGTGTCAAAACGTTGATAACTTCAAATGGTTTATGTTTACACACGACGGAACGGAGACTAATAGTGCTTAAGTTTTGTCTACCTACCAAGTCAGAAAGGTCTTGTCTAATTGGGCAGCCATTTTGATTCAATTGAAAAAACAGACCTAGGGGCCTCAAATCTGATAGTTTGTGACAAAATCATCATAATAATAAAATTGTTTTTGACAGTTTTGTCTAGTAGATAAATCTGTCAATCCTTGTGTCATTTAGAATTTACTAGCAATAGTTCGTTGCGTCTCGTATAAACGGGCTGACGACGTGCCTAGAATGCGTGCAAGGCTTGAAGATATTATCTAGGCGTCGTCTTTGAGTCGTGTCATGATCTTTGCCACTTACAAACCTACAAACATAGTCAGACGTAAGTAGGCAGGTACTTACTATTGGGTCAACGTCTTCTTTATACCTAAGCTGTAGATAGAGGAACAGAGGAAGCGATTTTACTAAAACTCTGATTGCGGGCGACGTGTAACTTTACTTAGCATAATATTCAGAGACGATTCTTAGCTTATAAACGCTTTTTGTATTGATTTTTCTGCTAGTCTTTTTGTAAATAAAATTACCAAACCTTTAGTGATAATAATATAACTGGCTCATTTGTTTTTCTCTGAAATTCTTACGAGCAATAGCAGCTTGGAGTTTGAATTAACGAATTTGGAGAACGAGTAATAGCAATAAGCTCGCCCCCTATTATATGGGACCTAAAAAAATACCTGCGAACTTTCATCGTACCTGCATCAACCGCGGTATATCGGGGACACCTCTGCCTAACCCTTCGGGAATACAGACGTGATTGTATGTCCAATATTTCAAGGCCAGTCTTACTTTCATCTTTGCTAAAGGCGAGACATTACCGCCGCCTTATACAGCAAACTTGTCCCGCTTTCATTACTTCAAGCAAAGTAGCAAGTAAACACAACATGTGCTTATCGCGTCATCGTGCATAGATGCAGGAAAATTAACGCGAAATCAGATTCCTTTTCACTGGCGACGGCCCAATATGCTTAACTAACTGTAAAATGTTTCTTTGCGATCGGCTGTCGCGTTTTAAGACAGTTACCTACCCATACACTCATTGGCATGACACACAATACTATCGGCCCCACAGTACGCGGTCGCCTTCATTCGCCCGTGCGCCAACATTCCGTTAACCGCCTCTTCGCTTTTCAACACGCAAGTCGGTCAATAACAATTCTATCATGCAAAAAAGTTTTTAATAAAATTCGAATAAAGATAACAAAAGTGAACGCACCCTAATCAGACGTTAAATTTGGCGGGAAGTTAGAACAATATGGCGCGTGTATATTTTGTTGTTTTCGCGCTTATTTTAGTGCTGTCCCCATGCGAGATGAGAAGGAGGAAGATTAAGGATTATCCGACGGATAAGCAGTTGACTTTGCAGAGGAAAGAGACAACGCCTGTGGACTTTACGAGACTAGTGGTGATGAGAATGGTGTATGGGTTCGCAAAGGTTCTTGGTTTTGAGGAGCCGATCGGTGAAGTGATGAACGGTGCCTTCGTCCCTCCTGGAGCAGACGACGATGACTTTGATGATGATGATGATGGTGATTTCTTTGACGATTATTAATTTAAAGTGTTTAAAGTGCATACTTCGATACCAAATAACTTGCATTTACCCAGTTATGTCTTGTTGTAAAATATTTAATTTTATTTGTTAATAATTTATTTAGCGTAAAACTTAAGTAGCATAAAAGGGGCTCGTGGTTAAGTGATAACTACGCTGATCAACCGATCTGCAGGATTAAGCTGCACTAGCTATGATCATTCTGTGAATGAGTGACCATTCCTAACACACCCCTCCTAGCCTCGGAGAGCAGGTAAAGCCATCGATCCCGGTTGTCATGCGTACGCATACGGTAACCGTTAGTGGTAGTTGAAACTGGCAAACCACATCGATATTGCCCAGAAAATGGTTTGCGGATTAAGTTAGCACAAAATGTTAATTGCTAAATTGTCTGATTAGTCTTCAATAAGATTTTTTTATTTAATAGGTATGAATTTTATGCAGCTTTTTTTAAATAAAAATTTCAATCATGAATAATATGAATAATTTATGTTCGCAAAGAAGTGAAACTACACGCTCGTGCCCCGATCAGATATCGTTAGTCGCTCATTATTTAGGTTCTCGTGTGATATCAAATACTTTGTCTTTTTCAACAAAGGTGCCTAAAACCATAAAATTTGTAGAACATGTTCACTATGAAAATAACCATCTTATTATTTTAAAAATAAATCAACTACCTTATTGCACTACCCTTCGATTGAAAAAATATATCTTAATTTTTTTTTATATATGCACGATACCAATTAAATTATGAAAGCAAATTTGAGTAAATACCGTCCGAGGTAGATAGATATCAAGCACAATAATAATTACTATAAATTATTATAATATTTAGCGTAGTGGCAGGTTCGATCCCCGCATGGTATAAACATAAAAATTTGATGATTCATGATCTTCAGGTAGTTTTTTTAAGTCCGGGTCTCAGTGTTTGTGAACGCACCCACGATACTGGAGAAGTCTTTCGTGCCGTAGCGTTAAAAAAAAAAGAATAACTTCCTGTAACTGGTGCCTATTTATGTTGCCTGCCTGTTATTTTAATCAGTGTCTAGAAAAGGTGTAATAAGTGTTAAGTAGTTAAGACACGACTAGGCGAAACAAATGTCATGACTCCAATTATTTTTATTAAAAAAGTTGTGTTGGTATAAAATGATTCATTGTAAACGGACTCCCATTTTTTAAATGATACGATTTAACATTTCTTGTTTTACAAAACTAAAGGCCTATATCACCAAATCCGAGTACCTAAGTTATTAAACCAAGTAGGTTAATTTAATTTAGTTGGCAGATTTTATTTTTAAAATCTCTTCTCTTTTTGGATATATTCTGTGAGTAGCGGCTAGGTAGCTATTCAGATATGGTGAAATCGGCCCTAAAATTACCGAAAAACTTTATTATCTACGAAATATTCCAATTAATTAGTATGGTATCAATATTAACAAAATCATTGTTTATTTATATGTAGGTACATAGGCAATTATTGTCTAAATGTAAAAATTATCTGATTTCTTTATTGTTTATTTCTTAGTTTTGTTGCTAAAAATGTTCTTATGTTTTTAGTCTTAAGTTTTTCTTTCGCAAAGTTTTTTGTGCGTCGACTCTTTTATTTATAAATTTAATTTATTAACAATGTACCTGGTAGATGCTAGACTATTGACTTGTGCTCAATTTAAATTGTAATATAAATTATTTTTTATGTCATTTTTAATTTAATTTATCTTTCATGTTATAAAGCCATTCGTAGCTTAGATTCCTCTTTCTTGTACCCACTGTCGTCCGATTGTAGCCCGGATCTACATTTCTACTTAACCAAAAGAGGGGCACAGAGTACTAACACTTGTCTTTATATCAGATACAGCATAGCACATATAGCCTGTCCGATTGTCGCACGTTTGTATCGAGGCAGTGCCGAAAATAAATCGATACCGATACCTACATCTGTTTCGTCGCTCGCTAAATAAAAAAAAAGTTTTTCCTGCGTTTAATTATTGTTTAGTATATAGAACATCAGATAATTAAAACAATATTGGAGAGATTGTTGCGCGGTTTCTTCCCTGCAAAAACTCTAGGCGGCAGTGAAGAGCAAGCATTTAGAAGAGCTGTCTACAATGGAAAAAAATAATCCCCAAAAATCCCCCAAAGATCCCCGTTCTACCCAGTAGACTAGGTAGAACATTTTGGACATCATTTTTTCAAGATAGAGCTTGAATAAATAACTTAACTGACTTTATAAAACATTTAAAAAAGAAATAAAAACCTTATAGTATTATCTTCCCTCTCCAAAAAGTATATTCGTCATAAATCCTCATTACAATCAAGAAACCAAGAAGGCTGATCATCAAAGCCTCTATCTTGCGATCCTTCGTTGTCGACCTCATCAACAAAACCTTCTTGCGATCCTTCGTCACTACATTCTTCTCCATCTCTAGTTTGGGCATTTTCCCCGCATCCTTTCATCTTTCTTATTAGATCTCCCCACTTTAGATTCACACAGCAGAAAGGGCAGCTGCCTTCTATAGGCACATACTCTCCTGGTACCAAGAATAGGTCTGCCAAACATGTCATGTGTGACAAAAGTTCACAACTGGGATTTAAACAGGTGATCTTTGCTTGGCCATGTTTTATGTATTCTGAACATATCAAACATTCCTCTTCAGGGAGTATAGTATTGGAATCTTTGGGCTTTAAGTTTTTACTTTTCACTGGTCCTCTGCATATTGTCATGTGATCTGGTGGTTTCCTTTCATCCTGAAGTCAGAGTAAATGTTAGATTTGTGGAAAGTGAATATAACTTCCTGTTTGGTCTAGTAGTCGCAAGCGCAAGTTTGAGATCCTGTTTTGTATGAAATAGAATAGAATATTCTTTATTTCATACAATAAACAAAAGCCAAGTACACGTTTATAAATGATAGAATGGTTTAATAGGCGGTCTTATCGCTAAAAGCGATCTCTTTCCGACAACCTTCGGATGGACTCAAGAGAAACGGAAAGGCGACTAATAGGTACCTAGTCTGGCGCACATAAAAATAATTACGTCAAACGGGGCGAATAGGGATGCAGGGGTGAATCGAGAAAAAACTTTGATGAAGGGATTTTCAGCTTCAATAATAATTATAGTTTGATACCAACATGATCTAATGGTTTATTATAATTTAGGAACAATTTTATAGTTTTTCCAACAAATTATAATAATTAAAGCTAAAAAATTCCTTTCAAGTTTTGTCTCGATTCACCCCTGCATCCCTATTGACCCCGTTTGACTGTTTAATAGATAGATACTGAAAATAAAACATACAAATTACAATATTGTACAAAAAGGCATATATGAATGTTTAAAAACTGGCCGTTTCCCGCAGTTTCACTCGCATCTCAAAGGAACCAGGCTGAAAACCTTAGATATTTGATCCATGCAGGACGACTGCTATACGCAATGATGATGGTCTCAAGGAATTTATGAGACACAAGCCTATGTCCTTCCACAGTGGCGTCTTTACTTATGGAGCAGGTTGTGCGTTGCACACGGGCGCAGCGGTCCTAGGGGGCGCCGAACACCAGTTGCTGCGACCGCCGGCCGGTCGCGGTTATTCTAAATACTGTCAACAGCACATCATGGCATCCAAAACTGTCAAATTTCTTCAATCTATTTTCAATTTAATCTCCAATCAATAGAGTTTATTATCCATTGGGTTAATTTGACAGTTTGTGGTGTGCTGTTATTTGTACCCATTTCATTTTGACCGCGCGCTTGCTAGAGAGCTCTAGGGTAATAATTGCATTGCACACGGGCGCTACATGGGCTAGAGACGCCTCTGTCCTTCTTCAATAGATATATGTATATATCCTTACTAATATTATAAATAATAACTCTGTCTGTCTGTTACACTTTCACGCCTAAACAGCTGCACCGGTTTTGATGAAATTTTGTACAGAGATAGATTAGACATTGGAGAAGGACATATGCCAGCTTTTGTCTCAAACAGCCCTTTGGGATCCAGGTGAACCGCGGGCAACAGCTATTACAAATAACTTACAGGAAACTCTTCACAATATTCAGTCTCCAGCCATCTTATGACCAGAGGTAGACGCCACCATGGACCCACACGAAGCATCTCACTGAGCACTCTCAGTTTGAACTTAAATTCAGACTCCTTTCTTGGAATCTTCTTAAGATTTAGATGTTGAAGTCTTATTGTCTTTGATGGATTCTGCCAGGCCCATTCAAACTAAAAAAAAGTGTTGGGTACTTACATTTATTTATTATTTCCTTTATTTAACTTTTTTCTTATAAATTATATTTTTACATATTTTTATAAAATAAATTAAAGACAATTTAAAAATATAAAAAATAGAGGCCCACCGGTATCAGGAACAGGGTCCAAGCTACCGGCGGTCAGGGCTCCAGAGAGAGGAATCTCCTAACAATACGAGCCTTATTGACTACAATAGTCCTGTCAGTGATGATGGACCGTTCCCAGTACAATGTGATATTGCCATTTTCGAGAACTGGGACGGGCACATACCTATAATACGGTACCTCCGATGCCACAAGAGTGTATTTCAGAGCAAGTTAAAATTATTTGTGAAAAAATTTTTACATGTCAACCTTGACAAGTCAGACCACTTTATTATTGGAACGAAGTTCCTTATCGCGCGTTGTGAAAGGGGGCTAGACGGAAAAAATTCTTACGAAAAGTTGTCACGACACTTTTTGCTTGTCAACAATATTTGAATTTCGAATTATTGAGTGAATGACAATATTTGAATTTCGAATTATTGAGTGAATGACAATATTTGAATTTCGAATTATTGAGTGAATGACAATATTTGAATTTCGAATTATTGAGTGAATGACAATATTTGAATTTCGAATTATTGAGTGAATGACAATATTTGAATTTCGCGCGTTGTGAATTGTTGAGTGTATACAGGTTTTTTTATTTTTAATTATTACATTTTAATGAAAGGAACTTCATTCCATCCGGGTGTCCCATGACACCTCTCAAGTTTTATTATTATTATTTATTAACAGGCAGGCAGTTGAGACAACTGATAATAGCTTGTATCCTGCTATTCATGGCTAAGTTAGTTTTTGTAGCTGAGATGTTTGTCCAGTAGATTTTTAAATTGGTTGACATTTTGGGCTGCAATTACGTCCTTTGGCAGTTTGTTCCACTCTTTAACTAACTTTAACTACTATTTACAAAAACATTATTCGGACTACTGACTAATGATAATGATCTAACAATGACTGGAGAACAAGGGTAATGAGTTTAACAGTCTTTGTATGTCTGTATGTATGGATGTTCAAATTCAGTTCAGATAAAATGTAATAAACATAATAATGTACATTGAGTTACATAATATATTTTTAGTACTTACTCTAAGAGCTGAAATGTTATTTGGAAATCCATGTACTATCATCACCATTTTCCTACAAATATAGATGCTTATTTTAGAAAAATAATTATAACATTTTTTAAGTTATAAAAAAATATAAGTATGTTTCTAAAAATATTATATTCAGATCCATTTATTGACTCCAGACATGAATGATTTTTAAAAATCCACCCATTTATTTATTAGAATAATAACAAAAGTTTACAATAATGTAAAGAGTTTGATAATGGCTACATTAGTTTGTAAACTGGCAAAGTAAAAGTATTAATGAGGTAACATACTTATTCTATTAATAATTGTAGGTATGTTATGGTCCTAAGCACAACTTCTACACTACAGGTCTTGGGTTCGATTACAATGTCAAGCAAAACAACATACTCTGATTTATTATATCATCAAAAAAGCGCTAACGTTATACTTGTAATAGCCTTATACAGTTTCTGCTCAGGGGAATAATGCGTGATTTTAAGAATATACAATCTATATTGTACTTACCAAGGTCCTTTATTATTAGTACGATAAGCACCCCCAGCCCAGGTACCTCTATTATGTTGCATAATTCGTCTATTTGGATCCCGAGTGTAACCAATGTATGTGCGGCCCTTGTATTTCGGATTGATATTAAATAGTAAATACACACCAAAGAAATCTTCAACTATTTCTGGATCTGCCATATTTATTTTACCTTTGAGCCTTATTACTTTTTCTGCAGTTTGATAGTTAAAAATGTGTATTTTGGGTTTTTTATGAGTGCCGGGTAGAAAACTTTGTTTGTTTGTTACGATTTGATTATTTTGACAGCCAGCAACAGCAACAGCCACAGATGATGAATAATTTAAAGCAAATCTGAGTAGCTGACAGCTGATCGACTAAGTAGGGTAGGTTTTATTGATTTCGTTTAATTTAGAGACAACAAGTCAAGTTTTTATTTTAGAAATGAAAGTTGAAAGTTCCTTTTTTTATGGGGTTGGAAATGCTTGATGCACTACCCACCGCTCCGGGGAGAGTGGTGGGGTGTATCGAACTCCGCTCTGAAAAGAGCGATCTACCGACTAAAACCAACCTCAGCGTTTCTCGTCACCACTTTAGTTCTGGGACTACGGTAGCGCTGTTGCAATCGTCCGCAGACACGGCAGCTGGCGGAACGCCCATGCATACCAGTATTATATATTAGTTTACGCATGCAGCACCCGTAAGGGGAGAGAAACGTAGACGTCCCCTTCTTCCACCGATCCGCTGAGCGAGGAAACTACAAACCGCGTCGCCTGCTCGGGCCTTGTGACTGGGCGGACGGACTTCCTCAAGTCCGCCACCCGTGGCTGTTTATGGTGGTTGGAACAGGGCAGGCTGAAAGTTCCTACTTTAACTTACTAATAAAATTTCTTATTTTTACATGTGCTACCGAAATTTATTTCTGATAAGCCTCTATTTTTTTTACCACTGAGGTTTGCCACCTCAGTTGTTGTATAGATAGATCTGATGACGTAAACGAACTAACTAAAATAAATCTGATCATGGAAATGAACTAACGAACCTTCGAACAATATTATCTGTAATACGACTATTTCGATGTAGAACGAAGAAATATAATAGAAGGAATTACGTCAAATAGTCAGTTATTAAATATTACGCGAATGTGGAACAGAATGTCAACTGATGACTAGGCAGCAAGGTCTCATACCTTAGCCCGTTCCGTCAGGAACAAATTAAAAAAAATTAAGAATGTCACTTTGTCAAATTCATGTCAATTTTTCAGAAGTCAACTACGCAAAGTTTACAAAATACTTGAAAATACACAGTATTTTTTCATTTTATGCATATAACATGCATACATTTTATTGGATCTAGTTCTAGTACATAAAATGGCTGATAACAAACCTTCCAAAATAAACCAAAATATTTGCGGACTGTGAGTACATAACCTAACCGGAAATATTTTCCTTTTGAGCACATATGTTCATTATTTTATTCCTGTATCTCTGGTCATTTCTGTTTTAGTAGATAAATTATTACAATCGCCATCAGGTAATAAAATCATTGTATAAACGTTTCAGTTGCAGCGAAAACCCGAGCAAATACTGCTGTCCACGATGCGAACTGTTCTACTGTTCCTTAGACTGCTACAAATCAGAAAAGCACCAACAATGCTCCGAGAGTTTCTACAGAGAATGCATCAACGAAGAGTTGACGTCACATCACGCTGACGACGAATCCAGAGACAAAATGATGGACATTTTAAAAAGAATGCATGATGAGGACAATATAGACATTGATGACCTGATAGAATATGACGATGAACCGGCAGATTCTGATGATGAAGCTGAAATAGATCTAGAAGATCGATTAAAGGATTTAAACCTTGATGATGCAGATGCAGTATGGAATGCCTTAACTGAGGATGAGAAGAACGAGTTTGAAGCCCTATTAAGTCAAGGGGATGTTGGATCAATTTTGCCGCAATGGGAACCATGGTGGGTTTATCGTAGGGAGAAAAAATTAGTAGAAGATATCGTGATTGATGACAGTGAGGCACTCAAGAAGTGTCCGGTGTTGAAAAATGTGCCAAAGTTTGAGACTTTAACAGTAAGTATTTTGCTAGTAACTATAAAATATTACTATTTTATCTATTTACAGACGCCAGGAGGTCGAGCTATCCAAAACTGTCAAAAATTCTCAATTGAAGATGAACCTTATTATTTTGGATTAAAGTTGGAAATCAATCAAAGAAATTTGACAGATTGTGGTACCTTGATGGCTGGCCTCTGTACATTTGTCAATGGTTGGATTTTGGTGGACATCATAGGAAATATAGCGGGTAATATTTGGAGAATGATAGCTATCCTTTCCAGACAGTCAAAGATGGCAAGAAATTGGGCTGCTGTATATCAAATACTTAAATGTGAAAAATCCAACACAGCTTATACTTACATATTGGTTGATCAGCATATAAGCAACAACATTTTATGGAAATCAATTAACCTTTTTTTTTTCCTCCATGATAATACTCATACTCAGGATATCCTTCTTCATGAGTCGGTTTGTGAACTGGCCGTCAGGCTGACAACTCAATCTATTAAAAGATCAATTAAAAATCAAGACAAATTCTAATATCTAATAATAGGTAAAAAAAAACACTTAAAACATTCTTTTTTTTTGAACAAAAAAATCTTGTATTTTTGACATGCCATGCCGTTGTTGGCGTCGTGAGTAAGTTTTAATTTGACATCTGTACATGTCCGTGGCGGTCAAAAGGTTAATCTCAATATTATTTACTTTAATGTATACTAATATAAATACTTCCAGGGTGTCCAGCCTTCACCAGCGATCAAAAACAACATAACAAATGTGTTAGCTGCCTACGCATTCGTCATCAGGTACTTCAATGGAGAAATAGAGCCAGCAGAAGCTGTCATATGTTTACTGAATATCTGTGATAATTTGGACAACAATACCAACTTCGATGATCCTGCTGTTGCCTTGGAATCAGTTGCACAGAAATGCCTACAGGTACCTTTAATTATAATAATATATTAACAACAGCGTCATTACAGTTGTGGATGTAGCTCGACTGCTCCTCTAGAGATTCCCAAGGTGGAGTCAGTGTTTTTGGGTTTTTCTATAAAATTCTTCGTAAGAGCTCGATACAATCGAAAATCAAATCAAAATATCAAAACATACCAGAGAACTGTTAACATTAATATAACTGCTTAACTTTTCGGGGAACACAGAAACGATGATCTGCTTATGTATGTTAAAATAGATATAATTTGTTGCCTGTGAGCGGGATGAGTAAAATACAAAACTTATACAACACATCTTGTTAAGTCTCTTCCCAAGTCATTACTACATGTTTGGCATAAACAACAATTGTTGCAAATGTCTACAGTGAGCATGCTGCCAAGCATGCCCCAACAAACCTATCATTTAAGACGCGAGGGAAGGACTCCCCGATTGAAACTATTCCACGAAATTGATCTGTGTAGTGTCGTAAAGATATTCAGAAGGATTGCTTGCACCATCGCTGCATCATGCACGCTGTTCATGCTTGTCATCAGTAAGATAGGGATCAAATGCATAAACTAAACAAAACGCATAAATAGTTGTATAAAGCACCAAGTGTTAGAGTTAACCGAAATAAAAATATTTAAAACCGAAAATGTATTCAGCCTAAATCTCATATTCTCCTTTAGAATGGTTGACACAACAAACCACTAAAAACATAATATTAATATAATTTATGAACTTTAAAAAATCTAAGCCAATTTGAAATATTTACCTTGATTTATAATGATAATTATTTCTGTAAATATGTACTTCTTTTTACAAGTCAATATTTTCCATTTTTTCAAACTAGATGACGCTGGCAATTCTTAACTGACAAATTAATGACGAATTTGCAAATCCAATCAAAACTAAACCTCCTAAGCCAATTTGAAATGTTTACCTTGATTTATCATGATGTTTATTTCTGTAAATTGTAGATCTTTTTACAAGTCAATATTTTTCATTTTTTAAACTGCATTTTCTAACTGACAAATTAATGACGAATTTGCAAATCAAATCAAAACTAAACCTTTTAACAAATAATTTTAACCTTCTATAATTCCAGAGTGACCTCATACAGACCGATGAAGCTAGTATCAAAGTCATGAAAACAGACACATTCCACATTATCCGAGGACCCAGTGATGAGAAAGAAAAATATTACTGTCAAGCAGCACTGTCACATTTACATGAGATACTCTCCCAAACAAAATCAAAGGGAAAACATACAAAACTTGACAGCAAGCCTACCAAAGATAAGACTACATTTTCTAGAATATTCCCTGAACATGAGAAGGAACATTTACCTAGTTTAGATTTAAGTAAAGTTAAGAAATGCTTGAAGAAAGTAGAATACTATTTGTCATACATTGAAAGCTTTAATATGAATTTTGATTAAACAAATTCCTATGAGGTGGGTGATTTTATTTGTAAAGAACTTTAAAGTGTATTTATACTGCACTACACGATGGTCTCCTGGGTTCAAATCCTGGATCAGGCAGTGTTATTAGGAAATAACTAATGGTCTGGAGTTTGGATTTACGTTCAGGAAATGGCATCAGACTTGCACGATATAGGAAGGACATAAAAACACTAGGAATACACCATAAGTAGTGACAGTAGTGGTATGACTGCCAAGTCGAAGGTCTCGAGTTCGATTCAAAGGCACGCACGCACCTCTGACTTTTCGAATTCATGTGCGTATTAATAATTAATTATCACTCGCTTAAACGGTGAAAGGAAAACATCGTGAGGAAACCTGCATACCATAGAGATTTTTCTCGACGGTTTGTGAAGTCTACCCGCACTAGGCCAGCGTGGTGGACTATAGCCTAATCCTTCTCATTTTGAGAGGAGACCCGTGCCCAGCAGTGGGACAGTATATGGGTTGATGATGATAACATGTACATTGGTGCCTAACAGAGACTACAAGTATGGATAGTATGTAATAAACCCACATTCTTTTCTCAAAGGCCGGCAACGTACTTGCAACCATTCTGATGTTGTGGGTATTGGGCGACGGTGATCATTTACTTAAGATGACCCGCTTGCCTCCCTCTTCTATAACAAAAAATACATTACATTTGGCATACTAAACTGAATAAAGGGACATTACAGACACAGTCCAGGAGTGGATTACAATAACCTGATAATGATTAGGTACGCTAGGAAATGGTATAAGGGAAACATCAATTTCATCCATAATTTCACCTGAAAATTCGATGTCAAATCAAATAAAATAATATTTTTTATTTAAAAAAGATCTAAGATCAAGATTTGTGTTTTAGTAGACAAGATGGCGGCATTTCTTAACTGACGACCTCTGAGGATAACGCTGAAATGAACTCAAAATATAATGGTCATTATACCCCAAATTTGTATATATTTACATTCTTTTAATTTTATTTTTACATTATGAGTGTCACGTACACAATGGAGGGCTTTGCTGTTGTTATAATAAGGTATTGTCGTACCTTCATGCTCTGAGAAGCTTAACATTTTTAAAATATGTATATATGAGTAGTTAAAGTGATTAATTCCTAAGTATCAACGTCAGTATTTGCCGCATAACATGAAAATTGCTGAAAGCAGATGTGCAAGGCGTGCACATTCAATGTCACGGCAAACAAAAATCTCATCGAGATCGTAACTATTGATCTAATACTATAAAGCTTGAAGAGTTTGTTTGGTTGAACGCGCTAATCTCAGGAAATACTGTTTCGAATTGAAAAAATCTTTTTGTATTGGATAGCCCATTTATCGACGAAGGTTTTATGCTATATAATATCACGCTACAACCAATAGCAGCCGAACAAAAAGGAAAAAAAGCTGGTGACACCGCGGGGGGCAGCTAGTAAAAAATATATACTTATGCAAACGTCCACAGGGTCGAACCACATGGAGAGCAGGGCTGTCAGTTTTCAATGCGAAAGCTGATGCGGCTAGCGGCGGGCCTGATCAAGACGTCGTTCGCTTCAAGGCGAAATTCACGCGGGCTTCTCATGGTGTGATATTTCGGACGCAGAGAAACTCGCACCGGCGCACTGTGGATAAAATACCATACGTGGTAGCGCAGGGATGTCCGTCGTTGTGCGTCAGTTCCGTGTACAAAATGTCTTCAAATCAAACACGCACGTGCGGTGCGTAACTGTCCGTGGTCCGAGGTCATCGGCCGTTCGTGCTACACACACCGTGAGAAGCCGCATAAAAAAGTTAAACTGAGCTTAACACCAATTATTTTGACGGAACGTATCATTAACGTAAGTAATTTCTGAATTAAAAGTAATTCATAGTCACTACGAGTGTTAATACAAACGTACGGAATTGCTGTCAACCTACTAATCTTCACTAGCTGATAAGGGTGTAACTCTTGCCGCCGGACACGTAGAAGATGAAAATTATAAAAATACACGTTCACCAACATTTTATTTGTGATAATTTATATTGCGTAGGTATGTAAGAAGTGTTTATTTTGCGTAAAAATGCCATACAAATCTCAAAATTCGCTTTTTTTAAGATAATGATAAGTTGCGTCAAAATATCTCCGATTTTGTTGTTTTTAGTTTTGGTTTTCTCCTGCTTACTTCTATTTTGGCTTTTTATCCCACCTACAGTATTATAATTATACGATATAGTAGGTAATAACAACAATATATTGGAAGAAAAACGAAACTACAAAAGATTGTAAACAGCAGACTAGTTACGTCGGTACTTTGATACTTCCATTATTATTCATTTATGCGTAATTAATGGTTGTAAGTATATTAGGATCCCTGCAGAGTCTGCCTCTCTAGGTTTCAAGTAGTTATACCCGTCGGATTAGTCTTTACGCTGTATGAAAATAAATCGATTGGATGTGGATCGCTTATGCAAATTTTATTTTAACCTCTGTCTCTACGACATTCAAATTTCCCGGTGACCTCTTATTGGCTCACGGGTCCCCACTATTTACTCGGGCGTTGTTGCGCGCTCAGTTTCTTCCCAAAATCAATAAATTTTGTCCTATTGCCACAGATCGTGTCCACCATGACTAATTATAGTCCTTTCATAATTTAATGGTTTAATTTTGGTGCGGTTATAGTGCGGAAACGCTAGGTGCTTACCTAAAAATCATCGAATAACTCTACTGCAGTACCTAAATGAATTTGAAAAGAGAATCAGTTGATACAAATATATTTTCGCGCGATATTACTTTCCATCTTTTCGTGACGTGTATGGACGACGAGTATCTCCGATATTTATTATAGAAGAAATCCGATATTGATTTTATTATAGAAGAAAAGTATATGGTGGCAAAGAAGGACTGCTTATTGTGAACAGGTATGGACGGATTAAAATGTTTGTTTAGTGTACCTCATCAAGATTAGTGTTTCATTTCAAAGAACTGGGTCAACCGCAGACCAAATTTGTGCGATACCTACGTGTTTGAACAACTTTTTTTGCAAGTCTTTGTCTGCAGTTTAACCAACTTTTCGCAGTGATGAGAAAATATGGATTTTGAAATCATCGCCCTATACGACGAATAGGAAAAGTGATGAACAATTAATTATATTTGGACATAAGTTTATTTCGAACATTTGAGATTCAGTGGGTAAAATAAGGAAATATTGAATAATAATCGGCTCACAGTGGAAACGTGAGCTACCCACGCGGCCACGTTTTATCAAAGGACGGTGCGTGTTCCTTTTAAGATTTTCGAAATCATCCGGTGCGTGAAGTTTAACTCTTCTCGTTAGATTTACTGATGATTCTTATAACCTAGATATCTACCAACAATACAAGATATACCGGCAGCAAGAGACGTTGATTGAATTCAATATACCTACATTAAAATGATCCACCCACCATCAGAACCATACAACGCGCAATATTTTTACCAAGGCTACAATTATCCGCCTTTTGTAAATCATGGAGTCCCAGGGCCGCATCATCCACCACCTGGATTCTTTTCGCCAGGTGGTGGCCCAATATACCGACCAAATTTTTTTCCCAACATGTCATACAATATACCTCAACATGGATACATCCGTCAGATTTTTCCATGTGAAAATTTTTCTTTAGTTTATCACGAGCCTTCTCTTGCTGAATCTCCTCAACAAGCAATTATCACTGAGGTGGAAGATGATGATACACCTGCACCAGTACCATCAAGGCGTCTCTCTACATCGGCTGATACCCCAGTGAACTTTAGCTCATGCACAGCGCGCTTCAGCGGGATTGGGGACGTCAGGACATTCATTAACACCATACTCAATTTTAAGAACTGCGCGGAAATTTCAGATGAAACTGCTCTCCGAAGCTTCCCATTACTGTTGACAGATCTGGCAGCAATTTGGTGGCAATCTAAAAAAACAACACTTCTCGATTGGAGCAGTGTGGTCGAAAATCTACGTAACAAATATAGGGCTCATCCTCAGCCTTATAAAGTGTTCAGGCACCTGTTTAGTTCGCATCAAAAGAATGAGTCTACTGCAGTATTCATCCAAAAGGCTAAAGGGCTACTTGGCCAACTCCCCCCTCATACACTAACAGAGGACACCCAGTTGGATTTGGTTTACGGCTTGTTGAACCGGCGCATAAGAGAAAAAGTAGATCGCAATAGTTTTGATAACTTCGCACAGCTTTTGGAACTCGCTCGTCAAGCTGAAGACGAGATTGAAGACACTTTGAGTACGATGGCGACGCATAATTCAACAACTGCTTCGCCATTTAAGGCAGATTCCGCTCCTGCATCACCGACTCACTCGCATAACTCAGCCAACGATTCGTTTGCCTCTTGCGAACAGTGCAAAGTGTTTGGCCATCTACTGAAAGGGATGTGCCAAAAGCTACACAAGAAGTCTCCAGAAGGACTTAATACTGTCGAGGAAATTGCCGATGTTGGAGCGGTGCTACCAGAGAAGGTCCGTAAGATAATGTGTTTCCGCTGCAGATCTCTGAATGTAATGCATTTGAAATGTCAGGACTGCTCCGTTGCGTCAATGGAACCAGAAAAGCGCCCCCTGCTAACAGTAAATATATACGGTATGAACTTCGAGATCGTAATAGATACGGGAGCAAGATATTGCATTGCATCTGAAAATTTAATCGCGCACTTGAGAGCGAACAACCAAGATTTTACTTATGATTTTATAGAAATGCCGGTTGGTACAGATATATTGCGCCAAGTTTTGCGTACAACTACCGTGGACGTGTGGGTGGCTGGAGTCGCGATTTCGACAGTTTTCGTGGAACTGCCGCATGCGCGAGAAAATATCCTCGGCATGAATTTTATAAAGAACGCCGGCCTGGTGTTAGATTTCCGTTATGGAGGGACCTGGGCTCTGCGAGATGTTCCTGATGATGTCCCTATGATGTATGAAGAGTTCAACCGGGGTGGAGAGACCTGAAGATACATAATTAGCGGTTCTTTGGTGATGTTGTAACAGTTTACCTGTTTAATACCTACTTGTCAATACTTCGATCGCGATCTACAAATTTTAGTGGAAATGCCAAAACGCGACGGAGCCTTCTTTATATAAAATGAGGTGAACTTCCTCTATTTTTGTGTAAGTATAACGTTATTTAATCATTAAATGTCTCGCAAGAATGCGATTAAATTTAAAGAATGTGATTAGAGGAATTAAAGTCTGTGCGATGCTGCAATTCATGTGATTATTTAGAAATATTGTGCACTGAAAATGTTTGTAGGAAATCTGTTGATATTGATGTATTATGTAGGTATATTTTACTCCTTTACACAATTGTGACTAAAAGTAATGAATTTTGTGATCTTAAAAGACTTTGTGCTGCTACAATAAGTTAATGAAAATGTTGATATGTAGCAAAAATGTATTCTTGCTACTTTTAAAGCGCCTTTGGCGTAGCCAAAATGAAAGGCCACGAAATTGATATTTTTAAAAGCTAAAAATGGCGTCCCTATTAGAAAAATTCTGGGGCTTGCCCGAGTAGGATTTTATGTGTATACAGGGTTAAGGTACATTTACATTAGGGTGGACCGTCAATTTTTATTCCTATATTTTTATAAAAATAAATATTGGAAAATATATTTACCCTTCTACCGCCGTTTGGGAAATTATAAAATCAAGGAAGATATTATAAAGAAATAAAAAAATAGTTTATTGTTTCTGTAAAGAGTGAAATTTAGGGTCTTTTACGTTACAAGAACAATAAAAGGAATACTTAATATCTTTCATATTATCTGCAAGCGGCGGTAGAGGGCTAAAAGATACCAAAATAAATTTACATAATTATAATTTAGCCAAATGCAGTCTTCAAAATCGATTCCATGATCTTTTTTCCTCCATTCATCGACGCTCCACCCTAATTTACATGGGCCAATTAAATTGCCTATTGAGTAGACTAAATATTGATGTGACTTTTTAAATAGGTACTGTTTATAGGAATAAATTAATTATTTACTAGTAACCCGCGATGTTACTCGCGTTTATTAGCATTTCCCAATACTGACTGCATTTCTCATACGTCGTCTTAGTGATGTTTCTAGATCCAACGGTTTGGGCTATGCGTTAATATGTCAGTTTTAAACTCGATATTTTTTGTCATCTGTAAAATAATAGTAGGTAATAAATATAAAAATTGGAACCCACATATCTACCGAATTATTAAACTAACTGAAATCGTCTATTTTACCTATTTCCCCTGTAGGGATAGATAAAGAAAAGAACCATTTCTAAATTTCGATTCGCCAAATACGAAAGTAACGTTTTTGATGTTTATACAAAATTACATTCCCTATTTACGCCCTTAGAGGCCGATTTTTAATATAGATGTACTTTTATAATTGAATTGTAATCAACAGGCAATTTAATTATGTTTGTAAATAAGCTTTGTATATCAGGGTAAAAAATATAGGCTAAAATGAAACTCATCAGACACCTTAACCAGATATATTCGTTCAAACAACATTGAATAATCCAGAGGAATGTCAGAAATGTAGGTATCTTCAACAATAATATATAATATTTATATACATAATATTATAACACAACACTTAACATAGACATTTCACAAGGATGACTGGTTTGTTCACAAATATTATGAATATATAAATAGGGTACGGATTATAATCAGCGATGCTTTTTAGAGATAGGAAACCACAGGCTTTGCTTCTTAGCAGTGGCGGCGCAAAGGGGACAGTTCCCGCCGACAAAGAACCACTGTCTAAAGAATATTAAGAAATATCGCCTGCAGTGGCGTACTTATAATGCATTGTCTGTTATTTTGTAACTTGACGTGGAAGTTAATTAAATGGCCAAGAAATTTTGGTCTGATTAATTAAATAAAGGCCTAGAATCTAAAGTATTGTTTGTTTAAAATTACATTTAAATTTTGACTGTTTTCTTTGGGGGCAACCTATGCAACGCCACTGCTTCATAGTATACAATTTAATATAGTGTAACCTAATCTTGATGTCAGTATTAATAGTAGAATAATGCCGTTTGTAGGGTAAACATATAGGGTAAGTAATTACGTAACTGTGTGGTGGGATATCGTTTGAGCTCATTTTGCTGTCTCCTCTCACAGAGGTTGGGCGTAGCGTGGTAGCCTATACCACGCTGGCCTTCTTTCACATGCTGTCGAGAACATATATCAAGTATACATTCTTCCTCGCGATGTTTCCCTTCATCCATAGATAAAAGTCGAAAGCCTAACCCATTCCTAATAACAAATCAGTCAGTCGACTTGCTTACTAGAGATAACATTTTGTACATAATTTCCATATGTAAATAATTCTCCATTAATTATTTTTGACATAATTTATAAGTGATATTTATTTCTTTAAATAGATCTTTTAAAGACACTTACAAGTCAATGTTTTACATTTATTTTAAGCTAGATTGCTCCGGCATTTCTTAACTGACTACCTCTGAGAAAAAACACCGAAACAAACTCAGAGGATCATAATATAGTATTAAAATACTGTCTGAAATGGCCTTTTGAAGAGCTTTGAGTAGACCAGTCCCAGCGGACGGCATACATACATCAGTCATTGTGTAGCTCGACCATAATTTATGGAGCTCAATAATCCGTCACACGTCGATACCAGATCAGCGGAACATTTGCATAGGCCACACAAAAAAAGGCGCAAAGCTACCAGACTGTTCAAAATGTTATTAAGTAATGTCAAAATCTCATATCTAGAGCAAATCTAGCTATTGATTTATTACTAGGACTGGTTGTAAATGGCTAAAGGTTCCTTGTGTTGACGTTTCCTAATTAAGTACCTCATTTCACCGTCCCCTATAGTTAAATTATTGCCTTACAAATAATATTGAATATCGACTTGTTTATATGCAAAGTGATCATAAGATTACCTATTTTCTCGGGATCGGTCAAATAAAAAATAAGTGATGAAATAAACTTTAGATTTGAGTCATCGTATTTTTTTATTGAAACAATTGATACAACAATATAATTCTCTACAATTTGTTGCTTATAATTTGTTCCGTACCCCACAAATAACATTGACAGCTAAACTAGAAATTGGCCTAAAAATCTTCTAAGTACTATTCGAACAATAAATAGATTATTTTCACTTGGTACACAAACTTGCCTAATATATTATTTGATCTCTTATATTCAGAGGGAGCCACTATCGCTTGTACTTTGAATTTTTATAATACATTCAGAAATTGTTATGTTTTTTAAGTGTTAGCAGCTTTTCTGTGCTAAAAGCAATTTATAAATAAATATAATTATAATAAAAAGTATTAAATAATTAATGTGTATCATATATTGGCGTCATATTATTATTATTCGCTTAGGCAGTGGCTGAGCCGCTGAGCACAATATAAGATAATAATCGAATGTTTTTGAAAGACAAAATAACTGTTGTACTATATTTTATGTCTGTATCTATGTAGCCAATGCGATGAAACTTATATATATATATATTATAGCCTGTAAGCATACTAGAAAATGGAAATATTCCCAAATTCTAAATTATTACTAGGAAAAGATCGACAAGTCATCAATATTTAGACATAATTATGACCACAAATTGCAAATTCAAATTATTTTCTATTCTTTTATAGTATTTAATATATTTACTGGCTTTTATAGTTTTTTCCAGTTAGAACTACTTTATTCCATTACCAACCGAAATCCCCCCTGCACACATTTCCTCATAATTTTAAGTACTATAAATTGAAACTAAGAATGGCTCACTGCTTTTAACATTAATAAAGCATGGTTGCATCTGTCAATTTATTTAAATTGACAGAACGATGTTTTAATAATGTAGTGATTACACGTTTTATTCTTGCTCTAAATATTCCACATATCACATTATATACAGCGTAAAATCAATATTGTTATTTGTTTAGTAGTAATACTTTCTCTCTTCTCTCCTTCTCTTCTCTACTCTACCATACTCCCGTCCAAATTCCCGTTATCGATATGCATTTCTAGTTCTGAAATTTATATTATTTGATTTTATACAATAGGATAAGAAATCCGTTTTCTAAATATTGTTGTGAAACAAAATACTGTCCAAATAGAATGAAAAGTCAATTTTCTCTAGTCCGTTATTTGGAAATGGATTAAAAAAACACTGGATGTGGATATGTCCTTCACTTATAATATTGTTATTACCACGTATTCTAAAATCCTACATTGTCAATTTTTAAATTATTGATGTTGTGATGCAAGATGATAATATTGAATGTGCTTAATAAATATGTGTAATATCTAATGGCGTTTTATTTTAGTATTTATGTAATAATTAGATATAAATAAAATCACACCTAAACGCATAACAAACGTATGTAATTCACAGACATGCGAATTTCAAACGCATGAATTTAAAAGCATGCATTTATGGAACTTCAAGGACCGTAAACATTTTTTAAATATTATATTGGGGAATAATGTAGCTTAAATTCTTCTAAAATCGAACATAGACAGTTTTTACTTGCTTAATTTTGGTAAGTAAATCTCTTAGAGGCATAGCATAATTAATAGGTAACTTCTTCATAATATTATGGTTATACAGATTTTATAGAAAATATTGCACAGTACATACCTTCAAAACAAGTACAATTCCTATTAGGGTAAACTTTCCAGTACAGAATGCCAATTCCCCAATGTGGTGATTAACGGCAATACTTTTTGGTTGAGGAAAATCCTTATAGATCTTCCGCCAACATGGGGAAGTGGCAGGGTGTTTCGGACTAAAAACCGCACTCACCTTCCCTTCCCCATTCTCCAAGATTACTGGCAATATCTTTTTTAGAATACTAGCAGAGCATGAAAACTATAACCAACCCAAATATCTCGCTTGGTTATATTGCTAATGCAATAAGCTATAGCTACGGTATTCTAATAAATTAGCTATAGCGCATCAGACGCTGGTTTTACTCATCCGAATTTCCCAAGTTGGTGATTAAAGATACCCTAGTGATGAGGTACACAGTACACTGACATCAGAGCATGTCATGTCATTAGTTATAACCTATACAATTGCCCAAATTGGTGATCATAAACGACACGTCGGTATTGCTTAAGAATACCGCAGTCAAGGTCTACACTGTTTTAGAGCACATCAGTCGCCAATAACCAACCAACCCAATAACCCGGAACGGTGATTATCGAAACACTGTGTTTACATCGATTAATCAATATCAATAAGCCAACGCCTAGTAAGGTATTTGATTCTGATAATACTGTATCATATCGTATGTCCTAGTTCTAAAGTTTAAGAATGAGTTTCTTATCACGGAGAGCATGTAGGCGGCCGCCTCTTTCTCCGTGCTGTTTGGCGCGAAGCGAGAGCGGAGCAGTCGGATCGTTTGGCCTCTGAAGCAGGGTAGGCCGGTGTCCAGCATCAGGGAGACCATTGATATTATCGCTTCTTGGTAAGGTCTGGAAGAAGAAACAATTTAAGAAATAAGGTCCTGGGGCGTCTCGGGGGAATTATAACATTGACATATATTCTAGCGCTAAGTAATAATGTGCTAACATGATTCAGTTCCGATTTGGAGGGTAGCCAGTGAAATTACTAGTGAACGGAGACTTAACAAATGAGGCCTCAAGTTGACAACGCGCGAGTGATATCACTGGTGTTTCTGACGTCTATAGGCTACGGTTATCTATACAACGTGTTACAAAATACCCCGTAAAAATATATTTAATTATCAAAGCCAAAAATGTTGTCAGCTGTCATGTCAGGGAACCAGATTATTTAACAGAAAGGCCTACTTGCCCAAATAATGATTTCCTATTTACCTAATAATAAAATTGTCCACTTAAATAGTTTTTTCTATTTTTCATTCATAAATGTTGTTGTTTTCCTTTTTTTGGGGTATCTTATACAGCGTTACTACGGTTCTTAAATATTGTGAATGGACTCATTATAAGGCCCCATTTAACCTCCTTTCGGCTTTACGGGTAGTTTTGTAACACCCTGTATATAATATCACCCCAGATGTACTCAGCAGCAGATTTCTACAAACTTAAAAAGTCGGAGTTAAGATATAAGTTCGATTGATCGAAGACTCGATTGGTCTCATCTGCCTAATTTCAGAAAGATAACTTTAATGCTTATATTATAAGAGTGATATTTACCTGACAGCCAAGAAAGCTTGCACGCACAGTTCACAGAACCACCTGAACGGTGGGGCTTCCATCTTGCCCCCCATCACCATCACCATTTCGTCTGTCAGCTTGATATCCGGTTCGAAACCCAAGTTACCACCCGGCGATGACTCGAACATGAAGCCGAAATCTGGTCAAATAGATTTACATATTTATCTTTCTATATATAAAAATGAATCTCTATATTTTTTTTTATTGCCTACGGTGGCGGACTAGCAAGCGGCCCACCTGATGGTAAGTCTTTATCGCCGCCCATGGACTTCAGCAACTTCGGGGAGAGAGCTTTGCCGCCGCCTACTGTGTGTGGTAGAGACCTCTTTTTAGGCCTCGTTTAAACAAGAACATGTCATAACGCAAGGAAAACACCGCAGCAGGTAGTTCATTCCAGAGCCTGATAGTGCGTGGTAGGAATGATCTTTGAAAGCGGACTGTGCTAGATGAGATCGATTCCAGGTAATTCGGGTGGACTCTACTGCGGTGTCAAGTGAACCACCAAAGTTTCTCCGCTGCTTCAGTGATTCCAGTCTATCTGTCTATTTTTCCCTTGGTCATCGCATCACGCGTGAACGGATGGTTTTTTTTTTTGAGTTAATTATTGCCAGAAGGTTCTTATGAAAGAAAAAAATTAAAACATTGTGTAGGAAATTAGAAAATTTAACTAAAAACTCAACAAATAGATACTTACAGGTAAAGTCTACGCAGACGAAGACGTGGGCAGAAGCTAATTTATAAATAAAACTGCGGAAAAATGGTAGAAAAATACTTTACGAGTGGGTACTCCTAAAGCAAAGCCCCTCATTACAATACAGGTTAAATAGAAAAACTGGTTCGGGGATTTCCATCAGAGACAAATGTGTGTCGTTATCATCATCAACCCATATACTGTCTCACTGCTGGGCACGGATCTCCTCTCAGATTGAAAGGGATTAGGCTATAGTCCACCACGCTGGCCTAGTGCGGGTAAGCAGACAAATGTATGTGTGATCCAATGAATGAAATACAATGTGTGTGATCCATAGATATTGTTATAGTATTGTTTGAAGCAGATAGAAAGAAAAGTATTTGACAGCGCATCATGGAGTAACACATGACATTCGCTGTCATATACGTCGGATTAGAGTGACATTTGCCAAGCTGTAACTCTGACGGAGCGTCAAAACGTGGTGTGCGCAGGCGGCACACCACGTTTACAGCGAATCGTTTAAATCCAACAAAATCCTAAGGATATTTCGATTAATTATATGTGAATTTGATTTATTATACGAATATTTTCTTAAAGCAACTGATATTTTAATTAAATTTAACCTTTTAAATCCAAGTGAACTATGGAAGACACTGACAAAGGCCATCCTGAGCCTACATATTTATTTTTTACACCCATATTGACGTACGTATACGATAAAATAAATAAAACAAGAATGTTTAAAGTCTTTGTCACCAAACGTGCATGTGTATTTAGAGATTTTTTCCGGAGTTACTACGTATAATACATGCATATTATCAGCATATTGTACCCGAAGCTGGGGCGGAACACTAGTTGAAAATAAGGTCTTAAAATCGACTCACCAATATGTATGATGTGTCCATCAGAGTCCAGCATGATGTTGCCGTTGTGCCGGTCCTTGATCTGCAGCAGGAACCCGATCACGCTGTACGCAGCCATCGACGTCACGAAGCAGCGGCGAGCAGCCTGCATCAAATAAATTTACACGTTTTTTTAAATTTTTATACTAAAGGTGACAAACCAGCATACGGCCCACCTGATGGTAAGCGGTTACCGTAGCTTATAGACGCTTGCAACACCAGGGATGTCACTGGCGTGTTGCTGACCATGTAAAACGAAAGAGGAATAGTTTGGTTCGTAGTATAAGGGTCAAAGTCCCCCCATTGCCAACATAACGTTTCCTCGTGGAACACTGGCAACCTTGCTCACCATAAGAAACACAACATAGCTCAAAGCAGATTATAAAACACATCCTCCACTACGCCAGCGAGTGTAGTGTAGGACGCCTGCCGCCAGGTGGAGTGACGACTTGCGTAAGGCAGGTGGCAGTGACTGGAAGAGGAAAGCCGAAGATCAGGCTCTGTGGCGTTCACTAGGAGAGGCTTACGTCCAGCAGTAGACGGATATGGGCTGCTGATGATGATGACATATATATTTTCAATATAAGTAAGAGAGGTAGGGCATAGTGGGATTAATTTCACTCAAACTGAAGCTGCCCGACTGGGGAAGTACCTCCGCCTTGCAGAAAATCGAAGTAAATAACACTGCTTTGAAATGTGTTGTGTTCCTTAAGGTGAGCAAAGTTGCCAGTGCTCCGCGAGGAAACGTTGTGTTGGCAGTAGGCAGTTTGACCCTTATACTGCCAACTCAACTATTACTCTTTCGTTTTATAGTGTCGGCAACGCGCAAGTGATGGTGCTACAAGCGTCCATAGGCTACGGTAACCGCTTACCATCAGGTGGGCCGTTAGCTTGTTTGCCACAAAAGCAGTGACTGAATGAGGAAAGCCGAAGGTTTCTGTGGCGTTCACTAGGAGAACGCCTATGTCCAGCGACTTAGACGAATATGATAATGACGACGTGTCGACGTCATTTTCAATATAAGCTGAACTTCTCAATGTACAGAAAGCACTGTGTCCTCTTAATAGACCACCCCAGAACCCTGTTCGCCTGTTACAAATCCCTGGAGAGACTAAACGGGTCTGCCTTGAATCTCTGTGTATGGCAGTACGTGACCACTGTGCTACTGTCTTCTCGGTGGATGGGTGAAGAGTCTCCTCTCTGAAGCCCGCGAGCCCAAAGTCCGGCTGTTTTAGATAGTGTTAGGCGCCAAGGCGGTTGCCTCTGGCATCTTCTCTGCAGGATCGAGCCTCTCACGAGACCGTTGTAGCCTGAACGGGATCAGTCAGCGGGATCGTGAGAGGAGTGTTAGATGTAGGTATACATACCTACATGTCGCGCTGTCATAACTGGACACAAACCTAAGTCGAGGCTAAGAATTTTATAGAAAAACCCAAATATTCGACCTAGGAACGAGAACCTCACGCACAAAAGCCATACTTGCGACTAGACCAATTATTATGATGAAAATATTGGTTATTACGATAGTGCTTGATCTGTTTTCAACCTAACACTTTTGATAATAAGAAACAAAATTGACTATTTTACATACAATCGAAAAGTTTGCGGTTGACCAGTTTTCACCCTTAATTCTAACAGAATAGGGACGAAAAGTGATCAATCGCTAACAACCTTCACCGTACCTGAAAGTCTCTACTCGTCTCATCGCCATACTTCTTGATAAAGTACTCGTACATGCCAATGTCAGTTTGCCGACCTAGCTGGTCGCGAGACTTGGCGTTAGGCACGCATTCTATTACACCGCACTGAAATATTAAACGAAAATAAATAAATAAATAATATAACACTTAACAAAATAATAAAAAAAAGCGTTTATTAGTTGAAACTTGTACAGGGAGTTTGTAATTAAAAAGAGTTACATCTTCCTCCAAATTTATCCCGTACCGCGGACGGAGCCCTTGCCGAGCGCGATCGAGCAGACCAACTCCCTCTACAAGTGGCGCCCAACGTGGGGCTTGAACCCACGGCCTTGAAACTAATAAACGCTTTTATAGTTAGTTTTTTTCGTTTTTATTTATATTTATTAGATTAGGGATTGGAGTATAGTTTACCACGCTAGCCTAATGTGGGTTGGTAGACTTTACACGCCGTCGAGAAAAAAACTCAGGTATGCAGGTTTCTAACAATGTTTTCCTTCACACTTTTAGCGATAATTAATAATTCATCAGAATATTATTTCGAATAGTAGCGGTATGGTCGGGGCCATAAGTCCAGTAGCAGTTTCACAAATCAATCGCATCAAAACAAGTCGTACTTACGACCTTTTTCTATAACAAACATTTTGCACATATACACGATTTCGTATATCGTACTCTTTCATTTGCCTTATTGACAAACCACACATTCGAAATACGGATATCCGAAAAAGGACCAAAGTAGAAGATATCGGTGTCCGTATATCCACACTCAAGTGGCGTTGGGCAGGACACTTGGCTAGACGTGGTGATGGCAGGTGGAGTAGATCCGTGACGGAATGGCGGCCTCGAATAGGTACACGAAGTGTAGGAAGACCGATGGCCAGGTGGGTCGATGATATAGTGAAGTGTGCTGGAAGGACCTGGATGAGATTGGCGCAGGATAGGGATAAATGGCGTAAAAGGGAGGAGGCTTATGCCCTGAAGTGGGTCAATAAAAGCTGTGGATGACACTATCACCTTCTCGTAGGTAGTTAGACTATTTGACCGGTAAATGTTTGCATTGAAATCACTCACATAATTATGTGTGTATACGCGCAGTACCGTGCAAGCAAATATGATCGTTGATGTGCTACTGAACTTATGGCCTCAGACTGTACGTGGTTTGTATTCGAAATCGAGACTTTTGTCATATCACTCTAGGCTATTACTGCTTATCTATCCAATTTATATTAAAAAAAAACTCACCCCAGGTGCTGTGGCAACGACCTTATACGGGAAAAGATACAGGTCTAAGCCGACTTGTTGGAATATGTTCTTGAACAGCGATATGACTTGCAACGCTAACATGTCCTGTCGCACGTCGTCGCCCACTTTAAATATGGCGGCTTGCCACATTTCGGACGCAATCCCCGTGTACCTATCCTTGCCTTCTTCCTGTTGTAGGAATTTAAAAAGAAAGGTTAGTATTGGCGGAGGTTGTATATAATTCTATTCTTACCGGCTTTTCTTTTGAAGTCATTTTACTTCGTACCTATTAGCAAATAGCAAGTACAGGTAAGCATTTTTTGCTTGAGAGAGTTTATTTACTATGACAAATTCGAGATTCCAATTTTCCGAGGAATTTGTGAGTCAATGTCGTTTTATTTCAATTGGACAAATAAAATAGGTACTTTTGAATAGTCCAAGCTAGATGCACGGTTCCAAAAAGTGGGTCTTAAGGTTTTCATAAGACCTAGTTTTAAAGGAGTTTATCGAGTTTAAGTAACTCTATACACTCCTTTAAAACAACTCCTGCTTTTTTTTATGGGATAGGGGACAAACGAGCAGACGGTTCGCCTGATGGTAAGCGATTTCCGCCGCCCATGGACACCCATGGACACATGGCTAAGTTTACAATTTTTGTTCTGAATTATTTTTAAGGGTTCGACTTTTTTTATAGTAGGTACTGAAAATCCTCATGGGGAGGCGGCAGGATAAGATGGACTCGTAAACCGCACTTGCCTTAACTAGACCTAGTCAATTCGACTTGCCATTTGATCATGTGATCATGAATCCGAAGCTAAAGTTTTAAATCAGAAACTAGTCGCCAACGTTGAAACATGCAGTAGGGCAAAACCGGTAACAATTATAGTTAGATTTTATTGAGGTGAGATTACAAAACTAATAAACCTGTGGGAATATGAAGGGTATATGACAGCGTGGATATGCTCAACTCTTATGAAATCACATATTTTATGTGTTTAGATTGACGAAATTTAAGCTCATTTACCTTTTCAGGTCGCATTACGTTTCAAGGAAATATAATGTATAAACTGTGTCAACGAAAAAGCTGTCAAAAGTGACATTTCTATACATCAAAAATGGCCTCTTGTCATTTCAGAAACCATCGTATGATTTTAAAGTTTACGTCTCTTCCCACGAAGTTTAGTATTTATTACACCCGCTTGGTTGGAGGATCCTCCCTCCAACCAGGCGGGTGTTTTGCCTAGCGGGCCACGTCCCGGCGGTTGATGTTGGGCGTTTGTATTTATATGCAACTTGCGTTGCGAATGTTGATTGCGCAATTCAGGATTTGTTCATAGTTCCATATAACGCGGTAGATGTCGCTACGAAGTAATTATTCTTAAGTTTAATGCTACGCCTGCTGGTGATAAAAAAAGTCAGTTCACAACCAGTAAGTTATTTTTTTTAAGGGGAGGGAGGTTGCATTCTTCACACTGTCAGACTTACGGATATAGTAGAACGTCGACCGTTGATGTTAAAATATTTAAGAAGAATCTGTTTCAAACAATAGGAAAGAAAAGTTTAACTTCTTGAAAATTATGTACAGACGCCAGCAGGTCAAGCTATCCAAAACTGTCAAATTTTCCCAATTAAATATAAACCTTATATTTTGGTATTAAAGTTGAAAGTCAATCAAAGAAATTTGACAGATTGTGGTAGCTTGATGTGCTGGCCTCTGTACTTGAATAGAATATAGAATATTAAAAAAAAACTAGGTTTTACGTATTTTATGGCGTTATATCGATATTATTAATCCCGACGTTTCGAACCCTTTAGAGCGTCCATGGTTACGGGTAGACAGATAAACACGAGTTACTCTCGCATTTATAATATTAGTAGGAATGTATTGGTGCTCACCGTGGGCAGGTCTTCGCCAGCTGATATGGCCATGGCGATGGTTTCCATCTCATCTATGCCGTATTTCCGCACCCTAAACCTCGCCAAATAGGGGGCTTTTGCTGCACTCTGCATGGGAGTACCTAAATAACAGACAAATATATAATGAACAATCGACAATACTTGCAACTTTCACTCTTATTATTATCACATTATGGTCAAAAACCCGTCAAACGCTAACGTACTTGCCCGTTAATTTATATGGAGCAAAATTTCTTTGTTTTCTTCTTCATAGTACGTTTTTTAATTTTAAGAGTTTTAGCTGATACTATAAGAAATGTATCAGCCAGATTATCTGCCAAATTCAAAGTCTGGCTTAGCATTAGCATAGTTTTTGAGATTCCGTAAGGCGTAATCGTAAAAAGTGAAAGTCGACACTCACCACTCTTGTAGTCGATATCAATAACCATTGAATCTGGATTTGATGGCAAGTAGCAACCGGGCTGAACCTGTGGAAAAGTTGAGTTAAATCACTACATAGTATATAACAAAGTCGCTTCCCTCTGTCTGTCCCTATGTACGCTTAGATCTTTAAAACTACGCAATGGATTTTGATGAAGTTTATTTTAATATATAGTAGAGTGATTCAAGATGAAGGTTTATATGTATAATACATGTGTGTAGTACATTGCACCCGTGGGAAGCGGGGGCGGGTCGCTAGTCTTTTTTATAAGATACTGTCACCCACAGTTTTCGCGTATGTTTAGGTACCATGGAATAGGGGATAACCTATTACCATTAACCGGGTACAAATTCAAACTAATAATTTTATTTTATTGGTATGTAGGTTCCATACTAACAATATAACTGTCATGTGTGCCTATTTTTTTGACCGGCAGTACTCTTTCTGCCATCTTTACTGTGCACATACCTTGACATTTTTCAGCGCCTCCAAGCAAGCTCGTTTCCTCTCGGCACCTTTCGGGAAAGGTCGGATAACTCCGCTGATGTTCGTAATCTGGCCGAAAAAGTCGAACTCTCGCTCATAAAACGCTTTAGCCGGTCCAGAGAGATGATCCACTATATTCTTTGTAAGACTCTCTAAGACATCAAAAAGAGCAGCTGAAAAATTAAAATATTTTTGTTGAATCGTTTTCGGCGAATTATGGGTGTACATTAAGTACACTTCTTCTTAACCGTTCTCAGAGGTTGTCAGGTAGGAAATGCCGGAGCCATCTTGTTCCGTTTTTAAATAAATATCATTATAACTTTATCATTTATCATTCGGGGAATACAGGCTGGTAGTGTATGTAATTTAAAAACAAATGGTGTAAAAAAGAATTACTACATTATTTGATATTAACTGCCTTTTATTCTAGTGTGGTTACAGGTTTAAATCGTGAGACAGAATAAAGTAACCAAATGATTAAAATTAAATTTTGAACATTATAATGAGCAAGGAATATTTAAAGAAAAATATAGAACAAGCAACATTGGTCAGTAAGTGCCACTTGAAATACGACCCAATGTTAATAAATATAAAGTACAAAATCAAACAGCAACACTTACAATCTTTGTTGTGCATTTCCTCGTCAGTATACATGTTGGTGTGCATGTTCCAGATCAGCTGATGAGCTACCACTTGAGATTTCTTCGCTAATGATTTGATTAGTTCAGCTACGTAGCCCATCTGCAGGATATTAAGAACTTATCATTAACACCGCATCCAAAAAAAAAAAATTACCTTCAATCGAATTGAGAACCTCCTCATTTTTTGAAGTCGGTTAATTTATTTATTTACTTAATTAATAATAAGCTTACAGTCTTTGATTATATACTTGTCTAGATGGAGCAATGCAAACAAACGACACGCGAAAACTGTCCCCAAATTGCGTGATATGTGTGAGTACCGCTTGTGTACTTATTGTAGTCAAACTGTCAAGGTGTGCGTGTTTAGGGATGCCTGCTCCAAATTATTAACTTACCTTTTCTCCATTATTTAATGGGATGACAGTTAAACGAAATAGGCTGAATAAAGTAAATATTTTGTAGATTAGTGTTTTATTTATTTTAGTAAAAACAAAAAATACAATGAAAAAATATATACAGCAATTTATAGATCAAAATCCATATCTTTGTATTTGTTTTCGGAATCGTTTTTTTTTTAAATTTCATTTCGTGTCTACTGTTTAATGCCTCTGCAGTCTTAAGAAATCTGAAACCCAAAATATTAGAAAGAACTAACAAAAATACTATTTAGTGAATGACTTCATTTATTTTGTGAAGGCAAGTTATCATTTACTGATCAAATTAATTATGTAGGTAATTATTAATATAATAAAATTTTCTCCTGATCGAAAGATGATGACTGATATTTGCATTTTATCTCCCATAGTTTCGCCAAATCTCCTTTGTAATAAATTGACAACACCGGCTAATCTGTCGAACCTACAAATTAACGAATTGAAAAATCATGTTTTCATAAAATAATAGAGGTCAAATAACAAAACTTACCGATGTAATGTGATCTTAGTGTAATTATACGGTTTTCTCACATAATTGCGACACAATTTGACAGCACATACCGACATATTTAATTATTTTTCGAGAACTCTACAGCCTGAAGTGATCCAAATGACACTGACGTAAGTGAGAAGAGAGTCCACCAATTTTAGTAGACTTTATTTGGGCCGTTCTGTACGTGTCAATGTGGCATCTAGACAAGTATATAATCAAAGCTTACAGTATACACCAAAACGCTTACTATTATAACACACAGCTTAAGTACAATATTACAGCGATAAAAATAGTATTTTTATGATCGTTGAAAATATCGACATGTTGGAACTCGTGAACAAATTCATTCAAGAGAGAGAGCGCTCTTACAGTTGGCGCATTGTTTAATATAATAATATAATATTTTGGGACATTTTTACACAACACTATCTAGTCCCAAACTAAGCAGAGCTTGTACTACGGGTACCAGACAATGGATATAATACTTATATACTTTTTTTTTGTAAATACATACTTATAATACATAAGAAACACCCAGACAAACACAAATACTCATGTTTTATCCACACAAATATTTGTGTCCTGTGGTAATCGAACCCACGACCCAATGATTAGCACTCGAACTGCTAGACCACAGAGGTCGTCATAAGTTTTTGCGTGATAAGTTCGCGTCACATGACATGCAAATAGTCGATGCCGTCGACGTCCCGCACGCACATATCTATTTGGGACAAACAACCCCACAATCACAATAGCACACGTTTGACAGTGTAGACCTATCGCCCGATGTTAAGCAACACTGCTATCTACGATGTAGCGTGCTTCCCTAGAAGAAACCGATTCACTCGTGATTTAAAGACACCCATATTATATCTATCGGGGAAGACCCACTATGGAAGACCCCTTCTCTACTGTAGGTTTCTTCTGCAAAAACCACTTGAGGAAGTACCACACTTTTGACAGATATTCGACCGCTAACCAGTAGCGCACATGCATTACTATATTCCGGTCGAAGAGCAATGTTTCCAGCGAAATCACAGGGAGACAGCATGTGTCGAGCGCAAAAAAAACCATAGCTCCCATTGCCTAGCCTTATCCTATTTCATTTGGGGTCGGCTCTCCTCGTCATTCTTCGCCAGACATTTCGGTTCTGAGTCATCGATTCATTCAGTTGGGCTTGCTTAGGTCCTTGATGACAACAGACATCCAAGTGATAAGGGGTCTACCTCGCTTTTTAGGACCTGAATTCATATGGAGGACTTGTTTTGTCATGTGTTCTTCGGATCTTCTCATTACGTGGCCATACCACCTTAGGCAGGCAGGCAGGCATACCATTTCAGCGGCACGCATGATAAAAGTAGACTTGAAGCGTTTCATTCGGGTTTTTGGGATGTCCTCCATGAATCGATGTCGCTTTTTCGTGCTTCTGAAGTCCGATAGTAGAATATTGCAGTTACATATAATACTGTGGAGACTGGTGTCCGAAAGAAGGTGGGAACCTTATGTGTAACCAGATGTAGTAAAGTACTGCTAGGATCCCTTACATCAACTACAACAAGAACTCAAAACGTACCGTGTCGTGTCTTAATGCTTGTACCAACTGCGGTATGTATAGCAGCACGGCGGAAGACGGATATGACGTCAGCGTGCTGACCGCCGCCTGCGCCGATAGTGGGTGCGGCGGGTACTGACGACTGAAGTACGATAAGGCTTCAACTGGAGTCACTCGCGCCCAGGTTATCATGTGGACGAGCTGGGACAAGAAAAACATATTGTTACTAACACAATAGGTTAGTTGAATGTTTTTTTTTTAGAAGCCACATTAAAAACATAACATGGCATACAATCACGCCTGTATTCCCCGTAAGGTTATGCTGAGTTGTACTAAATACAACCACAGTGTCTCGGTATGTTTAGGTCCCATGTAATAGGACATTTATTGCAATAGATCCCAGATAGAATTTGGTTTACTGCTTACCTCGTGAGCATCGTTTAATAGTGTCTCAGTGGTGACAAGGTATTTTAGGGCTTGTGGTACATGACACACAGCTGTCGGCTGTGCTTGCACTTTACGACGGATCTCAAATACTATTCCTTCGTTCTTCAACCTGCAAACAGATTACGAGAAATAGATAATATACGATTAGAAAATAACTATTTCATATATTATATAAGCCGTGATGACCTCTTCTTTCTAGGGGTCTGCGTACAACAGAGAGGTCAAGCTCTATCTCAGGTGCTATTCAACTAATTAAGACAAGATGTACCCCAGTTTTTAAGGTAGAGCATATGTATTCAAACAGTGAACACAAAATCAAAATGTACGGTTAATTAAGTTGGAAAAAGTAAATTGAACTCAATGATCCGATTCACCCTACGAATCCGCTCCCAGCGAAGGAACCGTACAGACAATGCACGCCTGCAGCCACGATAAGGCCCATTAACCTCGCTCCCGTAACCTCAGCAAAAAGTGGCGAAAAGAAACACTCGTGTGGTTTTAGTCGTTAAGTCGATCCTTATGGATGGAGAACGACCGCCCCATCGTCTTTCCGGGTGGCGGAAGTCCATGAGGATTTCCAAACTATAAAAACAACAATGATTCGGTAAATCCTGACCTCTCAGGCAAAAACACAGCAAGGGTGGGGCTGATCTCCCAGGCGAGCTTGGCGTAGTCCCGCCAAGTTCTGTCGGTGTTGGGCTTTGAGCGCCAAGTGGCTATGTTGTCTTCACCAGGCACCGCCTGTTCCGGCCGACCATGAGGGTTGTGCCAAGTCACTAGGAACTCTATCTCGACTGCCTGAGAAACAAAAACATATATGGACTCATTGGTACACAATCTTAACAAGTTATTATTTTAATGTTGGTATAGTAGTAATAGTTGCCTAAGCTAAAGGTCTCACATGTAACGGTTTTAATCGGAACGGCACGAATTTGTTTTCTATATATCGTGGACGCATTTGCCAACTCAAATCGCAATGTTCAAACACCGGGACAACTAACTGAAAATCGTATGTTTTTGCCCATGTGGAGATCGAACCCACTGAGTCAGTATTGATGTATTCACCGGCTATGAAGACACCACGGCATTTTTGTGTACATTTAAAGGGACTTTGGTTATATATCTATAGATAATTACATAGGTAGATACTTAGACTTACCATTAATTCTAGTATAAGGTTTCTCTTCCTGACGTAGTCCTTGACGAAAGTATCTTGTGGTTTGGTTGGAGGCTTCATGCTGCGATTGGAACGTTTGCCAGCGATGCTGCCCGCCCCACTGCTAAGGGTCGTTGTCGACATCGGCACCTATAGCAAAATGTCGAAACATTACTTTACTGCAACTACTATCTATTTAGTAACATTCACTGCTGAGGTAAGGCTTCTTCTCTATTTCACCACTGTTGCCGATCTTGTGCAATTCTCCACTGCCCTCAGAATATCGTCCGCCCATCGGGCTGGTGGTCTGCCCTGCGTTTGTCTTATATCCCTGGGCCCCCATTCGGTTACTGCTTTGGTCCACAAAAGATCGTCTCGACTTGCTAAGTGCCCTGCCCATCTCCACTTAAGTCTCGCGATCCATATACTTACATCTTCAACGTCTAATCCACGTTTGCTATTCGATCTGAATGATGAACAAGATGAATTCCTATAATACTTCAATTTTTATTGAGACTGAAATAGTAGGAGGGGGTGGAGACCGACATACCCCGCCTCCCCTTAAAAAATCTTCATATATCGTCTGCCACATGGGGTTTTTTTATGGAAGAGGGAGGCAAATGAGCAAGCGGGTCACCTGACGGTAAGTGGTCACCGCCGCCAATTGACACCCTGGTGGGTGTTGCCAGCCTTTGCCATCCTTTGAGATAAGAATAGGCTCGCTTCTTGAAGGTTGCCATGTCGTACCGGATCGGAAATACCTCCGCTGGTAGTTGATTCCACAGAGCAGTCGTTCACGGTAAAAAGTTTCTCGAGAAACACACGATGGTGGACACCCATTCATCTAGGTGAAATGGATGAAACTTCGATCTCTGGCGAGTGGATCTGAGGCGAAACGTACCGGGAGGTGTAAGTTCGAACAATTGTTCAGAACACTCCCCGTGATAAATGCGGTAGAGAATACATAGAGACGTAGCAGTATACATCAGATTTCTACCGCACTTGCCTATCCCTGCCCTATAGTCACTACCATAGAATTCGTGACATCTGCCACGACAGACAATGACAGCCTGGGGTCCTGGACAAATCACTGGACACATTCAAGAGGTGAGCCGTTTCCTAGCATTCTAAACGAAGCTCCTTATGGAGCCATTGTCTTGTCAGCGGATTCCCCATAGTCACATAAAAAAGATCACATTCATGACGATGATATTTAGGTAATCTTACCGTATTGATCCATCCGGTAGTCTGTCGACTTCCTATGTCGCTGTTGACTGAGGACCTGTTGTCGGTTGGCGAGTTTGATGTGTAAATACTGTGCTGGCTGCTCGGCCCCATCAGCTCAAATTCACCTGCAATACACATTTCGTTTGACCTGCAAGTAGCTGCTGATTTTTGGAGAGGTCAAAGGTTGCACTAAGATTTCTCCTGTCTGAATATGCCTCTCATGGGTGAACTAGAACAGACTAGAACTACCTGTAGCCTGTACAAATATTTATTCCAAGTCGCGACCGGCGCAAGAGTCGTTTAAATAGTGTCACAAAATTCTATATAATATTATGCTTGTTAACAGCATTTATTTGAGGTCGTAGAACGATTTGCTGCCAGTTCTAGGTTATGCCAGCTCATTGCTAAATATTCTGACACTAAGCAATAATGTGCTATCACTATTGTGGTCCAATTTGACGGGTAATGTAGTCAGTAAAAGTACTGAGCATATGAGGGTTAACAACTGATATCTCTAAATGACAATGCGCTCTTGATACTGGTGTTGCTGACGTCAAGTAGGCTGCGATTGACGCTATGCTTGTTTGATATCTTATTATTAGAAAACAAGCATTCAAATTCAGCTAAATTTGAACTAACATACTTTAAGGTTAAATTTTTTGTTCAATTTTACACAGCATTATCTAGTCCCAAACTAAGCAGAGCTTGTGCTATAAGTACTAGACAATGGATATAATACTTAAATATACTTTATTTTGTAAATAAATAAGTATTTACTTATAATACATAAGAAACACCCAGACAAACACTTATATTTATAACAGGATCCGACCAGGGCTGAAGCCTTTGAAAATAGTAAAAAGTGAAAAAAAAAAAATATAAAGAAAGAAACCCATTGGAAAAGGAAGAGAATATAACAAAAATGAAAGGAAAAATAATTTACGGGCGATCCATTTAATGGGTTTCATCCTACTATAATTATTTTTCGTTTAAAAAATTATCGACCCTGGACTACTCGTGATCAGCAGTCGGCCATTCTATCTACTAGAACACAAATGTCGTCGAAATATGACTAGTAATAAATAAAATCATGTAAAAAAAGGTGTTCACATTCTCTCACCGCCAATATCACTGCTCTTCAGATACTTCTTATCAGAGTGCATGAGCTGCCAGAACTTGATGAGGGATATAATATCCTCGCGGAGGTTGCTGGAACCCTTGGCGGGGCACTGCAGCCCCCTACAGAAGTAGTCCAAGCACGCGCTGTACACTCGCTCGCGCAGAATGTTCCGCGCTATGGAGCGGGGCAGAATGTCGCCTTGCAGGAGAGAGAGCCCGCAAGATAGGAGCCTGTGAAAGTTTGGAGGTTTGGTGTAGTTGAAGCGTAACGGGATGTGTCAAATAAAACACTAAACCGAAGTTCACTTACACGATTTAATTTTAGAACGTAAACATAGGCACAGAAAATCATACACAGCTTAGGTACAGACGCCAGCAGGTCAAGCTATCCAAAACTGTCAAATTTTCCCAATTGAAAATGAACCTTACTGTGTTGTATTAAAGTTGAATATCTATAAAATAAATTTGACAGATTGTGGTAGCTTGATGTGCTGGCCTCTGTACTTAAGAGTGGGGCGTAGACATGAGCGCGGGCGCGGGAACCAGAGCGACGGCGGCGTGCGCATAGCCTCATGTCTCATTTCCGACTAGTGGGGCACCTCGCTCCCGACCGAAGCCACGCGTTTCTTTAGGTACCTACCGAACTTGGTTGCTCGGGCCGGTAGCGGAGCCCCGCGTAGGTACATATATGTCACAATAAAAGTAATATAATAACAAAGTATTTGAAATAACTACGCTACATAGTCAAGAACAGTCAAGTCTCATCAATACATGTTACTGACGTCACCTTCGAACGCTATTCAATTTTAAAATGCCGTTAAGGCTCTCTCGCTCTACGCTTGCCAAGCAAGGCATTTACTCCAGGCAAAAATAGTTAAACATCACTTTTTTTATATACGATTTTAACATAAAATAAAAGGTTCCTCGAGCCTTAATATACGTCATCATCATCAACCCATATAATGTCCCACTGCTGGGCACGGGTCTCCTCTCATATCGAGAGGGATTAGGCTATAGTCCACCACGCTAGCCTAGTGCGGGTTGGCAGACTTCACAAACCGTCGAGAAAAATCTCTAAGGCATGCAGGTTTCCTCACGATGTTTTCCTTCACCGTTTAAGCGAGTGATAATTAATTATTAATACGCACATGAATTCGAAAAGTCAGAGGTGCGTGCCTTGGCTTAATATACGTGTTCGGAGCCAAAGGCGATGAAAAGAAACATGTTTCTACGTCACAAAGCTTACATTTGGGAACTAATACAGTGTATCAAAGGAAACTAGATGTCTGTTGTTCCACGGAGTAGGTATAGTGCCGTGACAAATATACCATCACGCCTGTTTTTTTTTATACCACTAAGGTGGAGACTATGGAGCAGTGAAACAATGTTTTCTTTCTTTCTTTCGTGCTCTAAAGATTTAAGTCAAAGTGACTGTCAGGGGTGTTTGGAGCTCTACAACCGTAGGTAAATCGAAAGTCCGAAACTATCGGTATATCCGAAACAAAAATCTATCCGACACTAACCGAATCTAAGTTTCAAAACATTTCGGATAGGGGCGCGGAGTCTAAATGAGACGCGTTATGATAGGTTTTTGTTTTTGTCCGGTGGAGCCGACGTGGCGTGCATTGTTCACATAGGAACTAATAAAAAATCCGTAACTGAAACTGTGAAACGAACTGAAAATCCACATATCGTTGTCGATATCAAGATCTGAAATTTCATTTCTACAATATCCCTAATGGCTGTGCCAGCACAAGACTTAAAAGCTCTTAAAATTGAGTAGCGTTACCATAAATCACGTATTCACTAGTAAACAATGATTCAGATACTACAGGATCATCACACTAGTTCTAGAAGATTTCACCTTCATCCCATGCCTTTATCGTAATACGTAAAATTATTATCCTCCTTCGTATTTTTGACAGTTCGAATTCTAATCAAGTAGTGAATGTCCTAATTAGTTACTGATTCGATTTCTAATAACAATCTACTTTATTTATAAAGATTTACACATTTATAATTTAATGTGTTATTGAGTTTTTATATAAAATTCTCAGTAGCAGCTGGAAGTTTGGATTTATGCCCGGTTAATGGCAATAGGTTCGCCCACTATTACATAGGACCTAAACATACGGCAGAACTGTGGGTGTACATTAGTACACCTTTTCCTAACCCTTTGGGGAATACAGGCGTGATGCTATATTATTTTTATAAAAACTTATTCAAAAACACAAACATATTTTTCTATAATATCTATTTTTCAGGTAGAAACTTACCTGAATCTTACACCGACGGCTTCTACGTGTCTGTTGATATGGTCCCGTATATCTCCCACAGTAATAGGTAGTGATCTATAAAAAAGATAATTTTATTACTTATATAAAATGAAAACGTATGTTTTTTTACAGCTCTTGTGATTGCAAGCGCAACTGCTGTAGCTACGGATATTTTTTGGCAAATTAGTTCGCAAAATCTGTGCGTCCCTGTTTTCAAATTCAGACTATGATTTTATTGCTTCCACATTTTATTTATTTATGTACACACAATAAAAAAAAGACTAGAGTACAGTTACTTATTTCTAAAGAAATCTCTTCCAGCAGACCTGCGAGAGGAGAAATATATATAAGAAATGTAGACATTAGTATGAAAGAAAAATAAACATATAAACCAGATACATACATTTTACATTAATACTAGGCAGTAAAACACATACCTATGCAGCAAACTGGCCAACATTTCAACTTTTTCCATGCTGTTATATTTTGCGGTTTCGGCAACCTCACACAGGTATCTAATCCACACTGCATGCGGCGCTACGAACGGTGGACGAGGCTCTAACTTAGCACCTGTAAGAGATATGTTACTATCATTTGTCTAAAAGACAAAAAAGCGGTTCGCAATTTGACTGTTTTTTTTTCTGTTTCCTTTGTCTAACGTGAATATCTTTGTCAATCGTGGACCAATTTCGATATTTCTTTTTTATTTGATAGAATATACTTCCTAATTGGTCCCATATAATCTTGGTTGATATCTGACAAGCAGTTTTTGAGATACGTCACAAAAATCTTGAAGTCGATTTTCTTCAAAAAACGTCAATTCATTCCTTCTTTACCTACCTTCATGTGCAGCCAACGGGCTGGTTTCGTCAGTTTGTTTAGAGAACAGACCCATCTTCCGATCAACAGTGCTCTGCCATGCCGAGAAGATCTCCTGCATCAGTCTTATCTCCAGGTCGGGGCGGGAAGTGGTGAGCCACTGCCAGCATTCCACCGCAGTAGTCACTGCGTCTTCCGTAAAGATCTCTACTTGAGACCATGCTGTAAACAAATGAGAAATAGTTCAAATTTCGTAAGCGTGGTTGCGTAGTGTAAAGTTCTTGATCAGGAAAGTCGTTTAGAAGTTATACAATCACTATTGCTGGCTTCCCATGGTGCATGTTTTCACTGGTACTACACACGGCTGACGATAATGCGCAGCCACGCACCGCACCGAGAGTCTGTGGTACTGCGCTTTTCGGGACGGTACCTTTCCTACGGCGTGGGGCGAGTGGTGGCGGGCGTGCACGAGCAGCGCGGTGGTGTGCACACTTACCGACAGAGTGCAGCAGTGCGCGTGCGGTGGGCGCGGTGTGCGAGTGCGCGGCGTGGGGCGAGTGGTGGCGGGCGTGCACGAGCAGCGCGGTGGTGTGCACACTTACCGACAGAGTGCAGCAGTGCGCGTGCGGTGGGCGCGGTGTGCGAGTGCGCGGCGTGGGGCGAGTGGTGGCGGGCGTGCACGAGCAGCGCGGTGGTGTGCACACTTACCGACAGAGTGCAGCAGTGCGCGTGCGGTGGGCGCGGTGTGCGAGTGCGCGGCGTGGGGCGAGTGGTGGCGGGCGTGCACGAGCAGCGCGGTGGTGTGCACACTTACCGACAGAGTGCAGCAGTGCGCGTGCGGTGGGCGCGGTGTGCGAGTGCGCGGCGTGGGGCGAGTGGTGGCGGGCGTGCACGAGCAGCGCGGTGGTGTGCACACTTACCGACAGAGTGCAGCAGTGCGCGTGCGGTGGGCGCGGTGTGCGAGTGCGCGGCGTGGGGCGAGTGGTGGCGGGCGTGCACGAGCAGCGCGGTGGTGTGCACACTTACCGACAGAGTGCAGCAGTGCGCGTGCGGTGGGCGCGGTGTGCGAGTGCGCGGCGTGGGGCGAGTGGTGGCGGGCGTGCACGAGCAGCGCGGTGGCCCGCCAGAGCGCGGCGCGGTGCGAGGTCTCGCTGCCACTGCTGCAGGCGTCGCGCAGGGCCCCGTGCAGCCGGGATCCCACGCGCCACAAGGCCGCCTCCCCTCCACCCTCGGCGGTCACAGCGCCGGCGATCTGTTTAAACCCCACATACATCGTAAATGAACTCAGAATCAGTAAAAATCATTTTGACCAAGGACGTCAATCAAAACTAAATATCGGTCAAGAGTGGTTTTCATCAAGAGAGTTAGTCAATTTCTCTTTTGATCGGGTCAATTGCACTTCACTACATAGTATAAAACAAAGTCGCTTCCCGCTTAGTGATGTGTCGAGAGAATGTTCTCCGTAAGAGAAATATCTGTCACCGAGAATGTTCTGCAATATTGAGAATGTTCTCAAAACATTCTCTGACACTGAGAATTTAAAATAGAAAACTATTATTTTATTAAAACTTATATTTAAATAGATGTATAGACATGTTATCTCGTGTACAGTTTAATAGGTTAGTACATAAGCAGTACATAGTTAAGTACATAGGTTAGTACATAAGTAGAACATAGGTAAGTATATAAGCAGCACATAGGTTAGTACATAAGCAGTACATAGGTAAGTACATAAGTAGTACGTAGGTTAGTACATAAGCAGCACATAGGGAAGTACATTAGTAGTACATAAGTAAGTACATAAGTAGTACATAGGTAAGTACATAAGTAGTACGTAGGAAAGTACATAAGCAGTACATAGGTAAGTACATAAGTAGTACATAGGTAAGTACATAAGCAGTACATAGGTAAGTACATACTTTTTATCTTAGACATAAGTGAAAACAGCCATCAGAAATTTAAATTCTCGACCCAGAGAATGTTCTCATCCCGAGAATTGCCCATCATTATTCCCGCTGTCTGTCTATCCCCATGTATGCTTAGATCTTTAAAACTTCGCAACGGATTTTGATGCGATTTTTAAATAGTGATTCGAGGATTGACAAGAGGAAGTTTTATATGTATACATGTATGTTATTAGTAAATTGCAACCGTGCGAAGCGGGGCGGGTCGCTAGTTATAATATAATATAAAGTCACGCACAAAGATTTTGAATACAAATAATATTGGGTAAATAAAAAATAAATAAATAATAAATATCATTGATCATGTAACAATAAAAATGTAGAGTAGCTGTTAGTAATTATATCATTAAGACGCCCACCACCTCAGTCTACCCGTGACCATGGACGCTGTAAAGGGTCCGAAACGTCGGGATTAATAATATCAATATACGCGATAAAATCCGTAAAAAGTAGTTTTATTTCAATAAAAATATTTAATAATAATATACATAAATTTATGTTTCTAAAGTCATGTATTGTGTGAATGTAGTTGGTTGTATTTTGTCTTATCACCGAAAAAATTTTTTATTGTTACATGATCAATGACATTTATTACTAATTATTAATTAAAACTAGATGGAGCCGGCATTTTCTAGCTGACGACCTCTGAGAAGAAATGCCGAAACAAACTCAGAGAATCATGGTCTTTTTTAAAGTAACAATATTCAAATAATTATAATAATAGTGACATCAGTTGACGGTAGACAGCGAACCGTACGCACGCACACGCTCCACGCACCTTGGTGACCACCGGCAACGTTTCTCAATCTTTTTACCCATTAAAATGTTTAAGTGCAAGAAGTGCGAATCTGAAGTTAGTGACGGAGTCACATGCAATGCTTGTGCCGGCAAATTTGATTTTCCATGTGCTGGAATAACCGAGGGCGGATGGAGAAAACTGGGAGATCGTAAGCTGACTTGGAAGTGTCATTCCTGCAAAACTCAGGCTCTAAGCCCTCGTGTAGGCCTTTCAAAGATCACGCCATCGGACATGGACGGCGTAGTATCGGAACTTAAAAGACTCTCCGATCAATTGGAGTCTTTGCCAATATTAATGGAAAACCTCAAATCTATTAACCAAGAGATAGTGGAGCTGAAATGTATGAGAGCGGAGTTCTCAAGTGTAACAACCTCTATCTCTGATATGAAAGCCTCTTTGGAATTTGTACATGATTCAGTTCGTGATTTGACCAGTAAGGTTTCAGGTTTGGAGCAAGAAATTGATCAACTGAAGAAAACTAAAGATGAAGTAACAATTTTACGAGACCGCTGTATGAATCTTGAGCTTCAGTGCAGAGAAAATGAGCAGCGCTCGAGAATAAATAACATTGAGATAAAAGGTGTCCCGGAATCTAACACAGAGAATTTATTCCACGTCATATCCAAGATAGGGGATATAATTAAGTGCCCCATTACTAAGGAACAAATAAATTATGTGGCTAGAATTCCCATGAGAAATGACAGCCATACTAAAACAATAATATGCTCTGTTCACAACTGTTACCTAAAGAACGACTTTGTTGCTGCCGCAAGAAACCACAAAAAAATAACGGCGGTGGACTTGGGACTTTCTGGACAAAATAAAATTTATATAAATGACCACCTAACATTGGATAATAAAGCCCTGCTAAATAAAACCAAGACCTTAGCAAAAGAAAGGGGATATGAGTACGTTTGGGTCCGAGGATGCAAGATATTTATTCGGAAAAGTCATTCCTCACCGAAACACCACATCAGGACTGAGTTAGACTTAAAAAAGTATTTTTAGTTGAATCATCTGGCCGATTTTCTGATACGGAATTATTCATCGTTAGTTCTTTAACCTTAAGTTTGAGAAACTCAGGTACTTATTTTTTCTATACATTCCATCATCGCCCGTCTTTTGTTCTCTTATCGCTCGGTGACACCCATTCATTAAGCGTTCGATATTGCAATTTTAAAGCTTACTCACATTCTATTAGAGATGATATCTGCTTACACGCACCTAATCCTTTTACTTTTTATGTTTGGAATTATTTAAACATGTTGAGTCTAAGTAAGCTTGCTTTGGCAGTTATTAGTTATGTTATGAATTTAATGTTTTACATTTGTTATATTTTTGGCTCATATACACTTATTAATTACCTATGTTGTCTATTTTTAGTTAGACACATGATTGTACCTAATGTTATTTTGACTATTGATCTATGGTCAATAAGTTACCATGAAACCTATTAGTATTTATTATCAGAATGTTCGGGGGCTGCGGACAAAAACATCTGTTTTTTATAGAAGCGTATGTGTTAGTAGTTTTGACGTCATTTGTTTAACTGAAACGTGGCTCTTGGAAGGAATATCGAACAGTGAGTTATTTAATGACAGATATCTTGTGTGGAGGCGTGACCGAGATTATTCAAATACTAATCAAACCATGGGTGGTGGGGTTTTAATAGCCGTACGTCGTGAACTTGTAACCGACGTCCATACTGAATGGTGCTCGTCTGCCGAAGATTTATGGGTTACCCTAACCTTGTATCAAAAGAAACCGAGGGTATCATATAAAATACATCTATGTATTGTTTATATTTGTAACCAGCACTGTGGTAATTCTCTGACGACACAATTAATTAATTTTTCAAATAATTTAACTGATATTGTTCTTAAACATCCCGCTGATAAATTCATAATAATGGGTGATTTTAATCAATCTAATATCAATTGGTATTCTGTGCCTGGAAGCAGGTATTTATGCCCTAATAACTTGCAAGGTCCAATCCAGATGCGTTTTTGTGACAATCTTATTGCTTGCAACTTGCTACAGTATAACTCTCATCCAAATGTCAACAACAGGATACTTGATCTCGTGCTATCTAATAATGATCTTGTGGTTGGTTGTTGTCCTGATCCTTTGGTGCAAGAAGACCCTCACCATAGGGCGCTTTGTATATCTGCTGAATTTGTCCAGCTTCATCAGCTCCTTGCTAGCCCTCGGATCAAGTTCTTATATTCACAAGCAAATTACGATGCTATTTTAAAAGACATAGAACTGATTGATTGGCATAATGAGATCAACCATAGACCTCTAGATGACGCAGTTACATTCTTTTATGATACCATATACAGACTTCGAAATACGCACATACCCACCAAACTGGTCGTTCCTCGGAACAAGTATCCTCCATGGTACAGAAGCCCTCTGATAAAAATCTTGAAGGAAAAGGATAAATTTCACTCCAAGTTTAAAAAGTATGGGAATCTCTCAGATCGGCAATCTTTTGTTATGCTGCGGCAACGGGCTAAAGATCTGGAGCATGACATGTTTGATGAATACATCGCAAATATAGAAAAAGCAATTTTTAAAAATCCTAGAGCGTTCTGGCAATATGTTAAATCGAAACAGCAAACAAACTGTTATCCTTCTGTGCTTAAGCTAGGAGAAACATCCTCTGCCGTTGGGGAGGATATATGTAATATGTTTGCCGAATATTTCCATTCAAACTTTCAGGAGAATACCGGCGATGTTAGCGAATTCTTATCTTACGACCAAACAGCTGACTCTGTATCTGATATCTGTTCAGTTGACATTTGTGAGGAGGAGGTACTGCGGCTGCTGAAGCATGTTGACTTAAATAAATCTGCTGGTCCCGATGACATCCCCCCCGTTTTAATCGTGAAGTGTGCAAAGTGCCTGTCTGTCCCTTTAACGTTGTTATTTAAGCGGTCTATGGATTTAGGAACAGTTCCCAAAATCTGGAAGTCGGTGTATATAACGCCGATTCACAAGAAGGGTCCTAAGGATTGTGTTGAGAATTACAGACCAATATCCAAACTTTGTGTGTTCGCGAAAATCATGGAGAAAATTATACACAAGCAACTCACATCATCGCTTAAACTAAGCTTCTCCGAACACCAACACGGTTTTCTCAGGGGCCGCTCAACCACAACTAATCTTGTGGTCTGCAGTGACTATCTGTCGGAGCACATGTCCAGGAAGTCCCAGGTCGACGTTATATACACGGATTACAGCAAATGCTTTGATCGAATTGATCATATACTGCTTTTGCGAAAACTACTTTTGATCGGAATCAGGGGAAACTTGTTCAGATGGTTTGTGTCATATGTTGAAAATCGATGTCAAACTGTAGTTTTGAACGGTTATGCCTCAAGGGTAGTATTTATCCCTTCAGGTGTTCCCCAAGGATCATTATTAGGACCTTTGTTATTTAATATTTTTGTAAATGACATAACTTCGTGTTTCCAGAATTCCAAAATTATATTATACGCGGATGATATGAAAATATTAAAGCAAGTCTCAACTGCGGATGATGCACACCTTTTGCAGGACGACCTTGACCGTTTTCAGGATTACTGTGTTAGCAATAGATTAGATCTCAACGTTTCTAAGTGTTATGTGTGCACATTCACGCGTAAACCTAACCCTATCAGATTTAACTATCATCTATTTGATACCGACGTTACTAGGGTTAGCGTCATAAGGGATCTAGGAGTAACGTTTGACGCAAAGCTTCTTTTTGATTCACACTTAGAGAATATAGTCAATAAAGCTTCTAAAGCATTAGGTTTTATTTTTCGACTATCCTCTGATTTTAAAAACATTAAAACAATGAAAATTCTTTACTGTACATTTGTCTGTAGCCACCTTGAATACGCTTCACAAATCTGGAACCCGAATTATAACATTTATATTGATCGTCTGGAAAGCATACAAAAAAAGTTCTTAAGGTACACTCAATATCGTACCAATACATATTTACCAAACTACATAAGTAGGTGTAAGCATTTTCATATGCTTCCTCTATACGAGCGAAGAAAAATAGCGGATCTCTCTTTCCTGTTTGGTGTCATGAATGGATCTATGGATGTCCCTGAGCTTGTGACTAAAATCGGACTTCGTGTACCGCCCGCATTTCTCCGCAGATCACATCTTCTGCATACACACATATAGATCTTTTTGCTACCAGCGTTAACAAACTTAAAAAGACGTTGTGTAATAGTTTTTTTGCCTGAATAGTCTTTCTAACTTCTACATTTCTACTACTTCTCTGCATTTTTATTAGTTCACTCTGAGTTCAGTTGTCACCGATTCTTGATGTTATTTGTATCTGATTTGTTTATAAGTGAAAACTTGTAATTGGCCTTCTTCTACATATCGTGCTCTTTGTTTATAATTTGTATTAGCTGTAAGTTTTCTGAATAGAATAAAATAAAATAAAATAAATAATAATTGTATAAATACTTAGATTAATACCTAGAGACAGAAACTTTTATAAAAATAAATACTTTGTTATTACTTATACATAATGACATATAATTATATTATTTTTTGATTTGCAGTGTCCTTACAGGGTTTCATATTGATACCTAATTATTATAACATCTTATATACATATGAAAGCAGTGATAGCCTAGTGGTATGACCATTGGACTGCCAAGTCGAAGGTCTCGAGTTCGAATCCAAGGCACGCACCACTGACTTTTCGAATTCATGTGCGTATTAATAAATTAATTATCACTCGCTTAAACGGTGAAGGAAAACATCGTGAGGAAACCTGCATACCTTAGAGAATTTTCTCGACGGTTTGTGAAGTCTGCCAACCCGCTCTAGGCCAGCGTGGTGGACTATAGCCTAATCCGTCTCGTACTGAGAGGAGACCCGTGCCCAGCAGTGGGACTGTATATGGGTTGATGATGATGTACATATGAAAGCAATAAAGATTTGAATTTGAAAATATAGTTATTATACTAACAATTATTTTTGTACACATTCTCGAAACAACAAAATCGTGGTTATAGTCAACAATACCATATTTACATACATGGTTTTAATAATTAATTGGAATAAATCACTATATCAATGGTTATTAAAACCAAAAAATCTACATCTAAGGGTCTTTAAGTCATCAATATCAATATCATGTTTACAAAAAATTCAAATACGACGTAAAGAGGTATTTTTAGGTCCAATATAGTGGGTCGTATCAACCACCGAGTGCCTTTTTTAAAGACGTAAATCCAAGCTAACTTTAAAACTACTGAAGATGGGCATGTTTTGAATATTAATACTTATTCATCGCAAAATTTTAAGAATGTTTTCTCTTGAACATTTTTTAATAACTTCTCAAATAAAAAAGTTATGATATTTTAAATAAAAAAAAAACACGTTTTTCTGCTCTCCTGAAAAGTAGGTTTTGGTTTATACGATAATTGAACCTGCAGGTATCGATTTATTTTGCTAGAAACTGTCAATGGTCAAAAACTTGCTGATTACACTAGACCACAAACGTCGTTTGTTATTGGGAAAATACCAGAAACCTCTTATCACTAAATAATATTTGCTCTAGGACTTTTCATTATTTTTTCGAGAAACCCTTAGACTGTGAAGCTATTATCATGAAGAACTGTCCCTCCTTACTCGATAGATTAAACCTAGCTGTTCCACGAATAGGCAGCCGTCTTCATAATAGAAGGACTTTTAGTTTGCCCCTCTGCCGCACTAATTACAGTCAGCACTCGCCGTTTTACCGTATGTGTTCAGCCTACAATAATAATAATACCTGTTCGTTCTTTGAAAGGTTACTTGTTCAAAAATTGTAATACTCTTTGATCAGGCATTCTACCGTGATGCACTTTATTCTTTTAATATTACATGCAGTGGTCACTTCGAGAAGGTACATACATTAATATTGATTTATGTAATCGTTTCTAAATTTGTACTTGTATAGTGTTTTGTCGTTTTGTCGAAAACCAAATTTAATTGTAAAAGAATAGTTACTGACTGGTTATTAAACCTGAATTATGACCAAACTGAAAACCTATAAAACTTAGCAACAAAACATACACACACACACATATATATATTGGCAGTAATTAACATATAATCAATTGTTCACTACAACTACCGTTTATGTTACTTTAGGGAGTGGAACTGGTACCCATAACACAAGTTCAATCTTACCATGGGTACCAGAGCCTAACTAACTTTTCTAGTGTAAATATTCGTGAGTACAACTAAATGATGTAAGCACAACTGTATGTGATAATAAAAATTTATTTATTTATTAGTTTAGTGAACAATAAAAAACAAAACTGACCTCTCCAGCGTATCTGCTCCGTTGCGACACAACAGCGAGCAGCGCCGCCGAGTCTTGTGTGACACAGGGTGGTCGTTTGTCTAGCGCGGCTCGCGGTAGTGGAGCGGACATCCTGTTCAATCCAGCGGCGCCTAGTAATGCGCCTGTAGCGAGGGCGAGGCCACAGTGATGCCAGAGGGTCGAGTTAGGGACCTGTATCAAATAATAATCATCATCATCATCATCAACCCATATATTGTCCCACTGCTAGTCACGGGTCTCCTATCACAGAATGAGAGGGATTAGGCTATAGGCCTCCACGCTGGTGTAGTGTGGGTTGGCAGACTTCACACGACGTCGAGAAAATCTCTCAGGTATGCAGGTTTCCTCACGATGTTTTCCTTCACCGTTTAAGCAAGTGATAATTAATTTTGAATACACACATGAATTGAAATGAAAATTTAGAGGTGTGTGCCTTGGATTAGAACTCGATACCTTTGACTTGACTGTCCAACCACTAGGCTATCACTGCTAGTGATAGCCTAGTGTTATGACCATTGGACTTTTGAGAGATTTTTCTTGACGGTTTGTGAAGTCTGCCAACCCGCTGCGTGGACTATAGCCTAATCCCTGAGAGGAGGCCTGTGCCCAGCAGTGGGACAGTAATGATGATGATGATGAAAACTATAACATTGTTTAAGTATTAGCTGAAAAGTTACAATATAACGTGCCATATGGAGTTCTTTACCACGCCTCAATATTGAATACTGCCATAAACTACAAGGACAACACAAACTATAAGATAAATGTTTGTGGTGGTGATTAAAATCTTACCTGATTTAAGTATTCTTGCAAATGAGATCGAGTAGACTGAGGTGCCCACTTCATTGCCTCTTGCACTATACCATGACATCGATCGGCGAAATCTTTTACAATACACTGCAAAAAAAATAAACCAGTTACAATGCAGTCAATATTAAACCTTATAATCAGGTTGATAAAGTCTTTGTATCTTACCTCTCTACCTTCTAATGTGTCCTGAAGCTGTAATGTAAAATCGGTGCCCGGAACTTTCAGTAATGGCGTCTCTTGATTTGCGTCAAGTTCCAAACTGAAGCTTAGGACTTGTAGTATGTCTAGCATGGACCATAAGACCTAGAAAACATGTATTCAAATTCTAATGTCTTTATTTCTTATACGATCAAGAGAGGTAAGGCATAGTGGGAGTAGGTAATTCCACTCAAATTGGAGCTGTCCGACTGAGGAAGTACCTCCGTCATGCAGAAAATTGAAATGAAATAACACTGCTCTAAAAATATTGGTTATCATCATCATATCCTCCAAAGGCCTCCCCCATAGACCAAAAAGACCGGTTATAAGCCGCCTGCATCCCAGTGACCTTTACCAGGTCTTCCGTCCATCTCGTTGGAGGCCGTCCCACGCTGCGCTTTCCGGTGGATATTGGTATTTCTCAGAAATAGAGCTGCAGAGGTGTTATGGCAGTCGCTTCGCTTCCACATCTGATTAGACTAGAAGCCAACCCCAACACAATTGGGAAAAGGCACGGAGGAAGAGAGATATCGGCATCAAATCTCAATCTGGTTCTAATTTGGGAGTCGATTGTTTGTCTTCTCAAATTTTCTAGCTGATACTACAATGTTCTTTTTTGTACTACTATCTTGCACACGTTTGAGCCTGGTCCTGGCCTGGTTACGTATGGATATGTGAGGGTCGTAGCTATTGTGGCTGATCATTAGAACCTACCACGAAGCAGAAACTATATAGCACGTTGACTTCATATCTGCGCCACCCTATGGTTGGATGATAGAGAATGCTTAAACCATTAAGTCTGCCAATGTACAGTCGCTAGCAGGTCAAGCTATCCAAAACTGTCAAATTTTACCAAATCAATATGAACCTTATTTGTTTTGTATTCAAGTTGAAAATCAATCAAAGAAATTTGACAGATTGTGGTAGCTTGATGTGCTGGCCTTTGTACATTTTATAAGGCATAAAGTTTAAATAAATGATCCTTACCCGGCAGTTCCACAATAAATGGGGGAATCTATCTACTAATAACGCGAGCCATTTATCTGCCACCCTTCTGATTTGCTTGTGTATATGGTTGAAGTTCACCAGCAAAAACTGGGCGTGGCCTTCCAATTCCCTTTCCCGCGATTCATCCTTCACTTTGTCTGACATCACGTCTAGAAACTTCTGGAATACTTTGTCGCCAACACTGGAAGTTAATATGTTTGTAGTTTTTTTTATAAGATGCCGATATATGTATATACAAGCCAAGCTTTGCCAATAGCAATGGTAATTGCCATTATGGAATGAATCCTAACTCCGAGCTTCTATTGAGAATTTCATAAAAAATGACTGAAAAATGTTGTCGGGAAGCTCATACAGATGCAGTGCCCAGTGAAGGTCCTAATGAGATTATTTCCGGCTCGAAGGAGCAAAAAGATGTATAGTCTTTTTACCACACACTTGATAGTTTGATAATAGGAGACAAGTAATACACTGGATTGCATAAAACTGATTTATTATTGATCAATGACTCTAAATGTAAAATGAATTGTAATAATATCATTAATGATTTGATATAAGGAGCAAGGTTTCTTGCTACTGAAACGCGAATTGAATCAAATTTTGAAATTTGTATAAATTAGGACAAATGCGTTTTGCTGCGTAAGCGCAATAATATTGTACGGTTGGCCGGTACAGTGGAACTCTATATAGAAGAAACGGACGGATAAAATGGTTGTACATACCTGGCTACACATTGCCACATACCAGTCTTGTCTTTTTGTAACGCCGAATCACTCAAATACTCTATAATTGGTTGTAGGCTTGGTTCTGGCGAATTACTTACTCTGAAATAGCAGATTTACATATATACAAACAAATACAAGCTTAAAATAGTATCTAAAACAACTTTACCCTTCTAGCATAAATAAGTCTTCAAACAATTTAGTATAATTATCACCTTATTATTGTTTTGTTTTATATTTTAGTAGTTCTAACCTTATCTAAATTTGTAATTTTATTATAATTATTATAATTGTGTGCTTCAGTAGTAAATGTTGTGTATACCTGTAATTGGCATATGTATCAGATCTTTTATGTACATTTTCTAATGATTGTAAAATATGTATGCTGTTGGTGTACCTAATTAAATAAAATAAACAAATATAAAACAGTCGCTTCCCGCTGTCTGTCCCTGTGTACACTGAGACCTTATAAATTACGCAAGGGATTTTGAAATGGTTTTCACTATTTTTTAGATAATTCCCTCCGAAAGGTTTATATGTATATTACATGCGTGTTATTAGTACATTGCACCTATGTAAAGCTGGGGCAGGTCGGTAGATCATAATAGTTTGATATCTAGGTCGAACGGAAAGATACGGCACGTTGTGTGTTGTGTCGGTGAATAGGGTATCACACCCTTTTTAACACAGAGCACGACAAAAATCTAGTTTGTGTGCTATCGGAGTGACGTCACGTCGGAATATGGAATGGCGTTGTAGACATTTGAAGAACGGATTAAAAAAGTCGATTTTTAAAATTGAATCATAAAATTTACATTGCATTTTTGTCGAAGGACTTTTCGAATTCATGTGCGTATTAATAATTAATTATCACTCACTTAAACTGTGAAGGCAAACATCGTGAAGAAACCTGCATACCTTAGAGATTTTCTCGACGGTTTGTGAAGTCTGCCAACCCGCACTAGGCCAGCGTGGTGGACTATAGCCTAATCCCTCTCAATATGAGAGGAGACCCGTGCCCAGCAGTGGGACAGTATATGGGTTGAGGATGACATTGCACTTTTTGCGAAATCGATCATAAACATGCATTATTTTTTCTAGCATGGAGTAAAATACCCTATTATCTGTACCTATTGTGATTCATCAAAAGTGAGCACTTTAGCCCCCCTGCATGTATGAATCATATATTTACCTCAAAGTCTCCAACCAATACACACTCAGCAGGTACATACACGGCGCAAACGTCAGTTTATTAACGATAACCGTCACTTCCGGTGGATGGTCTAAGAGATTCGATATTTGAGTTTTCAACTCTTGTAGTTCGTTAATCGACACTGAATCGTTTCGCACAGCGGATGTGTATTGTAACTCGCGCATTTCTGAACGCAGTGACGTTTGAGAGACAAGGAAGGGAGATTTTACTGCTATCTCTTTTACTCCCGCGTACCATTCTTGTGGCCATAATCCTGTAGAAAATTGCTTTATTAAATGTTTGATAATTTTATAGAGATAAAGTAAAATAAGAGTAAAATTTCAAATATTCAAATGTGGAACAACAATACATTCATGAAGTATCAAACACATTCTTCTTTTGTTAATAAAAACATTGGCTTTAAAATCTCAAACAGCCATTTGCTAGAGGGGTATTACACAGGGGTCACAAATGTTGGATCACAAACATTTTCTTTCAAAATACTAATGCCCAAAAAAACCACTCCTTACTCAATAAGCATTATCTATACCTACAAAAACAAAATTACGGCTAACAACGCTTTCTAATATCGACCTAGAAGCACACTCTTTTTAAAACTAAAAATAATACACACACTACAAACTTTTGTACAAATCTTGGATCAAATGTTTGTTCTAAATCGTTCTCACACTGCAAACTATAGTGGTGCTACATCCACTAGTGTTGTAAAATACGTACCAATTATGATGCAGCAAAGTTATGAAGCCGGATCAATTATCTACCATACCATCACGACCTTTTCCCCGCAGGGTTAACCTTGTGATCTAAAGCGCGACTGCTAGAGGGTTAATTCCCTGGTCGAGCAAAATGTTATTGGCTCTCCTATGACATTCTCAGTAGTATTAGTAGTGGTAGAACATAGGCTTGATGGTATGGCATGTGCCTAAAACCAGTACCGAGACTGGCCGACTATCAATATACGACAAAATCAAAATCAAAATAGTTTTATTTTCATATAAACCATATACAGGCACTTATGAAATGTCGAGTCTAGGTGCACGGTTCCAAAGTAGTCGTTTCCTATGGAGAAGAACCGGCAAGAAACTCCATGGTTACTCTTTTAAAATATTGTTTTGTATTGTACAATGATGGATTATAAATTGGATTGGATACTTACATGAGAGAACAATTTAGGAATGTTTCGAAGATTACAATTATATAAAATACAGCTAGGCATAAAAGAAAGTTCTAAACAGTTCTCCCACAGCCTACCGTTGGCGTATAAATTTGAAATTTTGACAAAATATTCTGGAGTAACTTATAGGGAAATTCCCATTACCCATTCCCAATACGGGAATTTGGAAAATTCCCACACTGTATAATCCTGATTAAAATCGCGGGACAACCAATGGGAAGTAGATATTCATGCACTGTACATTTTATTTTGCAAGACTAATAGACAAAAAGTATATGCAGTGTATTATTTAGTGCATACCAAAGTTAAACTATTTTTAACAATGAATTTATATCCAATCTGATTAAAATTTTGGCAGAATATAAAATATTGATTTCTGACATTTACGCGAATATTATACATTATCCCTGATTAATAATATCAATATAACGCGATAAAATCCGTAAAAAGTAGTTGTATTTCAAGAATATAACATTTTGAAGCAGTGATCCCTAATATACAATTAGATATAGCTATATTGGAGTGCTATGCCACGAGTATGAGGCACAAACCTTTTCATTGTCACGTGCGTATTAATTTATCACTCACTTAAACAGTAAAACATCGTGAGGAAACCTGCATAAGAGATTTTCTCGATGTAGTGTGAAGTCTGGCAACCAGCTTTAGGCTTGTGTGGTGGACGATGACCTATCCCTTCCAATTCTGAGGAGAGTCGTGCCCAACAGTGGGACAGAGATCGGGCGATGATACCAACACTCAATTTCTACACAACAGTCGATATAGCACCACATTTTTAACTCATACACAACATACAACTATATATGTACTTCTAAAAGCATGGTTACTCACGCTTTCGCATAGCTACAGCGTTGCCATAGAAGAAGAGACAATAAGACGTTTAAATACATCTATGTAACATCACACATTATATACACAATTGAATAGATTGAGAATAGATAAGACAGTGCCAAAATTTTGAAGAGTTATTCAGATACTTATTTTGTTTAGAATGCGTGCGCGGGAGCGGATATGTTTTTAAGTTAACATTTTTTTTTATTAATAAAACAATGCCTCACACTAGGATTTTCTCCTGTATCGTGAGTGCGTTTACATACACAAACACCCAGACTCAGAACTAGTGATGTTGATAATCGATTATTGATAATGGATTGAAACAGGTAAAATTATCTTAATTATCTTAAATAGCTCACTCAAATAATCAGTAATCATTAATGAATGAAGCTAAAGATTTATTTGCCTTTGCTTCCTGTCATCTCAATACTGTGATAGTAATGTTGATAATCGATTAATCGATCCATTAACATACTCCACAACAAAATCACTACTCAGAACAACTACCTGTAGGTCATACAAATACTTATTCCGCGTGGAAATCCAACCCACATCACATGGCACACCAAACGTGTCGTCAGAAGTTTTTTTTTTTTTTATTATCAATCTATCATTTGATGTCGGCTTCCAGTCTAACTAACCAGATGCGGCTGAATTTTACACGAAACTACATCAGACTTCCGCAATCGAATTTCTGGATTTTACCGATATTTTACTCATAAACCGGTTGTGAGGTTGATTGCTTTATACAGGGTGGAAGGGACATCGACGCGCAACGGCTTACCATGACTTCAGTACATGATTCTGGACCCCCCTACGTTGAAATTTTTCGTCGGCTTTTTCTTAAATTTTACGTTTTTTTTGCAGTTTTTTCAACTTTAAACTGTATAAAATCATTATTTCTATCTAACCCAATAAGAATTTTAATTAAAAAGTCATTAATTCACTTTTTTCACTAAAAACAGCATTGTAAATTAAACTCGAAAGATCTTCTGTTCAGCTGTTTCCTTAGAGTTCACTTGCGAGTTGTAAAATTTAAGAAAAAGCCGACGAAAAATTCCAACGCAGGGGGGCCAAAATCATGTACTGAAGTCATGGTAAGCCGTTGCGCGTCGATGTCCCTTCCACCCTGTATACTTAATTATCAATGAATAAATATATAACTTTTACCAGTCACTTACTACAACGTATTAGTTCCTAATCCAATACAGCTTTATAAATCTATCTTCATGAAATCAGAAGTTAACTATTTCTAAGGCCATGAAAACTAAAAACAATATTTTTTTGCATTGAAAACATATTTTTCGGCGCCCGCGCACTGCAATCACTGTGAAATTTTACTTAGCATAAATTTAATTTATGGGTAGATTGAAAATTTTAATAAAATACATATAAATTTTGTTGACTGTATAGAATATTATAATATTTACCTGATTCTGCAGCAGTGAATCCCATGACGACGCAGTACAACCAGAAGTCCTTGAAGAGCTTGTGGAGACGTGGCTTCGGGTTCCTTATCGGCGGTAATCTTTTGACTAGGACCTGAAGAAAATTTTACAATGGCTAACAATATTCTTGATAACTTCATCCCAGTATTTTTATATTTCAGACACAAACCTACATAGGTACTCACGCCTTTTTCCCATAAGTATAGGCAAAAACTAAATAAATCTTCCCCCACATTCATGCATCTTGTCATACACACACGCTGATTGCGAGTACTACGTACCTAGCAGGACTTTTTTGAAGAACCTTACCGATAAGGTAACTAACAATATGCTGTATAATAAGTATAATATTGTGCTGAAGATAGCCACCGGAGGGGTTTTAGTTCGGTAAAAATCCCACACATCCCGGCTTGCCCCAGTGGCAGCCTTTTGAAGGTTTCCTCCTCGCAAAAAAAAAAGGCAACATTGGCACATTAGTTAAAGCAATACAGCTAGATAACCCAAGGGAGATCAGTATCTCACTACCCCCTCTTTCTGATATTTCGTGATTTTTCCAAACTCTGCCCTTTCGAGCCTCACGTGATTATACACGAGCCCTAGCATGGGCAAACAAATCAATACACTCACCGCTATTACAGGTATAAGTACGCCGAGATTGCCGGCGCTGCCTGACGCTTTCAGCACGGGCGCGGGCGAGCGGTCAGTGGCTCGCTCACCACCGAGTCCGAGCTGCACGAACAGCTCCAACAAGCGAGTCAGCAGCTCGAGACGGGCAGTCGTGCCGCGGACGTTGGCCGCTATGTTAGCGAGGGCGTTGAGGACTGCACCGGACACATGCCTGTTGTAAAATAAATATAAAATTCACAGCCTGTCTCGAGACAATTTTACACAGCCCGTCTCAAGACAATTTTACACAGCACCATCTATTCCTAAACTAAGCAGAGCTTGTACGGTCAGCAACGAAAGTCGCTGAACACAGCAAAATTTTGAAAACATGACAGCTCCAAAACTTGTCAAGTGATTTTTTTTATTATGAAGGTAAGGTAAATATTTAATGGTCATCTATACAATGATTTCGCACCACCTTCACAGGTCAGTAACTTGATATTAAAAATCGTATTGAAAATTGCAACATGTTCAGCGACTTTCGTTGCTACAGTCAGCAACGAAAGTCGCTTTGGGTACTAGACAATGAATATAATACTTATACACTTTTTTTGTAAATACATATTTATTTTACATAAGAAATACCCAGACAAACACAAATGCTAATTCCTAATTTGATGTAAAGATGATATGAAAGTCTTGATGATAAAATAAACGGTTTAACTTTAGCCACCATTATTTTATAGTAATAGCTATAAAATAATGGTGGCATTTCTGAAATTAATATTAAAATCATGGTGATACTTTTAACCTTTCGAAAAAACTATACAGTTAGAGCCTTTTGATAATATATGCATAAGGTGGAAATTTTAGCATCATAATAAATACGATTGTATTAAAAATGATGAGAGATGAGCCAACATCTTAACCCAATGGTTGCCAGAAGACGGTCGTCGACGCCGAACAAGGCTCAGAAAACGCTGGCGGGACGATTTGGACACTTTTTGGACAGACTGACCGCAGATAGCACTGAACAGAGATCAGTGGAAGGAGATGGGGGCGACCTTTACTCAGCAGTGGGATTATATAGGTAGGTTATAAAAAAGAAAAAAAAAAAGTTGCCCCCCTTTTACAAACAAGCTTTAACATACAGGAACACCCAGACCCGGAACAACTATCTGGAGGTCATATTAATATTTATTTGTGACGCAGAAGTGGCTGAACGATCAATGCAGCTGCCGCGCCAGGTGTCTCTGCAATCTGCAACCAACCTGTACTGCTTCCGATCATCGGTGTGCTGGTAGGAAGCGCTTGCAGCCTCCACGGTGATGACGGTAAACATGCGCATGATCTCATCGTGAGCAGGACCCTCGGGGCTGGCCAGCGCCATGCAACCCAGCTGGTCCACGATCAGCGTATCCAGAGACGACGGGGCGCGGCATAACCTACAATAAGGATCATAGGATAAGGTATGATGTTGAAAAAAAAATGGCCGTCGAAAGGTAAAAAATGATTACCCAAAGAAACGAAGTGTGGCCTTGGATTCATCTTGATCCAAAGAGTATCGTATGGTTTTACAGCATAGCTAACATTGGACGAATGGAAGGTGCACCGTCTATGACTCTTACCAACGCCATGTGTAACACAATGTGTTTCACGATTGAAATAGATTGCGATACACAATGCAGTGCATCACAATGAAATTTCATATCAATTAAGACAAAACCTTTTTACACATTAATAATACTAATATTTTATTTGCTCGAAATATGGTACTTTACAAGATCTTTTAATAATAGCAATTATTGTTTAGTTTTCTTCATTTAAGGCTCAAAATTAAGGCTTTTTTTGGATACTAGTTATTTATTTTATAGGTATAAAAGCAGTCATAATACAAGTATGTTAATTAGTTGGCTGTACAAATCACCTTTGCTGAAAGAACTGCAGGATGGTGTCGGTCGTCTTTGGTGTGTCCTTGAGGGCTACGGCGACGTGGCCCAACATTATCACTATGTTCGTACTTATCAGCGACGATTCACTGAAACAACATAATTTCATCATTACTTTGAGTTGGACAGCACTGTGTGTAAGCCAAATAGCAGATACCAACAGGTCCGTTTCTTTACATATCTCTATTTTTATACTATTATTGTATAGGTAAAATTTGTTAAAAAATATCGTCAAGTGACATAAGCTATGTTTTATTGTGATAACAATCAGGTGAACGAAGTTGCGGACAAAAGCTACTGCACGCATAAGGCATATAGACCAACTTTCAGAACAGCTTCTCAGAGTCAACTACAATAGAAAAAAAAATTGATAATTATCTACAAAGAACGACTAATCATGGTTTTTTATTTGCCACATAAAAAAATACTTATTTATGGCACCTGTGCCATTTGCGTACATTTTTCGTTTTGATACTCTGGCAGTAAGGGAATGACATTTTCAGGGTATACTATCCATGAATGTCAGTAGTATTTAAAATAAGTTCTAGAAAAAAAATCTGATATTTTTTTTCACTAGAGCCTTGAAAGTTGTTAGAAATAATTCGATTTGCAAAACTTTTATGAAGAATATTTTTTTATTTTATTATAATAGGGCTATGACTCAAATTGGTATCGTCATAATTAAGACCCACTAGTGAACTACTTTAGGAAAAAAATCATGCAAGCAGGTCTAGCAGTTAAGCTACAGTGACGACTTTTATACTGAATTCCGGTTCAATCTCAATAACTTTGGAACCATTGAATATCGCGGAAAATACATGGGGCTCATATCGATAGGTATTAAAGTCCCCCATCATTTGACTTACGATGATCTACCTGTTACACCCTCTATTTATGCTTATTCCATATCAGTCACCTGTCGCTAGTCTCAGCGGTGAACAGCCGGTTGCTGACGGAGCCGACGAGCGCCGGCACGCAGTACGGGTCCACTGTAAGGGCCGCTTCTAGCGCCACGCATAGATTCTCTATGGCAGCGTCTCGAAGCTTCTCGAATGGTGTGGACTTTACTGGGACTCCAGTCTCGGTGAGGCCCTGAAGTTCTTTACCTTGAACTGAATAGATAGTTTCTAAAATTCATATTTATGAGATTCCTACTTTATAAATAAGCGCTTACGCTTGGTAGATGACGAAGTCATAATTATCCTTTCCCAATCTTGTTGGAGTCGGATTACGCTCCAACCAAATACGGCTGATTATCAGTATTTTACACGAATCGACTACCCGGTGTTAGTCGATTCGTGTCCTCAACAGAATTTCTGGGTAATACTGATATCTCTAGGATAAACTAGAGTACTACAAGGAGTAAGGCTTTTCAGGCGATAATTATATAAATGGACAAAAATTTAAAGGTCAATTAACTTTAAAGGTACTACTTATGTGAAATTTTTCAACAGTGTTTTTTTCCAAAAAAATCCAACCACGTCCAAAACTGCTACATTAGCCAAGCGGTTGCAAGCATGACTTTTCCTCTTGAGTTTTGATTGGACAGTGACTCACGGGTAACCTTCATGTGCTCCTTTCCTGTCTTCTCTAGTTCCAACTTGTGCAGTTTGAAGAGTATGGGTGAAGGAGTCACCAGGAAGTCGCGGAGACAGTAGATCGATGTGTTCGCTATCGAAGGAAACTTCGTCGCTAGTTTACCGAGTCCCTGCAAAAATGAGGACTTATAGGCCAAGAGCTGAACCGCTTTTGGCGAATTTGCTGTATGTTTCAAGCGTTAGCGTCCCGCGATAGGATGCTATTGATTATTATTCATTTACTTTTATTATTTTATCAAATACGTGTATTATATATATGTGTAAGACTACGAAGCAGTGCAGCGAAATTAGCTAAGAGTGAGTAAAAACACATGTACAATTTATAACAATACAATTCTGATATCCTAAGGTTAAAATGGTTGTCATTTGGCAATTGTGAGGCACGGAGGGTCTCGATGTGTTAGAAATGGTCATTCATCCACACACTAACCGCAACAACCGCAGCTTCATCTTGCAGATCACCGTAGTTATTACTAGCCACGAGTAATTCACAATTAAGTAATGTGAATTATATTTCGAGACATCTAGAGCAACCTGTACGTAGTACTATTATTCCGTATTTTTTTAAGGAAGAGGGAGGCAAGCGTGCAAGCCAGTCACCTGATGGTAAGTGATCACCGCCGCCCAACACCAGAGGGGTTGCAAGTTCGTTGCCGGCCTTTCAGAGCAGTCGTTCACGGTAAAAAGTTTATTGAGACGCACGGTGGTGGACACCCATTCATCCAGGTGAAATGGATGAAATATCGATTTCTAACGAGTGTATCTTTGGCGGGACGTAGTGGGAGGTACAAGTTTAAATAATCCCTCAGAACACTCATGTGTAATACTTAGAGAATTAAACCATACTTACTTCTAGACAGACCATAAGCAGAGGCATGTGTGCAAGAATCAGCTTGTGGTTATGATTAGAGTTTATCTTCTCCGTCAAGCGCCCACACAGCGAGTCCGCACCTACGAGACGGTTTTACATAAAAATGTTGAACATTATAGACTTCTGAAGTAAATAAATACATGATATTATCTACATAGGCTTACAGATACTACTAGAGGTGGCAGGTACTGGATTAATATTTTGAACGCACGCTATATAAACGAATAAAGACTTCCTCCGATCCCACGGTACAAACACGCAAGGTATAAAAAAGGACCTTATTTTAATATCTGAATAATTGAACTCATCTAATATTGAAAATAAATAATTGGGTATTCAATCTTTATTAAAATATACATGATGATTTTTTTTTGTATTTTTTTTGAAAAATAAAGTCGTTCATGTATACCATACTTATCGACGTCCATGGACGTGAGTACTTTTTCCCTTGACGTCTATACACGTCGTTGATGACATAAGCACCTTTTCACTTCACGTCTATACACGTTATGTTCAAGAGGTTAATGATTGGACTCAGAACAATAACAGAGGGGCTATCACGGATAATATTGACGTCTGTTATCTTTGCCATGTGAAAATTAAAACAAAATTTTTATTTACACGAAAGCTTCCTCTGAATAGACCTCAGTAATTCATGTTAGCCCTTCAAAATAAGTGCATATGTAAAACTAACATATAAAACAAGTGCAGAATTCAGCTGGGTCTTTCTCAAATCGGCGTCGCGGTGTATGTGAGTGCGACGTGTACGGGGGCCGGCAAACTGGAGGAACACCGAGTTCTTTTAGTCGGTATATATCCGAACTAACCTCCTCGCATACTCATAGTAGGGTAGTTGACTGGAGTTTCATTTATTAAAAACTAGCGACCCTCCCCGGCTTAGCACAGTTGCAATGTACAGACAGCAGGTCAAGCTATCCAAAACTGTCAAATTTTCCCAATTGAATATGAACCTTATCGTTTTGTATTAAAGTCGAATATCAATAAAATAAATTTGACAGATTGTGGTAGCTTGATGTGCTGACCTCTGTACTACCTAATAACATGCATATATTACAAATATAGCCTATGACACTCAAAAATAATGCAGCTTTCTATTGGTAAAATAATTTTCAAAATCGGTTCTGAAGATCCAGAGATTACCCTCACCAACTTTACCTCTTTATAATATTAGTAGAGATAAAGCTTAAGAAGAAAATTTAATTAAAACTAATTCGTACAAAATATTTATATCAACTAATAAAGTTCTATATTGAAGAAGCCTTTGATTGAGAGCGAATGATCTGCCTCTTTTCCGCATAACGCATGTCAGTATAATTTTCTTATTGCGACTTGACGTCATTTCTCACTAAAGTACGCTCTCCGTCTCAATATGAAATATTCAGTATAATATAGTTATTTTTTATCGGTTATATCTATGGGCAACTCTCTCATAAGCCATAGACACTATCAGTCAACTAGCCTATTAACCGGGTAGAATTCTTATATGAATTCTTTGTTTAAGGATAAAAAAAAATACACATTTTTTTTATATTTTGAACCTTATACTGCAGTTGTATTAGCCTCACCCGATGGATGTACATCAGTACACCTTTACCTGACCTTTCAGAGATACAGGCGTGTTGCTATACTTATAGCTTGTAAGTAACATAATAAAGACGAATTTATAACCAGTATTTCGCTAAAACAAATGAAACATGATCTTAATTTTTAAAATTGTTGCTGTTGCCAAGCCAAACAGTATGCAAAACAAAACAAAAACAAAATCATGAAATGTAGCCAAATACACTGTACAGAATAAAATGCTATGATGTCTTAAGTAACTGATCTTGTCAAACAAAACGCAACCGTATCTCAATAAGCGTTAGTTTGATTTTCGTTATTGCGTTTACAGTTAGTTAGCACATGGGGGTATCACTCAAAACTTTGTCGATACCTATTAATATTGTTAGAGCGTTTATAAGAGCTGGTACGTCATAGTCCTCATCAACTGTAACACCATAAATACAATACATAAATAAATTATTATAGAATGTGCCAAGTTTCTAAAGTCAAATAATATTCCACTCAATAAATCAAAGAAAAAGTAATAATAGCCTTCACAGACTTCACAGAGTTCTCTGTGTGCTCTCTCTGGATGTGTGTTTTGTGATTGATCGCCACAGACTCTTAATATTGTTACATTTTTCATTTAATTTAATATATTTTTCAATCTTACAACGTTTTAGAAACTTGTCAGAATATAAAGTAAATAATATAGTAATAAATAAATTAAGGAAAGATAAGGAACATATAATTGAAAGTATATTATAGAATACATGTACAGAAATTACATAAAACAACGACACAAGAGGAACGGCTTCAAAAATATAACTTAGCTAATTTTATCAAACTTGAATACTATAGTTTAACTATAGGCCAACTACACGATAGATTTATGAACAAACCAACTGTTGTAGCCAGTACACCAAGCTACCCCAATCCGGCAAATTTCTTTGATAGATTTTCAACTTTAATACAATGTAATAAGATTCATATTCAATTGGGATATTTTGACAGTTTTGGATAGCTTGACCTGCTGACGTCTGTACTATAATACTGTGCGAGAGAGAGAATACACGAGAGCGTTGTTTTTAAAATATATGATTTATATTGCCATCTTTCGTATAACAATTTATTCTCAATTTAAATTTTATTCAAATTGGTAAAATATATCTAGAAATTTCCCAACTCCATTACCGTTCTAATCTAAACTTTATAAGTGTACAACAGAAGGTCCAAAATTACCTGTTTCATCGCCAATAGCCCATACGAGGAGATCAACGCAGGCTGAGTTCGCCATCACGTTAACTTTGAATTTGTTGACTGTGGCAAAGTTACTCTCTCGGTCCTCTCTCTCTGAGGCGTCGTGGTGGCGACTCTGGAGTTCCGTTTGCCCACTAAGGAAAAGGCATTTGACGAATTCCTGTTATAGAAATAAACGTGAATTATTCGAAATTGAAACTTTTGCCAGATAGAAAACATAAAAGGAGACATTTCAAGAACTGTGGAAAACTATTTAGACGTTCTTATATGTGGGAGTAGTAGCAAGTCAGGCTGATACTTAATGGGTCCAGGAATAGCAATGTACTCGACTACTACAGTCCCGATGGAAAGTGTTTTTAGCCAGTACCAGTCTAGCATACCCACCCTGTCGCTTTGACCGACTGTATACAGGATTTTTCGCACAGTAAAATGATCATTAGATCCCTTTTGTTTTAACGGTGAAGCGGTAAAAAATCATAAGAAAATCATGCACATCAAAGTAGACGAAAAGATACGTGAAGAAGACTGCAGTGTCTGTTTTTATTCAAATGGCCTTGATACCCCTCAATCTGAAAGAAGGCCCGTTCCCAGCAGTGCAACAGTAATAGTCTTCTAAGTTACCTGAACATCTTTGGTAAATGGTCCAGGCAAGTCTTTCTGGTGCTGCAGCAATTCCCTTAACAGTGTCACCATCACTAGGTTCAGTGTTTCAGAGAAGGATTTGTATGGAAACACCTGTATACACAAATGTAGTTCTTTTAATGCTTGGGCATTATCTTACTATAAGTCTTATTATTGGACATAGAGAAGTTTCAGGTTATTACATTTAAATATTTTTGCTTTTAGCGATAAGACCGCCCATTCTACCATTTTATGATTTATAAACCTGTAGTAGACATTTGTATGGTATCGTCGGTGATATTACAATACCACGAAACTAGCACTTTGATGTAAGGCCTAATTTTCAAAATAATTAATACAAAGTTATGCCTTATAGCAAAGTGTTAGTTGCGCGGTATTGGAGTGTTACTTAGGCGGTATTGGAGTGTTAGTTACGCTGTATTGGAGTGTTATTTACGCGGTATTGGAGTGTTAGTTACGCGGTATTGGAGTGTTAGTTACGCGGGATGGAGTATCACCGACGGTATGCAATAAAGAATATTATTCTATTATATTTTTAGATGGTATATAATTATGTCTTTGCCTTGGTCAAAGTCTAAAAGAGTGTTTCGTTTAAAGATAAAACTTCAATATCATGCTTACTTGTATCTGACCCGAAGCATAAATATCTTCAGCCTCTTCATCAAGAAACGCCAACAAATCTTTGGTCAAAATTTTCTTCGCCAAAGACAAAATCGATTGCAGATACGTCACATAAAACTGCACATTGATCCTCTTTTCTGGAGATTCTGAGAACCTCATATAAGGAAACTGGTTGAAGCTAGACCCGAATTTATGGAAAAAATACGTGGTAGGGTCATAAGGAACAGAGTTATAACTATGAAGAGATCCTCTCTTGAGGGTACCTCCAGTGCTGTCGACTGTGTCATTCCCATTTTCCAGAATATTCTCATTGTTTGGATTCAAGTTTCCCGATAACGACCTAGGAATGATCGGTCGAAATTGATTGAACTTCCTCTTTTTATCCAATGTTGAATACTCAAAGTTCGGTTCAGGTTCTTTAGTTTTGACGGGGCTGGGTGGCTGGGGGAATAAACGGCAGAGGAGAGGTGGGTCCACAGTTGAATAACGACCCATTGAACGAGCTAAACCTATTAGAACAGGGATAGTGCTCTTGCAAAGTTGTAGCTTTGAGACAGTGCTACTATAGTCTTTGCTCTCATGACAAGTCATAATAATCTTTGTAAGATTGGACATAAGTTCAATTTGGGCTGTAATAATTTCTTCTCGGAGTGACGGCTGTTTTGTAGCGATATCCGAGAGCAGCGTATTGAGGCAAAAGCTGAACTTTTCCGACATTGGTATGCCTGAAACAAAAGAATTATAATTTTTAAACTTAAAGGATAAAATTAAGTACTAAGCGGATGATGTCGTCCTAATTTTGACGTCATGAATATCGCAATGGCGTACTGATTGACTTCTGTAACACGAGTAGTGAGTGAATGTAAGTAAATATTAGTGTGAGGCAACGTTTAAAATGTAATAATAACCTATCAAGATATAATTCTTCGACAACTAAAAGCTGGGTGCCAAATCTAACATTTAGTGGAATATTATGCATATTCTTTTTTAAATGATTGTATAACCACAATAAAAATATCTCCTTCGGCGCTCAACATGTACTTGGCACCGCTGTTAAACGCCTTAGCTAATTATTTCAAAGCAATTTAAAACATCACGTCAATACTATAATTAAACAACATACAGTAATATAAAATGGCACAACTCATCGTCATAATAATTATAATTTGTTTATAGTAGCGCTAACAATGCATTAAATACATTGCGTTGCGTGATACCTTGTGATTCGCTTATTATATAATTTGCTTGAGCAAAGACCAACAATTTTAAATAATTTAATTATATGGACACTGATTGTTGAACAGTTTGATGACAGATAGTAGTGGTTAGTGTTAGTCAGAAGCCTAAAAAGCTTGATAACCAGTCGATCCATTGAATATCGATATTGCATAGACATTCGGTTGCAGAGGTCTGATGGCAGTCGTTTCGTGTAAAATACTGATGAATAGATGGCACACCAGCATACGGGTTGCTTGATGGTAAACGCTTACTTATCGCAGCCTATAGATGCCAGCAGTACTGTACAATCGGCGAGACTTTTCCTCTCATCCTAATCAAAAGCACTCGTGTGACAAACCCGCGTGCAGACTGGGGACATCTCGCAAAAGTGACCCTGTCACGCAAGAAACACAAAAGCCGAGTGACCTACACACGCCACACACATGTTTTTGCGACTCGGTTCGCGTGCTTGAAGGTTGACATTATGTTTTGCGTAATGAACGAGCACCTGATCTGTTTGTGGGTATCTGATTTAGATAGGTAACTATAATAAAGTGGTGGATTCGCGCGGGTAGAACATAGTTTAATTTTTTTTTTATACCACTAAGGTGGCTCATACGGCCCACCTTATGGTGGTTACCGTTGCCTATATCCCGGTCACATAGTATAACAAATAGGATATATTTTACCCCAGAAAAATGTGGGAATATCCCGGAAATCCCGGATAACGAATATCTTACGGGATTTGAATGAAATGTTGGTACACTAATAGTTTGTGATTGGCGCTGGCATATCGAATACTTCTTTTCTAGGAACAAAGAGGGAATTTCCCTAACATTGAGTACTTCTTATCCCATGAATACAATCCGACAACAATTGTGTTACTAAGTCTAGGCGTACGAAGTCGCGGGTAAAAGCTAGTTTTTATATAAAAATTTGAGTACCGATATCATAATGCGCAGCTTACGTTGCGTACGTAATGAGTGTGTCACTACCTTTATAGTTCCGTAATTTAAAAGATAAAATCAAACATTGTTAAACAGATATTTTAACGGTATATAAATACTACTGTCCACAGACTAGTCCTCATTCTAAAATAATAACACAGACTAAAAAGTAGTGTATCAAAATGTTTACGAAATTCTGTATACTGTTTCTAGTTGTGATGATGTCCAGTAATGTAAGTAGTCTTGAAGATTAAGTTTTTTATAACAACAGGACTTCTTCCTGAGTGCGTTTACAAACCCTTTTTTTAGATACTAACTAATTGCCTCATTAGTCTTTTTTTTATACCACTAAGGTGGCAAACAAGCATACGGCCCACCTGATGGTAAGCGGTTACCGTAGCCTATAGACGCTTGTAAACCCAGGGGTATCACTTGCCCGTTGCCGATCCTGTAAAACGAAATATGAATTGTTGGGTTGGCAGTATAAGGATCAAAGTCCCCCAACTGCCAACACAACGTTTCCTCGTGGAGTACTGGCAACCTTGCTCACCGTAAGGAACACAACACAGCTCAAAGCATTTCACTTCGATTTTCTGCAACTCGGAAGTCTAGTGGGAGTGGTCTAGTGGAGTCTAGAGTGTTCCGATTCCCAGGTTGAGCTAAGTGTTATTAGGACTTTCTATGAAATTCTCAGTAGCAGCTCAGTTTGGATTAGTGCCAGTTAAATGGCAATAGAATCTTACGGGACATACGGGAATATACGGGACTTGAACCTACTGACGAACTGTGAATGTACATTAGTACACCTCAGCCCAACCATTCGGGGAATACAAGCGTGATGGTATCCTCTCGCTCTACCCTGGCCTTGATGCTGCTATTGATTCATTTATTTTATTTCATTTTTAGGTTGGGTGGAGTCCTGGTTATCTGTAACACAGACAATTTTTGCCTAACTCAGACACCAGCTCCTCCTAGCTTGTAGACTTTATTAAACATCCACTAAAATAGAGATAAGTAACATAGTATTTAGTGCACCACGAACTACAGTCACCACTTTTTCTCTTTTGTCCTGTCCATTCAACGGTTGTCTGGTAGATATCGCTATTAGCGATAAGACTTTGTACCCTAAATTTAATTAATTCAAATTGTTGTCCCTTATTATGGTGTGCAATAAAGATTATTCTATTCTATAGTAATTATGCTAAGTACTTTGTGAGGAGAAATAAATATAATTATATTTGTATCTCCTTTTTGGATATCTCGGCATATCTCCCGTGAGGAAGACATCCGGACCTTTGGCAGGCTTGCGCGGGGACACAGGTCCAACGCGTAGAGGCCCCTTGGAGAGCTTTTTTCTAAATGGTATGGGGCACCAACCCATATTTAGAAATAACCCATAATTATATTATTATTATTTCATTTTACTATTTCAGAGCATGCAACAAGGTGGTGGCGGTGGAGGCGCCGGGGGCCAAGGTAATTATTAAAAAAATCGCTTTGTTTTTGCATTGAAGGGTGTCGAAAAAGTAGAAGAAGAAGTGTGGCATAAGGAAAGAGAGGTCTATACTCAGCACTCAGCAGTGGGTAGATTCCGGCTGATGATGATGATGAAGGGTAGAGCAGTAAAACTACATTGTGACCTGTCCCGACCAGGCAATGACCCTAGTAGGCGGCGTGTTTTCGATCCACACGCGCCTTATAATAGGAAGCGAGGAACGGCTCTAGCTCTGAAGGGTCCAGCGAGACTCTGAGGTACAGCGAGAGTCTGGACCACAGACTGTTACAGTTGTGGCGAATGTCACGAATTCCATGGCCGTGGTTTATAAGGCCAAGGAAGGCAAGTGCAGTTTTTGTTCGGTAGAAATTCAACTGGCACCTCCTCAAGTGGTAGATGATCCTTGTGGAATTCTCCGTTCAAACAAAAAAAAGGGTACATGGTAATTTTAAATTCAATTCAAATGAACAATCTTTTTGTATTTTTTGTCATTTTCCATTCTCTCTTATATCGTGTGTGCTTTTTACAAACACAAATTCTCACATACACAAACACCCATTTCCGGAACAACTACCTGTAGTTTATACAAATATTTGTTTTGTGCGATGATCGAACCCACAAACCGTTGCGCAGACGCCGATCGTTCAGAAAAAATAATAAAATTGTGATCTACAGCAGGAGCCGGATTTGGCTTTGGGGTCGGAGGAGGGGCCGGGGGTGAAGCAGGAGGTGGTATGACCATATATTATTATAATTATTTTTATAATACGTAGGTTTGCCCCTGATTTTATTTTTAATGATGTACATTTCCATTTATAAGACAAAAATAAGCTTAAGGATAAAACGCCAATAATTATAAACACATTCCAAGTTCTTGTTCGACAATCGATCTGTCAAGTACCTAATATATTATGGAATATAATAAACCGCGCATCAAAAATACTGATTGAGCGACAAAATTACTGATTGAGCAGCAAAATACAGATATCGGTTAGGTTAGGTTAGAACTGTGACCACACATCGCCAGAACCAAATCTAAATACCAAGAAAGTGTATATAATAACTAAGAGAAGAGTATATAATACTTTGAGGTGACTATTTTACTGTGCAATCAGTAATTTTGTCCCTCAATCAGTATTTTTGCTTAGGATTGGGAATTATTTTGTTATACAAAACGATTTTTTTTGTTTTGCAGTTAAATACTAGCCATATATTATAGACCGAATAGAAAATCTATTGAGCTTCAGAGCTCAATAGATTTTCTATTAGGTCTAATACACATTAGAGTCAGCTCTAATGTGTATTAGACGATGATCATTCATTCGTTAGAAGCCCAAAAAGCCTCACAGCCAGTCTATCTTCAGGATATCGGTATTGTCCGGAAATTTGGTTGTGGAGATCTGATATTCAGCCACATCTGGTTAGAATAGAAGTTGGCCCCAATATACTTGGGAAAAGGTTTGGCAATTCGATGGTACCACCCCAGGCGAATTAAGCAGCAGAGAAAGAAGAGAGAGAGAAAAATATTTATTTGGCCAAATCATGCCAGAGGTATCATCATCAACCCATATACTGTCCCACTGCTGGGCACGGGTGTCCTATAGCCTAATCCCTCTCAATATGAGAATATTGAGAGGGATTAGGCTAAAGTCCACCACGCTGGCCTAGTGCAGGTTGGCAGACTTCACAAACCGTCGAGAAAAATCTCTAAGGCAGCTATCCTCACGATGTTTTCCTTCACAGTTTAAGCAAGTGATAATCAATTATTAACACATGAATCCGAAAAGTCAGAGGTGCGTGCATGGTATATAAATGATTTTTTTTTAAAGCTGATGGTGGTGGACAAGCTGGTTTCGGAGCTGGTTTCGACATGAATGCTGGTGGAGGTGCCGGCGCTGGAGGTGCTGGCAGATAGAGTGAGTACACTGTACATCGATTAATTAAAAAAATTGAATGGCAAGATATGAAAAAGACAAAGGAAATTGAACTATGTATAATGAAATTGGGTTAAGAAGCAATCTTAACTCCTTTCCACATAGTTCAATTTCCTTTGTCACACAGCTTTATGTCTTTATAAGTCTGATTCACTTTTTAATCTTTGTCATTAGGATTTTAAGAGTTATTGCTAGAAATTAGAATATTTGAATGTGTAATGTTGCAGTTAGGGAATAGGGATCTGACATATGAGTCAGTGGAAAGAGTGATAGAGGCACAACTGGACCATTGCCACAGTGGAAAGAGTGACTGGACCATTGCCACAGTGGAAAGAGTGATAGAGGCACAACCGGACCGTTGCCACGGTGGAAAGTGATAGAGGCACAACTGGACCATTGCCACAGTGGAAAGAGTGATAGAGGCACAACCGGACCATTGTCCATAGACCATTGAAAACTGTCAATACAACAGTAAAATGATAATTATGTTTTATTTCAACATGCGTGAATCATGTGAATATAAACCCAACCCAACCCAAGTATTGTCCTTATAAATTACCTGTGTGCACATCCACTTATGCCATGCAAAACTTCTACAAACATTATTGAAATCAAAATCTGATCATTTCTGATCGCTTTATGTTTCATTTCAGATGGAGACACTGCAAGGAATCACTGGTATTCTAATAACTGCACAAATATTCAACATTACAATTTAAGTATGAAATGTTAATTTAATTTTAAATGAATGAAGATTAAAATGGCTTTACAACACTCATTTTGTCTAAGTTTTTTTCATTCCAAAAATACAGCTGCTGCACATGGGAACAAACCGTGTCGCGGATTACTTTACAAACCCTTTGACCGCCACGGACGTCTATAGACGTCAAATTAAAACTTGCTCACGACGCCAAACGACAGCATGGCACGTCAAAAATATAACTTTTTTATAGTGCTTGGCGTAGAGAACACAGATATTCATTATTGACGTGGCGGTCGAAAGGTTAACAGGCACAAATTACACCGAGACTCGAAACAAATAACTGTGGACCACACAAAGATACGCCTTCAATGGGCATTGAACCCACAGTGTGCAGCGCAACGGTAGTGATGAGGAGATCATCTTAATCGCAATGCCAAACGTGCAGTCAAAACATTATATACTACTGACATAATGTGAGCGAAATCTGTTAAACATCAACCATTCTGAAGACTTGATGCTCTGATTTTATGTAAAGGTTTCACAACTAAATATCCTCATCATCTAGCCCTCCTTATCTCATACCTATATAAGCCCTATAATCATTCTCTAAATATTTCCCAACTATGTTCTTTCGGCTTTCAGTCTAACTAGATGTGGCTGAATATCAGTATTTTACACGAAGCAACTGCCATCAGACCACTAACGATTGTAGTAGGTGTTAGTACGACAACCGGGACCGACGTCTTTACATACTCTCTGATGCATGGAGGGGTCTCGATATTAAGAACGTGCACCCGTGGCTAGCGCAGCTTAACCTTGCAGATCGGTTGATAGGCGTAGTTATTATAAGTAATGCCATAAACAATTATCTCTACTGGGTGTAGGCCTTCAAACTATGCCATTTGCCTCGGTCCTGTGCCATCTGCCTCGCAAGTTATACCTGCGATTTTGCCATAAATTGAGGCAAAATTTTGATATCTTAAATAGATTTATATCATGTAACTTGGTTACTAGCACATATTCAACATAAGGCTGAAAAATAAAAGACCATGGAAAGTAATTAGTATAGCTACTTACGGTCTCCATTCTTGATTCTACACAGAGGCTCCTCAAACTGTGCTGTAGTCAAGCATTTAAGGACCTTCAGGAAGTATGGCAACAGCTTATCTTGGTGTTGCATATTGCTCTGTAGGAAGTAAAGTCCAAGAGCTATGGATGCTTCTTGGCTGCGAGGAGTAACAATTAAAGCAGAGCTGGCTTGTGGGCACAGCATGAAGAGGGTGTTCACCTGAAATATTATCATTAATAATGTCAATATTGTAAATTATTGTAATTGGGAGAGACCACAAACTTGCAATGAGTAATTATTTAGTGACAATTCCAAAATATGACTTTTTCTGATTCTTTACTCATTAATAGTTTTACTTTGGCCCATGGGACTTGAGAAATAGATTTTCTATTGTATTACAATGGAACAGCATAAAGTAAGCTCTATTTTATGCTTTGTTTAACAAAACATACCATCAGTTCCTCAGTATGTTTAGCTCCCATGTATTAGGGGGCGAGCCTATTGCCATTAACCGGGCACAAATCATACTAGCGAACATACTGGTGAACCGTGAGTCAAAACATGTCTGCCCAATCCTTGAACGAATACAGGAGGTATGTTTGTTACAATAAAATTGCTTTTGTTTTTGTCACCTTTATTTACTGAATTAATACTAATTAACCATATAAGATGTTGATAATGTTGTTGGTTGCACAAGGATGTATTTTTATACGGTTTCATTTAGGTATGTAATCATCTGCTCTATTTGATAAATAAAATAACATTCGATTCTCTTAATGATCTGTTCCAAAAAGACCAAACATTTAATAGTAACTATACATTACTTAAATTCAAACAGTAATCAAAATAATTATCCTAATTTGTATTCCATTTGTTATTTAGCTGACTTGTGGTAAAAACTAATGTCATTGCCAATCCCAAGAGATTAAAATAGTAAAGAATAGGATATTAGTTCCAAGGTAAACAAACCATTAACTCAATGCTTATGTCATAACTGTTCAACATCGATACACTAACAATATGCCAATGAATCATTACGCTTCCTAGCGTTACAGCTATGATAACGTACAGGCTGCTAAGGTGAGGTCATGCACTTATTTTCGAAGTTTAAAAAAAATATTAAAAACATAATCAATAGCAAACATTGCCGATTTCGCTAAAGCTGTCTCAACATACTTTAAAGAGCTCGATATCTATCTGTTTCGGCATTATTCATAAAAAACAACAGTGTCGAACACAAGATTGCCAAATAGGTGTCGTAATTTTTACCTTCTCCCATGGTGTCGGGTTTATACTCGACAAGCATCGAGCTAAATGTTGCACGGTCTGTCTGAAGAACTCGTTTTCGTCCATAGCTTTGTTTATATTATTCAATTAAAGGCATTTTAATTATTAATTACAAGATTACACTCGATCGAATCATCAGCCGATCGTAGTTTGACACTTTTGAGTTGACAGTTTGTCAATATTACGTTTGTTACGTTCCGTTTTTCTCGGTATAAGATTTCAGATTCTCTAAATTTTCATGAATGACATTAATTTACATTTTATTTACAGTAAATATGACATGGATATCATATGTTATGAATATGATATGGCAGGCCCAGACAGAGATAGCGGGATGAACTGGACTCGTTCGACAAAAACTGGTCCTTGGTAGCAGCGCATAGAAAGAAGCGGAAGATGAGTGGGGAGGCCTTTGCTCTTCAGTGAGACACTACAGGCAGTACAGGCTGGTTTAAAAGTATACTAATATTCACGATGAAAGAACGTGAACTGTTACGTTACATGAAACGGCATCTCACAATCTCACGTTAGATGTAGTACAGAAGCCAGCACATCAAGCTACCCCAATCTGTCAAAATTTGATAGATCTTTGATAGATTTTCAACTTTAAAACAAAGTGATCAGGCTCATTTTCAATTGTGAAAATTTGACAGTTTTGGATAGCTTGACCTGCTGTACCTATATTCCTTGGACTGGTCAAATCTATGCTGCTCCAGCTAAATGAGAAAGTAGGAAAGAAAACTTCGAACGCGGGCAGGATTCAAACCTGCGTTCTGGTTAGTACACCAGACGCTATGACCACTAAGCCATTGCGAGACCCACCCGCCAGGTCGTTTACCTTCACGTTCACATTCGCTGAAATAATTTTAAAAAGCTTAGCAAGGAAACATAAAAAAAAAATCAAAAAGATAAAAATATATTTTATTATACAGAGGTATCGTACATTTTATGCTCTATACGCTATTGATGCAATTTTTTTTAGTTTACCCCGAGCTACTTTGCCTGTAGATGTCCGGGGTAAACTGTCCATAAATATGACACCACCTCGCAAACGCTTACTGTAGGAGAGTTTATCTGTGGAGTAAAACAATAAAGTACTTATTATAACTTTAAAATTCAGAGCAGTAATAGTTTTGGCATACATTAGAGATGCTATGATACTATACCGACAATCGTTAATTAATTAAATAGCTCGGATCCCCATCTTCAATGGCCATGCTTCTAGACGGTATGAGTCGACTTATGTCACCGTTTTCCGTCTTTCACAAAAAAAAATATTACCTAAGTAGGTACATTCATGCACTAGCAACGCTGCTAGTCTTGCAAGCTGCATTTAATGTTGGAGGTAAAATGCATGCCATGACATAATTTTATCATCGCATTATCTCGTCTCCTGCTGTAGCTTCGACACGTTAGCATACACAGTTAAGTACCGACAAAATATGTCGTGGTGCGTATGTTAGCCTAGCAGGACGTTATGCCTAAAACTAGTTGATAAGCTAACTACCTACTATATAAATGCGACTTTTGCCCAGCGAGGAGTTATAAATGGGAAACATACTACTGGCACGCTATGATGGCCGTTTTGACGTTTGTCCACTCATGAAGTTTCGTATTAATTAGTAATTACATTTGAAGGAGCAAATTGCTGTTCTTTATTGTCAATAGATAGTGATCTAACGATACTACTACAAAAGATATTATACAATATGTATTGTTTTTTTTACTGTCGTCCATTATCGTAACGGCCATCATAGCGTGCCGCAAGTATAAGTACATACTGGCCACAAGTTCCTTAATCTCGTGTGCAGTGACTTTAAAGCCAGGTCGTCGCACGACGCACGCAACTGGATGCTCGCCGTCGAACACATTGCGAACGCTGGTGACGCTCACGTCTAGGACACCTGGGTGCTGGCGGATCACTTCCACTAACTCCAATGGCGCTATCTGTAAGGTCAAAGTTATAAGGATAAAAGGCATTCTTTGAAGTAGTAGCTAGATAATAGGGCAGGTGAAGGCAAGTACGGTTTTTAGTCTGACATACCCTGCCACCTCCCCGGGTGGTGGAGTATCCATGAGGATTTTCCGTACTATAAAAAAAGGTAGATAGTTATCTGTTTCCCAGGGATGTAACAGATGCTGCGCAGGGTTCAGCGGTGGTCTATCAAGGGACAGTGCTACTCTCCATGTGGTGACCGCCGGGGTAGTTTTAGTAGGTAAGAAATCCACACTCCGGTCTAATCCCTGTAGGGCCGTCACCTTTGAAGGTTTTCCCCGTAAACAGAAAAGGTAAATAACTATTTGCTGTGCTCCTGCCAATGCCGATGTCCAATAAATTTAAATCACCATCGTTCGGGCTGTACCTTTGGGAATTTTAGGGACCCAAACTTCAGAACACTCATTTTGATTGTCTGTGAATCTAAATGAAGCATGGTCAATCAGATAAAACACCTTTATTGTCTTTGATGTTGGTTTAGCGTTCGGTCACAGCTCACTGTTCGTTCCTAGTTCCCAAAACTTATAACATCACGCACGCATCAAGCCATTACGCCCATATTCCTGGAAGAGATGCCACGATCTTATGTTTGCGCATTCTGTACAGGGCCTTCTCCTCATTTACCGAATTGTATTCTTTAATTCTGTATTAAAAATTAAGTATGGTCAACAAAAGAGATTGGTTTACAGGTAGCGAACGATATCTGCATCTTTACACAGATTGTGATTTAAATAATTACTCGTCAAAGGGTTTGATGTGTAGCAGCTTACAATACCTGCGTTTTGACAATATTGCGTGATACATTATTACACAATCTTTAACAATACACCGATGTTTAATTAGCTGCCTGTATACTTAACTCTTTTGTCGACCGTACACCATAGATTAAATTCATACATGATAATTCCTGTACTTGATGAGCATTCCGAGACGTTCGACAAAGAAGTAGTTATCATCTTTGTCTCTATAGAGCAGGTCCCCTGTTTTGAACCACCCGTCGTCTGTGAACACCGCTGCGGTCTCCTCTGGGTTGTTATAGTATTCCTGCGAAAAAATCGTTAGAATAACTTTTTTTTAAATCCAAAAGGAGTACTTTATAGCAACTAATGTTTAAAAAAAAATTGTGTGGTTCCTACAAGGTTTTCTACATAACGTAACTACCATCACGCCTGCATTCCCCGAAGGGTTAGGCAGAGGTGTACCATTGTACACCCACATTTCGCCGGTATGTTTTAGATCCCATGTAATAGGGGGCGAGCCTATTGCCATTAACCGGGCACAAGCCTAGGAGCTCATACTGAGAATTTCATAGAAATACCCAATAACACTTTGCTCGACCTGGGGATCGAACCCAGGACCAGGACCACTAGACTAATGCAGGCAGTCAAAGGTTTTCTATTGTCTGCTAATTTACATACCATCACACCTGTGTTCCCCGAAAGGTTAGGTAGAGGTATACTTATCTAAATGTACACCTGACACTTCGCCGGTATGTTTAGGTCCCAAATAAGGGGAGAGATTATTGCTATTAACTGGGCACTAATCAAAAATCCAGGGCAGCTACTAAGAATTTACGTACCTACGTAGCTTACGACCACCTTACGATCATTATGTTACCTAGTTAAATATTTAATTGTCCTTTGTTATCAGGGTAAATTGATTATGGCCATATTTTTCACGAGTCTAAAACAATACCTTAGTATTTTACCATTGAAACGAAATTATGATGAAAAAAACAGCACATCGACTTACCACAAACTGACAATTTTTTTTTCATTCAATTTGGAACTTAAACATCTACAAATTAAGGTATAAAATTAATTGGAGAAATTTGACAGTTTTGTATATCCTTAAATGCTGTACAATTACTAGTAAGTGTTTGTATTTGTAGGTAGGTACTTACCGTAAACATTGGTCCTTTCACCCACAATTCTCCGGGTGTATGCGGCGTTGTTATTTCAATCTCTGTGTCTGAGTCCATTAGCTGTAAACATCGAGTAGGTACTAACTAAAACAAGAAATATACTAATACAGAGATGCTCTTCGAAATAAACGTTTGCTAAGCAATGTCTTTCAGACGCTTACAGATGTCCCACTGGCTGTAGAGGAGGTAGGCGGCTATCTTACTAATATAAGACTCTAATCTTTCGCAGAACCCTTCACCTACGCTCTTGGGCATGCACCAGACCCCTGATAAGATACCTATTTGTGATGCTATTAGAGATAAATGATCACCAATTAGGCCCCCTTTTGTATAGTACGCAGCGCCATCTAACGTCAAAACCCTGCGTCAATCTGAACAGCCAATCACATTTGCTATAAGACTTTTCTGAAAACCGCATCAAATCGGTTCAACCACGCGAGATAATCGCGGACAAACATATCCACATACATACAAACATACAGGTCGAACTGAGAAACACCTTTTTTTTAAATCGGTTAAAAATTACTTACCATGACTTTGTGTATGTTATTAGGCTTTCCACAGCTACCTGCGGGCCCGTTTGGTTCAAATGAGAAAACTTGTCCTAATGTCTCCGTTTGTCCATACATTTCCATTGCACTTGCATCCTTTCGTATCCGTGTCTGTTAAAAAGGGATATATAGATTTTTAAAATCTTATAATTTTATTTTATTTAACGTAGGAACTATAATGACATGTAATATGCGGTTTCTCTCGCATTCCAAAGGATTTTTTAAGAATAATAGTAGTATGTCTTTCTTCAAGGTCCATTTTATCTCTATACCAAAATTCATCAAAATATTTCAGCGGTTTCGCGTGAAAATTAATCAATCAGACGAATTACTTTCGCATTTGTATTAAGAAAGTATTTAGGATATGGATTTTATTTATGATATCGGGTGAATTAGTATTATATTAATTATTATAAATTTATTAGGATACGAACGGATGAGCTCACTCCTCAAAAGTTATCAAATGGAGTTAAGGAGAAGAGGCATAAGTTTAAAAAGGTGAATTAAAAATTAAGCAACCTACCCTTAACTCACAAATGAGATCCTTATGCACTTTTCCTCCTGAAACCATGACTAAATCAAAGCTAGAGAAGTCACAGTTTTTTTCGTGTTTCAATAGAGATTCCAGCATTGAAGGACTCAGGACTACGTTCACGGGCTGCAATATAATTGAAAAGGTTAACAGAACTTTAGTGCTGATCTGTTAGTATCTTACTCATCCTTCTAGCCTTCTCCCAACAACGGGGTCAGCTGGCACTCTAGCCAGATGTAGGTATTTTACAGGAAGCGACAGATTTAATTATTGACTGTGTTTTATACTAACCTATTAATGTTTTTGTTTTCTAAAATTTTTTATAAAAGTACCAAACAATTTTTTTGGCTTACTGTGTTGCCATTTATTTTATATTTGTTACACAATGTTTTTTTTTTTAAACTTTAAAATTAAATGTACTGCAACTTCCGTCGAGTTCAATTTAATTTTTAGAAACTTAGTTGGTGACATCGCTAACATTATTATTTCCTTTCCTATAGTACCTAATTACCTACTGTAAGTGTACATACTGTATGTTTCTTATACTGCAATAAATAAATAAATTTCCACAACTCCATTTAGCCAAAACCTTGTCAGGCTTTTCAAAATTCTGACTTTAACTAACCGATAATTATAGGTGTTCTTATGATGGTTGGTGGTCACCTAGTCACAGACTGACCGCGGCAAGCGCAGATTTACTTGGCAGATCGATATTGCTATTTAGGTACCCAAATCCCCTCACTAGGTACAGAAGCCAGCACATCAAGCTACCCTAACCAGTCAAATTTCTTTGATAGATTATCAACTTGATTACAAAGTAATAAGGTTCATGTTCAATTAGGAAAATATTTCAGTTTTGGATAGCTTGATCTGTACGTGCTGGCGTCTGTACTCTGACAATCTTACCCGATACTCCTTAATAATATCGATGATGTGGTCTGCAGTGGGCGGCAGAGAAGTCTGGACTTTGCACAGGTTGAAGAGTGGCATGGCTATGGCGTTGTAGAACCCTGCTACCCATTGTACTGGCGATAAATATAACGCTGGTTTATTTCTTGAATTTCTGGAAAAAAAATACAAAAAGTTTTCAACAGACTTCAAAAAAGGAGAAATTTCTCAATTTGCCTGCTTTTTCAAATCTTCGCGAATCGTGAACCAATTTCGATGTTTCCTTTGAAGCTATAAAAAATACATTTGAAGCTATAAAGTATTATACTTGTCATCGTTCTAATGAAAATAGTATAATGATAATTATTAAAATAGTAGGGTGGACGGTACAAAATCTAAAAATATCTTACATCTACTTAACGATTTCGCGTAACATTTTGCTTTTACTATTTGGGTAGGCGTTTTCCCCAAACATTTCCTACTTGGTCTCATATGCATTTGGTTGATGTATGATCATCGCTTTTGAAGCTACACCACAAAATGATTATAGTCGACTTTCTTTTTAGCGTCTTGTGGTATATTTGTCAGTGTTCAAGGAACTTCCCGGAGAAAAGAATGTGATCTCTCTTATTAGGTGCACCTGGTGTGTGCAAGTGAATATTATGGTCCTCAAAAATGTGCATTTCGTTTCATACGTCTTTTTTTTTCGTTTCAGGTATTTAATTAAATTGCATGCGCTATCTTAGATCCTGTTTGTGTTTTCCATGAGGCAAAACTAGGGTCTACAGCATTCAACTAAACAATAAAAGGAACTCACTCGTCAAATTGAAAGATCTCCTTCTGCTGTTGTATCTTGTCTATCCAGGGCTTGTGTTTGAATGCGGCAACCTTCAATAGACCAGTCGTTCCACTCGTGCTGATCAGCCAAGCGTATATCTTGTCCGTGTCGAACTCTGCTGGACTGATTGAAACACTAATTACAGGTACGATTAATTTCTATAAGCAGGCATAGGCGTGCTGCTGAGCTTTGCCCACCTGGGGTGGTATAACCCTATTGCAAAATATTCTGCTCCAAGCAATAATGTATAATAAGCTAACATTATTGTGTACCGCTTTGAAGAGCAACTTAATCAGTGATATTACTGGGCGTTGTCTCAGATTGATCTTGAGACCTCAGTTGTTAAAATTCATAATTACTTTACAACTTAGGCCCCAAGATGACACCGCGCTAGTGATACTGCTGGTGTTGCTGGCGCTACGGCTGTCGCTTATAAAGAGGAAGTCTGTATGCTTGTTTTTCTATTGTCATCTTATAACAATAAAAAAAGAGTTTGAACCTAGTATCTGTGCCCGGCAACAAGACCTAACAAAGATATGGTGGTAAAGGGCTAGGGGCAACCAATCGTCACGCAGCATGCTGTAGTGCATGCATGCGTAGAATCGAAACTTATAATAAGGCCTCTGACTACCAGTAATATAATATAATATTTGGGACATGTTACACAACACTATCTAGTCCCAAACTAAGCAGAGCTTGTACTATGGGTACTAGACAATGGATATAATACTTATATACTTTTTTTTTTGTAAATACATACTTATAATACATAAGAAACACCCAGACAAACACAAATACACATGTTTTATCCACACAAAATATTTGTGTCCTCTGGGAATCGAACCCATGATCAGCAGTCCGGCACTCGAACCGCTAGACCACAGAGGTCGTCGAGTAACGATTGTCATAGGCGTTTGTGTGAGTTGTGACAATCGATATCAACGTGTGGTGTAACCATGGTGTAACATGCTCTCAGATACAAAGAGGGGTAACTACATAGGTATTATGTGTGCTAAGAATTGCCACTGTAATAAATAAATGGACCGAAATATAACCTCCATCATCTATGATAATCATCTTCATGTTCCTTACCGAAATTCCTTCATATCTTCTTCATCATACTTTTTAATGAAGTTCTGCAGGGAATGCTTTCCATCCGTGAAGGTGACGATCTGGGTGTCCAGCCCGAGCTCTGCGACAGCATCCGTAAAATGCTCGCATTGGCAAAATGCTATCTTGGGTGTAGTCAGCCTGAACAATGCTTTTATTTCTTCTGGAAATTAAAAAATCATCATCATGATCAACTCAATATACCATCCCACTGCTGGGCATGGGTCTCCTCAGATTGAGAGGCTATAGTCCACAATGCTGGCCTAATGTGGGTTGGAAGACTTCACACACCTTTGACAAAATGAGATGGATCAGTGTTATTGGGTTTTTCTATAAAAAAAATATTAGCTGGGGGATTGGATTTGTGTCCGGTTAATGCCAATAAGCTCGCACCCTATCCTCGGGACCTAAACATACCAGAAAAGCAGTGATAGCCTAGTGGTATGACCATTGGACTGACAAGTCGAAGTTCTCGAGTTCTAACTCAACGCACGCACCTCTGACTTATCAAATTCATGTGCGTATTAATAATTAATTATCACTCGCTTAAACGGTGAAGGAAAACATCGTGAGGAAACCTGCATACCTTAGAGATTTTTCTCGACGGTTTGTGAAGTCTACCAACCCGCACTAGGCCAGCGTGGTGGACTATAGCCTAATCCCTCTCAATATGAGAGGAGACCCGTACCCAGCAGTGGGACAGTTTAAGGGTTGATGATGAAACATACCAGCATACTAAAGTACACCTACATCCGGTGTACTTTAGTACTCCTCTGCCTTACACTTCGGGGAATACAGGCGTGCGTGATGGTATAGTGTCTAACCATCGGTTCTGACGATAGGTCCACCCCCAAATATTGTAGCTAACTAATACTAAATCTTACAAAACTATTATATTCTACGAACAGATAATGAAAAGGGCTCTAATTCCTTCAAAACACAACAAAATATATCTCCTCTGTTATAATGTTAAGAGTGCGGAGTGCACGTGTGAGCGGCGCTTCGCTCACCAGCCTCGTCCGGCCGCGCGGCACTGCCAGCAGTGTCGGTGGCCGCTGACGTCAGATAATTATCCGGGACACATAAACATACCCGCTCTAATATTGCCATATTATCTACCTTTCCCCTAATTACTTTAAAGACATACGTGACTAGCACTATGCTCTTCTAACCCTAAGCTTTTTTTATTTACCAAACTTAAACATGGGATCCACTCCAACAATTGGCATGCCATTCAACAGCGCCGCGTAGTATGGTATATGTAGATCCAAATGGTTTTTCCCATGTAACGCCAGCACATCGCCAGGCTGAGCTCCGAACCGACGCAGACACCGCGCTAATTGTATAGAGCGAGACAGCACTGAGGCGTTCGTCTCTGTCTTCCCTGTGGATGCATCAATCTGAAACAAACATAAGTCCCTCTAGGATGGCGAAAATAATTTAAATGTGTTCTTTATGCGAGCTAATATCTTCTAAAGGAATCAATTCATATTTAGAACCCATACTTATGTAGCACAAACGCTCTTCTGTATAATTTATCATATTTTATAGTTAGGGACCTACTATTATTATTTACAGGGACCGTCGAAAACTCGACATCTACAATACATTAAATTGGATACATAAAACAAATTCGCTTCCCGCTGTTTGTCCCTCTGTGCGCTGTTATCTTTTAAACTCCGCAACGGATTTTGATACGCTTTTTACTATCATTAGGTGATTCCTTCCGGAAGTCCGGAAGGTTATATGTACTTATAATACATGCGGGTGTAAATAGTAGGTACAATACATGCGTGCGGAGCCAGGGCAGGTCGATATCGCTAACTTAGTAGTACATAATATGATTGAGCCCTCTCGGCTCACTCATATTATCTGTAGTATAGTATCTATTATGTTTATATTATTCATCAAAATGTACCCATTTTAACTCCCTTTTTCTTCTTTACGTGACATGAAACGCTAATTTGAATCAAAGTTGTATTAAGTAGGTACACGTTTGATACGTCGTAGTACCTACAATAACAAGGACTCTAGACTCCTCAACACTGTTATAATTATGTTATACCGGCCAAACTCGATTTTAGGACAAACTAGTTTCGCCTAGGCTCAACTAGTTCTTAGGTATATATGTGCAACGAATTTACTTAGGCTAGGTTAGGTTGTTAGGTTTTTTTTTTGGCCTTATAAGTACTTACGTAGGTATCTAATATTATCATCTATCTGGTTTAGATCGTAAAATGTTACATACCTACATACCTAAGAATTCGTTGCACTTATATACCTAAGAACTAGTTGAGCCAAGGCGAAACTATTATAGTCTGTCCTAAAATCGGGTTTGGCCGGTAACTTAAGAAAACAACCAGGTAGGTACCTACTGGTGTTGTATTAAATAAAATAAAAAACAAAGATCCTAAATAACAAAGGTTGAATACCAGACCTGACATACGACATTTGGCCGCTTCAGCATGTGTTCCAAAAACAAATGCCCGAGATGTAGATTGTCACGCTCCAAAGACATCACTACAAACTTTTTAATTTCACAATCACAACAATGTTTTACGTGTAATCAACGAACCACTAATAGTGTGTTAAAATTCCTTGAGACGTATAGATACAATTCTAAAATAATAATCTCAAAACTGGTTTAATATTACCTTCTACCTGCAATCTTTGGTATTAAAAACTAGTGAGTCAAGTTTATCAACAAAAGTTGTGTGTTCTTCATTGAGATCATCACCACGCTTAGCGAGTTTTTAATAAAGTTAGGAACTATAATATTATTATAATCATAATGCATCGTGTCGTTACGAACTGGCTCGTTAACCAAGTGGACGTAAGCACGACTGCTACGTTTGATGGCCTGGCTTCGATTCCCAGGTTGAGCAAAGGGTTATTGGGGGTTTTTCTATTAAACTCTCAGTATCAACACAGAGTTTGGATTCGTGTCCGGTTAATAGCAATAATCTCGTTATCTCGTCTCCCATTACATGGGACCTAAACGTTTAGGTCCCATGTAATGGGAGTGGAAAGTTCGCTGGTACGTACCGTCAGCGAACTTTGGGGTACCTACTTACTTTAGTACACCTCTGCCTAACTCTTCGGGGAATATAGGCGTGATGGGAGGAAGTAAATAATTAAGTAATAGGTACCTACCTGACATAATTATACCATGGATATACATTAACCTACCCGTCAAGTAACAAAATTATAGAAACGATAGATACCTACCGATTTAAATCTTTGTTAGATACACCATTGTTCTCAAGCTTACCTAATATGATTTACTAAATTAAAACTTTAAAAATCTAAAGTTAATTTATAATTGTTATACTTACTTAATTAATATATTAAGTACTTATGTCTAAGTAAGTTTTACTTATAATTAAACTTACTTTTTACTTTAATAAAATTGTAATTCAAACGCTGCTTTCAATCGTATTGATAAAACATTTTATTTACTGGTCAAAATGTCCAAATTATAAAGATCTACCTATTTACATAATACCTCAATGGTATTCTGAATTTCCGACACGTAGCTATAATGTCAATCAAAGAACAAGATTTTTATATTATGAATATGAGATTTTTAAATGGAATATCCTTGAGTTTTTATCCGCACAGCATACATTAGAATCAGGTGACAGGACACAAAACAGTTATTGTGATGTCCGTACCTAAAGTGTTTGTGTTTGTCTAGGGGTTTCTATTTATAAAAAAAAAGTAAATAACTAATAAATATCCTGTTTAAACCACTGACCTCATAGAATACATTGTATTAAAAAGGTCAGTGGTTTTAAAAACGCAGATTCGCAGAGTACAAGCTCTGCTCAGTGTTTACACTAGATCATAGACTACAGTTACACTAGATGTTGCAGTATTAAATGTTTCGGGAAATTTTACCATAGACTAATATATAATACTGGTGCATTTTACACAGTACATACCATCTAGTGCAAATTTATTTTATTTATGTATCTATCATTTTTAATTAAGTTTATTAGGTTATCCAGTTAAAAAAATATTTGTGTAATGGCAAATACCGATAATAAGTAGCTAGAGAAATAAAAACAATGTAACATTAAGGAAATATTTTGGAATAATTTTATTTTATCTGAGATTATAAAGATTTAAAAAAATGCTTTCGAAATAAAACAATTACTGCGTAGAACTAAGAACATGATTTCTCCATAGACCATTAACTTTTTCTGAACATTACGTCAAAATATCAAACGTCAAGCAGTTTGAATTTCAAAACTTTTGGTGTTTAGCGGTCGAAAATCAAACAATATTTTAAAAAATCAAGTTAATAAAACGTTTTGTTGAAATAGCATAATCATCACAAGGAAACCCATAATTTAAGGTATATATAAATTATTATCTGAATTGTAGCCGAATTTCGATTCGTTGTTCATCGATGAGTCATATTTCTTCAACTTTTCACCGGTTATATTTTGAAACTTTACATAATGTCCGTATAAGGTTTATTTTATTTAAAAGTACTTACTTATAAAATGTGAACATGACGTAATGTGGTTTAAAATTTCAATATTTGCAGTATAATATGTATCTACATTGACTTTACACATCGTTCTTTAGCTTGCTAAGCTAGCCTTCACCATTAATGTGTTCTGATTTGAAAGGCAATATATCTAATTTACTGGGCACATGAGAATTAATGACTGAGGTCTTATAAAATGACAACATGCTAATGATAGGTACTACTGGTGTTGCTGGGATCTATAGGCTGTGTTTGCCGCTTATCATGAGCAGCCCTTGTGGTTGTTTATTGTCATTACTACAAGAAAAATGCAATGAATAACGTTTAAAAAGGTTTTATCCCAATGGGAAGAAGTTTACATATGTATGGACAAAAAAAAATAATAATAGTAAGAGAATGATTTATGTGTTTTCTGTAGAATGTTATGTTATAATAATAATTATTCTTATATTCTATTTCAGATGCCATCAGTGTTCACATTTTCCCGCAGCGACAATGAGATTATGCAGGAGCTGTTGCGAGTGTTCAGCTCTGGTCGTGGCACAGCTCGGGAACAGTGGAGCATGCAGGCAGAGTTACTGGTTGAGCCAGTGGGTTGGGACGCACTGTGGAAGCTTTCTAAAGATTTCTGCAAAAAATTTGGTTAGTGAGATACTTGTACTTATATAGGAAAGGTTATACTGGTCTATTTATCATCAAACCATAATAATATGTTGTCCCACTAATTGTCATGGATCTCCTGTTAGAATGAGAGGGTTTAGGTCACCACACTAGCCTAGGGTTGGCAGACTTCACACTGTTGAGTAAATATCTCAGAAAATCATTTAATAAACATATTGGAAACTGTTATTATTTTATTGTTTTTACCATATCCATGTTTTTATATATCTGATGTTTTATTTCACATTTATGTTTAATCTAAGACATACCAAACAATTTAAATACCATCTAACAGGGTGAATAGGGATGCAGGATGAATCAAAACAAAACTTTGAAAGGAATTTTAAGCTTGAATTATTATACCTTTTTGTATATTTTTGGCATTTTTCATGCTAAGATTTTAAAGTTATTTAGAAAAGGAAAAATTTGACCGCGGGCATGATTCAAACCTGCGTCTTCTGGTTAGGTACACCAGACGCTAACAGCTATTGAAAAGCAAAAACTTGCTTTGTGATAGGTGTTACTGATGTCACCATAAAGACGTAAATTCAGTATGTGAAGGAAAAATTCGACATGACGGGTAGGTATCGCGGTGGCTTAGTGGTCATAGCGTCTGGTGTACCTAACCAGAAGACGCAGGTTCGAATCCTGCCCGCAGTCGAATTTTTCCTTTTCTAAATAACTTTGAATTATTATAGTTAGAAAAAAAGGACTCTTATATTGTTCCTAAATTATAATTAACCATTAGAAGACCTTGTTCGCATGAAACTATAATAATTCAAGCTGAAAATTGCTTTCAAACTTGCTTATCTCAGTCAAACTTATAATCTTTCATTTCGAATTTTAAAGCTAAAACATTCACGTCATTATCATTTCTTAATTATAAATTATGGTCATCCCAATTATCAAATAAATACGACATCAATGTAATTTTATAGAACAATGTTATAATTCACAGATGCACGATTTCCCTGCATTGCATATGTAACTGTCACATCTGTGGACTTTGAGAATCTGTCTGCATGTGTTGATGTGCTCAGTGTTCAGCATGAATCGGTGTCTTTACCGGAGAACATTGTTGATGTACCTCTGATTGAGCTCTGGCCTACCATGAAGCAGCGAGAACAGTGCATCAATGCTGCTACAACTGCTGAGTTTATCGATTTGTTGAGGTAGGTAGTGAAAAAATTTATTATACAGTTTATTGATTTCTGACATTTACGTGAATATTATACATTGAAATAAAACTACTTTTTATGGAATTTATCGCGTTAGATTGATATCATTCACGCCGAACATTTCGTACCCTTTACAGCTTCCATGGTCATGGGTAGACTCTACCCATGTACTGTCTGCCTGTAACTAAAATGATTATATTGCAGATTCTACTACAATGACATCTGGATGCCATGGGACGATGCTGATGATAAAGTTCTCCTGCCAAACACAATAGAAGAACGTATGCAACTTTGGTCAGATATGCACAATGGTACCATACCAAACTGTGTAGCCCGGTCAATTACTCTGCTCAGGAATAGCGCTATAGACGCTCATGAGAAGCTGAGGCAGCTGGACTCCTCTCTCTGTGAAGGAGACTTGGTCAATGAAGATGGTGAGTTTTCTTTGTTATATTGGAAAGTGCAAGCACGAACCTGTCATAGTGTAGCTTTAACATATTGCAGGCAGCTCAATGTACAGAGGCCAGCACATCAAGCTACCACAATCTGTCAAATTTCTTTGATTGATTTTCAACTTTAGTACAAAACAATAAGGTTCATATTCAATTGGGAAAATTTGACAGTTTTGGATAGCTTGACTTGTTGGCGTCTATACACCCACAGTTCTGCCGTATGTTTAGGTCCCATGTAATAGTGTGTGAGCCTATTGCCATTAACCGGGCACAAATCCAAACTCCGAGCTGATACTGAAACATGGTCAACACATAATACCAGCGGATAACATTTATATTTATATTAATTTTCAGATTCTCTACTGCCGCCAAATTACATATCTCTTTGCGCGGAAATGAACGCTCGATTGGACGGTTTGATGTCCAAATGGACATTATATGAGAACTCTCTTATAAGAGAACAGTACCTAGCTAAGGAGAGAGCAAAGTGGCAGAAGAATAAAAGCAAGAGAAACGTAAGGACATTTTAGTACTAAGAATATTTATTTGTGGATTGGTCCCATAAATTAAAAGTCAAAATATTTTATTTCAATTAGATCATTAAAATAGCACTTTTGAAAAGTCATAACTAGTTGCATGGTTCCAAAAAGTGGGCCTTATGGAGAAGAACCGGCAAGAAACTCCATAGACACTACTTAAAAAAAAAACATGTTAACAGTGTTAATCTTCAGTGTTAATCACTTTACTCGACTTGGGAATCGAACTCAGGACTTGTAGCGTCTCAGTCGCGGTTAGGACCACAATGCAGTTTTTAAATATTTAATGGTATATTTAAAAAATAAGGTTGTAAAGATAAATCCAAGAGTAAAATCATACCTTCATCTTTGTGGCAGGTGGTGGCGCTCTGGCAAGGTGGCTCAGTGTTTGAGTTTGGCGAGATATCAAAATTCCTCATGTCCCACCTAACGAGCGAGTACACGCTGAGCGTCATGACGTCAGCGGAGGAGGCGCTGGCGTTAGAGCCAGAGGAGCTGGTGGTCTGCAGCAACAACTACCAGCTGCCCGAAGCGCCGCTCTCCAACATCAACATCACCAGCTTTAATGGTACATAAAAAGTTTAAAGAAAAGCCCAATAACACTGCTCAACCAACATATTTGTTTTTTTTTTATATAATTATATCTAGATATCGGTAAACGAGCACCAGCGGAGTAAGGGTTTCTCGCCGCCCATAGAGATCTGCAACAGCCGACAAGTTGCAAAATTTCTGATATCAAAATATTTATTCCAAATATACCATTAAAATAGTACTTTTTTAATATCAATACTATTGATTTCTGTCATTTTCGCGAATATTATACATTGAAATAAAACTACTTTTTACCGATGTTATCGCGTTATATTGATATTATTAATCCCGACGTTGCGGACCCTTTACAGCGTCCATGGTCACGGGTAGACTGAGGTGGTGGGCGTCTTGATGATATAATTACTGACAGCTACCCTACATTTTTTATTGTTACATGATCAATGATATTTATTACTAATCACGTCACGGGTAGACTCACGGGTCATGTGGCCATGGACGCTGTAAAGGGTCCGAAACGTCGGGATTAATAATATCAATATAACGCGATAACATCCGTAAAAAGTAGTTTTATTTCAAGAAATTTATTCTTTCAGGTGCAACTTTACAAGCAATAGACATGAGGTCTTGTCTCCTGATGCTGTCGGAGGCGTGTCGACTGCGAGAGCTGACGCTGCAGTGCGCCGCAGTCAACACCGTCGTGGTGATGCGAGCCGGCACACTGCACCTCGCGCGCTGCAATATACTCGACCATTCCAGTAGCTCACAGGTGATTCATGATCAATTAAACCACTACTAGAAAGAATAAATACTTACATACCATCACGCCTGTATTCCCCGAAGGTTTAGGCAGAGGTGTACTAATGTACCTGTGTGGTTACGGGGTCGTGGGTTCGATTCCCACAGGACACAAATATTTGTGTGGGTAAAACATGAGTATTTGTGTTTGTCTGGGTGTTTCTTATGTATTATAAGTATGTATTTACAAAAAAAAAGTATATAAGTATTATATCCATTGTCTAGTACCCATAGTACAAGCTCTGCTTAGTTTGGGACTATATGGTGTTATGTAAAATGTCCCAAAAATATTTATTATTAATTTATTTGATGTACACCCACATTTCGCCGGTATGTTTAGGGCCATGTAATAGGGCGCGAGCCTATTGCCATTAACTGGGCACAAATACAGACTCCGAGCTGCTACTGAGAATTTCATAGAAAAACCCAATAACAATTTGCTTGACCTGGGGATACTAGACTAATGAGGCCGTGGTGCAAACACTTCGTCGTCTAAATACTTTTGAAAATTACATTAAAATAATTATAATGTGATAGCCTAGTGGTAAGACCATTGGACTACCAAGTCGAAGGTCTCGAGTTCGAACCCAAAGCACACACCTCTGATATTTCAAAATCATGTGCGTATTAATAATTAATTATCACTCGCTTAAACGGTGAAGGAAAACATCGTGAGGAAACCTGCATACCTTAGAGATTTTCTCGACGGCGTGTGTTTTCGTTTCGTCGTTTTGTAAATTAAAGATTGTGTTCTATTAAAAGGTATAATCGTAAAAATAAATAAAAGTTACAAATGTTCGATGAAATTTTATAGATGCTGTTCGTGTCGTGGTTGTAAGGCAAAGAGAGAGAGACCGAGCGCCTTTTTCTTGCCACAGATAATATAGATAGCTAATGCATGATTTTATACAAATCAATAATAATTTAAAGTTCGTGGCGTCATCTGTCTGCAGAACGCGCGCAACACCGCTAAACAACCGCGCGCCCCTGCAAACAGATGGCGCTGAACAGCGTGTGAAGTCTGCCCGCACTAGGCCAGCGTGGTGGACTAGAGCCTAATCCCTCTCAATCTTAGAGGAGACCTGTGCCCAGCAGTGGGACTGTATATGGGTAGTAAAAGTTACTTTTAGTTATCGTTGTAATTTGGCTAATTAACTCAAAATCGTGACAAATTACAGTCTATATGTTATTCTGTTGTATAAATAATAATAATGTAAAGTTTCATCAAAATCCTTTCATATTCTCACAAACTTTCACATTTATAATAATTATGATTGTTTGGGACAATGTCTGTTGGGTCAGCTTGTGTATTAACTTTTAGACCGCCACGTCAATAATGAAAATCCGTGTTCTCTACGCCAAGCGACAAATTCTAGTAGCTATCTAATAATAGGTAAAAAAAATAACAAAATATGTTTGTATAGGTATTTATTTTGAACTAAAAAAAAGTGATATTTTTGACGTGCCATGCCGTCGTTGGCGTCGTGAGAAAGTTTTCATTTGACGTCTATACACGTCCGTGGCGGTCAAAAGGTTAATATGAATGTGGTTGGTGGTTTGTTTCAGAGCGACTTCGCACAAGGTATTGTCGCGATGTCGGGAGCTAAGATCCTAATAGAAGACAGCACATTCGACAACTTTTATTCCGGAATCGTAGTTCACAAAGGAGCTCAGGTGAGAATACTACAATGTATGGGATGATTGCCGTTAAGTTTTGACTACACAGAGTTAATTTTATTTTATTTTAACAATTTTAGGAAATCTTACAGCTAGGTTAACAAAGTTAATAAATTTACAGATATATGTAAACTAATGTTACACATATGAGAAGGCCAATTACAAGTTTCCGCGGATATACGACAGAGATACAATATACATAGTATTTAAAAAGAATTAAACTATAATAGAAAAAAGAAACACACACACAAAAAACACGCACATACACCGTGTTTAGGTACTAACTTAATTAAATGGGAATAAAAAAACTTCCAGTCAGTAAGCGTTTCAGCTTAGTTATTGATGTGTGGAATAGGTCCAGCTCAGAGTTTGCTTTAACTAATTTGTTGTACGAGCTAGAAGTTCTTATGATAAAAGAGTTTTGCCTGTAATTAGTTCTCACCATAGGAACATGAAGAACGTTCGGTTTCTGGTAAGCTGCTTTAGCCGCGGTCAGTCTGTGGATGGATGACTATTCTACTATTATAACGCACTGAGACTCTGAGACCTCTCGGTGCCTCGGAGAGCACGTAAAGTCGTTGGTCTTGGTTATATGTATCCTACAAAATAATAATATATACAGTCATACTGCCCCATTAGTCTAGTAGTCCTAAGCGCGACTGCTACGCTAGAGGTCCTGGGTTCGATCCCCAGATCGAGCAGTGTTATTGGGTTTTTTTCCATGAAATTCTCAGTAGCAGCTCGGAGTCTGGATTTGTGCCCGGTTAATGGCAATAGGCTCGCCCCTTATAATAATATTTATTCATAATTACAAAGGTAAAATTAATACAGAGATATTACATGGGACCTAAACATACCGGCGAAATGTGGGTGTACATGAGTACACCTCTGCCTAACCCTTCGGGGAATACAGGTGCGATATGTTACAAGCTCTGCTTCGTTTGGGACTAGCTGGCTGTGTAAAATGTCCCAAATATATTTATTTATTTTCTAGGTGGAATTAAGAAACTGTACTATAAAAAACTGCGGCGTTGGCATTCAAATGTATTCCGGGTCACAAGTGGAACTAAACAATACGGTGATATCGGAGTGCAGCGAGCAATGCATACGCTGTGACGTGGACGTGGGCAGTGTTGACGCGGACAAACATGCAGGCATCAACGGGTGAGGAATAGAACTACTAGAGCCTAGTAACCTAAGTTTATTTATTTAATAACCAACTTATACTTACAGACTATTCTACACGTACAAGTTATAGGTCAGAAGTATTATGATATGTCATGCATGTACTTATCAAAAGTGTGTCATAAACATAGTGCTTACATTATCTACTATAAATTAAAAGTTAAATTAAATTTTGAAAATAAAATTAACAATCAATACAACATAAAAAAAAAAATATATTAACCTAAGACGGAGAAATAGTACTGGGAGTGGCAATGGATTCCAAGTAATGATTTGCTATTAAGTTGAGCTACCCAATGACTACCGTCGGTTTGGACTGGTCTACTCAAAGCCGCTATGGCTCTATCTTCAAAAGGCCATTTCAGACTTTGCCCTACATTGTAAGACACATATTTGTTACTATTCTATGTCTGGACTTTAAAAGAGACTATGATTCTCTGAGCTTGTTTCGGCGTTTCTTCTCAGAGGTCGTTCGTTAGAAAATACCGGAGCGTAGCCTAATCTAGCTTAAAAAAATATGTAAAATATTGATTTAGAGTGTCTTTAAAATATCTACAGAAATAAATATCATTTATAATTTAGGGCCTAGGGTACCTACTATAAATGCGAAAGTACCTCTGTCTTTGTGTCTGTTAGGCTTTCACGCCTAAACCGCTGAACCGATTTTGATGAAATTTAGTACTTACAGGGATAGACTGGACCTTGGAAATGATAAATTATATTAATTTTGGTAAATAGATCTTTTAAAGACACTTTTACAAGTCAATGTTTTAGTTTTTATAAGCTAAAAAGGTTCCGGGATGGGACATAGCGGCGAACTATGGTATTAACTATGTGATCGTACGTTGTATGTATTTATTTCGCTATATTTTTATATTTCAGTTTTTTTTTTCTTGTTTCAGCGTGGAAGGTTTACTAGTGAATTCAAATTGTAAAATTGGTACCGGCAAGCTTCAGAATGAAGTGTTAGTAGTGCAGCAAGATGTCAGTCTATGAAGTAATGTTACCAGATAAAATAACTATTGGTAGTTATTAAGCAAAGGAAAAATTCGACCGCGGGCAGGATTCGAACCTTGGTCTTCTGGTTAGGTACACCAGACGCTATGACCACTAAGCCACCGCGATACCTACCCGTCATGTCGAATTTTGCCTTCGCATTGTGAATTTACGTCTTTATGGTGACGTCATAACTAACGTAATAACTTTAAAATCTTAGCATGGAAAATGCCAAAAACATACAAAAAGATATAACTATTGGTATTTATGTATCTGTCAATTATATGAAATGTTTTGATGTTATTATAATGTTTCTTATAATTTTCTGCAAGTACAGACGCCAGCAGGTCAAGCTATCCGACACTGTAAAATTTTCCCAATTGAATATGAATCTTATTATTTTTATACTATACTTACTAAGTTGGCAAACAAGCATACGGTCCACCTGATGGTAAGCGGTTACCGTAGCCTATAGACCCTTTCAACACCAGGAGTATCACTTGCGCTTTGCCGACCCAGTATTGAAAGAGGAATAGTTGGGTTGGCAGTATAAGGGTCAAAGTCCCCCCACTGCCAACACAACGTTTCCTCGTGGTGCACTGGCAACCTTGCTCACCGTAAGAAACACAACACAGCTCAAAGCAGTGTTATTTTACTTCGATTTTCGGCATGGTGGAGGTACTTCTCCAGTCGGGCAGCTCCAATTTGAGTGGAATTACTCCCACTAAGCCCTACTTTTCTTTAATAATTTCTTAATTATTTTGTATTAAGGTTTAAAATCTATCAAAGAGATTTGACGGATTGGGGTAGCTTGATTTGCTGGCTGTACATATCATTACATTACATTTTTAAAGTGGTAGTCTCTGTTCAGGCTACAGAGTTTTTCTGGCGTGGTACCACCACATCATCAGCCCATATACTGTCCAACTGCTGGGCACGGGTCTCCCCTCAAGATGAAAGGGATTAGGCTATAGTCCGCCACGCTGGCCTAGTGCGGGTTGGCAGACTTCACGGTCTACTATGCGACGAAATTGGGCTGCGGAGGTCTGATGGCAGTCCCTTCTGGTTTAATACTGATATTAATTTTCATTTTGCAGTATTTACTGCAAAATACATATTTAGAAATTGTCACATAGTATAACAGAACCTTTGTACCTATAATTACTAATTAGTCTTGCGAGGTTATTCATGTTTTACAAGTATGTAACTCTGTATACAGGAGCATTATTGTCGAAAGTCTTGAATTCGAATACAAGGCGCGCACCTCTGACTTTTCGATATCATGTGCGTATTAATAATTAATTATCATTCGCTTAAACGGTGAAGGAAAACATCGTGAGGAAACCTGCATGCCTAAGAGATTTTCTTGACGGCGTGTGAAGTTTGTCAACAAGCACTAGGCCAGCGTGGTGGACTATAGTCTAATCCCTTTCATTCTGTGTGAGGAGACCAGTGCCCAACATTGGGACAGTATATGTGTTGATAATTATGAATTCTGTATAAAACAAACACTTACTAATCATGAAAATGTGTGAGGCCAAAATATGTTGTCTAGTGAACAGCCTAGATGCTGCAGCGATCGGCTAGATCCTGTAGCTATCAGCTTCTGATATGCCCAAAAGTGTAGGTAGTCACGGATCCGTAAATTATCATTATTTGACAATTGACATAACGTAAATAATTGTCACACCAGTAGTAATGAATGACAAAAAATATCGGAAAGTTTTTAAGGAGCGATTGCTTCACACATACGATAATTTGCAGTCGCCGGCCGTCACGAACATTTGTGGACGTAGTTAAATATATCTACTTATTGATTTCTTACACTTACGCGAATATTAGAAATTGAAACCAAACTACTTTTTACGGATTAAAAAATTAACAAAAATGTAGGGTAGTTGATAGTGTAAATTATAACATCAAGACCATCTCAGTCTACCCGTGATCATGGACGCTGTAAAGGGTCCGAATGTCGGAAAAAATATTAATAATATCAATATAACGCGATAAAGTCCGTAAAAAGTAGTTTTATTTCAATATTTAAATACTTATTAACATAACTTAAACACATAAAAATATATACTTTTGGATACTCTACTCTCTTTTGCCGAGATTTAGGATAATAATGTTGGAATGACGAATGGTTTTATCATCACAATTTATATTTATGTCCCCGCGGACGTTGTCTAGTTCAAATTTCAATAAATCATACAAAAATCCCATAGAAAAAAGCACTATCAGAATTTTCTAATTTTACGGGCAACTTTTCCAATTTTCCCTAATAACTTTATTTACATAAACAATTTCATTAAAAAAATACAAGTTATCCAGTATCTCTCGAGTGGATGCGCTTACTAACGGACACCGTTAAATTTTATATGTATATAAATTACCTGGGAGTAAAAATGCAAAAGGCATTATATTTTTTACTCTGTAATAGATATTATAAATATCTCAAATAACAGAATAAAAAAACAGTAGACCCATTTGGAAAAAACATTATGTTCCATTGAGTATATACAGGTGTCCAAGAAAATAACACCACACAAATATCCTCACCTGCTTAAATGGATGAAACAAAATAAAATAAAAACCTATCCATTTTAGTGTTATAAATGTTTAAATTTTTGAGTAAAATCACCATTATTTCGCATAAGCAGTGGGGGGGACTTGGACCCTTATACTGCCAACCTAGCTTTTCCTCTAACGCGCAAGTGATACCCCTGGTGCTGCAAGCGTCTATAGGCTACGGTAACCGCTTATCATCCGGTGAGCCGTGTGCTTGTGCCACGTTAGTAATATAAAAATAAAAACAATTTGTCAAGATGTATTCACGTTAAACTATAGGTATCAAAGATTTAAATCGTTAGATTTGCCCTCACCGTACTTATACCGCTCGAAAACGTGTCCATATAGAGATGAGTGAATGCACACATTCCGTAACAGAGACAGAGAACGACAGTGTGCAATATTCGGTATGAGTGGACGAGACAATACCTAACAGATTCGATACTTCCGATGTCAACCAGTTTACTTGCGGAAACGTGACCATTATTTGACGCGGTACGGCGCATGTAACGATTTAAATCTTTGATACGTACGGATGGCAGGTCAAGCTATCCAAAACTGTAATTTTTTTCCAATTGAAAATGAAACCTATACTGTTGCATTAAAGTTGAGAATCTATCAAAGAAATTTGACAGATTGTGGTAGGCTGGCCTCTGTACCATATTTCACAATACACTGACTGCGGTCGTGGTTATAGGTTAGGATAGTATCACTTACATTAACCGCAAATAAGTAATACCATATTTAAGCAGGTGTTTCGTTTTCATGAACACCCACACACTTTAACTACATGTTTTTACCAGAATAATACGTTTTTCCTCAAGGAATTGATATTGTTTTTGTGGACACATGAATTGGTTTATAAATAAAGAAAAATAGATCACAACCTCTTTTTTAAAAGTAAGTAATGTTGTTTTAATATTAATAAATGTGTACAAATATTCCAAAAGAGTTTTTAATTATTAATAATAATTGTGGAATTGATTGAGCAGCTTTAATTAACTCAGGTAGACAGTGCCTTTTATGTTATACTAGAATATAATTGTCTAGATTTACGTTGGAATGTCATATTCTTATTTTATGTTTTGATGTTGTAATAAAATATTTTCTTGTAAGTATTTTATTTTTATTTTATATACCACTCGTTTTGTACAGTCAGCAACGAAAGTCGCTGAACATGATGCAAACTTCAATATGATTTTTAATAAGTATGAAGTTACTGATCTGTGAAGGTTATGCCAAATATTTGCATAGATGATCATTAAATATTTATATAGGTTACGATAATAACAAAAACATCTTGACAGGTTTTGGAGCTGTGTGATGTTTTCAAAATTTTGCTGTTTAGCGACTTTCGTTGTTGACCGTACACATGGGTAGGTACAAATCAAGTTATTTTCCGGTGAAAGCTGACCTCTAGTTGTTCGAAAAGCATATCTAATGCGAGCTCAGCTTATACTGGGAATGTATAGCCTGATTTTATAATATGTAGTCGTGTGTACCTTTAACCTCCTTATTCCAAACCTTCATCAAAGAGGTATTACCATTATTAATAATAGGTAGCATCTGCTAATAACCTCCTTGAACTGTGGCCTTTCAGTCGGCTATCTGGGGGAGTCCGCCGCTTTACCAGATAATGCGCCCAAGTCCCCAGGTAGACCTTTAAGGTAGAAGCGAGGCAAAGCTTTGCCTCTCAGTAGGGTTCGTTCGGGTATTACTTGGTGTTTTTAATTTAAACTGGAGGAGGCGTGATATTTCGGACACACTTGCTTAAAATGCTACTCCAAATACATAAGTACAATTAATATTTAAATAATTAACTACCTACAATAGGTTAGTCTTTATAACAATGGAGCTCAATGTTGATATATTAAACGCTACTGTTCTCTATCTTCCTATCCTTGACTTGACCTACTGATAGATAGATGTTAATACATATAATACACGAACGGCTGGTCTCAATGATTACAATACACTCACAAATCAATCTGTAGATTTGCTTACCTACTAGAGATAAGATATTGAAATTATTCGTATAGGCCTTATGTCAAAAGTGAAGCGGTTTCTTCTAGGCAAGCGCGCACCATCGTAGATCGCAGTATCGTTTAACATCAGGCGAACTGGCGGGCAAGAAGCGTAGGCCTATCAAGAATAATAAAAAGCTACTGACTGATTATGGGAAGTGGAAATGGCTGTACAATAAGGTTTAAACTTTAAACTGACTTCCAAAGAGGTTTTCATTACAACGTACTCTTTTGTCCAGTATTTAACTGCTCTAAATCTAAATATATTTTATAATACGGTATTACCACTGACCTCTCTTGTATTATACATAGACGTCAGTGGGTATTACCTACCGTCTCGGTAAATAAGCGGCAAAAAAGTTACGAAAAAAAAGACCTGATTCAAGAACTTTTATAAGTAATTAAAAAAATAGATAGGTGAGAAGTAGTGCTGCAGAGATCGCTACAAGAAGTCAGCAAGTAAACAATGTTTTGAAGTGTTACATTTTATAAGAGACTATTTAGAAAAATAATAATTTTATTAGTCCTTCACAATATTATACGGTATCTTCACTTATTGCGAATTCGAACAGTGTGTTTTTTTTTAAATAAAAGGACAGCGACTTCCAAACTAGACGTTTGTCTCTACATTGGGGGCCAGAGTTGCTTATAAAGTATATTATATAAATCAATGGTGAAGATTGTGAACAATGGATGAAGATAAAGAAGTGACAAATAAAGTGACAGATTAGATTGAATATTGACAACCAATAAACGTGAGTGTTTTTCTTTTTTTATTTAAAAACACAAACAATCCACACAAATAATAGCGGTTCCACAGTCGATAAAATTTTAATAGGTAACCGGTACATTGCTCCATACATACCCAATGACATTAAGTAGCTATAAACTATCTTTTTGTATTTTTTTTTACTAAGATTTTAGCGAAGGAAAAATTCAACCTGGACAAGATTTGTACCTGGTTAAATACGCCAGGTCGAAATTTGCCTTCACATTCTGAATTTACGTCTTTACGGTGACGTCATAATATGTTGGCTTAATGGGTCTGATTAGATTTGCCCACCTGGATCAGGTATCGTGGATTTGTTCCCAAGGTTCAGTTCAGGTTCGATGGATTTGATCGACTACCTATTTACCTGTCAATGTATCGGCCAGAAAAGAATCCTAAAGAAAAATGTTTTTTTCGGGGAAGTTTTTGCATTATGTATTACTTTCCCGTAAAACCTTTTTCAAACTACTTACGTACACCTATTACGAACATAAACAAAAAAAATAAAAATTGGTCAAATCGGTCCTGTCGTTCTCACGTGATGAGCTTGCCAACGAACAGCACTATGTTTTATTTATATACCTAAAGTTACGACTAAATACCTAGCTAGGTATCTAAGTCTGAGAAGTCCATTCCGAAGCGGTCGCATCGCACGGAAGTCCAAACTCAAACTCATTTATTAATCTATGGTCAAAGTCATACGTTTTATGATTCTTCTGTTTACATTTACAATTTTGTTTTATCAATTTGAGAATTACCTTATTCCGACGGTCTTTTTCTAGATACTTAGCAAGTAAGTAAATGATAAAGATTATAGTAATAGACTCGATAGTACTTATTCAATGTCGCAAATCTCTGCCAATCATACAGTAACCCGATTCTTAAACCATAGCGATGTCTGAAACAGTTTTCCTGTTCACATCCGTCAAAGGGAGCGATTTAGAAGTCGTCATATTGCAAAATAACTGTAGTGTACTTATACTGAACTGTATCACACAGTTCAACGATTTGAAAACGATTCGATCACGGATGTGAATAGGAAAACTGTTTCAACGATTAAGTCGCTGCGACATCGCTACGGTTTCAATTACGTGAATCGGGATACTGGTTTCCCGGTCCATTGGACTACAGAGCGCGGGACGAGAGAGTGGACTTGCGTCAGCGCAACCGTTTGGTCGCCGTCATCAAAAATGATGAGGAGGTCTATATAATTTCGCAAATCTCTACATGCGAGGGCAGAGATAACTTTGGAATTAAATTATCGCAAATTGTCTTTGACCCCGGTGGACCGCACTCCAGGACCCATCCAGGGGCGCGACGTCAGTAAGATTCTTATTATAATTTAAGTAAGTTACTCATGAATAAGATCGCGTCTGTGTACCCTAGAGATTGTTATTTGAGTCTGTGGATCAATCGGAGATTGTTTTTTTAGCGAAATTGTTAACTTTTGTTGTTGCGTGCAGCATGCCTTTCTATAATGCTTATCGATTTGTAAAATTCATCAAATTGTACAATCTTAATTTACATTTATATTACGCATAACAGTTTACTCTGTGGGGGGCTTTGATCCAAAGTTTGAGCGCACCTTTTTTTTGTTTATTTTCAAGTGCTTTGTTTATCGTTCGATTTCTAATAAAATAAACACTTAGAATAGCTGAAACTCTGTAACTAGGGACCATACTAAAGTATACAATAACAACATAAGCCATTCAACCGACCGTGTTCCCAGAATGTTGTCATAAATTTGCCATGTTTTTTGTTTACGCGTTCGGGTTGCCGCGAGGTGTGTGTTTTTTTATTGATTTAAGTAAAACAATGTTAAATGTGTACCTAAAAAAAAAACTGAAATACTGGTATTTTTTTTTTAGTTATAACGCCTTTTGTAGGTCCATACATACATACATACACTCACGCCTTTTTCCCATAGGGGTAGGCAGAAACTAAAGAACGCCACTTGCTACGATTCTTGCATACTTCTTTCGCTTCGACCACATTCATACATCTTGTCATACATACACGCCGGTTGCGAGTACTACGCACCTGACCTTTTTGAAGAACCTCACCAATAAGGTAGGTATAAGTTTTTCTAGGGCGTCCCCTCTCGGCGGTTCCACTGACATTCGCCATATCAAACCTTTTTGTTAGTCGCCTTTCATCCATTCTCTGGACATGCCCAAACCATCTCAGCATATTCTTCTCAATTCTCGTCACTACATCGTCTTTTAAACCGCAACGTTCTCTTATCACACTATTTCTCAATCTGTGATTCCGAGTTACACCGCACATACTTCGCAGGGAACGCATTTCTACAGCATTTATTCTACTTTCATGTTTCTTCTGCCATACCCAACTTTCACTTCCATACATAGGTCCAATAAATGGTAAAAAATCGCTCATCCTGATTTCTAATTAGAATAATTTAATAATACATTACAGGACAAAACTGGTCGAATAAATTTTTTTATGAAAATTTATTTCATAAAGATTCCAACGACATGCGTTTTATATACAATAGCTCCCATACAAAACTTTAGAGATATCGTCATTTTAATCACACGCGCCAATAACAGATACGCGCAATATGGTCACCACAGTTGAAGGGAATCTTTTTATTTAAAACTTTTAAGGTTAAATGATAATTTCCAGACAGTTTCGTCGGTAATTTTGTTTGTTGATTATACAATCATTATTTTCGCGTAAAAAAAGTTACGGAAACGAAACAAAAGCTTGAAACATATTTGGTACAGGGAAACGCCTCCGACCAATTTACCTCATTACTTCATATTTACTGACCTTCTTTAAAAAGAGGTTCGTCGATTTAAATGATTCACAAGTGGTTTACCGATTTTCGTTATGGTCGTGGTACAAGCACAAGTGACTCTCTACAGGACAGTAGCCCGATTCACGTAATTAAAACCGTAGCGATGTAGTTTTCCTATTCACATCCGTCGATTAAAGTCGTCCTATTAAAAAATAACTGTACTAATACTGAACTAGGCCATTGACCCTGAACAGCGTTCATGGTCAAGGGTAGACTGACACTGTAAAGGGTCCGAAACGTCGGGATTAATAATATCAATATAACGTCATAAAATCCGTAAAAAGTAGTTTTATTTCAATGTATAATATTCGCGTAAATGTCAGAAATCTGTATCACACAGTTTAACGATTCGATCACGGATGTGAATAGGAAAACTGTTTCAACGAATAAGTCGCGGCGACATCGCTACGATTTTAATTACGTGAATCGGGCTACTCACTGGACGCCTCCTCACGCCTCGGCACGCCAGAAGAGATAAGTAGTTGCCAAAATCCGGATATGGATCGTGTAGAAATGACGCTAATATGGCGCAGTGACTGAGCGATCGACTTCTGTGCCACGGCTTGTGGGTTCGATACTCGCATGGAACAAATATTTGTATGACCTACAAGTAGTTGATCCGGATCTGGATGTTTGTGTATACGAAAGTTTGTGTTTGTATACGCACCCACGATACAGGAGAAAATTCGTGTGGGGCAACGTTTTAAAAATAAAGATAATCTGATCGCTAGGTACATACTATAATTAATCGCTTCGTGTATCTATACCTACATTAAAAACATCACTTGAAACCAGCTCGACTGATATGGTTGTTTCTTTATTATGTTTGTAATTGTCAAGACAAGGTTTGTGTGAAAGAAAATTTGGGAATTTTCCACGGGATCGGGAAATACGAGACCAATGTGGTTAGCTCCGCGGGGCACAGCTATATAGTTTAAGTAAGTTTTTTCTGCACAGGGTAAGCGGGTACAGAAGCCAACACATCAAGCTACCACAATCTGTCAATTTTTTTTTATTAATTTTCAACTTTAATACAAAATTATAAAGTTCATATTCAATTGGGAAAATTTGACAGTTTTTGATAGCTTGACCCGCTGGCGTCAGTCTACTGTCAACAGCACACCATGGCATCCAAAACTGACAAATTTCTTCTGTGGTGAGGCTAGGTGTATTTAAAATCAACACAATAAGGTTCATATTATTCAATTGGGAAAATTTGACAGTTTTGGATAGCTTGGATCCACTGGCGTCTGCACTTTTAACGTTAAGTTTTTGTTCTAAATTTGCTGGAAATTGCAAAATTATAATATTGACACTTCATTACAATTTGGAGTCAATTAAAAAAGACTTTTGTTCTTTACGTATCACAAATAGAACCAAAAGAAAAAAAACACAAATGTGAAAAATTTACGACACCAAATACTGTCTATATACACCGAATTTGAGTCGTAAAATTTACCAGTGTGCACAACCTCTTGCGCTCTTGCGCAGGCAACAACAACTTAGTGTTAATGCACTACGAACTAACTCCCTATTTTCCAAAGATTGTTCACTAGATATCGCTCCATGATATATCCCATATTCTGTGATAAGACCGCTTTATACCTTTACTTATATTATTTCTCTACTAACACCGCTACTTATCAATAATATGTTATTATTAATAATAATATGTTGGACAATAAAGTTTATTATACCTATCTAGTCTATCCAAAGACATTTATAAAAAATATGATTGTGTCTATCTTAAGTCTGCGGTCGACAGGGGCATACAGAGCATCTGTGTATCTGTTATCAGTTGTGATCTTGTTTATAATAAATGCAATTAACAAATAAACGCTTATCAACGGTTACTTAGGCCAACGAACCAGTTTATAAGTAACAGAAAAGTGTAGTCATCGGCCAGAAAGTGTTTGTACACCGCAAACCGTAGACGTGATCGTGTTCTTAGTGAAAAAAGTGTTGCAAAATGAAATTAAAACAGTTCGACGTGAGAAATGAAAACTACCACATGGGGCATCTGATTTTAGATGCCTTAAAGTCCCGGACCGATACTGTGTGCCAGGTAATTGTGTTTTGAATTTGGAATTTGTATTATTTTCTACTACACAAATCATACATTTGATTACATTTTTAAATATTTATATTATTTTAAAATAAAAGCGAATTAAAAAATATAAAATAAGTACAAAATAATTATGATTACCGGGATGATTTTTTATCTGAGGAATCTGTTCATACCTACCTACTTAGTATTTTTTTAAACTTTCAAAACTTAAAACTGTAGATCTGACTGATGGGTGAGTGTAGACGCGCAGTCCGTTGCGCCGGGTGTCGTGATTTCGATTCCCACCTGAGACAAATCTTTGTGTGATCTACAAATATTTGTTTCGAGTCTGGGTGTAGGTACTTTGTGTCTGTCATTTGTATTTTAGTAAACTCCCCGCAACAGCTTGTTCCCGAGTGTGGCAGTTGTCTTTTAAAAAAAAATACATACAGTCGAACATAGAACCTCCTCCTTATTGAAGTCGTTTAAAAATAAAATAAAGAATTCAAATTAGTAGATAATTTGTTTTAGACTGTTGTTTAAAATAAATATTAATCACAGAACTTCCTTTTCAAAAACTGGTAAACAACACAAAAGAGGTTACATATATGTATACAGGTGTTTTTATTCGTCATTCAAAAACCTAAAAAAAATGCGGAACTGGTTACGTAAAGTTTTGAGCCGGCCTCCACAGTCCACTCCACTGAATTTTAGTGTACTTAATTTACTTTGTCGTGATTTGATTGCAATTAATTAATTTATCAATCACAAGCGATCCACTTCCGCTTTGTAGTATATGCACAATCTTAATAATAATTAGCATATATTTATTATATATGTATTATAAGTATGTATTTACAAAAAAAAAGTATATATGTATTATATCCATTGTCTAGTAAGTACCCATAGTACAAGCTCTGCTTAGTTTGTGTAAAATGTCCCAAAAATATTATTATTATATTATATTATTATTATTATATAAACCCGGAAGAAATTCACGTTGTATACCTACTTTAGAAGAACTAAGCACTCAAATAGACAGACTCGGATAGCAACTTTGTTTCATAAGTAGGTAGGTATGTATGATAATTTGATAGGGAAGATAATGATAATGATCTTTATTTGCAGTTTTACAATTTCAGATTAATTAAAGTCATTAAGTTGTAAAACAAAACATGCCATTGTAGATTTAAAGAATTATAAATGTATATCTCTGACAACGAAACCTGAGATTAAACGTTTTTTACTGAGCTGTTACGAGCTCTCTAAATTAACACCAATAAAATGATACATTACCTACATCAATGTCTAAAGGAAAAATAAAATAAAAGTATTGCGGAAACTGCAATAGAATACCTACTTTTAACCTACTTCTCCTTTTCGTGTCAATGGTACAGACGCCAGCATATCAAGCTACTACTATCTGTCAAATTTCTTTGATTGATTTTCAACTTTAATACAAAATTATAAGGTTCATATTCAGTTGGGAAAATTTGACAGTTTTGGATAGCTTGACCCGCTGGCGTCAGTCTACTGTCAACAGCACACCATGGCATCCAAAACTGACAAATTTCTTCTGTGGAGAGGCTAGGTGTATTGCCTCTCCATCCAATCCTGGCGGGCCACGGCCCGATGTCGGGTGGTTGTATAATATCCAGATTGCGTTGAAAATGTTGCTTGCGCGATTCAGGATTTGTTCGTAGTTCTATGTAGCGCGGTAGATGTCGCTGCACTTCAATCGATTTTCAACTTTTACTAGAGGGCGCTAGGGTAATAATTGCATTGCATACGGGCCCTACATGGGCTAGAGATGCCAGCAGGTCAAGCTATCCAAAAGTGTAAAATTTTCCCAATTGAATATGTACCTTACTGTTTTGTATTAAAGTTGAAAATCAATCAAAGAAATTTGACAGATTGTGGTAGCTTGATGTGCTGGCCTCTGTTGTACAGAGGCCAGCACATCAAGCTAAGCGTTGATCAGTGATTGATTGTAGATAGATAGATAGAGTATTCTTTATTGTAACCAAAGAACAAGTTAGAATAAAAAATATGCAAACGTTACAGAAGTACAATTGGCGGTCTTATCGCTAAACGCAATTTCTTACAGACAGCCATTAGATGGACAGGAATCTAGAAAAGGAACAGATAAAAGGTGGTTGAAGGAGTACTCTATAATTAAGTCTAAGTTATAACATACTAGCTTCTCCCCGCAACTTCGTACGTGTGGAAATGTTACTTTTAATTATCATTGTAATTTGGTTAATTAACGCAAAATCATTATAAATTATAGCCTCTGTGTTATTCTGATGTATAAATAATAGTACTGTAAAGTTTCATCAAAATCCGTTCAGTGGTTTTACCGCGAAAGAGTAACAAACATCTATCCATCCATCTTCACAAACTTTCATATTTATAATATTATAATTATAATATTATAAATATGAAAGTTTGAATGAAAGTTATGAAGTTTGAATGAAAGTTTGATGAAAACCCATGAGTTACAGAAAGTCATCAATATCCTATCTTGTCCTCCTACTAATAATTATTAGTAGGAGATGTTAAATAAAGAATAGGTACCTACTCTATCTACCTATCTATCTATGTGAGTACCTACCCACCGCCTCCGATGGAAAACCCATGAGTAGATAGGATATTGATGACTTTCTGTAAAGTCATCAATATCCTATCTTGATAGGATATTGACTCCTACTAATAATTATTAGTAGGAGGACAAGATAGGATACTGATGACTTTCTGTAACTCATGGGTTTTCCATCGGAGGCGGTGGGTACTCGCATGGATACATAGGTAGATAGAGTAGGTACCTATTCTTTATTTAACACCAAAGGACGAAGTGAAAAATACAATTAATATAATCGTTACATGAGTAGTACCCAGGTACATCGGCGGTCTTATCGGTAAAAGCAATGTGGGTTGTTATAATTTATCAATAAATAAATATTTGTACATTTTACACAGCACCATCTATCTATCATCTATCAGCCACGGACGTCCACTGCTGAACATAGGCCTCCGCTAATGATCGCCACAAAAATCAGTCGTGCGCAGACCGTGTCCACCGACTCCTTGCGAACTTCACGAGGTCGTCCGTCCACCTAGTTGGAGGCCGTCCTTTCTTTCCCCAGCGGCCAATCAGTTCTTCTACCCACATGGCCCGCCCATTGCCACTTCATCCATGCAATCTTGCGAGCTATATTGGTTACTTTGGTTCTTCTGCGGATATCCTCATTTCTGACTCTATCACGCAGAGAAACTCCGAGCATAGCCCTCTACTTCCAAACGAATGCGATCTTGTACTATGGGTTCAGGCGTTGTCCAGGGTGGTTCTGGGGTCTGCTGTGGTCGCGGAAGAATGAAACCTCACCTCAGCAAAGGGTGGGTTGTGGAGTGGTCTATTAAGAGGACACAGTGCCCCCCTCCATGTGCTGATGCTGGCTACCAGGGTGGTCTCAGTGGATATAGATTGCACACTTCCCGATCTAATCTCCTTAGACCGATCGCATTTTGAAGGTAAACAAGAATAAAAGGCACTAAACAATGGATAGGTGGAACGATTGCATACGTATTTATATGTATACTGCTTTTGTAAATACATACCTATTTAGAAAACATAGTACATAAGTTCACCAAATATTTCGAGACGTTAGACGTCGTCAATCAATGTTTTATTGATTCTGTTTCTCGTCTAAAATCGCTATAGCCATGCCCATTATTCACGGACACACAACTCCCAACGGTTCAATTATTTCTAGTTTTTTATATTTATTTTCGTACTGCTTGTACTGGGAATGTATGGCACGTTGTGCAGTGGCGGACTAAGGCTGTCGGGGGCCCGGGGCGGAAACACTAAATGAGGGCCCTCTCCTAAACCCCCCGATCTGCTCAGAAAATGGTTCATGGACACTTACATGGGCCCTTGGATCACGGCTCTCCATGGTTATTGATCGCTTGCCCAGATTGGGCAATGGAAAACCCCCCTTTTCCACAAGCAAGCAGGTCAAGCTATCCAAAACTGTCAAATTTTATTCTGAACCTTATTCTGTTTACATATACATATAATAACACTATTGTTGTAACAGTTTTCTGCAAAAATATATAATTTGAATTTAATTAAAGTTGAATATGTATCAAAGAAATTTGACAGATTGAAGTGTTGATTGATTGAATTGAGGGTAGCTTGATGTGTAGCATACATTTGGAACATAATAGAAGGATAAAAGATTATTCTCCTTGGAATTTGACTAAATAAATAATAGTTAAAAAAAAACTAATACAACACGCTTTTAAAAAAGTGTGGGGTGTTTTATTTCGATTATAACTATTTTTTATATGATCATATAATTTTTTAAAACTAAAATCCTATTATGAATATAATTATGAAAATCACGTTCAACGATTCCGTTACATAGATACAAGCGAAGGCGTGTTAAAGAGGAAGACTTCTTGAAACGCCGCGCCGCGCTGTCGAGAAAATCTTGTGCCTGAACTTTGTATGTAGATGTAGAATGACTCTAGAATGACATGCAGGATTCCTCACGATGTTTTCCTTCACCGTTTAAGGGAGTGATCATTAATTATTTGAATTTGAAGTCAGAGGTGAGTGCCTTGAATTCGAACTCGAGACCTTTGACTTGGTAGTTCAATGGCTATATCACAAGGCTATCACTACTATCAAGACTAACAAACGAACAAAATAAAAAAGGTAAAATTCCTACGTTCTTACAAAAGGCCCGCGTAAAATAGTGGAAGTATTGTAGGCTGATAACATTATGAGTAATCAATCGACAATGACCTATAGAGGAATAAAAAGAAAGTGTTATCGACTTCCCTACTTATCAGCTTGGTCCTTGCGGAAGTCGTAAAGATATTCATGTACAGCGAACCAGTTGAGCCCTTTTCGACTCTATCGTATTAGCAATAAGGGTGAAAACTGGTCAACCGCCAAGTTTTTCGATTGTACCTACTAGTAAACAATAGTAAGTAAGTAGTAGAAAGTCTTACGTATACATTTAAGGGTCATTTCACACGTGATTACAAGGTTTTATCTGTTAATTAGTTTAGATCGAAGTAAAATTTGATTCGATTCCTTCCGAACTTTATACAGGGTGGAAGGGACATCGATGCGCAACGGCTTACCATGACTTCAGTACATGATTCTGGACCCCCCTGCGTTGGAATATTTCGTCGGCTTTTTCTTAAATTTTACGTTTTTTTTTGCAGTTTTTTCAACTTTAAACTGTATAAAATCATTATTTCTATCTAACCCAATAAGAATTTTAATTAAAAAGTCATTAATTCACTGGTCAGCTGTTTCCTTAGAGTTCACTTGCGAGTTGTAAAATTTAAGAAAAAGCCGACGAAAAATTCCAACGCCCCCTGCGTTGGAATTTTTCGTCGGCTGGTCCAGAATCATGTACTGAAGTCATGGTAAGCCGTTGCGCGTCGCAATTGTCCTTTCCACCCTGTATTCATTTATTTTTTATGAATATACATTACTAGAAAGTCTTGATAGCCTAGTGATATGACCAAGGACTGCCATGTCCTAACCTGGTTTAACTAAGACGTCGAGTTCGAATCCAGAGCACCAACCAACGCATTTCAGATTTTTCCAAATCAATATTATTCGGGGTGATAGTTAGGACTTAGTGATGAATAGGACCTTTGGACTGCCGAGTCATAGGTCTCGAGTTCGAATCCTAGGCACGCACCTCTGACTTTTCGAATTCAAGTGCGTATTAAAAATACTTATTTATCACTCGCTTGAATGAAGGAAAACATCGTGAGGAAATATGCATGTTTTAGAGATATTTTTGTGATAATTAAATTTATATGCTCACATGATTTATTTGGGTACTTTGGGCCTTGTTTTGTTCAGTCTAAACTACCAGATAGTGTAGTTTGATAGTACCTACCAAGCTTAAATCGTCGGTAAACATGTATTTTCTTTCTCTGTTCCACAGATAGACGCAGCCACGGAGGAGAGCGAGACGTACGCATCGGTTCTGGCGCGCTCCATCCAGCTGGCCAAGTGTTTCCGAAAGTTCGGTGCGAAACCTGGAGATGTTTTGGCTCTGGGTGGAAGAAACCACCTGGATCTACATATACCATTCTATGCTGCACACTTTAATGGATTGCCTGTTGCCGGTGTGGACCCTCAGTTCAAATACAGTAAGTTCTTACATGATAGCCCACAGTTTCATATCAATCGGAATTGACACCTTAATTATCGTAGTGAACTTGAGAATCGCAACAATACCTAGAGCATATTGATTTCTGACACGAATATTATAATATTAGACAGTGAAATATCTACCCAGGATGATTCGTTAGGCAATTGAAATAAAAAAAACATTCAAATTTCAATGGATAAGACACGATGGCTGGGTGTAGATTCTATTAAAACAAAATCCAGGGCTACAATTGCGACTTGTCCAAAGTATACGGTGAGCTCGTTTTGCGTGAATCGGATTGCCAATAATTAACAAATAATGTAGTTTACTTGTCAATACATTATTATAACACCAATACGCCCACAACATGTCTACCAGCGACCATGGACGCTGTAAAGGGTCCGAGACTTCGGGATTAATATCAATATAACGAAATAAAATCAGTGATAAAGTAGTTTTATTTCAATATTCTTCTAGTCTAGAGCATTTTATTTTGTTTTTCACACTAATACGTTACAGACGACATAAAATTTTATGGCCAGTGTTATTTCGGTGAAAGGGGCTAATGAACTCCGTTATTTCACTATAAATGTAGTAATTGGCACAATTTTACATAATAAATGTAGTAATTGGCACAGTATAACAGAATAATCATCGTTATTGAGTCTTTAGCACTCCATTTACTTATAGCATAAAGATAGTGGGTATTTAATATATTGGTCCTACCTAATATATTAAATACCCACTATATTTTTGCTAATATAATGATTGGTAAAATTTCCTAAATACTTCGGCATCATGTACTAGCAGGTCAAGCTATTCAAAACTGTCAATTTTTCCCAATTGAATATGAAACTTACCCGAATGAATGAACCCTATAATTTTGCATTAAAATTGAAAATCTATCAAAGAAATTTGATAGATTGGGGTAGCTTGATGTGGTATCATAAGTTTTGAAAATTTTCAAAAGCCATTGTGGTTATCCTGGCCACGGCATTGGGTTAGGTTAGGATAACTAGCCTCTCTTTTCTCTCTCTAATTTCATCATCATCATCATCAACCCAGATACTGTCCCACTGTTGGGCACGGGTCTTCTCTCAGAATGAGAGAGATTAGGCTATAATCCGTCCACCACGCTGACCTAAAGCGTTTTGACTTTTGACACGCCGTCGAGAAAATCTCTAAGGCATGCAGGTTTCCTCAGAATGTTTTTCTTCACCGGTTTGCTGTTTTCTTGTCAATATAAAGAAACCTCCTATCTCGCCCCCCTGTTACATGGGACCTAAAATATACCGGCGAAATGTGGGGGTACATTAGTACAGCTCTGCCTAACCCTTCTGGGAATACAGGCGTGATACTATGACGTATAAAGAAACTACATAATCATTTGAACATGACAAAGTGCACCCGGACGAGTCTGTCATCATTGTTAACCCATTCGTTTGTAAGTATTATATGTATACAGTCGGCACAATAATGATTGCCATCTTTTATGTTCAACATAATCACAGGTTACGTCACGTCAGGGTAGGATAGCCTAAACTAATGAGGCATACAATACGTGACCGCCTATTCACCTAAGTGAATAAGCACATATTTACAACCTTGAGCTCAGAGTTTGACCTTTGGATGCTCAAATTATATAGGTATTTATTGCTGTGATCACGTTTGTTTTCGTCAATGTTTATAAATCACTAGCATTCGTCCGCGTGGAAAAGTTACTTTTAATTTATCGTTGTAATCGTTATAAATTACAGCCTATATGTTATTCTGATGTATAAATAATAATACTGTAAAGTTTCATCAAAATCCGTTCAGTAGTTTTAGTGTGGATCCATCCATCCATCCTCACAAACTTTCACATTTATAATATTAGTAGGATAGGATAGGATATTTATTATAGCCGACCGGTAGTCGGTTTACCAAAGCCATGGTACAGTGGGGCTAGGGTCACACTACCTTAGGAGTCCAATCAGGGTACTTAGTTAGTGATCCCAGTAAACATACATACATAAGTACCCGTTAGCGACGCGCTCATTATTAATTAATATTATTGTTCTTAGGCTGTGCGTGGATATCTTGTCCACTGATGTTAAGTAAATTTAGACCTTATTATATAGTAGCGAGCCCTGTGACGTGCCTGTCACACGATTGGCCCGCAGTCTGCCGCCATGTATGAACCGATACGCACGGTCATTTTTTTGCCTCTTATATAAATCAAGTTCATCCCACCTTCTCGAGTTGTTTTCTACATTGTCCCAACAAGATCCTGGAGCATCAAACCCTACAAAGTGGTCTTTGAGCCAGATCTGATGTTCCACACTCCTCCAGGAATACGAACTCGAAAAGCGAAAATGCTTCAGGAACAAAAGGAATTTCTGGAACAAAAGAAGATCGCAGAAGGTTCTCGAACACATGACGCTGCAACTGTTTCAAACGAAGAAACCACAACAAAAGCTGCAAAAACTATACCTCAGCATTTATTTTTTGAAGTTCCGGGTAGTAGTATAAAATCAGAACCGCTACGCTAAGTCTGTGAAATCGGTTGCATCTTTCATTAGTAACTATTCTCGAAAATCTACGTCCTCTAAAGAGGCAAGGAAGAAAAAGTTGTTATTAGAAGCTGCTCAACAGAAGGCAAAAATCCAACTTGAGCTTATTGACCGTAACTTGGACGCTCAATTGGCAGCACTCCGCGACGAGGTTCAGTTTACAGATCGATGGAGACGAGCTTCCTGGAAGCTAGTTAAAGGACTGGGTGGACCACCAGAGTAACCACAAGGAACCCCCAATGGAGCAGCAAGCCCCCGAAAATGGAATTCAATCGGGCAAGCTGAATCAGGAAGTGCCGTTGTCAACATTTTTGCATGCCGCAACACCCGCGCCCCGCCCGCTGCCTAGTCCTACGCCGGCACCGCTCGACGTCACGACGGCTGTCCTGAATAACGCGGTTCACATGTTAGCTAGTGCTCTGAAAGACATTTCTTCCACCAGTGCAAAAAACGTACCTCATGCTAGTTGATAGCTGCATGAGTACGTCGAAAGACTTGCCTGAATTTTCAGGTGACCTATGGGATTGGCTACAATTTAAAGAGGCATACGATGAATCGACAGTACTTTGTAATTTTACACCCAAAGAAAACCTATGGAGGCTCAGAAAGTGTTTACGAGGGCCAGTGAAAGAGGCAGCCGCCGCATTGTTTATAAGTGCCACATCGCCAGACAAAGTGATGACGACATTGGAGCTACGATTTGGTAACCCTGACTGCATCATTTCTAGAATACTACAAGAAATAAAAAAATTGCAGCCTCTGCATCAAGAATATCATAAAGATATTGTTGCGTTTGCGGTGAAAGTGCAAAATGTAGTGGAAGCAGTACGAGCAGTTGGTCGCGAGGAGTACCTGCAAGGTATAAACATTGTCTCGATAGTCCTATCTAAACTCCCCACTGTGCTTATTTCCAAGTGGTCGGACTACAGCTTCAAACCAATCACCGAAGGCAAAAAGCCCAGGTTGGTGATATTGTTACGCCGGATACGTAATAGAACGACTGAGATGGCTCACGAAGGTTCTAGAAACACGTGGAAGTTTAATCTCGACACTCGCGTAGGTATAAGTAGGTACCTATATCTATAAGTGCCTATAACAATACCTCAAGGACTCGCGGCTCGCGACTCAATAGGTTGAGGTCAACGCCCGCGAAACAATAGACGCCTGCCTGGTCTATCTAGATGACATCATCATAGTGGGCCGTTCGTTTGATGAACACCTTCAAAACCTGGAACGTGTCCTGTCAAAAATCCGAGGGGCCAACCTAAAGTTGAGTCCGAAAAAGTGCTCATTTTTTAAACATCAAGTAAGCTTTTTGGGACTCGTCGTTTCAGAAAAAGGTGTTGAAACCGATCCAGAGAAGATAGTTGCTGTTAAGGATTGGCCAGTTCCAAAAGATAAGACGCAAGTCAGAGCATTCTTGGGCTTGTGCTCCTACTATCGCCGGTTTGTGAAGAACTTTTCGGATGTAGCGAAGCCTCTACACAAACTAACGGAGGAAAAGTCACAGTTTTGCTGGGACACGAGTTGCGAAAGTGCTTTCCAAGAGTTGAAGAAACGTCTGTGCAATACACCTATTTTGGGCTACCCTGACAATAAAAATTAATTCATAGTGGACACAGACGCAAGTAATACTGGTATTGGCGGTGATTTGTCATAACGAAAAGGAGATCAGGAGGTTGTGATAGGTTACTTCAGTAAATCACTGTCAAAACCTGAAAGGAACTATTGCGTCAATACACTACAGCACTTCAGCAAATATTTTTTTTTATTTTTTTATTTATTCATTTATTTCAGGCAACAAGGCCCATATAAAAATATAATAATACAATATAAAATGGAACAAAAAATAAAATACTATAAAATATATACAACAATAACAAAACTAAGTATTAAGTACTATGCCACACGTAAATTCGTCGTGCGTCGCTCGGTGTTAGGTATCCGGCCTCGGAACCGCCGGAACAGTACACCTTTCGGCCAAAACTCTTCCTTCATGAATGTCGACAGATGTTCGGTCGGTACTCTAATCACAAAAGAACTGAAATTCACATTGTGACTAGAGTCTAACCGTTCGACCCTCAGAGTGAGATTGCTCTTAATTGCAATATACTCTACAATCTCCTCGGTTTTTGTAGAGTAATGCAGCCTGGACACGTAGAGCGGCGTCACTGGTACTGCAGGACGCAGCAGGTGTTTCGGTCCGGTCGGTGCAGTCCCGCACTTGTTCAGACGATTAGGCTTCCTCTTCTTCTTCTCCACCTTGATGAAGCCATCCTTGTCGCCCTGGTCCCTTGGACCGCCGTCTTGCAAAACCTTCCCCTTTGATTCGGAGCGGCTCTGCTTACCCCCTATTTTATTTGATGTCGTAGTCTGCAATCCAGCGGGTTTGCTGGTTGCGACAATTGCTGCGTATGCACGTTTGGGGGTCGATGTACCTACGTGTGACGTTACCTCTGTCGAGGCAGGGACGGCGGCGGCGCATGTTGCTTCGCAAGCTAAATCGGCGGTTGGTGACGCATGAGCTGAACTCGCCGACTCAAAACTGCCGATGGTGGCATTTTGTGCCCCGCGACGTGTGTTCACATTAGAGACGTCAGGCGACCTACTTGTCGAAACAGTGTTGCGTAATAACACTACTTCGGCACGAAGTTCCCCTATGGTGTTGTTTGACATCTCCAACTTAGACTGTACTTCGGCCAGGCTGGCTTTCAGGGACGTTATATCCTTCAGCAACCTGGTGACGTCGACGTGGTCGAACGTGACGGGTGCAGCTTATGCAGCTCCTTCGCCACGAAAGCGGGCACATCATCTGGGTCGACCTCCTTGAACAGGGTGATGATGTCCTGGACGCTCTTTTTTGTTCCATCCCTCCGGCGGGACGGCATCTGGTCGACTCTTCCGAGAGTTTGGAATAGCAGCAACTTGGCACTGCTTACCTCCTCCTCTTTGTAGGACGACTTGCAGATCTGCATGATGCTGACTTCGTCCATATAATCAATAGCATGCTGCACGAACGCCAACAGCTCGTTGGCTATGAGTTGCTGTGAACTCATAGCGACGCAATAGACGGCAGCGGCTACCGCCGCGCAAAACGCGAATTAAATATTCGTGCCGAGCAGCACAAAACACGTCCGTAGTCGAGCGCGCATTGCACTACTAATGCTATTATTGGGGCGGAAGTTCCACTTGCGATCGGATCATGCTGCACTGAAGTGGCTATTACAGTTTAAAAACCCAGAAGGACAGGTAGCATGGTGCATTGAGCTTCTGCAGGAGTTCGATTTCATAATTGAACATCGTAGTGGCAGATCTCACGGTAACGCAGATGCGTTTTCAAGAAGACCTTGTCCGGAAACATGCAAGCACTGTGTCAGGCAGCAGAATAAGGAAGCAGTGCCGGTAAGGATGCTGATAACAGACCTTAGTGACGAGTGGAAGGGAACTTTACAGCAGGCTGAAGAAAATGACACAGACGTCAAGCTGATCCTCCAGTGGATGAAAGCTGGTGCCTCTAAACCAACATGGAGTGATGTTGCAGCACCGAGCACAGTTACAAAGAGTTATTGGGCGCAGTGGGACAGTCTGTTGTTACAGAATGATGTCTTGTGCCGTAAATGGGAAAATGCTAAAGGGGACAAGAGCCATCTGCAGATAGTAGTCCCCAAAGCTAAGGTCCCAGATATACTACAACTTTTTCATGATGGACGGATGTTCAGGAGGTCATCTAGGAGTAAAAAGAACTTTGTTAAAGATTCGAGAGCGATTCTATTGGAGTCACTGTCGAAACGACATTGAAGACTGGTGTCGTAAATGCAAGAGTTGTGCAGCGGTCAAAGGGCCTCACACATGCAGCAGAGGTGCATTAAAGGTCTACAACGTTGGTGCATCCTGGGAACGAATAGCTCTAGACGTTGCGGGACCATTCCCGGAAAGTGAAAGTGGGAGCAAGTATTTTATGGTTGTGATGGATTACTTCACAAAATGGCCGGAAGTGTTCGAATCCCGAACCAAGAAGCTTCGACGGTTGCCGATAAGTTGGTCCATGAGGTCTTCTGTCGATTTGGAGTACCTTTAGAAATTCACAGTGATCAAGGAAGGAATTTTGAATCTCAAATATTCCAGGAGACGTGTCGAGTCATGGGTACTCATAAAACTAGAATCATCTCGTACCACCCACAGTCTAATGGAATGGTTGAACGGTTCAATCAGACGTTGGAGAGATATTTGGCGAAAGTTGTGGGGAACAGGCAGAGAGACTGGGACAAGCACATCCAGCTTTTCCTTTTGTCATATCGGAGTGCAGTTCACGAAAGTACGACGGTAACGCCAGCCTTCGCGAACTTCGGAAGAGAACTACGGTTGCCTGCAGATCTCATCACTGGTATCCCGCCTGACACTCCCCGCTGTGTAACTGATTATGCGAACGACTTACGGATTAGAATGAATGACATATATGAGCATGTCAGGGAATCGGGCAAATAAACGTCCGAGAAAACGAAGACCCGCTACGACCGCAAGATGAACAATAAAGGCTTCGACGAAGGTTCGTTAGTGTGGCTACATAACCCGGTGCGCAGCAAAGGAAAGTCCTAAGTTACAGCCAAAATGGGACGGTCCCTACAGAGTCGTGACTAAGATCAACGATGTCACCTACCGAATACAAAAGGGACAAAGAGGTGCGGCGAAGATCGTTTATGTGGATCACTTGGCACGATATCACGATATATTAGTGAAATAGTGCGTCTCTTTTAACAATATCTCCAGTAATATAATTTATTTTTTGACGAAAATATCTGTCCCGATCGGCTGCATACAGCGTAATGAATGAAGATGATTCATAATCACAAATAAATTATAACGCGTCGACTGTATCGGCCTAGCTCGCTAGGAAACAGGTTTCTTTGAGAGGCAAATCGAGTCGAGCAACTTAGATAGTATACCTACTCATTTCGATAATAAATATTTATTCATGTCAATATATATGAATATTATTATTGTATTCTGAGTGTAGTTGACACTTATGAACATAATATTATTCTTTTAATTTGTTCATATTATTTACCAACATGAACTATACAATATATATATATACATATAAATAAATACCTACTGTTATTGTATGCTGGTTTGCATCCGTGACACATAATTTTAAAGGTCCAGTTGAAAACCAGCGCCAGGCAGCTCACCAGCGGTCTGGCATTTAGCTGAACTGGAGCCTATTTGACGCAGTCGTGGGGCACACATTTTTTTTTTATCCTTATTTTATTTGTTTTGCCATCATGTTTTTTAATATTTTGTGTGCATTGTCCAAGACTGTATCAATAAATATTTTTCTTTCTTTCTTTCTTTCTTTCATATCACGGATCTAATAATGCTAATTATTTGTTTTTTCGCACAGCGGTACATAATCTCACAAACTGCAAACAATTTAAGAAAGCACTACGTAAAGTACGGTGGCAATATGTGAAAAAACATGGTCTATGCTACAAATGTTTAATTTCAAAATGCGAGCATAATAGTGGTGATAATAATGTATCGGGTATAACTACCTCTCCAGAAGTACAAAGTCAGCGACCCGAGTCTACGGTGGAATCGGAAACGATAGCGCTTAATAACGTTAGTAATCGTAAAGTGTTATTGAAAGTGTTTCCTATTCACATGCATGGACCTAACGGTATTGTGACTACTACTGCATTGCTCGATGACGGTTCGAGTGTGTCACTGATAAGTGTCGGACTGCGCCGCCGCCGCGAGACTTTGTCAGTGCGCGGAACATGGAGTGATAACAAACTGGTTTGTGAGTCTATAGTTATGAATTTAAACATAGCTGGTAAGTTTAATGATAGGATACATAACAATAGAATGCGCTGTGTTAAAGAATTAAGTTTGCCTACTCAAAATTTGTCTATTGTAAATTGTAATAGTTATTCATATCTGATGGATATTAAAGATAAATTGTGTATCTCAGATTCAAAACCTGAATTACTTATAGGCCAAGATAATTATGAACTATTGATACCTTTAAAAATTAAGATAGGGAAATTAAATGAGCCGTCCGCTACACTCACCCCTCTAGGTTGGTGCGTATATGGTAAAGTACGCGTGCCGCGGCGCGTCGTTCGTACTGCCGGCGCTGCTTCTACTGCCACCGCCGTCACCAGTCTCCATACTAGAGGTGCTGAGGCTACCTTGAACATTTTCGAGAGCGAGGAGGTAAGTGCCACCTCACAGGATGACAGCTTGCTGAAAGAAATCCATGACGAGGTCCGACGCTCGTTTGCCTTGGATGCCATGGGCGTCTCTGGTAAGCCCCGCCAGAATGTTGATGATGTGCACGCCATCGCCCAGCTGGAACGATCCGCGGTGCTCGCTGACGGACGCTGGTATATTGGCTTACCTTGGAGGGATTTGGATCCTACCCTAGTGCCCTGAAAAGGATGAAAGGTATTGAGAGGAAAATGGGAAAAGATACAGGTTTTGCTATAAGGTATGAGGAACGCATAATCATCTTTTAGAAAATGACTATGCTCGGGAACTGACGGATACTACCGTGACATCGAATACGTGGTACTTACCACATTTCGGTGTCGATAATCCCAACAAAAGTAAGCTTCGCGTGGTCTTCGACGCTGCAGGTAAGGTAAATGGTTCGTGCCTTAACGACTATTTGCTCACAGGACCTGATTTACTGTCATCACTGCTTGGTATTATGCTGCGCTTTAGAGAACATAAAGTTGCAGTGACAGGGGTTAAGGTTCACGCCGAAGATCAGCACGCTTTAAGGTTTCTGTGGAGGCGAAGCCCTGCAGAAAGCATAAAAACGTATGTTATGGCTTCTTTAATTTTTGGAGCTAACTCCCCCTTTGTTGCTCAATTCATAAAAAATAAGAATGCACAGCGATATGAGTCATTATTACCGTCCGCCGTGAATGCTTTATATAACTCGCATTATATGGATGACTACATTGATAGTTTGCCGAATGAAAACACTGCTATTGAGATGGTAAAAAACATTAGCAATATACACAGGGCCGATGGGTTCGAAATTGGAAACTGGACGAGTAATAGCTTTGCTGTTTTGAGTAGCATACCGAAGGAGACCTTAGGACCCGCTGCAGTAAAATTCAAAATCGGTCAGCAGTATGGAGATGAGCGAACACTTGGCTTCATTTGGTTTCCTGCAGATGATAAGCTTGGTTTCGATGTGTCACTAAAGCGTATCCCTGAAAATGTCATTCAGGGCAAGGAACGACCAACGAAACGGCTTGTGCTTAGGGTAATAATGTAAATTTTTGACGTTCTCGGATTTCTCGCTCCCTTCATTATTCAAGGTAAGATCATGCTCCAAGATACCTGGCGCTTGAATATTGGATGGGACGATTACATTCCAGACAATATTTACGAAAAGGGGGTAAAATGGATTGATTAAGGTAATAAATAATATTCGCATTCCTAGGTGCCACACGATGACTTCATGCGCTGAAGAAGAGGCCACGTGCGCGAGCGGGATAGAAGAACAAACGGTTCTAATGAGCGCGGCTGCTCCCTACTCTGACCCCTCTCCCCCGCCCGCGCCGACCACACCGCTCTCATCTGACTGTGCTACGAAGCCTCCTACTACGGGCTACGAAATCGTAGCGGTGACTAGCAGTGCGCGCTATGAGCGCAGGTGAGAGCGTATCCCCGCCACTCGCATCCAACATCTCGTTGTTGATGACGTGTTCTGGACGTGCTACGATCAGCTACGAAGCCGTAGCGGGCACTAGCAGTGCTACGAGTGCGGTTACAAGCGAGCCTATTTATAATAACCTACAGTTACACATTTTTAGCGATGCATCTACAAAAGCATTATGTTCAGTAGCATACTGGCGCTGGGAACAAAAGAAAAAAATAATGTTTCTTTTATAGCAAGTAAATGCAGAGTGGTACCTGTCAAACCCATGACAGGACCTAGATGTGAACTGCAAGCGGCACTATTAGCTGCAAGGTTAGGAAACACTATTGGCAAGGAACACACATTATTTCCAGTCCGTCGATATTTTTGGTGCGACTTGACTACGGTTCTGCACTGGATTCGTAACAATACTCGTACCTATAAAGTGTACGAAGCGAACCGTCTAGAGGAGATAGATGAATTAACGCAAATTAATGAATGGCGATAATATGTTCTTACAAAAGTTAACGTACCTGACTTAGCTACAAGAGAAACTTTTGACCCTTCTTTCTACTCTGAGTGGTTCACAGGTCCAAGATTACTTACATCTTGACGACGCATCGTGGCCGACAGATGTCACCCGACCGGAACCTGAGGAGGTGACCGCAGAGATTATAGCCGTTGTCAGACCTGTTAGATTACCAGTGCCGGATCCGATGCGATTTTCTTCTTGGCTGCGTGATGTGTATGTGTGCGTGCCTGCACCGGATCGTATACTTATGACTCAGTAATAAACTAGCTTCTAATAGCAGCGGTAGTTTTATTTGTTAAGCGAACATCTCACTGGCGACGAGGTACCCGTTTTTGAAAAAAATTAAAAGTTGTGTAAAATATGTCGAGTATCATCGGAAATTTTACTAATTTAGATCACGACGCCCAAGAGTGGCCTATATTTAAGGGGCGGCTACTTCAATATATTAAACTCAACAGTGTTAAAGCCGAGAATAAGAGTGCTTTGTTGCGTACACATCTTTCGGACGACAGCTACCGCCTTGCACGGAACTTACTTCATCCTAAAGTACTCGAGGAAGTAAAGTTCGAAGAGCTAGTTGAACAATTAGACAAGCATTTTACGCCGAAACGTTGCACTTTTGCGGATAGAGAGAAGTTTTATGAGGCGAAAAGGTCTGCTGGCGAGAGCGTAGAAGAATGGGCGGCGCGCGTAAGAGGTTGAGCCGTTCACTGCGAGTTCGGTGAGGCATTGGATATGCTATTGCGGGACCGTTTCATACTCGGACTCGCAGCATGTCGAGAACGGGATCGGCTATTCGAAGAAGATGCTACCAAGTTAACTTTTGCGAAAGCGTTGGAGGTAGCTCAACAGGCGGCGTATGCGCGTTTGGCACGAACCAGTACGGTGGTGGCGGCCGATACAGCAGTTGCGTCGAGCGTCGCGGCCACGCAGGTCAAAGAAGAAGCTATGTACCGAATGAGTGGGCAACGTGGGACCACCACGGCCGCTCGCAGCTCCGGCGACAGCTCGTGGGAAATACGTCGGTGCACAATCTGCGGTCTCAGAAATCATGATGTTGAAAAGTGCCGTTTTAAAAACTATCGGTGTCAAGTGTGTGGTTTAAAAGGGCATTTAAAGAAAGTGTGTAGTGCAAAAAAGTTTGAATCTCGTTTGAACTGCTTAAACACTGAAGAAAACATTTCGGAGCAAAGTGATTGCGAGGAATGCGAGCTATTTAATTTAAGGTATGTCAGTAACTCACCAATAATAATAAATGTAGTAATTGATAATATTGAATTGGCTATGGAGTTGGATTCTGGATCGGGAACTAGTGTTATTTCCGAAAAATTGTATAAAGAAATGTTTCCTAACCGGGACCTAATAAAATGTTACATAAAAATGTGTCTTTACAATGGGCATAGGATCTCACCTTTAGGATATTTTCGGCCTAAAATAACATACTCAAATGTTTCACAAGAGATTAAGATATATGTGTTACCAAATGGTGGGCCTCCCGCTGTTAGGACGAGATTTTATGTCTATGTTTAAGATATATTTTACGTTAAATAACAATAGTTTTAAAACTTTGTCAGTCTCAAAGCCTTACATGAAGGAAGTGCAGCAACTTTTATCTAGATACTCCGACTTGTTTACTAGCGAGCTAGGTAGATTCAATAAATTTGAAATTAAACTAATACTAAAGGAAGGTACCCATCCGAAATTTTTTAAGGCCCGTGCTGTGCCTTTCGCCTTAAAAGAGAAGGTAGAAGAGGAAATAGACAGACTGGTAGGTTTGGGGATATTGCAACCGGTAAAATTTTCTAAATATGGGACTCCTATTGTACCAGTATTAAAAGAAAACGGAATAGTTAAAATTGCGGGTGATTTTTCTAAGCCTAATCTAAGCCACAAGTAGCTCGCATGGGTGACTTACCTCGAGCTTGCATGGCACACCATCAGCGACCCTTTTCTCACTGTGGGTTGGATCTGTTTGGTCCAATGGAAGTGACAGTAGGTAGACGCCGAGAGAAATGGTATGGCGTCCTGTTTACCTGTTTAACAGTACGTGCAATCCACGTTGCGATAGTGCATTCCCTTACGTCAGACTCGCTGATAATGGCAGTTCGTCGGATGGCGTCTAGACGTGGCTGGCCTCGTCGCCTTTATTCAGATAATGGAACAAACCTACGAGGCGCTGAAAAGGAGCTCCGACTGGACTTTCATCTCTCCCGCCAGTCCCCATTGGGGTGGAGCATGGGAGCGATTGAACGCAGCGTTAAGACGGCACTGAAAGTGGTCTTAACCGAGCGTGCACCAAGAGACGAAGTGTTGTGTACACTACTGGCTTAAAATTGAAAATGTAATAAATAGTCGGCCCTTGATGCACGTTTCGGTTGAGCCAGACGTCGTGGAATCGCTCACCCCAAACCATTTTCTTCTGGGTACATCAACGAAATTTACCCGTGACCGGCGCGTTCGATAATTCCGACTTGTATCTTCGTAGGCATTGGCGCACAAGTCAACGCCTGGCCGACATGTTTTAGCAAAGTTGGGTAAAGGAAATTTTACCTGACCTTTTGCCAAGGCGAAAGTGGCAAAGGGAGCAAAAGCCGCTGCAAGTTGGTGACCTCGTCTTAATCGTAGACCCCAACTCTCCCCGCAATTCGTGGCCCAAAGGGCTTATATCTGAAGTGTTTCCAGGTAAGGATGGTCGCATCAGGTTGATGGAGGTAAAGGCGGGCTCAAGTACGTGGCGCCGGTCAGCGGCACGCGTCGCTCCTATCTCTCTAAGTGATGAGTGCTGCACGAGCACTAGGGTGGGGAGTGTTAGCGACGCGCTCATTATTAATTAATATTATTGTTCTTAGGCTGTGCGTGGATATCTTGTCCACTGATGTTAAGTAAACTTAGACCTTATTATATAGTAGCGAGCCCTGTGACGTGCCTGTCACACGATTGGCCCGCAGTCTGCCGCCATGTGTGAACCGATACGCACGGTCATTTTTTTGCCTCATAAATAAATCAAGTTCATCCCACCTTCTCGAGTTGTTTTCTACATTGTCCCAACAAGATCCTGGAGCATAAAACCCTACAAGTCATGTTGGCATGTTTTAGGTACCGCTTGTAATAAAATATTAGTTTAATCACTGTTTATCGATGATTATTTCTCAATAAATATCAGTAATTTTATGACAATATTTGCAATAAGTAATATTTATTGGTGGTTGTTATCATTTTTATGGACCATACCTGTAAACGTCCTACCTCAGAATTACTAACCTGCTTTTATGTCTACTAAGATAAGATTGACAAATAAGCATACAAACCGCCTAATGGTAAGCCACGACCGCAGCCTATAGAGTCAAAGTCAAAGTCAAATATTTTATTTCAATTAGACCATTAAAATAGCACTTTTGAAAAGTCAAACTAGTTGCACGGTTCCAAAAAGTGGATCTTATGGAGAAGAACCGGCAAGAAACTCCATAGACACTCTTTTCAACAAAAAAAAAAACATGATTACAGTGTTCAGTATTACAGTCTAAATCTGAATAGTTCATGAGAACAATGCAGTTTGATGTGTACTATTAAATTAATCTAGCATAATAAACAGAAAAAAAAAGAGGTTGCCATTGACAGTAAGAGCTGAGATTGAGAGTAAGAGCTAGAAGCTAGCAACACCAATGGTATCACTTGCGCGTTGTCATTTTGAGACCACAATGGTGGTGATGGTTAATATAGCATAAAGCATAATAAAGTAGCGTGCTTATTAGTGCGCCAACAGCATCCTCAGCATGATCGCTAGTCGGCTCGACTGTAATTACATCAACCATTGCTGCGACATTTCTCATGGAATGGCGCAGTAGTGAGTCTTGAGTGCTTGTTATTTTTATATGTTTTTTTGTAGTAAGTTTTAAGTATTACTAACAGTAGTCTATAAGAACATTGTTACTAACAAAATGGACACCTTGGTCTGAAATATAGTCTATTATTATTATTATTATATGTAGCATAAAGCAAATGATATCGCGGTTCGCGCTTTATGCTATAATGCTATTTTGCTTTATATCGCATAGCACTCTCTCTCCCTATCAACCAACTATCCATAGGGCGTCGAGTATAGCGGTAGTAACAAGTAGGCACATAAATTAAGAATGCTATAATAAAGCACATAAAATCGCTTGCTTAAAAATTTAAGCATATAGCATTAAGCAAGTTATTGATTTATAGCAACTTTGAATACCACTACTCAGTTGTTAATTCTCATTTGCCCAGTAATTTCACTGGCTACATTGCCAAACAAAAACCAGATTGTTCAAACCAGAACATAATAATGTTGCCACATTATTGCTTAGCAGCTGAATATAAATCAATGTGGTGGTAACACACCAGGTGAACTCTGTACCATGAGTTACCTGCCACCTTAATACACCTTGGTAATTTAAAATCTGTGCCTTTGGTTCGTTTTTTTATTCTACTAAGGTGGCAAACAAGGATACGGCCCTCCTGATGGTAAGCGGTTACCGTAGCCTATAGACGCTTGCAACACCAGGAGTATCACTTGCGCATTGCCGAACCTGTATTGAAAGAGGAATAGTTGGGTTGGCAGTTTAAGGGTCAAAGTGGGCGAGTGTCGTTGGTTCGAATTCCACTCAAAACGATCATTAGTTTGGTCCGATATTTATTTCGATTCTTGGTGTATTTTGTTTCCTATAACTGTATCTTTCTAAAGCATCCAGCGATACAGGACTGTTCCACCAGCTCCCGTATTAAAAACCTATTCTTAATAAAAATACTTACTTAAATACTTATTATACATTTTACAGAAGAAATAAAAACCCTATTCAAAATATGCTGTCCAAGGATAGCATTCTGCCAGAAGGAGCTTCTAGAAGACTACGAGAAGGTTATCGAAGAACTAGGACTGAACACCAAAGTCATCTGCTTCGATGAAGGGAAACAGTCCTTGGCCAAGTTTATAGAAGAATATGACGATAAAGATGATCAAGAAGAATTCCAGTAAGTTATTCCTACTGTACAACGTGTTACAAAATACCCCGTAAAAAATACAATTAACAAAATTATCAAAGCAAAAAAATTTGTCAGCTGTCATGTCAGAGAACCAGAATATTTAACAGAAAGGCCTACGTACCTATTTTTCCTAATAATTTTCTACTTTAATTGTTTTTGTATTTATTATTCATAAATGTTGTTGTTTACCTTTTTTTTTGGGGTATGTTATACAGCGTTACTACGGTTCTTAAATATTGTGAATGGACTCGTTATAAGGGCCCATTTAACTTTCTTTCGGCTTTACGAGTAGTTTTGTAACAGCCTGTATATGCGAAAATAACTCTGTCTTTTATGATTTTATGCCGATTTAGATGGAAATTTGGTACAGGGAGGTTACCTTTAGTCTCAGTATACAGTACAACGGGTGAGAAAGGGATAGCTGATGGCGCTATTTAATTTATAGAGCGACATCCCTCTCTCTCAATCGGAAAACGATCGCAATAAGCTGTAATAACAAGCTGTAGTACGCTCTCAGTACTCTCAGTACAGTTATTTTCTATAAAATATATCATACCAGACCATCACGCCTGTTCCCCTGAGGATCCTACAGTTCACTGGTATGTTTTACGCCCCATGTAATATACCCCCTTATTTTAAAGTTTTCGAAAAAAGTTATCGAGTCAATGTACTCACTCAGCTGTTCCATACATTGTGTCGAGGTTAGTGATCATAAAAATTTGGACTCTAAAAAAGTTGTTCATAATTACCCTAGGACGATTAAAGCAATGTGTTTTTAATTACCCCTTATATTTAGTAATTACCCCTTTTTTTTCAGTTACTAAAAATAATTTTCTTTTTGAGGTACGGAACACTCAATATGTAGTTTTTTCTTTCAGGCCGGCAACCTTCGACTTAGGCAAGGTGCATGCATGGTTGATAAGCACAGGTGGCACCACTGGCGTCGTCAAACTAGCAGCGATCAAGCATAGAACGTTGTTTAAAAAAATGGAAGAGCTGAAATCTATCTCCACTTTGAAAACTACTCCGTAAGTAAGCTACCTGGGTGTTTTTTTACTGTCTGTGATAGTATCTATCTGTGAGAACGAATTTTTCTTTCTCTAAAATGTATATCTTTAGAAATATTGTAATGGACTACCAAGTTGAAGGTCTCTAGTTCGAATCCAAGGCACGCACCTCTGACTTTTCGAAATCATGTCCGAATTAATACTTAAATTAATTATGAAAGAAAGAAAAAGTATTTAAATATTTTCGCACGACGCACGGCACTCCTTATCACTCGCTTAAACGGCGAAGGAAAGCTTCGTGAGGAAACCTGCATGCCTTAGAGATTATCTCGACGGCGTGTGAAGTCTGCCAACCCGCTCTAGGCCAGCGTGGTGGACTATAGCCTAATCCCTCTCATTCTGTGAGAGGAGACCCGTGCCCAACAGTGGGCCACTATATGGGTTGATGATGATGTGATCGATGCCAGTTTCGGATACGGCAACCATTTTCTATTGCTAGGCCTTTACTGATCCCAGGAATATGCCCCTAATAGGCGGTATATTCTGGGCTGGTCTATTAAGAGGACACAGTGCCTCCCTCCATGTGCTGATGATGGCCACCAGGGTGGTTTTAGTGTAAAAGAACAACCTACACTCTCCAGTCAAACCACAGTAAACAGGTAGGCTTTTGAAGCTCAGATTCTCCCCGTAAATAAAAGAAAAGGCCGTTACAGATCGCATTTGCGATATTGACGACTTCTGTGGTGTAGTGGTTCGTGTGTCGGATTCGATGTTTCTGCTGATCGTGACGAGGTCGTGGGTTTGATTCCCACAAATCATGTATTTACAACAAAAAAGTATATAAGTACCCATAGTGCAAGTTCTGCTTAGTTTGGGACTAGATGATGCTGTGTAAAAATTGTCCAAGATTTTTTTTTATTTATTCTCACATGCCTGATATAAGTACCCGATCTTAGCTGAGAACATTCTAGAACAGTTGGTACTCGTGAGGACATCATTAACAAAGTTATAGTGAGGAAGTCACTTAATATTGATTTTGGTTACCCCACAGAGTAAACGGTGAGAACAAAGTAGGTTTTAACGTGTCTCCGGTGCAATGGGTGTCAGCGTTCTTCAACGCGATAATAATGCCTCTGACGTCACAAACCAAGGTGCAGTCATCAGGTCCACTTACTACGGAACACATCATCGATATCATCAATAAGTATAAGGTACTTAATTGAAATAGAATTACTTTTTACGGATTTTATCGCGTTATATTGATAATTATTATTAATCCAGACGATTCGGACCGCTTACAGCGACCATGAACGCTGTAAACGGTCCGAAACGCGATAAAATCCGTAAAAAGTAGTTTTATTTCAATTTATAATATTCGTGTAAATGTCAGAAATCAAAACATAAAACATACTAGATTCCCTGAAGGGTAAGCAGTACTAATGCCCCCAATGAGATGGGACCTAAACATACCGGCAAATTGTTGGTACACCCACAGTTTTCAGGTATGTTTAGGTGAGCCTATTGCCAAAATGACGTAGGAGGGTTTTTGGACAGAATGGATAATCGCCATTATGATATAGGTAAACCTACATCTGTATGTTTAAATTACAATTAATTATTATATTATACTAGCTGCCCCCGCAAACGTTGTTTTGCCATAAAAAAAAATTTTGGGGTATGAAAAATAGATGTTGGCCTATTCTCAGACCTCCCCGATAAGCACAAAAAATTTCATCAAAATCGGTCAAGCCGTTTCGGAAGAGTATGGCAACGAAAACTGTGACACGAGAATTTTATATATTAGACTAGCTGACCCCGAAAACGTTGTTTTGCCATAAAAAAAAAATTTAGCGGTATGAAAAATAGATGTTGGCCTATTCTAAGACCTCCCCGATAAGCACAAAAAATTTCATCAAAATCGGTCAAGCCGTTTCGTAGGAGTATGGCAACGAATTCTCGTGTCACAGGACACGAGAATTTTATATATTAGATATTAATTATTCCAAAAATATGTTCTTGAGGCGTGCCTGTAGACTTTACAATGATAGTGACCAATTAACTGACGTAGATATTTTCTGTTGCTCAGTTGCATCACTAAAGAAAGCTTTCTGTAATTAAGTAAAAAACTTAGCAATGTATGCAATAGTGTATCGGTAACTAATTCTTAGGTGTTCATTTAATATTTTATTTTTTAGTTACATCAAGGGAACTATAGGTCTTTTTGTATTTCATTTGTATGAGATTATTATTTTGTAAATGACTGTTTGTTTCTTTCCTAAATAAATAAATAAATAAAATATTTTATAGTGAAACTTTCATTTCAGCCAATATCAATCTTCGTCAGTCCGTCTGCTGCGACTTCCATATTAAAAAGCGACAAGGAATGTGACTTCAGTTGTTTTGAAAGCATCATAATCTCAGGAGGAAAAGTCCATAGAGATATTCATACGGAGTTAAGGGTACGTCAGTGTTGTTCTTATGTTTTAAAAAAAAAAAGAATACTTACAAATATTTATTTGATGAATGTGTTTGTTTATGGATGGGTGTTTCTTATCCTACTAATATCCTACTAATATCCTACTAATATCCTACTAATATCCTACTAATATCCTACTAATATCCTACTAATATCCTACTAATATCCTACTAATATCCTACTAATATCCTACTAATATCCTACTAATATCCTACTAATATCCTACTAATATCCTACTAATATCCTACTAATATCCTACTAATATCCTACTAATATCCTACTAATATCCTACTAATATCCTACTAATATCCTACTAATATCCTACTAATATCCTACTAATATCCTACTAATATCCTACTAATATCCTACTAATATCCTACTAATATTATAAATGTGAAAGTTTGTGAGGTTGGATGGATGTTTGTTACTCTTTCACGCTAAAACTATTGAATGGATTTTGTTGAAACTTTATAGTATTAATATTTATACATCAGAATAACATATAGGCTATAATTTATAACGATTTGGAGTTAATTAGCCAAATTACAACGATAATTAAAAGTAACTTTTCCTCACAAGAAGTTACGGGCAGAAGCTACTTAGTGTGTAATATATCCATTCCGAGCAAATTGTTATTGGGTTCTAAATAGTGTGATAGGGTGTCGAAATGTGGGAAATTATATTTAATTCAGGGATTTCATAAATTATCATGACATTACGTGAAGCCCTGGTTAAATGCAATTTCTTTCTACTAAGTTCTAGCTGTGCCTCGTGTAAAAAGGAGATCAATGTGGGTATATTGCTCCCTTGAGATTTCCCTAAAAGCCTTTTTTAGCTGCAATCTACACCTTACAGGAGACCTACTTGCCAAATATTAATTCTATCACATAATAGGCAGTGGTGTCTGTAGCTTATTTGGCTAAAGCTTCCGGTGTACAACCGGAGGGATACAGGTTCAAACACTGCCTGAGGTCGAATTTTTCATTCTCTAAAATTTATATTCTTAAAAATGTAAATTTGCTCTCGATAAACAATTCTAACCTATAATTTCTTCGCAGAAAAGAATGCGCCGCGACGCCGCGATCGTGGAAGCGTATGGCCAGACGGAAAATTTAGGACCATGCCTTGCAATAGACCCCGAGGGACCTATCGGGAACTGTGGCAAGGCACTGCCCGCCTTACCTCCAGTCAAGGTATACTTTGTCAACTTACGCATACGGCCGGTTGCCGCCGTATGCTTCAGCCTGTTAAGTTATTAAAGTTCGACATTTATGTACGACATAAAAAACCTCCCGAAAACTAAGTAATTAAGTATGTATCCACACTTGTACATACGGATGATGTAGGTAAATAAACGACTTATTTACTATTTTTTTGTATTTTTTGGCATTTTCCATGCTAAGATTTTAAAGTTATCTAACGAAGCGAATTTGACGTCGCCACAAAGACTTAAATTCTGAATGTGAAGGGAAAATTCGACGTGGTGGGTGGGACTCGCGGTGGCTTAATGGTTATATAATAGCGTCTGGTGTATCTAACCAGAAGATGCAGGTTCGAATCCTGCCCGCGGTCGAATTTTTCCATAGCTAAAATAATAAAATGGTTGTCTTTTCGGGCTTCCGTCTACTTTGTATTAACGAATTTAGTTCACATTATTCGGCGGCTCTGAAGTGTTCTCCAAAGTACAGAAGCCAACACATCAAGTTTCAATCTGTCAAATTTCTTTGATAGATTTTAAACTTTAACATCAACTGAATAAGGTTCATTTGCAATTGGGAAAATTTTACAGTTTTGGATAGCTTGACCTGCTGGCGACTGTACATTAAGTCGAGACTACGTATTTCAATAGTAATAATGAATAAGCACGACTTTCAGCTGGTTGATCCGGAGACGGGCAGAGAGATAACAGAACCGAACGTGCCGGGTGAACTATGGACGAAAGGAAACTACTTCTCTGTGAGTAGCCACTCATTTGCTCTTAAAAGATTAAGCAGAGATGTATCAATGTACACCTACCGCGTAGCAAGTAATAGCGGGCGATTCTCATGCATAGCTGGACCCAAACCTATCGAGAACTCGCTTGTCTTAGGGAGAGAACGGATGTATTTGGATGTGTTTTTTTTTTGATACTACTGTGGAGAGGCCAGGTGTATTGCCCCCCGACGAAAAGTGAGGATCCTCCAACCAGGCGGGTGTTGTGCCTGGCGGGCCACGGCCCGACGGTTGATGTCGGGCGGTTGTATATATGCAACTTTTCGTTGCGAATGTTGCTTGCGCGATTCAGGCCTTCGTAGTTCTATGTAGCGCGGTAGATGTCGCTACACTACTAAGGTAAACTGGACGGTAAACAAGCATACGGCCCACCTGATGGTAAGTGGTTACCGTAGCCTATAGACGCTTGTAACACCAAGGGTATCACTTGCGAGTTGCCGACCCTGTAAAACGAAAGAGGAATAGTTGGGTCTTGACACTGTTTCATAGACTGCTATCAACATGCCAAGCTTAACCTTGTGGATCGATTGATTACCGCAGCTATTTATTTCAATTACTGTTACTCAGGAATACTATAACGACCCAGAGGAGACAGCGAAAGCTTTCTCCGAAGACGGCTGGTACAAGACAGGGGACCTACTGTACAGGGATGAAGAGGGATACTACTTCTTCGTTGAGAGGTTAAAAATGCTCATCAAATACCGCAGCTATCATGTAAGTCACTCTCAAAGGTATTTCTATAGCCGTTTTCCCATGCGTAATACTGGTCTGCGGGCGGTTGATTTGGGGGATTCCGTCGCCCAGCCAGATAATGGGCCCAGTAGGCGGCACGCGTGCCTTTAATTGACGACGTCTGTGGTCTAGTGGTTCGAGTGACAGACTGCTGATCACGAGGTCGTGGGTTCGATTCCCACAAACCACAAATATTTATGTGATGAACATAAGTGTTTGTGTTTGTCTGGGTGTTTCCTATGTATTATAAGTATGTATTTACAAAAAAAAAAGTATATAAGTATTATATCCATTGTCTAGTACCCATAGTACGGTCGACAAAAGAGTTAAGTTGTATACTTAACTCTTTTGTCGACCGTACTATGTATATCTGTGGTCTACTGGTTCGAGTGTCAGGCTGCTGATCAAGAGGTCGTCGGTTCGATTCCCACAGGACACAAATATTTATGTGATGCACATAAGTGTTTGTGTTTGTCTGGGTGTTTCTTATGTAAGTATTTTAAGTATGTTATACAAAAAAAAAACTATTATAAATCAATTGTCTAGTACAAGCTCTGCTTAGTTTGGGACTAGATGGTGCTGTGTGAAATTGTCCAAGAATAATAATATTATTTATAGAATCTGCAACAGGATGCCATGCAAGTGGTAGTACTCGGCCATCTTGTTTGGATATGGTATAAAGAACTGTAAAGTATATGAGAAACAAAATCTAGGCGAGTCAAACGCAACTCACTCAATATCTTTCCAATGTTCTTTTTTTTCAGTCTATGTTCACCCAATACTGAGTCCTCTTCCTTTACATGCCATTATTCTCGCCGTTTAGCTATTCCCTCGAGATTTTCCCTACAATTTTGATGATGTCGTCAACCCATCTTGCCGGCCGACGACCGAGCCGACACTTCTCGGCAGACCTAGGACCTCTTCACTTTTCTGCCCCACCTTTCCGTCGGTCCCTCGGCCTATATGGCCCGCCTACCTCCATTTGCATAGGTATGCAATACCGACCTTAAAATCTATATAATCTTAGAACGTGATTTGTACTATAGTGATTTGTAATTGGCAGTTGTGAAACACTAGGGCTTCAGATGAAAATCAGCGTTGAGCACTAATTGTGTTTGGCATTGTGCTGATCTGGAGACCCATTTGGCTCAGCCGTGAGACACATGCATAACCTTTTTAGTATTTCTTTATTGATTGATTTCTGGCATTTACGCGAATATTAAACATTGAAATAAAACTACTTTTTACGGATTTTATCGCATTATATTGATTAATAATCCCGACGTTTCGGACCCTTTACAGCGTCTATGGTCACGGGTAGACTGATATCGATACGGGTAGGTTGAATAATATCAATATAACGCGATACAATCCGTAAAAAGTAGTTTTATTTCAATATCTTTATTTTTATTGCACCTTATTTTAAGTGTTGCATATTTATGCATTTTTTTTTCTTTATGTAGGTACTTGTAAGGTCTCACATGTTTTAGCCAAATAAATATTTTATGTTTCTTTCTTGCTGTCTTTAGTCCTGGAAAGCGTATTTCGCTTCCACCAGTCCACCCATACTCAGCGTGGTTGACAAAATTACTCTTTGCAGATAATTCCCCCTGCGCTGGAGGCAGTAATTCGCGAGCACCCAGACGTGATCGATGTGAGCGTGACCAGCATTCCTCATGAGGAAGACGGGGAACACGCCGTCGCCTGCGTCATGAGGAGACAAGGGTCTAACCTAACTGCGGACCAAGTTAAGGAGATGGTTGCTAGTACGTACGAGTATATACCCCATCAAAAACATAACATGCAAAAGTACAAGTCTCGAAACGCAGTTCTTCTACCGCAAAAAGTTGTGCGATCTAATGTAAAACCAAGTTCTTGTTATACTTGAGTCGATGAATCTCCTTGACGTATGTTTCATTTTTTAAAGGTACATTATCTGATTCACAAAGACTGCGAGGCGGCGTGGTGTTCATGGATCAGCTGCCTTTGACCTCGACGGGGAAGATCGCGCGAGGCAAGCTACGTCAGATGGTGCTAACTGCACGTAGGGAATAGGATGCATTCCAAATTGTAAAATATTATAAAAAAATGTAAATTTTGATTTCTGAGATTTACGCGAATATTATACATTGAAATAAAACTACTTTTTATGAATTTTATCGCGTTATATTGATATTAATAATCCTATATTATTATTAATCAGTCTATCCGTGACCATGGACGCTGTAAAGGATCCGAAACGACGGGATTAATAATGTCAATATAACGCGAAAAAATCCGTCAAAACTAGTTTTATTTCAAATTGTACATTATTCACCCAGGAGCTGTAATTTCTCTCGAGCGATACATAATTTATATAAATAGTGTAGAAACATTATCAGATAATAATAATTGTTTTTCTAAGTATGTTTTAAGACTGTGCATGAGGTACCCTTAACTAATAAATAAATAATTATTTATAAGTAATAAAACTATTATTAATGTGTTTGATTTCTTTAGTTAACACTTAGGACTATTTAATTGACTAAGTATGTCATTTTTGAGATGTAAGGAAGCCTATGCCCAGCTTGCAATCTATCTTTCCAAACTCTAACAATATTTGTTCAGTAGTTTACGGGTGTGAAAAGATGCGCTTGCCGCGGTCAAAATGTAGCGTGTGTGAGCATCGAGACACCTCCATGGATCTAGGAGGAGGTAAGCGGCATGGGCCGCTTACCTCCTCCTAGAATGAATTTGCCGCTCGGGGCCCATGCCCCAAATTCAGAATGCGGTAAATTCGAACTTCTTGGCAGACGAATACACGTTTCATCACATCATCAACGCAACTTCGACCACTAAGACAGATGTCGAGTTTAAACACATGTGTAGCGACATCTACCGCGCTATATGGAACTACGAAGTCCTGAATCTCGCAAGCAACATTCGCAAATTTATCTACTAAAAGGAATTTATTTATTATGATAAATAACTGTTAGATAATTATACAATCGGCTTAAAACTTATCATTCCGAACAGAATTTCTTTTACAACCAGCAGTATGGCTTCAGACCAAGTACTGTCAGCTACAGTAGACCTCATAACAAAAGTGAAACTTAGCATTGATAAATACAAATAGCACTAGGAGTGTTCATAGATTTAAAGAAGGCCTTTGATACAATTAGTCACAACTTCACAACCTGTTATTAAAGAAACCATCTGACATTGGCATTACAGGAACAGCTAATGAGATATTCCGATCTTGCCTCACTCAAGTAGTTAAGATCGATGGAACACAGAGGGGCCCAGAATTGTGCGCTGTGGTATACCACTGGGTTCTATTGTGGGGCCTCTCTTGTTTTTTATATAAATAGGTAAGGTATATGTGTACTTATGTACACCCAAAGCTCATCGGTATGTTTAGGTCCCAGCTTAATACCACCGAACTCCGGGCTGCTAATATAAATAACATAAAAGAACTCGGGTTTGAAGGAAACAACGTTATACGCCGATGTCACCGCTCGGAGCTGTATTCTACTTGGGTCATTCTTGATATAGATTCTATAATTAAAGACGCACTTTTCAATGCAATCGGCTAATTATAAATATAACAAAACCGAACTATATTTACAACAAAACACAAAAAAATATCACACCAAGAGACTAGACTCCGTGGTGCAATCGCGGATCATGCGAGGGCTATAAAAATATTTATAATATTTGTCTGAAATTTGGGACACCACTGCAACTAAATTAATTAAAACATTGTTTAGAATTGCAATAGGTACCTATTGTTTAAGAAAGCAGTGATAGCCTAGTGGTATAGCCATTGGACTGCCAAGCCAAAGGTCTCGAGTCCAAAACACAACTCTTAATTTTCGTAATCCTGTGCGTACTATTAATTAATTATCACTCGCTTACATGGAAAACATCGTGTGGAAAACTGTATGCCTTAGAATTATTTCTAGACGGTGTGTGAAGTCTGCCAATCCACACTAGGCCAGCGTGGTGGAGTATAGCTTAATCCCTCTCAATCTGATAGGAGATCCGTACCTAGTAGTGCGACAGTAAGTATATTTGTATTGGGTTGTATAATCAGTAAGTATAATCTCATTTCATTTCATTTCTTATCTTAGAGGGCCGGTAGACGGCGGGAGGAGTAGGTATCCCTGGAGCCTGGTCGAATGGATTGGTGATAGCTTCTTGGACTCAACTTATCGGCTACGGCTGAGGCAACTGTTATACGATTGTCTTAGGTGTTCGTATGACAACTTTACGTGCGTGACTTCATGGAGGCAGCGCTGGATCTAGAAGTTTATCGAGGCGGGGCGCAACATAAAAAAGGCGCCCCCGCCTGTATATGTCTTATTCGTAGGTTGACGTATGGCCTATCTACTAACTAAAAATTATGCATGTGTGGAGAGGCGAGGTGTGTTGCCCCTCCAACCAAAGAGAGGATCCTCCAACCAGGCAGGTGTTATGCCTGGCGGACCACGGCCCGACGTTTGATGTCGGGCGGTTGTATACATATAAAGATAAAATAAACAATAACGTTAACAATAATTTAATATCAATCTATTTTGTTTGCTATGTCGGAGCGAGTCGTGTCGACGGTCTTACGTCCGGAGGTCGACGTGTGCGCACGTCGCGGCGTCGTGGTCGTGCAGCTGTCACGCGTTTCAATAAATTTCCACCTACACAGCTACAATTGATACTGCTATTTACATAACAATGCTAGATTGTTATGTAAATAACGTAACTCGACTAATATGCCTGAGGAGTTTTTTCCGTGGCTTCTCCTCAACAATAGCACTAAGAGCTACAAAGGGCGGGCGTTTTGGGGATGTATTGTAATATTGATGAGTTTGACTTCTTCTTCATGTGTTTTTTTATAACACTAAGGTGGCAAACAAGCATACGGCCCACCTGATGGTAAGCGGTTACCGTAGCCTATAGACGCTTGCAACATCAGGGGTATGACTTGCGCGTTGCGGAACCTGTAAATTGTTCGGAGTTCATGCATTCTTCTTTTTTTGTCCAATCTGTTGTTCTTTGGAATGCGCTACCTCGGGAAATCAGGATGGCTACTATGTCGCTACTCCTTTAAAAGTAAAGTTCGGAAACACCTCCTCAGTTCTTTGGCAGATTCTTAGTATTATCCTCTCCTTCTTTGTTTATTAATATATCTAAATATATATACATATATTCATATAATATTATATATTAAGTATATAAAGCATGTAAAATATTTATATACATATATGTATAGGTAGTTATGATAATTTATATTTATTTACTTAAGTATAATTTTATGCTATCACTTTTATTCGTCTTTACATACCTACATACATTTTGTTTTGATAATATTTTTAATTTCTTTTTAAACAAATGTGTTGCACCTACTAACTTCATCTCTGCATCACCCTAAGGTCGACTGGTAGAAAATGCTTTAGGCATTAAGTCCGCCTTTGTACTATATTTGTGCATAAAGCATTAAATAAATAAATAAATAAAATGAACTGTGTTTGAATGTTTATACCAGCATTACCCACTGTTACCAACAAGATAGTAGTCACCATAATATTTTATCTTTATAACAAAAAAGATAGGTATATCGTTTCCCAGACAGTTAAGTAACCACTAATCTATTAGTCTATTACTATATAAGCAACTTGCAGGAAAGTTACGCAATAGTATCAATTCACAGCTAGCTCTATAAGTACCTTTATTCTTCCGTAAAAAAGGTGCTGCAAAAATGGAGTCGTTTGACGTGGAAAATGAGAACTATCATATGGGCCATCTGATTTGGGACACCTTTAAGTGCCAGCCTGATGCAGTGTGCCAGGTATATTGAGTTTTATTTTTTGCACCTCTGTAGTCCCAGCTATGTATTAGTCCACACTCCTCTATGCCCTGTTCGCCGGTATGTATTTTAAGAGTGAACCTACTTGCTACTACTAGGACAAAAATCAAATTACGAGTCGCTACTGCGAAAAAAAAAACAAGTAGCTACCAACCTAGGTTCTTTAAAAATAATGATCCTTCAAGTGTATGTCTAAGGTTCCCTAGTCAAAAGAAAGTTTTTTTAAATTACAAAGTAATTTCTATAGCTGATGATGTAGGTACGAAGTTTTAATAGAACGTTTTACAGTATTGGCAGTGTCGTCTGGTATTGAAATGATATGGTATTATTAATCAGTCTATCGGTAATAATTACTCATAGTTAACTAAGTATTAAAATTTTACTTTACTACTTTTTATCGTCTCTGCATCACCCCAAGGTTGTCTGGCATAACATGCCGGCATTAAGACTTCCTTTGTACCAACTTTGTATACTGTTCGGACTATTTCATTCATACAATTGACCCCTTTTGGGGGGGGGGGGGGGAATGCTCATTTTGCCGCGGGGCGGCATCCACTCGGGGATGCGGGACGATTATGTCGGGCTCTCCGGCCAGGTGGCCAGCATACCAACTAACCCTTCCACCGCAGTGTCGCCTATACAATACCGTGGCCCGCCTCAGTTGCGGCGCCTCCCACACGACACCGCAACCGATATTGGCCGCTCCAGTGCCGGCTTTCCGTGCCAAGCCGCAGGAGCAGCCACTCTCCGAGGTTCTACTTCGCTTTACCGTGGGCCTTCAATCCACGGTTACTATATAAGCCCCCCCGCCGCTTCTAGGCTAGGACCACCCTGTGACCAGAACCCCTACAATATCATAATCATCCTCTTGCCGTCGTCACAATTACCTTAACGCTTAACGATTCCTTTCTGTTTCTCCCAGATAGATGCAAGTACAGGAGAGAGCGAGACGTATGCATCAGTTCTGGGGCGCTCGATTCAGTTGGCCAAGTGTTTCCGAAAGTTCGGTGCAAAACCTGGAGATGTTCTGGCTCTGGGCGGAAGAAACCACCTGGATATACATATACCATTCTATGCTGCACTCTTTAATGGATTGCCTATTGCTGGCGTTGACTTTCAGTACAAATACAGTAAGTTCTCAAAATGACAACACCTATTTACAGATTCACTTCTAAGTACTGGTCATATAGTACTGAGTATAATTAAAAAATCAATATGTTGTGACATCGCATTACGCGCAAGCGCACGCGATTTAAGGGAGTTTGCTGCAGGAGAGGTCGGTAACAGTGTGACCAGATTGAGTATTTTAATACTTTTTCAGTAGGTATATTTAATAGATTTTTTCGAATACGAGTATTTTTATAGGTATATTGCCAGAAATCGGTATTTTTGGGTAAGGAATTGGTAACACTATAAGAAATCATCCTCGCGAACATCGCGAACCAATAAGTACTCGGGGAATGTCGTGAACATCAATATCTAAATAATCCCCGGTTTCAGTCTACGTTCTCTTTGGGAGCAAAGATCAGTAATTTACAGATAGGACACATGACAGGCAGGCCGCCACCGCCGTTGTAGGAATATTAAACTATGCAATAATTTAGAATTTCAAAACAAGGTTTATACAAGGTATTCATAAAACTAAAAACTTAGAATAGGTACAGATTCTTCCCATTGATGTGCCTTAATACGCGGTGCACAGGGGTGTTCTGGGGTGGTCTAATAAAAGGACAGAGTGCCTCCCTCCATTTGTGATGGTGGCCACCGGGGTGGTTTTAGTGGGTAAGAATCCCACACTCCCCGGTCTAACCCCCGTTGACAGGTAGCCTTTTAAAGGTTTTCCCCCGTAAACAAAAAAAAAATGGTACAGATTTTTAGTTTTCTTAGCTTTTCTCAGTATTCAGTATAAATAGGTAAGTAGCTAGATACATACAATACTTTCGGGTAGGAATTACAAATAAGAGACAGCTTTCACACTGGAGGAACAGTTCCCTCCTGTCAATGAACACCCACAACAAATCTAATAGGGGCTTCTAAAGCCGATCGCAAGATGTTATTATATAAAAAAACTATTTAAAAATTAAGCAAAGTGTTAAAGATAATGGAGGCTGTATCAATGTTCATCCTTCGTAAATAATGTTAAAATATTACTCTAACATTTATAATGATTGATGACTTATGATTATTATGAAATCAAACATGTTACCTAAGAAAATCAGTATTTTTATTAGTATATTTGCCCTAAGCAGTGATAGGCTAGCGGTATGAGCATTGGACTGCCAAGTCGAAGGTCTCGGGTTCTAACCGAAGGCACGCACCTCTGACTTTTCGAATTCATGTGCGTATTATAATTAATTATCACTCGATTAAACGGTGAAGGAAAACATCGTGAGGAAACCTGCATGCCTTAGAGATTTTTCTCGACGGTTGTAAAGTCTGCCAACCCACACTAGGCCAGCGTGGTGGACTATAGCCTAATCCCTCTCAATATGAGAGGAGACCCGTGCCCAGCAGTGGGACAGTATATGGGTTGATGATGATATTTGCCCTGCGTAAGCCGGTATATTTTAGTATTTTTTCGAGGTGCCTCGATATTTTCGTAAAAAATAATCTGGTCACACTGGCGCCGCGCGCTGCTGCCACCTCACGTACTCGTCGTCGTATTTCATTCAACTATTCCGGACCAGAACACCTACAATATATCATTAAATGATATTTATCTCTGTAAATAGATCTTTTAAAGACACTTTTACAAGTCAATATTTTACATATTTTTTTAAGCTAGATGGCTCCGGCATTTCCTAGCCGACGACCTCTGCGAAGAAACGTCGAAATAAACTCAGAGAATCATAGTCTCTTTTAAAGTCCAGACAATGTATAGTAACAAATAAGTGTCTTACAATGTAGGGCAAAGTCTGAAATGGCCTTTTGAAGAAAGAGCCATAGCGGCTTTGAGTAGACCAGTCCCAACTGACGGCACGCATGCATCAGTCATTCTGTAGCTCAACCATAATTTAGGGAGCTCAACAACCCGTCGCACGACGAGAGGAACATTTGCGTAGGTCACATAAAAAAAGGCTCAAAGCCACCAGACTGTTCAAAGCTAAGTATGTATATTTAGCCTACAAAGTACTCACATTTACATTTTATTGAGTTAAAGTATTAAATAATAAGAAAAATATATAATTATATATATAATCACTGATAAATTAAACACAGTAATATCTGATAAATTAAAAATCATTATTGTCAGACTTACATGAGAGCAATGCAGTTTGAAGTGTACTATTAAATTAATACAGTCTACTAACATCTACACCATCATTCTCCCGCCCTTGTCCCAATTTATTTGGGGTCGGCGCAGTATGTCCTTTCCTTTCATTCATTTCTGTCAACCGACACATCATCATTCACTCCCTTTTCTATCGTGTCCCCTTTAACGCAAATCATCCATTTTTGTTTAGTCTCCCTCTGGCCCTCCATCCCTCAGAACCCCTACAATATACGAGTATAATAATTATAGTAGGCGTGTAGGAATTTATGCTTTATGAAGTCCCACATTATTGTCTTCGGTTCCGGAGGGAATGTAGGCAGAGAGATTATTGGACAACTGAGGTATGATACTTTACTCAGCTGCTATTGTTGCTGGCATCTATAAGCTACGATCGCCTTACCATCAGGTGGCCCGTCGGGTATCCTTGTTTGTCGTCATATTAGACCAAAAAGGACACTTGAGTTTGAGGGAAGTACCTTCTGCTTGAAAAAATAAAATAATCACGATTCTAATAATATTTGCAGGAGATATAAAAGTCCTGTTCCAAATATGCTGTCCAAGGATAGCATTCTGCCAGAAGGAGCGTCTAGAAGACTACGAGAAGGTTATCGAAGAACTGGGACTGAACACCAAAGTCGTCTGCTTCGATGAAGGGAAACATTCCTTGGCCAAGTTTATAGAAGATTATGACGATAACATCCTTATCGTCATAATCTTCTATTCAATCAAGAAGAATTCAAGTAAGTTAATTGATAAAACTGTTTTACCTACATATAATATATACAGTATATCTTATTTAGATTTATACTTAGGATACGCATCATAATGGACTTAAGTTATAATTTTTTAAGTAGCAGTCCTTCATCCTACCTTCACTAGCAGTCCGAAGTGTCGGGCATAAAATGCTCATCATCATCGTCAACCCATATATACCTACTGTCCCACTGGGCACGGGTCTCCTCTGAGATAGTTCGCCCGTGCCCAGTAGTGGGACTAAAGCCTAACCTCTCTGGTTTAAACTATAGTCCACCATTCGGATTGACTAACTTCACACGTCGTCGAGAAAATATCTCGTGCAGCAGGTTCCGTCACAATGTTTTTCTTCACTGTTTAGTATACTAGTAATTATAATTGATTTTAATACGTACATGATTACGAAAAGTCAGCGGATTCCAGATTGGCAGTCCAATGGTTATATCATAGACCTCTGTGCCGTATCACTGCCGCTACAGAGATAACTTTTTTTATTTTATTTTATTTCGGGATAAAAAACAGGAGTACAATTAAATGTTAAACATAGTATGTTACTAGCTAAACAACATACTTATTATACTACTAGCAATATTATCCACTTATTACTAACTTTTGATTGTTAACGTGTGATAAAAATGAGCAAAAACATTAGTGCGTAAGCTTTTAAATAATATATTTTTCACCACACTTGCTCATAAAATGGCTCTTACTTCACCGTCAAACTGTGAGTTTTTCATTGCTATTATTCACAAGTGAGATAAAGGGTTTTTCTTTATTTTATTGGTTGAGTTGCTTTGTTCTTAAAAACGTTTCGATACAAAAAAGATCGTGTTCAATAGTACAAATAAATTAATTTATGTACCTATTGCTTGCTCATTTCATGCATCTTCGTATTTAAATAGATAATTTCAACTTGTACGTTTTTAATAAATACAACTTTCACTCAAATATAACTTTTGTTTTCTCTGTAATAAAGAAAACTTTGAATTCCCCATTTTGTATGTGGCTAAAAGATTATCCGCGAAAAGCCTAAAAAAAAAGAAATCTCATTCCTTTAGCCTTCGGCCGATCGCCATTGTTTAGGAAAACAGCTGATTAATTTTTCCTGCCATTGCGAAAAAATTTTCACAATTCGTTTTCACAGTTGAAATTATAGTTATTTTCTTCACAAGTGTGTTGAAAAACGTCGTATGATACACGTGTGTATTGATGATTACCGTCCTCGGCTCTCTTAAAACCCTAACCTAACGGCTCGGGTTTCAATGGCGCCTCAGCGGTAATCACCAACATTACAGAAAAAACGAGAAAATAATAATAAAGGTACACCACAATAATTTATAAAGCTAAGATAGAATCGACTACAGATTTCCTAAATTGATGTGCTGTTAGATTAAAAATGTCAATGTTTTCGAATCTAGCGCTGTATGAATTCACAAGTTGGCGAAGAGGAGCGCGAAAGCCAGCATTAGAGTTACAGACGTTTGTAATATTGATAGATCATAGTAACCGGTATGGACGCCCTCGTCTACTCACTACTGTCCTCGGAACGATGTAACAAAGTTTATTTATTAACTCTGAACAATCATATTTATTATGCACAATACCATGTAGAAACATGGCTCCGAGAAGCAGTCTTCTGGATTCTAGGGTTAGTAATTTGTAATTCTTAAGCAACATATCATGCGAACCGTGGCTGTGATAGCCTCTGTAATGCAGAGTTCTTAGGAATTTACGTTGAAGAGTCTCAATTGAATCCATTATTTTGCGTAATAGGGATTTCATATGATATTAGCAAACTCCAGACAAGGCCTAACTAGCGAAATAAATAAGTATCTATAAGTTGAAGGACGCTTGAAATCTTTGCTGGTGCGCATAACAAAACCGTACATGGATATTAAAGTGAAGTTTAGACCGAGATCACGCAAAGAGTATACTCTTTTTAATTGCGTGTTCAGCAAATGATAGCTATAAGTGTGCTGCTTTTTGTTTTTAGTGAATGTAATCGATTTAGATTTAGATGAGGCTCAATGAGAGCTTATTCAAGGTGCAGTAGCTAGACAGTTGATCTAAGTGGCTTTAAAGCATCAAACAGTCATCAATACTTTTTATAGGCATAAAGTAAAAAGCTTGAATGGCTAAAACAAGCGCTAATATCATTTATAAATACTGTAAATAATAAAGGGCCCAGGGTTGAGCCCTGGGGAACCTCGGATGTGACGGAAATCAACTCTGATTGAAATTTTTGAGTAGGTACGGTTTATTATGTAAGAAGTGAATCAACTCAATATATTTCCGCGAATACCGATGAAAGCAATTTTGCGTAAAAGTAATTCGTGATCCACCTTGTCGAAAGCCTATTGAAATTACCTATTAGTTTGGGGTAATAGCCTCGTCCTGTATACTTTGACATGAAAGTTTTTGGACCACTGTGAATAGGTAAATGGATAGGTAAATGAATTATTTTTATTCAGGCCTGCTGCATTCGACCTCAACACGGTGTATGCCTGGCTATTAAGCACCAGCGGCACCACGGGCTTCGCCAAACTGGTAGCGATCAAGCACAGGAATTTCTTTAGGAAAGTGGAAGAGTTCAACTTGGCGGAATCTATCTCTACTTTGAAAAATAGTCGGTAAGTCAACTTCCTTTTTGTATTTGGGCCTTCTGCAGGCTAAAATCTTACTAAGCTATTAACAAAAAATAATTGAACCTACGAAAATAAAAACTGAAAAGCGAAAAATAAAATAATTAAACCTTTTTACATTTTGTCAGCGCCAAAAAAACTTCACTTCAAAATGAAGAATGATTTTCGTTCATTGTTGATAATTATCGTGTGTTTAATTTTTTGTTAGAGATATTTTTTAATATTTTTTGGTAAAATAATATGACTTACTGCAAAACTTCTGTCTGCCTTCGTAGTCCAAGTTTAGATCATAAACCTAATAATTACACATTCTATTTATTTAATAGGTTCTTCATACATAAAACAAAATTATTGTACAAAGGGGGACTTAATACCATTAGGAATTCTCTCCCAGTCAACCTTAGGGTGATGCAGAGACAAAACATGGTAGTAGGTGCACTAATAGTGGAAACAAAGAAAGATGAGGAAAATAGTTATACCTTGGGATTATTAAACATTAATTTTGGATTTTTTTAGCGGAGGAAGCAGTGAGACCAAGTTGGCTCTTATTTTAACACAAATACACGCAATTTCGGCGTTCAAATATGCGGTACTTTCGCCGTTGAGGTCGCAAATCAAAGTGCATTCATCAGCTCCACTTACTACGGAGCACATCATTGATATTATCAATAAATACAGGGTAAGTTACACAATATCAGTTTTAGTTACGACCTTGGAGGAAGGTAGACGCTATGATGAAATGAAATGCTACGTGTTTGATTATTCACTCTACTATCCCACATTAGCTCCTCATGATGTATGATGATGTACTTCATCACCATCATCTTCCTGCCCTTGTCGCAATTTATTTGAGGTCAGCGCAGTATGTCCTTTTCTTCCATTAATCTCTGTCAGCCGTCACATCATCATTGACTCTCTTTTCTATCATGTCCGCTATAACACAATCCATCCATCTCTTTTAGTGAGCCTCTCTGTTGAGCGAACAATTGAGATAGCCTGTGTGGAATTAGAGCGGTTTATTGTATTAAGTGTATACAGACCTCCTTCAGGATTGTATGATTGCTTTGAAAGGATAATGGATGAAGCACTCCATAAAGCTTGTAAATGTAATAAATTTATTATAACATGTGGTGATTTTAATGTCAATTTATTAGAAAATTCAGGATTAAGTATTAAAATTAAAAACCTTTTCCTATCATACAATCTTACTAATTTATTCCTGGAGCCGACTAGAATAACGGTTTCTACTGCTACATGTTTGGACAATATATACACAGATGTTACACCTGACCACAGGGAAATTATCAATATGTTAGATTCTGACCACTCCGGACAGATGATTAGTATCCCAAATCCTATTAAACAAGTAGTTAAAACGGATATTACTATAAACCCAAAAACTGCAGGTCGCTTGGAAATGTTTAAAACCAAACTTAACAATAAATTACCATTTTTGCCTTATGATCATAACCCTAATAAATTATACGAGGCCTATTTTAAAACATACTGTACAGAGTTTGATGCCTCATTTGTCCCCAAGACGATCACAGTTAATGGAAACGCTTCTTTCGGTGAATGGGCAACCATAGGGATTCATAAAAGTAGAAGGCGGCTGTATGAGCTCTATAATGAGCGCATTTATATAAACCACGCTGATTTCAATCTCTATGTAAGAAATTATTCAAAATTATTTAAAAAAGTTTGTTTTATAGCCAAGTCCCGTTATTTAAGCTCAAAAATAAAAAATAGTAATAATGTAATCAGAACAACTTGGAAAATTATTAATACTGAAACAGGAAGAACTAGCAGTCGAAATAGCGACTATAGTCTTAAAATTGGTGACAATGTAGTATCAGCAGACTCACAGGTTGCTTCAGCATTTGAACAGTTTTTTGCAGACATCCCTATTTCGACTACTAAATTACTGAACTCGTCCCCCGCTGTTGCTGAATCATTGCTTAAAGAAAATGATGATTCATGTGATATTGAATTTCAATTTTGTCATGTCAATTACAGTGATATAATAAAAACTTTTAATACTTTAAATGTAAAGAAGACTACAGACTTGTGGGGTAATTCTGTTGACGTTGCCAAATCTATAATCGATATTGCAGCACCTACTTTAGCCCTTATTTTTAATGACTGCATCGACTGTGGTGAATTTCCTGATCTTATGAAAATTAGCAAGATAATACCTTTGTTTAAATCAGGTACCACATCTGACCCCACTAATTTCAGACCTATTTCAGTGTTACCTACGTTTAGTAAAATTTTCGAAAAAGTAATGTTGAATCAAATGCAAAGGTTTTTTCTTAACAATAAATTATTACACAGTAAACAGTTTGGATTTACAAGGGGTCGTTCGACAACCGATGCTGGTGTTGAACTTTTAAGACACATATACAGTGCCTGGGAGGATTCATACGATGCTTTGGGTATATTTTGTGATCTGTCCAAGGCATTTGATTGCGTCCTTCATGAAACTTTAATAAGGAAATTGCACCACTACGGTGTTAGGAACGCTTCTCTGAATCTTCTTACTTCGTACCTGTGTAATAGGATTCAGAAAGTGGACGTCAATGGAAAAAGATCCCCCGGGTCAGTCGTTACTATGGGAGTTCCGCAGGGCTCAATTCTTGGCCCATTTTTATTTTTAATCTATATTAATGACTTGCCTTATCTTATAAGGGACAATCATGAGATAGTGCTGTTTGCAGACGATACTTCTCTTTTATTTAAACTGAAACGCCAGCAACTGGCAACTGACGACGTAAACAGCGCTCTGTCCAAAGTAGTGCACTGGTTTAATGTTAATAATTTGTTATTAAATGAAAAAAAAACTAAATGTATTAAGTTCTCAACGCCTAATGTGAGACAGGTGAAAACCAGTGTACTCATAAATAGCGAAGAGTTGGACCTTGTAGACTCCACTGTGTTTCTAGGCATTACTTTGGATTGTAAGCTTCAGTGGGGCCCACATATAGATAAGTTATCAAAAAAGCTCAGTTCTGCAGCTTACGCCGTGAAAAAAATACGTAGCTTAACTGACGTCGAGACAGCTCGCTTAGTATATTTTGGTTACTTCCATAGTGTAATGTCGTATGGTATTCTGTTGTGGGGGAATGCCGCCGATATACAGAATATTTTTGTGCTGCAGAAGAGGGCTATTCGATCAATTTATAATCTAAGCCCCAGAAGTTCACTAAGAGAAAAATTTAAAGAGATTAATATTATGACTGTTTCTTCCCAATATATTTATGAAAACTTAATGTATGCGCATAAAAATATTAATCTCTTTTTTAAATATAGTGATATCCATAATATTAATACTAGGAATAAAGATAGGTTTGTTGTTCCTTCAACCAGGCTCCAGAAAATCAGTAATTCGTTTAAATGTCAATGTATATGCTTTTACAATAAAATCCCAAGTCAAGTGCAAAAATTGAGCTGCAATAAATTTAAGACATTTATTAAACAAAGACTTTTTAAAAAGGGTTACTATAAAGTTAACGACTACATAGAAGATAAAAATGCTTGGGATTGAGCTGCTCTAATGAACCGGGTTATTAATGTATTACAATTGAATTTAAGTATTTTAGTCAGTTGCACATAGATTGATAAAGTAACCTTAATTGACATCTTCTTTAATTTATGTGAGATGTATGTTGACATATTTATTTGTGATTTTGATATTGACATCTATACATTTGACATGGAGCAATATTTATTAACTGAAATTTTTTATAAATAATTTATTTCATATAAAGTATGAGAGTCGTGCAGCCATTGATGTTGCATATATTGATATGCATTATAATGACTTAAAATTACATTGTGCCCTTCAGTTGCCTAGCAGTCTGAGCTTGTCATGCTCACTAAAATGTCCTGCTGATGGTGGCGTAGTGTGTCGGGTCGTTTTATTCCCTGCAACATGGTTGAGTCGAACGACGCCGATACACACGTCATACTCGTGAACGGGTGCCGTCTGTCGGGGCTGGTCAGCTCTTACTGTCAATGGCAATCTCTTTAATTATTATTATTATTTTTCCTTTTCTGTTTAGTAGACTAGATTAATTCAATAGTACGCATCAAGCTGCATTGCTCTCTTGGACGTCTGACATAACAATGATTTATATTAATTTGATATCAGCAGACATTACTGAAATTATTACTGTGATTATATATACATTTTTTTCTTACTATTTAATAATGTTCAACTATAACTAATCTAACTGTAAATGTGAGTACTTTGTAGGCTAAATTTACATACTCAGCTTTGAACAGTCTGGTGGCTTTGAACCTTTTTTTATGTGGCCTACGCAAATGTGCCTCTGATCTGGTATCGTCGTGCGACGGGTTGTTGAGCTCCCTAAATTATGGTTGAGCTACACAATGACTGATGCATGCGTGCCGTCAGTGGGGACTGGTCTACTCAAAGCCGCTATGGCTCTTTCTTCAAAAGGCCATTTCAGACTTTGCCCTACATTGTAAGACACATATTTGTTACTATACATTGTCTGGACTTTAAAAGAGACTATGATTCTCTGAGTTTGTTTCGGCGTTTCTTCTCAGAGAAATGCCGAAGCCATCTAGCTTAAAAAAATATGTACTTAAAATATTGACTTGTAAAAGTGTCTTTAAAAGATCAGAAATAAATATCATTTCATCATCATTTCTTCTTTGGCCACCCTCTACTCATGATGATGTACTTAATAGGGTATTTTCCATTTTTTTTAAAATAATTTAATAATAATTAAAAAAAAATATATAATAATTTTCATAATTTAAAGATTGGGACGAACGATTTAACAGAAAAATAAAAATAAATTAATGAATGTATTTTTTTCTCCATTAAATCAATCCATCAAATCAAAAATTTATTTTTAATGATTTTTAAATTTTCCGCCAAAAAGTTCGGACCAATGACGTATACTGTGTTACGTCACTGATGTGTTCCTACTACACATATCTGTTGTTACATTAGTGATTTTGTCCCTCTTATTGCCAAGTGACAAAATCCCAGATGCAAGGTGGTTCGGTATTGATAAAAAGAAAACAACAAATTGTCTCAACTAACATATATTTTATTATATAACTATAAACCTCATTTAGAGTGACTGTAATGGTCTACTTAAATAAAACCGTTAAACGCTTATCAATACTACAAACCTTTTGATTTAAAAGTTAAATATAACCTAGTTAGGAATCTCATTCCTAATAATGCCAGCCAGCTTAAATTTCAGTGGAAAGAGCTATGGGCGTGGGGGGTTGGAGATAAAGCCAGTACCGTTGAAAATAAAACTTGAAATTAATTATTACTAGTGAAGATATCTAAGTAAATCCTTCCAATTATAAATTATTTAATTATACAATAAATGGGCGCCAGGAACTTTACAGTTCCGGATCCTAGAGCCGACGAGGTAGTCTAAGACACTCCTTGATGAACATAGATGTCGAACCCGAAGATCTTTAATTTCTTATAGGTTTAATACCAGTACAATATTGAAATCCGATCCGATCCGCACTAAGAATCGGTATCACCAAAGATAACCTTAACTACACCATGGTAGTAGGGTAATAAGATAAGAAACGTTATCTGAATAACAATTTATCCATATTAAAAATATGGTTTTAAATTTTGAAGTAAAATAAAAACAATAAAGAAGAGAAAAAAAAAAAAGAAAAGAAAAACCGTCAGCGCCTGCGTTACCGCTAGGCGGACTCGGCCAGCCGAGCAGTCAACTCCCAGGAGGCTTGAAGCGGACTCGAGGACGGGTCTCGCGTCCAGGCTTCGGACGCTCCTCCGAATCCTGGCGGCGAGACGAATCTCTCGAGATGCCTCTCCTGGAATCGACAATACGGAGACAATAAGTTGGAAGAAGGAACACTTGTGACTGCTGGCGGCGTGGTCTGCCTTTGACGCAGTGAATCCTTTAAATCACATGGAAATAAACTTGAGAAGATGCAACGCGCGTGCCGCGCGAGTTCTCAGCCGTCAGAGAGAAGCAAGAAAATTGACAACTCCCGATGAACTATGGATTTACTTGACATCGAACCTTCGAGAATGCAAGTCTATGATAAACTAATGAATTCATTTCCGCTTTTGATTATTACAATCTATTTTTTCAAAAACTGAAGATTATTAAGGATTAATTTTTTATGATATTATTTAGAAGGTTTACAATCAATATTCCAAAAATTAAATATTATCGATTAAAACTACGATCTGTGAATAGATGCCACCAGATGCCGCTCGCCAACTGAAATTGACGTTTCTCATTGACAATCGACAAGTGACATCTGAGTGCCATTTATAATGTAAACAATCGTAACTTACTTTCCTTGTTTGATCTAATTAATTTCACAAACCTAACAGTATTTTGGATTAAATAGTGGTTCACTGTTATAAAGTGTAAGATAAAGAGTCCAGTAACGAATGGCAGCTGAAGGAACGATTCAATTGCACAAATTACAAATAAATACCAAACTCGGAAACTTCGTATTGTCCAACTTATGTTTTCAGGTTAAAGTCACTCGATTTATTAAAACGAAACTGTGTACTACCAACGAGTGGTAGGTACAAAAAATACAACGTAACAGTACCTCCCCAACCACCAGAGATTTGACCCCTTTGGGCAAATCTCGACGCTGGCCCTCCAGCGTCAAGGCCAACTCCAGACGACCAAACACGCCTACAACCTTCATGGCTGTCACTTTACAGACTTTATAAAAAAAATCAAAAAGTACCGAAAGTTGTGTAAGCAGATCCATCCAAAGGAAGAATTCCTATAGCGATCAATCCATAAATGATTGAACCGAAAGGACTAGAACCGAAACAATGTGAAGGCCGGTGTACGACTATTATTACCGAAAACCCCATACATAATACAAACGTAAATGATTCAATACCGCTAGATAAACATAAACAATATACAGAATTATGGTTACACTTTAAGTATAGAGTAACAAACCGCTCTATTAGGCGACATTGTAGTAGGCTTTGGTTGTCGGGTCTACAATTCCGCCCGTGTTTTATGGCTTATTTTTAATTATCCGTGTAACGGGTGTTAAATGTACTAATTTAGGTTATCATAATATACTACATAAACCTACGGCCAAAAGAATTCTGGTCACACTTCATGTATAGAGTAACAAACCGCTCTATTAGGCGACATTGTAGTAGGCTTTGGTTATCGGGTCTACAATTCCGCCCGTGTTTTATGGCTTATTTTTAATTATCCATGTGACCTGTGTAATGATGATATTTAATCCTAGGGCGAGTCTAATCCATTTACAAACATGTAAAAGACAAGCTCCGATGAGAAAAATAATGTGTAGACATCTCTTGGAGTGAGTCTAATCCATTTACAAACATGTAAAAGACAAACTCCAAAGAGTGAAAAATGTGTAAATACCCCAAAGTACTAGTCTTAATCTGACCTATTTTATTTATAAACAGGAGAGACTACCCTGCTTTATCGTACACCACTCCTCACATCCCTCAACCAAAGATGTTGACCACCGAATACAATGCTGAACTGGTTCAAAAAAAAAATACTAAATACCACAAGAAAATAGAAATTGGCTAACCGATGTGACGGTTATTCGCCCCTTTTAAAAAAAAACAATCAAAAACGTTTTCCATCAATGCAGCCTACACGCCCGCCATAATGGCCTCCAACCTCAGGACTATCATTATGCTGCCTCACCAGCAAACCGGAGTTTACTACCCTTTTTAAAGGTGCTCAACCTAACACAACAAATAATACTGCTCTTTATTGTGTACACAGTAGTGACCTGTGTATCACGACGAACTGTACGGAAAGAGGAAAATTAACCCTCAGCTTTCTAGCACTTCGACCCCCACAACAACAGTGATTTACGTTAGTAAAAAAAAATTCAATCCAATGATGGATAGAATATTACCAAAAAACTAATTTTCGCCACCTGAAGATTTGAAATCTTTTATATGCCAGGTGCCGAGGTTTTTTCCGGAACTACAGCCTTCCAATTCATAAACTAAGGGTGAAAGTTTTTTCCTAATTATACATTTTTCATATTTAGGAGCTAATTTGGCCATAAAGAATTTGGAGGCGTCACTCTGAGGATATGTTTTCTTCCACACAGTGTCGCCTACTTCAAACTCAGCGTGCCTCCTATGATTATTATAATAACGAGCACTACGCTGATGAGATTTAATGAGCGCGTCCTTTACTTTAATGAAGATACTATCCAAGCCCCCTAACTGATTGGCATATGAACTGCGGGAAGCGCAAGCTAGAGTGGGCTGTCCAACGATATCTTTGACGAAGACATCTCCACTACTAACTGCTTCTCTGCCATGTATTAGGAAGAACGGGGTAAAACGAGTAACTTCATTTGTGGCGGTGTTCATAGCAAATTGGATCTTAGAGATATTAACATCCCAGGATCGATGATCATCCTCTACGAGAATAGATACTGCGGTCATAATAGTACGGTTATAGCGTTCCACGGTGTTCACGCTTGGGCAATAACGAGGTGTGAAGTGAACTTGAGGTACTTTGTACTTCTCTAGTAGTGAACGTATCTCATTACCCGTGAATTGCGTCCCGTTGTCTGCTATCACCGTACGGGGTATACCGTGTACCAAGAAAACGCCGTCTTCTAGTTTCTGGGCTATAGCCTTACCAACAGCTCTACGCAAAGGAAAAAGTAAGCAGTACTTTGAAAAACAGCACACGACCACCAAAAGGTATGTGAATCCCGCTCTAGACCGTGGCAACGGACCTACCAAGTCAATACTTATGGTTTGGAACGGCTTGGAGCACTCTTTCGCGTCACCTAAGAGACCAGGGGTAGGTAATTGAGAGTGTTTATATGCGGCGCATGTATCACATTTTCCAACGTAGCTAATCACATCCTTATACATGTTAGGCCAGTAGTATCTGAGTGCAAGTCTTTTATAAGTTTTAAATACTCCGAAATGTGGAGATAGTTCACCAGTATGGTGACTCTTTAATAACTCTAGTCGATTGCCCTCCGGCACCACCTGCTTCCAGTCATATTCACTAGCCACACCGAATTTATTTTTAGAATAACGGAAGAGTTTATTCTCTTTAATAATAAAGTTAGGGCACGATCTGGGCGTACTGACACATTTATCCCACAACCTTTTAAACCACGTGTCAGTAACGGACACTTTAATTTCCAGCACCGGAACGTTACGAGAAAGGGCATCTGGTACCACATTGTCCTTGCCTTTGCGGTGTTCAATGGTAAAGTTATAAGGTGATAACCGACATCCCCAACGTGCTAATCGACCAGAGGGATTGGATAGGTTAAAGAACCATTTTAAGCTTGAGTGGTCGGTTACCACTTTAAACGCAGGACCACCTTCCACGTAAGGACGAAAGTGTTCCACGGCGAAGACCACAGCGAGGGCCTCACGCTCCGTTGCTGAATAATTGCGTTCCGCCGGATTAAGCGAACGACTGCAATAAGCTATTGGGTGCTCCTCCCTATTTATAACCTGAGTCAGAGTGCCCGCTATCCCAAAACTGGATGCGTCACAATGAATCTCAAAAGGTTGGGAAAAATCTGGACAAGCCAATACCGGAGCAGACACCAATGCTTCTTTTAAGGTTGAGAACGCGGTTTCCGTCTCAACCGTCCACTCAAAGGGCGGCGCCTTTTTACTTGTACTAGTTAGTTTATTTAATGGTGCCGCGATCGAGCTAAAGTTTTTAATAAAACGTCTATAGTATGAGGCTGTTCCAAGAAACATTTTCACTTCTTTTCGGGTTGTAGGGGTTGGAAAGTCAATTATTGACTGAACTTTCGACGGATCGGTGTGTAGGCCATGTTCGTCCACTCTGTAACCTAGATATTTTAGTTCTCGTCGAAAGAAACAGGACTTAGGTAAATTAATTGTTAAGTTAGCCTGCTTTAATTTTTCTAAAACCCGTTTGAGAAGCGAAATATGCTCCTCGAAGGTTGATGAACAAATTATTATGTCATCTAAGTATACGAACACCTTATTATTGAATTCCGGACCAAAAAGTCTGTCCATTAAACGCTGTTGGGTGGCTGGTGCTCCAGTCAATCCAAAGCACATAACTTTAAAATGAAATAAACCACGACCGGGAACCGTGAACGCGGTTTTTTCTTTTGATGAAATGGAATCTAGTTCAATTTGCCAAAATGCAGATTTTAAATCAATTGAAGACAGATATCGCGCGTCCCGCAACTGATCTAAGATGTGAGAGACGTAGGGTAGTGGGTACGCATCTTGCTTGCTGACCGCATTCAGCTTTCGGCTGTCCAGGCAAAATCGCCATTCCCCATTTGCTTTAGGAGCCAGTAGAACCGGGTTATTCCACGCGCTATTGCTAGGTTCCACCACTCCCATCTCCAACATCTCATCCAGCTGACGGTTTAGTTCCTTGAGGCGTTCGGGTGAAAGAGGATAATAACGCTGTTTAATAGGGGGAACATCCCCTGTATCTATTTTATGACGCAAAAGATGGGTGCGGCCTAATCCCTTAGTCTCAAAGGAAACCTTTTCAAAATCTTTGATTAATGACTCTGCTTTAATCTTTTGATCCGGTGTTAATTCGTCAAACGGCTGTAGGTGCCTAACCTCCGAGATGCATGTATTGCCTCTATAGTTTTTCACATATTTTAAAGGTAATTTATTAAAAATTTTTGGTGCCAAATTAAAGGCCTTCCAAAAATTAACTCCAAAAATCAACGGTGTGGTAATATCTGGAATGATATAGAATTTAATTACCTTAGTTACTCCCATGAGAGTCACTGGTAAAAATAAATAACCCTCCACGGATGCCCGCGAATCATTGGCAGTTACGATGCTGCCCCACTGGGTATCCGCGTGTAAAGTCGCACCAGCCCTTACAAATTGTTGGCCAACATCGGAACCCAACACCGAAATGCAAGAACCCGAGTCGAGTAAACCGTAATAATACTCATCGTAAATGGTAACGGTTAAATGTGGACGACCATCGTCCGTAGTTTTATAATGTACTGTTTCAACCCTTATTGATTTAAAAAAAATATTTAAAAATTTAAGATAACTGTCCCAATCGGACTTATTGAAATTTCGGCTGTAGTTCCGTAAATTTAGTTTTTTGAATTGCAGTTTGAACAGGACTGAATATTCTGCTTTTTAGTACACGTAGGGCACGTGGGTGTCCGTACGCCCTTCTTGCCGCAACGATAGCACACAATTGCTGTAGACTTGCATTGCGCTAACAAATGCCCCTTAACCCTACAACGAACACAGAACAACGACCTTGTTTCAGTCTGCATGGCTTCGATCCTTTTAGACTCTTTCGGGGCTTGGTATGCCAAGTCAGCTGCAACAAAAGAAGTAGTAGGTTTGGGCGGCTCATGGAACTGAGCTTTGCTATGGAAACCTAGCTCTAGTTGTCTACACCTAACCTTTAGTTCGGCAAGCGTGTTGACAGTCACAGTTGACAACCCCAACGTGTATTCCGGTCTCATATTAAATTTAATCCGTGCTAAACGGTCATGTTCCGGAACTTTAAAAGATAGCCTATTGTACATGTTCTCCATAACTGCTATATATATACAGGACAGCTCAGTTAATCCCTGCGTTCTATTTGTTATCTCTGACATGAGACGCATATCATAGTCTGGCAGAACGAAATCTTTAAGTAACTGTTTCTTCAGTTCCGCCCAATCCTCAACCGATGCTTTGACACCACGATACCACAATAAGGCTCCGTCCGAGAAAAGATCCAGAGCTGATTTATATAAGGAGGCTACGCTAATACCTCTGGCCTCACAAAGCTCTTCGACACGCTCAAGGAATGCTTTGACGCAACCCGTACCGTTAAATTTACAGCCCAAGGTTTTTACAGTTTCATCCTTCTTACATGAAACGACGACGCCCTTTGCCTGTAAGTCCGACTGAACAGTTGGTGTCTCCTCGGCGGAAGCAAATGATTGATGGAAGCTTTTATTAACTTTATCAATTCTTGACAAATAATTAGAAAGCTGCTTGTCAATAGCTGCATAATCGGCGCTTAGTTTGGTTGGGGGTGTAATCCTACTCAAGCGATGAAATAGGTGGAAGCCCAAAGCCCTAGCACGGTTAATTTTTTTAAAATTGGAAGGATATTTATCCAATATTTCATCAATCTCCGCTAGTTTGCCCTTAATTACCTGTAATTCACTTCCAGGATCATTATCAGTGTCTACGATATCGTCGGAACTAATCAATTTACTAAGGTCCCTAATTTGAACACGTAGTTCTTCTACGGTTGATGTGGGTTTCGCGTCTCGTATCTGAACCTCATATATGAGCTCATCCTTGCGGAGTAAATTGAATTTAATGGGTCGTTCCATTATTGTATATCTAAAAAAAAACTGAAACCGTAGGTACTGAAGTAAAAACTGGCTGTCACAATTTACAATCTCAAAACTTCGTAAATAATATTACAGAGTAAACGCAGTTACATTAATATCAATAAAAACAAGGCTTTTATTTCCCAAGGACAATAGTCCTGGTTTTGTTGGGACACAGTTTAAAAATAAATTGTGTAATTCCGCAGCAAGAAGTGTAAAAATTAAATAAAATTTATAAAAGTGTAAAAAATAAATACAAATTTATAAAAGTGTAAAAAACAACACAAATATACAGAACTCGCTTAACAAAAAGGATTCTGCGCGACGGTTTTTTTTCTTAAAACTAAAATAATTGGAAGGCTACAAAATCAGTACTTTGGCTTGTAAGGAACAGCAATTGACGTAACCTCTATCTCCAACCAAACACACGTTGAGTGCGCCACTGTTACATTAGTGATTTTGTCCCTCTTATTGCCAAGTGACAAAATCCCAGATGCAAGGTGGTTCGGTATTGATAAAAAGAAAACAACAAATTGTCTCAACTAACATATATTTTATTATATAACTATAAACCTCATTTAGAGTGACTGTAATGGTCTACTTAAATAAAACCGTTAAACGCTTATCAATACTACAAACCTTTTGATTTAAAAGTTAAATATAACCTAGTTAGGAATCTCATTCCTAATAATGCCAGCCAGCTTAAATTTCAGTGGAAAGAGCTATGGGCGTGGGGGGTTGGAGATAAAGCCAGTACCGTTGAAAATAAAACTTGAAATTAATTATTACTAGTGAAGATATCTAAGTAAATCCTTCCAATTATAAATTATTTAATTATACAATAAATGGGCGCCAGGAACTTTACAGTTCCGGATCCTAGAGCCGACGAGGTAGTCTAAGACACTCCTTGATGAACATAGATGTCGAACCCGAAGATCTTTAATTTCTTATAGGTTTAATACCAGTACAATATTGAAATCCGATCCGATCCGCACTAAGAATCGGTATCACCAAAGATAACCTTAACTACACCATGGTAGTAGGGTAATAAGATAAGAAACGTTATCTGAATAACAATTTATCCATATTAAAAATATGGTTTTAAATTTTGAAGTAAAATAAAAACAATAAAGAAGAGAAAAAAAAAAAAGAAAAGAAAAACCGTCAGCGCCTGCGTTACCGCTAGGCGGACTCGGCCAGCCGAGCAGTCAACTCCCAGGAGGCTTGAAGCGGACTCGAGGACGGGTCTCGCGTCCAGGCTTCGGACGCTCCTCCGAATCCTGGCGGCGAGACGAATCTCTCGAGATGCCTCTCCTGGAATCGACAATACGGAGACAATAAGTTGGAAGAAGGAACACTTGTGACTGCTGGCGGCGTGGTCTGCCTTTGACGCAGTGAATCCTTTAAATCACATGGAAATAAACTTGAGAAGATGCAACGCGCGTGCCGCGCGAGTTCTCAGCCGTCAGAGAGAAGCAAGAAAATTGACAACTCCCGATGAACTATGGATTTACTTGACATCGAACCTTCGAGAATGCAAGTCTATGATAAACTAATGAATTCATTTCCGCTTTTGATTATTACAATCTATTTTTTCAAAAACTGAAGATTATTAAGGATTAATTTTTTATGATATTATTTAGAAGGTTTACAATCAATATTCCAAAAATTAAATATTATCGATTAAAACTACGATCTGTGAATAGATGCCACCAGATGCCGCTCGCCAACTGAAATTGACGTTTCTCATTGACAATCGACAAGTGACATCTGAGTGCCATTTATAATGTAAACAATCGTAACTTACTTTCCTTGTTTGATCTAATTAATTTCACAAACCTAACAGTATTTTGGATTAAATAGTGGTTCACTGTTATAAAGTGTAAGATAAAGAGTCCAGTAACGAATGGCAGCTGAAGGAACGATTCAATTGCACAAATTACAAATAAATACCAAACTCGGAAACTTCGTATTGTCCAACTTATGTTTTCAGGTTAAAGTCACTCGATTTATTAAAACGAAACTGTGTACTACCAACGAGTGGTAGGTACAAAAAATACAACGTAACACTGTCTATCCCTTCGCAGAATACAGGCAAGATCGCACGCTATACATATAATGTTAATTGTTCTTATGATTTATCTCGGGAAGTTAGTAATTCTGAAAATTTGCAATTATTGGCAAAAAGCCTTCCAAACGGCTTATAATCAATCAAAGCAATCTCTCCCGTGAGTGTTATTTCGGATTCAACGCTGAAATCGACAAAAAAAGTCAACTGTTCCAATACAATACATTTTGTGGAGTTAACATAAATGTATTATTTTATTAACATAAAACTTCCATTTCAGCCCACATTAATGGTGACGACTCCTGCTGCCGCGTCTCTCATATTAAATAGTGACATGAAATGTGACTTCAGTTGTTTTGAACGCATCATACTCTTGGGATGGAAAGTGGACAGAAATCTTTTTACAGGGTTAAGGGTAAGTTCGTTTTATGCATTCATTTTTAGTCGGAAATCAATATTTTATTTCTTAAAAGTAGCTTCAGGCCGCTGCGCTGCATTGGCGAGCGGTCTGATGGCAGTCGCTCCGCTTTGTCGCTTTGGACAATGCCGAGACAAACCAACATGATTTCATCAACCCATATACTGTCCCAACTGCTGGACACGGAACGAGAGGAATTAGGCTTCAGCCCACCACGCTGGCCTAGTGCGGGTTGGCAGACTACACACGCACTCGAGAAAATCTCTAAGGCATGCAGGTATCCTCACGAGGTTTACCTTCACCGTTCAAGTGAATAACAATTCATTATTAATACGGACATGATTTCAAAAAGACAGAGGTGCGTGCCTCTGATTCGAACTTGAGATATTCGAATTGGCACTCTATACACTGTGTCATACCACTAGGTTATTACTGCTATTACAACATGATTTAAAGAATACTAATTAGGTACCATATCTTATTTTGCGATGTGATTTTATCCAGGGGAGGTCGCAGGGTATGTCGGATTCGTCCCTACTAAGAACCGCACTAACCTTCACTTGCCATTGAGATCTGTTAAATTCGCAACGACCATGATAGGCTTTGTCCAACATTCCCCTTCAATTGGACCATTATTCTCCAGCGTTAAATATACTTTTTTGTTTATTCTTGTTTACAATAAAAGTCTATAGGTATCCTATATTTTTTTCCACAGAAAAGAATGCGGCCAGATGCTATGATTGCGGAGAGATATGGCCAGACAGAAAATATAGGACGATGCTTGGCAATAGCCCCGAAGGGGCCCATCGGGACTTGTGGCAAGGCACTGCTGACATTACCAGTCAAGGTACTTGCCTTACAGCCTTACCATCCACCTTCTGGACTGAAACTGAGTAAAGTACGAGTACAGTACAATGTAACTGTAGCCCGTACTTCAATGAAGTTACGCAAACGGTTGCGGTGGCGAAGCTCTAGCGCGGTCGACGCGTGAAATCTTACTCACTCTCTTACGTTTCATCAATATCTAATTATGTCCGGCTACAGATGCACATTAGACTGGGGAAGATGAAGACTAGTTATAAGATAACGTATAAATAATATCTAATCTTATTTTTAGCTGGTGGATCTTAAGACGGGCAGAGATATAACAGAACCGAACGTGCCGGGTGAACTATGGACTAAAGGACGTTTCTCTGTGAGTAGCCGAATTCTTGCCCCACAGATTAAATAATAATTAGAATTAAACAGATTAAATAGTTACCTTACCTACATGATATTGCGGTATACGTCAAATGTCATTACATAATCTATACATTTTTATTTAGATCATCATCATCATCCCATATACTATCCCACTGCTGGGCACGGGTCTCCTCTCTCAGAATATGAGGGATTAGGGTATAGTCCACCACGCTGGCCTAGTGCGGGTTGGCAAACTTCACACGCCGTCGAGGTATTCTCTAAGGCATGCAGGTTTCCTCACGATGTTTTCCTTCACCGTTTAAGTAACTTGTGATAATTAATTATTAATACGCGTCATGATTTCGAAAAGTCAGAGGTGCGTGACTTGGGTTCGAATTCAAAACCTTCGACTTGGCAGTCCAATGGTCATACCATATGGCACGTCAACAATCTATACTTCTATAGTAATATTATAAAGAGATAAAGTTTGTGAGGTTGTAGGGGGTATACTCTGAATCTACTGAACCGATTTTGGAAATTCTTTTACCAATAGGAAGCCACATTATTTGTGAGTGTCATAGGCTATAATATGTATAATATATGCAAGTTATTAGGTAGTAGGTACGCTGCAAGTTATTCTCCTAGAGATCTGACTGGCCCATTGCCACTTCAACGTGCTAATCCTTTATGCTATGTCAGCTACTTTGATTCTCTGACGGAAAACAATGCGAATTCTATAACTCAGTGAGAACCTAGAGTGGTATGGTGAGAGCTACAAGAATAGCTCTCACCGTAGATCGCTGTGTGATTTTAAACTTTACGGACCAGTTACTTTAATTCTTTTAGGAATACTACAACAACCCAGAGGATACAGCGAAAGCTTTCTCCGAAGACGGCTGGTACAAGACAGGGGACCTAATGTACAGGGATGAAGAGGGATACTACTTCTTCGTTGAGAGGCTGAAGATGCTCATCCAATACCGCTTCTTTACTGTAAGTGAATCTTCCTTAAAGATCATTTTGAATATTATCCAATACTAAGACACTTTTTTTGAAACTGGTTTCTGTGTTGGGTATTTGGCGATACCAGTACTTATAGGGACGGTTACTAAAACTTTTAATTTAAAATATACAGATAGGTATATTAGTACATCCATCCAATGCCAGCCACCTTCTTCAAATCGTCTGTCCATCGTGTCGCAGGGCGTCCCACACTACGCTTGCCCAAACGTGGTCTCCACTCTTCTGCTCCACAGATCGTCAGTGCCTCTGCAGACATGGCCGGCCCACTTCCACTTCAGCGTGCTCATTCTTCGTGTATAATATATATATGGCTACATACTAGGCATATATAATACATAATCAAAAAATGTATTCAATTTGGACTCTTCATACAAGGCATGTTTGTTAGGCATTTAATGAAAATGCTCTTAGATGACTCCATAACAAACTGCATTTCCAATATAAGAGTTTCCAGTGGAGCTTTCTGCTGAAGAAGTCAGCTTATACTGGTTATGTACTTATACAGCTCGTGTACATCATAACTTATTAGTAATTATGTCCTCTTCTTTTTACAGATAATTCCCCTTAAGCTGGAGACAATAATCCGCGAGCACCCGGACGTGGTCGACGTGAGCGTGACCAGCATTCCTCATGAGGAAGACGGAGAACACGCCGTCGCCTACGTCGTAAGGAGAAAGGGATCTAACCTAACTGCGGATGAAGTTAAGGAGATGGTTGCTAGTACGTATGAGTATAGTATTTAGAAAGATTAAGGTGGTAGCATTCTTAAAATATAACAATAAGCTAAACGGCGCGTATTTCCAGATGGTGGAGGATTAATATTATAATATGGCATCACTCTCTGCAGATAAGCAGTGATAGCCTAGTGATATGACCATTAGACTGCCAAGTCAAAGGGCTCGAGTTCGAATTTGAGACACTTCTGACGAAATCGAATTAATAATTAATTATCATTTGCCTAAACGGTGAAGGAAAACATCGTATGCGTTAGAGATTTTTCTCGACGGTGTGTGGACTCTACCAACCTGCACTAGGCTGGCGTGGTGGACTATAGCCTAATCACTCTCATTCAGAAAGGAGACCCGCGCCCAGCACTGGGACAGTATATGGGTTGATGATGATGATGATGATGAAAATCACTTTCGAATGACAAATAACAAAAAGAGAATGGGCTATTTAAAAAATTTGGTTCTTAGATTACCTAATGTTACTTTTGCCGATGAATCACTATGATATATTTTGGTCTTAGGTCAGTTATCCGACTCGGAAAGACTCCGAGGTGGCGTGGTGTTCATGGATCAGCTGCCTTTAACCTCGATGGGGAAGATCGCGCGAGGCAAGCTACTTCAGATGGTGTTGACCGCACACAGGGAATAGGATGATGATTCCAAATTATAAAGAACAAGGTTCACGGGAAATAAAAGAAGTGGGAAATTTGAAATTTTGAAGTCTGAGCTCGCTGGGGCCGTAAATCGTGTAATCTGTAAAATGATTTCATTAAATAAAATAAATCGGTCTCTTAAATAAATCCTCTTAGTACCTAGTGTTATGTTTTTTTTATACCACTAAGGTGGCAAACAAGCATACGGCCCATCTGATGATAAGCGGTTACCGTAGCCCATAGACGCTTGTAACACCAGGAGTATCATTTGCGCGTTACCGACACTGTAAAACGAAAGAGGAATAGTTGGGTTGGCAGTATAAGGGTCAAAGTCCCCCCAATGTTTCCCCAAAGTGCCCCCCTCCCCCCAAATACACAACGTTTCTTCGCGGATCTCTCGGATAGACTCCGAGGTGGCGTGGTAATAATGGATCAGCTGTTTTAATTTTAGAATTATGAGGTTAAGTGCAAGTCTAAGATCAGTCCAATATATTTCTCTACATAAATTTTATTTTATAATTGGTTATTTATCTTCATTGGTGTGATATATTTTTTTATTTTGCCGTAAATATAGTCCAGTTTTGATATATTTATAATTAGCCGATTGCATTGAAAAATGCGTCTTTAATGATAGAATCTATATCAAGAATAGCCCAAGTAGAATAGAGCTCCGAGCGGTGACATCGGCGTATAACGTTATGTTTCCTTCAAACCCGAGTTCTTTTATGTTATTTATTTTAGCAGCCCGGAGTTCGGTGGCATTAAGCGGGGACCTAAACATACCGATAAGCTTTGGGTGTACATAAGGACACATATACCTTACCTATTTATTACCCGACTGCCGAAGGAGGAGGGTTATGTGTTTGACGTGTATGTATGTATGTATGTCCGTTCCTATGTCCGCTCGTAACTATTCAACGGTGCAACCGATTTAGATAAATGATACCTCATTAGATTTGTCTTGATGGTGTGCGTTCGCGCAGCGGAATGTTGTTGAATTTAAAGATTTTAATTATGCAGATATTTAGTGTATGACGTCGTATAATTGTGTATGGTAAAAAAAAAATTGTGCACGCAGCCATTGTTGAGAAATTCACCAAAAACTGATTCCGCTGGGCGAACGTTGTCCTGGCGGAGCTCTTTTTAATCCATAGACTTTAGAAGAAAAAAGATGTGTCCAAAAATTAGTGTGTATTTGTGTGTAATTGTGTATGTATGAACAAAATTAGTGCATGCATAAACTTCGGAGAAATTCAAGTTTCCGCTACGCGAACGTTTGGCCATTAGCTAGTTTGCATATAAAGCGCTTACATAGAGAGCTGTAGATTTTTACATACATTGTTTTGAATTTGTGTATATTTGTTTAAAAAACAGAATTTAGAAAAAAACTTAGGGCTGAAAAGATAAAAATATAAACGTAAAATATGCTGATTAGGTCTTAGTTCTTAAAGTATGCACTTTGGGGTCTAGATTTTCACGTTTATACAAACCTTGTAAGTGTCTGCAACATGTTACCAAGTATCAATGATGTTCCGTTAGTAATTAAAGAGAGACTTAAATGTGTTTTAACTAAAATAGGTTTAATAAACGATTATGAAAACTAGCTAATGGCCAAACGTTCGCGCACCATTCTTCATGGCCTGATCATGGCAGGTCTTGGAAAGCTAAATCTGCAATAATTTCCATTTTTGAGGCAACTTATGGACCAAAACAAATTTTCATACCGGATGATCCCAATAAGACTGGAGGAATACTGTCTACAATTTCATTCCCCCGCGCGCACCTCTGCGAGCCAGACGTTTGATGTGTCATCACAGTGCTTTTAAATTTAATACCCTGTAATATCGGTTTATTTCTTGCTGTTAGTTACAATAACGGTCGCATATAACACCACACTAAAGAAAGTGCAAATACACAGAAGTTAAATCAGTGTTCTGCATTGAAAATTATATTTAAACTTTATAAAATCTTGTGCAAAACGTGTTCTCATTAGTGACTGTGACATTCACACCAATCTAAAGGTCGATCACTGAAGCTACTATTAAACCTGCATGATATAGTTCCCATTTTCGACAAGTCTTGCAACCATCGCTTGACTAAGTGCCGCAGCGCTCGACCCGAGGTGCACTGCGGATTGAGTTCGAACCCGCCGACAAGAAAAACTTTTTGTAATATTCTTGGATTCTTCATATTTTCTACAAATTACAAATGCCATTGAAAAGAACTCCACCGAAAGCGGCGAATGAGTCATTATATGACTCCGAGCCAGACCTACATTCCTGCGTTGTTCCTTTACCACAAACCGGTAATAACATAACTCAACGGTTCAAACGTAAACATCAACAGGGTGATGATATTTCTGCATTTATGATAGAAATAAAAAAAATGCTTCAAGATTTCACAACTCAACAAGAAGCTAAGTATAATGCCCTTCTCACTAAGGTTACCGAGATAAAGGAGCAATATAGTGAAATATCTTCAACATTAAGTTTTCTATCTGCGAAATATGATGATATAAAAACTCAAGTATCAAAGTTAGAAACGGAAAATAATGAAAAATTTGCAGTTTGGAGGATAAACTTGAAAATATGGAGGTATACAACAAATCATCGTGTATTGAAATAAGAAATATCCCAGAAAAGGCGAAAACAAACTTTCCCTCAGTAATATGATTTTAAATGTAGGTAAAACGCTAAATATTGATATTCATGAGTCTGAAGTTCGGGATGTCTACCGCCTAAAACCTAAAATTCATTCAAATAGTAATGGAAGTGGTACTATTGTGGTCGATCTAACAACAGTCATCAAGAAAGACTGCATTATTCAAGCGTACAAAACCTATAATAAAAAGCATAAAGACCATAGATTGAATACTACTCACTTAAAAGTCGATGGGCCACCAAAATTTGTCTTTATGTCTGAGCATCTGACGTACAGGAAAAAACGATTATTTTTCTTAGCCCGTGATTATGCTAAAACAAATGATGTGCGGTACTGCTGGACATCATATGGGAAGATATACATCCGCAAAGAAGAGGGCCAACCAGCTAAGAGAATTGATACCGAACTAGACCTAATTAAGATGAAAAACATTATATGACTAATGCTTCTTCGATGCTACATGTTGCTTGAACGGGTACATCAGTTCTACGCTATCGCTTACGAATATAACTTAGTATATTGCATGCTACATGTGTTTAATGTTTTAATTGTCCTAATGTTTTTGATTACTACAATAACTCAAAATACTATTATGTCTACTCACACTCGATTTTGTCATAATTACACACCAATCACACAGCCATCACAAAACTATCAATCACAGACTACAATAACACACAACACAACAACCAAATACTTCACAAGATATCAGCGCTTCTGCTTCTGTAATTATCGACCTACCCATAATATAATATATTGTCGACTTTCCTTACTATCACGTAACATTTATATATATTATATTCAAAGGCATTTTTTAAGACTTTATATTCGTTCTATTACCATAATAATATGCACGCGTTGCTACATAGTAATTTATGAGATACTGCCCATCCTCCAGACTCTATTGTCAATTTATGGTAACTTTTGGTAATATCGATGAATTATCCTCTGACATTGACGAAGTGACTATTTCTAAAACATTATCTTGCGACATCGATGATTGTTACAATCTGATACCGAGTGACCAACATGGGCGTCTAGTAGTTCTTACACAAAATATTAGAAGTATTAATTGTAATATGCCTGGTTTGGAACTCATGTTGACAAGACTGAGAATACAATCTGATGTAATTGTTCTCACTGAATGTTGGATATCTGCCGAATCTATTATACCAAAATTACCTAGTTATCTTTCTTTCGCTACAAAAAAACCTAGCAAACAAAATAATGGAGTAGTTGTTTATATAAAAGTTGGTCTTAGCTTCACAGTGAAAGAGCCTGAATTTTTAGATGGTGATTGCCTTGTGTTGTCGAGCGAACAACATACTGCTATTATTTCTCTAAATATGTAAGTCGCCGCCGGAGGATCCAAAAAAAACCAAAATTATTTCAAACTAACTTTAATTCAGTTATTAAGAGATTACAAGATAATTATTCTAAGTCTAAACTAAGTACAATGTTAGCTGTTCGATGCTAGAAACAGAATGCATTATAATTAATATTTTAATAAAACATCATATTCCGGTAAACAGTTCCAATTCCATGAGGTGTCGTAATTCACTTGCACGTGTAAGCGTCGTCGCTATGCGCATCGAGGTCGTTGCATGCTTGCACTTTTCCTGTTGCTAAATACTATAACACCTCCATCCTCAAATCAGCAATTATTTTCGAACTTTGAGCGGAGGAAATATTGCTGAATGGGTCTTCTGATTTCCAGATTTATTGGGCTCTGCATAAATTTTATCTTCAGGAGATAGTTTCTTGCGGCTGCATTGAAATATCTTGTATCGCCATCCCATTATTAGCGCGACAAGTGCGAGTGCACTTAATAGTATGGTGTATAGCGGAATTGTAGTATGGTATAAAAATTCGGATGAAGTTTGTTCCTGCTGTAGAGTAGGTTGGGTCATTACTTTATACTGAGCGTCGTGTATTCTTGAGAGGTCAATTGTATTGAGATGTATATAGTCCATCTTGTTAATCTGCATATCAGAGTTGTAAGTGACGTTGATTATCTTCAAGGGTCGTCCCTCAACTCGATCATGGGTGTTGGTAATAGTAAATTCTGAAGTGTACAGGAAGCAATTCACAGGAACAGTGGCCAAATAACTTCCATCTAATGTGATATAATCTACTCTGCCGCATACGGTGTGTATTCTTGTTGCATTAGGAAAAGATATAATATAATGTCTTTCGTCTAATTCTTCCATGTATACTCTTGATAAGGTTATTGTTACGACGTCACACATCTTGTCGAGAGATTGGTTCATGATGAGGTTTTGCATACAGTCCGGCAGCTGACGAAGTTGGTGATTCATCTTGTCTCCACAGAGATACCAGTTATTGTACTTCGGGCATTCTGCCTCTATGTACACGTAACCCTTCCTGTTAGTTGCTATCAATGGGAAAGGAGGGATGAGGGCCTGCCTTAATTTGTTAGGAGCAACGGATAACTTATAAAGATCATAACTATCTTTTGCAAATATAGGTAATTTGAAAACTATAACTATTTGACTGCCTGAGTAGTAATAACCTGGTTTGATCAGATCATAATATTCTCTAAGCTCTAAATCTATTATTTGATCTCTACTGTAGATTTTAACTAACCTTCGAATCATATTATTTAAAACTTCTATGCTTATCATTGAGTGATGCGGACTTGAAGCATGTATAAAGGCCAATATATTTTCTATTCTAACTAATTCACTTAAAATTTCGTCAATGTTCTCGGTAATAATAGTTAAATACTGAGCGAACTTAGCGTACTTAATAAGGTTTGTATCCCTATAGCTTTCGCTATCTAATATTAATTTTAAGGTTTCGTTTATTTTACTTTGGTTTTCTACTAGTTTAACTATAATGTTAGTTTGCTGGACCATCCACTCCTTACTTAGGCTTATGTGATTATTGAATTCTTCAGTTATTTCATGGTTATTGTTCTGAAGAACCTTGATAGCATTATCATATCTAACGGCATCTGAATAATCTAAGTTACCAGTTACACTTTTGATAACTGATCCAAGACCGTCTATGAGACCTCTCTTTATACGACCAGGTTTTAATGTTTCTAAGTGATTTATAACTTTTACTATTTTACTTGAAAGGTAACCTATTTGGAGTTCATACAACAGGTAATTATTGTTACTCAAGCTAAGTTTAAAACTGGATAACTGAGCCTGTAGTTGATTTATTTTATCGTCGATATCTTTGAGTTCAATAAACTGAAGGAAAGTATGGTGGTGTGTAATGAGCTTTGTGGCACCTAACCGAAAAGGTAGTAGTCCCGGACCATCACCGAGGCTCTCAAGTGATATCTCCTGATTTATCTCCCGGGCTGCTATCAAACGAGCAGTCAGGACCAGTAGCACCCTGTAACAATTGGGCACTTTTAGGTAGTCTTTTAAGCCGACTTTTAGCGACAGGGCCGCGTTTTTTTGATGTATAAATATGGATAGGTAAGTTTGCTAATTAAAACTGTGTTTTGACTGTATCTTGGAGCTAATTTTTGGCGGCTTGCTAAAGGATTAGTGACAAATATTCGCTGTTGAGGTTGGTATTCAACTTCGGGTTCACGACCTTTATTTCGGTTATCTATAATGTTAGTACGTGTTGCGAGAGAGGACTCGTTTATTATAACTTCGTAGACCATTTTCATCTGATCTCTATGATTTTGAATGTATTGTTGTAACAAGTGTTTGGTTAAATCTACGTCGAAGGGGTCCCGAGGATCAAAGTGTCCTGTTATAATATCATACGGCCTACATTTTGTAAAGCTGTGCACGGAACTATTGTACGCTAAGATGGCATATGGAATAAGATTATTTACGTCATCATCTTTGTGACTTAATTTAAGAATGCGCAGATGCTCTAACAAGGTCGAGTGGAACCTTTCTACAATGCCATTATCATTGGGTGTATGAGGTAAAATTCTGTGGTGATTAATTTTATGTAAATTAATGAATTCGTTAAATAACTGATTGGTGAATTCCGTACCGTTATCTGAAACTATTGTTAATGGTAAGCCATGGTGTGTGCAGAATTTTAACAGTGCCTGTAATATACTGATAGCTGTGCCATCGCGAATATGGTATGCTTGTGCATATTTTGAAAAGACGTCTACAATAGTTAAGTATTTTTCGTTCTGAATAGTTAATAAGTCTATGTGTACAATTTCCAATGGTTTTGTGGCAGGGGGAACTACATTAAATTGTTGCTTAATGGGATTGCGGTCATACTTTGCTCGTCCGCAAATAGTACAGTCGTTAATAAACTTATATGATCTTTCATTTTTGGCCAATAGTAACGTCGAGAGAGAGATAAGTGACATTCATTTATACCACGATGGTTTGTCTTCCCTTCATGGTAATGTTTGATTATCTCTTGTTGTCTGAGATATTCCTTAACATTCTCGACCTCACTTTTGGCTAATACCAAGTTCATTGCGGAGCTTTTAAACTTTTCCTGTATGATGGGTATAATGTCATACATGGCTAATGGAGGGTTTATGAGTAATGCTGTCTTTACTTTCGGATTAACGTATTCTTTAATTATATTGACGACATCATTTTCTAAGTTAGATTGAGATACTTGGACTGTAGTTCTAGTATGAGTATCGAAGGGTTTGGATGCTGTGGGACGTTTTTTAATATCACCAACTACTGTTATACATATCTGTCTATGAAATTTATTTAATGGATCATCAACGATAGGGACTTCAAGAATAGGGTTCTCTCTACTGGTGTGGGCAGATGCTGTGGATGAATTTTCTATAGATGGTGGTCGCTCAGACGCGTTTGCTATCATGGAACTAGTTTCCTCGTTATAAATCTCTATGCGGGAGAGAGCATCGGCATTAGTGTTCGATAGGCCCTTCTTATAAACCACAGTAAAATCGTATTCAGATAGTTTGAGTTTCCACCTAGTTAGACGTGAATTCGGTTCTTTAAGGTTCATAACCCATTGAAGTGGCTTATGATCCGTGACAATTTTGAATTTCCTCCCAAATAGGTAAGGCCTAAAATACTTGGTCGCCCAAACGATAGCGAGAAGCTCTTTCTCGATTGTACTGTAGTTAATCTCGCTCTCATTTAGAGTACGAGATGCGTAACAAACCGGTTTATCTGTACCTATTGTGCCCTGAGATAAAATAGCTCCCAACGCGACGTTCGAAGCGTCGGTTGTTAATATAAAGTCTTTTGTGAAATCGGGATATTGTAATATCGGATCGTTGGTTAGCAAGTTTTTACATTTTTCGAAGCAATTAGTGTATTCTGAATTTATTAAGACTTTTCTACCTTTCTTAAGACATTGCGTGAGTGGTTTAGTTATGCGTGCGAAATCGGGGATAAATTTCCGGTAGTACCCTACTAAGCCGAGAAACTGTTTTATTTCTTTAGGGGATTTTGGAAGAGGGTATTTCTGGATGGCCGAAATTTTATCAGGATTGGGTTTAATTCCTTCTTTAGTGATTACGTGTCCTAAGTAGGCGGTCTCTAATTTAAGAAATTCGGATTTGTCCATCTGTATTTTAAAGTTTGATTCCCGTAATCTTTTAAATACTTTCTCCAAATTAATGATGTGCTCTTGCAAAGATGTACTGAAAACTACGATGTCATCTAAATATACTAGGCAAACTACATTCTGAAGATCTTTAAGAACGTTATCCATCACACGTTGGAAAGTAGATGGGGAATTTTTCAATCCCATGGGCATTCTCAAAAATTCATAGTGGCCATTTTCCACATTAAATGCAGTTTTTGGAATGTCAATAGGGTCCATTTCCACTTGGTAAAAACCACTGGCCAGGTCTAAGGTTGAAAAATACTGGCAATTACCTAATTTATCTAAGACATCGTTGATATTAGGAATGGGGTATTTGTCGTCGTACGTTTTTTCATTTAGTTTACGGAAATCGATAACTACGCGCCATTTGGTTTTTCCCGAGGCATCTGCCTTTTTCGGGACTACCCAAATAGGGGAACTCCAAGCCGATTCGGATGGTCTAATAATACCTTGACTTAACATTTTGCTTATTTGATCTTTAACTTCTTCCCTATGAACGTATGGATATCGGTAGCTTTTTGTGAATACGGGCATTTCGTCTGTAGTTCGGATGCGGTGCTTAATTTTGTTCGTAAATGTTAGTGGCTCCCCTTCTATATAAAATACGTCTGCATATCTTCCGCATAACGTCTCTAAATTAACTCTCTCTTCCTCATTTAAGTGACTGGTACGTAATCGCGATAATACTTCATCAGCTCTAGAGCGTGACTGTTCAACGTGAGGTATATGTTTGGCACTTGTACATTGGATATTATAAGCTTCCGCCTGAACGGCACGATCCATTGAAAATACTAAGTCATGCGAGGTAGGGTTCGTGATCTCCAAAATTCCGCGATTATCCTTAACTGTCGTAAAACATTCCCTAATAATACAGTTAGATATTACTTGTTCGTTAACAAAAGCTTCACCGTCATGTAAATTTATAGGGACCCTTACTAATTTTGAAGAATTTGCAGGTATGACATCCTCGTATAAATTCACGTTACGCGAATTATACATACTAATGGGGTTAACAGAGTTACGAGTTATGAGTACCTTGTCTTTAAGATCAATTTTAGCCTCCCATTTTTCTAATAGTTCAAGACCGATAAGCCCATCAAAAACATCATGAAATTTAAATACGAATAATTTAATATTTTCAGGTTCCTTAAATTCCGAAAAAGTAGGGATAATGATTGAATAGTTATCACGTGACGTAGTGCGTACATTGGTTACTTCAAACGGGTCAAAATTTAAAGATATGTGGTTGAAATATTTTCCTACAGCCTCCGGGCTTATAAACGACTGATTCGCGCCAGTGTCAATCAGAAATTTTAGAGGGGGGTCTAAGATCTGTATGTAAGGGAGCTGGCGTTGAGTCTGTAAATTTAATTCTATTTTGATCTGCCTGACTTCCCGCGCATTTGAAAATCCTGCTCTCCGGCAGAGCTGGTAGAGGGTTCAGGTTCCTCTAAAGTAACTGTAGGTGTAGAGTAATCGTTTGGTGAATCATAAGGGGGTTCGTCGACCGTGTAGTAAGATGGCTCCACATAGTCATAGTTATTTATACAGTAATACTCGTTAGGCTCATCATAGTTATATTCTGTGTAGTAATAATCATTGTAACTCGCGCAATCATTCATGTTTACTTCTTTAGATTTAAAGTAGTTTGTCGGCGGTGGGTTGCCGCTTTTGCGCCAATCATGTCCACCAAACTGACCAGGTGGTGGTCGTTCCTTAGCTACATAGTGGCTTACACCACTCATAGGCTTAGGGCCCAAATTTTGGTTGTGATTCCTCTGAGGAATTTGGAAATTATTATAAGAATTATTATAATTTGGAGGGGGCGCACGGAACATTTGTTGCGTGCGTGTCGGTACTCCTGGATGCCTATACTGTACCGGCTGGTTAGGCTGGAAATTGGGTCTCCATACTTGATGAGGTTGCTGCGAATTATTAATAGGCGCTGGTCGGGTGAGAGAATTGAACGGTTTTAACATAGAAGTAGCAACTGGAGTTATTGGCAAAGGTCTGGGCAATGAAATGTGTGATTTTTTATCAGCAACGGAATCATTACGATTCTGTAGGTACATAACGTTCAATTCTTCCTGCACGAACTCAAGCGCTTTCTCAACACTATCAGGACGCATGCATCGTATGCGAGAACCTAGAGGTTCCTTTAGTCCGCGAACAAATGCTTGCATAGTTAGCTTTCGGTACAATGCCCGTTTAGCTTCTACCGTAGTCTTTATGGTTTCATGTAAAGTTACATAAGTTATGATAGTGCTGAACAAATTAACACAACGATCATAAAACTCCTGAGGTGAACTATTACCCTGCGTGGCTAACATAAGATCATTATAAAGAGTGGTTTCATCTCTTTGGTCGGCAAAATTATTAATTAATGCTGCTTTGATATCACTCCAATTTTCAGATATGCCGTTTGAGTTGATAATAAGAGCGGCTGGTCCTTTTATCTTATTTAAAATCCCGTTTATGAGACATAATTTAATTAATGCATTTCCTGGTTTCGAATCTGTATACTCCGTGACTATCTGATCGCAGAGATTAATAAAACGCGGTAAAATGTTCGCGTTACCGTCAAAGTCAGGTACTAGACGTAGGGTCTTAAAAATTGTATCTGCGTCAGTCATTTTAGGAGTTGCGAGGTTCTCCGAACACACTGACTCCTCTAAAACACTGTCTAAATCTACACTAATGTCTCTATTATTATCTAAATCAAGCCTACGTGCTACCCTAGAACGCGCAGGCCCTCTAGGGGAGGATTGCCTAGGATGAAAAATTTTTGCGACTTAATTTACCTAACTACAGGAATATTGAAAGCAACACACAGAAATGATTCTAGTGTACTTACATGAACTGCATTCTGGTTTCTCTGGAATCGATGTCTGGATTTCTCCTCCGGTTAGGACCTCAGGTTCTTTTCAGGATACACGGGCGCCCGATCACTCGCGACGGCGGTAGCGATTATAGCGGTACGGCTCTTCGATGTGAGAATAACCCTAGCTAAACTACCTCGAGACGCCTCGAGTATCCTACCGACTGCGCCAAATATGTAAGTCGCCGCCGGAGGATCCAAAAAAAACCAAAATTATTTCAAACTAACTTTAATTCAGTTATTAAGAGATTACAAGATAATTATTCTAAGTCTAAACTAAGTACAATGTTAGCTGTTCGATGCTAGAAACAGAATGCATTATAATTAATATTTTAATAAAACATCATATTCCGGTAAACAGTTCCAATTCCATGAGGTGTCGTAATTCACTTGCACGTGTAAGCGTCGTCGCTATGCACATCGAGGTCGTTGCATGCTTGCACTTTTCCTGTTGCTAAATACTATAACACTCTGTACCGCTCCCCCTCCTTTCTAAACATTGACTCGTTTTTGACGTCCCTTAACAGTATCCTCACTGAATATTCTACTTTTAAAAATATTATGGTGATCGGTGATATTAACATTCCAATTAATTTAGATAAAATTGACTCCTCTGGTGAACGATATCTTACATTGGCTGCTTTTCACGGTCTTTTACCAGCTCACACAAAAGTAACCCGTGACGCCAGTGGAACCTGTATGGATCACATTTTGATTAAAACTAAGTGTCCTACGATCACAATTGTGCCCCGCACAAATTTGACTGACCATTTCCCCGTCATAATGTGCATGGATTTAAAACAACCTCGCCACTTTGCAACTAATACTATTACCAAAATCGATATGGAAGCGTTAAGACAGGATATAGTAGCCATAAACTTGGATCCTATTTATCAATCACATGACCCTCAATTTTCATTATATTACTTAATAACAAATATTCAAGCTGCTATAGAGAATAATACCAAAATAATTAAACTACCTAGAAGAAAGAAAATTATTAAGCCATGGATCACTCATGGACTCTTGCGCTGCATGAGGAATAGGGATAGGTTACATAGACAGTCGAAACAGTCACCGGGAAACGAAGTCTTAAAATTAACGTATGTCCGCTACAGAAATTATTAAATAAAATCCTTAAAAACGTCAAGCGGGCATACGATAAATCCTTAATTGACAAAGTCCGGAATGACCCTAAAAAGCTATGGTACTGAAACGAGGAACTAGTACGCATTATTTGTGGACTCAAAAATGGTTCTTCAGTGGGATGGGACAATATCTCTAATAACGTTCTAAAGCAAAATATTGACTTCTTAGTTCCCCCCCTAACATCAATATTCAATAATTGTCTTGAGTCAGGCGTCTTCCCAGAACCATTGAAAAAATCGGAAGTTCATCCAATACACAAGGATGGTGATAGAAGTCGTATTAATAATTACAGGCCAATATCTGCCTGCATTGTCGAAAATCTTGGAGAAAATTATTAATGTTCGATTGGTGAACTACCTGGAACGATATAAGATACTTTCGACAAATCAATTCGGTTTTCGTAAAGGTAGATCCACCGAGGGGCAGTACATTACCTAACCAACTACATCTCCATGAACCTCGATAAAGGTAAGAAATGCCTGTCAATCTTCCTCGACTTGAGTAAAGCGTTTGATAAGATTTCTATCCCAATCTTACTGACGAAGCTCGATAGACTAGGTATACGGGGAACCCAATTAAAACTCTTTGCGAGTTACTTGTCGGGACGCGTGCAATGCGTACGATTGGGCGAATTCGTTAGCGATGGCCTCTCAGTCACTTATGGGGTACCACAGGGCAGTGTCTTAGGCCCAACCTTATTTCTTGTATACATTAATGACCTCACAAACCTCAAACTAGCCCACGGCGAACTAATCTCATATGCGGATGACACTGCCCTCCTTTTTTCTGCCGATACCTGGGATGAGGTCTACGATGCTGCCCAAACGGGATTCAATATTGTTAGGAAGTGGCTTGGTGACAACATACTAACATTAAACAGTGAAAAAACAAAATTTATTACTTTCAGTTCACGTCATAGTGCTAGAACCAACGAACACTTAAAAATTATCTCACACGAATGTGCCGCTGGCATGGGTTGTTCATGCATGTCTTTGGATCAAGTAAATAAGATAAGATATCTGGGCATTATAATAGACAGCAAACTTAATTTTAGAGAACACATTAAGCAATTGAGTGCCCGGGTGCGTAAACTTATCTTTGTCTTTAAAACCCTCAGACATATCACTGATGCTATTCTGTTGAGGCAAATATATTTCGCCCTATGTCAATCTGTACTTGCCTATTGTATCTTGTCCTGGAGAGGCGCTCCAAAGAGTGTTATGAAGAACATAGAAGCTGCTCAACGTGCGGTGTTGAAGGTAATGTCTTTCAGACCTTTTTTGTATCCTACTAAACAGTTATATCAATCATGTCGAGTTCTTACTGTACGCCAGCTATTTTTTCAGAGAATTCTTCTTAAACAACACCTAGAAACCCCGTTTGATAAAAATGCGTTAATGAGACGTAGAAAACAAACAGTATGTACACTTAAACATCTCCCAAAAACGTCATTCGTTCAGAGATTCTATATTTTTATTGGTCCCTATCTATACAACAAAGTTAACAAAATTATTAATATATACCCACTAAACAGGTTGACTTTTAAAAAACAAGTGCATGATTACTTACTAAGTCTCTCGTATGAAGAGACTGAGCAGTTAATCGACATACCATCTTAAATGATCTTGTGACACTCCGATAAACGCGCAGACACACACACACGTACACACACACACCCACACACACATACACGTACACACACGCACAGACTCGCACACACACAGACTCGCACACACAACAACAACCCACACTCTCACGCAAACACACACATGGGTACTTCTCTGATTTCGTGCAAATCACATGTCCGTGAATTTTTTGGCGAATCTAAACATCCTAAAAGCCCACAAATATTTTTTATCTATAATTGGGTAGCCTAACTTTTAATGCCAATAAGAATTAAAATTAATCATGACGAGTTAATGACTCAAAATAATATTTTAGTTGCTTAAATTTCATTACCCTCAGTGTCTTTGTTGCGACGAGTAAGAAAAACGTATTTATTTAATTATACGTAGAGGTTTATGCCGCGTATTGTTACTTGAGGAACCTCAAGTACATCATAAGGAAATTAATTATGATTTTGCAAGTTATAATATTGTTATTATTTTAATACATTGTGATAAAAACAATTTGTCGTAAAAAATATTACATTACCTTCAGCCTATCTTGAAATATAAAATATAGTGCTGTATATTACATCGTACCTGGATCGAGCACCCCCTCCCGCCTCCACACTTACCGGTCAGTCGGCCAGCAACAAGAAACGGGCAGGTCGTGCGCTATTTTTTTTGCTACAGTTAAAAAATTTCGACAACTACGCGCTTCAACCAATTTCAGTTTCATTACATTCAGCGGATTTTTGACGTAAGTAGTTGTGGTTTTTTCTTACTTTTAGTCTTAAGGCATTTGTTATAAAGTATTTTCATGTTTATTATTATCATTATGTACCGTAATCGATTAATTGCAGAGTAAAATAAAAAACAGTTTGAAAAATTCATTACCCTCACTTTCATTACCATCGATTACCTTCAGCTTTGAAGGTGAGGGTAATGAGACTAAAATGAAGGTAATGAATAAAATTTTTCATATTATTCTATGTGATATTATATTCAACCCTATTAATATGTTTTTTGTTAATGTTCTTTTCAAAATTGTGGTAGTGACATAGGCTATATAAATCTTGAAAATGGAGCCCGCAAATGGAAAAAAGTGGAACGGGGGAGGGTTTGTTTTTTTTCTTACCATAGCAATAAGACCACTTTAAAAATACATATCGCGTTTATTATAATTGTAACCTAAAAATTTAAAATAAAAAAGTTAATTTAAAAATTCAAAGCCTCGACGCGACAGCTTGAAGAGCGAACTGTAACAAGTAAAAAAAACTGAACAGACAATGCCTCAAGTAACACTTATTTTTTAATATTTAATTTCTCTTCACGACGCTTCATTTTGTATTTTAGTTTAAGGGCGGTGCTAGTTAGTATTATCACCTTAATATAAGATTTCATAATATGGTTTCTAACAAATATTATCGTTTTCAGGAAACGAGTGTGGCTAAAACGAAAACTAAAAAAACTCGCGAAGAAAAGCTTGCTCAAGCAAGGCTGCATAAAAGAGAAAAATACGAGGAAATTAAAAACGATCCCAAGAAATATGCAATTCAGAAGGAAAAAGAGAGACAGAGATACTTGAAACGAAAAGAACAAAATAAGATAAAATCTGTTGCTAAAATAACACCAAGGGAAAAAAGATTAACCACTGAAGCACCACAAAATATGAAAAATTCATCAAATAGAGCCCAAAATAATAACAAAATCACCATACTGCCTGACGTAAAAGTACATTGGAGCAACACTTCTTTTATTGGCAATGAAATGAAGAAAACAGATAATACCAATTTTCAACTTGATTTTCAAAAGTTTGTTTCTGGAAAAGACGCGGTAAAAGAACAAGAAAAAGAACAAAATAATCCCGATGATATTTCAGAAAATGACAATGTAAGAAAAATACTCAAAAAGGATAGAAAAATGAAGGCAAATTTTTTTTACCATTCAGATGATAGCAGCAGTGGAGGAAAAATAAGTGAAGAAGTCAGAATTGTAAAGAAAAAATCACGCATTACCTCATTTTTTGATGATTCTGATGATGAAAATATTTTTTAATTTACCAAACCCAAAGAACATTGTTAGGAATATAGAACTAAGAAGTTGATTTTTTTAGCATGCTTGAGGCTTTTTTTTGTTAAATATTTATTTTGTATTCATAAGAGAGATTATCTGCCCTGTTTTAAAACGCAGTAATATTTTTGGCGGTATGACATAACTGCAATTAAAAAAATGTATAAGTGTTGTTTCGACAAGAAACAAGAGCTTGCTATAACTCTAGTGATTTTGAATAAGTATGTTATCAAGCAGATATTATTAAGCAGGACAGTTATGTTTCATAATTTATATAATTACGTTACATTAAGTAATTATAATTTTATTATTTAATTCACCTCGTAGATTCTTAAGTAAGACACGACTGATTAGATATCTAAACTTATTTGAATTGCGATAGGAGACTGAATATTTTTTTGTTATGTTTTAAAGAATAAACTCTGATTGTGTAAGACTTACGAGATTTTATTTACTTCATCTAATGATTTTTTATTTATTTATCTTAGATTAATTTCATTACCAGCAATTTTTTTCATTACCTTAGTCCTTAATTTCATTACCAACTCCACTGTTTTCATTACCATCAGCAGTACAGAATTTCATCGGTCAATATCTACTTATGTAATGCGTATAATGTTGTATAAATTACATAAATAGTTTATGTTCTTGATACTAATTCTCGCGAAAGTTGAAAACAAGGAATTGAAAATTTTCTCACATTTCTGTCAGAATTGCACTAAATCATAGAAATACCCACATATGACGAGTGACTAATGTATTGTAAATTGGCTTACACATATTTTTATGTTTTTACATTCTTGAGGGGAATGAGCTGCACTCCGAGATACAGGTTTACACCTAGTTCGGATGCAGAAGTTCCTGTGTTACGAAGTACCGCTGGCATAGTAATAAGACGATTATAATGTCAATTAAGCTCTGTAACAGTGTGTGCAAACTTTTGGTGAATTAAATAAATTATTATTAAATTATTATAATTAAAATTGGAGAAGGGTCTCGAGTCATGTTGCGCAGAAATATTAATATCAACAGAGGGCTTGTCAACGGAGCCATGGGTGTGGTGAGAAAAATCGAATGGCCAGCATTGCGTAGAGATCAGTTGGAGTCTGGAGAGTTACCTAGTGCAGTATATATCGAATTTGACGATAATACAATGCCAGATAATGCTCCAAGTATTGGTGTAAAGATACAACCGACGACTTATTTTTATTTTATTTTATTTTATTTCATTAAGCAATTACAACAGGTAGCAAACATAATATAAATAGATATGAAAAAATACTATAGCATCGCTCTGATTGGTACCCTAACGTAATCGCAAAGCATGATAAACAATATTATTATTATTAAGGTATGTTAAGAGTTATAACAAAGCAATTTTATGACTATTTTCAGACACACATTCCACCATCAATCAATGTATCAGAAAACAATCACACAGCTAACAAATTCTGCAAGTTCTGGAAATAAAGATAAACATATTGATGCCAGTTAGATGAACAAGGCAGCAACGTTCCTTTTGAAGACCACGGCACGGGAATCGAAGATATCAATTTCAGTATTATCACGCGACATTTCATTATAAAGTCGACACATTCTAATGATAGGGTTGTAATAAGAGGTGTTATTTTTGAACACTTGGAGAGTAAACGTGTTCGGTTTGCGAGTACTGTGCCTGGTATTAATATTAATGAGGAAAAGCAAGGTGGATGAATCAAATGTAGAATGTAGGATCTTATGTAGATTTATTAAATCCTGCTGCTTACGACGCTCGTGCAGGGGTATCAAATTAAATTTAGTAAGTCGTTCAGAATAAGATTGAAGTGTTCTCGAAAGGCCATATCTAAAAGAAATCCATTTAACACATTTTCTTTGGACACTCTCGATCCTATCAGAGTGCACTGCGTAACAGGGTGACCAGATTATTGAGCAATACTCCAATACACTTCTTACAAGACTGATGTACAGACATACAAAGCTTTGATGTTTTTTAAAGCCTTTAGTGGCCCTAGCCACAAAACCGAGGAGTTTTAATGCTCTTTTTGTAATGTCCGTATAATGATCACGAAAGGATAGTTGTTCGTCAAAGAGTACCCCGAGATCTCTGACCACGCCTTTACGTTCAAGTGGATGACCTTCAAGGTTATAGTTATAAAAAGTACTGATACGCTTCTTTGTGAAAGTTATAATGAAACATTTGTTTGTGTTTAAGTACATACGATTCATACGACACCAGTCCGAAATGGCGTGAAGATCGCGTTGAAGGGATTCGCAATCAGCGACTGTTTTTATGGTGGTAAATACTTTTAAGTCATCCGCATACAATAGACAGGGACATTTTAACTTGTTGACGAGGTCATTGATGAAGGTCAAGAAAAACAGCGGGCCTAAATGCGATCCTTGTGGTATGCCTGATGTGGTGAATACGGGTAGTGAGAGATACCCTCTTACCGAGACAAGTTGGGTTCTGTTCTTCAAGTACGACTGTATCCAGCGGAACAAGGAACCATGTATGCCGTAAGCTGCGAGTTTTAGCAGTAGTAAGTCATGGTTTACCTTATCGAACGCCTTCCGGAAGTCTGTATAGACAGAGTCCACCTGATCTCCATTGGCAAAAGCAGAGCAAAGATAATTCTTGTATTCAAGCAAGTTGGTAACGGTTGACTTGCCTCGCACGAAACCGTGTTGGCACTGAGATAGGTATGGCTTAAAATGATTATAAATATAATTGTATATAGACGCCTCAAAGATTTTTGCCATACAGGACAGAATGCTTATTGGTCTATAATTGGAACAATCAGACCTGTCGCCATCTTTATAAATCGGTACAACATGAGCAGTTTTCCAGACCTTCGGAAACGTTCCAAGAACTAGCGATCGATTAAACAAGTAATAGAGTGGGGAGGACAGCTCATCACCGCAGTTAACCAGAAAAAGAGCAGGTATTCCGTCTGGTCCAGCACCTTTGTTACGATCAAGGTGTTTTAAAACGTTAAGTATATCCGCTCGTTCTATGTAGATCGTCGATAAAGAAGAGTTACTTTCAATATCGGTGCACTCCGCACAATTATGGGATATCGCTGATGACTGATCAAAGACCGAGCTAAAGAAATTCGAAAACAGTTCGCTAATCATTTGACTGTCAGATGAGACCAGTTCCCCCAATTTCATGGTATGTGGTAACCCATTAGAGCTCTTCTTACTTTTAATAAACCTCCAAAATGATTTAATATTGTCTGATAGTGCATCCTCTGTGGATGATACAGACTGTGGAGTTTTATGCTTTACGAGGTCAAGGGAAGGTGGAAAGGCGTATGCTTCCTATTATATTATGTTGGGCAGTAACAATCCACAAATTACAGGGGACAACATTAGATAGAGCTGTGGTAGATTTAAGTTGTTATTTATTTGCCGAAGGCCAAGCCTATGTTGCCCTAAGTCGAGTGAGGACGCTTGAAGGTTTGGCCATTAGTACGCTAGATCCAAGAAGACATCTAAATAACCCTCATGACCTCAATTCGTAACAAGAATTAAATCGTTTGCGAAATCTTGCACAAGTAAATAACACATCTTAGTTTTAAATTAAGCGTCTGCAGATTTTTCGTAGTTTTGCACTAAAAATCCGGAAACAAGTTACGTAATTAAAATAACTAAAAAACCCGACTGCATAAAAACACTTAAAAAAATACTAAAAAGACCAAAACAAGTCTAGTAGTCCAGACCCATGTAAAGTAATATTGATTAGCTACACCATTTAAATGTTTTCGTGATCGATAAATACATAAAATAATAAATTATAACGTAGAATAAAGTCAATCTTGCAGTCGGGACCCATTCAAAATCGTGACCGTCTCTAAAATTCCCAGTAATGAGAGTTGGTCAGGTGTAGTTTATTTTATATAAAAAACTAGAGAGGCCCCACAATAGAACCCAGTGGTATACCACAGCGCATAATTCTGGGCCCACTCTGTGTTCCATCGATCTTAACTACTTGAGTGAGGTATGATCGGAATATCTCATTAGCTGTTCCTGTAATGCCAATGTCAGATGGTTTCTTTAATAAAAGGTTGTGAAGTTGTGACTAATTGTATCAAAGGCCTTCTTTAAATCTTTGAAGACTCCTAGTGCTAATCGTATTTATCAATGATAACTTTCACTTTTGTTATGAGGTCTACTGCAGCTGACAGTGAGATTTTGGTCTGAAGCCATACTGCTGGTTGTAAAAGAAATTCTGTTCGGAGTAATAAATTTTAAGCCGGTTGTATGATTATCTAACAGTTAGATTTACCATAATAAATAAATTCCTTTTATTAGATAAAAAATAAATTACGCAATTTGCTTTTTGTAATATAAATTATTTTAACGATAACAATAATTGTATTTTGTTTTCTATGTCGGAACGAGTCATGTCGTCGGTCTTACGTCCGGAGGTCGACGCGTGCGCACGTCGCGGCGTCGTGGTCGTGCAGCTGTCACGCGTTTCAATAAAGTTCCACCTACACAGCTACAATTGATACTGCTAACGTTGTTATGTAAATAACGTAACTCGACTAATATGCCTGAGGAGTTTTTTCCGTGGCTTCTCCTCAAGAATAGCACTAAGAGCTCCAAAGGGCGGGCGTTTTGGGGATGTATTGTAATATTGATGAGTTTGACTTCGTCTTCATGTGTTTTTTTTATAACACTAAGGTGGCAAACAAGCAAACGGCACACCTGATGGTAAGCGGTAACCGTAGTCTATAGACGCTTACAACACCATCCATGGGGTATCACTTGCGCGTTGCCGAACCTGTAAAATGAACTATGATGATGTGTTTGAATGTTTGTACCAGCATTAACCACTGTTGTTATCCACAGGATAGTAGTCACCATAATTATCTTTTATCTAGATAATGAAATAGATAGGTATATCGTTTCCCAGATAGTTAAGTAACCACTAATCTATTGGTCTATGTAGGAATGGTACGCAACAGTATCGGTTCTCAGCTAGCTCTATAAATACCTTATTATATTCTTCTCTAAAAAAGGTGCTGCAAAAATGAAGTCGTTTGACGTGGAAAATGAGAACTATCATATGGGCCATCTGATTTGGGACACCTTTAAGTGCCAGCCTGATGCAGTGTGCCAGGTATATTGAGTTTTTTTTTTTGCACTTGTAGTCTCTAGTCCCTATGTATTAGTAGTACCCCACTCCTGTATGCCCTGTTCGCCGGTATGTGTTTTAAGGGTGAACCTACTTGCTACTACTAGGACAAAAATCTAATTACGAGTTGCTACTGTGAAAAAAAAAACAAGTAGCTACCAACCTAGGTTCTTTAAAAATAATGATCCTTCAAGTGCATGTCGGACGCACATTGTATCTAAGGTTCCCTAGTCAAAAGTAAGTTATTTTATATTACCAAGTAGTTTCTATAGCTGATTATGTACAAAGTTTTGAAGAGAATAACTCACCTGAAAAGCATGGACTGGGATGACATATTTAAATCATGCAATAATGTTAATGAGCGAGTAAAAATCTTTTATGAGCTATTATCACAAGCATTCGATCAATTTATTCCGAAATACATGCAAAAGAAAATTAAATTCCCCCCTTGGTTTACCAATTCGCTTATTAGAAACTTATCTGAAAAAGAAAAATATAGACAGAAGTATCGTAAAAATAAAAATCCCCGGGACAGACTCTCTTATGAACTACTCCGCAGTCGCTGCCATAAAATAATAAACAACTGTTACATTGATTATAAACGTAAATTTGAAAAAGAAATAACCAAAAATCCTAAAGCGTTCTGGCGGTTCATCAAAGATAAACGCCGCGGTGAGTCTTGCCTACCCACAGAGATGTTTCTAGATGCCAGGAGAGCCAATAATGGTTCAGAAATAGCAAATCTCTTCGCTGATCAATTTATGTCCGTATTTAGTCGTGAACCCCATATACAAACATTCAACAATTTCTCAGGGAACCACAACACCATTAGTAATATTCAGTTTACAAAAATGGAAGTTCTAAGAAAACTTAAGCAACTTGATTCCTCCAAAGGCCCTGGGCCAGATTCAATACCACCTTCATTTATTAAGCGCTGCAGTCAAGTTCTTTGTTTACCACTACAAATAATTTACAATTCTTCTCTTAACGAGGGAGTTTTTCCTGAAGTCTGGAAAAAGGCTAAAATCACACCTGTCCATAAAAAAGGAGACCCCACAAACGTTAAAAACTACCGACCAATCACAATATTGTCATGTTTTCCCAAAATTTTCGAATCTCTCGTTTGCCCAATCATCACTCACCACATAGATAAAGTTATTTGCACATCTCAACATGGGTTTAGAACTGGCCGCAGTGTGGAAACCAATCTTGTACAGTATGTATCAGATGTAACACTAGCTCTGGACAATAGGTTGGAGGTTGATGCCGTGTATACGGATTTTAGTAGCGCTTTCGACAGGGTTGATCATTCAATGCTGTTGTCGAAGCTTGAATACAATGGAGTACATGGCTCACTACTTAATTGGTTTTCGTCTTACCTATCTCGCAGATCTCAACTAGTTGCAGTAAGTGGGTATGAATCTTACCAATACTATGCTGTCTCAGGAGTTCCACAAGGTTCCCACCTTGCCCCAGTTCTCTTCTCACTTTTTATTAACGACATTACAAGTCAAATTCATAATTGTAAGCACCTAATGTTTGCAGATGATCTTAAAATCTATAAAACCTTAACCTCGGATATTGATACCAGCCTGCTACAACAAGATCTGGATAGAATTGTAGACTGGTGCACCCTCAACCATATGAAATTAAACGTGGAAAAATGTCATCATATACGCTTTACAAGAAAAAAACAAACTCATGCGGTCGCATATAATATAAGGGGTGCTCCAGTTAATACAGTAAACGAAGTGCGAGATCTTGGCGTTATCATGGACAGTAAACTTAGCTTCAGTAGTCATATTGATAATATTGTTACTAGGTCTGCTCAAATGTTAGGCTTTCTTAAAAGAAGCAGCAAAGGACTAAATCTGGTTCGGACTAAAATTATACTGTATAACACACTCGTTCGCAGTAACCTGGAATTTGCAAGCGTAGTGTGGAGCCCACATTATGCAGTCCACTCACAAAGGGTTGAAAGTATTCAGAGAGCCTTCACTAAACATCTAACATACGCCACCAGTAAAATATCCCCGAGGTGTCCATACATTCAACGCATCGAATATTTCAACATTAACTCTCTGCGAGATCGTCGGCGAATACAAGATCTAATGTTCCTTTACAAATTAGCCAATAACATCATTGACTGTGACGAGCTTGTTGCACGTATATCAATTAATGTCCCTTATAAAATACCCAGATACCCTATAAGCAAACCGTACCACGTCCAGAACTCCAAAACCAATATAGGTGTAAACTCCCCGCTCAACAGAATGTGCAGAGAAATGAATTCTTTCATAAAATCTGTATGTAATGCTGATATATACCATGACCCACTTAATTCGTTTAGATCCAAAATCCTGAAGTCTCTGCAAAATAATCATGATTATTTGTAGACTCCGATTGTTTATTTGATTGTTTATTTAATATTAATATTGTCATATAATATGGTGAATGCTGGTTAGCCCGTAATTGGCTAGTGTGTAAGCCCGTTACCACTATATATTTTAATTTATAATATATTGTATACACGAGCTGTGGGAAGACCTAAATAAATAAATAAATAAAAAATAAAAGAGAACGTTTTACAGTATTGGCAGTGCCGTCTTGCATTGGTATTACATGGTACTTATTACTAATCAGTCTATCGGTAATAACTAATCAGTTTACTATAATTACCTACAATTTTACTAGTGCACGTTTTTATCGTCTCTACATCACCCTAAGGTTGCCTGGCAGAAAATGCCGTATGGTATTAAGACTGCCTTTATACCAATTACTGTGCATAAAGTAGGTAGGTATTAATGAATAAATAAATAAAAATAGTCTCCGCTTAACGATTCCTTTCTCTTTCCCAGATAGATGCAATTACAGGAGAGAGCGAGACATACGCATCAGTTCTGGGGCGCTCAATCCAGCTGGCCAAGTGTTTCCGAAAGTTCGGTGTGAAACCTGGAGATGTTCTGGCTCTGGGCGGAAGAAACCACCTGGATATACATATACCATTCTATGCTGCACTCTTTAATGGATTGCCTATTGCTAGCGTTGACTTTCAGTACAAATACAGTAAGTACTCAAAATGACAACACCTGCAGATTCACTTCTAAGTACTGGTCATATAGTACTGAGTATAGTTAAAAAATCAATATGTTGTGACATCACATTACGCGCAAGCGCACGCAGCGCGCGCGTCAGGGGAGTGTGCTGCAGCAGAGGTCGGTAAGCACTCGCAGCGCGCCACTGCCGCCTCACGTACCTATTCGTCATCGTATTTCATTCAACAATTCATAAACAGAACCCCTACAATACCCCTACAATCATCCTCTTGCCCTTGTCCCAATTTATTTAGGGTCGGCGCAGTATGTCCTTTCCTTCCATTCATTTCTGTCAGCCGTCACATCTTCATTCACTGCCTTTTCTATCATGTCCGCTTCTACGAAAACCATCCATTTATTATTTGGCCTCCCTCTGGCCCTCCATCCCTTAGAATCTCTACAATATACGAGTATAATATTTAATAGTAGGCGTGAAGGAAGGGATTTATGCTTTATGAAGTCACTGCTAAATATCCTTCCGATAAACAATAATGTGGTAACATTATTGTGTTCTGTTCCGGAGGGAATGTAGGCAGAGAAATTATTGGGCAACTGAGGTCTAATACTTAACTGCTATTGTTGCTGGTATCCATAAGCTACGACTGCCTTACCATCAGGTGGCCCGTCGGGTATCCTTGTTTGTCGTCATATTAGATCAAAAAAGAAACTTTTTGATTGAAAAAATAAATAATCACGATTCTAATAATATTTGCAGAAGATATAAAAGTCCTGTTCCAAATATGCTGTCCAAGGATAGCATTCTGCCAGAAGGAGTTTCTAGAAGACTACGAGAAGGTTATCGAAGAACTAGGACTAAACACCAAAGTCATCTGCTTCGATGAAGGGAAAAAATCCTTGGCCAAGTTTATAGAAGATTATGACGATAAGGATAATCAAGAACAATTCGTGTAAGTTAATTGATAAAACTGATAAACCTACCTACTTAAATAATATATGTATTATCTTGTTTAGATTTATCCTTAGGTTACGCATCATAATGGACTTTAGTTAGAATTTTTTAAGTAGCAGTCCTTCATCCTACCTTCACTAGCAGTCCGAAGTGTCGGGCATAAAATGCTCATCATCATCATCAACCCACATAACCCAAATACCTACTGTCCCACTGGGCACGGGTCTCCTCTGAGATAGTTCGCCCGTGCCCAGTAGTGGGACTAAAGCCTAACCTCTCTGGTTTAAACTATAGTCCACCATTCGGATTGACTAACTTCACACGTCGTCGAGAAAATATCTCGTGGAGCAGGTTCCCTTACAATGTTTTTCTTCACTGTTTAGTATACTAGTAATTATAATTGATTTTAATACGTACATGATTTCGAAAAGTCAAAGGATTCGAGATTGACAGTCCAATGGTCATGTCATTAGGCTATCACTGCCGCTGCACAGATTACCTATTAGTTTGTTGCAATAGCCTCGCCCTGTATTCTTTGAAGGGAAAGTTTTTGGACCACTGTGAATAGGTAAATGGATATGTAAATGAAGTATTTTTATACAGGCCTGCTGCATTCGACCTCAACACGGTGTATGCCTGGCTAAGAAGCACCAGCGGCACCACGGGCTTCGCCAAACTGGTAGCGATCAAGCACAGGAATTTCTTTAGGAAAGTGGAAGAGTTCAACTTGGCGGAATCTATCTCTACTTTGAAAAATAGTCGGTAAGTCCTTTTTGTGTTTGGGCCTTCTGCGGGCTAAAATCTTACTAAGCTATTAACAAAAAATCATTGAACCTACGAAAATAAAAACTGAAAAGCGAAAAATAAAATAATTAAACCTTTTTACATTTTGTCAGCGCCAAAAAAACTTCACTTCAAAATGAAGAATGATTTTCGTTCATTGTTGATAATTATCGTGTGTTTAATTTTTTGTTAGAGATATTTTTTAATATTTTTTGGTAAAATAATATGACTTACTGCAAAACTTCTGTCTGCCTTCGTAGTCCAAGTTTAGATCATAAACCTAATAATTACACATTCTATTTATTTAATAGGTTCTTCATACATAAAACAAAATTATTGTACAAAGGGGGACTTAATACCATTAGGAATTCTCTCCCAGTCAACCTTAGGGTGATGCAGAGACAAAACATGGTAGTAGGTGCACTAATAGTGGAAACAAAGAAAGATGAGGAAAATAGTTATACCTTGGGATTATTAAACATTAATTTTGGATTTTTTTAGCGGAGGAAGCAGTGAGACCAAGTTGGCTCTTATTTTAACACAAATACACGCAATTTCGGCGTTCAAATATGCGGTACTTTCGCCGTTGAGGTCGCAAATCAAAGTGCATTCATCAGCTCCACTTACTACGGAGCACATCATTGATATTATCAATAAATACAGGGTAAGTTACACAATATCAGTTTTAGTTACGACCTTGGAGGAAGGTAGACGCTATGATGAAATGAAATGCTACGTGTTTGATTATTCACTCTACTATCCCACATTAGCTCCTCATGATGTATGATGATGTACTTCATCACCATCATCTTCCTGCCCTTGTCGCAATTTATTTGAGGTCAGCGCAGTATGTCCTTTTCTTCCATTAATCTCTGTCAGCCGTCACATCATCATTGACTCTCTTTTCTATCATGTCCGCTATAACACAATCCATCCATCTCTTTTAGTGAGCCTCTCTGTTGAGCGAACAATTGAGATAGCCTGTGTGGAATTAGAGCGGTTTATTGTATTAAGTGTATACAGACCTCCTTCAGGATTGTATGATTGCTTTGAAAGGATAATGGATGAAGCACTCCATAAAGCTTGTAAATGTAATAAATTTATTATAACATGTGGTGATTTTAATGTCAATTTATTAGAAAATTCAGGATTAAGTATTAAAATTAAAAACCTTTTCCTATCATACAATCTTACTAATTTATTCCTGGAGCCGACTAGAATAACGGTTTCTACTGCTACATGTTTGGACAATATATACACAGATGTTACACCTGACCACAGGGAAATTATCAATATGTTAGATTCTGACCACTCCGGACAGATGATTAGTATCCCAAATCCTATTAAACAAGTAGTTAAAACGGATATTACTATAAACCCAAAAACTGCAGGTCGCTTGGAAATGTTTAAAACCAAACTTAACAATAAATTACCATTTTTGCCTTATGATCATAACCCTAATAAATTATACGAGGCCTATTTTAAAACATACTGTACAGAGTTTGATGCCTCATTTGTCCCCAAGACGATCACAGTTAATGGAAACGCTTCTTTCGGTGAATGGGCAACCATAGGGATTCATAAAAGTAGAAGGCGGCTGTATGAGCTCTATAATGAGCGCATTTATATAAACCACGCTGATTTCAATCTCTATGTAAGAAATTATTCAAAATTATTTAAAAAAGTTTGTTTTATAGCCAAGTCCCGTTATTTAAGCTCAAAAATAAAAAATAGTAATAATGTAATCAGAACAACTTGGAAAATTATTAATACTGAAACAGGAAGAACTAGCAGTCGAAATAGCGACTATAGTCTTAAAATTGGTGACAATGTAGTATCAGCAGACTCACAGGTTGCTTCAGCATTTGAACAGTTTTTTGCAGACATCCCTATTTCGACTACTAAATTACTGAACTCGTCCCCCGCTGTTGCTGAATCATTGCTTAAAGAAAATGTTGATTCATGTGATATTGAATTTCAATTTTGTCATGTCAATTACAGTGATATAATAAAAACTTTTAATACTTTAAATGTAAAGAAGACTACAGACTTGTGGGGTAATTCTGTTGACGTTGCCAAATCTATAATCGATATTGCAGCACCTACTTTAGCCCTTATTTTTAATGACTGCATCGACTGTGGTGAATTTCCTGATCTTATGAAAATTAGCAAGATAATACCTTTGTTTAAATCAGGTAGCACATCTGACCCCACTAATTTCAGACCTATTTCAGTGTTACCTACGTTTAGTAAAATTTTCGAAAAAGTAATGTTGAATCAAATGCAAAGGTTTTTTCTTAACAATAAATTATTACACAGTAAACAGTTTGGATTTACAAGGGGTCGTTCGACAACCGATGCTGGTGTTGAACTTTTAAGACACATATACAGTGCCTGGGAGGATTCATACGATGCTTTGGGTATATTTTGTGATCTGTCCAAGGCATTTGATTGCGTCCTTCATGAAACTTTAATAAGGAAATTGCACCACTACGGTGTTAGGAACGCTTCTCTGAATCTTCTTACTTCGTACCTGTGTAATAGGATTCAGAAAGTGGACGTCAATGGAAAAAGATCCCCCGGGTCAGTCGTTACTATGGGAGTTCCGCAGGGCTCAATTCTTGGCCCATTTTTATTTTTAATCTATATTAATGACTTGCCTTATCTTATAAGGGACAATCATGAGGTAGTGCTGTTTGCAGACGATACTTCTCTTTTATTTAAACTGAAACGCCAGCAACTGGCAACTGACGACGTAAACAGCGCTCTGTCCAAAGTAGTGCACTGGTTTAATGTTAATAATTTGTTATTAAATGAAAAAAAAACTAAATGTATTAAGTTCTCAACGCCTAATGTGAGACAGGTGAAAACCAGTGTACTCATAAATAGCGAAGAGTTGGACCTTGTAGACTCCACTGTGTTTCTAGGCATTACTTTGGATTGTAAGCTTCAGTGGGGCCCACATATAGATAAGTTATCAAAAAAGCTCAGTTCTGCAGCTTACGCCGTGAAAAAAATACGTAGCTTAACTGACGTCGAGACAGCTCGCTTAGTATATTTTGGTTACTTCCATAGTGTAATGTCGTATGGTATTCTGTTGTGGGGGAATGCCGCCGATATACAGAATATTTTTGTGCTGCAGAAGAGGGCTATTCGATCAATTTATAATCTAAGCCCCAGAAGTTCACTAAGAGAAAAATTTAAAGAGATTAATATTATGACTGTTTCTTCCCAATATATTTATGAAAACTTAATGTATGCGCATAAAAATATTAATCTCTTTTTTAAATATAGTGATATCCATAATATTAATACTAGGAATAAAGATAGGTTTGTTGTTCCTTCAACCAGGCTCCAGAAAATCAGTAATTCGTTTAAATGTCAATGTATATGCTTTTACAATAAAATCCCAAGTCAAGTGCAAAAATTGAGCTGCAATAAATTTAAGACATTTATTAAACAAAGACTTTTTAAAAAGGGTTACTATAAAGTTAACGACTACATAGAAGATAAAAATGCTTGGGATTGAGCTGCTCTAATGAACCGGGTTATTAATGTATTACAATTGAATTTAAGTATTTTAGTCAGTTGCACATAGATTGATAAAGTAACCTTAATTGACATCTTCTTTAATTTATGTGAGATGTATGTTGACATATTTATTTGTGATTTTGATATTGACATCTATACATTTGACATGGAGCAATATTTATTAACTGAAATTTTTTATAAATAATTTATTTCATATAAAGTATGAGAGTCGTGCAGCCATTGATGTTGCATATATTGATATGCATTATAATGACTTAAAATTACATTGTGCCCTTCAGTTGCCTAGCAGTCTGAGCTTGTCATGCTCACTAAAATGTCCTGCTGATGGTGGCGTAGTGTGTCGGGTCGTTTTATTCCCTGCAACATGGTTGAGTCGAACGACGCCGATACACACGTCATACTCGTGAACGGGTGCCGTCTGTCGGGGCTGGTCAGCTCTTACTGTCAATGGCAATCTCTTTAATTATTATTATTATTTTTCCTTTTCTGTTTAGTAGACTAGATTAATTCAATAGTACGCATCAAGCTGCATTGCTCTCTTGGACGTCTGACATAACAATGATTTATATTAATTTGATATCAGCAGACATTACTGAAATTATTACTGTGATTATATATACATTTTTTTCTTACTATTTAATAATGTTCAACTATAACTAATCTAACTGTAAATGTGAGTACTTTGTAGGCTAAATTTACATACTCAGCTTTGAACAGTCTGGTGGCTTTGAACCTTTTTTTATGTGGCCTACGCAAATGTGCCTCTGATCTGGTATCGTCGTGCGACGGGTTGTTGAGCTCCCTAAATTATGGTTGAGCTACACAATGACTGATGCATGCGTGCCGTCAGTGGGGACTGGTCTACTCAAAGCCGCTATGGCTCTTTCTTCAAAAGGCCATTTCAGACTTTGCCCTACATTGTAAGACACATATTTGTTACTATACATTGTCTGGACTTTAAAAGAGACTATGATTCTCTGAGTTTGTTTCGGCGTTTCTTCTCAGAGAAATGCCGAAGCCATCTAGCTTAAAAAAATATGTACTTAAAATATTGACTTGTAAAAGTGTCTTTAAAAGATCAGAAATAAATATCATTTCATCATCATTTCTTCTTTGGCCACCCTCTACTCATGATGATGTACTTAATAGGGTATTTTCCATTTTTTTTTAAATAATTTAATAATAATTAAAAAAAAATATATAATAATTTTCATAATTTAAAGATTGGGACGAACGATTTAACAGAAAAATAAAAATAAATTAATGAATGTATTTTTTTCTCCATTAAATCAATCCATCAAATCAAAAATTTATTTTTAATGATTTTTAAATTTTCCGCCAAAAAGTTCGGACCAATGACGTATACTGTGTTACGTCACTGATGTGTTCCTACTACACATATCTGTCTATCCCTTCGCGGAATACAGGCAAGATCGCACGCTATACATATAATGTTAATTGTTCTTATGATTTATCTCGGGAAGTTAGTAATTCTGAAAATTTGCAATTATTGGCAAAAAGCCTTCCAAACGGCTTATAATCAATCAAAGCAATCTCTCCCGTGAGTGTTATTTCGGATTCAACGCTGAAATCGACAAAAAAAGTCAACTGTTCCAATACAATACATTTTGTGGAGTTAACATAAATGTATTATTTTATTAACATAAAACTTCCATTTCAGCCCACATTAATGGTGACGACTCCTGCTGCCGCGTCTCTCATATTAAATAGTGACATGAAATGTGACTTCAGTTGTTTTGAACGCATCATACTCTTGGGATGGAAAGTGGACAGAAATCTTTTTACAGGGTTAAGGGTAAGTTCGTTTTATTCATTCATTTTTAGTCGGAAATCAATATTTTATTTCTTAAAAGTAGCTTCAGGCCGCTGCGCTGCATTGGCGAGCGGTCTGATGGCAGTCGCTCCGCTTTGTCGCTTTGGACAATGCCGAGACAAACCAACATGATTTCATCAACCCATATACTGTCCCAACTGCTGGACACGGAACGAGAGGAATTAGGCTTCAGCCCACCACGCTGGCCTAGTGCGGATTGGCAGACTACACACGCACTCGAGAAAATCTCTAAGGCATGCAGGTTTCCTCACGAGGTTTACCTTCACCGTTCAAGTGAATAACAATTCATTATTAATACGGACATGATTTCAAAAAGACAGAGGTGCGTGCCTCTGATTCGAACTTGAGATATTCGAATTGGCACTCTATACACTGTGTCATACCACTAGGTTATTACTGCTATTACAACATGATTTAAAGAATACTAATTAGGTACCATACCTTATTTTGCAATGTGATTTTATCCAGGGGAGGTCGCAGGGTATGTCGGATTCGTCCCTACTAAGAACCGCACTAACCTTCACTTGCCATTGAGATCTGTTAAATTCGCAACGACCATGATAGGCTTTGTCCAACATTCCCCTTCAATTGGACCATTATTCTCCAGCGTTAAATATACTTTTTTGTTTATTCTTGTTTACAATAAAAGTCTATAGGTATCCTATATTTTTTTCCACAGAAAAGAATGCGGCCAGATGCTATGATTGCGGAGAGATATGGCCAGACAGAAAATATAGGACGATGCTTGGCAATAGCCCCGAAGGGGCCCATCGGGACTTGTGGCAAGGCACTGCTGACATTACCAGTCAAGGTACTTGCCTTACAGCCTTACCATCCACCTTCTGGACTGAAACTGAGTAAAGTACGAGTACAGTACAATGTAACTGTAGCCCGTACTTCAATGAAGTTACGCAAACGGTTGCGGTGGCGAAGCTCTAGCGCGGTCGACGCGTGAAATCTTACTCACTCTCTTACGTTTCATCAATATCTAATTATGTCCGGCTACAGATGCACATTAGACTGGGGAAGATGAAGACTAGTTATAAGATAACGTATAAATAATATCTAATCTTATTTTTAGCTGGTGGATCTTAAGACGGGCAGAGATATAACAGAACCGAACGTGCCGGGTGAACTATGGACTAAAGGACGTTTCTCTGTGAGTAGCCGAATTCTTGCCCCACAGATTAAATAATAATTAGAATTAAACAGATTAAATAGTTACCTTACCTACATGATATTGCGGTATACGTCAAATGTCATTACATAATCTATACATTTTTATAAATTTAGATCATCATCATCATCCCATATACTATCCCACTGCTGGGCACGGGTCTCCTTTCTCAGAATATGAGGGATTAGGGTATAGTCCACCACGCTGGCCTAGTGCGGGTTGGCAAACTTCACACGCCGTCGAGGTATTCTCTAAGGCATGCAGGTTTCCTCACGATGTTTTCCTTCACCGTTTAAGTAACTTGTGATAATTAATTATTAATACGCGTCATGATTTCGAAAAGTCAGAGGTGCGTGACTTGGGTTCGAATTCAAAACCTTCGACTTGGCAGTCCAATGGTCATACCATATGGCACGTCAACAATCTATACTTCTATAGTAATATTATAAAGAGATAAAGTTTGTGAGGTTGTAGGGGGTATACTCTGAATCTACTGAACCGATTTTGGAAATTCTTTTACCAATAGGAAGCCACATTATTTGTGAGTGTCATAGGCTATAATATGTATAATATATGCAAGTTATTAGGTAGTAGGTACGCTGCAAGTTATTCTCCTAGAGATCTGACTGGCCCATTGCCACTTCAACGTGCTAATCCTTTATGCTATGTCAGCTACTTTGATTCTCTGACGGAAAACAATGCGAATTCTATAACTCAGTGAGAACCTAGAGTGGTATGGTGAGAGCTACAAGAATAGCTCTCACCATAGATCGCTGTGTGATTTTAAACTTTACGGACCAGTTACTTTAATTCTTTTAGGAATACTACAACAACCCAGAGGATACAGCGAAAGCTTTCTCCGAAGACGGCTGGTACAAGACAGGGGACCTAATGTACAGGGATGAAGAGGGATACTACTTCTTCGTTGAGAGGCTGAAGATGCTCATCCAATACCGCTTCTTTACTGTAAGTGAATCTTCCTTAAAGATCATTTTGAATATTATCCAATACTAAGACACTTTTTTTGAAGCTGGTTTCTGTGTTGGGTATTTGGCGATACCAGTACTTATAGGGACGGTTACTAAAACTTTTAATTTAAAATATACAGATATGTATATTAGTACATCCATCCAATGCCAGCCACCTTCTTCAAATCGTCTGTCCATCGTGTCGCAGGGCGTCCCACACTACGCTTGCCCAAACGTGGTCTCCACTCTAACACTCTTCTGCTCCACAGATCGTCAGTGCGTCTGCAGACATGGCCGGCCCACTTCCACTTCAGCGTGCTTATTCTTCGTGTATAATATATATATGGCTACATACTAGGCATATATAATACATAATCAAAAAATGTATTCAATTTGGACTCTTCATACAAGGCATGTTTGTTAGGCATTTAATGAAAATGCTCTTAGATGACTCCATAACAAACTGCATTTCCAATATAAGAGTTTCCAGTGGAGCTTTCTGCTGAAGAAGTCAGCTTATACTGGTTATGTACTTATACAGCTCGTGTACATCATAACTTATTAGTAATTATGTCCTCTTCTTTTTACAGATAATTCCCCTTAAGCTGGAGACAATAATCCGCGAGCACCCGGACGTGGTCGACGTGAGCGTGACCAGCATTCCTCATGAGGAAGACGGAGAACACGCCGTCGCCTGCGTCGTAAGGAGAAAGGGATCTAACCTAACTGCGGATGAAGTTAAGGAGATGGTTGCTAGTACGTATGAGTATAGTATTTAGAAAGATTAAGGTGGTAGCATTCTTAAAATATAACAATAAGCTAAACGGCGCGTATTTCCAGATGGTGGAGGATTAATATTATAATATGGCATCACTCTCTGCAGATAAGCAGTGATAGCCTAGTGATATAACCATTAGACTGCCAAGTCAAAGGGCTCGAGTTCGAATTTGAGACACTTCTGACGAAATCGAATTAATAATTAATTATCATTTGCCTAAACGGTGAAGGAAAACATCGTATGCGTTAGAGATTTTTCTCGACGGTGTGTGGACTCTACCAACCTGCACTAGGCTGGCGTGGTGGACTATAGCCTAATCACTCTCATTCAGAAAGGAGACCCGCGCCCAGCACTGGGACAGTATATGGGTTGATGATGATGATGATGATGAAAATCACTTTCGAATGACAAATAACAAAAAGAGAATGGGCTATTTAAAAAATTTGGTTCTTAGATTACCTTATGTTACTTTTGCCGATGAATCACTATGATATATTTTGGTCTTAGGTCAGTTATCCGACTCGGAAAGACTCCGAGGTGGCGTGGTGTTCATGGATCAGCTGCCTTTAACCTCGATGGGGAAGTACGCGCGAGGCAAGCTACTTCAGATGGTGTTGACCGCACACAGGGAATAGGATGATGATTCCAAATTATAAAGAACAAGGTTCACGGGAAATAAAAGAAGTGGGAAATTTGAAATTTTGAAGTCTTAGCTCGCTGGGGCCGTAAATCGTGTAATCTGTAAAATGATTTCATTAAATAAAATAAATCGGTCTCTTAAATAAATCCTCTTAGTACCTAGTGTTATGTTTTTTTTATACCACTAAGGTGGCAAACAAGCATACGGCCCATCTGATGATAAGCGGTTACCGTAGCCCATAGACGCTTGTAACACCAGGAGTATCATTTGCGCGTTACCGACACTGTAAAACGAAAGAGGAATAGTTGGGTTGGCAGTATAAGGGTCAAAGTCCCCCCAATGTGTCCCCAAAGTGCCCCCCTCCCCCCAAATACACAACGTTTCCTCGCGGATCTCTCGGATAGACTCCGAGGTGGCGTGGTAATAATGGATCAGCTGTTTTAATTTTAGAATTATGAGGTTAAGTGCAAGTCTAAGATCAGTCCAATATATTTCTCTACATAAATTTTATTTTATAATTGGTTATTTATCTTCATTGGTGTGATATATTTTTTTATTTTACCGTAAATATAGTCCAGTTTTGATATATTTATAATTAGCCGATTGCATTGAAAAATGCGTCTTTAATGATAGAATCTATATCAAGAATAGCCCAAGTAGAATAGAGCTCCGAGCGGTGACATCGGCGTATAACGTTATGTTTCCTTCAAACCCGAGTTCTTTTATGTTATTTATATTAGCAGCCCGGAGTTCGGTGGCATTAAGCGGGGACCTAAACATACCGATAAGCTTTGGGTGTACATAAGGACACATATACCTTACCTATTTATTACCCGACTGCCGAAGGAGGAGGGTTACGTGTTTGACGTGTATGTATGTATGTATGTCCGTTCCTATGTCCGCTCGTAACTATTCAACGGTGCAACCGATTTAGATAAATGATACCTCATTAGATTTGTCTTGATGGTGTGCGTTCGCGCAGCGGAATGTTGTTGAATTTAAAGATTTTAATTATGCAGATATTTAGTGTATGACGTCGTATAATTGTGTATGGTAAAAAAAAAATTGTGCACGCAGCCATTGTTGAGAAATTCACCAAAAACTGATTCCGCTGGGCGAACGTTGTCCTGGCGGAGCTCTTTTTAATCCATAGACTTTAGAAGAAAAAAGATGTGTCCAAAAATTAGTGTGTATTTGTGTATGTATGAACAAAATTAGTGCATGCATAAACTTCGGAGAAATTCAAGTTTCCGCTACGCGAACGTTTGGCCATTAGCTAGTTTTCATATAAAGCGCTTACATAGAGAGCTGTAGATTTTTACATACATTGTTTTGAATTTGTGTATATTTGTTTAAAAAACAGAATTTAGAAAAAAACGTAGGGCTGAAAAGATAAAAATATAAACGTAAAATACGCTGATTAGGTCTTAGTTCTTAAAGTATGCACTTTGGGGTCTAGATTTTCACGTTTATACAAACCTTGTAAGTGTCTGCAACATGTTGCCAAGTATCAATGATGTTCCTTTAGTAATTAAAGAGAGACTTAAATGTGTTTTAACTAAAATAGGTTTAATAAACGATTATGAAAACTAGCTAATGGCCAAACGTTCGCGCACCATTCTTCATGGCCTGATCATGGCAGGTCTTGGAAAGCTAAATCTGCAATAATTTCCATTTTTGAGGCAACTTATGGACCAAAACAAATTTTCATACCGGATGATCCCAATAAGACTGGAGAAATACTGTCTACAATTTCATTCCCCCGCGCGCACCTCTGCAAGCCAGACGTTTGATGTGTCATCACAGTGCTTTTAAATTTAATACCCTGTAATATCGGTTTATTTCTTGCTGTTACTTACAATAACGGTCGCATATAACACCACACTAAAGAAAGTGCAAATAAACAGAAGTTAAATCAGTGTTCTGCATTGAAAATTATATTTAAACTTTATAAAATCTTGTGCAAAACGTGTTCTCATTAGTGACTGTGACATTCACACCAATCTAAAGGTCGATCACTGAAGCTACTATTAAACCTGCATGATATAGTTCCCATTTTCGACAAGTCTTGCAACCATCGCTTGACTAAGTGCCGCAGCGCTCGACCCGAGGTGCACTGCGGATCGAGTTCGAACCCGCCGACAAGAAAAACTTTTTGTAATAGTCTTGGATTCTTCATATTTTCTACAAATTACAAATGCCATTGAAGAGAACTCCACCGAAAGCGGCGAATGAGTCATTATATCACTCCGAGCCAGACCTGCATTCCTGCGTTGTTCCTTTACCACAAACCGGTAATAACATAACTCAACGGTTCAAACGGAAACATCAACAGGGTGATGATATTTCTGCATTTATGACAGAAATGAAAAAAATGCTTCAAGATTTCACAACTCAACAAGAAGCTAAGTATAATGCCCTTCTCACTAAGGTTACCGAGATAAAGGAGCAATATAGTGAAATATCTTCAACATTAAGTTTTCTATCTGCGAAATATGATGATATAAAAACTCAAGTATCAAAGTTAGAAACGGAAAGTAATGAAAAAAGAGGCTATTTGCAAAGTTTGGAGGATAAAAAATATGGAGGTATACAACAAATCATCGTGTATTGAAATAAGAAATATCCCAGAAAAGGCGAAAACAAACTTTCCCTCAGTAATATGATTTTAAATGTAGGTAAAACGCTAAATATTGATATTCATGAGTCTGAAGTTCGGGATGTCTACCGCCTAAAACCTAAAATTCATTCAAATAGTAATGGAAGTGGTACTATTGTGGTCGATCTAACAACAGTCATCAAGAAAGACTGCATTATTCAAGCGTACAAAACCTATAATAAAAAGCATAAAGACCATAGATTGAATACTACTCACTTAAAAGTCGATGGGCCACCAAAATTTGTCTTTATGTCTGAGCATCTGACGTACAGGAAAAAACGATTATTTTTCTTAGCCCGTGATTATGCTAAAACAAATGATGTGCGGTACTGCTGGACATCATATGGGAAGATATACATCCGCAAAGAAGAGGGCCAACCAGCTAAGAGAATTGATACCGAACTAGACCTAATTAAGATGAAAAACATTACTAATGCTTCTTCGATGCTACATGTTGCTTGAACGGGTACATCAGTTCTACGCTATCGCTTACGAATATAACTTAGTATTGTTACGAGCTGGGGTTCGGGATAAATTAAATGACACCAATTTAACCGATAAACAATCAAAACTTTAATTGCTCACACGAATACAAAACACAAATCACCAGTATGTCGCTATACTAGTTCACTTCACAATTCACTATCGCACTGTAGTCACTTCGTAGTTCGCTTCGATCTTCACTTGTTCGTGTCCACAATTGAACTGCCTTGCCGGCCCCTTAGGACTGCTATTTATATGGCTCAGAAAGTTCCAGAATCGAATAATCCCGAAAATGCTACAAAAAATACGAGTAGGTACTCGCGCGCCTATTGTTTCGCGGGCGTTGACCTCGGCCTATTGTGTCGCGAGCCGTGTGTCCTTGAGGTATTGTTATAGGCACTTATAGATATAAGTACCTACCTATACCTACGCGAGTGTCGAGATTAAACTTCCACGCGTTTCTAGAACCTTCGTGAGCCATCTCAGTCGTTCTATTACGTATCCGGCGTAACACTGCCCCCTCCTAAGACATGCTCGTCCTGAGCATTATTAGATCCGTTATATCGTGCCAAGCGATCCACATGAACGATCTTCGCAGCACCTCTTTGTCCCTTTTGAATTCGGTAGGTGACATCGTTGATCTTAGTCACGACTCGGTAGGGACCGTCCCATTTTGGCTGTAACTTAGGTGACTTTCCTTTGCTGCGCACCGGGTTATGTAGCCACACTAGCGAACCTTCGTCGAAGCCTTCATTGTTCATCTTGCGGTCGTAGCGGGTCTTCGTTTTCTCGGACGTTTGTTGCCCTGACTGTCCGACGTGCTCTGAACTTCCTTTTCGTACTTCACTAAAGTCTGTTTTTAAAGTTCGCAAGGGTACCTTTACCTGTACTACAGCCTCTTTCCGGTCATCTTTGTACTTGCCATTTCCGTTCATCCTCCAATTTTCAAAGCAAGGTCTGCTCGGGAACCTCTCACTGGATCTTCGTTTCGGGCAACTCATCCGGAGGTGACCTCTTTCTCCGCAGAGGTGACATCTCGGAGCGGCCGATCTATTCCTTTCCTCATTAGGTCGATCCTCCTTCTGTACACGACCTTTCCAGCAACCAGCCTTAACGTGGCCTTTCTTACCACAGGAGTAGCATCTAGGTCCTGTTACAATCTTCTTAACACGATAGGTTTCACAGTCATGTCTTGCTGCCTCCACCTCCAAGGCATGAGCCACGGCGTCCTTCAACGTTTTAGGGTGCGCTAGTCTCACCGAAGCCCTTACCTCGATATCTTTTATTCCGTTGATGAACGCATCTACCAGGATAACGTCAATAAGTGCAGGCTTAGAGCGGTACGCTTTCCGGACCAATTTCTCAATTTCCAGAGACCACTGCTGTAAGGTCTCTGCATTTCCCTGTACACGGCTCTTCAACTGAGCACGAAACACATGTTCGAGGTGTGCGTCACCGTATCTTCTTGCTAAGATCTCAACCACCTGCTCATAGGTCACATCCTTCCCGAGAACCTCTAGAACAGTCAAAGCTTCATTGCGAAGACTTAAAATAACTGCAGTCATGGCCTGTTCGTTTGTCCACCCATTTGCCTTCCTAACAGCTTCTAGTTGAATCTCATATGCCGACCACGAAGACGTTCCGTCGAATGGTGGCAACTTGAATTCACAACGTGAAGGCATCGTGGAACCACCAACCACAGGAGTCACAATTCTGTTTCCTGCCTTGAGATCACTTAAAGTCTTCTTTATATCAGATATTTCCACTTTGGTTTCGGAAATCCAACTGTTGTGCTGCTTAACTTGCTCTTTCACCTCCTTGAGCTCTTTGCCAAATGTCGCGTGAACATCCTTTAAAAAGTGCATTTGGTCTTCTTTATCACGCTGTAATTGCTCCTGCAATTGACGCGTCTGCTCCTCCTGCTTACGGGCCTGCTCCTCCTTGTCTTTTTGCAACTGCTCCCGCAGTAGGCGGGCCTGCTCCTCTTGCCGGCGGGCCTGTTCCTCCTGCTTGCGGGTTTGCTCCTGCATCAGCGCCATCAAAGCTGACAAGTCAACGGCAGGCGCAGGAAGGGCTCCAGATGGACCAGCGACTGGATCTAACGTCGGCTGCCGAGAGCCCGAGGGTTGTGACGGAGAATCTCCAAACCGTCTCTGGTCCATCTCTTGCTGCCGCTGACTCCTGGTACGAATACCGTCCGTGTCTTCCTTCGGTAGAACTGGCATAATTTATTTATCCCACTACTTCTGACACCAATTGTTACGAGCTGGGGTTCGGGATAAATTAAATGACACCAATTTAACCGATAAACAATCAAAACTTTAATTGCTCACACGAATACAAAACACAAATCACCAGTATGTCGCTATACTAGTTCACTTCACAATTCACTATCGCACTGTAGTCACTTCGTAGTTCGCTTCGATCTTCACTTGTTCGTGTCCACAATTGAACTGCCTTGCCGCTCATGGAGACTTCGCTGCGCCCCCGCCAGGGGGCGCGCGTGTCGGGCCACGGGGCTCTGCCCCTTTCCCGAAGGATCATTCTCCGCCCGTGAAGACGGGCGGGTCCTTGGGTGGCCTAGTTCGGCTAGGCATTTTATTAGCGTGCGGCCGTCCGGCCGCTACGCTACTAGTATGAGTATCTGTTTACCTATAGTGTACTGTGGGAGCGCCGCGGAAAGCGTTCCGCTATCTTCACGCCACCTCGGCGGTCGGGCCCCGCCAGGTGAGACTCCCGGTTGCCCGGGAGAGGCCCGGCGAGGGACGACCAGCGACAGAGGTGGCGACTTTGGGGCGCTCCCCACAGTGGATGCGGGGCCCCGCCCGTGACGTTTCCAGAGCAAGCCGGTTGCGCTCGGTACAGGAGCCCGTGGTGTGTGTATGAACGGTTTGTACATGTGAGTAGCACCGCTCAGTGTTTGCGTTGGAGGTGCGCGCCCGCGCGGCACTTTCAACGCGTGAGTTTAGGCGTCTGTAACGTTATGAGTGTCTGTTATGAGGTGCACGCCGTGCCTATATTAACTTAGCACACGTCGCGCACCTGATGCATGTAGTGAATGTGGAGTGTTTATGTTTGAATAAGCCGCGTGTAGGTGAAAACGACTTACTCAGGCGTCAAGTCCGGGTTGGTGGGGGGCAGCGTCCGCAAGCAGGTCGCGCGGCAGGCGTTTCGCGTCGGGTGGGCGCGCGTGCCACGGCGCCAGGCCCTTGATGTGGGTCCAGGCCGATGCGTCGGCTCGCGCGAACATATTTTTGGCCAGCCTGGCCACGAAGTCGTCCAGGCTCTCGAGCTTCATATCCCGCTGGATGATGTCATTCCTCACGAAGCGAGGAGCGGCTACGATGGTGCGCAACACCTTGCTCTGTTGCGCACGGAGTGTCTTCTTGCTCGACTCGCTCGTGAGGGCGAGCCAAGCTGGGGCGGCGTACGTCAACACTGGGCGTATGTACGTCTTGTACACACCCAGCTTGACACGTAGCGGGAGGCGGGATGTGAGCACTGGGCGGAGGAGAGCGCGGGCTGTCCCTCCCTTCGCGGCGACCTTGCGGACGTGCGGTCCCATGCAGAGCCGACGATCAATGGTGACGCCCAGGTATGTTACCCGGGGCGACCACGTGATGTCGGCCCTGTGTAGTTGTAGGGGCGTTGGTGGCGGTCCGGATCCGGTGACCAGCGCCTGTGTCTTACTCACGTTCACCGAGAGCCTCCACTTGGAGAGCCAGTCGGGAAGCAGGTCTAGGGCGCGCTGCATTTTGACGGCCGCGTGCCCCGCGTTCAGCGAGGTGGCAATGTACGCGGCATCGTCAGCGTACAGCGCGAGCGTCGTGTCCCCCGTGGTGGGGATGTCGTCCGTGTAGCGTGAGTAACACACCGGCGAGAGGCAACTGCCTTGCGGGACTCCGGCTGCCACCGGATGGGCGCTGGAGAGCGCGTCGTCGACCGCCACTCTGATGGTCCTGTGGGCAAGGAAAGAATGGATTACTTTGACTATGCGGCGGGGCGTACTCGTCGTCGACAGCTTGTACAGCAGACCGGCGTGCCAAACACGATCAAACGCTTTTTCCATGTCGAGGAATACTGCAACTGCCTGCTCCTTCTTATTCACTGCCGCTGTCAGCAGGTGCAGTACCCTCGACAGCTGGAGCGTCGTGCTGTGTTCCGCGCGGAACCCGAACTGCTCTGGGCGCGGTGTGATATGTGGTGTGAGATGTCGCAACAGGAGTGATTCAAACACCTTGGAGATGGTCGGAAGCAAGGTGATTGGCCGATAGCTCTCTGGCCGCATCACGTTTTTGCCCGGCTTGGGCAGCATAATGACGCGCCCCTCCTTCCAGGCGCTCGGGAAGGTCCCCGTGCGCAGGATCCCCGTGTACAGGCGCGCCAACGTTGCCACGGTCCGGTGCGGCAAGTGGCGCAGCGCTGTGTTGGTGATCCCGTCAGCTCCGGGGGCCTTCTTCAGTTTCGTCCTAAGGATGGCGCGTCTAACTGCGCCGGGGGAGAAGTGGATGGGTTCTTCGTCAGAGGCTATCGGCGTGGCGAAGTAGTCTCCAAGGTGCCTCTCGACCATTGCGACATGCTCATTGTCGTCGGTCGGGTTCGGCTGGAATTGACGCTCCAGGTGCTCAGCGAAGATTTCCGCACGGTCTGCTGCGACGTATTTCACTGCCCCGCCGCTGTCTAGCAGGGGGCGCACTGGAGCTGGGGTATTCGTTAGATGGCGGCACAGTCTGTGTATTGCCGGCCAATCGCCTTCCGCGGCATCTATGTGTGACTCCCAGCTCTCGGAGTTGTGCGCCCGCAACTCGGCCTTAACCCTCTCCGCGAGACGGTTTAGCTCTGTTTTGAGCGTCGGGCAGCGTGTTTCTTGCCACCGCTTGCGGAGGCGCCTCTTGGTTATGATTAACCTCATTACGCGTGCCGGCAGGGGCGGTAGCAACTGTCGCCCCTGCGGTGTTGTGGAGTCGGTGGCTGTGGTTGCTGCTTCCAAGGCTTGTTGGATGCAAGCGGTGACCTCGGCTGTCAGCTCCTCTACGTCTGCGGGGGCAATGATAGGCCGAGTTGGAGTGGTGGTTTCCATTCTTTCCTTGAACGCGTTCCAGTCCGTTTTTCGACGTGGCGCGGGAGGGGCGAGTCGGGTCGGCATTCCCGACACGATGACGAGCACGGGCTGATGGTCCGACTGGTACTCGTCATCTATCACCTGGTGCGTGATCTGATAGCGTGGCCCTGTATGTATCACGATGTCCAGCACGTCCGGTAGGAAGCTCGGTGTGTCCGGGTAGTGGGTTGGCGTCTCAGGGCCGGACACCGCGTACCCATGGGCCTCCGCGTCTGCGAAGAGCCGTCTTCCCTCGGTATTCTGTTTAGCAGCGTTCCACGCGGGGTGCTTGCAGTTCATGTCGCCGGCGATCAACGTAGGTCGTGACGCGGCCTGGAACAGCAGGGCCCGCAGCTCGGAGTGGTCGAGGCGGGCCGCGGGCGGTTTGTAGGCCGCGTAGACGTTCATGTCTTCGCCGGCCACGTGGAGTTGCACACCCAGCGCGTAGAAGCTGCTGAGTGACGGCGAGGGGAGTTCCTGATGGACGACTCTTCGTTTCACAAGTACTACCAGACCACGGTAGGCGACGTTGAGTGGTGATTTTTCGTCCCTCCTATAAGCGAGATAGCCCGGGAATTTCACCCTGTCGGCTGGTCCCAGCAGAGTCTCGCTTATAAGCGCCACGTCTATGTTTTGCTCCTTGAGTAGGTGGCGGAGGGGAGCGACGGGGAGCGACCTTGTTCCTCAGGCCGCGGGCATTCCAATGTAGAATCCTCAGCGGCCTAGCCATTGTACAGCGCGAGAAGTGCGGCCAGACCGTCGAGGATTATTAATTCCGCGTCTTGACCCTGCCTCAGTGCCTTTATAAGGTCCATGAGGATCTGGATGGCGCAGGCGGTGAATTTCTTTTTGCTTTCCTTTGCGTCGCTGCCCGCGGCTATCTCTGCCTTTCGGGGCAGCGACTTTGGACGCTGCTGTTGGCGTGGCCCCTGCGTCGCAGCGGCTGTGCCCTGGGGCGGCCTCTCCTGTCGCTGACGACGAGATGTCGTGCCGTTCTCAGCGGCAGCAGCGCCTGTGGTCTCCTGCTTCGCCTGCGCCGGTTTAGGCTCAGGGTCTGCCTGGGAACAGGTTTCCTTGGGGGGCGGGGGCTGCGCCTGGGTCCCCTTCTTTTTCTTCCTGCCCCCGCGCTTCTTCCTCCTCCGCCCTTCCGCCTTGTTGGTGGTGGTGGTGGTGGCTCCGCGCGCCGTGGCATCATTTGCCGCCGCCATAAACGACGCTGATTGGGCCTCTTCTTGTGCCGGCTGGGTTTGGGGCCTCTCGGTGGCCGTATCTGGCCGGCGTTGTAGCGTCGCTGACGCCGATGATATGGCCACGGTGCCCGCCTTCCTGTTTTTCATTTCCCTCTGGAAGACGGGACACTTTGTGTTGTTGGCCGGGTGCTCGCCTTTGCAGTTGGCGCACGTGGCGGGTTCCGTCCGCGGGCGCGGACAATCCCTCGCCGTGTGCTCCTCCCCGCAACGTACGCAGGCGAGCTGGCGGTGGCAATTGTGCGAGCTGTGTCGGAACTTCTGACACCGGTGACATTGGGCGGGCCCACGCTTGCTCCGCCACGCCTCGATCTTGACACCCCGCATGTACATAAACACGGAAGTGTCATAGATCCGGCGAACATCCGGTGTCTTTTTAAGGACTGCATGGAATACGCAGCCGGGTCTTCCTTGGCGCGCCTGTATGTGGCGCACGTACTCCGGCTCGTATCCCAGGGCGCGGAGTTCCTCCTCTATGTCTGCTGGTTCGGTCTCCGCCGGTAGGCCTCTGATGGCCACCTTCAGGCTCTGTTCGGCCGGCAAGGAGTACGCGAACCAGGAGAGTCCCATGTCCTTCTCCAGCTGGGTCAGGTACCGCTGGACGAATCGGTATTCCTCTTCGGAGGTGGGTGTGAACCTTACCCCCCCTTGGTATGGCCTTGCATTGGGGGGGTGTCCCAGTTTGGCGCTGATCGCCCTGAAATGGGTTGCCCAGCTGGGAAGTTTCTCCACCACCAATGGCGGGTATCTTGTCATCGACTTCTTTTGCTTTGGAGCCTTGTCTTGTTCTGTGACAAGGTCCAAGTGGGCAGTTGTTGGTTCGGTCGGGGTAGCATTGTCCGCGGTCGGCGAGCGTCTTGCCGCTTCCGCGAAGGAAGGAGCAGGCGCGTCCGGTGTGGTTCGCCTGCGCGGGTCTCTCTGTGGCAGGGGGGAGGTGTCTGTGCACAGCCGCTTAGCCTCTTCGGCGGCTGTGTCCTCCGGGCTCCTCTGCCGACGTTGGGCTCTGGGTTCCAGCCGGAATTCGTAACCGAAGCTCAGCGATTCGGCGGGTGACGGGGAGCGGAGCTCCAGGGCCGATCCGGTCCGCGCAGGCGTATCCTGAGATACGGAGTCGCGACCGGACGCGTACTCGTAGTCGCCCGACGCTATCGACATGTCCGAGCCGGCTCTCGACGAACACGTCGACAGCACTGCGGGCGAGTCGCGGGCGGAGCTTCGGGGGGGAGCGGGAGACGCGGTCGCGAACGCCGACGCTGCAGTCTTCCTCGTTCCAGGTGTCTTCGGTGGGTCCCTCGGTGCGCGGTGCGAGCCGACTTCGGCCACGTGTCGGGTCGATGTCGCCGAGCTCGCCAGCGGCGGGCGGGGTACCGGCGCGGAAGTGCGCGGGGTCAGGTTGCCGCGAGTGGCAGCGGCAGAGGTGGAAGCGCGCGCGGGCGCGGACGCGCGCGTCGGCGGGGCCGGTACGCGCGCGGACGGCGCTCGGCGTGTGGGCGCGGCAGGCCCCGGGGCCTGTATCGGCACGGGGCGGAACGCGGGTGGTCGCACCGGCACGGCTTGCGGGCGCGTCGTCGACGGCGCTGGCGCATCGCGCGCAAGCGCCCGCGCGGTCGGCGCGGCGGCGGCACGCGGTGCCGATAGTAGGGCAGGAGCGGTGGGTGCCTCCTCGGTCGGTGCTGGACCGGGCGTCGCGTCACCGATGTTCGGCATCGACGTCGTCCGGTCCGTCAGCGGACGATTCATTGGCGGCGGGGAGCCAGTGTGGCCCAGCGAGCTGCGGGCACCGGGCTTCGGCATCGTGCGGCTGGCGCTGCTGGTGCGTGGCCTCCGCGACCGCTTCGGTGTGTTGCCACACCGGGCAGCGGCTGCGGTAGTGTCCCCCCTGCGCTCACGTCAGGATCTGAAACAAACCCTGTCGTAAGCACAAAGAAGACGAATAAAAACAGGGGCGGTCCGTACGGAAGTGGTTCTGAGGCAGAAACGACTTGGATAGGCCACGGGCGAATCCTCGAACTGCCTTGCCGGCCCCTTAGGACTGCTATTTATATGGCTCAGAAAGTTCCAGAATCGAATAATCCCGAAAATGCTACAAAAAAATACGAGTAGGTACTCGCGCGCCTATTGTTTCGCGGGCGTTGACCTCGGCCTATTGTGTCGCGAGCCGTGTGTCCTTGAGGTATTGTTATAGGCACTTATAGATATAAGTACCTACCTATACCTACGCGAGTGTCGAGATTAAACTTCCACGCGTTTCTAGAACCTTCGTGAGCCATCTCAGTCGTTCTATTACGTATCCGGCGTAACAGTATATTGCATGCTACATGTGTTTAATGTTTTAATTGTCCTAATGTTTTTGATTACTACAATAACTCAAAATACTATTATGTCTACTCACACTCGATTTTGTCATAATTACACACCAATCACACAGCCATCACAAAACTATCAATCACAGACTACAATAACACACAACACAACAACCAAATACTTCACAAGATATCAGCGCTTCTGCTTCTGTAATTATCGACCTACCCATAATATAATATATTGTCGACTTTCCTTACTATCACGTAACATTTATATATATTATATTCAAAGGCATTTTTTAAGACTTTATATTCGTTCTATTACCATAATAATATGCACGCGTTGCTACATAGTAATTTATGAGATACTGCCCATCCTCCAGACCCTATTGTCAATTTATGGTAACTTTTGGTAATATCGATGAATTATCCTCTGACATTGACGAAGTGACTATTTCTAAAACATTATCTTGCGACATCGATGATTGTTACAATCTGATACCGAGTGACCAACATGGGCGTCTAGTAGTTCTTACACAAAATATTAGAAGTATTAATTGTAATATGCCTGGTTTGGAACTCATGTTGACAAGACTGAGAATACAATGTGATGTAATTGTTCTCACTGAATGTTGGATATCTGCCGTATCTATTATACCAAAATTACCTAGTTATCTTTCTTTCGCTACAAAAAAAACCTAGCAAACAAAATAATGGAGTAGTTGTTTATATAAAAGTTGGTCTTAGCTTCACAGTGAAAGAGCCTGAATTTTTAGATGGTGATTGCCTTGTGTTGTCAAGCGAACAACATACTGCTATTATTTCTCTGTACCGCTCCCCCTCCTTTCTAAACATTGACTCGTTTTTGACGTCCCTTAACAGTATCCTCACTGAATATTCTACTTTTAAAAATATTATGGTTATCGGTGATATTAACATTCCAATTAATTTAGATAAAATTGACTCCTCTGGTGAACGATATCTTACATTGGCTGCTTTTCACGGTCTTTTACCAGCTCACACAAAAGTAACCCGTGACGCCAGTGGAACCTGTATGGATCACATTTTGATTAAAACTAAGTGTCCTACGATCACAATTGTCCCCCGCACAAATTTGACTGACCATTTCCCCGTCATAATGTGCATGGATTTAAAACAACCTCGCCACTTTGCAACTAATACTATTACCAAAATCGATATGGAAGCGTTAAGACAGGATATAGTAGCCATAAACTTGGATCCTATTTATCAATCACATGACCCTCAATTTTCATTATATTACTTAATAACAAATATTCAAGCTGCTATAGAGAATAATACCAAAATAATTAAACTACCTAGAAGAAAGAAAATTATTAAGCCATGGATCACTCATGGACTCTTGCGCTGCATGAGGAATAGGGATAGGTTACATAGACAGTCGAAACAGTCACCGGGAAACGAAGTCTTAAAATTAACGTATGTCCGCTACAGAAATTATTAAATAAAATCCTTAAAAACGTCAAGCGGGCATACGATAAATCCTTAATTGACAAAGTCCGGAATGACCCTAAAAAGCTATGGTACTGAAACGAGGAACTAGTACGCATTATTTGTGGACTCAAAAATGGTTCTTCAGTGGGATGGGACAATATCTCTAATAACGTTCTAAAGCAAAATATTGACTTCTTAGTTCCCCCCTAACATCAATATTCAATAATTGTCTTGAGTCAGGCGTCTTCCCAGAACCATTGAAAAAATCGGAAGTTCATCCAATACACAAGGATGGTGATAGAAGTCGTATTAATAATTACAGGCCAATATCTGCCTGCATTGTCGAAAATCTTGGAGAAAATTATTAATGTTCGATTGGTGAACTACCTGGAACGATATAAGATACTTTCGACAAATCAATTCGGTTTTCGTAAAGGTAGATCCACCGAGGGGGCAGTACATTACCTAACCAACTACATCTCCATGAACCTCGATAAAGGTAAGAAATGCCTGTCAATCTTCCTCGACTTGAGTAAAGCGTTTGATACGATTTCTATCCCAATCTTACTGACGAAGCTCGATAGACTAGGTATACGGGGAACCCAATTAAAACTCTTTGCGAGTTACTTGTCGGGACGCGTGCAATGCGTACGATTGGGCGAATTCGTTAGCGATGGCCTCTCAGTCACTTATTGGGTACCACAGGGCAGTGTCTTGGGCCCAACCTTATTTCTTGTATACATTAATGACCTCACAAACCTCAAACTAGCCCACGGCGAACTAATCTCATATGCGGATGACACTGCCCTCCTTATTTCTGCCGATACCTGGGATGAGGTCTACGATGCTGCCCAAACGGGATTCAATATTGTTAGGAAGTGGCTTGGTGACAACATACTAACATTAAACAGTGAAAAAACAAAATTTATTACTTTCAGTTCACGTCATAGTGCTAGAACCAACGAACACTTAAAAATTATCTCACACGAATGTGCCGCTGGCATGGGTTGTTCATGCATGTCTTTGGATCAAGTAAATAAGATAAGATATCTGGGCATTATAATAGACAGCAAACTTAATTTTAGAGAACACATTAAGCAATTGAGTGCCCGGGTGCGTAAACTTATCTTTGTCTTTGAAACCCTCAGACATATCACTGATGCTATTCTGTTGAGGCAAATATATTTCGCCCTATGTCAATCTGTACTTGCCTATTGTATCTTGTCCTGGAGAGGCGCTCCAAAGAGTGTTATGAAGAACATAGAAGCTGCTCAACGTGCGGTGTTGAAGGTAATGTCTTTCAGACCTTTTTTGTATCCTACTAAACAGTTATATCAATCATGTCGAGTTCTTACTGTACGCCAGCTATTTTTTCAGAGAATTCTTCTTAAACAACACCTAGAAACCCCGTTTGATAAAAATGCGTTAATGAGACGTAGAAAACAAACAGTATGTACACTTAAACATCTCCCAAAAACGTCATTCGTTCAGAGATTCTATATTTTTATTGGTCCCTATCTATACAACAAAGTTAACAAAATTATTTATATATACCCACTAAACAGGTTGACTTTTAAAAAACAAGTGCATTATTACTTACTAAGTCTCTCGTATGAAGAGACTGAGCAATTAATCGACACACCATCTTAAATGATCTTGTGACACTCCGATAAACGCGCAGACACACACACACGTACACACACACACCCACACACACATACACGTACACACACGCACAGACTCGCACACACACAGACTCGCACACACAACAACAACCCACACTCTCACGCAAACACACACATATGACGAGTGACTAATGTATTGTAAATTGGCTTACACATATTTTTATGTTTTTACATTCTTGAGGGGAATGAGCTGCACTCCGAGATACAGGTTTACACCTAGTTCGGATGCAGAAGTTCCTGTGTTAAAGTACCGCTGGCATAGTAATAAGACTATTATAATGTCAATTAAGCTCTGTAACAGTGTGTGCAAACTTTTGGTGAATTAAATAAATTATTATTAAATTATTACAATTAAAATTGGAGAAGGGTCTCGAGTCATGTTGCGCAGAAATATTAATATCAACAGAGGGCTTGTCAACGGAGCCATGGGTGTGGTGAGAAAAATCGAATGGCCAGCATTGCGTAGAGATCAGTTGGAGTTTGGAGAGTTACCTAGTGCAGTATATATCGAATTTGACGATAATACAATGCCAGATAATGCTCCAAGTATTGGTGTAAAGATTCAACCGACGACTTATTTTTATTTTATTTTATTTCATTAAGCAATTACAACAGGTAGCAAACATAATATAAATAGATATGAAAAAATACTATAGCATCGCTCTGATTGGTACCCTAACGTAATCGCAAAGCATGATAAACAATATTATTATTATTAAGGTATGTTAAGAGCAATTTTATGACTATTTTCAGACACACATTCCACCATCAATCAATGTATCAGAAAACAATCACACAGCTAACACATTCTGCAAGTTCTGGAAATAAAGATAAACATATTGATGCCAGTTAGATGAACAAGGCAGCAACGTTCCTTTTGAAGACCACGGCACGGGAATCGAAGATATCAATTTCAGTATTATCACGCGACATTTCATTATAAAGTCGACACATTCTAATGATAGGGTTGTAATAAGAGGTGTTATTTTTGAACACTTGGAGAGTAAACGTGTTCGGTTTGCGAGTACTGTGCCTGGTATTAATATTAATGAGGAAAAGCAAGGTGGATGAATCAAATGTAGAATGTAGGATCTTATGTAGATTTATTAAATCCTGCTGCTTACGACGCTCGTGCAGGGGTATCAAATTAAATTTAGTAAGTCGTTCAGAATAAGATTGAAGTGTTCTCGAAAGGCCATATCTAAAAGAAATCCATTTAACACATTTTCTTTGGACACTCTCGATCCTATCAGAGTGCACTGCGTAACAGGGTGACCAGATTATTGAGCAATACTCCAATACACTTCTTACAAGACTGATGGACAGACATACAAAGCTTTGATGTTTTTTAAAGCCTTTAGTGGCCCTAGCCACAAAACCGAGGAGTTTTAATGCTCTTTTTGTAATGTCCGTATAATGATCACGAAAGGATAGTTGTTCGTCAAAGAGTACCCCGAGATCTCTGACCACGCCTTTACGTTCAAGTGGATGACCTTCAAGGTTATAGTTATAAAAAGTACTGATACGCTTCTTTGTGAAAGTTATAATGAAACATTTGTTTGTGTTTAAGTACATACGATTCATACGACACCAGTCCGAAATGGCGTGAAGATCGCGTTGAAGGGATTCGCAATCAGCGACTGTTTTTATGGTGGTAAATACTTTTAAGTCATCCGCATACAATAGACAGGGACATTTTAACTTGTTGACGAGGTCATTGATGAAGGTCAAGAAAAACAGCGGGCCTAAATGCGATCCTTGTGGTATGCCTGAGGTGGTGATTACGGGTAGTGAGAGATACCCTCTTACCGAGACAAGTTGGCTTCTGTTCTTCAAGTACGACTGTATCCAGCGGAACAAGGAACCATGTATGCCGTAAGCTGCGAGTTTTAGCAGTAGTAAGTCATGGTTTACCTTATCGAACGCCTTCCGGAAGTCTGTATAGACAGAGTCCACCTGATCTCCATTGGCAAAAGCAGAGCAAAGATAATTCTTGTATTCAAGCAAGTTGGTAACGGTTGACTTGCCTCGCACGAAACCGTGTTGGCACTGAGATAGGTATGGCTTAAAATGATTATAAATATAATTGTATATAGACGCCTCAAAGATTTTTGCCATACAGGACAGAATGCTTATTGGTCTATAATTGGAACAATCAGACCTGTCGCCATCTTTATAAATCGGTACAACATGAGCAGTTTTCCAGACCTTCGGAAACGTTCCAAGAACTAGCGATCGATTAAACAAGTAATAGAGTGGGGAGGACAGCTCATCACCGCAGTTAACCAGAAAAAGAGCAGGTATTCCGTCTGGTCCAGCACCTTTGTTACGATCAAGGTGTTTTAAAACGTTAAGTATATCCGCTCGTTCTATGTAGATCGTCGATAAAGAAGAGTTACTTTCAATATCGGTGCACTCCGCACATTTATGGGATATCGCTGATGACTGATCAAAGACCGAGCTAAAGAAATTCGAAAACAGTTCGCTAATCATTTGACTGTCAGATGAGACCAGTTCCCCCAATTTCATGGTATGTGGTAACCCATTAGAGCTCTTCTTACTTTTAATAAACCTCCAAAATGATTTAATATTGTCTGATAGTGCATCCTCTGTGGATGATACAGACTGTGGAGTTTTATGCTTTACGAGGTCAAGGGAAGGTGGAAAGGCGTATGCTTCCTATTATATTATGTTGGGCAGTAACAATCCACAAATTACAGGGGACAACATTAGATAGAGCTGTGGTAGATTTAAGTTGTTATTTATTTGCCGAAGGCCAAGCCTATGTTGCCCTAAGTCGAGTGAGGACGCTTGAAGGTTTGGCCATTAGTACGCTAGATCCAAGAAGACATCTAAATAACCCTCATGACCTCAATTCGTAACAAGAATTAAATCGTTTGCGAAATCTTGCACAAGTAAATAACACATCTTAGTTTTAAATTAAGCGTCTGCAGATTTTTCGTAGTTTTGCACTAAAAATCCGGAAACAAGTTACGTAATTAAAATAACTAAAAAACCCGACTGCATAAAAACACTTAAAAAAATACTAAAAAGACAAAAACAAGTCTAGTAGTCCAGACCCATGTAAAGTAATATTGATTAACTACACCATTTAAATGTTTTCGTGATCGATAAATACAATTATAACGTAGAATAAAGTCAATCTTGCAGTCGGGACCCATTCAAAATCGTGACCGTCTCTAAAATTCCCAGTAATGAGAGTTGGTCAGGTGTAGTTTATTTTATATAAAAAACTAGAGAGGCCCCACAATAGAACCCAGTGGTATACCACAGCGCATAATTCTGGGCCCACTCTGTGTTCCATCGATCTTAACTACTTGAGTGAGGTATGATCGGAATATCTCATTAGCTGTTCCTGTAATGCCAATGTCAGATGGTTTCTTTAATAAAAGGTTGTGAAGTTGTGACTAATTGTATCAAAGGCCTTCTTTAAATCTTTGAAGACTCCTAGTGCTAATCGTATTTATCAATGATAACTTTCACTTTTGTTATGAGGTCTACTGCAGCTGACAGTGAGATTTTGGTCTGAAGCCATACTGCTGGTTGTAAAAGAAATTCTGTTCGGAGTAATAAATTTTAAGCCGGTTGTATGATTATCTAACAGTTAGATTTACCATAATAAATAAATTCCTTTTATTAGATAAAAAATAAATTACGCAATTTGCTTTTTGTAATATAAATTATTTTAGCGATAACAATAATTGTATTTTGTTTTCTATGTCGGAACGAGTCATGTCGTCGGTCTTACGTCCGGAGGTCGACGCGTGCGCACGTCGCGGCGTCGTGGTCGTGCAGCTGTCACGCGTTTCAATAAAGTTCCACCTACACAGCTACAATTGATACTGCTAACGTTGTTATGTAAATAACGTAACTCGACTAATATGCCTGAGGAGTTTTTTCCGTGGCTTCTCCTAAAGAATAGCACTAAGAGCTCCAAAGGGCGGGCGTTTTGGGGATGTATTGTAATATTGATGAGTTTGACTTCGTCTTCATGTGTTTTTTTTATAACACTAAGGTGGCAAACAAGCAAACGGCACACCTGATGGTAAGCGGTAACCGTAGTCTATAGACGCTTACAACACCATCCATGGGGTATCACTTGCGCGTTGCCGAACCTGTAAAATGAACTATGATGATGTGTTTGAATGTTTGTACCAGCATTAACCACTGTTGTTATCCACAGGATAGTAGTCACCATAATTATCTTTTATCTTGATAATGAAATAGATAGGTATATCGTTTCCCGGATAGTTAAGTAACCACTAATCTATTGGTCTATGTAGGAATGGTACGCAACAGTATCGGTTCTCAGCTAGCTCTATAAATACCTTATTATATTCTTCTCTTAAAAAGGCGCTGCAAAAATGAAGTCGTTTGACGTGGAAAATGAGAACTATCATATGGGCCATCTGATTTGGGACACCTTTAAGTGCCAGCCTGATGCAGTGTGCCAGGTATATTGAGTTTTATTTTTTTGCAGTTGTAGTCTGTAGTCCCTATGTATTAGTAGTACCCCACTCCTGTATGCCTTGTTCGCCGGTATGTATTTTAAGGGTGAATCTATTTGTTACTACTAGGACAAAAATCAAATTACGAGTTGCTACTGTGAAAAAAAAAAACAAGTAGCTACCAACCTAGGTTCTTTAAAAATAATGATCCTTCAAGTGCATGTCGGACGCACATTGTATCTAAGGTTCCCTAGTCAAAAGTAAGTTATTTTATATTACCAAGTAGTTTCTATAGCTGATTATGTACAAAGTTTTGAAGAGAACGTTTTACAGTATTGGCAGTGCCGTCTTGCATTGGTATTACATGGTACTTATTACTAATCAGTCTATCGGTAATAACTAATCAGTTTACTATAATTACCTACAATTTTACTAGTGCACGTTTTTATCGTCTCTACATCACCCTAAGGTTGCCTGGCAGAAAATGCCGTATGGTATTAAGACTGCCTTTATACCAATTACTGTGCATAAAGTAGGTAGGTATTAATGAATAAATAAATAAAAATAGTCTCCGCTTAACGATTCCTTTCTCTTTCCCAGATAGATGCAATTACAGGAGAGAGCGAGACATACGCATCAGTTCTGGGGCGCTCAATCCAGCTGGCCAAGTGTTTCCGAAAGTTCGGTGTGAAACCTGGAGATGTTCTGGCTCTGGGCGGAAGAAACCACCTGGATATACATATACCATTCTATGCTGCACTCTTTAATGGATTGCCTATTGCTAGCGTTGACTTTCAGTACAAATACAGTAAGTACTCAAAATGACAACACCTGCAGATTCACTTCTAAGTACTGGTCATATAGTACTGAGTATAGTTAAAAAATCAATATGTTGTGACATCACATTACGCGCAAGCGCACGCAGCGCGCGCGTCAGGGGAGTGTGCTGCAGCAGAGGTCGGTAAGCACTCGCAGCGCGCCACTGCTGCCTCACGTACCTATTTGTCATCGTATTTCATTCAACAATTCCTAAACAGAACCCCTACAATACCCCTACAATCATCCTCTTGCCCTTGTCCCAATTTATTTAGGGTCGGCGCAGTATGTCCTTTCCTTCCATTCATTTCTGTCAGCCGTCACATCTTCATTCACTGCCTTTTCTATCATGTCCGCTTCTACGAAAACCATCCATTTATTATTTGGCCTCCCTCTGGCCCTCCATCCCTCAGAACCTCTACAATATACGAGTATAATATTTAATAGTAGGCGTGAAGGAAGGGATTTATGCTTTATGAAGTCACTGCTAAATATCCTTCCGATAAACAATAATGTGGTAACATTATTGTGTTCTGTTCAGGAGGGAATGTAGGCAGAGAAATTATTGGGCAACTGAGGTCTAATACTTTACTGCTATTGTTGCTGGTATCCATAAGCTACGACTGCCTTACCATCAGGTGGCCCGTCGGGTATCCTTGTTTGTCGTCATATTAGATCACAAAAGAAACTTTATGATTGAAAAAATAAATAATCACGATTCTAATAATATTTGCAGAAGATATAAAAGTCCTGTTCCAAATATGCTGTCCAAGGATAGCATTCTGCCAGAAGGAGTTTCTAGAAGACTACGAGAAGGTTATCGAAGAACTAGGACTAAACACCAAAGTCATCTGCTTCGATGAAGGGAAAAATTCCTTGGCCAAGTTTATAGAAGATTATGACGATAAGGATAATCAAGAACAATTCGTGTAAGTTAATTGATAAAACTGTTATACCTACCTACTTAAATAATATATGTATTATCTTGTTTAGATTTATCCTTAGGTTACGCATCATAATGGACTTTAGTTAGAATTTTTTAAGTAGCAGTCCTTCATCCTTCCTTCACTAGCAGTCCGAAGTGTCGGGCATAAAATGCTCATCATCATCATCAACCCACATAACCCAAATACCTACTGTCCCACTGGGCACGGGTCTCCTCTGAGATAGTTCGCCCGTGCCCAGTAGTGGGACTAAAGCCTAACCTCTCTGGTTTAAACTATAGTCCACCATTCGGATTGACTAACTTCACACGTCGTCGAGAAAATATCTCGTGCAGCAGGTTCCCTTACAATGTTTTTCTTCACTGTTTAGTATACTAGTAATTATAATTGATTTTAATACGTACATGATTTCGAAAAGTCAAAGGATTCGAGATTGACAGTCCAATGGTCATGTCATTAGGCTATCACTGCCGCTGCACAGATTACCTATTAGTTTGCCGCAATAGCCTCGCCCTGTATTCTTTGAAGGGAAAGTTTTTGGACCACTGTGAATAGGTAAATGGATATGTAAATGAAGTATTTTTATACAGGCCTGCTGCATTCGACCTCAACACGGTGTATGCCTGGCTAATAAGCACCAGCGGCACCACGGGCTTCGCAAAACTGGTAGCGATCAAGCACAGGATGTTCTTTAAGAAAGTGGAAGAGTTCAACTTGGCGGAATCTATCTCCACTTTGAAAAATAGTCGGTAAGTCAAGTTCCTTTTTGTGTTTGGGCACTTATTCAGACTAGAATCTTACTAAGCTATTAACAAAAAAATATTTGAACCTACGAAAATAAAAACTGAAAAGCGAAAAATAAAATAATTAAACCTTTTTACATTTTGTCAGCGCCAAAAAAACTTCACTTCAAAATGAAAAATGATTTTCGTTCATTGTTGATAATTATCGTGTGTTCAATTTTTTGTTAGAGATATTTTTTAATATTTTTTGGTAAAATAATATGACTTACTGCAAAACTTCTGTCTGCCTTCGTAGTCCAAGTTTAGATCATAAACCTAATAATTACACATTTTATTTATTTAGGTTCTTCATACATAAAACAAAATTATTGTACAAAGGGGGACTTAATACCATTAGGAATTCTCTCCCAGTCAACCTTAGGGTGATGCAGAGACAAAACATGGTAGTAGGTGCACTAATAGTGGAAACAAAGAAAGATGAGGAAAATAGTTATACCTTGGGATTATTAGACATTAATTTTGGATTTTTTAACAGAGGAAGCAGTGAGAGCAAGTTGGCTCTTATTTTAACACAAATACACACAATTACGGCGTTCTTATATGCGGTACTTGCGCCTTTGAGGTCGCAAACCATAGTGCAGTCATCAGCTCCACTTACTACGGAGCACATCATTGATATCATCAATAAATATAGGGTAAGTTACACAATGCTAGGTTTGCCTAGCGGCCGGGGGTTTCACCTAGTGGGGATCTTGATCGCACGGGCCGCGTGAAACACTTGGGGCGCTCCTGTCGAAAAACACACAGCAATGACACCCGGCGATGCGCAAGAAAAGTTTTACGCTAGGTGGTTTAGCATGCGGGCATACCCCGTTAAGAGAGGCTATTTTTTTTTTGTTAATGATGTTGGAAATGATTTATGCACTACCCAGCGCTGCGGGGAGAGCGGTGGGGAGTGCATAAAGTGCATAAATTTTACATAAAACTTCCATTCCAGCCCGCATTCATGGTGGCGAATCCTAATGCCTTGTCTTTAATATTAAATAGTGACATGAAATGTGACTTCAGTTGTGTTGAACACATCATATTCATTGGAAGGAAAGTGGACAGAAATATTTTTACAGGGTTAAGGGTAAGTTCGTTTTATTCATTCATTTTTAGTTGGAAATCAATATTTTATTTCTTAAAAGTAACTTCAGGCCGCTGAACTGGCAGGCGGTTTGATGGCAGTCGCTCCACTTTATCTCTTTGGACAATGCAGAGACAAACCTACATAAATTAAACAATATTGATGTGATGTTACCTGGGGGAGATGGCAGGGTATGTCGAACTCGTACCTAATAACCTTCACTTGGCTTTGGGATACAAGGACAGGGCAGGGACAGGGAATGCTAGCCATATCCAAATTATATTGTGTATTTTTCCACAGAAAAAAATGCGGCCAGATGCTATGATTTTGGAGAGATATGGCCAGACAGAAAATATAGGACCATGCTTAGCAATAGACCCGAAGGGGCCCATCGGGACTTGTGGCAAGGCACTGCTGACATTACCAGTCAAGGTACTTGCCTTACAGCCTTACCATCCACCTTCTGGACATTGAAACTGAGTAAAGTACGGGCAATGTAACTGTAGCCGCACCTCGATGAAGTTACGCAAACGGTTGCGCAGGCGGCGGCGAAGCTCTAGCGCGGTCGTCGCGTGAAATCCTACTCACTCTCTTACGTTTCGTCATTAAATAATTATCTCCGGCTCTAAATGCGCGTTAGACTGGGAAAGAGTAGTAACAACGTGTATCTAATCTAATCTTATTTTTAGCTGGTTGATGTTAGGACGGGCATAGAGATAACAGAACCGAACGTGCTGGGTGAACTATGGACAAAAGGAAACTGTTTCTCTGTGAGTAGCCGACTTTTTGTCCCACAGATTAAATAATAAATTAGAAATTCCCTAATAGCAAAACAAGCTACCTTACCTACATGATATTGCGGTATACGTCAAATGACACTACGTAATCTATACATTTTTATTTATATTATCATCATCAACCCATATCTATCGGGATACCACTGCTGGGCACGGGTCTCCTCTCACAGAATATGTGGGATTAGGCTAAAGTGCGGGTTGGCAGACTTCACACGCCGTCGAGGTATCAACAGGTTGCCATGCAGGTTTCTTCACGATGTTTTCCTTCACCATTTAAGTAACTTGTGATAATTAATTATTAATACGCATGTCATGATTTCGAAAAGTCAAGAGGTGCGTTTTGTGATGTGCCTTGGATTTGAACTCGAAACCTTCGACTTGGCAGTCCAATGGTCATACCATAGGCTATTACTGCTTTATTTATATACTTACAATCTATATTCTATATTATTACTAGGTGACCCCGCAAACGTAGTTTTGCCATAAAAAAAAACCTCCAGGGGCACCCTTATCACTCAGGGGTATGGAAAATAGATAGTAGCCGATTCTCAGTCCTACTGAATACGCATATAAAATTTGGTAAAAATCGGTCAAGCCGTTTCGGAGGAGTACGGTAACTAACATTGTGACATGGAAATTTTATATATTAGATTATAAAGAGATAAAGTTTGTGAGGTTGTAGGGGGTAATCTCTGTATCTACTGAACCGATTTTGAAATTTCTTTTACCAATAGGAAGCCACATTATTTGTAAGTGACATAGGCTATAATAATGTATAATATATTATTAGGTAGTAGGTACGTTGCACCCGTGCGAAGCTAGAGCGGGTCGCTTGTATATTATAAACACAAACATTTACAAAGTCCAGTGGTGACCTTAAATGTAGACTAGCAAATCATACATAACAATAATATCTAAACTTGTACAAGTTAACGTTAGTTAATAAATTTTCAATAAAATAAGAAAGAAAGAAATAATCTTCCCTTTGTACAGGGACAACACACCTCGTCGATCCACATTGGTGACTCCGACATGATCCGAATATCTCCGTAGAATTCACATTATAAAATTAGATTAGCAGGGTACAGAAGTCACTTTCGGCGTGACGTCCACACAGCTGTTTATTTATAATGTTACTATTACCAAAGTTATCAGATTTTCAAAGTCAAACATTTTTATTTCAATTAGACCATTACGGCACTTTTGAAAGGTCAAAACTAGTTGCACGGTTCCAAGAAGTGGCTTTTATGGAGAAGAACCGGCTTCGGACTCAAATATGTTGATGGTCAGTGTATACCCCATAATTTTAAATGACCATCACAAATTTAAGGGGTCATTGTACCTACTCATTATTATGAAAAGCATTTACTATGGGACCAACCCTGGAAATTGGAATCGTGGAATAATCACACACTGAATCGATTGATTAAATGTATGGTATAGTCGTTTTTCCTTTTCCCATAATTACTTAAATACAAATGTTGTCGTCTTCTTGGTAGACAATGTAGACATCTGCTAAGAAAAGATTTAAGGATCCTCAATGGATTGGAGAAAAAATATCAATGTAGACTGTTTCTACATTGATATTTTTTCTCCAATCTCAGAGTCATCATCGTATTCGTCCACTGCTGCACTTAAGCCTCTTAGAAAGCCACTGAGCCCAATCTTCAGGTCTTTTAATTCTATCGCTGCCTTCCGCAAGTTGTCACTCCACCAGGCCGGGGTGCGTTGCACACTAAGCTTTCCTAGACGCGATCTTCACTCAAGAAATCCTTTGCTGCAACGGTTGCTGATTCTCCTAGAGATGTGACTGGCCCATTGCCACTTCAGCATGCTAATCCTTGAAGCTATGTCGGCTACTTTGATTCTCTGACCGAAAACGATGTGAATTCTGTCTCTCAGAGAGACTACAAGCATAGCACCATAGATCGCTGCGTGATTTTAAACTTTACGGACCAGTTACTGTTCTTTTAGGAATACTACAACAACCCAGAACAGACAGCGAAAGCTTTCTCCGATGACGGCTGGTACAAGACAGGGGACCTAATGTACAGGGATGAAGAGGGATACTACTTCTTCGTCGAGAGGCTGAATATGCTCATCAAATACCGCTTCTTTTGTGTAAGTGAATATGATATCATTTTGAATTATCCGATAAGACACTTTTTTTGAAGCTGGTTTCTGTGTTGGGTATTTTGCGATACCATACTTATAGGGACGGTTATTAAAATATATTATACTTAAATCATCATCATCATCATATCAACCTATTGCCGTCCACTGCTAAACGTTGGCCTCCACTAAAGAGCGCCAACCAGCCCGGTCTTGGGCAGGCCGCATCCATCCACTGCCAGCCACCTTCTTCAAATCGTCTGTCCATCGTGTCGCAGAGCGTCCCACACTACGCTTGCCCAAACATGTTCTCCACTCTAACACTCTTCTGCTCCACCGATCGTCTGTGCGGACATGGCTGGCCCACTTCCACTTCAGTGTGCTTATTCTTCGTGTATTATATATGCCTACATACTAGGCATTACATATACATAATCTATAAATGTATTTAATTTGGACTCTTCATACAAGGCATGTTTGTTTGCACCAAAGTGTGTATGGTGCATTTAATGAAAGTGCTCTTAGATAACTCCACGACAAACTGCATTTCCAGTGGAGCTTTCTGCTGGAAAAGTCAGCTTATACTGTTTATGTACCCATACAGCTCGTGTACATCACAACTTATTAGTAATTATGGCCGTTTCTCTTTACAGATAATTCCCTTTAAGCTGGAGACAATAATCCGCGAACACCCGGACGTGGTCGACGTGAGCGTGACCAGCATTCCTCATGAGGAAGACGGAGAACACGCCGTCGCCTGCGTCGTAAGGAGAAAGGGATCTAACCTAACTGCGGATGAAGTTAAGGAGATGGTTGCCAGTACGTACGAGTATAGTATTTAGAAAGATTAAGTGGTAGCATTCTTAAAATATAACAATAAGCTAAACGGCACATATTTCGAGATGGTGGAGGATTAATATATACTTAATATGGCATCACTCTCTGCAGATAAGCAGTGATAGCCTAGTGATATGAACATTGGACTGCCAAGTCAAAGGACTCGAGTTCGAATCTACGGCACCTCTGACTTTAAAATTTATATCACTTGCTTAAACGGTGAAGGAAAACATCGTGGGGAAACCTCATGCCTTAGAGATTTTTCTCGACGGTGTGTGAACTCTACCAATCTGCACTAGGCCGGCGTGTCGGACTATAGCCTAATCCCTCTCAGTCTGAAAGGAGTCCCGTGCCCAGTGCTGGGACAGTATATGGGTTGATGATGATGATGATGAAGATCACTTTCTAATGACAAATAACAAAAAGAGAAAGGGCTATTTAAAAAATTTGGTTCTTAGATTACCTTATGTTAAGTACTTTAGCCTATGTATCACCCTGATATATTTTCGTCTTAGGTCAGTTATCCGACTCGGAAAGACTCCGAGGTGGCGTGGTGTTCATGGATCAGCTGCCTTTGGCCTCTATGACGGGGAAGGTTGCGCGCGGCAAGCTACGTCAGATGGTGTTGACCGCAAACAGGGAATAGGATGATGATTACAAAGAACAAGGTTCACCCGGGCAAAATTAAGGAGTGAAAAATATGAAATTTTGAAGTCTGAGCTCGCTAGGGCCGTAAATCGTGTAATCTGTAAAATGATTTCATTAAAAAAAAAAAACGGTCTTTTAAATAAATCCTCTTAGTACCTAGTGTTATGTTTTTTTTTATACCACTAAGGTGGCAAACAAGCATACGGCCCACCTGATGATAAGCGGTTACCGCAGCCCATAGACGCTTGTAACACCAGGAGTATCATTTGCGCGTTACCGACCGTGTAAAACGAAAGAGGAATAGTTGGCTTGGCAATTTAAGGGTCAAAGTTCCCCCAATGTGTCCCCAAAGTGCCCCCCAAATACATAACGTTTCCTCGCGGAGCACTGGCAAACTTGCTCACCGTTAGGAACACAAAACAACGCAAAGCAGTGTTATTTCACTTCGATTTTCTGCAAGGCGGAGGTACTTCCCAGTCGGGCAGCTCCAATTTGAATGGAATTAAGTTTCCACTATGCCATACCTCTCTTGCCTATTTTTATAGGGCAAATAAACCAAAGGATTCATTTCCAAAATTTTTTTTACAAACCGTTTTGCGATTCTATCGTTGTTTTCTCTATTTGCCGCGATGGTTTTCGAAATTCCGTAATGTTACCTCCTCTTCTGCTTCTGAGTGTCACTTGTACACGTAACTGTGGACGTGGTCACGCAAATACGCAATAAATTATGAAACAATGACATGAGAACAATCTACACGTAGTAGGTAGCTACGTCTACATTATTGTAACACGCAGTTTTGTCTAAATAGGTAGTTAGTAAAAAGTAATAGCCTATATACATAGTTTCTCAACCTTTTTAGAAACTTTATAGCCAAAAATTTTAATAAAAAATGTAGCTACTATAATAATAAAATTATATTTATAATTATGATGAAAGCCGACCGGTTCGTCCTTTTTTCAGTAGGCACCATATAACAGAGATATTTTTATCTATTACGTACATAACATGATTTATGTAGAAATGTTTTTAACTCCAAAACAATTTAATTAATGGACATTTCTTAGGTGTAGAGGTCGTATTGAATGTCACGAATGCCATGACCGTTACAGGTAGGAGGCATACACCTCCCTAGATGGCAGAAGATTCACTAACAAAATGTATACTGGTATTTTTTACTGAAACCATTTCGACTCCCTATGAGGCTAAACGCAACCCCTAGATTGAGAAACAATTATATACTCATTTAATGTTGTTTGAATCCAAGGCATGCCCCTCTGCCTTATAAGGCGTCCACCTGTGCCTTATATGGAGAAGTTATCACGGGAAAATACGTCGTGAGAAAAACTTGTTGCTTCAGAGATTTTGTGGTTGTTGTTGTCGTTGTGTGAGATCTACCAACCCGCATTATAGCAGCGACGTAGAGGATGTAGTGACTAACATTGAGGAGAATATGCCGAGATGGTTTGGGCATGTCGAGAGAATGGTTGAAAGGCGACTAACAAAAGGGATTTACATGGTGAATGTCAGTGGCATTGCCGAGAGGAGACGCCCTAGAAAAACTTACGCCGACCTTATTGGTGAGGTTCTTCAAAAAGGTCAGGTTCGTAGTACTCGCAACCAGCGTGTGTATTTAACAATATGTAGGATGAATGTGGTTGAAGCAAAAGAAGTAGGTATGCAAGAATCGTAGCAAGTGGCGTTCTGTAATTTCTGCTTACCCCCATGGGAAAAAGGCGTGAGTGTATGTATGTAGATTAAAGCCTTACCCCTTTCATTCAGAGAAGTAGTCCCATGTGCCATGAGACTGTAAATGGATTGGCAGCAGCGGCCTTAACCATTGCGTAGCTCTGGGCGGCAGATCTGTACTCGGCTTTTACCGTTTGCGTAAACTATTTATCTATGTGAATTGAAAGTGGGTTTTTCTTATAAGCAGTGATAGCCTAGTGATACTTAAACATTGGTCTCGAATTCAGATTCAAGGCACGCACCTCTAATTTCGAAATTATGTGCGTATTGAAGGAAACCTGAGAGACTTTCTCGACAACGCGGGCGTTTGAAGTCTGCCAACTCGCATTATGCCAGTGTTGGACTATAAGCTATTCTGAAACGAGAGCTGTGCCCAGCAGTGAGAGAGTTTATGGGTTGATGATGATGAGAAATTAAAAATGTTTATTTTGATTCTGTAATAATACTTTTTATACCAATCTTATTTGATTTATTAAACTTATTTGATTGTTTTAATACCTAAGGATAAAAAAATAAAGTTTTAAATGCCAACTTTTTTCTAATCGGGTTGTTGAGGCCCCTTCAAGAGCGACGTCCTGGGTGGTTGCCTTGCTCGCCACGTCGCTCGACTTTCCTTTCTAACTTAGGAAAGAAAAAGCAAGGAAAGTATCATAAATCTGCTTGTCAAAATTAATTACATAGTGCTGGTTACTGGATCTAGGGACTACAGTGGGGGAAACTAATTTTATTGTTACCATAGCTCGTCATGGTCGTGGAGAATGTCATGAATATCATGGCCATGACTATGGGGCAGGTGAAGGCAAGTGCAGTTTTTAGTCGGTACGAGTCTGACATACCCTGTCACCTCCCGGGTGGCGGAGGATCCATGAGGACTATCCGTACTTTAAAAAAAAAGAGTGGAGACCTTAACTGAGGATCGTTTATAAATATATAAAAAAAAAACCGCCAAATTCACCCCATTTGACGTACTTTTTATTTTCTTATTTTTTATAGGAAAGGGGTGAATCGAGACAAAACTAAAAGACATTTTCAGCTTTTATTAGTTTAATGCTAACAGGGTGTTATAATGGTTTTTTATAATTTAGGAACAATATTAGTTTCCCTTTTTCCAAAAAAACTATAATAATGTAAGCTACAAATGTCTTTCAGTTTTGACTCAATTCATCTACCATCATACCACCTCAAATGGGGTGAATAGTTTGACTGTAGTTTATTTCAACAAATAGATACACATTATACATTAATAGTGAACTTTGAGTGAGTTTAGGGTAACCGTATTTTAAGATGCAGTAAATTATAGTAAGTACTAGCTGCACCCGCAAACGTTGCTTTGCCATAAAAAAAAAATTAGGGGTATGAAAAATAGATGTTGGCCTATTCTCAGACCTCCCCGATAAGCACAAAAAATTTCATCAAAATCGGTCAAGCCGTTTCGGAGGAGTATGGCAACGAAAACTGTGACACGAGAATTTTATATATTAGAAGATAGTAAGTTATTGCTACAAAAATTAAATATGTAATATAATAATAAAATATTTTTGGGACATTTTACACAACACCATCTAGTCCCAAACTAAGCAGAGCTTGTTTGTACTATGGATACTAGACAATGGATATAATACTTATATACTTTTTTTTGTTAATACATACTTATAATACATAAGAAACACCCTTACAAACAATAGGAAAACTTTTATTTTTCAACCCTTTATAGGATCACAGTTTCTTTGACGAATACTTAACGAATTTTGAAACTCGGAGAGAAATTTTGAAATAGTATAAGGTAAGTACATTTATCTCCGCGTTTCTCTTCCAAGTAATACACATTATATGCGTCATAAATATAAAAATATGGTAAAGACTACATCTAACAAATTTACATGCTTAGTAATGTATACTTATGTCAGTAATAATGTACGGGTTTACCCTCGCAGTACCTCGTCTAGCGCATATAAAGTATTCTACGTACTTACGTCTAGTATTGTGAATAGTTTTTACAGTAACGAGAGAGCTTCTGACGCATTTATACATATATTTTGCTAAGCAAGTTTGTTATTATAGTGTAACTAAAAAAAAACTAAAGGTAGTGTAAAAATTTAAAAAAAGTTACTTACAAGAGATTAAGTATATTTTGTTGTGTTTGGCGGCACGATTGTCGAGTTATTAAGCTAGGAGTGGTTTCGTTTCCCGCACAGAATAAATTGTATAACCGTGGATAAACAGGTTCATCCATGTTCATACAATGGTCCGTCCATATCAATCATGTTTAGTTAATCCATTTAGAATGTTTATATAATTATCCTTTCTTAGCTACGCAACATACACTCCCCATTTTAGGCAGGCTTTAAATTTTGAGATTTCTTGATTGATGAGTGAGTGGTATGTCGCTTTTATAAACAGGATGTCAACGAAAACGCGACTTTTTTTGGATTAGAAAAGGATAGTGTGCACAGAAATGAATTATTTTTAAACATTATTATGGGGAAAGCTGTCAAAATGAAGTCTGGAAGGAATAAAAAATATTCTAATTATAAAATCTTTTACATTATACATACCAGCAGCTTCTTGCGAAATTATTGTAATTGTACTGTAAACGTTTATACTTATAACTAATATGGATAGGTTTTTATCACAGGACACAGGTATAGTTGTTCCGTGTCTGTGTGTTAGTGTGTGTAAGAATTTGTGTTTGTAACGAAAGAATCCTAGTGTGGGGCCACTTTTTTAAAACCAAAATGTTAGATAGGTACAGACGCCAGCAGGTCAAGCTATCCAAAACTGCCAAATTTTCCCTATTGTATTTGAACCTTATTGTTTTACATTAAAGTTGAAAATCTATCAAAGAAATTTGAAAGATTGTGGTAGCTTGATGCGCTGGCCTCTATACAAAACGTGTCATAGTCAGTACTTACGAGTACTTCCTGGACTTTTGAGTGTTTTTTTGTCTTGGTATACTTGGTATAGCGTTCATGGTTCATAGTATTCCATTGGAGATCTCTGAATACCTCCTCATAAAGTGCAGTATATGGCCATCATGTTTTTGGCTTTGATAATTATCCAAAAATGTATTGAAATAAAACTACTTTTTACGGATTTTATAGCGTATCTCTGAGTTTGTTTCGGCGTTTCTTCTCAGAGGTCGTCAGCTAGGAAATGCCGGCTCCATCTAGTTTTAATTAATAATTAGTTATACTTAAATGTCATTGATCATGTAACAATAAAAAATGGAGGGTAGCTGTCAGTAATTATATCATCAAGACGCCCACCACCTCAGTCTACCCGTGACCATGGACGCTGTAAAGGGTCCGAAACGTCGGGATTAATAATATCAATATACGCGATAAAATCCGTAAAAAGTAGTTTTATTTCAATGTATAATATTCGCGTAAATGTCAGAAATCAAAAATGTATGTTTTTTTTTAATAAATAAATATTCTTGGACGATTTCACAGCACCATCTAGTCCCAAACTAAGCAGAGCTTGTACTATGGGTACTAGACAATGGATATAATACTTACATACTTTTTTTTGTAAATAAGTATTGAAATACATACTTAAATTACATAACAATGACCCAGACAAAAACAAATACTTAATATTCATGACACATAAATATTTGTGTCATGTGGGAATCGAATCCACGACCTCGAGATCAAAAGTCCGACACTCGTACCAGTAGACCACAGACGTGGTAAATGTATGTATGTATAGCGACCTGGTTTTTCAGATTCCATCATGTCCTGGTGCATTGCGCTGATGGTCTTCGTAGCAGCGGTATTCTTCTACTGGCAGTACTGGAAGTGGACTCACCGGCGTATGCTGGAGCTGGCTGCTCGAGTGCCAGGTCCACCTGCTTTACCAATCCTCGGGAATGCGCTCATCTTCATGGTGAATACTGGAGGTAAGTCTTCATGTTCTTTTAGTCATTGAGATTACTGATTCCTTCCTACCTTCACAAGAAAGAGGAAAGACCAAGAAAGATAATGTGAGCAGACCATCAGCCTGTATTTTCCAAATGGTTAAGCAACGGTGGACTATTTGTACCCAACAGTTCGCCGGTATGTTATTTAGATAACAACAAAGAGTATTAAATATAAGTAATTAAGTATTCTTTTCATTTTTTTTTAATTCTATGTCATGTCAACGAAAACAAAGTTCCGTTTCCTACCTATTTTCAACCGACGAAAACAGAGGAGGTTCTAAATTCGAATGAATGTTTTTTTTAATGTTTGTTACGTGATTACTCTGCTATAATGAATTTTGTGAATGGATTTTAAAAATTTGTTTAATGGCAATACGCTCGCGCACCTAATACATGGAACCTAAACAAACCGGGTTGTGTCCCTTTTGTTTCTATCCTACTTGTAGGTAGGTATATCTACTATCCCCTTTTTTTGTAAGTAGTACGGAATATCCTCATGGACTATCCGCCACCTGGGGACGCGGCAGGGTATATCGGACTCGTACCGACCAAAAACCGCACTTTCCTTCATTCCTATTGTCCATGGGATCCGTGAAATTCACCACGATCATAACAGGTATGGTCCAGCATTCGCTGAACCCCATCAATTAATTGACAACCTCTGTGGTCTAGCGGTTCGAGTACCGGACTGCTGATGATGGGGTCGTGGGTTCGATTCCCACAGGACACAAATATTTCTGTGGATAAAACATGAGTATTTGTGTTTGTCTGGGTGTTTCCTATGTATTATAAGTATGTAATTACAAAAAAAAAAGTACATATGTATTATATCCATTGTCTAGTACCCATAGTACAAGCTCTGCTTAGTTTGGGACTAGATGGTGTTGTGTAAAATGTCCCAAAATATTATTGTTATTATTATTAATTAGTGAGGCCTTGCCCTGCATCATATCTGAAGGCACGCGTGTGATGTGCACGCGTGCGACCTACTGGGGATGTCTACTATCCTAAGTAAATAACTTTTTAGGAAAAGAAAACCGACTAAGCATTGTGTGTAAAAAATTCGGTCGAGTTGAACTAATATATCGCTTAATAACGGATCGACGCGGATGACGTCACAGGAGATCCATTTATTGTATATCATAACCTTCTCCAGAATGTAACAAATACTTTTCTGAAAACCGCATCAAAATCGGTTCAGCCAAACGCGAGATAATCGCGGACAAACATACATAGGTGAAAAGCTCCTTTTTTAAGTCGGCTAATATAACAAACTGTATGACAAGAGCCTGCGTCTATAGGATTGATTGACGCATTAATCAATTCTACAAGCAATCAATAAGCTACTATAATATAATCAACATAGTAATCACGATCATATCGTTTTACTGCGATTTCTAGATATGTAAGTAATTATTTATGCATATATTATGTCACATTGTATTCAGTTTTTACATCTTGATTAAAATATTATAAACAAACACGTGTTATTATATAAATAAAAAAATAAAATAAAATAAATTTATTTCAGGCTTAATTGCCCATAAAAACACTGACAACAATAAATAAAATAAAAAATTATAAAAAAAAAACAAATAAATACTTACAGTTACAATACATATCAGGCACAATTAGCAATATGCCTGCTACAATAATGCCTGATGTAAGGGCAGTCAAGTCGCCCGGCAATCATGTTAAGGACAGTATTGGAGCTGGCCCGCATCCTGCGCACCAAGGACGCGCACCGCTTGCGCATGGTGGTGTGGAAACAGTCGGTGCGCGCCTCCGCAAACATGCCCGAGGCACTACAGAACCGGGGCAGCCCCAATAACGCCCTGAACGCGTTATTGTACTGGACACGGAGAGCACTGTAAGCAGCTTGTGTGTAAAAAACCCATAGGCTGCACGTATACAAAGAGGTACAATAGGCTTTAAAAAGTGTATTCTTGACTTGCTGTGAACAACGTGTAAACCTACGGGCCAACATATTTGCTCTCATATTTGCTCCCGCTCAATGTCGACATGATCCCTCAGGTCGGCTGTTACCCAGTGCCCCAAGTATTTAAATTGATTTACCTGTTCTAATGGTACATTCTTCAACACTATCTGTGGAACATTTGTAGGGCACTTAGTCTTGGCTCCAGCCCGAAATACCATGTATTGACTTTTTGCCGCATTATACACCAGGCCGTGCCTATCAGCGCACTCCTCACACACCTTCAATAATCTGCGTAGTCCGCAGACCGATGCGCTCAACAGCACCATGTCGTCTGCATAACTTAGGTTATTTACACAGACTTCATCAACGTGACAGCCGACATGTTGACTGCTGAGCGCAACAATCAGAGCGTTCATGTAGAGGTTGAACAACGTGGGTAAAGTTAACCCACCCTGTCACACTCCACATTCAAGCCTATATGGCTCTGATAATGCACCAGCCCATCTGACACTGTTAACCTGGTGTGCGTACCAATACTTGAAGATTTTAACAAGTTCTTGTGGCATATTAGTTGTCCCAAGCTTTTGCCACAGAACATCATACGACACCAGGTCAAAGGCCTTCGACAGATCGAGGAAACATGCGTAGACTGGTGTTTTACGACACGTATAGTATCTGACGGTATGCTTAAGACAAAGAATTGCACTATCTGTAGATAATTTGGGTCTGAACCCAAACTGATTATCATGCAGTGTGACATATTTATTTATTTGTGTCTCAAGCAAACCGTCAAACACTTTTGCGATTATTGTTGCAAGAGAAATTGGCCTGTAGTTACTTTTATTGGTTATATCACCGGTTTTATTCTTCACCACAGGTACAACTATTGTTCTCATAAAATCACACGGCAAGTAGGAGTGGCATAGTGAGTAGAACATAGCTAAAACCCTAGCCACATGTGGGCCGGCATAATGCAAGTGTTCAATACTGAGGCCTTCCTACCTACTCACCCATAGCCACAAGGATAAATGCCATTATTCAATGTCATTCTGGTTTTATAACGCGTTATCCGCAACTCAACATTACTGTTTACGTCTTTACGTTATTGCTTTTATTAGCTCCATGGTCGTAAGTGCGACTGCTACGCGTGAGGTCCTGGTGTCGATTCTCAGATATGTTACCATTTTGCCTCAAAAAGCCATTTGATGTGACAGGAGCCGCGGGAAAGAGCTATAATATAATAAATATTCAAAGAAACAAGATTAAACACGGTTCTATAAACTCAGACATGCAGGAAGGCGAGTGCGTTCAGCCTTTTCAGCTGTTTTATGCAAAATTGTCGCGATATTTCCCTGCGAATATTAGATAATAAGTCACTATTAATCTTCATCGCGTGACTAGGACTAGAATAACAGGATAATGTAAGATAATGAGATTTTTATAGAGAATGTTATTTTATACTTCAACACTGGCCAACTATATATTTTGTTACAAAACTACCCGTAAAGCCAAGCCAAGAGGAGGTTAAATGGGGCCTTATAACGAGTCCATTCACAATATTTAAGAACCGTAGTAACGCTGTATAACATACCCCAAAAAAAAGAAAACAACAACAACAATTATTAGGTAAAATAGGTACCTACGTACCTTTCTGTTAAATAATTTGGTTCCCTGACATGACAGCTGACAAAATTTTTTGCTTTGATAATTAATTATATTTTTTACGGGGTGTTTTGTAACACGTCCTTACACCGTTCTATAAATTACATAGGCACTTTGATTCTACAATAAAATTGTCCATTCAACCTCTTGCGTTGTTGCGACACTTATACCCGTTTATTACTAGATTATTACTAATCACAGCTATGTGGGTTAATTACTAATATTATATAATAACTAGCCTAAGATTTCCCGGTAGCTTAGGTATTATTTAATTGTGTGTTAAACCTATCGACCTTGGTGCTAACCAACGTGAGTAAATAAATAAATGAGCATCGTTAAAGTTCCGCAAATCTATTATACATATTTAAAAGAAAGTCGTGTGACTGAACCGATTTGGCTGAAAATTGGTGGAGAGGTAGTTTAGAACCAGGAGACGGACATTGGATAAGACTTTTTATCCCAGAAAAATGTGAGAATATCCCGGAAATCCCGGAAATCGGATAAAGGAGAACTACTTACGGAATTTGAATGAAATTTCATACATATATACTTAGTATGTGACCAGGAATAAAGTATATGCTACTTTTTATCCCAGTATCCCGGAAATCCTAATCGTTGACCAATTTACTTTCTCTCTCTGTTTCTTTCTAACCTAACCAATATTTGAAAGGAGACGCTTGTGAAGCAGTCTAACACTAAATGAATTAAAGGTGCTGATTGTTCTTTCTCATTTCCAGAAATCCTGGACAAAATTGAAGCACTGTACGAAACCTACGGTCAATACTTCAAGTTCTGGCTGGGTCCTGATCTAAATATTTGTGTGAAAAACCCAAAGGATATCAGAGTAAGTTACATTCTGTTCATTATATAATGCCAATGAAAAAATTAAGTAATACTAACCTTTTTGCTCGCGGAATGAATTTATTTTAGGAAGCAAAAATTGATTTTGGGTGACGCTTGTGGGTACTGCATAAGTATACAGCATGTTACAAAACTACCCGTAAAGCCGAAAGGAGGTTAAATGGGGCCTTAGTCCATTCACAATATTTAAGAACCGTAGTAACGCTGTATAACATACCCCAAAAAAAGGAAAACAACAACATTTATGAATGAAAAATAGAAAAACTATTAGGTATTATTAGACAATTATTAGGTAAAATAGGTACGTAGGCCTTTCTGTTAAATAATATGGTTCCTTGACATGAGTCAGTATCCTCCTACATTTGACCAATTGGTTTATTTTATGACATAGAAAAAAAAAGAGAGAAAATATAAAATATACCAGTTTATAATATAAATAAGTATAGTTTTTGTGATCACAATTCGACCGCCTAAGGTGAAACAAGAGATCTTCCATAAATGGGGGTTAAATAATCTCTACTTCTCTATCTCTACTAATATTATAAATGCGAAAGTAGCTGTCTGTCCGTCTTTGTTCCCTTCCACGCCTAACCCGCCGGCTAGACCAATTTTGAAAAAAATGGTAAATTGAATTTAATAGACTATTTTTTGTCCCCAAAAGCCCCTTGAGGTGCAAGTGGAACCACGGGCAACAACTACTTTAATAATAACGCGTTATACTCAGTAAAAATACATTTTATGTCAATTCGAGTAAGTTTTCAGAAAACAGTATATATTTCAATGTAAAAAGTAAATTGACAAAAAATCCTTAAATACAGTTCGATTTAAGGATTAAATTAATCCTTAATTTTAGGATTAAATTGAACAGTATTTAGAATATTTAGAAGAATCGAAGCATTTAAGGATTACAGCCGCGGATATATAGACCGTTGAATCTAGAACATTCCACGCTATACCATCGTAAGTACTTACCATGTCGTAAATGCTTCATTACACTTCCTATATGGCTAATATACTTAGACATGGCCGAGAACACTGTCAAATGGCCTGAACTGACAAAGATGGCTGGAACCGGAATCTAGGTAACGCAGTGATGCATAGTTGGCGTGATCTTGGTGTGCGACATTAACTCGCTTTGCCTAGTTAACTCGTAAAGAGTTAACTAAGCAAGGCAAAGCAGTGATAGCCTAGTGGTATGACCATTGGACTGGCAAGTCAAAGGTCTTGAGTTCGAATCTCTCTGATTCTTCCAATTCATATGCATAATAATTCCCCGTGCGTTATGGCATGTCCTTCTTCAAACGAAGCCTAAAAAGAGCTCTCTACCACACACAGTAGGCGGCGACACAGCTCTCTCCCCGACTTTGCTGATGTCCATGGGCGGTGGTGACCATTTACCATCAGGTGGGCCGCTTGCTAGTCTGCCACTTTAGGCAATAAAAAAAATCAATTATCGCTTAAAATGATGAAGGAAAACATTTTGAGGAAACCTTCATGCCTGAGAGATTTTTTTGGAAAGAAATAAGTGTGTGAAGTGTGAACCCGCAGTAGACCAGCATGGTGGACTGTAGCCTAATCCCTCTCATCCCAAGAGGAGACCGAGCCCAACAGTGGGACAGTATATGGGTTGATGATGACCCCTTTAATCTGACGTTTAATAATTCCAGGCATTGCTGTCCAGTAATAAAGTGAACCACAAAGGACCATTGTACGAGATTCTAGCGCCATATATTGGTTATGGTATTCTTGCGGGAGGTAGGTCAAAAAAGTCAAAATACAAAATAATTTATTTAAATAAAACTACTTTTTACGGATTTTATCGCGTATATCGTAATCTCCAAAAAAGGGATCAATGTAGATTTATTAATAATATCCGCGTAAATGTCAGAAATACTTTTAATAAAATAATTTTTGAACGTAACCCCCAAAACGTCCGCCCATCACCGCCTCCTAGCCTTTTAGTTGGGCAGAAGAAACGGCGTAAGATTACTTTACATAGTAAGAGGGGTCTGTGGAAAACAAAAAAAAACCTGACAACCAGTCTATTCCCAGGATATCTGTATTGCCCAGAAAGTAGGCTACGACGGTATGAATCGTGCAAAATAGTTATATAGCCCCATCTGGTTAGACTGTAAATAGTTTGGAAAAGGCTCTGTGGTGGATTTAATTAGTATTTAACATTATTTTAGTGAAGAAAAAACTCAAATGCGGGCAAAATTCAAACCCGTGTCTTTTGGTTGGATACATCAGACGCTATGACCACTAAGCCACCGCAAGTCCAACCCGCCAGATCGATATTCATCACATTCTGAATTTACGTGTTTATGGTGACGTCAGTGACGTAGTTTTTCCTTTCCCTAAAACATGGAAAATAGATATCTGACTGCTGGTTTAAATATTTATTTTTCATTCTAAATATTGTTTCTATTAGCTGTTTCACTCACGTCTCAAAGGGACAGTTTCTTCTAAGCGAAAGACGGTTTTCAGGTCCAACCTGGCGAAAACATAGGAAGATAGCAACGCCATCATACAACAAGAAGTCAGTGGAGCACTTCACCCCAATCTTCAATGAAGAGGCCGAGCAACTGGCCAGGGTTCTCAGCTATAAGGACCCGAACATCTCCTTCGATGTTTATAAAGACGTGGTTCAGTTTACTACGCAAAGTGTGAACCGTGAGTAGGTTTTTGTATTTCGTTAAGATAAACATTTTAACGAAAGAAATATTCGATCCCAGGTCCTTCTAAGTACACCGGACGCTTTAACTTCTAGGCTACCAAGACCACTGCCTGTGATGTTGAATTTCCCTTCCACGTGTGGTAACGTCAGCGACATCTATCGATGACTTTACAGTTTTCTTTCGCTAAAATTCATATAAAAATATTTAGCATGCGTTAATGCCAAATATAATAAAAAATGTGTACTTAACTAGTTTCTTTTATAATAATAAACTGTAGCCTAAAGCTAAAGCGTTTAAATTGTTTTATTTTTTTATATTGTGCTGAATTTTATTAACGGCACGATTACACGAATGTCGTAACAGATAGCAAAGTTATTGATTTCTGCGGTCCGCAGATTCCATTCTTGACTGCTGGACCACAGCCTGTCATGGTTGTGGCGAATTTCATGGATCCCATGGCCATGACTTATAGGGTAAGTGAAGGCAAGTGCGGTTTTTAGTCGGTATGAGTCCAACATACCCTGCCACCTCCCTAGTTGGCGATGATTTTCCGGGCTATAAAAAAAAGTTCCGATCCTCGCAAGAAACTATATAATATTTTTGTGCCCATTTTCTCTTGACGAATCAAGCAATTCCCATCAAACATTAGTGCTTAGCTATGCACTAATTTCTACTTTGGTGCCACAAGACTTTATAATTTAGATACCCGGTAATGCCGTTTAATTTCGGCCATAAATGGTGCATCCACACCGCAGTTACTTTTTGTGGAGCAACAGAATTCAATATGATAAGATTAGGTAACATTCTTCAACTTTCACGGCAACATATACTAACAACAAATAACTTTTTGCTATCGGATGTTGCCCATTAACACTTGGAAACATTGCTCCACAAAAAGTAACTATGGTGTGGATGCACTATAATGATTTAAAAGTCACTCCAAGGACCATCGGTCTTCCTCGTTCTAAAAAAGAATAATCAAACAGAACCAGTCTTATTTCATTTTGCTTTTAATTCCAGAAACACTCATGGGATTGTCTAAACAAGATTCTCAAAATCTATGCCGGATGCAAGAACTGATTGCAAGAACGCGAGAGTAAGTTAACTTTTTCATTACAGCTGAACTGGATGCCCGGAATGGTTGGAAAATTAAGGTGGTGTTCGTCCTTCGTTGATTGTAGACACTGTGCAATACCGACACCTTTTTTTTTGCTTAGTGTGTGGAAAACCGACTAAATACCACACGGTGTTCCTTATCGCACATGCTGCGGCGGGGGCTACGGAAACAGAGCATTCTTCCGCGGTGCAATACCGACACCTATAGCAACTACATAAGAAAGATGATGTCTTCATATTTATGATTCACTTGCTTACACGACCTGAAGGAAAAACGTTGTGGGGAAACCTGCATGCTGCATTTTCTCGACGGTGTTTGAAGTCTGCCAACCAGCACTAGGGCAGCGTGGTAGACTATAGCCTAATCCCTCTCAGTCTCAGAGAAGACCCGTGTCCAGCAGTAGGACAGTATATGGGTAGATGATGAAGCTGGAAATGTACAGCTTGATAATTATGTAGCTTTGTACTACATGCACAAACCTGTGGTAAATAATATGAAATAAGTAGAATTGCCTTTGTTTCCATATTCCATGCATATTTATTCTTAAATTTTGTTGTTTGTTTTCCGCTTACCCATAAGAGATAAAGATTGTATTTTTTCAATTTTGCCGCAACATAAATATTTGAAAAGGGATAGAATCTATCTGAGTACAACGACAATCTCTTTCATCACTCATATGTCGTTCTTTACTTCCATATCTCGGTAACGTGACATTTTGGGATACCACGTTACTGTCATTTTTGTTCGTTTAAGCGTTCTCTACCCATACATAATGCTTTCATCGTGCGCTGTGATTTCGAATAAAAAACAAAATGGCGGCGGGTCCGATATGCCAGCTTTCATACAAAAAGGTTCAAACCCCTTTGTTTTTGATGTTTAATACAGTGACTAAATTTGTTCTGAATTTATTCTGGTAGTGTAGAATGGCCATTTCACCTTCCACATCTATCAACTTGCGTTATTTAATCCACAGCATGTACGAGTTAATGTTCACGAGGATGACAAAATGGTGGCTCCAAGTTCCCATCATCTTCTGGCTACTCGGCAAAAAGAAGTTGCATAACTACTTCTTGAAGTTGATCGATGACTTCACCAGCGACATCGTGAGGAGACGACGGAAGGCTCTCGAGGGGGCTATCCCTGATGACGAGTGTATGGGCATCGTGGACCGGTACATATTATCAAAAGAACTAAGCGAACAGGAAATTAAATGGGATACCTTTGCTCTGTTTACTACGGTGAGAATTCCTTTACCATTATCCTCTTTTCATTGTAAAAAATACCTTAAAATTATTAATATTAGTGTTATTCTAGAATAACACTAATATTAATAAGCCTTCAACAAGACTTCTCACGTGGCTAGATATATCAGTATTGTTACGAGCTGGGGTTCGGGATAAATTAAATGACACCAATTTAACCGATAAACAATCAAAACTTTAATTGCTCACACGAACACAAAACACAAATCACCAGTATGTCGCTATACTAGTTCACTTCACAATTCTCTATCGCACTGTAGTCACTTCGTAATTCGCTTCGACCTTCACTTGTCCGTGTCCACAATTGAACTGCCTTGCCGGCCCCTTAGGACCGCTATTTATATGGCTCAGAAAGTTCCAGAATCGAATAATCCCGAAAATGCTACAAAAAATAAGAGTAGGTACTCGCGCGCCTATTGTTTCGCGGGCGTTGACCTCGGCCTATTGTGTCGCGAGCCGCGTGTCCTTGAGGTATTGTTATAGGCACTTATAGATATAAGTACCTACCTATACCTACGCGAGTGTCGAGATAAAACTTCCACGCGTTTCTAGAACCCTCGTGAGCCATCTCAGTCGTTCTATTACGTATCCGGCGTAACACTGCCCCCTCCTAAGACATGCTCGTCCCGAGCATTATTAGATCCGTGATATCGCGCCAAGCGATCCACATGAACGATCTTCGCAGCACCTCTTTGTCCCTTTTGTATTCGGTAGGTGACATCGTTGATCTTAGTCACGACTCGATAGGGACCGTCCCATTTTGGCTGTAACTTAGGTGACTTTCCTTTGCTGCGAACCGGATTATGTAGCCACACTAGCGAACCTTCGTCGAAGCCTTTATTGTTCATCTTGCGGTCGTAGCGGGTCTTCGTTTTCTCGGACGTTTGTTTGCCTGATTCCCTGACATGCTCATATATGTCATTCATTCTAGTCCGTAAGTCGTTCGCATAGTCAGTAACACAGCGGGGAGTGTCAGGGGGGATACCAGTGATGAGATCTGCAGGCAACCGTAGTTCTCTTCCGAAGTTTGCGAAGGCTGGCGTTACTGTCGTACTTTCGTGAACTGCACTCCGATATGACAAAAGGAACGGCTGGATGTGCTTGTCCCAGTCTCTCTGCCTGTTCCCCACAACTTTCGCCAAATATCTCTCCAACGTCTGATTGAACCGTTCAACCATTCCATCAGACTGTGGGTGGTACGAGGTGGTTCTAGTTTTATGAGTACCCATGACTCGACACGTCTCCTGGAATATTTGAGATTCAAAATTCCTTCCTTGATCACTGTGAATTTCTAAAGGTACTCCAAATCGACAGAAGACCTCATGGACCAACTTATCGGCAACCGTCGAAGCTTCTTGGTTCGGGATTGCGAACACTTCCGGCCATTTTGTGAAGTAATCCATCACAACCATAAAATACTTGTGCCCACTTTCACTTTCCGGGAATGGTCCCGCAACGTCTAGAGCTATTCGTTCCCAGGGTGCACCAATGTTGTAGACCTTTAATGCACCTCTGCTGCGTGTGTGAGGCCCTTTGACCGCTGCACAACTCGTGCATTTACGACACCAGTCTTCAACGTCGTTTCGACAGTGGATCCAGTAGAAGCGCTCTCGAATCTTTAACAAAGTTCTTTTTACTCCTAGATGACCTCCTGAACATCCATCATGATAAAGTTGTAGTATATCTGGGACCTTAGCTTTGGGGACTACTATCTGCAGATGGCTCTTATCCCCTTTAGCGTTTTCCCATTTACGGCACAAGACACCATTCTGTAACAATAAACTGTCCCACTGCGCCCAATAACTCTTTGTAACTGTGCTCAGTGCCGCAACATCACTCCATGTTGGTTTAGAGGCACCAGCTTTCATCCACTCGAGGATCGGCTTGACATCTGTATCATTTTCTTGGGCCAGCTGTAAAGTACCCTTCCACTCGTCACTAAGGTCTGTTTTCAGCATCCTTACCGGCACTGCTTCCTTAGTCTCCTGCCTGACACAGTGCTTGCATGTTTCCGGACAAGGTCTTCTTGACAACGCATCTGCGTTACCGTGAGATCTGCCACTACGGTGTTCAATTATGAAATCGAACTCCTGCAGAAGCTCAATCCACCTTGCTACCTGTCCTTCCGGGTTTTTAAACTGTAATAGCCACTTCAGTGCAGCATGATCCGTTCGCAAGTGGAACTTCCGCCCCAATAAATATTTGCTGAAGTGCTGTAGTGTCTTAACTATGGCCAGCAATTCCCTCCTCGTGACGCAATAGATCCTTTCAGGCTTTGACAGTGATTTACTGAAGTAACCTATCACAACCTCCTGATCTCCTTTTCGTTGTGACAAAACACCGCCAATACCAGTATTACTTGCGTCTGTGTCCACTATGAATTCATTTTCATTGTCAGGGTAGCCCAAAATAGGTGTATTGCACAGACGTTTCTTCAACTCTTGGAAAGCACTTTCGCAACTCGTGTCCCAGCAAAACTGTGACTTTTCCTCCGTCAGTTTGTGTAGAGGCTTCGCTACATCCGAAAAGTTCTTCACAAACCGTCGATAGTAGGAGCACAAGCCCAAGAATGCTCTGACTTGCGTCTTATCTTTTGGAACTGGCCAATCCTTAACAGCAACTATCTTCTCTGGATCGGTTTCAACACCTTTTTCAGAAACGACGTGTCCCAAAAAGCTTACTTGATGTTTAAAAAATGAGCACTTTTTCGGACTCAACTTTAGGTTGGCCCCTCGGATTTTTGAAAGGACTCGTTCCAGGTTTCGAAGGTGTTCATCAAACGAACGGCCCACTATGATGATGTCATCTAGATAGACCAGGCAGGCGTCTCCAATTAGGCCAGTGAGCACTAGTTCCATAAGCCTCTCGAATGTGGCAGGAGCATTGCATAGTCCAAACGGCATGACTTTAAAGTGCCACAGACCCTTTCCTGTAGAAAATGCTGTTTTCTCTTTATCTTTTGGGTCTATCTCCACTTGCCAGTAACCACTTTTTAGGTCTAACGTCGTAAACCATTTCATTCCTGTCAATGTATCCAGTGTGTCATCAATCCTTGGCAATGGATAGCTGTCCTTCTTCGTGACATCATTCAATCGTCGATAGTCTACGCAGAAGCGCATACTACCGTCTTTCTTTTTTACCAGCACCACAGGAGAGCACCATGGACTAGACGAAGGCTCTATAACACCATCCTTCACCATTCCCTCAATCATGGTCTCCACTTCTTTTTCTCTTGCAACTGGCAGCCTTCTGGGTCTTTGACGAATTGGTGGCTCATTGCCAGTATTTATCTTGTGCTGAACCAGACCAGTCTTTCCTATGTCAGCATCATTTGATGAGAAAATATCAGCGTATTGAAGCAACAACTTTTTAGCCTTGTTCTTTTCTTCTTCAGACAGATGATTTTGACAATCTTTCAGGAGCGTCGCAACGTTAAACTTATCGTTTTGTACCTTATTACCAGCACGTTGATCTTAGTACCGTCGCATCCAGACTACTTCTTCACAAGTACCCATCAATGTGCCCTTCTTGATAACTTGCTCCTTATCGCTCGGATTCAATATGCGTACTGCTGATACATTGGTAGCCTTCACCAACGTTCGTGCCATCTTCCATGAAAAGACATCGTCCAACCTTTCTATGAGGACACATCGATTTTTCTGTCCAGCATTTTGTGGAAGAGTGACTGGGACGATTGTTTCCGACTTAGGGGGAAGAACAATCTTCCTTAAGCAGAACACATTCCCAGTAGATGCACCTTCCATAAAGATTTCTTCTGAACCACACTTCAATACTCCTTGGTTAACATCGATCTCACAAAAATGCTTTCGCATAAAGTCCAGTCCCAGAATGCAGTCATCTACTATATCGGCTACGATGACATTATGCCGATATATTCTGTTACCAAGTTTTAATTCCACCTCCTTCTCGCCTCGGACGGCTATGTGCTGACCAGTAGCTGTTACTAGTTGTATATGATCACGGTCACCGGTGTAATCCCCAAGAACCCGACGTGCTAACTGAAAATTCACGACCGTGCGAGAAGCTCCAGTATCTAGTGTCAGCTTACATGGTGTTCTGTTGACTTCGCCTTTGATGATCAGGCTGTTTCCATCATGGGCTTGTGAGATCGAAATCCTTGGGGCTCCTTTCACACCAGCCAGCACCCGCCCCGCAGTCCTGGCTTTTACTCGTTTCCCTGTTGTTCCTCGGTGGTGGAACTAACCGCCTTTACTTTCACGCTTTGCCCTTTTTCTCGCCACGAAGTTCCTTTGGGGCAATTTGCTCGCAGGTGACCCTTCTCACCACAAATGTAGCATCGAGGTGATCCTACACCTTCCCTTCGACCCTCGTTACGCTTTGGACAACCCACCTGATAGTGACCTTTTTCCCCGCAGAGGTGACATGTTGGCAACATGAGTTCTCGAACTCTATGTGCTCGATGGTCCTGTCTAACTGCCTCCACTTCTAAGGCATGGGCCAAGGCATCTTTAAGGGTTTTGTGGTGTCCAAGATTCACAGCAGCTCTGACTTCTAGGTCACGAATCCCATCGACGAACGCCTGGACCAGATTTCCGTCGATATATGCAGGTGTCGACTGGTTGGCTTTCCGGACCAGCTTTTCAATTTCCACAGCCCACTGCTGTAGTGACTCGGTGCTACGCTGTACGCGGTCCTTCAACTGGGCACGGAACACGTATTCCAGGTGTGCGTCGCCGTATCTAGAGTCCAACGCCTCAAGCAGCTGATCGTAGGTCCTGTCGTTGCCGAGGGCCTCCAGTACCGTTAAAGCCTGATCGCGGAGACATAAGGTGAGTGCCGTCATGGCCTGACTTTTGTCCCATCCATTCGACTTCATGACGGCTTCAAACTGTATTTTGTAAGCCGACCAAGAGGAGGTCCCGTCAAATGGCGGCACTTTGAATCCACGAAGTGAAGGCATCGTGGAACCACCAACCACAGGAGCCACAATTCCGTTTCCTGCCTTGAGATCACCTAAGGTCTTCTTTATATCAGATATTTCCACTTTGGTTTCGGAAATCCAACAGTCGTGTTGCTTAACTTGCTCTTTAACATCCTTGAGCTCTTTGCCAAATGTCGCTTGAACATCCTTTAAAAAGCGCATTTGGTCGTCTTTACCACGCTGTAATTGCTCCTGCAATTGACGCGTCTGCTCCTCCTGCTTACGGGCCTGCTCCTCCTTGTCTTTTTGCAGCTGCTCCCGCAGTAGGCGGGCCTGCTCCTCCTTGTCTTTTTGTAGCTGCTCCCGCAGTAGGCGGGCCTGCTCCTCTTGCTTACGGGCCTGCTCCTCCTGCTTACGGGCCTGCTCCTCCTTGTCTTTTTGCAACTGCTCCCGCAGTAGGCGGGCCTGCTCCTCTTGCCGGCGGGCTTGCTCCTCTTGCCGGTGGGCCTGCTCCTCTTGCCGGCGGGCCTGTTCCTCCTGCTTGCGGGTTTGCTCCTGCATCAGCGCCATCAAAGCTGACAAGTCAACGGCAGGCGCTGGAAGGGCTCCAGATGGACCAGCGACTGGATCTAACGTCGGCTGCCGAGGGCCCGAGGGTTGTGACGGAGAATCTCCAAACCGTCTCTGGTCCATCTCTTGCTGCCGCTGACTCCTGGTACGAATACCGTCCGTGTCTTCCTTCGGTAGAACTGGCATAATTTATCCCACTACTTCTGACACCAATTGTTACGAGCTGGGGTTCGGGATAAATTAAATGACACCAATTTAACCGATAAACAATCAAAACTTTAATTGCTCACACGAACACAAAACACAAATCACCAGTATGTCGCTATACTAGTTCACTTCACAATTCACTATCGCACTGTAGTCACTTCGTAATTCGCTTCGACCTTCACTTGTCCGTGTCCACAATTGAACTGCCTTGCCGGCCCCTTAGGACCGCTATTTATATGGCTCAGAAAGTTCCAGAATCGAATAATCCCGAAAATGCTACAAAAAATAAGAGTAGGTACTCGCGCGCCTATTGTTTCGCGGGCGTTGACCTCGGCCTATTGTGTCGCGAGCCGCGTGTCCTTGAGGTATTGTTATAGGCACTTATAGATATAAGTACCTACCTATACCTACGCGAGTGTCGAGATAAAACTTCCACGCGTTTCTAGAACCCTCGTGAGCCATCTCAGTCGTTCTATTACGTATCCGGCGTAACAGTATTTTACACGAAGGGACTGCCATTGACCCCCGCAACCCAATTTTCGTGCAATACCGATATTCTAGGGATACAATACTTGTCAGGATTTTTGGCATTCTGACTACCACGGACCCCGGACCCCGGACCCCGGGACCGACGGTTTTACGTGCTCCGAGGCACAGAGGGATCTCGATGTCTTGATGTCACCCACCTGAAAATCAGTCCAAGATGGCCGCCGCCACAAAATGGCGGATCACATCTTTTTTCACAACTCCCTCAATAAGGCTATCAAATGAGCAGAGCTTGACAATGATAAATGTCAAATGTCGCGGTGTCGGGGGTTAATTAAATGTTTTATGTAATATTATTGTAATGAAATATTAATTGATCTTTTACACTTTACAGAGTCAAGAGGCAGCAGCTAAAATTGCATCAGGCCTCCTTATGATCCTCGCTCATTTGCCTGACTGGCAGGTTGGTACAAGCTGATTTAAGTAGACTGGGTTAAAGAGGTTTTACTATGCACGTAGGCAAGTACTTACTTGCCCCAGTAGGCGGCACGGGAGTTCGCCAAACGCCCTGAATTAGAATGCAAGGAAGTTTCGCTGATTGAAGGGGCCCAACAACTCATAGACCACAGCCTGTTAGGGTCGTGGCCAATTTCACTGATCCAGTGGTTTTGTTTTGGTTTGCGGCTTTTAATCGGTACGAGTCCGCCATACCTGCCGCCTCCCTAATTGGTAGATGATCCATGAGGATCTTCCGTACTAAACATATTTAATAGTAGGTACTTATGATACGGTATTATGATTCTGGGAAGCTTAAAGTGCATTAATTATGTTAAACAGTTAATAGGAAATGTAGGACCATTCAAACTGCGCGTATACAAGGTTCTTAAACGTGGGAAAAGCATCACCTACTCCTCCAATATTGCAGGTGTCCATGGGTGGAGAAAACCAATTATTATCAGTTTGTTGGTCACAAAAAAAAATTGGTCCTGTCATACATAAATGGTCCTTTAGTCCTTTGATCCATAAACAGCCTAACTCCATTCCAGGACAAAGTTTACAAAGAAATGATAGAGGTGGTAGGTCCACATGGTCCAGTCACCAGTGAACAACTCAAACAGCTGCAATATTTAGATATGGTTTACAAAGAGACGCTGCGGTACTTCTCCATCGCGGCGCTGATACAGAGGACAGTGGACGAGGAGATCACCATCAATGAAGGTATGTAGTATACTAGTTACTGTTTTATTATTCGAAAGTAACTCTGTCCGTCTGTTTGTTATGTTTTCACGCTTAAACCGCTGAACCAATTTTGATGAATTTTGGTACCTATGGAGATAGATAGGACCTTGAAGAAGGCATAGGTTACCTTTGTCTCAATTCCTAAGTCTTTTGGGATGCGTGTGAATTAGTGGGCAACAGTTAGAACCCATTAACAACAGTCCAAACTGCGAGTTTGCAGCGGCGATAGGTTGGTCACGGCAGCCCCATGCAACCGGACAGGTGGGCGAGGCTAGCTACCTAGTGGTCGGGAGTTGACATCAAGATAAAGACTTGGGGTCACTGCCCATATTTTTAATGTAACTTTATGATAAGTTACAAAAAAACATAAGTTAAGATACATACTCAATGTAACGAAGGACTGAATAGGTATTTATTGTTATTATCATCATCTCGATTTTCAGGTCAGATAACCCTCCCAGCGGGTACGTCCCTGGTGATTCCAATCCACCACCTGCACCGGGACCCTCGCTACTGGGAGGAACCCTATAAAGTGATGCCCGAGAGGTTCCTACCGGAGAACGTGAAGAAACGCGACCCGAATGCCTTCGTGCCCTTCAGCTTGGGCCCCATGGATTGTTTAGGTGAAAAGCTCATTAATTTTAAGTGCATTTTTAGGAAATTCTCCTAATTTATTGAAATAAAACTACTTTTTAGGGATTTTATCGCGTTAGATTGATATTATTAATCCCGACGTTTCGGACCCTTTACAGCGTCCATGGACACGGGTAGACTGAGGTGGTGGGCGTCTTGATGATATAATTACTAACACCTACCCTACATTTTTATTGTTACATGATCAATGACATTTATTACTGCACTTTTTACAAGTCAATATTTAATTAATACTAGATGGAGCCAGCATTTCTTAGCTGACGACCTCTGAGAAGAAACGCCGAAACAAACTCGGATAATCACGGTCTCTTTTAAAGTAATAATGTGCAATTCAAAGTAACAATAAACAAAGGATATGTTTATTTTTGTTAATTATTGGCAATCCGATTCACGCAAAACGAGCTCACCGTATCTTTTGGTCTTGCAGTTGTAGGCCTGGATTTTGATTTTATAGAATCTATATCAGGATTCAAAGCAGGTGGTAAGACCCAGCCATCTTCTCTATTGAAATTTAGATGTTTTTTTTTTAATTCAATAGCCTCAATTCAATTCCATAATGATATCAAAATAACGCGATAAAATCCGCGTAAATGTCAGAAATCAATATCTCCTAAGTTATTTATGAAAAATAACTTATTTTGGACTCTCACAGGAAAAACCTGCACAAGTTGGGCTTGTGCAGGTTTTTAATTTTATTTTTTATAATGTAAATAGGTACTGTTTGATATTTTCATTAATTTCCTGTGAGAGTCCAAAATAAGTTATTTTCTCTAAAAAGTTATCTAAAAAGGTCCCTTTTTTTCTAACGCTATCTGAGGTCAGTCTGTCTAAAAAGCGTCCAAATCGTCCCGCCAGCGTTTTCTGGGCCTTCCTCGGCGTTTACGGCCATCTTCTGGCAACCATTGGGTTATGATGTTGGCCCATCTCTCTGGGTGCATTCGGGATACATGGCCCGCGGTCTTTCTACCCACATCAGCGATGCCAGTTTTTGGGCGCAACTCGGTGATACGGACTCGGTCTGTTATTTTAACTCCGAGTACACTACGCTCCATCGCTCGTCGCTCAAGAAGGCCCCTATCTCAGCATATTGCTACAACACTTAAAAACTAAAATATCACAGTGTTGGTTTTCAGATAGGTCCAGGTAGGTAATGCCACGGTCAGCTACGGAGACACATAATTCCATCCAATTATTCAACCACGGAACTAACGAAGAAGCTAGCTCGAAATAACAGAAATTTTTTGGTCCTCAGGTCGAGTTTACGCCACAGCCCTTATCAAGACAATAGTGGTGTGGGTGCTGAGGTACGCACAGCTGGAACCAGCCGGCTCCCTGGACAATATCAAATTACACGTTGCTATTTCAGTGGCGTGCGCTGGCGGGTACAACGTCAGAGCTGCACCTAGGAAGGGACGAATAAATGGCTTTAACTGACATGTGTTTTAATTATTATAATTATTTGTATCTCCACTTTGGATATCATGGCATATCTCCTGGTCCTATGGCAGGCTTGCGCGGGGACACAGGTCCAACACGTAGAGGCCCCTTGGAGAACTTTGATGTAATATGGGATGGGGCACCAACCCGGGACGCTCCACAACTGCACTATCGAAGTACAGCCTTGGAGTATCCCGGGTGGGTGTAAAATACGGTAAATATTTTTTTTGGGATTATGTATGTAGGTGTTTGGTGGACCGATAACTTCAATTACCCAAAGGAAACGGTGTCTGCCTAGCAACCTCGAATAAACATCCTTAGGCATGGCAGACGGTGACTCGCCACCTCACTAGCTGGGCCCCCGAAAAGCTGCCAGTACAGGCAGAAGGCGGCAACAGCGGTGTGAGCGGCTAGGGGTGTAGAGAGGTGTGGCTCCGGTTTCACCGTCGCGAGTCTTGAAGTGACCGGGATTGGGTTTCCCCGCTATTATGCCATTAGACACTTCCACCCCTGAGCATATAGCTCTGGCGGCCCCCCTATCATTATTTTTATTTTATTTTATCAGGTTCTCCAATAATGAATACACCTTACATGATACAGTAGTATTTACAATAACAGGGACTCCTTGTGTTTCCTCAATTATAGATTACAGGAGACATTATCGTGCATAATAAAGATGAAACAAACAGATAACGGATTAAGTTAAAACGTAGGTAACTTACCCATGATGTAATGCAAAATTTAAATTGAATATAATTATTATTAAGTAAGTATTATCCAGAGGTGTTCTAAAGTACAGACGCCAGCAGGTCAAGCTATCCAAAACTATCAAATTTTCCCAATTATAAACCTTATTGTTTTGTAGTGAAGTTGAAAATCTATCAAAGAAATTTGACAGATTGGGGTAGCTTGATGTGCTGGCCGCTGTACAGCCACAGTTCGCCGGTATGTTTAGGTCCCATGGAAAAGTAGGTGAGGCTATTACTATTAATCGGGCATAAATACCAACTCCAAGCTGGTACTGAGACTTACATAGAAACAACTAATAACTTTTTGCTCGACTTAGGTATCCTGACGCTCAGCAGACACGCTTGCGACTACTAGACCAATGAGACAGTTATGTGACTGATTATCAAGTACCAGTGATAGCCTAATGATATGACCATTGACAAGATTTGACTGCCAAGGTCAAAGGTCTCGAGTTCAAATGGCACGGCACACACCTCTGACTTTTTGAATTCATAATAATTAATTCTGTGACCTGGTGCAAAAAGGGCCAAAGTCCATTTTTGTAAGAATCACTTTTTGTATTAATGGAGTGAAAACTAGAACGATCAAAGTTAGCTTAAACCCATTTTGAATTACAATGTTAGCCCTAACTGCACAGATTTTAATAAAGCAAATTTTTACACTACCTGCAACCTTCTAGCAGTCCATGTTAAGCTACACTTGAAACTTTGTTCATTGCTATATAATGCTATTTACAGGAAATAAAAACTTTAGACTTTGGCCGTTTTAGCACCAGGCCACAGAATTATCACTCGCATAAACGGTGAAGGAAAACATCGTGAGGAAACCTGCTTGCCTTAGAGATTTTCTCGGCGGTATGTGAAGTCTGCCAACCCGCACTAGGCCAGCGTGGCGGGCTATAGCCTTATTCCCTCTCATTCTAAGAAGAGACCCGTGCCCAGCAGTGATATTGTTTACCAAGAAACACGAAATTCCTGTTATCAAAACAAACGAGTCTTGTTACGGGGGTGACATTATTTGACAGTTGTAAAACTACCCTCAAGAATCATGTTACGCTTAAAGTTTGCAAAAATAGCCTTTTGGAGTTGAAATATTCAACAAAAATACAATACTTACAATAGTTTTATTGTAAGAGCAAGTAGAACCTTTAATGAGTTGTGTAAGCAGCACGATTTTGATCCATTTGTTACTAGTGTGTCAACGGCAAGGCGATGCATAAGCCAAGATTTTTTTAATCAAGAATAATTTCCAGTTATTATGATTGTTTTCTACATATTTTTTGCTCACATCAACATTAATTACTATGCGATCTCTTAAAAGCGAAGGCTTGTAATTGGCTCAATGTTGCCCAAACAGTTTTTATTCAAATTGTATTTAGCTGTTAGCCTTCCATGCTGTAATAAATAAATAAATAAATAATTTTATACGTACAGGGTGGAAAAGATAAGGCGTTCAAAAGCCACATGCTACAAATTTTCACATACTTACACAAATACTCAGAGTCGGAATTACTACCTGTAGGCAAGATATTCCATGCAAGATATCTTAATCTTAACTGTGGGGGCTGTTATAGCCAGCATCACTTCGACCAAATGTAATCTGTTGTGTTGACCCCAGCATGATACATTTTTGAAGAGTAAGTCTTCAAAAACGTGGTTCATGAAGGCGGCTAACCCACTAAGAGGAAGGAATTTGTAGTCTTCCGCCTTCGCGTATCCGTTGCCGAGATGACTCATCCGTTTCGTCGCCAGGGCGTCACAACCACACAAGATGTGCTGCATTGTTTCCTTAAATTCACCACAAGCTCTGCAATCGTTATTCAAAGCCAGTTTCATTTTATAGAGCATGTCGTTTGTTCACGCTTGCGACCATTGAAACATTTGTGTGACTGATTACCAAGAATCTCGAAATTTCCTGTTGCCAAAACAAACGAGTCTTGATACCGGGGTGACATTATTTTGACAGTTTTAAAACTACCCTCTAGAATCATGTTGCGGATATGGTTTGCAAAAATAGCCTTTTGGAGTTAAAATATTATTCAACAAAAAAATATACAGGGTGGAAAAGATAGGGTGACCATGCCACATTATAAAGCCACATGCCACAAATTTTCACATACAGAAATACTCAGAGTCGGAACTACTACCTGTAGTAGGCAAGATATTCCGTACAATATATACCCACGGACGTGCTAGAAAGCTTTATTACAAAACAGACAAAGTACCTACCCATGTATAATTTTATTCAAATTAGGGTACTTAACACTATCCTCTTTGAATTCCAAGTATTAACTGTGGTAAGAAAATAATAAGAACGTCGAATATTAAGTACAAATAGGAAAAAATGTTTATGTAAAACGTGCAAGGAATGTTTAAAATGACTTCATAGTTTTATCTTGGAATGGAAAATATAACACACGAGCTTTGAATAATAACATACCATCGCGCTGTATTCCCTAAAGGGTGCAGAGGTATACCAATGTAGGTACTGTACAGACGTCAGCAGGACAAGCTATCCAAAACTGTAAAATCTTTCAATTGAAATTAACCTTATTAATTTGTATTAAAGTTCTAAATCTATCAAAGAAAATTGACAGATTGGTGTAGCTTGATGTGCTGGCTTCTGTACATTACAGTTAGCCTATTAGGTCCGGGCAAAAATCCAAACTCCGAGCTGTTACTGAGAATTTCATAGAAAATCCCAATAACACTGCTCGAGCTGGGACACACTAGGGTTGCCAATATTTCTTCAGCGTAATATAGTATTTGACGACGTCTGTGGTCTAGTGGTTTGACTGTCGGACTGCTGATAATGGGCTCGTGGGTTCGATTAACACACGACATAAATATACATAAGTATTATTTTGTGTTTGTCTGGGTGTTTCTATGTATTATAAGTATGTGTTTTACAAAAAAAGTATACCTATAAGTATTATATCCATTGTCTAGTACTGATAGTACAAGCTCTGCTTAGTTTGGGACTAGATTGTGCTGTGTAAAATTGTCCAAGAATATTTATTTATTATTTATCGGACCAAGCTATACAAAAATATAGTACTCTTCAAAATAAAATAAAATTTTATGAAAACCGCATAAAGTAGACGATGATAATTATATTTGTGAATTATTTATAAAAACTATATTTATTTGCACTTCTTGCATTTTTTAACAATATTTAGAAAGATTTTTGTTTGTGACACCAAAATCTATTTGGTGTTGAAAATATAGTATTTTTGCATACTATGTGTTTCTTCAACAGTACGCAGACACAAAATACAGTACAATCATCACTATCATCAACACTACATAGTATAAAAAAGTCGCTTTCTCTGTCCCTATATCCCTATGTATGCTTAAATCTTTAAAACTACGCAACGGATTCTGATGCGGTTTTTTTAATAGATAGAGTGATTTAAGAGGAAGGTGTATATGTATATTACACCTGCGCGAAGCGGGGGCGAGTCGCTAGTACTATATATTAAAGCACGGTTGGCAACCCTAGGATACACCCAGAAAATCTAGCGTCCCAGTAAGCGGCAAGATTCGATTAGGATGCAAAGCAAGGCCTCTCTGATTGAAGACGTCCAGCGATGGTTACAACAGTCTGTCATGTGGTTGTGGCGAATTTAACGGATCCCATGGGCGTGACTATACTTAAGGCAATGTAAGTTATTATTGCTCAAACTTACCTATAGGGATTTTGAAATTGGAAAAAGAGATTGTTTAGTTAAAAATACTGAATTGCATCTCGGGGGATTATATCGTAAACTTGTTAGAAAAAGAAAACTGAAAGGAAAGGAAGAAAATTTTCCTCAAAACCTCCTATTTCTTGTAATTATGTTATCTTCAATTTATATTACTCTCTATTTATAAAAGAAGAATGGTCCACATCAGTTCTTATACAACAAGGTCACCAACGAACCGAGAACTTATTTAAAAAAAAATGGTTTAAAGGTTTTTTCCTTTATTTAGGATGAAAAGAGGTTAGTCTTCTCTCCTCGACACAGAATCAGAATCAGAATCAGCACATTATGGTTAGGAATTCAGAAATAATTTTAATTATGTGTCTATAGAACGCCTGATTTCAAGCAGAGAAAGATATTATTTACAAATAAATTTCAATGTGGTAATTGAGTCCGTTACCACGTTCACTCTTGAAACGTAGATTGACATAACTAAATCCAACACCACCCGCCGTGATCGTGGCGCTTGCTAATGTGTGGTCGATGTCCCTCGCTATGACGCCCTGGAATCAAATAAAATTAAGATATTATGCGGAGAACACTAGAAGGATGAAGGACTAATGAAATGAAATGAAATTTATTTGCATCAAACATGGTTCAAAAATGGTCTCACTTATTATACAATGGCATCGCATGTTTCACTAGGATTTGGCATGAAAAATATGAAATATTTAATAAAATGATTAAAAAATATCCTTGTACAAGATAACAATATTATTTTACTAATAAACATTAAGTCAAATTATACTTTATGTCAAGAAATAAGGTCCAAGTAGGTATCTAATACGAGTAAAATACACATCAATCCGACAAGAGTAGCTAGGATTTGTTAATGGGGGCAGGCGTAGACAAACCAAGAATATTATCTAAGGTAAATGCTGCATGAGCAATGGAACAGGTTACTTAAAAAAAGAAAAACTAATCTAGATTCATAGTACAATCATAAAAAATTCGCCTGTCAATAAAATCAACTTTGTTTTTTGTTTACTAATAGTCGATCTACGTAATATTACTTTACGGTTTATGAGCATTCCTGTATCTTTTAGGGGAGGGCAGCAGCGTCCCCCCCCCCCCTGTCCGTACGAGGTACTACGCCCTTGCAATCCGATCTGCTAAGCTAACTTTCGTTAGCTACGGTCAATCTATGAATGGGTGACTAATCTTAGTTTCAGAGACAAATCTAGAGTAAAGTTACGCTTTCATAATATCCAACTTTTATTAAAATTTGACTTATGAAAGCAATTTAAAAAGGTTTTAAAAAATTAACGCTAAGAATGTCGTGCAGTTGTTCGTTATCGGAAAACAAAATTAAGTAAAACAATATTATACAATGTTCATACTTATATTACTTTTGATTTTTTTAATCGCTTTTGTTTGTTTTTTTCTTTCTTATTTAAAAAACGTTGCCCCACACTAGAATTTCCTCCTGTATCGTGGGTGCGTTAACAAACATAAATTTTCAAATAAGTACACAAACGCCCAGACAGGAAAAGCAGGGCAGTACTGGGAGTAATTCCACTCAAATTGAGCTGCCCGACTGGGCAGAAAATCGAAGTGAAATAACACTGATTTAAGCTTTGTTGTGTTCCTTACGGTGAGCAAGGTTGCCAGTGCTTCGCGAAACATTGTGTTGGCAGTGGGGGGACTTTGACCCTTATACTGCAAACTCAACTATTCCTCTTTTGTTTTACAGGGTCGGCAACGCGCAAGTAATGATGTTACAAGCGTCTATTGGCTACGGTAATCGCTTACCATCAGGTGCGCCGTAGTGGTTTAACAAAAATAAACGTAAAATTCTGTCACTCTAACCTTAATTATTTGCTGACTGGGGTCTGAATAGAATACTTCCTTAACCCTCTTTTTGAAGGGTATACCAGAGTATTCAGCCTTCTGTTGCCACGTTAAGTGACCATTGTAGCTCGTGCCAACAATCAGATCATTAGCTTCACTTAAAGATATTGCAAACAACACAAAAATTACACTCAACTCAAGCACGCACTTCATTTTCTCTAAAACTTTTTACGTCTGTCGTCGTGATCGAACCAATGAGATCTCTAGAGTATCTGGCTCTTATTTTATCAGAAAGCAAGAAACCTAGTCATCCACGAATAGGTACATAGGCCAGCACATCAAGCTGTATCCAACATTCTGTCAAATTTCTTTGATGGATTTGCAACTTTAACACAAAACGATAAGGTTTATATTCAACAGGGACAATTTGATAGTGTTGGATAGCTTGACCTGCTGGCGACTGTACATTAGTACACGAAATGTATCGATGATAACGGTAACCTCTCAGGGTTCACCGCTTATCATTGAAATATTTTGTAAACAACAAGCGTGTATAACTACACTACTATTAAAAAGAGGAGATTTGTATTTTGTGTGTATGTTTGTAATGAATAAACACAAAAACTGCTGTACCGATTTCAAAAAATCTTTCACCATTGGAAAGCTACATTCACCCTGAGTAACATGGGCTATATTTATTGCTAAAAACATTAGGGATCCTTACTAAAACTTAACTAACGTAAGCCAAGGGCCTAAAACGTCTTTCGTCGCATGCGCTGCGGAAACTATTGATGATAGAACAAAAGTATAAAAAAAAAAATTAAAGAACATATCAATACCTACAAAAATATTTCGCGATACGATATGTCCAACTAATAAAAAAACAAAAAATTATAAATTAAAGGTAAAAATATAAAAAAAATCTTATGTCCACCCGTGCGAAGCCGGGACGGGCCGCTAGACAGATACATAAAAACATACCATCACGCCTGTATTCCCCGGAAGGTTAGGCAGAGGTGTACCAATGTATTAATTTAAGAATGTTTGCATGATTTTCCCTTAAGGTATTGACTGAAATTGGTACGATAATATATTAAAGCCTAAGGTCTGACTTGGCTAGTTTTCAGATACGAATTATTTTAAGCCTTTGCAAGTTCCAAAGCTGTAAGTTCTTATTTTATTCTTCCGAATATTTGGCTTGCTGGTAGAAATTAGCTTTCAAACATAGGGCTCTTCCATGACTGTTTGAGTAGGTACCTACTTAATAATAATTCGTATAATAATATGAGAACTAGCCAAGTGAGACCTTAGGCTTCAATATATATCCTAATTTATAAGAAGAAATGATATTTTAAGTAGTTACAAAATATTTTATTTTGTTAGAACCTGTCATGGTGGTGGCGAATTTCGCGGATCCCATGGCCATGACAATAGGGCAGGTGAAGGCAAGTGCTGTTTTTAGTCAGTATGAGTCCGACATACCCTGCTACCTCCCCGGGTGGCGGAGGATCCATGAGGATTTTCCGTACTATAAAAAAAAATAAAAAATAAAAGACTGACCATTGAACTTGGCATTCATTTAGATCTTACTTTTTGTCGTTGAAATCAAGAACCAAGGCTTATATCATGATATTGAACTTGGGTCTCATTTCACATTAATTATGTTTTTGATGGGATTAGACTTTTCTCAAAGTTGCAATCGTCATTAAAAAAAACACTTATGCCTTTTAATAAGTGTAGATATACAAATTTATGCCCACAGTTCGTTGGTATGTTTAGGTCCCACATAATAGGGGCGAGCCTATTCCCAATATCCGGGCACACATTTTACACAAACTCCGAGCTGCTACTGAGAATTTAATAAAAAAACCCAATAATACTTTTGTTCGGCCTGCAAATCGAACTCCTCTAACGTAGCAGTCACGCTAGGGACCACTAGGCTGATGAGGCAGTCACCACAGCAACTGACATACTCGTATATATATTGCTGTTCCTATATGCGTATCATCATCATCAACCCATATATTGTCCCACTGCTGGGCACGGGTCTCCTCTCATATTGAGAGGGATTAGGCTATAGACAACCACGCTGGCCTAGTGCGGGTTGGCATACTTCACATACCGTCGAGAAAAATCTCTAAGGTATGTAAGTTTCCTCACGATGTTTTCCTTCACCGTTAAGATGCGTATACATACACACAAATAAAATTGAAGTGTTTGTTTGTAATTCCAAATTACCTAACAGCTCTTCACTAAATGCATATGAAATTATATACGGTAGGTACTTACATGAAAAAATATATTTTTTGTCTATCTGTTTGTTCCGGCTAATCTCTGTAACGGCTGGATCGATTTTAACTGGACTTTCACAGGCAGATAGCTGATGTTTTATTTTAGAAAAAAAAGAGGTCCACGATAACATATCCACCCGGGCCGAAGCCGGAACGGGCCGCTAGGCCGCTATATATTTGTTTTTTTTATATATATATTTTTTTATAAAAAAATATATTTCTTTTTTTTGGGACATTTTTACACAGCACCATCTAGTCCCAAACTAAGCAGAGCTGTACTATGGGTACTAGACAATGGATATAATACTTATATACTTTTTTTTTGTAAATACATACTTATAATACATAAAAAACACCCAGATAAACACAAATACTCATGTTTTACCCACACAAATATTTGCCCCACTAGACCACTGCTGTGTCAAATAGAAATAAATTATGTAAGTACCGATATTTCTTTTTTTTTTGCAGTAAAGGCCTTCCACTATTGCTCCCGAAGTGTCGACCATGGTCGAATCGCATCACGGCCGTGATTTGATCCAGCGGGTTTATTATGGTCATCATCATAAAATTAAGGAAAAACATCATTTATTCCAACGCGAACGTACATAATTACCACCATAAAATACCTCTATTATAATAGTTAGTCCCTAGGCCCGATATCTTTATAATATAAGCCAATTCAATTTTATTTTACTTTGAAATGATTTAGACAAGTTACTTACCAATCTTCTCTGTGCTCATCGGAAGTTAGGTACCTAAATTACCAAAATTCAAATAAAGGCTATTATAAATCCCATTCTACTAACAGTGATAGCTTAGTGATATGAACACTGAATTGCCAAGTCAAAGGTTTCGAGTTCGAATACAAGGTACGCCCCTCTCATTTTTTAATTTTTTTATTCTACTAAGGTGGCAAACAAGCTTACGGTCCATCTGATGGTAAACGGTTACCGTAGCCTTGCAACACCAGGAGTATCACTTGCGCGTTGCCGACCCTGTATTGAAAGAGGAATAGTTGTGTTGGCAGTATAAGGGTCAGAGTCCCCTCACTGCCAACACAATGTTTCCTCGTGGAGCACCGTTAACCTTGCTCATCGTAAGAAACACAACACAACTCAAAGCAGTGTTATTTTACTTCGATTTTCTGCAAGGCGGAGGTACTTCCCCAGTCGTGCAGCTCCAATTTGAGTGGAATTACTCCCACTATGCCCTACCTCTCTTAAAATTATTAAAAATTGATTATCATCTCGATTAAACTGTGAAGCAAAACATCGTGAGGCTTGAGCGTGGCATGCCTGCCTGCCGTGTATAGTGTGCCAACCCGCACTGGGCCAGCGTGGTGGACTATAGCCAAATCCGTTTTACCGTGGGAGAGCCATGCTTCGGCACGAATGGGCCGGCTCGACCGGACTTGATACCACGGCCTCACAGAAAACCGGCGTGAAATAACGTTTTCGTTGTGTTTCGTCGAGTGAGTGAGGATACCGGAGGCCCAAACCCCTTAAAAGGGCGGCAACGCACCTGAAACTCCTCTGGTGTTGCGGGTGTCCATGGGCGGCGGTAATCGCTTACCATCAGGCGATCCGTCTGTTCGTTTGCCCACGCTATCACATAAATTAAAAAAAAAAAAAAAACCCTCTCAATCTGAAAGGAGACCCGTGCCCAGTAGTGAGACAGTACATATATGGGTTGATGATGACGAGCTACCAACATAACAGAGGCCCAAGTCTGCTACGTCAATTGTATTAGAATCGTTTATTAGAATGGTCGTTCAAAGGCACTAATGACGTAAGAACTGACAGTTTTCATAGACTGTCACTGTCAAAAATCAACAGTTCTGAAGTAATTTAACGACGATTTTGCCACAGTAAAATAGCAGAGGTAAATAATTGTGGCCTTGATGTATGTATATTTATATGTATCGACGATCGGTGGGCCAAAATCTAACCATGGGATACTTATTCATTAATCCTATTTAAAATTATGACCTATACCTATACCTTACCTTAATGATTTTCTGTTCGGAGTTTGAATAGGACACATCTTTAACTCCATTTTTGAAGGGTTTATTCAAATATTCTACTTCTTATTTCATGTGACTATTATTCATAGTTCTCACAAATTAAGAAGTGGCTTAACATGATGATATTACTACCGACATGTAAGTCTATTTGACTTGGTCATCATCAACCCAGATATACTGTCCCATTGTCTGTAGGCCAGCGTGATGGAGACCGAGCCCGGTGCGGGTTGCAGACTTAACACCGTCGACAAAATCTCTATGGCGTGCAGGTTTCCTCACGATGTTTTCCTTCACCGTTTAAACAAGTGATAATGAATTATTAATAGGCACATGGTTTCGAAAAGTCAGAGGTACGTGCCTTGAAATCGAGACCTTTGACCTATTAGGTCATAACTATATTTCAAAATTTTTTACGAACTTTTGTCATTGTGATTCTGATCGACACAACTTAAGCAATGACTTATATAGCCTAACGCTAAAAACATTTTCGTTTCTTTTAATGACAACAGTAACCTGATAGAGGAAAAATGAGGAGCGTCTGTTCAAAAGGTCGTATTTCACTTTCCAAGTTTTTATTTTGTTTATTTTTTTTTGAACTCATAACAAAAAACTCCACTGAATGAGCCTAAATACTTGTTCAAAAGGAGCGTATTTCCCATATAATAAAATCTTAAAAAATTGGATTCCAATCAAAACGGATGTATTTCTGCATTAAAATGTTGTTTTGGATTGTTTTAAACAGAACAGGCATATTTCTTCTACAAATAGCATCTTTTATTTATTTTTCTGTTCAAAAGGTCATATTTTTTTCCATACATAACAACTTTAATAAAAATCGATTTGTTTGACTAAAAAACGGTATCGAGTCAAAACATGACGGCTGTACGTTGAATGTCATTGCCAATAGCAACCCTAAAAAAATAAAAAATAAAAAAAATTATGACTCTACATCTCTATAACGACGTCGACAGATGACACTGACAGAAGTTACTCCTAACGTTTTGTCTTTCGATGCGAGTTGATGGATTTTGTGAAATTTTGAAGTTTGGAAGTTATTATAAAGTAAAAATCAGAGTGAAAATGGATGAGCAAGGTTTAGTCGAGACCTTGAATAAATAATTAATAATAATAATTGTTAAATCAAAAGGGCATATTTCTAGAAGTGACAAATCAAAAGGTCGTATTTCTAATTTGTCCGATCAATAAGTCGTATTTCTAAACTAAAATTAAATTTTAAAAAAAAATGATGTATTTTTTTTATTTTTTTATATGCATGTATTATTGTAGTCTTAATCCTCACAATGAGCTTACATTTAATTAAATTTTAGCATTTTTATAATAGAAACTAGATGTTTTTGTCTGTTTTTGTGAAGTTTGTTTATCATAGAAATACGTCCTTTTGAACAGATGCTCCTCAAATCTTTTCAGCTGAGAAATGTGATAAGCTGATGACTACCCAGTAACTTCTGAGAAAACTTGCGATGTCACAACAACCCAACACAAAAACCCAAGTTTAAAAAATAAATAGTTGTGTACTTAAATAGTTAGGCATTTACCCGAACAAGGCCAGCCTAACCAATCTACTTCTGAGAGGAGACCAGTGCCCAGCAGTAGGACGGTAAATGGATTGAATAATATTATTTTGGGTCAAAATAAAATTAGAATCTTCCAACAGATTATTTGGTCAACACCAATGATACCCAATATCTTCATCATCGGAGGGATATGAGAGGAATTAGGCTGTGGTCCACCACGCCGGCCTAATACGGGTTAGCAGACTTCACACGCCATCAAAAAAATCTCTAAGGCGTGCAGGTTTCTTCGCGATGTTTTCCTTCACCGTTTAAGCGAGTGCGACATGATTTCGAAAAGTCAGAGGTGCGTGGTTTGGATTCGAAATCGAGACACAACATAATAAGGAAAAATGCAAATCAATTCAATGAAATAAAAACTATTATGTAGGCTGGAAAGTCACAAATTCGTCTTATCTCCTTAAATAGCCTATTCTATTGTAACCTAGTTAATTATCTAAAAAAAATATACAATATCCTCGTGCAATAAAAAATTAAAGCAGAAATGCCACCATAATTGTGCGTTACAGCATATTTATCCTCCACGCATAATATGGAACGCATTTTTAAATGCTATTAAGTTACGCACTCACGTATAACAGGGTAGTTAGTGGTTAGTGCTGTCTGTGACACGACGTTTTTTTTAAAAAGGTAAGTTGATATTCCGCCTATATATGAAACCTCTTTGGTACCCGTTTCACTGAAATATTTTTTAAATCTATGGTCAAAATAATGCGCGGGAAAATTATGTTTGGTGAAAACAGTATTAATAATCGAAGTTTTCTCGTGCCTTATCATAATTATCGTAATACCTATTTATTAAAAAACACATCAAGACTAGATAATTGAAAAATGTAAATATTAGTGTATGTACCTAATGATATTTTTTTTTGTATCACATTTAAAATATACCTATCGTTTATTTTATTTCATTTACAACTTTTATGAAGACTATCAGCTAGTTAACTAAAATACAGTATTTAGTTTTAAGTAGTAACTTAAAGCTATTAAAAGTCTCCACTGATAGAAACAATATAAAACAACAGGAAGCCCTTGTGTATAAGTAAATAAATAAAATAAAAAAACACATATAAGCGTAAAAATATATTAATACCTAATAAAAATAATACCTGCCAATTAAATCCATATCAAAACTCAGTAACATTCAAAATTTTCCGCATTAATGTTAAACATAAGTATACCTTTTTTGGTATATTTGCATGAGTGACTGTGTGTGAGTGTTATTTTATTTATATTTTCAACACTAAGCACACCAACTGCATTATTTATCACCCAAAGCCTTAGATACTATTATATTTATCAATGCACATAAAAATAATTACACAAATCACAGGTATGCATGACATCGAAATAATTTCCCATTCTTGTATAGATATTAAAAATTGTCACTTAATTATTTTAATGTAATTTTAACAAAATAAGTATTTATTCTTTATATAACTGACAAATGAAAGACAAAAACTGTTTTATACTTATTTGTTATAAGTATTATGGGTTAAAGTATGAAATTGCCGATTTGTACTGAAAAATTGTTTTTTTTTTTAATTTAACATATTTATTTAATCAAAATAATTACATACCATTATTATATATACATTGCTGCCATCTAATAGGAAGGTCATCTATGCCTTTGTGATATATCTCTGGTGATCTACATTCGACAAACTGTGGTGTGAAAGCATTTTGTACTGCCTCCTGGGAAGAAAACTTTTATCACGTAGAAAATTGTCCAAATCACGAAAAAATGGTAGTGCATTGGAGCAAGGTCTGGCGAATACGGAGGGTGACGAATGGTTTCTAATTGCAGTTCCTATTGCACTAAAACAGTTTCTTGTGCTGTATGAGGTCTCGCGTTATCCTGGAGCAGTAATGGTGAAGATCGATTCATGAGTCCGTGCTGTTTCACTGCTAGTTTTGATAACATTGTTCGGAGTTCGGCACAGTAGACATCTGCCGTTATTGCTTGACCAGATCCGAGGGAGCTATAGTGAATAACACCATGCTGAGACCACCAAACAGTTACCATTACCTTTTTATAGGTAAGCTTTTCTTTTATGCTTTAGGACACTGTTGCGGCGTTTGACCTGGGGTCAGCCATTGCATTTTTCGCTTACGGTTATCGTGAAGAATCCACTTTTCATCAATGTCACAATTCGATCCAATATACTTACCTTCATTTCTGTATCAATTCAACAAGACCACACAAGTTTCAACACGCGTTTCTTTCTGCAGATCAGTCAAATCATGAGGCACCCATTTTTCATATTTTTTATTTTATTGATTTGACGCAAATGAGTCAATATTGTTGGTAAGGTAACGTTAAACCATGCCGCTGGGTAGTTTGGCTCGGATCGGATTCCACCATCTCTTACAATTCATTTTTATTCATCTATGGGCGGTCTTCCACGTGGTTCGTTCTTCAAATCAAAGTTTGCATCACGAAAGCGTTTAAACCAAAATCGCACGCTGCGTTCATTAGCAGTCTTCTCTCCAAACGCAACATTGATATTGCAAGCTGTTTCTGCCGCGTTAGTTCCGCGTCGGAACTCGTATTCAAAAATCACTAGAATTTTCCAATTATCCATCTCTCTTGCCTAAGCTGAATAAAAAAACAACTGAAAGTAGTTATATAATCGAATGTTGCACATTTTTTAAAAGAAGAACTTCATAGGTACCTACCATGTGAAAAAAGTTTCACTCAAAAATCTCACGTCACCAGTACGACGGAGCTATGTCAATTCGAAGTACTTCATCGTCAACCCATATACTGTCCGACTGCTGGGCACGGGTCTCCTCTCATATTGAGACGGATTAGGCTATAGTCCACCAGGCTAGCCTAGTCCGGGTTGGCAGACTTCACAAACCGTCGAGAAAAATCTCTAAGGTATGCAGGTTTCCTCACGATGTTTTCCTTCACCGTTTAAGCGAGTGATGATTAATTATTAATACGCACATGAATTCGAAAAGTCAGAGGTGCGTGTCTTGGGAGACCTTTGACTTGGCAGTACAATGGTCATACCTAGACTTTCACTGCTTCAATTCGAAGTACTTATTACAATAAAACGGCAATTTCATACTTTAACCCCTATTATTTTTCAAATTACCAACATTTGTAAATTATTTATTCTAACATGATAACTTTATTTAGATTTTAATTCCTTTACAAATGTACCATTGAAGTGCCTGTGTGACGCAAATTTCATAGAAAAAAGGTCGAATTATTTGACATTATGGATAAATCAATAAATAGCCTTGCCATACGTGTTAGGGGACTGTTAAATGTGGTATTGAGAGTAGAAGTGGGTACAACAAATATACTATGATGCCTCATACATAACGCGTTGGCTAAGATTAAAGTTGAAAAAGTTAATTATTAGTTGTGCGATCGTGTCTATGGATCCACTAATATTTTTATGAAGAAACAACACATCAGCTGTAAAATGTTCCAACGTAGCTGCTTATGCGGGAATAGTATTACGTACACCATTTCTTATGCTTAAATTAATATCTAACAAAACGAGCCTCAGTGGACTCAATATTTTCCGCATAAGTTGAGTAGAATGGAAACCAAATAGTGGAGCAATACTCCAGAATACTTCTTACTAGAGCATTATAAAGTAAAATGATACTGTTATTGTCACGAAATGGCTTAGACATACAAATTATAAATCCTAAAGCTTTTTTTGGTTTTAATACTCAATACTCAAAGGTTCAACTATGAAGTTCTTCTTTTAAAAAATGTGCAACATTCGATTATAATATAACGACTTTTAGTTGTTTTTTTATTCAGCTTAGACAAGAGAGATGGATAATTCGAAAATTCGAGTGATTTTTGAATACGAGTTCTGACGCGGAACTAACGCGGCAGAAACAGCTTGCAATATCAATGTTGCGTTTGGAGAGAAGACTGCTAATGAATGCAGCGTGCGATTTTGGTTTAAACGCTTTCGTGATGGAAACTTTGATTTTAAGAACGAACCACGTGGAAGACCGCCCACAGATGAATAAAAATGAATTGTAAGAGATGGTGGAATCCGATCCGAGTCAAACTACCCAGCGGCATGGTTTAACGTTACCTTACCAACAATATTGACTCATTTGCGTCAAATCAATAAAATAAAAAAATATGAAAAATGGGTGCCTCGTGATTTGACTGATCTGCAGAAAGAAACGCGTGTTGAAACTTGTGTTGTCTTGTTGAATTGATACAGAAATGAAGGTAAGTATATTGGATCGAATTGTGACATTGATGAAAAGTGGATTCTTCACGATAACCGTAAGCGAAAAATGCAATGGCTGACCCCAGGTCAAACGCCGCAACAGTGTCCTTAAGCATAAAAGCAAAGCTTACCAATAAAAAGGTAATGGTAACTGTTTGGTGGTCTCAGCATTGTGTTATTCACTATAGCTCCCTCGGATCTGGTCAAGCAATAACGGCAGATGTCTACTGTGCCGAACTCCGAACAATGTTATCAAAACTAGCAGTGAAACAGCCCCGACTCATGAATCGATCTTCACCATTACTGCTCCAGGATAACGCGAGACCTCATACAGCATAAGAAACTGTTTTAGTGCAATAGGAACTGCAATTAGAAACCATTCGTCACCCTCCGTATTCGCCAGACCTTGCTCCAATGCACTATCATTTTTTTCGTGATTTGGTCAATTTTCTACGTGATAAAAAGTTTTCTTCCCAGGAGGCAGTAAAAAATGCTTTCACACCACAGTTTGTCGAATCTAGATTATAGTTATGTACTTGTTAACTACTGCTAATGATTAGAATGTATAAGTTTAGAAGGTTTTTCTGTTTGTTTTGGCCCAAAACAAACAGAAAAACCTTCTAAACTTATACATTCTAATCATTGTTTTTATTACACTACTTTTGTACTTTTTACTTTTGGCAAACATTTAATACAAAAACCATATTTGAGAGACTTTTTCCTTTGTGTTGATTTTTAAAGTTTTTTAGTGTAATAAAAACAAATTAATCAAGACTATGTTTTTCTTTGATTTGTGTAATCAATCTAGATAGGTTTCTTTGTGCTTCCTTTTCCGAGGGCTAAAGAAACGCGCTTCGAAGTGCAACTTTAGTCCAAACTTTTCGAAATAATACTTAAGGGTTGTTTTATTAAGTTTTACGTATGTGCATGAGTTGATTATATCCACAACTAAATACTTATGCTTTGTAAAGGAGTCATAATGCCATTTAAATTGAAGTACTCAGACGAGAAGTAAGTAAAAGTATTATGATTTTGGGACAAAGTACCCCGATGTTACGGTATATATTTTAAAATGTTTTAAGTTGGTGATATCCCATCAATTCAACAACGATGGTCCTATATAAAATACCGAGATTAATTCTCAACAAAGTGCGATTAAAAGGATAAAAATTAAATTTGGGGTATCTATAAACTTTTTTTGTAAGCTTATAACAGAATTAGCGCGATTTCACCAGTATCACAAAAGGCTTTTAGAATCAGAGAGTTGCCTATATCCTTTTCCAAGGTGTAATGGGATTTGAAGAAGGTAGCTGGCAGCGGATGGATCCTAGCTGACCAACACCGGGATGTTTGGGGCAGGATTACGTTCAGTGGACGGCAATAGGCTGTTACGATGATGATGAAAGGGCAAACGGTGTACAATGGGCAGGTGTATGTATCGCTGTATGTACCAACTAGATAAACCCAGCAGCAAACTAATTAGGCAGTTGAGACCGGGGAAGTTAACACAAAGGTAAGTTGATATGTCAACTTACCTAGGTACTAGGAGAGTTGAAACGGCTTAGTAGGTGTTTCGGCCGCTGAGTTTCGCCCGATCCGGTCGAAACAGGAATTTTGCAGGTTGAGTTGATGTAGAAAAACCATATTTTTAATAAATAGTTCTAACTGCTAATTACTGATTTTATGTTATGGATGAAATTACCTTTCTAAAGATAATGTAGTGAGTAAGCAAGTAACTTGCACTACACAACGCAGCACAGGATCGTACGATTTTACGTCACATGAGGTCATCTTGGTGCCGTGTGCAAAACAACTGCATAGCCCCGCCTACTAAGCCACTGCTAACCGGGTCTAATCACACCTCCCGCAACATAGCACCGGTGCATCTATTCGGCGATGCACTAATTAGTGACGGTTAATGTAACATATAGCATTATAAAGTAGCATGCTTAATAAATATAGCATAAAGCAAATGATATCGCGGTTCGCACTTTTATTAGGTATGCTATAAAGCTATTTTGCTTTATATCCAACTGTCTGTCGGGCGCAACCCGCCCGTTTTGCTGTAGGTAACATAACAAGCAGACATATAAATTAAGCATGCTATAATATAGCACATAAAATCGCATGCTTAAAAATTAAGCATATAGCATTAAGCATGTTATTGATTTATAGCAACTTTGAACACCACTAGCACTGATGAGGCAAGATGGCTGCCAATGAGCCTTTTTTTTTCAATGTTTGGCAAACGATCAAGCCCGAACCGTTATTATTGTTAATTAGTTTTAAGTATTAGTATAAAAAGCTCTGTAATTCTATCAAAAATTACTACGCTTCTGATCACTGGCAAGTAAAGTCTGTCGCCTCTCAGTCTGAATTTTATTCCTGCCTGAATACCCCTAGTGATACCCTTGCTGTTGCAAGCGGCTACGCTAACCGTTTACCCTCAGGTGGGCCGTATACTTGTTTGCCACCTTAGTGGTATAAAAAAATACATTCTTCGCAAATCTAGCTAGCATACGTAAATTTTCTGTCAACACTCCTAATTCCTCCCCTACTTGTTACAGGATGTACTGGCCAGTATACTTAATAGGTGGCGCGTTGGTCGCGTCCTGGGTGCTATGGCGGTACAAGAACAGGAGAATGATAGAAATGGCCAAAAAAATACCAGGGCCGCAGACCCTACCGTTGCTAGGAAACGCACTGCTGTTTATGTGCCATGAAGGTAAGCAGTTGTTAAGGATTCGATTTCCACCCGATACAAATATTTTTGTGTCATCAATTGGTCCGTTAATTGTACTATCGTTAATTATAACAGCCCCATTTGTTAGGCTAATGGTCCTAAGTGACTGATACGCTAGAGGTAGGTACTGGGTTCGATACCCAGGTCGAGTAGTGTTATTGGGTTTTTCTATGAAATTCTTTGATTTGTGCCCGGTTAGTGGCAATAGGCCCCTATTACATGGAAACTAAACATACCGGCGGACTGTGGGTGGATATTGGTACATCTCTGCACAACCCTTCGGGAAATACTTACAGTATACTAATTGTAAGCTACAGATACACAATAACTAGCTTCTGCCCGTAACTTCGTCCGCGTGGAAAAATTACTTTTAATTATTGTTGTAAGTTGACTAATTAACTTAAAATCGTTATAAATTATAGCATAATATATGTTATTCTGATGTATAAATAATAATATTGTAAAGTTTTGAAATAAAACTACTTTTTACGGATTTTATCGCGTATATTAATTAATTAATCCCGACGTTTCGGACCCTTTAACGCGTCCATGGTCACGGGTAGACTGAGGTGGTGGGCGTCTTGATGATATAATTACTGACAGCTACCCTACATTTTTTATATTGTTACATGATCAATGACATTTATTACTAATTATTAATTAAAACTAGATGGAACCGTCATTTCCTAGCTGACGACCTCTGAGAAGAAACGCCGAAACAAACTCAGAGAATCATGGTCTCTTTTAAAGTAACAATATTCAATGATCATGTTTTAGTTGTTAATTATTGGCAATCTGATTCACGCAGTAAAGTAAAACTGTAAAGTTTTATCAAAATCCATTCTGTAGTTTTAGCGTGAAAGAGTAACAAATATCCATCCATCCCCTCACAAACCTTCACATTTTTAATATTAATTACCTATATAGTAGCATAGGATTATTAATTGTATATTAATTGTAATTTCCATCAACAGAAGGCATATCTCCTCTTGCCAAGCCTTTAAATATTGCTGGCAAGGTTTCGTCGAAACATTGAGTCTCATTTTTATAGCGATCTTTGTTGGTAGTATTAAGTATCTCTACATTATCTTTTTGGCATTTTCCATGCTAAGATTTTAAAGTTATTTAGAAAAGGAAAAATTGGACCGCGGGCAGGATTCGAACCTGCGTCTTCTGGTTAGGTACACCAGACGCTATGACCACTAAGCCACCGCGATACCTACCCGTCATGTCGAATTTTTCCTTTACATACTGAATTTACGTCTTTATGGTGACGTCAGTAACACCTATTGAAATGCAAGTTTTTGCTTTTCAACCGACACAACTTACTTTACAGTTAGTTAAATGTCGAACGATGCCTATCTCTACATTGTTAGGTGCTTTCGGTAATCGGAGTCAAGCAATCTGGACCGAAAGCACCGTCCTCCGATTTCTAAGCAAAGATTGCTTGACCGAAAGCACCGTCCTCCAATTTCTAAGCAAATTTTCTGAAAATGCACACATTATTACTCTTGCGTACCACATCCACATTTTGGCTTTAATTTTTTTCCGGGTCAATTGCGTTGCTAACGGCTATCGCAATTGCGTGTTTTTCTCTAAAACTATAAAAATGCGTTTTAATGTTCTCCGAGTATGCCTACGGAAATACAAACGTGTGTTGTGTCATGTTATCCTAGAAATAACTATTAGGCTGCGTACAGAATTGCTAATGTTCTAGTTAATGTTGCTCCGTAGATCGTAGATATTCCACTCCTATTTCGTTGTCTTTAACAACAAAGGTCAGCAGGGAAACAGACGCCATTGTCATGACGAATTTAACAGATCTCATGACTATTTGGGCGATTGCTCCACGAGGAAACGTTCTGTTGGCAATGAGGGGAATTCCACCCTTATACTGCCCACGTACAACCCAACTATTCCTTTTTCGATTTCCAGGGTCGGCAACGCGCAATTGATACCCCTGGTGTTACAAGCGTCTATAGGCTACGGTAACCGCTTACCATTAGGTGGGCCGTAAGCTTGTTTGCCACCTTAGTGTTATAAAAAAAGTACGGTTTTTAGTCGGTGCGGGTCCGACATACACAGCCGCATCCCTAGTTGGAGGACGACGCTAAAGAATATCCCGTAATATAAAAAAAAACACAATAGAATCAATACTGTACTTACTAATTAGAAAAAATACTGTACATAACGAACGATTACAGTCAATTATTTGTAATTAAACAATCCGCGTGTAGTTTAATAATTATAAACAAACCTGATGACGGTTTATAATTACGTAATCACCTAGTGTGCTTGATCCGACGTGGCAGGTGGTTGAAATAACCCTGTCATTACGTTTTAATAGTGGACCACCATTTTGTAAGACCTCTGCCCTCGTTGTGAACCTAGCGTAATTATTGTTCCTTTAATAAGTATGTTATTATCATAATTAACATGACTGTCTCATTAGTCTAGTGGTCCTAAGCGCGACTGCTACACTAGAGGTCCTGGGTTCGAGCAAAGTGTTATTGAGTTTTTCTATAAAACCCTCAGTAGCAGCTCGCGCGGAGTCTGGATTTGTGCCCGGTTAATGGCAATAGCCTATTGCCATTAACCGGTCCCAGGTAATACGTGGGACCTAAAACATACCGGCGAAATGTGGGGGTACATTAGTACCTCTGCCTAACGCTTCGGGGAATATAGGCGTGATGGTATGTATGTATGTACAGTCAGCGTCAAATAGTTAGTGACACTCAGAGTATTCAAATAAATAGACGCAACCAAAAAGTCAATAATATCGGTACAAACAAAGTTTCCTTAATGTTGTCAACATTATAGTCGCTCAAAAGGTCGAGACGTTTAAAAAGTCATATAGATAGGTTCAGTCAAACCGTCATAAATATGGTAACAGTCATCCCGTCAAAAATATGGAACACATTAGAAAAATAAACTTTACTGCTATACATTTTAAATATTATTTCTCACATCAATTAATGTGAAAACATTTATACACAAAAATGAAAGGAATAGAAACTACTGTTGTCCTTTTCATTTTAAGCATGACGTCATAGACATGTCTTTTGTTTTGTAAAGAATTTCGTGCATAGCCGTTTACGATACTTAGCAATATACAGCTGACTGAAAATAGATGTACCTAAATCTCTTTGATAATGAGTATGACTATATATCTCATAGAGCAAGAGTGCATAATTAAAATATATGATTCAATATCATGATCATTTTATTTTATTTTAACAATGAACGTCGACAAAACTAGACTCGATAGTGCTTGCAAAAAAGAGGTGCAAAGTTTTCAACCTTATTGACTATTATTCAAAAACTGCTATTTTAAACATAAACAAGGTAATAGAGTGGATGAATAACTAAAAATAAGCAATAAAATAATGTCAATAAGGTCGATAATCGCTTGCATCTTTTCAATTTTCTCTAGTTTTCGACTGCTTACCATCAGGCGGGCTGTGTGCTTGTTTATACATATATGTGCGAATATATAGAGTCTAGAGAGTTCAATGAGAATCTAGAGAGATGAGAATAATTCGATAGGTAACTACACGTAACATCTAAAACGATAGGTACATAAGGATATTCCCAGTTCATTTGAAATATCTGATAAGGAGACACCTTCCTCCCTCAAATATATAATTCGATGTTTTGTGGTGTCACTAATGCGTAGCCATATTTCTAGCTTGCTTTAGTTTTGCACTTGACATTTATATTAATGATAGATAAATAGAATGACATGCAAATAACACTAGATTGCCTAAAGAGGTTTTCATCTTTGGGAAACCGTTTATTTCTATAACATGCTGGTTTATTTTTCTAATGTGTTCCATATTTTTGAACACTTAGAATGCTTGGATACCATTGGCGGGATGACTGTTACCATATTTATGACGGTTTGACTGAACCTATCTTTATGACGTTTTAAACGTCTCGACCTTTTGAGCGACTATAATGTTGACAACAATATGGAAACTTTGTTTGTACCGATATTATTGACTTTTTGGCTGCGTCTATTTATTTGAATACCCTGAGTGTCACTAACTATTTGACGCTGACTGTATTATCATAATTACTGTGGGTCTTAGTTTTGTATCGTTAAGTTACCAAGTTACTAAACATTTTTAGCTTTAAAAAATAAATTTTAGAAAAAACAAAACCTGCCTGCGATCGAATTTTTCTTTCGCTAAAATTTATATACTAATGCCTCATCATTGGCTTAGTATTAGTAGTTTACATTTCTGTATTGTAAGTAAATTATATAAAACATTGATTTCTGACATTTACGCGAATATTATGACATTGAAATAAAACTACTTTTTTATGCGTGAATCGGATTGCCAATAATTAACAACTAAAACATGATCATTGAATATTGTTACTTTAAAAGAGACCATGATTCTCTGAGTTTGTTTCGGCGTTTCTTCTCAGAGGTCGTCAACTAGGAAATGTCGGCTCCATCGAGTTTTAAATAATAATTAGTAATAAATGTCATTGATCATGTAACAATAAAAAATGTAGGGTAGCTGTCAGTAATTATATCATCAAGACGCCCACCACCTCAGTCTACCCGTGACCATGGACGCTGTAAAGGGTCCGAAACGTCGGGATTAATAATATCAATATACGCGATAAAATCCGTAAAAAGTAGTTTTATATTAGTATATAAAACATTGTTAATTATAATCCACGTCTTACATATCTTATATACACGCATTTTTGATTCTGAGTTAGTGTCCACAATATTTATTTACTTAATTATGTACATACATATATGTTTATTCATTGTAATTAATATTCACCGTACAGTAAAAATTTCAATAAACCATGTCATCCCATTGAAAAAAAGGTCTTTTTTAATTTACATCATCAACCCATATACTGTCCCACTGCTGGGCATGGGTCTCCACTCATATTGAGAGGGATTAGGCTGTAGTCCACCACGCTGGCCTAGTGCGGGTTGGCAGACTTCACAAACCGTCGAGAAAAATCTCTAAGGTATGCAGGTTTCCTCACGATGTTTTCCATCACCGTTTTAAGCGACTGTTAATTAATTATTAATACGCACATGAATTCGAAAAGTCAGAGGTGCGTGCCTTGGGTTCGAACTCAAGAACTTCGACTTGGCAGTCCAATGGTCAAACCGCTAGGCTATCACTGCTTTTCTAATTTACCTACCGGGAAACTTTTCCAAATTTTCTTCCCCTAAAAACCATTCGAACGAATTAAAAAGAAATAGCCCAATCGGTTTACCTGTTCTCAAGTGCTGCGGTTACCAATAAACTACAGTATTATTTCAACCATTTTTTTTCAGGAATAATAAGGGTATTAAAAGATTTGATGTCGGAGTACGGAGATGTGTTTGGATTATGGCTCGGCCCAGACCTGAACATTGTTGTGAGCAATCCCGATGATCTAAAGGTAGGTAATATCTACACACATTAACATTTTATAGATTAATCCATATTTGTAAAAGTATATGGTCGCAATCGCTAGCTAGAAATATAGAAAATATTATAAATAATAGATTTTTTCAGTTGCAACGAATACATTTAATCCTATCACTACGTACGATAGAATGTAACTGTGTGCGAAGCGGGGGCGGGTCGCTAGTAAGATAATAAAATAATAACGTAAGATTGGGCACTTTACATATTTCTTATAGTACCGTCAAACGGGGTGAATAGGAATGCAGAGGTGAATCGAAACAAAACTTTGAAAGGGATTTTCAGCTGTAATTATTACAGTTTGATGCCACCAAGGTCTTCTAATGGTTTATTATAATTTAGGAACAATATTAGAGTCCCTTTTTTCCAACAAACTATAATAAGTACCTACAGCAAAAAATCCCTTTTAAAGTTTTGTTTGATTCACCCCTGCGTCCCTATTCACCCCGTTTGACTGTACGCAATTTAACCTTTACGTAATCTGGAACAGTTACATTAGGTGACAGCCTCTCCAATACTGGGTATTAGAAATTCGGGGAAGAGATTATATTTTGAGGAAGCACATTTTGCGAATAAGATTTCCTTTCCTTTTTTATTTCTCTATGAGACCCCGTTTGACCGTTACTTTGTCTGTTGGTAAGCAACAGTGCGCTTGATGGAGCACACTTACCTTGCAAAAACCTGTTCACGCGCGCCTTGAAGACTGCTAGATTGATTCCAATTATCTAGAAACACATATACGCCGGCAATGAGTTTCACTACTCTCAACATGATTACAATTGATTTCTGACATTTACGCGAACATTGAAATAAAACTACTAAGTATAAGTGTCTACTCGTGACCATGGACGGGTAAAAAGTAAAAGACGGGTGTAAAGGGTCCGAAACGTCGGGATTAATAATATCAATATAACGCGATAAAATCCGTAAAAAGTAGTTATATTTCAATGATTACAATTTCAGATATTACTGTCAACCACAAAGACGAATGCTAAAGGTCCTCAGTATAAATACATGGCTGATGTACTCGGAGGTGGAATATTGAGCGGATCAGGTAAGTCTCAACAGCGACTTCACTTTTTCGCTACGATTCTCAAGAGACCAATAAATTTGTGTTTTTGAGCGATGATTATGCTAAAGGATGTCACCAAAATCTGCCCAAATGATGTACTGAGGGTACACTTATTGGAAAAAATACCCTGTATTACGCTCGTTAAAACTCTAGTCATACTTTTTTTATGCTCACTAGAGGAGGAGAAAAAATAACTTTAAATTTGAAAAAACGCACGCCATTTTGACATAATATAATATCAGTTCCTGATTTCATAGTAAAAAATGTCAACTTGACAGCTGTCATGTCCCTCTGGTACAAATTTGGGCTGAGTTGACTTTTGATGACCTCCTTTATGTCTTATTTATATCATCCTACTTGCAGCTTAAATTATTAATTGATGAAGAATTCAAGGAAGGTTTTCTAAATTAAATTCAAAAGAAAGTATATTAATAAGTATGGGTGATATATACATAATTATACTGGAATTGAGAGACTGGAAGGTGATTTTTGCAGTGACCACATTGAGTGAGAATTTCATTTTGAATTTCACTTTGGAATTATATAATTGTTTATTTTAGCGTTCATAGAATCCAGGAATCAAAATCCCAGAATATTTAGACGGTTTTGAAATATGACTTGATTGCGCTGGATTTGTTTTATAAAAACTATTACGATGAAAGGCAAGCGCGAGCGTATTGAGAGCTGTAATTAAAATGTTAAGATAAAACTGAAATGAAGATCTCTAGATTCTAGATCACTTATAGACTGCCTCTACGCTACACTAGTGGGCCTGGGTTCGATTGCGTTATTGGGTTTTTCTATGAATTTCTCAGTACTTATGTAGCAGCTCGGATTCTGTGATAACATGGGATAAACATGCCGGTCGGTAAACTGTGGGTGTACATTAGTTTACCTCTGCCTAACCCTTAGGGGATTACAGGTGTAATGGTATGGTATGATGGTACCTACTTACATTATGATGTGCCTATGTAGTCCGCCTACCGGCCAGGTGGACATGACCTGCGGAAGGAAGCTGGCAGTGACTGGATGAGGAAAGCCGAACATCAGGCTCTGTAGCATTCACTAGGAGAGGCCTACGTCCAGCAGTGGATGGATATGGGCTGATGATGAAGTAGGTACTTGGTTTATTTTGAATAAATAATTTTGACCTTTTAATTATTTTTTTTTCGTTTGACGTTTTGTTCGTCATAATTCCACGTAGCGTGATAAATGTCGCTACAAGACTTTCACTATGGGAAAACCAGCGTACAAAACACCTAACCAATAACCGCATAGAGAACTAAATACAACAGTAAAGTAGTGCCTAGTGTTATTCAGTATGGAAACACATATGTATCAATATATTTATTCCAAAACAAATCACAGTAGCATCTACGTCATCATCATTATCATCCCGTATTTGAACACTGCTAGATAAAATTAAATGTATATTTTTTGTTTATACCACTAAGGTGTCAAACTAGCATACGGCCCACCTGATGCCTATAGTATAGACGCTTGCAACACCAGGGATATTACTTGCGCATTCTGACCCTGTAAAACTAAAGAGGAACAGGTTGACAGTATAGGGGTCAAAGTCCCACCTCTGCACACAACGTTTCTTCACGGAGCACTATACGTGTTACAAAATACCCCGTAAAAATATAATTAATTATCAAAGCCAAAAATTTGGTCAGCTGTCATGTCCAGGAACCAGATTATTTCACAGAATGGCCTACGTACCTATTTTAACTAATAGCTGTCTACTTTAATAGTTTTTCTATTTTTCATTCATAAATGTTGTTGTTTTCCTTTTTTTGGGGTATGTTATACAGCGTTACTACGGTTCTTAAATATTGTGAATGGACTCGTTATAAGGCCCCATTTAACCTCCTTTCGGCTTTACGGGTAGTTTTGTAACATCCTGTATAAACCTGTTCGAGTGAACACCTCAGAGTGACAACTCACGGCACGGGAAGCTTTCATAAGGTGGTATTCATTTATTGCATAAGACGATTTAGAGGTCTTGAGTCCGTTGAGAAAAATCTCTAAGGCATGCAGGTTTCCTCACGATGTTTTCCTGGTGCGTGCATTGGACTTGACCTTCGACTTAGCAGTCCAGTGATCATATGCACTTTAAAACGATCGCGTCCGAACGATCTAATTTCTTCCCAGGTCCAGTATGGCGAAAACACAGGAAGATAGCCATGCCGAATTACGGCAAGCGAGCCATCGAAAGCTACGAGGAGGTGTTCAACCAAGAGGTAGATTTACTGCTGCACAAGTTCAGAGGGATGAGGAGGGAACAGTTTGATGTATACAGACACATTGTACGGACCACCAGCCATGCTGTTTGTCGTGAGTGATTTTTCATTAAATGACCAACGTTTTATCCTTATTACGCGACTGCGCTATGCAAAGGAAGGTAATGTGTTTATCAGTCTATGTATGTATGTTTCTTTGTGGCAAACTAGAGACCAAACGCGTGGGCCAATTTTGATTATTCTTACGTCAATGGATTTGTCTTAATCTTGCGAGTGTTTAAAACATGAACGTAATCAAAATTCAATATGGCGACAACCAGACGCCATATCTTTAGGTTTCCCTCTTCAAACACACACACACAGGCAGGTGACACTCTGTCACCTCCCCGGGTCGGACTCTTACCGACTAAAAACCGCTCTTGCCTTCCCTTGCATATAGTCATGGCTGCGAAATTCGCCACGACCATAACGGGATGACGGGACCCCTAGCCACGCTGTCTACTATTTGACTAAGTAATTAGGCAGTTTATAATTATTTCCTGATTATATTCCGAAATTTTTACGGGTTTTTCTGCTATGCATATACATATATGTATTTAAAAAAATACTATTTATAATGTATCTAAGTATGTACGAAAAAGTAAAATAATAAGAACAATAAATTTTCACGTCTAAGCGTCAAAGTATTCCTCCATATCCATGTCTTCTGGTAACGTTCTAAGAAGACTTCTGAAAATTGAGAATCTACCTATACTTTGTGATATTGAAGAAATCTCAAAAAGGATCTTGCGCTTGAGCCAGTTGATAGGCTAATGAGGCAATAAACTACATATAATTATCATACTAATATTTTATGATTTTTGGATGTTTATTTATTTGTTACTCAAACACGCAAAAACGCTGAACCGATTTGCATGAAATTTGGTACACTAATAATATGTGACCGGGAATAAAGTATAGGCTACTTTTTATCCCAGAAAAATGTGGGAAATGCCCGGAAATCCCGAAGAACGGAAATCTATTGATTTCTGACATTTACGCGAATCAGAAAGTAGTTTTATTTCAATGTATAATTACATTGAAATAAAACTACTTTTTACGGATTTTGTCGCGTTATATTGATATTATTAATCCCGACGTTTCGGACCCTTTGCAGCGTCCATGGTCACGGGTAGACTATAATATAACGCGATAAAATCCGTAAAAAGTAGTTTTATTTCAATAGGAGATCTACTTATAGGATTTGAAATAATTTGAATGAAATGTTGGTACACTAATAGTTTGTGACTAGCGCTGGCAAATTGAAGAGTTCAAATCTCTGAAAAAAGCGGGAATTTCCCTAACATTACATTACATAACATAACATTAGTACTTATCCCATGAAATCAAACCGACAACAATTGTGTTACTAAGTCTACGCGTACGAAGTCGCGGATAAAAACTAGTATTTTGATGCTATTATCCACTTAGCCAGCCGACTTCCTTTACTGTCAATAGTTATAAAAGGAAATAAGTACAACCAATACTCAGTGCGGTATGACCCGCTCGTTACGTTCAGGGTTCACTACCGGCTTCGTCACCAGTCCACATGACACGATCGACACATACCAAGCGACATCAAGTTCTTGACTTGGATTTTCCTAGTATTTATTACGTACCTAGATAAATATTGTACTGTGATTCGATTAAAATTAAAACGTAGATAGCTGTATTGAATGGCTTTATGTGGAAACAGTTCATGCCATCTCTTTCTCGCATAGCACTTTACTGCGTACTGAGCGCATGAGAGCTTATTTGACATAATTATGCGTTCACCTAAGAATTGTTTGGAAAAACTCGTAAAGTGGGTCGGATTGAAATTAGAAATGGTTCCTTACACTACATTAATACCGAGTTCCCGTATTTTATAATATTTTTATAATTCTGTACCTTCAGTGAAAAGTGATACATCTTGACTTATAGCACTTTTAATATTTTTGCACTAAGTACCACAGAAAAAAAAATGCTATTTTTTGATCTTATTCACACCCCTCTAAGGTTCAAATTGAGCAAGTTAATTTTGGTGTACAGTGCTATAACTAGGTTTTTTTTACATTTATTAATGTGTAATTAAATACAACTGTATTAATATCAAAGTGAACTGAACAAATATTTCAATTTTCTTAATGTATATTAATACGAATATAAATAACTCCTATTACGCGACCGAATTATTTAGATGTGAATTAGTACAAACTGATATAATTACACTTTTATTATTAAACATTGTATTGTTGGCTCTATTCATTTTTGTGAAAACCGGTATAATTATGTTTAAATCACAATAAATGTAGATATTTGTAGGATCAAAAATGTGTATAATGATACAACTCTTAATATATCAATTTACATTTTATTTTCTAATCAAATTCATTGTGATATCTGACTCCGATTTAATTGTATCAATATTTACATAACTTTGGAATACGTGTATAATAATATAAATGTATTTAAAACAAAAAATATTAACTTTAATAGAACTTGTTTATACGATAGAATAAGTGTATTGTGATACAAGTTCTTAGTGCAGCGGGCGGGGGTAGCAGCCTGTGAATCGGGCTCGCCTCTCGCATCCCACTTACCCGCGTCGAGTGAGATTCATATATTGGAAATTAGAACAAGTGATTGTTGAGGAAGTTAGTCTTGCGATTGCATTTTAGCTAGTACGTCGTATTTTCGGTAGCAAAATAATGTGTAAGGTAACTGACTTATATAATTTTACACAAATTACATTTAATTCGTGGTGATAATATTGTGTCACTAAAATACCTCGTATTATTATTTATTTACACCTAATTTATTATATATTTTAGGAGTTATGTAACTTATCATAATAAATTAAACATTATTATGTGCATGAGGTAATTTTAGTACATATCTGTAATAGATTTCTATCCGAATCCTAAACTATAATACATACATACATATCATCATGGCGACTGTCCCCAAAGGGTTAGGCAGAGGTGTACCAATGTACACCCACAGTTCGCTGATATGAATTGCGTAGACTATAAATTGCGACGATACCAATTTTGTGTCAACTTTGACCTTAAGAGTGGCTACATTTCGTAAAAAGATGCACCAACGTCCGTACACCCTGACGACGAAGTCGAGGCCATGTACGAAGACATAGTGAAAGCTATGTCTCGTACCAAAACATTCTATACTGTTAAAGTTTATTTATTTATTTAATAAGGTTTTCCCACAGCTTATGCATACAACGCTAATAGTTATATATATACATACTTAGTGGCCTTCGTCTTATACACAAGCCAAAATTATTTAGAAAAGGAAAAATTCAACCGCGGGCAGGATTCGAACCTGCGTCTTCTGGTTAGGTACGCCAGACGCTATGACCACTAAGCCACCGCGATATTCTATACTGTTGTTATGGGTGACTTAAACGCTAAAGTGGGAGTACAAGAGAGCGGTGAGTCGAAAGTGGGTCCATTCGGCTATGGACACAGAAATCACAAGGGGCAAATGCTGGTAAACTTTCTCGAGGTACAGGGGCTTTTTCTGATGAACTCTTTCTTCCAGAAGAAGCCTCAAAGGAAGTGGACCTGGCGAAGCCCCGATAACATGACAAAGAACGAGATCGACTTCGTTATGTCTAACAAGCGCCAGGTATTCAGAGATATCTCTGTGATCAATAGGGTCAATACCGGAAGTAATCACCGACTGGTAAGAAGCACTCTGGATATAAAGGTCAAAATAGAACGAGCGCGCTTAACAAGGTCGGCTCTTAGACTAACACCGCCACAGGTCGAAGCTGGCTGCGCCCATATCACTCCTGGGACATGTTTACTAGTTGTTGTCGAGGGTTGTCTCAAATCGTCTTGCCCAAAAGTTCGATGACTTCCGCCCACCGGAGCAAGCCGGTTTTCGGAAAAGCTACAGCACCGTGGACCACATACACACCTTGAGGTAAATCATCCAAAAGACCGAGGAATATAATCAGCCTCTCTGGCTAGCGTATGTGGACTACGAGAAAGCTTTCGATACCGTCGAGACCTGGGCTGTACTGGAGTCTATGTAGAGATGCCTTGTCGACTGCCGATACGTTGAGGTGCTGAAATATCTGTATAATACCGCAACGATGACCGTCTAAGTACAAGACCAGAGTACAAAACCAATCCAACTGCGTCGAGGGGTAAGACAGAGAGACGTCATATCTCCGAAACTGTTTACGAACACGTTTGAGGACGTTTTCAAGACGCTTAACTGGAAAGGACGAGGCATAAATATTAACGGTCAGTACATCTCGCACCTCTGATTTGCGGATGACATTGTCATCATGGCAGAATCTCTGCAGAAGCTGGAAGTGATGCTGAACAGCCTTGGCGATTCTTCAAGGCAGGTGGGTCTCGGGATGAACCTGGATAAAACCAAAGTGTATGACTTTGGTTTGGCTTTTGGCAATGATTATGTCATCCTGATACCTGTATACGTAAATGGCTCTGCCCTCGAAGTAGTGCAAGAATAAATATATCTTGGCCAAACTATTCAACTGGGGTGGCATAACTTCGAGAAGGTGGCGGCCAGAAGAATACACCTGGGCTGGGCAGCATTCGGGAAGCTGCGTGATATCTTTGATTAGTCGATCCCACAATCCCTAAAGACCAGGGTCTATAACCAGTGCGTCCTACCCGTGATGACTTATGGAGCCCAAACGTGGACACTCATCATGGGACTGGTCCAAAAATTCAAGGTTGCTTAGCGTGCAATGGAGAGAGCAATGCCTGGAGTTTGTTTGGTGGATAGAATTCGCAACAAAGTCATTCGCCAAAGAACAAGCACGCTGAAGTGGAAGTGGGCCGGCCATGTCTGCAAACGCACAGACGCTTGTTGGGGCAGACGAGTGTTAGAGTGGAGACCACGTTTGTCCAGCAGTGGACGGCAATAGGCTGATATGATGATGATGATTATGATATCTGTATTGCACTTATATCAATAAATACTTTAATATTTTCAAAACGTATCAAAATGAACAACAGTTTGTATCATTATGCACATTACATCATAAGTATTATACGGGTGTATAATGATTTCAATTCAATTTGTCTTACATTTTCTTAATTACAATATCGATTACAATTTTTAATACTCTAATTAACAATATTAATTTTACAACTTTTTGTTTTAATATCTCCTTCAAGTACAAACCTACCAAAATACGAAGTATAGAATCATTCAACACCAAACCAAAAACGATGTGTAAAAGAGTTCAAGTAATTTTAAATTAAATGACACGCAAATTATTGATAATGATGTCTTGTGTTAAGTGATACATCTAGATTTTTTATTAAATAAAAAAAAACTATACAAAATCATCCATTTCTTTTTTCACTATTTGTTTTTTTAAGATATTGTTTATCAATAACAGTAATCAGTTCTTATTTTAGTAAAGTAGAAAAAGAGTCCGAATTTTTTAAAACTTTAAAGCGTTTTTTCTCAAAAGCATGATTTTCGATTTATATCACTTTTCACTGAAGGTACAGAGTTATGAAATAAAATAACCTAGGTACCAATTCTGTACCTTCAGTGAAAAGTGATATAAACCGAAAATCATGCTTTTGAGAAAAAACGCTTTAAAGTTTTAAAAAATTCTGACTCTTTTTCTACTTTACTAAAATAAGAACTGATTACTGTTATTGATAAACAATATCTTAAAAAAACAAATAGTGAAAAAAGAAATGGATGATTTTGTATAGTTTTTTTTTATTTAATAAAAAATCTAGATGTATCACTTAACACAAGACATCATTATCAGTAACTTGCGTGTCATTTAGTTTAAAATTACTTGTTATAAATCAAGATGTATCACTTTTCACTGGAGGTACAGAACTGTTACATTGCTGGGTCTGCTCATAGTTTGAAGGATTCAGACCTGCATCTTCTGGCCACGTACACCATTCGCTATGACCACTAACCACGAGTCCCACCCGCCAGGTCGAAATTTGCCTTCAAATTCAAAGATTTAAATCGTTACATATACCCTCACCGTACTTATACCGCTCGATAACGTGTCCTTATAGAGATGAGTGCATACACACATTCCATGTAGAGACAGAGAATGACAGTGTGCAATATTCAGTATGACAATAACAGATTCGATACTTCCGATGTCAACCAGTTTACTTACGGAAACGTGACCATTATTTGACGCGGTAGGGCGCATCTAACGATTTAAATCTTTGTCACATTCTGAATAAATACGTCTTTATGGTGACGTCAGTAACACCTATTGAAAAGCAAGTTTTCGCTTCTCAACCACCTTACCTATTAACTATCATTTTGTATATATTTTGGCATTTTCCATGCTAAGATTTTAAAGTTATTTTACTAAAAACTTAAACGATTATAATTTTATTATAAATTGGATAAGGTTTCTTTTAATAAATATTTTTGAAATAGAACAGGTATTATTCATGCATCCATTTAAGCTGTTCAATTTACTTCGACACGTGGTTTCGCCACACGGCGAGCCGTGAGGCTAGACCTCATTGGGAGAGCCATGCTTCGGCACGAATGGGCCGGCTCGACCGGACTTGATACCACGGCCTCACAGAAAACCGGCGTGAAATAACGTTTTCGTTGTGTTTCGTCGAGTGAGTGAGGATACCGGACGCCCAAACCCCTTAAAAGGGCGGCAACGCACCTGAAACTCCTCTGGTGTTGCGGGTGTCCATGGGCGGCGGTAATCGCTTACCATCAGGTGATCCGTCTGCTCGTTTGCCCACCCTATCACATAAAAAAAAAAAAAAAAAAAAACCTCGCTAATTGAAGGAGTCCAGCGAGTCCTGGACCACACTGGTCTGACAGACACTGGTATGTCATGGTGGTGGCGAATTTCGCGGATCCCATGGCCATGACAATAGGGCAGGTGAAGGCAAGTGCGGTTTTTAGTCGGTATGAGTCCGACATACCCTGCCGCCTACCCAGGTGGCGAGACGATCGATGAGGATTTTCCGTAGGTAGCTACTATAACCCAGGGATGTTTAATAAGCGGTGCACAGGGGGGTTCTGGGGTGGAGGACACAGTGCCCCCCTCCATGAGCTGTGTATGTGGTGGCCACCGGGGTGGTTTTAGTGGGTAAGAATCCCACACTCCCCGGTCTAACCCCCGTAGACCGGTAGACTTTTGAAGGTTTCCCCCGTAAACAAAAAAAAAAAAGTAGCTAGGTACTATAAAAAAGTCGAGTTTAATTAAGTAACTACCTACCTAGATAACAATCAGTAATTTCTGTTTACTAATGAATTATATCTTGCAGAAACACTTATGGGATTAACCAAAGACCAGACAGTTAAATTATCAAATATAGAAGAAATCATAAATGAATCGCCAAGGTAATAAAATATATTATTAAATCTACACATAGTATAAAACCAAGTCGCTTCCCTCTGTCTATCCCGCTGTACGCTGAGATGTTTTCTTTTTTTATACCACTAAGGTGGCCAACAAGCATGGCCCACCTGATTGATGGTGAGCGGTTACCGTAGCCTATAGACGTTTGCGTGTTGCTGACCCTGTAAAACGAAAGAGGAATAGTTGGGTTGGATGTATAAGGGTCAAAGTCCCCCCACAGCCGACACAACTTTTCAGGAACACTCGCAACCTTACTCACCGTAAGGAGGTGTTATTCCACTTCGATTTTCTGCAAGGTGGAGGTACTTCCCCAGTCGGGCAGCTCCAATTTGAGCTTTTAAACTACGCAACAGATATTAACGTGGTTTTCACAATATAATTTCTTCTAGAAGGTTTATAATTATTATAATACATTCCGCGTCCCCAGATAAATGAACACACAGTTACTTTCGGGGATCCAGGGATTTGGTGATGCGTGATAGTTATGTTATGTTATGCTAATAAGCTTATATTTTATTAGACGATTACTTATAACCACGATATCTTGCCATCAGAAACACCTACTATGTTGGTCGCAAATAAAAAAAAACATTCTCTTCCACAGCATTTACGATGTAGTCTTCCAAAGGATGACCAAATGGTATCTCCAAATAGACCCAGTGTTCTGGATGTCGGCAAACTACAGAACCCAAAAACATTTCATCAAAATCATCTCCGAGTTCGGTACAGACATATTACGTCATAGGGTGGAGAAGCTAAAGACTTTGGAAGAAAGCAAGAGAGACCTGATGAATACTGAAGACGATGCTTTAGTGAATACGCAGCTCAGTGTCATCGATAGGTTCCTTTTGTCCCAAGAGTTGGATAAAGATGAACTGGTTCAAGAAACGTTCACTATTTTTACTTCGGTAAGTAGGTACTTGGTTGGGGATACAAGAGTTATTTTATGTGACAGTATACCCTGCCTAAAAAAAGCAGTGATAGCCTGGTGGTATGGTATGACTATTGGACTGCCATCGAAGGTCTCTAGTTCGATTATGTCTGGACTTTAAAAGAGACCATGATTCTCTGAGTTTGTTTCGGTGTTTCTTCTCAGAGGTCGTCGGTTAGGAAATGCCGGAGCTATCTCGCATAAAAAAATCAAAACATTGACTTGTGAAAGTGTCTTTAAAAGATCTACTTATTTACTTAAAAAAATTAATTACATTTAATTTCATCATTTCTTTTCGAATACAACAAATACAAGGCACGCACCTCTGACTTTTCGAAATCATGTGAGTATTAATAATTAATTATCACACGCTTAAACGGTGAAGGAAAACATCGTGAGGAAACCTGCATATCTTAGAGATTGTCTCGACGGTGTGAGAAGTCTGCCAACCCGCACTAGGCCAGCATGGTGGACTAATAGTCTAATATTTGTGAGAGGAGACCCAAACCCAGCAGTGGGACAGTAGGTATTCCCCAGGTGGCAGACGATTCATGAGGATTTTCGATACTTACTATAAAATAAACTTATTTTAAAGAAGAAAAAGGCTTAGGCAAAATGCCAAAATACCAATAATGCATCGAACTCAGGGCCTCAATCATAGCAGCCGCATAACGACCAGAGGTTACTGTACTTCCAGTCATGGTCGTGGCGAATTTCGCGGATCCCATGGCCATGACTATAGGGCAGGTGAAGGCAAGTGCGGTTTTTAGTCGGTACGAGTCTGACATACCCTACCACCTCCCCGGGTGGCGGAGGATCCATGAGGATTTTCCGTACTATAAAAAAAAGGCTACTGTACTGAGGCAGTTAATTTTTGTAATGTACAGAAAGAACATCAAGGGGAATCTGTCAAATTTCTTTGATATATTTTCAACTGTAATTCAAAACAATAAGGTTAATTTTCAATTGGGAATATTTGACAGTTTTGGATAGCTTGACCCACAGCTGGCGTCTGTATATTATATTAACTTGCTGAAGAATAAGAATCTCTAAATCCAAGATAAAATACTAAAAACATTTATAAATTTGTATGCACAAGCAACAAATTGTAAATACATTTGTAGGCCGGCAACGCACTAGCAACCCCCGGTGTTGTGGGTGTCAATGAGCGGCCGTTATTACCATCAGGTGACCGGCTTGATCGCTTGCTTCCTCTTCCATAAAAAAAAACACATTACAGAGGACTAAATTTTTATGTTCCTGCTCGTTTTACTTTAGGATACGATGAGGCTGGAATACACCTCCATTAAAGATTAAAAAATACATATTTTAGTTTCTGTCACGTTGCTAATGAGGTCTTATTTCAGAGTCAAGAGGCTTCAGCAAAGATTGCATCGTTTATTATACTCATGATGGCGTATCATCCAAAATGCCAGGTAATCATTACAAATAATCTTATCAAATTAGGACCCAAATTAAGAGTTGGCACTTGATACTAGCGTACATTTGCGCCTGTATTCCTCCTGTATCATCCTTAAGACAGCGGTGTACTGTAGGAGGAGTGTTTGTAGGAGTAGGACTGTATGAGTGTTACTTATTTGATTGTAGGAGTGTTTGCGATTTGTGATAGACTATGACGTCGCAATAAGCGCACCAAAATGGCGGCCGTTTATAATGCCCGGCTGGGTTAGCTTTTTTTAATATTTTTTTAATACTTTATATCACTTTTTTGGTGTTGAATATTTTTTTTACAATATGATGTAAACAATTGTATAAAAATATTTAAAAAATAATGCATATTCCTTTGTACACCCACAGTTCGTCGGTATGTTGTTTATTATTTAGGTCTCATAGGGCGAGCCTATTTCTATTAACCGGGCACAAATTCAATCTCCAAACTGCTACTGAGATTTTATAAAAAAACCTAACAACATGCTCGACCTGAAAATTGAACCCAGAACCTCTAGCGTAGCAGTCATGCTTAGGACCACTAAACTAAACGAAGAACGACGAAGCAATTAGAATTTTATATTTTTCAGGAAAAACTCTACGCAGAGATTAAAAGTGTTATCGGTGAGGAGGACCGATACGTGACCGATGACGACTTGAAAAAGATGCCGTATTTAGAAATGGTCTTCAAGGAAGTACTGCGGCTGTTCCCAATAGGTGCTATGCTGCAGAGGACCGTCAATCAAGATATAAGTATAAGTAAGTGATAATAAAGTAGTGATAGCCTAGTGATATAACCATTGATGATAATTTAAACTTTGTCTTAATAAAACCTGTATGCTTCAAACTAATACATGAGCATGGTAAAATAATACCAGGTATTCTCTTCCTGTGAGAGCTACCTACTTCATTGGTCCTGTCATGGTCTTGGCGAATTTCACGGATCTATAGGGCAAGTAAATAAAAGCAGTGATAGCCTAGTTGTATGACCATTGGACTGCCAAGACTGCCTCTGACTTTTCCAATTCATGTGCATATTAATAATTAATATCACGTTCCCTATCCCAGAACAAAAGTTAAAAATGTATTTGAACGTCCAGTACGCTCTTTTAAATTTTCCGTAGCCTTGTTATCTACCCATACGTCTATGAGATTGTTTTTAATTCATAATTTATTACGTCCAGTAAAATAAAAAGCATCAAAATAATATCATACCACTAAGTTGGCAAACAAGCATACGGCCCACCTGATGGTAAGGTACGATTACCGTAGCCTATAGACGCTTATAACACCAAGAGTATCATTTGCGCGTTGCCGAGCCTGTAAAACGAAAAATAAATTGATGGGTTGGCAGTATAGGGATCAAAGTGCCCCCTACTGCTAACACAACATTTCCTCGCGGAGCACTGGCCACCTTGCTCACCATAAGGAACACAACACAGCTCAAAGCAGTCTTATTTCACTTCGATTTTCTGCAAGGCGGAGATAGTTACCCCATTCAGGCAGTCCAATTTGAGTGGAATCACTCCCACTATGCCCTACTTCTCTTAAATGCTAATAGGTACCTACTTAGGTTACGTACCTAGTTTTTATTGAGAATAAAGATTCTTTAAAACTAAACCTATATAGGTACTTACCTATTCCTATATGTATCTACATTTTTTTTTTCAGGCTCATGCACTCTCCCAGCGGGTTGTTCGCTAGTAATCCCGATATATCATCTACATCGCGATTCTCGCTTTTGGACCGATCCAGAAAACTTCGACCCGGAGCGGTTCAATCCAGAGAATATGAAAAAGCGGAATCCCAACAGCTACATACCGTTTAGTTTAGGACCTATGGATTGTTTGGGTATGTTAACTTTAAAAACCATATTTTCTCTGAACTATCAACTGCTCAGGGGCGTCTTTACCTGTGGTGCAGGGTGTGCGTTCTTTTTTCTTTCCCTATGGCAATTGATGCCGATGTCGACAATTCTGCCAATGTCAAGGTGGTTAGGAAAAACGTGTGTATGGGAAAGGAAGGGTGTGCATTGTACACGGTCCTAGTGGGCGCCGAACGACACTTGCCGCGACCGGCGCCAGCCGCGGATATTCTTACTGTCAACAGCACACCATGACATCCAAAACTGTCAAATTTCTTCAATCGATTTTCAATGTAATCTCCGTGGTAATCTCTAATTAATAGAGCTTATTATCCATTGGGGTTATTTGACAGTTTGTGGTGAGCTGTTATTTGTACTAATTTCATTTTGACCGTGCGCTTACTAGAGGGCTAAGGTAATAATTAATTGCATTGCATACGGGCGCTACATGGGCTAGAGACGCCTCTGCAACTACTACTCATACTTCCTTAATACCTATTCGATACTTTCATTTCTAATATATAAAAATGCGAAAATAACTCATATATTACTCTGCTTCACTGTAACTTATTGTGTGTCCGACAGATTTATCGGAAATCTGACACAGTAAGTTAGGCTAGGAAATGGGTCTGTCATGGTCGTGGTTAATTTCATGGATCCCATGGCCATGACTATAAGGCAAGTTAAGGAAAGTGCGATTTTTAGTCAGTATGAGTCCGACATACCCTTTAGCCTCCCCGGGTGGCGGAGGATCCATGAGGAATTTCCGTACTTTAAAAAAAAAGTTAAGGAAATGGGTAGATTTCATTCTAAAATTTTCTCTTTTATTTTATTGTTTTGTGTATATTTGGTAGGTCTGAGAATAGGTCGTAGGCTATTTGTATACCCCTAGATGATAAGGATGCAGGATGGCCCTCTCCAGTTTTTTTTTTTATGGCAAAACAACGTTTGCCTGGTCAGCTATTAAGTATACCTATTATTTCTAATTTTCTTCCAGGAAGGTTCTTCGGAACGAAGCTAGTGAAAACAATATGTGTGAGGGTGCTACGAGAATTTGAAGTATCTTCAACTGAGACCTACGATGACCTACAAGTGATAATTTCTATTTCTGTGGTGTCATTGAACGGGTTTCCCATACTTATGAAACCAAGAAAAAATATCAATAATTAAAAATGGCGTGATAACGCTTTATTTTTTATACTTAGATTCCTTGAGTTCCAAGATGTTACTGGATATAATAAATATTTTTTACGGGTTTTGTTTGAATTTTTATGACTACAATGAAATTAGTGTTATGATTATCTTTTGATTTGAATCGGCGTCTTCTGATTAGATACAATAGGTACCAACACCAGACGCTATGACCACTAAGGCACCGCGAGTCCACCCACCAGGTCGAATTTTTTCATTATAGAAGACGTATACCTATTCAGAATGTGAAATTTCGATGGGTCGCACTCGCGGTGACTTTAGTGGTATTGCTTTAGAGCACAACACTAGGTAGATACATGAGAAATGTTTGTGAAAGAGTGAAAGGTTTAAAAAGGAACTCGTCCAATTAATTAACATTGGACGAGTTCCTTTTTCCTACCTACATGTCGTTGTTTGGGGTCCGGGTACATTAGTGAGATTTTGTGTTTGTAATTTATAAGCACTCACTTAAAAGAGAAAATCGTAGTGTGGGGCAATATTTAATATTAAAAACTAAACTAAATTATTTATTTAGATTTGCAGCAAAAAAAAATTTACTTACATACAGGAAAAAAGACTAATAAAATTAATAAATACCGAACAATCCACCCTAAAACCATTTAACAATTAATGCAACTACTACAAAACTAGTTTAGTCAATTTTCAAGGCTCACAAAAAGACAAGTCCAACCCTAGGCACTAAAATGTCACATAACGTGATTGCGGTCTGTCTGAATCTGTCATGTCATTCTGTCTGTCAACTGTCAGTTCGATTCGAAAATCGTCGTGAAATTGAAAGAAAGGTTATTTTCTGCTTATTTTCATGACGATCAGAAATTAACGGAATAATTTCACTAGAATTAGAATAACATGCTTAAATTCCTTATCAAATGGTAAACTAGCATTGTTTTAGAATTTAAGAGTGAGTATGGCCACTTTATCAAGATTTCAAAAGATCGCTCTCCTAAGTTTGGGTGCTGTTGGAGGCGGCTTTGCTTATTATCGTATAAACAGCGGTGAAAATGAGAAGAAATATAGTGCTTACAACTCCTGGACTACGAATTTCACGCCTAGCGTGCAATGGGATAGGAATTGGGACCAGTAAGTACTACATATATATAACAAAATACATTATAATTATTTTAGGAAACAAAGGTTTTGTTTAGTTTACACAGTGATAAGGTAAATAGCTTGTCTAAAGTAAATATTAAATTTTATGGTGTGCTTTTGAATACCAATAATAGTAATAAGGCAATTTTCGTGGCAATTAGCATTAAAACGCATAATTTCGCATGGGTCGTGACCTAGTTTCTGTCATCGACCTTTCGGTGCTTGTTGTTCGGTTGGTTTACCTTTTGTGGTATATTCGGATTGTCATCTGTGTTGTCATGAATATGTTTAAAGCCCAGATGTTAGGTTTGGGATAATAAATACAGTAAAAGTACCATGGCACCTCCCCAAATGCCCATCAATATATTCAAACAGGGTTTAGCAAATGTTTTAATACTAAACTATACCACAAATTCCTACTAAACATTTAGTTAAAAACAAAGGTAATGTAACAATGTAGAGTGAATTCCCACAGGACCCAAATATTTCTTTGATGAATGTTTGTGCTTGTTGGATGGGTGTTTTGTGCAAGTACATTTACCTATTTACAAAAAAAAGTGTATGTATCCATATTGCAAACTCTGTTTAGTTGAATAGATGGTGCTGTGTTAAATGCAGCAAATCTTTTTAAAAACAAAAGCTGGTGCTGTGCTGTCAACTCTTTAAACAGCTGTATGGACAACATGAGAATCAAAATGTATGCCATAACTAAGACTAAATGAACAATCGTATGAATTTCAACCGTAATACCTTTACTTAGGACCATTGTGGTAATGCATGTGCAGGCATGTCTAAAATACATATTAGACCTAATAACCTTTAAAAGGCACTGAACCTTTAAAGAAGTGTACTGCTGAGTCTCAGTTTAACTTTTTAACTTAGATGGAACCTGGAGCTAGGGGGTGGACAGGGCTGTGGTGTGTGGTGGTGACTTGCCATCTGGTAGCCACATGCTTGTTACTCCCATATAACATCTAAAAACATTTCAGCCGGGAACCAGAATCAATTGTGAAACCAATAAAGCGCACAATAGGTGATCCCGACGATGACAACAAATACAATGAGAAGCTGGAGAAGGCTAAGAGCAGAGCTGTAAGGCATCTGTTCCTTATCAGACATGGACAGTATAATCTTGATGGAGCCATGGACAAGGATAGGACTCTTACCAACTTGGGTAAATGAATATATAACAATGATAATTCTAGCATAAAAAAAATATATTTTCTAATAATATGTGTCACACATCATATACCGTCATGCCTGATTTCCCCAAAGAGTTAGGCAGAGGAGCAGAAATGTACAGATGCCAGCAGTTCAAGCTATCCAAAACTGTCAAATTTCAATTGAACATGAACCTTATTATTTTGTATTAAAGTTGAAAGTTTATCAAAGAAATTTGACAGATTGGGGTAGCTTTATGTGCTGGCCTCTGTACTTCCACAGTTTGCAGTTACGTGTGCCATTGAGCAAGCCTATTGCCATTAACCGGGCAAAACTCCAATCTCTGAGCTGGTACTGAGAATCTCATAAAAAATCAACACATCATCACAATTACTCCACCTCAGATATTAAACAGTTGTCAAATTACAGGGAAGCTCCAAGCAGACTTCACAGGTCGTAGACTGGCAGACCTAGACATCAAATGGGACTTGCTAGTTCAATCCACAATGACTAGAGCCCAGGAGACAGCAAATATCATAGCAAAGCATTTAGACAAGGATCTGGAAGTGAAGCACTGTCAGTTGATAGAAGAAGGAGCTCCAATCCCTCCGGAGCCACCTGTCGGACATTGGAGGCCTGAGCCAAGAGTAAGTTGAGGTTTATGTATTTTTTTAAAAACAGTTCCAGCACTAAGGAACAAGCATTGTGTCACGGGGGACAAACAATATAGACTTTTCTTTCGAGTCAAATATCTCTCGAAACAAATTGTAGGACACACATAAATATTGGTTTTGCTTGGGAATCGAACTCACGTCGCTCGCTGAAACGGTAGGTGACCACAACAAACATATGGCCCACCTGATGTTAAGCGGTTACCGTAGCCTATAGACGCTCGCAACACCAATAGTATCACTTGCGCGTCGCCGACCCTGTAAATCGAAAGAGGAATAGTTGGGTTGGCAGTATAAGGGTCAAAGTCCCCCCACTGACAACACAACTATTCGTTGTGGAGCACTGGCAACTTGTGTCGCATTTGCTGTTGCATTTAATGATTGCGCGTGAATTATTTGAATTTAAACTTAATTTCTATGGCCTTAGAAGTTACACAATGTGCATTGGTAATATGCAGCTACTGTACCTAATGTTTACTATACAACCCAGTTTTGCATTTTGACACTAATTTCCTTGTATGCTGTGTTGTTGCACCTGTTTTGTTTAAATTAAAAAGTTCCTTATACAACCTAATACTGAAATGACAATATCTATATGTTTTTAAGGTAACAATTTTGTTTAACAACAGGGATTGTATCCTAAAGCGGGTGTTTGTATCCCGCTTTAGGGTACAATCCCTGAGTCGCGGGGGACACAAACATACAATTAACGGACACAAAATATACCCAAACTAAAAACGAATAGATATTCGTTTTTAGTTTGGGTATATTTTGTGTCATATCTTTGTGTGAACACAAAGATATGTCTCGGGTGGGAATGGAACAACACCCGGCGCAGCGGTAGTAGCGAAGTCACCTTAACCATTACGCCAAACATGCATTCAAAAGGATATTGGATTGACGAGGTTACAAACCAGTCGCTTTTTATAAAATCTGATAGTTGTTAGACTGAAAACCGACCCCAACATAGTTGAAAAAGGCTATCGAATTTATAATAGTGATTTAAGGATAGTTTGTGTACCCCGCGACACAGGGATTTTACCCTAAAGCGGGAGTTTGTATCCCGCTTTAAGGTACAATCCCTGTGTCGCGGGGGACACAAACATACAATTAAGGGACACAAAATATACCCAAACTAAAAACGAATATCTGTAGTTCACACAGATATATGTCTCGGGTGGGAATGGAACACAACACCCGGAGCAGCGGTAGTAGCGAAGTCACCTTAACTGTTACGCCAAACATGCATTCAAAAGGATATTGGATTGACGAGGTTACAAACCAGTCGCTTTTTATAAAATACTGATAGTTGTTAGACTGAAAACCGACCCCAACATAGCTGAAAAAGGCTATCGAATTCATAATAGTGATTTAAGGATATTTTAAAATCAGTGAAAATTTTAAACACCCTTAAAAATTGTGTTGTTTCAGTATTATTAGCTTTAAACCAGATTAAAAAATAATTAATTTTCATTATTTATGATTCAAACCAAACACAGCATACACTATGTAATTAGCTATACCTATTTTTCCTTTATCCCTTCCTTTCCTTATTAACAATTGGGAAACCTGTCATTTTAGCTTCAACTTCAAATGATTCCAATCCATATTGTTGTTACCAACGCAACTATTTTAAAAACTTAGTTGTTAGCTTTGCCTTTGGTCTCACCCGCATTCCAAACGGTTTTTTGAAACAAAAGCCTGACTATCGAAGTTCTAATCTATCAACCAACTAACGAACCGCGACAGGGAAGACAGCGCGAAGCGACTTGGTTTTATACAGTGATATGATTTAGTAAAAACAACAAGACTTGAGTGTCAGACAATGATAAATAAAATAAATAAATAATAAAGTTTTTATTGTGTCTCAAACATGATCATTTTACATAAATTGAGGCAGCCCCAGTAAGTTAAGAAATACTTGTGTTGGGACTAAAGCCGACGAAAAATGCCAATGCAGGGGGGTCCAGAATCAAGTACTGAAGTCATGGTAAGCCGTTGCGCGTCGATGTCCCTTCCACCCTGTATACAAGGATTCGAGTTAAATAACCACTTCAAATAAGTGACATACAGTGCTCATTATTATAACTATTACGGCTGTATAGGTACAAAAGCCAGCACATCAAACTATCACAAACTGCCAAATTTCTTTTATTGATTTTCAACTTTAGTATAAAACAATAAAGTTCATATTCAATTGGGAACATGTGACAGTTTTGGATAGCTTGTCCTGCTGGCGTATGTACCTCTTGAATGTAATTTTTAGCCGAAATGAGCTGGCCGCACGCATTCATATACCAGGCCACACCCGGCCTCTAAGCTGAAATACTTTTGCGCCTGATATTAGGCAAATTTATGTTGAAATAAATGTTATTAACGGTTATTGCCTAAGTGAGGTAGTTTTTTTTAATCTAGTTTTATTTAGGGTTGTTAGTCACTTAATAGACCATGTCAGCCTCATCTTATCCTAAACATATTCTTAATTATCTAAGATTATCTTCTTATCTTGTTAACTAAAATGGCTGCTTCACACAAAGACGCCCACTAAATACTGTGAAAAATACCTACTAATTCGAATTAAATTACTATGCAGGTTTATCCACCTCCCCAATTGTTCCTTTATGTTGTTTTAACCAATCAAAACTCCGCTCTCCCGTTATACACCTAAGTTTTATTTTGGAATGCAACTGGCGAGTATAATAAGCCATCGCTTTGGCACGTGCAGCAGTTCTTTCAGGACAGCGCGCGGATAGAGGCGGGCTTCCGGCGCTACTTCCACCGAGCGCCCCCGGAACAGACTGAGGACTCATACACGCTGTTGGTCTGCCACGCTAACGTTATAAGATTCTTTGTTTGCAAGTAAGTGTAGCTTTTCATTTTCTCTCCCCCTCCATACCTAGATTAATGCTCACTCTTTAATGATAAATGATATTTATTTCTGTAAATAGATCTTTTAAAGACACTTTTACAAGTCAATATTAAAATATTTTTTTTAAGCTAGATGGCTCCGGTATTTCCTAACTGACGACCTCTGAGAAGAAACGCCGAAACAAACTCAGAGAATCATAGTCTCTTTTAAAGTCCAGACATAGAATAGTAACAAATATGTGTCTTACAATGTAGGGCAAAGTCTGAAATGGCCTTTTGAATGAAGTCATAGCGGCTTTGAGTAGACCAGTACCAACCGACGGCACGCAGTGTCAGTCATTATGTAGCTCAACCATAATTTAGGGAGCTCAACAACCACTTAAACTGTGAACAAAAACATGGGGAAGGTGCCTGAGAGAGTTTCTCGACTGTTATAGCCTAAACATTCTCATTCTGAGAAAAAACCCGTGCTCAGCAGTACAATATGGCTTGATGATGATGAAATGTAAAATGACTTAATATTTAAAGTGCTTTTAATTAAATTCTCTTTCAACAACTTTCAGGGCCCTGCAGTTCCCTCCTGAGGGTTGGTTGCGGATATCGCTGAACCACGCTTCCATCACGTGGCTGTCCATCATGCCGAACGGCAACGTCGTGCTCCGGTCGCTGTCCGATACCGGCCACATGGAACCTAAGTACATCACTAGCCGGTAAAACAGATGTTAACGATTGGTTTAATGGGTGTAGAGGTTCGCGGTAGTAGTACTGCCTGATTTCAAATAGTGTGTCTTCCTTAAAAGTAATAGCAACCGGCAATAGGTCGCCAGTTAACTCTATAAATAGAAAAAACTGTGACACAATGATAGTAGTATGATATACACAGTGATTTTTAATTCTCTGCCTTTTAATGGGTGAAAGTACTCGTAATTTTTATTGACTCACTATAAAATGAGCCAAGAGTAATTTTGGATGTCATTTGGTGACTGTAGTACCCATGGATAAATGTAAGAATGTTGTGTGTGGTGACTACAATTACCCACGCCATATAAGTAAGAAAAAAATAGAATTGGCCAGCGAGGAGGCTGACCAATTCTATTTTTTTCTTACATATCCCTTGTTTAATATTTGTTACGTAAGAAGCGAATTACAAAACTGAATACACATTTTATGGCCTATGGTCTAATTGTTTAACATTTTTTGGAATATTTTCACACAGCAAGCCCCTTACGCAGAGCTTGTACTATGGCTTGGACAATGTAAATAATACTTAGACATGTATACTCTTTGTAAATACATTCTTGTAATACTTATGAAACACCCAGATAAGCACAAACTCTTAATTTCATTACGATAATATTTCTTTCCTGTGTTTATTGAAACGACCTTATGAACAGCAGTCTGACACTCAAATACCTATTAAAAGAAATCTTGTTGAGATTGAGAACTGATTGCTATTTCTTAAAGGAAGATCCACTGTTATATATTATTAACGGAAAATGTATTCTTAAGCTTTGTACGGACTGCACACACACTACAACGCTCAGTTTGTTGTGCGCGTAAAAATTAAGACCACCTTCCATTTTCCTTCATCGGACTACCAGACGCAGGGAGGGCTTTCACCCACATGTGGTCGAATTTCAATTTCCACCACAACGCACGAAGCGGTGTGCTTCATCTTTTCTTGTACAGTTAACAAAAGAGTTAAGTATACAGATAGCAAACGCAATATGCATTTTTATACAGATTTCGACATAAATAATTACGCGCCAAAGGGTATATATGTAGCTGCTTACAATACCTACGTTTTGACACACATTGCGTGGTACATTATTACAAAATCTTTATCAAAACACAGATTATTAATTAGCTTCCTGTATACCTAACTCTTTTGTTGACCGTACGTACCGCAAGGGAGTGGAATGCTCTCTCTGCGTCTGTATTCCCGGACTCATATAACCTTGGTGTCTTTAAGTAAGAGTGAACAGGCATTTTCTGGCGTAAGCGTGTTCCATCTTCGATCTCGTCGTCGCTTACCATCAGGTGAGACTGAGGTCAAACGCAAACAAGATGAAACTATGCAACGTATCCTAGACTACGCATACCTTGGAACGTGCAGTCCTTACAAGGCTTAATAGGTAAATGTCGCGACTGCGATCTGCCAAAGATGTAAAGCTTCGGAGACTGTTAATATTTTATCTCTTCAAAATCTATAATTTAAAAAAATATATCCCCTAGACTTCTTGACTTTATATTTATGAAAATCGCTTGAGATGTCGTTTAGTTGTTTGTGCTCACTGCGTTTCAAGCTATCCAAAACTGTCAAATTTTCCCAATTGAATATGAACCTTATTACTTTGCATTGAAGTTGCAAATCTATCAAAAACTGACAGATTGAGTAGCTTGACTCACTGGCGTCTATACGTATACCTTTTTATTATTATTTTACTGAATGACTATTAAAATACGCCCAATTTATATTTTGTAACGTAAAATAAATCGCAGTATTGAGCAAATTGTATTTTTTCGCAAATAACAAAATGACATCTCATTTTATGTTTCGATATTTGAAATTTTCCGTTAAATATTTTAATCACGAAGCTTACCAGTATTAGAATATCAGTAATAGACAATGGAGAAACTGCACTTAATTTACTTACTAACCGGTAATGGTATTGAGCCGGGTCTCCACTGAAAGAAAGTTGGTAACTTTTGTATTGTCTTCACACTTCTTTCAGTGAAGACCTGCCTTTATAAGTACTTATTAGATCAGCGTGGGCACTATCACAAAACGCAATGGTATGTTCTGTACCATGATATCTTACTGCACAAACTTATTAACCTCCTTCAAAGACGCAGGATGTTCTCAATTCATCACTAAAGAACGATCCCAAGCTTGCTATTTAAGTTGTGTCAGAATGGTTGTGTGGGTACTAAATGACATAAGGACTGACAGATTTCGTAGACATAACTGAAAGGAATGAAGAAATTTGACAGATTGGTCTTTGATAGATTCAACTTTATTACAAAATGATAAGGTTTATATTCAATTGGGAAAGTTTAAAAGTTTTGGATAGCTTGACCTGCTGGCAAGCAGGTACATATATATTTTTATAATTGTCTTGCTGTGACACCTAGGTCACGTCTTGACGTCACCGCGAACCAGCAGTGACGTCATCGACAATCTGAAGTTTAATATGTCACTGTGTGCAAAAAAATTACGTGGGCAAAATGCATTATGCTTGCAAGCTCGTGAAGAAATTTTGAATACGTACCCAATTATAAACTGTTTAATTTTTTAAACTAAATATATGACAAACATGAGATAAAAATATAGGTGGGCTAGTAAGCAATATATTTTATATTTATCTTGAATTATAACTCTCTCTAATGCAGATTATCTCTATTTATTTCTTGATATCTATCAAGCAACAGTAACACGGTTGTGACATTCGTGGCGTCACCGAAAAGATGAAAGAGAAAAGAGAATACTTGGCGTAAGCTTATTAATTATTCTACCATGAAATCATTCAACGACGATTTTGACACAATAATATAGCAAATTGGAACCCCAGACAATGTATCTGTGCCTCTGAAGTTGGAAGCAAATGGCTGCACATTAGACAATTATTCAATAAAATGATGAGACACGCACGGTGGGAGCAATTTTGGGTCTTAAATGTTTCATATTAGTGGTTATATTATATATTTTTTAACCGACGAAAAAAAAACGGAGTAGGTTCTCAATTCGACGCGTATATTTTTACAGAGTAGCCCGATTTTGATAATTCTTTTTTTATATAATCTCTAAAACTCAGACCAGGTATAATGTTCTCCGGAATTAGAACACTGACTTTAATGCTAGTATTCCGGGCCTAAAGTTGAAAAGAGATCCAATATATTAATATCTCTGTTAAGTCTACACAGACGGGTTAGTAGTGATGATGTGATGGCAGTTCAATGACTGCCAAGTCAAAGGTCTCGAAGGCACGCACTTCTGACTTTTCGAATGTATGTACGGTCGGAGTCATAAGTACAGTAGCAGTTTCAAGTCTATCGCACTTACGACCTTTTGCTATAACAAACATTTTGCACACATACACGCTCTCATCAGAAAGTTTGCGATATAATGATCATTTGCCTTAGTGACAAACCACACACTATCACCTTCTCGTAGTTATACTGTTTGACCGGTAAATGTTTGCATTGAAATCACTCATACATGTGTGTATACGGGCAGTACCGTGCAAGCGAATATGATCGTTGACGTGCTACTGGACTTATGGTCCCAGACTGTACGTATGAACAATTAATTATCACTCGATTAAACCGTGAAGGGAAACATCGTGAGGAAACGATTTTTCTTGACGGTGTGTGAAGTCTGCCAACCCTTATTAGAACAGCGTGGTGGACTATAGCCTAATCCTTCTCATTCTGAGCGGAGACCCGTGGCACATTATATGCGTTGAAGAAGATATGTTATTATTAAAAAAATACAATTTTGTTAACTTTTACTTAGTTTTTAAACTAACAACTGGCGCTGGAAATGTTGTGTTTCAGTTATGGAATAATAAAATAATAAATATGTTTAACAAAACTGAGGTGGAGGTTAATAATTAATTTTAATATTAAATTGTTTTAAACTGGAATATTTGATAGTAATTAAATCTACTAATAAAAATGATATTTGTGTTCATCGCTGTTACATTGTCAAACAATATTATCAAGACTTGCAAAACTATAAAATAAGGTACGTTAAAAGGTTTTGTACTAACCAGTAGCTAGTTAGACTAATGATTTATGACTGCCCGATAATTGTCGTACTGCCCCATTGCTACTCACTCAATAGTTTAACCCTCGCCTGGGCACAGTGTCTGAAATTAAGTTGAGCTGTTTAATGAAGTTATTTTAGTGAAGGAAAAATTCGACCGCAGGCACGATTCGAACCTGCATCTTCTGGTTAGACACACCAGACGCTATGACCACTAAGCCACCACGGACGTGGCTTAGCGGTCGAATTTTCCTTCATTAAAATAACTTTAAAATCTTAGCATGGAAAATGCCAAGAAATACAGAAAGATAGTTGAGCTGGTTACTTACAGTAGGTCGTGGTTGTAGTCGCATAGTGTGCGGTGTCCCTTATAACTGCACTGTATCTCACATCACTAACTGCTATTCACCTTCATACACTATCGTAATGACTAATGACACTGAAGTAGTGTAATATTGCAATGGCGAAGGTACAGGTAAGAGGAATCACGGATTTCAATTCCCATTCTCTGGCCGCGCCTGTGCTATGGATTTTGTTAACATACCTTGAAATACTGTGTGTATACCTATCAATAATTAATGTGTGGTGTGTGTATTTAAAAAAAAACCCTCATTTTGTGTGATTCCGCAGAAAACATAAGACTATCACTTAGTTAAAATCTTCAAGCTAACTTTTTAGGTTATAAAACAAAGAAACTATACTAAAAATCTAGTCGCCTTTATAAAATACGGGTCGAAAATTTCAATGATCAGTCAATGTTTCGTCCTAGTTAAAAAACCTATTAAAATTTCAACTGTGACAATTGAAATCAAAATTTTTGATTACAGTAATAGCAGCTTAAAGCAAAAGACCCAGAATCAACTTCCTAAGGAGAAAAAAGGGTAAGAAAAAAAATAGTCTGGATTTAGGGCCCACTAGCCAATTTTTAAACTATCCGATTTGTAATTCAAATGCAAAATCAAATTTTAGGTAATTCAATCTTGCAACGAAAAACTGCGCTGAATTTATTTAATTACATCCTTAGACATTTAACATTACAGGTAAATTTATAATGCAAATATTTTTTTATCCAATATTTTATTCAAATTGTGTCAAAAAGGACTACTTTGCTTTACTGCAGAATAAAATGACCAGAAATGTATTTATACTGATACTGATCTAATAGGTAGTATTTTTGTTTGCATAGGATGTCATCAAAAGTCCACAGTACAGCTCAGCCCAAATTTGTACCTGAGGTACATGACAGCTGTCAAGTTAACTGTCAAAATGGCGTACGTGACGTGCGTGACAGTTTTTACTATAAAAATACTATGAAACTGATGTATGAACTAGTGTATTAAAATGGCGTGCTTTTAGTGAGCATAAAAAAAGTATGACTAGAGTTTAAACCAGCGTAATACAGGGCATTTTTTCCAATAAGTGTACCCTCGGTACATCATTGGGGCAGATTTTGGTGACATCCTCTGTCTACTTTTTCTTCGCACGGTCGAATTGTCTTTAGATCTTCAATCACTGAATTTAAATTACGAATCGGAAGAGTTGCCGCACTTAAAAATTGCTTATTTCGGCACTAGCATAATTTGCGTTGTAAGAATAACCGTCAATGTATTCGGTAGGTGGATCAGGATTGTCTTAAGTATTAATTTTCTATATCATTATGCACGATTTAGTAGAAATACACTTAAAGCATAAATTATGAGTAGGTGTTTCACAGTTCAATAAAATGTATGAATTACTTAATTATTGTGTAAACATATAATCAGTTACTTGAACATAACAGCCGAAAACATTAGTTAATTCCAAAAGTTAATTTTACAATTATGTACTAGTTTAAATTTTCTTTAAAAATATGTATCGGTTTCAGAAACGCGGAGGTATTCCAATTTTGTCTATAGGTAATTTGTAAAAAACCTCTATGAAATTTCCCATTCTTTGATTATATACAGGTTTTCTTCGAAAAGGGTTAATCCAAAATGGATTATAGTTACTTACGTAAAAAATTCTTGGCGTATCAAAAAGTTTCAGAACTGTTTTTATTCAATCAATGTTACACTTGGGTACGTAACCCCGTTTTGATCGAAACCCTTCTAGAATGCCTTTGTGCCTTATGCACTTTTTGTGATAAACGAATACCTTTGAAGTTCAGATGGTTATATTTGTAAAGGTTTTTCCTTATTTGTAATTTAAATTTTAATTATTGTAATATAATTCTGAAGCTACATATTTTCTGACAATGTAACAGCGCACGCTTTTATTCTTATAGCATTTCACACAGTGACTAGTATTAAAAACTGCTTTACATACTTAAATATATATATCTAAAATAGTACACAAGTCAATGTATATTTATGTATAACAAATAGTTAAAACTTGATTTTAATAATTACCATGTTGAATTAATCAAAAATTATAATTTATTTTAACATAAACACTTTCTTCGCATCCTCATAAGGAGAGAGCTAACTGCCATTTTGGTCAAATACTTTGGTCAATTGCTACGAGCGTATTGGACTGATTAATAAGTCAAAATTTAACATAAGTAGTCGTTGGATTATTGTTTTTCAATTGATTACACGATAGATTTTTTGTCAGCCTGATGTTTAGTAGGATTGTTGGAAATTAATTTTGTTATAAATACTTGTGGTTTATGATGATAAAATCATCAAATGTAATTTTCAACCCTGTTCTGTAAATTATAAGAGTGAAATTAATATGCTACCAAGATTATCATTTGTAACCTAAACTGCAGATTGATTAAAAATCTATGAACTCCTTAGTTGTATTATAGTAAAAAGTTTTCATTTTAAGCGTAAGTGAAACCTGTGAACTTGTGAGGTTTCTAACATGTATTTTTTACTTAATTTAGTACATTAATGTGTTTGGTTATGTGATTTAGACTTATTTACACTGATTAATGTAATATACATCTCGTCATACATACACGCCGGTTGCGAGTACTATGCACTCAGCCTTTTTGAAGAACCTCACCTATAAGGTCGGTGTAAGTTTTTCTAGGGCGTCCCCTCTCGGCGGTTCCACTGACATTCGCCATATAAATCCAGACAACAGTAGTGACGAAAGAAGTATGCAAGAATCGTAGCAAGTGGCGTTCTTTAGTTTCTACCTACCCCTATGGGAAAAAGGCGTGAGTGTATGTAATGTAATATTTAAAATAAAAAGAAACTAGTTAATCAGTGTAAATAATTATTTAGTGTTAGTACGTACATAATAATATATCCAGTTAGATATTTAGACTGCTGCTTTTAGTGCCATAGACCAAGTCTCGTAAGGTCTGTTTTTCACATCAGAGCATAATTTCGGACACTTACTGGAGTACAGAGAATATGGTCCTAAAACTCCCTAAGATGTGCTTTGGTGTGAACAGACTCATGCAACAGAAATACCCATTTTATATTTTTTTAAATATTATCGACTCTAAAAGCGGTTTTATGTTAAATTACTTTTTACTCTAGTCAGTTTCTGATGAAAACAAGATTACCATGGTAAGCTCAGTTTTACCTCGGAGATCGGTTGATAGCCGAGCTTGTAATAACCACGCCACCTTGTTGTTTCAATGCAAAACCTATACATTTAGTCAATTATATTTTATTTCTAGCCAGATACTACCTGAATCATTTATACTTTATAAAAAATCATTTTCGAATGTAAAATAATATATCCATCGCGTTCCATGTACCGTATTTGCCAAATTACCTCTAGCAAAAGTTATGTGAATACGTATCCTGTATAAATAAATGACTTGATTGTAAATAATTTTGTAATGTTGAATAAAATGTGTACGGATTTTATATTCATGGACTTTTATTTTATACATAAATATTAAAAATATCGTAGATTTCAACGTACCTACCATCAAATTTAATGGCAATTGTACTAGGATAGCATAAAGTACGAAGAGGCAAAATGTCATTTAGACATGTTTCACCTTTCAAATATATCGGCGATTGTACTAGGATAGCATAAAGTACGAAGATGCAAAATGTCATTTAGACATGTTTCACCTTTCAAATATATCGGCGATTGTACTAGGATAGCATAAAGTACGAAGAGGCAATATTAAATGTCATTTAGACATATTTCACATTTCTAATAAATCGGCGATTGTACTAGGATAGCATAAAGTACGAAGAGGCAATAATAAATGTCATTTAGACATATTTCACCTGTCAAATATATCGGCGATTGTACTAGGATAGCATAAAGTACGAAGAGGCATAATGTCATTTAGACATATTTCACCTGTCAAATATATCGGCGATTGTACTAGGATAGCATAAAGTACGAAGAGGCTTAGTGTCATTTAAATATATTTCACCTTTCAAATATATCGGCGATTGTTGTACTAGGATAGCATAAAGTACGAAGAGGCAAAATGTCATTAAGACATCTTTCACCTTTCGAATATAACGGCGATTGTACTAGGATAGCATACAGGTAATAAGAGGCAATATTAAAATGTCTTTACATCTTTCACCTTTCAAATATATCGGCGATTGTACTAGGATAGCATACAGGTTATTAAGAGGCAATATTAAAATGTCTTTACATTTTTCACCTTTCAAATATATCGGCGATTGTACTAGGATAGCATAAAGTATTAGGAGGCAATATCAAATATTTCATTGACATCTTTCACCTACCCTCATGTTATTTTTACGAATGTTTAATATGATGAAGACAAAAATAACATTGTATGGACACTTATTATTACCTGCTACCCTCTTTATTTTATATATTTGGGACCTTCTTATTTCGGCTATTTATAACGTACTTATTATATATATTTCGCGTATTTGCTGACGTGATCTGCAATATAGACTCTTAGCCCGACGCGCGACGCTACATTACATGGCGATGCCACCTGACACAATGAGGGTTATAAAAAATAATGTTTATGTGTATGCCCGTATATACCTACGCCAAATTGTTCTCTCCAACCTAAAACAGTATTTCAATAGCTTTCTGTACACAACGAAAATAAAACAACGAGTCAAGAACATTTTATTTGTATATTGGTTCTGTATTAATGTACAACATCAATATTTGAGAAATATCGGTTAATATTTATATCTATTCATGCATATTAGACAAATAAAAGCTCTGATTAAGTATATAAATTCATGTTAGGATATGTTGAAAAGTTTGAGGTATAAATAGTTGATATTATGTAGGTATAATTAAGAATTATCACAAAAAATAATTATTGTTACAATGCTGGACAAATTCAGGGGGTTACTTAAAAAATAAGTTTCACATTCGGTAAGTATTAAAATACTCTTATCCAGAGATACTTATTTTTATTTGCCTTTTTAGAAAAAAAATTACCTGAATCGATCTTTAGTATTTATTCTGTGGACAATCCTTGGCACTTATTATATAATAATAATTATGATAAATATTCAGACAATTATTATCTGGCCGCTTAAGTTAAGCTCGTCAGGCCGCACGGGCCGCTTTAAGCGGTAAAGGCTTTTTTTTTTATTTTGCAGCTATGTGAACTTGACCAGCAATGTATATAATCTTCATAATAATATGTCCTTATTTGTTCTAACGAGAGGCAAAAATATGAAGCCAATAGATAAATACAATGGCTTTGAATTCATTAGCACTTACATAATCAAGTATCTGTCCAAAAAAGAAAGTTGTGATGAACAACGGCGACGTACAGTGCCTTCATTTATTTTGTTATTTATTCTCTTCTTTGTATGTAGTACTAGTCGCTGTTTTTATGGCAATAAAATCTTTCTTTCTTTCTTTCTAAAGGTTACTTTAAAGTAATTAAATCGCTGAAAAGAAAACAAGTTCAGATTTTTCGTACAGGCATCGACATTGTTGTTTGATATATTTTGTGAATTTTAACTCTAGTTAATAAGGTTTAAAGTGCGTTATCTCTAATGACAATTCATGGTTATTTTTTCTTGTCATATGTCATGTCTCTTAACTCTAAGTAAACAGCATATGAAGATACCTACTTAAAAATGCCAATGAATTCAAGGTCCATAGTTATTATAATACAAATCTTATCCTTATAATAGTCACAAGCAAGGTATGTTTTACGTTGCAACTATCTCACTCTTGATTACAATAACCTGAAAGATAGTAAAAACGACGAAAATATTCACAATATTATTTATTTCAATTGGTGTTATTTTCCGTACAATTCTCGACTGAGAGTACCTAGGCCACGTCTCCTGTTCGTAGATTTTCTAAGAGGGCGTCTATGCTATAGCGGGTGACTGGTTGGATAATGTTCCAGTGACGAAAATCTTTTGCGAAATTCACCAGCATACTTGATGTTAGGATCTAATAGTAGGTACAGTCAGCAACGAAAGTCGCTGAACATGTTGCAATCTTCAATATGATTTTTAACAAGTATGAAGTTACTGACCTACGAAGGTTATGCGAAATAATTGCATAGATGACCATTACATATTTAGGTTACCTTAGTAGAAAAGACCTGTTGCCAAGTTCTGGAGCTGTGACAATAAAAAAATTTAGCTGTGTTCAGCGACTTTCGTTGCTGACTGTACATGAAGTTTTTTATAAAAAAATATTTTTTCACCAAAAAAGAGTTGTTGGTTTTAATCATACTTACTTAATTTTCAACTTAAGTTACAGTGAATATAGGTACCTACCACCTACCACCAAATTATATGTATACTTTGTGTGTCAAGTAAATAGGCAGCGAGATCCACCGCTTGGTTTTTATAATGTCAGGACAAATTAGCATTTGGCTAACCTCATAGTAAGTGACTGATCACCGCCCATGAACATATACAACATCAAAAGAATCGCCGATACGTTGCCGAATCGAGGCCGGTACAGGCTCTTACCCTGACGATCCCCATTGTATAAGTATAAGAAAAGTTAACACTGCGGAGACCACCAGTAAGTAGGTCGCATCAAAGCTTATAGCGAGCGATAAAAAAGAAGTTTAAAGTCACCAAAACGTTCGGTTATCTCTTTAAAGTTGACTTTACAACAAGCAAAATGACAGTATCGATTGATACTTAATTTTACGAATCATTTATGTTTATAAGTACATAGGCTAGATATTTACATGCTAATTTTTACTCATCTAGCTGGGGAGCCAAAATGACCACTTATGATCATCATAATTTGATTGCCCCGAGCTACGCAACGGTCCTTACACTTCCAGTAAGCTGATCTGGCAATGTATAGGCTTTTAGTACATTAAGAGGTCAGGTTACACTGGATAATATGGTCTTTTGTGTAGCCGGACAAATCCGGAAATTTTTGATTCATCAAGTGTCGATTTTAGACTCCTTGATCATCAAGCATTCTCGTACATATAGGTCGTTTTATTTTAATTCAGAAAACCGGGCAAATTCTAATTTTTTTTAAGTAGTTTTTCGCAAATTATATTATAGGTCTCTATGAGATTGTGAGATACCTACGCAGGTGTAGGTAAGGAATTCGGATACTCAAATGGCACTATGAATTCTGTGATTGAATGCGTACGAATCGACATCCTGTATAATCATGAAGTTAAAATTCACCAATAAAATGAATAATAATAATAATTACAGTTGTACGTTGGCGTTTGAACCTTATGTTCTAAATAATAGAGTTGAAAAGAGTTTTTTTTATGTAATGGAGACGGCTTTAATATGTTTCATATTTCCAGTTGAAGATCTATGTTTCTCTATGTACACACGACAACGCGTCAAACTATACAGTTGCTCTACAAAAATCATCTTTATTCAGACGGAATAGAGGTCTGATTGAAGGTGCTGAGTATAACAGCCTTAAGGTGGGGTCCACCTTGGTGAAAATATTAAAAAATATGCCAAAGGTCCACAGTGTACTCTTAACATATTAATTAGCAACATTTTTTGTAATATTATTATATATTTTAGTTTTTAAGGTATGTATTTATGGGCCATAGTAGCCTGAAAATAAAGGATTTATTATTATTATTAAAATTGTGGAGGTAAAAAACGGGGTGAATCCGGACAAAACTTTGAAAGTAATTTTCAGGTTCCATTATTAGTTTAATGCCAACAAGGCTTGATACTTAGTTTATTACAATTTAGTAACTAGGTAAGTATTTTCCTTGTTAGCGAAAAACTGCCTAATAATTGAACCTGAAAATGCCTTTTAAAGGTTTGTCCCGATTCACCCCTGCATCCGTATTCACCCCACATCGTTTTTTTTATGGAGGGGACCAAAAATGAACATAATAGGTACCTTGGAATCTACAATAAGCTTAAGAACCACTGCTGTTGTTGGTATAGCGTGACATCCCAGGGATGTGCCCTAATAGACGCTGCAAGGAGGGATTTGGGCTGGTCTATTTAGACTGGCTCCATGTGCTGATGTTGGCCACCTGGATGATTTTATTGGGTAATAACCCAACACTCACTTTTAATCCCCGTAAGCCGTTATTTTTTGAAGATTTCCCTCCGTAAACCAAAAAAAGTATATGTTGATATGTCGCCGTGTGTACCGCTCATCACGAGATTCTTTGCTATGTTGCACGTGGTTGATAGTCAGCAGTTCAGTTGGCGGCGACTGGTCGTGAGAGCAGCAAGTCTGGTCCGTCAGCCGTGTCTTCTTCCTCTTCATCATCGCAAGCATCTTCAGGCTCTCCGAGTGCGCGGACGAATTCTGTTACGTATAGATAAATAAATAAATAAATATTCTTGGACAATTTTTACACGGCACCATCTAGTCCCAAACTAAGCAGAGCTTATACTATGGGTACTAGACAATGGATTTAATACGTATATACAATTTTTTTTGTAAATACATACTTATAATACATAAGAAACACCCAGACAAACACAAACACTTATGTTTTAACCACACAAATATTTGTGTCCTGTGGGAATCGAACCCATGACCCCATGATCAGCAGTCCGACACTCGAACCACTAGACCACAGACGTCGTCAAATTAACCTTACATAAATACATTAAGATTAACCTTTTAACCGTCACGTAAATAACGAAAATCTATGTTACCTACGCCAAGCACTACTTATAAAAAAAGAAATATTTTTGACGTGCCATGCCGTCGTTGGCATCGTGAGCAAGTTTTAATTTTACGTCTATAGACGTCCGTGGCGGTCAACGGGTTAAATATTTTTTTTCTTCTTTCTATTTAAAAAAACGTTGCCTCACTAGGATTTTCTCCTGTATCATGGGAGCGTTTACAAACACTAATTTTAACATACACATAGCCGGAACAATTACCCGTAGGTCATACAAATTTTTGTTGCGTGCGGGGATGGAACCCGCGACACGTGGCGTAGAAGGAGTTGAAACCGAAAAAAAATCTGCAGATTTTTTTTGGGATATTTCAATGTTGGTCCGATAGTAAAAGTTGTTCTTAATAGTAAGACCCCATAATTATAATAAGTATGTATGTATTTTGTTGCGTGCGGGGATCGAACCCGCGACACGTGGCATAGAAGGAGTTGACACCGAAAAAAAATCTGCAGATTTTTTTTGGGATATTTCAATGTTGGTCCGATAGTAAAAGTTGTTCTTAATAATAAGACCCCATAATTATAATAAGTATTTATGTAATGTATGTAATATGTTTTTCGACTCACCTAAGAAGTCTATGCGACCATCGCCATCAGCATCCACTTCTTTGATCATGTCCTCGACTGAAAAAAAAAGCTTGCTGATTTAATCCAACCCAATTTCTGGGCAATACCGATATCCTAAGGATAGACTGGTTGTTGCTTTTTGAGCTCCTGACTAACGATTGTCTTCGGTGTTCGCAGATGGCTTTTACGGCACGGACCATCATCAACCCATATACTGTCCCGCTGCTGGGCACGGGGCTCCTCTCATATTGAGAGGGATTAGGCTATAGTCATGGGCTATAGGCACGGACCATAGCATAGACTAACAGAAGCAAGTACAACTTATCCTTTTGACCACCATGTCAATAACGAAAAGCTGTGTTCTCTACGCCAAGCGACAAATTCTAATATCTAATAATAGGTTAAACACTAATAAACATTTATTTTGAACAAAAAGTTGTATTTTTGACGTGCCACGCCGTCGTTGGCGTCGTGAGCAAGTTTTTAATTTGACGTCTATATACGTCCGTGGCGGTCAAAAATTAAACTTAAAGATCGATAGAACAGCCTTATTATTAGTAAACCACGAGCCTCTCTGTCCTTATTCTCAGAAGTTTGATAAGTTCACAGAATGGAGCTCACAGTAGGTAAGAGCCATTAATTAATTTGAATGCTGTACCTACAATTTGCAATATACAACTTCATTTCTTTATAATTAACTCTGTGTGCAGAGATGCACAAACAGTCCTAATACTTTTTAGAAAAAGAAATCAGTCTTCGAATATTTCAGCGTACTTATGTCATCAGAAATGGTGATCAGACATCACACTTACCTAAATGATACCACTTTTTATTAGTAGGTACTGGAAATTCTCATGGATCGTCCGCCACCTGGGAAGGTTGCTGGGTTTACCGGACTCGTACCGACTAAAAACCGCATTTGCCTTCCCTGGCGCTATACTCATGGCCATGGGATCTAGAATTCCACCACGAGACGGGACCTACATGATACCTATCATCTTGGAATACTTACACTATATGACAAAGTTATGCGCGAACATACTTGCATAAAAAAGGCGAGATTAAGAATTCTTTTCTTACGGCCAATTATCTATTCAACAGCTAACTCAATATTAATAATGACAGTTACAGCATGAGATCATGAGACGGCATCATAAAATTAAGGAGCGTTTTAATATTTGACCATTAATCTGTTAAAAAGAGAAGCAGATGCAATAGAGAAGAAATAGGAACTGCAACTCACTCTCTTCCTCAGACAAGTCCTCTCCCAGGCACTGCAGCACAGCCCTCAGGTCAGACGCACAGATGTACCCTCTATTATGTTTGTCGAACACCCGGAAGGCATCCCGCAGCTCTCGCTCCTCCTGCTCGGCGGAGCTGGTGCCACCGCCGGCGCCACACATCGACTTCGACAAGATGCTCACGAACTCCTCAAATGATACGTTACCATCACCTGAAAATGTTAGGTAACACTCAGCATCTACCCGAACCCAGCTAGCACTAGAATCTTTTTGTATCTTTTGGCATTTTCCATGCTAAGATTTTAAAGTTATTAAGCAAAGGAAAAATTCGACCGCGGGCAGGATTCGAACCTGCGTCTTCTGGTTAGGTACACCAGACGCTATGACCACTAAGCCACTGCGAGTCCTACCCGCTATGTCGAATGTTGCCTTCGCTTTCTGAATTTACGTCTTTATGGTGACGTCAGTGACACCTATTGAAAAGCAGTATTTTTGCTCCTCGGCACACAATTCGTCATGGCGGGTGGGACTCGCGGTGGCTTAGTGGTCATAGCGTCTGGTGTTCCTAACCAGAAGACGCAGGTTCGAATCCTGCCCGCGGTCGAATTTTTCCTTTGCTTAATAACTTTAAAATCTTAGCATGGAAAATGCCAAAAAATACAAAAAGATTCTAGTGCTAATATTATGTTGGACTCATCCCTATTGACTAAAATCCAGCGTGCCTTCCCTTAACCTATAGTCATAGCTATAGGATTCCTGACATCCTTCTTGACCATGACAGGAGCACTCCTGCATCCAGTCATCTTATCATATTATCATGGTTTATAAATTGGAGGAAAAATCTCAGGCAAAATTCAAACCGATGTCCTCCGGTTTGTTACACAATATGCTTGAGCCAACTAAGCTAGAGTAGAGGTACTCACCATCGCTGTCGACCTCCTGCAGCATGTCCTGCAGCTCCTCGACCCTGGCGAACTGTCCAAGGCTGCGCATCACTCTACCCAGTTCCTCTTTGGTGATGGTGCCGTCACCATCTTTGTCGAACAGACGGAACGCCTCGCGGAATTCTGGAAGTTGACGTATGGTTTAATCATGATACCTATACAGATACACTTATTAGTATTTTTTGCTTCCTTGGAGAAATCTTCATGGATACTACATACATACACTCACGCCTTTTTCCCATAGGGGTAGGCAGAAACTAAAGAACGCCACTTGCTACGATTCTTGCATACTTCTTTCTCTTCGACCACATTCATACCTCTTGTCATACATACACGCCGGTTGCGAGTACTACGCACCTGACCTTTTTGAAGAACCTCACCAATATAGTGGTATGGTCGGTATAAGTTTTTCTAGGGCGTCCCCTCTCGGCGGTTCCACTGACATTCGCCATATAAATCCTTCATGGATACTCCTCGTTATAAAACGCGGGGTTTAGGTTGAATTCTTTTTAAATCAAACGGTGGCCGTTTCCTGCAGTTTTCTTTTTTTAAAAAGATAGTTTCCGCACTACGGAACAGACTCTGTGTCGCGGGGACTATACAAATATACAGTGAGTCTTTATATTGTGCAAATATTAGAATATGGGACTATGCTTAATTTTAATGACAACAAAAACCATACTTCAAATTTATTGTTCGCTGAAAAAATAAGTAGAAAAAAAAGCAGATTTTTGTTAAAAAAGATTATCGTAATTTCCAATTGAGCAGAGTTTATTCCCCAATTTAGACGCCTAATTATTACTCATCATTATAGAAATAAAATGATTAAAAGTTATACCGTTTTGTATACACGGGGATCCATAAATTTAAAATTTTCAAATATGGTTTTTGTCGATAAAATTAAGCATAGATTCCCTTATTTTAATATTATGTGCTCATTAAAAAGACACTGTATAATTAACGGACACAAAGTACACCCAGAAATGAAACAAATATTTGTAGATTACCTACACAAACATTTGGCTCGGGTGGAAATCCATAACCACTACGCCAAATATCCGAATGTACAAGTACATAAGTAAACAACTACATGATTACATAAGTACATGAGTACATAGATACATAAGTACCTACATAAGAACATGAGTACTTGAGTACTTATGTACATGAGTATTTGAGTACATAAGCACATAAGTACATAAGTACATAGGTACATACGTACATAAGTACATAAGTACTTGGGTACATAAGAACATGAGTACTTGAGTACTTATGTACATGAGTATTTGAGTACATAAGCACATAAGTACATAGGAACATAAGTACATAAGTACATAAGTACATAGGTACGTAAGTACATAGGTACATAAGTACTTGGGTACATAAGAACATGAGTACTTGAGTACTTATGTACATGAGTATTTGAGTACCTACATAATTATATAAATAAATAAATAAGTACACAGGCACATAATTCCACAAGTACATAAGTGGATAGGTACATAAGTATAGTATAAGTATACATATAAGTACATCATAACTAAAACATTAGTATTTTTTGTAACTAAACTACCTACTCAGATATTTAAGACCACCCCATCTGCGTGTAGAATTGTACACATTGTATACACTTGACGTTTTATTGTTCAGATATTTTTTAATTAGTTTTATGGATAGAACTTATTGACATTTTAAAATGTTCAGAAGTATTTGGTCACCTTGTTTGCTTCGATATATCTGATGGCGACTGTACCTTTCATCTGCGTCCTGGTGATGCCGGAGGTCTCGTCCACGATGGAGGCCTTTCTGTCCAGGTTGGTGTCGGCGGCCGGCTTCAGGAAGGTCACCTGGCGCGGTGGCTTCGACGGGGACGTCTGCTCCGGCAGCTGCTGACTGCAAACAGAAGAGAACAGAATTCATCCAACTGGGCTGTACTTATGGCTTATTACGCAGAGTGTGTGGCAGTACCAACACTCTCCTGAGTGTCATTGTAAATAAACTGGATTGTCCACTTATGCATTATTTAAGTCAATGACCTAATAGCCAAGAGCCTCGACCAACATCTAAGGAGGCTCACGTTGGGTGGCTGGATCAAGGGCTTGATAACGAAAGCAGTACTCTTGGACACGGCCCGTATCGTTAGGAGGTTTCTTTCTCTGGGGCCCTGACCACCGGTAGCTTGGACCCTGCTCCCGATGCATGTGCCTAATAACTACTAACATAGTTTGAAATAAAACTACTTTTTGCGGATTTTATCGCGTATATTGATATTATTAATCCCGACGTTTCGGACCCTTTACAGCTTCCATGGTCACGGGTAGACTCTACGGATAGACGGGTAAAAAGTAGTTTTATTTCAATGTACTTATAATATTCGCGTAAATGTCAGAAATCAATATACTAACATAGTTTTAAGTTATATTGTTACTAACAAATTGTAAAAGGACTATGATTTCTGAAATAAATTATTATTATTATATATCATTATCTCAGTTTAAGGTCTAGTCTAACCATGCGACTGAACATAATTAATAATATTTTACACAACGCGACTGCCATCGGAGCTCCGCAATTTACCGATATTTTGAAGATAAGTCTATCCAAACACCACTAACGATTCTCATAGATGTTCGTACGACCGGGGTCGACGGCTTTACGTGCTCTCCGAGGCACGGAGGCGTACTCGATGTTGTTAAATCACCCACTTTCAGTCTGCCGCGACCTTCACCTTGCAGATCAGTTGATCACCATAGTTATTAACTAGCCACGAGCCCCTCTAGAAGCAGCTTTGAATGAATCATTCGAATTATGATAAAGAAATCTGTAGGTACAGAAGCCAGCACATCAATCTACCCCAGTCTGTCAAATTTCTTTGATAGATTTTCAACTATCATACGATGTAGGTTCATGTTCAATTGGGAAATTTTGACAGTTTTGGATAGCTTGACCTGCTGGCGTCTGTACATGTTATGTATCTTGATTTAGCTTATGATATGACATGACAAGACATGTGGATTGTGGATTCGGCAATTATTGTACCGATAGTTTACGGCTCAATCAAAGACTTGATATAGAAAACGGTATTCTACGACACGCCTTGGTAGGTTCCTCTCTTTGGAATCCGAAGCCTTACCGCGTAGCTTGTGCTCTGTTCCTGATAGCGGTAGCTACAATTTATTTAAATAATCTGTCTAAACCGCTAAACCGATTTCGATGAAATTTGGTAGGGAGATAGATTAAACCTTGGCTAGGTACCTTTTCTCTCAAAAAACGCTTTTGGGATGATGAATACGGAGATTCACATTAAAAACGAAAGCTTATACTTATTTTTTATAATACTAGGCATGTCATAATTATATTAAAATATTCTTTGTCTGTACTTATGCATTTGTTTCTGTAACAAGCTATTTTCATTCTTATTCATTACGAAATCTGTGGTGGTTACCTTGTTAAACACAGAATGTTCCTACCAAATTAATAACGACCCTTTTTAATTAGCTAAATTCCTTTCAGCTTCAAATTACAGTGAAGTAACTAATAGCATCGTAAAAAATAAGGAAACTTGATGAATGCAATGTTTGTGTTTACCTTTTTTTTTAAGAAAAGCTGTGAGTCTGCGAGATAAATATTTTTCCTTGTCTTTATCTTTTTTTGGTAGTTTAAGAGGTATATTACCATTGGACTACCAAGTCAAAGGTCTCGAGTTCGAATCCAATGTTTTCTTTCTTTCTTTATATTTAGGACACAGAAGTATCACTTGCGCGTTGCCGACCCTGCATTGAAAGAGGAATAGTTGGGTTGGCAGTATAAGGGTCAAAGCCCCCCCACTGCCAACACAACGTTTCCTCGCGGAGCACTGGCAACCTTGCTCACCGTAAGAAACACAACACAGCTCAAAGCAGTGTTATTTTACTTCGATTCGATTTGTCACCAGTGCGAACGACACCAGTGGTGATGACTGGGAATAAGCGACAAAACAAACCCTGTGTCCTCGGATGATTAATCGTCCCAACCTGTGTCGTGTAAACTTTCCAAACATATAATTAACAGACACAAAGTACCTACTTACACTCAGAATAAACACTTACTGGAAATTTCTCTCACAAATATTTTCCTCGGGTGGGAAGTGAACTGCCACACAAAACATACAAATAGCACATTGTACCTTACCAACAAGACAACACTACACTCACTAGTATTTTATCGATGTCAGTGATGTTAAAAATGTTGCACTACCCTCATTACACGCGCAACGTAATAAAAAGTAATTTTCATACCTTACAAATAAATTCGCTTTGACAGATTATGTGGAATAATTACATTTGGTATGGCATATCCAGGTTAACCTTTCTTTACTTATGCCTCTTATGCATACATAATCAGATTAATTCGTACGGGCAACCCCCCCCCCCCCCCCACCTTGTAAATAAGCCGTGCAGTACTTTGTAAAACCGTAGGTACCAACCTACTGAATTTTTAAATTGGATTGTAGAAGTTGGTACCAGTTCTGTACTTTTTAATATTTCATCAAATTTGCGATTTCAGTTGCGGGTTGCAGCATTAAAGTAAAGCAGAATAATTATAAAAGATTTTACAATTTTTACAGGAAATGCAGTAGGTATAATTATTATTTATTTATTTTATTTATTTATAACTACTTTCTGTACGAAAAAGGTGTACAAAGGCGGTCTTAATGCCATTAGGCATTTTCCACCAGACAACCTATATGGATATTAAGGAGTTAATTTTAGCAAAAAGTCCTATGTTACGATAATATTAAAGTAAGCTTTCACAATCATCATCTAATGAAACTAGAGATGTACAGACGCCAGCAGGTCAACCTATCCAAAACTTTCAAATATTCCCAATTGAATATGAGCCTTATTATTTTGTATTAAAGTTGAAAATCTATCAAAGAAATTTGCCAGATTTGGGTAGCTTGATTTGCTGGCTGTATTGAACTGACGTCAGTTCAATGCATCAGTCCGTCAGTTTTTCGACACATAAGTGTGATTCTTAGGGTCTCTATCTCCGTCAACGAAGTTACGAGCCGTTCGAAAGTTCTCCGAAACTTCGGAATCCGATAAAACAAGTGTCAAATTAAATTTTTCAAACGGGTAAAAACACATTGAGAGTAGGGACAACTGTCAAATTGTGTTGTCATTCATTCTTAGTTCGGGCACCGAACGAATCATCCATCCGTAGGTGATACGGAGTAGGAAACGCCCGTAACGAAGGTCGAAACTACGGACTTCATGCTTAGGAAGTAGACCCCCTGTTACGTAGATGTGTGCCTCTAGAGGTGGTCTTGCAGCAACGGCTTCTCAATAAAACAAGAGTAGAAAAAACTCCTTGAGCAATTAATCTTGTCTAGAACAAGAAACAATTTTTAAACTCGAGACGAGCACTAGAAATGGAACGTGATGAGTGTAAGAGATAAAGTTTTTATTCTTTTTCTTATTTTTTTTAGAGATAAATATTCGAGACATTTAAACGAAAGAGGAATAGTTGGGTTGACAGTATAAGGGTCAAAGTCCCCCCACTGTCAACACAATGTTTCCTCGCTGTGCACTAGCAACCCTACTGACTGTTAGGAACACAACACAGCTCAAAGCAGTGTTATTTCACTTAGATTTTCTGCAAGGCGGAGCTACTTCCCCAGTCGGGCAGCTCCAATTTGAGTGGAATTACTCCCACTATGCCCTACCTCTCTTAATCTATCAATGAGAGAATAAATTTTAAGGATGTTACGTCAGAGGTGTAAAAAGTGACTCACAGACTGAGCGGAGGAACAAGACGAAAGGACGACGTAAGATTAAAAAAATATGAAGAAAAATATTAAACTTAAGATACATAATTATTATTATCCGCTGCGTATGAAAATATAGAAGCCTAAACTAAAGACTACTTTTACAAGACTCGTCGGTCGTTCTTAGCATGTCTACAACGTCTAACAATGTAACTCGTGACAAACAAACTTAAGCCTCAGTTCAATAGTTTATCTGCAAACAACAGTTCATTTTAATGTGCTACTGATTTTACTGAGAACTGCTGAGAAAGCAACGGCAGATTGTTTAAATCTATATCTATACATAGATAGATTATCTATAAAACAAAGCTCCCTTCCCTCTGTATGCTGAATTTTTTTAAATTATGTAACGGATTTTAATGGGGTTTTTACTACCATTTAAGTAGATAATTTCTTCGTGTAGATTTATGTGTATAATACATGCATGTTATTAGTACAGAAGCCAGCACATGAAGCTACCCCAATCTGTCTAATTTATTTGATAGATTTTCAACTTGAAAACATTACAATAAGGTGCATATTCCATTGCTGGCATCTGTACCTACATCGCACTCGTGTTAAGCCGGTTCGCGTCTTTAGTTTATATTTAAAAGCTTATTTATTTATTATATTAACATAAGTATACATATATGTATAGTTTACAAAATATCCCTATGCTCCACAAAACTGTGTTATTATTATTTACTTACTATCAGTTTGACTGTGGGATCATGAGCCTGAACCTACTATATGCTGTAGATACTACTTATATGCTTGTAGCGACATCTGCCGCGCTACATGGAACTATGAAATCCTGAATCGCGCAAGCAACATATGCAACACAAGTTGCATATATGTATACAACCGCCCGACATCAATTGAGCGTCGGGCCGTGGCCCGCTAGTCAAAACACCCGCCTGGTTGGAGGATCCTCCCTTTTCGTTGGAGGGGCAATACACCTCGCCTCTCCACATGCTTATACATATAATTACTATTATATATACAGGGTGGAAGGGACATCGACGCGCAACGGCTTACCATGACTTCAGTACATGATTCTGGACCCCCCTGCGTTGGAATTTTTCATCGGCTTTTTCTTAAATTTTACGTTTTTTTTTGCAGTTTTTTCAACTTTAAACTGTATAAAATCATTATTTCTATCTAACCCAATAAGAATTTTAATTAAAAAGTCATTAATTCACTTTTTTCACTAAAAACAGCATTGTAAATGAAACTCGAAAGATCTTCTGGTCAGCTGTTTCGTTAGAGTTCACTTGCGAGTTGTAAAATTTATGAAAAAGCCGACGAAAAATTCCAACGCAGTGGGGTCCAGAATCATGTACTGAAGTCATGGTAAGACGTTGCGCGTCGATGTCCCTTCCACCCTGTATATACCTACATTATTATATTTTCTAAATATACACCGGGTTTTTTTGTCGTCTTATAGCCGAAAGGATACTTCTACAATCAACAATTACTTGTATGGGATCAACCATGAAGTGCAAAAAAAAACAGCTACATCCTACATTTTGTGGAAAGACATCATTTTTCAAAATTCTCTTCTCAAAATCTTCAACAACCTTGATGCGCGTCTAACCAGGCAAACGGTAGTTTGACAGCAGATTAACGATAAAATAGACTCTACTACTCTCTCTGCGCTGTTACGGCTCCAGAGAATCCAACGATCCAACCCTCCTGTACCTACTGTGTTACTGTGAAATTAATTTATGCTTCTAAGTGATTGACATAAGTACCACAATTACCACATACAGTTTTTTTGGTAGATTGGTAGAAGCTTGCAAAGATATTTAATATGGTATAATTAATATTATATTTTTTTTTTTTTTTTTTTTTTATTACAGAAATATAATGTAGGTTTATTACATAAATACCTCGCCAAACTTTTACATTTAATGGCGAGACAATAAGTAGTATTTGCTCTGGAAACTTAAAACCACGGAGCCAAATTATGTTATTCTTTCGCATTTAAAATAGTTTTCAAATAAGGGTGTGATATCCTATACCGTAGTCACTAAACGACGACTTTGACAAAATTTTTATTTTTTATTTATTTAGGTCTTCCCACAGCTCGTGTATACAATATATTATAAATATATAGACAAAGAAAATTGAAGTGTCTGTTTGTAATTCCAAATTAACAACTTTTCACTAAATGCATATGTTATACGGTAGGTACTTATATAAAAAAATCAATTTTTAATTTTTCTGTCTGTATGTTCCGGCTACTCTCTGAAACGGTTAAAACGCTACGATTCGTAGAAATCGAGCAAAAAGAAAAAGACAGAGGGGGTGAAGCCGCAGGGCATAGCTAATTAAAAAATATAAAGGTAACAGACTTACACACTAGCCAATTACTAGCTAACCGGCATTCTCCATATTACATAACACAGTAACGAAGTAACAAGTACCTACTACAACTCAACTTATTGCGTAAAAATCATCGCTCATACGGATTCAGTCAGTCATTTAGAGCCCCTAGTCTCCTGTGTTGATGTCTTTTACTGGTTTTTAAAAGAAGAAAACTTTAATTTTACATTGGATTGAAAGAAATTAAGAGTACAGACGCCAGCAGGTCAAGCTATCCAAAACTGTCAAATTTTCCCAATTGAATATGAACCTTATCATTTTGTATTAAAGTTGAAAATCAATCAAAGAAATTTGACAGATTGTGGTAGCTTGATGTGCTGGCCTCTGTACCTATTTATTCTGACCGTCAGAACACAAGGCAAAATAACAAACAGAATGAAGCGATAGATTAAAGTCGGTATCTTGTGCGATGTCAGAATAGGACCCTATTTCAGCACTTGATTGATTAGAGTCCTTGTACCAAATTCTGGAGTTCTTGTAACTCTCTGAATTATTCGTCGTGTAGGTAGGGTACAAGACGAATTATTCCCGTCGTAACTTTAAAGGATCGGAGTATAAGGACTAAATTTAAAAGTTTTACATGCAATTAGTGTACGTTAAACATCGATACTTCGATACACTATCGATAGTATCGATTACTATTTTGTGCTATCGATGGTTCATTATAAACAATTTTTAAACATTGAAGAGAAGGCTACACCCTTAAGTGAGTCCATAATTGATTAGAAAATCCAATCATACATCAAAATGATCCTTTTTCTTACTTGAACAGATTAAATCGTTGACTGAATTCAATAGTGGCACAAGTTAAAATACTGGCTTTTAATTTTCGTTCGAAATTTCGTACTTAACTTTATAACACCCTTAAGCGGCGCAAATATAGTAACCTCAACGGGAGCTATAATTTTGAGCCGTTTGGGGTCGAAACGCTTGGGTCGTAGGGCCCGAGTGCGCGACTCCTTTTTAAAGAAATTACCAAAAAACTTATCGACGCTTCGCGCGACCAGAGGGCTGGTTTATTCTTGGGTCAACGAATTAGCATTGCCATTCAACGTGGCAATGCAGTCTTCTGGGAACGTTACCAGATGACAGCGATGTGGAGGAATACTTTGACGCTTGGACGTGATAATTACTTATTAGTTTTTTTCATTTTCCTTTTTTTTTAAATATACATTTAGTTTTTAATTATAATCCCATAAGTCAATCATCGGAATATTAACTGAAATATAATTAGGAAATCAGACTAACTTACCTAAGTGACGTCTGATGGTAATTTTATGAACGGCTCATCCTGAAAACAATTATCTTACATAGTATTCGTCTCCAACGAACTCGGCCGCGTAGTTTTTTAGAGTCCTAAAACATAAAAAACAAAATTCAACGCAGCTAGTATTGTCTAGCTGTCAGCAATGACGTTTAACCTGTCAAATCACTTTCTTTAGAGCAATAAACAAGGGTTGCCATTATCTGATGGGCGGGTGATACCTTGTATCTATGAGACAGGGTGGGAACCTAATTGTTTTCAGGATGAGCCGTTCATAAAATTACCATCAGACGTCACTTAGGTAAGTTAGTCTGATTTCCTAATTTTATTACACGGCTCATCCTGAAAACAATTATCTTACATGGTAGATGTTTAGAGATAGGTAATGGCAACATAATTGTGTGTGTGTGTGTGTATGTGCGCAAAAGGATTAAAAGTTAAATCCATAATAATATAAAATTTTGTATTTTTAAAGATGAAATCAAAATTTAGTAACAATTTAGTTGTTTTATCTTAACAAAAATAACTTACTAACTCACTTAACTGTATTAAACTTATTTATTTCTATTAATAATTTTGTTAAATTATTTGTCACATTTTGACGATAATTAATTATGTAACATAGAAGTAGTCAACCAATAGTAAACTATCACTATTGTGTTATATTCATTTAGACTTCACCATCTAATCATAAGTTACAGTGCTCAGTCTTTGTAGACATTCTACAGGGTCTTTAAAAAAAAATTTATAAAATTATTCTAAAATAGAATTGGCAAAGGTAAGGACAATTCTACCACTAACTAATAATATGTAAATTGTAATCTTTGGCAAAGACAGCTGACCTGTCCGCAGTCTATTTGATAATTTTAATAGACAGTCCTGCTGTTTTGCCTTAGGTGTGGATGCATATTACTATGGGAAGAGAAAATACTAGTGTCAATACCACTATCTGTAAGGACTTTCTTAATCCAACAGCTTATTGTTTGAGGTGTAGCTTAGTGGTAATTAATAGGTAGGCGATATCTCCTCGAGCTTCCTTGGTGTTTTCCATTATATGATTTTTGAGGTATTAGCTAGGCACACTGACTGGTTTACAAAATATGGTAAGCACAAGGTAGTACTGTTTTTAGTTTATATCTAAAATACTATTTGCTATATATTTTTACATCAGAAATATTAAAGATAATGCAATCTGCAGTGAAATGAATATTTTTCAGTTTAATTGACTCTGTTGGTAAGAGCCAATAAGGTAACTATTCTGTGTACCTAGGGAGAGATGGCCTCTGTCTGAATGCATCATCCAGCCAACCACTTCACATTCTCATCCCTCCCAACTTCAGAGCTTATTAGCAGTGATAATGCTGAGCGGTATGTATTCAATGTAGAATAGTTACAGCCACTATTAAATGCTTCAGACAAGAAGCCTATTATTTGTGGTAGCTTTATATATATTATATATCAATAGCGTTATTGTGGCAGTGTGCCCACCATTTTTTATAACAACAATCATATTGTTTTTGGGTACCTGGCACCAAGGATCCAAGCATTACCTCCAAGGAAGCTTGAGGGAGTAATCTTATCTTATCTGGAGTGCTGTCCAGAGAAGTGTCCTGCAGCCAGGGTAAGATAAGAGCTCAGGCGATGTTGTTTGCTAAAAGGAGATGAAAGCAAACCAGTGTTAGCATCAAATATTATTGGTTTAGATATCATCAATAATTTTGGTAGGATAAACCATGGCTGTGCTAGCCAACCGGGGAAAAACAAGAATACCTTTTGTTTGGTCATATCTAAATTTTTCTAAACATTTTGGTATTACTGAAAATGGGGGAAATTCATAAAAGAAAATTTATCTAATATGATCTATCTATATCAAAGGCCATTAGGTCTCTTTTCCAAGAAATATACTTTGCACACTCAGTGTTTACTCGAGTAGAAAATAAATATATTTCTGGAATTACAAAGACTGTTGGGTAATTTTTATAAAAATCTGCTAAGGACCATTCTGTGATTGATGATTTAAGTTCTTAGATTTTCTGTCAGCTTCTGTGTATTTTCTTGGACTTAATATAAGAAGCTGTCGCCCATATGTTTCTATCTTCACAACATTGCCATAAGTTTTGGGTAATTGTATTTAAGTGTACAAATTGGCCATTACCCATTTTGTTAATGCAAGATAATTATGGTTGAGTTGACTATTTGTAATAATAATAATATATGGCAGTTTGACATGTTCTTAGCAAATGATCTTAAGCTAAAATAAGCTGCTACCAGATCTAAATAATTAATATGTTGTTCTTTCTTAACTATATTCTAAAGATCCCATTCGATTCACTTCGGCAATTAGCCCCTAAACCTGTGAGTCACACACAGTATGTGTGAAGATTTCTAAACAAATTTTTTGGGATTTATGTATGTTAGACAGCCACCGTTTCAGTTCAAGAATTATACCTAAAGAAATATTCATATAACTTTCAGTTTTCATTGGATGACTGTAAGGCTAAGAACTTTTCCCTTTCTAGAAGCTTGGTATGCCGCCGACCATAAGAAATGGCTGGGGAAGCTGCGAACAATATTCCAAGTAATTGAGCAAGATTCCTAATTTTGCGTTTTTCTGTGATATAAACTGCTTCATCATATTATATCACTTATTAATAAGTATTTCTTTTATATCAGATGGCAATTTTATTGTTAAATTTTGAGAGTTAATAATAGACCCTCAAAATTTACATTGTCTACCTACTTGGTATTAAGTCACTTTTATCATACTTATGTATAAAACCTAGACATTCTTGGATCTGTATGATATGATGAGATTGAAATTGGCATTCTTCATAATGTCCTTGCTATACACATAAATAAATGTCATTCAGTCATTTAAATAAGTTACCGTTACATAGCCCACACTTCTTATGAATAACCTCACAGGTTATAATATTCTTGTGAATATGCACAGTGCTGTACGTAAGCCATATGGCAGTGCTGTAAATTCATACAACTGATTAAAATTAAATCAAGATATTTCCTATCTTCTACAGCAACTGGAAGTAAAAGGTAAGATTCTTTTAAATCAATGGTTGCCATAAAGCAATCTTTATATTGTATCAACCTGAGGTATGTAAATCTTTCATCTTGAATGAAATGTTGAGGTAAATTTATTTAAGGCTTTAAGTTTAAAAGAATCTAAAATTACCATTAATTAGGTTTAGGTAACAAAATATATTTGAAATAAATATATAGCTCACTGTCGGGTTGGCAGTGTGTAGTAGCACCCAATTGTAGTAAATCATTAGAATTGATTTATTAATATTGAACTCCTCAAATTGAGAGAAATTATAACATGGAATTCTAGTTTGGACTGGAGCAGATTGTAAAGGTATATAATGATAACCTTGGACCCAATCTAGTGTAACCATATCATCTATAATGATCTTCCAACAACTTAAGTATCTAGCCAGATTACCTGCATATTGTACCTGTTGTGGAACTAACATCTAGGCAAGCACGCTGGTAGTCCCTCTCGGGGCGATTCACAGGTGCATGTTTCAATGGCTTTTTGGTAAAGCTTCTTTGTCCGTCACGTGTACTGCTGGACATTTGTGCCCCCATGCATTGTTTGCTTTGTACCTTCTGTTGAGTTTGGCATGAAGGGTGTCTCCAGTTTCCCAAACAGTTGAATGTAGGTTTTGGTTTACTCAACAAATATAGTTTTGGTTCTTATTATTTTAATTTTCACATAGGGTTTCACCAAATAGGTACTTATATCTTGGTATTGATTCAGCCACTATTGTAAATGTTATTACAATAGCTTTTATTATTGTGGGAGACTGGTGCCTAAGGTAGGATGTAAGCCTGTATTTCAGGCCACCAGGACTCTGCCTTTTACAAAGTAATTCTCTATACCTTTTAATACAAGAATTTAATGATGAAGGGATGTCAATATTTTTGTACCATCACTGAGTAATTTGAAGGCTTCCGATACCTCATGTCCAGCTAAAACTTGACATGCCTGACCCAGGCAAGTCAGTGTAATGCCCAATTGTTATTGTTTGGTTTGTAATACCCTGATCTCGGGTATGGGCTGATTTAGTAATAGTGGCCTTGACCTCTGGGTTTAATTCCGGTGGACAGAAGTGGACAGTTTTTAGAAATTTTATATAATTTCAGGATATCCTTTATTTTTTCACTATCATTTAATACTTATAGTGTTTTCCCACCTTAGCCAATAAGGTTGTTGATATTTGGCCCATACTTATCCTCAAAGGGTTTATTACACATATTATAATATTAATTGTAATTACAGCCTTATCCACATTCTCCACATTGATAGATAAAGAACCTGAAATAGATACAGATTATCTTCCCGGAACCGTAGAGCAGTATACTACTTTGTAGTACATTTGCTGGGGCCATAAGCCTACCGCTTTGTGTCACGCACATTACGGTAGGGTATATCAGAATTGATATCTCGTATCAAAAACTGATCTTCGTGCGGAAGTATCTCGTACTGGCACGGATGGCGGTCAAGGTCGTCTTCTTCACATGTCAATTTGAATACGTACGAATAGCGTATATAGGAATCTCGTTCCATAGATTAGGAATCTCGTTCCATAGATTTTCTCGATATATGAGTCCAATTAGCTGTTCTTCTGACCTGGAAATAAGACATACTTACCAACATTTTCCTAGTTGTTCCCAAGAGGTGTGGGAAAGGACGCATGAAGTGACATCCGATTGATTATCACGATGGGTGATTGTGATGCACTCGTTGAGCGTCTTATCCTAGATCGTGATCGAGTCCAAGATGTAGAATACCGGGAGCGCCGGCGTGAAGCGTGCCGGTGGCGTCGGCGCCGATGACTTATTTTCTTAAGATTTTTCTTCATTGTCACGATTTCCTCCAATATAGCATCTTGGTCCGAGCTAGGCATGGTGAGATGATACAGTGAAGTAATCCACAACACAGAAATACAATTTATTGAACACCACACACAATTTTACGCGGTAGCGCGAGCGCGCGAAGTCGAAAAGTGATTTGACAGGTTAAACGTCATTGCTGACAGCTAGACAATACTAGCTGCGTTGAATTTTGTTTTTTATGTTTTAGGACTCTAAAAAACTACGCGGCCGAGTTCGTTGGAGACGAATACTATGTAAGATAATTGTTTTCAGGATGAGCCGTGTAATAAAATTATGGCTTCATTATACTAAAAATCAACTTGCTTATTCATAATATTTTGACTTGTGCCACTATGGAATTCAGTCAACGAATAGCCGAATAGAGGAAATTGGAGTAGCTTATCTTTGCATTTCAACAGCTAAGTCCGTTCCTTCAGAACGATTGTTTTCAAAAACCGGTCAGTACCTACCTGAATGATCGTCGAAACTGATTAAGATTAAAGAGAGATTAAATATGTGGCAATGAAATAAATGAAACAAAACAAGAATATTGTGAGTTTGACAAAATGAGTTTAAGATCTTTTTATACAGAAGCCAGCATAATATCAAGCTCCCCCAATCAGTCAAATTTCTTTGATAGATTTTAAACTTTAACTCAAAACATTTAGGTTCATTTTCAATTGGTAAAATTTTACAGTTATGAATAGCTTGACCTGCTGGCGTTTGTACTTGTGGTCTGAGGATGTTATGTCTAGGTTAGTAGTAGTAGGCATACTTTGAAAAAAGAATATAGTTCTAAATCAATCAAATCAAATTAGATTTTCAATCTAACCTAATTTATCAAAACCAGTAGGTACTCACGAATATTTCCCTCTAATTGAAACCGCCTCTTTATACTCTTCGGAGATTATAAAAATCTCTGATGATTTCGACCGTTGCATACACCCAAACATACGTGTACAACAATGTACCATCGTTCAAACAATAAGCTACATTTAAATTCGGAACAGTTGACCCACAGATTAAACAAATTATTTTATTGAAAATCTATTTAAATTTGCCATATTTGTACCACAGATTAAACAAATAATTTATTCCAAATGCGAGGCAAAGGAAACAGTGCACTATTCCTTCAACAACTAAAAACTATCTAAAATAATCTAAGTATCTAAAGCGAATCTTGAAATTGCTTATTCATTTACTTTAATGGCTTTTTCGTATAATACTTCTTTTCACGGAAATTGAATAGCTATGAAAAACTGTTTCGCTTTTGCCTCGGTTTTCATTGCATACTTTTTTCCTTCAATGAATGCTAATGGAAAGTAATGCCATCAGAACGCTTCACAGCCAAATCGAAAAATAAATTGAAATAAAGTTAATATGGAAGTATAAACATATAGATACTGTATCCTTTTAAGAGGATTAAGGCAGACTAACTGTTATTAGGATTATCCTATAGGATTGTGCACTGTACCCAATAAACTCTTAGTGCTTGTCCTAAACTGCACATTGGATTCACCCATAAATGGTCATTAAGGTCATGATAAAACCTTCTTAGAGGTCTAAGATGAGGTTTATGTCCCTACTTAGGACAACTAGAACGCAATAATTCTCCAAGAAGGTTAAAATATGCACAGGTTGGGAAGATAGGTCTTTTAACTACCCTGCTTTTGCGTCTCGTAAAAACATAAGAAATGTAATGCAATTTGAATAAAGATAGAGGTAATGTAATGTTTCTAATAACATGCATGTTCTATACTTACATATAAAACATCGGGAAAGAATTTTCTATTTTCTTTTTTTTTAGTCTACTAAGGTGGCAAACAAGCATACGGCCCACCTGATGGTAAGCGGTTACCGTAGCCTATAGACGCTTGCAACACCAGGAGTATCACTTGCGCGTTGCCGACCCTGTATTGAAAGAGGAATAGTTGGGTTGGCAGTGTAAGGGTCAAAATACCCCCACTGCCAACACAACGTTTCCTCGTGGAGCACTTTGTTGTAGTGAGCTGTGTTTCTTACGGTGAGCACCTTGCTCACCGTAAGAAACACAACACAGCTCAAAGCAGTGTTATTCCACTTCGATTTTCTGCAAGGCGGAGGTACTTCCCCAGTTGGGCAGCTCCATTTTGAGTGGAATTACTGCCACTATGCCCTACCTCTCTTAATACTAAATAATAGTGAACCTTTTTAAAATCTATCGCTTAGTTTTAAAGATACAAACACTGGTACACGAGAATTAGAAGATAAAATGCTGTATTGGACCTCTTTGGCGTAGTACAAAATGTGACTTATGAACGAAATTATGACGTCATTATGTACAGAGAACAGCATATCAACCTACCCCAATCTGTCAAATTTATTTGGTAGATTTTCGACTTTAATAAAAAATAATAAGGTTCATGTCCAATTGAGAAAATTTGTCAGTTTTGGATAGCTTGATCTGCTGACGTTTGTACTTAATAGCTATAAACCTTTGTGTTAACTGCGTCGAATAAATGTATTTCTTTCTTTCTGCCTTTCTTTCTTTCTTACTTTCTGTATAACAAACTTACCTTTCAGATGGGCTGACTGCCAAGGCTGGCGGACCACTGCTACCAGGTCGTGAGGAGTCATCTGGAGGACCTGGCTCACCGCCACTGCTGTTCGTTTGTCTCGTCTGTAAGAAAAAGTTAGTTGTTAATATTTTTTATAAAGCGAGCCCAAGAAAATTGTCACTTTCTTAAATGGATGAAAGGGCATAATACTATCTAATATTCTATATTGAAATCAAATAATTAACCAAGGAGTCCGATATTACTCTGCCGCTAGGAAGGTTCTGGAGTGGTCTATTAAGAGGACATCACATCTCCATATGTTGGTGGTGGCCACCGGGGTGGTTTTAGTGGGTAAGAATCACCACAACCCACGTAGACAGGCAGCTTTTTGAAGGCTTCCCCCCGTAAACAAAAAGAAAAAGGTAAGCCGCACTTGCCTTCACTTACCCTATTGTCAAGGTATCCGTGAAATTCGCCACGACCAAGACAGTGCTACCTACCCTAGAATGAGCATTTTCTATTAAAACTAGCTGACCCCGCAAAAGTTGTTTTGCCATAAAAAAAAAAAAAAAATAGATGTTGGCATATTCTCAGACCTCCCCGATAAGCACAAAAAATTTCATCAAAATTGGTCAAGCCGTTTCGGGGGAGTATGGCAACGAAAACTGTGACACGAGAATTTTATATATTAGATTTCAATAAGGCAATAAGACTCGCCCCTATTAGGTACAGCGGCGCATATCAAGCTACCCCAAACCGTCAAATTTCTTTGATAGATTTTCAAATTTGATTCAACATAATAATAATATTCATTTTCAATTGGGATTTGGATAGCTTGACCTGCTGGCGTCTGATGGATAAACATACCGGCGAACTGTGGGTGTATATTAGTGTACACGTCTGCCTAACCTTCGGGGAATACAGGCGTGATGATAGTATCACTACATAGTATAAAACAAAGTCCCTTCCCGCTGTCTGTCTGTCCCTATGTATGCTTAGATCTTTAAAACTACGCAACCGATTTTGATGCGGTTTATTTTAATAGATAAAGTGATTCAAGAGGAAGGTTTATATGTATGAAACATGTATGTTATTTGTACATTGCATCCGTGCGAAGCGGGGATAGGTCGCTAGTTCTAAATAAAGAAATAAATATTGAAGCTACTATGTAGAATCTTGTCAAAAAAAAGCGGGGCTTTTTAATGGTTATTTGTAAGGCCAATTCGATCAATTTCCTATTCAGTCTAGGCCGGCTTTCGTGTAGCAATAAACACGAGGAATCCGCTCCTTCTCAGCACTTTGATCCTTGCGATAAAGGAATAAATTTCAGATATTTTACATTCGTACCTACTTTGTATTTGTATATTATTGTGTTCACTGGAAGTGTTTCTAATGCTTTAAGGAAATGTTTTAAATGTTCCATAGGTTTATTTCAACTATAATAATATTTTGGTCCTTTGGTCCTTTTGTCCTTTGATACGAAAATACTCAAGTCTAAGTGGTCATAAAATTCTTGTTAGGATATTTTTAGCGCAGATCGCGATTAGGCAGCCCGTTTTATGTTCTATGTGTTCTTTTTGGTACAATGTTAAGAATATATTAATAAAATAAATATCTCACTAACGACAACGACCAGTGATAGCCTAGTGATACGACCATTGGAAAGTCAAGTCGAAGGTCTCAAGTTCGAATCCAAGGCACGCACCTCTGACTTTTCTAAATCATGTGCGTGTTGAAAATTAATGATCATGATGTACATCCTTCTCATTCTCCTCAGACCCGTGCCCAGCAGTTTGGCAGTATATGGGTTGATGATGTGATGAACGACGACGATCTATTTTGAAAAAAACATTGTATAGGTAGGTACTTACGTGACTTATTTTTTTTTTAATACCTCTCATTTAGGAAACTAGTTCAAAGTGATATAAAACAAGAGTACTTAGGTATATATATTATACTTAATTACTCTTGTACCTCACCATAAATAGCAAATTGAGAATAATTGAATACGACAATCGTTTTACATCATATATCCTTAAAAAAAAATGTAAGTACAGATAATCACAGAAGTACCAAACTCTGTGGTACAGCTGTATTTAGGCCACACAAAGTTATTCAAAAATCAAACTGTGGTCCGAAGGACCAAAATGCGACATGAAACCACAAAGTCTTGGTAATTTGTACCTACTTATAACTATGAGCTAATGAGATCACTCACCATGATCCCTTTGAGCTGATTCACCAGCGGCGAATCAGCGAAGAAGTTGTTCACCGCGGAGAATATGTTTGTGCGTTTGCTCGTCTCGGCGCAGCAGGCGTTCCCACGCCCGCCCAGCTTGCGCTATAGAATAAACAAACAGAACGCTGTATTACTGAAATTTAGTACACATCTGTTAGGCCTCAGTATATTATATATATGGACTCGTTATGTATACATATGTATACGCACTTCTTTTAGTTCGGACAAGCATCTTTTTTAAATGGGATTTTTTATAACGTTCTGCTGGAGAAAAAAATATGGTCCTAGGAGTCGCTAATCAATCTTTATTTATGATTAATGCACAGGAGTCTACAAAGACGGTCTTAATGCCGTAGGCATTTTCTACACAGACCACAGTTTTTCGACCAATAATAATTAAAAGAGTAGATACGTACTGATTATTTGCGATGACGACGGTTCGGAACCTACGTTATACAGGTTATAAGTATTTATGACGTAAGTTGCCTCAAGGTCAGGAAAATGCCAGGCAATATTTAGTAATCATAGTTTTATGAAATAACAATTATATAAGTGGCTTTATTTTATAAAAAGTCCTTGTGTCTAGTACCTATAAGTTCAAACAATTACTCTCGAAGGAAGTACTCGGGTACTTCACTAGACTATAAAGTTTATTTTTACATTTTCAGAGAAATTAATTAGTAAGAATCTGATAATATTGTAGGTGGAGCCGAACTATATTATATTAAAGTCCAATAACGGGCAGAACAAGTACGGGCCGTCCGGCACCTCGTTGACATAAGTGTCTTAATAATTAAGTATAAATAAACTAGCGACCCACCCCCGTTTCGCACGGGTGCAATGTGTGCAACATACAGGTATTATACATATAAACGTTCCTCTTGAATCACTCTATCTATTAGAAAAAGATTCTCTTTTTCTATTAGAAAACCGCATCAAAATCCGTTGCGTAGTTTTAAAGATCTAAGCATACTACTAGATGCTAAGTATCTATATGTATAAGTCCCTACATAGGGACAAACAGACAGCGGGAAGCGACTTTGTTTGATACTATGTAGTGATGAATGTATATATTCATATATCGTGAAAACATAAAGTATATCATCCTATATACAGGCAAGTAGTTTCACCTTGCAATCAAAGTTATTTGCGAAACCGACACGACTGTAGTTTATTTTAGCAGTCCATCCATCTTAATTCTATTCGGTCGAAGCGAAACCGAATTGATTACACTTATTGCAGATTTGTTTATGTACGAAAACCGAGCGAATGATTCACGTATACCTATTTGAGGTAGACTCGTGACGTACTTTGAAAAAAGGTTATAATTTAATACTATCACAAAAAAAGGGAATTACATCAACTTGCGATTGGATTTGGTCCTTCTCCATCCAAATGATGGAGAAGGACCAAAAATATTTTTCAGTCTATACTTCTAAAAGAGTAACACTACTACTTATCTCAATTTGCATATATGTATGTATTTTTATTTTCGTCGTTGTGTTCAATTTTGAGTAAATAATCAAGCACATCGTAATCACAACTATCGTAGCATAAGTAGGTAGGCTTTAGGTAATCAAATCGAAAGTTAATTAATTTCATCCTATATCAACATGACACTATGCATTTCCGTGAAATTATCGATCGAATAAATAAAATACTTTATTAATACATTTTTAGAAATATTAAGGAATACACGTGACGTTAGAAGCCTCAAAGGACCACTTCTGTTTCCATCGCTTTTGCGTATCAAATTGAAATCCTCCATTTTGGAAGTTGTTAAAACAGTCACAAAATTTACTGCTTGACGGCTGTCGGGCAATAAAATGTTTGAGAAACGTGTCTGTATTGTATTATTATTAATTTTGATGTATAGTTAAATGATAAATGAACGGAACACTTAAATTTTCAATAATAAATGTATGTATGAAAGAATCATTAGGCCGACTCAATAAATTGGGACAATAGCAGGAGGATAATGATGATGATTAAAGGAAAATAAAAGAAACACCGAAACAAACACAAAGAATATAGAAGAACTTAACTGATTTATATAAGCAACTAGCTGCCCCCGCAAACGTTGTTTTGCCATAAAAAAAAAATTTAGGGGTATGAAAAATAGATGTTAGCCTATTCTCATACCTCCCCGATAAGCACAAAAAATTTCATCAAAATCGGTCAAGCCGTTTCGGAGGAGTATGGCAACGAAAACTGTGACACGAGAATTTTATATATTAGATGATAGCTTCATGATATGGTCATAGATTTACAGTTATTATTACTAGTCCAGAAGATACTAATTCACTGTGTCCAAGATACCCAAGTTATTATCATCTATCAGAAATAAAAAAAAATTAACATACACTCACGCCTTTTTCCCGTAGGGGTAGGCAGAAACTAAAGAACGCCACTTGCTACGATTCTTGCATACTTCTTTCGCTTCGACCACATTCATACATCTTGTCATACATACACGCCGGTTGCGAGTACTACGCACCTGACCTTTTTGAAGAACCTCACCAATAAGGTCGGTATAAGTTTTTCTAGGGCGTCCCCTTTCGGCGGTTCCACTGACATTCGCCATATAAAACCTTTTTGTTGGTCGCCTTTCATCCATTCTCTCGACATGCCCACAAAATGTTAAATCACAGTCATTCAATGGAATGCCTTGACATATGCGTATTGCTAAGAAATGTCTCAGCAATTTAAATATATTCAGCAAGAATTGTAGATCCGTTGTAGGTTCTAGAGGATTATACACTTTCTATTTTCTTAACGCTAGCTCATGCAGACATGTCTGATGAAACATGTTCAAATTATAAATAAACAAACTCATTGGTCATTAGTTAGTGTTATTTATCAATGTTTTTGTATTACATTTAAGTAAGAAATCTAGTTCTTGTTTATATTGGAAATTAGTTTGTGAAAAGTTCTTTCATCTTGGTATCAAACAATTTAGCGATGAATTATTGTTTGGCATTTAGTTTCTCACCAATGCGCCATCTTCATGACATCTATTCGGTTGCTTGAAAGAAATTGAGCTTCAAAGCCGTCCTTTAAACTTTAATTGGATAGGTAGGTATAATCTTGAATTTGACACTTGATAAATGTTCTTTTGGTCTAGGCAAAATAGAGTGTTTGAAAAATGAGTTTTTTAAAGGAAGAAACCAATTTTCTTTGTAAATGTTAAGTGTAAAAGAAAACAGGGTAAGTAATACCAGCTATTTTTCATTTTACAAAAGCAGTAAAGAATGCTTAAGTAGAGCTCGGGTTGTCTAGTTGCTTGCAAGTAAGCGACACAACCGCGTTAATTTGCTGCAATTTATCATGAAAAAAGTAAATTGGACGTTGAAAAACAAAATGGTTCCAGCATAACAATAATTGAAGAAAAACAGCGTTTGTTAAAAAAAATATGGGAGAGAAAAATATATTCAATATAATGTGGCAATATGTGTTCACGCAATTATTAAAGGTAAGGCAAATATGGCGATGGGTTAGTTTCGGGTACTTAAACTATAAATGGGTTTAGCATAATTTAAGAAAAAAACAAGAAATGCAGAACATCTTGCGATGGACCGTTCTAGTAAATCAGATGACACATAGTTATGTACTTATGTGTTAATTGTTATCCGAAGGACCAAAAGATGTCCCCTAAGACCACCGTTCAGTTTAAATGTAACAATGAGAATGTTATATTTATATTAGCTGCCTTATTGGCTTGACAGTGGCTACCACATCTCCTGGGGAAAAAGCCAAATAAAAAGGCATTTTTTAGACATTTTATGTTGGAGACTGGAATTTGGGTTCCATTGGCCCCTGAATTAGTCAATAGCGAAATATACCTACATTACATTCCTGTTCTTCGATTACCTAGTGGTCCTAAGAGCAACCCCTTAGGGGTTGGAATAGAATAAATAAAATGTTATAACTTAAAATAAAATGTCAAGATAAAATAAAATATTATAAGTTTTTCTATGAAATTCTCAGAAGCAGCTCAGGTTTTCAGAATTTGTGCGTGGTTAATGGAAATTTGCTCGCCCCCTATTACATGGGAGCTAAACATACCGGCGTACTGTGGGTGTAAATTAGTACACCTCTGCTAACTCTTCGGGGACTACAGGCGTGTAGTATGTAACATTCCTATTTCCCGTTTCAGTGAACACAAACGTTAAATATATTTATTTAGTTCGCAAACAAGTAACAAGGTTTAACCCAGCTTTTATTATAAAATTCTGAAGTCCAACAAAAGCTGGGTTTGAAAGGGAAACACAATAATACGGTATTTATCGACCGCGCGACTTGTGTCAACTGGGTCGAAAAGTCACAAAGTGGATTTAATTAAATTAAATAACCGTTCGTTACTGAAAGCTGGAAAGGTGCACTGTCGCGTAACTTTGGTGACAGGTTTTTCATAAAATGACCAAGTAGTAGGCATAAGTTTTAAATAGGAAACATTTTTATAAAGTACTTAGCAAAAATAATATAACTGGATTATTTGAATCTGCTGCATGTGCCTATTAATTACTAACATAGTTTTATAAGTTATATTGTTACTAACAAATTGTATAAGGAATATGATTTATTATTATTATTATAAAGTAGCAAAAATATACACCCAACTTGTTATAAAACAAGATAGTTAATATAAGGAAAGAAAATGGCAACCCGAATTCAAATATGGAATTGTAACAATGTTTGTTTGAATCTCCTTTCTGCCGTAAACGCGGACTTCCAGTTAAATCCACAGAATATTAAATAGCCGTCCCTATCGCAACGGGAAACGCGGAAGCCTCACGTGGTGTTATGCATTATATATTGTTGGTAAGGAAAGGGAGCAGCGCGGCCGAGCTTTAAAGCACAACAAATTTTTACTCTGTGGTTTTAAAATTATTGTGCATATTTTTTATTTTTGCTCGTAGATGAGGGCATGGTGGCTGAAAGAAGGGAAATACGCGGTAAATAGACCGAAGGTAAAGTGGGTCGGAAAGTGAAGGAGTGATAGCCTAGTGGTATGACCATTGGACTGCCAAGTCGAAGATCTCGAGTTGGAATACAAGGCACGCACCTCTGACTTTTAGAAATCATGTGCATATTAATAATTAATTATCACTCGCTTAAACGGTGAAGGAATTTAACATCGTGAGGAAACTTCCCTGCCTTAGAGATTTTCTCGACGGCTGCGGCGTATGAAGTCTGCCAACCCGCACTAGGCCAGCGTGGTGGACTTTAGCCTAATCCCTCTCATTCCGTGAGAGGAGACCCGTGCCCAGCAGTGGGACAGCTAAACCTACTGAACGGATTTTAATGAAACTTTACAGTATTATTAATTATACATCATAATAACATATAGGCTATAATTTATATCGACCTTTAACAATCATAAAATAAGAACATTCCCAATTTATGTTAACGACGATATTACCGGCGGCATATAAGCGGTTCTTGTGGAAGTCTATCTTCGAAAACGTGTATGTGAGATAAAGATGAGTTCATGCACACATTCCATGCAGAGATAGAGAACGACAGTGTGCAATATTCAGTATGACAATGAAAGATTCGATACTTCCGATGTCAACCAGTTTACTTACGGAAACGTGACCATTATTTGACGCGGTAGGGCGCATCTAACAATTTAAATCTTTGGTATCTATAGGTACTTAGTCTACCTAAATTCACACAAACTGTGGCACAGCTAGGAATAGCAGCTATTACTTAGTTCTATTCTTGTGTCGTTGGTAAAATGCAATATCGCCATCAAACATGGCACCGTAGCACTCTTGTTTCGCGCGTAAATCATGAGATAATAAATAACAATAATCCCATGGGTTGCGAGGGAGATTTCCCTTATCAGACGCGGGAATTTTAGCAGGATTTTCCCTTGTATTATCAAACAAGAGGGTAGATTAGAAAGATTAAACCATTTAATTTAATCATAATCATCAGTTTTATTGTCATAGGGCCAGCACATCAAGTTGCCACAATCTGTCAAAGGATGTCACCAAAATCTGCCCAAATGATGTACTGAGGGTACACTTATTGTAAAAATTACCCTTTTTTATGCTCACTAGGGGATAAGAAATAATAACTTTAAATTTGAAAAACGCACGCCATTTTAACACACTAGTATCAGTTCCAGTGTTTTTATAGTAAAAACTGTCAACTTGATAGCTATCTGCTATCAGTGTCAGTTTTGGACTGTCAAACGCACGCCATTTTGGCTTATTATTAACAGTTTCATAGTGATTTCATAGTAAAAACTTTCAACTTGACAGCTGTCATGTACCTCAGGTACAAATTTGGGCTGAGTTGTATGGACTTTTGATGACCTCCTTTCTTTGATTGATTTTCAACTTTAACAAAGCAATAAGGTTCATATTCAATTGGGAAACTTTGTCAGTTTTGGATAGCTTGCTCTGCTGGCATCTGTAACTATGTAGCGACATTTATTGCGCTAGATGGAACCAACGAAGGAAGGACCAACAAATCCTGAATAGCGTTATCAACATTCGCAACGCAAGTTGCATTTATCAGACGGCTGACATGTACAGACGCTCCAGCAGGTCAAGCTTACCAAAACTGTCAAATTTTCCCAATCGAATATCAACTTTTACACTAAACGATAAGTTTAGTGTTAAAGTTGAAAATCAATCAAAGAATATTGATTTCTGATATTTACGCGAATATTATACATTGAAATAAAACTACTTTTTACGGATTTTATCGCGTTATATTGATATTATTAATCCCGACGTTTTGGACCCTTTACGGCGTCCATGGTCACGGGTAGACTGGTAGAGTCTACCCGTCCCGTAATAATATCAATATAACGCGATAAAATCCGTAAAAAGTAGTTTTATTTAAATCAATCAAAGAAATTTGACAGATTGTGGTAGCTTGATGTGCTGGCCTCTGTACGGATGGGCCATGGCTTGCCAACAACACACCTCGCCTCGCCACACCTTAGTTACGGTTTTAATCTCGTATATCCCGACCCTGAGAGAATCTTGCTTTATCACGTCTTAAGAAAAAGCAGTGAAATCCTATTGTTATGACCTGCCAAGTCAAAGGTCTCGAGTTCAAATCAAAAGCACGCCGTAATTTAGAAATCATGGTATTGATAATTAATTATCACTCGCTTAAACGGTGAAGGAAAACATCGTGAGGAAACATTCATGCCTTAGAGATTTTCTCAACGCCGTGTGAAGAAGTCATATCCCGCATTAGACTAACTAACCCTCTCATGCTGAGAGGAGACCGGTGCCCAGCAGTGGGCCAGTATATGCATTGATGATGATGATAATGACGTCTTAATCTTAGGTCACATTAGAGCACAGAACAGAAAAAACAATAGAGCCTCGCTATACTAAAAGCCAATCTGGGTGTTAGTGAGTGATTCTAGAGAACAAATGTATTGTCAACTTAAATAAATAAACTATCGCAGTAGACCAGACTACAAGGGATGCGCTCAACTATGTAACGTAAGTAAGTGTTGCTCCTATGCTCTCATGTGGTCTCAGCCTTAGCTAACGTCTACATCCTATATCGGAATTACAGAAGCTACCTCACTTATTCCTCTTTCGTTTTACTGAGTCGGCAACGCGCAAATTATGATACCTACCCCTGGTGTTACAAGCGTTTATAGGCTACGGTAACCGCTTACCATCAGATGGGCCATATACTTGTTTGCCACCTTAGTGGTAAAAAATAATCCGATTTTTGAGACAGAAAACTTATTCTCCCATAATTAAACCATGAATAGTAAGTATCTAGTTACAAATTTAAAATGTTGCATTTTCAGTATTCGGCCAATCTCCCAATATTGAGGATGTTTTGAAAGTCTGAAAATGTTTTTCTAAATCCAATCGCAATAAATTTCTGTTTTGCGAAGTGCATTGGGTTTTCAATAACTTTGGAGAAGGGCCACCTCCTTTGTTTAACCTCAATTTAGTCATAGGAAAACGAAAATGTGAACTAAAATGCACTGTTTTGTCTATAAAATACATGTGTTATCCACATGACATTGAGCTCAATGTGCTATATTCTAGTTACTTAGTTTGTTATTTTAATCAGAGGCCCGATTTTAGGAGCTCAATATTCTACAACGATAAAAAAAAATGTAGAAAAAAATTTACGGGAATTCAACATCGAAATGTAAACTAAAGAATCAAACACTATTCAAATTAAGACAAACAACAGCTTTTCAAACAACAATCCATACCTACTAACATTATAAAAATGTGAAAGTAATTAAGTATGTCTGTTTATCGCTTTCCTTTTAAATCCCTGAACAGATTACGATAAAATGCATGGCAAGAAGATAGGCAGCATCCCGGAGAAAGATAAAGGGTACCATTTGCCTTAAAAAGTCTTTTGGGGTGCGAATCAAAACTGTGTGACAATAGTATTATAATATGGCTGTAAAATTTGTATTGCGTTCTGATAGTCTACCAGCGGGTTAAATAATTCGTATTTAAAAAAAAAAACAAAAATAGCACTTACAGAAGAAGGAGCAGTCCAACACTGCAAAAGATTAATCATCGGAACAGATGCCTCCAACCAATGACGTCGATAGCTTCGATTCGAAATTTAAACACAAATCTGTTGATTTCCTGCTCAGGCGCGTTTCAATACGACCGGAGTCTTTGGCCACAGATAACATACTAGTTAATTTATTTATTCTATGCCTTGGGAGCTTGCCACAACCACAGATGCAAACATTGCTTGGCAAAGTGATTTCTGGATGATATTGTTTGGAAAAGCGTTGAGAGCGTCTTGGAAGCTTATGTGAAACTAAGATTATATGGATCCCGTCATGCTATATCAATGATTAGCCGATCAACTAGCATTCCAAAGCACTTTTTAAGAGAAAATGTAGCATATGTCCTTCTCCAAAGTCCCATCTATTTCTATACCAAAATTTATATAAATTGGTTCAGCGGTTTAAGAGAGAAAACGCAACAAATGGAGTTACTTTAGCATTTATGATATTAGTTTGAATATCTATGGCTTTATCAATAATTAAGTTGTCATGTCATGTCTCATTGATATATATATCCAAAAGGAAAGGGCCTGAAGCCTAAAATGCGTGCCATGAAATATTTTTTTCGTTGTTTAACCCGTGCCGAAAGTCTGGCTTAAGACGAGATATACAACGACAAAACTGTTTCATGGCACGTATACAACGTGTTACAAAATATGTACCCTGTAAAAAATATAATTAATTATCAAAGGCAAACATTTTGTCAGCTGTCATGTCAGGGAACCAGATTATTTAACAGAAAGGCCTACGTACCTATTTTACCCAATAATTGGGTTGTGGGTTCGATTCCCGCATGGAAATAACTTTATTTAGAGCAATATTCAAAAGGCGTCCGGTCTACTAATTATTTTTTAAGAAAGATAGCATAGTGGGCGTAATTCCACTCAAATTGGAGTTGCTCGACTGAGGAAGTACCTTCTTCTTGCAGAAAATCGAAGTGCACACTGCTTTGAGTAAGATTGCTAGTGCTTTGAGAGGAAACGTTGCGTTGGCAGTGGGACATTGACCCTTACTTTCTTACCCAGCTTTTCCTCTTTCGTTTTACAGGGTCGGCAACGTATTAGTGATACCCCTGGTGTTGCAAGCGTCAAGGATACGGTAACCGCTTACCATCAGGTGGGCCGTATGCTTGTTTGCCACCTAACCTAACACCTGGTATAAAAAATATTTGACCCCAAACGATGTGCAACGCATCAACTGCCAAAATTTCAAGTTTGTAGTCCTGTTTGTAGCAGTTTAGGCTCTGCATTGATGAATCAGTCAAGTAATTATATTTATGTACCTACACGTGAAGTTTAAGACGTATGATTTCTAATAAAATGCATAATAACTATTGTAAATTACCTAATTTCATTTAAGTAGGTATCTACCACAGAATAGGTATTTAAGTAGGTATACCCATAACTTTAGTATATGAGTAAAGTTAGAATTGTCACGTCCGTGTCTAATTTATAATATTTGTGTACTGTAATAAAATGTTATGGTTATCTTTATCTAAATACTTACTAAGTATACTTAAAGAGCTCACCGTTAAGCAAATCCTGCAATTTATAGCAGCTGCAGGGTTTATCGGTGAACTGTAACTCAACGAGTGGCGATCACATTTTTTTTATAAACTACCAAGGTGGCAAACAAGCTTACGGGCCACCTGATGGTAGCGGTTACAGTAGCATATAGACGCTTGTAATACCAAGGGTATCACTTGCGTGTTGCCGACCCTGTAAAACGAAAGAGGAATAGTTGGGTTGGCAGTTTATGGGTCAAGTCCCCCCACTGCCAACACAGCGTTTCCTCGCGGAGCACTGGCAACCTTGCTCACCGTAAGAAACACAACACAACTCAAAGGAGTGTTATTTCACTTCGATTTTCTGCAAGACGGAGGTACTTCCCCAGTCGGGCAGCTCCAATTTGAGTGGAATTACTCCCACTATACCCGCCCTTCCTCTCAAAAAATACAATAGACCGACTACGGTCACAGATAGCCACGATAGCCACAGATCAGAGTTACTATCATCACCATCAACCCATGAACTATCTTACTGCCGGGTACGGGTCCCCTCTCTGAGAGGAGAGAGATTAGGTTTGCATTCTCCATGCTGGCATAATGCGGGTTGGCAGACTTCACACGCCATCGAGATAATCTCTAAGGCATGCATGACTATGTAGCCGCAAAATAAAGAATCCAAAATTATATCAAATCAAATTCTTATTTGCAGAATATGGGTGGGTATACAGGATGTTACAATAAGAAATATTTGTCACCATACTCAGGCTTACACCATAATAAATTTTCAAACATAATAATTAATTAATTAGGTACTGAATATTGATTTCTGTCATTTACGCGAATATTATACATTGAAATAAAACTATTTTTTACGGATTTTATCGCGTATATTGATATTATCAATCCCGACATTTCGGACCCTTTACAGCGTCCATGGTCACGGGTAGACTGAGGTGGTGGGCGTCTTGATGATATAATTACTGACAGCTACCCTACATTTTTTATTGATACATGATCAAATATATAATATATATTAAATTATAATAACACACGTTGTGACCATGGACGCTGTAAAGGGTCCGAAACGTCGGGATTAATAATATCAATATACGCGATAAAATCCGTAAATAGGCACTGAATGATATACCTATGAGTATATAGTTTGATTTCAAGCCTTGGGTGCTTATTTATTTTCCTCTTTTTTAGAGCACGTAAAGCCGTAGGTCCCGGTTGTCATACGAACACCTATAGCAATCGTTAGTGGTAATAAAAAGCCCAAAAGCCTGACTACCAGTCTATCCTTACACCAAATAATAAACCGTAAAATATATCCTACTAATCCTACTATCCTACCCGAGGATGCATAGATTAATGGATGTTTGTTACTTTTTCACGCTAAAACTACTGAACGGATTTTGATGAAACTTTACAGTATTATCATTTATACATCAGACTAGTAAGGCTATAATTTATAACGATTTTGAGTTAATTAACCTTATAAAAAACAACGATAATTAAAAGTAACTTTTCCACGCGGACTTAGTGGGGAGATGCTAGTAATATAATATACATACATACATACCATCATGCCTGTACTCCCCGAAGGGTTAGGCAGAGGAGTACTAATGTACACCCACATTTCGCCGGTATGTTTAGGTCCCATGTAATAGGGGGCGATCCTATTGCCATTAACCGGGCATAAATTCAGACTCCGAGCTACTACTGAGAATTTCATAGAAAATCCCAATAACACTTCTCGATCTGGGGATCGAACTCAGGACCTCTAGCATAGCAGTCGCGCTTAGGACCACTAGACTCATGAGGCAGTCTATATATATAGTAATTAGAGATGCGCCGAGTACTGATTTTACCGAGTAACCGAGTACCAAGTATTACTCGGTTTAATGTTTGCCGGACCGAGTACTCGGCCGAGTCACTCGGTGCAATACAAACGCTTTGCGGTGCGAAAACAAGTTTATACAGGTTCGGGACGCGAACCCGCCAAGCGTACTGTGACCCCTCCCTCTGCCTCATTTTTAGAGTCCATAAGTAGAAGTAACGCTACAGATAATGAAGACAGCAGTGATGAAAACAAGTTGAATCATAATCGTAGCAGAATAGAACAATCCCAAGATGCTCATGCAAGTTTTTGGAGTTGCTTCGAAGAACTAGCTTCAACTAAGCCACCGGAGCGCAATGATCCTAAAAGCCCCATCGCTCTAGAATTAGACCGATATGTAAACGAAGGTTTGTTGCCACGAGATCAGAGTCCTTTCATGTGGTGGGCAGGACATAAAACAAGATATCCACTAATGGCATATCTAGCACGAGTATTTTTGTGTGCACCTGCGAGCACTGTGTACAGCGAGCGTCTATTTTCTGAAGCTGGCAATGTGTATGAAGAAAAACGGAATAAACTGTTACCAGAACGCGCAGAGAGCCTTGTATTCCTGCATCATAACTTTCCGTTGCTAAATTTCAAATTTTAATTGTTTCTTTTTGATATACTTACCTGTATTTTTTAATAAATAAATGATCCTTATTAGACTAATAAACAAGTTTGTTTTCACTAAATTTCTTAGACAGAGTACTCATCACTTGAACCGAGTTATTCGGCCGAGTACGAGTATAAAAAAATACACCGAATATGCCGAGTACCGAGTACTAACCGAGTACTCGGCTCATCTCTAATAGTAATATAATAATAACTAATCCTTATTTAATATTATAAATGCGAAAGTAACTCTTGTGTCTGTGTGCAATCACGCCTAAACTACTGAACCGATTTAATTGAAATTTGTTACAGAGATTGTCTAGAGCCTGAGAAAGGAAGGTTACTTTTTAATACATATATAATATAAACGATTCACGAGTACAATTGGACCCTGTTAAGCAGAAAAGATCCAACAACTTTTTTTATACTTTTGAGTAAATGCAGTTAAAAGTTTTAAAAAGTTTATAAAAATTTATGATTTGAAGATTTTCCTAAGCAAATGTGATCAAACTGCCAGGATCTTTTATGCTTATATGAAACTTTATTATGAGATTATGAATACGTATATAACTCCATTTCACAAAAAGTGTGGACTGGATCTTTTCTGCTTAACAGGGTCCAATTGTACTCGTGGATCGTTTATATTATTAAAAAGTAATACAAAGTTACAATCTCCAAGAGCAATTTTTTACAGACAACGATTATTTTAGATATAGCTTTAAACATACAGATAACCATTTCTATAAACAACATTATAACTTTAACCACTTATTTTTTTTAAGAAAAACAACTGTGAAATTGAAATAAACGATAAAAAAATGACTTAAAAGGTCAATGGTTATATGCAAATCAATGCTCAAGTATTAAAACGTTAAATTACTATAAAATATGATGTTTACCAATCTACCGATCATCTTATTTTTTATTCGTCTGCGTATTGATTAGTTTCATTTGGAACCTACCTATTCTAGATATATTTTTATTCTAGATTTTTCTTGAAAACATCGTACCCAAATTAACATTAATACATTATTCGTCTTCCTACAGCTATATTAGTCTGTGGAGGTTTTTATTTGACCTCTTGCATACATAAAGAAACGTGTTTTTTTTTTTGAGTTTTTTTTTTATTATATTTGGCATTAACGCATGAGGAACGTTGTTGTCGTCCAACGTAGGACGTCCTTATAAGACATAAGAATGAGGAATTCGACATCAGAAGCAGTTGCCGTTAGCTAAAGCGTCCGGTTTACCCGCAGGTTAAAATTCTGCCTGAGATCGAATTTTTCCATCCTTAAAATTGCCTAAAAAAGTTCCGGAATCAACCGATATTTAACTCGCCCTCTATTACAAGGGACCTAAACATAAAGCGAACTGTACGTCAACTAAGTACCTAAACCCTTTTGGGAATTCAGCGTGATGCTGCTTGCTAATTATTGACTCATCTGCATAAAAATTACAGACGAAACAGAAATCTGTTTTTTATACCACGTAGCAAACAAGTATACCGCCCACCTGATGGTGAGCGGTTACCGTAGCCTATTAGACGCTTGTAACACCAGGGGTATCACTTGCGCGTTGCCGACCCTGTAAAACAAAAGAGGAATAGCTGGGTTGGCAGTATAAGTGTCAAAGTCCGACACTGCCAACACAACGTTTCCTTGCGAAGCACTAGCAACCTTTCCTCGAAGAAGCACGCCCCTTATTACAGGAGGCAAACTTGTACAATCAGTAGATACCTACACCTCTGCCTCACCCACTGGGGATTGGACGGGGATGTTGGTATTATTTAGATAGTTTTAGTAACTATTGTTTAAAATAACATAAACATACCTTGGTACGTAGCTATACAAAAATTGGTTAATTAATATTGTATTATCGATAGGTACCTAATTAAAATACCAACTATGATTTTGTGATAAAATCAGTATAGTACCTACCTATTACAAAGCGAACGCGAAGTAGGTCATCGAACGCAGCATTTCATTAAAATTTTATCACTGAAAAAATACCCCGGGTATTTTTTTAACTGTTTCTTTGGCATTAGAAATGTGTTCAATTTGGGTAGTTGTAAAACCTTGCACTTTAATGTGAAGTTTTAAAACATTATCAAATATTCCCTAGGTACACAATGTAGATGTGAAATACGCGAAAAATCTTAGAAATATAAGACACCCTACAGGTTCAATATACATAAGAGTCAAATTAGAATGAAAACACCTTTCACAATAAATGGATAAGGAATAGATAAATAACTCACCTTGGAAAAAAAATCGTGTGATGAATTTGTTGTCTATCAAAATATGCACGAGGGGCAACGAAACGCGGGCGTTTTCAGGACCACTAAAGCTACACTGAGATGCTGAGATACTGGCCTATGTCAAAATGTTCGCGCACGCGCTTAGACGAACCTATTTTAAAGTGACGTTCCATTGCAACGACTGGCAAAACGAAATTTTAAATAGAGAACAATGAAACCATTGATCTATAAATGTGTTAAATATATAAAATCAAAAAGAGAACACCATCAACGTTTCGATTGAGTTTTAAATATGTTTTTTTCAATAAATAAATATAAAATAATTTGTAAACACTACCTTTGGCGTCGCTGTCGGCGTTCGATTTAAAATAAAATGATGATTCGATACATTGGCTGGTTCTATATTAAATTCTAAACCTGTTTCAAGTTTTTAATGCGCGGTATTTATAAATTCTATATTAAAAACGAGAAATGGCGACCTTTTGACGTTTGATATCACCTAAAACCAGTTTCTTGTTCGAGCAATATGATTTTATACATCAAAATATTAAATAATATATCTGGTTTGTATTCTGGCACAATTACTCTGCTCTTTGATTTTATATATATCCTTTTTTATTAGCAGGTGAGTAGACTAGGTTCAAGAATTATTTGGTACCTCCAAATGATTCCTGGGAGTAACATATAAGTATAGTCGGTGAAACTCCAATACCGCGTAACTAACACTTTGCTTTGAGGCCTAATTTTACATAACATAACATACCATCACGCTTGTATTCCCCGAAGGGTTAGGCAGAGGTGTACTAATGTACCTATACCCACATTTCGCCGGTATGTTTAGGTCCCATGTAAAAGGGGCGAGCCTATTGCCATTAACCGGGCACAAAACCAGACTCCAAGCTGCTACTGAGAATTTCATAGAAGAACCCAATAACACTTTGCTCGAACTGGGGATCGAACTCAGGACCTCTAGCGTAGCAGTCGCGCTTAGGAGCACTAGACTAATGAGGCAGCCTAATTTTAAATTAATCGAATTAATTTAAAGATTACGTAGGTACGTGTTAGTTACGCGGTTTGGGAGTATCACTGATATTAATAGTCTGCACAAAGTGGAGTAGCAAGAAGTGATAGGTACTAGCCACAGCAGCCAGTCAGTTCAACCTCCTTACTTCAGAGTAAGGAGGTTGAACTGACTGGCTGTTCGATTGGAACCAATCTACAATACCATTAGCTTTACTATAAGCAAGATTATTCGGTTAAACTTGATATTAAGCCTATGTACCGTCTTATTATTATGACGGCTATCACCGTCGATATCAACGTAGATAACGGTTTTCTTTAGAATTTACCTACGTTAAGAAAATATGGTGGCATTTATAATGATATAGCCTATTAGTGACCGCAATCGTGAGGAACCATGCCTGAGATAATTTCGCGAAGGCGTGTGAAGTCTGCAAACCCGCATTAGGCCAGCATGGTGGACTATGGCCTAATCCTTCTCATCCTGAGAGGAGACCCGTGCCCAGCAGTGGGACAGTATATGGGTTGATGATGATGATGAATCGCAATCGCGACTGCTGAGCTGTAAGTCCTGGCTTCGATTTGCAGATCGAGCAGAGATTTTATATTAAATTCACATCCTGTGGAATATAATTAATTATATAAATTACAAATTATAACGTAGAATAAAGTCAATCTTGCAGTTGGGACCCATTACTGGGAATTTTAGAGACGGTCACGATTTTGAATGGGTCCCGACGGCAAGATTGACTTTATTCTACGTTATAATTTATTATTTTATGTATTTATCGATCATGAAAACATTTAAATGGTGTAGTTATTCAATATTACTTTACATAGGTCTGGACTACTAGACTTGTTTTTGTCTTTTTAGTTTTTTTTAAAGTGTTTTTATGCAGTCGGGTTTTTTAGTTATTTTAATTACGTAACTTGTTTCCGGATTTTTAGTGCAAAACTACGAAAAATCTGCAGACGCTTAATTTAAAACTAAGGTGTGTTATTTACTTGTGCAAGATTTCGCAAACGATTTATTTCCTAACCTCAATCTAAAACTACCTACGGACATTAACGAAGAAATTATTTATATGAAAAAGTAGATGATTTCCTACAAGTCCCTTAACAATAAAGTAATGTAATGTTTTCGCTAATTGCTACCGAAAATTTAAGAATACATGATACGGAATGCTCAAAACATATTTTTCAGCCCACGCATTAAAGCGCATAAAATCCGCCATTTTGTTTTTTTTTAATTTCATGTACCCAGTGACACTCGTGCTATCAAGACAAATCTAATGAGGTATCATTTATCTAAATCGGTTGCACCGTTGAATAGTTACGAGCGGACATAGGAACGGACATACATACATACATACATACATACATACATACATACATACATACATACATACACGTCAAACACATAACCCTCCTCCTTCGGCAGTCGGGTAATAAATAAATATAAATAGGACAGGACGCCCCCTATTTTTTTTTATGTGACCTACGCAAATGTTCCTCTGGTCTGGTATTGTCGTGTGACGGGTTGTTGAGCTCCCTAAATTATGGTTGAGCTACACAATGACTGATGCATGCGTGCCGTCGGTTGGGACTGGTGTGGACTAGTCCCAACCGACGGCACGCATGCATCAGCGGCAAGCATAGCGGCTTTGAGTAGTCAAAGCCGCTATGGCTCTTTCTTCAAAAGGCCATTTTAGACTTTGCCCTACATTGTAAGGCACATATTTGTTACTATTCTATGTCTGGACTTTAAAACAGACTATGATTCTCTGAGTTTGTTTCGTCGTTTCTTCTCAGAGGTCGTCAGTTAGGAAATGCCGGAGCCATCAAGCTTAAAAAAAATTTAAAATATTGACTAGTTAAACTATCTTTAAATAGATCTTCTATTTACAGAAATAAATATCATTTATCATTTATTTATATCATCATCATCAGCCCATATTTATATAAAAACAAGAAATACGTGATGGCATTTAATTATCCCTTCTAATCCCTACTTCGCTACTAATATTTTAAATGCGAAAGTAACTCTGTCTATTACATTACGCTTTCACGCCAAAACCGCGGAACTGATTTTGTTGAAATTTGCTACAGGGATAGATTAGGCCTTGGAGAAAGACATAGGCTAGCTTTTGTCTAAAAAATGCTTTGGGATGTGAGTGAAACCGCGGGCAATAATTAGGTATAAAGTCCTTATATCACTGATATTTTTAATTCATAATTATTTTTATTGTATTGAAAATAACCGCCGAGAGGGGACGCCCTAGAAAAACTTACACCGACCTTATTGGTGGGGTTCTTCAAAAAGGTCAGGTGCGTAGTACCTACTCGCAATCGGCGTGTGTATATGACAAGATGTATGAATATGATGTGGTATAAGAATGCAAGAATCGTAGCCACTGGCGTACTTAAGTTTCTGCCTACCCCGATGTGAAAAAGGCATGAGTGTATGTATGTATGTATCGAACATCATTGTTCAAGAACGATAATTTAAAAGAGTAACCATGGAGTTTCTTGCCGGTTCTTCTCCATAGGAACCGACCGGACCGGACTACTTAATTTGGAACCGTGTACCAAGTACCAAGATTTGACATTTCATAAGTGCCTGTATATAGTTTATATATGAAAATAAAACTATTATGATTGATTTTAAAAGATGCCTATTAGTTCTCTTCAAAAGTCTGCAACAATTTTCCTTAGCAGATCATGTCGCTGCAGTGAAAACATAGTTTAATTAAGATTAAATACATTTTACTATCGTATACATGTATATACACGTGTACCAAGCTATAAGAGGGTTATTTAGTCAATGGGAGACGCAGCCCCAATGTATTTATAAAACCTTTACTGATTAAAAGTATTCTGCAGTCCCTGGGAAGACCTCTCGGCTTTTGTTGATGTAATTTTTTTGTTAGTGCCACGATTAATCTGTTGTAAGTATCTCAAGTCCCGTTTTTATTTCTAACTATAATATATGAATGAAATAATATTAATTTCGTAAATAAATGTTAAATAATAGCTGTGATAGCCTAGTGATTTGAATTCATATGCGTATTAATAAACAATTAATTATTAGTCGCTTAAACGGTGTAGGAAAACATCGTGAGGAATCATAGGTACCTTAGAGATTATCTCGACGGTGTGTGAAGTCTGCCAACCCGCACTGTGCCAGTCTGGTGGACTATAGCCTAATCCCTCTCAATCTAAGAGGAGACCCGTGCCCAGCAGTGGGACAGTATATGTCGTCGTCCCCGGAGAATAAAATGATAATTGCAAAAAGGAAAAATAAAAAACATGTTTTCGTCGATTGCTCCTTAAATACTGAACCTAGACTGATGGTTGTTAGATTTGTGCAAAGGTTATTTTTTGTGTGTTCGAAATGTTTTAGTAAAACACGCCTAATTATAAAAATACAGATATTATTAAAATAATAAGAATTTAGTCAAAGTCAATCATCGTCTAAGTTGTTTAAAGTCGATTATCATTTTATTCTCCGTAAATCCTGATCAGAATCAAATATTGTACTGTTTACTTATCATTTTATTCTACGAGTTTTTATGGCACGAGTAACGATTATAATATTTTAATATCAGTTTGTTCTCGTAAATATTGCTTTTTTTTCTGTTAAAGACTTTGAATTTGTTTTTCCAATGAAACTATGATATGGTAATAACATGATAACTGCTTTTATCATTATCTAGACAAACATTTTTCACGAGAACATAATTGTATTACTATTTGTCATAATAACAAGTGAAAATACATTGCGATAATAGTATATTAACAGTTTATTCTAGTAATTTAAGGCCCGTGTTAAATCTATGAATAGTATTGTAAAATTTTGTAACTTCGTAAATAACTGTATAAAAATTACGAAAAAAATTGAGCAGATGTATAACCACCCACAGATCCCAAAAATGACATAACACTAAAACTAAGATAATGGCAGTTATCATTTTATTCTCCGGGGACGGCGATGTGTTGATGATGATATAAATAAATGGAAATACATTGCCGTACCAACAGGGTCAATGATTGATACCATTGTACTGTATAACAACTGTGAATATTGTGGAGTATACCTTCCTACTAACTTTGAAAGTAATACTTATTCGAAATAAATCAAATCAAAGCAAACCCATAATTTTATTACATTATTTTATGCTATTATATAATTTATCTACTTATACATATAATAGTATAGATTAAGTAAAACTTTAGAAAAGTTCAACGCAATCGCTCATATAAAAATTGTAGAAAAAAATTGTCTTCACCTTCTAGGGTCCCCAATCTTCGACGAATCTTTTCCGACTTTCATCGAGGGAAAAAATACAAAATTTTAATGATATTTGTGATACTTTTTTTCAAAATTAATACCCATTCGGCTTTTACTATTATTCGTTTCTGTTGTTTTGGACCAAAATTTATTTATTTTCTTCGTTTTTCACATTTGTGGATGCACCCACATCTTTTGGACAAAGTAGACCAAATTATAAGAAACTTTCTTTCTTCAATTTTAAATGTGGCCTTGGATGACCGAGCCTGGCTACAAGCCACGCTCCCCATTCGTTTGGGTGGCCTCGGCATCCGGAAAATTTCAAGTATCAGTTTACCCGCTTTCATATCATCAGTCCACGGTACTGAGAAGTTAGCAAGAGATATATTAGCGCCATCTCTGGTTGACTTTGAGGTACCGTGTTTGTCTGATGCTATGAACGTTTGGAAAATGGCTTGTCCCAGTACTTCTTTACCCGTGATCCCATCTTCCCAGAGGCTGTGGGATGGGCCGCTCAGCAGTTTGACACGGAAAGAACTTCTGAATACGTCAGTCAATTCTGCCGAGCGCGCTCGTCTGATTGCCGTGGGTGAGTGGAAATCGGGTCTCTGACTTCAGGCACTTCCGTCATCCAACATAGGGACTATGTTGGATGACACAACTTTTCGGCTCGCTACATGCCTACGTCTGGGTGCTCCTTGTGTTGCTCCGCATCGCTGTCATTGTGGTGAGTCAGTCGGTAGCCTCGGTCATCATGGCCTGTCGTGCTGCAGGAGTGCAGGCCGCATAGCGCGACATGCCAGCATCAACGACATTCTTCGTCGTGCTCTTGCCACCGCCGGCGTACCAGCTGTTTTAGAACCTAACGGCTTGGTACGAAACGATGGGAAGAGACCAGATGGTATGTCGCTTTTGCCCTGGAAGATGGGTAGGCCTCTGGTGTGGGATGCAACTTGTGTTGACACCCTTACTCCATCCCATCTTCCAAGCTCAGCTGGCTGCGCTGGTGCTGCTGCTGCTGCTGCAGCAGAGACTCTCAAACGGCGCAAATATAGTAACCTAGGTAGCTATATTTTTGAGCCGTTTGGAGTCGAAACGCTCGGGTCGTGGGGTCCGAGTGCCCGTCTCCTTTTCAAGGAAATATCAAGGAGACTGGTTGACTCTTCACGTGATCAGAGGGCTGGCTTGTTTCTAGCGGAACGCATAAGCATTGCCATTCAACGTGGCAATGCAGCCAGTCTTCTGGGCACGTTGCCGGACGACAGCGATGCCGACGAATACTTTGACGCCTACTAGCGTTTATACTTTTATTTATTTCTATTTTATTTTTTGTTTTAGTATAGGTAAGTATGTATATTTAGTATACAACAGCATAAATAATAATTCATAGGCATTCATAAGAATGCGAAAGTAATTCTGTCAGTCTGTCTGTTACGCTTTCAAATTTGATGAAATGTGGTAAAGAGATAGATTATACCTTCAGATTTGAGATTTCAGTACTTTTGTAGTAAAGTACATTTTCTACTTAGAATTAGGTACTTTCGTCGATAAAAATATGTATTCTCGTAACAAGCTTTTATATCAATTATGATATAAAATTTTGGTACTTACATTATACAATTACTGTAAATATACAATTGTATAATGTAAGTACCAAAATTATGTAGGTATTTCTTATTCTAAAGTGCATTTTCTTCTTTTTAGAGCATTTAAATAAAAACGTTAGATATTAAAAATATTTTCTTACGATTCAGTTTCTTTCCCCTTGTATGTTTTTTAATAAAAACATGACCCTGAAATGAAAAGCACAACAAATTAAATGCTAATGCATTTAATTTGTTGTGCTTCCAAAAATATGCTTAATTGTTCTACTTTATAATAATTAGATGCTTAGGTAATTACAACTAAGGACTGACGAGTAATGATGAATGAATGAATGAATTAGACCTTTACCATTCGAAGAATCTAACTATACTACTGTATTTTTATTTTTACGGAATATTGAAATTAAATTTCTGTCGTGTCATATCTTAATGGATCTAAATGTTTTTGTCGTGGAACATTTCTGAATCATTAGCAACTTGCATTGATGGACAATGTTGCTATAATATTAATAACAGGCGCTAGTAAGCAAGTCTTGTTATTATTGTTATGTATTGTTATTTGTTAGGAATTTTAAATTAATTCTTATATTTCTGCATTTAATTGGATTCAGATATACTTATTGTAAAAAACATGTTTTATTTGTGGGAATCGAAAAACTCTGATTCTCGATTATCAAGTTCATTCTAAATTCTAAAAAGTTACGTACTTACGTACCTATTTTAATTTTTATTAACTTAATATTTCACCATTCATATGAGATTATTGAAAACTTTATAAAACTCTTTATTATTATATCACATTATACTTATATTGGTTTGACAAAAAAGAATTAAACGAAGGTATTGTCGGTGCAAACAGCTTCATCCGGTAAGTAGAATTATAGGGGCTTTGAACAGCAAAATGGAAAGGGATAGCAAAAGAAATTCTGTCGTGTGGGAAAAGGAGGGAATAGGCTAGGCCACTAAAGCTTTGTCGAAGGGTGGGTAGAATTACAAGGGGTGACCAATCAAATGGCGAAACATCGGTCTCAAAACCTTGCATAAATCCTAATATAAAAACAACATTTAAATCTTTGATGAAGTGTTATTTAATTAGTACCTAACTCTGATCTGCGTATGCCCATGTTCCCAAATTACAGCTCGGATGACGGACGCAAAGTAATCGGGTCTAATACAGACATAATCCAATTTACTAAACAAACTTAATCATGACTAGCAAAATGCAACATGGCTGCTCCGCCCAACAATATTCTCTTCCATTTCTCCACGGCTCCACGCACAGCCACAGGCTATAAAATCCGGTGTCAAGGTCAATTCAGCTCAGTAGCTTCACTCGTTCCGTTCATTACTCAATCCGTCATTCGTTCGTTGACGCATGCGCAGAGGCGAGCAGTTGTACCGTTTGCCGCGTTTATTCATTCCAGTTCCGACCGGTAGTTAAGACTCACATATTTTTTAACTTTAATAAAAAGCATTTTTAATATTAAAAAATGGATTTCGTTGGCAAGAAATACAAGATGGTCTCTTCGGAGAACTTCGACGAGTTCATGAAGGCTATCGGTGAGTGTGTTTATAGAGTATTATCATTCCAATTCTTCTAGGAAAAAATCGATGTGAATGCCGGCCGGCGCGCGGCGCGGCGCGGCGGCTTGCCCCGCTAACCGTGCGACGACACTTTATATTTGTTTCTCTATTTTTTCTATTTTCACTGTGCTTTTCATAGGTAAACCATATGATTATAAATATTATTAAGTACATTTTCGTTTAAATTCTTGTTGTTTAACTCTAAAAATAAAATTCTAGAAATATCCATCTACCTTCTTAAATTATCAGTACAGTAAAGTACTACTACCTTCAACAACACGAAAAAAACTCATACCGTATTATTTTATGACAATGAAATCTAACATTGAAAACGACCGAAGATAAAAATCACATTTTTAATGCTTAATTTTTATTTTTTATTAAGTTGGTACCTGGATACTTTGGATTTAATTTTGAAGCAGAAATATTTTTGATATTTTTACCTTTTGCTTTTATGCTAATACTATGAAGTGGATTAGTGAGGTAAGGTATATGATTGGATATAATTAATTAGTAAACTGTAGTTAACTGTTATTCTAACACAACACTATTAATTTGGATTATTAACAATTTAATAAAATTTACTTCGTTATATCTTGGTCCGATGCAGATACCCACATACTGTTTTTTTGCAAGCACAATGGTTGGGTATTATTTTAATACCTAAGTAGGTATATAATATGTAGGTATGCTAGTTATAGGCATTACAATTTAGTCGTGCTGTTATGTGCCTACTGAAACCTTGGATGAACAATAACTTTTCAGATATAATGATGTCAGGCTATGTACCTATTTTATTTTACATTGTACCTATGTAGATGGAACTTTATTTCCTTTTGTATGAAGATATACATTTTAGAGAAAGAAATAGGTATTCTATCTCAGGCAGGGATTGAACTTACGTCCCTACGATGTATTTGATATTTTTAAAATGTTTAGCATGCGTTTAAGCTAAATATAATACGTTCCTAATTAAAAAAATCATTTTATGCGATTCCAAGTCCTGCTTGCTTTTCCGTTTATTTTCACCATTTGGAAAAATACCTATGCCCAATGATATAAATTTATTATAGGGGGTACTAGACATTTATTTTATAAAAAACGGGTATCAAATCTTACACTCAAATTTAATTTTCTGAAAAAAATAATACCGAATTAGTAATTTAATTTGAGCAAGAAATCCCTTAAATTCCAAATACATATTTTAATATACCACATAACACCTTTAAAACGGAGCCATATAATTAATCTGATGCACTCAGGCTATAGATATGAAGCTATATGTATATCTGAGGGATAATCCAGCTTATCGCGTTAAACCTACCAAATTTTATTGTAGATACTGTTTATGAGTACGAATTTATTTCTGGCCATGAAAATATAAATTGAAAAATATAAATATAAATTGTTACAAAAAAGACACTGAACCTAACAAGCGTTACGTTAAAACTGGGCATGTTATTTAAACTGATTAAACGTTTTCTATGCCTGACATTTCTCTGCATGAAACAATACGTACGAAACAAGTTAAATCATGTTCATCATCAACCCATGTACTGTCTCACTGCTGGGCACTGGTCTCTTCCCAAATTGAGAGGGAATTAGGCTATAGTGCACCCCGCTGGCCTAGTGCGGGTTCACACATCGTCGAGAAAAATCTCTAAGGCATGCAGAATTCCTCACGATGTTTTCCTTCACCGTTTAAGCGAGTGGTAATAATAATTATTATTAATACTCACCTTATTTCGAAAATTCATAGGTGTGTGCTTTGGATGGATTCGAACTCGAGACCTGTCACTAAACTATCACTGCTTTTTATAGTTAAAAAATCAAGAAAAATAAACCAAATAATGAAAATTACAATTCTTTTTTCATTACTTCAAACCTTAAGTTTAAAATTACCCTCATTTAATTTTAGAAATATCATATAGACGTACTATGCATAAAATTGTTCTCGTCAGAGCGGTTCTGCAGTTTGACAAGTACCTATACCAAAACTAAACGTGATAATTGATTGCACACACATTTTTTCCGACTTCGCTGTAAACTTCCATCATTGCAGTAAATATATCAAAAATGTTTGACGCATAAACTAATGAACATTGCACATATTACCGCATTGCAGAAGAAGCGAAATAAACCCGGTTTCATTATGCTCCCTGTACTGTCTACGTGCCATCCGCTCTGAACCCACGAATGAGTTTTTATAATAGAAAATATTTAATGTACGTGCAGGTTTGTTTTTAATTAAATGAATAGACGTAGGCATTTTTTCTGTGTGTCATTTAGTCATTCTCCGTGACGCCTTTTTTGTAAGAGCTATATCAAGTTAGGTATAAGGTTTTTTTTTATGTAAAGATCTTATAATTCTTCAGCGTAGGTGTCCTAACGAATGCCACAGCACCTCCCATTTTCGGCTCCTTCTAAACAATACAAGCTTTAGTTATTTCACCTTTCTTCTGATTTTTTACAGATTGCTCGATCTCTGTCAGACCCCTTTCATATCTTCCAACTCTTTTAATAACAATACTCTCCTACCCACATATTATTTTTATTCAAACTTGATAACTATTGTAGTAGTAGCTGAAGAGACTTAAGTATAAAACTCAAAACCTTGGGTTATGTAAAAAGGTAAACCGAAGAGCCCTTCCAAAAATATATACATATACACCATAAGTACATAGGATAGTAGGAATCATGAGTATCAAGATATATCGTTACAAAAATGGAGAGAGATAATTTTAATTACTCACAATTACTCATAAAGTTTCACCGGTGCGGCTAATTAATAAAAACGAAGTTATTCACTTTTACTTATAGGATGTGACCACCTGCAATGAGTATGATTATTCAATATTATCGTGGTCCGATAAAGAGTACAAAAGGCCCCTTGTAGTATGCATGGCGATTTAAATGATAACAGTGAATAAGCCCATACATGGCTAATGGCTTAAATTCATACATTCTTTCTTCATGAGTAGCCTTCAATGTTAGGTCAGCCGTAACTTCGGTTAGGTCAGATTAGATAGTAGTATGACTGAATACCAAGAATATGACTTATGATACCTATTCCTTTTCTTTCAGTGTTTTTCCTCATGGCTCATTGCGTTTTTCGATTAACACGCTAGTAAATATTGATTTTGTTCTTCAAAATTCTAGTGGTTCTATTTCTTACCTACTTAGACTTTATAATGTCTATAATTATTGTACATTATTATGATTTTATCATTGAGATCCATTGTTAAGATTGCGCGTTGTCTTCACCATGCAGGTTCCAATAGTTTTTTATTTCATTATAATCCAGCAAAGTTTATAAATAAAAAGTCTTTCAGCTTCGCTGCATATTAGGTGCTCCACCAGATTATTCACTTCCTTTATTGGATAATGGAACAAAAAACTAGACATGTTTTTCACTAGATATTTAGCTCGTTTTTATACGATTCAAGTAACTACAACCATTATAAGAATGACTGAAGGAAATTAGCATACCAAATAGATTGAAATATGTAAAAAAATAAAAACATTTTAGTATCTATGACTATTATATCAGAGTAATTACTGTCAGTTTTGAACTAAACAACAAATACATACCTATATATTTTAATACCCGAAATAAGTACTTAATATTAAAAAATAAATTGACGAGACTGCACTTAATATTTTATAAGATATCGATGTAGGTACATACTTACATTTTTTAAAATTAACATTACTTACTACTCAATTAAAAAGATCTGGGCTAAATAATAACAAAATAAAAATATTTATATTATGAATCCCTCAGGCATTTTAGCATTCAACGTAACAAAATAATTATTATCATTAGATATCATACTTTTTAGTAACATTAATCATCACGTACTACATAATAATAAGTATACATAATTGTCTATGAAATAAACTGAAAAAAAACCACAGATGTGATAAACGTCTTTAAAAAAACTAACAATACAGCGTGTCTACTTTAGACCTTGGACTTGCGCGGACTTTGACTCGAGTCGGTTCGGATAATTGCCAACACCTATTTACACAGCGACAAAGTTGATTTTGTGACAAATAAATACGTTCAGTCTTATCATAACAAATTTGACATTAATAAAAAAGTTTGACGTCAAATAGTATTCATTTAGATTTTTTTGTTTCAGTGTGTTTAAGAAAAATCATACTTATTCCGATGTAAAATTATGTAGAATGCTTTATTCTTAATTTAAAATTCCTGTTAGTTTCATAATTTTACTGTATCTTGTTGTACTGTACAGCGTTTAAATACAAGTATAATTATAATTATTGTGGAATATTTTACATCTTCGTCATATCATACCAAGTTAGCAACAATATTTTGAACACCTTTCATACCTATATTTGGTTGGTTATAAATAGCTGTCGGTGTAGAATAATCTTATCTTATTTTAAATCTATCAATTTCAGGCCGTATCTAAATTTATCGGTTATTATAATTTATAACCAACGGGGTGTGCAAGAAGCCCAGGATAGAAAGTCTTGGACTGAGATATGAGAAGCCTTTGCCCTGTGGGGGGAGGGACACAAAAGAGGCATAAAAAAATACTGTAATTTATTTTATATTCTCTTTTATAGTTATTTTTATCCTCTGTCATACTCATTTTATATTTCATAAATTATTATGTTAAAAATACAGATTATCTGTATTTTCAACTTTATGACGCGTTTTTTGCAAAAAAGCCGTAAACATTTCTATTTCATATTTAGCTGTCATTTGCATTACAACGAACTAAGTAGGACTTGGTACTGTCCACTGATACATACATACACTCATGCCTTTTTCCCATGGGGGTAGGCAGAAACTAAAGAACGCCACTTGCTACGATTCTTGCATACATTATTCGATTCGTCCACATTCATACATCTTGTCATACACACTCCGGTTGCGAGTCAACTGATATTACGTGAAAATTAATATTACAGGGGATATAGAATCCTTGTGGTCAAGATTACGTTACATAGTAGATAGCAATATGTCAATGCACGATCCAAATATTCCAACTATACCTAATACTAATAAGAAACTTTGGAGTAACAAATTATTCGGTTCTTCTAATATTTTTTATCAAACTTTCGTGAGTCGATGAAAAGATTTATGAAACAGATATTATTTTTCTTTAGTGTCATTGGCCTCATAGAATGAGTGTCTTTGAAATAAAATCTCAGGGTTTGATTACTCTAATAAATTTTTGGGCGCATACGGGCCAACAATGCGGGTTATTTTATTTTGAAAGACCTACCGCAACGATATATCCTTTCAATTAATTAGGAAGATCGCATGAGAATATCCACGGCATAGTTGGGCGATTAAGCTCCTATTGGTCGGGCTGTGTCGGGCAATTGTCGTAAAATGGACGACAATCAACTTCAATTGCCGTCAATAAGATGCGAGACGGTTTGTTGAGAGCCGTCCATTTTCTATAACAATACTGATCACCAGTTCCGTTTTCTATTTATGTGTATGCTTGATTTGCCTGCGTTTATTCGATACCGGTCGGAGGTCATTTGACCTCCTCTTGAGATTGTTACTAGTTAGTGAGGAGAAACCCCTGTTTATTGATTTTAGAGGCGTGGTCTTCGCAATGTCTACTATGAGCCTGTTTTATGAACGTTGGGTATGTCTTGTCCGATTTAATTTATAGGGATTCTCTTAGTTTATAACCAGGATGGTTTTGATAGCCGGTAGATAGACTGATTAGGTATTTTTTTTAAGTAGGCTGAGTCTAACGAGAATCTAAATAATTTGAGACCGAACCATCGCGGCTGTAATCAGGGAGTGATAGGCAGAGGTTTATATTTATTTAAATATTTATAGTGATCCTAAACGCGACGATTCGCAGTTTGAGCAGTGTTATTGGGTTATTCTATGAAAATCTCAGCACCAGCTCGGATTTGTGCCCCTTTAATGAATAGGCCCTATTACATGTGTCATAAACAAACCGGCGAACTGTTGCTAGACATTGGTACACTTCTGCCTATCCCCTCAACGTTTTTAAATAGTTTAAAATCACAGTTATGCTTTTGATAATTACCCAGAATGGTAATTAGGTCATTTTTTAAATCGTATTTTAGCAATGTCAGAAGAAGCTTACCTACCTGTAAGAAATGGCTGGCCAAACTACACACTCCAATCGGTCACTGCTACCCTTCATTGCTGCCTGCAATTTTCTCGACTGTAACTATTTTAGGTCGGATATTGCTAGACTAGATTTATATTTCTAGTTCGTTGCATAAGCAGGGCTCTTATGAATAAGTCAGTCACCTTTACCTGTAAATAGATCTCGGAAGATGCGTTTGGCAATGTCGTTTTAACATTGTTTTGACGCCTAATAATTCCTGAATAAGAGACACTTATAAATAAATTACCATTTTCAATGTCAGACTGTTATGCATTGCATCTTATGAATATATTAAGAGTGATATTTAGAAGTTATTTTTAGCGCGCGCTGCATGGACTCCTACTGAGCTGCCTGCATCTGAGGCAAAGTTAAAACCTACAGATAAAACCACACTCGTTTATAACTTCATGATATAAAGAAATATTCTTTCTTTCTTTCTAAATCGTAATCTAGCGTAGTTTTCGTTATAAGTTAACCATGTTAACTTGTCACGAAAACTGCGCTACCTGGCTAACTTGTCAATAAAGTTGTTTTTAGGTGAGGTTTATCCATGCCTGTCCTTTTCACTAATATAAATTTAATGTAGTTCTTTTTTATTATTTGTTTGTGTCCGTACTGCTGTCATGCTCATGAGGTATTAGAATGAGGATAAGTACTTACAGGATAACTATACTATACGCTACAGTTTAAGTTGGTATTTCTTTTTCAAAAACTTAATTACCTTTATTAGATATCGAAGTGGGACGCGACTTATAAAATACATACACATACATACACTCACGCCTTTTTCCCATAGGGGTAGGCAGAAACTAAAGAACGCCACTTGCTACGATTCTTGCATACTTCTTTCGCTTCGACCACATTCATACATCTTGTCATACATACACGCCGGTTGCGAGTACTACGCACCTGACCTTTTTGAAGAACCTCACCAATAAGGTCGGTATAAGTTTTTTTGCGTCCCCTCTCGGCGGTTTCACTGACATTCGCCATATAAATCCTTTTTGTTAGTCGCCTTTTATCCATTCTCTCGACATGCCCAAACCATCTCAGCATATTCTTCTCAATTCTCGTCACTACATCGTCTTTTAAGCCGCAACGTTCTCTTATCACACTGGGTATGGCAGAAGAAACATAAAAATAGAATAAATGCTGTAGAAATGCGTTCCCTGCGAAGTGTGTGCGGTGTAACTCGGAATGACAGATTGAGAAATAGTGTGATTATAAAATACATGAGTGATTTGCAATAAATTTATCATAATACTTCTAAGTAGACACGGATGAGTCAAGATAGTCTCAGATTATCATTTTAACCGATTCAAAGATCAATTGCTGGCAATATGTTGGACAGCCACCCGTTTCCTTTGCCTTAGTCAGACACCAACGGATATGGTCGGCGTAAGCCTACGCAACCGTTTTACAATTCATTCTGTCATTTGAACTTGACATTGCTTTACAAAGATTTATAGAATAACACAATGTTATACTTAATGCTTATGAGGGCAAATGGGTAATTTCAATGCGATGTAAAAGTTAATTGGAATACGAGATTTGCAGATCGATAAAAAGCAAAAAAAATATTATTTTTGGGTTATTCCATTTTGCATTTGCGCTTATCGATCGATGATGACGATGAGTGTCGTGTAATGTATGTTTTTTTTAACTGTCAAATTGTTTAATTGGGTACATTTGTAATGTATTGACAATAATTATACATTTACTTTATCAATAGTATTTAGGGGAACTTAATTAACAAAAATCGGGTACGACATTGTATGCAAATAGGGTTTATGTTCCGTGGCGCAGTAGCAAAGTCCACCCTACAATACTTACTTGTAGACAAATAATATATCTTGTAAGTGCAGAGGTCAGCCGGTATACATTAAAAATAGTTCCCCCCAATTCGTTTCGTCTTTTTATGACCTTTATCATCAAATGATAACATCATCATTATGCAATTAAGTACTTTATTATATACTTATCTTAATATCTATAATACAATTTTTATATAATCCCACGACGACGACCTCTGAGAAGAAACGCGTTTCTTCTCAGAAACGCGTCAGCTAGGAAATGCCGGCTCCATTTAGTATTAATTAATAATTTGTAATAAATGTCATTGATCATGTAACAATAAAAATGTAGGGTAGCTGTCAGTAATTATAACATCAAGACGCCCACCACCTCAGTCTATCCGTGACCATGGACGCTGTAAAGAGTCCGCAACGTCAGGATTAATAATATCATTATAACGCGATAAAATCCGTAAAAAGTATATATTTTATTTCAATGTATATAATATTCACGTAATTCAATAAATCATGATGTTTTTGTGACTATATTAATAATAACTTTGGAAAGTTTAGAAGAAAAGTTGCTCATTTACGTAAATAAAAAGATAAAAAATATGTTATTACCAGTGCATCGACCATTTTATCATGTGCAATATAAGCTACAGCGCTGATACCGAATCCAATGGACATTGAACCTCTATTTATCTCACTGACATTCATTCTTAGCGCCGTTTTATTTTTAAACGTGAATGACGAACTGCGAACGAATGGAACGCCCTCTATTTTTGGGTGACGAAGCAGTGCATTTTCACGCTGCGTTGTTGGTAGTCTGTAGATAGTTCCCACCACCTGCTCTTTTATTAATCTGTTTTTATCCTTTGGTCGTGTCCTTCTCCTGTTAGTAAAAGCGGAGAATCACAATGGTCTAGGTTACAGGCTACGCGATACCTACTCACCAACCATCTCCACCTGCAACCTGCACCTGCTGTCGTTGGTGTCGTGAGCAAGTTTTCATTTGACGTCTATAGACGTCCGTGGCGGTCAAAAGGAAACATATTCTTAATTTTTTTTTAACTTAACTTTTTATATTTATGAAAAAATATAGTCTGTCATTAAGTTATTAGTCACGACAAGAATACAGTCTCAAACATTATTAGCATGAAGTATCAATTTGTCATGTCTCCGGGTTCTTAGCGACAGACGGCGTTAATCAAATATTTTATTAGATATCACAGGTCAGAACAGTTACCTATAGTAAACAATACAATCATGCAAAAATACAGAAGCCAGCACATTAAGCTACCCCAATCTGTCAAATTTCTTTGATAGATTTTCAACTTTAAAACAAAGTAATAAGGTTCAAGTTCAATTGGGAAAATTTGACAGTTTTGGTTAACTATGTGTTATGAATATGCGGACTTCACTTGCGTTTCATAATATTTACTAGCAGAGTGGTTGACCGCACCTGATGTCGTTATTTCTAATTCCCTGGGACTGTCTGATAATCCTTTCTTTGCGGATGCCTAGTTATATGAACCTATAACACATTTCAAGTTTCTAGGCCTAATAGCCTCATCTATTAATCAATGCTGTTATTAAGCAAAGGAAAAATTCGACCGAGGGCCCCGAATTTTTCCTTTGCATGGAAACTTTAAAATCTTAGCATGGAAAATGCCAAAAAATACAAAAAGATAATTAATCAATGCTGATAAATCGATCACCCATTTTAAATACATAGAAGATAGACGGAAGTTGATGAAATTCCCACGGGTTTGATAAAAAGCGATTATCGTGGGTTACTAATTAATAATTAATTTCTTTGCACTTGCAAAACTATCAGGTTATCAGTGTAAGTGTTGTAGATTGACTTGATACTCTTGAAGAACATGATAGGTAGTTAATTTCTTTATATACTTAGGTACCTAGGTATATCTAATCACCCACATCGATGTGTCACACCTTTTTTCTGATCTAATGGAATTATTTTTTCAGACAGATAAGTATCACTCAAACGAACCGACATGTTAACGTGTTTTACAATTTGGTAAGATAAACTGATAAGTATTATCTAGGTAATATTGTCATTTTACAATGAACTTAGGTAGGTAGAAGTACCTACCTTACCTTATTGGCACTCTCGAAAGAAACTAGTTAGGTAGATAACAATAAATCAAGGGCAAAGGAATTGTATTCATTCATAGTTGTTATAGTTCATATTCGATGTCTAAAATCTATAAGTGCCTCTCTATAATTCAAACAAATTATTATTTGATTGACAAAAACTTTCCTCCGTCTGTGTTCCAAATTGAAAAATTGCGCCAATTCAAAGGTCGTCGGCCTTGACGTCACACCACGCGTTACCAACCAATGGCGTTGCGCCGCGCCCACTATTACACCAATAGAAACGCAGAATTGTTTATCGATTCATCTGTGCGTGTTGATAATAATTGGAGGCATGAGATGTGGTACAGGGAACTAACAGATTTTTACAGTGAACGATTTTTGCAGTGTTATTATATACGCCAAATACGGAAGTCTGATAATGATCTATGGAAATATTTTGTCTGTTTGGCGTCATACCAGTCTCATCTAGCCAGGTACATGCGGATGATCATTATACTCAAATTGTAACACGAATCTTTGGAATTCGTAATTGGAGCCAGAATTGGCGGGAAGTTAGTCATAATCTACGTGGGTGGTTAGACTAGGCCGAAGTTTCGCCTAACTGTTGCTTGACTTGCAGAACTGCATTCCTAAGCGTGCATTCCTGGACTGAGCCAATGCGTTGCTCCAGTGGGACATGCCATATACGTACTTACTTAGTGCTTAAGCGTATTATATAGGCCTAACAATACCTACTTAGATATGGAATAGAGTTTACAGTTATTTCTAAAAAACACTGAAATCAAGAAGCAATTTATTTTAATTTAAGACTAGGTACCTACATTTTTTAATGAATCTAGAGTTAATTTTACAATGGTTACTATCATGCTAACTCCATCTTCGGAGTCTTTTCTTTACTAGGTATGTTGGGGTCAGCTTCAAGTCTAACCAGATGCGGCTGAATATCAGTATTTTACACTAAGCAAATGCTATCAGACTTCCGCAACCCAATTTCTGGGTAATGCCGATATCCTGAGGATAGACTGGTTGTCAGGCTTTTTAGGCGTCTGACTACCATTTACAATTGTCATAGGTGTTCGTATGACAACCGGGTCCGACGGCTTTACGTCCTCTCCGAGATACGGGTCTCAACGTGTAAAGAATAGTCACCCATCCACAGACTTGCCGCGACTAGCGTAGCTTAACCTTGCAGATCGGTTGATCTGTTATGATTTATCCATAAGCCCCTTACCATGCCAACTTCCCGTCACAAAATGTCACAAACATGCTTTGTAGATAACGTAGTGGGTAGTATATTTGTTAAGTTTATTTACTTTACTTTTTTTACGTTACTTTGTTGCTTAATATACTAGGTAGGTACTGTTTGTTTTCCCTAATGTATTAAATAAAACCTTTGTCTAGAAAATTAAAGTAGACGGTTAGTACCTAGGTACCGACTACTATCATTTATTGAAAGACGTTAAACAATGATTCGCTTGTAAGTCAATTAACCGGTTGATTATAAACTCAATGCGAAGTTTCTTAATTAGTTAAACGCAAATAGCAAAAGAACTAACACCTATCTGTATTTATGTAGTTAAGTTACTTAAGATCTTGATTTGACTCATTAGTCCAGTGGTCGTAAAGGCGCGCTAGAGGTCCTGGATTCGATTCCCAGGTCGAGATTTGTATTGGGGTTTTCTATGAATATCTCGGTAGCAGCTACCCGGATAAATGGGTCACCATGCAATCTTTATCTCATGTCTAGGTTCTTTAAATGTAAATCCAGCCTCGATCGACAGAACTACTACTATTACTTTTTAATAGACTGTAAAAAAGAGAATATTCTCAATTCGATTTTCGAGACATACTTAGAACACAGCTCGCCATTATTTTTAGGTCCCATGTAGGGGTTAAAGGCAGCGATTCTATTGCCATTTATTTATCCGTGACCGTCAGGATGGATGGACCAAGCGACATACGAGTATTATGTATGGTCTCATGCACTGACTGATGCATGACCATAATTATGCACTGTTTAATTTGCTATGGCAATAGAATCGCCCCCTTTTACCCCTACATGGGACCTAAAAATAATTTCGAGCTGTGTTCTATGTCTCGAGAATCGAATTGAGAATATCCTCTTTTTCTAGTCTGTTAAAAAGTAGGTATAAATAAGTCTTCTGTTGACTGAAGCTGGATTTACAGTTTAAGAACCTAGACGTGAGATAAAGATTGCATTAAAGATAAAATATGTTGACAATGACACTAAGGTGACCGTATGAGGTGAAGCACCTACGTCCTTCAATGATTCATCTGCACTTGATATATTTTATCACTTCTTAGTTATCTCTCTAGTCTTTGTTTTATTCGGATTACCAGGTGCGGTATGCCACAAACTTTGGGGAGGGTCATGTTAGTTAAATACTAGCTGGGCCCTGTGCCACCTGCATTGATCTCGTATATCTTGTTCCCATGGGAGATTCCCAATTGCTCTTTCATACAAAACCTGATAAATACGAACCCAAAAAAATATGCCAATTCGGTCGCGCCGTTCTAAAGTTCTTACGCATGCGGCAATTGATTGTAATGGGTGTTTTAATTGTTTTTTTTTTGAGACGTCTTTTTGTAGTAGGTACGGAAAATCCTTATGGATTGTCCAAAACCACCATTGCATTCGCCACGGCTGTGAGAGACGATTTTGGGACCTGCCAAGGACAGACTACAGACGAAGAATAACCTAATTGTACCGAAACAAGGGGGCTAAAATAGCCACTATGATGACTAATCATATAGGGGTCAATACTGTATTTTAGTCTATTTTTGTCCTACTTGTCCCACCCTTTTCCTGTGACCGGGATCCTAGGGTTCAGTCGGCAGTCTACAACGCGGTTAATTTCAATTAATGTGTTCATTCAGGGCATTCGTTATTATGTCGGCATGAAGGAAGTTTATGTCCAACAATGGATGTCAACCTCCTTGGTAATCAAAACATCCTTCTATTCATTAGGAAGCGTTAATTAGAACCCTATCGATTTGCTAACTTGTTGATTAAACGACAAGTTATATGCGATTGCTTTCTTCGATGCAGATGAAAGTCTGGCGTAGCCTGGTCATTTAATTAGTCAGTCATTTTATACAACTTTATTTTCTATATCATCAACATCATCATATCAGCCAAGAGATCCACTACTGAACAAAGACCTCCATAGACTTCCACAAGGATTCCCAGCAACCTTTCTACTTATATACCATAAAATTATAAAAGGGCCATCAGGTACTCATCATTACGAACAACTTTTACTATGCCAAATTCGCAAAACACCAACTTCTCTGAATGATAACTTCTTGAAAACCATTATGCCGTCTATGGGTACCATGTTTGACTTCAGCTCATATCTATACTGATCTCATTTCGACTAAAGCAGATCGTTTGCAGTCTAGTAAACATATTATTCCTTCTCCACTCGACTTACTCGCTGCTTGTTACGCCACTCTTCATTTCCTCTTCGTATCAGCTTTGTCCGAGCTTCACTATGCCATTCCTTTGAATACCGCAATATGGCGTGATACTCTGTCCATTGATTTAAGACCTTATATCGTTAAGGATAAGATTGAGATGAGATTATAAACCATCAGTCCATTGTTGGTTGTGCCTAGATTTGCACATATTTAGAATTAGTCACGTCCAGCTATTGCGTGTCGTTAGGCTATATCTGGGCATTGTGTGTTTATCGATAGTAAGCACACAAAACTACGTCGAAAATAGGTACCGAAGTGCCAATTAAATTGCTGTAGCACTTTATAGTGGTAAGTGGATATAGTGTTTATCGTTCCGCAGAGTTGAGTAGGTAGTAATTATTTTGGTTATAAAGTAGTTACCAAGTCCCTCTATTTAACAAAAAGTGCAGAAAACTTGGTAATCAATAAGTAAGAAGTACTTACTTAGTCTCAAAAGGTAATTACGTTATCAGGACCCATAAAATTAAATATTCAATAGCGGTTGTCGACGTTCTCCTTAAAGACTTTTTCTATCGCTTCCCTCGTCTTTTTTGCTTGTATTAATTTGGACATAATTATGCATCACAAATCGCAATTTTCTTCCTTCATGAGAATTGCTTGTGGCTAATTATTAACTACGCTAATCGCCAACCAATCTGCATAGTTGTCCGCTGCGCTTGCCCCATCAGTCTGTGGATGGGTTCACACATCGAGACCCTTCTATGCCTCGGGGAGCACGTAGACTTCGGTTCCGGTTGTTACAAGTAGCTCAAACTCAAGGCTATTACATTTTTTTTTCAAGAACACTTTTAGTGATTTATAATAAAACGTAAAGGAAGTTTCTTGTAGTTTCGCATCTTACCTCTCACCTTTAATCTTTGGTGCATCTACCATGACCGTCTCTGCTACCCTAAGATTGTCTGGTAGAAAATGCCTAAGGCATTAAGACCTTTGTACACTTTTTTTGTACATTAACTATAAATAAATAAATAAAGGAACATAGTAACACATTACAATCCATTATTGTACAAAATGCACATAGTTAGTAGTATATTAGTAGAAAAATCGTTTTTATTCTTTAGAGTTAAGAGTTAGAATCATCTAAATAAATTTCTAATTGGATCGGTATAGCCTTATATGGAGCGATTTCCGTTCGATAGTCGCAGGCGCATGCCACCCATACTAATGCAAGTTTATAATTAGGGGCAAAGAAATGTAGCTTCTATTATGGTGAAGTCATTAATTACATATTTCTGTGTACCTATAAAACTATCAGTTTTTCTACCATTTTGAAAGAAAATTATTGATACGCTGCATCACTCATCGGTAATTGATAAATACTATCCAAAACTGTCCAAATTCCAAAATTTTCCCAATTGAATATGAACCTTATCATTTTGTATTAAAGTTGAAAATGAATCAAAGAAATTTGATAGATTATGGTAGTTTGATGTGCTGGTCTCCGTACTAAAACTAATTATATGCATGTATTATACCTACATAAAACTGTTCCGGATGAAATTATCGAGATGGTAGTGAAAACCGCATTAAAATTTGTTGCGTAGTTTAAAATATCTCAGCGTACAGCGGGAGACACAGCAGGACTGTGTTAAAAGTATTAAAAGTAAAAGTAAAAGTCTTAAAAGTACTATGGATAGATCATTATTCCCGTAAAGTAGGATCAAAAAAGGAGTTACACAAACATAAACCATTCAACTTCAATCAAAAAAGTTTTCGAGTGAAACACACTGGAAAGCATAGCGTCGGACGGCTTCCAACAAGATGGACGTCAACCACTGACCTCTATAATTATTATAATGCAGAGGTCAGTGACGTCAATCCAGACTTATTAAAACCTTTTCTGTCCTAGCAGATGACGTTCCAATAATATATCTTGCACATTAAAGCAACGCTGCTTCCCACTCACTCACTGACCTCTATTCCCACTGCTCCAAACACAAACGTCAAATTCAGTACAATTTAATTATTCATCACCTGTTTAAATATTACAGGATAGAGAATAGGTATTTGACGTCTCTAAATGACAACAGAGCGTGCTTGGTGGTTTATTTCAATTTATTTTGCCGTGCGAAGTCTATATCTCCGTCTAACCATGTTTTTGTGGGAGGGGAAAAGGTATAAGCTGGTGGAAACTGAGAATTTCGATGAATTTATGAAAGCTCTGGGTAAGTAGGCTTATCATACACAGAGGTAGTCAAAAATCCACTTTTACCTACTATAATCTGCTCGTCTTTTCAACCTCAACGCAGACAATTGCATACTGCAGCCACATTGCAAGGCAGCTCAGGTGGTCTGAGCTCCTAATGGACACGCTGCATTCACTAAAAAAGCAAATAATAGGATAAATATAGGTAACAAAAGCAGTGTCTATCGAGTTTCTTGCCGGCTCTTCTCCATAAGACCCACCATGAAACCATGCAACAAGTTTTGACTTTTCAAAAGTGCATTGCAATGTGCTAGTTGCAATAAAACATTTGACTTTCACACTACGCAGTGTGGATTTGTAAAAGACATAAACCAATGTCATATACATTCTATCGATACAGGTAGACTTGCCAAACCAATAGAACCTTAGAACACTACACCGTCATTTTAATTCCTCAATTTCTCGTCCCCAGGTGTCGGTCTGATCACCCGTAAGGCTGCCAACGCCGTCACCCCTACAGTGGAGCTCCGCAAGGATGGCGACACCTACAACCTGGTCACCTCCTCCACCTTCAAGACCACGGAGGTCAAGTTCAAGCCCGGTGAGGAGTTCGATGAGGACAGAGCTGATGGTGCCAAGGTGAGATTCAATTACTTTATTTAAGATGCTCAAATTATTCATACACAAATGAAGATGGCGGCTCCATTTTGTGCCAAGGTTTAAGCGGGTGACATCAGATTAGTAGGAACCGAAGTAGACGAAAGGAGAAATAGTTCTTCAAAATATCACCATAGACGAGTGTCGTTTATGGTCACATCACATCACGGTATTTATCATAACTTTACTTGGAAAGCCATATATCTTTATCTCCATATACCTATGTAATGTGCCATAGCTTTAAGCTTCTCAGTTACAATTGGTCCCCGAAACGATTTAGACTTGCAAGGCGGCTAATTCATAATCGAAGCCAGAATCTCGGGCTCAACAGCCACGTTTGCGACTACCAAAATGAGTCGTAGAAAGTTATTGATACGACCTTACTCCGTCTTCCATCTTTCTTGTTTTGCTGCGTAACAAACATGAAAAAAAAATGGTTAGAAAACATTCAATCTGAAGACAGTTATTTAGGCTTCAAATTGTTGGCTGACATAAGTCGACACTTATTGATAAATGATAAATGATGATAAATGATATTTATTTCTGTAAATAGATCTTTTAAAGACACTTTTACAAGTCAATAATAAACATTTTTTTTTTAAAGCTAGATGGCTCCGGCATTTCCTAGCTGACGACCTCTGAGAAGAAACGCCGAAACAAACTCAGAGAATCATAGTCTCTTTTAAAGTCCAGACATAGACTAGTGGTAACAAATATGTGTCTTACAATGTAGGGCAACGTCTGAGATGGCCTTTTGAAGAAAGAGCCATAGCGGCTTTGAGTAGACCAGTCCCAACTGACGACACGCATGCATCAGTCATTGTGTAGCTCAACCATAATTTAGGGAGCTCAACAATCCGTCGCACGACGATACCAGATCAGAGAAACATTTGCGTAGGCCATATAAAAAAGGCTCAAAGCCACCAGACTGTTCAAAGATGATTGATTGATGCAATCTCTGGATAAAAAAGTGGAATTGAAGATTTCATCTAGAATTTTACAGTAAGAACAAGAAGATAACAGATCCATAGAAATTGTCTAATGTAAATTATCACAATTAATCGGAAGCAGTCATTTGAACCTCTGCTGGGTTTATGTTATCTTACTTTAAGTAAATATCTGCCATAACGAAAATTAAACTCAACTGTTTCAGGTAAAATCAGTGTGCACTTTCGAAGGCAACACTCTGAAGCAGGTGCAGAAGTCCGCCGATGGCGTGGAAGTCAGCTACGTCAGAGAGTTCGGACCTGAAGAGATGAAGGCTGTAAGTATCACTCATTTATCTTAGGTCTTCTCCTCCTGACGTGTCGATATGACCTACACGTACCGTGGTGAAGGGTCAATTCTTCTAAAAGAACGGTTGAAGCCAAAATAAGCTTACCTTGGCTTGCTATTAGGCAATATGACTAGAATAATAGTGACTTCAAAAAGGAAGCTGGTAGAAATGGTAGAAAAAGAATAGACTTTTTTTTATACCACAGGTGGCAAACAAGCAAACGGCCCATCTGACGGTATGTGGTTACCGTAGCCTATAGACGCTTGTAACACCAGGGGTATCACTTGCGCGTTGCCGACCCTGTAAAACGAAAGAGGAAGAGTTGGGTTGGCAGTATAAGGGTCAAAGTCCCCCACTGCCAACACAACGTTCCTTCGACGACTACTTACGTAATACAATTCCGTAGTACCCCAGCCCTAGAGGGCTGACCATAAGTTCATTCCGCCAAGAAACTTCTAGAAATCAATAACAATTTTTATCGTCCATAAAAATTGCAAGGATCGTTTTCTTAAACTACAATATGTCATAAACTCGGATAATTTACAAGTTATTTATATGTATATACAATTGATTTCACGTGTTGATTTTACGAATGTCGTATGACTGTTATTTTAATTAGATCTAGCAGGTAGATTATAAATTCGTCATGTTTGTGGCGAATTTCGCGGATCCCATGGCCGTGACTATAGGGCAGGTGAAGGCAAGTGCGATTTTTAGTCGGTATGAGTCCAACATACCCTGCCACCTCCCCGGGTGGCGGAGGATCCATGAGGATTTTCTGTACTATAAAAAAAAAGGTAGATTATAAAAATCTTGAACGTTCTAAACATTGTTTTACAATCCTAGCCTCCAACGTGCTAACCTGGTGCGGTTGAAGGTGGATTTTTCTACGAATATTTTAGTCAACAACTGAATTTCTGTCAGTTTATGGCAAATACAGCAGTCATGTTATAGGTGGTATGTCACATAATTATGTAGACTCAAGTTCATTTTTATACAACGTGTTACAAAATACCCCGTAAAAAATATACCTAATTAATTATCAAAGCCAAAAATTTTTAAGTACAGCTGTCATGTCAGGGAACCAGATTATTTAACAGAAAGGCCTACGTACCTATTTTACCTAATAATTGTCTACTTTAACATTTTTTCTATTTTTCATTCATAAATTTAATGTTGTTGCTCTCCTTTTTTTGGGATATGTTATACAGCGTTACTACGGTTCTTAAATATTATGAATGGACTCGTTATAAGGCCCCATTTAACCTCCTTTCGGAAATCCTCCTATAATAAATAAAATATTTGATGTTCCAGGTGATGACAGCTAAGGACGTGACTTGCACCAGGGTCTACAAGGTCCAATAAACAGCTTCATAAGACTGCGGGGCAGAGCCCTACCTGTGTCTATACTGCACAACTATCGTAACTCTATAAATTATGTTATTTAGGCTACTAGTATCTACGTTCGAATTTGGTTCGTAATCATACGAAATAAAAGTTATTTTTGTACTTTCAGTGTATTTGCCAAAGTCTCTTGCGCAGCCGCGTATTGTCTTCAAGTTTTCAACTGTTGTATAAGTTTTTCAGTGCATATTTAAATAAACGGTTTTTTGTAAATGTTTGCTGTTTATTTTTTCCATAGAAATTACCTGAATTCTTGAGATTTTAGAAGCAACTTTATTTATGCTAGCCTATCATCATTTCTGGCCATTTGAGCAGATATGGATCTAGAAGGGGCTTTACAGAGGCAAGTGCTCCCTGCACTTGCCTCTGTAACGCTGGCTATCCATTTCTCCCCTTTTTCTAGTATATCCAAAGGTTATCTGGTACATATTAGCGATAAGACCGCCATAGTACTCCAGTTTAAATCATGTTATTCTATCTGTGCAATGCTGAATCCGATTTATGGACGGAAGGCAAATCGATATGCTGCAGTTTCCTCTTTGGTATAGTTATTGTCTCACGAAGATCTGTGTTCTCATAGTACCTAATGAACTGACAAATATTTATGTGTGATACTTTACATCATTGGAGGTCTGTCCGTTCTGGACTGTGTCTATTCTTTATGCCGGAACTTGTGCAAATTTAACTTCCCAAATTTTCTTACATCATAATCGGCGTTCAAAGGATGAAAAGTATTGTTTCAGTAATTATAAATATAAGATAATATATCGTAGGTGATACTCCAATACCGCGTAAGTAACACTTTGCTATAAGGCAGCATAACATTGACAATCAGGCCTCACAGCAAAGTGTTTACGTGGTATTGGTGGTACCAGGGCCGGATCTACCATATGGCTTTTGGGGTTCAGCCTAGGTCCCCGTGGATGCAAGGGCCAGCTAAGTCAAGTCAAAGTCAAAAATAGACGATAATGCGAAAGAATCCATAATTTTATTAAATTAAACAGATCGTATGGTTTGCAGCCCTACGAATCCTACGATTAATCAAACCCATTTAATTCAAGTCTACGTTCAGGTGTTGGTACTTCGAACTGACAGTTAAACGTTGAGTAATTAGGTGGGCCCCCAAGTAATATAACCCCTTAACTCACGGTCCGGTCCTGGGTGACACTCCAATACCAATTATAAGCTATCGGCGGCGACGATATATAGAGCTTGAAACATAGGCTATGCTCATACTCAAGAGTTCATATGGAGTCGTACACCGCCAAATATTCTACCGCTAAGAAATAATGTAGCCAGTGAAATTACATAGACCTACAGCTGAGGTCTGCGGATGACAACGCGCTAATGATAGGTACCACTGGTGTCGCTGGCGTCTGCGGTTCAGAGGCGCACCCTAGCGCCCTCTAGTAGGTAAGCGCGCGATTCAAATGGTACCTACCTATGGATACAAATAACAGCACATTAAGTACCACAAACTGTAAAATTTCCCCAAAGGATAATAAAGACTGTTGTTTGGAGATTAAATTGAAAATCGATTGAAGGACAGTTTTGGTTCAGTGCATACTCTGCACAATAGGTAAAGCCGGCTCTGCTGCGGTGGCCGCTTACCATCACGCAGCCCGTATGAACCTTAGTCATCATAAGACTATTAAATAAAATATTATTATGTAGATAAAACATTTAATAAAAACAAAAAGTGTCTGATAGATCCTTAGATTATATACAATCTAACTAAGGGTAGGTAAGAACATCTGTCTGATCCCGCAATCCAGATTGGATAACAAGCAAATTCTGATGATATTAACAACAGTTCTGTTCATACAATACACGCAATACTTTTCTAAGCCAATGTGAGGCTTGAGGTTGAGATGACTAGATGACATTATGACGAAATTTGACATTACAAGCAGGCGGCATTTATGACAGCGTGACTTTTTTTTATTAGAGTGGGACACTTGTGGAATTAGGAAGGTAGGTTTAAAAAATAATATAATTATATTGCCTAATATTAAAAAACAAGGACGTGAACAATTATAAATAAACTGTAACTAGTTGAAAATCAGCGAAAATGGAAATCAGTGAAAACTCATCGAACACATCCGTATCTTGGCCACTGCTAAAAAATCCTTGAGTAATCAGCAAATCCGCCTTGAGGAGTCAAATCTTCAGGGGCATTACTATTATTATGGACCTATACAGTTTTTTGAAATCTTTGCTGTACATGTAATTTTCATTTTTAATCTTGGTGTCACTTTCGACCAAAAGCTAGCATATCATAGTCATATTGTTGATGTTACGAAGGACTCTTTTAAGCGACTTGGTTTCATACTACGAAATGTTAAGGACTTCGATAGCATCGATCCTATTAAAACTATTTTTAGTGCCCTTGTACGCAGTAAACTGGAGTCAAGTGCATGTGTTTGGAACCCATTTCAGAAAAAGTATACTTTAATGCTAGAAAAGGTTCAAAAAGCCTACCTGAGATACTTGTACAAGCGTATTTATGGATATTATCCGTTTATGTACCCTACAAAGTTCTTATTAGGTTGTCTGGGATATAATTCGTTAGAAGTTAGAAGGAAACACGACCAAATAATAACTGCGTGCAAGATCCTTCGTGGGAAGTTTGATGCCTTGGAACTGCACAGTGAATTGTCTCAACTGTTTTCCCCCTTAAACTATACCCGTAACAGGAGACACAGACTGTTCGCCGTGCCCGCGTGCCGAACTGTCACACGAGCACAGTCTCTTGTTCCTCGCACGCTGTTTGCGCTTAACGCTCTCCTGGAGACCAAGCCTGAATGTGATGTGTTTGCGGATGAATGGAAGACATTTTTGTCAGTATGCTTGGAGTATTGTGAGAGCAGTGTATGAATGCTATGTTTAATTAAAGTAAAAAAATAAATAAATAAAATAAATAAATAAATTTTCGATCAATCATATTATTTAATATGATTTAACATTTTTAATACCTATGCGTATAATATTATTATACTTAAGTTTATGGTATATTGTAAATTATTCGCTTAGTTGTACCTAAATTATTTTATAGTAAAAACTGATGTAGTTGTTTATTGTTTTTTTTTTATAGATGATTTGAGTGCGTTTGGTAGCAGCTGACCTGATGGTAAGTGACGATGCTGCCGAGGATGTAGCACGCAAACTCAAATAGTGCCTATTCACTCTCACCTTGAAGGTTCCTAAATAAAAAAGGCACATTATATAAATAAAAACATTGAATGAATGTGGAGGGATGGAGGGGTAGAGGGAGGCCAAAGAAAAGGTGGATGGAGTGTGTTAAAGCGGACGTGACAGAAAAGAGAGTGACTGATAATGTGACGGCTGACAGAGATGAATGGAAGAAAAGGACTTACTGCGCCGACCCCAAATAAATTGGGACAAGGGCAGAAAGATGATGATGATGATGATATAAATAAAAAAAAAACTTGAGAGGTGTCAAGGGACACCCGGATGGAACGAAGTTCCTTTCATTAAAATTTAATAATAAAAAAACCTGTATACACTCAACAATTCACAACGCGCGAAATTCAAATATTGTCATTCACTCAATAATATTTGAATGCTTGTCAACAATATTTGAATTTCGAAAAAAGTGTCGTGACAACTTTTTCGTAAGAATTTTTTCCGTCTAGCCCCCTTTCACAACGCGCGATAAGGAACTTCGTTCCAATATTAGAAAATTGCTAAGGATAACTGTGAAGGGACGAGGTGTGTCACCCGCGCCCCTCTAACTAATCATTAATTATTGTTGTTTGTTTTTTGCTCCCCGAAGTTCTTAAGTAGCGAGCTAGATGTCGCTACTCTACTACTATAGATCTGCTTCAAGTTTCAAATATTTGAAGTATAGTAAATTCCAGAATTGCGCAGTGTGCAATATTTAGCCCATTTTGGGTTTTTCTGGAGGGAAGGGAATTTATTTTTAGTAATTGGTCAGTTTGGTATTTGGCTTTGATTGGTAGTAGGTATGTACAATGGATGTTTGATGAAATTGAGACATTCAATGTAATCGTATTGTACTTTAATAAAATTAATATAGGTTATAGGAATTATCATCAAGCGTGCACTTCGATACGAAACGGTAATTAAATATTGAAGCGAAACAGTGATGACAGTAGTAAATTAATGAACACTGACTGCGACATCTCGTGAATAAAATAAGAATTTCTACTAATACTAAAACAAATAGCAGTGCTACCCGACCCTAGATGGCAGGTATTTCGTTATAAATTTTATATTTTTTTGAACGGCAACAATATAATTATAGTTTATTGTACACAATTAACAGAATTTCACTAAATAGAAAATAATACATTTTTATACTAAAAATTAATATAAAACTCCAACAATAGGTAGTGTATATATAAATTTTAAAACTCCGCAGGTATGAACTGTTTAAAGTCCTAATAAACAGCAGAAGCTTAATCTATTTATCATCTACCCTCAGATTGTTATTCAGTGTCAAAGTAAAACATAAAATTCTCCTTTGACACAATCACTATTCTCGTATGACAGGTTTTAAACAGTAAAATTACAATGGCCTTAGCACTACTTGATCACCGCACGGTTACCTTAACTTCTCAATTTGTTCGGCCTATAGAGGTTTTGCGGGCGTTGCTCGACGCGTCTCGCTGCGTGTAGATCGGTGTTTAGTTTATCCGTGCCGTGATAAAAGTGGATACGTTCGCATTTTGCGGTACGGAACGCGATTTTAACAATTATCGATAATTATACGACATCTGTCAAGTTAAACTATTCCGGAATTCTGTGTAAACGATGAATTTCGTGTAATATTATAATTGAATACAATAAAATTACGATGCCGGTGTGATATTGTGTACTTTTTCGTGTATTGTTAAATGTATGTGGATATAATGCCTGGAATTTGTGATGTGTATTGTGTATAACTACGGTTTGGTGTGTGAGGATTACACAGTTGCTTATTCGGATTAAAAATACGCACAAGTGAGTAAATATTTACATTAACTGCTTACGAAATATTACGCTAAGCGAGTAAATTTTCTATATTTATAGACGTGGTTACTTACTGTTAAGTTACTAAAGATATTTTATTTTAATTTTCTTGCATGTAGGTAGACTGATAGCATCACGAGCAGATGAGTTTGTTTTTTAAAATAAGAACATCTGTACCTACCTTTGTTGTTTTTTATTTGTTGGTAGTACTCGCGTAAATGAATTATCCTGGCATTATAGAAAAAAATAAAAATTATGCTTTTTGAATTTTGGTAGCAAATTAGCAATGAAATTACAACAGTTTAAAGGTATTAATAACCATTATAATAAGTATGTCTACAAATTTAAAAAGCTACCATAATAAAATTAATGTACATAATATAGCCTGTCTAATGTTGTCAACTGATAGTTCAGAAAATCATTTTATCCTTTTTGCATATACCATTCAAGTATACCCAAGTTGGTAAATTGCATTGTAATATTGCACATTGCTTAGTATCCAAAATATCATTGAACAAAAACCTAATGTCTACTACTAAACACTTAACAAAACTTTTTCTGGGCCTAAATACCTTAGCAGGCAAAAACAGTCCTATAGTCATATCCTGGAGTCATGGATCAATAGATTTTTGGAATCAAAGACATATTAAATTTTAATATATGTACAGTAGCAATTAATAAATACAACACCACACTTAATAATGCCATCAATTTGATAATTTTAATTACAAGGAAAATAGCAGGCCATGTATGTACCTACTTAGAATGTAATATAGGTAATTATGTCATAAGTAGATTATTTACAAACAAGAAATAATATATAAATAAACATACCTAATCTAATAGGAACTATGAAGGTTTTATACCCATTGTAATAAAGTATGGAAAGTTAAATAAATATTTAGAAGCTCAAGTACTAAGGTGTAATGAGGTTTCTCTATGAATTGTCAGTAGCAGTTCGGAGCATAGATTTGTGTGCTTGGTTATGGGCAATGGGCTCACCGTTATTACATGGGATTTGAAAAGATACCAGCAGACAACATTATTTTTTATATCCATTGAAATCTTTGTAAGCCTCTTTTTAAACTGATGTCATTGATTGTAAGTATGTAAACATTTTTTTGGATTCCTTACTAAACTTCTAAAGAGACTTTACCTTGTAAGGTTAGTATGAGTCATAGTAAATAAATCAACAGCAAGGAAAAACTGGATCATTATGGTGGTCATGGCAATCAATTATAGACATGTTGAACTAATAATATTGATGCCAATGGTTGATGTATGAGCCATGTATGTATGTAATTAAAAACATTTATGTTGTGTTTGTGATTTTTTTTATTTTATGTAAAGCTACTAATAAACATAAAAAATAATCAATTTTGGCACCTTGGCGGCAAATAATTTGGTTACCATGTATTTTATAGGGTAAATAGGGGAAGAAAGAACATGTACTAAAATTCCATATACTTAGGTTCATTACATTCTTCAGATTTACTGTTTTTTTTTTAATACTTAAATGAAAATTTTACTAACTGCAAGGAATATAATAACAAAATCTTTCAGTTACGTATTTTTAAATTATCACTTGAACACAACAAGTATTTCATGTCTTATTAAACTACATTTTGTTTTATGAAATATCAGAACACCTATTTAAAATATTTGTTAAGAAAAGGTGCTTTGATAACACATAATATCCCTATGTATATTATAATACTATGCATGTGTGATGCAAAAAAGATGTTGATTCTTAGAATTTTTAATTTTCGAGTTTATTTCACTAATTTAAATCGAACTGCTGCTATAAAAAAAATATTATTATACCTTAAATAATAACAACATAAAACGATACTTTAAAAAAAACTGCTCTCCAATTATTTTTTAACTCCCAAGGAGTAAACGTAATTTAGGGAGACGCGTCATGCAAGGGCGCGGGGGAGGCGAATCGATAGCTCGCCCGGCCGCCAGCTGGGTTGTGTGACCCCATGTAGCCTTGCCGTTGACACAGTCTGCCTTGGACGTCATTGACTGAGAATCTTGGATATTGTGAGCGAAAAGGGCTATTAAATCTTCGAAGACCCAAAAGTAGGAATAATTTACGTGTTTTTCAAATGCTTATTGGTTTTCTTAGGTCTTTTTGTCGCAACTTTGATAATTTTAGAAAAAAAAAGTACATGGGATTCTTCAGTGGGAAAGAATAGGATCTATTCATCTAAGTGGTGCGATGGCGTTCAGTTCTATCACTGGGATGTATCGTCATTAGTATCATGATCGTACCTAATAAGTATAATGCTATTGGTTTTAAAGAGTTTAGCACAATTTATAAATTTATTTTAGGACATAAAAACAGTAATACAAACATTCGCTGCTTCTCTCACCCAAGATGTAGAACTTTTCTTTCACTGTGTTGCGGCAGGTATTCATCTTCATGAATGATACAAACCTATTTCGTGTTATTTTTTTTCCAACGGCCTACCCAATGTTTGGATTTAATTATATCATCTTTTTGTATATTTTTGGAATTTTCCATGCTAAGATTTTAAAGTTATTTAGAAAAGGAAAAATTCGACCGCGGGCAGGATCGCGGTGGCTTAGTGGTCATAGCGTCTGGTGTACCTAACCAGAAGACGCAGGTTCGTATCCTGCCCGCGGTCGAATTTTTCCTTTTCTAAATAACTTTAATTATATCATATTTGTACACGGCATCCCGTCAGTTGCGCATTGAAATGTTTGCATGTCGCAGTTTCGCTGTGTTGACCTAGTCTTGGTACCTACGTAGATTACAGTAAATATTTGACTAGTCAAATAGTTGTACGTAGAGATAAATAGTTGTAGAATATTAATTAAATTTAAATTGTTGTCAGGAAAGCTACAGAACAATATGAAGAAGTTTTATACCTAGCCCCCTAGGTATATTATGTATATTCGTAATCATACAAGGAAGTAAAATACTTATAACTATTTACAAATACTATTATTGTATTTGTATGATTGTATGGCAAGCTTTTTGTCCATTCAAATAGACGTCCTTGAACTACTGAAATGTCAAATAAACATTTGACTACTAACGTTAACGTACTAACTACACGAAACGCTTTTAGGTATTACAAAAAACTAGGTAATAAATAACCGACGGCCGAAAATAGAAAGCGAAAATGTAATTTTGCTATTGAATTTTTTTATCGATAATTTTCGTCGACGAAGCTATTATATAGAGGTAAGTTATTAGTTTAGTAATAAAACCATAAATAACCAAGAATAATATTAGAGGAAAGGAAGGAAATTTGTACAGAGTGAAATTTCTTGTTAAATAAAGTCTTGGAAATCCGTTTCCTCTTGTTTAAAATAACGTGGGGAGGTAAGTAGTTTTCGTGTTAACCTAAAAAAAACAAGCACTTTATTTCCCTTTTTTGTTTTTCGGTCGCGATTTTACGACACACGTCTATTCCGTTTTGCCCCTTCCTACCCTATAAAGGCAAAGATTTATGAATATAGCGAACGTAACTAAATTTTTGAGCAGGGGAAGAGGAGGACTTTTGGACCGACATGACAGCGCCTTTCTTTATTTTTTACACGTGTCAAGAACCTTGAATGGTCAATGATAAATTCAAAGTCACGACTGCAGAAGCGTGATTGACAATTAAGTTACTTAATGGATAAATAATTTATTATAATTACCTAAGTAGTAATTACTGAAAGGTATTTGAATGACCACTTGTTTAAAGAGTAAGATCTTTGACCTTAATATACCATAATCCACTTTTACTTTTTGGCAGCTAGTATCATGGTATCTATACTAACACGCCAATGACATCGATTAATTAATCAAATTATGTAAGCTTGCAAAATAAAATTCTGTATCTATATATCAGATATAGGTTTAGGTGCCTTTGCAAATATTATTCTTCACTGTCATTATTCACTGGGAAAAAATGGTTTGGTCTACAAGAAGAGAAGGTAAGTAAATTCTTGCATCATATTTTTTTCAAAATGCAAAAGATTTATTACCAAATATTTGAGAATATTATTTATACAACGTGTTACAAAATACCCCGTAAAAAATATAATTAAATATCAAAGGCAAAAATTTTGTCAGCTGTCATGTCAGGGAACCAGATTATTTAACAGAAAGGTCTACGTACCTATTTTACCTAATAATTGTCTACTTTAATAGTTTTTGTATATTTCATTCATAAATGTTGTTATTTTCCTTTTTTGGGGGTATGTTATGACAGCGTTACTACGGTTCTTAAATATTGTAAATGGACTCGTTATAAGGCCCCATTTAACCTCCTTTCGGCTTTACGGGGAGTTTTGTAATATGTATACATATATGTATACACCCTAAAAGCCTAAAAAGCGGAAGTAAATTTTTTGTTTACGTTTTCACTCCTATACTGCTGAACCAAAGTTGATGACTTTTTGTATAGAGATAGATAGAACCTTGGAGAAGGACAGAGGTCTTTTGTGTCAAAAGTGGTCTTTTGTTTCAAAAATGTGCGACTATACTGCGGTCCGGACAACTGCTAGAAGTTTTATATTCGTCATACTTACCTAAATTGCAATAATAAAAACGTATTAACATTTAATTATTTTTGTTTTGATCGTGAGTAAATATACACCAAGAGCGTCATTGATTTTGAACCCGCATTAGACCATATTAGGCCAGCATTGTGGACCTTTCATCGGGTTATTCCCAGTTGTCCCCACCGTCTTCGTCACCACTGGTGACAAATGGGAAAAAAATTCCCATTTGTCACCAGTGGTGACGTCCCCAGTGGTGACAAATGGGAATGTCCACTATTTTTGTTCCCAGTTGCCACCAGTGGTGACAGATGGGAAAACTAAATAGATACGTCCCCAGTAAGGCGGGGCTAGAGCTGAATATATAGTGATGTGAATTCAATTTTATTTCACTAATTATTTTAATTAGATGATATTTATATTCTATTATAAAACGAGAGAAATAAAACTTTTACACGTCATTTTTTAGATTTAAATTGTTTCAAGTTTTATTGTGCCAAGTATATTCGTTCTTGTTAACTCTTGTATAATTAAACATAAGATTTACAACATAAATAAACTCTTAAAAAATATGTCAACAATTTAATAGAATTTTTCAACAAAGGCCGAAAACTTACTTTTATTTTAACAATTCCTTTACAGTTTTGTCTGCGTTTGGTGCATTCCCACACAATTAACCCACTTTTATGTTTCCTTTTTATATGATATCCTGCGCGAAGCATAATAGTTCCATGACGTCTTTTTATAAAAACTAACGAAACTGCACCAGAACTGCACGACGCACTTGACCCTGACATTGTTAGGAATGTACTGATCAGTGTGACGTCACTGATCTACGAACTGACAACAGCATAGTGGAGGGGGGTTTATCGGCAGGATGGGAGTGCGAAAATTATTGTAAATGTGTTGTAATTAAGTATTCACTAAGTGCTATTTTATGACAAATTTACATAAATAGACGTCATTCCATGTGTTGAAACTATGAAAAAACCTAAGAAAATCGTTTTACGTAAAATAATTATCTGTAATAGTTGTAGTACTAAAAACTGTACTTATGCAGTTTTAATTTCGATTACTATAAATATTGTGATTTATAAAAATATAATTATGTCTTCCAAGTGACGTGTAAAAGTTTTATTTCTCTCGTTTTAATGTACATTTTATAATAGAATATATCATCTAATTAAAATAATTCGTGTCAAAAAATTGAATTCACATCACTATACACGATGATTTTGTAGTCGTTTTGGAACCGAAAATTTTAGACTCTATATCAGTAATAGAACCTATTAAAATATAATTTAAATTAAATAAAAATATATTATTTTATTGATTATTAAAAGTAATATCATATTCGAACAAAAAATGAGAACTCATGATAATTCCACTCAATGTTACGTACTACGATCACTACGATCGATGTCATTCAATGTTACACACACAACACTAAGCGGTAAAACATGCCTAGACACGTTATCCGCCCATTGGATGCGGCGCGGCGCCCGCTGCCTACAATCCACGCACACAGCTGTAATGTATTATGTACCTACCCCTAGTAACAGGCTGCGCGGCGCCGGCGCGGCGAGCGCTCTCGCGTCGTCGCGTCGCCCGCGCCGCTCCCCGTTAACCACCCCGCACGGCCGCACCCGCCAGTTCTGTTGCAACTCGCGCGCGATAAAGGTTGCATTTTTTACGTTTTACGTAGCCACGCGAAAATGAGTCTTCAGTATGAATATTCGAACGCGGAGTAGGTACTTGACAATGGTTCAGCTGTACACTGTTACTAGTTACAATTTGGAAGGCCAAAACTGAGGCCAAGCGGTTGTATTCCCGGCCAGAACATTTAAAGGCGCTGCGGCTACGAGGGATTGAAAGTCCTCAAGTACCTTCAACCCCTACCAACTTGGCTGCAACCCAGCGCCTTCTCAATCATGGACAATTCCGTGTGCCGGCTCACGCGCAAGGTCGAGGGCGCCTAAATGACTCGCAGGAGAACGAAGACGCTATTCTGGAGTAGGTACTTCGAGCGGGCTCCGCGGCGAAGCACGAGAATGGCGGCACAAGAATTTAATGTTAGCTAATGCTTTGTATGGAAAACATTAAATAATAATGGCTTAACATCCCTATAAGTTCCGTCGAGCTCCCGTCATCAACAACAATGATGCACCGGCAAGAACTGCCCTATGTCAGCTGCCCGGCTCGTTATGCAAGTGTTGTGCGTGCTTACCCAAACAATCAGTTCCGTGATCGATGGATAGGCCACGTCGCGCGGCGCCGGGCGGCGGTCCCGTGGCTTGCCCACCACGGAGCCCAGACTTAACGCCCCTGGATTTTTCTTGTGGTCGGAAATAAAAAGACTCCTTTATACCCGTGAACATAAAAGTCTTAACGAGTTACGCAGTGCGATAGTGGACGCCTTTGATAAAGTGAAAAGTGATAGGCTAAAAGACAATAGCATAAAACGGGCACGTTTGTGTATTTAACGCGGCAGACTCCATTTCGTGTACTTGCTTCGGTACAGGGAAGTGTAAACAATTTATAAATAAACTTTTAATAGGTAAGTACTTAGCTATGTACATAAGTTAATGATTTTGTAAATAGCTCAAATTCCAAAAATCCAAACGCCTGAAGTACCTACTCAGTTCATTGTCTCTCTGTTTCTAATTATTGATACCTACAGTAAAATAAAGATAAGTTCAATTCAAATAAAGTATTTCTGCCGGTCCTAAGCCCGTGTAAAGTATGAACGAGAAATTGGAGTAGGTACAATTTACGTAGTTGGCGTGAAAATGTTGATGCGCAGCGGCTGTGCGAGCGACTGCTGCGCCTGTCGCGGGTTCGATCCTCGCTCGGAACAAATGTGTATGATCTGTGGGTGAATGTTCTGGGCTTGCGTGTTTGTGTATGTGAAAATTTATGTTTGTAAATGCACCCATGACACAGGAGAAAATCCTAGTGTTGGGCAACGTTTTTTTTCTTAAATAAGAACTACGATAAAACCTACCTACACACAGTCTTATTCTAATTTTTTTAGTAAGAATGTAGGTATTACGTTCGTGTCCCGTATCAGCTGATTCGCTGGGCGCCATACTTGTCCTATTTGAACTGTGATCCTAGGTACCTACCTAACATCAAATTACGTCGCTATCTGCATCGTAATGCAATTTATTTTAATAATAAAATGTACTTGTCCAGCTACTAGCTATTAAATCACGCGTAGTAGGTACTCAGACGGATCATCCGACCGTCCGTCGCTCCCGTTGCTGTAGGTAGGTGACCAGCTGATGAGCTGACTCGTACCGCGCCGCGCCGCCGCGCCCGCGCCGCCCGCCGCGCATCATTGATAAATGGCAAGCTTGAGACTGAGGCGGTTTAAGAATGAAATATTCGTGCACTACTACGAACAAACTCGAACAAGTGAAATTTTTTTTTGAAATGCCAACTTTTTTATTATTAGCTGTACAGTCAACTTAATATTTTTTATTTGTACTACTAATTATCCTAAGTTACCACGTTGCGGTTCCAAAACGACTATAATTTCACGCTGTATATTCAGCTCTAGCCCCGCCTTACTGGGGACGTATCTATTTATTTTTCCCATCTGTCACCACTGGTGGCAACTGGGAACAAAAAGAGTGGCCATTCCCATTTGTCACCACTGGTGACAAATGGGAATTTTTTTCCCATTTGTCACCAGTGGTGACGAAGACGGTGGTGACAACTGGGAATAACTCCTTTCATCGTGTGGCCTAATTAATCATTCTCAATCTGAGAAGACTATCTGTACTCAGCATTGGAACCTAATGACCTTATTATATTCAAACTCATGCCTTTTCACATGGCTTAAAATACATTTTATATTTTATACTTCTATCAAAATAGACATACCTACTTAATTGATATTTCTTATGGCGGCGTTTGTAGAATTGCAATTTTTCCTCTTAAAAATAACGAAATGTATTGTAATTCGGACTTTTTACTTGAAAAATGAAAGTTCTCAATTCGACAGTATTTTGTGAGAAAATACTTCCAAATTGATCCGTTATAAATTTGGTTGGTCTAACGATCCGTTTTGAAGATACACCACAAAATGCTTTTACAGCATTCTTTTAAAAAAAAAATAAGTATTTAATGGTATTGAATACCATTAGATACTTAATTATTAGAAAAAAAGACAATTTATTAGAAAATACTAACCTCTTCACTCATGTGCTTATTTGAAAAATGATAGAACTAAATTTTTTTACTATGTCCTCACAACCGCAGCGTACGGAAACGCAAACCCTAAACCACAATGTGGCACAATAATGTTCCACTTATGGACTAGTTGGTGCATAATGCGGAGTATAATGACGTCAGTGCGCTCCGCAATGTGCAATGCACATGTACTGGTTGACATTGGGATCGCGCTTTGTGAATGTACTCCTTGTGACAGTACGTAGGGAAACTTCATTAAAGATAGGTATTTTGTTAGTTTCGCCGTCTATCTTTTGTTTTGAATGCTCATTCAAGTCTGTTCTTCTAGCGAGGCAAAAACATCGATACTTATTTCGATGACTCAAAAAAATACGAAGTATTTCGAGTGCACATTTTTTTTCGGAGTACACAAGCGAAATTATGTGTTGTATCATGCAAAGGGGAAAAACTAATCAGCCGTAAACGTCGCCAAGTTTTGAATTTCGGTACTTTTATGTACCGCTTCCACGAAGCCAACTTTATGTTAAATAAGTGTATTTTTCGGTCTAGACGATTAAATATCTGATTACGATCTGCAAAAAGTTTTAACGTAGCTATTATTAAACCGTCTAGTCTAGTTAAATTGGAATAAAATTGCGTTTATTGCATTGGAGAATTACATTACGTAGTCTACATTGATGAAATATCACCATTTAGGTGTCATATTCTGTATGTGATTGTATTTTTTTATACCAACCTTTCTTTTTCCTCTGAAATGACTTAAATAAAAGAAGCATAGGTATATATAATTAAACAGCTGTTAAAGGAACAACCATTTAATCAGCAATTATGTTTTGAAGTACCTAATTAATTCCACCTCAGCATTATTTGGAAACCTAGTAGGCAAATTATTGAATTATTCAATACAAAGCTGGATAAATCTTAACCAGTACCGGTGTGTACAAAGTCTTCACTTCATAATTTGCCTACTAGGTTTCCAAATAATGCTGAGGTGGAATTAATTAGGTACTTCAAAACATAATTGTTGTATACCAAAACTTATAATTTGCATTTCATCGTATGCTGAGGGCAACAACAATGTAATTTCCATGACATTTGTGCACATGTCACAGAGCTTGCTCAACACGTTTGGTCTAGCTTAGTCTACCTATACCAAAGTGGGTTAAATTTACGTGTTGAAGCGCTATTCCGCTGTCTAATTGACCTACTTCCAATAGAGCTCTTTGTTATACTGTGTCCCTTTTGTGTGCCAGAGGGTATTAAAAGGTTTGTCGTGTTAGCTTTTTATTCAGACTTTTCCTAGTCGGTTTTTCATTTTATACTTGTTGGACGTTTTTCTCCTGACGTATGAAAGTATCTTTAATTTTACCGTGCTATGTTAATAATAAAATAATGCAACAGCTGCGTGCAGTTAAAAAACCATTTTAATTTCACTCTCGCCGTATACTGGTTATTCTGGCTGTTATTCTGCATTAATGAGTATCTATCACAAAAGAGAGCTTTTGCAGAACAAAAGAGAGTGATAGAACTGATAGACAAAGACCTTCACAATTTGCTGTCTTATAAGTATTAATACACTTTTTATTTTCATTTTAAGTATGTATTTAAAAAAAAAAGCCGTCTGAGAAACCCAAAAAAAAAACAGTATTTTACTGAGAACATAAAAATATTTGAATTTTACCGAAAACTAAATTTTACCGGCATAATTTTACCGGTTTTGATCCCTAGTAGAGAGTCTATCTAAAACATCGTCGTTGTAAATTATTACCAACAGAGTTTTGATGAACGTGATAAAATATTTCATTCAGTAGAGTGGGTGTAGGTAAAGTGAAATAGCTGAAGCGAACGTTTAGAAAGTCTAAAATTAAGTTTATTACCCTACTTTGATGAATTACTCGCTGCAATAAAATTCAGTTTATTATTATATTACGAAGCATAATTTTAATGTTCTAAAACTCAGTATACTCAACATCACAATTAATCGAGCATTATATTTAGTTCCAAGAGTGATTTTTAAAATGTAGGATAAATTAGAAAATATCCATCATCATCAACCCATATACTGTCCCACTGCTGGACGGGTCTCCTCTCAGAATAAGAGGGATTAGGCTTTCCACCACGCTGGCCTACTGCGGGTTAGCAGCTTCACAAATCATCGCGAAAAATCTCTTAAGGTATGCAGGTTTCCTCACGATGTTTTCCGTCACCGTTTAAGCGATTGACAATTAATTATTAATACGCACATGAATTCGAAAAGTCAGAGGTGCGTTGCTTGGATTCGAACTCGAGACCTTAAACTTGGCAGTCCAATGGTCATACCACTAGGCTATCACTGCTTTAGAAAATAGCTTGCTTAGAAAATATTACTTGTACATAAAATACTTACAATATTATAAAGTCAGATCAAATTAACTCTACATAATTGCTAGAGCTGATAATTAATTATTCTGATTTTGATAATTGATTTGTAAATTTCATTTCATAGAAAAGAACATCATTATTAATAAACTGTTGATTTTTATTAGATGTTAGCTGTACCTATAGCATCTGTGTCAGCCTATGTTTAGCCTGTTTTTTTCTATTAGTTATTAAAATATTCGTACCGATTACATATATTTAATCTGTATTTTTTTAACAGTTTCATCTCTAAAAAAAACTACCTATCTAAAACGTCGTTGTAAATATATGTGCTTTTGGTTTAAACTGTTTAAAGTTTCCGGAGGATTATCTGTGGGTATACCTATTTTCTCTGAATAAAAAAAAATGTCAAAAAAGCGCATGAAATCAAAGTCGTACTTGGCAAAATTAAAAGGATTTTACCTCATTTATCTAAGCAAGGTTTAGAAGTGATCTTTAACTTAGGGTGGGTTTGAATGATGCCCGTAATTTAAGTAATTAGCAAAACCTGCATTGCGTCACTTGCATAGGTACCTTTATTTTATTAAGTAACGACCTATTGCCAAAGTAATTTTGGTTGCAGTAGGTATGTGTCGTGCGGTTTCAAATTATGTTTTTGACTATCCTTAGGCTTTTCCTATCTGGGTCTGCTTCCAGTCTTAACCAAATGCGGCTGTATATCGGTATTTTACAAGAAGTTACTGCCATCAGACTATCGCAACCCAATTTCCTGGGCAATACCGATATCATGAGGATAGACTGGTTGTCAGGCTTTTTGGGCTTCTGACTAACGATTCTCATAGGTGTTCGCATGACAGTTCAATTAGTATGCGAGGAAAGGCCCCGATAATTGGAGGTGGTGGCGAATTTCACGGATCCCATGGCCATGAATATAGCGCAATTGAAGGTACCTGTGGTTTTTAGTTGGTTCGTACCAACTAAAAACCGACATAAAACCGTCAATCACCTTCCCGGCGGACCATCCAGGAGAATTTTCCGTACCTACTATAAAAAAAGGCACGAAGTGGTCTCGAGCTGTTAAGAATCTATCCCCAAATTGATTACGGCTAGCGCAGCTTATACTTGCAAATCGGTTGAACAGCGTAGTTATGCCTGAGCCAGAATCGCCTTTATCATGTTCGGTAACAATGACGTACCTAAATAGCAAAACTCTCCATTCACACAAACGAAACAGCTCCATTTTCCTAGCACCGGATGATACTAATTATTACTAGTAATTCTGTTGTAGCTACCGTTTTGTTTAAAGTTCATTGTTTTACTAACCTGATTGAATTATCCCGGGCTGTATTTATAAGTTTGTTAGCTGAGCTATTTTAATAACGCTGCGACTCCTGGGATGAATGAAATATTGAATTCATTAGAAGAGAAAATTCAATTAAATTTGTTTTTATATAGACTTAGAATAACTATGCTGTTCAATCGATCTTCAAGCTTAAGCTGTGCTAGCCGCTGTTATTCTGTAGATGTTTGTCCATTCTTGACATATCGAGACCCCTCCGTGCCGGGGCATATGTAAAGCCTACGGTCCCGTGAACACCTACGACAATCGTTAGAGGTAGGCAGAAACTACAAACATAAAGTATATTCTCAGTAAATCGGGATTGCCTAGAAATTGGGTTACTGAGGTCTGATGGCAGTCGCTTCGTGTAAAATACTGATATTCAGCCGCATCTTGTAAGACGGAAAGCCAGCCCTTACATAGTTGGGAAAAGGCTCGGAGGATGTTGATGTCAGTTGTATGGAAAAGTTCCTAGTTCCTCAGATGACCGGTAGAGGCGCTATAGAGGTTTGCCATATAAAATATTTGACAGATACGCTATAGGGAATCGCTCACTAAACTCCTACTTTTTATAGTAGGTACGGACAATCCTCATGGATCATCTACCAGGTCAACAACACGCTTCAAAGCCTTGATCATCGTCGTGGGGTGGCAGGCTTGTCGGTCTTCTACTGGATACATTTCGAGAGTGTGCGTCAGAACTGCACAATCTAATTCTGCCATCTCCCTTTTACCATCAAACAACCAGGCAAACTGAAAAACGATCCCGTATCGCGGTGGAAATTGGAAACCCGCCCTAAGCGTTTTGCCTCGACGTTCCTTATTCGTACAGCGAGGGAATGGAATCAGCTGCCTGAGTGTGTTTCCTGACGTGTACAATTTGGGGTTTTTCAAGTAACGAGTGAATAGGTATCTTCTAGGTAAGCGTGCTACATCTTAGACCACATCGTCACTTACGATAAGGTGAGCTTGTAGTCAAAAGCTAACCTATCTCTTATAAAAAAAACCTGATGATGAGAGATGGAGATGGCAGGCCATGTCGGACTCACTTGCCTTCCCTTGCCCTATACATAATATAATAATACGGTTATTAGATTCGTGAGTTTGACCACGACCGTGACAGGAGTAAACTCCTACTTAGGTTACTGATCTATTTCAAGAGACCGAAGTAGATACCTTATTAGCAATCGGCTATGATCAGCTTACGAAAACATTACTCAGTTCGCATCCACAGTTTGCCGGTTCGTCACATGTAATAGGGGGCGAGTCTATTTTATATTTGACCCTATTTCCCATATTTGACCCTATTTCCCATATTTGACCCTATTTCCCATATTTGACCCTATTTCCCAAAAATGCTACTGAGAATTTCCATTGATACTGCTCGACCTGGGAATCGAACTGAAACCGAAACCCCTAGCGTAACAGTCGACCACTAGGCTAATGAGACAGTTGTAGCCAATTTGATAAAATTTCCAAAAAGTTAACCAATGATTCTTTAAAAATTCTTCAGACCCATTTCAAACGATTTCTACAAGCAAATCGCTATCATACGTTAGATATGCACATCTGCATGCAATTTGTGGTTATAGATCAACTGGTGTATGATCATTTTGATGCAAATACTCGTATGTAGATGTAGGCGGAGGCGCGGGTCTTAAATTGATGACACATGCAATCATCGATGGAACATCGTTTCGTGAATGTGGATTTGGAGAAAACCTGCCTCAGAGGCCAGGGGGCTTAGACAAGTGGCAATCTGACAATCGAATCGACGAACGAATAGAAACAAAATGTATGAGAATGACATCTATGATCGCCCGATTTATCGAAAGCTTATGTCATTTCCATACTTTTTGTTTCTATTCGTTCGTCGATTCGATTGTCAGATTACCACTTGTCTACAGGCGCAGTTGTCTCAAAAAGATTATCACTCAAATGCATTTGTTTTTAACTATGTTAGTATTGTAGGTATCAAATAGTCTTCAAAGGTTCCAGGGCTTGAGTTGGACTGGCCCGACCATAGGAATAAGCAAGAAAACTGCTCTTTTATTCAGTACGAGTTCAATTTTGGCGCAGCGGCTAAGCGAATAGACTTCTGCGCGACGGACTTGATCCCCAAACGGAACAACTATTTGTATGACCTACATGTGGTTGTTCCGGGTCTGGGTGTTTGTGAAAGCTTGTGTTTGTAAACGCACCCACGATACAGGGAAAATCCTACTTACCGCCTCCCCCTAGCGACAGATGATCCATGAAGATATGTATATAGTATACGTATACCGCACTATAAAAAAGGTATTACTAATGTAATTCAGTATTTAGTACCTACTCAATAAAAATATCTTAGGTTTAAAACATACCACTATTCCTGATTTTCTTTTTTGACTTATCGCGATTTTTCTTTTTCATGGCATAATTGATGCGTGAGTGATCAAGAACGCCCGTGTATAACTATGTTCATAGTGATCATTTGTTTAAACACGTGCTTAGGAGTACCATTCAATGCTTCTCGTTTATAATATAAAGTACATAATACTGCAGACTAAGATAACCCAGTTTGTGAAGTCAGCTCTCGATAGAAGTGCTCCGTTATTAAACGCCTTGCATTTCTTTGATATTGCATTTTTCTTTTCAAATATTCTCATCGGTTTCTTCGTCCATTTATTTCTTGGAGCTAGCTATGTCTGTTTAAGTAAATGTGATATCTCTGGATGGTTAAAGATCTGGTGATTTCCTAGATCCTAGATCTTTAGAATAATAAAATTGTTAAATGATATAAATTATTTCGCAAATCAATCAAGTAAAAACGTTTTAGAGAGTTTTGAGAAGTGCATTTCAAGCTGCAATATGTGTTAGGATGGTTTTGTCTAACTTGGTGAGTAGAATAAATTTATTTATCTGTATTTATTTATGCAACAACAAATTTATTCATAGTAAAAAATATACGTAAAACCAGGATGAAATGAACTTGATTATCAACTTTTTATAATAGTATTCTGAATAGGAAATTACTGCTATGAACACCATATTGTAGTCCGGATATTAAACGACTTACTACACTTCCTTTCTATCGTTTCGAGACCGTCAACGTGTCTGTTGTATTGTAAACAAATTGTTTAAACTTCCGTCGCCGCTGTAACCTAATTATAAATATTTTTTATGACGCTTGTAACATTATAGTTGCATATTTCCATCGCGAGTTACAATTACGTAATGATTTCTCCAAACGGCAGATTCTATTCATCAAGACATTTGGTAATAGTTACTTTCTAATAAACAATTGTTTTATTAACAGTTCCCCAATTAAAACATTTAAATTTTCCCGCCATGTTCCCAATTTAGAATCAAGGGACTTCCTCCATTTCTCATCCTCAATAAAAAACCCTTTTATAAAGTCATAATAGACGGGGAAATTTGCGCATTTATAAATGAAGCTATAAACTTTCAGAGTAGCTCGTTCTAAATACAGTTTCCGCTGTTATTATAGTACATGTGAATCACACTTGTTAAATTGGATGGAGGATAGTATAGCGAGTTTCATTGGCCCATGAAAACAGCGAAGTATTTTACATTAAATTCCTTTAATCGGGCAGGAGATTAATAATAGTCACTAATTAAGTGTTGACTGGGTTTTGTAATGCTACTTTTTGGATACACTGCTTTCACTGAGAGCAGGCCAACATAACATAATATACTATTGCCTTTTTTTTTTGTTGCGAGGAAGAAACCTTTAAAAGGCTGCGGGGTGTGTGGAATATTTACCGCACTAAACCTTGGTGGCCATCTTCAACTCAATATTGGGGGGCTCGGGGAACTAAGTATTCTTCCAGAACCCTTCCTGTGTCATGTCTATCAAGGCCCTTCCCAGGGAAGGCCCCTCTTCTCTATCCCATCCCTGTGCGGGCGGCTGACTTGCGGAGTCCGCCGTCCAATAGGCGACGCGTGTAGTTAATACAAGCGTGCCTTATTGTAGGAAGCGAAGAGAGGCCTCACCTGTGAACCCCTTCACAGGTGAGGTCCAGCAGGGTTGGACCACAGCGTGTTACGGTCATGGCGAATGTCACGAATCCCATGACCGTGACACACAGGGCAAGGGAAGGCGTCTCTGACTTTCCCTAGTGCCTCTCCAGGTTGCAGACGATCCATGAAGATTTTCCGTACTATAAAGGCCAACATGATACAGTAACAGCTGCTGGTTTGACAAATATGCTCAGAGTTTAAGCTCGGCCCGTCGACCGTATTATTCATTTTATATTACACACCATTCATTCTCATAATAGGCTAGATAGACCACCATATACTCCCTACATCTTCGGTTCTTCCAACAATTTGCGTCTGGGCTAATAAAATTAATCCCTATACTTATTTACTGCGCAAAAAATTTGGATATTCGGTATTTACTAAAAGAGAAGAAATACAAAAAAGGTGGGTTTTAGAAACGGTAAAAAATAATATGAAAGCTTCTATTGATTATTTAGACTCTTGTACTTGATAGAAAGAAATAAAAATAAAATATTAACAACTGTTTTATAATAAGAGAACCCTTATTGTAGGGGTTCTGCCGAAACTCGTACTTTCCTTGGAAAGTTCTTGAATTTTTTACACCCTTTTTCCGATAAGTCACCCCTCTTGCAAACTGTGCTCAATTCGACAAAAATATTTTAGTCTGAAGACGAAAACGAAACGATATCAGCATACGCAGCATTTTTATTTAGTACCGGTCATTGCTCTGCATTGACTTTTTTTACAGTGGATGATGACTTAGAAAATGGGACCTAAGTATAAGATCAATAAGTATGATCGTTGAGGCCCTAAATAATGGTTGAGCTACACGATGACTGATGTATGCGTGTCGTCAGCAAGGACTGGTCAACTCAAAGCTGCTATGGCTCTTTCTTCATTCTACCAAATGTGATCTATCGTGTTGTCCCCAGCCTGGTACATTCCTTACTCTTCAAAGACGTGGTTCATGAAGGCGGCTAACCCACTAAGAGGAAGGAACCTGTAGTCTTCTGGCTTCGGGGAGCCGTTGCCGAGATGACTCATCCGATTCGTCGCTAGGACATTACAATCACACAAGATGTGATGAAGGTCCAGTTTAGATTTGCCTACATTATAAAACACCTCAGACAAGCATTGAATACTGTTATTATCTGGACTTTAAAAGAGACCATGATTCTCTGAGCTTGGGCGAGTTTCGGCGTTTCTTCTCAGTGGTCGTCATCTAGGAAATGCCGGCGCCATCTAGTATTAATTAATGATTGACTTGTAAAAGTGTCTTTAAAAGATCTATTACAATTATCATTTATGTCATCGGAAAAGGCCTAAAATGCACACGAATGATCTACTAATATAAGGCGACGACGACGGCTTATACGTGGCGAAACATGGCTGCCTCCTCGAGAAGTCGTTTCCGACTTTAAACCCCAAGAATCAAACCAGAGCCATTCAGAGAATATACACCGCTGCTCCGACTTTAAGACCGCTCCGCAAACCGCAAACTCGCTTCCTCTGCGGCCTCATCTACAATTATTCTTTACATGTGGTCGTAAACCGCAGACATTGACCTTCTAGTCTTGAAATAGCGTTCACTATCCAATGTGCGTTGTGAAATAATGCTAACATAGTACGGAAATATCTTGACTTGGGTCAGCCGGTCACTTGGTTGCTGATAAGTATTAAAGATGTCATGTTTATTGTTTTCTTTACATACTTGCTACATATTATGCTCGTTAACCTCGTCGTTCTAAGTGACTGCTACGCTAGAGGGTTCGATCCCCAGGTCAAGCAGTGTTTTTGGGCTTTTCTATGAAATTTCAGTAGTAGCTCGGAGTTTTGATTTGAGCCCGTTTAGTAGCAATAGGCTTTTATGGGACCTAAACATATCGCCGAAATGTGGGTGTACAATTAGTACACCTCTGCCTCACCCTTCGGAGATTACCAGCGTGATGGTATGGTGAGACAACAAGACGCGTCTATTCCCGAAGGAATAGGCAGATTAATATTTTTTTTATGATCAACTGAATTGTAACATGGCATTGTACAGAAACTAGCAGGTCAAGCTATCCAAAACTGTAAAATTTCCCCAATTGAAAATGAACCTTATTGTTTGGAGTTAAAGTTGAAATTCAATCAAAGAAATTTGACAGATTCGGGTAGCTTGATGTGCTGGCCTATGTACAATGTTCGTTTTTATAGAGATTACAAACATGCTAACTTACAAAGTACGGTCGTAAATTAAAGTTGCGCGTAATAAAACTTCTTTTATGGATAACTGTACTGTATTGAGTAGCAACAGGTAGGTATAATACTATAATGTTTATGCAGCATAGCGTGTTCATAATAAACCTCGTAAAATATCAAAGCAATGATATTCAGGAAAGTTAAGATCTCAAGTATTGTCTAGAACGCAGTTACCTATCAGTGTTTGAAATTACGCGGAATTGCATCTCTAAAACTTTACTTTTTCTCTCACAAATTTAAAATAATTACCTAATATAAAAATATTAGCTATTTCATCAAAGCCATTTTTCAAAGCCGCTATGGTTCTTTCTTCAAAAGGCCATTTGCAGGACATTATCATGCAGGACAATATCTGTAATGGCCTTTGTATGTATATACATTAACACTCATATTTTTATGTATTTGCTAATGTCCTATGTCTGGACTTTAAAAGATCCTATGATTCTCTGAGTTTTTGTTTCGATGTTTCTTCTCAGAGGCAAAAAAAAAATAAAACATTTATTGAAATAAAACTAGTTTTTTACGGATTTTGTCGCGTTATATTGATATTATTAATCCCGACGTTTCGGACCCTTTACAACGGTCACGGGTAGACTGAGGTGGTGGGCGTCTTGATGATATAATTATGTACGCCAGTACTAAAATGTAGGGTAGATGTCAATCTACACTACATTTTTGTTGTTAAATGATAAATTATATTTATTTCTTGCCTTAGATCTTTTAAAGACACTTTTACAAGTCAATATTTAATTAATACTAGATGGCGATGGCGCCGGCATTGCCTAGCTGACGACCTCGTGAGAAGAAACGCCGAAACAAACTCAGAGAATCATGGTCTCTTTTTAAAGTCCAGACAGTACAATATTCAATGTTTATTAGATGTGTTTTTATTTTGTTAATTATTGGCAATCCGATTCACGCAAAACGAGCTCACAGTATCCTTTGGTCTTGCAGTTGTAGGCCTGGATTTAATAGAATCTACAGGACTAAAACATTTACTTGTAAAAGTGTCTTTAAAAGATCTATTTACAGAAATAAATATCAATAATCATTTTTCATTCTCACAATATCTCTGAACCAAGAGAATAATAACATAATTTACGTCATGGCAGCGAATATAATCTTAAAGTTTATAAGTTGAATGCTGCAGAGCTAATACAGTAAAAAACTGAGTTGTTTCTAAATAGTACTTAATAATATTTTCGATAATGCTGTGGCCTTACTTCCGATTCAACTAGGATCTCGGAAGGAAATAATAACTCCAATAAACAATCGATACAAGTATCCTAATAAAGTGTTGATTAGCATATGAAATCCATCTAATAGGGGCATAAAAGGACATCGGTTTTAGAGGCAAATGTAATGGAACGTGTTCAGCCAATGCATAATGACGACATCATAAAGGTGGGTATAGACTAGAGCATTTACTAGTAACAGAACATCGAGCATTCGCTGTTTTTAAATTTAACCGAACCACATTTCGAAAATGACGCTCGATGTTTTGTTACAACTTGATTTTAAAAAACAATAAGTGTGTTGGTGTAACACTTATATATGAGCAAACGCACGCGGGGGACGGTGGGGAATAATTGATATATTTTTTAAGAAATGTTACAGATATAATATGTTCACTCGCCGCGCCGTGAGTGACCATTCGCAATAACGTTACATTACATGGAAAGTCAAAGTCAATTGTTTTATTTCAAATAGCGCTTTTAAAAGTCAAAACCACACGGCTACAAAAAGTGGGTCTTATGGAGAAGAACAGGCAAGAAACTCCATAATCACTTTTTTTTAAAAAACATGATTACAGTGTTAATCTTGGTTTACAATTTTTTTTATGTGTAGTAATAAACTAATGCAGTATAATAAACAGAAAAAATAATTCACGAGTATGAAATGTTTTTAGAAAACTGAGCATTTGCCTGTATTGTAGCATTCGTAAAAACGTTACATTACAATATAATGCTCTATAATAGTCTATACCCACCTTTAGGCAAAGATATGCTTTCATTCTTCCTATAATGTATACTGTGACGTAAAATCTGCGCCCTCCCCTCCCCAACCCCAGATTTGTCTGCGCTTCCTGTGTCCCGTGACAGTAAAGGACGTTGACCGAACAAACTGACAGTCGGATGTAAATGTAGATACCTAAACAGGGTTACCATTCGCTCAAATTTGTTCGGACATAATTATTCGGCTTTTTAATCTTCCGATTGGATTTATGGCTAGACTTAAAATTATATAAATCAGATTTCCAGCAGTTGCCTCGTTGAAATAAAACTAGTTTTTACGGTGTTTTTGGATATTTTTGGCCTTTTCCATTTTAATATAAGTTTTTACGGATTTTATCGCGTTATATTGATATTATTAATCCCGACGTTTCGGACCCATTACAGCGTCCATGGTCACGGGTAGACCGTCAGTCTACCCGTGACCATGGACGTAAAGTAGTTTTATTTCAATATAATATTCATGTATAATATTCGCGTAAAATGTCAGAAATCAATATAAAACTCGTCGTTATTGTAATGTTCCTAAGCGCGACTGCTATGCTAGAGGTCCTGGGTACGATTCCCAGGTCGAGCAAAGTGTTATTGGGTTTTTCTATGAGATTCTCAGTAGCAGCTATTACATGGGACCTAAACATACCAGCGAACTGTGGTATAGTATACGTCTGCCTAACCCTTCAGGGAATTTAGGCGTAATGGTATATTATCTTATTTTACAGCAGTTTTCGAAATAAAGATAGTAAATGAATGTAATCTACGATAAACGTAAATCGACTAGGTGTTTTAATATTTTTTCTTGAAATTCGTTTCAAAGAGCCTTTGTACACGGATGTCCGGCTCTTTGTCTTGAATTTTCAAATTATGACATGGTTACCCTAACCTAACGGGCTCCCAGGGACTTGTTGAGCGCTCAATGCGTAAAACTATTGCTAGTTTTAGGCGAATTTTGTGAAATCTGTCATTTTGATTTGTAGGTTGGATTTGTATATCCTTGACTTTCAAGAGGAATGTAATTAGTGGCGAATTTGTTTGATAACTATAATTAATGATACTCAATTTTGTTTGGTAAATGTTTTTATTACCAAATGTTAAAATTAGATATCCGCACTAACATTAGGGTCCGAATCTGAATTGTGCTCCTTCGGCATACAAAAAATATACAAAGTATGTAAGTACAGAGGCCGCAACATCAAGCTACCACAATCTGTCAAAATTCTTTTATTGATTTTCAACTTTAAGGCATAATTATAAGGTTCATATTCAATTGGGAAAATTTGACAGTTTTGGATAACTTGACCTGCTGGCCGTCTGTATTATAGTTACATAAAAAAAGTCTTGTCTTTTCCTTGTGGTAAAATAAAAGTCAGCTGTTGTCGCTTACCATGTTCTTTCAAATATTGATTTTGTTTGTGTACTAACCTAATATTTTTAACATAATATTATTATCTATAAAATGAATGTTTGTTTATGCTTCCTCTATGCGTTCCTATAAGTACCATTAATTCTTTTACTATAATAATAAAAAAAGTACATTACGATGCATACATTAGTGAGCTGTTGTGTCCGCAACTTCGCACCCGTAAATGTTTAAATTAATAATTAAAATCTAAAGCCCGTAAAGAGCCGTAATTACATATTATAAACTCCTTCTATGCTTAAGAGAGTGTTTTTTATAAGTAGGTCGGTATTATAATGCCAATTTGCAAATTAATTTTCGTAAATTCAAATTTCATTTTTCAAGGTCTCCATTTTACGTAGATTTAAATATTACTTATGGTAGACTAGAGGTACAAGTACCTATCTATTCCATGATCCATATTTAGGATTTACCAGCCGAGCCAGACTAGCCCAGAATTCACGTCACTGTGAGATCAGTTAAAAGGGAATACAAAAAGAACCGTTCCGAGCAACCGTTTCAAGTCCGGAACGATTCTTTTCATTATTATTTTTGATACAAACAAGCATACGGGCCGCCATATAGTAAGGGAATATAATAAACCGCGCATCAAAAATACTGATTGAGCGACAAAATAACTGATTGAGCAGCAAAATACAGATATCGGTTAGGTTAGGTTAGAACTGTGACCACACAACGTAACGCCAGAACCAAATCTGAATAATACCGAATCTGAAGACCAAGAAAGTGTATAATTGATTTATTTGATGAGCAAATTTAGTGTGCAATTCAGTATTTTTGGTGCTAATTTCGAATATTTTGATTGAAAAAAGGGGATTTACAATAAAAGTATTAAATACCACCCTATAGTAAGCAGCATCCGCAGCAACACCAATAGTGCCACTCGCACGTTGTCATCTTGAGAACTCCGTTGTAAAATCTCATTTATCCATTGATTTCACTGGCTACAAAACAGAGGCCGTACCACCACCTATAATTGCGATCGTTTTCCGATTGAGAGAGAGGGATGTCGCTCTATAAATTAAATAGCACCATCCCTTTTTCACAACCTAAAAATGATCGCATTAACACTTTATGGTATGGCCCCAGTTTGGCTAATCCCAAAACCTGCACATAAAAAACACCACAAAGAATCACGAACATGATTTAAGGAGGTTGCGATATTTATCACTAAATAGTTCCACTTCCTCTACAAACAGTATCAGCGACAGTTTTCCCATGGAGGCTATTACCACAATTGGGGTGTTCTGCAACCGGTTACTTCACGGAACATAATAACACCTTATGTTCTCCTCTCTATTCACCAAGTGGTACAATAAAATTATCGTGTGGAAACTGAACGTGTACGGTAATACTTATTTAATAATCTAAGTAAGCGCAGTGATAGCCTAGTGGTATAATCATTGGACTGCTAAATCGAAGGTCTCAAGTTCGAATCCAGGGCACGCACCTCTGACTTTTCGAAATCATGTGCGTATTAATGCGCTCTCCAAGGACAGGAAGGGTCTCGAACTCGATCTGTTAAGAATCACCTATCCATAGAGTTTTTTTTTATATCAGTAAGGTGGCAAACTATCATACGGCCCACGTGATGGTAAGCGGTTACCGTAGCTTATAGACGCTTGCAACACCAGGGGTATCACTTGCACGGGTTGGCAGTATAAGGGTCAAAGTCCCCCGCTGCCAACACAACGTTTCCTCGTTCCACACACAACACAGCTGAAATGTGTTTTATTTCGCTTCGATTTTCTGCAAGGCGGAGGTACTTCCCCAGTCGAGCAGCTCCAATTTAAGTGGAATTCTACTATGCCCTACCTCTCTTATAAACACCCTCAGTATTGTTTGTCCTGGAATGACCTCTAACCGTTCGGGGAATATAGGCGTGGTAGTATTTTTATGCATTAGCTTCTTATCCAAATTCCAAAGTCATCATTCTTTACATGTACAAGCGATCTGTTTTCGCTGCTTGACTTGCAGGCATGCGGCAGTGTAGCGGCAATGCTAGCCGCTCCAGTACACCGATACTTCCTTGTTTATGAACCGAACGTGCTCTGTCATTGTGTCGTGTCAAATGCTGCAAATGACCTTAAAATAATGACAGTATACTTCTCTCGTTTGAGATAAGTATATTGTCATACTTTTTTTTTAATATTTCATCCGAACGTAGTCAAAAGATAGAGATTCCCTTCCCCTATTCTTATTCTTATTTTGGGGGATGGCTTAGCCAGCAACACTTCGACCAAATGTCATCTTTTGTGTTTTCCCCAGCATCGTGCATTTTTTGCACCGCGGCAAGAACACTGTACAAGGGTACAGTGTACCTATAGGGCCACAAAGGGCCGTGGGGTAAATACTAATCAACTAATAAACATTACAAAACAAATTCCATTACGAAAGATATTTTGATTTTTTAAGCTTTATTAAGACTATTTATTACATTGGATATAACATCAGCCTATCGACCTCAATTAGGGTTGTGGGCATACCCATCGTGCCCACAACGGTCTTCAACTGTACATATGTTATTATATAACATAATTATAATAACAGTCTTCAACTGTACATATTTTATATAACATAATTATATTATCAGTCTTCAACTGTACATATTTTGCTGACGTTGCGTTTGACACTCGCGTTCGTCATATGTTTTACAATAATGACAGTATGCGTTACAACATAAAGAAAGGAATCATTAATGTTGTGCTTTATTTTGTACTTGGTATCTTATTAACATTAAACTTCACTAGCGGCTATAACCTTGTGATCTTTTCTCTTCACAACAACAACAACACCTACAACCCTACAAGTGTGTGAACCGTACATTTAATGTTCCTTCAAAACCGGATTTCGGGACCTTGCATTTTACTTTGATTAATTGATTTATTTTTTGCTTTGTTATGACTTTTACTTCTCTCTTTGTTATCTTTGGGGTTAACATGTATATATGTATGTATATGTATATCAGTGGCCACGAGCCGCTCTAACTAAATCGATCTCCATTAATTATAGAAAAAATGCAGCAAGTACACACGTCATGATAGAATGCATAACACATGTTTTGTTTCTCAACACAAACTAATGAAGAGTTTAGAGATAAAAACTAATACTGTTTGTTTTAACGTTCAAGTTATTTGTGTGTTTGCGTCCGTTTACGTTGTTATTCTCATCATCCCGTAGCGTAAGATGTGTAAGCTGAATAGGGTTGTCACAACCTCTGTGGTCAAGAAAAGCATGTCTAATTCAATGTTCGTTTCTGGAAGACAGTGTTTGTAAATGCACTTTTTTCTTTTGTAGGAGAGTTGACTGCTAACGTTCTAGTTAACGTCTGCCGGTCTTCGGCTCAACCCGCTTGCGACGCAGCAGAATTTACTTTGATTTTGCTACGTCGTACGTAAGATGGTGCCCCATTAAACTAGATACCATTTGTCCTCTGAACTGATCGTAGTGCAGTGGACACAGTAGGGGTTTTGGAACTGTGTATCTTGACGTTTTGTTGAGTGTACTAACCCAACTAGTAACCCATACCGTAGAGACGTAATTAAAATTAATATTTTAGATTGGCATATTTATTCTAGTGTTTGGATGTTTATTAATTAAAATTGTTTCCCAGAGACTAACAAAAAAAATATTACATAATATTGTCCGGTACCATTTAAAATGATTCTAGTTTACCAAGAAAACTAATGTTTCTTGTAGGGAAGTTTATTGCTTTGACTACATAAAAAATGGAATATTTTACACAGACTTATACACTACATTAGTACACCTCTGCCTAACCCTTCGGGGAATACAGGGGTGATGGTATGTTTTTTTATAATAATTAAGTATTATTTATTTAGCCAAAAATAACAATCATGTTCACACATATTTTCGGTAAGTAGGTAAGTGTTACCATTAAAACATATACACGATATTAGCATCTGCTGTTGAATGAAGCTTGTAATAAATACAATACGAAACACTCAGACAAACACAAACAAATATTTGTGTCCTGTGAGAATAGAACCCACGACCTCGTGATAATCAGTCCCATACTCGAACCACTACACCACAGACGTCGTCAAAATGTTTTCCCCAATTTGGTAACATATTTGTGACGTAAGGCGTGAAATTATGTTAATGTATCTAATTAAACTCGTTGTATTAGTGATGGACACTTGTACCATCTGACTCAGCTGGTTGTGGATCAACATGCGCGCACGTAACGCGATTTGTAGGGTTATCAATAGCTTACAATTATTAATCAAAATTAGTAATGTTGATAATTGATTAATCGATTATCGAACATCACTATCACAACATTGAGATGACAGGAAGCAAAGGTAAATAAATGTTTAGCTTCATTCATTCGTGATTATTGATAATTTGAGTGAGATTGTCCTTTGAGATAATTAAGATAATTTTACCTGTTTCGATAGATTATCAATAATCGGTTAATCGTTTATCAACATTACTAATCATAATATACCCTTAGGCCTGTATTCCCAGAAGGGTTAGACAAAGGTGTGCCTAACCAATGTACTGAGATCCCTCTCACTCTAAATGATGTCTACTATAAATGAATAGATATATTAACGTTTAACTTTAGTTTAATTATATTACTTAAAGCAAAAACCTTTATCGTCTGACATATCCAGCAATCACTTGCTGAGGCTTTCTGAAAATGTTCTACGTGAAATGGCAGCACTGTAGCGTCAGGTCCAACCGCCTGTCAAAATATACTATATGTTACGGTAAATCTGATTAATTGAAAATTATTAATATTTTTACAAAATTATCAATATTTTTACAAAATTATTAATATTTTTACAAAATTATTAATAATAACCACATGTTTTGGTAAATGTGAATAAACGATCGAAATTTATTACTTTTAGTTTTTGAATATATAAAAAAAAACCTAACTACCTAACCTGGCCTAAGTACGACTTTTAATTTTATTTAGTTTTTATAATTCCTTGCATATTGGAGCTCAACTAATATAATTGACCACAACGCGTTGTGAGCTGTTTTTGGTCCTTGAGCGTTACTTATGTACATTTATCCCTTTAACCTCGACTTTCGGTAATTATTAATAATAATAGATAATTATTAATAATAATAGATAATTATTAATAATAATAGATAATTATTAATAATAATAGATAATTATTAATAATAATAGATAATTATTAATAATCTTCAATTATTCACTCTTACCGTAACATATACACCTATTACCATATCCTGACGATATCATGATCCTACCTGCTACTACACTGCCCTAAGATCGCCACACACGGCTCGGCTCAGTACTTCGGTAATTCTAGTACTCTCTATGGGAGTATCCTCAACACTAAAAGCTTGCTGGTTAATCCCGAGGAGAAAGCGTTATTCGAATTATAACAGCTGATAACAACCATATTATTCTACTGGGTGCGGTTTTTCCATGACAAATTAAATAAACATTTTAAGTGGTAAGTTAATAAAGATTATTTTAAATTAATCAACACTTTGCCCAAACACTAATCTCAGAACAAACGCAGACCTGAAACAAGAATTTCTTCTTTCCGAAACCGACTCAAAAGAAATTCATCAAATAATAATTTCGAAGTCATGCAAAAACACAATTTACCGTTCAAAAATCTTTCAAGTAACTGACAACCCTAAATGTAAACGAATAGAGAAACAGATGAAAAAGCATTACCGTGGCTCTGATTGCGTAACGAGGTGGATGAACTCTGCGTGCGTGCGAATCAAATTGTGTACTATTGTACCAACTTTGTTGAAGGTTTTTGACAAGTGTTTGGATAATTCTTATGTATTATAAGTATGTATTTACAAAAAAAAAAAGTATATAAGTATTATATCCATTGTCTAGTACCCATAGTACAAGCTCTGCTTAGTTTGGGACTAGATGGTGTTGTGTAAAAATGTCCCAAAAATATTATAAAAATATTATTATTATAATTTAGACATGTCCGGTGCTTACGTGGTTTAAGCATGGTGTTGTTGTTTGGACTGTTGACGGTATGAATATTGATTTTATACAAAACGGTCAAGAAAGGTTTTGCAGAGAGAAGGTAGGACAGTGGAGTGTAGGACGGGCTCCACCGAGGACGGGCGACCTGGTAAAGGTTATAAGTCGTTGGATGCAGGCGGCATATAAGCGGACATTTTTTTTATACCACTAAGGTGGCATACAAGCATACGGCCCACCTGATGGTAAGGGTTACCGGAGCCTATAGACGCATGTAACACCAGGGGTATCACTTGCGCGTTGCCGACCCTGTAAAACGAAAGAGGAATAGTTGGGGTCCTCCTACTGTCAACACAACGTTTCCTCGCGGAGCACTGGCAACCTTGCTCACCGAAAGGAACACAACACAGCTTAAAGCAATGTAATTTCACTTCGATTTTCTGCAAGGCGGAGGTGCTTCCCCAGTCAGGCAGCTCCAATTTGAGTCTATGCCCTACCTCTCTCTAGTCTTGTCAGTTAGGTCATGGCTAAACAATAACTATACTGATACTGAACCTGCAAGGTTAAGCTGCGCTAGCCGCGGTCAGGATGGGTGACTATTCTTAACATACCGAGACCTCTCCGTGCCTCGCAGAGCACGTAACCCCGTCGGTCCCGTTTGTCATACTAATACTTCTCATAACTCTACAATCGTTAGTGGTAGTCAGACGCCGCACGACGCCGAAGACGCAGCCTAAAAAGCTTGACAACCAGTCTATTCTTAGAATATCGATATTGCCCAGAAATTGGCTTCGTTTAAAATACTGATAATCATCATCATCTGGTTGGAAGCCGAAACCAACACATTTGATAAAAGGTTCGGAGTATGATGAGATAGAAAACAATTATTGATGGTCTGAATTAGAGCTCAGATAGACCCGGGTCGAAATTAACGATCACTCGCGGAATTATGGTGTCGATAACTAGTTAAAATCAGAATCAAAATAGTTTTATTTTCATATAAACCATATACAGGCACTTATGAAATGTCGAGTCTAGGTGCACGGTTCCAAATTAGTCGTTTCCTATGGAGAAGAACCGGCAAGAAACTCCATGGTTACTCTTTTAAAATATCGTTTTGTATTGTACAATCATGGATTATAAATTGGATTGGATACTTACATGAGAGAACAATTTAGGAATGTTGCGAAGATTACAATTATATAAAATACAGCTAGGCATAAAAGAAAGTTCTAAACAGTTCTCCCATTTACAAACGGTAGAAACTAATAAACTATATAAAGCAACTGACAAAACTTGTCACCAAGATTTATGAATTAGATGTAAGTATTAAGTCAAAAACAATGATATTTAATATAAAATACAAATGACTAAATTGGGATTAGATAATAGACATACTCATACGTCGTTACAGAGGTTCCAGGGAAGCCACACGTGCAGAAGTATCAGTCCAACTATCCCCAAACATCCCTATCATCGAAATAGTTAAGTACCCAGGTCTCGAGTGTGTGGCCGAGGCTGCACGCGTGTTCGCCACACGCGTACCTTCTTAACTCAAAAGTCAACATAGACTACTAGGTAATCGCACGACATTTCTCGCATCGTCTAAATAAGGGTTCTAAATGTTTCTTATGTAATAAGTATGTATATAAAAAAAAAAAATTAATGTATAAGTATTATATCCATTGTCTAGTACCCATAGTACAAGCTCTGCTTAGTTAGGGACTAGATGGTGCTGTGTAAAAAATTACCCAATTTTTTTATTTATTTTTTTAGTTTTAGTTTAGTAGTCGTATGCGCGAATACTGTGCTAGGGTGCCTGTGTTCGATTTCCAGATCGAGCAATGTTATTGAGCTATTCTATGAACTTCTCAGTATGTAGCAGCTCGGAGTTCCTTATTATATGGGTCCTCAACATGCAAACTGTCGGTGTACATTAACACACCTTTGCCTAACCCTTTAGGGAATACATTTATTTATTTATGTACACACTTAACAAAAAAAGTAAATTGAGAACATAGGACTATAGAGTACAAAGGTGCTGCTTATTTCTAAAGAAATCTCTTCCAGCAGACCTGCGAGAGGAGAAATTAATATAAGAAATGTAGACATTAGTGTGAAAGAAAAATAAATGCATGTGTGATTGGATGCTATGTTATGTTCGCTTTATGGTAGCCGGAAAACCGGACGTTTATGGTATGTATGCGAGGCTTAATGAATATTATGACAGCCTCCGTGACCATGTTTAATTACATTTTCAAGTTCATGCATATTGTCCTGCAATGAATCACTTTACACCTGTTCTGATAGTCACGCATTCATGTTTTTATATCAATTTCATACAATAACGTTGAATGTGAAATCTATAGAATTAAATTGTTATGCTTGTGACTTTAATTTCAGTTTAAACAGTTTTATAATCTACACAATTTAATAGCGATAAGTACTTACTTACCTTTTTGTTTTTTAATAAACGACACTGCTATTGTAACCTTATTTTAAGAAGAACTATTGTATCAGGAGACAGTTGGATCTCCACAAATCTCAATAAAACACAATGACATCTTGGTCCTTTTATACGCAAATCTCGGTTAAATTGGTCCTTTGGTATATTTGTTATGTTACCGAAGAATAACAGCACTTGCTTATGGTAACAATGCTTGCAGCATCTTTCTGCTGTCAGATACACAACTCAGAAAGATGCTGCAAGCAACAAGAAAAGCTGAGCTCAGTGTATAGGGTAGTAACTGATATTTTAAGAACAAAGTCAATCGACCTACCTACCATCGATACAACATACACTACCCCACATTCACTTACCGTAACTATGATATAACTGCAGTAATTAATACAGAATGGATTGCGTCGCCGCATTCCAAGGTATTGTGGCGGGCTGCGCACGCGCCGCCGTTCGTGCCAGACCGCAGTACCGTGAGTCCGTGAACAATGTCGCTTTAAGATTCGTGTAAATGTTGATGAACCAACCAAAAAAGTTGTTTTATGCACAATTGGAGATGCGAATGCAGTTTTGTTTCGAATGTTAACAAAAAAGTGTATACATACTTACAAGCTGTTGAATGAAATGTGTAATTAATGTTTTTTGTCTTATATACTCGTAATTTGTACAATTAAGTAAGTGATAAATAAATAAAAAAGCTGGAATTAAGTTATTTAACTTTCAACCAGACGTTCTGCTAAATTTGTAGATCGATATTGTGAGTATAAAACATTTAAAAAAATGTGTAGGTGAATAAGGTTGTGAAGTGAATAAGGGTTTTTTTTATTAAAGTGGTGATGAGTGATTACATAAAAATGGATTATAACAATAAGAGTGTTAAGCGGGTGTATCGCTTATCTATGTGGGTGAGTATAAATAAGACACCTTTTGTGTAAACCATTGTAGGGGATACCTACTATTGGTTATGCTGTGATAGGGGATCGTATAAAAAGAACTTTTAGGAGTTGCAATATCTAAAATGGCCTTTTTTGTTCGGAGTCCACCCTGGACAAAAAAGGCCAGAAGTATAAGTGGCACTGGCAAAACAGAAGAAGTACCAGTTACCAATCATCGGTCTGTGATGTCAAAAATCAGGTTGAAAACAGTTTCTAGGCTTAGGACCAGTTTTTTAACTGTCGTAATAACGGTTTCAATCAATAAATGTTGCAGGACCAAGCCTGTTATCCCATTGAATTTTAATATCAAATAGGCAGGTTTTTTGTTAAAACTGTAAATGATACGTAGAAATATTAAAGCATTGAATATTTTCGGTTGTTGCACTTGCATGTCTTGTAAAAAAAGTAGGTTGATCTTCGTATGTATTAATATGAATTAGTTTTTGTAGTCTGTATGTGATAAACTAATGTATGACTACATATAAGAGTCATCATCACGCATCACCATCTATTCTATGCTGTGTTGAAGCGTTCAAAAAGGAGAAACATAATCAGAGCAAAAAATAATGCAATTGTGCATTGACTGACTAAATAATAGTTTGAGAAGTGTGTTGTCAGTTCTTTATTTCAGTATATTTCATTTACTTAACCTAAATGATGAAGTGTAGGGAATTAATCAAGAGACAGTCCTAGGTTTATCTCATAGAAATTCTCAAGAGGTTTTTGGAAGTCATAATTTTCTCTTTAAATTGGCAATATTTTTTATTGATTTGTTTCACTTTCAGCGAGATGAAGGTTCTTGTTGGATTCTTTTAATAGGATTCACTAAACCAATTTTATCAGGAATAACCAATATGCAAATTTTTCTTATCATTAATGTGATTACTGTTTACTGGGTTGCCAACGTATGCTATGGGAGATATCTTCACATTACTCATCCATGTACTAGATTTCGTGAAGCGTGAAGAAGCAATTTTAAAATCAAACATTTTTTCTTTTACTCATTTCATTCGTTCTTGTATCATACTTTGCCGCACAATGATCGCTCATTACGACTGCTATTAAAAAAAAGCTATTCAATTCAATCAAATGAGCTCTTAATGATTGAAATGAATGAATGATTCATCTCTTACTATTTATAGTCTGTATGATAAAAACTATCATTCTGTTACTTTGATAGTAGAAAACGCTGTAGTTTTTACGACCGGAGCCCACATTGTATATTTTTATTCGAATGGGATGACTGCATTTGTTTTACTCATTATTTTAACGAATGGGATAAAATATTATTTGATTATTGCATAAGTACAAATTTAAGAAGGGGTTAAAAGACTAGTACTATTTTGTATCACTTGTATTTTAGCATTGATTGAGTCCCGTCTAACTGGGTGAATAGGGTTGCAAGTCATGCAGGGGTGAATAAAGACAAAACTTGGAAACGGGTTTTCAGCTTTAATTGTTATTGTTTGTTCAAAAAGGGACTTTAATATTGTTCCTAAATTATAATAAACCATTAGAAGACCTTGTTGGCATCGAACTATAATAATTAAACCGGAAATGGTTCATGTTTTGTCCCGATTCACCCCTGCGTCCCTATTCACCCGGTTTGAATGTAGTAAAGAGATCACAATTTAGGTCAACCAACAAGATCCAAAACAGAATCTTACGGATAACTCTGGGAATCACTGTAGAGATCTAGCGATAACCGATCATGCCGCACTAACTGGCGAAAATAAGCCTATTCACGGACATGGACGATTACGGCTCAAGTTATATTCTTAAACCATCGAATTTAGTCTTTATTCATGGACTAGTATCAAATTCATCAATAATTGTTATGTAGGAAGGTTCACTTTTCCAAATGCAATGTAAACGAGCTGTAAACATTCAAACGTAGCGCCACGCATTTTGTACCTAAATTCGTAAAACCATTTAACCGATTGGCACCATTCTTCATTACGTAGTATGTCCAATATATTTATGCTGATGGTGACGCGGGTTACCGCTATTCCGTGGTCAGAACACTAAAATGCGTGAAGACTCAACATACTCGTGTTATTGTAGCTAATGGTGTTATGTCTTAGTGTTGAAATGAATTTTGGCAGTTTTTATGATATCCGTTGCCAATAACCTTTCTGTTCGGTGCTTTGATCTTTTATAGCAGGCATAGCGTGATAATCGCAGACAAGCTGAGTGTCCGGAGAAGTTCTTCCAGTTTTGAGATTTCAATAATTATGAGGTCGGCAAGAAAGAAATCATTCATTTTCACATACCATTCATCATTAATTTCACATACTTTATATTTATTGTTATACTTACTTAATCTAATTATTAATTAATATCTGCCCATTCTAAAACGTAAAATAAAACTGTTTAATTTGACGCAATATTTGAATTGTATATGGTGTCACGACAATGTTACATGCATTTGAGGTCGTCTCATCATAATTATCTTATTGTGAAGGTACGTGAACCCTAGAGATAAAAAGAGAAAAAGGGCTATACAATTGAAAATGGTCCTTAAGTCCGATTATACGTCTTCTGCCTTACCTAGTAACTTACTTAAGTCATTATTCTCATTCCTGACTACACCACATCCATTACTATGATTAACAGAGGAGCTAAACTCCTTTTATGTCGGCTAATACCATTAGGGTGGCCATTAAGTGTTGACGCATTTCTACTGTCTAACTAATTGAATTGTCGTATTATCTGTTAGCCAGTATACGATTTTGTTTAGTTTCTAGTAGTATAATTTATCTTGTCTGGTAATCCAATAATCAGCTCAGCTGACCTAACCATCGGATTAATTATGGGAAGGCAGAAAAATGTTGAAAAAAATAAATAGATCAGTATAAGCATATTGTTTATAATAAAGACACATTAAGTAAATATATTGCCAAATTTTAATTCTAATATAGTGAAAACACTCCAAAGTATCTACATCCTAACAGCCGATAATTTTTTTGGTCTTTTGCTACCTTTGCGATTACTCAATCGCAAGGGTAGAAAAAGATCAAACAAATATTAAACGGAATAGGCTGGTCTTTGTACAGTTATAAAATTAACTAATGTTAATTGTATGCTAATGCATACAATTTTGGCTTTATTACCAGTGTTATGCATGCTATGTTGTGTGTTGTCATTGAAACCTAAAGAAACTAACACATTCATTGAGAATTTAACCCGCTGTAACCTAAATACTTTCATGGAGCTTATATTAGTCTTCCATTCACGTAGTTGCAAGTTATTTCGTATGAATCGACTATAAATGTTGGTTTAAATATTGTGAACTCACTACTTAAATTCGATTTCGATCCGGTGATCGACCGACATATTTCCAATTTTAAACATTAATCGTAAATAATATTAACATAAAGTAGTAAACATAAGTAGTAAGTATATTTTAAGTAAGTATACTTTATTAACATAAAGTATTATAATAGAAAACTGTATTATAATAGAAAACTATAGATTTCAAACCATAGGTCTAAATTTAACTCATTAATTGCCTCCTAAACGTAAAATGTGTATGTATAGTAATAATCAATTGCTTTTATGAAAGTGTTGACGCATAGTAATCGAAGGACCCCTTTTGGTCCTTCGACGGTCCGCATAGTCATTGAATTGAAAAGGAACCGAGACCGGTCGTTGACCAAACCCATTGACTAATAAAACATAATCTATGTTTTTATTCCATGTACGTAGCCCGTGGCTATATACCAGCTGCGCTGATCGATCGATCTGCAAGGTTAAATTGCTTGCCGTCGTCAGTCTACTGATGGGTGACCACCATCCAAAGTTTGATGACGGCAAGTAATTTAACCTACTTTACTAATAAGAGACCACATCTTGCCTTAGATAAACAAGCAACAACTTTTAAGACGTTGATCCTGGTCGTCATACGAAAACTATGACAATAGGCAAAAGCGAACACCTAATTAATATGATATTATGATTATAACATTAACAATATAACTATTCATACCATTTTGAATTACTAAGGTACCAAAGTTTACTAAGATGTTAATAGTAAAGAAATTGGTAATTTATGAGCGACGATGCACTATTGTACTTTTTGGTCCTTTATGGCGCACGCGCTGTCATTGAGTCTTGACGGAACCGGGATTTTGTCTATCAACCGGAACATTACCTGTATTATTGCAAAACAAAGCAACGTTCTATTTAACTTCAATGTTAGATTACCAACAAATTATCAAATGGTGGGACGCAAAAGTAGACATATTCATCAGACCTCTTGGTCTTTCGAGTCGCACGTGCGCACTCTTAAACATAAGGGGGACATTACTCATTCATTCTGTCATGATGCTTTATAATGCACATACATTATAATTACCATTTTATTATGTATGTGTATGTGTTTTTATTAGGTAGGGCATAGTGGGAGTAATTCCACTCAAATTGGAGCTGCCCGACTGCGGAAGTATCTCCACCTTGCAGAAAATCGAAGTAAAATAACACTGCTTTAAGCTGTGTTGTGTTTGTTACGGTGAGCAAGGTTGCCAGTGCTCCACGAGGAAACGTTGTGTTGGCAGTGGGGGGACTTATACTGCCAACCCAACTATTCCTCGCGGATAAAGTGGCGGGCAGAAGCTAGTATTCAATGGTATAGTAATATAAATGAGGTTGCATAACTATTTTTATTTTATTGCTGTCCTGTGTCCTGTGACGCCGTCACGCGGCGTCATCGAGTCTGGAATCACCGGGTCAACGCCCACTGACCCTATTATGACGCTGTTCTGTATACTGCGCACGTTGAAGGATATATCGTGTCCTTTCTCCTTGCTCAGTTGAATGGAATGCTGGGAATGGCTGTGTTAGGGTTGAGTAAGTTTTTAATGGTACTTACATACTTAATTAAATTAGTAAGGTTTTTTGTTATTGCCCCATTAGTTAAGCGCGACTGTTACGCTAGAGGTCGCGAGTACGATTCCTAGGTCGAGCAGCAGTAGCAGCTTGGAGTCTGAACTGGTCGAACTTTGACCTGGTCAATCGTCAATGGTCTAGGCTGTCACTGGACACAAATCCAAACTCCGAGCTGCTACAGAGAATTCTATAGAAAAATTCTATAACACTTTGCTCGGGGAATCAAACCCAGATTTTCAAGCGTCGCAGTCGCACTTTCGACCACTAGGCCAATGAGGTAGGCTGTAGATAAACAATCTCTAATATATTTTTAGGTGACCTTGCTAGTTTGGCTTGATTCACATGGGACCGTTATTAAAATGGCGGATCTTGACACTATAATAATCATGTAAATTATTATTTTTTCGCATACTATAAGATACTAAAATCTAGAAGATAACGTTACTTTATAAGCTAGAAGAGCCTCACATACCTCGAACTTGTTATGCAGATGTTTTTATAATAAATACTTATTTAGTAATTTGATGATTCAAGAAACTAGTTTTTTTTTAGGCTTACTGTTAGAAGTGTTATTTTATATCGTAATTTTTTTATTCTACTAAGGTGGCAAACAAGCATACGGCCCACCTGATGGTAAGCGGTTACCGTAGCCTCTAGACACTTGCAACACCAGGAGTATCACTTGCGCGTTGCCGACCCTGTATTGAAAGAGGAATAGTTGGGTTGGCAGTATAAGGGTCAAAGTCTCCCCACTGCCAACACAACGCTTCCTCGTGGTGCACTGGCAACCTTGCTCACCGTAAGAAACACAACACAGCTTAAAGCAGTGTTATTTTACTTCGATTTTCTGCAAGGTGGAGGTACTTCCCTATTCGGCAGCTCCAATTTCAGTGGAATTACTCCCACTATGCCCTACCCGTCTTAAAATCTTATGTTACACAGCTTAGTATGTTTTTATTTTATTCAAAAATTTTATATGTAGCCTAACTGCAACTTCTCGTCGAGTGCAATTAAATTTTTAGAAACTTAATTGGTGACATTTCTAACATTATTATTTCCTTTACTATAGTAATTATAGTACTGTATGTTTCTTATACCGCAATAAATAATAAAGTTTTATTTATTTATACGCTTTATTGCACCCCAAAAACACAATTAAAAATATGATTTATATGACAAAGTAAGAGTAGGTACAATGGGCTGTCTTATCACACAAGGCCATCTCTTCCAGACAACCTTTGGATGGATTGGAAGAAAGGAAACAGAGGGTAGTGTAGGCGTACTGATATATTAAGTTTTAAATAAAGTGACTAATAACTTAAAAGGTATCTAAGTGTTTGCAACTAATAAAATAACTTGTTAGCGATTAAATATTTTCGCGACTATTATGTATAATAAATAAGCTTCAAAAACAATAGGCTAAGGCAGTGCTCATCTATTAGTTTCGGTCGGGGTCCGTTTTAAGAAATGAAATGACCGTCGCGGTGCGCACAACATTTTAAAGAAAAAAATATTTATTAAACAAATGTAATTATTAATGTAATTTTACATATTAATGAGAAAAATGTCATTTTTTCTTGCAGTAAACTATCTGTTTGAAGTTTGGAGTAAAATTGGTGCAAGCTATTGACAATATTCATCAGTAAGTCGAGATCGATATTTAGTAGTGCAATTTCATTTTCTATTTCAAATCATGATATAGCGACTAATATTAACTGTTCGGCATTTTGCAGTTTATAACAACATAACCTAACCTAATTTCTACTTAGGTTTGGTTGCTAGGTTTTTTTTTTAATAAAGCCAAGAATCGATGCCTGTTAAATTAAAACAAAGCTGAATAAGTATTAAGCTGCGTACGTACGTGGCGTCTGTACTTACATAAATTTCCATTACTGGATATTATTAGTGCTGGATGCTATTAGCTGTGGTCTACCACCAGCTGTACTACATAAAATAACAATTAAAATATTATATATTTGGCTATGCGTCAGCAGTGCTGGATATTGGACGCAGGAGGCGTACATTTGAACCTTTGCCAATATCCTGCGCATCGTCAAAGTATGCGTCCTAAGTCGCTTATCAAAATAATGGTAATGAGTTGCAAATCTTAGGGCTGCTATCGTTTTTTTATACCACTAAGCTGACAAACAGGCGTACGGCCCACCTGATGGTAAGCGGTTACGGTAGCCTATACAAAATACCCCCTAAAAAATATAATTAATTAACAAAGCCAAAAATGTTGGAAGCTGTCATGTCAGGGAACCAGATTATTTAACAGAAAGGCCTACGTACCTATTTTACCTAATAATTGTTTACTTTAATAGTTTTTCTTTTTTCATTCATAAATGTTGTTGTTTTCCTTTTTTTTTGGGGTTTGTTATACAGCGTTACTACGGTTCTTAAATATTGTGAATGGACTCGTTATAAGGCCCCATTTAACCTCCTTTCGGCTTTACGGGTAGTTTTGTAACACCCTGTATACGCTTGTAACAGCAGAGGTATCACTTGCGCGTTGCCGACCCTGTATTGAAAGAGGAATAGTTGGGTTGGCAGTATAAGGGTCAAAGTCCCCCCACTGCCAACACAACATTTCTTCGCGGAGCACTGACTGGCAACCTTACTCACCGTTAGTAAAACAACACAGTCTTCTTCATTAACCTTTTGACCGCCACGGACGTGTATATGTAGACGTCAAATAAAAACTTGCTCACGACGCCAACGACGGCATGGCACGTCAAAAATACCACTTTTTTTTAGTTCAAAATACATACTCTATACATATTTTTCTTGTTTTTTTTTTTACCTATTATTAGATACTAGAATTTGTCGCTTGGCGTAGAGAACATGGATTTTCGTTATTGACGTGGCGGTCAAAAGTTTAAATACATTATTTAGTTATTGTTATCAGACTGTATAAAGAACAGTATGCTGCGCTCCAAAACTCAGATCGCCGACGTTGGTCAGAAACCTTAAAGTGGAACTGGGCTGGCTATATCTGCCGTATGTCCGTCGAACTGTGGGCAAGACTCACCACCGAGTGGAACTCACACAACGTTAGACGACGTCGCGAGAGACCTAAAAGGAGATGACGGGACGAGCTAGACCTATATTGGAAGGATTAGCGGTAGAATTAAGGCTTTAACCCGGCTAGTTGTATGATCATCACGCACCTCTGACTTTTCAAATACATGTGCGATATTCATTAATTATCACTCGCTTAAACGGTGAAGGTTTCCGTCCACGATAAAACATCGTGAGGAAACCTGCATGACTAATCTCTAAGTCATGAAGGTTTCCTCACGATGTCTTCCTTCATTTTGTTTTTTTTCTCGACGGTGTGTGAAGTTGCCCGCACTAGGCCAGCGTGGTGGCCTTTTGGGATGTGTGTGAAGTCGCGAGTATCCGCTAGTTTTTCATAGCTTAATCACAAACCCTCACACTGTCACCGAGACAATTTGTATGCGCGCGTTCATCCCAATACTTATGTTCATCGTACACAGGGCCGGATTTAGAGCAGTTTAACAGGGGCTCTAGCCCAGGCCTCCACATGGAAGGGGCCATTCCATACAGAAAAAAGACATTCACAAGATACTTTTTTTCATTTTGTTTTCATTACCTGCGTCGATGGTCCTACGTCTACTTACTTTATACCCAACAACAGAATTAAATTCGATGTCCATTTAATATTTGCCTTTTTTGTTCCAAAAATTTTCGGAGCATTCAGTTCTTTGTTGCCCCAGGGCTTCCACACTTTTAAATCCGGCCCTGATCGTACAGAATGCGTTGACAGTTAGCTTTAGATACAATCGGTATCGCAGTAACGGCACACTACGTGTTACTATTGTCATTATATTTAGTACACAGAGTAGTCGCATGCCGTACCCAGTTTGAAGTGCTTCGCGAGGAAACGTGGCGGCCGTGGGGCGACTATATTGCCAACCCAACTACTACCAACTCCTTTTTCGTGTTACAGGGTTGGTAACGCCCAAGTGATACCCTTGATATTGCAAGCGTCTATAGGCTAAGTTAATTGCGTACCATCAGGTGGGCCATATGTTTGTTTGCCACCTTAGTGGTATAAAAAAATTTACAAGTCTGTTACTTTTTTATCTGTACTATACTCCATAGTTCCTCTTCCTCTTTCTTTTTCTTTGCCTCTTCGACGCATTGTGAAGACATACAACCTTATCTTCTTGAATATTTTCACACTTTCACATTTGAATTTTAAAAAAAATGGTTCGAATATTCTGCGTGCATTAATATTTATACCGCGAAATACCGCGTTTATATGTTCTAACCTGTTTAACCTATTCGCCTACAAGTAATTAATAGTTAATTAGGGCCCATAAATGTCGCTTGTAATGGATAATTGAACGATATTTATTGAATGACTATGATAAGAACAATGATGGCCACTGTTTACATAATCTACAATGTTTTATAATAATTTATTATCCTAACGGGTCTCTTATTGGTGGGTGGTAATATTCTTAACAGTTTCTGGCCGTGACTTTGTCTGCCTGTTCTAATAAAACTATAGCCAAAATGTATTTTGTCTTAAAAGTTTCAAAATAATACATACTTTTCTGCTAGGTGCTAGACTCAGTTCATGCTGCTGAGTTCGTTTTGGGTGGTACAAAGGCCAGCACAATAAGCTACCCTAATCTGTCAAATTTCTGTGACAGATTTTCAAACTTAACACAAAGGAATAAGGTTAACTTTCAATTGGGCATTTGACAGTTTCGGATAGCTTGACATGCTGGCGTGTGTACCAGCCAGCGCATTACCAAATATTCTGTCGCTAAGCAATAATGTGCTAACATTATTGTGTTCCAGTTTAAAGGGCAATGTAGCCAGTGAAATCACTGGTCCTAAGAGACTTAATAACTAAGGTCTCAAAATGACAACGTGCTAGTTATACCATTGGTGTTGCGGGCGACTATAGACTGCGGCTGTCGCTTAGCAACAGGCGGTCCTTGTGCGTGTTAATAATCTTATTATAATAAAAAAATGCATCAGCCTTTGAGAATGTATCAAGCGACATATCTATAGTTCTGTGGTTTTTAAGTCCCGTATACTATAAATCGGTCACTATGAATTCACATATTCTATGACACACACTTCCACCTGTTAAAAATTGACAAAGAACTTAATTATCTACATAGTCCACTTGACACTCAACAATTTGTTAAAGGACTTAATTGCGTACGTTCAAAGATTAGATAAAGCTGTTTTCGTTTCCAACCTAATGACACAAAGTTCAAGTGCCCTACAATGATATACGACAAGTCTGCTAAAGGAATTTAAAATAGTACTAAGCGACATCAGCTACATATTTAATTTATCTTTTCTACTTTCCTAGCTTTTAGGATTCCTAACTACACCTGTTCGAAGGTAATTGCTATTCAGTGGCTAAGAATAAACTATGACATGATTTATTAATGGACTTTGATTGAGGCGTGAATGTGTGACACGATACAACAATTCAATCTAGGAATTCTTTGCAGGCATGGAACCCCATATTCTGAATTGCAATACACATTATGTAAGAATTCTGACGTAAAATTAGAATTCACCAATCCTGTCCCTCTTCAAAAGAGCAAGACACCTCAACTCTAAATAACAAGTTTGCGTCAGTGACTTTTATGGGTCGGCTGCAGGCAAAGCGAACGGTCTTATATCCAGTGCACTTTAAGTAAATCAAAGGAGCGATACTGATGTGGGGCTGTGGCATGATGTATTATTGTATGGCCCTGACAGTTCTGTTAAACAAAGTGCTGTAGACCGTTTAAATTATATGACGTATTGTAGTTTATTGGTCCTTCGAGTCTTACTTCTGACGTTGCTTGGAGTAATGTTGGTCCTGCGGTCCATTGGGTTTTTGTTAAATTTATTTGTTTCGGAATTTTGTTCTTGAAGTGAAACTACTCGTTTTGTCTTTGATTTTACTAATAACGATTGAAAACGAAATGATTTGAACCTCCAGGGACATACGGGGGCTATTATTTTTATTTTTTTACTCTTTGTGCATGCGCCGATCTACGCATGACTTTCGCAGATTTTATCAAATGCGTTGTCATAAATTGATTCGATACGTTTCGAATCGTTCGGAACGTGGAAGGTTTTTTGCGTCTGTCCAGTTATCTATGGTTTATTTTTAAACACATTGTATGTTCAGTGTTAATTTGATATGTTGATTGGAAACGAGGCTCGTGGTGGTACTTCAGTAATTTCTTTCTACCTATAAAAAAACATGATAAATGACTTTGCTCCCAGCAAATAAGATAGAGATGCAGTTTAGTTAGTAGAATACAGTTTTGTTAAGGAAATCGACCTGAATTAAGTGCTTAAGGTATTATAAGGACCAATCAATTAGAGTGCGTTCATGTCATGAAGATTGAAGACGTGTGATTCAATCACATTTGAAACTTATGCTAGTGACATAAGAATCACACAGTCCCATCATGAACTGAACTTACAATACGAACAAATTCTTTGACTTTTTTCAACACTAGGATATTATATCCACTAAATAAAATTATTAAAATATAAATTATTTTGTTTCAGAGCCAAGCCGCCATGTTCAACTTCATGAAAAAGACCGCGGTGTTGACTGGGGGCGACGTTGGGGGCGGGGAGGAGCGGGACGGGGAGAAAGAGAGGCGGAAACGAGAGAAAAAAGAACGTAAGGAGAGAGAGAAACGGGAGAGGATAGCGGCCGGCCTGGAGGAGCCGCTGAGGCTAGAAGAGGTGAGTTTGACAGAGGTATTCAGGCTCATATTGATTATTGAGTCACTTTAGGAGACTTGATCTTTAGAGCTGCGAATTACGATGATAACCGTCAAATAACGTAAATATGTACCTACATAATATGTTAGTGAAAATCTGTTTTTAGGAGAGTGAAAGAAATATTCATAGTTATTTAAAATATGCTGACGGATTTGATACACATTTTTTTTTCTAAAATTATCTATTTCATACTAGAGAATGTGCAGGCTCCGAATTTCAAGTTATACATTATGAATCTTAAATTTTCACATCATTATTAAAATCATCATTGTAATCAATATAGACCATTTACCGTTACCATAATATCCATTTTAATAAATTCACCAAGTCATTAGTATAGCAGCCTATTATCAAAATAACTGGACTCTATCATGCAAATTCACAAATTATCAGCTATAAAATGCCTATTTATTTAACGAAATCATTTTAATTTCTTTAACTGTTATCGAAGTCGCCGATGATACTCATAAAAAGTCTATAACAGATCCACAGTTATTTTGATAGTACAATTCGGTTGGCTATGGTTATGGTTGAATAGTGGCTTCATTACGAATTCTCGTTGGAACAAGATCTTCCGGTTTTTAAGCAGTTTGTTGTATGGTGTATCAAAAAATTAGGTCTTTATGACGTGTCAAGGTTCTCGAGAGTTCTGTACGAAATTGGAACAGTGGAACACTTGTATGTATTTGTCTTCTTTGTTCCGATTTTGATGGGTTAATCTTTTGTATCCGTTTGCAATAATTGCAGTCTTGTCAAAATAGTCTTTATGTATATTCAAAAATAGAATAAGGTGGTTTAGGCGTGTAGGTAGTTAGGGACTTATTCATCACATCTCTGCTAATGATCACCTGAAAAAATGATATTTATTACTGTACACAGATCTTTTAAATACAATTTTACAAAAACATTTTTATTTAAATAATATAAATACTGGATGACGACGGCATTTCCTAGCTGACAACCTCTGAGAAGAAACGAAACAATCTCAGAGAATCATGATCTTTTTTAAAGTCCACCACAGTAATAGTATTCATGCTTATGAGATGTGTTTTACAATGTTGGCAAATCTGAAACCTGAAAGTCTATGCAGTACCTAACACTACCTATACTAACTACATTACTTATACGTGATATTTTCTGGGTTTTGGGAATCGTTCTGCAAAAAATTATCTATTTCTATTGGACCTGCTGCGTTTGAGTAATGTTATTGATTACTTACATAAAATGTGAAATATTATTATCAGTAGTTAAAAGTATTATTAGGGAACTAGGGACTTGATACTCAATCATATCTACTGCCTACTAGAATACCTAATAGTTCAAGGTGTGAAAGATTCTAGAAAAAATATGATATTGAAATAAAACTACTAAGTACTTTCTTCGGATTTTCGCGTTATATTGATATTATTAATCCCGACGTTTCGGACCCTTAGGAGCAGTGGTTCCAAACCTTTTCAATATTGTTACCCCTATGACCTATGAGGAAACGCGATTTTACTACATGGTCTACCCGTGAACATTTGGTTAATAATATCAATATAACGCGATAAAATCCGTAAAAAGTAGTTTTATTTCAATGTCTAATATTCGCGTGTCAGAAAAAAAATTATAGTTAAAAAGTTTGCACCTCATATTACTTTCTTAATTAGTACCCTCATAATACTACAAATTACATTTGAAATTTTTAATAATTACATAAAACTTTTTTAATTTTAATTAACTATTTTGTTTTCAATTTTACGTGCGAGAAACAATGGTTGTAATGTGTAAATTTTCAAAATGAATTTTAAAATGAAGATATTTTGCATTAGGCAACGTTTTTTGCTAGTCAATGAACCCAGTAAGAAACACGCTTGCGATTTAAAAAGACTAGGAAACAGAAAACGGTACACATCGTTTCTCTTTGTCGGCGAATGTTTTTGTTCTAAACACCAGAACAAAATATTAAAAACTAAACAAAATCTGAGCAAGAGGTTTTTCCAGATTTCCTAAGCGGGTACTTTTTCATACATTCGCGGTGTTTTTTGCAGTTCATCTCAGCATTACCTACTTGAGAAGAAATTATCGAGAAACGAAATTCACTTTTTCGTTTTCTCTGGCGTGAAATTAATATTCGATCCAAATCAGATCATTCATTTAAATGATTTATTACTGATATAGAGTAGATTTTTTTCAATCAAACTTCATTTAGATAAGTAGATTGTTTCGGACTTATGTCCGTACGACGTTTGTGGCCGAGACCACCCAGTATCCAGCTGTATTAAATTACATAACACAATGAAATAGCAACGCGAACCGCTACTTACGCATCCAATTTCTGCGCTTGACCAGAATTCGCATGATCAAGATTAATTGTTCAAAACAAACAAATACTGACATTTATGGGATTGTTCATCGTCACGACTGTGAAATGTCAAAATCTGCTATTATTTTAAGCTGGGGCCATATATCCGGTTAATTTTCCGATAGTCGGATCGGAGGACCAGCTTAAAATAGTGCACTATTGATGCTTAAGCACCAATTTCGGTTGCTGGAATCCGATTCGGGATAAAACGTTGGCTAACGAAAGCACTATTATTGCTGTTCCTGCTGTTCGTCAATAAAAAGAACGAAAGTAAAAAATCTAAAACCCGTTTACAAAACAAAACAACTGAAAACCATAAAATAAGAAAATATTTCTGCCATCTTAACTGAATACAAATACAACCTACAGTGGTGTCCAGGTTATAGCCATGGTTGCATAAACCACGACTCAGTTAACTCTCCAGACTTTTGGAGCTACAATCGAAAATACATACATAGACTGTAAAACTCATAACCCTTCGTTTTCCGTAGTCCGATAAAAAACGTAACGACTGTCCGATTAGACAAATAGGAATTATGGGCACAGCTTTGCCGTGGATTTGATCTTTCCGAAGCCTTAGAGAGGGTGTGCCGCAATCGCAATAGGTCAAAGTGCGAGGTTGCACTACTGTCGTTCACTCGTTCGTGGCTCTGCACTTAAATAATATATGAATACTATTATTACTATATATTTGGACCCATAAAATTGTCAATTTGTTTTATTAACCATGTCTTATTTGTTTTTGATGAGCGATAACGCAATTTTGCGATACAATTTGTCCGTTTGTGGAGTAAGTACCGTTTGTTTGAATGTGCGTAAAAACATAGTACAGAGGCCAGCACATCAAGCTACCCGAATCTGTCAAATGTCTTTAAGTAATAAATTTTCAACTTTAATACAAAGTAATAAGGTTCATGTTCTATTGGGAAAATTTGACTGTTTTGGATAGCTAGACCTGCTGACGTCTGTACCAGTTATAGTCTTGTGAATACTGTTAATCAATCGTTAAAGTTTTGTATTGTAGTGATCTAGTACTACTATATTATTACATCCAGCTTTTGTCTCCCATGCACCTAGTAGTTGAATTTGCTGGAAATAATTGAGAAGAGAGTGAAGAGTGAGAGAATCTACTTGATTTGTTACACTTACAAGACACCTAAGATACTTAAATACACGAGCGATTTAAAACTCTTTGCAAGATACTATGTATTTCATGTTTTCATCATGCAATCTTAGATACAGACGAAAAAGGCATTCGTTTATTTTTTATTATTCTAAATAAAATTCTTCTCTCACGAATCACGACTGATGTGGTTCAATCTGCAAGGAAATTGCAAATACTGTTAGGGTCCAATTTTCCGTCACAGTAAACAGCTATCACGTCGTAAAATGCAGGGATCTCATTGATCGGCCATCTTGAATTTATCTGGCGCGAAATAGTGACGTGACGACGTAGCTCCATTTCTAAATTCAAATTCCAAGCAGTTAACGCCTGCTTTGCTAAAGTGATCCAATACTGAGTCAGCTGGTTCTACAACTGGCACATAATAACATGCAACTCATTCGCATCGTTTATTGACCTAGATTATCGATGCTCGAATCAATATAACATTGAATAATGAATCGAATACATGTCAATCGTTTAAATGAGGATCGATTGTTCATTTTATCGATTATATCAGATATGTTTTCAACAAGAGGCTTATCGTTATCGATACCTAATGTTATTTATATGTATTGTATATCATAAAGTGCCTGATTATCAGGAGTATTTTGTTCAGTTTGATTAAGTACAGTACAGAGGCCTGTCCTGTCAAAGGAGATGGCCAAAAATTGTACGGGCCTATACCCCAGAATGTACAGAGCCCAGCACATCAAGCTTCCACAATCTGACAAATTTCTTTAATTGATTTTCAACTTTAATACCAAACGATAAGATTCATATTCAATTGGGAAAATTTGACAGTTTTGGATAGCTTGACCTGCTGGCGTCTGTACACAAATAAAATGTATGTCATTTCATAGTACAGATCTTGTATGAAAATAAATAAAAAGGTGCATATTGCTCAGCAGCAGTGAACAAAAGTTATAAAGGTTTCAAAAAGTGTTTTTTTTTTCAGTATGACTAAATCAGTTTTATGGAAGTAATATGTACACAGTTAACAATAAGTAGAGCACTCGCGTGGGGCTACGACACTATATATTATAAACGTCCACTTATCAATATCAAGTTAAAACACAAAACCAAATAATTACCGCGAACCGGCGCACGAAATCACCAAATATCCAAGACGAAGAGTAATGTGTTTTGACATTTGTGATTTGACGTGCTTGAGTGCTGCCAGCAAAAAAGTGAAATAATTGCAGTCCATAATTACAGTTGCATTGTATTACATTGATTAGTGTGCAGTATTCATTCGATAATAGATAGTATCATTTATCGAGAGAAAAATATGAATAATAATAGATTATTACATTTTAGGTTACGATATTTTACATTTTATGCCCGCTATGCGTAAGTAATAGTTATTGTTTTCCCTGTTTTGATTTATTGGGTCTTGTATGGCAACATTAAGGGGACTTTACTAAAATAAAACGGAAAATTTCTTTTAATTATGATTTTTTTTTCGGCAGCTGCTACAAGCCGTATATAGTTATTCAAAATTCTTGTTTTATTTTATGTAAATTAATTGCAATGCATTTATTTGTGTACTTTTGGGGCACATTTTGTTCATCTCCTTTGTTTGATAGAGTTTCAACTTTAAACCAAAAAAATAAGGTTCATATTCAATTTGACAGTTTTGGATAGCTTGACCTGCTGGTGTTTGTACAATGATTTCCCCCGTGGAAGTGCCTATCTACCTCGTTATAGAAAATCAGCTGCTTCCCGCGGTATCACTCGCATTTTCACTTGACTTGGCTCGATATGATCGATAAAGTGCTAAATAGCACTTAATAAAAACGAATTCTGTAAGTACGACAAATTCACTTCAACAAGTACAGTTTTATCACTGACAAACACTTAAAACGGCTTTATTTGTGCACGCAGTTTGTACAGGATTAGTCTGTTTGTTCTGGGTGCGTCCGCGCATAGAACAAAGTGGAATTCCAACGAATTACGTCTAACATCACTCCTTTGTATACAGAGCAGGGAATTCTAGAAATGTGTTTGAAGAATTAACAATGTTATGGTTAGTTGTAATGGAATGCGTTACTTTACTAATTTGAACTCTTGAACTGCCTTTGTTTGTATAAGTTACTAGCTACTACGCAGCTTCGCTCGTGTTGCAAGATTATAATACCGACGTTCCCTACGAATAATCTATTGACAAATGACAAAGTTTACAGAAGAGCGTTTTAAAGTTTGTACCAGTCATAACCCCCTGTGCGAGGCTAGTCCATTTTTCAAATATCGAACGCAATAAAACGGCGCATGCGCTTAGCATCGGAAATCAAAACGAGGTATTGCGATCCCGTAAAATGAAACAGCTGCTTCAGAAACTGGTTTTATTCCGCGTCTTTATACTAAACAGTTTATTCCTTTTGTTTTTTTTTTTAATAAAAGAGAGCTATAGTTAGGGTCACCAGCCATACTTTTAAAAACATATTATACACTATCCTCCTACTCCTTTAATACTGTTCAGTAAAAATATGTACATACTGTTTCAAATTTGACTACTGTTTTTAGACAACCGTGTAGTTAACCTCATAGCGCAGCCTTATAACTAAACAATATGTAAATCTTATTAATTTCTTCTCCTAGACACTGATTATTTTTCAATCTTGATATAGGAATACTTGAATATATGACATAGTATGTCATATATTTTGTCCAAAAAATTGGCAACCCTAGCTAGGGAATACAAGCCCTTGTCGCGGAGGAGTTTCCCTACATAACGTACTACCACATTTGTATTCCCCGAAGGGTTAGGCAGAGGTGTAGTAAAGTACAGCCACATTTCGCCGGTATGTTAAGGTCCTATGTAGGGGGATAAAATCATAGAAAACATACGAACGAATCAAAGCAGAAGAGCTTACGTATACTTTACGAGCTGTTGCGGGTGGCTAAAACTATCAATCTTCTTAGAAAAACGCCTGTCTAAAGCTATAATCTTGATATAACGCATATACATATGTATATGTACCTTCATAATTACTTTTACCCGCGACGTCTACGTGGACGGAGTGCTAAATTACATCAAAATCCGTTCAAGTTTTTTTGCGTGATTGATTACCAAACATCTAAACATAAAAACTTTCGCATATTTAGTAGTATTTAAACCTTAGTTAGCAAATCTTTGTCGTTCACTGATACCTATTTGAGAACAGCGTTTAGGCAAAAGAATTCGTCCTAGAATTCAACATAAAATAAATACACATTATCTTGATCTCATTTATTGAATTAAGTAATATCCTTCGGAAATCCAATGTCTAAACATAGGGGAATGTCCCCACATCAGGCAAATAAATAAACCACAAGGCACAATAGGAAAGGGCAACGAATTCGATCTATCTCGGAGAGTTCCGTTAGGGTGAACTACGAACGATGTAAGTAATTTGCGCTACAATCGATTCCATATTTCCATTTACAATAGAATCGATTCTAAATTTAAATGTGATGATGATGATGACGGTACGTCACTCGCATCTCTCATCCAAAGTTGTTTACAAAGTTCGTTATTAGTTCGTTTTAGTCTCACTTCTACTTGGAAGCTTAGACTAAGCTTACACATGCATCTCATATCCCAAAGTTGTTTACAAAGTTCGTTAGTGGTGCTGATTTTAAACATCACTCCCCCGAAACATAGATTAAGCTTAACCCCGAATAAAATGATATCCATAATTATAGGTTACATACATATTGGTTGTAGGTACAGTCGCCAGCAGGTCAACCTATCCAAAACTGTCAAATTTTCCCGATTTAATATGAACCTAATTGCTTTCTGTTAAAGTTGAAAATCAATCAAATAAATTTGACAGATTGTGGTAGTTTGATGTGCTGGCCTCTGTACATATAATTCTGTAGTCTGACTTCAGGTTGTTTTTTTAATAGTGGTAGATTTTTAGTATCAACCGTAAGTGATTTTTCAATTTGTTTGGTGTGTGTTTGCAAAGCACTATTGTATTAACCTGTAAAGATAGTGTGAAATAATAAAAAAAAAAAATGTCATATCACAAAAAGGCATAGGGACATTTTTAAAACTGGAATTTTCCTACATTATATTTTGTAAAACCAAGGTAACGCGGAAAGTTCTCGACTATCTTAAGGTCAGCTTCAAGTCATACTAGATACGGAAGCGACGCTGAGCGACTGCCATGAGACAATTGCAACCCAATTTCTGAGTAATACCAATAACCAAAAATAGGTTGTTAGGGTTTTTGCGCTTCTAATTACCATTAATGATTGGTCATAGGTATGACAACCGGACAGTGATAGCCTAGTGGTATGACCATTGGACTGCCAACTCGAAGGTCTCGAGTTCGAACCCAAGGCACGCACCTCTGACTTTTCGAATTCATGTGCGTATTTATAATTAATTATCACTCGATTAAACGGTGAAGGAAAACATCGTGAGGAAATCTGCATACCTTAGAGATTTTTCTCGACGGTTTGTGAAGTCTGCCAACCCGCACTAGGCCAGCGCGGTGGACTATAGCCTAATCCCTCTCAATATGAGAGGAGACCCGTGCCCAGCAGTGGGACATTATATGGGTTGATGAAGATGACAACCGGGCCCAACGGCTTTACGTTCTCTGCGAGGCACGGAGTCTCGATGTGTTAAGACTGTGTCACTCATTCAAGTTTTGACCTTGGCAAGCGCATCTAGGTACCTAGTGATAGTCTCTTGATATGATAGGTATGATGACCATTGGACTGCCAAGTCAAAAGTTTCTATTTCGAATCCAAAGCACGCACCTCTGACTTTTCGAATTCATGTGCGAATTATCACTTGCTTAAACGAAGGAAAACATCATGAGGAAACCTGCATGCCATAGAGACGATGGTGTGTGATGTTTGCCAACCCGCACTAGGCCAGCGTGGTGGACTATAGCTTAATCCCTCTCATTCTGAGAGAGACCCATGCCTAGTAGTGGGACAGTATAAATGTGTTGATGATGAAGCGTAGCTTAACCTCACAGATCGACTAATCAGCGTAGCTAGTTATTACTTAGCTACGAGCCCCTAGTAAAAAAATTTCTATTTAGCGACATCTACCGCGCTACATGGAACTACGAACAAATCCTGAATCGCGCAATCAACATTCGCAACGCGACTTGCTTAATATAATATACAGACGCACGACATCAACCGTCGGGTCGCGGGTGTCAAAACACCACTGCCAGGCAAAACACCCGCCTGGTTGGAGGACTCCCTTTGGCTCTCCGTAGGTGAATGGAAAAATGATGAACAAGTGTTAAATAATTTCACAATTTCCCTCAATCTTAACAATTTGTTTAATAATACATGTGACGGTCACTTCACAAGTAACGGTGCTAAGATTCATCAAGTTTCCTCGTTGTATAGACGTTCCGCTTACTGAGCAGATGTATCGCTGCAGCCGCGGAACGCTGGGCTAATTATGGTGGGAAGTATTATAATAAAGAAGTATTGTAAATTACTTTTGTTCCAGTATATGCAATAAATAACACAGCGAACCAGAATCAATATCAAAACAAAAAAAAAACTGTTCGATATTCGAATTGCACTTGCGAGTAGTTTACCAATGAGGTTTGTGTTCGTAGTATTAAATTTACCGAATCAGGACATGGAATCGTCGACATCGATAAAATATCGTATTTATCGATTGAATAGCTTTGCCCCGCGGTTTCACACCCTGACTTTCTTTTTTGCTCGGCTCCTAATTGGCGTAGCGTGATTTTAAATAACTAAACCTTGCCCAAGGTTTCACTCGCATGTCAAAGTGCTTTTAAGACAAAAGGTAGGCCTATATCCTCCACCAAAGTCTAATCTATCTCTGTACTAAATTTAATCAAATTTATTTCAGCGGTTTAGACGTGAAAGTGTAACAAACAGACAAATTTACTTTCACAAATAATATTAGTTGGGAATTAGGGATGTAAGGTTAAATCCTCGATGTAAAATTGTACCGATACTTAAACAACACCCATTCAAGATACCGAAAGCAGTCAGCCATTTGTTTTCTAAGCACTTGGACGAGGCCCAAATTTTTCGGCTTACAAACAACGGCTAGACAACTGGGAGTCTGCCCGCGGACACAGCGTCTAAACTATTGCACAGACTGGTTAAAAAAAACTAAGTAACTCTATTGATGGGCTCGTGGCTAAGGAATAACTAAGCTGATCAACCGATCTGCAAGGTTAAGCAGCGCTAGTCGCGGTCAGTCTGTGGATGGACCATTCTTAACACATCGAGACCCCTACGTGCCTCGGGGAACACGTAAAGCCGTCGATCCCGGTTGTCATACGAACACCTATGACAATCGTTAGTGGTAGTCAGAAGCCCAATAAGCCTGACAACCAGTCTATACTCAGGGTATCGGTATTGAACCAAAAAAAATAAGGTTGCGGAGGTCACTGATGGCAGTCGCTTCGTGTAAAATACTGATATTCAGCCGCAACTTTTTAGACTGGTTATACTGGAAGCCGACCCCAATATAGTTGGGAAAAAGGCTCGAAGAAAAAGAGTAAGTAGTAATATCTATTCACACAAATATTAGCCTCTAGCTTCTGCTCGCAACTTCGTTCGCGTGGATGTTGTCACAATAAAATATATAATCTCTCTCACTAAGGGTAAAGAAGCTGTCAAATATTGAAAGAATTTTCAGACTCAGTTAATTATTTGCAGAGATAACCACTTGCTAATGAGGATAAGGATTGTAGACGAGAAAAGACAGTTATTAAGAACCGTAGAGAATAGGAGAGGAACAATACGACACGACGATTACTTTAGAATTATACTTGAAGGTAAGTAAGGTTGTAAGGTTTCTAGTATTTTTTGTTAAAGGGGCAACAGAAATACATCATTTGTGAAAATTTCAAATGTCTGTCACGGTTCATGAGATACAACCTGGTTACAGATGGACGGACGGACGGACAGCGGAGTTTTAGTAAGTAATAGGATCCCGTTTTTACTCTTTGGGTACGAAACCCTAAAAATTATGCAATTAATTTAATTTATTATGATTGTCTTACCTTAACTTGTATCTTAATTAATAATTCCTTTTATACTAATAGGATTTATGGATACCACACATAGCATGATCAGGGAGTCAAGGGCTAGTTTTTGGAACCTGGTGACAGACGGACGGTCGGACGGACGGACGGAAAGCGGAGTTTTAGTAATAGGGTCCCGTTTTTACTCTTTGGGTACGAAACCCTAAAAATGATGCAATTAATTTAATTTATTATGATTGTCTTACCTTAACGTGTATCTTAATTAATTCCTTTCATACTAATAGGATTTATGGATACCACACATAGCATGATCAGGGAGTCAAGGGCTATTTTTTGGTGTGCGTAATATCGGAGGTAGCAGGGTATGTCGTACTCGTACCGATTAAAAACCCTCCCCTTGCCCTTTAGTCACGACTTTGGTTTTTCCGACATTCGCCACGACCGTGACAGGTCACACACACAGCACTACCCCTGAACGCCGTACCAAGAAGTGAAACGTCATATCTAAAAACTAAACTGCGATAAATTCCGATAGGTTTTAAAAAACAAATGACAACACAAAGAGCGGTAGGGCACAGTGGGAGTAATTCCACTCAAATTGGAGCTGCCCGACTGGGGAAGTACCTCCGCCTTGCAGAAAATCGAAGTAAAATAACACTGCTTTGAGCTGTGTTGTGTTTCTTACGGTGAGCAAGGTTGCCAGTGCTCCACGAGGAAACGTTGTGTTGGCAGTGGGGGGACTTTGACCCTTATACTGCCAGCCCAACTATTCCTCTTTCAGTACAGGGTCGGCAACGCGCAACTGATGCTCCTGGTGTTGCAAGCGTCTATAGGCTACGGTAACCGCTTACCATCAGGTGGGCCGTATGCTTGTTTGCCACCTTAGTAGAATAAAAAAAAACACTACACATCCGACTAGTCACAATAAATTCAAACCTTTTCTTCCAACCTCTGACCGATGAATGCAAGCGTTCATAATTCGCCAGATATTTATTCAACCAAATCATTGTTGATCTGTTTGTTATCAACAACATTCACCTATTGTTCTCTGCTAAAACAGTTCGGCTATGCATTCGTTTAATGGTTTATTGGTGATCTAGTGACATGGACGGCAGGTTTACCTTGCAGACTACCGGGTTGAAGATGATCGGATTCGCTTTGACAGCTTTGGTATTTATTTTTGTGTTGTCTAAAGCTAGTGTGTATTGTTTTCGATACTTTTCCTGCCGCAATATCGTTCGGATTTGACAGGTGTTTTGTGAGTGTATTTTCAATAAATGATACAGTGAAACTTGTAGTGTTGATGTGTCAATATCGATAAAATATAGATTTTTTACGAATTATCGATTTATCTGTCAAATTATTGAGTGGTTGTTGATGTCTTGTTAGTGCACAGCTCAAATAGTTCATGACGTGAATGATTTTTAAGCATTGTTAGGGGAAAGGCTATCAAAATGAGGTCCAGAAGGAATACGAAAATATGTTCTACTAAAAACGCTTAAAAGCCAGATGGAACCGGTAAAGTAAAAATACTTTACCGGTTCCATCTGGCTTTTAAGCGAACTTATGGTACTGGAACTAAAACTTTAAACAGTAATAACTCGAAAAAAGGATAGGTTTTCTTCCTGTTGCTCTTTCCCCGCATATAAAATCAATTGCTATTCGGTCGTCTCGCTAAAACCGGACCGATTTAGATGTTTTTTTGTGTATTTTTGAGCCTAGCCTCCTATTGGCATAGCATTGGTTCTCACATCGAAAGGTCTCGACTGCGAATCCAAAGCACGCACCTCTGAATTTTCTAAATTATGTGCGTATATGTAATTAATTATCACTCGCTTAAACGGTGAAGGAAAACATCGTGAGGAAACCTGCATGCCTTAGAGATTTTCTCGACGATGTCTGAAGTCTACCAACTAGCACTAGGCCAGCGTGGTGGACTAGTCTAATCCGTCGTATTCTGAGAGGAGACCCGTCCCCACCAGTGGGACAGTATATGGTTAGATGATGAAACCGTGGTTCTATTAGTTATTTTGTGACCAAATGGAGCGTATCGAAGGTGATGAAGGGCATCGTTTTCAACGCCTCTTGCACTTGTGTGGCCTCGTGAAATTATATCCGAGTGAAGTTCAGTAGCCTCATTAGGCTATTGGTGCTAAGCGCGATCGTTACACTAGAGGTCCTGGGTCCGAATCACAAGGCCGAGTGCCATGTTATTGGGTTTTTCTTTGAAATCTCAGTAGCAGCTCGGAGTTTGGATTTGTGCCCGGTTTATGGCAATAGACCCACTAAGTATTACATGGGACCTAAATATACAGGCGAATTGTGGGTGTACAATTAGTATACCGCTGCCTTACCCTTCGGGGAATACAGGCGTGATGGTATGATGAAGTTTAGTAGCTTTTCGGTGATTACATTTTTTATACAGACTATAAATGAATAAGTAAATTAATTAAATAAATGACAGAACGTATTGTGTAGCTATCCAAAACTCAAATTTTCTCAATTGAAAATGAACCTTATCTTGTTGTATTAAAGTTGAAAATCTTTCAAAGAAATTTGAGAGACTGTGGTATCTTGATTTGCGGGCCTCTGTACTAACTTTTTTCTTAATCTTTTCCCAACTATGTTGTGGTCGGCTTTCAGTTTAACCAGATGCGGCTGAATATCAGTATTTTACACGAAGCGACTGCCATCAGACCTCAACAAACCAATTTCTGGGAAAACTGATATCTTGAGGATAGACTGTTAGTCAGGCTTTTTGGGCTTCTCGACTAGTTGTCCTGATGACCGTCACCGACGGCTTTACATGCTCTCCAAGGCACGGGGGGTCTCAATATTCATATTATGTTATGAACGGTCACCGTTAATTGTAAATGTGAGTACTCTATAGGCTAAATATACATACTCAGCTTTGTACAGTATGGTGGCTTTGAGCCTTTTTAGTCTACGCAAATGTTCCTATGATCTGGTATCGCCGTGCGACGGGTTGTTGAGCTCCCTAAATTTGAGCTACACAATGACTGATGCATGCGTGCCGTCGGTTAGGACTGGTCTACTCAAAGCCGCTATGGCTCTTTCTTCAAAAGGCGATTTCAGTCTTGCCCTACATTGTAAGACACATATTTGTTAATATACCTACTATGTCTGGCCTTTAAAAGAGACTATGATTGTCTGAGTTTGTTTCGGGGTTTCTTCTCAGAGGTCGTCAGTTAGGAAATGGAGCTATCTAGCTTTAAATTTTTTTATTAAATATTGACTTGTAAAAGTGTCTTTAAAAGATCTATTTACAGAAATAAATATCATTTATCATCATCCACAGGCTGACCGCGGCTAGCGCAGCTTAACCTTGCAGATAGGTTGATCAGCGTAGTTCCAAATTAGTCATACCCCTAATTGTGCATTGTGTACTAATATGGTTTAATTAGACACAGTGTGATGGATGTTGTTTAGTCAGCACAGAAAATAAATGCAAATATCAAGACGTTGTAACCTCTTTAGACAAAAAATGCAATCTAAGAGCACTGAAGTTTATCGCAGAGATCTTTAAATAAACAATAGGGTGTCGATTTCATTGAATCCATAAAGTGCTTTATCATGAATATCTAACGCTGCCAAGAAATCAATTAAGTAATAGAGCCTTTAGCTATTTGAAATAATTATTGTGCCGACGATGAAAATATTGGCTGTCAATATTTATGACTGATTTTCAGTGTTTCCGTAAGTTTACTTTTTCTGTATTAAACGGTTAAGGAAAACATCGTGAGGAAACCTGCATGCCTGAGAGACTTTCGCGAGTACACCCAATCCATTCTACTTTGGAATCATTCGCAGAAAGACTTTTTTTATAATTATCGATATGCTCTATTTTTTTCTAAGTGTTCGTTAATGAAACTATGAATGTACTTTGTTCAAAAACCAGTTATTCTGAGTATTTCGGAAAGGCAAAATAATTCATATTTAAATGTAGCTAGTAGTAGTAATGTATGTTTTTTATACCACTAAGGTCGCAAACAAGCCGGCCCACCTGATGGTAAGCGGTTACCGTAGCCTATAGACGCTTGTAACACCAGGGGTATCACTTGCGCGTTGCAGACCCTTTAAAACGAAAGAGGAATAGTTTGGGCAGTATAAGGGTCAAAGTCCCCCCACTACCAACTCAACGTTTTACCTATAAATCGTCATTTGCGTAAAGATCTTCCAAACATTACACGAAAAAATTTTTCTTCCAACTGAGCTTTAATAGTTTTTTAATTGAAAGCCAATTGTTCGCCTTTCTCTGTGAGACTAGTGCTGTTCAGGTCTATCAGACCGCGTCTGGGTCTCGCGGCCGGACAATTATCACGTTGTTAGAAGATCGTAATCAATAGACAGCCTTGATAAGTTGTACGATTTCATCCAATTATGGTAGAAGGCTGTGTGTTCCATTGTTTATAACTTTTTTATTTTTTAAATGCCAACCTCTTTTTGTTGTATGCAGGGATAGCCTAATGGTATGACCATTGGACTGCCAAGTCGAAGGTCTCGAGTTTGATTCCAAGGCACGCACGCACCTCTGGCTTTTCGAATTCATGTGCGTATTAATAATTAATTATCACTCGCTTAAACGGTGAAGGAAAACATCGTGAGGAAACCTGCATACCTTAGAGATTTTTCTCGACGGTTTGTGAAGTCGGCCAACCCGCACTAGACCAGCGCGGTGGACTATAGCCTAATCCCTCTCAATATGAGAGGAGACCCGTGCCCAGCAGTGGGACAATATATGGGTTGATGATGAATGAATGATGATGAACCTCTTTTCGAATTTGGAATTTGGAACTTCTTTCTATTTGCGAATTAGTTTTGACTAGCTGTTGCCCGGGGTTTCAACCGCATTCCAAAGGGTTTTTTGGTAGCCTATGTTCTTCTTCAAGGTTTAATCTACCTCAGTACCAAATTTCATCATAATCGGTTCAGCGATTTAGGCGTGAAAGCGTAACAGACAGAGTTCCTTGCGCATTTATAATATTAGTAGGGTTGACGACATGGTTCACCTGTCGGCGAATAATTAGTAGACATAATACAGTTGTTACGACCCTCTGGAAGGTTAATGTTATTTAATGAATTAATATTCGTTCCGTCTTTCTCGTACAAGACCCAGATGCCCAACTCGTAGGGCGTACAAAAAAAACGTATTTTATTATTTTCTAAATGGGCGCAACCTCTGTTGTCCTACGCCCATTGGATAGCCTGGTATGTGTGCTTTCTTTCCTTTTAAAATACGCATCAAGTATTCATATGTATCATCAATATTACGAATGAGTAGATTTTTTTCCACTCTTTTGTTGTTTTAACTTAAATCAATCAATCAAAATAGTTTTAGTTTCATATAAACCATATACTTACAGCAGGCACTTATGAAATGTTGAGTCAAGGTGCACAGTTCCAAATTTTTCGTTTCCTATGGAGAAGAACTGGCAAGAAACTCCATGGTTACTCTTTTGAATTACCGTTTTGTATTGTACAATGATGTTCGATACAGTAATAATTATAAATTGGATTGGATACAACTAACACGAATGCAATTATTAACAATGCCTGAAAAAGGTGCTAAGCTGTACATTATTATTAACCTTAGTATGCAAATAATTAGTTTGAGTTTGAATGACACAAGTACCTTGAAACTATCGGTAGGCAGAATTATGTTCCGTGCGAGAAACAAAGCTTTTTTTTTAAAGTACGGAGAATCCTCCTGGATTATCCGCCACCCGGGGAGGTTATGTCAGGCTCATACCGACCCCGAGCAGGTGACGCGGTTTGCAGTTTCCGCGTCCCGCTCAGCGGATCGGTGGAAGAAGGGGAGGGAGAAACTTTATGTCTCTCTCCCCTTACGTAGGGGGCCGCTGAGGCGGCCCGCCACTGCCGGGTCTGCGGACGAATGCTACAGCGCTCCCGTAGTCCCGGCATTAAAGTGGTGACGTGAAACGCCGAGGTTGGTTTTAGTCGGTAGATCGCTCTTACCAGAGCGGAGTCCGACACACCCCACCGCTCTCCCCGGAGTGGTGGGAAGTGCATAAAGCATTTCCAACCCCGTCAAAAAAAAAGGCTCATACCGACAAAATCCAGCACTTGCAGCACTTCACCTGCCCTAAAGTCATGGCCATGGGATCCGTAAAATTCGCCACGACCATGATAGGGAGAGAATCAAACCTGCTACGTACAGAACCAGAACGAGCCAATCGGAGTTGAGACTCATTTATTTTCTGTGAGAATAGTTACGCGTTTGTTGTTCTACGTTGTGTATGCAATATCATTTGCATAAAACATGCATAATGTCGCGGATAAATTTCGATCAAGTCATTTTATTAAATTATTATATTTGATATTATATATTTGACGACCTCTGTGGTCTAGTGGTTCGAGTGTCGGACTTCTGATCATGGATGGGGTCGTGGGTTCGATTCTCACAGGGCACAAATATTTGTGTGGTTAAAACATAAGTGTTTGCTGGTGTTTCGTACTTATTATAAGTATATGTATGTACAAAAAAAAAAACATTGTTTAGTACCCATAGTACAAGCTCTACTTAGTTTGGGACTAGATACTAGATGGTGCTGTGTAAAATTCTCCAAGAATATTTATTTATTTATTTATTATCTTTGAACTCTTGTTTTGAAAGGGGCTCGTGGCTAAGTAATAAATAAGCTGATCAACCGATCTGCAAGGTTAAGCTGCGCTAGTCGCGGCCAGTCTATGGATGGGTGAGCATTCTTACCACACAATTGAGTATTCTTAACATGACAATTGTAAACCCAATTTCTGGGTAATACCGATATCCTGAGGATAGACTGGTTGTCAGACTTTTGTGGGCTTCTGACTACCACTAACGGTTGTCATAGGTGTTCGTATGACAACCGGGACCGACAAATAACTTCACAAATTAACTACACCATATAAATAAACACAATCTCCAATTCACATATCAAATTATTAAGGACACATATATTTTTTCAAATCATTAACACTACTCGTCAATTTAAAATCATTAAATGTCGTATATATATGCGCTTTAAAAGTTAATCTATTAAAAAAAAAACTTATTGGCACGTGTAATCAATCTTATCGAAGTCGATTTGGAAAAGAACGAGTTTTCTGAGACACTTTCGTTAGGAATATACTTCAGCCTTCATCGCGAGGAATGCCGTTCCCAAATTGCAGGAACCTGTCAGGTTTTTTCACCGTTTACAATACTGCTATACGGCTCCACGTCGCGAAACTGAGAGTCATCAATTGTAATCCAAAGCATCCCAGCAAATTTATACCCTCTCACCCGTTCTTAAAGAACAATTTGGTATAACTCCTTCTTTACCTGATATTAACGTTATTCCCTCCACTTGTCAGCTGTTTGATAAATTGCGTCGTTTCTCTGTTTTGTCCACTTCATCAGTTTCCCATTAGCGAGTGACTTGCTCATTTAAACCGATTAGATTAAGCTTAACGTTTCTATACTATTCAAATATCGTGTCATGTCCGTTCGATTTGATTTAGTAATTCTGTTAACTGTTACATTCGACCTTCATGGCCATTGAGCCGTGTCGAACAAACTTTACCACAACAATTCGCTAAAATTATTTTTATCTTTCGCAGGTCCGGCGATCGCTGAAATTACGGGGCAGGCGCAAGGAAAAGGAGAAACTGCCGTCGGGAATAACAGCTGACTACACCGCCTCGCTGTTCGCCCACCTGGAACAAGATTCAAATTATTCCAATTATCCGCTCATACCTACCTCGGGCTCTAACTCCAATCTCAGCGACGAAAATAACCATGTATCACCCGGTTACCCCGCAACCCACACTTGGAACAAGAAGGAAGGAGTACTGCAATCCGATAGCTCGGAAACGTCACTAAATTCATTAAATAATCCGAACAACGCCAACACCAGCCCTAGACAACCGCCAAATCTACCTCCTATACCGCCTCGTCCTCCAAAGCGTGGGATCCTAAAAGGTCCCCGACTCAGTAATACTAGCTCAAATTCTGTAGAAAATAATATCCAAAGTACCGATGCAGTTGACAACGTCAACGGTCAAGAAACCAATTTGCTGGCGAGAAATACTCAGCAGAATGAGACGATGACATACGGTATCCCGCCTTCGAAGAGCACGTCGTCTAGCGACGACATGCAACACGTGCAGAACTTCACCAAAAAAGTCATTCATAGCCCCGTGGAGACTCAGTACAAAAACTATAAAAATTCGAACAACCCTTCAATAACGACTCAGGACGTTGATGAAGCACCCAAAACGAATGGGAACAGCTACCTTGGAGTGACGTCGACGTCTCCAAGCGCTGATTCTTTAACTGATACTACAACGAACTCTTCATTCGCCACTCCACCGTTCTCTACCTCACCTGTTGGCGAGTCTCAAGGGTTTCACCGATGGTCCAGAACCAGCAACTTCGATGATGTGTATCTTCCACTTCCTTCTCTCACGCCTGTGCGATTGCCCAAGCCAAGATATCTTACAATTCAAAGGCAGAAAGCTCCAAGACATGATTTTGGCTTCAGTCTTCGTCGAGCGATGGTCCAAGAGCGAATTTTTATCGGAGACATCAATGGGCATGATAACGCCCTTTTGAATGGTGACAACAAGTGCAATAACATTGGAATGGTCAGCAAATTGACTTATAAAGCAGTTATTTTAGCTGAACCTGGTTCTTACCCGGGGGCTAGTGAAACAGGGCTCTTGCCTGGAGATAGACTCTTGGAAGTGAATGGTGTGAACGTGGAAGAGAAGAGTAGGGAGGAGGTGATCGACCTCATCAAAGGAAGTCAAGACTCTGTTACTATTAAGGTCAGTTTTTAAGATACTTTACAAACATTAATTTATTTTTCATTCATGGTTTCGACGCGTGCCCAATTACTCCCATAAAGTTATTGATGTTTTATATTTTGACTTTCGAATTTAAAATTGAACCACAAATTTGATAAACACATTCATTTGTTTCCTATCAGAACTTCCTTTTCCTATTAAATGTTGATTGCAGCCGACGTTAGGAGTCCACAAACTGGAATAGACAAACTTTGATAGTGACGTTGAAAACAATATATTTGAAGTTTATGTTAACAATTCTTCAGAAGTTTCTCATTGGTCGTGCACATGTACAAACATGCGACCAATGAGAAACTTTTCAGACAGAACTTGGTTTCGATTCTTTGATCATGTCAGTGTTTTGTGTCGGTTTTTTTTATGAAATTCTCTGTTACGAGCTATGTGCCCCGCCCACTGCCACTTCAGCTTAGCGTAGCCTTTCAGCTACGTTGCCAACTTTGCTTCTTCTACATTGGTATACCTCTGCCTAACCCTTCTGGTCAAACCGTGATGGTATGTTTTCATCAAAAACAATACCAAAAGCTTTTACCTTTTGCAATGTACTCAATTGATGAAATGAAATGATGAAATGAAATGATATTTATTTTCTTTAAATCTCTTTCTTTCCTGTAAAGATCTTTTAAAGACACTTTTACAAGTCAATGCTTTGATTTTTTTATGCTAGAAGGCTTGTCCTAACTGACGACCTCTGAGAAGAAACACCGAAACAAACTCAGAGAGTCATGGCTTCTTTTAAAGTCCAGACATAATAATATGTCATAATAATGTGTAGGTATACAATGTCTGAAATGGCCTTTTGAAGAAAGAGTCACAGCGGCTTTGAGTAGTAGTATTAATATGCTAAGTTTCGGGTCAATGATTTTAAGCTGCGCCTCTTATTTACCGACGTTTCAGCCAAATTACACCGGCCTTATTGGTTGGTAGACAGATGCATTTTGTACGAAAAATCGAGAAATAAAATTGTTGCTTGTTTGAAAGTAAGTAATGTAGACGTTAACTTTGTTAATGTATTTTAATAACTTGTCTTTTTAATCTTGAAATAAAACTATCACTGCTGTAAAGGCTCCGGGCTCGGGATTTAATAACAGCATTATCAACCCATATACTGTCCCATTGGGCACGGGTCTCCTTTCAGATTGATAGAATCTCACAGGCAAGCAGGTTTCTTCACGATATTTTGCTTCATCTTTTAATTAATACACCTTAATGCACCTCTGACTTCCGTCTACTCTTTTACTCTGTGATTCCGTCTCTCTAAATCACTGCTTCATCACACGAGAAAATAATGTCGTAGAACGCATGTCCTTGTCAATATTCGGTAGCTCTTTCCATTCAATGTAATAACGGGACAACTTTTTGTATCCACAGCTTACTACTGTTAAACTAGACAAAAAGCTAGGAAATAACATAATGCTTTCAAAACGGCTCTCAGACCGTTACCTACAAACAGTTGTAATATTTCTGACTAGATTCTGATAGTCGTGATTTGAGTTTTGGTTGTAAAAACTATTTTATTACGTTGCACTGCCTCATTAGGCTAGTAGTCGTGAGCTCGTCTGCTGAGTATAAGGTCCTGTGTTCGATTTCCAGGTCGAGCAGTGTTATTGGGTTTTTCAATAAAATTCTCAGTAGCAGCTCGAAGTTTGGATTAGTGCCCGGTTAAATGGCAATAGGGTCGCCCCCTATAACATGGGACTTAAACTTACTCGCGAACTGTGGGTGTATAGCTGTAATCCTCTGCCTAACCCTTCGGGGATTACAAGGAGATGGTACGTTATCTTATTCCCGGATCGTAGACAATGATTCTTGAGTTTTTATCTCAAAAGTCGTCAGGAATATCGCCCATAAAGCGCTAAAAATCTAAAATAATGACTTGTTAAAGTGTCTCTAGCAAGTAATAATTATTATATCATTTACCAAGCCACCACCAAATAAATTAATAAAAAAACTCAATTACAATTTGCACGAAGAAAATGTGTGTTAGTTTGTTACGTAATAAGTTAATAACTCAGAAACTACTGCACCGATTGTTAACGTACTTCGCACACGCAGAAGGCGTTACAGTTTAGAATGATATATTGGTGTTCTTGTTCCGGGACGTCTGTGTGATTATATAAGTACCTATATATAATCGCATAATCATCTGCTTATGTATGTACAGTCGCCTACAGATCAAGCTATCCAAAACTGTCAAATTATCCCAATTGAAAATTAACCTTATTTCTTTGTCTTAAAGTTGAAAATCTATCAAAGAAATTTGACAGATTGGGATAGCTTGATGTGCTAGTTCATACTTGATTATTTTAATAGTATCTGTACTAAAATACATATAATAAAGCTCAAGAGTTTGTTTGTTGGTAAACATCTTTAGATTAATGTTTCAAAACTTAATAATCCTAAAGTCAAAGCCAAATATTTTATTTCCATTATAATCATCAACCCATATACTGTCCCACTGCTGGGCACGGGTCTCCTCTCATATTGAGAGGGGTGGTATGACCTACCTAGTGGTATGACCATTGGACTGCCAAGTCTAAGGTCTCGAGTTCGAACCCAAGGCACGCACCTCTGACTTTTCGAATTCATGTGTGTATTTATAATTAATTATCACTCGCTTAAAACGGTGAAGGAAAACATCGCGAGGAAACCTGCATACCTTAAGATTTTTCTCGACGGTTTGTGAAATCTGCCAACCCGCACTAGGCCAGCGTGGTGGACTATACCCTTATTTCCATTAGACAATTAAAATAGCAAAGCTTTTGAAAAGTCAAAACAAGTTGCACGGTTCCAAAAAGTATGTCTTATGGAGAAGAACCGGCAAGAAACTTCACAGACACTCTTTAAAAAAAACATGATTTTTTGTTCACAATTTTGTTCTGAGTAGTTCAAGAGAACAATGCAATTTGATGTGTATCTAATAACTAAACAATTAAAAGATTGACATTGACAGTAAGCAAAAACAATATTTTTGGGACATTTTACACAACACCATCTAGTCCCAAACTAAGCAGAGCTTGTACTATGGGTACTAGACAATGGATATAATACATAAAGCAGTGATAGCCTAGTGATATGACCATTGGGCTGCCAAGTCAAAGGTCTCGAGTTCGAATCCAAGGCACGCACATCTGACTTTTCGAATTCATATGCGTATTTAATTATCACTCGCATAAGCGGTGAAGGAAGACATCGTGATGAAACCTGCATGCTTTAGAGATTTCTCTCGACGGTGTGTGAAGTCTGCCAACCCGCACTAGGCCAGCGTGGTGGACTATAGCTTAATCCCTCTCAATCTGAGAGGAGACCCGTGCTCAGCAGTGGGCTAGTAGCAGACCAGCCCCGACAGACAGCGCCCGTTCACGAGTATGACGTGTGTATCGGCCTATATTATAGGTATAATACTATATCCCAATTCTTTCCAGTTATTGTTATTTGCATAGTATAGCAAATGGAGTGTAGCAATACTCATAATTTTATTATAATTATCTTCATAAAATGAAGTATATTCTTCCAATGAGATACTATAATTAGGAGGCAGGGTTGTCCCTGGCTCCCATCATACAACACGCACAAACATAACTTTCTCCTGCGCCCGCGCCGGTGTTTACAAGAAAAACCACTTTCGAGTTCGATTTGTGTACACCTCTATTTAGGTTTGTATAACATTGATGTCTCACGGGTTGATTGACATGCCTTGCAATGACTCATTCACCAGTAAATGCAGTGGGCTGTTTTAAAATTGAATCGTTTTGTTTTGAAAATGGAATCGAATTTAATAATAATAATATTTTTGGGACATTTTACACAACACCATCTAGTCACAAACTAAGCAGAGCTTGTACTATGGGTACTATACAATGGATATAATACTTATATACGTTTTTTTTGTAAATACATACTTATAATACATAAGAAACACCCAGACAAACACAAATACTCATGTTTTATCCACACAAATATTTGTGTCCTGTGGGAACCGGTAGACCACAGAGGTCGTCTAATTTATTATATGGTTTGTTTTTAAATGGCCGTCAATAACCTGACAGCATGGTCAGAAAGCTTCTGACAGAGTAATCAGCAGCGAAATGAAAGGTAAAATTCTGATAGCCTACGCCTAGTCTAGTACAAAATGTATGAGCAGAACTCCTGGTCTGAAAGTTTCAGACAAAAGGGCCAGTTTCAATGATTTATATAAATGCGATAGTAACTCTGTCTGTCTGTTACGTTTTTACGTCTAAACCGCTTAACTGATGTTGATGAAATTTTGTACAGTGATAGGTTAGACCTTGGAGAAGCAAAAGGCTATATATTGTCTCTAAAAGCGCTTTTGGATTTGGGTGAAACCATGGGCAACAATACTAGTTGTATTTAATATAATTGAAATTAGAACATTGAGCAAGTTCTATTCGAATTCTTACATAATATAAATTGATGTAGCAGAATTGATTTGGCCTTGTTAGCCCAACTGCACACTGCACTTTTTTAGACGTTTCTTTTTCTATCTTTTGATTGCCATTTCTAATGATGTAATTAGGGTGATAGATTATCATAACTTATCATATTGTTGTTGTCACTGATGGTTTTTTTTTAAACGTTTTCCGTCACTAGAATTTCCTCCTGTATCGTGGGGGCGTTTACAAACACAAATTTTCACGTACACAAACATACAGAACCGGAACAACTACATGTAGATTGAAATAAAACTACTTTTTACGGATTTTATCGCGTATATTGATATTATTAATCCCGACGTTTTATTTCAATGTATAATATTCGCGTAAATGTAAGAAATCAATAAACTACATGTAGATCATCCAAATATTTGTTCCGTGTGGGGATCGAACCCACAACCCTTGGCGCAGAAGCCGATCGCTCAGTAACTACGCCAAACGTGTTGCCAAAATGATTCAGAAGAATTATATTACCCGTAGCGCCATCTTCTGCCCGAGGTACAGAGGCCGGACATCAAGATACCACAATCTGTCAAATTTCTTTGATTGATTTTCAACTTTAACACAAAGCAATAAGGTTCATATTGATTTCTGACATTTACGAGAATATTATACATTGAAATAAAACTACTTTTTACTTTTTATGGTCTACCCGCGACTATGGACGCTGTAAAGGGTCCGAAACGACGGGATTAATAATATCTATATACGCGATAAAATCCGTAAAAAGTAGTTTTATTTCAATAATAAGGTTCTTATTCAATTGGGAAAATTTGACAGGTTTGGATAGCTTGACCTGCTGGTACGTCATCTACGCCCATTTCCATATTTGAAATGCAAATACTTGGTGCAGGTGCAACCAATAGCCGAGTTATGTGAACTGTCACGTCGGAGGGCGGCGGATGGCGGCGGCGACGTGGAACTCTCCGAGAGCAACGTGAGGGGCGGCACCCTGAGCCGGTCCGGCAGCCGACGCTTCACTACGTCACAGGTATGTGGAACATTTTTTAAGATTTTCTCTAGTATCTTGGGTGCGTTTACAAACTCAAATTTTCACATACACGAACACCCAGACCCGGAACAATTTACCTGTTGGTCATACATACCTACAAATATTTGTTCCATGAGGGGATCGAACCCATAACCCGTAGTGTAGAAGCTGATTGCTCAGCCGCTGCGTCAAACGTGTCGTCAAACATAGTACATGTAAAGACGTGTCGACTTACTCGAATGCCTACTTGAATTCTGTTTAAACTTGGACTACCAACAACCTGAGTACGCTTCGACTAGGCAACTAAAAAGAACGAAATATTTTCGTAATTATTTCTGCCAAATAGGTTCAAATGAAATACTTATGTATTTGACATTAATTTATACTTTTAAATGTTATGTAATTTGGTGTGGTGTAAACCAATCAAACTGATTAGAGAAGAGTTGGCCCCAAAATAGCTCCTTGGGGCACACCTGTCGAGTACGATTGGTTATGTAAAAGACTGTTCAAATTGAATAGTTTCTTTTTCGTTGGAATGTTTTAGATCTATTATTATTTAATCTCTGCTTGAAGGGCTCATTTTAAGCCGTGTTGTTTTTTCCCTCGACGTCTGTAGTTATTTATCTATTCATGCATTTTGTTCCCATCCCATTCAACAGCGTCACTCAGGTTGACTCTAACGGCGCCGATAAGCACGTCATGCTCGTGAACGGGCGCCGTCTGTGGGGACTGGTCGGCTCTTAGTCAATGGCAATCTTTCTCTGTTTAATTATTATACTGGATTAATATTGTATATACACATCAAACTGCATTGTTCTCATGAAGTATTCAGAACATAATTGTAAACCAAGAATAACACTGTAATCAAGTTTTTTTAAAGCAGTTTCTATGGATTTTCTTGCTGGTCCTGCTCCATAAGACCTTGAAGGTTTTGGAACCGTGCTAGTAGAACTAGTTTTTTCTTTTCAATATTGCTATTTTAAAGATCTAATTGATATAAATTATTTGACTGTGACCTATCCCTATTAAGTAATAAGTATAGAAATGGATTCATAAAGCCTATCTGCATTTCCAAAATACCGAAATCTTTTTTATTGTTTTTTTCCATGAAGTATTGGTACACTGTTTTCACTGCTAATTGATAGGTATCTGTTTAATTTTCACAATCGAAGTTGCAACGCAATGTAAGCAGCACTGAACGTAAATTAAACCAGCAAATGATGTTTGTTTTTGAGGAGTGTGTGTTTGGCAAACAAACGAGCGTTTACTGAATTATTAGTGTATCGAAATTTGATGAATTGCAGACCTTTTTACAGTTGTTTATTTATGTAAATTGATTGAAGCTTCCTTTAGTTTTTTTTTATATCCGAATCATAATTGTATAATAAAATCTAGTAATTTGTGCTGACACTGATGCTTAGAGCACCCATTATAACATACATCTTTCACACAAGTATTCCGCGCAAAGTTAGGTAGACGTGTAATAATGTTTACCCACATTATACCACTAACCAGGAACAAAAGCAAACTCCGAGCTAGTGGTGAGGATTTCATAGAAATATCTAATAATACTTAGCTCGATCTATTAATTGAACCCAAGGCCTCTAACGTAACAAATCACTTTTTTTTCTGTTATACGAAATAGGAATAGTTGGGTTGGCACTATAAGGGTCAAAGTGCCCCCACTGCCAACACGTTTCCTCGCGGAGCACTGACAACCTTGCTCATCATAAGGAACACAACACAGCTCAAAGCAGTGTTTTTCACTTCGATTTTCTGCAAGGCGGAGGTACTTCCGCAATCGGGCAGCTCCAATTTGAGTGGAATTACTCCCACTATGCCTTACCTCTCTTAAAACCACTAGGGTAACGAGCAGTTTTGCTTCAATGAAAAATCAATTAATCAAAAAAACTTCATTGCTTTAAACGTTCGATTATATTAATTTATTGACGAATATTACGTGATCGACTATTATTGTAAAATTAGCTGCCGACAGTTCTGTTTGTAACCGCGATAATTTCTTGTAAATCTTGTAACAAAACGTTGACAACTTCAATAACTTTGTGAAGTCATGCAATGTAATCTGTAGCATTTTCTTGTCGCGTTTAATCTTAACTGGTAATACTATCGTAGGAACTACTTTGAGTCCTGTAGAGCTGTTCTCTATTTTGATATTCCTATAAAACTTCCTTTTCTCCTATTATACTCACATATTAGTTCATCCCGTTCATCAACGTTTGACCCTTCATTCTTCTTCCATCTATTTTTATTTATAGAATCTACTAATAAATTAGTACATCGTTGCATAACTTGTTGTTGTATCAAAAATGGCAAAACTTCATTTGCATTTTACTTCACTGTATGTCTAAAATTCACTGTAATTCAATTCAATATCAACTTCACTGAATGCATAAAGACACGTACAGTGAAGTGAATTCGAAACGTGCAAAATATAACGAGTCTGAAGAACGAATCTGTTTAAAGTTCTGCGGAAGTTACGCGCATTAGCTAATCAAAAGTCTGCAGCCGTCTGCGTTAATTCGACATGTCTTTTAGCTTAGCAGCCTGTCTCCCTGTCTGGTTAGAGCACAGGTTCTCAAACTTACCCACTTGCGAACATTTTTTAGAAGCTTTATTTTTTTAAACTGGCCATCTGTTGCTTAACAGCTATTTGTAGTAACTAATTGATTTACTCATAAATTTTCTACTACACCCTTGAAAGCTTCCAGCGTTCATAACGGAGCGTTATCGCACACCTTGAGAAACACTGGTGTACTGTGTTGTTGCCTTAAATAGCAGTATTTGAGCTTTTGTGAGACAGGCGTGTAGTGTAATGGATATTATTAATTAGTATTGTACGATGTTTGACAAAAGGGCTGTACTATTAGTATAGACTGTGCTGTCAGGATATCAAAGTGCAAAACAGAATGAATAACTTGTTCCACAATTTTCTCCAAAATTAAATACTTAAAATAAAGTTAAGTAAATCAAAAGAGAAATTAAAACAGTTCTAAAATATCTAAGCTACTAAAATAGGATATTTGCAACTAAATAGGGTGGCAATATTGAACAGTAGTTTCGTGGTACCTTAACTGCCAAGAATCTTCCTCGCTATGGCAAGATATTATTTAAAATTATGTAGATTTTACTAGTTTTATTCATGACGCTGGTGCATTGTGCCCAGTCTAGGGTTACGTCATGGTTGTGCGTGTCAAAACAATGTGTCGAACCGCGTGATTGGCGCCAATGATCTCAGATAGGGTTGCCAATCGCTCGGTATTATTTACAATACGTATCTCTATTTCGAAAATTTCTGTGTTTATAGCATTAGGGTTGCCAATGCATATTTCAAAATAAAATGGCTCAAGTGAAACATTACGGTACTAGTAATTTATAAATAGGAATGTGATAACAACAATTTTGCCGTAAACAGATTTCTGTCGAGCTTATCTCAAAATAAAAACCTACTTTGAATACTTAATTTATACTTTTTTTGTGGTAGTGTGCTTTCGAGCTCAAATTCGGTTGAATGCATTCTTACAACACACGTTTATAATTTAAAGGCTCTAAAAGTAACTAAATGTAATTCCAAATTAATAATTAATTGCTACAACGAAAAAGCAAAAATGTTAGCTCTTCTTAATATTCTTCTCACACTTTCGACCGAAGTAAGTAGGTTGGTAGCTGGGTACGTTTACGCTGCAAATTTAATTAACTGTTTTACATACAAACGAAACATCAGAGTTTATCAGAGAATTGAGAAAATACATTGAAACGACAGTATACTGACCTACAAAACGGCCACTTTCGAATAATATTTTATTCAGAATTATTTTATCTGGCAACCCTGATCTCCGTAGTGGGTTGCCAACATTGTGACATGCTGTCATTGAAACGTAACTGAAACTCGGTTATCGCAACCTTACCTAACTGTTGTTGCGGTTTGCAAGTATTAAAAATAAAATATCTTTGCTGATTTTATCGTTCGAATTATTGCCTACCTGCTGGGTCTAGGTTACACGTTATTTTTTGTCATCTAGCTAAAGGCTTTTTACACAAATACACACACACACACACACCACATCCACTATTGGCAACCGTGATGCATTTGAACGGTCCCAGATGAAAACCCGCGTCAAGCAGTTAGGTCCTTTTGCTGATTTGGACACCTATTTGGCCCTAATGCGATAACATCTCGATTGTATCTTGTCGTTGTTTATTAATTGTTTATAATAATATTTTATCAATATATATATATACTTTGTCTGTTATGCTATAACTAAATAAAATCTTTCATTCTTTCTTATTTCTCCATTTGTAATTTTTATTGGTTGAAAAGATGTATGAACGTGGACAAAACAATAGAATTATGCAAGAATCGTAGAAGTGGCGCTCTGTAGTTTGTGCCTATTCCTATGGGAAAAGCCCTCCTTTCCTGATGATACCCTTATCATCATTATATTAGACCTAGACACAGGCCACAGGAGGTCCACTGCTAAACAAAGGCCTCCCCCATAGAGATCCACATGTACAGACGCCAGCAGGTCAAGCTATCCAAAACTGTCAAATTTTCCCAACTAAATATGAACCTTATTGTTTTGTATTAAAGTTGAAAATCTATCAAGGAAATTTGACAGATTGGGGTAGCTTGATGCGCTGGCCTCTGTACCTACCGGTTTAAGGGAGGTGTCTATGTACGTAACACAAGTAAATATGAAGTCTTACTCAACTGACATGTTCGGTTGGCGTTTGTAATAAAATAAATAATTATTTCCACGCACAGATGTTACGCCTCCAAAATTATTGGTTCCAGACGTTATAATGATTACAATAAAATCTGTTATAAAAATGACGAATGGCAACACTTATAATAAAAAAATAAGTTGTACAGGTGTGCTACCTATTTGCTGCAATTAAGTGTTGCCACATTGGCTGTAAAAAGTATTGTTGTTCTGACTATGGTAAGCGATGATAAAAATACTATTACAAGGTTATGATTGTATATATAATAAATTTGGTTTTAAGAAAAATCGCAGAGATATAAGAATTTGCTGTTATTGTGCTAAAATTCCTCGTAATGCGCGAATTACTTTTTATTCGAAATGTTTATAGCATTATTTTATTAACTAACGTGCTGAAGAAAAAGTTTTATTATTAAGTATACTTCTTAAAACTTTTTTTCGTCAGCACAAAGAAATTTTATCCGGTTGGTTTGAGTGACTTTCCGTTTTACTCCAAGAATTTATTTGTAAGCAAAAAGAATAAAATCTGTGTCAAATTACCCAAAGCCACTGAAATTCGGTAATCTTCGGACCCCTCGTAATGCAGCAACAATTAGACCCTACACGTTTCAAGGTCCCGACCATGGAGGGTTGATTATAAACCGGCATCGACCAATGGGGTCATTTCGACCTATTTGTGATAATTAAGATATAGTGGTACGTTCCCGTAGGTCGTTGGCGGGTTATTGATTTTTCATTTGCGATGCAGACTGCAGTAGTTTTGGGTTAGAATAAAATTGTTTATGGTTGATTATAGATACTTTCGGCCGGTCCCAGTTACAAATTAATGGATAGATTTACTTAGGATTTGTCATTACTTTGATTGTAATTAAGTCAGTACTTTGGCTAAGGTATAATTAAGTTCATCATCCGATCTGCAAGGTTAAGCAGCGCTGGCCGCAGTCATTCTGTGAATGGGAAGAACCCAACTTAAGATATCGAGATCTCTCCGTGCCTTGGAGAGCACGTAAAGCCAATTTCAATGTGAAATGTTCCTTCTGACTGACGTCAGTTCAATGTCATGTGATTTTTAGGAAAATAGTTTTAAGTTTATAAAATGCGATTAAAAAACTTCAGTAAAAAATGTTTTAATCTCAAATGAATATATCTTCACATTAATTTGATCGCCAATTTTTTTACTTTACATCTATGGCCTTACAAGTCTTACACACACATGCTCAAACCGCGTAGGACACACAAAAACATCCTGCCGTACCTACGCGTTATTTCATAACACTAGCGCATTCAATACAGCCACTCAGGGGCGGTTGGTATACTCATTGTATTTCAAGAGCCGACTCCATACAGCTTTGATGTGGCTGCCAACGAGGGGGCTTACTTATATAACTTAGCTATAGCAACCTTTTTTCTAGACATTATTATGCTTTGGGCAACTGTAGGGGTATTTGCGAGAGATTATACTATACATATTTATATTTCGTGATCAAATCGTTGGGATCATGTTGCACGAAGAAATTATAGGTTATATTTCGCAGTCTACCGTAGTAGAATTCTCAAATTTGGAGCTAAAATGGGACGAAGAGGCCTACTCTGAAAACCGAAATGCGGAGTTTCGTCTGATGTATCGTATCATTGATTTCTTTACCATAAAAGTGAGGTTAGATTTCGCAGTCCACCGCAGTAGAACTCTCAAATTTGGAACTAAAATGGAACGAAGCTAGGCCGAAATGCGGTGTTTCGGCTGACTTAGCGTACGTTTCTCTAACACTAAAGTGTTGTCGGACAATATGATTGATTTGATACTCGCGTTAATGTTGTTTAGTTATTTGACAATATTATACTAAACATATCGTCATGCCTTTACCTATTCCCGGAGGGTTAGGCAGAGGCTTCAAGGAACTGAGGGTGTAGCTACGTAGCTACACTCAGTAAGTCTCAGCCATTAACAGACACAAATCACAAGAATATGTTCACAAATGTGCTGAAATCACACGTGAACGTACTGTTGTACATTAACGTCTTCTCAATTACGCTACAGCCTATTGCATGTAAATAAACTGTAAACAGAAGCTAAAACACTGCAATCGTTCATAAATTTTACAGGCGGGAGCGCTGAACTCGACGACCCGTGCTGGCGTGTCTAGACGGTCCTATACAACTTCCATAGTTGCGAGAGCACTAGGCGCCTCTATAGGTAGACTTTAAAATCAGTAGTGTCTGTAGGGCTCAACAGATCTATAAAAAAATGCTATAAATACTGCATTGACAAACCTCATTTAACTTGTTCTGTTACCCCAAGTTGTAGCTCAGAGGAAATCGCAATTCGCCAAAAGGATGTCCCGTTAAATTAAATATGTAAGTCATTGTATGTTAATATCGATTGTGTAGTGTTTTTATTGCTGTACAATAAACTACATATTATTATTTACTTACTTATATATAAAATTCTCGAAATCTTTATTGGTCTAAGAGAAATGTTTCTTACGACCATCAAGTCGCGGGCTATGAATGAATGAATTTGGTTTATAAACTTTTTATCTTCCAGTTGCTATCTTTGATTGTAGTGAGTAGATGAAAATCAATCGGAAAGAGGCTCTGTATGTCGCAGAGTTCGCTTGGTATGGTAAGTACAGAGGCGAGCACATCAAGCTACTACAATCTGTCAAATTTATTTGATTAATTTTCAACTTTAACACAAAACTTTAAAATAAAGTTCATATTCAATTGCGAAATTTGACAGTTTTGGATAGCTTTTACGTTGGCGTCTGTACCAACGCAATAATATTTAAACTAGAAAATAAAATGCAACTCGATTTCAATTTTCGTGGAACTAAAATTGCGACTTTGAGCACGTTCGTCGAACACAATGCGTTCATTATTATGACTGCTCATCGTTTTCCATTCACTCACATGAATGAACTAATAAACATTTAAATAATTTGTTTCCACGAATAATGTTCATATTTGATGAATAATAAAGGTCTTACAATAGATATATTCCAGCACTAAACGTGATTATTTTTATGTGTGACATAATTATTTAGGACGAAGGTTCAGTTTGCCTTGGAAATAGACGCAGAGTGGCAAGGTTGTTGTTTGGTATTTTATAAGATACATTTCAGATTTCACAGGAGATCAAAACCATTGCGCAATTAACTTAATCATATGTTTTACCATTTAATATAAAATAAATAGGTATCTTTTTAAAGACACCTGCAAAGTTAAAGATTTCTACACAGATATATTCATTGCAATATTGCAAAAGATCAACTCATTACAGCGATAAACAATACTATTATTCCATTTTAGGTACATTTACATTTTAATTGTTTACTTCAACAAAAGTGCTTTATGTACCATTTCCCCTTTGATCCGTTTTGTAATCCGTCGTATTAGCGGGTCCTTTTTGTAGTGCAAACGAATAGCTTGATGTGTTGTCCTGTGTAAATTGATTACGGATGTGGATGGAGTCTTTGGAAGAATACACGACACGAATCTTTAGCTATCACCAAAAAAAACTTTTTTTATTGTTTAATAAATAGAGACTTATTTGAATAGAAAATAAATGAATGAAAGAATCGGAATTGAAATCAGGATTTGTTTGTTTTGAGTTCAAACCTAAATAATAAGAAAAAATTAACCATTCAATATCGAGCTATAGCTCAGTTTTAATAAACCAAAAGTCTAATTATCGAACTAATAAAAATAATCATTGCTAATTTTATTTAATGCTAGCTGGCCTGGCAGACGTCGACACGATTGCAGTGCCACCTGCCGGGTACAGTTGTGACTCAAAACATAAACGAGACCCAAATATCATCAAAATTGTTCAAGCAATTTTTTAGTTTTAGCGAGACACCAGCGAGTTTATATATTATATATAAAAAAATACATAAACTTATTTAAATAAAACCACTTTTGAAGGATTTTATCGTGTTATATTGATATTCTTAATCCCGACGTTTTTTACAGCCTTTACAGCGTCCATGGTCACGGATAGACCCTAAACCAATAATATCAATATAACGCGATAAAATCCGTAAAAAGTAGTTTTATTTCAATATACATTATAAATATAATATTCGCGTAGTGTCAGAAATAAAAAATGATGATAGTTAAAAACTTCGTACCCTCAGATCAAATGTTCGTACCTACCTAAAACGATGTTCTTGTTTCTTTCTCAATGTCAGAAATCAATAAACCATATTTATACACCTTTAAAAGATATTGTGCACCTACATAAAAGAAAAAAAAAAACAGCTTTACTTAAAGTATTTTTAATTACAATAAAATTGTAATATCTATCTGTTCAATAAAACGTTTATAACATTTTCATACTAAGTATGCCACAAGTAATATTATTCTACACTAGAAAGAAGTTTTTATCACAAGTTAATAGTAATTATCCATTGGGAACAAAATTATTAAAAAGTTACCATTATTGATTAATGGCGCTAGTTAAATGGAGATACGATGCTTGAATTAAAAAAATATATTATATTAGTCAAAATTTCGGGCTACAGTCATGCAGGCAAAGGATATTATTAATACAGCCTTAGTAACTCAGATCTTCTCCATATTTGTATATATTCAAGATAGGTTTATATATCTAATCTCCATTTAACCTAGACCTCCAAGGTGGGTATTTCGCTGCGACTAGTGATGAACCAATAATTACTGACGACTGAAGATATCATATAATATACTGTAATCCCTCTCAATCTGAGAGAAGACCTGTGCCCAGCAGTGGGACAGTATATGGGTTGATGTTGAAGATATCACGATTAATGTTTTCATCATAAATTCTGTTGGCACACGCTGTTTATCCCATAATCAGAAAACCACTAAGTCTTAGTATTGAAGTTTCATAATAGTCACTTGTCACAGTCCATTAAAAATGTAGGTTTTTATCAAAACTTTGCATTTCATATTTCGCGATAACATTGCACACTTCCATTTTCACTTTTGGTATTAGATTAGGCTGTAATTTTTTAACACTGGCAGCCATACTACGGAAGAATACATCTATTTCATTGGTATTTTCTTTTAATATTTTTTCTATGAGTTTGTCTATGGTCTGCGACCTCTGTTCAGGTACTTTTGGGTCTTCTATGTACTGGACTATTTTTGGCCCATTCATGAGTATTGGTTTAGGTAATATTTTTATAGGTGGTATGTTTCTAGGCATAGGCATTGATTTCTTTCTGCCTCCATTCTTCTTGCAGATCTTTTTCGGTGGTTCACTCATTTCTTCTGTTTTTGGTAGAATCTTAATGTATGGTTTAAGAGGAATTTGTGGGCCATCCACTACGGTGATCTGAAAATTTAGAATGAATATTTGAATACCGCATTGTTATTAAAAAAAATGGTGAGCAAACAATAAATTACATCATTTATTGTTGTCTCCAACTCACTGTTTATCTCTTGTATGTAAACATAAATTTCTTCAGAATTCAGAATCCTTAATGACTAATGTTTTCAAGAAATGATATATCATAATGATAAAATATTTTAAGCAAGTACTTATATAGTAAATTTTCCTGTTACTCAGGAATATAAATAGAGTTATTTTTAATGGTTTTAATTTTACTTCCCTTAAATTTCTATTGTTTCTATGTGGTTTGAATCCCCTAAAGAGATCACTAGAAGAAATTAACGTAAAGCTTCTAAATGGTCTACCACCCAATGGTAAAACGAGGCAGATGCTGAGGGTATACTAAAGATGGCATAGAAAAGAGATGGTGAGGAGAATCTAGACTCTAGATGTTGATTGATTGATAGTCATATATGTACCTCATAATACTCCTGGTTATCAGTAATAACTTGCTGTTCAGCACCAACCGACTCATCCATGATCGTCTGCTCTTCCACTGCCTCCTCCTTCTGCACAATCTCGTCAGTACTGCAGTCAGCTAAGGTCGCGTCTAGGAACTGTAGCTTCTCATAGATGAACACCTTGGTTCGGTGCATGGTCCCTAGCCGCTTGATCCGTGTGTAGCCATCTCGCAGACCTCGCCAGCGCTTCTTGCATTCCTCGACTGGAAACAGTAGGATAGGGCATTAGATAATCCTTGGGAAAGCCACATGTCAAACTGAGAAGGAATTCTTGGTTAATTTCAGCCACAAATAAATATTTTTTTAAGGCTAGAATATCATTTATTGCACATATCCACTTTTGGCCTCATCTTTCCATTTTTTTTTCGTAGAACACAAGCATTTTTGTTTTCTACTTGTTGGTTTGTTTCTAAAATGTTACCCCATGAATGACGAAACACATTCGATTTTTAATACTATAAAGAACAGAAACCAACACACATTAGCAGTTTGTGGCTTGAAATATTATTGCATAAACATCGAATGTAGGTCTTAGCACGTACATCATTTCCTATTGTACTGATAACATAACGTAATGTGTAAAAGCTAAAAGGTCGAACACTTTTGCACTACGGGTCAAGTTTGTTTATTTTGTGAATGACAACATAAATCAGCTGATTTGAAACAGATAATTCGATTCTAAAAATATTACATCTATTGAGCATACGTCAACAATGAGGCCACTAGCAATATCTAAATATAGGTAACCTAGGCTTAAACACAAAATTCCACGAAAAATTGGATCAATTTTTCACGTAAATCTATTATTTTTGAAAACAAAACTAAATCTGCGGTGCCGTTGTCGTATGCAGCACAACTGAATCGTAACAAAAATTAACGAATGGACGCGTACCTGGTTTCGACAGTTGCTCCGCTATGTCTTGCCATGTAGACTCTCTCGCTAATATGTTCTTGCGAGATGGATCGTACACATTATACAAGAAACTATGAGGTTGCACTAAGTCCACAAGCTTCTCGTCTTCATCCGAAGTCCAGCCAACAGCATTCAAAGGCATTCCCAACTCCGTTTTCGCTTACGTCTAAAGAAGAAAACAAAATGTCCGCCGCCTATCAGAGGAACGAAAATAGTCGCGCTGCGCAGCACGACGTCACAACCGTGTGGCGTGCTCTTTTGCTTGTGATTCTAGCGTTCTCATTGGCCGTTCAGATGACATAGTACTTAATACGCTATAGTTACGTCATCTAGCGGCGAATAGCGGGTTTACTATATAGAGTTACGCCATCTAGTGGCGCATAGCGGGCTTATCATGTATTCGCCCTCTATATTACATAAGCAGAACTGCAAATACTTGTATTAGACACTTAGATGGCGTTAAATTTAAATGTCAGTTCGGCGCCACTGTATAATACTTTTTTAATTTTAAACAGCTTCTTTGAAGTTGCAAGTGTTGCAATTACTTTTCTTTTTAATTCTTCCATATTTTGTTTCCTCGCCCGGATTCGCTTGACTGCATTAGTACCTACTTAATTTTTGTGACACTAACAAGAAATTACAGATGGCGAAATTACAAAAAAATTGAATCTTTAATTCCTTGTCTATAAGATATTATTATGTTATGGCGTGACTATAATCTACCTTTAATATGAGTTATAGGTTAGCTATCAAAATATTACAACTGAGGCAAACCCCGCCTACCGATATGTTTGTAGCTAAGCAATAATTACCTACGCACTCGCAGATCAACCGATCTGCAAGCTTAAGCTACGCTTGTCGCGGTCACAGACTGACCTCCATGTCTCGGAGAGCACGTAAAGCCATCGATCCGTCGCTGTGTCATACGAACACCTATGACAATCATTAGTGGTAATCAGAAGCCCAAAAATGACAATCGAACAATCGATCTATCCTTGGATTATCGGTACGTCCGGAAATAGGCTGGACTAATCACAACATAGTTGGGAAAAGGCTCGGTTACCTAAACCAATCCCAACGAAGCAGCAGCCTGTACCTAGAAGCTACTACGGAATGGAATTTATCATTGATGGCATAAAAGCTCAAAGGAGTCTCGCAATCTCGTGGGCTTGTTTATTCAGTGCACTATCGGGCACAGATAAGATAAAGGAATATTATTAATCCATGGCAACACTAAGAAACTTTTTAAATAGACAGCCTTTTTAACTTTCCTTTTACTTAGTTCATGAAAACAGCTTTAAATGGTCGAGGAGTTATAGGCTGCTGCTGAACGCTCTTGGGTTCGAATTCCAGGTCAAAGCAACTTCTATTTTGAAGTCAGTTGATAAAATAATCTTGATAAACCCTTATAAAATATACAAGTAGATATATCTACTTATATAGGTACTTACTTTTGCATATTTTTTTTTATTCTTAGAGATCACTACAGATACACAGTTGTGATACCTAAGTGTATCTGGAGTTACCTAATAAATAGAATTTGGATTGCACGTTTGGTATAGCGTTCCGCGACGCGTTGTGAGGCTTATTAAATTTATTCCCTAATGCGAGAGCTGTCGTTTAAAAAAAGAAATGTTTATGTACCTATACGACGACGTCTGTGGCTTAGTGGTTCCCGTAGCTGACTACTGATCACAAGGTCGTGGGTTCGATTCCCACAGGATACAAATATTTATGTGATGAACATAAGTGTTTGTGTTAGTCTGGGTGTTTCTTTAAGTATTAGTACAATAAAAAGTATGTAAGTACCTATTATATCCATTATTATATAGTTACATAGTACCTACTATACCTATAAATTATATCCATATCCGTACCCATAGTACAAGCTTTGCTTAGTTTGGGACTAGATGGTGCTGTGTAAATTTGTCCAAAAATATTTATTTATTATACAGTGTTGGTTTTCCAAAAGATAATAAATTAGACATAATGAATTCCTTACTAATTAGTGAAGTTTCACGGATCGCGTGTCGGATCTCTCGTTTGAAGCGGCCGACAATAAATTTTATTAGAGAAATGTATTTAGACGAAAGTTGAATAATAATTACAAGCAACATTAAACAATAGTGTCATGAAAGTTTGTTTTCTTGTAATGATTTCTACTAATATGACCATTGGACTACTAAGTCAAAAGTTTCGAGATGAATATTTTCGAAATCATGTACTTATTGATTTCTAACATTTACACGAATATTATACATTGAAATAAAACTACTTTTTACGGATTTTATCGCGTATATTGATAGTTAATATACGCGTAATAGACTGGTCAGTCTACCCGTGACCATGGACGCTGTAAAGGGTCCGAAACGTCGGGATTAATAATATCAATATACGCGATGAAATCCGTAAAAAGTAGTTTTATTTCAATCATGTACTTACTTATTAATATTTTATTTTTGACTCGCTTAAATGGTGAAGGCAAACATTGTGAGGAAACCTGCATGCCTTAGAGATTTTCTCGATGGTGTGTAAAGTCTGTCAACCCACAGGCCAGTGCGTGGACTTTAGCATAATCCCTCTCATTCGGGATAATGTATGCTACTAAGTACTTAATGATCTACACAAATCATAATCAGAAATTTATTTCAGTAAGACCATACCATAATAAATTTATGTCCCAAAATTTACCACTCCAGATCTGCCGTCCTAGGCGGAAAGAAGCCTACTCTGCCTGCTGATCAATACTCAAACCCGCAATTGGCTCAATGCCATACATAATCTTTGATCCCGAGTTGATTTGAAGGGGTACGATTTTGTCCGTTATGTCGCGTCTATCGTTCACAATAATAATAATAAAAAATAAAATAAAAGGCATATAGGTATTTCTTACTAATAATATAAAAAAAAATATTTGAATATTTGCAAACACTGTTTCTGTTTATGTAAAAATTAAAAAAAAAAAAACAGAAAGACGAACAAAAAACGCCAAAAAAAATCGAACTAAATATTTTTGACATTCTTGTCTGTATCTCACTTTATTTTCAGAAAAATATGGCTGCCGTTCGAGCGCCATGTTCGGAAATATTATCAAATCTTGTTATAAACTTGAATTACTCTAAATGTCACGCTCGGTCTCCGGATATAATACTTGGGGTAGCCGATGAAGTGTGTATCCGGTCACCACTGCCACTAATGTCATTTTTACAGTCATTTCTGTGCCATGGAAGTCATACTTACTTTTGTGTGACGTATGTTTAAAAATGGAATTAATTCTATTTCATGCTTCAGTTCAATTGATCTTCGTGCAGGAAACTAAAAGGGGTGGAGTTTTTTAAGTTTGTAAATTGAGATTTTTTATTATAAAATGTATGTTTGGGATGTTTCACACAGCACCAAATTAAGCAGAGCTTGTAAGATAGTACTAGACGATGGATGATAATACTTATAAGCTTATTTTTATGTTAATACATACTTTTAATATTAATACATAAGAAACACCATAGATAAACACATCACTTATGTTCATCACGTAAATACTTGTGTCCTATGGGAATCAAACAAGAATCAAACGAATCGTAGGATTCGTGATTAGCAGTTGGACATCCAAACCACTAGGGTGAGGCCGGAGAGCTAGGCAGAGATGTAGGTACTATAATATACATGCACAATTGGCGCTGTTTCAGTCCCATATAATAGAAGGAAGAAGAAGGACTATTCTACAGAGAGCACATCAAGCTATCCCAATCTGTCAAATTTCTTTGATAGATTTTCAACTTTAACACAAAAATTAAGGTTCATTTTCAATTGGGAAAATTTGACAGTTTTGGATAGCTTGTACTACTTATAACCCAGAACAGAAACAACTGCCATACAAATATCTGTACCGAGCGGGAAGCGAATCCGCGACCCGTTGTGCAGAAACTTACCGCTCACCCATTGCACTATTCGTGCTGTTAATACTGGTGTACCTAGTTCTCAGTTTACAGTAACTTATGGTAGAAAGTTAAGCTTATGTAAGAAAAGCTATCGTTTTATTATTTACCTAGGTAGGTACCTACTTAGCACCAGAATCCAAATCTTAGTTATAATTTTATTGAGAAATTGCACAGCAATTGAATAACTAATTAGAATCCATTCAAATTATACTATGCTAATTACGAGTAATATTATTTCAGAACAGGTCTATTTATTTTAAACCCCTTATTTTATAATTAACATAAATTCGTAATTACTGTAAAATGTAAATTTATTACATTAAACTCATGGCATGGTGCTTGAAACAACAAATTCTCCTAAAGCCTCACATTATCTAGATATACGATGTTTGTCATAGATACCGAGATACGCGCCCGAACTAAGCGCTCAAACACTAAACAGTTAAAATCTGCGCCGCGAACACTGCGCACGCGCCGCGCCACCGTCCGTTACATTACGAATACGAATATCGAACTTGGAATTCTCGGTTCAAAATTTGAAATCGGTAAAGTGAAGTTTATTTTTGAATTGAGAATTAAAACGATTTGAAAATGGAAAATGGTTTGAGTGCTGTGTTGTGATTTTGGATTTGGAGAGTGGTTTCAACGGTGCATATCGGTTTGTTTTAACTTAAACAAAGTGTCGCATAATTAGGCAATAGTTGAGAGTTAAGCAGGAACTTTTGTGTGACAGTTGTCAACGACATCTGTCAACTGTTTCACGCATGTTGTGCGGTTACACAAACGCGTTTTGACATTGTAATTTAATGTATTCTAAGCTTGGTTAATTGATTAAGTAATGGACGGGTTTAACTTGGGTTTAGAACTGGACGCTGCGTAATTGACAGGCGTGCGGTACACATTACCACTTCGTGATAACAGTTATTGAATTTTAATAAAACTATATCATAATGATGGAATATGGGTTATAAGGTAGGTAATGAGGATGGGTACTTCATCGTCAGTAATCGAGGCAATATCCGGAATCTTCAAGATCCGGGGCAGACTTCGGTAGAATTAAAAAAAAAACTGTTTTGTGGGGTAGGTTACCAAACAAAAGCAAAAATACACGTAAAGATCTCGGGACAACAACCTGAAAGCCATATAAATATTTTTCAAAGGGGTTCAGCGAATGCTCAGCTTGACTTGATGCTAGCTTGTCGGGGTCTTGGCAACTGTGACCACGAGTGTCATCCGACCTTGGGATGGCATGGTTAGAGCAGTTCGGTTTTCGGTCAGTAATTATAGTCTGATATATCGCCCTTCCTCCTGCCCTCATGGCGCCTGTACGCGCATAGGTTGTCAGTTGATCACAACACGGCTCCACCTGCAAATACTTGAAATATTTAAGTGCCGAGACGGCGCAGAATGTGGTGTAAAATTAGAGCGAGAAAAGAGAGAAGTTTCTGTTGATGCATTTAGTTCATGCTTTGGTTTACCATTTACAGGAATTGTTTTATTTATGTCTGGATAAATAATTTTGATAAAGTCCGTGGATATTATGTGACATCATATATCATTGGTTTGGACTAAGATTCCATGATTCTCTGAGATTTTTTTCTACGTTTCTTCTCAGAAGTCGTCGGCTAGGAAATGTCGGCGCCAAATCTAAATAAATATTGACTTGTAAAAGTGTATTTAAAAGATATATTTACAAAAGTGTTGTACTAGGTAGAAGGAGGTATCTATATATAAATAAAAATAAATTGCCGCATATATGTAAGAGCATCACTTTCTTTATTTTCGTGTTCTGAACTGTCGGAAAGGAAACATTGTGTTGGGAGTCCCCGCACTACCAACACAACATTTCCTCGCGGAGCACTGGCAACCTTGCTCACCGTTAGGAACCCAAAACAGCTCAAAGCAGAGTTATTTCACTTCGATTTTCTGCTAGGTACTTCCCCAGTCGGGCAGCTCCAATTTGAGTGGAATTACTCCCGCTATGCCCTACCTTTCTTATTGCGACTGCTACGCTAGAGGTTCTGGATCCGATTAGCCGGTCAATCACAGTGTTTTTGGTATTTTCTAAGTAATTCTCAGTGCTAGCTCAGCAGGAGTTAATATGTGTACCTACCTGGTTAATGTCAATAGGCTCACACCCTATTACATGGGATCTAAACATACCAGCAAATTGTGGATGTACATTGGTAGACCTCTGCCTAATTCTTCGGGAAATACAGGGGTGATGTTAATTATTTTTAAATCTTGTGAAAACAACAGCCCTTAGCTTTATTTATAGAGCGCTTCACTCATGTTTCCACTAAACAACTAAACATTTCAGCATATTAGGGTTCAGAAATGCTGTTAGCGGCATACTATGTTAGCGTCAACTTGACATATATTTATGTGGTGGGCTTACGCAAAAAGACAATCGGATGCTTCGGAAGTCGCGGCATGCGCTCTGTGTAACTGTATCTCTATAAAAGGGAGGGGATTAGGGTTGGCCGTAAACTAAAAGTGAGTACATCATAATTAATAATAATAATTCAAAAAATATTGTATTGGGCATTTACTAATGCTCAGTGATTGTAAACTTGGGTATGTACCTGTTTCAGCATTTGCTCCACTGCTGGGCAAAGGCCTCTCCTAACTTAGGCCAGGATAGAAAATCCTGGATTGATAAACTGCATACCTACACAAGTTTTCCCATACCAAAATGCTACCAAAATCATCTAGCCAACGACTCCTAAACTGCTCTCTTCTTCTATATCACTATATTCTTTACACACATATTAACATTAAAAATTATTTGGAAAGTTGAAACGGACCAGTAAAGTACTGTAAAATTTACTGTTTAATTCATATTAGCAAAGTTTTTAGACCAGAGAGTTTAAAGACCTCGGTTTTTAAATGATTTCTGCAGTGCATTTCTTACATTACATTACCATAATATATACAGGCACTCATGAAATGTCGAGTCTAGGTGCACAGTTCCAAATTTATCGTTTCCTATGGAGAAGAAACGGCAAGAAACTCCTTGGTTACTTTTTTTAATTTTCGCTCTGTACAATAATAATTATAAATTGGGTAAAGATAAAGATATTTATTTCTGTAAATAGATCTTTTAAAGACACTTTTACAAGTCAATATTTAACATTTTTTTTTAAGCTAGATGGCTCCGGCATTTCCTAACTGACGACCTCTGAGAAGAAACGCCGAAACAAACTCAGACAATCATAGTCTCTTTTAAAGTCCAGACATAGTAGGTATAATAACAAATATGTGTCTTACAATGTAGGACAAAGTCTGAAATGGCCTTTTGAAGAAAGAGCCATAGCGGCTTTGAGTAGACCAGTCCCAACCGACGGCTCGCATGCATCAGTCATTGTGTAGCTCAACCATAATTTAGGGAGCTCAACAACCCGTCACACGACGATACCAGATCAGAGGAACATTTGCGTAGGCCACTAAAAAGGCTCAAAGCCGCCAGAGCCGCCAGATAGATAGGGTGATAGAATACTCTAGTTTCTACCTACCCCTTTAAGAAAAGGTCCTGAGTGTATATACTATACATTGCCATTAGAAATAACAGTTAAGTAACAGAAAATTTCAAATGTATTCCAAAAAAAAAATCAACAACGGATGTCCGCAAATGAATTTACGTCCGTAAATTCGTATAAATGATGGTGATAATAAAATATATACGAATGGGCAAGTGTCAGCCCTAATCGGGATACAACGGTGGCTCGTGGCTAGATTATTTTTGAACATGGAACGCCGTGAAGACCGTGAGTAGAATGAAATGTGTCGTACTTTATTTTTATATGAAATTCATTCGTTTTGCTGAGTATTTACAGAATTATGTGCAAATAGTTGTTTTGAGTGGCTCATGGAGCACGTAAAGCCGTCGGTCGGTTGTCATACGAACATCTACGACAGTCGTTAGTGGTAGTCAGAACCCCAAAAATCCTGACAACCAGATTATCCTCAGTATTATAGCCATTACTTAGAAATTGGGTTCAGCCGTATCTGGGGGTCTACTCTCTAAGCACGAAGTCCGTAGTTTCGACCTTAGTTACGGGCGTTTCCTATTCCGTATCACCTACGGATGGATGATTCGTTCGGGGCTCGAACTAAGAATGAATGACAACACAATTTGACAGTTGTCCCTACTCTCGATGTGTTTTTACCCGTTCGAAAAATTTAATTTGACACTTGTTTTATCAGACACCGAAGTTTCGGAGAACTTTCGGACGGCTCGTAACTTCGTTGACCGAGATAGGGAGGAGGATCTGGTTGGACTGGAAGTCGACCCCAACATAGGTGAATTAAGACAAGGCGCGGAGGATGAAGAGGTACTTTGAGTGTCAGACATCGAGAACAATAATTACTAGCCTACCAACAACAAAGAATCGAGCTAAGAATTTTAATGTGAAGAATTTTAGGCAACTTAAAAAAAGTCAAGTGTTTTGTAATGTGTCTTTAGGACCAATGGTCAGAAACCAACCCAATTTAATGGGACCATATCGGAAGTTAACATTTTTTCAGTTGAAAGAATGGTTGTCAAAATAATAAATAATTTTAAAAAATCTGGGCTCGTTACCGGACGACTGCGATGCCGAGTATACTTACTTTTGTCTGAAATGGTATTATCGCATTGATAAGTATTCGGCTTTCAATAAATAATAAAGTAAAAGTTTTACCGTGGGAGAGCCATGCTTCGGCACGAATGGGCCGGCTCGACCGGACTTGATACCACGGCCTCACAGAAAACCGGCGTGAAATAACGTTTTCGTTGTGTTTCGTCGAGTGAGTGAGGATACCGGACGCCCAAACCCCTTAAAAGGGCGGCAACGCACCTGAAACTCCTCTGGTGTTGCGGGTGTCCATGGGCGGCGGTAATCGCTTACCATCAGGTGATCCGTCTGCTCGTTTGCCCACCCTATCACATAAAAAAAAAAAAAAATTAAATAAAAAAGCCTTTATTCTACCATATAAATAATAATACAATATTTAAGTAAAAAATTATATGCTAACTATATGGAAGTCGCCTCTTTGGCGTAAGCCTCCCCCAGTATCCTAATTTTTTTTTTGTGTTCCGGTTTGAAATAGTATAAGTTTTCATAAATACCTAATTGTAATAATTACCTACATTCTATGCTCTATGCAAATAAATAAATGTAGTCTAATCTCATCTAAAAAGAATGGTAGCCAGTGAAATTACTAGACTGTATATAAGACTTTTAACAGCAGACGTCTCAAGATGACAAGGTGTACAGTCAGCAACGGAAGTCGCTGAACATGTTTCAATCTTCAATATGATTTTTAATAAGTATGAAGTTACTGACCTGTGGAGGTTATGCGAAATAATTGCAGATGACCATTAAATATTTAAGTTACCTTAATAGAACAAACCTCTTGACAAGTTTTGGAGTTGTGATGTTTTCAAAATTTAGGTTTATATTTCGTTGCTGACCGTACCACTGTTGTTGGCTTCTAGGCTACGGTTGCCGGCTGTCGCTTACCATCAGGCCACCCGTATGCTTGTTTGTCGTAAGAACTTATTTCTAGATCAAGTAGGCTTTGCTTCTTATAAAACCAGATTCATACAAAGAAAGGATGTCACCAAAATCTGCCCAAATAATGTACCGAGGGTATACTTATTGGATAAAACTGTCCACTTGATAGCTATTTGCTGTCAGTGTCAGTTTTGGAATGTCAAACGCACGCTATTTTGTCACATTATTAGCAGTTTCATTGATTTCATAATAAAAACTGTCAACCTGACAGCTGTCATGTACCTCAGGTACATATTTGGGCTGAGTTGTATGGACTTTTGATGACCTCGTTTAAATAGTATATAGTATACAAGACTATGTACCTATGTATCCACTCACCTCCTACAAATAATTACCTACACAATTACTAGTAAACTAATACGTTTAATGCTCAATAGTTGTTGTTTGCACAAAAATTTCACTGCACTCGAAGGCTGCCCACGCGCCCGCTACTGACAACCGGTAATAGTCATAACGTGCCTACTGCGGTTAGGGCTACCTACTTAAAAGTGATGAGCGATTTGTTTATAATAATGTTGTTTGGTAGATTAAAGAACAAAGTTAAGATTAGTTGCATCAAAATGAATAGCAACCCTAACTAACATGACTTGAATTCCCCGAAGAGTGTACCAACAATATAAGTACACCCACTGTTCGTCGGTATGTTTAGGTCTCTTTTTATAGAGGGCGAACTTATTGCCTGAAAGTTTTAGAGATAAACTCAACAATACTTTGCTTGACCTGGGAATCGAACCCAGAACCTCTCGCGTAGCAGATGCGCTTACAACCACTAGGACGCAGTGACTAATGAAGCAGTCTAAGACTTGCATTATTACTTTTTCTCATCGGCACGACGGCGACGGATGGAATCGCAATTTCATTGTGTATGAAGCTTATTTCAAATGATCTCTAGTACCTTACAAAAATCGAGAGAAAGCTTAATTCATCTGCTGTAAGACATTGATCCTCAACCTTTTTTTATAGAAAATCGAGAGAAAGCTTAATTCATCTGCTGTAAGACATTGATCCTCAACCTTTTTTTATAGAAAATCGAGAGAAAGCTTAATTCATCTGCTGTAAGACATTGATCCTCAACCTTTTTTTATAGAAAATCGAGAGAAAGCTTAATTCATCTGCTGTAAGACATTGATCCTCAACCTTTTTTTATAGAAAATCGAGAGAAAGCTTAATTCATCTGCTGTAAGACATTGATCCTCAACCTTTTTTTATAGTATGGAAAATCCTCAGCATCCGAAGACGCGGCAGGGTATGTCGGACTCGTCCCGACTAAAACCGCACTTTACTTAACTTGCCTTATTATATCTTTTTGTATATTTTTGGCATTTTCCATGCTAAGATTTTAAAGTTATTTAGAAATCTGGTGTACCTAACCAGAAGACGCAGGTTCGAATCCTGCCCGCGGTCCAATTTTTCCTTTTCTAAATAACTTTGCCTTATTATAGTCATGGCCGTGGGATCCATGAAATTCGCGACAACCATGACAGACATTGTTCCCCAACTTGGGGATCGGTTTCATTATTATAGCGGGTCGTGAATGCGTTCATTTACGTACATGCGTACTTTATGTACGAAAATATCCATCGATTTAATTGTTTTAGAGTTTAAAAATATCTTAAATACTTATTTAAGATATTTTTAAACTTATACCGACCTTATTGGTGAGGTTCTTCAAAAAGGTCAGGTGCGTAGTACTCGCAACCGGCGTGTATGTATGACAAGATGTATGTATGATGTGGTCGAAGCGAAAGAAGTATGCAAGAATCGTAGCAAGTGGCGTTCTTTAGTTTCTGCCTACCCCTATGGGAAAAAGGCGTGAGTGTATGTATGTTAAGATATTTTTTACCTACTTAGGTATTGTTTTAAGAACATATTACAGTGAGGGAAACGCAACAATTTTTGCTAAACTTTAGTGAGTTGCGACACTAAAAATGTTGAGAAACGATGATTCGGGGTTTATGTGCACGCGCCGCAGTAAAAGCAGCCAAAGTTTCATAGCATAGTTCCGACTATATTGCTTTCTGTTAACCCTAAAACAGATTGATATACAGCAGCTTTACCGTACACTGTGTGGCAATTAAGCAAGCATAGCAACATGGTACTGGTAGCTGATAGACGGAGCTGGTGAATCAGTCAACTTTATTACACGGCTCTTGACTTAATTTTTAATTAAAAACAGTCAAATGAGAATTAAAAAGCGAAGCAAGTTGACTTTAAACTGGTCGTAATTAAAATAACAATAAAATGGATGCCAGTGTGTTAAAATTTAATTTGATTGCTTTGGATATAACTATTATCTGGTCTATAGAATTTGTATTTTATCCGACTCTCGAAGGAATTAGAATTAAACATGCATACTTACATACGCTCGAAAAACATTACCCATGTTTTTCGAGCGTATGTATGTATGTCTAATTCTTTGGCATGCTTTACAGCCTATCTCTATGGAAAATTTCATCATAATCGGCAGTGGTTTTAGTTCTGAAAGCGTAACAGACATACAAACAGAGTAACTTTTGATTTTATAATATTAGGACGCATTATTCCAATATGGAAACGTCCGCGAAAAAAAAAGTTCGTTTTTACAGAAAAAACGAACAACATTTGTTCTATGAATTTAGGAAATATTCAAAAAAGGTTTATTGTAGATTCAAAGCCAAGTTTAAAGCGGTTTTTCTAACGTTAGTTTTTTAATCAGTATTTCTTTTACCGTGGGCCTTGAGTAATTAAGCTGTAAACAAACTCGTTGCCCAATTACAGTCATTGATTTTTTCTATGCCTCAAACTGCCTCTTTATTCTAGTGATCATAAAGACGACTCCTGCTTAAAAGGTCTTGAGTTCAATTCCCAGGTCGAGCAGTGCTATTGGAATTTTGTATGAAATTCTCGGTATTGAGTTTAGATTGCTCGGTTAATGACAATAAGCTCGCCTGCTATTACATAGGACCTAAACATACTAGCGAACTATAGGTGTACATTAGTGCCTACAACTCTGCCCCACCCTTGAAAACAGGCATGATGGTAGAAGTATGTTAGTAACCTGTCAAGAATCTTTGTTACACGACACTCTTGGGCAAAAACTTTCCTTGGTTATAAATACGTAGGTATATAAAAACAAAACACCATCGCGCCTTAATCTCCCTAAGAGCGGTTTGACACGACGTCCGATCCGAATCCGTGAAAATACAGGGAGAGTTTCAACGGGTGACGTAGAGAAATCGAATAACGGAAATCGGATCTAGTGTGTAAACTAGCATACAAATCGTTCTACGACTACTCTAGACCGTATTTTCACGGATTCGGATAGGATTCGGATCGCACGTTGTGCGAAACCGCTGTAGGTAATGGTTAGGTAGAGGTGAACTCATATACCTACACCCAGAGTTCCCCGTAACCTGTCTTCACAAACTTTTTGCCCAATGTAATTATAAAATCATTGGTTATTTCTAGAATCGTCTATCGTCTGTTTGCCGCAGCTCATTTGTCTTTAAATTCTTGTTTTCATCACGTAATGTAAGAACAATTAGCCGGTCACGGCAATCATCGAGTGTTTAGTGAAATCGAGTGTGACTTGTCGCCAAACGGACGAAGCGTGGAGCGTAAAATTGTATGTACTAGCGAAAGTGTGGGCAGCGCGGGGGCGGTTTTGTTTTCACTAGTTTAAGGTTGCAAGAGATTAAGGCTTGGGTCCGAAGAAAACCGATAAGCGAAAGATTATAGCTTAACATACGCATCACTCCTGCATTCCCCGAAGGGTTAAGGAGGGGTGTACTAATGTACGTACACCTTTTTTTATATAGTCTCTTTTGCCAACGTCTCCTCGGCAGACCTCGTCCACGAATAGCATTGCAAGGGACCCACTCTGTAGCTACTGTCGCCCACCTGTCCGGTTGCATGCGACAGACGTGGCCAGCACATCCCCACTTTAACCTTGCAGTTTGGACGCCCATATCTACTATGCGCGTTTTGGAACGGAAGGTGGTATTTTGGACGTGGTCCGTCCTCTTTACACCCAAAATACTGCGCTCCATTGCTCGCTGACAAACCTTAATTTTGGTCTTCTGCTGTTCTGTCAGTGACCAGGTCTTCGAGCCGTAGGTGAGCTTTTTTTTATAGTACAGAATATCCTCATGGATCCTCCGTCACCTGGGGGGCAGGGTATGTCGGACTCGTGCCGACTAAAAACCACACTTTTCTTGACTTGCCTAATAGTTATGGCCATGGGATCCGTGAAATTCAACACGTCATCAAGTCATTTGTAACAATTGTACAATACTGAGTACAGCTGCACTGATTCTAGAAACCTAGGTAGTTGCAATAAAAATCAACTTCCCTTTGAGCGAGACACTTTATTTAAAATCACTGTTCATATTAGTACTTAGCCGTGTAACGAAACCATATCGCGATCTATTTCGACGCCAACGCCATCTAGTTACAAATTTGGAAACTTTGTATTTTATTCAACATAGATTTTGCTGGCGTTGGCTTCGAAATAGACGGGTTTTGTACAACAATAAAAACAAAAGAGACACATATTATGATAACAAGATTGAAAATGTCATTAATATAGCGTCAGTATTATCGCTTATCGCACTAATCGCTGCCACAGAGACCGCAACCTTACTTATAAAACCAACCAATAAAGTCGCTGAGTTAACTGGTTTTTTTTTATTTCCGACAAGCACCTTGGCTGTTCATTTAGTTACTGTTGCCGATGTGTTGATAACCCGTAAAAGTCCACTACACACTTAACAGAACTTTTTATTGTTACCGTACCTATCGCAAATACAATGTACGTTTTAAGTAAGTCATGATGCTTTATTGTGGGTTTTATTTGTCTTTGGCCCTTCTTAGCACACACAAATGTTATGAAATATATAATCTATACTTATAATTAATATACTTACAAAGAAAAAAATCAATTCAATCAAAGTTTGGAACACGACCGAAAAAGCTTCTACTAAGACCAATGAGAGACAGTCAGAACAGATGTGTGTGGCTTACGCTCTCCCATTATTAAAAAAAAATTGCAGAGTTTAATACTAACATAATCATTTTCCGCATTTCCTTTTCCATATGTTGGGCTTCTCAATTCAAAATTCAAATTATCGAATATTTTAATAACAGACGAATTTTGACAGCTTTTGTTTAAAAAGACAGCGCCATGACGATAAGCTCACAAGTAAAACCTCATCAAAATTATTTTCCTAAGAAAGAAAGGTTAGGAGTTGTAACCCATCCAAACACTGACTGAGGCTGGCGCAGCTTAACCTTGCAAATCGGTTGATCTGCGTAGTTATTACTTAGCCACGAGCTCCCCAGGCCCCTCATAGTCAAAGATATCAAACTCATTGACATAATATTTACACACCTATAAAAATATTTACGTCTGTGATGACACTCAAATTTGACGACATCTCAAACAAGACTGTAGCCGATCAACTGAACTATAAAAGTTCCCAAATTGTCACGAAGCCATCATGATGAGTATTAGTTTAGCTATAAAGTCTCCTAATTCGATAACTGACTCGTTTACACTAAGAATTTAATGGTTATGTTGCCAAGGTTCTACTTAAAGCTTTATAAATTTTATAACTTTTAAATACATCTTTCGTATCTTCATTGAGCTAATCCTCACAATTGATTGTCAAAGAATGTCTCAATGCGTGATGTTTTAAAATTACCAAAAGTCGTGAGCAAATTCAATTAGCACCAATGCTGGAGAATATTTTGATATATACCGAATTTATCAAATATTTTGTATGGAAATCTTGGCCAAAGCCCCTAGCGGACACCCGAGGAACTAGGTTTTCCATATATGACCCCAATTCGACCAATCAGCGCGCTTCTTTCGCTTCGTTCTTCACCTACTTACAATTTGATGGCTGGCCACCCTTAGATTGTAAATTATCGAAAATTGAAATATCATTGTTTGTTCACAATATTTCGTCAGTTTGCAATCTCACTGAGTTGTAATCATTATTTCAATAAAAAATCTTTTTAGATTTTTGTTAAGTGCTTAGTACCCACATATTTTATGGTTAGAACTGCATTCCTACTTATATTGTAAAGGCGAAAGTAACTATGTATGTCTGTTACGCTTTCACGCCTAAACAGATGAAACGATTTTGTTATCTCTATAGATTAGACCTTGGAGAAGGACATAGGCTGCCTTTTACCTTTTCTACTTTCTATATTAAACTAATGCCAGTAAAAATAGTTCTGTTATAAAATATTAAAAATTACAGCGCCTTTACTGGGTTTCATATTGGTACCAAACTCTTGTAACAAATTAGGATCATATGAACACAATAAAGTTTTGAATTTGTCTCAAAAGGGCGAGACGGGCAAGCTAGCTAATAATTCTATGGTCCCTTCTAAACGTTTCCCTGCTTATTATTCTCGTTCTTCCATACATGTGACATTCTGTCAGATTGTTTGTTAACATTCGCAATACGTTCGCCGGAGCGGGTTATTTTCATGTAAATGCCCCTATTTATATGGAATCATATTGTTGGTTCTGCGTTGTTACTCTTTGTGATCGGCATTGTATTTATATCGTTTCTAGTTTCTACGTTTGAAGCTATAGAATTATTTATTTGTCGGACCGACGCTGCTGTTGGTGTTTTTAAATCAATATTGAATTAGTAAACTAAGGTTTTGTCTACTAAGAATCTGTCATCTTCTAGAGCTGTCTGGGCTCCATGTTTTGCTATTTAAGTTATGAGCATATAGATTTTACATTTCAAAAAATTCAATACTGATTTGCATGAACGGAACCGAAAGTGCCAAATAATTTCCTGTATTCCTAACGGTGAGCAAGGTTACCACTTCTGCTTTGCCAGGAAATGTTGTGTTGGCAGTGGGTGGGACTTTGACCCTTACATATGCTGCCAATCCAACTATTCCTCTTTTGTTTTGCACGGGCGGCAACGCGCAAATGCTACCCCTGGTGTTGCAAGCGTCTTTAGGCTACGGTAACCGCTTACCATCAGGTGGGCAGTATGCTTGTTTCCTACCTTAGTGGAATAAAAACAAAAACAGTCACGAGGTTTTTCTAAATTCGTTTCGATTTACGACTAAACATAAAAAACACTGAATATTAATACTGAAAGGACGAAGAAAAACCTCTTTGTGTTTTGTTATTTGCGTCTACACAATAACGCTTAAATGACACAGAACATCAATTTAGCGACCAACATCTTGGCTTAAGATGCATCAAACATTGGATCTTATTCAGTGTCCATTGACGGTTTACTGACAACTTTAAAGGATGCATTCTATATAAACACAGCAATAGGTGATGATGTTCCATATTTGCCAATACGCCAACACATAGTTAAAATAATAATACAATTGACATTTGCTCCTAAGTCTCGTGTGAAGGATAACCAGTTACAAATACTTATTGTTTTGCATTGATTTCTGTTCTCTATTATTATACAACTAAATAAATGACTGCTACGATTACATCTAAGTATGGGGCTTGAGATAAATGCTCAGTATTGTAGGCCCGCTCTTTAATTAAGAGGCGGGAGAGTTAATAAAGCTATAACTCTATATCCTAGGTCTAATATTAAGTGCTATATCGAATCAGGACGCTTAATAGGTTAGAATTTTACTGCTGTAGTGTGTGTGGTCTTTAGATCAAGATTAGTAAGTTTGGCTCCGTAGGTTTGTATTCAATAGTTGGTTATGCAAGAGTCACCATATTTTTTTTATGTTGGGCTGTTTCTAAAGAAAAATTTTGGAAATTGGTAGCAATATTAACAAAAAGAATCAAATGAACCATTTGATTGACTATCAAGATAACATATGTGTAGAAACTTATATTACTCATAATATGTGCACAGTTCCACAGGCCTATCGCTCAAGAACCACCAAATAATCGCGCCCAGAAGTAAATTTAGAAAATAATTTAATGCACTTATCTGTAGTGTTTGTCTTTCTTTCAAAGATACCACAATGATTCAAGTTATCATAATCCTGACTTTACACTACTTGTTATATTTATTTGCTCTTAGTTTCTGCCATAAATTGAATGATCATTTATAACAAAACAATCACACTGAACTTAATCATTCGTTTCATGTCTAACGCGACGTAAATTACTCCCGTCGTCAATGTTTTTAAATACAATTATGTGCTAACCGCCAGTTTATCGTGGACTCAGAGTTGCCATATGCAAATGGCCACAGGTGTTGCCAAGATTTGCATATACCGTGAGACGAATTGCGTGGTAAACATTTTGTTGTACATGTGTGTTATGTATTCATGTTTCGAAACACATTCATTGAAAACTAGTATGTGAAATTGTTAGAGGCGAAGTGAGAGTATTTTTTTTTTTCCTATTAGTAAAAGTACCGCGTGAGGAACAGAAGAGCAGGTGGAGTCTTACCAGTGGAAATGGATATATGTATATCTAGACCGCTAATAACCAAAGTCCCACATCAGCAAAACTCTAATATGTAGGTCAGTCCCATCCTCAGAGGTTCGATTCCATGTATAGAGGTAACAGCAATAATTTGATATTCGATTTTGCTATGGATTCTTAATTTATAGCTGTCGAATTGCTCAGTTTGGCATCTTTGGCCCTTAAGGCCTGTTTTAGAGACTTATACGAAGAAGACAGGGTCTGCGATATGAAGATGAATTTAATTGTCACTTGGAAAGTTTTTGGCATTGACGCGTTAGGCCCTGTACCATGTGTGGCGATATGATAAGGTGATAAGTTCAGATAAACATTGATCTGATAAATTTTCGTTCATCTCAGCTTAAGATTATTATATTTCCACACTACAAGTTATCTGCATCAAATATCATCAACCATAATTATACTGTCCCACTGCTGGGCACGGGTCTCCTCTCATATTGAGAGGGATTAGGCTGTAGTCCACCACGCTCGACTAGTGCGGGTTGGCAGACTTCACAAACCGTCGAGAAAAATCTCTAAGGTATGCAGGTTTCCTCACGATGTTTACCTTCACCGTATAAGCGAGTGATAATTAATTATTAATACGCCCATGGATTAGAAAAGTCAGAGGTGCGTGCCTTGGGTTCGACTTGAGATCTTCGACTTGGTAGTCCAATGGTCATACCGCTAGGCTATCACTATATAAAATTGAATTAATAACACCACAAAAGTAACAATAACAAATAATTCAAAATCATCATCGTTAATCACTGCAATCTTATAAATATGTAGAGTTGCCTTAAGATCAGAAATAGAGAAACAGGAATAGATTATAAGTAAGATAATAATTCCTACATTCCTTGTATTTCTAATTGTTGTTGCATTCTTGGTATCTTTACACCAATCATTTAATCTTATACTAGTACTGCATTGGTTCATGTTGGTGAAAGCTAAAGCTTGTTCTCGTCTTGCAAAACTAAATACGATATGATGATACCTATTACTTTATAAAAACTTTTCCAAAACTTCAACAACTTCAGCAACTAGTTCGTTTCTGAAATATTTTTACTTAAATTTCAAAAATTAGTAAAAAATAGTAACATTTCCAATAATAACTACTTTCATAATTGAGTAATTACCAGATATCTTTGTGTTCTTAATCGTCAACTTTTGATCATAAAGAAAAAAAATAAGCTTAATAAAAATATAATAAAATGCCATACATTCCGTAAAAGCTTATAAGGTTTATATGGAATCGTCTCGTACTGTATAAATATAATTACTAGCATCGTCAGTTGATATATTTGGCCTTGTGGGCCAAACATATCCCGATAATTAAGTCATGTTTGTTCGTTAAAACGTTGTTATTACAACCAAATGGAACGATCTCGGGACGGCTTTTCTTTTCCTCTTAAGTGGAATTAATGTCCACGATGTATTTTTAGTTCTTCAGAGTAAATCTTTATATAGATCTGAGATGTACAACATTGTTGAGAGGTGTATTCGGTATAAAGTTACGTTATTTTTTTTGGGTATTGTTTGCCGATAATAGTTCTTCATCTTCGTTATTTTAGTCTTATATATATGTGCTTTGCTTTAGTCGTTCGCTGCACTTTAATTATATTCATTGGAATGTTGTTGGACGTTTTAAGACAGCAGTTTTATAAAGAGAAACCCTACATCAATTGCTGTTATTGTTAAATTGTCTACCTTAACTATCCTATTTGATAAAAGCATTTGAGGAATATACTTCGAAGTTGTAATAGCTTAGTTTAAAAACTTTTGTAGAAGTTTTTTTAGTTTTAACCTATAATGTATTTATTCAATATTTTTATTTAGTGTTTATGTAGCAATATTGTAAATGTTTTTAAGTCTGGTCAGGTGGTATACCCAACATACCCATATTTTATTATAATGTACGTGCAATGATATCTCAGCCTAAGAATATTCGTCGGAAAACTAATTGTAACATAACAACTTTTGTACAATATCCTTGGCTAATAAATATCTTTATATCTTTAAAGAAGTTGTATTGATGTTTAGTGTTTTTACTACATCAGTCTACTGATGTTTTAGATCTATAAACTTATACATAACATTTTGGCCTTCAGGACTGATTTCGAATATAGAATCCAGAAATCAATTAGCTTAAGGGTGGGGCTGGCAAATCGGAAATTTGGATCTGCGACTAGACTGACTGTTCTTGATGATATAGTCTCACAAAATATCACTTCGGCATGGGAACAGATATCTCTTGAAATCATAAAAATATTTCCAGTCTTGTTAACTCATTTGCTTGTATATTAGTTAATTCATTTCTAAGAAGTCGGGATGCGGTTTCAAAAGTTTGTGTTGAAAGATTATATCTATGCGCCCAAAGAAATGTGATTATTATCGCCCAAATTAATGGGCCTCATTAGCATAGTAGTCGCAAGCGACTGCTACACTGAAGGTTCGATTCCCAGGTCAAGCAATAAATGTTATTTGGGTTTATGAAATTCTCAGTATCAGCTCGTAGTTTGGATTTGTGACCGGGTAATGCCAATAGACTCGCGCATTATAAAGTATATGAGATAGGAAACATGACATTTTCGACAAATCGATTGCTAATGGCATGATTTATCAAAAATGTATGCCATTTTCATTCATTTTGATTTCTGACATGATGTGCAATATGTACAAAAACTATCAGTACTTACCTAACTCTACATTATGATAGAATGTAACCATATTTAATACGCATAAGAGTTGCCCTTTTTTTGTAAAAACTGATATGATTAGATAAGTGAAATAACACTGCTTTAAGCTGTGTTGTGTTCCTTACGGTGAGCAAGGTTGCCAGTGCTCCGCGAGGAAACGTTGGGTTGGCAGTGGGAAGGACTTCGACCCTTATATTGCCAACCCAACTATTCCTCTTTCGTTTTACAGGGCAACGCGCAAGTGATACCACTCGTGTTACAAGCGTCTATAGGCTACGGTAACCGCTTATCATCAGGTAGGCCGTATGCTTATTTGCCACCTTAGTGGTATAAAAAAGGCACTCTGCATATTTCTTTTATTACGCATTTTAAAGTTATCTTTTACGTAATTTGGGTCAGTTATGTTGCCTTAGAACGTAACTGACTTAGAATCGCTTATTCACTTTTTGACAGTTCTCAAAAAAATAGTAAATCAAAAAGTGAATAAGCGATTGAAATAGTAGATATCTATAACAATTGGTGATTGTTGATAAAGGCTTGATTGAGAAGTTGCTTTATTACAATAATAATTCTATTAAAATGGTAATGTGCTTCAAGATTTTTAACATCTTTGACTTTTGTATGCTAATATAATGAAAATAAAAGCAAAATATAACGTGATTAATAAACGCCATGTCATAAAAAGGTTTTTGCCAAGTTTTATTATATTCGGAGAAGTATAAAAGTGTCAAGTGTTTTTTATAATGGTGAATTTATTTTATGCGATTTGGGTATCGGATTCATCGTTACTGTGTTTCATTATGTTTTATTTTTTATTTATTATGCAACTTTAATTGAATATATTTAAACTTTTCTGTTTCTTTGGCCTTCGTGGAAGAACAGTTTCCAAAAAATCAAAGATATTGTCTGGAGAATTAATCCTTTATGATGCTAGAGTGAATTGATCGTGTATTTTCTTTTGCAGTTCATATTATTTGGGTTCGTTCATTTTTTTTCTAAGATGCCTGGGCACTAAAGTTTGGTTGTATTACTAAATACCTCATTTTTATTTCAAACTAGCTTCTGCTCGCGAATTCGTCTGGGTGTGTGGGACTTTACCTGGATAAAAAGTATCTAATCGTTAAGTTTTCTGAAATTTTCCAATATTCAGCGCAATTTTCTTTTTTTTTTCCTTCTACAAACCTTCTAATAAGTATTAAAAAACTTAAAAGAGGCTGAACTCTGCTCCGGACAGATACAAAGTTTACCTACTGGCTACTACATCATTATATTGTATTGGATACAATACTATTTTTTTTTTTGTAAATACATAGGTAGGACTTAGAATGCTTACGTAACAGACAAAACACAAACACTTATGTGCATCACCTAAATATTGGATTCTGTGGGAATTGAACGACCTCGTGTGCAATGGTCTGATACTCGAACTACTAGACTCTGTCTACGAAAATTAATGTGAATGGACCCTATAACGTCATGGGAAGAAACACCCAATTTCTTAGAGGTGGGCGCCGTGCATATAAATGCCTAATTAATATTAATATAATTATTTTTCTTCTAATGTCATATTCATATACACGACCGGCCTTGGCAGTCCATTTCTTGTTCCACCATTCATATATTACATTAAGATTCAACAATTTTATTATGATCTAGCAAACTGGATGTTTGGTATTCGATTAAGTAATTTTGCATCGACAAACCGGTCAAGTGCGTGTTCGAAATTTGAATGAATACTATGAATATTCGTTCAAATTTCGAACACGCATGATTTCTATCATAACGTTAAATACAAACTACCGATAAATTGATGAAACTAACGACATCAATATTTTTTAAAGCTGATTTGGAATTGATTGTGGCTATAAGAAATAGTTTTGAAGGTCATATATTATTTATGTTATGTTCTACAAGTAGGTATGCATATTTCAATATTTATAGTGTCTGTTTCGAGTTTGTGTATAGCTTGCCTTAGTGAAAATTACACCTGAGAGTTTACATTTTTAATAGGCAACAATTACCGCGTTACATTAGTGGGACAATTCCTTTCAAGTCTAGCGAGTTTTAAGAATTTTTCTGTACTTACGTAAGTTTCTTTCTCTGGAAAACTTCTATCAGTAGATCTCTTATTAGTTATTAGAATTATTAAGAAATTCATTTATTATAAAATGATATTATCCGAATACAATCGCAATACGTGCTACATTTAAATACAATTCTAAATGCTAAATATGTCCGGCGCTAGCTGATCAGTCGTTAAATAAATTATTCCAATCCTGTCTCGTTTGAAAATATGTTCTTTTTTTAAATGTGTTCAATTCTGGCTGGGTGGTATTATTCGGCTGCCAGTTTTTTGTCTTGCAAGAAATAGTGTTAAAGTTTTAATAAGCCAATTTGCCATAGTCTTAATATTTATCGGCATTTGCACCTAATGAATCTGCTATATTACATATATACACTCAAGCCTTTTTCCAAAGGGGTAGGCAAACTCCAAAGAACGCCACTTGCTACGATTCTTGCATACTTCTTTCGCTGCGTCCATATTCATACAATTGTCATACATTATCAACATCATATTATGGAGTACTAGCTGTTGCCCGCGGTTTCACTCACATCCCGTTTTACCTTTTAGTTTTAATTCATAATCACGATTTCTGAGAGTTCTGAGAAATATTAGAGTATTAGGCATCGTGCTACCACAGACCATACGGAATTTCTATAGTAATAATAATTTTGTATTAACAATAGTATAAGATACCATCAAGCCTGTATTCAAAGGGTAGGCAGAGGTGTTCTTAAGTACGACCACAGTTCGCCGGTATGCAACTCAGCTTAAAGCTGTGTTATTTCACTCCCTTTTTCTGCAAAGCGGAGACACTTCCCCAGTCGGGCAGATCCAATTTGAGTGCCACCACTCAGTCCTGTTAAGGACGTCACAATGCGCAAGTTGTTCCAATTCAGCGCTAGGAAACGATTTGTCTGCTTTAATTAAAGCTTTGGAGTGCACCATGCCTGGCGATTCCGTCCAGAGCTTGATGGCAGTTTCAAAGCTTGAGTTTGTAATGGTTCTTAGAACAAGGGTTTTTGGTTCTTCACAGAAAGACTTGGGTCCCTGCTGCGTACCGCTAGCTCCCGCTCTAGTGAGTTCATCGCCACATTCATTGCTAATGATGTCTCCATGACCTGGAACCCATCTTAACTCTTAGATCGTTAAGAACCAACCAGTCATCACTGACATTTTCATAATTCCCAACCTGACTTCACCCACAGATGTGTGAATTAGTCAATACATGCTCAAGTTTCAGAATAAAATGAGAAATTAAACGATTTTTTTTGAGTAGGTACCTAAACTCCCACTGATTGTAAGGACTTTAATAAGTTATCATACAAATACTTATATAGTCCTTACCAGCAGTGGTCGGTGATATTTACATAATAATATTATATTAATTAACTTTTAATGAAAATTTTTTATACCGCTGAGGTGGCAAACAAGGATACGGCCCACCTGATTGTAAGCGGTTACCGTAGCCTATAGACGCTTGTAACACCAGGGCTATCAGTTGCGTGTTCCCGACCCTGTAAAACGAAATAATTAAATAATTTCATTCTCTCTCAAGTACGAGTAGATGCGGAAGAAATTCGCACATTACACTAGTCACTGCTGCAGTGTTTCTCGTGATTGTTTTAGATAAAATGATAGCGTTGTTAACGTTATCTCTTGATTATGCAATGCGGTACGAGAATAGACAGATTCACCGCTCACCTTGATCTTGGTTGACTTTTAATTTTTTACATCATTCATTCATTCATCGGTCTATTTATTATTTGCTTTTGTTAGTACTTACCTAAAACATAAGATACCATGTATTCCCCTAAGGGTTAGGCAGAGGCAAAATCCCAAAAATCCTGACGACCACTCCTCAGGATATCGGTATTGCCAAGAAATTTTGTCTAATGGCAGTTGCTTCGTGTAAAATACTGATATTCAGCAACGTCTGGTCTGGAATCCGACGTCAACATGGTTGGAAAAAGGCTAGGAATATGATGATGATGAATTTGACCATTAGTTGAAATAAAACTACATTTTACGGATTTTAATAATAATAATTGTAAAGGGTCCGAGACGTCGGGATTAATAATATCAATATACGCGATAAAATCCATAAAAACTAGTTTTATTTCAATGTATATATTATTCACGTAAATGTCAGAAATCAATATGTTGACCATTAATTCTGACGTAGAGGTATATTCTGACGTATGATTGGCTGGTTCGAATAAGAAGAAATAATCATTTGAATCGTAGAATGTTTAGCAAGTATTGGATGGTTGACACAAATAGTAATTTCCCTTTGAAGAATAAAGTCCTAAAGTACCTTTTAACCGAAATTTTTGGAACGAAGTTCCTTATCGCGCGTTGTGAAAGGGGAAAAGTTGTCACGACACTTTTTTCGAAATTCAAATATTGTTGACAAGCATTCAAATATTATTGAGTGAATGACAATATTTGAATTTCGCGCGTTGTGAATTGTTGAGTGTATACAGGTTTTTTTTTTTTAATTATTAAATTTTAATGAAAGGAACTTCGTTCCATCCGGGTGTCCCTTGACACCTCTCAAGTTTTTTTTTTTATTCGCCTCCTAGTGCTCTATAAAGTCTATAAACTGTCTTCAAGAATTTAATTATTCATAATAACTACATTCTACCAGAACATATCTTTATTATAAAGTTGTATGTTACCATACTAATCCGATTAATTAGCACATCGTAAAAAGAACCATTTTCTTTAAAGGTAAAGTTGAAAATCCGATGTCGTAATTTTCGGGTTAATTACACATGAATTAGCAGATGACATCAAGTTTTTAATAAGCTGTGGTTTAAAGAAAATATATTTTAGGCAGGTGGAGATAATAATCATGTATGATTTATTTCATATACTTACTTATACCAGTTTTGAAGGAAAGCATCGTGAGGAAACCTGCTTGCCTGAGATTTTTTCTTGAAGGCGTGAGAAGTCTGTCAACTCGCATTTGGCCAGCGTGGTGCGAATAAAACGATAGGCCCAGGATCGGGGCCCGGGGCATGGGTATCCCTCGTTTTGCACCACAAGCGATTCGAACCGTGGTGTGAATCGCCCAAGTACTATTTTTGAATGGGTCCATACGCACCGTACTGGTTGAAGCGGTGCGAATGGCCAGTATTTTTTGGAATCGGTCGATTCGGACCACGCGGCAAAACGAACTAATGCTCCCTTCTTGAGTCCAGTTTGACTCATGTCACACATTTAAGGATTCCAATTATTTATTCGTATTGATGCACCGCGGTCCAAATCGATCCCTTTACAAAATGTTCTTGTGCGAATCGAACCGCGGTGCGAAAGAATCCATTCAAAAAGAGCTCTTGGGAAACTCATACCGCGGTTCGAACCGCTCGCGGTGCGAAACGACTAAGGACCCTCTAATTCTGAGAAATAGGTATTGCATTACATGAGGCGCAGATCTTATTTGAAGAACAGGAAACTCTTTGAGTAGGTAGTCAGTCAAAAAAATATTAACTTAATTCAAAACTGTATATTATAAAATAATATACTTATATATTCTTTATTGTACATCAATGTATAACATTTTAGAACATAATCTATAAAAAAAAACATACAATAGGCGGCCTTATCGCGATCAGCGATTTTCGACATCGTCATCAAAATCAAAATCAAAATCAAAATAGTTTTATTTTCATATAAACCATATACAGGCACTTATGAAATGTCGAGTCTAGGTGCACGGTTCCAAATTAGTCGTTTCCTATGGAGAAGAACCGGCAAGAAACTCCATGGTTACTCTTTTAAAATATCGTTTTGTATTGTACAATGATGGATTATAAATTGGATTGGATACTTACATGAGAGAACAATTTAGGAATGTTTCGAAGATTACAATTATATAAAATACAGCTAGGCATAAAAGAAAGTTCTAAACAGTTCTCCCATTTACAAACGGTAGAAACTAATAAATTATATAAAGCAACTGACAAAACTTGTCACCAAGATTTACGAATTATATATGTAAGTATCAAGTCAAAAACAATGATATTTAATAAAAAATACAAATGACTAAATTGGGATTAGTTAATAGATATACTCATACGTCGTTACAGAGGTTCCAGGGAAGCCACATGTGCAGATGTATCAGTCCAACTATCCCCAAACGTCCCTATCATCGACATAGTCTTGTACTTTATAATAAGCTTTCTTAATTAGGATGCGTTTAACATGTGCCTTAAACTTTCCATCGGTAAGTTCTAATACAGATTTGGGCAACTTGTTATAAAATCTTATTCCATTACCCAAAAATGACTTACTTGTTTTAGACAACCTATATTTTGGTATTACTAATTTATACTTGTAACGTGTGTTTAAGCTGTGGATATCACTCCTAATACTATAATTCTGCTGATTTTTGCGAACATATAAAATATTTTCTAAGATATAAAGTGACGGCATTGTAAGTATATTGATATCCTTAAATATGTTTTTAAGAGACTCCCGAGGCCCCATATTATAGATCGCGCGGATAGCTCTCTTTTGTAGAATAAAAATCGAGTCTCTGTCAGCTGCTGTGCCCCATAGAAGGATGCCGTAGGACATGATGCTATGAAAATATGCAAAGTATACTAGCCTAGCTGTAGCAACATCGGTAAGCTCCCTAACTTTTCTAACCGCATATGCAGCAGAGCTCAACCTACTCGACAAGGCCTTAATGTGAGCACCCCATTGCAATTGACTGTCAATAGTAATACCTAAAAATACTGTTTCCATAACTGTGTTTAGTTTATTGCCGTCAAGCGTTAAATTTAATTCTACTTGTGGGACATTTGGTAATGAAAATTTAAGGCATTTGGTTTTGTTGGCATTGAGTACAAGATTATTTGCTGCAAACCACTTTGAGAGTAGGACTAGGCTTTCGTTGGCATTTGTAACCTTTCCATCTATTCTATTTACTTTAAAAATAAGGGAGGTGTCATCGGCGAACAGAATAATATCTGATAAGGAGGCCATCATATAAGGGAGATCATTTATGTAGGTCAAAAAGAGAAAGGGCCCAAGAATTGAGCCCTGTGGCACACCCATCTTGACTACGGAGCCTGAAGAAACTGCACCGTTTACCCCTACTTTTTGCTGTCTATTAAACAAATAACTATGTACAAGATCAGCAGCTCGTCCACGTATTCCGTAATGATGTAATTTACAGAGTAGCGTGTTGTGGTCAACACAGTCAAAAGCTTTCGAGAGATCACAGAAGATGCCAATAGCATCCTGTGAGCTCTCCCAGGCCTCCAATATATGAGTTACTAGTTTCACTCCTGCATCTGTAGTCGACCTGCCTTTCGTGAAACCAAACTGGTGATCATGCAATATTCCGTTAATTTTAAAATGAGATAACATTTGGTCAAGCATAATCTTTTCAAATATTTTACTAAGTGCCGGAAGTACAGAAATAGGTCTGTAATTTGAGGGATCATTCTTGCAACCAGATTTGAAGATCGGTATGACCTTACTATGCTTCATTAAGTCAGGAAATGTCCCGCTATCCAGACATTGGTTAAATATGTCTGTCAGAATAGGGACAATAGCATCAAGGATGACACTCAGCACGTTAACAGAAATGCCCCATAAGTCTTCTGTGTTTTTTAAATTAAGACTTCTAAAGGCTTTTTTTAGTGTGGTAATCGAAATATGTTTAAACTCGAATATAGGTACTTGTTTCGAAAAATTCTGTTTCAGGAGATATTCTGCTAATGTAGAGGAAGCTGAAAGGGATTTCGTAACCTCTACTGGTATGTTTGTGAAGAAGCTTTCGAAATATTTAGCAACTTCAAGCTTATCGGAAATAGCTATATTATTAATTTTTAAGCAAAGTTCGTTATCCCGTTGTTTTGCGTTTCCCGTCTCTTTATTTATTACTTGCCACACTGTTTTTATCTTATTATTGGAAAGGCTTATTTTATTACTGATGAGTTTAGATTTTGCTTGATTACAAACGTTCTTAAATATCTTGGAATATTTCCGCACATAGTCATGAAAAGCTAAATCAGACGTTATTGACTTTTCATAATATAAAGAATATAAAAAATCTCTACTTTTTCTTATGCCTGGGGTAGCCCATTCATTAAATTTTGATTTATTTTTAATATCAACTTTCTTAACTGGACATGTTTTATTGAAATTCTGGCATACTGTAGAAAATAAAGAGCAGTAATTTATGTTTGGGTCGGCACCACTAAAGAAATAAGTACAAAGTTCATTTGAGATATTGTTTGAAAATTTTTGCAATTTATTCTTAGTCAGTGTTCTCATTTCAACAGTTTTATTTAAGGGAACTTTATTTTTAAAATTGAAAGATACTAGTTGACCTGCGTGATCAGACCTGACACCACTAATCATGGAAGAATTTATAATCTTAGTGTTAGTGAAGACATTATCTATGCATGAAGCTGACAAGGTTGTAATTCGAGTTGCTTCATTAAATATATGTTTTAGATTAAATGATTTAAATAAAGTAAGTAGTTTTAGTTTTTCTGGTGAGTCGACTAAGAGGTCGATATTAAAATCACCACATACGAAAATTAAATTATTGTTTCTAATAAGCTTTGTAAGTATTTCTTCCATTACAATTAGAAATGTTGGCAGATTTGATGCCGGTGGTCTATACACACACAAAATAATATGGCCTTCTATCTCCGCACATGCTACCTCACATAAGCGATCAACAGAACAAGCAGTGACGTCTTTTCTCTCCTTGTGCCTGAAAGAATTATGACACAGGATTAAGGAACCACCCCCTGTTGATGCTCTGTTGAACGCACTGGCAACCGAGAAGTTATTAACATTAAACATCATTCTGTCAGGTTTTAACCAAGTCTCACAAAAACAAAGAATATCCATATGGTATTTATCTATTAACATTTCCACATCTAAAATTTTGCCAGAGAAGCGGTTTATATTCTGGTGATAAAGTAAAATACTGGTATTACACTTCTCTGTTGTCGACTCTAACAGTTTAAACAATCAATCACAGTATTATTAGTGTTACTAGATAATACTGTTTCGTCACTTAAACTAAGCTCATAAAAATGACTAGAACTAGGAACTGAGTTAATATTAAAAGCTATCAGTGTAGCTAAAAGATGCTTATACTTCTTAGGAAGAAATAAGTTTTCCTGAGTCAAAATAAAATTTCTAACAAACTTGTTAGTATCAAAAAATAATAAATAGTCACTATGACGACATGTCAGCATATGCAATAAGGAGTTTAAAGTATGAATATGATTGTTCTCCTTCGCAGTCAGAGAGTCAGAGTATGGCAAAGCACATAGAATTACTTTACCTAGTTTTGATTTAAGTAGGGCATCAATACCATTAACTATGTCCCTCTTTGTGATACCAAGACTATTGCCCATAAGGAGAACCACAGTAGTGTGTTCATCCAGTTTTGATTTTATTACTTTATCAACAATGTCAGAAAAGTGCAGGTTGTGGTAACAATGGTTGGTTAAGCTATGGTCTACACAGTTATATAACAATGATCCTAAACCTGCGCCAAGTTTATCAGAATACACTAAAGTCCTATATTGTTTGGTGGTGGCACTCTGAGGAGGTTGAATTACTGTGGGTACAGCTTCAGTTGTAGCATGCAGGGGCTGAGAAGGAGGCGGGAGAGGTGGTGAGAAGGTAACATCACAAGAGATATTGTTGGTTAGTGATTCATATCTCTCTGCATTATATTTTACCAGATCCAGCAGCTCGCTTGCCTCCAACATGCGCTCACTTAACTGTAGTTGACTATATTCATACTTATTGAATATTTCTCTTAGAGTAAGTTCCTTACACAGCAATTCTTCCTGCAGGTTTTTCAATTCAGCCTCATATGATTGATTAGTTATTTCTTGAGTATAATTACAATTTTTTAACTGTGCAAGCAAGTTCAGACGTTCCTTTCTAAGGTTAATGTTATTTTTGTATACATTTTTCTTCTTCAGAATATTTTTACATTTTTTGATAGTTTTATTGATCTTAATATATCTCTTAAGTCTATTGTGACTACATAGCAAGGGACGTGTAGTAATGGTATTGTCCCCCGTCAGGTCTATGATTTCTGTTGGCAATGCGGACCCTGCACTGGAATTCTCGACAAGCTCCATGTACAGGCAGTTGGTATTTGCATCCTGTTTACTAAACTGCTGTGATTCTGCTAACAACAATGAATTGTGGGCACCACTGAGCTCCAACTCAAGCTGGGAAATGCGTTTTAATGCTTGTTCATGAGTGTCCCTGCACTGTTGAGCATCCAACACTATTTGACGGAGTTGATGATGTTGGTCAAGTATATCCATGTGCTGGGTATGCAGCTCTGCCAACTCATTTTTAAGTTTGGTGTTTTTGTCAATTATTTTCTTGACCTCTACTTCACTGTCATCCCGTTCTTGCAGTAGCTGGTTGCAGAGGTTTTTTGAGGTTTCCAATTCCTTTAGTGTTGCCCTCAGTTTGTCCTCCAAATCGCGAGATGTAGTTCTGCGGGTCATCATCTTGGACCTTTCTGCAAAGTAACAAGAAGCAGCTAAGAGTTGGAAAGAGAATAAGTCAGATTAGATATAGACAGTTGTGAAAGTAAGGAATAATAAATGTTTCAAGTAAAGGAAAATTTAAGTAGGAAACAAAGCTATGTAGGTCACTATTTATTATTAAGTATTAACAATGACAATTTACAGGCTACATACGATACTGACTTTTGAATATTTACTGTGTATATAATGAACTGAGGTACTTATTGAGGGGAAAGAAACTGTTATTATTAGAACTAATGGGGGATTGGGTAAATGTTTAAGCCTAGCAAGAATTAAAGTATATAATTATGTTATGTGGAGTAGATTGTGGAGTTTTATGTCTGGGGCAATAGTTTTCGTCGTCAATTTTGCTTCCACAATATTATGTCAAGCAAAAAGAGACATAGACAGACCCGGTGTGTAATGGACGTAGCTCATAGTCATGAGCAGTGTTTTGGGCTGTTGTTAAGTATATGTTAAAACCTGAGATCATAAAAATAATACAAAATACTCCCCGGGTTTAATCAAATCCAAATATGTTGAAACAGTTGAAAGTTCGTTGACACGTTGACAGCCGGTAGAGGTTCACTTTTTGAGTTTGATGACAAAAACACTGTATTTACACTGTATACAGCACTCAATATAATTTCTAGGCACTTATAAAGTTAATACGCGTAAAATACACTATAAATAAACACTTAAAACTATTTTATTACAATTAAATTTCATCTAGGTCGTTTTTTCACGACTTGACACCAGTGTTGCCAACCCAAAAAAAAAAAGACATTTCTTCTAGGCAACCTTAGGACGGACTGACAGAACTGAACCAAAAATGTTTTAAATTTTATAGTTTTTTTTTATGTAGTACTTAGGTACTTAAAGATGTCAAACAAGCGTACGGGCCGCCTGATGGTACTTATGCGGTAACCGCAGCCTATCGACTAGCTACGCCAGTGGTATCACTCGCGGGTTGTTATCTTGAAACAACCTTGAAGAACTCAGTTGTATACCCAGTAATTTCACTAGCTAAATTGCCCTTCAAACCAGAGGGTCTACTCCCTATCTCCGTCAACGAAGTTACGACCCGTTCGAAAGTTATCCGAAACTTCGGAGTCCGATAAAACAAGTGTCAAATTCAGTTTTTCTAACGGGTAAAAACACATCGGGAGTAGGGACAACTGTCAAATTGTGTTGTCATTCATTCTTAGTTCGGGCCCCGAACGAACCATCCGTCCGTTGGTGATACGGAGTAGGAAACGCCCGTAACGAAGGTCGAAACTACGGACTTCGTGCTTATGGAGTAGACCCCCTGAATACGATAATGTTAGCACATTATTTCTTAGCGGCAGAATATTTGGTGGCGGTTGTATGGTCAGCAACGAAAGACACTGAACACAGCAAAATTTTGCAAACATCACAGCTCCAAAACTTGTCAAGAGTTGTTTTCTATTAAGGTAACCTAAATATTTAATGGTCATCTATGCAATTATTTCGCATATAATTAACAGGTCAGTAACTTCATACTTATTAAAAATCATATTGAAGTTTGCAATATGTTCAGCGACTTTCGTTGCTGACTGTACAGGGGCACATCATTGATAGATTTTCAACTTTAGTATACAATGATAAGGTTCATATTCAATTGGAAAAATTTGATAGTTTTGGATAGCTTGTCCTGCTGGCGTCTGTATGCACCTCAGAGACTACCAACAGTGATCAGTTAAATTCACGATCAACATATCGAGCACATCAAGCTATATCTAGAGTTGCGAAACCGATAGGCAATAAGAATGTACCTACATACATAATTATTTTGAATTCAGACCTGAAGCCGTACCACAACGTTTTATTGCGATCGTTTTGCGATTGAGAGAGAGGGATGTCGCTCTACACGTTATATAGCGCCATCTCTTTCTCACTACCTAACAATGATCGCGTTAAGAGTTTGTGGTACGGCCCCCGGGTTTGTTATCAGCGAATCAGTCGAAGAGTAAGTTGGCAGTCACGAGCGATCGCCGCGATTGACTAACTAGATGACTTGTGTCTACACATGTTCACTGTCTCACGGCAAATTGACTAGAAAGCCGTTATTGCTCACGAGAAATTGGATTCTCTCTCTTTGCCTAGCCTTATCCCATTTCATTTGAGCTCGGCTCACCTCGTCATTCTGCGCCAGACGTTTCGGTTCTGGGTCGACGAGTCATTTAGTTGGGCTTGCTTCGGGTCATTGTTGACTACTGACATTCAAGTGATAGGACGAGAAATTGTAGACAGTAATTGAATGACGTATTTTCTAATTATAAATCTATATTAATATTATAAAGAGGTAAAGTTTGTGAGGTTGTAGGGGGTAATCTCTGTATCTACTGAACTTATTTTGAAAATTATTTTACCAATAAAAAGCCACATTATTTGTGAGTGTCATAGGCTAAAAAAAAACAAATATATTCTTAGACAATTTGACACAAAACCATCGAGTCCCAAACTAAGCATATCTTGTACTATGAGTACTAGACAATGGATATAATACTTATATACATTTTTTGTAAATACATAGGTACTTATAATACATAAGAAACACCCAGATACACAAACACCACATTTTTTTTTACATAGTTATATTTTTATTTCCTTACATACAAATATTTTTACAGGCTAGAGACCCGATACGATATTTTACAGCCAACAGCCATTCTATCGTCAGGATATCGGTATTGCCCAGAAATTAAGTAGCGGAGAACTGATGGCAGTCGCTTCGTGTAAAATACTGATATTCAGCCGCATCTGGTTAGACTTGAATCCGACTCCAACATAGTTGGAAAAAGGCTCGGAAAATGATGATAAGATGATAATAATGGAAATGATGATAGCTAATAATTGTGCATCTTCAAATATGACGTATGACAATGGAAACGGTAAAATTATGCAAGACCAATTTCAATATTATCGGATAGGTGGGATCTGTGTCGTTCGATGAATTTGCATGAACCGTTTACCAATAGCTTCGTTTTCTTTAGTGTGTTTACCCTGCTTATCAGTTCTCTGAGTGCGTTCGCTTGTTCTCTATTGCTGGTTTATTTGTTTTATTGATTTTTGAAGTTTGTTTTAGATTCTCAGTAATCTTTAGAATTTGAGGTTGGGCTGTGGCCTTGTGTACAGGACCACAAAAGCACTTTTACTAACAATAACCTAGTGTTATGAACATTGGGCTGCCAAGTCAAAGGTCTAGAGTTCAAATCCAAGGCACCTCTGACGTTTCTAAATCATGTGCGTATAAATAATTATCACTCGCTTAAACGGTGAAGGAAAACATAGTGAGGAAACCTGCATGGCTGAGAAATTTTATTGACGGCGTGTGAGGTCTGCCAATCCGCGTTAGGCCAGGCGTGGTAGATTATATCCAATCTTTCATTCTGAATGGAGATTCGGGCCCAGCAGTGGGCCAGTATATGGTTGACGATGATGTGGCCCTGTGGAGTTTTATTGTCTTTAATTCAGCCTCTTCCCGATACCTATCAAAATAGATTAGATACAATACAAAAACTTGTTCTCTCTCGCATTGAAACCTTTACGTTAATTACTGAACTAATTTTCCATTAAGTAGATTTGACAATCGTTTTATTCTTGGATCACGGTTAGAAAGATGTCAGAAAGTAAGCTAAAAATATGTTTAAAAAGATTTTTTTCTTTATGTACTAAGTAACAAACGAGCGTAGGATTCGCCTGATGGTAAGCAGCCAACTGCAACATAAAGACGCCAGCAACACCAGTGGTAACACTCGCGCGTTGTCATCTTGACACTTCAGTTATTAAGCCTCGTTTGTCCAATCATTTCACTGGCTACATTATCCTTTAAACAGGAATAATAAAGCTTAGCACCTTAAAAATTACCCTATATAACTCTAATAATAAAAAAAGCGACTGTCATTTAAAATAACTAATTAACACGTTAATGAGATTATGACTAACTGAAGTCCATTTAATTTACCAAACTTGTTAAATGTTCTCACCAAAACCCGATTTTATATCAATATTCCTGCTTAATTACTAGATAATGTTTAATGAGTAGGAAGTAAAAACAGGTCCGAATCACGAGAAAATCTGATAAATTAAGATAATTTGAAGTCAATAACGGTATGTAACTAAAATTTTACATAGTGTTTCACAACCATGAATATAAAGTATAATTATCTTTACCATGAACTTGATAGTACCTAACCTCTTCCACGATGATGCTTGCTTAGTAGCCCCTCTCATTAGACCTACACAAATGTCTGGCTGATCTCCTATCATCGTGCGACAAGTTTTTTTTATACCACTAAGGTGGCAAACAAGCATCCGGCCCACCTGATACTGTAGCCTATAGACGCTCTTAACACCAGGGGTATCACCTGCGCTTTGCCGACCCTGTAAGTCCCCCCACTGCCAACACAAAGTTTCCTCGCGGAGCACTAGCAACCTTGCTCACCGTTAGGAACACAGCTCAAAGCTGCGTTATTTCATTTCGATTTGTTGCAACACGGAGGTACTTCCCCAGTCGGGCAGCTCCAATTTGAGTGGAATTATTCCCACTACACTACACCACTTCTCTTAAAACTTGTACAAAAGGGAATTAAAACAACCACGAAAGCTGGAAAACGGACGTTTATAGGTCGTCCATTAACCACGTGAGCCTCGGCAAATGTTACTAAATATACGGTTACGGATACGGTATTTTTTTTGTTGTACAACCGATTTCTAAACCGATTTCTGTACCCAAAAAATACACTTCATTTGGGGGGTTTATCTAAATTCTCACCACGTACCCAGAACCGGGGCGGAGAGGGTTACAAAGTTGTTAAAAAATCATGTGATTAATGGACGTCTCCTAAGACTACTAGAAAAATAAAATTCCGACAATACACTATCTCATGTCAATATTTGAACAAGTTACATTCGAGTTCATATCTAGGCCCCGTGCACCTGATCGTGGGAACTAAGTTCACTTTCAATTTTTATCATAATTGCGCATTTGGGTTAAGTTTACACTGTGACTATAATGATATAATGTGACTATGATGTCCAATATTTTTTTCCTTACGACGGTGTAGCTCGTCGTGTCTTTTAACTTAGAATTCTGATATCTTGTTCATCATCATTATCATCAACCCATATACTGTCCCACTGCTGGGCACGGGTCTCCTCTCATATTAAGAGGGATTAGGCTATAGTCCACCACGCTGGCCTAGTGCGGGTTGGCAGACTTCACAAACCGTCGAGAAAAATCTCTAAGGTATGCAGGTTTCCTCACGATGTTTTCCTTCACCGTTTAAGCGAGTGATAATTTATTATTAATACGCACATGAATTCGAAAAGTCAGAGGTGCGTGCCTTGGGTTCGAACTCGAGACCTTCGACTTGGCAGTCCAATGGTCATACCACTAGGCTATCACTGCTCTTGCACTGATATCTTGTTCTATGCGGTCAATTATAAGCTGACCTTGCATTCAATAGGCTTTTACTACATTTAGAGGTCAGCTTATTTTGGAATAATTATGGCCCGTTGTGTGTTTGTAGCGATTTTTGCATCCCTGCAGTGATAACATATTGTGTCCTTCTAACTTTCCACATGGTGTTGCTTTTATTTATAGGGTTTGCTCGTAAATTTTGCATTAAGTGATTGTGAAATCACTTAGTGCATATGAATAGTTTGTTTTATACTGACATGCATATAATTCATGCATTCGAAGTATCCAGTAGTAGTGGAAATAATATCATACAATATGCGCGGCATAACCTGACCGGACTGAAGTTGGCTGTTCGGTTGCGCAGTATACAATTTTTCAACAGAAACAATCCATTGCGCATTCAAACGGCTAACTTCAGTCCGGCCAGGTCATGCCGGGCGTACTGTACCTTTTCACCGCATGTCAGTCATTATCAATTTGTTAGTTCTCCGGGTGTACATAGTTTTGGACTATCAATATATCATTTGAACTCTATCAGTTTTATCATTTTAATGTACAGACGCCAGCAGGTCAAGCTATCCAAAACTGTCAAATTTTCCCAATTGAACATGAACCTTATAGTTTTGTATTAAAGCTGAAAATCTATCAAAGAAATTTGACAGATTGGGGCAGCTTGATGAGCTGGCCTCTGTACCGTACCCGTACACAGATTAACTAGCGAACTAGATTAATTTGCTATGCTTTAGCGAGTTTATCATTCACAGTCAGACTTCACCCACTCGGGCCCTTCCTATGTTTTTACCGTCCATCACGACCTTTTTAACTATTTATAAGCTTTCTTTTCGTCAAAAATTATAATAAAAACGTTAGGTGAAACTCAAATATTAAACGAAAGAAAACAATGCAGCTACCCACGCGATTTTAAAAACAAACTTAACATATATTACGAACCAACCGTGGGTGGTCTTAGTCATTGGTCAGCGAATATCGATTGCCAATAAGTATTCATTCATGGGTATATATAAAAGAGTATCTACAGAGAATAGTAACACGAATGTGGAGGGATGGAGGGATTATCCTGTACCCTGGTCCTGTACAGATGGTACAGGTTAGTGACACACATTTCAGCATCTTCATACTCCAGGCCTTTGCATACCTATTTTGAGGGTGGCTTCTTGTAATTACCAGATGCGACTGTAGATCATGATTTTAAACGAAGCGGTCTCCAAAATCCGAGCAATATCGATATCCTAAGGATCCATTAACGATCGTCATAGTTTACTCTTAAGACAACTGGGGGTCTACTCCCTAAGCACGAAGTTCGTAGTTTCTACCTTCGTTACAGGCGTTTTTTACTCCGTATCACCTAAGGGTGGATGATCGTTCGGGGCCCGAACTAAGAATGAATGACAACACAATTTGACAGTTGTCCCTACTCCCGATGTGTTTTACCCGTTAGAAAAATTTAATTTGACACTTGTTTTATCGGACTCCGAAGTTTCGGAGAATTTTCGAACGGCTCGTAACTTCGCTGACGCAGATAATGAGTAGACCCTCTGGAACGGCTTTACGTGCTCTCCAATCCCCAACAGGGAGGGAATTAGGTTTACTATCACAGAAAACAGCAACAAATATGAAGAAAGATCATAAATTTCTGATATTAACACATAGTTCTAATCTGTGCTGTTACGTATTACCGCGTAGGTTTTATTGCATATAGCCAAATTGTTAAACTTGATGGTTCTGGTTTTATGAAAGTTGGGCTTATTTTGATTGCTAATGGTTTTATATTCCGTGATTTTGTTGAAGACATTATTTTTTTATTTTAATTTTTATACCACTAAGGCGGCAAACAAGCATTCGGCCCACCCGATTGTAAGCGGTTGCCGTAGCCTATAGATATTTGCAACACCAGGGATATCACTTGCGCGTTGCGGATTCTGTAAAACGAAAGAGGAATAGTTGTGTTGGCAGTATTAGGGTCAAAGTCCTCCCATTTTCATTCCAACGTTCATCCAATCCAGCCATAGACAATTTGGTAGAGCACACCTAGTTGTTCTTAGATTTCGTAACTCAGGCAACACCTGAATCAATAATGTTATGTGCTCGTAACGAATTTCATAAAACGGCGCCTAATTTATTATAATGACCTCAATTTTATCGGCGTGCATTTAATCAAAAGAAATCCTTTACTTTCTCGATCAGTTCGATTACCATCTACAAGTTGAGGCGGTAATATTACCGAATTCGTCTGGGTTGATATTTGACATTGCCAGTCTAAACTGATCTCGCATTGTATAAACTTTTCGTAGAGTTAGAGGTCAGCTTATACTGGTGTATAGCTGGAACTGTAGCTGTGTGTACAGTGGACGAAAAAGTTAGGTATAGGTCTCGCCAAATATGCGGCCGCTAATGTGCTAACATTATTTTATTTCGGTTTAAAGGGCAATGTAGCCAGTGGAATTACTGGTCATATGAGAATTAACAACTAAGGTCTCAAAACGCAGCACTCTACGGACTAGGCAAATGAGGTACCTAGTTGTTTATAATCATAGTAGAGTCAACAGCACATCAACTTACAAACAACAACTGTAAAATTTTCTCTGTCTGTGAACTGTCAACACTGTAAGGTTTAAAATCATTTGGAGAAAATTGAAAATTTTGTATAACCTGATGTGCAATAAAGTGTTTTTGATGATGTTTGTACCACGCCCATGCCGTATAAAGTTGTTTAATGTAATACATTTGAAAATTGCGGTCAGCTGATTCTTGTGTAATGTCTGTCGATTATAATTAATTTGTCAGTTTTATGTCTTGCAATTTTAACTTGTAACATACATTAATGGTGTTGTAGTTACAACAAATTAAATTAATCTTACTTGTCGTAACGTAAGATAACTTCACAACTCTATCCCTGAACGGATAGGTAGGTAAAAATGAGATTTACTATACAATGCTGTTGTATGTTTTAGGTACCATGTAATAGGGGCGAGACTATTGCCTTTATCCGGTTAAACATCCAAACCCCGAGCTGCTACTGAGAATTTCATAGAAAAACTCAATAACACTGTTTTGAAAAACCCAGAACATCATGCTCAGCAGCCGATAAGACAATATTTTAATTGTTATCCACTAATTTAAGTAAATTATCGTTAATACATAACAATTTCGCATTTAACAGTTCAAGTTTTAACCGTGGACTTAACCCAACCTTTCTCTCAAAACATCAAGTACTATAATTTAAGTATTTAACTAATTGTATGGCAATTTGCGTGCGCGTGCGCCACGCGTAGTCAGTAAAGACACGAAAATGGTAAAGACTTGAATATTATTACGTACAGCTCACGTTCGTGTCACAAAGTACCACCGATAGTTGAAATATTCCTTCAATAAGCTTTGAATATACTTTTTTTTGCCAGAATTCCTCATGCCACCTGGGGAATCGGTAGGACATGTATAAATGTTGAGGCATCCCACTGTTCCCGTCATGGTCGTGGCGAATTTCGCGGATCCCATGGCCATGCCTATAGGGCAAGTGAAGGCAAGTGCGGTTTTTAGACGGTACGAGTCCGGTTATTTATCACGGTACAAATGTCAAAACGTCCATATTTTGTTTCTTATAATATTTTGCTGGATTTAGCGCCAAACACGGCTCGTGCTCACGATTCGTCATGATCACGCGCCATTGATATACCTTATGATCGATATTATCGCGCCGATCTGCACCATAAAACCCATAACTCTAGCAAATGCTCTCATTGTGCAGTGACATTCGATATGATCCGATCTACAGAACACTGACCTCTTAAAATGCCAATCGTGGCAGGACTGTGTCGAGAGATAGATATACAATAAGTGAAGAATGTTCCACGTGCAAGGATCCTTTGAGCAGTCGCTGCGCTGCGGCGACGAGGTGTCGCCTAACGGTAATAAAACATTGGCCGCTTTGGCAAAAATCCACAAACATTGCACTGGCAAAGCACATGCAAATGGATGCACCGACCACAAACATAATCCTTTAGCCAAATCAGATTCAAATACCAGTCTGCAATCTCGTAAATCCTTCCGCAATGAATGCATCATAGAAATCAAGGAAGCTGATAAGAATAATCACAATAACGTCAAAAATCACGATGGACTGTACAGCAAGAGCTTCAGTAACAGTACCAGCTCATACGAAGGTCATAGCGATACTGATTCAGAGAACACGTTCAAATCTCGAGAGAATAAAGTGACAGATCCATGCGAGCGCCTGTTCGCACAAAACACTAAGGCCTCTTTGATGAAAACTGCTCGCATGAGATACGCTGATGACAGCGTCATATCTGCCCTCCAAGACGAGGTGGACGGTGAAAAGTCTAAACAACCGTTTTGCCGAACCCCACTCCGAGGGAGCTATAGAGAAAGAAAATCAGCTGTTGTTACCATCGAAGAAGCGAAATCGGATGGTTCCAACCACGATGAAGAGCTTGCGAATGCTGTGCTTTTTGACGAAAAGAGTAAAACTCCAACTCAAACGAAACCTGGACTGCAACGAAAAAGCTCTTCGGGAAGCACCGCTAGTAATGGGAAACCTAATGTGAACGGAATTAAACCTCCATGGAGAGGTGCCAGCAAGAAAGGAATACCCGCAGAACCTTTCGTGAGAACTCCCTCGTTCAGAGGAAGTATCAGGAAGAAGACTACGAAGAATGATGGGATTCCGTGGAAGAAGCTTTATGAACTCTCACTTTGGCGGAGATATGGTGTCAGTTTTGCGTCAGTGGGAGCTGATGCTGAGCGGGCCTTACTTAGGCCCTGGAGCGAGCTGTCCACTCAACCGGAGCCACCACTGTTTTCGGTAAGTGATATTATTTAAATTAACTGATTGTAAAGTTATTTAGCGAAGGAAAAATTCGACAGCGGGTAGGCTACGAACCTTCGTGGTTTGGTACACCAGACGCTATGAACACTAAGCCACCGCGAGTCCCACCCGCCATGACGAATTTTGCCTTCACATTGAGAATTTACGTCTTTGTGGTGACGTCAGTAACACCTATTGAAAAGCAAGTTTTTGCCTTGCTTTTCAACTGACGTGACTTATTTATGTTAGTTCAATGTCGAACGATGCCATCTTAACTGATTGTACCGTGATGGTCTATGGCCTAAACTAATCCCTTTTATTCTAAGTCTCGTGCTCGCACAGGGTTGAAAAAAATATCGACGTGACACCTATGAAATCCTTTCTCATAACATTTTTTCACGTTATCGTTGCCACTTATCACCAAACAAGGTGCCAACTGAATTGTCAATCTTGACCTTACATAGGATTACGATTTATATGTACCCTCAATTCTTCTCCCTTCTTGTCCCAACTATGTTGGGGTCAGCTTGCACTCTAACCACAAAGATGCAAGATTGGTTTATCAGCTTAGTTATTATTTAGCCACGAGCCCCTTCGTGAACCCTGAATATGTTTATTTATTTACCATGTGTGATACATTACGCGGTTATGTTGAATAATATTAATCAATATATGTATTGTAAAAAAACGAATACAATTTCAATTAAGCGGGATACACGAGCGTATTAGCCGAATATTGTATGATGTACATTAAATATAATACAACTAGCTTTTACCCGCGACTTCGTCTACGTGAACTTTACCTGGATAAAAAGTGTCTAATCCTGCGTAATTTTCTTAATTTTTCTTTCTGTAAGAACCTTATGCAACGTATTAGAAAACATAAAAAAAAGATGAATGAAATCGGTACGGTTGTTCTCAAGTTATGGCATGCATGACCAAGGGAAACAGTGATTCATTTTTTATATTGTATATAGATAGACTATAATTTCTCTGTCTGATGATGCAAACACACCATATCGTCCAACTTAAGTAGCTCTCACGAAAGCGAGGCTGTCAATCATAGAGCCTCAGGCGCCTACTGCTCTTTGATGGCTCACTCGTATTTGGCAGGTAGATTGCTGTCGATGCCACGGCGGATCATTACGAAGAGGTCACGATGTTAGATATAAATTACACGGCTCATTGGAGAATCTAGTTTTACGTCTATATTTTTTAATAATCAATTCTTTAATCATTCAAACATTTGTACAATACAATTACATATAATATAATATAATATCATATTTTTGGGACATTTTACACAACACCATCTAGTCCCAAACTAAGCAGAGCTTGTACTATGGGTACTAGACAATGGATATAATACATATAAACTTTTTTTTTTTGTAAAGACACACTTATAATACATAGGAAACACCCAGACAAACACAAATACTCATGTTTTATCCACAAAAATATTTGTGTCCTGTGGGAATCGAACCCACGACCCCATGATCAGCAGTCCGGCACTCGAACCGCTAGACCACAGAGGTCGTCAAATTATATACACATATTACAATTAGTAGACTTAGACACTAAGAGAAAGAATTAAATATATCTCTGGCACTAGGATTCCCTGCGTCGTGGGGTCCAGGCCCCATTTGGCCTTTTGGGATTATTATGTAGACACAGAACTGTGAAATTGAACTTATTGTCGTTTTACTGTTAAACGGCTCGTTTCTTATATCAGTCTGTAAATTTGGTTACTAGAAATAGGACATTGACGACCTCTGTGGTCTAGCAGTTCGAGTGCCGGACTGCTGATCATGGGGTCGTGGGTTCGATTCCCACAAGACACAAATATTTGTGTGAATAAAACATGAGTATTTGTGTTTGTCTGGGTGTTTCTTATGTATTATAAGTATGTATTTACAAAAAAAAGTATATAAGTATTATATCCATTGTCTAGTACCCATAGTACAAGCTCTGCTTAGTTTGGGACTACATGGTGTTGTGTAATGTCCCAAAAAAAAAAAAGTATTAAAATGTTATTATTTTTGACCGCGAGGAAATATTGTGTTGGCAGTGCGGGGACTTTGACCCTTATACTACCAACCCAACTATTACTCTTTCGTTTCACAGGGTCGGCAATGCGCAAGTGATACCCCTGGTGTTACAAGCGTCTATAGGCTACGGTAACCGCTTACCATCAGGTGGGCTGTATGCTTGTTTGCCACCTTAGTGGTATAAAAAAACGTATGGAAATTAAGTCAAAATTTTATCTAGTGAGCAAACCGGAGCTGAATTTCTGTAGAGTTTCAGACTACAGAAGCCCAATTTCACAGAACTGTGAAATTGAGCTTCTGTGTAGTCTGTCGCGGTGATGGCAATAGGCTCACCACCCAATACTTGGAATCTCAACATCGGCGATCTGTGGGGGTAGGCACAATAGTGCAAAATAGTCACCTCAAAATATTGTTATATACACTATCTTGTCCTCAAAACATTCAGATTTGGTTCTGCCGATGTGTGTTCACAGTTCTAATTCTAACCTAACCTAACCGATATCTGTATTTTGCTGCTCAAAAAGTAATTTTGTCGCTCAATCAGTATTTTTGATGCGCAGTTTATTATATTCCTTTTTATAACATCAAAATCCCGTAATTGAAAGTAATAAAAAGCTGTTTTGACTTAAATCCTACGCACAGCGCGATTAACTTTCATTATAAGAATAATAATCCTTTACACACAAGCCCTAAAGGCTTCACGGATTAAGATTCTTGTGATCTTGTTTAAAGAGTTTTAAGTGCGTTTAATCTTATCTTGGTCGAAATGTTTGCCCTTAGGTGACACAGTTGAACGCAAATGGTCTATATTTGCCAAATAACAGATATATCTGGTTCGTTTCAAGGTGTGGATAAGACAGTGTCGATGTTATCGCTAAAAGTATTTTTTTATGTTTGTTTATTTTCGTCTTTAAAGGAATTCGAAAAGGTTTGAATTGATTTTCCGGTGATTCCTTTAACAATCGGTAGTGATAGTAAAAATCCTACAAAGCCTGACAGCCAGTCTGTCGTACATTTTATAAACTACCTGTTTGCCAAATTTCATCCAAATCCGTTCTTTAGTTTTTGCGTAAACGAGTCACAAACATCCATAAATCCTCACAAAGTTATGTTTTTATAATATTAGTAGGATTAACCGGTACTTAGCCAAGCGAATCACTAGATACCACCAAACCTATTTGATTGTATCGACTTTTATAGCACGCGATTCAACCTGGCATGTGGAGTGGAAGTTCTGTACAGTTAGCGGTCCTCCCAGGGTCAAAACGAATTTCTTCAGTTGCTCCATAATTCAGTCCGTCGCTGCTTGGCGTTTGGCACGATCCTCATCTCAAAATGAGAGAGTTCAGCACCACTTATTGTCTCAATCCGTTGATATTATGAAACTAACACTTTCTCCTAGTCTAAATCAGCTATCCGGACATCAAATAGCGAAAGTATGGTCAAATACAGTAAGTCTGTTACATTAGACCATATTTCAGCAGTTCACACAGTCATTACTGCCATATCGCGCACACTTTCGATTCGATCACGATGAGAGGTCACGGATCGCGATGGACGGTTAGGTCCGAACCATGCCTGGCCAGGCCTTCGGCAAATTCACTCCGTGATTTACTGGATTATGTTACGGGTTGATTTGTAATGTGGTGGAGGGCATGGCCAGTAGCTAGGAACTAAATTTGTAATTATTCTCCTTGAATATCACATTGGAGCAACGCTCCTAAGCATTACTGTTCATGAATCCGAAGAAGCTAAAGTATCTAAATATTAAATTTGGTATTTGAAACCGAATGTAAAATCAGGATATCCTTCAGAGTATTAAAATCTCCCGAGTCTATCTCAAATTTCTCAAAGCAAAATATTTACTTAATGTAAATGAAACAAATTTCATGCGAAAATTGCTTCAATATCCATTCGTTTCTATATCCTCAGTCTAACCTTCGCACAACGTTTCCACAAAGTCTAGCAGGACGCAAGTAAACACATAAAACGAACAAGGACTAAATGTAAATCGCCAATGTCGTTGATTTGCAACGAGGCTTACATAATAAACCATACAGAGACATGAGTGCATACAAATTATATTCAGATCAGTATATCGTGTTGTCAGTAGGAAAACAGAGCGTGGGTACTGTGTTGCGACATTGTCAGACAATTTAGTAGTTCAGGTATAAGTCTGTCTTTGTATTTAAATATGCGTCATCATCATCGTCACCATCATCATCATGATCATCATCATTAACAGACTGACTTCACTCCTGCTAGGTTTCTCCCAGTATGTGTGTATCAAGATTTTTTTTATCCAGATCACCATGTCTGGAATAATATTGTTTACCATCTCGTTGCCAAACTGAGAATGCTTACCTTGGTGCTGTGTTGCATTCTCAATAGAGTATTAATTTACTCCTCTATGATAGTATGTACAAAGGAGGGAACGATACATGACGATAAATATAAAAATGAGATTGAAGAAGATTCACATGATGGTATTAGTAGAAAATTAGAGTAAGTACCTTTGGTTTTCTATAAATCACATAACATCGATGTTGACAAAAACGATACGATGAACAAAAGCAGTACGATTCTCATTACTTCCCTAACATTTAATACAAACAAACATAGAACAATCATAGATCATTTAGTGCTAAGAAAACTATATGTCTCCTTCATCTTGTATCATAAACACCACTGCAATAATCTATGGTGCATATGACGCTACATTTGAAGCCATAGACATCGTTAGCTCAGTAAATGCAAATGATCTCGGTAGAGGTTTCCTTGTTGGAAAACAAATAGCAATTACAAACGCCTCCGTCCGTTATTTTTGTATTTATCGATTCAAGGTCGGTGATGTATCGATTATTATTGATTATAATAACATTCAAATCATTCAATTCTAAGTAATCAGTTTGTATCGGTTACTTTTTGTTTTTTAATTGCGATGATTTAAATGTTCTAATACTCATTTGATTAAAAATAGTCTAGTGATATGACCATTGGCCTGCAAGGGTCTCGAGTTCGAATCCAAGGCTCGCACCTCTGACTTTTCGAAATCATGTGCGTCTATTATTAATAATGCATTATCACTTGCTTAAACGGTGAAGGAAAACAGCGTGAGGAAAGCATGCCTGAGAGATTTTCTTGATGGCATGAGAAGTCTGCCAACCCGCATTAGGCAAGCGTGGTGAACTGTAGCCTAATCCCTCTCATTCTGAGGAGACCCGTGCCCAGCAGTGGGACAAATATAAGGGTTGATGATGAATGTAAGTACTCTCCCAAAGGGTAAGGCAGAGATGTACTAATTTACACCCACAGTTCGCTGGTATGTTTTAGGTCCCATGTAATAGGGGGCGAGCCTATTGGTATTAACCGGGCACAAATTCAAACTCCGAGCTGCTACTGAGAATTTCATAGGAAAACGCAATAACACTTTGCTCGAACTGGGATTTCTAAGACATTAAATTACCATGTATATTCCAGAGGGTCCGTTTGAAGACGGTAGTAGATAAAACAACTTTATATTAATATAATTATAAAGTGTATATTATTGAACTTGACCGTACTTTATAGCTCATATACATACATACATATAAAACTTGTATACTTTTTTTTAAATAAAAAACGGCAAATAAATGTCTTATTCCTTTTTAAATTATTGAAGTTAATTGCAAATATTTCTGTGTCAGTCCGTAAAACCAAGCCGATTAATCGCAATAGGTCATAGAAATTTGAGTTATAATCACATGTATCGATTTAATTCGATAAATGATCCCAGTGAATCGATTTGTCAGTACTGTTGTGTTGGTAAATATTTTCAATAGGTATTTGCAGCGGCCAATTATTCATCATAATCGTGCGAAAGTAGTTTAAGAGAGCGCGCGCATACGATTGTTACTAGCAATTTTGTTTAGTGTTTTTATGTTCATTTTAGGTTTCAAGTTATTTTCGAAGTTACCATATTAATATGTGTACCTATCCCATATGTTGCCTATTATATTCTTTCATGTGTAGCTTTTTAATTACACATTAATTTGTGTAAAGTATTACCATTTATATTTGAATAAAAAAAATAGTATTACGTACTTTACTAAGTAAATATACAGGTTACCTAATAAATGAAAATCTGTATTCTACGCTTATTTAATCAAAATATATTTTTTATGCAAATACACTTTTTATACAAACTCGACAAGTGAATCGTTAATTTTGTAATGGAAAGACAGTAATTTTGGAACTATTATATTTTGTTTGCAAGTGCGTTCAATCCATATTTACATATTTAATTATAAGCACAAAGACGTTACTTCAACCAATGATAGATGAAATGAAGTGTCGCATTAAAAAGTCGCATATGTGCGCCTTGTCTTATGTTAATGTCGGAGCAGCAGCGAAATTTATATCAGCAAACAATGGCGTGTCGCAACCTCTTTAGATTCATTGTTAATCTCCCGTATAATTTGTCTCCTACACTTGGTTGCGAAACGAGAATTGGGTGCCTTCAAATGAATTTATTTGCAATAAATCTTGGCATTTAAAACGATTAGACGTTTGTTTGAGCTTGCTCTTAGGAAGTAATCATTACTAATGCATATTAAATGTCTTGTTTGGTTAGTATGGATATTAGAGCCATTTATTGTATTTTTATCAATGGGAAGTTTACATTCGGGTATCTAGAGATTGGGTTTCAGGGAATTTTAGTCTAGCTAGCTATGTATTTGTCGTATACCACTAAGGTGGCCAACAAGCATGCGGTCCACCTGATGGTAAGCGGTTACCGTAGCCTATAGACGCTTCTAACACTAGGGGTATCACTTGCGCATTGCTAAACCTGTAAAACAAAAGAGGAATAGTTGGGTTGTATAAGTAAGTATCAGTATAAGGGTCAAAGTCCCCCCACTGCCAACAGAACGCTTCCTCGCGGAACACTGGCAACCTTGCTCACCGTAAGGAACACAACACAGTTCGAAACAGTGTTATTTCACTTCGATTTTTCTGCAAGGCGGAGGTATTTCCCCAGTCGGGCAGCTCCAATTTGTGTGGAATTACTCACACTATGCCCTACCTATCTGTAAAGTAAGTATCAGTTATCTCCTTATATAGCTATTTGATTTGTCCGTCAGTAGGTATCATTGGTCTGTATAATATAAAAATTTGGAGATTACTGTTCCATTCAAGCAAAAAATATCAGTACCTAGTGGATTAGTTGATCTGGTTTCGATTATTAAACTACATTCTGAATAGAATCCAATGATTGATCTTATTGATGGTCAAGAGTATCTAGGCCGAAGCAGAAACGAATGGAATATGCATAAAGAGGCCTTAGTCCCGCAGGGGAGAGCATTAGGCTGATATGATGACATTAAAAAATTGTCAACACCTTAAAATAAAGTATCTACAAGATAATTATATAACTGTTTAGGTAAATACAACCGAATTCAAGCATTGTGTGTAAAAAAAATCGGTCGAATTGAACTAATATATCGCTTAATATACGTCACGGGGCATCCATTTATTGTGCCAAAACCTTCTCCAGAATATAACAAATACTTTTCTGAAAACCGCATCAAAATCGTTTAAGCCAAATGGGAGATAATCGCTGACAAACATACATACATACTCCTCTTTTGTCGGTTAAAAATACCGTAATTTAAAAACCGTCAAACGAAGAAGAGATTGCTAAAGATGTAGTCATATTGAAAGCTTCTCTAGAAAAACAATTGACGTAATATTCAAATAACTTTATCACAGCGTGTTCCCATGCAATTAGAAGGGAATCTCACCAAGGGCACGCTAATGTCAAGCATAATTTGTCTCCTACACGGGCCTATTGTGAAACGTATAGCTCAAGTAAATATTTCTAACATCGACGGTGCGTGTCCGAATTTCTATGATTCTTTAAAGTTCATTATTTCTGTCATCCTTAATTTTTCCTTCTGTATAAGTTGGTGTCTGATGCAGCTAAGGTTCTTAAGGAAACTATCACCAATATTCAGAGACAGGACAAGCGTGAACTTACGCTTATATAAAATACATTACATATAGTTATTTAGAAAAGGAAAAATTCAACCGCGGGCAGGATTCGAACCTGCGTCTTCTGGTTAGGTACACCAGACGCTATGACCACTAAGCCACCGCGATACCTACCCGTCATGTCGAATTTTTTCTTCACATACTGAATTTACGTCTTTATGGTGACGTCAGTAACACCTATTGAAATGCAAGTTTTTGCTTTTCAACCGACACAACTTACTTTACAGTTAGTTCAATGTCGAACGATGCTTCCTTACCTTCTAACTATCTTTTTGTATATTTTTGGCATTTTCCATGCTAAGATTTTAAATGCTAAAATTTTAAAATAATTTTGGCATGGAAAATGCCAAAAATATACAAAAATATACATTACATATAGTTTATTCAAGACACGTTTGGTGCAGCGGCTGAGGGCGTCTGCGCAACAAGTTGTGGATTCGATCCCCACACCACGGCCCACACGGAACAAATATTTCTATGACCTACCTATAGGTAGTAGGTCTGGATGTGTGTGAAACTTTGTGTTTGTAAAATACATTAAATGTATTTTATTAGTTAAAGAATCTACGAAATAAATTTTATTTCGTAGATTCTTTAACTGTACCTTTATAGTTGTATAAGTTTTCTCACTTCATATCATTATGACTCCATAACTAATATTAGATTCAAAGTTCTTGTTCTCATTGACTGTCAATTGATTATTTGTTATTTTTTGTTACAGGTAAGCTGCTATTCAGTTTCACTTACAAAAAGGTTTGATTAGCTTCAATTTCAATAACAATGTAACCTTATGCTCCGTTTGGTTATATTTCATTGATTACAACAAGGAAATTTAAATACGAATGTATGTATTTAATTACACTTTGTCAAATATATTGAAATTAAATAACTAGTTTCAAATGATAAGACTTAAAAAACAATTTTATAAATTACAAAATCGATATGTACGAATTCAGCTCGCATCGCTCCACGATTATTACAATATTAATACATCAAGTCAAAATGTTGTTTGTTCCCCATTTTTAAAAATATTCCGCGCACGGAGGAGTGTGAGATTTGACATAGTTCAAGTTCAAGTATATGGAGTGCTGAAAGCTCTCGCTTCCGGCTGTAATTCGGTCTATGGTCGGGAGTGAGAGCGCGTGGAAAGCCCCCGCCGGTTCTTACTGCGAGCTAGTTATGCTGGCAAAGGAGGCGGCGGAAAGGGAGAGAGAATTTTCCACCTCTCTCTCAATCCGTAGTAGACGCATCGGGCGCCGAAGGGCGCAGACAGACCTTCGGTCTTCATGAGCTGTGGCCTGCGACGGTTGAATCGGGGATTCCGCCGCCCGATCAGATAATGGCCCCAGATGGTAGCACGAGTCCTCATCACACGCGTGCCTTCAGATAGGATGCCGGGCAAGGCCTCGCTGAACGATGGAGTCCAGCGAGTGTTGGACCACAGCCTGTCATGGTCGTGGTGAATTTCACGGACCACGGCCATGACTATAAGGCAATTAAATTTTAGTCGGTACGAGTCGGACATACTAAGCCGCCTCCCCGGGTGCCGGAGGATCCATGAGGATTATCCGTACTATAAAAAAAAAGCTGAAAGCTAAAATGAATGTATAATAAGTAAAGAAAGAAAGAAAAAAAGAAACATATTTATTTTATCCTCACAATAATAAGTAAAACGAAGATAAAATACGAAAAAAAAAACTAAATAAAAAATATATATACAGCGTGAAATTATAGTCGTTTTGGAACCGCAACGTGGTAACTTAGGATAATTAGTAGTACAAATAAAAAATATTAAGTTGACTGTACAGCTAATAATAAAAAAGTTGGCATTTCAAAAAAAAATTTCACTTGTTCGAGTTTGTTCGTAGTAGTGCACGAATATTTCATTCTTAAACCGCCTCAGTCTCAAGCTTGCCATTTATCAATGATGCGCGGCGGGCGGCGCGGGCGCGGCGGCGCGGCGCGGTACGAGTCAGCTCATCAACTGGTCACCTACCTACAGCAACGGGAGCGACGGACGGTCGGATGATCCGTCTGAATACCTACTACGCGTGATTTAATAGCTAGTAGCTAGACAAGTACATTTTATTATTAAAATAAATTGCATTACGATGCAGATAGCGACGTAATTTGATGTTAGGTAGGTACCTAGGATCACAGTTCAAATAGGACAAGTATGGCGCCCAGCGAATCAGCTGATACGGGACACGAACGTAATACCTACATTCTTACTAAAAAAAATAGAATAAGACTGTGTGTAGGTAGGTTTTATCGTAGTTCTTATTTAAGAAAAAAAAAACGTTGCCCAACACTAGGATTTTCTCCTGTGTCATGGGTGCATTTACAAACATAAATTTTCACATACACAAACACGCAAGCCCAGAACATTCACCCACAGATCATACAAATTTGTTCCGAGCGAGGATCGAACCCGCGACAGGCGCAGCAGTCGCTCGCACAGCCGCTGCGCATCAACATTTTCACGCCAACTACGTAAATTGTACCTACTCCAATTTCTCGTTCATACTTTACATGGGCTTAGGACCGGCAGAAATACTTTATTTGAATTGAACTTATCTTTATTTTACTGTAGGTATCAATAATTAAAAACAGAGAGCCAATGAACTGAGTAGGTATTTCAGGCGTTTGGATTTTTGGAATTTGAGCTATTTACAAAATAATTAACTTATGTACATAGCTAAGTACTTACCTATTAAAAGTTTATTTATAAGTTGTTTACACTTCCCTGTACCGAAGCAACTACACGAAATGGAGTCTGCCGCGTTCAATACACAAACGTGCCCGTTTTATGCTATTGTCTTTTAGCCTATCACTTTTCACTTTATCAAAGGCGTCCACTATCGCACTGCGTAACTCGTTAAGACTTTCATGTTCACGGGTATAAAGGAGTCTTTTTATTTCCGACCACAAGAAAAATCCAGGGGCGTTAAGTCTGGGCTCCGTGGTGGGCAAGCCACGGGACCGCCGCGCGACGTGGCCTATCCATCGATCACAGAACTGATTGTTTGGGTAAGCACGCACAACACTTGCATAACGAGCCGGGCAGCTGACATAGGGCAGTTCTTGCCGGTGCATCATTGTTGTTGATGACGTGAGCTCGACGGAACTTATAGGGATGTTAAGCCATTATTATTTAATGTTTTCCATACAAAGCATTGGCTAACATTAAATTCTTGTGCCGCCATTCTCGTGCTTCGCCGCGGAGCCCGCTCGAAGTACCTACTCCAGAATAGCGTCTTCGTTCTCCTGCGAGTCATTTAGGCGCCCTCGACCTTGCGCGTGAGCCGGCACACGGAATTGTCCATGATTGAGAAGGCGCTGGGTTGCAGCCAAGTTGGTAGGGGTTGAAGGTACTTGAGGACTTTCAATCCCTCGTAGCCGCAGCGCCTTTAAATGTTCTGGCCGGGAATACAACCGCTTGGCCTCAGCTTTGGCCTTCCAAATTGTAACTAGTAACAGTGTACAGCTGAACCATTGTCAAGTACCTACTCCGCGTTCGAATATTCATACTGAAGACTCATTTTCGCGTGGCTACGTAAAACGTAAAAAATGCAACCTTTATCGCGCGCGAGTTGCAACAGAACTGGCGGGTGCGACCGTGCGGGGTGGTTAACGGGGAGCGGCGCGGGCGACGCGACGACGCGAGAGCGCTCACCGCGCCGCGCCGGCGCCGCGCAGCCTGCTACTAGGGGTAGGTTAGTAGGTACGTAATACATTACAGCTGTGTGCGTGGATTGTAGGCAGCGGGCGCCGCGCCGCATCCAATGGGCGGATAACGTGTCTAGGCATGTTTTACCGCTTAGTGTTGTGTGTGTAACATTGAATGACATCGATCGTAGTGATCGTAGTACGTAACATTGAGTGGAATTATCATGAGTTCTCATTTTTTGTTCGAATATGACATTACTTTTAATAATCAATAAAATAATATATTTTTATTTAATTTAAATTATATTTTAATAGGTTCTATTACTGATATAGAGTCTAAAATTTTCGGTTCCAAAACGACTCCAAAATCATCGTGTATATCTAAAACTAACTTCGTGAGGACAAAAAAGGACCCTAACTCAGCATTTGCCACTTCATCTGGATAAATGATGCGGCGCTGGTATTCTGCTAGTAAGTAATTACAAATACGGATTAATATTCTCCTAAAATAAAAATCAACGACAAAAGCGAACAAGTTATATTGTAATGAGGTCTAAAAATCATAAAAAGAAAATCTATAAAACAAAAGTGACATTTATGAATGAATGAATGAATGAATGAATGAAAACATTTATTTCAGAACCAGGTTCCATATTTTGTTAGTAAACAGTACTTACAACTAGTGTTAGTAAATAAACTTATTAAACTACGTGTGTACCAGCTTGAGACTCTCCCATCCTAGTCTATTTAACTGCATGGAGTCGTATCCAGCGTCCTAACATCGGAGAGTCCCAGCGGTCGACCAATCTCATCAGGATAGTATTGATTTATGGTTTTCACATTTTATTTACCAAAAATTGATCATCTCCAAGAAGTTTCTTTACGATGCAAGTACTCGTTTTAATTAATGGTATCCAGGAATCTGGCAACCTCCGTTTCCTCGTCGAAGAAATTAATTAATTAACATAGGATCCATTCTTCATTCCATCCGTTTAATCACGTTCGTGATCTGTATCGCGCCTTTTAAGGAGTATGGAATCCAGTGGATCTCAACGGGACTACAGATAAGCAGTTTAACAGTCACTTGAAGGTCTACATCCTTTGATCGGCTCACGCACACACGTGTAATACACGTTTGTACGCAAGTAGTTTCGAGTTCTTCACCATCAAGTTCTTATTACGCGAATGCCTCAAAAAGAGGTTTAATGTGTGTCTCATTCGAATTTTGTGTAGGTAAACCAGCTTTATGTAATAACGTGCTCGTAAAAAAAATTTGTTTGTTGAACATACCATCATATTATCATATATTTATAATTATTATCTTTTTGTATTTTGTTTTGGCATTTTCCATGCTAAGATTTTAAAATTATTTAGCGAAGGAATTCGACCGCGGGCAGGATTAAAACCTGCGTCTTCTGGTTAGGTACACCAGACGCTATGACCACTAAGCCACCATAAAGACGTAAATTCTGAATGTGAAGGCAAATTTCAAAATGGCGGGTGGGACTCGCGTAATGCCACTCACGTGCCCGGGTTATGGTAGTAGGATCGCCCCCTAGTACATGGGGCCTTAACATAGCGGCGAACTGTGGGTATACAATAAATAGTACTTCTGGCTAACCCTAACGTACAGGCGTGGTGGTATATAAAAGTCACTCTGTCTGTTATATTTTCACACCTAAAACATTGAACCATCATCATCATCAACCCATATACTGTCCCACTGCTGGGCACGGGTCTCCTCTTATATTGAGAGGGATTAGGCTATAGTCCACCACGCTGGCCTAGTGCGGGTTGGCAGACTTCACAAACCGTCGAGAAAAATCTCTAAGGTATGCAGGTTTCCTCACGATGTTTTCCTTCACCGTTTAAGCGAGTGATAATTAATTATTAATAATACGCACATGAATTCGAAAAGTCAGAGGTGCGTGCCTTGGCTTCGAACTCGAGACCTTCGACTTGGCAGTCCAATGGTCACACCACTAGGCTATCACTGCTTACACATTGAACCGATTTCAATAAAATTTGACAAGGAGGTAGATTGCATCTTGAGGAAGGACATAGGCTACCTTTTATCTTAAACAGTCCTTTGAAATGAATCGTGGAACAGCTAGTGAACTTATCCTTCACAGAATAGGTGTTATATAAAGTCAAATACAAAGATATTTATTGCTTAAAACTGTGTAAAGGTGTTAAACAATTTTTTGGTAGGTTTCATTAGTCTACCCAGTCGGGTGTAGCAATATGAAAATATTAAAATCTAATAAATACTAGCTGCCCCCGCAAACGTTGTATTGCCAAAAAAAAAAATTTAGGGGTATGAAAAATAGATGTTCGCCTATTCTCAGACCTCCCCGATAAGCACAAAAAATTTCATCAAAATCGGTCAAGCCGTTTCGGAGGAGTATGGCAACGAAAACTGTGACACGAGAATTTTATATATTAGAAGATAGGTATGTTGGTGCTAACAACTGTGCTAAAGTCAGTCGCTGTGGTTGAAGTATGGAAGGTTTAGCGTAACAATAAAACGTTTTATTTCTTTATTTTATTTTGGAAAACCACCAGCTAATAAAATGGAGTAAAAAAGAAAAAACAATATGTGTCATGAAACCAATTACAGGTTTTCACGGTTAATGACAGACTTTAAATCAAAAATACGTAACGGAGGACTTAAGCAAGACAACCACAAGTTATGTTTTAAGTAATAGTTAAATATCAAAAAACTTAAGGTTGAGCATCTTTCTTCCCGCAACGCTTTTAATAACAAATGGATCAAGGGCGAACTCTTTGTATAACTTATTGAGAATTCTACTCGCTCGCACTATAAATGAGTTTTGTCTATAATGTTTTCTTGAAAGAATGAAAGAAAAATATTTTATTTGACCAGCGCAGAGACACAAATTTCTAAACAAAATAACGATACGAAAAAAAAAAACTTGAGAGGTGTCAAGGGACACCCGGATGGAACGAAGTTCCTTTCATTAAAATTTAATAATTAAAAATAAGAAAACCTGTATACACTCAACAATTCACAACGCGCGAAATTCAAATATTGTCATTCACTCAATAATATTTGAATGCTTGTCAACAATATTTGAATTTCGAAAAAAGTGTCGTGACAACTTTTTCGTAAGAATTTTTTCCGTCTAGCCCCCTTTCACAACGCGCGATAAGGAACTTCGTTCCAAAAATTACAAAAGGAACAAGGACTTCTACATTTATTACCAACACATTGTATGTGTGTGTGATGTCAGCGAGTGTATGTAGTGTTGTATGTTGATGTGTGACGCGACCCCCTACATGGGCGTCGTCAGTTATAATTGCATGTCAAGCTATGAGCCTGTATTGACGTCTTAAGTGTTACTGGATGGACGAGATTCTTATGTGTTGGCGGAAGAGTACGGAATGTGTCGCAGTGTGCGGTATTCAAGCGCTTTAATTGCTGTAGGTTTCTCTTAGGTAAATGTGGCTCAGCATTATCAACCCGTTGACTGTTCCACTGCTGGGCATGGGTTTCCTCTCAGAATATGAGGGCTATAGTCCACTACTGCAGTGCGGTATTTAAGTGCGTTAATTCCTGTATCTTTTAGGTAAATGAAATGGTGCATCATTATCAACCCATTGACTGATCCACTGCTGGGCACGGGTCTCCTCTCAGAATATGAGGGCTATAGTTCACCACACTGGTCTAGTGCGGGTTGGCAGACTTAACACGCCGTCGAGAAAATCTCTAAGGCACGTTTCCTCACGATGTTTTTTGTCAACTTTTAAGAGAATGATCATTCATTATTGATACGCACATGATGTTGAAAAGTCAGAGTTGCGTGCCCTGGATTCGTACTTCGAATTCGAGACTTTTGACTTGACAGTCTAATGGTCATACCACGCACACAGTTCACCACTGGTATGTTTGGGTACCATGTTATAGGGGGCGAGTCTATTACCATTAACCGGGCACAAATCCAGACTCCACGTTGCTACTGAGAATTTCACAAACTAACTCATGTCTAGCGTAGTCGCACGTTCGAACAGTAGACTAAGGTCCAGTTCACATCGAGACGCGACGTGACGCGACGATACTGAATACATATCGAGGCGCAGCGCTGCGTGTTGCAACGTATTCTGAATTTTCACAATGAAATGTGTTTCTAGTAAATAGAAGAGTGAATACGGGAAATAAAGTAAATGGTGCTATACATGCGGTTGTGGCTAACAATTCGGTGTCACAAAAGACAGGGATGGCTATCCACAACGCTGTGTTGGTACCTACACTTATGTATGGAAGTGAAAGTTGGGTATGACAGAAGAAACATGAAAGTAGAATAAATGCTGTAAAAATGCGTTCTTTGCAAAGTATGTGCGGTGTAACTCGGAATGTCAGATTGAGAAATAGTGTGATAAGGGAACATTGCGGCTTAAAAGACGATGTAGTGACGAGAATTGAGAAGAATATGCTGAGATGGTTTGGGCATGTCGTGAGAATGGATGAAAGGCGTCTAACAAAAGGGATTTGCATGGCGAATGTCAGTGGAACCACTGACAAGGGATGCCCTAGAAAAACTTACGCCGACCTTATTGGTGGGGTTCAAAAAGGTCAGGTGCGTAGTACTCCCAACCTGCGTGTGTATGACAAGATGCATGAATGTGGTCGAAGCAAAAGAAGTATGCAAGAATTGTAGCAAGACGTTCTTTAGATTTTGGGAAATAGACGTGAGTGTATTTATGTATCTAGTAAATAAAGTAATATTTTGAGTCGCTCTATTAAAATGTGCGCGTAGCGTCGCGTTCGGTGTAAACTGACCCTAATGAGGCAGTCAGTTCTCAAAGGTCGTCAGTTAGGAAATACCGACTCAAAATCGATTATCGTGTAGGTATATTTCACACGATCACCATAATATTTGACATTGGCGGCGCTAACTCGTGCATTCGCCTACATAAGACGATTTTCTTATAAGATGACGCATGCGCTGAATGACTTGTGATATATGTAATATCAATTTATTATTGAGTAACGTTTTGATGACTGTGTGAGAAATCAATAAACAATAACGGAAGAAACGAAAATCTGATTTAAAAAAAAGGATTGCTTTGGTTTTGTACGGTTAAGCACTACCGTTGTGTCGTGTCGTCGATTCGATTCCCTTTGTGTGATCTACAGATATTTATTTTGAATCTGCACGAAATTCAAACTTTCAAGAAGCGAGCACGTTGCGGGCCTTTAAAAGGTGCCCCTTTTAAAGGCCCGCAACGTGCTTGTGACTCCTCTGGTGTTGCGGGTGTCCATGGGCGGCGGTAATCGCTTACCATCAGGAGATCCGTCTGCTCGTTAGCAGGTTAAAAAAAATGAAATTTATTTATTTATTTTATTTTGTAAAACCAACAGCTATAAAATGGAGTAAGAAAGAAAAACATTAAGTGTCATAAAGCCAATTACAGGTTTTCACGGTTAGTTTATTTTTTATTACTTAGTTTTATTCTTTATTTATCCTAAGAGTTAATTTTGTAACACCTTATGAAATCAATAATAGTTGATTTCTGACATTTACGCGAATATTATACCTACATTGAAATAAAACTACTTTTTACGGATTTTGTCGCGTTATATTGATATTATTCAGCGTCAATGCGTGACCGAAACGTCGGGATTAATAATATCAATATAACACGATAAAATCCAGTTTTATTTAAATAAATAATAGTGTTAAAAAGTAACATGTATCATAAAAGCAGTGATAGCCTAGTGGTATGACCATTGGACTGCCAAGTCAAAGGTATCGAGTTCGAACCCAAGGCAACCTCTGACTTTTCGAATTCATGTGCGTATTAATAATTAATTATCACTCGCTTAAACGGTGAAGGAAAACATCGTGAGGAAACCTGCATACCTTAGAGATTTTTCTCGACGGTTTGTGAAGTCTGCCAACCCGCACTAGGCCAGCGTGGTGGACTATAGCCTAATCCCTCTGAATATGAGAGGAGACCCGTGCCCAGCAGTGGGACAGTATATGGGTTGATGATGATGAACATAAAAATTCTAAAATTAAGGTGAGATTTTGTTGAGGGTCAATATACTGTCACTCAATATTTGTTCGGTTGCTCCTTAGTAAATTTGTATTTAGCAGACAAGTTATCCATTATCAACCTTAAGGTGCATCCACACCGCAGTTACTTTGTGGTGCAACTTTTCCAAGTGTTAGTGGGCAACATCCGATAACAAAAAGTTATTTGTTTTTAGTAAATGTTACCGTGAAAGTTGAAGAATGTTGTTATCGTGTTGCATTCTGTTGCTCCACAAAAAGTAACTGCAGTGTGGATGTGTTGATAATGGTCACTCGGTACACTGACCGCGGCAAGCGTAACTTAATCTTATAAATCGTTTGATCAGCGCAGTTATTGCTAGGGGGTCTACTCCCTAAGCACGAAGTCCGTCGTTTTGACCTTCGTTACGGGCGTTTCCTACTCCGTATCACCTACGGATGGATGATTCGTTCGGGGCCCGAACTAAGAATGAATGACAACACAATTTGACAGTGGTCACTGCTCCCGATGTGTTTTTACCCGTTCGAAAAATTGAATTTGACACTTGTTATAGCGGACTCCGAAGTTTAGGAGAATTTTCGAACGGCTCGTAACTTCGTTGACGAAGATAGGGAGTAGACCCTCTGCTACGAGCCCTCAAGTTTTAAGTAGTTCACTTGTAACTAAATTCTGACAAACCAATTCAAGCTAAATACATTTGTTATTGTATTTAATTAACAAAGTAACTCAACCGACATGATTTATAATAAAGGAATTAGTCAATGGACTTCTAACAGTTGTTAGTAATAATAAACACAACAGATTTAATAGTGCAACGCTTGCAAGGTACTCAGGCGCATGTCATATTGCAGATACGTTACGGCAGTTCTGTTGAATTCAAGAACGTTTCAAATTGTAGTGGATAATTATGGAGCTAGCTAGGTTATCACCGGGGCCAGATCTACCTTATCAGACGACGTCTGTGGTTTAGTGGTTCGAGTGTTGGACTGCTGATCATGGAGTCGTGGGTTCGATTCCCACAGGACACAAATATTTTTGTGGTTAAAACATAAGTGTTTGTGTTTGTCTGGGTGTGTCTTATATGTATATTATAAGTACGTATTTACAAAAAAGCCTAAAAAGCTAGTACCTACCCATAGCACAAGCTCTGCTTAGTTTGGGACTAGATGGTGCTGTGTAAAAATTGTCTAAGAATATTTATTATTATTTATTTTATATGGCTTTTTGGGCTTCAGCCCAGGGCCTTGTGGATTCAAGGGGGCATAATATATTATAATATAAATATAATATCTGTCTCATTTTTTTCTATACTTTTAGTAATTAGGCCCCTAAATAGTATTAGCCCAGGGCCTCCTAAACTCACGGTCCGGCCCTGGTTATTACTCGCTTAAACGGTGAAGGAAATCATCGTGAGAAAACCTGCATGCCTTAGGGGTTTTCTTGACGGCGTGTGAAGTCTGCCAACCAGCACTAGCAGCACTGATCGCTATCATTCTGAGAGGAAACCCATGTCCAGCAGTGGGACTGTATAAGGGTTGATGACGACTCAGCTACGCTAATAAGACTTATCGTTATGGTTGTGGTTAATGTCAGGAATCTCACTCCCCTGACTAAACGGCTAGGAAAGGCAAGAGTGTAGTTTTTAGTTTGTATAAGAAAAATATTTACTGTGTGACTGCCTCATTAGTCTAGTGGTCCTAAGCGCGACTGCTACGCTAGAGGTCCTTGGTTCGATCCCCAGGTCGAGCAGTGTTATTGAGTTTTTCTATGAAATTCTCAGTAGCAGCTTGGAATCTGAATTTGTGCCCGGTTAAAGGTAATAGGCGACTCGCTCGTCCGAGCTAAACTCCAGAGTCTGGAACATCGCCGCAAAGTCGCTAGCTTGTCAGTTTTTTATCGGATGCATTTCGGAGAGTGTGCATCAGATCTCCACGATCTTATACCCCCTTGCCCTTTCTACTATCGGACGACCAGAAGCACGAAAAAGCGTCATCGATTCATGGTGGACATCCCAAAAGCCCGAACGAAACGCTTTAAATCAAGTTTCATCATGCGTACCGCTGAAATGTGGAATGAGCTTCCTGAGTGGGTCTTCCCCAATAACTATAATCTGTGTGTCTTTAAATCTCGAGTGAATCGGTTTCTTCTAGGCAAGCGCTCTCCACCGTAGATCGCAGTGTTGCTTAACATCAGGCGAACTAGTGGTCAAGCGTAGGCCTATAGTGAATAAAAAAAAAAGGCTCGCTCCCTATTACATGGGACCTAAACATACCGGCGAAATCTGCCTAAGCCTTCGGGGAATACAGGCGTGATGGTATGAGAAAAATATTTGTCTCAAATCGGAAAACACACGTCACTCCTCTACGCATCGGTAAACCAACGCTACACCAAAAGTGCTGTCAAATATTTTAAAATGCTTCCTCAAACTACACTTCTGGCTTTACCTGCCTAATTAACTTGCGCAGTGTCACCGTCCGGTTCATAGTAAGTAACCGTCGCCCACACTTGCCTTGCGCAAGCGCAATGCGCGGCGGATTTGTCGATCAGCTGCCACTAACGATCGTTCCAAGAAATTCGTCTATTGTTTTAATGACATAACATACATACATACATAATCGTCACGTTCATACCCTGATATGGCCGCAAAACTAGTTCTATTGTTTTGTAGAACATTCTTCGCGTGCTTAGATTGCTGAAATACTTATCGCCTTTTACTAGACATAATTATTATCAGGTTAAATTACTTGATTAATAAGAAATGACCCTCCAAAGCAAGTGATAGCCTATTGATATGACCATTGGACTCCAAAGTCAAAGATTTCAAGTTCAAATCCAAGGCACGCACCTCTGACTTTTCGAATTCATGTGCGTTTTAATAATTAATTATCACTCGCTTAAACGGTGAAGGAAAACATCGTGAAGAAACCTGCATGCCTTAGAGATTTTTCTCAACGATGTGGAAAGTCCAACCAGTAATAGGCCGGCGTGGTGGACCATAGCCTAATCCCACTCAATCTGAGAGGAGACCCGTGCTCAGCAGTGGGACAGTTGGGTTGATGATCGTGTCTCCAAAGGGTTGTAACAATTGTTCTTAACGAGGTTAAATATTGACGTTACAAAAATTTCTTAACTTTTCTCCTAAACTGGATATGTCTCCGCCAGTCGAAGGGATGGCATATAACCCGTACTAATTAAAACCGCAATTACTTACATATCTTTAACGATAGGGTAATCATGTGAACAAGTCTCCAGTACCCTGGACCTATGGTCACCATGACCCTGACGGACTACCTTAGTCTGCCGAGTCTGCGGACGAATGCTGCAGCGCTCCCGTAGACCCGGCACTAAAGTGGTGACGCGAAACGCCGAGGTTGGTTTTAGTCGGTAGATCGCTCTTTTCAGAGTGGAGTCCGACACAACCCACCGCTCTCCCCGGAGCGGTGGGTTGTGCATAAAGCATTTCCAACCCCGTCAACAAAAAAAAAGGTATCTAATTTAGCACCTCAAATACCTCAGTTGCGCTTGCAGATTAAACGGGTTCGTCGATCAGCTGCCAGTATGTACAGACGCCAGCAGGTCAACCTATCCAAAACTGTCAAATTTTCTCAATTGAATATGAACCTTATTGTTTTGCGTTGAGGTTGAAGATCAATCAAAGAAATTTGACAGATTGTGGTAGCTTGATGTGCTGGCGTCTGTACTTACTGCTACCAACCGGCTATCGTTCCAAGAAATGTGTCTATTGTTTATGTCACATGATTTTGTTTTATTTATTATCTTGAGCACGTGATGTGCAGTTGAATGAGTTTATTTTGAACTTAACGATAGCTACTCACGAGTTATTTAAAATACATTTATAAACAATTATTTCTGACAATTACGCGAATATAAAAATAATAAAACTATTTTTAAATGTTTTTTTATATGTTTATAATAAGCATAAAATATTTAAAAATTAAAAAAAAAATGTAGAAATATAAATAAAGAGAAAAATATTAAAGCCAATAAAATAAGAGAGAGAATATTATTAAACTTTGAAATAAAACGTCCGTTTGTGGTGAGCGTCTTGATGGACGCTGTAAAGGGCCCGAAACGTCGGGATTAATAATCCCTATTACTATTATAAATGCGAAAGTAACTGTTCGTTACGCTTTCACGACTGAAACGATTTTTATAAAATTTGGAACAGAGATAGATTAAGAACACAGCACAGAAGCTGGGCTGGAGCTTCTTTTGAGCAGATTTTGAGTTAATTAGCCAAATTAAAACGACAAAAGTAACTTTTCCACGCGGATGAAGGCGCGGGCAGAAAAGTAAACCTCGAGTCGAGTATTATGTGATTAATTTAAGGAATATAATAAACTGCGCATCAAAAATACTGATTGAGCGACAAAATTACTGATTGAGCAGCAAAATACAGATATCGGTTAGGTTAGAACTGTGATCACACAACGCACGAGCCGAGCGAGCGAAGCGAGCGGTGCCGCGGAAGCGGCCGGCGAGTGCCAGAACCAAATCTGAATAATACCGAATCTGAAGACCAAGAAAGTGTATTAAATATCTGACAGTATAGTATAATTGATTTATTTGAGGAGCAAATTTAGTGTGCAATTCAGTATTTTTGGTGCTAATTTCGAAGATTTTTATTGAAAAAAGGGGATTTACAGTTAAAATTTAATTAAATACCACCCTTAATTGAATACTAGCTGTATTAAATTAATCACATAATACTCGAAACGAGGTTTACTTTTTGCCTCGAAAAACTTTCTGTGATAGATTTGTTTGAGGGAGATGATACTTACTTTCTACAGATGAAGATGTCTTTAAAACCTTGTTTCATCATCATTATTGTTAGTTCCAATTCAATTCAATTACACTAAACCACTCATTCGCTCAACTGCATTTCATTTTCCGTTTATTGAACTCTCATTAATCAGTTACCTATAAATAAATACTATGATAAGGGCACTACTTACTCACGCGCCTCTGTTTATGTACCGAACTAGTATATCTTGACACGCGGCGTATTGGGGAACTAAATTTAATCGTGGTTGTTGAGTTCTTTTTTGAAAGCTTCCGTCGCAACTAGCGCCACTGCAAGATGCCAAGATATTCTGGTTATTGCATATTACTCTAATTTTTTTAGTTGCAACATATGGTGATTATTGCATTATAATATATTATATTAGTTTGATATTTATTCCTTTGAAGATTGAGTAGTTACCTTATGAAACGTATCAACCACTTCCACTTGAAGATCTTGTTCGATTTTCGGTGCAGCGGCCAAAGAAACACTTTCATTTCAATTTTTTTTAGAAAAATATCTTTTTAGTTGACCAAATTAAGAACATCACTACATAAAAAGAATATACGAGTATGTCCTACAAGGTATACCATTTTTTGTGAACAAAGCATTTTATATCTACACAACTAAAGAAATAAAGTACAATATCTCATGAATTTTACGACCTACCTAACTACAAAAGCAGTTATATATTATATACCATACAGCCATTAACATTTTAACATTTGAATGAAATTAGTTTTCATTCATTGATACTGTTGAAAGTTTAATATTAATACTCTTAGAAGCTATGGCTTGGCAGTGTCTTCCTGTCATTGACATCAGCCGGCGGATCAGACGCGTCAAGTGCCAATCATCAACTGACGAGTGACAAACGATACTAAATCACACCTTAGATAGTGATAATATTCGTATTATATTTAAGGGACATGGTTGCCACAAGATAAATGATATAATATGATATTTATTTTGTAAATAATGTAAATAGACACTTTTACAAGTGAATGTTTTAAAATTTTTTTTATGCTAGATGTTTCCGGCATTTCCTAACTGACGACCTCTGAGAAGAAACGCCGAAACAAACTCAGAGAATCATAGTCTCTTTTAAAATCCAGACATAAGCATTGCTTGTATCTTGTAGCAGAGCCAAGAATGCTTAGTTTGTGGCTCAATGCTAATGTGTACTGCAAATGTTACATCTGATTAATAAACCTTTAATAATATTAATTATTATAGTAACAAATATGAGAGTCTTGCAATGTAGGGCAAAGTCTGTAATGGCCCTTTGAAGACAGAGCCATAGCGGCTTTGAGTAGACCAGTCCCAGCCGACGGCACGCATGCATCAGTCATTGTGTAGTTCGACCATAATTTAGGGAGCTCAACAACCCGTCGCACGACGAGTACGACGACTATGCTGAACCACCGCTGCACTGATCTGCAAGTTTAAGCTGCGCTAGCCGCGGTCGGTCTTCGGATGGGTGACTATTTTTAGCACGTCAAGACCCTTCGTGCCTCGGAGAGAACGTAAAGCCGTCCGTCGTGGTTGTCATACCTATGACAATCGTTAGAAGCCCAAAAAGCCTGACTGCCTGTCTATCCTCAGGATATCGGTATTACCCAGAAATTGGGTTGCTGAGGTCTGATGGCAGTCGCTTCGTGTAAAATACTGATATTCAGCCGCACCTGGTTAGACTGGAAGCCGTCTTCGACGTAGTTGGGAAAAGACGCGGAGGATAATGGATTCAATTTCTTGTCTCTATGGTATGAAAGACATCGCTCTGTGTATCACTTATCAATAAAACGTTTTCAAAATCTCGATTTATTTTATACAGATATTTTTAAAATTCCACAAATGATTGCAATAATATGTTGTATAATCTTACTGTGAGAGAGCCCTGGTACCCATAACACTAGTTAAATCTTATCATGGGTACCAGAGTCTATCCAAACATTACTGATCTTCTCAATGGCTATATTTCTTGTTTTTCTTCGTGTATGTACAAAAGATTTTGTGAAATAAATTATTATTATTATTATTAATACCTATACTTACACAAACGACCAATAAACTTCCTATATTTACACAGTGAAACATTTCAAGGTATTAATTTTCCGGTATGCACAATATCTTACCAGGAATAGACAAATACACTGCCGTGCAGTGAGCGAACAAGAGATACGAGCGAGAGATACGGTGACATCCTATTTGTATTCAGTTTCACTGCAATACAGTGTAAACTTGTCGCACAATATGCACGCCAGTGTACGATAAGTTTACATGATTTATGTGGGAAACTAAGGCATTTAAACAATGAATAAGTTTCTTATTGACGACGTCTGAGGACTAGTGGTTCGCGTGTCGGACAGCTGATCACAAGGTCGTGGGTGCGATTCCCACAAAACACAAATATTTATGTGATGAATATAGATAAGTGTTTGTCTGGGTGCTTGTTATATTATTATAAGTATGTTTAAAAAAAAGTATATAAGTATATAAATATATGTACTTTGTCCAGTACCCGCTACAAGCTCTGCTTAGTTTGGGACTAGATAGTGTAAAATATCCTAAATATGGGATATTTCGTTGATTCCACAATCATCATCGATGTATGAATGTAGACGAATCAAAAAAAGTATGCAAGAATCGTAGCAAGTGGCGTTCTTTAGTTTCTGCTTACCCCTATGGGAAAAAGGCGTGAGTGTATGTAACGTATGTCATCGATTACTATTTGTTTTTAAGAAAATAGTTTTGAGTAATCCTATTCTTAAAATCATAGTGACAAGCCTAGTTTAAACCTGATAAATAAACCGACTGATTTGTAGAATTCTAGTTTATACTCCTAATTAAAACATAAACAGACATTCCACTTTTATTTAGTTATTCAACCTGCATGTCAGATATCCGCATTTGCCTGCATTAAACCGTTTCCGACGCAGTCCGACCTATATGAAATGCACTTTACGTTCTCCTATGGATAAAGTTCTAAAAATGGCCGCCGCAACGCGTGTGGAATGCAAAGCATGCTTCCTGTCTTCCTAATAAGTATTCATCGTGCGTAGGTAGAGCCGAGATTAAATAATAATGTTGACGCCTCTGTTTTTTTGTTGGTCTGTGGTGTGTTGATTGAACTTAAAGAATTATCATTATGATTCTCACCTCGTATTCGTCCACTGCTGCATCGTGAACACCATTTAGCCCGATGTTTAGCTCTTTTTATTCAGTCGCTTATTAATAAACTTTGTGCCCCCAGCGGTGTCATGCGCCTTTTTTTCCTTTTGTCTGGCTACTGTTGGTCGTAGCGTGATTTTGTATAGCATTTAACCTTTCACGATAAATGCACTATCCAACACAAAAATATTTGTTCAATTCGAACCAGTAGTTACTGAGATTAGCGCGCTCAACCAAACAAGCTCCTCAGCTTTATAATATTAATATAGATTATAATATCCCTACTAATCCCTACTTAATATTATAAATGCGAAAGTAACTATCTGTCTGTCTGTTACGCTTCCACGCCTAAACCGCTGAACCGATTTTCATGAAATTGGGTTCATACATAGATTAGACCTTGGAGAAGGACATGGGCTACCTTTTGTCTTCGGCCCTTTGGGATTCGGGTGAAACCGTGGACAAAAGCTGGTATACACATAATTTATTCTTATTCTAAAAGGAATTGAAGATTAGTGTTTTTTTCCTAGTCATGTCACCTTCAAGAAATATCATGTGAACATAAAATCCTTTCAAATGCGCCTGATACTTACCTAATGTATTTATGCGAAAAATCTTGCGTAATATTCGACCATCAAGGGGGATTTCTCATCTAGTTTATTACCTACTTTATTTCTTAAATTATTGCCACGTTTTGTACAAATCGTATGATTTATAGCCGTGTTATGAATAGATTTTTGTGAATTTACGATTAGTCCATCTATAGGTTCGTCCTCACTGTCTATGTATTTAGTCTTATATATTTGGATGGTGTGTGTTTCCTTCCACATGGTAATTTTTTTAGGATGTCATTGAGTTTTCCTATACTGGATAAGACATTATTAACACCCGCGCTACAGGAGGTAAGCCTGATGCGCAACTTTTTATTAAAAAAAATTAAAAAAAAGATATTAAACGGTGAAGGTAAACATTGTGACCTACGTACCTAAAGATTTTTCTCGACGGTGTGTGAAACCTGCCAACCCGCACTAGGCCAGCGTGGTGGGCTCTAGCCTAACCCTCTCATTCTGAGAGGAGACCCGTGCCTTAAATTTTATATAAGCAGAAATGGGATTTTTTATGAAATCCACAGTACTTAGCAGCTCGCGCTAGATTGTCCGGTTCATGGCAATAGGCTCACTCACATGGGACTTATACATACCGTCAAACTGTTGGTGTACATTGCACATCTCTGCCTAATCCTTCAGGGAATACAGGCGTGATAGTATGTTATGTTACACAAATACATAATAATAATTAAGAAAAGAAAACCGACTTAGCCAAGCATTGTGTGTAAAAAAAATCGTTTGAGTTGAACTTATATATCGCTTAATAACGAATCCACGCGAATGACGTCACGGGGCATCAATTTATTGTATAACAAAACCTTCTCCAGAATACAACAAATACTTTTCTGAAAAACCGCATCTAAATCGGTTCAGCTAAACGTGAGATAATCGCGGACAAACAAACATACATACAAGTGAAACTGAGAACCTCCTTTTTTTTGAAGTCGTTTAATAACCGATGTTAAATTATTAATATTTCATCTGTAATCTGATGTAGTGTCGATCAAAATAGGCGCCATTTTGGGTGCGGTGTGTCATGGGGACGCGAGTATACGTACATTACGTACGTGATGGTATCCCAAAGAACTCCCCACGAATACTGAGTAGGTATTCATCGTCTCCGAGCCTTTTCTCAACTATGTTGGGGTCAGCTCCCAGTCTAACCAGATGCGGCTGAAATAGGGTTACTAACTTTTTTTCCAGAAGCCCAAAAAGCCTGACAACCAGTCTATCCTCAAATTGGGTTGCGAAGGTCGGATGGCAGTCGCTTCGTGCTACTGACATTCAGCCGCATCTGGTTAGACTGGAAGCCGACCCCAATATAGTTGGGAAAAGGCTTGGAAAAAGAAGACATACCGCCTTTTACCTGTATGCATGGTTATGGGCCTGCCGAAGAAGTTGGGAATACAGGCGTGTTACGATGGTATGGACGGTATGTTATGGAAAAAAAAACTATTTCGTTTTTTTTTTTTTAAATTTAAAACATGATAATCAACTGTGTACTAGAATTCAATTAATTGTAAAGGACACACATAATAACATAATAATGTAAACGTTTATACAGGGTGTCCATGAATATTTTTTTATACCACTAAGGTGGCAAACAATCATACGGCCCGTTACCGATTACCGTAGCCTATAGACAATTGTAACACCAGGAGTATCACTTGCGCGTTGCCGACCCTATAAAACGAAAGAGGAATAGTTGGGTTGGCAGTATAAGGGTCAAAGTCCCCCCACTGCCAACTGAACGTTTCCTCGTGGAGCAAGGCAACTTTGCTCACCATATGGAACATAACACAGCTCAAACCAGTGTTATTTCACTTCGAACACGTCTATAAATTCCTTGGTTTTATAAGTAACACCTTTTTGTAGTACCTAATCGTGATTCTCTGGATCCCACAAACGGTCATTATATTACTCTAAAATGGACAGATTTTTTTTCAAACATTATATTTGTAAGTAATAGAAAATTTCTTCCATCCATTTGAGCAGGTGTCACATTTTCTGGACACCCTGTATAAAGTCACCATTTAAATAGGGGAATTAAATGCCATCGACTGACGAAGATTAATGGCGAATGGTTCAGATAACTACTACGACTGTAAACGATTTTCTAATGGGGATAAAATTGTTAAATTGTACAAATGTTGAGCTAGATAAGAAACGTGGATAGAATGGAAGTCGGTAATTTACTTTTTTAGATAGTACATGCTTTTGCCCGCGACTTCGTCCGCGTGGAAAAGTTACTTTTAAATATCGTTGTAATTTGGCGAATTAACTCAAAATCGTTATAAATTATAGCCTATATGTTATTCTGATGTATTAATAATAATACTGTAAAGTTTCATCAACATTCGTTCAGTAGTTTTAGTGTGAAAGAGTAACAAACATCCATCTATCCATCATAAACTTTCACATCCCTACTAATATTATAAATGCGAAAGTAACTCTGTCTGTCTGTCTGTTACGCTTTCACGTCTAAATCACTGAACTGATTTTAATGAAATTTGGTACAGAGATAGAGTTGACCTTGAGAAAGAACATAGGATAGTTTTTATCTCGGACTTTTGAAGAGTTCTCTTGGAAACGCGATATAACCGAACTCGACGCGGGCGAAGCCGCGGGCGGAAAACTAGTTTATAATATTAGTAGGATTGCATTGACGGCAGTAATACGTATTTATTTAGCAATCGCATAGAGATCTTGGCATAAGGCTTGATGGCGATCTTTACACCTCTACACAGCCGCTTGAAGAATATGAAAAAATCATCAAATTGAGCCTATCATCATCATAATCAACCCATATACTGTCCCACTGCTGGGAACTGGGAGCACACCGTTGAGAAAAATCTCTAAGGCATGCAGGTTTCCTCACGATGTTTTCCTTCACCGTTTTAAGCGAATGATAATTAATGTTTAATACGCACATGATTTCGAAAAGTCAGAGGTGCGAATCGAGCCTATGTCCCAAAATATTTATTTATTTAAGTATGTATGTCGTGGGTTGATCGTCGGATTGGCCAGATCACGATATGGCTGGGCACTTCTTGAAACGCACATTGTGATTTGGCCGGTCATATCGCGATGTGCCCAGTAAAAAGTCTGGTTTTCTTTCGATTAAAAATATTTTCTTTCGCTGGTCACAGTTCTAACTTTATCTAACCCAAATGATTCATCACGATGTGTCCGGGCATATCACAGTGTGACTAATCCAACGATTGGCCCACGACATGTATATTCCAGCAGAGTAGCAGTGATAGCCTAGTGGTATGACCATTGGACTGCCAAGTCGAAGGTCGCGAGTTCGAGCCCAAGGCACGCACCTCTAACTTTTCGAATTCATGTACGTATTAATAAGTAATTATCACTCGCTTAAACGGTGAAGGAAAACATCGTGAGGAAACCTGCATACCTTAGAGACCTTTCTCGACGGTTTGTGAAGTCTGCCAACCCGCACTAGGCCAGCGTGGTGGACTATAGCCTAATCCCTCTCAATATTAGAAGAGACCCGTGCCCAGCAGTGGGACAGTATATAGGTTGATGATGATGTATATTCCTACAATTTAGACACAATCACCCTGAAATTGATACTCCCTCGATAAACACTTCGTATCTATCACATGGCCATGTTAATAAACCATTTGTTCTCGAATCACGACAGTGGTCAGTATTGCCATGTGTGAACGTTGGCACTTTTGTAACAACTCCATTGCTTTCGTTGTTACATCATGCATTTCGTGGTAAGTGATAATTTGTGTGACATTTTATAAGGCATTTTTGACAGTTGTAAAGTTTACTATTTGAGTAGGAAATGTAAACGAAACATTATCATTCACAGAGTCTATAGAGTTATTTCTAATGACCCGTAAAATTACAGATACAATAGAAATGTATTGTTATATTCTTTCTTTCTTAATACTTTGTTGTCGTGAACTAGAACTTCTTTTTTACTAATACATTTTTTTATACCACTAAGGTGGAAAAGAAACATACGGCCCACCTGATAGTAAGCGGTTACTGTAGCCTACCTTCAACACCAAGAGTATCGCATGCGCGTTGCCGACCCAGTAAAACAAAGAAGGAATAGTTGGGTTGGCAATAGAAAGGTACCCCACTATCGACACAACGTTTCCTCGCTGGCAACCTTGCTCACCGTAAGGAACACAATACAGCTTAAAGCAGTGTTGTTTCACTTCGATTACTCCTAATATGCCTTACCTCTTCATGTAGTAAGTGACTTTCTATATTTTCTGTCTAGCCCTATGGGAAAATGACTTGGTATGATGTCTCATTTACTCCAATCCCCACGGACATGTCAACTTTCTTGTCCTACATTATACTTAACGCTAACCTACTAATCATCTTCGTAATTACTCGTACCTGCGCCTGCGCCGATATTATTAGCAGCGTGAACAGATCGATAAGTATCGGCTTCCTGTTCAACAGTGAGCTCACTTAGATCATTACTGACGAACCTATTACGAATAATGACATGTTGACAAGTTTGAAGATTTTCTCAATAGCTTTGAGTTCTCGGTGCTTTGATTTGCAAAACCTTCTTTCGTGAAATTATCTTCTTTATCGTCGAAAAAGTGGTGAGTTGTTCTTTCTTTTTAATCAACTTCAAAAAGAGGAGTTAATTTTTTTCTGGGAAAACATATTTTCATGCCATCATACATACCATCACGCCTGCATTCCCCGAAGGGTTAGGCAGAGGTGTACTAATGTACACCCACATTTCGCCGGTATGTTTAGGTCCCATGTAATAGGGGGCGAGCCTATTGCCATTCACCGGGCACAATCCAGACTCCGAGCTGGTACTGAGAATTTCATAGAAATCCCAATAAACACTTTGCTCGACCTGGGGATCGAACCCAGGATCTCTAGCGTAGCAGTCGCGCTAACGACCACTAGACTAATGAGGCAGACCAGTTCAATGAGAAAAATATTTTCATTAAAAGAAAAATTCGATCTCAGGCAGCGTTTGAACCTGCATCCCTCCGGTTAAGTACACCGGACACTTGCCAACTAAGCTACGGAGACCACAGCCTGTGATGTCGGATTTCAGTTCAGGACCTCATTCTTAAGTCTTATACTTACGGGACGCCAGCGACATCTATCAAAGACATTATGTACTTCAACCGTTTTTTCCAACAATTTTTTTCTTGCTCTAAAATGTTTATCCTTAAAAATGTTTAGCATGCGTTAACGCCAAATATCATAAAAAAGTACTAATTACCTCATAGTTTATTGTTATGTCAAAAAAGTACAAAACCTATTTTAAAAAAAACACGAGTATTAGACTGTACAGACGCCAGCAAGTCAAGCTATCCAAAACTGTCAAATTTTCCTAATTTAATATGAACCTTATTACTTTGTCTTAAAGTTGATAATCTATCAAAGAATTTTGACAGATTGTGGTAGCTTGATGTCCTGGCCTCTGTACATTTCTAAACGTACCTAATGTTAATAAGCATCTTTAACAATATTTATTAAGCTTTGTAACAGTTAAGTAATTTGTATCGCGAGTAAATGCAAAATTTCATGCGAAACTTTTGATTTTTTTACTCAACTATCCCAAATTTTTAACACCCAAAAACAGTTTAGTATCATCAGTATTAGTATCTACATTGTACTTGACTGATAAAAAAAAAAACAGCTTCGAATTCCCCAAGACTGATCTGAGATCAGGGATAGTTTCTAAAGATCCGAAGCGCCTGAGAATTTGTTCCAAACCCCCTTGTTTTTTGACCACTGTACAGGCCCATTACTTTACAGGCATGTATGATTTTTAAATAAATAAATAAAATAATAATTAAATATTTGGGATATTTTTACACAACACCATCTAGTCCCAAACTAAGCAGAGCTTGTACTATGGGTACTAGAAAATGGATATAATAGATATAGACTTTTTTTGTAAATATATACTTATAATACATTTAAAGCTAGTGATGTACGCAAAATAATATTCATACGTTATTGATGACCGTTCCAAATCACTTTACGAAGTAGGTTTATGTATTTCACATGTCTCAATGGCTACACATAATCTTGAAGACGTTTGACTCCACACATTTATGAAGATAGCCTGTAATTATGTTTAATATTCTCCTGAATATAGTCTGTAGACGGCACAAAGTGACCTTGCTATAATAGATATAGCAGCTCATTTATTTACATAGTCGTCTTATGGCGTAGGTATATTGGTAACTACACACATCAAAAAAGTTTGCGATCACTTTGAAAAATCGAAATCTTTTTTGTTACGGTAGATTATATTATGATTTCTTCTTCTTTTTAGATTCTAAATTTAAAAATATAGATTTAGAATATAAAACAATAAACAGTTCAATTGTTTTTCTTTAAAAAATTATATCAGCTTATGCTAGTGATCGCAAACTTTTTTTGATGTGTGTATATGTCCCCCGCGGTGTTGTCCGGGTTTTTCCTTATTGCTCGGCTCCTATTGGTCGTAGCGTGATGTTATACAGCTTATAGCCTTCCTTAGTAAATGGACTATCCAACACAAAAGATTTTTTCAATTCGAACCAGTAGCTCCTTTTTTTTTTTTATAGTACGGAAAATCCTCTTGGATCCTCGATTAGCTCGTGCAACCAACCAAACAAACAAACGAACGTACTTGAGCTTAGATATAATATAGTATAGATAGAAAAAAAAAAACAATGATAGCTTATTGTTATGGCCATTGGACTGCCATGTCGAAGGTCTCGAGTTCGAAATCATATGCGTATTAATTATCACTAGCTTAAACGGTGAAGGAAAACATTGTGAGGAAACCTGCAGGCCTTAGAGATTTTCTCGACGGCGTGTGAAGTCTGCCATCCCGCAATAGGCCAGCGTGGTAGACTATAGCCTAATCCCTCTCATTCTGTGGGACCCGTGCCCAGCAGTGGGACAGTATATGGGTTAATGATGATGAAGAGATGTCATCAACCGCTATATCATCATTCAGTTCCTTTGTAACCATAATTTGTAACCATAAATCATCTGTTATACAGTCCATTCATCTTTTCTCTGATCTCCCTCTTTACATTTGTAGAAGAATTTGTATTATTCCGAGTTGCAATAATGGCCTTATTTAACATTATAACATTGATTGAATAAACTCCCTGCCTTACCAAACATCAGTACTTAAAATATTCTCGAAACATTTCGCTTAAATTCCAAACGGACAAATACTAAATCGATCTGGACTGGAAACACTTTAATGAGATTACGAAGAATTCCTGAAATGTGCGCTTGAGTCCGGAATCCGGTTGGCGTGGCTGGTGTTAACACTAGTGATACTGGCAGCCTATTGTCTTTAAATACACTAAATTAGACAGCCGGTCTAGCTTACTATGTTGACTGTACTATATTTGGAATTCCGTCTTAATGTTTTGTCGTAAAATATTGAACTAAAATGGGCAGATATGTTGGCCTCCACTTAAGGTAAATTATAAGTCTAAATGCCTATTGAGGTATTTATGTTATTAATAATTCAGTACCTATCACTCGCTTAAACGGTGAGGAAACCTGCATGCCTTAGAGCTTTTCTCAACGGCATGTGAAATCTGCCAACCCGCACTAGGCCAGCGTGGTGGACTATAGCCTTATCCCTCCCAATCTGTGAGAGGAGACCCGTGCCCAGCAGTGGGAGGTTAAGTTGCTAAAAATACAAGGGATTCCTACGTGAGGATGCACGCAATTATAAAAAAAAACATACCAAAAAAAAATGTTTTAAGCTACAATTACAATAAATCTGTAACGTCAATGTTAATGCCGTTTGCTATTTTATTCGGAGCTATTACCATCAGATCTTACCCATTGGGCTCCACTTGGTTGTTAACAAACTTTTTAAACTGGTCTTCAGCCTTTCAGACTGTAACTACTAGAAGACTGATACGTATATTTGTCACAACAAGGAATAATGACTAATTCAAGACCTCTCGCGATTTACGGTTCTCCTTACGTGCTATGTTTAACACTATCTTTCAATAAGTATACAAAAGCATTTCTGACATTTAAATTATTGTGTTGGAACCCTGCCCATTTCGTGAGAGTCGCTTCAGTTTAAATAACTGCACTTTGTCTCTCTTATAGTAACAACTCTTCAAATTTTGGATAACGTCCAAATAAGGTTTAAAATCTCTTTCACAGTTGGAATATGCTGTGGCATTTTTAGTATTTACTTTATTTGGATTTTGTGCCTCCAGACAATCGAATCGACGAACGAATGTAAACAAAATCTATGGATATGACATTGAATACTCAATTAGTCGAAAATGTACAGAGGCCAGCACATTAAGCTGCACCAATCTGTCAAATTTCTTTGATAGATTACTAAAGAAAAAGGTTCATATTCAATTGAGAAAAAAATGACAGTTTTGGATAGCTTGACTTGTCTGTTCCATGTCATTTCCATTAATTGCGTTTCACATCTTGGTTGTTCTTATTGATTTCTGACATTTACGCGAATATTATACATTGAAATAAAACTACTTTTTACGGATTTTATCGCGTATATTGGTATTATTAATCCCGACGTTTCGGACCCTTTACAGCGTCCATGTCTACCCGTGACGCTGTAAAGGGTCCGAATATCAATATACGCGATAAAATCCGTAAAAAGTAGTTTCATTTCAATCTTGGTTGTTATTCTTGAGGGCAAGTCAGAAGTGCTAATACTGATAGTACACCCACAGTTCGCCGATGTACTTTGGTCCCATGTAATTGGGAGCGAGCTTATTGCCGCCGGTCACAAATCCAAACTCCGAACTGCAACTGAGATTTCATAAAAAATCCTAATAACATTGCTCGACCTGGGGATTCGAACCCAGGACCTCTACCGTAGCAGTCAATGAGGCAGTTAATTTTAAAGTTTTATTTTCCCTTTTTTTTCTCATTCTACAAGAATATGTCAGTCCCATTAAATCAACTTAGGCTTTTGGAACGAAGTTCCTTATCGCGCGTTGTGAAAGGGGGTTAGACAGAAAAAATTCTTACGAAAAGTTGTCACGACACTTTTTTCGAAATTCAAATATTGTTGACAAGCATTCAAATATTATTGAGTGAATGACAATATTTGAATTTCGCGCGTTGTGAATTGTTGAGTGTATACAGGTTTTTTTATTTTTAATTATTAAATTTTAATGAAAGGAATTTCGTTCCATCCGGGTGTCCCTTGACACCTCTCAAGTTTTTTTATTTAAGTTAATTTCGGCAATATTAGACCACGGAGCTGATTACGTCAGTGCAATGTTGTATAACGTCAAAAATATGCATAACACACGTCTTTATATGGCAACTCACGAGTTGCAGTCGTTAGGGCTCTGAGTCAGGGTCGCACAACAATAGCCGTTAATTTTGACGCTCGAGCGTTAGCATTTTGTCTCTGTTTGAGGTGCTCATTAGGCGATGTAATCAACGTTTTTGTGTTGTTTTCGTGCTGAAATGTAGGTGGGCTTAATAAAGTAATTGTGTACAAGAATTAAGGATTTACGCTCAGGGATAAATACCATGATCTAAGCTGCGCTAGAAGCCGTCTGTCTGTGGATGGGTGACACGTCGAGACAATACACTTTTTAATACCTAGGTACTTCTTAGATTTTACAGCGTGAGCAACATCAGCGGTAAGTAGCACTCGTGCGTTGTCTTATTTGGAGTTATTGTTAAGTCAGTTCCTCAGTTTTAAGAGAGGTATAGTAGGAGTAATTCTACTCAAATTGGAGCTGCCCGACTGGGAAAGTACCTTGCAAAAAATCGAAGTGAACACTGCTTTGAGCTGTGTTGTGTTCCCAACGGTTGCTAGGTTGCCAGTGCTCCACGAGGAAACGTTGTGTTGGCAGTGGGGTGACTTTAACTCTTATACTGCCAACCCAACTATTTCTCTTTCGTTTAACAGTGTGAGCAACGCACAAGTGATAACCCTGATGTTGCAAGCGTCTATAGGCTACGGTGACCGCTTACCATCAGGTGAGCCGTATCCTTTTTTGCCACCTTAGTGGTATAAAAGTAATTTACCTAGAAGTTTCACTGCGTTACATAGTACGGAAGTTTATGGAACGTACCATTCCATCTAATTCTGTCCCAATAACCCTACATCCGCGTTAGAGAGGACTAATGTGTCGTAACTAATGTTCGGTTTGCAGATGCGCTCAGTAGGTCAACATTCAACGTAAACAGGGTTTGTTCAGACACCTGCGGCGTAATAAAATGGTCATAAAACTGTGGACATGCAGCTATAGGGTTGACCGCCCACGGAGTTTGTAGTCAATGTTATATTAGCAAAAAGGTTTTGTTCGGATGTAGTTTTGAAGAGGTGGTATAGCAGTCACGTGTGAAACAGTTAATCTTTATTTAATTCTTCTTTCTCCGAGCCTTTTCCCAACTATATGACTATCGTTAGTGGTAGTCAGAAGCTCAAAAAGGCCTGACAACCAGTCTATCCTCAGGGTATCGGTATTACCCAAAAATTGGGTTGCGAAGGTCTGATGGCAGTCGCTTCGTGTAAAATACTGATTTTCAGCCGCATCTGGTTAGACTGGAAGCCGACCACAATATTCTTCTTCAATTTAAGAGCTCAGCTCTTGTCGGTGGAGCAATCGCCACTGTTCTCTATCTTCAGCTTTCCGTTTCACCTCTTGATACGACTCGAGCCTCACCCTTGACCCCAATATTATAGTTGATAAAAAAGAAAAATGAGAAAGAAATTACGTCATTATTTTATTTTAATATCTAATATTTCAAACCATGGCGGTGTTCCATATTATTTCTCGGAGCATCAGCCCTGTACGTAGGTACTCGTAGATGTAGCAATGCATCATCCGACAACTGGAGCGCTCAAGTTTCCGGAGGCTAAAATTAAATCGGAACAGTCCTGCTTACATTGTAACTTTCTAACCATTGACTAAGTTAGTTAATTCCCTATTTAACAGCTGTGTGTGATGTCCTGGATTAGATTTTTAGGCAGAGGAATCTGTTATTGAGTCTTTTTTTTTAACATAGCTATACCAGAAGGGTTAGGCAAAGGTGTACTAATGTACACCCACATTTCGCCAGTATGTTTTTAGGTCCCATGTAATAGAGGGTGACCCTAATGACATTAACCGGGCACAATTCCAGACTCTGAGCTGCTACTGAGAATTTCGTAGAAAAACCCAATAACACTGCTCGACCTCATGATCGAACCTAAGACCTCTAGTGTAGCAGTCGCGCTTAGGACCACTAGACTAATAAGACAGTCTCTTTTTTTTATTCAGCCATTATCGTCCCACTGCAGAGCAAAGGCCTCCCTATCCTCCCTCCACTAATCTCGGTTTAGAGCTTTCTGCGACCAATCCTTTCAATACCGGTCTAGCTCGTCCCACCATCTCCTTCTAGGCCTTTTATTTATAGTACGGAAAGTCCTCATGGATCCTCCGACACCCGGGGAGGTGGCAGAGTGTGTCGGACTCATACCGACTTAAAATCGCACTTGCCTTCACCTGCCCTATTGTTATGGCCATCGGATCTGCGAAATTCGCCACAACCATGACAGGGTCTCATTCTGGGCCTGCCGCGACGTCGTATAAAGTTGTGTGGGTTCCACTCAGTTGTGTCTTTGCCCACACTTTTTTATTGAGTTTTGATAAGTATTAGAAAATTCTCAGAATGAAACAAAGAAGTTTGCTGGAAATAAACTTTTCAACAGTTTATGACTCTCGTAGATAACATCAACAGATTCTCAGATCAGCCAAAGAAGTGGCTTATCGTTCCAGAAACAGATTGCCATGAAGCAACAATAAAAAAAAAAGTAAAAAAATTGAAAGTTATTCGGAGTTTGGATTTCTGCCCGCGCCTCTGTCAGATTGCTTACGTGCTGTTTTTATGTTCTGTGTATAGTTATTCTGTCTCACAGAGATGATGATAACCTCTATGACATTGACATAAAGTTCCAATTTCAATAATTTTACGAGTCCGTTCAATTATTTGGACGTTTTATCTTACTAGTCCGATATACTAGGGGCGATCCGTGACGATTTGTCATAATATGTATGAACTCTGACGTCCAGACGAGTCAGTCAATAGTACCTACAGACTAGTGATGGTTGATATATCATAAAGCATTAAAAGTAACTTGCTTATTGTATATAGCATATAGCAAATGATATCGTCTCTCTCTTATCCATCGTGCATCGCGTCGCACGAACGAAACACATTATAAATTAATGATGTATTATAAGTACATTTAAAACATGCTATATTAATGCACTTAAAAAAACGTCCTCAAAAATTAAAGCATAATAATAGCGTTAAGCAAGTCATTGGTTTATTATAGCAAATTTCAACACTACTAGTACAGGCGCCATCAGGTTAAACTATCCAAAATTTTCCCAATTGAATATGAACCTTATTGTTTTCCATTATAGTTGAAAATCAATCAAAGAATGAAAGAATTTGATTGTGGTAGCTTGATGTGCATCTATAGGATTAGTGACAACCAAAGAGTATAATTATTAAATAATTTTAAACAGGACGATACAATAATATACTCTGTGGTGGCAATTTGACAGTTCGGAAACGCTATTTGTCAAACTTCAACGCAAAAGTATCAACATAGCTCTCAAAGATTTCGTAAATAATTTTACTAACTGATAATTAATTTGACAGTGATAAAATTATCGCCATTGACTTATTTGTCCCAAGGAGACGAAAAGAAAAATCTTAAAAAATCTCATAGTAAAATTCACCGGCAACAGTTTTTCTTCCAGTTTGAATGTAACGTGCCCTGTGACTAGAACTATGCGGTGACAATCTTGTTCTTTTAGTTACGGTTTGAACTCTTATACATTTATGCTATCCTGGTACTGAGATTCAAGACTACAGCTAAGGAATACATAGCATTTCATGGTTTCAGTATGTGTACGTAATATATTTTTTAATGATTTTACTGCGTCAAGGTCTAGTGGTGGCAAGCAAGGCTGTTGAGCGTTGGTCTTGGGTTCGATTCCAAGGTCAGTTATTGGGAATGTTTGTGAAATTCTCTGTTAGATGAATTTGGATTTGTGCCCGATTATTGGCAGTGGGTTTCTCCTCCTATTTATTATAAGGGACTTAGAACCAACTGGCTATTACACCTCCGCCTAACCCTTCGGAGATACATTATAGACATGTTCATTCTAACTAGATGGTGATTCTCAAATCAAAACTATGGGAAATTCCCAAAATCCTTTGCTGCAATACGGTCGACGATAGAGCACGCTTTCCTAGAAGTAATCTATTCACTCGTGATTTGAAGACTCCCAGATTGTAACTGAGCGGAAACACTCCGGCAAGAATTTCCTCTTTACTCTCAAAACTCTTTAGCGATACGCATGAGAAAAGTAGAAACATAGCGCTTAGTGCTTATAGATCAAAAACGTCAGGTCCGTAGTGTTCACAACCGGCGTGTGTAATGCAATACAGTATGCAATACAGTATGTAAAAAATATTTTTTATTTATTTATACAGTAGATACATATAAGAAAGAGTATATAACATAAATAATATACTTAATGTAATTATATAAATAAAAATAGCAGCTGATCAATCGAGTTTATAATTACGGAAACATATTAAGTATATTAGTGTAGGCTGTGCTTATGACTTCCTATTAGTTTATGTACACGTGGGTGAAAAGTAATATGTGTGTTTAATTGTACTAGGTAGGTACTTGCGTTATAATCAAGTTTGGATACAGCAAATTAATAAGATAGTTATTGATTTAATTGAATATTTATTTAGTTATATTTAATGTAACCCTCTCGAATTCCGCCAACTTACGATTAAAAATGTCTAATTGTTGCGTTATGTAGTTTATGATGGTAATTGCTCTAACCAAAGTCCCCTGAAACTCTCGGAGCTTAAGCGACGTGACCGGGCTTAGAAAGTATTTTATATTAAACCAACAAGCTCTTGTAACTACAAACACGTAACAATATAACATAACTCTACACAAAAGTAGTTAAAATAAATATCAATAAAAAGCCTGCACCGGTGCCCATTATCGGCTATCTCTGACACTTGAAACCTACAATTACGGCCCCAACTACTTTCCGGGATGGCGTTAACCATCTAATGGTAGAAAATTACAAGCTTTCTTGCTAACTGATGCCGACAACGCTTACCGTCCCAACTGCAGAGTTGTAATTGAAGATACGATTAAACTTTCAACGCCTTTTCTTGCTGTAATGCCTTGCTCTAGTGGTCCCTCGTTGGTCGAAATACGACCTTTTTAAGCTTTAATGTTTTTTTTATTATTTTTATTTAAACTTTATGACATATAGATGTACATTGGCGGACTTAATGCCTTAAGCATTCTCTACCAGTCAACCATAATAATGTTGTAGTTTCTTTGTCAAAATATATTTTAAAAAGCAATTGACATATTCATTCGTCATTCGATTTTGACATTGACAGCCCTTAAGTAAACAATGAATATTAAGGTGCATCCACACCGCAGTTACTTTTTGTTGAAAAACGTTTCCAAGTGTTACTAAGCAACATCCGATAGCAAAAAGTTATGTACATACTTATTGTTAGTAATGTTGCTGTGTTAGCTTATTATTAGTTAAGTAGGTAATGTTGCCTAACTTTTGATAACAATGGTAACAATCGATATAGAACATAAATCTTCGTTTAATATGTTAATTTATGTTATTGGCGGTATGGATGCGGCGAGTAACATTTAACACCTTATCCACCATATACCTTACGCCGTGTTGCACAGTGTTGCTCCTCAAAAGTAAACTGCGGTGTGGATGCACCTTTAAATTTAATTTACTACTATAAAGTACGCATAATGTATAATCGTTCATACTTTTTTATTATTCCATCGGACCTATTTCTCTCGTATTTCAATCTCAGAACACACGTGCTATAACTTCGGCTGGTTGAGTGATTATTACGTCGGCACTTGAGTGCAGTTTGTCGTAAAAGCTGTTATCCGCTACTCAAGTAATAGATTGGTTCCTACCGCGGCGGGATCGTGATGAAACGTGAACGTTGTAATAAAGATCATGTAGATTTTATAGTGTAAAATGGCAAAATAGGTATGAACAAAAAGCCAAAATGAATCGACTTGAGGAACATCTAGAAATGTTCAATTAGTGGTTCAAATAGCATCTTCTTTTTTGAACTCTAAGTAATGCCTGCGTCATAGAAATGGGAATTTAGGGATTAATGTCTTGTATTAATGAAATTGAATGAATTAATTTTTATTCATAGATCCCTATCGTCCTGTCTCATAACACAAAAGCGGTGGAACATACCAGATATAGCGATATTATTATGAGCTTATCAAAATGTTTACGTTTACTGTGATTAGAAAATATCACCATCAAAATTATGACGTAGCAGCATTCCGGTATTTAGTTATTGTTCTTTAACGGATATAACAGAGTGCACTTTCCTTAGAATCTTAACTTATAATATAATACTTAAATTGAAACTTACATTAATATAAAATTAAGTAATTATCCGTTTCAGTTAGATTTTTCTTTATTTCTTAAATTTATCCGTGGACAATGGTGTGGGTTACATGTTTACCTACTTATCTTTAAGTATCATTGTATTATAATATTAACATGTAACTGTTTTTTGTCCCTATTAAATAAAATAAAATAACAATACTTGCAGGAAGATTTAAATCGTTAGATATACCGTACTTATACCGCTCGAAAACGTGTCCATATAGAGATGAGTGAATGCACACATTCCGTATTAAAGACAGAGAACGACAGTGTGCAATATTCAGTATGAGTGAACGAGACAATAACAGATTCTATACTTCCGATGTCAAATGATAAATGATATTTATTTCTGTCAGTAAATAGATCTTTTAAAGACACTTTTACAAGTCAATATTAATCTTTTTTTTTAGCTAGATGTCAACCAGTTTACTTAAGGAAACGTGACCATTACTTGACGCAGTAGGGCGCATCTAACGATTTCAATCTTTGTGCAGGATCAGAAATTAGGACCAAAACACATGGAATAATAACATTTTTTAATTCTTTTTTTCTCTCTGCAGGCTAAATCGGAAGAGCAACTGGCATGCGAGAAGGAATGGCTGCAAGCTGGTCATATGTGGCTGGCGCACCGCGGAGGGTTCACAGCAGTCGTGAGAGAAGGCGAAGCGGATGCAGGCAGAGCCAAAGTCAGAGTGCTGCAAACCGGCGAGATACTTGCCGTTGATGAAGATGATTTGGAGAAGGTAATACTTGATGCTCCGCAGCGCTGGATCTATATTTTTTTTGAGACGGGGCAACATGCCGCCCCCGCCCGCATACCCACATCAAAAAAAGTAGTTCACCACGCTGGCCTAGTGCGGGTTGGCAGACTTCACAAACCGTCGAGAAAAATCTCTAAGGTATGCAGGTTTCCTCACGATGTTTTCCTTCACCGTTTAAGCGAGTGATAATTAATTATTAATACACACATGAATTCGAAAAGTCAGAGGTGCGTGCCTTGGGTTCGAACTCGATACCTTCGACTTGGCAGTCCAATGGTCATATCACTAGGCTATCACTGCTACTAATTGAACTTTATCAAGAAAAATCTTTGTTGTGTGTTTTCTTTATATAGAAACTAGCTGACCCCGCAAACGTTGTTTTGCCATAAAAAAAAATATTTAGGGGTATGAAAAATAGATGTTGGCCTATTCTCAGACCTCCCCGATAAGCACAAAAAATTTCATCAAAATCGGTCAAGCCGTCAGAAATCAATATGTCGGTCAAGCCGTTTCGGAGGAGTATGGCAACGAAAACTGTGACACGAGAATTTTATATATTAGATACCCTGTTTGAAAGAATCTAAAAAGAAAAAGAAATCATAATATAGTCTACCGTAACAAAAAAGATTTCGATTTTTCAAAGTGATTGCAAACTTTTTTTGATGTGTGTATGTTTTATAAAATTATAATTTATGTATAGCGTGTTGGGGTAAGATCGGCGCTGGGGTAACAACGTATAAATCAAAATTAAATCTACGTCTTGTTCGGCTATAATTTTTAATGCTAGCCACATTGCGCGGTCGTCATGTTCCGCCCCGCGTACAATATGATATCTAGCTAGCATTAAAAGTTATAGCCAAATAATATGGAAATTTGGTTTATACATTCTTACCCCAGCGCCGATCTTACCCCAACACACTATACATAAATTATAATTTTATAAAACATACACACATCAAAAAAAGTTTGCAATCACTTTGAAATATCGAAATCTTTTTTGTTACGGTAGATGTCTCAGTGGTCAAAGTGGAGATGTGTATTCGTCTGCCAAGAAGTTCGAATCTGCCGCTCGGGGTTGGCTGAAAGGATTGAAAACGATGAAAGTCTTTTGAGGTTACCAAGTAATTTGAAACTTGCATTTTTCCAATTGTGTCTCTGAGGAAAATAATACTGGTTTAATTAGAGATATTCTCCAGCTAATTGTGTTACAGTACTACTGTTTCAGGTTAGTTTCATGTAGAATTTACAATGTAAAATGGGAAAATAGGTATGTATGTTCAAAAAGACAAAATGAATCGATCAGCCAGTCAGCCTGCCTGCCCAAGTAGATATCATGATAGTGGCGAATTTTACGTATCCCATGATTGAGTGCGATTTTTACTTGGTACGGTCAGCAACGAAAGTCGCTCAACAGCTAAATTTTGAAAACATCACAACTCCAAAACTTGTTAAAAATAATAATAACAATAAAAGGGTGGCTTTAAAAAAAATAAAAAATATATACAAGGGCTCCTCAATTTATGTACAGAGGCCAGCACATCAAGCTACCCCAATCTGTCAAAATTCTTTGATAGATTTTCAACTTTAATGCAAAACAATTAGGTCATAGGACATATTCAATTGGTAAAATTTGACAGTTTTGGATAGCTTGACTTGCTGGCGTCCGTACTTTCAAAACAAAACCTTATTACGGTTCATAATATTTTGGAATAAAAGCCCAGCCCCCATATAAAAATATAACATGTCCTTTGTGTAATTATTTCGCATAACCTTCACAGGTCAGTAATTTCATACTTATTAAAAATCATAATATTGACGATTGCAACAAATGTTTAGAGACTTTCGTTGTTGACTGTACGAGTCCAATATACTCTGCCATCTCTCTTCTGCCTCTGCCTATCCACAAAGAAAAGGATAACGCCAGACGATTATTTACTATGCATGATCTTTAAATTTTTCTTCCAGGCGAATCCTCCGCAACTGGAACGCTGTGAGGACATTGCGTCGCTCCGCTGTCTCAACGAAAGCGGTGCACTCAACGTGTTGCGTTCACGATATGCCGCTGGACTGCCCCACGCCCGCGCAGGCCATGCTCTCCTGGTACTTGGGCCGCCGAAGCGCACCGCTCCTATTTACACAGAAAAGGTAAAGAGACAAAGAGGCTTTGGTATATTGAAACCTCCTTGGGAAGAGCGAGTGTAACGTTTTTTTTATTGTACAGTCAAAAAAAGACATTGGTATACAGGTAGCGAATGAAATCTGCATATTTACACAGATTTTGATTTAAATAATTACCCTTCAAAAGGTTTGATGTGTAACAGCTTACAATACCTGCGTTTTGACACATATTGCGTGATACATTATTACACAATCTTTAACAAAACACAGATGTTTAATTAGCTGTCTGTATACTTAACTCTTTTGTCGACCGTACTAAGATGACAAACAAGCTTATGGCCCGCCTGATTCCAAGTGGCAACCGCAATTTATAGAAGTCAGCAATAATCATTCGCGCTTTGTTATCTTGAGACTTCGTCTCATATGCCCAGTAATTTCACTGTAATTCCGGTATCCTGAGGGTAGACTTGTTGTCAAGCTATTACGGCTTCTAACTACCACTAACGATTGTCATAGATGATCGCATCACAACCGACAGAGGGTTTTATGTGCACTCCGAGGCACGGAGAGATCTCGATGTATGTTGATAATGGTCACCCATCCACAGACAGACCGCGGCTAGCGGAGCTTAACCTAAAATTAGCGTAGTTATCACTTAGCCACGAGCCCCTCCAACTCCTTATATATACAGGGTGTCCCAAAACTCAACGATAACCTGGTACCGGGCGAGAGGCCAAGGTATACCAGTTATGAAAAAAATAAGAAAAAAAATCTATGTCACTTAGTCAAGCGATGATAGACATTTTTCGAAAAAGTTAAGAATTTGACACCCTTGGTCGCATTTTTAGGTATTTTCACAATTTTACAGTGATTTTTTTAATAATGTTATCTCAAATAACAGTGCTATTAATCGTAACCACAAATGAAAGTAATAATCATTGTTAACTAAGTAAAATTAATTAAATTTTGACGAGTTATGGTTTATAAAATTTATGTTGGTCAACTTTGACACTCTACGTTGGAAAAAAAATGTACTACACTACCTATGGCAAGTTTTTTTAAAAGATGGCCCATTTAGTCTAGATTTCAAAATAGTACAACACTTGCCACTTTTCTTGCCAATAAAACTGCTATTTCGTATTTTTTGCGAAAGGAACTCATGGAAAATTTAATCAAAATAAAACGGTAAATTATCGTAACACTTTATTATCCTCCTAAAACTAAAGCAGATGCTCAAATTGTTTCCCTCCAGCACGAATACAAGCTCTGCATCGCCTCAGAAATGACCTGTTCACCAGTCTTGCAAATCTCCTCGCATTGATTTGTTCTGATGCTGCATCAATTTTTTGGCGCAATTCTGTTACATTTTGAATTGGTTTTGAGTAGACCTTTTCTTTTATGCATCCCCAGTAAAAAAAAATTACTGGATTCAGGTCTGGGGAACGAGGGGGCCATGAAATTGGTCCTAGGCGTCCGATCCATTTACCGGGATATAATTCGTTTAAATATTCTCTTACAGGCCGGGCATAATGTGCTGGGCAACCATCTTGTTGATACCACATTTCTCTGTAGATGTTGAGTGGTACATCTTCTAGCAATGTCGGCAAATCATTTTGAAGAAAGTTCGAAGTCTCCATTGTTTGTAATGAACAAAAGTGATAAAAAGAAATGGATAGAAGTTATGGTATTTGTCAAAACGAGGCGTCACTATCCGTCTGTCACAACGACTCATCAGTTATTCATAATAAAATTTAAACAATAACATTTAGTACGCATCGTTTCCTCGTTTACTGCGCATCTCTCGTAATCGTGTTACTTTCGTACTATCGACTTTGGCTTGTGTTACCCGGGACTTGATACTCTATCCGTACTTGACGACTCTGGCTTTGTTTTTTGGACTTTGTGCTGTGCAAACTGTGTGTGACCAACATGCCGCATTTGTACACACCGCAAGAATATGCAAATATGCATCTTATCTACGGTGAGTGCCGTTGTAATGCCTCTGCTGCAGCTCGACTGTATCGGGAGAGGTACCCGAATGTGGAGCGGCACCCAGATTATCGTGTCTTCCAAAATGTGCACGCATCATACTCGGAAGGACGATTACCCAGTGCTCGTACATCTGGTGGGAGACCTCAAGGAAACTACGACGCTGAAGTTTTGAATGAAGTTGAAAATGACCCCAGTACCTCAGTACGTGCGATTGAAATTGCAACGGGTGTGGCGAAGAGTGCCGCACATCGAATTTTAAAACGATACGATTTTCATCCTTACCATGTACAACGTGTGCAGAGCTTGTTAACACGTGATCATGCACCCAGAGTTGATTTCTGCAGAACCGTGTTAGCGAAAATTCGTGAAGATCCGGATTTTCTAAATAAAGTTTTGTGGACTGACGAATCGACGTTTAAAAGAGATGGTTATTTAAACTTACATAACCTTCATGGTTGGCATACGGAAAACCCGCATTTGATGCGTGAGGATCGATCCCAGTACCAATTTAAAGTCAACATGTGGACAGGAATATTAAATGGTCAAATAATTGGACCATTTGAGTTGACTGAAAATTTAGATGGCGCCACCTACTTGCATTTTCTTCAAAATGATTTGCCGACATTGCTAGAAGATGTACCACTCAACATCTACAGAGAAATGTGGTATCAACAAGATGGTTGCCCAGCACATTATGCCCGGCCTGTAAGAGAATATTTAAACGAATTATATCGTTTGTAATTAAATATATTTAATATATAAACGAATTTTTTGTTTGTTTGGTTCAACGCGCTAATCTCAGTAACTACTGGTTCGAATTGAAAAATTATATTTGTGTTGGATAGTCCATTTATCGAGGAAGGCTTTGTAACATCACGCTACGATCAATAGGAGCCGAGCAAAAAGAAAAAAGGCGGATGACTGATGCGCTCGAGTATTTCTTTGTGACTGTTTTTTTTACATTTTTGAAAGCCTGTACACGCTCCCCCTACCAGTGAAAGGGGGTACCTTCACAATCCAATAGGTCCCCACGACCCTCGAGAAAATCCCTATTTACCTTTTTTTCTATGCGTCACGTGAACGCGATTTTCTTTCTCTTTCTTTCTGATGCTGACTGTGCTATGTTCAGGTGGCGGCAATGTTCCGTGGCTGTCGAGCAGATGATATGCCACCCCACGTGTTTGCTGCGGCCCAGTCTACCCATCGCTGCATGTTGGCATCGCGCAGAGACAGGGCTATCGTCTTCCTTGGCAGGTTAGTAAAGAAAAAAAAAACTATATAATGTTTCATCATCACCACGGGCACGGGGCTCCGCTCATATTGAGAGGAATCCCTCTCAATATGAGCGGAGACCCGTGCCCGCGGCTAGCGCGGTGGACTATAGCCTAATCAGGCTATAGTCCACCGCGCTAGCCTAGTGCGGGTTGGCAGACTTCACAAACCGTCGAGAAAAATCTCAAAGGTATGCAGGTTTCCTCACGATGTTTTCCTTCACCGTTTAAGCGAGTGATAATTAATTATTAATACGCACATGAATTCGAAAAGTCAGAGGTGCTTTGGGCTCGAACTCGAGACCCTCGACTTGGCAATCCAATGGTCATACCACTAGGCTATCACTGCTATATTATGTTTAAAACAATAAATTTATACGAATTTTAATAAAAGAGTCCGATGAACTGAGAATCTCCTTTCAGAAATTCGATGAATGAATAAAATCGATTATTTAATGATATACTTAGGCACAAAACTTAAACAACTTTTTTTACAAGTTATTTATCTTGTTAAAACCTCCTTTGACAAATTATCGTGTGGCGCCATCTATTCCGGTCAGCTCATTAATATTCAGTGATAATTACCAATTCCTTGGAAATTGGTTTTCAAGATCATATCGCAATTCTGAGATACGATCTGGTATTGTAATTACAAAATTTCAACTTTACCGCTAAAGAATAAAGTAAAATTTTGATTGAATATGTTGTATTTCACTGTACAGCCGTTAAATTGCCTAAAAGCCTATATAATAATGAATTTATGATAAGTTTAATTAAAATACTATGTGATTTTATTATTCATAATCGAGAACATGCAAAATTTTATGGCAATAGGTAATGCCAACGCTAATTGCGTTGGCAGTTTACATACGTAATGAAGAAATTGAAGGTCTAAGGAAATGTATATATAACGTTTTAATTACTTATTAATGATTATACTAACGGAATACATAGGTAATTTAACTTGAGATATACCTATTTTAAAAAAGCTCGCTGTTATTTTTCGCGTTTTCAGGATTGATAATGTCGAGTACAAGACTCTTATTATTTTATTAATTAAGAAATAGGCTGGTATAAATATTGATATAATAGGATAGGATCAAACAAAAGTAGCAAAGAATACACAATATTTCACATTAACTTATAAAAAGACTGCCTCATTAGTCTAGTGGTCCTAAGCGCGACTGCTACGCTAGAGGTCCTGGGTTCGATCCCCAGGTCGAGCAAAGTGTTATTGGGTTTTTCTATGAAATTCTCAGTAGCAGCGCGGAGTCTGGATTAATTGTGCCCGGTTAATGGCAATAGGCTCGCCCCCTATTACATGGGACCTAAACATACCGGCGAAATGTGGGTGTACATTAGTACACCTCTGCCTAACCCTTCGGGGAATACAGGCGTGATGGTATGTATGTAGTTATAAAAAAATCTTATGTTATCAGGTCTGGTTCCGGCAAAACATCTGCGATGCGTCATTGCGTGTGGTACCTGGCTAGCGCCTACCCTGCACAGGGGTCGAAGCTGACACCCGAACGATTGGACGCTGCCTTCGATGTGCTACACCTGTTCGGATCTACTCGGTAAGTTAGAATTAGTAATGTCCAAGAGAACGGGACCTTTTCTTTTTTTATATAAAAAAAAATAAAAAATAAAAATATGTTTATTGATACTTATTAAAAACCTTTACATTTTCTTGACTTATATGTATATCATCATAATAATTATGTGATTTTGACAAAAAATACTCGTATGAAATAGGTAGGAAATACAATATAGTAGCTAAAGGTGACACAAATATGATGAAAACCCTGCCTCCTAAACTAGGGAATCCCTGTGACTTAGGAGTCAGTGTCCTGCCTGTTACTAGTGCACAATAATAATTTCTGTCCTGGTCAGAAGTTACCTATTGGTGTTGGTGTGAGGTGGTGTGTTTGTGAATGTGTGAGTGAGGGGGTGTGTTAGTGAGTGTGGGGGTGTGTGTATGTGTGTGTGCATGTTTTGCATGTGTGAGACAGGGAAAGAGAGAGTATGTGTGAGAATTTGTTTTTGTAGGCTTAACGTTGATAGGTTAATAGATCTTCCGTATAGAGATAGTCTTTCTCGAGCAGCCATCGGGTTAGATTACACTTTACTTCGTGTTTATTGAGTTTGTATAGTTTAAGGTGTTGGTTTACTCTTCTGTATATTAAGGAACTAATTACATATAGTTGGTGACGGGCGAAAGTGGTCTTGTGTGGAATTGCTGGACACGCACTCTTGCTTTTACGCTGGGCAGGGTCTGGTGGGGGAATCTGGCTATGCATTCTGAGGGTGGCTTGAAGCACAAAGAGCTGACGCACGGTGAGTACCCTGCACTCAATATACAGTTCCCTAGTGGGGAATCTAAACCGCCTACCACGCATCACCTTGAGTACAGCTCTTTGTGCTCGTTCCAGCCCCAGTAGTCTAGTTTTTGCGGTCGCTCCCCAGACTGAGATGCAATAATTGATGACGGATTGGCAAAGTGCGAGATAAACCATTTTGATTGTCTTGGCGTCTGCGCATTGTTTTAATGACTTAAAAATATATATAAGTTTTCTGACCTTAGACGTTAAGCTATCAACATGAGAAAACCACTTCAATCCGTCATCAATTACTACGCCCAGATATTTGGTTTGCTTAACACGTGATAAAGTTGTACAAGAGCATGGAGATTCATTTAGGCATGTCATTGTATGCGCGCTAACATTAAAGTCCGGTGGCGCTTTGGATCGGTGACTTATGGAAAATGGTATAAAATTCGTTTTATCTAAGTTAAGTGAGAGTAGGTTATTTTGAAGCCACTTCATAACCATTCGTAGTGATTGGTCCGCATTACTTTTCACTTCCACCCATGTATTTCCGTATACTGCAATGGCAGTGTCGTCAGCGTATGTAAAGATTTTAGAGCTGGGGAGGGGCAGCGTGCACAGGTCATTAATATAGATTAGAAATAACGTCGGGCCAAGCACGCTGCCCTGTGGAACTCCATAGGTGACAATTTCTTCATTACTAATGAATGAGCCGATTTTTACAGAAAGTTTCCTGTTTTCAAGATAACTCTTGAAGAAATCGAAGGCTATACCTCGAATGCCAATAGCCATTAATTTACTTAGAAGGGTAGGAACAGAGACTGTATCGAAGGCCTTCCGCAAGTCAAGAAATATAGTCAGGCATTTACGACCGTCATCCAACTTCTTTGCAACGAGTTCCGTTAAGCCGACAATTGCATCTTCTGTTGAAAAACCTTTTCTAAAGCCATACTGGTTAGATGCAATGATTTTATGTTTATTTAGGAAGTTAAGTAGACGACTATTCACTAACTTTTCCATAACCTTGGAAATTGCGGAAAGGATCGAAATTGGTCTATAATTGTTCACAGAATCCCTATCCCCACCCTTATGTATCGGATGGACCAAGGCTTTTTTGAAAGCTTCGGGGAAGATACCTTTAGCAATTGATATGTTAATTATATGTGATATCAGCGGAACAAGAGTATTTCGACATAATTTAAGAATCAGAGAAGATATTCCGTCCCAACCAGTGGCGCTATCATGTCTTAGGTTCAGAATAGTAGATTCTACTTCAGCATTGTCAACTTCAAGTAATACAAAGGAATCAGGTGAATGAGTATGCGGTTGATTTAGTGGTTGTGAAGTGGTTGGGATTTTAGACGCTAAGTTTTTACCTATGGTCGCGAATGACTTACAGACATGGTTGACAGCCGTATACGGCTCTGCACAAGTTCTCAATAGTTCCAGAGGAGGCTCACAAATCTTTTTTGTGTTAGTGATCTCTTTTATTTTGTTCCATAGTGTTTTAGGGTTATGCTTTGCTTTTTCTAACTCTAACTTTTCATGTGCTATCTTAAGTTTTTTTAAAAGGCTGTTACAATAATTCCTGTATCTTTTATATGTAATATGTACAACGGTATTGTTGGGGGAATTTCGAGCCTTAAATATAGTACGGAAAGTCCTCATGGATTAACCGTCACTACTAATATTATAAAGAGATAAACTTAAAGGGTAATCTCTGTATCTACAGAACCGATTTTGAAAATTCTTCTACCAATAGAAAGCCACATTATTTGTGAGTGTCATAGGCTATATTTTTGTGTAATATATAGCCTCGCCGGATGACGGAGGGTCACCGGCGTTGCAGGGTATGTCAGACTCGTACCGACTTAAAACCGCACTTGCCTTCACCTGCCATTACGCATTAAGCATGTTATTGATTTATAGCAACTTTGAACACCTACTAATTAGTACATATAGACAGGGCCGGACCGTGAGTTTAGGGGGCCCTGGGCTAATACTACTTAGGGGCCCACCTAATTACTGAAACTGTAAAAAAAAATTATACAGTAAAATATTTGATTTCTATTGATTTCGACTTGACTTAGCTGGGGCCCCCTTGAATCCACGGGGCCCTGGGCTGAAGCCCAAAAAGCCATATGGTAGATCCAGCCCTGCCTATAAGATCAATAGTTTTTATGTATTTTGTCTGTTTACAGCACGGGTTCGAACGCGCATGCGTCTCGCTTCGTGTCCCTGACGTCATTGGACTTCGACGGTGGCGGTGCCCTAGCAGCGGCCTCAGTACAGATCTTGCTGCCCGATCTGAGGCCCGGGCAGGCGCCTCTGAGGGCTTTGCACACGTGAGTAATGTATTATCTTTGTCATACAAAACGATATTTTTGCCATATGAAAGAAAGAAAGAAGAAAGATAAAATATTTAACGCAAATTTAACGCACCCAAACACATATTCACGCTCATACAAACAATACACATACTTACACACGTACGCACGCACGTAAATACCCATGCAAGCACACTTTAACGTCCTGGTAACTCCACAATATAATTATTAGTTCTGTTAAGTTCAGTCTTTGTTAATTTTCTACCTACAGTGTAATGATATGCTACCAATATCTATGCATGCACTAGCTGCGGGAGGGCCCTGGTGACCTGTAATACAGGTTGTTGTACAAACCTACATCAGGCACCAGTCTCTCCCAAACGTAGCTTCTTGCCATATTTTTATAACATAGCATATTTTTATAAGAACTTTTGTGATGAGAAATTAATAAATAAATTTTAATATTACTATATTTCCTCTTCCAGCCTGTACCACGGTTGCGACGGTCGGCTCCGCCGCGAGCTCCTCTTCGACCAGTCTCCCGTGAACTCCCCCAACCCGTTCCTGAGCGGCACAGAGAAAGCTGATGCTCCTACTGAGTTCGCAGCACTCAAGGAAGCGCTGCAACTGCTGGCTGTGACGGAACACGAGCAGATGGCTATTTGGAAGATAATGGCAGCTATATGCCATTTGGGATGGGCCGGCGCTGTTAAAGGTGAGGGGTAAACTAACATACGATGGAACACTTAGGCAGAGGTGTACTAAAGTACACCAACAATCCGCTGGTATGTTAGGGGGAAGCCTATTGCCATTCATCATCATCAACCCATATACTGTCCCACTTCTGGGCACAGGTCTCCTCTCATTGAATGAGAGGGATTAGGCTATAGTCAGTTGGCAGACTTCACACGCCGTCGAGAAAATCTCTAAGGCATGCAGGTTTCCTCACAATGTTTTCCTTCACCGTTTAAGCGAATTGGACTATAGCCTAATCCCCTTCAATGTGAGAGGAGACCAGTGCCCAGCAGTGGGACAGTATATGGAATTATTATAATTGGAATTAGTCTGTAAGGATATTGTTGGGAATAAATAAATAAATAAATTAATTAATTAATTAATTAATTAAAAAATTTCAGCTAATACGGGATCCGGGATCAAGTACCAGTTCGCGAGTACAGGGTGTGGGCAGCGGGCGGCACGACTGTTGGGCGTCGGCACCGAGGAACTCACCAGAGCTGTGTTCGTCACCGTGCCTACCTCACCACAGCCTAACTCTAACTTGAGGTGAGTTGAGAGACAAACAACAGCTTTTTTTATTGAAATAAAACTACTTTTTACGGTCCATGCATGCGTTTTAGCGTCCATGGTCACGGGTAGACAGTCTACCCGTGACCATGGACGCTGTAAAGGGTCCGAAACGGCGGGATTTATAATATCAATATAACGCGATAAAATCCATAAAAAGTAGTTTTATTCCAACGTATAACATTCGCGTAAATGTCAGAAATCAATAAGCATTTTTTTATATCAATAAGGTGCAAAAGCATTAAGCCCACCTAATGGTAAGCGGTTACCGTAGCCTACAGATGCTTGCAACACCATACCATATCACTTGCGAATTGCCGACTCTGTAATACGAAAGAGGACTAGTTGGGTTGGCAGTATACCTAAGAGTCAAAGTCCCCTACTGCACATCGTTTCCTCGAGGAGCACTGGTAACCTTGCTCACCGTTAGGAATACAAGACAGCTCAAGGCAGTGTTATTTCACTTCGAATTTCTGCACGCGGAGGTACTTTCCCATTCGGGCAGCTCCAATAGACATAGTATAAGCTTTACTTAATTTGGGACTAGATAATCCTGTGTAAAATGTCCTAAATATTTATTTAAATATATAATATTTTTAGAACTCCTTCTCCATCGAACGAGCGCGAGATGTCGGGCACGGAGGCGGTGGACGCGTTCGTCACCGGACTTTACAACGAGACCTTCAATATCATCGCTGCATTAGTCAACAGGTAACTAATACAGATAGCTCAATTCAGTTGTGCGCGCGGCCCTATGTGTGCGTGGGCTTGTAAATACATACATACATACACTCACGCATTTTTACCATAGGGGTAGGCAGAAACTAAAGAACGCCACTTGCTACGATTCTTGCATACTTCTTTCGCTTCGACCACATTCATACATCTTGTCATACATACACGCCGGTTGCGAGTACTACGCACCTGACCTTTTTGAAGAACCTCACCAATAAGGTCGGTATAAGTTTTTCTAGGGCGTCCCCTCTCGGCGGTTCCACTGACATTCGCCATATAAATCCTTTTTGTTAGTCGCCTTTCATCCATTCTCTCGACATGCCCAAACCATGGCTTGTAAATATACAACTTTCATTCGTGTGGCAGTGACGCGGCAGTCGTCGTCCGAGCAAGACGTATGAAAGTTGTATATTTACAAGCCCACGCACACATAGGGCCGCGCGCACAACTGAGTTGAACTATCTGTACATACATACCGGGTACATACATACATACCACGGAATAAATAAATAAGGTTGAAAACGCCCTCACACTGGTCACCTAATTCAAAAGCATGCTTTTGAATTACGACCAGTGTCGCCGCTCGACTCCCACGTTTTTAATTATCTAACACACACACAACCAAATCACACAAACATAAATCTCAGGACAACTATTCGTTTGCACACTAGCACGCGTTATGCATCATGGCCAATCACGGCCAATCTCATACATACCAGCTCTGCTTGGTTTGGGTCGTGCAAAATGTTTCAATTAATATATTTATTTATTATAGCTGGTTTCACCAGCAACCAAAACGGCTTTTTGAGATAAAAGGTAATCTATATCCTTCTCCAAGGTCTAATCTATCTCTGTACCAAATTTCATCAGAATCTGTTCCGTGGTTTAGGAGTGAAACCGTAACAAACAGGCAGTGTTACTTTTTTGCATTTATATTACCTATTAGTATTCGATTCTTGATACATCCGTATCTCTCCTTGACACACATGCATAACCTTTTTAGTACTTATTTCTTTTTTTTTTATTATTTTGCACCTTATTTTAAGTGTTGCATGTATATGCATTTTTTTTTTCATTTATGTGTACTCGTAAAGGTCTCACATGTTTTGGCCAAATAAATATTTTCTTTCTCCTTCAGGAGTCTTTCGACTTCAGCGAGAACGTCGGCGTCTATCCTGCTGCTGGACACGCCGGGCGCTGACAACCCTATGTGCGCCGGCCAGCAGAGCGGCGCACCCCTATCCAAACTGCTGTCTAATTATTTGCAAGTAAGTTGAAGCTACCACAACTTGGAGCCCACACGTAGCTAACTTACAGCGAGGTCACCCCCGACGGAAATGGCGCGATAAGCTCGAATCTAGAGAGATTGAGCCGCTAAAACAGCGGTTAGAGTGGCCTGGAAAGAGGGAAGGGAGACCTAGCAGTGGGACGTACCGGTCTATGAAAAAAAAAGTTTAAACAACAAGTACACAGAAATGTATGTAACTAGAATCATGAGATGGCAAGGTTTCCTCATGAACACTGGCAACCTTTCTCACCGTAAGGAACACAACACGGTTATTATAAGTTATAAGTTGGTAGAACACTGCTACTGAGTTCTTCTACATTGTTAATATACCTTATAATAATATACCTACAGACGCCAGCAGGTCAAGGTATCCAAACTGTCAAATTATCCCAATTGAAAATGAACCTTATTATATTGTATTAAACTAGAAAATCTATCAAAGAAATTTGACAGATTGGGGTAGGTCGATGTGCTGGTATTTCATAAACTGCCCGTTAGTCTTATTTCTCAGTATCACCTCGGAGTTTTAATTTAGTTCGCCCTGTTGTTTTATGCAATGTTGTGTGTGGTTTTTGTTTTATCTTCACTGTGTTAATTTTTTGTTTGTTTGTCTTATTTAATTTCTGATTGACACCCGTGAAACACTAGGGCTCCAGATGAAAACCAACGTCAAGCACTAATTGTGTTTGGCATTATGCTGATCTGGAGACCCATTTGGCCCAGCCGTGAGACACATGCATAACCTTTTTAGTATTTCTTTATTTATTTTTTTATTTTTTATTTTACATTTTACATTTTATTTTAAGTGTTGCATGTTTATGGATTTTATTTTCATTTATGTGTACTCGTAAGGTCTCACATGTTTTTGGCCAAATAAATATCTTTTCTTTCTTCTTTCTTTCTGTTGGGACCTAAACATATAGGCGAACTGTGGGTGTGCATGAGCACACCTCAGCGTAATCCTACTGTGGCCGTAACACCACGTATTATTGCGTTCGTTTTCCGATTGAGAGAGAGGGATGTCACTCTATATATAGAATAGCGCCATCCCTGTCTCACAACCTAAAATCATCGCATTAACACGTTGTGGTATGGCCCTAGGTATTACGGTATAATATATTTCTTTTGCAGGAACGTCTGCAGGCTATGTTCCATGAGGCGTTGCTGGTGGCGCCACGGGAGCGGTACGCGCAGGAAGGAATCACGCTCGACGATGGCGCTGAAGATGGTAATGTATCTACTAATTATTACAGTACTGCCTCGTTAGTTTAGTAGTCCAAAGCGCGACTGCTGCGCTAAACATTGCGATAACATTTCATAAGTGCCTGTATATGGTTTACATTATAATAAAACTATTTTGATTTTGAATAGCACAAGAATTAACTGCTACGCCGTGCACTCAAAGTATTATTCGATTTCTATTTTCGATACTAATTCGGTATCATTTTACAGTTTTCCCTTTTTTATTTGATCTTTATTTATAAATATATATATACTTAGCCAAGTTATTTAGCGAAGGAAAGATTCGACCGCGGGCAGGATTCGGACCTGCGTCTTCTGGTTAGGTACACCAGACGCTGTAATCACTAAGCCACCACGAGTTCATTCGCTAAAGAACTTTAAAATAGCATGGAAAATGCCAAAAAATACAAAAAGATAATTTATATAGACATTTATTTCCAGACTGGCTCTCAGAGACAGTGAATCCTGGTCCTATGGTGGAACTGCTAGACAAGGCTCCACAGAACACCATCGTTAGAAGCTCGCAGGCTGACCTGCGTGAGTGTGACCGCCGTGGATTATTATGGTAAGAAATGTTATCACTGTTCTAACACGTACGTATACGTTTTTTTGTATACAAGTGCAGATCTAGTGCTATCTCCCTCTCGCATAGTACAGTACGAGAGAGATGCCACGATATTGACAGGTATTTCATAAAACTCTTTTGTGGCACATACTGTTTTGTTTTTTCTTTAGTGAAGAAGAAGAAGAAAATAACATTTATTTAAAACAAACACAATTCACACATTAAATAGAAAATATAAACATAACAATTGTAGCACCATAAGTATAATTAGGTTATTTATTATAAGCTCGCGACATATCGGCCGCCCCGCCGCGTGCGTCCCGCTCGACTCGCTTCCATGGTAAATTTGAATGCGGCGTCGGCCATGTACTGAGCGGCCGGTGCACGGCACCAAAACTTTTCACGCGCATACGCATAGTGGCACTCGTCATACCATAATGTGGTACACCACGTTAAACATTTCCAGTATGATTTGACCTCTATTGCTTTTTGTAAATTTGGAGGTCAACTCATATTTGAAAGTTTGGCCAGTTTAGCCCCCTACAACCAAATTTTTGGGCCAAACTGTTTATCAGGCCTCTCACTACCACTAACTATAAATGTAGTTGACCTTCAAGAAGCGAGCCTATTCTTTTTTTAAATGCCGGCAACGCACTTGCAACCCCTCTGGTATTGTGGGTGTCAATGGGCGGCGGTGATTATTTACCATCAGCTGACCCGCTTGCTCGCTTGCTTTTCTTCTTCCATAAAAAATGTTGTTATCATTTCCACAGTCGATATATGTGTCGCTTAACTTCAAACTCGGATAAATCCATTCTACGTTCTTAGGTGATTTAAAAAACAAAGTGATAATACTTGATAACAATATTAATGGAATTATCCATGAGAACTGTCTAAATAATATAAAGAAACAATAGAAAAGCGGGTGCTACTGTCATTTATTTATTTATTTATTAACTTAGGTTCGCCCACAGCATATATATATACACGTACAGATACAAGATTATAGGTACTAGTACTACGTATAGACGCCAGATTACCGCTTAATTGCTACTTATATAACACTTGTTATGCAAAAAGAAAACAGAAGACAATATAAAGAGAAACGATTTAGATTTTAGGGGAAAAAAAATGAATATAAATAAAAATTAAAAAATAATACTTAATAATAATAATTAAAAAAACAGAGTAATCTGAAGAATGGATTCGACTACGTTCCCTTAATGTGTAGGGAGGCCAAAATTCTTGTTTTGAATTTCGGCTTGGAGTCATTAAAAACATCAGCTTCGGGTACGGACTTATAAAATGAATTTAGGTTGTTACACATCTTAATGAGTGGTGAATTGAGACCTATGTTTGTAAACGTAGTAGGGCGCTGTAGTACTGTGGTTGTGGGATAGCGTGGAATTTTGGGTGGAACTTTTAATAAAATACGCGATAATAGCTCACTGCAATCTATACGGCCGTTCACAAGTTTGTGAAGGAACATAAGACTATGCATAGTTCTTCGTTGACGTAATGAGGTCATCTTGAAAAAGCTCAGACGCTGTTGATAGGGACACCTATGGGATATGTCAGGGGATATAAAAGCAAGGTGTTTGGTGAAGGCTCTTTGGATGCTCTCCAGACGCTGAGAATGTATTGCGTAAAAAGGGTCCCAGACAACGCTGGCATATTCCAACCTGCTGCGCACTAAGGCATTGTATAGGACCATTTTAGTTTTAGTAGACCTGAAACCCTGCGTATTACGCTTAAGAAAACCTAGTAATTAGGCTGACTTATTAACACAACTGTCTACATGTTGCTTAAATGTTAATTTCCTATCCATGATCACTCCGAGATCCCGAATCTCATCAACTTTACTTAGTGACACGTTATTGAATGTATATGATGTTACGCTGGATTGTTTCTTTTTTGTAAATTTAATGTGGAAACATTTTTTGACGTTTAGAGCCATACCATTTTTATTACACCAATTATGTACTCGATTTAAGTCATTTTGAATCGCCACGGAGTCGTTAGGTGACATAATTGTCTTGTAAATCTTTAGATCGTCAGCGAACATTAAAAACTTGCAATTTTTTATTTGATGACCTATATCATTAATAAACAGCGAGAACAAAATGGGTGCTAAATGGGAGCCTTGCGGTACCCCCGAGACTGATACGTATGGTTGTGATGCGTAACCATTCAAAACAACGACCTGTGACCTTTGTTGGAGATAAGATGTGAACCACCTCAGAAGTGATCCGTGCACGCCATTGGCTGCTAGTTTTGACAAAAGTAGTGAGTGACTCACTTTGTCAAAGGCACTGCTAAAATCCGTGTACACCGTATCCACCTTCAGTCGTTTGTCTAGAGATTCAGATATGTGGGACACAAACTGAATCAGATTGCTTTCCACTGAACGACCCGCTTTGAAACCATGTTGGCAGATTGAGATGTTTGAGTCGAAGTGACGTGTGATTATGGGACAGACAAGTGTTTCAAATATTTTAGGAAAACATGACAGTATTGATATTGGACGATAGTTCTTCACGTCTGCAGGATCATCTTTTTTATAGATAGGAACAATTTTAGCCTGTTTCCATACCTCAGGAAATATGCCTTCAACCAATGAACGATTGAAGATGATGCTTAACGGAAATGCCAGTATCTTGCAACAGCGTTTTATAAAACTGTCGCAGTTTACCTCAACTGACGGCGACTTAACTACATTTGAAAAAAAAAATGTCTCACGGATCTATCTGACTTAGAATATTATGATTTTGACGGTTAATTTCTCAAGAACCATGCGGATTTATACAAGTTTTTACACAAATGATAAAATGGTACAAAAAACAGTCTACCCGTGACCATGGACGCTGTAAAGGGTTCGAAACGTCGGGCTTAATAATATCAATATAACGCGATAAAATCCGTAAAAAGTATTTTTATTTCAATGGTATAAACACTTTTTTTTACCCTTTTTTATATCAAAATCTTAAAAATTCTTAAAACTGGATATATCCCAGTTAAGTGACACATGAATGGTCGATGTCATGTATGTTTGTTTATAGGCTTCTTGATGAAGAGTCCATGTATCCCGGCTCGTCTGACGACACATTCCTGGAGCGAGTGATGACGCACTACGGCGCTCCGAACCACACACACTACCTCATCAAGAAGGCGCCCCACGCACGACAGTTTGTGTTGCAACACTTGCAGGTGAGATGGCCCACTGTTATGTAATTTCTCATAATAATAGTCGTGCTTTTTAATCAGCTCATTGGTCTAATAGCCGTAAGTGCGACCACTACGCTGTGCGTCCGATTACGACTGCAAAACAGAGTTATCTATGATCATCCTCCTATCACCATCATCATTAGCCTATATCAATTCACTTCCGGACGTAGGTCTCCCCTATCGTGCGCTATTTCACCCTGTCCTCGGCTTTTCGCATCCGGTTCTACCAGCAGCCTTTCGCAAATCAATATTCCATCTTGCCGGAGGGCGTCCTACACTACGGCCGAGATGCAGACTTCATCCTGCTATAATTACTTAGGGTCAGCGCAGTATGTCTTTTCCTTCCATGCATCTCTTTTAGCCGTAATCTCATCATTCACTTCCTTTGTAGCCATATCATCTCGCACACAGTCCATCCATCGTTTCTTTGGTCTCCCTCTTCCCTTATATCCATCTACATTTATGCTCAACACCTTTCTGGTAACATGGTCTTCACTTTTACGCATCATAATATGTCCATACCACGACAAGCGATTACTGACAGCTTTTCTGTAACCGGTGCCACTTTCAAACCTCCTGTTATGTAGTCATTCCCCACCTTGTCCATTCTGATGGTAACCCCACACATTCCTCGTAGCATTCCCATCTCGGCGACATGCAATTGCCTTTCATGCATTCCTTTCGTAGCCTAACATTCTGACCCATACAAGACGACAGGCCTTATTATGCTCTTGTATAATTTCTTTTTAAGTTTAAGAGGGACTTGGTAGTTGCACGTTTTGCCTGTAACCTGCCGCCATTTCATCCACCCTGCATTAATTCTGTGCTTGACAGTCCGTTCTATTTCCCCATTGCTTTGTACCAGACTTATCTATGATATTATATAAACTTCAAAAATTCTGTAAATTATGTTTTCTTTGAAATTTTCAGCTGCTGCAGTGCTGTATATGATATTTATTTCTGTAAACAGATCTTTATAGACACTTTTACGTTTGTTAATGTTTTGAATGTTTTATGCTAGATAATCTTATTTTGGTTTTCGGGCATAAAATCAATAATTTATTAATGGTAAATATAGTTTAATGACATTAAGCTCCCCCTCTATTATAAACTGAAGACCTCTGAGAAGAATCACCGAAGCAAACTCAGAGAATTATAGTCTCTTTTAACACATTAAACGCCATGGGGGACAACATATGGGCCTCACTTAAGTAGTCGATAGAGCCAGGTCAAAAATAACAAGTTTATAAAATTTCATGTATAAGTTTTTATTGTTTGAAGGGTTATAAAATGTGGTAAATAACCTGTAAAACATCGAATAAATATAATTTGTGACTTAATTTATCTAAAACACTAGTGTCACTCATTAGTTGTCCCCCGTGGCGTACGCGGTAAATAATTCGCATGTCCGTTAGCGGGGGCCGCGGGGGTCAGGGTGTCGGCTATCCACACTATATAAACCATTTCTTTGTTTTGAGTGTTTCCTACAAGCTATATTCATTCAACGTGCCAGACCGTCTCGTGCTCATCATTCGAGGTTTTCTGTCGAATCGCACCTTTCGCTATCGTATAGAGGGCGGCACACTCTCGTCCCCTCATCCTATCCGAGCCGGAGTCCCTCAGGGCTCCGTGCTCTCCCCTCTCCTTTTCACGCTGTACACCAGCGATATTCCAAAAAGATCCAAGTCGCAGTTGGCTCTATTCGCTGACGACACGGCTATATATTATTCCGGCATCAGCCTAACAAACATCACCAAAATTCTCCAATCCTCAGTCAATGCCCTAGGGAATTGGTTCAGGAAATGGAGAATAGAGGTGAATCCCTCCAAGAGCGCGGCGGTTCTCTTTCACAAGAGTTCCGACCTCTCCGCTCAAGCCCAACCCATCTCCCTCTTCGGCCAACAGATCCCTTGGGAAAAGAAAGCCAAATACCTGGGCGTGGTTCTAGATTACCGACTTACGTTCCGAGAGCACATAAAAACGGTGCGTTCGCGCGCCGCTTTTGCTCTAGGACGTCTACATAGCATGCTCAATGCACGCAGTAAACTCTCCCTCAAATACAAGGTGAGAATTTACGTGATGTGTATTCGCCCCATCATGACCTATGCAAGTGTCGTATTCGCTCACATAGAAAGTCCCGCTATCCATAGGATGCAGACCCTCCAAAACCGATTCATGCGCAAAGCCACGGGTGCCCCTTGGTACGTGCGCAATAGGGACCTTCACTTAGACTTAAAACTGCCTACCATCAAGCAGTTTATGAAACGCGCCTCTAAGCGCTATTTCGATTTGGCCCCCCTTCACCCTAATCCCTTTGTGGTCAGTAGCGTAGACTACAAACCCACTCAGATAAGTAGAGTGCGCCGCCCAAGGCACGCACTCACTTACCCTGACGACCAAATCACCCTAGCGCAGGAGTCAAACAGAGTGACTAGCACTCTCAAAACACACGCACAAAAACGCCGCCCGATATACCGTCCTCGCCGGCGAGGCCCGTCGCGAAGACCCCTTAACGGTAATCCTCCCCGTCCCTTGCTCGAGCCGGCCCGTGCCGAGCCAGTAGCTTTAAATTCGCCCCTAAATAATTTAAACCCAGATCCAGCCGTCGCTAGCTGCCCCCCCAGCAACGCCCTAAGCCGAGGTCCGAGTCCCGCAGGGGACACCCTTAGCTGTGTTGCTTAGTTTATAAGTTGCCCCTGGCTGGAGGCATTTGGTGCCCCGCCACCTAGTCCGGTTAAGTTTTTAAAGCTCCCTCGAGCTAAAAACTATGTCCGTCATAATAAACTTGAGTGTTTCCATAAAATTCATTAAATTTATTTACTTACTAAGACATCATTGATCTCAATCTGAAGTCTTATTTATTTGTTTTCTAGTTGTTAATAACTTTCAATAAAACGTCTCGTTTTTTATTTACACATGTGGTTTCACTTATCAAACTACTCCCGAATGAGTAAAACTACTTATATTACTGTATTTATACTAATTTATAGTAGAACCTTAATATTTTAGCTAGTTATGTTTAAAAAGCACAATCCACATAAAATAATAATACACGATCTCATATTGAAATTCTTGTCCCATTACATGCTGTGACATTATATGACATATTTTTCTAAGTAATATTTTTTTCTAAAAACCAAGTGCATATCATTTGTCTACAGGGCCGTGGGGGTCACGTCTAATACATATTTGCTTCACATTTATGCCCGACGGCTCAAACGAAACGCTTAAAGTCGCCTCTAGCTCGCGGTCACATGGTGTCCCCCGCGGCTCTAACGGAACAATCGCATGTCGACTACATGGTGTCCCCCATGGCCCAATCAGAAAAACTCAAAAATCAAGGCGGCGTTTAACGTGTTAAAGTCCAGACATAGTAACAACGTTCTATACCTTGACCATAACATGTGCAAAAATAAATATGATTTAGGTATCTGGTTGTAATATAAGAACATTTATGTCATGAATTAACACGTTTTGAATTGTTTTAGGGCACCAACCCAGTATTATACGATGTGACTGGTTGGGTCAAGGCAAGTCGTGAAAACCCTGTCACTAAGAAGTCTTTGACGTTACTGCAAGAAAGCCAAAAGTAAGTATTAAACCTTCTTTTCTTCGAAGATCTAAACAAACTATATGGCATAATTACAACAAGCAGGAATCAGCTCCCGGCCCAGGTTTTCCTGAGAGACTAGCATGGGGTTCTTCAAGCAGGGCGTGAAAAGATTTTTACAACGAAATAAGACGCATATTTTGCCAACGATATATTTTTACTCCTTGTCAAGTTGTCACGCAAGTTTTAACTTATTTTTTCTCTTTATAAATATACGTTGACTTAACAATATATAAAAAAAGCAAATAGACAGCTGCATTTAATGCCAATGAGGGCATCTCGTTTTCGCTTATGTATTTTGTCCATAAGATGATACGGGATGGCATGTTTAATAGTTATAAAAATGAGACTTTTCACAGTACGAGGGTAATATTTAGATGTATTTTCAGTGAAGAAATCGGTCGGCTGTCATCGTGGGCGCGCGGTGCTTGCGGTATCAGCGCGTGGTCGGCTGCTGTCGGAGACTCCTCCACACTACGACGAGCCAGCTCTATACGAAGAACGCTCACCTCTGGTTAGTTATACGATTTATTGATTTCTGACACTTAAGCGAATATTAGAAATTTCAATTAAACTACTTTTTACCCGTGATCATGGACGCTTTAAAAGGGTCCGGAACGTCGGATTAATAATATTAATATAACGCGATAAAATCCAGTCTTAGTTTAAAATTGTTACTTATATCTTTTGCAGTACTATGAGTGCACGTCAAGTGAATTTTATTGCAGATAAATTTCAGTGCATTAATATAAGGATCAAATACAAAATATGCACGAACTAATTACGGCAAAAAAACAATACTGGTTGAAGGAGCACAACTGTTTAATGATTTACCGGAGTAATTGAAGAGATGTGAGAGTATTGAGATATTTAAATCTAAACTCAGAAAATATATATGTACCCAGTGACGTCACCAACACACCAGATGCAATTTCTATTATACTTAATTAAGTAAACTTTGTATCTCATTTTAAGTGAACTGTAATTATGTTCTTATGAGAAATAAATTCTTTAAACCTAATATGCACGCGCACTCGAAATTTTGGCACTCGCGATCTATAGGACTCCGCAGTGGTCGATTATAGCCTATCGTGGTGGACTGTAGCCTAATCCCGCTCATTTTGAGACGAGACCCGTGCCCAGCAGCAGAACAGTGTATGTGTAAGAATTGACTGACAATCTATACCATCTTTCATCGTCATCAACCATGATGATGACAGATGGTATAGATTTTCAGTCAATTAACTAAAAGAAAGAAGAAATAAATATTTTATTGCCATAAAAAACAGCGAACATACTACATACAAAGAAGAAAAAAAAAACAAAATAAATGAAGGTTGGCTGTTGCTCATCGCAATAAGATCCCCACTCAGCATGATGCGGCAGCGCATTAAATCGCTTCAGCGCTGATTTTCAGTGGGGCCTAAATGACGTGTGACGTCACTCAGCGGAGATATCATGATATATTTTATCTGCAGGCACAGCCGGTATGAAGCGGCGTTCTACAGCTCTTCAGGCTAAGTTCGTAGCTGACGGCATAGTGGATACCTTACGTCGTTGCGGTACTGCGGGCGTACACTTCGTTTGTTGTATGCTCACCAACCAGCCCACTGACGTGGCGGATGACGTCAACGTGCCGCTGCTACGGTCACAGGTAAGAGCCCTCTGCATACTCAAAGTCAAAGTAAAATATTTTATTTCAAATAGACCATTAGAATAGCACTTTTGAAAAGTCAAAACTGGCACGGTTCCAAAAAGTGGGTCTTATGGAAAAGAATCGGCAATAAACGCCATAGACAGTCTTTTAAGAAAGATAAACACATTTATTCGGACAAGGTCCGTACAACACACAGTTAAAATAAGGAAAGAACATATGAAAGCCACAAGGATCACTATATTATGTGTTGTCGGCATGCTTCTCCCGAATGGGTTGCCAGCTCAGCATTACAGTGATTACAGTGTTTCATAGTGTTCCACTCCCCTACCCCCCACCACTGGATATAAAGATGTATCCACACCGCACTTACTTTTTGTGGAGCAATGTTTTCAAGTGTTAGTGGGCAACATTCGATAACAAAAAAATATTTGTTGTTAGTATGTGTTAGGTAAAGTTGCGTCAACATGTGGTAACTATCTATACTATATTAATTATTGTTACCTGCAGTAGTTCGTGAACATAATAATATGTTTTGAAATAAAACTACTTTTTACGGATTTTATCGCGTATATGTATTGATATTATTAATCCCGACGTTTCAGTCTACCCGTGACCATGGACGCTGTAAAGGGTCCGAAACCTCGGGATTAATAATATCAATATACGCGATAAAATCCGTAAAAAGTAGTTTTATATAATATTCGCGTAAATGTCAGAAATCAATAATAATATGTTGTGCAACTCGCTGGTTACTATTTGTTACTTTATGTTATTGAGCGGTCATTCAACAAGCAGTCGCAAAAGTTGAAGAATGTTACATAATGTTATCGTGTTGCATTCTGTTGCTCCACAAAAAGTAACTGCAGTGTGGATGCACCTTTATGAACAAGTTATAATACGTAGCTAGGAAATACAAGAGCGTTTCAAGTTACTTTATTTTATATTGTATGGATTGCCTCATTAACCTAGTGGTCGTAAGAGCGACTGCTACGCTATATGGCTTGGGTTCAATTCCCAAGTCGAGAAAAGTGTAATTGGGTTTTTCTATGTAATTCGCAGCAGCAGCAGCAATCGCCATTATGGATTTGTGCCTCGTTAATAGCAATAGGCTCGTCTTCTATTACATTGGACCTAAACATACCGGCTAACTGTCGAGTAGACTTTAGGACAATGCTGCCTTACCTTTCGGGGAATACAGGCGTAATGTAGGTATGTTCACATGGTACGGCGAGATTTCAGAACAGAGGTTGCACCGATATCGCTGTTCCTTTGCAATATGACGTATGTAACGAGGATAACTGTCAAAAGAAACAGGACCTTATTGTAATAATAATATGATTGTATTTTTTTTTATCAGTTCCGTGGCTTCCAACTGCTTGACGCAGCGAGACTGTACAAACAAGGCTTCCCCGAACACATGCCGCTTTCAGAGTTCGCGCGCCGGTGAGACTCTTTTCTGTATACATCTGTACATCTATACATCTGTTCATCTGTATATCTGTACGTCTATACATCTATAAATATGTATAAAATTTAATTGCTAACTAAAACTCAAAAACGGTTGAGCGATTTTGAGTGAGTGATAATAACGGGGGCCTAGTGCGGGTTGGCAGACTAACACACCGTCGAGAAAAATTTCCAGGTTTCCTCACGATGTTTTTTTTCCTTCACCGTTTAAGCAAGTCATGACTAATTATTAATACGCACATGAATTCGAAAAGTCAGAGGTGTCGAACTCGAGACTTTCGAGTTTTTCACTCAGCTATATTTTAATAAAATTAATGATTACATATACCTGTCTAATACATAATGATTCCAATCTCTATCTATTTTGAAGTCGGCTCCTAGTCTAACGCGTTGCATGCCACACTAATCCAATATTTTCAACACCAGGTATCGCCTGCTAGCCACAGCCGAAAGCGAAGAATCCGACACGGTTCAGCAGCCGACACTGTCCGACCGACAGATCGTGGACGACATGCTGCTGACCCTCGACCTCGACGTCACCAGCTACAGACTTGGTCTTACCCAGGTAAGTTTAGATTAAAATTTAAAACTAGGATTTATTTGATGGTTTTCAGGTTTTTTTTTATAGTGAGTCTACACGTGACTATTTTTTGATGTTTCTAAAATGTGTTTGTGTATTGAAATATTTGTAATGATCGTCTTGGTTTTACGGATATCTCCTTAAATCTACCCGAAATTTATTGGAATGCTAACGTTATTTTATTTAAAAGCCGAAGTGTTTAATCCTATTATAGGTAAAAAAAGATAAAAACTATTGTAGGTAATATTAAGTAGTTTTTAACATTGAAATAGGTAAATGTCAAGGAATTTTCTAAAAACCTCCTAAGTAATATAACAATTTTATAAATAGTTATATTTTCGAACCGTTTGGGGTCGAAACGCTGGGGCCATGGGGACCGAGTGCCCTGTCACTCTTTAAAGATATTGCCAAACGTCTAAACGACACTTCACGTGACCCAAAGGCTGGCCTCTGCTTCGGCCAGAGACTAAGCATTGCCATTCAACGTGGCAATGCAGCCAGCCTCTTGGGTACGCTACCAGACGATGGCGATGCGGATGAGTTTTTTGATGCAATTTTTTAGTCTAGTTTTAGTTTAGTTTACCCTGTAGTTTTTTGTTTATCTTTTTTTAATTATAGTTTGTTAGTAAGTAGTGTAGATAAGTTTATATATAAATTATAAACAAAAATAAACTCCAGGCAACTGATCAAAATTATTAAAGATCTAGTATATTAAAAAAAAAAAGTATTGCTTATTATAACGAAATCGTTATATGCAGAATATTTTTCATTTAAACCTATGTTGTTTCCATTATCTATGCTTTACATTATGCATTTACTACAAGTCAATTTGCGGTCAGACGTGAAAGTAATTGGAACTATTAGCGTTATGTTTAAATAAACATAATTACGAAGCAGTGCATAAAAAGGTAAGTGCAATTCATGAATAATTCAACTTATTTTATATAATAACTTACTTCCTCGACTCGACAACTTAAAAAGATGCTTTATCTCCGGCACTAAAGCCCATTTTGCCTTGTTTTTATTTTAATGTTAATAACTTCGTAAAAAAATGCATCTTAATTATTATAATAAAATTAAAAATTCTGCAACTAATTGGCCATTTTGATAACATTATTTATACACTTATTGTTGTTACATAATGAAGCTAGTGTAAAAAGTTTTAATAGGTATAAAACTTTTTGTTTACATGTGTTATGCCTATTTATCTAAATCGCAAGCAAAAGTATGTGCTAACATTATTGTGTTCTGGTTTGAAGGACAATTTTATTTAGCTAGTGAAATTACTGCGGCACATGAGACATAAAAATTGAAGTCAAACTTTACCAACGCGCGAGTGATACTAGTGGTTATCTTTTTGGCATTTTTCATGCTAAGACTTTAAAGTTATTTAGAAAAGGAAAAATTCGACCGCGGGCAGGATTCGAACCTGCGTCTTCTGGTTAGGTACACCAGACGCTATGACCACAAAGGTATAAGGGTAAGGATAGGTGTTACTGACGTCACCATGAAGACGTAAATTCAGTATGTGAAGGAAAAATTCGACATGACGGGTAGGTATCGCGGTGGCTTAGTGGTCATAGCGTCTGGTGTACCTAACCAGAAGACGCAGGTTCGAATCCTGCCCGCGGTCGAATTTTTCAGGCGGCCCATATGCTCATTTGTCATATTATCACAATAACGAAAATGTTCTTTGACTATCTATACTGACACATTTTTAGGTTCAGCTAGTGATGCAAGTAACCACCTGATCAAGAAACTGATATTTTTTTGAGGTTGAAAGGTAGACTCCGTTTTCTCCCAATTATTTGGTCTAGTTCATCTTCTGTTAATTACTTAAATTAAAATAACTTAAACGTCTGGACAAGTATTTTGAAAGCTTTAACTAGTGAAACTCATGTTTTTCAAAATCTTTTTAATTTTAATATTGCATTATTACTGCACTTTCTTTACTTTCAAAGTTAATTGAATTAATATTTGGAACGTCTGGACAGCATAATAGCATATTTTAAAGAGACATCTACTAACTAAATAATATAATATACATAATTATATTATATGTATTATAAATTTAAAAGAAGTAGGGCATAGTGGAAATAATTCCATTCAAATTGGAGCTGCACGACTGGGAAGTACCTAAGCCTACTTAACCCCTAAATCAAAGTGAAATAACACTGTTTTGAGCTGTGCTATATTCCTTACGGTGAGCAAAGTTGCCAGTGCTCCGCGAGGAAACGTGTTTGCCCATGGCATGCCGGGGCCTATGGTTCTATATTCATATTCGAACTTCATGGCAGACGAACACGTCTCATCACCCATCATCGCATCGCATCAAGCGCAACTTTGAACACTGAGACAGATGTACTACGTGCATAATTTATCGCGGGGCGCGTAGGCAGGCATAGATCAAACTATATACAAAACATATACAGTCGGGGGCGGCATTTTTATGGTTTTGCCTCACCTCGAAAAAATTCTAGACCCGGCAATGAGTGACATACCTACTCGTATATAACCTTATTCTAAGGATAGATCGATTTATTTGATAGATAGATATTATTGTTTTGATAAGTGCGGCCTTTAGTTTCTACCTACCCCTGTCGGAAAAAAGCGTGAGTGTATGTATGTATAATATGAGAAAGTCCAATAGAACGCCATAGTCATATTTGACTAAGCCTCTAATTAAAAGGTAAAAAAAAAGATCGTTGATTTTGTTTGACAAATAAAAAAATTGGTTTCCGTGTGAGTGAGAGCGAACAGATCCATTAGTGTAATAGTGCCACTTTTACTCCAACGTTACCATCTAATCATAGTACTTTAATGGTAATACTCCTCTGATTTATAGTCATGTAACACCCGCGTGTTTGTCTATGGGAATTTAATGGTATGATGTACCGACACTCATTTCTCTTTCGAGTTGATAACTTAATTTGGTTTTGGTGGTAGAGGCACTTAAAAATGGAATCAGCGCATTTTTTTTTATATCGTGTATTAATTAATACCTCTTTTACTCGCTACGCTACACAAAGGAGGTTATAATGTATTTATCAGTCTATGTTTGTATTTATGTATGTTTGTTACTTTGTGGCACTGTTGAGACCAAACGCGTGGGCTGGCTCCAAATCGAATAATTCTTACGACAACCGATTTGTCTTATGGCCAGTTTCAATAACGAATCTATCAGTAGATTTCCTTAATAAGGATAGGATTTTGACATAACGTCCATACAAGTAATGTCAAAATCCTATCTCTAGTAAGCTAATCTACCGACGGATTTGATATTGAAAACGGCCGTTAATCTCAGTGTTAATCGCGAATCTATTCTAATTTAGAACATAGCGACTAAGAGTCGGGACCCGTTATTGGGAACCATGCATTGGACTGCCAAGTCAAAGTTCTCGAGTTCGATTCCAAGGCACGCATCTTTGACTTTTCGAATTCATGTGCGTAATTAATTATCACTCTCTTAAACAGTGAAGGAAATCATCGTGAGGAAACCTGCATGCCTAGAGATTTCTCGACGGTGTGTAAAGTCATACCAACCCGCACTAGGCCAGCGTGGTGGACTATAGCCTAATCTATCTCAATCTGAGAGGAGACCCGTGCCCAGCACAGTATATGGGTTGATGATGATAACGTAGTTGCCTACATTCTTCATATTAACAGTACTGTTTTGATAACCTCAGATCAATTGGCACGGTACAAATTCTATCTGTTATTTGACAAGCGTGCGCCGGCGCTCGTGAAAGCTTCATTTGCGCAACTGTTATCTTGTGATTTAACTATTGCGGACACCTAAAAGTGAACGTTTGACATCTATATTGGACTTGGATACGATTTCTTGGTACTTGAGTACCTGAAGGTATAATACTCTGCTTATAAGATTAATTCTGAGTCGAGTGTTATCGGCTAAGTCATTTCAATTCAATCGTGGCGGTTCGTAGGATCTACTTTTTAGTTTAGGTCGAAATAGTCTATATTCAATAATAATTTGTTGCAGATAATTGTCTTATTATAATTCATAATTCTCCGAGTCTTTTCCCAACTATCTTGGGATCGTTTACCAGTCTAACCAGATGCGGCTGAATATCACTATTTTACTCTGTAGCCCATTTTCTGGGCAATACCGATATCCTAAAGATAGACTGACAGCCGGGACCGACGGCTTTACGTGCTCTCCGAGGGGTCTCGATGGGTTAAGAATGATCACCCATCCAAAGGCTGACCGCGAATAGCGCAGCTTAACCTTGCAGATCGGTTGATCAGCGTTGTTATAACTCAGTGATGAGTCCCTCAATTGTTTAATTAAATTTAATATTTATTTAATTCTACAAAAAATATTAATGAAATGCTCAATACATATACATACATATACAATATTTTAATACAATTCCTATACACTGTATCTAATTATAATACCTCACCTCATTTTCAACCAATGATAAACAAAACAAAATAAGCATGTAAGTAACCGATTCCAATTTTAAAATCCTCGAGACACCGGTCGTTACGTAAAAACGCATAACAGTTTTGTTGCATCACTTGTCATACTTCCGAACATGTTCCGAATTGGCTCTCTGTGTCGAAGCGGCGGCCTTCTTTCACTCTTACCTTTTGCCTTTGTGCGATCAGTGGCATGTGGAACGGTTTTGGCCTACTTATCAAGTTTTGTTTATTTATTATCTGTAGCTGTTACCTCAGCCTTTGCGATTTCACAACATTCGATTTTTAAATTATGTATGTGGTTTGAAGTGGACGTACAGGACATCAGCAAGGGGATTTGAATCTCTTTTAAAAAAAATCTAATTGACCACAGTAAACGAAATGGTGGCGAATGCTGTCACTGGGTCAAATAAGTTTGTTGCACTGTAATTGCCCTTGCAAACGTTGAATGAAATTTTTAAAAATCGGCCTTTATTTAACGAGGTTTTATTCCATTTTGGATTTTCAAAAAATAATAGCTTTTAGAAATTTTTGTAAGATTGCGCGATCAATATACAGTTCAATGTAATCGGGCAGTTAAGCATTCCAAATTAAAATAATATGTTCCGTGAGTGACATAATGACATTTTTATTACGTCTGTTGGTTCATAAAAACATTTTAAACAGTTATGATAATTATAATAAAAACACATGAACACAATATTTTACGAGATATTGCTAGTTATACAATCATTATCTCTCAATTTTACTTGGTTTTGCGCACGACTCCGTCCGCGTAATGTAGGTTAATTGTGAAGATGTATTAACAACCCTTTCACTGTTTGATCCCGATGAAAATTACCTATCATAAAATATTCACACATACACTTGTTTCTTCAAATTAAATTAGTAGAAAGTGTATGAAAAAAATATTCATCATTTAAATAGTATTTAAAAATAAACTTAAAAATGTAACACCTTAAAAAAATAACAAACTATAAAAAATTAAACATCTGTACTTATTAGTTTAGCTCACCATCTGTAGAAATGCGTAGTCCACATTTAAAAAATAAATAAATTTGAATTGCTCGCTAGTACTTTAAAAAATCGCTGTCGAACGGAAATGTCAACCTTAATTTTTTTACAATGCATTTCCTTTTTTTTTAAAACCGGAAACAAGTTTATTTCTTTATAGTATTCGGATGGTAACATAACAAACTGTAGTAACTATAAAAAAAGCATATATTTATTATTTTACGTGGTGTTAATTGAAAGAAACTTACAAAACTTGTTTTCTTTAATTAGATCTACAGATATAATAGTAAATATGTATTTATTTATGGCAACCGTGTAAAAGGTTTATTGTGTAAATCTCGTTTAGGTAGATACTTATATAAAGTTGAAAGGGTCTTGGCGAAAGGCGTTAATATTTTCTATTAAGTATTTGAAAGAAGTATTGGTTTCCTGTGTTAATACCGTTATTCGCTTGCTTATCGTTTTAGCTAAAATAAAAATAAAAAAACAGAAAAGAAGTGGCGGTACTTCAAAATACACGTTGTTGTTTATATTTCGAAGTTGGCAATAAAATATAATTTAAGGTGATTACGTCGGCATAACCTGCCAATTTTTTTTTTTATATTTTATTTCTCGCCAAAATGAAAGTGATAAGGCGTTAATATTTTCTATTAAGTATTTGAAAGAAGTATTGGTTTCCTGTGTTAATACCGTTATTCGCTTGCTTATCGTTTTAGCTAAAATAAAAAAAAAAAAAAACAAAAAAGAAATGGCGGTACTTCAAAATACACGTTGTTGTTTATATTTCGAAGTTGGCAATAAAATATAATTTAAGGTGATTACGTCGGCATAACCTGTCAATTTTTTTTTATATTTTTTTTCTCGCCAAAATGAAAGTGATAACGTGTAACTCAGTCTATTATATTATCTATTCCGTGATATAACTTAGAATAATGTTTTTTTTTTGGGGGTGAAAGTGCTAAAATGTGAATTTTTGTCTGAACTTTCTGGAGCAATATTTGATCGAAGGGACAGTTTTGACTTTCATTATGTACGTGTCATATAATTAATGTCACTCAATGGAGATAACAATAGACCATACAATACTTTTATTAAATTAAACACTAGTCCTATTCGGAATGACAGGCGTTTGTAAAAGTCGTAATAGTATTACTTTCGTTTTGATAAATAAACTAGTCGTTTAGTCATTTAGTTTTTAAATTACACGGTTTATTGATTACAATCATGACAGGCTTTATCTTAACACTAAACTGTCAAAGATAAATCTTGATGTAATGTCAAATAGTAACTAATTATAGATAAACTTGCCTATTTTGTTTTTAAAACCACATCATATTATTAATAAGGTTCAAAATGACTAGTTAGAGCTGTATAGATGCGCGACATTTACGCGAATATTATACATTGAAATAAAACTACTTTGTACGGATTTTATCGCGTTATATTATTACTGCGTCTATGGAGCGTCCATGGTCATGGGTACCCGTGACCATGGACGCTGTAAAGGGTCCGAAACGTCGGGATTAATAATATCAATATAACGCGATAAAATCCGTAAAAAGTAGTTTTATTTCAATAAGTTGGTAGCGTTATAGTCAAGCTTAGAACAGCGTATTAGTAGTTCACTACACAAAAAAAAACATAGTGGTCGTAAGTGCGACTACTTCGCTAGAGGTCCCGGGTTCAATTCCCAGGTCGAGCAGAGTCAATGGAATTTTCTAGAAATTCCTAGTATCAGCTCGAAGTCCGGATTTTGTGCTCGGTTAACAGCAATAGGCCACTATTACATGGGACTTAAACATACCGGCGAACTTTCGGGCCTCACCCTTCGGGGAATACAGCATATTGTTGTAAGTACAAGTAATGCTGGTTTAATGTTAAAGTAAACAGAATTTACAAACTAGGGCTTTCTCGTCCCTCACGAACATACAATTTCAATTTTCCCCTAATCGCAGCAATCAAAATCTCCCTGCCTACAATTGCAACTGTGTTGCTGTTAATCTCTCTAATTTACTCACGTGAAGGAAAATACCATGCCCAGTATATCTTGAACTCCGGTGAAATTCGACACTAAATACAAATGATTCGAATTTGACAGATTTTTGACATTTACCTATGCAATCAGCGCTCCTATGAAGTGTCAAAATGTAATGGACGGTGTATACCAAAATTGGAGAGGTTTTTTTCTCCCATCCTCTAAGTTCAAGAAAGCATGAATAGTTACGTATATTTTTTTTCCTTAGTTGTTATACAATCGGTGAAGTATTAAACTATTTTAGACTCTATCTCTCAAGCTGAAAGGTGAATGTTGCATTTCTTTGATACCCAGTGATTAGGTTTAACCGGTATATTTCTGAATGGCGCAAATAATAGACGTGATTACAGTGTAATTTACAAATTTCTGTAAATATTTTCTCTATTATTTGGAAGGTAATAGGATTGGATTACCGTTAACAATACAGGTGGGCAATGTTAGCCAAATAATAAACTAAAATATGCAAAGAATTCTTACTTGACCCGTTTGTTATAAATAACTGTCTAATTTATTATATTCATATATATAATCGTAGTATATACCTAGTCGTACATTTTTGTTCAAGAAGTTCTGTTATAGTTTCTACTGTTACTTGCTTACCTATAAATAATAATGTTTCTGCACACACATATTTTAATATCGACAGTAAACCTACCTACGTACAATCTCCCAAGTGGTAGATATATTAAAGGCCTACGCAGAACGGGACGGCATGACAAGGGATTTAAATTTTTACCATTGGACATTAAAACGTATCGATATAACAATACGAAATAAATTGCTATGCTTTAAAATGATGCTGTGGCATCGAAAAATCCCTTTCAATGTCACGGCATTTATTTCAATTAAAGCAATTTAGGTCGTATTGCTATATTGATACGTTTTAATATCCATTGGTAAAAATTTAAATCCCTTGCCATGCCGTCCCGTTCTGCGTAGGCCTTTATTGCATGTTTTGTTACCTTCAGGCCGCCACCTTAAACTATCGTTAAATTTTAAAAAACAAGTCTAAGATATCAAATTGTACTTTACATATTAAGTAGAGATTTCTTAAGTAGAACTCATTCTACACAATTTGAAACTTTAAAAAGTCTGTAAAATTTTGAAATAAAACTACTTTTTACGGATTTTATCGCGTATATTGATATTATTAATCCCAATCATACTATAACTATACATATATTAATATCAATATACGCGATAAAATCCGTAAAAAGTAGTTTTATTTCAATGTATAATATTCGCGTAAATGTCAGAAATCAATCTGTAAAATTTGTCTTTTGTAGTTATGATAAATTATATATATTTCTGTAAATAGATCTTTTATAGACACTTTTACAAGTCAATGTTAAATTAATATTAGATGGCGCCGGCATTTCCTAACTCCCGGCCTCTGAGAAGAAACACAACTCGGAGAACCATTATTTAATTCTATTTTAATGGCATTAAAGACCATATTCGTGAAGTGTGTGCAGTTTAATTTAGCAGTTAGGTATATGAAGCCAAGCGTGATATATGAGCATAATTTGCTTACTTTTTTTAGATTGTGTTTTATTTTTAGTGTCTCATCGAAAATTTATGGAATGTGTAATTTTCTCATAAAGTTACTCGGAGTAATTAATGTTCATCAGTCAGTTAGCACGATGAAAGCACACAAGGGATTTGTCGACTTAATAATATGACATGATAAGTGTATACGGGTTATGTTAGCTGCAATACTTTCTTTTTTAAACAAATTTACCTCTTTTTATTATACCTACGAGCACCCCGATCCGGCTACGCACGGGTATGTTCATTTAACCCCCTTAGGGCAGAAATTTCCAAAAGTCTTTCCGGAGTGGATGCTAACAACATAGACAAGGGATTTGTCGACTTAATAATGTGACATGATAAGTGTATACGGGTTATGTTAGCTGCAATTACTTTCTTTTTTAAACAAATTTATCTCTTTTTATTATACCTACGAGCACCCCGATCCGGCTACGCACGGATATGTTCATTTAACCCCCTTAGGGGAGAGATTTCCAAAAGTCTTTCCGGAGTGGATGCTTACAACATATCAACTGCCATTTTAATGCTTGTAACCCGCGGGTCTGCGTTAATGGAATCAGTCAGTCCTTCAGGACAACTAACTCAATATTAATACATGTTATATTTAACTAGTAGAGGTAAAGATCTAGGTATACATATAGTATTCTTCGTTCTACACACGCTGGCAGGTGAAGCTACCCAAAACTGTCAAATTTTCCCAAAAGCCAGCACATAGAGCTATTCCAATCTGTCAAATTTCTTTGATAGATTTTCAATTTTAATACAAAATTATAAGTTTCATATTCAATTGGGGAAATTTCACGGTTTTTTTTGCCAAATTAACATCCAACTCATCCGATATAGCTAGTTACTATCATATCGTGCAACTCTCGCCTACCCAACACCATTTAAAACTATTCATCGCAAATATAATGGTAAGTACATACTCAGTTATACCTACTACTTTGTTTTTGCAATTTATTGTAGAAAGTCACATAAAATTTTACGCGGGTTTTAGTATACCTCGCTTAGAAATCTAACACCCACAGTAGGAATATTATAGTTTCTGGTTTCAAACAGTATAGGTAGAATCAGTTTATCCTTAGGATATTGATGTTGGTCTCTGGACCTCGGAGATCACGTTAAGGCCTAATCATCATCAAATTGTATCAAGAGGCATACTTAGCGGGAGTAATTCCACTCAAATTAGAGCTGCCCGACTGGGAAAGTACCTCCGCCTTGCAGAAAACCGAAGTGAAATAACACCGCTTTGAGCTGTGTTTTGTTCCTTACGGCGAGCTAGGTTGCCAATACTCCGCGAGGAAACGCTGTTTTGGCAGTGGGGGACTTTGACCATAACTATTTCTCTTTCGTTTTACAGGGTCGGCAACGCGCAATTGATACCCCTGGTATTGCAAGCGTCTATAGGCTACGGTAACCGCTTAGGTAGGCCGTATACTTGTTTGCCACCTTAGTGGTATATAAAAACATCTTCACCTTTCACGAGTAACTAAGACGTATCAGATTGCTTTCAAAGACAAAAAAAAAGCTATAACAATTCAATTTCGAATAAAAACTACGTGGAACATCGTAGAATATCGTGAATCAATTTACTATGTAAAAAAAAACTTGCTTGTTAGAAGACCTCGCTGAGTAAAAGTTTGTAAATAGTTGTAAAGAAGTCAGCGGACTGGAAAAATGATGTAAGAGTTAATTAAAAATAAGAAACAATTTGTTGTGAATGTAGATTTTTTTTGAAAAGCGATTATAAAAAAGTAAACGGTGCCTAATGATAATTGGATTTGTTGAGTTTAGGTGGTAAAAGCGATAAATAGCTAGAGTATTTTGTCAACATCGTCTGTTTCTTTCTCCGAGCCTTATCCCAACTACATATCTTGGGGTCGTTTTCCAGTCTAACCAGATACGTCTGAATATCAGTATTTTACACGAAGCGACTGCCATCAGACCTTCGCGATCCAATCTTGGCTTTTTGGGCTTCTGACTACCACTAACGATTGTCATAGGTGTTCGTACGACAACCGGGACCGACGGCTTTTCGTGCTCCGAGACACGGAGGGGTCTCGATGTGTTGAGAATGCTCAATCATCCACAGACTGACCGCGACTAGCGCAGCTTAACCTTGCAGATCGGTTGATCAGCTTAGTTATTACTTAACCACGAGCCGTTCCTCATTTTCTCATCATCATCATCAACCCATATACTGTCCCACTGCTGGGCACGGGTTTCCTCTCAATATGAGAGGGATTAGGCTCTAGTACACCACGCAGGCCTACCGCGAATTGGCAGACTTAACACACCGTCGAGAAACTCTCGAAGGTATGCAGTATAGAATTAGAACGTTCCTAAAAATTTTACGACTACATCGCTGCCTTTCGTCACAGATTAAATAATAGTTTTTACCACCTTAAAAAAACTACCAAACCTTTTTGCTGCCATGAAATAATATTCGTTGTTATACTTTCACTTTATAAATGAATTTGGCACTTGTAACTTAGTTTAATAATGATATCATCATTCACTATTACGTTCTTGTCTATTGTATTCATTTGTCGTGTCCATTTGAAATTAAATAGCTTATAGATAGTTATCAACAGTGTTAGCTTACTGATAAGACCATTGGACTGTCAAGTCAAAGCTCTCGAGTACGAATCGAAGGCACTTCTGACTTTTCAAAACCATGTGGATGTTTTAAATAAATGTTTTATTTTTTTTTTCTTTCTTTTTTCTTCTTTTCCATGTGCGTATTAATTATCACTCGCTTAAAAACGTTGAAGGAGAACATCGTGAGGAAACCTGCATGCTTTATAGATTTTATCGACGGCGTCTGAAGTTTTCCAACCCGCACTAGGCCAGCGTGGTGGACTATAGCCTAATCCCTCTCATTCTTAGAGGAGACCCGTGCCCAGCAGTGAGTCAGTATATCGGTTGAAGATGTTGGTAGATACTCATACAATTCTACAGAAGTTGTTCCATATTATGGTTAGATACATACATTTCTGTCCACCATTAGTTCTGAAGATACCAAAAAATACTTAAAGTCAGTTTTTTTATCCTAAAAACTCAATTTACATGAAATTCCGTGAACATAGTCTTTAACTTCAACGAATTATTACCATAATCCAACCGTTATCGTCCTACAGGGTGCAAGGTGCTATCTTCTGTCTTTCTTCCTTCTTATCCTCCGTCCATTTTTCACGATACAAGGCTATTTTGGGTCAACACTTCTGGAAGAAGTCAAGCTCATCCCGTCATCGCAGTCTAGACCTGCCGAGCTGACGAACCTTGTTGGTACTTCGTTTAGTTAATTTTACATACGGCAGACGTGTCCAACCCAGTTCCATTTCAATCTCAGAGCTTTTGGCCTATGCCAGTGATCTGGGTTTTGGAGCTCAGTGCGCTATTTTTGAATAACTTGACTCCCATCATACTGAGCTCAACGAATAGGTTCTTATAATATTTTCATTTGCATTATTTATGCTAAATATTAAGCAGTAGAATATCAAAGGTAATTTGTATGTTTGACGACCCATTGGCCTACACGGTTTAATGGATAAACATGGGCGCATCATCAATGTTAAACCAAGGCTTTCCTAAAATATCTTGGCCATTCTCATAACATTGACTTAAAATATTGATTTATGATGTTTTACGTCTACTTTATAATCGAAATCCATAATTGAATTATATCCTACAAACTTAAGCGCATTTTGTTGTCAATCATTGTGAGAAGAGCTACCTTAATCCACCGATCGAAAATACCTAATCAATTTCACTTTCTAATATCGGAAATAAAATTAAAAAGCTCGAATTCAAGGCACACACTTCTGCCTTGCAATGTCCGTATTATTATCGAACACGCGCTTAGAGATTCAAGGAAAACATCGTGTGGGAACCTACATGAAACTGGGACATTTTTCTCGACGGCATGTGAAGTCAGCTAACTGTAGTAGGTAAGCTTAGGTGGACTACAGCCTTCTGCGGACGAATGCTGCAGCGCTCCCGTAGACCCGGCACTAAAGTGGTGACGCGAAACGTCGAGGTTGGTTTTAGTCGGTAGATCGCTCTTTTCAGAGCGGAGTCCGACACACCCACCGCTCACCCCGGAGCGGTACCATAAAGCATTTCCAACACCGTCAACAAAAAAAAAGGTGGACTACAGCCTATCTGATGATGCCCTATCAATCTGGCTATATTGGTCATAAAATTTGAACACTAGATGTAATTAGGTACTTTATATTACTAGCTGTTGTCCGCAGTTTCGCTCGCGTCCTATAGGACCTGTTGGAGATAAAAGTACCCGATGTCCTTCTCCGAGGTCAATTCTAACACTGTACCAAAATTCATAAAAATCGGTTCGGTAACGTCTCCTGGGGAAGATTTTAGTGCCTACGCGTTTTGGAATATAGCGCTAAGGGAGTTGGTAAAAGGAACAAAAAATGGGGCAAAACAGGATTAATTTCAGAATAATCATTAGATTTGGGGCAAAAAAAAAGGAATAATGTAGGATGAATACGGATTTTTTAACATGGGACAATACTTCGTGGGGCAAATGCGGAACAAATCAATCAATCGTAGAAAGATCAACACGCACGGCAACATAACAAAAAATGCGGTGAATGTGTACCTACGCTGCTTTTACTAAGTTACACTTGCTTCGCGTAATTTAGCTTAAGTGCATTATAATATTTATATTGCCTACAAAATAGTAAAAGTACGCCTACGCACTGCAACGGTATTATCTAGGCTTATTTTTTACTTAAAAATGCCTTTATTTTTCCTTCAAGCGCCTTTCGGTTAGTTCCTCACTACCTAGGAGGGTCCTAGGTAGCGTGGAACTAACTTAAAGCTGAAAATCAAGCTGGGTGCTTAGTGAGTGATCCTAGTGAGCAAAAACTATTACCGTGGGTCACACTATCAGCGACGCACGCCTTGTAAACCAGCATTGCTCCTTGCGTACCTCTCAGCTTGGTACGTATAGTGTGGGCTCAGCCTTAGGCTTTGGTCTTCTTCAGTCTTCACGGAACGAACTACTATGTTCATGCAATGGGTAACAGATTGGTTGGTTAGCAGGATGTCTGCAAGTCTAGGCGCATCGGATTTCCTATAAGGAAATCCATCGTGCAGGCCCGGGCCTAGGGCGGCAAAACTTAGTGAGATTTTTTTTTGTAGTCACGCTGTCTGGGAACTCTCATGTCATTCTCTAAAAACTCAAAAATGTTAGGCACTCATAAATAATTCTAAAGAAGTAAATAAAAACAATAAAAATGATTGAAATAATTTTATCATTTCAATCATTTTTGCAGACTCGCTGCTTTTATTATAGGTAATATTTTATTTTTTATAGATGACGGCGGGGGAATAGTAAAGACGGCTATCTGCCTAGCAGCCAAGGTATCAAATCCGGCCCTGTGCGCTTTGAACAATCATTTAAAGTTCTACGCAGTACGTTTGGATGTCCATTGGTAAAAATTTAAAACCCTTGCCAAATCGTAATTCGTAGTCGGTGATGCCTTTTAAAAACTTGTGCAGTTGCTAACGCCTCACGTCCTATAGTCAATCTACCTATTAGTCCACATAAAATGACGACGTAGGTATATGCACGGCTAAATCGATTAATATGCAACTGAGCATTTATACGTTAGCTTTGGTTTTCCATTAAATTTTTGTTTTCAATTTGACATGCAGATTATCTCCGCGTAACATTGACTCCGCATAACAAGATTCTACCGCGTCAAAATAATGGTCACGTTTTCGTAAGTAAACTGGTTGACATCAGATGTATCGAATCTGTTATTGTCTCATTCACTCATACTGAATATTGCACACTGTCGTTCTCTGTCTCTATTACGGAATGTGTGCATTCACTCATCTCTATATGGACACGTTTTCGAGCGGTATAGTACAGTGAGGGCAAATCTAAAAGAAAGAAAACATATTTATTCCCCCATCCAAGGACACACAGAGACAGATATAAAGTATCACACAATAAGATTAATAAAATAAAACTTTGCATAAATATCAATTTTAACCTGGCAACACTGTTCCAATGTCAAACAACGTTGTGACACTGACAGTGACAACAGAATGCACTTGTAGACGTGTTACAAATCATTATTATTTCTTAGGATAAACAATATTCTGGTCCCTGAAATACAGTTTGCACTAGTTTAGGGACCAGAGGTTTCATATGTATTGTACCCATTTATGTCAATAAAGAATTTATTATTTATTATTTATTTATTATTAATATTATAATTATGTCTAACGATTTAAATCTTTGAAGCATATAGTATTTACCCAATTGCTTAGGATCTTTGTGGCTAGTAGAAAATAGGTACTTACTGTTGTTTTGTTATTTGCCTCAGTTTCTTTGAGAAATACTTTGTAAAAATTCTCCATACGCAAATTATAATATAATATGGTCATAAACGTTAAATGATGCGCCTAGCTTACGTCAAGTGGGTTGACGAACGATATAATTATAATATATAACACTAATATTTAAATAACTTTTCTTTTTTATAATTAAATTATTCTTTTTTTTATCTAAACGATAACAATGACGCAGGGAATATGATAAGTAGATATTTCCTTATGTCAAATTTCTATTTGCGTGGTAGATGGAAGATAGTCCGGCAATCCGTAATTACATAAGTACGGCTACACTTCAAGCCATACTATTCCAATATAAGTTGACCTGTCAGTGTACGGAATATCTGTACAATTCGAGGTCAGCTTATTCTGGAACATTAGAGTTTTTTTTTATTCTACCAAGGTGGCAAACAAGGATACGGCCCACCTGATGGTAAGCTGTTACCGTAGCCTATAGACGCTTGCAACACCAGGAGTATCACTTGCGCGTTGCCGACCCTGTATTGAAATAGAAATTGTTGGGCTGGCAGTATAAGGGTCAAAGTCCCCCCACTGCCAACACAACGTTTCCTCTCGTGGAGCACTGGCAACCTTGCTCACCGTAAGAAACACAACACAGCTCAAAGCAGTGTTATTTTAGTTCGATTTCCTGCAAGGCGGAGGTACTTCCCCAGTCGGGCAGCTCCAATTTGAGTGAAATTACTCTCACTATGCCCTACCTCTCTCAATTAAGATTGAAATGTAGTCTTGTGTAGGTAGGTACATACGGTGGGACATGAACTTTGCTCGTTCGATAGCCCGTATTCCGTTGCAATAGAGTATAGTGTTATTGTAAAGATTGATGTGTTCTCGTGTCAGTTCAACCATGCAAGTCGGTTGATCGACGTAGTTATTATCTACGAGCCTACGTCTAGACATGCATTGGTTCTAAGACCTTTAAATTATTTAAATTTAAACTCTATATCATTGACATAGAGGTCATCACACAGGTCTTCGTGAGAAGAATTATTATATAAGATTCTACACGTCTCTTCAGTTTTTGAATTTTATTACACGCTTGAAATCAATTTCAAACGCTGAAATCCTGTTGAGATAAAAGCTTTATTTAAAGTCAAATGGAAGTAACTGTTTTTATGCATATAATTCTCTGTGCATATAGTGTATTAAAATAACAGTTTTTTTTTACTTTTTGGTAACCAATTAGGGATAATAAATACAGGATGTTAGAAAACTACCCGTTAAGCCGAAAGGAGGTTAAATGGGCCCTGATAACGAGTCCATTCACAATATTTAAGAACCGTAGTAACGCTGATAAAATACCCCAAAAAAAGGAAAACAACAACATTTATGAATGAAAAATAGAAAATCTATTAAACTAGACAATTATTATTAGGTAAAATAGGTACGTAGGCCTTACATGAGAGCTGACAAAATGTTTGGCTTTGATAATTAAATATATTTTTTACGGGGTATTTTGTAACACGTTGTATGGATATACAACGTGTTATTAGGGATCTAATAATAGATATATTTCCTGATTATCCTTTGGGATTTTTAGGGATTAATAATATCAATATATCGCAATAAAAACCGTCATCATTATCAACTCATATACTGAACCACTGCTGGGCACGGGTCTCCTCTCCTCTCAGAGACACGCGGGCCTAGTGCGGGTTGGCAGACTTCACACCCCGTCGAGAAAATCTAAAAAGATAAAATCAGTAAAAAGTATTATTTTAATACAGTCTAAGTCGTACATGATATCTACCGTAAATACAACCTAGAATTCGTTTTATTAATTGAAAAAAAAAAACGATACGTAATTGTATTACAGCAGTCAATTCTAATTGACTTTCACTTTATCTACATCTAGAAATTTCAATTTAGCCTCCAACTATGAATGTCTGGCAAAAATTCATCTTGAAGAATCTGAATTTGCGTTAATAAATTACATACATACTGTATCATTAGCCTAGAAAGTTTTTTTTATACTTACCATAAAGTAGCAAATGAGCCTACGGCTTACCTGATTTTAAGCGGTTCCCGTAGCCTATAGACGCTTGCAACACCAGGGGTACCTATAACTTGCGCGTTGCCGACCCTGTAAAGCGAAAGAGGAATAGTTGGGTTGGCAGTATAAGGGTTAAAGTCCCCCCACTGCCAACACAACGTTTCCTCGCGGAGCACAAGTACTTTAGTAGCCTAGTGAGCATTCTATTTTTTTTTTCACATAAATAATACTTACCTCATTAATAAATAAATTATACAGGTACCCAAAATAGTATTGCAACGAAGAAAAAATTCGCCATTAAACTCACTTTTTAATTAAACCTTGATATTTCTAAGTTATTTTAATTTCTTAACTATGAATATTAAACTAACTTTAATTATTAATTATGAAGGCTTGGAAACTCGTTGACATTCCTCCTTTCCAAAAGCCTTGAAAACTATTTTTAAATGTAATAATTAGTTAAATGAGATTTCGTACAACACTTACTGCATCATTAACCTAGTGGTCGAAAGCACGACTGCTACTAAAGGCCCTGGGTTCGATTCCCAGGTCGACCAGGGTTTTTCTATAAAATTCTCAGTAGCAGTTCGGTGTTTAGATTTTGTAACTGGTTAAATAGCTAATCTCCTTTTATAGGACCTAAATATGCCGGCGAACTGTGGGTGTAGGTACAGACGCCAGCAGATCAAGCTATCCTAAACTGTCAAAAATTTCCCAATTGAATATGAACCTTATTGTTTTGCATTAAAGTTGAAAATTTATCAAAGAACTTTGACAGATTGGTGGCAGCTTGATGTACTGGCCTCTGTACATTAGTACACTACTGCCGGACGATAGGTGATGTTCTATGAAATTGTAAGGAGCAACTCGGAGTTTGCATTTGTAACCGGTTAATGGCAATTAGCTGTTCAGGTTCCATGTAATAGGGGCGCCCAATAAATAATAATAATAACTGTTTAGAAAAAGAAAACCTACTTCAAGCATTGTGTGTAAAAAAGTCGGTCGAGTTGAACTAATAAATCGCTTAATAACGGATCCACTCAAATGCACCACCATCCACGCACGCGGACAAACATACATACATTGTATACAGGTGAAACTGAGAACCTCCTTTTTTTAAGTCGGTTAAAAAAATATTTATGCTCTTTCGCACTCTTCGCACATGGTATTTGAATTTATTGAAGACTTAGTTATGACGACTTTACACGGTTTCTTGCGGAAAAAAAACTTGATATTTTCCGATACCCACTATACTCATGTGATATTGAGTGAGATTTGGCTCGACCTTCCCTAAACACCTCACGTAATTAATGGGCACCTCCTAACATAGGTACTATAGGATCCTGATGGGATCCTAGGAGGCTTATTCAAAGAAACTCTCGGTTAAAAGGTACTCTCTACGACTTTATCCTTCAAACGTCAAGGGAATTCTCTTTGTGACAACCATCAAGCACTTTTACTAAACATTCTACAATTAAATTCAAATGATTACTTCTTCTTAAACCAGCCAGTCATATGCTGACTCCTGGTAGCGACCTCTACAGTACTTATCTAAAATTAATGATGGATAGTATATTAATATGTAAATAAAAATAAAGTTTATCTCTTTAATACTTAGAATGGCTATAAACATGAATAATTAATACCGATAATTCATCAAAGCAAATGACAATACCAAATACCGTTGAAAGTATTAAAAAAATGGGTGCTTACAATAGAAAGAAAAAGTTTATAGGTACAGAGCAGGTCAAGCTACTCAAAACTGTCAATTTTTCTCAATTGAATATGAAACTTATTCTTTTGCATTAAAGTTGAATTTCAATCAAACAAATTTGACAGATTGTGGTAGCTTGATATGCTGGCTTTCTGTACATAGTATTTATTATAGATTTACTGTCAATACAAACGTTTGATAACGGTAATGTCAACAAGGATTAATTGCCTACATAGGCACACTTATTTTTTTCTTCTTGATAAACATTTATACATATTACCACGCCTGTATTCCCCGAAGGGATAGGCAGAGGTATACCAATGTGCACCCACAGTTCACCGGTTATGTATAGATTTGCCTTTAACTGGGCAAAAAGCCAAATTCCGAGCTTCTACTGAGAATTTCATAGAAAAACCCAATTACACGATGTCCTGAGAATCGAACCCAAGACGCTAGAGGCAACAACGAGGCAGAGTCTTCTAGATGGTATACTATACTCCTATTTTTGGAGAAAAACATGAATGATATATCATTGCGCTGTATTTAGGTATATTTAGAAAGCAAAATGATCAAAAAGACCGCTTCGTATGTGATTGTTATTTATAGTTGTGGATAAATTACTCAATTATCTACAAATTTTGAGGCTTCAGAATTATGTGTGGGTGAACAATTTATACATTACCTGCAATAGATCCAAAGAGATTCAAAGTTCTTGAATACCGTAAAAGGTATTTTTAAAAGAGGTCGTAAGGGCTGGTGAGCTCGAGATCGTGGTTCTATTGACAAATTTTAATTGAGGATCGTTTTTCGCTTTTCCGTTGAAATTCTGAATCAGCATAGAGTCTGCATTTGTGCGCGGTTAACGGTATTAACCGCGCACAAATGCAAACGTCGCCGACATAGCTGAATGTGTTTGCAAGCTAATTTAAACTGAAATAGCAGTGGGTGGGTAGTCAAAGTCAAAGTCTAATGTTTTATTTGAATTAGACCATTAAAATAGCACTTTTTAAAAGTCAAAACTAGTTGCACGGTCCCAAAAAGTGGGTCTTATGGAGAAGAACCGGCAAGAAACTCCATAGACACTCTTTTTAAAAAAACATGATTACAATGTTAATTTTGGTTTACAATTGTTGTTATGAATAATTAATGAGAGCAATGCAGTTTGATGTGTACTAAACAGAAAAAATAATAATAAAAAAGATTGCAATTGACAGTAAGAGCTGACCAGCCCCGACAGACGGCAACCGTTCACGAGTATGACGTGCGTATCTATTGGCGTCGTTCGACTCAACCATGTTGTAGGGAATAAAACGACCCGACACACACGCCACCATCAGCATAGCTCGTAGAACTTATGGCCGCTGGGGCAAAAAGGTTCTCGAGTGGAGACCACGCACCGGAAAATGCCGCGTAGGACGGCATCCAACAAAAAGGACGACCTGGTAGAGGTCGTTGAGAGCCGATGGATGCAGGCGGCATATACAGGGTATTATAAAACTACCCGTAAAGCCGAGAAGAGGTTAAATGGGGCTTGCGAGTCCATTCACAATATTTAAGAACCGTAGTAACGCTGTATAACATACCCCAAAAAAAGGAAAACAACAACATTTATGAATAAAAATAGAAAAACTATTAAAGTAGACAATTATTAGGTAAAATAGGTACGTAGGCCTTTCTTGTAACTGGTTCCCTGACATGACAGCTGACAAAATTTTTGGCTTTGATAATTAATTATATTTTTACGGGTTATTTTGTAACACGTTGTATATATAACCACTCCTGATGCAAGTCTATGGGGGAGGCCTTTGTTCAGCAGTGGACCTCCTTTTTTATAAGAGATAGGTTAGCGTTTGACCACAATCTCACCTGTTGGTAAGTGACGATGTGGTCGCTGATGTAGCACGCTTACCTAGAAGATACCTATTCACTCGTGACTTGAAGACCCCCAAATTGTACACGTCAGGAAATACAGACTCAGGCTGCTGATTCCTGTGCTTGATATGATGATGATGAACGATAATGACGGTCAAAGTCTTAAACGCATTTTATGTAGAAAAATTAAAATGATGATTAATCATATTTCTCACAACATATACTTACAGACCGTAGAATGTAGTTGCATTGTTGATATCAAACGTGAAATCTCTGTTTTAATTATCTTAATAGTGCCTAGAACAAATGAAAACAAAAAACTTTGATACATACATTTGAATTACCCCAGTACATGTGCTTCTAAATTTAATTTTAGTGCTTAAAAATTGCAAATTCAATTCTAAATTCGAATTTTAAAAATAAACTTCTTACGGCTCGGTACCCAACGAGATCATAATAATTATGAATATTTAAAATGTATTTTAAGTATTTATTGATTGTATTACCTACTTTATACACAGTATCATAAACATTTTCTGCCAACAAAAGTGAATAAGTATGTTATGATTTTCCTTTTCAGGATTTTAGGGTTAGTTCCATAGTAAATATTGTTCATGCTTCATAGTAATGAGTACAAACCCTTAATTTATTTTCGGTACTTAATAAAAAAATATAGGGTATACAAATCCCTACTATAATGCGATAGTTTATAAATATTATAAATGCGAAAGTAACTGACTGTCTGTCTATCTGTTACGCTTTAACGCCTAAACCGCTGAACCGATTTAGATGAAATTTGTTACAGAGATAGATTAGACAATGGAGAAGTGCATAGGCTACTCCGACCTACGGCCGATTTAAAATTACTTAGGTATACTTACATTAGTAATAGAACTTAGTTATTACGGTTAAATAAGAAACGTTTATTATTTTTTGCTTTTCAGTTTTTCGGCGGTTTAATTTTTTTGTTAAAAAGTTTTATTGATTTCTGACGTTTACGTGAATATTATACATTGAAAAAAAAAACTAGTTTTTACGGATTTTATCGCGTTATATTGAGTCTACCCGTGACCATGGACGCTGTAAAGGGTCCGAAACGTCGGGATTAATAATATCAATATAACGCGATAAAATCCGTAAAAAGTAGTTTTATTTCAATACGGCTATTTGTTATTCCACTACAATAAAACAACGCTTATTATTTTATCCAATTATAATTGACGACGTGACCCCTATAGAAAAAGAGAGCTTTCATTTTCACGAAATCATTTTATTACAATTTGACATGGATGGCACATCCATTAGACAAAATTTGTAATGTCAATTATCGCGAGCCAATACTAAGTTTGTCAAACTTTTTTTTTTTGGAACGAAGTTCCTTATCGCGCGTTGTGAAAGGGGGCTAGACGGAAAAATATCTTACGAAAAGTTGTCACGACACTTTATTCGAAATTCAAATATTGTTGACAAGCATTCAAATATTATTGAATGAATGACAATATTTGAATTTCGCGCGTTGTGAATTGTTGAGTGTATACAGGTTTTTTTATTTTTTATTATTAAATTTTAATGAAAGGAACTTCGTTCCATCCGGGTGTCCCTTGACACCTCTCAAGTTTTTTATATAATATGGAAACCTGCATGCCTTAGAGATGTTCACGATGACGTGTTAATTCTGCCAAACTGCATTAGGCCAGCGTGATTCTGTTTCTCTTCAATCCATCCAAAGGCTGTTTGTAAGAGATCGCTTATAAAGACCGCCCTTTGTACAGACGCCAGCAGGTCAAGATATCCAATACTGACAATTTTTCCCAATTGAAAATGAACCTTATTACTTTGCATTAAAGTTGAAAATTTATTGAAGAAATTTGACAGTTTGTGGTAGCTTGATGTGCTGACCTCTGTACCTGCCATTCTATAATTTATAACCATTTACTTGGCATTTGTTTATGTTGTACTATAAACAATTGGCACAGTAAATGGGTTGATGATGACGATGATATGGAAAGCCGGATATCCGTCATAACTGTAGGCCGGTGGGTAATGTGCGGACTCTTTCCGACGTTGCTGGTGTCGGTTCCACGCTTTTCCTGTAATCGAGATCATGGGATTCGCGAGTGCATTTCTCTCCCAACTGAAGTTTGCAAATTTGGTATATTTGGCTCTACACTACACCCGCGATATTCTGCGGCAATTGTTTGTTCTTTAACACAAGTTTGGCCAAACTACGCGTTCTATCAGAGGCGATAATTATTTGGAATTTGGGAGATACCCACAGTTCGATGTTTAGATCCCATGAAAAAAGGGTCGAGCTTAGTGCCATTAACAATTCCAGTCTCCGAAATGCTGCTGAGAATTTCATAGAAAACCTCAATAACACTACTCGACCTGGTAAGCCCAGGATATCAAGCGGAACAGTCGTGCTTACGACTACTAGGCTAATTAGAAAATCTAATAAAATAAAATGAAATGACAGATTGAGAAATAGATATAAGAGAACGTTGCGGTTTAAAAGACGATGTAGTGACGAGAATTGAGAAGAATATGCTGAGATGGTTTGGGCATGTCGAGAGAATGGAAGAAAGGCGACTAACAAAAAGGATTTATATGGCGAATGTCAGTGGAACCGCCGAGAGGGGACGCCCTAGAAAAACTTATACCGACTTTATTGGTGAGGTTCTTCAAAAAGGTCAGGTGCGTAGTACTCGCAACCGGCGTGTATGTATGAATGTGGTCGAAGCGAAAGAAGTATGCAAGAATCATGTGCAAGTGAGTATGCAAGTGGCGTTCTTTAGTTTCTGCCTACCCCTATGGGAAAAAGGCGTGAGTGTATGTATGTAAAAAAATAAAAGAATAATACAAAAATATCTTTATAACTGGATTTTAAAACTCGTTCTGGACTGCTAATTCTTAATAATAACGTGACACACGCAACTTGGAACTATTACAAATTTATCGTGCTCATCTAATGGTGCGGCCGAAAGAATTCGACTATACGCACACATCAATAGGCAACATAATTTGGCACTGTGAACCACTAATTTGTAGCTTAAATACAACAAATAAAGGCTCAGGCCCACTGCATTGTACTGAAGAGACAATTTTTTTGAACAGAACATTTAATATAAAAAACACAGTTAATTACTTTTGCTAATTACGTTGCTGGCGGGCATGATATCCGTAAGCCACGTCCCAATTTCTGTACCAGTGCACTATTTTCACATGGCAAGCCCCGCCTCTCGACAAGTAAAGATGGACAGCTTATATTGGAGCTTGAAAAAAAAAATATGTCGTCTTTTTGCCTTGCAGTAGCGTAGCAGTGATCAAGGTGATTATTTTCCTTGAAAAAAAAAAACAAGGTACTATTCCGGACATATTTAAAATATATATAATTGAACGGCCCCCATAACTATTCATGTCCTGATGGCGTGAACAATCGTGAAACGTATGATAAAATGTATAGACTGATATTTTTGTGCATGCTCTATTCAATCACGCAAAAGTAAAATTCTGGCAGTTCTTTTGACAATGTGGTCACTGGGCAATGAAGAATAATTTTAATGCACGTTTTAATGTTCAGGTGTACGCTAATACAGTGCTTGGTACGCCACAGTGGACAAAGTCCTTTATACCATTAAAGATGTTTTAGTATCGATACGTCAATTCAATAATCGCTAAATTGATTGGCAGATCGCAATGTTTTTTTAGGTAAGAATGAGTTGCTACTCCGTATGTTACGCCTTGATATTTGGGTAGGCTGGATTCGGAAGGCTTGAGTGATGTTGTAGAAATTTTGAGAGGCTTATTTTGCCTATAGATTTTTTGTTTTAATCGTGTCTCATTTTTTTTAATCCATTAATGTAGTCGGCCATTAGCCAAATTTAAGTTTGGCTCCGTTTAGTCTAAAAATTTTACGGCAACCAATTATTATTTTTTTCTTTTTCATTTGTAATTAGTCGACAAACAAGCATAGGGACCGCCTAGACGCCAGCAAGTATGTTACGAACACAGTAGTTAAGTCTCATATGCGGCATAATAGAAGACATGGTAGTGAAATTACTGGCCATTATGATATGGCCTTTATATAATGCACATTGTAATTAAATTATAACTATTTACAAACCATTATGCTGAGTGGTAACCTTTTTTGTCGCGGACACGACGTGCATCATTTAAAAAGAAGTTTTTAAGTAGTACCTATTAATTAAGTTTGTTTGCACGTCTGTTGATAAATAAATGATTTTTCTTTCTTTCTTCTTCTTTCTATTTTAATCTTAATTTCTGACCTAGGCCGATAAACTGGTTGACAGGCCTTTTGGGCTTTTGACGATTAATGGTACTTCTATTTGTTGCTTGGATCCTAAAGTTGGCGTAACCATTTATTAAGATCCATTAGTTGTAGATAAGCAGTAATCTTTTTGTGGTCAATTTCAGAACCAAACACTATAATAACATCTTTTTTTTTCTAATTAATCTGAGAAGAGTTTGGTCTTTAGAGTAATCACGTGCGTTGAACAGGTTTTTGAATTTAAAATGTGGTTTTTTGAGTTTCTTGAAACGAAACATTTGCGTAAGTCACGTGTTTTAACAAATGAACAAAAAATATATAAAGGATTCCATTGTACAGAGGTCAGCACATCAAGCTACCACAATCTGTCAAAATTCTTTGAATGATTTTCAACTTTAATACAACACGATAATGTTCATATTCAATTGGGACAATTTGACAGTTTTTGATAGATTAACCTGCTGGCGTCTGTACTTATTACTTTGGTGCTAACGACTGTATTCACATGCTGTTCTTTTTTCTAAATTGGTGTACAGTTGCGTAAACCACGTGTTATTTTTTGTGCTTCATGAGCTTGATCGCTACTTAGCCAACAGGCAGGTAAAGACTGCTTAATCCTCTAATATAATAATAATAATCGTCTTTCCGTTTTCCGTTTCTGGAGTCCATCGAAAGGTTGTCCGTATGAGATCGCTTTTAGCGATACCGAGCCCATTGTACCATTCTATCATTTATAAAAGTGTACTTGGCATTTGTTTATGGTGTACTATAAATAATATTCCATCCTATTCTATTCTAAAGCAATTAGTATTCCGGTTGACGATAGTGCACGTATTGGAACGAAGTTCCTTATCGCGCGTTGTGAAAGGGGGCTAGACGGAAAAAATTCTTACGAAAAGTTGTCACGACACTTTTTTCGAAATTCAAATATTGTTGACAAGCATTCAAATATTATTGAGTGAATGACAATATTTGAATTTCGCGCGTTGTGAATTGTTGAGTGTATACAGGTTTTTTTATCTTTTATTATTAAATTTTAATGAAAGGAACTTCGTTCCATCCGGTCCTGTCCCTTGACACCTCTCAAGTTTTTTTTTTATTGCCTTCAGTACGCTCATCCAGCAAAAATCTATTTACTCATGTCTGAAACCTTGAAGACAGTGAAAGAACAAAAAATACTACATCTGTCGTTTGTTGGTATCTGTACCATTTGACCGCGGTTGCCATTTTTTGTAATTTGGCTCCCATTTTGAGCCTCTTTTTGACGCCTGGGAAATATATATAAGATATAATATAAGTATAATAAAAGGAGTATCGATGGTGCTGTGTACTAAAATATTTCTTATTATTTCCTATATTTATATTCAATTCATTTATTTTGCCTAAATATGGGTATAGTTACAGATGTTGTAATTAGTTTAGGTACTTTTAGTTCGCCATATTTTAACCTCAAAGGTGTGCAAAATTAATACAATTATTGCATTATGAAAAAATAGAGTTAGTGCAAAATTAGTACAAAATTAAGTATTAAAACATTATTACATTATTATACGTGTCAACATATTAGATTATTATACATGTCAAACAAAATAGTAAAAAAATAGTTACCTATACTAAGACATATTTTATTTATTTTTAAATGTTTTATCAATATTTTTAAAAACATTTAAGTAATAATATGAAAAATATTATATCGATACCTGCAGGTTCAATTGTCGTATAAACCATTTTGGCCAAATCGAGTTATACAATATACCATTTTGATCAGAATTTTTTTCTCTATCGATCTGTATAATATCCGAAATATTTAAATTTGCTTAAAAAAATGTTTATACACCCCAAAAAACTATTGCCTAAAAGATAAACAAATACCATAAAAACAGCGTAAAAGCCGTATGGTTGTTTTTGGTATTTTTGTTAAGATGAATAAAGACCATAAATTTTTTTAAGCCAGGACGTAAAACTTTATGGTAATTGTAAATGGTTTTTACGTTAAAAGACATATGACGTTTTATGTCCAGATGATTTGGATTCGAGGTCGTAAGTCCACGTATTCAATATGATAAATTCGTATAAACCATGATCATTCGTATATTGATCTCATGGATTGGCGTATAAACCGCGTTCATTATTATTTGATTTCATTATTGACATATAAAGATTATCTTTTAAGTTTAACAAAGTTGATTATTAATCTACTACAAGGCCCAGCATTATATCAGATTTGATATACCACAAATCCTAGCGAAAGAAAGTCGATACCTACCCAGGATGATTCGTGAGGTTATTGAAATTAAAAAACATCCAAATTTCAATAGAGAAGATGGCTGGGTCTTACCACCTGCTTGAAATCCTGTTAAAGATTCTATTAAATCAAAATCCAGGCCTATAACCGCAAGACCAAAGGATACTGTGAGCTCGTTTTGCGTGAATCGGATTGCCAATAATTAAAAAACTGAAACATGATCATTGAATATTGTTACTTTAGAAGAGACCATTATTCTCTGAGTTTGTTTCGGCGTTTCTTCTCTGAGGTCGTCAGCTAGGAAATGCTGGCTCCATCTAGTATTAATTAATAATTAATTAGTAATAAATATCATAACATAACATTAACACAACATTGTAACATAACATTAACATTACCTTTAATTATGCACCTATTAAAGAAATTAAGGTTAAAGCCCATGCTTTCTCTGCCGGTATAATTAAAGATTGAACAATAATTATCTACTAGATAATTATTAAGGGCAGAGGTCGTACACTTGAGATTATCAATGATTAAATAACTAATAACTAAAATATAGATCCCTGCTGCTTTGTGGTTCGCAGTTGAATATTATACTAATCAATGCAAGCGTAGGGTTAGCGTAGAAGTCGAAATTCAAAAATACTTGCACTGTTTTATTCCAAATACGAATTGTTTTTTATATTGAATCGGGGCAAGAGATTTTTTGTTAGACAGTGTGTGGCTAATATTTTATTCAAACTCCGTACTGCTATTCTCGCTTTTTTCAGGTACTTTGTATTATTTACAATATTAATAGATTCTTTATTTACAAAAATGTAAACTACAAAATCATATTTCTATACAATGAAAAAAAAATGTTTTTGAGATACCACTTTTTCGCTTCTGAGGTAGCCTCAATAAAATCTTCTTCAGTCGCTCTTTGTCAATCGTGGTAATTATGTATTAATATAATTTATACTTATTTATTTTCAGACCATAGATATAGTACACTAGTAAACAACTTGGCACTTACGAACTAAAACACGTTTAATGCTTATTTTTATCACATATCTGAATTATGGTCTGTGTGCCGCCATCCAGTGACATATTATTTGGCCATCTACCCTGCCGGCTACAGTAGCCACGGGACTGTTAGGGCTGTCGCGCACCCGACGCCTCAGTAATACGATTCCCATCACAGCACACTGCGCAGACGCAGCAGTGAGCCGGAATCCGGAACGCGTGCTTCTACGCACATTCCCAACGCGCTACAGGAGCGCGGCAACTCCAGCATTACCATACGCTTTATTATTGTATAACCGATGTTGACGACTACCGGATGGTAATAGCATTCGCTAAAAAAGCTAGAACCTGTCTAATTCTTTAGTCTAAATTACATAAGATATTAAATATTCAGATTGGCCCCGATGACGCAGTAAATTATTTTTATTTCCTCTATAATTATTTCTATTCAATAATATTGAGGTTATGTGACCACGTCTGTGGTCTAGTGGTTCGCGGGTCGGTCTGCTGATCACGGGGTTCGATTACCACATATTTCTGTGATGAACATAACGTATTTGTGTTTGTCTGGGCGTTTCGTATGTATTTACAAAAAGTATTATATCCATTGTCTAGTACCTATAGTACAGTTCTGTTTAGTTTGGGACTAGATGGTGCTGTGTAAAATTGTCCAAAAATATTTTGTGGAGAGACGAGGTGTGTTGCCCCTCCGACGAAAAGGGAGGATCCTCCAATCAGGCGGGTGTTATGCCTGGCGGACCACGGCCCGACGGTTGATGTCGGGCGGTTGTATATATGCAACTTTTCGTTGCGAATGTTGCTTGCGCGATTCAGGCCTTCTTAGTTCTATGTAGCGCGGTAGATGTCGCTACAATTTATTTATTTATTTATAGTCGACTAAAACATAATCATAATATAACATGCCATGCATAATACAACCATCACGCCTGTATTCCCGGAAGGGTTACAGAGGTGTACCAATATACATCCATAGTTCGCTGGTATGTTAGGTCCCATGTAATAGAGGCCAGCCTATTGCCATTAACCGGGCACTCCGAGCTTCTACTGGGAAACCCAATAACACTGCTCCACCTCGAGCGCTCCAGCTCAGGACCTCGAGCGTGGTAGACGCTTTACACTAAAGAGACAGCTAAATAATTATTTCCTCAATAATTCAACATAATATTTAGTCAACGTAAGTGTCTGCAATCACTTGGATTGCAGACACTTACGTGAATATCATTCAAATTAAATTGTTTATATTTTGTGCTAATGTGTTTTTGCAAACCGTACTTTAAATTTATTGCAACGTCACCATTAGATTACAAAGATGAATCGAGCTACTTTGTGGCGTTTCAGACTAGCTTCGAAATATTATGAATGCCTTAGATTAAAACCGTAGCACCTTTTTTATTAACTTAACATACCTATGCTTTATGTGCTCTGTGAGGCACGGTGGGGTCTCGATGTGTTAAGAATGGTTATTCATCCAAAGACTGACCGAAGCTAGCACAGCTTAACATAATTATTTAGAAAGAAAGAAAGAAAAGATATTTATTTGGCCAAAAACATGTGAGACCTTACGAGTACACATAAATGAAAATAAAATCCATAAACATGCAACACTTAAAATAAAACGTAAAATAAAAAAAATAAAGAAATACTAAAAAGGTTATGCATGTGTCTCACGGCTGGGCCAAATGGGTCTCCAGATCAGCTATTTAGCCACGAGCTTTCCAAATGGCACATACCAAATACTTTTAAACCTTGTCATAAAATAACATTACCTATTAATGAATGTTTTCAAAGTACTGATTTATGTTCTTTACAAAGTATGATTTTACGAAAATATTAACAATATTGTATTAAAACAAAAATGATTACGGGTAATTATGTGTTCGCCAAGGTAACTAAATCTTGCGTGTTCTTAAATTGACTTAAAATATTATTTACTCAAGGATACTACTAAGATTGCAATTAGACTTGCAAATTAAGGATATAGTAACGCTATTGCTATCAAGATAGCGTTAAGAAACCAACCTATGGGTATCAAATACTATACAGGTTGTTACAAAACTATCCATAAAGCCGAGAGGAGGTTAAATGCGTCCTTATAACGAGTCCATTCACAATAATATTTAAAAACCGTAGTAACGCTGTATAACATACCCCAAAAAAAGGAAAACGACAACATTTATGAATAAAAAATAGAAAAACTATTAAAGTAGACAATTATTAGGTAAAATAGCTACGTAGGCCTTTCTGTTAAATAATCTGGTTCCCTGACATGACAGCTGACAAAATTTTTGGCTTTGATAAAATTAATTATATATTTTACGGGGTATTTTGTAACACGTTGTATAGAACTATGCAATTGGGCAACTTAACTAACGCAAGCGCAACTCTCACGACTCGAGTTCACTAGCTTGTTTGAAATTCAAGCCACAATTTATCTGGTATAAAGCTTAGATTACCGGTTATATGGCTGTAGGGAAATATAAACACTAAGCGGCGAATTCACCCACGATGTACGATGTCTATCGCAATGAAAATATGCACTTATAAGCTGCGTTTGCGCGGGAAATAAATTCAGCCTATTGGTGCCTTTTTCGCTTGCGCTCCGCTCAACTTCCTTGGCCTCCGTTGCACCCGGGGCGGACCGCCCTGCTATGTTGCCTAGCGAGCTACAAGGGTTTATATAATTATTTATTTAGGATTGCCAACAGTCGTAACAATATTTACAGAAAATGGTACAGGCTTAGGACTTACAAGCTAATTGCACAACCACTTACAGGCAAACACCATATGTATTTGTAGAAGACAAGTTAAGATTAAATTAAAATTAAGCTAAAGTTAAGTTAAAATAAAATAAAATTAAGACAACATGGTAACAAATTACTTATTAGTTGTGTTTTTTTTTTAATTAATCCATTACAGTCTAGTTCTGTCTGACTAACGCGTAATTTGTATAGTGTTACATTGTGTATATCTATATCTATGGACTCACTGCACTCATTTAAAAGATTTGACATACGAGGGTTGACAGTACGCGTCCACGGAGACCCCTTTTTTTTCGGGTGGGGAAATGTGCCTTATGCATTCCGCCCCGCTCGGGGACGCGGGACAGTTATGTCGGACACCGGCAAGGTAGCCAGCATGCCGACCAAAACAACCACCACTACCACCTTCCCCTTAGTGATGGGATCACGGGAATCGCTCACGCATGATCCGCTATCCCACCAATGGGCGACTGATGATCCACGGAGACGCCTGTCATGCACTTTATCTAAGGTAATCAGGTAATCGTCCGCAGCCCACGACAGAAACCACTTGCTGCACTTATAATGCTTAGTGTTTGTAATTTTGTTACTTTACGTACAGTCAGCGTCAAATAGTTAGTGACACTCAGGGTATTCAAATAAATAGACGCAGCCAAAAAGTCAATAATATCGGTACAAACAAAGTTTCCATATTGTTGTCAACATTATAGTCGCTCAAAAGGTCGAGACGTTTAAAACGTCATAAAGATAGGTTCAGTCAAACCGTCATAAATATGGTAACAGTCATCCCGCCAATGGTATCCAAGCATTCTAAGTGTTCAAAAATATGGAACACATTAGAAAAATAAACCAGCATGTTATAGAAATAAACGGTTTCCCAAAGATGAAAACCTCTTTAGGCAATCTAGTGTTATTTGCATGTCATTCTATTTATCTATCATTAATATAAATGTCAAGTGCAAAACTAAAGCAAGCTAGAAATATGGCTACGCATTAGTGACACCACAAAACATCGAATTATATATTTGAGGGAGGAAGGTGTCTCCTTATCAGATATTTCAAATGAACTGGGAATATCCTTATGTACCTATCGTTTTAGATGTTACGTGTAGTTACCTATCGAATTATTCTCATCTCTCTAGATTCTCATTGAACTCTCTAGACTCTATATATTCGCACATATATGTATAAACAAGCACACAGCCCGCCTGATGGTAAGCAGTCGAAAACTAGAGAAAATTGAAAAGATGCAAGCGATTATCGACCTTATTGACATTATTTTATTGCTTATTTTTAGTTATTCATCCACTCTATTACCTTGTTTATGTTTAAAATAGCAGTTTTTGAATAATAGTCAATAAGGTTGAAAACTTTGCACCTCTTTTTTGAAAGCACTATCGAGTCTAGTTTTGTCGACGTTCATTGTTAAAATAAAATAAAATGATCATGATATTGAATCATATATTTTAATTATGCACTCTTGCTCTATGAGATATATAGTCATACTCATTATCAAAGAGGTTTAGGTACATCTATTTTCAGTCAGCTGTATATTGCTAAGTATCGTAAACGGCTATGCACGAAATTCTTTACAAAACAAAAGACATGTCTATGACGTCATGCTTAAAATGAAAAGGACAACAGTAGTTTCTATTCCTTTCATTTTTGTGTATAAATGTTTTCACATTAATTGATGTGAGAAATAATATTTAAAATGTATAGCAGTAAAGTTTATTTTTCTAATGTGTTCCATATTTTTGACGGGATGACTGTTACCATATTTATGACGGTTTGACTGAACCTATCTATATGACTTTTTAAACGTCTCGACCTTTTGAGCGACTATAATGTTGACAACATTAAGGAAACTTTGTTTGTACCGATATTATTGACTTTTTGGTTGCGTCTATTTATTTGAATACTCTGAGTGTCACTAACTATTTGACGCTGACTGTACCTACTAAGATAATTTGATGCCTAAGAAAAGAAAACATGCATAGATTCAAAGGTTTAAATCTTTAGATGCGCCCTACCGCGTCAAATAATGGTCACGTTTCCGTAAGTAAACTGGTTGACATCGGAAGTATCGAATCTGTTATTGTCTCGTTCACTCATACTGAATATTGCACACTGTCGTTATCTGTCTCTACATGGAATGTGTGCATGCACTCATCTCTATATGGACACGTTTTCGAGCGGTATAAGTACTGTAAGGGAATAAGATATAAGAATATCTAACGAGTTAAATCTTTGCATAGATTATAATTTCTGGGCTTAAAAGTGCGTGCCTCGGAACTTTTGAACTCGATACCTTTAACTTGGCAGGCCAATGGTCACTTGGCTATCATAGCTTTTAAATTTAGCCTCTACCTTCTTTAAAAAAAAAAACAGTCAAGTGCGAGTTGTATTGCTAATTGTCCTTCTAGCAATAATTTGATCTCATATGGTTGATAAGTAAATACTTTGTCAGAATTTCAAAGGAAAGTTCTGACGTTGATGTTATCTACTTATAATGACAGAACTATAGAAGACTAACAACAGTTACTTTTACATTAATTATTGTTTTGATGAGTTTGCATTCGTGTAGGGTTCGATATCAGTTCATACTAATTATACAGTACAATGATTTTGTTGATACCGAATTGGTTTAATTATATACAGATGCCCGCAGGTCAGGCTATATAAAACAGTAAAATTTTCCCAATCGAATATGAACTTTATTATTTTGTTTGATTGTAATTAAACCTAAAATAGTTTATCTTTTTGTATTTTTTTGGCATTTTCCATGCTAAGATTTTAAAGTTATTTAGCGAAGGAAACATTCGAGCGCGGGCAGGATTCGAACCTCACCATAAAGACGTAAAATTCTGAATGTGAAGGCAAAATTCGTCATGGCGGGTAGGACTCGCGGTGGCTTAGCGGTCATAGCGTCTGGTGTACCTAACCAGAAGACGCAGGTTCGAATCCTGCCCGCGCTCGAATTTTTCCTTCGCTAAATAACACTAAAATAGTTTAATTAATTAATAGAATGTACTTATCCTAGGGAGGAGCAGAGCCACCCAACACAAGCATTACTACATGCTTCCTGGGTGGTTCTAGCCACTCTATGTTATATGCGAAATGTTAATGAAATAAACTATTTTATTATTTATTTATTATTTTAAAGTTGAAAATCAATCAAATAAATTTGACAGATTGTGGTAGCTTGATGTGCTCTCCTCTGTACTTAAAAGATTTACTGAAACTACCCGTCATAATAATATCATGATACTTTTAATATCCATTGTTTATAAATGGATATCGATATCTCATTAAATAAATAAATGAATATTCTTGGACAATTTTACACAGCACCATCTAGTCCTAAACTTAGTAGAGCTTGTACTATGAGTACTAGACAATGGATATAATACTTATATACTTTTTTTTTGTAAAAACATACTTTATAATACATGAAACACACAGACAAACACAAACACTTAACGTACATCCATAGTTTTTATAAAATAATGCTTATTATATTATACCATTTGCACTATTGATATAACATAACATAACATACCATCACGCCTGTATTCCCCGAAGGGTTAGGCAGAGGTGTACTAATGTACAGACGCCAGCAGGTCGACCTATCCAAAACTGTCAAATTTTCCCATTTAAATATGAACCTTTTTACGTGTGCATTAAAGTTGAAAATCTATCAAAGAAATTTGACAGATTGTGGTAACTTGATGTGCTGGCGTCTGTACACCCACATTTCGCCGGTATGTTTAGGTCCCATGTAGTAGGGGGCGAGCCTATTGCCATTAACCGGGCACAAATCCAAACTCCGAGCTGCTACTGAGAATTTCATAGAAAAACCCAATAACACTTTGCTCGACCTGAGGATCGAACCCAGGACCTCTAGCGTGGCAGTCGCGCTTAGGACCACTAGACTAATGAGGCAGTCATATTGATATAACTGTTATTTAAAACTTTAAGAGCGATTCTCGCGCTTAAACTATTACCTACGTTTGGCGAGTATACATTGTAAAATAAATTTTTTAAAAAGTTTTTGAGAGTACACCTCTATCTAACCCTTCGCAGAATACAGGCGTTCACCATCACGATCGCGTCACTATATATATACTTCTGCTGTTTTTTTTTTCTAATCTATATGATCCCACTGCTGAGCAAAAGTCTCCCCTATCTCCTTCCACTGATCGCTGTTCAGCGCTATCTGTTTATTTATAGTAATAAAATATTACTGACTTTATTTATTCAACTATCGATATTTCTATTTCGTTCTACCTTGACTTTATAGATCCGCCGGTATCTCGTACAGGTGTGAGGCAATTTTATCACTTAGTAAAAAATTTGTAATCATTGATTCGTCACATCTCACGAAGGTTGCGGGCGTGAGTGGGATATTAAGCCATTCACACTACGACTCTTGAGCAGCTAATCGGCAGCTGATAATCTTTGAATAAGCAGCGAACTAAGCATCATCGTCTAATTCAAGTGTTCGTGCGACTGAGTTTATAAATTGACATCAGTTAAAATGCCTGCGTCAGCAGTGACGAAGACCTTGAAATAAAACTACTTTTTATGGATTTTATCGCGTTATATTGATATTATTAATCCCGACGTTAATTCGGACCCTTTACAGCGTCCATGGTCACGGGTAGACTGACCACTGTATAATATTCGCGTAAATGTCAGAAATCAAAATGATAACCTTTTTTTAATATGCTATGATAACGGAAAATTCTCATGGATACTCCCAGGGTATATCGGACGAATCTATTATAATTATGGTACCTAAACATAGGAGAGGAAAGATGTTTGGCCACTTGCTGCGACACGATGACTACTTCAAAACTATACTAGAAGGTAAAATTGAAGGAAAACGAGGAAGGGGAAGACCTAGACGAAGTTTTGTGGAACAAGTGAAGGAAAGAGTGGGGATCGTGTCGTATCAAGAGGTAAAACGGAAAGCTGAAGATAGAGAACAGTGGCGATTGCTCCACCGACAAGAGCTGAGCTCTTAAATTGAAGAAGAAGACCTAAACATATCGGCGATCTGTGGGTGTTCAAAAGTACAGTTGCCAAATTAGATATACAGGCAGCGAATTACACTTCTGTTTTGATAAAGATTGTGTATGATGTGTGTATCACGCAATATAATTATGTTAAAACGCAGGTATTAAGCTGCTACATACCAAACCCTTGTTTTTTTTTTCTTTTTTCTGTGAAACTGCCATCAGTCGGTAGCGACTATAATCAGTTCGGTTGAGCTTTGTTTGGGATTTGGGTTTTGGAGGCCATCGCCTCAACCAACCATTATTTCAACGATATTTGCCTTCGCTTCAGTCGTCTCATGGCTTGAGAGGTATCAAGCAATTTAATAGCCAGGGGGTTTGGGTGTACGGCTAAGCGTTCGGCATAGCGTCTTGTGTACTCATTTATTTCCTCCTTTATGGTGGGCATGTTGAGATATTCATGAATCTCGTTACTGCGAGCAAACCAGGAACCAAACCCTTGTAATTATTTATATTGCAATCAAAAATGTAGATTTTGTTCACGATCGGCTTCTGTACCACGGAGATAAATATTTGTATCATCTACAGGTAGTTGTTACGGGTCTGGGTGTTTGTGCATGTAAAAGTTTGTTTGTAAACGCACCCACTATACAGGAGCAAATTCTAGTGTTGGGCAACGTTTTAAAACAAAAGAAAGACTAGTTAGTCTTTCTTTTCTTTCGTATAAGTATTCATCTTTTGTTGACTGCAACTACAGCTGTGCCTAACTATTCGGGTAATACCGGTACGAGGTATTGACGTATCAGCCACTGACAATTTTTTTGGAGTGTTTCACCGCAATGCTCATAGTGAACCACAAACTGTGAGCCTAATGTGAATTATTTAACCTTCGTGTCTTTTTTACTTTGCTCTGAATTGCACTTTGCAATTTAGCATGCATGAACTGTTTTGCAATATTACGGCACGTGCATTTTGGTTATCTGTTCTTTATTATGTATGGATATTGTAATCTAAAGATGTTGTAATATTATGACCAATAATTGAAGGGGATGTCCCGACTAACCGAATGGTGATGTACTATTTTTTTAAAATCTATTTATACCAACTTATATTTACGTGTGAAACACTACACATACAAACGCTCACGGGAGCGATCAACACGTCTCAAATTTTCGACTTGAGCGCTTTTAAGACAGCAATAGACGTTCCACTTTACATTATTTAGAAATTGATGAAACCGATTTAAACTAAGCAGTGACTGGCATATTTCTTTTTAATATTCAATGCTCTTTAAGTACTGTAGTCTAACGATATTAAAATGTGAAGCGAAAGCTGTTAGTCTTTCAGGAACTAGACAAAAAGTATCTACTCAAAACGACTACGAAAACAGTTCCGACTGATGTGTTTTTTTCTCCAACATATCGAACCTTTAACAAGAATTCTGTCATACAAAGATAATTAGCAAAAATGTGACTTGTTCCAAGGAACTAAGTCTTCACAAAAAACTTTAATATAAAATAGGCCAGCGTGGTGGACTATAGCCTAATCCCTCTCGGTATGAGAGGAGACCCATGCTCAGCATTGGGACAGTATATGGGTTAATGATGAATTCGACTTCTGGGTACTATATAAACCTCCATCGTCCCTCCTCCTCTCCATTTTTCACGGCCCCAGGAGATTGTGCCCTCGAATCTACAATCATGCTCTAGAAAAAGAACCAGTAAAGAGTTCTAAACATCAGGTTTATTACATAATAGTTTCTTTAACGACGATAAATTCGGTAATAGAATTTTCGTTTCATTTCAATGTCTTTAATCGCGTGTACAAAAGACATAGTAATCGTTACTATTACGTATCGAAAGTCACTGCGTTAGACCCAACACGATTTCATAAAAACATTCAAATCAATTGAATAGTTTCGGGGATGAGGTAACAATAGTACTTACCTAAAAAAATACAGACGACTTAAGAACCTCCTCTTTTTTGAAGTCGGTTGAAAATGTGGTTAAATTGGAGCACTTACAACATCCCTACATTATGTTAACCTAAGCATCAGTCTTATGCATTTATAATAACGTTGTTACGTGAACATCGAACTGTTACGCGGTCACCACCGGCGCTTGCGCCGCAGTCTTGTACCGCAGCGCACGCGAATCACGCGCACTTTCGCTCTCGCTCTTTACGCTTCCGCGATATACTCTAACTTCCTTTACATAAGGAAGTGGAACTTATCAAGTTACTCATCCTTATTTTTATATTTGGGTCAATGTATTTTTATTCATGTTTGTTTGGAAAAGTTTAATTATGTTTTTATTTGCAAATAATTAGAATATCTATAGTTTAATTCGTAAAACATAATTTGGTAATATAATTGTCATATAAATAATAAATTAAACTAGTTCATGGTCGTCGTAGATAAACATTAATTGCTTAATTGATGTTTTGTAATGTTTTTATGGCTAGAAATATGTTGACTCAAATGTAAAAATGTTTTAGACAGCGATTTTAGAATTTTCGTCCATACTTAATTAAAAAACACTTTTTTTGACTTTCATAACAAAACTTACAGTGTATCTAACTAAAAAATAGTACTTCATAGTGAATTCCTCACAACACCTGGATTGCTTAATCTTGGAGAAGTCAAAGTGAGTCCTTGAATGACTGTGAATATTATAGCGGTTTTTGTTAGTCCAAAACTGACTAAATCTTGTGTAACTGTGACTAAAACTAGTGGTGCAGTGACTAAAACAAGTGTCAAAGTGACTCCTAATTGCTATCTGTTGGTCACCAATATTTGTGCCAAGCGACCTTCAGTGTGGAACTGAAGTGCTAGGTTACTATGTTGGTGATATTGGCATATATTGGAGTTCGCTTCGCTTTACATGTGTCCCGGCAAAGTGGACGGGCACTCGCCGATGAGTGCTATACTAGAAAGTATGTATATTTTTATGTTTACAATTAAAGGTGATGCGTTCAATTATCCCGCCACAATCAAACTTTATTTGAATTTTCGATAATTGTAAGACTTACAAGAAATTGTGGGCTCATGAAAATAAAAATCACGATAATTATTTTATAATTTTAATCTGAAACAAGAAACTGCGATTAAAAAAGTCTTTGTCATAGTTTTTGAATTCTAAATTGAATATTTTGTTCAGTTTTACATATTTAGATCTATGATGACGATTTTTATGCAAAGGCTTTTATATTCAGTTGTGAAACTTAACTAACCTTTTGACCGCCACGGACATGTATAGACGTCAAATGAAAACTTGCTCACGACGCCAACGACGGCATGGCACGTCAAAAATGCCACTTTTTTTTTAGTTCAAAATACATACCTAGACAAAAATTTTTTGTTTTTTTTTTTACCTATTATTAAATACTAGAACTTGTCGCTTGGCGTAGAGAACACGGATTTCGTTATTGACGTGGCGGTCAAAAGGCTAATAATTGCTACAAATACTATCAACTCAGCGCCCACATTGTGAGATCTACAATTTCCGAAAAATATGCAATAGTTTTATAAATTGGCGGGACCAGCGAATGTCAGCCTTGTAACAATGGAACACTTTTGTGAATTATATCGTTACTTATGAGCTACTTACGCTTATCGGAAAACGAAATAAAAATTGAGGTAGAGGTTGCCAAGTGACTTTATAAATTAAAGTCACCTAGTTACACTAAGTTTTCGATTATTAATAATATAATATTAATCGATTCACATTAATTCACACGTAGGTTCTAAACATGAATTGATTTAGAGAAATTAGAATGTGACCTAGCCGCTAAAATGGCTGCACTCACCAATTCCCCTGAATCAATTCAGTTTTAGATTCCGTAAAATTCTTACGTGAATGCATTGAAATAAAACGACTTTTTACGGATTTTATTGCGTTATATTGATTGAAACGTCGGGATGAATAATATCAATAAAATTCGGAAAAAGTTGTTTTATTTCAATGTTTTTTTGTAATAATTAATATTTGATTAATCAAATCTAATGTGTGCCGGGGACAGATTAAAATAAATGAAGCGAGAAAACGAATCCACAAAAGTGTTCCAAGTTCAAGTTCTTCAAACTGCCCTTGTTATTTACGGAGGTTTTTTAAGTTTTTCGTTTTGTTATTTTTAACGCAAAACAAAAAAACAAAGAAATAATCAAAAGTAACTTATTTAGGTATAACATTAAAGATTTTTCAATAATTTATTTTGTATTTTAAATTTAAGCTTTAATGTTATACTTACAGGGTTTATAATTTAAACCGTTGATAATAAATCCGCATTTTAAAATGGCAAGGGTAGCCTCTGAGTTGTAAACATAAGTTATTATAATACACGTGTTATTTGTGGTATGTTACATTACTCAAGACACAACACTACATTCACAACAAAAACCATTAGTCATTGACACCCAAAGGTCAAGAATAATTTGATTTAAAATGTTAACTTATATTGTGTATGCAATAGGCTCGCCCACTATTAAATAGAACTTAAACATACTGGAGAACTATGGGTGTACAGAGCAGCCAGCACATCAAGCTACCATAATCTGTCAAATTTCTTTGATTTGATTTGAAATAACAAAAAAAAACCGTAATGCAGAGCCCAGAGGTGTAAAATGTACATCCATAGTAAGTTCGCCGGTATGTTTAAGGCCCATGTAATACGATGCGAGCCTATTGCTAAATCCTAACTCCGAGCTGCTTGCTACCTTCAAAATGGAGACTAATCGAATAACCCATTAATAACAAATAATATACCTAAGTAGATGGAATATTAAATAATAATTTCGTAGTGTTTAGAAGGCCGTCACTATACCTGTCATAATTGTTTTCTTACGATCTATGTCGAAATTTGGCACTGGAAGTATGCACAAGTACGTAACCAAAAGATGTGACCAATGAGGTTATATAAAAATACAAATTTTGCAACGAATGAAACCGGAACGTCTGCCCACATTCGTTATTTAAAATTAATGTTACCAACGTCAATATCTATGACCATAGAGTATTATCATGACCTTGCATTGTTTGAATTTGGAAGCATTTTTTTTATGAGAATTCTCCATGCCTACTAAAGCCAAAAATAAATACAAGCTCGTTTATTTTAATTTATTGAATAAATAATGCAAAATAATAATTTGTAAGCAGGTTGCTAAGGTGTCTGCTATATCGTGACCCTGTCGGGGGCCGAATACTTTTCTATAGTGTCTGCTAATTGATCCTTTATGGCTTATTAAATGGATGGTTAATAACGCACACATTATAATAATTATGATGCCATAATTATAATGTGTGCGTTATTAACCATCTGCCATACTTATACCATAAATCAGGTAGGTTATCACCTCCTCTCATTTAATTATATAATATATATATCACTATAAACAATAGTTTATTCATTTAAATGTATAATCCCATCAAAACCATTCTGTAAAAAACTAGCCAAGTCTCGATGGAGCTGCTTGTTTGTCTCTAAAAAGTAATGAAATCTAGCTAGACAAAGTCGTGCCAAGTCTAAGGTTCCTTACTGCGATTTCTTTATTATTTATAGTTAATGTTGTGTGACTTGGCCGTTGACTTGTACCCTGGTTGTAAATTCAAATATTATAAAGATGAATGTTCAACAAATTTGTACACAGAAGATTACGTAGTATGAATGTTCGTTGAGAATACAATTTGAACATTCTTTATACGTTAGTGGGTACAAGTCAACGGTCAAGTCACACAACATTAACTATAAATAATAAAGAAATCGCAGTAAGGAACCTTAGACTTGGCACAACTTTGTCTAGCTAGATTTCATTACTTTTTAGAGATAAGCCAAGACGAGTGCGAAGCAAATAGAGATAGATATAGATCGTTCTACTTTAAGAACAACTCAGTTTGGAACTTTATTACGTATATCGATAAGGCTCATATCCGTCTAGTCTTTGTATTACCAAAGTCTCAAGTAGCTTTGAGCGCAGTAGCCATCGCTTTGTACTTCGTCAATGCTTACGCTTTTGCGATTGTCAACACTTCAAGACCCATCTAGTATCAAGACAGGACAATAGCATCGTTTACAGCTTTCATTACAATTTTCCGTTGGCAGAAAATTAAGTATTTAGACAAAATATATGCTTGTTGAATAATGTCTTCATGGATATCTTCTCACATTTAAGAAAATGACTTGTTTTGATTTATATATTTATGTAATTTAACAAAACTTGTATGCATAGCAGAAAGTAAGAATGATACCTACGTATTGTTGAGGTTTGAGGGCCAAATTATTCATTTATAGTTATTGCCCGCGTTTCACGTTCAATCTCGTGTAAAAAAAAAAATTATTTTTTTATACTTTGGAAGCTATTTATTTCAATTAAAAAAAGACACACTTTTACATAATTATAATAACACTCAATCTTTTGAGTAAGATTATGTGCGTTATTACATAATTACATAATTGTGTCACAGTGTCACAGTGTTTGTTATCGAACTCCTCCGAAACGGCTTGACCGATTTTTGTTTTTTTTGTGTATATTTGGTATGTCTGAGAATAGGTCGTAAGCAATTTTTTATACCCCTACGTGATAAGCTACCTTTTTCTCGAATAATCCTGTGAGATGCGAGTGACACCGCAGACAACATCTAATTTATACATATAATGATATGTTAATTTAATTCTATAATATTATGTTAATTTTGGCTTTTGGCTTACAATGTTTTTTTTATTTCACGAGTGACGTGCCTGATTGTATCTATAAAAACCGTTACTAGGCCGTTTATAAGGTTTTCGCATAACTATATTTAGCATTTCTCTCCAATAAGCACTCCAGTTCTAAGTGGAGGCGCTCTCTAAACATAAGAACAAATACACAGAACAAACATTTGCTGCTAATCTGATTCACAAAAGCTTTCGTTTCTATTGTGCTAAGTAAACAAACACTTCTGCCTACTTACCGTCATCAACCCGTTTTCCATAAATAACTGGAAAAAAAAAACAAAGTTTGACCTGCTACTTACCTATATATCTGTAATAAATGCAATTTTTTTTTAATTTTTGTATGTAGTGTTTAAATCAAACAAACAAACCTGATACACGTATGCTAAATTTCAATACAACTTTTATGTACGGAAGCATGTATGTATATTATAATTAGGTTAGAATCATTTCTGAATAAGTATGAAGTCTTAGGTGCTTATTAGCTTTCTTGGAATACATACCATCATACCTACCTGTATTCCTTGAAGGGTTAGGCAGAGGTCTATCAATGTACACTCACAGTTCACCTGTATTTTTATTTGCCATGTAATAGGTGGTGTGGGTGTCAATGGGCGTCGGTTATCACTTACCATCAGGTGAACCGCTTGCTCGATTGCCTACCTCTTCTATAAAAAAAATAGGGGGCCTATTACCATTTAGCGGGCACAAATCCATTTCATAGAAAGATCCAATAACACTTTGCTCGACTTTGGAAACCCATAACCTTTAGCATAGCAGTCGTTAGGACCACTAGACTAACGAGACAGTTAGTAGTTAGGTATGTCCTTAAACATGGTATAATCTACCTACCCGAATGTCAGTGGAACCGCCGGGAGGGGACGCCCTAAAAAGAGTTACACCGACCTTATTGGTGGGGTTCTTCAAAAAGGTTAGATGCGTAGTACTCGCAAGCGGCGTGTGTGTATGATAAGATGTATGAATGTGGATGAAGCGAAAGAAGTATGCAAGAATCATAGCAAGTGGCCTTCTTTAGTTTCTGCTACCCCCATGGGGTAGAGGCGTGTGTGTATGTAAGTATAACCTATTTATACATAATTTAGACTTTCCTTTCATCTTTTCACGTGTAAAAAAACGCGATCATAATTATTTACTACTGTATTGTTCGCGATAGCAAAGGTATGAACCAACTCTATCATCTAACAAAAGAATAAAATAGTTATTTATTTATAATACGGTGACCAAACTTTGGGTAGCGCAGGTGTCCCGTCATGGTGGTGGCGAATTTCATGGATTCCATGGTTGTGAATATTGGGCAGGTGAAGGCAAGTGCGGTTTTTAGTCGGTATGAGTCTGACATACCCTGCCACCTCCCCGGGTGGCGGAGGATCCATGAGGATTTTCCGTACTATAAAAAAAGGAGTGCACAGTGTAATAAACCCGATTTTTGTGACATCATATTCGTAATCGATGGTTTAATATATCATTTCTACTCGAGTTCAAGTCCGCCTTCTATACGACTATTGATTTAAAAAAAAATGAAATATTCGCACCATAAACACGATTTTAAAATTTAAAATATGAACTAGGTAATCGAGACTGTTAATTCAATTAGTTGTAGGTATAGTAAGTAACCTACCGTTTCACGTAGTGTAGGACATTCCAAAGCCCATTATACAGCATTGCCAATCTCTTCATCGTATGTTTTAAGAATAATTTGTTTAAATGACGTAGGAACGTGGAAGAGAAATTTGACATCACAGACTAGGCTCGGTAATTTATTTGGCATAAGCGTCTGGTACTTAACCGGAGGGACGCTGTGTATGAATTCTGCCTGAGATCGAATTTTCTTTCGCTAAAATGTATATCTTTGAAAATAATTTGTTTTATTCATTGTAGTGGAAAGATTACCTCGATTAGGTGAGACTGCCCAGGATTCGCCTAGCACCTTCTTCTCCTTTTAATAATAATGTTATAATCCCACTGCTGGGCATGGATCTCCTCTTAAATTTGGAGGGGTTAGGTTAGTTTATATACACTTGCTTTTTTTGGATTAAGTGAGTGCTGAAGGTAATTTTAAAAAAGTATGAGATCTTATTTCGAGTTTGAGATTTATGACCTATTCGAAGCTCATGTACATTCATAGTCATTATGTAAAAGCAGGTGTGACCGTTTTTTTTTCTGTAATCATTCCTTACTGACACTAAGAAGGATTTATTCAAAAATTTCTTATAAAAGGTTGACACACGTCTTGGAATATTATTCTCTCATTTCATTGGCATGAAAATGACAATATTAATAAGATATATTAGTGAAGCATTTATAAATGTCATTTCTTATGATTAACGTCTGAAATCATTAATTATGGGCACGGTGACATTAAAATCATGAAGTTCTGTCCAATCTATTCAGTTTATTTTAAGTTTTTCTTTTGATCTTTTCAAACAATACTGTTTATTGTTGCGGTAACGTCAAAAAATAAGGAAGTAATTTTGGCAATTACGATGGTGAAAAACAGTGACATTCCTAATTTCCTAAAACTTTGTAGATTACAATTTTAGACCAATATTTATAAAAAAATACTGTCCCGCATTCTCTAGTTATGGTATGGTTATCCTACTCAGGAAATCATTAGAATGTCGAGAAGCATTCGCACATTGGCAATGGAGAAATAGGCATACACAAATGTACTTACAACCATTTCTAATGACAAAGTAATCGAAAAAAAAAACGTATCAAACCTTTTTGATTTGAGTTTCGAGACAATAGCGACACCTGTGGTGCCTTTTATGTAACTGATTGAAAACAAATCATAAAGGTGATAACATGAAAACTTGTTTGTGTCTGAATAAATTAGTTTTTTTTTTTAAATAGGCAGGCTTGATTTTTTCGATATAAAAGAGATGGGCTCGTATAGAGGCTTTGCATGACAAAGACTTATGTGAATTTATTTATATAGGAACTTCTAATTTCTGAATACTTAATCATTGGTTATTGAATGAAATTATTTGAATATAGATATTGATATATATCTTAGTATATTATTATTTACCCCGTAAAAAATATAATTAATTAGCAAAGCTAAAAAGTTTGTCAGCTGTCATGTCAGGGAATCAGATTATTTAACAGAAAGGCCTACATACGACCTATTTTACCCAATAATTGTCTACTTTAATAGTTTTTCTATTTTTCATTCATAAATGTTGTTGTTTTTCTTTTTTTGGGGTATGTTATACAGCGTTACTACGATTCTTAAATATTGTGAATGGACTCGTTATAACACCCGATTTAACCTCCTCTCGGCTTTACGGGTAGTTTTGTAACATCCTGTAAATACTGAATCCTTACTAGCTAGTATTCGTCCACTGCTGGCTATGAGTGAACGCCACTGAACCGATCTTCAGCTAAATCATGATCTATCTACGTGAATTATTAGTAATGTGTGGTATATTACGGATGGAATAAATTGTAATAAGTAAGTACATATGAAGAGAATGCACTGCTTACTTTATAGCCTTGCATGCCAGTCTCGGAGGCCAATTCTGTTAAAACAATCTACTCCGTCTTAGTAACGGATCAATTCACATCGACTATGTGCTTACAGATGGATGGATGGTATTATCCATCTATTTATATCAAAACTACTAAATTTTCATTGGTGAGCGCATTGCTTGAGAACAGCAGAACTAATTTGGTATTTAGTTATGTACGTAATAGTCCTAATACGTATTTTGGGGTAAAGAAAAATTTAAGAAACTGCCCGGAAAATTGGAAATGATGCCCGAAACATTGGGAAAGATGAAAATTTGAAAATTCAAAAAAATTGGCGCTTTTTTTTTCTATTGTATTTGTAATACTTAGTATTGAATGAAATTTGAACAGGATAACGTTCATCAAGTCAGCTAGTTTTGATTTAGTGAACAGTTAATCTCTTTGGCTACGTTTTCTATGAGCAAATATTTTGTTCGGCCGTAGTCCAGCTATAGCTATTAATAAACTTGATCCTACAACATATCTGACCTACTCATGTTTACTCAACTCCGTATGCACTTTACTTAATGTACTTATGAAACCATTTATAACCTGTTTCATTCAACCTTTTACGTCATAACTTCGAGAATTTTCTTTTAATTCGCAAATACGGTCTAATGTCCTTAGTCTTTTCGCACCGCGAGCGGTTCGAACCGCGGTATGAATTGCCCAAGAGTTCTTTTTGAATGGGTTCATTCGCACCGCGGTTCGAATCGCCCAAGAACATTTTGTAATGGGGTCAATTGGGGTCGATTTGGACCGCAGTGCATCAGTACGAATCAATAATTGGAATCCTTAATGTGTGATATGAGTCAAACTGGATTCAAGAAAGGAGCATTAGTTCGTTTCGCCCCGTGGTCCGAATCGACCCATTCCAGAAAATACCGTCGGCTATTCGCACCGCTTCATCCACTACGGTGCGAATGACCCATTCAAAAACAGTACTTGGGCGATTCACACCGTGGTTCGAATCGCTCGTGGTGCGAAACGCCGAAAGACCCAAAACGCCGACTTAGCGCTAGTTTAAGTATTTTATTAATTAAATATACATATATTATTTATATGTCCGAGAGCTTTATCCATTAATGATTCGAAACGGTACAGGCTACTATAATGTGCTTTATTTTGACTAGAACAAAATCACTAAACAAATGTCTAATTTTTTACACCTACACTGGTCTCAATGCATTTCGACAGGTCATCATGTTGTGGTTTAACATTTTAGAGCATGACTCCTTACTTTTTGCATACAGTGAGCCAAAAATTTGCCGTGTCAGGAATTGTCAGCAACTTACAACGTGGATTTCAGATTTCTGTGATGCTAGACATGATTTCACGTTCTAGTTGTTGAACGTCTTAGAACATAGTCGATTCGGGACAGTAGTGTGTGTTTCTGAGTGTCTGAATGTAGATATAAATGTTTTTGGGACATTTTAAACAGCACCATCTAGTCCCAAACTAAGCAGAGCTTGTACTATGGGTAATAGATAATGGATATAATACTTATATACTTTTTTTTGTAAATATATAATTATAATACATAAGAAACACCCAGACAAACACAAGATATTCTAGATACAAAAAATACATACTTAATGATTTCTGACACTTATGTATCTATGCGATTAGATATTGAAGTAAAACGACTTTTTACGGATTTTATCGCGTTATATTGATATTATTAATCCCGATGTTTCGGACTCTTTACAGCGTCCATGGTCACGGGTAGTATCATCAACCCATATACTGTCCCACTGCTGGGCACGGGTTTCCTCTCGGGATGAGAGGGATCAGGCTATAGTCCACCACGATGGCCTAGTGCGGGTTGGCAGACTTCACACAGCTTCGAGAAAATCTCTCAGGCATACAGGTTTCCTCACGATGTTTTCCTTCACCGTTTAAGCGAGTGATAATTAATTATTAATACGCACATGAATTCGAAAAGTCAGAGGTGCGTGCCTTGGATTCGAACTCGAGACCTTGATTTGCCAGTCTAATGGTCTTACCACTAGGCTACCACTGCTTGGTCACGGATAGACTCTAAGAAAAGAAAAATAAGATCTAATTAATAATATCAATAAAATTGTTAGAAAGTAATTTTATTAAAAAATACATAACTTACAAAAACTGGAACTTTCTCAAGATCTAGGCACCTAGATTGTTATTATTACTATTTGCACGGCCATTTACCTAGATTCAAGTGCATGCGAAGTGCATAAAGATGATGAACAAAAAAATACTTGATAGCTCATATGTACGATTTTTACTCACCGTTACTAAGTTTGGGTTCTGTATGCAAACTCGACAAAGCATCAGGCGAAATATGAATCTTTATATCACGTCCAAATCACTTGGGAGAAATGAGTATTACTTTGTCAAATAACTTGTCATCCATACGCGCTGTGAGATAATTTTGTCGAATATCTGTGCTGAAACAATGGCTTGAGACGATTATAATGCTGCGACAAAATTAAGTCATGGTACACCATTTGACCATGCACTGTCAAGTCATAGGTCGCGAGATTGACTCGGCACGCTTCTCTGAATTTTCGAAATCATGTACAGAAACCAGCACATCAAGCTACCCCAATCTGTCAAATTTATATGATAGATTTTTAGTTTTAACACAAAGTGTTAAGGTTCATTTTCAATTGGAAAATTAGACATTTTGAACGTCTGTAATATGTTAATTAATATCATTCGCTAAAACAGAGAAGGAAACCCGCATGTCTCAGAGATTTTCTCAACTGCACTAGGCCAGCGTGGTGGACTATAGCTCAAATCATTTTGAGAGCAGATCCATGCTACCTTATACCACAATATCCTATACTAGTGGGCCCAGCAGACATTGTCTTGCTCTGAAAATAAAAAGAAACAATGCTGTGATTGCAGCTCCATCTGTCGACTCCAATTGTGAATCTAAACCATCGGTTCGGTTCGATCGTTTTTGAGATTTTTTTTTATTCTACTAAGTTGGCAAACAAGCATACGGCCCACCTGATGGTTAGCAGTTACCGTAGCCTATAGACGCTTGAAAACCAGGAGTATCTCTTGCGCGTTGCCGACCCTGTATTGAAAGAGGAATAGTTGGGTTGACAAAGGGTCAAAGTCCCCCCACTGCCAACACAACGTTTCCTCGTGGAGCACTGGCAACCTTGCTCACCGTAAGAAACACAACACAGGTAATGAAGTGTTATTTTACTTCGATTTTCTGCAAGACGGAGGTACTTCCCCAATCGAGCAGCTCCAATTGATTTTTATATATAAAATGATTTATTATGCTATAATATGATAATTATATGCTTATCCATAAAACACGCGTTGGCACTATGACTGGAAGCCTCATTAAACTGAAACACAAATTACGTTAACGGCAGTACTGTAAAAAAAACGTATTATTTTTTAATATAATTAAGGCGATGTAGTTTTTCACCTGACGCAAGGTCATGAGGTCTTGTCATACGTCAAGACCAAGATTAAAGATTCGAGAGAGGATTATTATTATGACAGATTTAGACGTGTGATAGACGGATGTCGATAGGCAGAGATGATTTCTAGTAATAGTATCTTATTATATGAGTAGGTATTGATACACTATGGAATGTACTCTTTATGATATAACTGTTGCTCGCAGTTTTCTCCTAGCTTATTTCCTTCTTCAAAATCTATCTCTAAATTTCAAGCGGAGGTAACCAAGCCAGTGGAGCCTAGGTGGGAAGGTGTTATTCCAATGGGGATACCTCGATAAAATGGCTACAGGGTACTGATATGGAGCTATGTCGCAGACCATGTCACACCTCCTGTGCTGCCCCAATCTTGCAATCAAAGCGACCTCTGCGCAGCTACTGACGACACTGGAAGTGGCAATTTTCTGGGCGAACAGCATTTAATATTCGTACGATCGACACGAAGAAGACCAAACTTCATCAAAATCGGTTATGCGGTTTAGGCGTCAAAGCGCAACAGACAGACGAGAGACAGACTTTCGCATACATATTAAGTATGGAAGTAGAGATTGATATCAACATTGACCCTTAGAGATTTAAGGGATAGATTGCGTAAATTTCCTGGTCATTGAAGCGCGACGCCATTTGTCAAAGCGAATATGACGTAAAAGTCTATGACACCAAATGTCAATATCACGATTTACGTAGTGTTTGCCTACAATAAGCTGTTGTAGGAGTGTTATTTATTTTATTTTCACTGAAAAGGCTATCTATCAAAGGTTGATAAATAGCCTTTTCAGTAAAACCACTAAACGAGTACAATAATGGGATATTGTAAACACAATAGGTAATTTCTTTCGCTACAGTGAAATCTAGCATCATGATAAATTAAGGTCATGACGTGGTACCGTATTTTGACGTAATAATGGAGTTGGTATTATGGTACAGTGACTCAAATATCACTGCAGTGGACAGACATTGTAGTTTAATCCCCGAGGCTTTTGCAATCCGTACACTTTAGTACCAACTTTTCAAAATCAACCGTTGTTTACGATAAAATAAACAAACTTTTAAAGTATGTAACTATGTGCGTTTACTGACAATTTTAACAATTTTAAACAATTTTGGAAAACAAGTGACAATTAGAATTTTTGCAAGGTTTTGAACGGAAGGAAAGAATGAATGAGAATGAATGTTATATCGAGTCAAAAACGATGAGTGAATGTGTCGTTAGACAACCGTCAAAAAGTGAGTAAGCCCGACTAACAGTTTACCGGTGATAACATACAACAAGCAATACTGACGCCATAACATCGACAAATAACTAGCTATAAAATTACTATCTTTTACCCGCGACTTCGTACGCCTAGACTTAGTAACACAATAATTGTTGTCGGATTTTATTCATGTGTTAGATTTGATTTACATTGCATTTTAATAGTACGTCAAATTACTAAACTGACACTTACATTTTTATTAAAAAGTCGCTGAACTGACTAAAGTTGTGGTCTAACGTGGTGGCCATTTTGAGCGGTCGGGCTCATTCGTATTCCAGTCGTTGAGTGCTCAACATTAGCGTGAAATCGGATTATTGTGTTGTGTATAAAATTGTCGTAATAAATCTAAGTACATAAAAATATACTGATTATTATCTCAACGATTGCAGTTTCGTTACCTCCCTACCTTCTGAACTCTTACATGGGATAAGAAGTACTCAATGTTGGGGAAATTCCCGCTTTATTCTGAAAAAAGAAGTATTCAATATGTCAGCGCCAATCACAAACTATTAGTACCAACATTTCATTTAAATCCCGTAAGTAGGTCTCCTACATAAGTTTTCTAGGAATTCTCACATAATTTTGGGGTAAAATATATTCTAAGTATTTGTTATTCCCGGTCACATACTATGTGTGTATGAAATTTCATTCAAATCCCGTAAGCTATTCGTTTTTCTGGATTTCCGGGGTAAAATATATCCTATTTGTTATTCCCGGTCACATACTTGTGTGTATGAAATTTCATTCGAATCCCGTAAGATATTCGTTTTTCGGGATTTCCGGGATATTCCAAAATTTTTCTGGGGTAAAATATATCCTATGTGTTATTCCCGGTCACATACTATGTCTGTATGAAATTTCATGCAAATCCCGTAAGTAGTTCTCCTATATCCGTTTTTCGGGATTTCCGGTATATTTGATGGTATGATATTTGTAAGACGTTTTTGGAGCCGGTAGTTGTAACACCATGATGAGATCGGCTGTCAGTGTAACCATATGCGGCTGAATAACAGTATTTAACATTTTATATTAGTTGGTTTTATATTCAAAATCGTTGTGAAACCTTTGGGAATGCCAAAGGTTTCACAACGATTTTTCATTCTGAATCTGGTTTTGTACTAGGAAGCCTGTTCAATATTTTCATAGCAACCAAGGGTTCGATTAATTTCTTCGGTTGCTGTGAACCTACTAAATTAATATTTTAATCAATAACATTATTATCTATGGACATACCTATACTTTCGAAGTAAAGTAAATTGATTTATATTGGTAATATTTTTCCCAATCGGACATTGGTTGTAGGAAACGAATTATTTATTGAATTAGAAATTTAGAAAATGTTATTTGAACCTACGGTCAGGGCTCCGCCTATATCAGATAGTTTTTAATTGCTCTGTACATTTCGATATTATTATTAATTAGAAAATGGCCGTCTATAAGTTTTGAATCCACGTTTCTATAATAGCATTTAATATTATGCTCGCGTCTTTAGTTCGTTATCTTGTAGTGTTAATATTTACCCTTAAGGTTGATTTATAATTTTTTGAAAAAAAAAAAGTTGTAGCAGCTTTTTTTATCTTTTTATATGAAATTATGATATTAAATATTTCACAAAATTATTTACTTGACATCCTTGCCTTTGGAAGGTTACTTAACTGATGTTATTTGTGAAGTGCGTAGACGACATTTTAGCTCAAAGAATGTCATACTTATTTATTTCATATATGCAAAAAAAAAAACAAAATTGAAAGTCATCAGCAAAATACAACTCAATCAAGAAATCTCCAGAAATTCTTGATTGAGTTGAGATTCTTGAAATTCTTCAAACTTGACATTTGACTGGTGTTGTCTAAAAAGGGTTTATGTAAATTCCTACCCTTAGAGGGTCATACGATGGCTTTTAAGAGCTTAATGTGAATGAACACACTGACAAATAATTGAACTTAATTGAAGCCAGCTATGGTTCGTGACAAACTTAAACGCTTACACGAAGCAATTTAATTATCTGTTGAAGCATTAATAAAGTTGTACCTACCAAATAAACGTGTGTTTAACATTGCAGAACATCGTTAGGTTAATGTCTACATTTCTTAAATTAATTTCTCCTCTCGCAAGTCTGCTGGAAGTTTTCGTTAGAAATAGCTGATTGTAGTGTATAATCCTATGATCTCAACTTACTTTTTTAAGTTTCTGTATCATATCTTATCACAATCGGGTTCTAATAAGGGCCCTTCCACAGCACCCCTTCGTTGTAAAAGGTTTTTTTAACCTATCAAGGTTATGTTAACACACGCTATATGATAACAATTATGTCGACCTTCACGGTCATGCTTTCGTTAATAAATTAGGAGGCAGCTCAACTGGGTATTGTTTCACTTATTGACAAGCAAATTTATTTTTTTCCAAACCTTTGCGTAAAAGAAAGGAGGCTTACACCCAACAGTGGGATAATAAAAGCTGAGAATGAATGGATGAATGAATGAATGAAACCTTTGCGTATGAACCCATAGAGGATAAACAAACAAATGAATAAACAATACATTGTGATTTAGAAAACATTTCTTGAGACTTTGAGCAATAATCAAAATCTACGCTAGGTCAGACTTCAAAATATTTCAGTTGCCATGACGATACTGACAAGTATTTTATTCCGATGACAAACAAACACATGTCTGTCTATTCATTACATCTTCCTTGGCGGCTACCAACCTATTTGGATTAATATCTGCACTCTTTTTAAAATTTGAATTGTTTATTGTAATTTTTTTTTTGTATTTTTTTGCTCACACCCAGTTATATTTTTCATTATTATACGCACGACTTTGGTGTTGGTTTAAATCAATGTGATTATTGTGAACGCGTGGGAATAAAAACTAAATCCGGCCCCACTACTGGTTACGGTGTTACCTTGTCATGCCGTGCTTCGTTTACCTCCGCACACGCTCGTGTGCCCCGTTTACACGATTCTAGAAACTGACCTATGAACTCGACCGCGAAACTAGAGCGGCCTTAAGTGCTCGGCTAATGTTAGTAATTGCTTACTCGTTTGTGCAATTTCTTGTAGTGCGCTACTGTGACTTTGATGTACTTGTTTAGAAGTAGACTTAGAATAATAACACTTTTACAAACTTAACGTGATGAATCATAGTATAATTCTTCTTCAGGCTCTGCTACTTAATTTCTAAGTAACTCGTTCCTTTTTTTTCTAAGTAGCTTTATTCTTTTTTATAAAAAAAAATACAGCCCCGTTCTAGGGAACAAGCCCAGTGCTACGGGAAAATTTACAAACATACTAGCTGATCCCGCAAACGTTGTTTTGCCATAAAAAAAAAATTAGGGGTATGAAAAATAGATGTTGGCCTATTCTCAGACCTCCCCGATAAGCACAAAAAATTTCATCAAAATCGGTCAAGCCGTTTCGGAGGAGTATGGCAACGAAAACTGTGACACGAGAATTTTATATATTAGACTAGCTGACCCCGCAAACGTTTTGCCATAAAAAAAAATTTAGGGTATGAAAAATAGATGTTGGCCTATTCTCAGACCTCCCCGATAAGCACAAAAAATTTCATCAAAATCGGTCAAGCCGTTTCGGAGGAGTATGGCAACGAAAACTGTGACACGAGAATTTTATATATTAGATGATTTACTGACACAAGTACACCAAGACTTGGAACAAATATCGGTACATAGCTTAAAACATTATCTTGGTTAGGAATCTGAATCGGACCCACAACACCGATATCAACGATAACACCGATATCGATAGTGGCGAGTTGACCACCTGCTACGCCAAATCTGCAGTCATGCATTGAGTATATTTTTTAATATTGCACATTGCGCATTCTAGTGCAGTGGTTGAGCGATGCGCTACTGGGCTACGAGTGGTACGGCCTACCGGTTAGTCCGGGTTGGGGCGTTTGTGTTTATAAACGCTGCCACGATACAGGAGAAAGTCCTAGTGTAGAGCAACGTTTAAAAAATATCTATTATTATATTTACTATTTAGAAGTCACTTTTTTTGATGATTATACCCATAAACATAAGTACTTTGAGACTGATATACATCTGTGTATAATAGTCTATGTAAGTATAGTCAGCAAAAATACGACTTCTAACTAATATAATAATAGATACCTACCTTTTTAGTTTTCCGACTACTTTAGAGTGTTGTGTACCGAACTATGGAGTAGGTGTGATCAAGTAATTTTTAAAAGTACAAATATGGATCGTATAGAGGGCGTTGAATTTCTATATTTGTAGAAAGCTCACTAGTAAGTACAGTTTCTCAAATAAACGGAATAATATGCGTTGTATGAACACTACTGGTTTACTAGGTAAACTTGACGATTTTGGCGGTTGACTACTTATCGCCCTTATTATCAGGTATGTAAGGTCGTAAATTCAACTCCACAATTGTTATGTCAAGTGTTCATGAATATGCAACGAGGTTTGCCGAAAAATCTCTATTTTCAAACACTATACTTCCATTTTTTTTTTCAATACGACTCACGGTATTTGTGTAGTCTCTTTTTTTATACCACTAAGGTGGCAAAAAAGCATACGGCCCACCTGATGGTAAGCAGTTACCGTAGCTTATAGACGCTTGCAACACCAAGGGTATCACTTGGGCGTTGCTGACCCTGTAAAATAAAAAAGGAATAGTTGGGTTGGTAGTATAAGGGTCAAAGTCCCCCCCCCCCACTGCAAACACATTTCCTTGCGGAGCACTGGCAACCTTGCTCACCATCAGGAATACAACACAGCTCAAAGCACATCTATACTTAGGTACTTAATACATATGTAGCGACATCTACCGCGCTACATGGAACTACATCTATCGCGCAATCAACATTCCCCGCCAGGCAAAACACCCGCCTGGTTAGAGGATCCTCCCTTTGGTTGGAGGGGCAACACATCTCGCCTCCCCACACATATAATAGTAAAAACACAAGTTTGTTAATTTGTTTGGTTAATCGCTAATCTCAGGAACAGCGGGTTCAAATTTAAAAAAAAAATGTGTTGGATAGCTCATTTACTTATCTAGGAAGGTTTATAGGCTGTATAACATCTCGCTACGACCAATAGGAGTCGAGCAAAAAGGAAAAAAGTTAAGTGAAACGAAAGCGAAATCGCGGGGTCAGTCAGTCCTTTGAGGAAGCCCCTGAATGCTAATATAAGTTCATCATCATCATCGTCCTCAACACGTATACAACTGTCCCACTGCTGGGCACGGGTCTCCTCTCACAGAATGAGTTGGTTTAGGCTATAGTCCACCACGCGAGCCTAGTGCAGGTTGACAGACTTCACACACCGTCGAGAAAAAATTCTAAGCCATGCAGGTTTTCTCATGATGTTTTGCTTCACCGTTTTTAAACGAGTGACAATTAATTATTAATACGTACTTACTTACATGAATTCGAAAATGTCAGAGGTGCGCCTTGGATTCGAACTGGAGACCTTGGCAGTAGTAGTAGTAGTCATATCACTACACTATCACTGCTTAATTTAAGTTTTTTTTTATTAATTCAACTTTTGTTCATCGTTTTTATCTTGATCAACAAATGCCTAAATTTTGTCAAAGATCAACAGCTATAGAAAAAAGTTGTTGGTACCTACCCACTGCTATTTCCATTTTATACTCGGCATAATGAGTGTAAATTTTGTCTGTGGAGTCATAAAGCCATAAATACTCTGGTTTCCCTTTAAGAGCATAAGGTTGTACATAATTTAGTTTATATAGATAATAAACGTTGTAATCGAATTATTTAAAAAGTTATAAACATAATTATAACATACCTGTTTCGAAAGGTTAGGCGAAGTTGTCTGATGTAGTTGCACTAAAGTGGTGACAAACGTCGAGGTTCGTTTTAGTCGGTAGCTTACTCTTTTCAGAACGGAGTCCGACACACCCCACCGCTGTCCCCGGAGCAGTGGATAATGCATAAAGCATTTCCAACCCCGTCAACAAAAAAAAAGTTGTCCCATCCCCAAGTATTCTATTAGTTATAAGAATTATTATGCTTTGGTATAGAATTTTCACCGCAACGTAGACGGTGACCAATTTGGAACCGTGCACCTAGACTCGACATTTCATAAGTGGCTGTATATGGTTTATATGAAAATAAAACTATTTTGATTTTAGTGCGTAGATGCGCCTACGCATACATTCGGCGAACTTTTACGAGGGACTTACATCTAGTGTATCGTAACCCTTATACATAAATAAAAAATCAAGTTAAAAACAGCTTGTTGTAAACTTGCTGGGTACCATATTGATTTCTGACATTTACGCGAATATTATACATTGAAATAAAACTACTTTTTACGGATTTTATCGCTGGGTACCCTTAATTAGACATTTTAGTGAAATTAGCCTTTCCGGCCAATATTCATTAGCGTTTATTATTTTAATTAAAAGTGACTTGGCAATAAATCTAAAACCATAAAGATGTACCTACGCTATAAAAACTACTACATAATATGCGAAGTGTATGTGGATAATTTGGATTATTTATAAAAAAAAATTGACTATGACTATTGACTATAGCCTAATCCCTCTCAATATGAGAGGAGACCCGTGCCCAGCAGTGGGACAGTATATGGGTTGATGATGATGATGATTTGGGACATTAAATATATTTTACACATCACCAAGTCCCAATCTAAGCAGAGCTTGTATTATGGGTACTAGACAATGGATATAATTTATTACTTACTTATAATATACTTTTTCATAAATACATACATATATTATACTAGTTTCTGCCCGCGACTTCGTCTGCGTAGACTTTACCTGAAAGTATCTAGATGTTAAGTCTTCCTAATTTCCTGCATAATGTTTTAAATGATTTCTTTTATAGGAATAATTAACAATTCCTGACGATAATTAACACAACAAAAAAATAATTTGGGAATTTTTTATTTATTTATTCCCAACAATATCCTTACAGACTAATTCCAATTCGATATTGAGGTATCTTAATTTCTACAATTATAAACTAATTAAACTTATTAGTAATACATTTTAAAAAGTGATATTTTTGTGAATTCACTCAGAGTACAATAAAATATATCCCCACGTCGTCAGCTATGAGGTTGAGCGTCCGCAGTGCGCGTGTCAGGGGCGTCTCACTTAATAATTTGTTTCATCCGTTCACGCGTGATGCGATGACCAAGGGAAATATAGATTAATTTTTATATATAAAGAGATAAGTAACACCAAGCCAAACAAAAACATATATGTATCATACCACTAACGATTGTCATAGGTTTTCGTTTGACAACCGGGACCGACGGCTTTACGTGCTCTCCGAGGCACGGAGGGGTCTCGATGTGTGAATAATGGTCACCCATCCACAGACTGACCGCGACTAGTGCAACTTAAACTTTCAGATCGATTGATCAGCTTAGTTATTACATACGGAAATATAAAAATAAAACATGTCGAAGACCTTATCGTCTTTAAAAGAGATTTTATAAATGTGTTGCAAATGTGTCATGTGCTAGTTGAAATTATACAGGGTGGAAGGGACATCGACGCGCAACGGCTTACCATGACTTCAGTACATGATTCTGGACCCCCCTGCGTTGGAATTTTTCGTCGGCTTTTTCTTCAATTTTACGTTTTTTTTGCAGTTTTTTCAACTTTAAACTGTATAAAATCATTATTTCTATCTAACCCAATAAGAATTTTAATTAAAAAGTAATTAATTCACATTTTTCACTAAAAACAGCATTGTAAATTAAACTCGAAAGATCTTCTGGTCAGCTGTTTCCTTAGACTTCACTTGCGAGTTGTAAAATTTAAGAAAAAGCCGGCGAAAAATTCCAAGGCAGGGGGGTCCAGAATCAAGTACTGAAGTCATGGTAAGCCGTTGTGCGTCGATGTCCCTTCCACCCTGTATACACACAAGTACTATGTGTGTAGTTAGAGATACATGTTTTATTGACCCAGTGAGAGAGCTTAGTAAGTAACTTCCAAGTAACTTCCATTAGACAAGATTGTGTAATGACTTGTTGTATAATCGCCCGTACTGTTACTGTGAGTAAATGCATTCATTAACACAATGAGTGAATTTTTACTTGATTGTCTACTTTTTATTTGCTTGTTAGTGGACGTCTATGAATTGAGTGATGCGTTTAGGGGGGGAAGGGGTCGAGCCGGATCTCATCAAATCTCATGTTGGGGAGAGAGGGTTCTCGGCAAATCTCACGACATCTTACTAACGGGTGAGGTGGTGGGTGGTAAATCGCCTCCAGTAATTAATGGACGCCCCGACGAAAGAACATGGAAAGTCGAAAATAAACATCAATTATTACATATTGATTTCTGACATTTACGCGAATATTATACATTGAAATAAAACTACTTTTACGGATTTTATCGCGTATATTGATTGGGGATTAATAATATCAATATACGCGATAAAATCCGTAAAAGTAGTTTTATTTCAATCAATTATTACGTTTTTGTACATAGCTACATTATAACAATATAACTGTAACAAATGAATGTTATATTTGGACTTCAGATTTAAGTATTGTGTGTTTATTGAATAATTGAGTGTGTATTAGTCTGTAGTCTGTTACTGTACCATTTGAATAAAATAAAATAGAAAACACGAGAAGTTAGAAGTTGACATAGCATCATACCATCACACTATTCCCCGAAGGGTTAGACAGAGGTGTACGACATATTGGGGACTCAGCTCTGGCGACCGTACTACTTGCTGGCTTCGCAAACAATTTGTTGTATTCTTGGACAATTTTACACAGCACCATCTAGTCCCAAAACTAAGCAGAGCTTGTACTATGGGTAATAGATAATGGACTTACTTATATACTTTTTTTTGTAAATACATACTTATAATACATAAGAAACACCCAGACAAACTATGTTTATTATCACATAAATATTTTTGTCCTGTGGGAATCGAACCCACGACCCCATGATCAGCATAGTATAAGTTTATAGGGCGAGCCTATTGCCATTAACCGGGCACAAATCCAAACTCCGAGCTGCTACTTTACTTAGAATTTCCCAAGACTTCAAGCTTAACAATGGCACTCGCAACCTCTTAGAGTAATGAGACAATTAAAAGATGAATTTATTTTAATTCCTAAACAATGGCAAGGGACAGTAATTGCGCAATCCAGTTTTAAATCGTGCGTGGCATGTTATTTATTACTTAACCTTCTTCGTTCCCACTGTATATGGAACCATAATTAATTCCTTAACCGTTAAACAGGTATCAATGAGGCTCTTTGATAGAAAGATTTTTTTAAAAGATGTTTCTTAGAAAACATATGTTAATCATGTTATCCAATGTAAGATCTACAAGCTCAAAACATAACACATAATATTTCTCTAAACTGTTATATTTTATTCAATTTCGGACCTTTTATAAGCAAAATGTATTATTTATTCAATTTCGTGTTTTTTTTATTCAAAAAAGGTTTTAATGTTTCCAAATTCTATATTTAAATAAGCCTAATCATGCATCAGAGCATGTTACACTTTCTCCCCTTATCTCTTTGTGTTATCAAACAAGTACTGACTCCATTTTCTCTTCAATGCCCATCTTGATAGTGACTTACTTTAAACTGGTGTAATGACACATCTTTACGTGCTGATGGTGAGATACTCGTAGATCAGAAAGGTCGCAATGATGGTTAATTAAGATAAGGAGAATTAATGCTTTGCCTTCTTAATTATGAATTTGTGGTGAACTTATTTCCTTCATTAGAAAACTTTAGAATCTAAGAGAGGTAGGGCATAGTAGGAGTAATTCTACTCAAATTGGAGCTGCCCGACTGGAGAAGTACCTCCGCCTTACAGAAAATTGAAGTAAAATAACAATGCTTTGAGCTGTGTTGTGTTTCTTACGGTGAGCAAGGTTACCAGTGCTCCACGAGGACACGTTTTGTTAGCAGTGGGGGGACTTTGACCCTTATGCTGCCAACCCAAGTTATTCCTCTTTCAATACAGGGTCCGCAACGCGCAAGTGATACTCCTGGTGTTGCAACCGTCTATAGGCTACGGTAACCGCTTACCATCAGGTGGGCCGTATGCTTGTACCGCTCGTACCTTAGTACAATAAAAAAAAGCTTTTATGAAAAAATTCTGACATGAAAAAGTGCTTATTTTGTAAATGTAACCGCCGGGAGGGGGACGCCCTAGAAAAAAAATACACCGGCCTTATTGGTGGGGTTCTTCAAAAAGGTCAGGTGCGTAGTACTCGCAACCGGCGTGTGTGTATGACAAGATATATGAATGTGGTCGAAACGAAAGAAGTGTGCAAGAATCGAAGCGAGTGGCATTCTTTAGTTTCAGCCTACCCCATGGGAAAAGGCAGTATAAAGTATACACTGTATGTATGTATTTTGCAAATAAATTCACAAGAATGTGGACGAAGCAAAATAAGTAGGTACGTATACAAGAACGCGCCCAGAGTACCACTAGGTATGGGAAAAAGTGTATATGTGTGTTCACAAAATATATAATTAAATGTGTTCCCACATTAGGTTACCCTGTGTCGTGGGAAACAAGCTCTCGTCTTGAATACAGTCACTGGTACAGAATAAACTTTAGAGAAAATAAATAAAAACTTACAGAGACACAACGAATTAAGTGGGTGTACAAGTTTGGGTGCGAGCATTACTGACAATGTTTAGGCAGAATTATATTTGTCAACCATGACGACACGAGCCGCGATGATGTTGATGATGATAGTGAAAAAAATTCTAATTTTATTACAATAAAAACACATACCCATCCGACACCATAAATCCTATGTAACGCACTAAAAGGAACGAGTTTCTACGTCACGCCACGACTTGTGACGTAATCAGACCCCAAATCCGTTCGTAGCCGTGCGCCATACGTACTGTGGCCTGTGACCTACATAGGTCGCGAAGCTTTGGGTTTGCAAATACGGAAAGGCGTATTTGCAATCCCAAGTATTAATCACGGTAATCGGTTAAAATTTACTATAGCTTTTTAAAGATATGATAGTCAAATAAATATATTTTATAAAAAGGTATCCCCTCAATTAAAAAACAAAAATATATTATGAACAACTAGCTTCTGCCCCCTATTTCTTCCGCGTGGAAAAGTTATTTTTAATTATCGTTGTAATTTGGATAATTAACTCAAAATCATTATAAATTATAGCCTATGTATTATTCTGATATATAAATACTAATACTGTAAAGTTTCATCAAAATCCGTTCAGTTGTTTTAGCGTGAAAGAGTAACAAACATTCACATTTATAATATTAGCAGAATAATACTTTAACAAAAGGACAAACCCTGAAATCGCGAAAAGAAAATCAATACTTTTCGCATCACATACAAACAAAAATATTAACCGCATAGAGAACTTCCTCCTTTTTGTAGTCTGTTGAAAAAACTGTATACATTACTTTCATAAGCTCTTTCTACATAATATTTCCATACATCTATGTAAGTCCCGCAAACTATCTACCCATCATCACGACGTGTCAATCGTAACTTCGTAAGTGTAGCTTATATTCGTCGTAAACGTCGCGGAGTGTTGACGGAAGTAGAGTGAATGATGCCGCTGATGTAACAGCTGATAGTTCACTATCCCCTCCCGCCTACTTCTCCTACCAATCACCCCACCATTGTTGAACAGCTGTAGTAAGGTACAGGTTGTTGTTTTAAATGCGAAGGTGGTATAACGCTACTAAATTGAGGTGCTTTACTTCCTACCTTGGAAATTTTGTTGAATAATGTTAATAATTCTCTTATGGATTATTAGGAGTATAGAAATTAAATCTACCTTGGAAATTTAGTTGAATAATATGATTAATTCACTTACGCCTTATTAGGAGTTTAGAAATTAAATCGGGCTGCGTTTTTTTTAAATTTTATATTAATTCGAAAAAGTGTGCTCCCGTTTTTCTAGATATACAGCTCTCGATAAGTACATTAAAATTGGGGTAGTTATTTATGAAGTTAATCTTTTTATTCATTTGTCCACTTAAATGAGATATTATAATACTTTGATTATCTTAATTTTTTGTTTTAAATAAGATTACCTATAATATTATAGACTTGCATAATCTCAAGTCGCCGACATTAACATTAACGAGCATTCACATTCCGCATTACACAACACATTACACATACAATCAACACACATACCACAGCTAACACGTCAGGGCGTATCCATCGTCCATCGCCCAATGTCCATCGTTCACCCAGATGCACCACCGCGGCCGTCGAGCTGTCGGTACCAGAGTGGGTGCACTACTTCGCGGCTGCACTGTTCCTATTCTGGCTCGCATACGGACGCAGAAGAAGCAGTGTGCAATCGTCGGAGTCAACATGAGCTTTGTGTATGTAGTTATATTTTTTGGTTTTTCTATTTAAGCAATAAATGGTTCATTGCATTATTCCTAAATAACCGTAAATAAAGTTGGTTCCGATTATTTTATCATACCTGTAGACTGGATAAGGAACTAGCATAACACATTTTCTTGAGGGAATGATAATTTTAAAAACATTACTTACATTAAAATTTGTTTGATATTGGTACAATTCTACATTTTATAAGATATGTTTACAAACACGCGAATATTATACATTGAAATCAATTTAATTTTTCGGATTTGATCGCGTTAAATTGATATTATTAATCCCGACGTTTCGGACCCTTTACAGCGTCACGGGTATAGCGTCATGGTCACGGGTAGTCTATCCGTGACCATGGATCACCAATACGTTTATAATAGTTTATTTTTGAGAAAAATAAATGTAATAAGTACGACGAAGTAGGCTTAAAGCGATAAATTACTTATTATTGAGGCGATTATCAATTTTGAGGAGGAACATAAATTACAACAGGTACTTCAGATAATCGTTTTCGGATTTATCATTACATATCTAAAATAATAACATTAAAAAACTGTAAGTTAAAAACATTGACGTCACAGAGCTTCTTAATTTTGTCGGGTTTTACGCTCACCTAGAAATAAAACAACAACCTGTATACACATTGGTAATGCGGAGTCATTGACCGTTGTGCTACGCGTGCTACGAGAGCCGTGCGGCCGCAGTTGCTCGTCGACCGTCGGCGAGGTATGACGTGTCAAAAAATAATTACTTATTGCAAATTGTTATTGTTATTAATAATACTGTAGTATATAAAATGCCCGTGAATTCTTATATAGCCTACTTAAATAAAAATACTCAAAACTGAGACTTATAAAATAGTTCAGTCTACAGATCAATTTCAGTTGAAATATAAATACGGATCTTGTATAAAACTTTAAGAATAGTTTTCGTTTCTAGGAAAACCGATTCTAAAATTAAACGAATGAAGCGAATTATTATGAAACAAACAAAACTATTGACCTCAATTTTAATGTTATTAAAATACGTCTTAAAATTGGTTTATGATCATATTTAATGTTTTTTAGCCTGGAGCTTTGGTTTACGGTCTCGTTTAGAATTATTACACTTTACTATACCTAAGAAAGGAGCTTGTCAACCAGATATAATGATTTGGAGATAGCGGCTCCCATGAAGTGGATGAGGAGAGCCGGAGATCGGTTAACTAGGAGAAGAAAGAAGAAGCCTACGTCCAGAATTGGAGAAATATAGGCTGATGATGTTGGGCCTAAGTTAACTGTTCATAATTAATATATACAATTTCATGACAACTTAATAACAAGTCCCAAAAATTATTTTTACAATCTAATGAAATTTAAGTGTTTTATTTCATTTAAGTGTTACGGGTAGGTAGGATTAAAAAAAAATATCTACTATTAAATCCTTGCAAAAAAACTACAATCACATTACAGTTATAAAATCCTAAGATTAAAACAAATCGCCAATAAACCTATTTTTTTTAATCCCACCCATAAATACGTCATTTTATCGCAAAACAAAACAGCTCTGAAACGGGGACTTTCTAAAATGGCCGCCCGTCATTCCTTTTAAAGCGGTTGAGGCACTGACAACAAATTTATCAGCCTTACTGGCAGACGCGGAACCAGCCGGGTATCTGATGGAATTCCGTATACGTACCATAAATAAGGTTTTCCTTCTACACATGGGAGTGGTCCCATGTTCGTTGCCAGTAGTTTCTAAACATTTATTTTTTAATTGAAACGAGTCACAATTTATCTATAATTGATCCGGCCTTATTAAAATTCCTTTGCAATTGAAATTGTTACTGGAAGCTTTTAAAAAAAGAAACCAGATATAGTCAATTTATTTTGTAAATAAACCTTACATTTTTCGCCTAATCAAAATATAAATTATACGCGAAGCTTCCTCAATGACCTGCTGCTGAGCATTAGGTTCTTCATGAGCTCGATTTTCAGGTCAAACAGTTATTATGTTCTCTGAGTTTGTTTCGGCGTTTCTTCTCAGAGGTCGTCAGCTAGGAAATGCCGGCGCCATCTAGTATTAATTAAATTTTGACTTACGTAAAAGTGACTGTAAAAGATCTATTTACAAAAATAAATATAATATAACATTATGATAAGAAGTGTCTTTTTATGAAACTTAGTATCATACCCGCCCTCTATTACATAGGACCTAAGCAACGGTGAACTTTTAGTATCGTCTTACCCTTCAGGGGTATTGGTATGTAGCTTGTAAGCACGAAAAAAATAATACAAAGCTGCTATAAAATTTATGTAATTGAAATCTCTCATGAATATTATTGCCATTTCTAAACTCACCGGTAATTTCTTCCGTGTATAACATTTGTATGCACATAATACAAAGTTTTGCATTAAAGATCTGTGAAAGTGTATGAATAATCGGGATGGCACGGCTAGGGGCTGACCACACCTAAATAATGCTGAACTTAGAAAGTTGTTATAAGGACGTCATTACAAGTGATTTAGTACTGCGCATGAGTTGCAGCGCAAGTTGTAGAAAATTTATTTTCTGTTTCTATCTAGAATTGCGTTCGGAATTCGGATAATGGGTTTCGTTTGATACGTTCTTGAATATCAAGCTCTATAATACCGTTTTTTATTATTTGTAATCATATGAAAAACTATTGTATCTACAGATAGTTCAAGTTTAAGAAGTATTTGAGGTGTATTGTTTCATAATTTCAGGAAAAATCGTATAATGGCGTTAGTGAGGCACACTTAAAATAGTTACAAACTGGTATCATTAACTAAAAAAAACTCTACCTAATCTAATTAATATATGAATCTAATTAATATTCCGCTAACTATTTAATACAACTCACCATGAATTTCAGAATGAGAATACACACAGGTTTAAGTTAAACTTGCATTATTTTAATTTAGTCTACCATGTTAATTATACCCTTGTGCCAAAAATGCAGTAAGTATTAACTTTCAGATCATTCAATAACTCTATGCTTGTTAGCAACTTGTTCTTCAATGAGTAGTTCCTATGACCTTTTCCAAGGTTAAGATTCAAGGGTTTTATTCTTCAAGTCACAATAGCAAGGATGAATCCGATTTTTAACACAATACACCATTGTTTTGTGTACTCTGTGGTCTTCATCTGTCAAAAAAGCGCGCCGTTTCGACTTTCCCGCCAAGTTGATTGTTTGCAGTGTAGTTCTACGTTTTACCGACAGATGACGTTAGTATATTATTGCACACACATTACGTACTAATAGCGTCATTGTTGAAATAAAATAATTGAATGTTGATCGATAACATTATACAACACTCACTCTCTGCAAATGTAAATTAGTCAATTTTATGGTGGAAGGAAAGGAATATAATTTTGTTGTTAATATCATAAAATTGGATTTTAATTGCTGTTGTTTTGTTTCATTGATTGGTGTGAAAGTAGACAATTTCTATTATTGTTTTGATATTCTTGAGGTATGAGATATTCTTTATCAATTCTATTCTAGAAACTTTACTTTTCATAATTCTGGGACTTTGTAGGAAACAAAAAGGCGACCTACACAAATAAAGCTGTTTATTTAGAAGGGAAAATTATTCCAAACCTGTACATTCTGCTGGAAGATGAAGGCAAAATACAGGCTGAAAAGGTAATGGCTTTACAAATGACGTTCGCTTTGTCTATGCATTGGATATTTGCATATGAAGAGTCCCTTGCCGCTGCGTTATGGATTAAAAAAATAATTATATTCTAGAAGTAATAATTTTTTTTAGAATATAATAAACCGCGCATCAAAAATACTGATTGAGCAACAAAATTACTGATTGAGCAGCAAAATACAGATATCGGTTAGGTTAGGTTAGAACCGTGACCACACAACGAACCAAATCTGAATAATACTGAATCTGAAGACCAAGAAAGTGTATATAAGTAATAACAATTGAGTTATTTGATGAGCAAATTTAGTGTGCAATTCAGTATTTTTGGTGCTAATTTCGAATATTTTGATTGAAAAAGGGGATTTACAGTTAAAGTATTAAGTACCACCCATTTTTTTTACACTAACAATATTTTTTTAATGTAGTAAATTGAGAATTGCGTTAGCAATATTAGGTACTGAATACATACATGATTTTGAAAAGATAAAATTGCATATGGTATATACGGTCATACTCCCTGTAACCCCATCTCTCTCCTCAGGACCGCACATTGTCATACTGTATACATTACAAAATTACAAATGCATATTATTATTAATTTTACAAGCCTGTAGTGTCCCACTGCAGGGCAAAGGCCTCCCCACTCATCTTCCACCTCTTTCTGTGCGTTGCTAAATCCTTCTTGAACGAGTCCAGCTCGTCCCGCCATCTCCGTCTGGGCCTGCCGCGTTGGCGTCTACCATTCAGTGGGACCAATTGAGTTGTCAGTTTGGCCCATTGATCCTCTGCCATGCGACAGATGTGTCCAGCCAAGTTTCATTTCAGCGTGGCAGCTTTCCGAATGACGTCTGTTATTTTCGTCTTGGAACGGATGACTCCTAACCCGGTCAACAAGTTTTATAACCAGAATACTCCGTTCCATTGCTCTCTGACAAACCGCGAGCGTGGACCTCAGCATGCATGAAATGCATATTCCCATTCATTAAAAAAGAAAATAACTGACAATATGATTTCATACTCAAACATTTCTCTCTGCGCATGCCTGCATAATGCACCACGTAGCGCCATTCAATGGGAATGCGCGTGCGGCGCATAAATCTCGACTGGCATCGTCAAGCTAATTATACGTCTCATAGAAAAAAGGATTCCACCAGTCAGACTGAGACATCAAAGTTGGACTACAGATTACTTATACAATTGTGGGTTAATCCCTCTTATTCTGTCTACCCGTGCCCAGCAGTGGGATATCAACCGAGTTGATGATTCAATGAATAATTACTTGATATACCTATAAGTTTATACATGGTATTACAAAACTATCCGTAAAGCCGAAAGGAGGTTAAATGGGGCCTTATAACGAGTCCATTCACAATATTTAAGAACCGTAGTAACGCTGTATAACATACCCCAAATAAAGGAAAACAACAACTTTTATGAATGAAAATTAGAAAAAGCTATTAAAATAGACAATTATTATAAGTATTTAGTTTTCGAATAGCTAAATGGTCAAATAAGTACTTCCATTTTTAAGTACATCCAATTTTCGCTGCAACGTGCATGCCTGCATAATATTGAAAGCTACACAGCTCTTTTCAAAGAACATGCGCGTGCGTCGCATACATTGACATCGTCTGCCCAGTCACGCCCTCTGGTGTCACTAGCTACTAAGTTCTGCTTATTGTTTTTGAGAGACACATTAGTTTTGACTTAAAATGTTTGATCTTTGAACTAAGAATGTTGAGGTATTTAAAGAAAGGAGTGAGTCATACTTTTGAACTGAAAAGGTTAACAACACTTACATAGCTAATGAGTTATTTTAATTAAGTATAAGGCTGTTTTTGTTGTTAACTATTTATGTGCATATTCTTTTAGTAGTTGCCGAGTACCTATTTATCAAATTACTTTTAAATCCAAGTAATACATTTTTCATTTAATCAACCCTAAAACAGTCTTTATAAATTAATTAAAGATTCATGACTCTCTTGTCAATTGTTTTTTATTATTTCTGGTAATTGTTCTTTGACAGGTTAAAAGCTCAGACTAATCTATACATACTACCTATTTGTGTAAATAAAAAGGTAAAATTTTCCTTAAGTAGAAAAAAAAACAATGCAGTAATCTACCTTCAAACGTTTAGTTCGCATGTCAAGCAGTGATAGCCTAGCGGTATGACCATTGGACTGCCAAGTCGAAGGTCTCGAGTTCGAACCCAAGGCACGCACCTCTGACTTTTCGAATTCATGTGCGTATTAATAATTAATTATCACTCGCTTAAACGGTGAAGGAAAACATCGTGAGGAAACCTGCATACCTTAGAGATTTTTCTCGACGGTGTGTGAAGTCTGCCAACCCGCACTAGGCCAGCGTGGTGGACTATAGCCTAATCCCCCTCAATATGAGAGGAGACCCGTGCCCAGCAATGGGACAGTATATGGGTTGATGATGATGATAAATCTATCCGATAGCCGCCCGCCGCTTGAATACCAACAGGCTGTGAGAAACCTGCTATTTATCCAATCAAAACCCTCACGACATTCATAAAACTTTAGATAACTTTGATGTACATTGCTGTATAAAAACCTGAATTTAGTTTTTGCCCGCGGCTCCACTTGCGTGAATTTCGATTATCGCGGCATTACATCTTGTGAACTTCATTCCCAAAAACTAAGCCGTTTTACGGGGTTAAAGCAGAAGTAATCCGAGTCAAGTATTAGCTCTTTCCCAAGTTTTGTTAATATGATCAGATAAGTAGTAAAAACTTCACGAGGCAACAAACAAACAGACAAATAATCTTTCTATTTTAGTTATGGCTGATTAACTGTTATCCATGTAGGTAATGTGGTGGACACGTTTTATGAATGTGGCCGACCGGGAATTATTTAGTGAAGATAAATTATACTCGGAACACAAAATATACAAATTTATTGACACTAGGGTTAAAATTTAAAGTACATTATGGCAGAAGTAGGGTGTTAAGCACAGGGTGGGTTCGGCGAAAGCTTCGAGGCGAGGTCCGACCGGTAGAGGGCGGCACTTAACTTCGGGCAGCTGCAGCGGGAAGAAAAAGGCCCGCGCGTCGCTATAAATAGATCTGCGGACGACGCGGTGAGGCGCGGAGGAGGAGCGGGGAGCGCGGACCATGTCACATCCACTACTGTTACTCATATCCCAAAGGACTTTTTGACACAAAATCCTTGCTCAGGATGAAATCTACTCGCCGAATTTTATCGAAATCTGTTCAGTATTTTAGTTTTTTTGCCATTGGTGCCACTTTTGGACTAACGCCTCACCCAGGTTCCTTCCAGTTCATTATTGCCGCCTCCTTTTTCTGAGCATTTGTAATATTAATATTAAGGATAGTATGAATTAAAAAAGATACGGTACAAATCAGGCAATGGATAGCAATCAGTAATAAAGTCGCTTCACAGTAGGCAGTCTTTCTATTGACAATAACTTCAATGGATTATCTCCATTGTGCTAAATTGCTTACAAATTGTGCTTGAACTGGGGTCATATATTAAGTGTTGTTTTTCTAAGCTATGATTTCTTGATTGCTGGTAGCAGTTCGAAGCTTTCGATGGAGCGATTTAGCAAATGTTTTTTTGGTGGACAGTAAACCCAATGAAATGAAAGGAAATGGTATTTATTACTGTAAATAGATCTTTTAAAGACACTTTTACAAGTCAATGTTCTGATTTTTTTTATGCTAAAAGGCGCCGGCATTTCCTAACTGACGACCTCTGAGAAGAAACACCGAAACAAATTTCTTTCTCGTCTCTTTTAAAATCCAGACATAATAATATCAAATATGTGAGTTTCACAATATAGGGCAATGTCTAGAATTTCGTAATACTTATAATATATTATGTATCTCTTAAACTAATGTTCAGAAATCAACCATTATTATAAATGGCCTTCAAAATATTCAGAGTCGCATTAATTATCTCTTAATTTTGGAAGTTGTTTATTAAAGTCTTGGCAAGAGCAGGAGGATTATCATGATCCCACTGCTGGGCTCATAGAATGAGAGGGATTAGGCTATAGTCCACCTCGCTGGCCTAGTGCAGGTTGGCAGACTACAGAAGCCGTCAAAAAAATCCAGGTTACCTCACGATGTTTTCCTTCACGGTTTAAACCGTTTAAGTTTGAAAAGTCGAGGCGCGCCTTGGATTCGAACGAGGAATGGAGACCTTCAACTTTTTAGAGCAGGAGGATATTAATGATAAATTCAATCAAGTTTATTTACCCTCCTTATACAAAAATACCTGAACTGCATACTGGCCATTAATAGTTTTTTTAATAATAATTAGACATTCTTAAACTAGTTCCAAAATCAAATACTGGTTTTACCACAAACATACAAACAAGTTTTGTGTAATTTTGAAGTGCGGTCAAGAAAATCATAGACAACTGAACCGGACTTAAAAATATATAACATCTAATTCATTTTAAAATTGGAATACTTTTTTCATCTGTGGCATATCTATATCTTCTCTAGATAAGCATTTGTCAATGTTAGTTCCACCGTAACAGCGTTCCACCATGGTTTTTCATGGCCTATTATCCATCATCGCTTTCGTTCAGTGAAAACCGTGGGAGAATCTGTGGACAAAGCTATGTGATCACAATAAAAACGTTTAATTATTACTAGACTTGGAAACGAATTACATACACTTTCATAGTTTGAGAAAACAGCAATGGAAAGTTAATCATATTGGATATAGTTATTAGTATATGACACAACAATGACATTTTCATTCCGCAGGATTAGGCAAAGGTGTAAATACACTCACAGTTCGGCGGTATATTTTTTGATCACTTTATTGCACGGGACCTTATCCGGATACATCGGATCGGTTCGTATTGAATCGGATACAAATTCAAACTCCGAGCTCCTACTAAGAATTTTCTGATGGAAAATCTCTAATATACATCTCTAATTTAATCTAAACTATACTTACACAAAGATTACCAGAATCTAAGACATACCTCGTTGAGTCGCAAGACATTTCTTCACTAAAATCTACATTAGATTGTCTTAAAGATTAAAATAATCTAATGTAATATCTTTAATAGTTAAACCCACTTAACTGAAGGTATTAACGCGAGTGAAAAGTCAGTTGCCTGTTAAACTATTGCTGTTCAAATATTTGTCTCGTCTGCTTCCTTTCTTACTAACATACAAGTTTTATACCAGTTTGAGATGTAAGAATTACGTAAATTAAAGCTTGTTTTTTGTATAAACGGAAGTCTACTTTTGTATCGGTTTTATGTAGAGCTAGTTTGAAAGTATTATTAGTGACACAATGACAGCTTACGATTAACAACAAATTGATTGAACAAAATCTTTTTGTAGCGTCTACACTTTTCGCGACCAAGCACTATTGAAAGTTGCTTCTTTTTTTTTAAATGTGACCTGATGGCTAGATGGCAATCTATTCATCTTTTTATTTACCCTTATATCCGTCATAAATAAACATAATTATTCTATTTTATTCTACAATTGTTACATTAAACCACATTCAAACAGATTTGACAATATCCCAGTATATATCAACTTTAGAACTCCACATAATTGAGTTGAACGTGGTGTCAACTTACGTAGCACATTTCCAATTCCACGAAGCAAATTTGATACTTGAAGCGATCTCTTATCGCTTGCACCACGTCTTGATACTCGTTAACGGTCGCCTCCTTGGGACAGGAAGTGCTCGTTGCGATGCAAGGATTGTATTTACACTGGCTGTTTGCACAGGGCGTCGTCATTATGACACTTTGTTATGCACTGTTATAGTAAAGTTGGTAGGTTTGGTAAAAAAGTTTAGTTCTAAAAGATAGTGGTATTATGTTGCTGTATAAAGGGGGTTAGATTCTCCATAGGATCTTTTTCTCCCAAGGAAACGACTAATTTCGAAGCGTGCACCTAGATTCCACCATTCATATGCGCCGGTTTTGATATGTTCACTAATCGAATAAAGTGGAGTGTCTAATTTAAAATTGAGCGTCTCTCCAGTTTACATTTTGAATTTAATTCAGATACATATACTTAAAACATATTTTTGGACAAGCAAACGAGTTACTCAATCAACACGTTTCTATATTTTTGCTGCTCGGACAAAGAATAAATATTTGGGATATTTAACACAGCACCGTCTAGTCCAAAACTAAGCAGAGCTTATACTATGGGTACAAGACAATGAATATAATACTTATTTTATTTTTAATAAATGCTTATAATACCTAAGAAACACCCAGATAAACACAAATACTTATTCATATATGAATATGTGTGTGCTGTGGGAATCGATCCCACGACTTCGGCATCGTCAGTCCGATACTCGAACCAGTAGACCACTGACGTTGTCAAATGAATTACTGTTTTTACAATACGTTTCGGGTCTAGTGTAATAAAATTTAACTCTAGAAGGTATTACATTACCGTGCCACTGAAGGCCTTCCAACTCTTCCACTTCTCTCCGACTAATTCTTACTTATCTTGTCCCACCATCTCAAACTCAAACACAAACTTTGCATACTAAGGTTAGTAAGGTTCTTAAATATAATTTAGTGTACAGCTTAGCACCTTTTTCAAGTGTTGCAAATTTCAAGGGCTCTATTCTCCTCTCCCTCCGCTCTCCTTGGGCCGTGATGTCGTCTGGAGTTGGACTCCATTCATTGGTGATTTTTAGGGTATCTCGTCCGACATGTGGCAGATGTGACCTGTTCCACTGTGTGCAGTTCCACTCTATAAACAAACATAATGTTTCCAGCTAATGCTGTCAAGACGAAACTATGTTTATTACTTCGTAAAATTTGACGCCAATTTGCAGTGACCTATTTAGTCAATCAGTCTGAAAATAATCTCGTCATAACATACCTAGCCTGATTATTTCAATCAAAGTCATTGTTGAAAAATCATCTTGATTAAATTATTTCGATAAAACTACTAGTTGTATCAGTAGCAGCTCGGAGTTTGGATTTGTGCCCGGTTAATGACAATTGGCTCGCCTCCTATTACATGGGCCTAAACCTATATGAGAGATATCCTAAATGTGAATGCACTCCAATACTTACATAGGCATAGGCTTTAAATCTGCTGTCTTTAAAAAAAAAATCGGTTCGAAAAGGAAAATATTCAATAGCAATTAACATACTTATCTCAAAGGAAGAAAGAAACAAAGAAATATATTTAGATAAGGTACAAAAGAGAAAACAAAAAAGTAATACTAAATAATAATATTATCTAAAACTATTAAAATGCTGATTCGTGAGGACAAAAAATGGTCCCGAAAAGCGCAAACTCTAAAGAAATGTTGATCATACTCATACAAATCATAGCCTTCAATCCTAATAACGCTTATGAAAAATCAAGAGAGACATTGCCATGTCCATCCTAATTTCCGTCCAATTGCGCGTTATTGCGAATTGGACACGCGACGTTTATGATTCGATTGTGACCAATTAAGTGTCGCCCAGACGACCGGCCTGTCTTTATTAGATATCTTCATTAGTCTCCAAGGCGAGGTCTACACTGGATCCTGTTTCATTCAGTTGTTAAATTTATTTACACAGAAAATTATCTTCATTTCTAGTTCTTGTATGTTTTCAAGATTGGAACCAGATGCTAAACATATAACAGTATACAAAATATCTATTAATGAATATTTTGGTGATTTTTACCTATTACGTTTATTGTGCAACTAGCGGCCCGTCCTTACTTCGCACGGGTGGACATAAGATTCCCTAATCTTTTCTAGCAATAAATATAGCCTATGTAACTCAGGATGAATGTAGCTTTCCAATGGTGAAAGAATTTTTGAAATCGGCACAGTAGTTTTTGAGTTTATTCATTACAAACATACACACAAAATTACAAATCTTTCTCTTTATAATAGTAGTGTAAATTACGTTTATTGTGCGATATAATTTTGTTTTGTTTGCAAAGATTGTTATAACAGGTACAAGTTCAAAATGTTTTTATTTTAAATAAGCTTTTGTAAGTATTTCACTTATACTTTGACTCTAATTGCATGGTTCCAAATAATGAATCCTATAGAGCAGATTCCGACAAGAAACTCCATGGCCACTCTTTTAAAGCAAAAAAGAACTATTAGTGTTTGAAGAAATAATGAAAACTAACTATAAGTAAAAAATTTGAGTTGCAACTATTAATAATTTAATCACAATGGAGCAGTTCTGTAGAGCACTCGTGGACCAGATGGAGTAACCACTCGCCGAAGACACTGGACGAGAAAAGCTTAAAAACAGGCTCTATCGCATTCACTAGGAGAGATTCACGTCCAATATAGACCGATGATGAATCACAATTCTAGAACGCAGTCCCCAAAGTCAGGTGCTCAAAAATATCTACAACAAAAACATAAATCTGAATGATCTTCACATTCATCCTCACAGTCCTATGTAGACTACCCTCAAGGCAAGACAGTCCACTTGACACGATTTCCCGGCTAATCCTCGGCACGGTCGTTGGTCACGGCTTGGTGTAATTACTGGTAGTGTTATGTCACATAATTTTAAGTACCAGCAGTGCATTGTGCGCAGTTCACGCTTGGCAATTGTGAGTGAGTAATGTAACACTTTCGATGTTACTAACTTGTAACTTCTTAATTTATGAATTCGAGTTCTGTAATTCACTTGTTTTGAATGTGTTTTGTTTTGAATCTGCATTTGTCTTATTGTTTTGATATGTGGTGTATTTAGAATCGTATAGAAAATATAGAGCATTATTGATATGGGTTTTATACACTCGATTATTATCGATTTGTTGTTCGCAAGACTTCTTAGCTATCGCAGTTTTTTTAGCAAATCAATGTGAATTTATTGTTATTTTTTAGTTTGTCTTTATTTGTTTGAATCTTATCTGTATCTCTATCTATATGTACACACACATAAGTGTCTTTGTTTCTTTTCCTAATATTTGAGTGTAATCAATGATCACTTGGATCAAATAACCTTTTAAATTTTAGTGTTGTTATTTGGATATTAAGCCAATCTATACGACGATTTGACGACCTCTGTGGTCTAGCGGTTCGAGTAGTAGTAGAGTTCGGACTGCTGATCAGGGGGTCGTGGGTTCGATTCCCACAAGGCACAAATATTTTTGTGGATAAAACATGAGTATGTGTGTTTGTCTGGGTGTTTCCTATGTATTATAAGTATGTATTTAAAAAAAAATAGTATATATGTATTATATCCATTGTCTAGTACCCATAGTACAAGCTCTGCTTAGTTTGGGACTAGATGGTGTTGTGTAAAATGTCCCAAAATTATTATTATTATATTATACATAGTACAAAAAAAGTCGCTTCCCGCTGTTTGTCCCTCTGTACGCTGAGATCTTTTAAACTACGCAACGGATTTTAATGCGGTTTTCACTACCATCAACCCATATACTGTCCCACTGCTGGGCACTCTCATATTGAGAGGGATTAGGCTATAATCCACCACGCTGGCCCAGTGCGGGTTGGCAGACTTCACAAACCGTCGAGAAAAATCTCTAGAGTATGCAAGTTTCCTCACGATGTTTTCCTTCACCGTTTAAGCGTTTAATTAATAATTAATTATTAATACGCACATGAATTCGAAAAGTCAGAGGTGCGTGCCTTGGGTTCGAACTCGAGACCTTCGACTTGGCAGTCTAATGGTCATACCACTAGGCTATCACTGTCTAGCATTTAGATAATTTCTTCCGAAAGGTGTATATGCATAATATATGCATATTATTACTACATTGCATCTGTGGAAGCCGTGGGTCGCTTGTTATTTAATAAAATATTCGCACCGCCATCTTATCAACTTATTCTAATTAGGTTAAATCTCATTAGTTATTTGGAACAAATATCATATATTTTTATTCCCCTGATGTTTCAAAACATTTAAACGTTGTTATAAATTGGTTGTAAACTATGTTTAAACAGAAATTTACTTTTTTAAATTACAGACCTGAATCACACTATTTCTGGAGACGCAATTTTTAACACAGTTTATATTTATTTTTATTGTTTATTTCTAAGCGTCAATATCTGGGACTAGCAATTGGATTTGAAAATTTCTTTTTCCATTTGATATTTCAATTCTTGAGAAAAAGTAATAGGGTGTTTTAACATTAACTTAACATTATTTTACGAATCTTAGTAGCCGAGCAAAAAGGATAAGTCAGGGCTAGCGAACCGCTTGAAATTTATTATAATGGGGACGGGACACCGTCGGTCGGATCAGCTAGTGTTTCATAAAAAGATAAAACTCCACATCACCCACTCAAGATATAATTATTCGTAATGTCAAATCTATCTTAAAAAGTCAAAACGGTTTTTCCTAATTTATTCTTTCTTGTGTTCGAAGTCATCTCAGAGCGTTGACTTCTAAGACAAAGCACTTTACATCTGTCATCGACCTCGAACGGCGACCAGTCTCACTGTCCTGTCATAATATGTTACATCACATGTAGTATTTTACTTTTAAACGAATTCAAAAAGGAGTAATAATCTTCATTTGTATATTTCTCTTTTCTAAGCAATTCTATTTCATATTTCATACACCTCCCAAAATGTTTTAGAGTTCACTGCCTCAACCTCTTGTAAGATCACTTTATTGTCCATCTATCAGTCAAGACTTTTTTCAGGAACGTGTTGAGGCTAGCTTGATAATTCCTTACTTAACATTATAAATTCGAAAGTAACTGTCGATCACGCCTAAACCACTAAACCGATTTTGATTAAATTTTGTACAGAGATAAGGCTCATCCGTTTAATCACCGTGGCAGGACGTCACAATCACACTAGATGTGCTGCATTGTTTCCTTGAATTCACCACAAGCTCAACAATCATTATTTAAAGTTATTAAGAATTCAAATCATCACAGTACAGGACTTGGAGTGTCCTGTATGTATTGATTTGAATTCGGAAAATTACCACTTAAAAAGTGATATAGAAATATTTTCTTGTTTCATGCATTCCAGTTGACATCGTAGTCAGGTTTTAGTTTTTTAATGTCATTGTACGATCATTCTGATACAATTGATATAGCAGACTTGGGTCTGATACAGACACACCTGTCAATGACCTCGGCTAGCGACACCCAGTCTGAGCTCTCAACACTGTCATACAATATTACATAAAGTATTAAGTATTACATATTATATTGTGTTACGTCACGCTGCATTTTAGATGTCTTCGTAATTTGAGGTGTGTTAATTGTGTTTGGTAGTACAGACGCCAGCAGGTCAAGCTATCCAAAACTGTATTTTTTTTTCCAACTGAATATGAACCTTATTATTTTGTATAAAAGTTAAAAATCAAACAAAGAAATTCGACAGATTGTGGTAGCTTGCTGTGCGGGCCTCTGTACATTCCGCACCTGTATTGTTACGTACGTTTGATTAGTCAGCGTGAAATTGTTTGCTGATGTCAGTTGTAGAAATTGGGGTTAAATTATCTAATGTTTTAACACTAACAGGTATACCAACAGTGGAAACGTATACCTTTCTTTCTTAAAGACTTAATACGTTTTTACTACATAGTATCGAATAACAATAAAAATACTACTTAAAGCCAAACGATAGATACTCGTATGCTACATTAGTGAGCTCCTTCAATAAAGCTTAGGCGCACGTGTATTACAAGATGTGCCTACTGACGTGGGTGAAGCAAAAGTAGTATGCAAATTGTACCCTGTTCCTATGGATAAAATGGGTTATTGTTATGCAGTAAGTTAATAAAATAAAAAATCTCACTATTTTTAGTAGGTACGTTGCTCGAATTATTTACAATATCTTGCATATCATCACTATCATATTTCCCAGCTTCAGTAGCAGCTTAGCTTCGGCTTAACTTACGCCTTGAGAAAACTGCTCCTACCTTGACTAAATACGTATTCCATAAAATTCATCTAAGAAATATTGAAACCTGAAACGCCATTTCATCTGTCAAAATATTCTAATTGAATTTACATATCGCGTTACATAAATCGTCTAATTTCGTTATTAAAAATAATATCACGAATCCAGTTACTAGGACGATGGCCCGCATTGCGGCGACATTAAAGCAACCATCAACCACACATGTTGGTAGCCCAACCAAGTATAACCGTGTTTCGATCATGAATTAAGCGAATTAGGTTACCTATATTACGTTTCCCAGTAGCATCTTACATTTCAGTTGTTTTTTGTTTAATCCTAGGTCTTAAACATAAAACGGCTGTCGTATGTCGGTCAGTTACGTAATTCTCAAAACAACCTCATTCCTACTTTCTATTGGGATTTATGGATTTCACCTAAAAACTTGTTTTGTACTCACAAAGGTATGCTCATTACATAAAATTACTGGTTGTTTTTAACGAAACAGTTGGCTTACTTTTTTCTCTTTAATACCTATCTGTAATTATTCAATCACAACAGTTTATAAATATTCTATTGCGATTGATTATAGTCATTTACGTTGTAATAATGACAGCACAAATAATCGCAATGGTTGTTGCATTGGTTTGTTGTTGTGTAATTGGATGTAATCAAGGCAAATAAGTCATTTAAACAGTTAGCTTGGATCAATATTGTTGGTCCTTCATTATAGATGATTTGTCACGTCTGTTGGGCGCCTGATGTGATGTGACATTGACTTTCTTATTGTCTGCGGCTGATAGTGCGGTGGAGCGGCTCGGTGCGCGCACATGCACGCCGCTCGCCGTGACGCGCGCGCGCATCAACGCTCCGCGACCGGCTCCCGCGCGCCGGGCCCGCGACATGCCCGCAGTGAAAGTATTCAACATATTCGGCGGGCAGAAGCCGACCGAGAAGCACCCTCCCGCCGCTCCCCCCGCGCAACAGGGCGCGTTACAAAAGTTCTACAGGACTTTTTCAGTCGGTCCAGAATCCTCACCCGAGCACAAGGGCAGCAAAGTGACCGCGATCGCTGCCTGCCTCGAACGTAGAATCAGTGAACCTGTGAAAATTAACAGTGATAACGTGCAAAAGTTTGTTACTAAAGTCAATATTAGCGACTCTATTGTGAATACAAAGACTGACCGTTCGACGCCGCGTCGTCACGTGTACGAAAACGTAAACATTGCCGGCGATAATAATGCGGGGCGAGATAATTTACTCGATGAAAATAAAGGGTACGCTTCTATCTATGAAAACGTAGCCATACTCAAAGCCGAGTCTTTACCACCGATTGCGACAAGCGCTGAAACTAAATTAAACAAGGCTTTAGAATCTTTTGATAAAATCTTATCTGAATTCACTTGTACGTCGCTTACTTCCGATGTGAAAGTTACAAAGAACAATTTTATTCCGCCTAAATTACAAAAGTCTAAGACTTGTAGTATTATTGAATCACGTTGTATATTGAAAAAAAGTTATTCGGACCCAGAGAGCGATTGTATAACAAGAAATAAAGTAACACGCAACAACTCTATAGACAAAACGACGAGTCTGTGGAATTTGGACGACATGAAGGGAAAAGAGTTGACTGCTCCTTTGGTGCCCCTGACTGTGACACCCAATGACAAAATGAATCCTGATAAGTATGCCACGTATAAAATTTCATCAAAAAACTCGTCTCGGCCGAACTGCTTCAAAGCAGAAGATCTAAAAAAACTTGATGTAAAAACGAGAATACTCAAGAAAACTTTATCTAATCCACCGTCAACACCCGTTCCGGTTGTATCTAAATCGAAGCCGGTGATGAAAAAAGTAGAGAAAAAAGTGAACGACCCAAAAAAAATTAAATCTAAAGCATGCACAGATAATGGATCGTTAAACATAAAGATTAGTTTAGAAAGTAAAGACACTCCGAAATCACAAATGCAGAAAGCAAAAAGCGTGTGGGAAATAGGAAACGAATGTATGATTTCACCCGGCTTAGAGAGAACCAAATCCACAACTTCTATCGCGGGCTCTCCCAGTAAGATCCCGGTGATTAGGAGTCAAATGTCGCATAACAAGTTCAGCAGTACCAGGGCGCTTTTTTCTCCCACTCCGGTTGATCTAAGTAATGTAGACCAGGCCAGAGAGTGTGCTCAGAAAAAGAAACCGCTCGCGCCACGAAAAAACAACGACAAAACCGACGGAAGCAAACAAATAAGACAAAAGTCGCTTCTCAACCTTAAATCAGACGCGAAGCGACAAAACGACAGAACTAAGAAAGAGCCAGTTGATACTCGAAAAACAGTATTGTCGTCAAAAACAACATTGAAAGACTATTCAGATGAGATAAACGCCGTGCGAGCAAAGTTGCAGCACAGAACTATCAATAAAAGAGATATAGTCGTTGCACCGGACACTAAACGAAATGAAAACGAATCGGAAGAAAATGATTCAACACTGTCACCTGTAAAATCGATTGTGAAAAAACTCGAATTAAAAACGGCTAAAGAATTGAAAACCGAATCATCTCAGTTCTTAAACTGTAAGGTCATCCCGCCGGTTCACAAGGAGGTGTGCGTAGCGAACACCACTTTCCACAACCACTTGAGCACACTCGTCGGCCGACAAATCAAATACGTCGAGTCTAGGGACGACTCTAAAACATGCTCGCAGGTCGAGAAGCTACCTCTACACAAACAAACTGACGAAAAGATATCCGATACACACTCCGATTGCAGTGACGACTCCGGTCACGTTTCCAACGACGCTGTGCACGATAATGACCAGGCGTTTGATAACGTGCATGACTTGAGTCCCGTGCATAGCGTTGACGAGGTGGATTTCAAAGTCTTCGACGGTCCCAAGCAGTTCGGGATAGCATTATCGGAGAATGCCAAGAGCGTGTGTCCCGTGCGGCCCGCACGGCGCAGCGGGCGCGGCAACGAGGTCGCTAGCGGTACCCGCGCCACCGACGTTCCGAAAGTGGACGAACAGGTATGACACTGTTAACATATCGATAACAACAAATTACAGGTGCTGTTTATCCAGACTCCCCCGGTGCAAACATGCAACGATTTAGATCGCAAACGAAATTTTATTCATGACTATACTCAACTAGTCTAATCTGACTAGATGTGAAACTTAAAAGCTGTCCCCGGTGAAGTCTCTCGACACTTAACGCGCACCGGTCGAAGACCTCTTTACCATTTCGACAACGCAACTATATTTGTAAAATACGCACGACTAACTGTGAATGCAAAGACCTATAGAAATCAAATTGCACGTTGTTAGTATTCGCATCAATGACCCATACAACATCATAATGATTCAAATAGAATGGGAATGCGTAATAAGTAAAAAAACTTTCATATGTAAATGTACAAATTTTCATTAACACGTGATTTTATTATAGTTTAATTAATTTAAATATTCATTGGCACATTATAAAGATATTTGACCACATGTAAAGTCTTTAATCTATCATTGCTACTGATTTCTCTATCCAAAATCGACGATAATAACCTAATTTATGCATAAATATTCTGTAGTTTTGTAGTTTCTTGATTCATGTTCATACGTAATTAACACGGTAGAGTCAGACTTTTTGGGGTGTCAATAAGCGATTTTCATTATGTAAGCTTCAACATTCTTCAATAATAATATCTTATTTGCATAAAGCGAAGATTTGTTGCGTTTATTTCATTGCGTAACGTTTTAACGAAGAACAAACGCATTCCTTTGAAAAAGTCCGACGCAACGTTTAAGTTATATAATGAGACGCATTCAGATTCTAGGACACGTAAAATCACTTTAAATGGACTGCAATAATTTATTATAATATTTTGGTCGTTCCGCCGATTTACTTGGCTTTACTGCCTGTGTACCACAGGGGTCACTTTTTGGGCCGGATTTATTTACGCTTTTACTTTCACCAAATGGTTGCGGTTTCAAGTCATTATTCCATGTCGTCTGTTGTTACATATTAATCTGATAAGGTAATATACTTGTCTCGCGTTCCGCTGTGTATGGCAATGCGGTTAGAGAGTAGATCGATATGTTTTCGTTACGTAGATTGCGTATGACTTGAAGTTTTTTATTTCCACCTGTCTTCAACTTCAAACAACATAATGTATTATGTTATGTGCATACATACATATGATATGATTATTTTGATAAAAGCGTGATCATATAGGTATTATATATATACATATGATATGATTATTTTGATAAAAGCGTGATCATCTAATATATAAAATTCTCGTGTCACAGTTTTCGTTGCCATACTCCTCCGAAACGGCTTGACCGATTTTGATGAAATTTTTTGTGCTTATCCGGTATCTATGAGAATCGGCCAACATCTATTTATCATACCCCTAAATGATAAGGGTGACCCACTCCAATATTTTTTTATGGCAAAACAACGTTTGCGGGGTCAGCTAGTATATTATATATATATATGATCACGCTTCTATCAAAATATTCTGCTATAATTAAATAATAAAAACGTTCACCTACTTTTCTATATCAAATATCACTTTGACATTACAGAATTTATTCACGCATTTTTTTAAGCTGACCCAATTCTTACAAATCTAACTCCGAACGGTCTACTGATTGTTTGTCTTCGGTGGTGTCAGGATACTTAATTAAGGATTTCTCATGGTCTTACCATTGTCCTTTTTATATCTATTGTCTGCGAGCTCACGATGGGCACTTCTTCATAATTCGCAACCCACTGTTGGGTAGAGGCCTCTCTTTTGTAGTTCCTATTTCCACGCTCTTGTGCCAATCTCATCCATGTCTTCCCTGCGATGGTAAATATGTCGTCCGCCCATCTCGCTACCGGACAACCAACAATCATTTTCCTAGTGTTCGGCCGCCACTCTGTCACTGCTTTCCTCCACTTGCCATCATCATGCCTTGCCAGGTGCCCCGCCCAACTCCATATGAGCACTTACACTGAATTAAATAAATGTAAAAGACATGCAAATCCAAAGACCATTTTCTAACACCCGGATAGTATTACTTTGGCACCATACAAACAACAGCTTTCCAGTTTTTAAATGCACAGCTCACCCTGGGCGTGATGCGTTGCAAATAAAAAACTCGATACTTTCGATTTCGACTTTCTCGCGTCACATTGTGACAGCAAATATTACGTGCAAGTCCAATGTATAGTTGCATCCATAATAGTATGGAATGGAAGAAAACTACAAGGCCATTTGAGATTTGTATCATTACAAATTTGAAAATTTCAATTGCTGGGACAACTCCGCGGTGAAGGAAAACGGCTCAAAAATTTCTGTGTTTCTGTTCTTGTTTAAAATCTTCTAACTTAAGTATTTGTAAACTGTGACTGATTCAGATCCGCAAAAAATTCTAGCATTGACATTGCAAGGTAGAAGGTCTAAATATAAAAATACGTTTGGTTCATTACTTACGCAAATGTTATGTTCTTTGCACATGGTCATCATAAAAATAACGGTTTTTACTATTTTTGAATTAACTTATAAGTCTGGTCACACGAAAGTCAAAGAGGCGTAACAAGACACATAAATTGTCGGAGTCCCATGTACTTTGGCCTTATATGATTCTTAATTAACGAATATTTTAATTCATTGATGCAGATGTTTCGTAACCACAAGACGAACAGTTTTTTGTTTATACATCACTGGTCATTAAATGGGAGGATCAGGTATATTGATAAAATCGAATCCCATAATGAAATGAGAAACAGCCTTCTGTCTTTATAGTTCGTGTTTTGTTTTTTTTGGGTTTAATTGAGAATTACTTGTGAGAAGATAGGGGTGCAAGAACCACTCGCAGATCTCATACCTTTTAGTAAAATGGGACAAAACAATGGTATATTTTACTATAAGAGGAGTGACTTCAGTGACTATTTGTTTAGGATTACTTAATCAATACTTCTTCTTCAGTATATTAAGCAAAACATCGTTATTATAATAATTCTCCACTTTATATTATAATATCGCAAATGCTGTTTTCATTATTATTTAGTTATTTGTCTAGACTGCTTATCTTTAGTTTATTATATACTTTAATTTCCATCTCATATTACGTTTACCAAAACTATCTACGATATTACTATTTATATGCAAGAAGATATGCATTACAGGCAATGACTCACAATTTCTGAGAGAAAAAAAAACAAGTTGAACGATTTAAGCAGCCCGATTACTAACCTAGATTAACTGTTTTTACAAATCTGTATTTATTATATGGGGTTATACTATATCCAGTAATGATTAACCTAGATAGAAGTTCGATAAACATTTCCAACCTAAATTTTTTATGCATCAATTAAATGAGAGTTCGAATAGGGCCGGCTAAAGGAATATTTAGCAGACGCGAATAGAAAAATAATTGTTACGACTCTCTGGTGCGTCGCCGTTCTGTACTTTCAGTTTAGTTTAGTTTGGCAGTCCAATTATTTTGTTCATTTTCATACCTCCCATACTTTTCAACTTATCACTTGATAGAATAATTCATCGCCTATCTTCAGTACCTACTTTTTATTTAGTCACGTCTCCTATTTGAAGATTGCTTTCAAATTAGACGTTAAGTTAGGTTCGATTCACGTTGTTGGCATCTGATAGGGTATATGCTCATCACGTACTGCTTTCGCTGCGGGGAAAGCCTGCTCCTTGTATCAAAACGTCTAAAATACTGCCAGTGACACCGGTATTGCTCAATCGGTGGTTTTCGTTGTACATAATGAAGTTTACTTTCTTTTTAGGTTTTACTGCTGACATTTCCTTCTATACTGTCACCGTCACTTTTTGTTAAATGTCTTTACTTAATATCACACATACATAACTGTCTTATGCGGACATTTTACAAGTTTTACTGACTCAACAACAACAATTGAGAGTAAAGCCGACAATGCAAAATCGAGTACATATATTACTTTATGTACTTGATTTTGCATTGTCATCCGTCTCTCTTTTGATGGGGTGCTGTGCAGGTCTCATAAGAATAAAAACAGGCTATTGTCTATCATTCTAGCTAAGTGCATGTTGGCAGAATTCACACACCTTGTTAAAATTTAATGGGGTCCCCTTAAGGTGGGCATCTACTGAGTTCAAGTGATGTAAAAAATAAATACCATTAATACAAATAGATAAAAACGACGTTTCCTTTTTTTATTGTGATATGATAAACAACGCATACACACGCATAAAACACCAGTGGTATCATTTGCGCGTTGTCATTTTGAGAGCTCGGTAACTTTTCACTGGCTACATTGCCCTTCAAACCGGAACACAATAATATTATTTTTTAGCACATTATTGTTTACCAGCAGGAATTCGGCAGCACAAACAGAACCTCATATTCATCAACCCATATACTGTCCCACTGCTGGGCACGGGTCTCCTCTCATATTGAGGGGGATTAGGCTATAGTCCACCACGCTGGCCTAGTTCGGGTTGGCAGACTTCACAAACCGTCGAGAAAAATCTCTAAGGTATGCAGGTTTCCTCACGATGTTTTCTTTCACCGTTTAAGCGAGTGATAATTAATTATTAATACGCACATGAATTCGAAAAGTCAGAGGTGCGTGCCTTGGGTTCGAACTCGAGACCTTCGACTTGGCAGTCCAATGGTCATACCACTAGGCTATCACTGCTTATTATTAACCTCATATTAATCTGGAAAATATAAACCCTCATATTAAATTAACATAACCGACAAATGTGCAAATTCACTTCACGATTACATTACTTTTACCAAATGCTAATAACAGTTCATGTCAGCGTTACATGCATTTGTTATACAAATATTCACATTTACTCGTGTTTCATGTTCGCGTGTTGCTTCCCTCGCTAATGTGTGTCGGTTCCGCGGTTAATCAGTTCTTTCCGCTTTATCTTGACCTTTATATTTCTTTTTTTATTTACAATCTTTATTGTACTCGTCTAGACATGTATACGTTAATGCATCTCTCTTACTTGAGTTCAATTACTGAGAACAATAAATAATTGTAGTAATTAAAGTAGTTTTAGATAGAAAATTGTTTGTAGGCACTGGCTTGAAGAGTACAATTATTACAAATACACTACTTTCTTTAGTATCAGATGTGTTATTTATTATGATAATAATAATAATAGTTCTTACATTTCAGTATCTTTATATTTGTAATTTTAATAAAATAGTGAGCTCAAGCAGCTTAATCGATCGTCGCCCTCGCATTACTGCATGCACATGCGATTACTAGCGGTACTAATGCGCCAAGCTTCAATACCGTTGGTAATTCTTATGATTCTGCAATGAACAGAGCAAATTGGTAGGAATTTAATACCGCTTCCTTATTTGAAACACACGATGATGTATGAAACTTATTCAAAACCAGAAACAATATCAGGTTCTTGTTATATAACTAATAATTATTGAAAATCATGATTTTTTTAAACAAAGTATTAATTGTCACAAAATGAATACCCGAAAGAGAATCATATCTTAAAACATATTGGATTAATCTTTTGAAATCATATTGGAATTTATATTAAACAGTTTTCATATGAATTTATGAAAGCGTGTATTGAATCTTAATGTTTTCATTCGCACCGACTCAAGAGTTTGGAAACAAATCTCAGTTCAGGAATTCCTTTCATCTCGATATCATCTGCAGCATCAACAGGCGATGTTCGAACAAATACGTGGTATTGTGAGATATTTCTTCTCAGAACTCTGGAAAAATGTAAGCTGATACTTACTTTACATCTTCATATCTTCTTTTGTCGTCTGTGGAGTAAACACTACTGTTCTCTATCCTCTGCTTTCTCATGACCTTTTAATATGATTCGATTACCACGTTCTCCTTCACTTGTTCAATAAAATTTCGAATAGGTCTCCCATTCCTCACTTTCCTTCAATATAATTTTGCTATCACCTTTATTTACTACTCAGTCATATTTCTCATATTTTTTTCTTCACTTGCAACATAATACTTTTTTCAGTATATAAACAGATTTGTATATACTTACATACTTTTATTATATCTTACCTCCTTTATGCTCATTATTATTATCTGCTGTAGGTTTTAATCGCTCCGGATCCATAATGAGTTATCTTTTAGTAAGGAAATCGACGAGAAATTCATTCTTACAGTATCAATTGTATATCGATTTCACTTTTTTTATATCTGAAGTCGTTATTTAAAAAGTGTATCAATCATTGCTTGTAATTATATTTGCGTTTGTAGTGGACCGGCTCCTACAATGTAAGTAATTAATATGTCGGGGCGTAGTACCTACATTTCGTTCGGTGGTTCGTCGAGAAAGTCTATTATAGATACAATGGGTGTTCCTATAGTAATCACTGCCTCATGTATGTCTTATATAAAGAAGATTTTTTCCTTGTCTGTGCTTTTTAGTGTGAGCAACTCATATGATTCATTGCCAGCGTTTGAAATAAGATTAATTTAGGCCTGTTATTGGGTCACAGACCTCTCGTTATAGGAATTGCCGTGATAAATCGTCTTGTTTATAAAAGGAAATACTGATTCTAATTCAGCTGTTTTATTTTTTAAATTAATAGTGGTACCATGCATTTAGAAGACTTTAATAGCAATCAATAATTGATATTAATAGCATAATATTTTATGTAAGGTAACGTTTCGTGTTTTGCGCCATTTACAGACTCCAAATAAGGAAGCCGTTTTAGTTTTTGCGTATTATATTATACAGAAATAATTTTGTATAATTGGCCATTTATGACTAAACTTCATAATTCTGTAACACAAAGAGGGTCATACGGAGCCAACGACATGGAGCACGCAATTCAAGTAAATGGTTTTTGGCTCTTGGTCTCTTATACATACGATTGAATACAATAAAACTAAAGCCAGTCTTAAGGGGGTCTTAAGGGGGACCAAAATGGTCACTTTACTATTACTTTAATGGACATATGACTACCTAACGGATCACACATTTCCAGTATAAGCTGAATTCTAAATGTACAAACACAATGGAAGGTCAGTTTAACTAGAAATGTCTCGCTGTGTAGCTGTTATTCTGGAAATTATATTATGTTACACGAGAACTGTTACACTACAACCAGAAATAGCCATTCAGCAGAGAGTGGTAACTAGATGAATCATTAGATGTTACCACCAAGCGTCTCTTGTATTGCCTCAATTAAAACATGCTTTTCTTCTTACTACTAAGTTACTAAGAGGAACTTTTGTAATCTTACCGGTGCCATATTTACTTTGTTATCATCATATCAGCCACAGAGGCCTCCCCCATAAACTTCTGCAAGGACTAGTTATTTTCTCCTTGCATCTAACGACTTCCAGCGACCTTTACCAGGTCTATCCATCTTGTTGGAAGCCATCCTAGTCTACGCTTTCAAGCGCGTGGTCTCCACTCGAGAACCTTTTAGCCCCAGCGGCCATCAGTTCCCCTGAGCTATGTGCCCCGACCACTGCCACTTCAGGTTGCTAATCCTTTCAGCTATGTCGGCAACTTTGGTATAATAATTTCGTATATCTGTTTAATTTAAGATTTCAGCTCTTGTCAGTGAAGCAATTGCCACTGTTCTCTATCCTCTGTCTTATGTTTAAGCTATCGATACAATTCCCACTCTTTCCTTCACTTGTTCTAGAAAAAAGAAAGAAAGAAAGAAAGAAAGAAAAAAAGTATATTTGCCGCAGAAACACATACAAGCAAAGTTTTTAGCTTGATTAAGCATGATGTACAGAAACACATTAACAAAATACAATTTACAACACAGGAAACACAAATCACAAATCTAATCTATGTAATACCTAACCTAATAAACTTAATACCTAATAATACCTTCTACAAAACTTTATAGTATATCTAACTGATGCTCGCGTTTTTATCCACATCCCAGAGGCTTTTTGAGACAAATGGTAGCCTATGCCTTTCTCCAAGATCTAATCTGTCTCTGTAACAATCTTCATCAAAATATGTTCAGCGGTTTAGATGCGAAAGCGTAACATACAGACAGAGTTACCTTCGCATTTATGATATTAGTAGGGACGTAAAGATAATAGGGATGAACACAGTAAAATCACATTAGTTTCTTTTCTCAGAAACTTTCTCAATCCTTCATTGCCAACGTAATGTGTTCAAGAAAAAGTTGTCAATTTACGCGCGTATCTATGCAATTTGTAATTTATCGGACAGTTATAACACCCGTAACTACCAGATAAATATCACCTAAGCAACGTGTTGTTTCACAGTCATTTATAATATTGGACTTTCTTTTGCTAATTCCATTGAAGATTTGTGATAATCAAAGCAAATACCGACTGTGTCAATATTTCCTGCATTCCTTTCATTTCTATTGCAATTACTGGTATTAGTAAGACTATTAATAGAGTAATAATAGAGACGCAGGGAGGGTTTTCACCCCTTTGTAGTTGTTAAACTACTTATACCAAGCATTTTACTTCATCCTTTATCATGCGAACGGCAAAGGAGTGGAATTCTCTGCCGGCTTCTCGCACTGTGTTTCCCGATACATATGATTTAGGAACCTTCAAGGTGAGAGTGAATAGGTATTATTTGAGTTTGTATGCTACGTCCTCAGCAGCATCGTCACTTACCATCACGTGAGGTGCTGCGAAACAAAAAAAAAAGTAAAAAAAGTACATAGATGGTTTTATGATTTTGAATAGGTATTTAAAGTTATGTCTTTATTAATGAATATCGCCATAGCAGACAAAGGTCTTCCACTGCTAAACGAAGGCCATCGATTTACTCAAGGACCTGTAACTACTCCCAACCAGCTTTTCAAGGCAATCTGTGATACCGGTATGATTCCGGTCGTCTTCTGTCTTGAATCTCTCTGCCCCAGCGTAAATTTGTACATATCAACGATATTGAAGAAAAATTTTTAAAATATGTTAGTAACATAGAATTACGTGTGTATGGAAAAAGTCTTCTAGCTGTTTATAGAAAAGAGTTACTCCATGGCATTTCCGCTATCAGCGACAAATTTCATAGATACATGTTCAGTATTGTCGAAGAAACAATTACAGAAACTTTCTTTTCGTATTTATAATATTTTTTTAAATGTATCTAAGCCCCATTCTAAACCAAGTAAAGGAGGCATCTTTGAAACGCACCTTGCGTTAAAAACATTTGGTGTTTTTTTTACTGTTCTGCGTATAATGAACTGATGACATAAAAAGCCTCTCAAGATGTAGTTACGAAATGTTGAGAGCACCTGACTCGATCATAATGACCAAGTTCGTGAGTAATTGTGAACCCCAGGTGGGCACGCGTGCTTACAAACTTTTTTTGACAGTTGGACGCAAGATTGGTCGAAGCAAAGAAATTGTATAGTATATTTTTGTTGCATTTGTAGACAAGTACCTCAGTCTTGTTGATGGTTAGCACTTGCAAAGAGATGGACATGAACATACCATTACCAGCAGCAGCCAACACTTCAAGCTACCACAATCTGTCAAATTTCTTTTATAGATTTTCAACTTTAACACAAAACAATAAGGTTCAGGAAATATTGACACAGCCGATCATTCGATTCCGGTTATCATACGAACACCTATGACAATCGTTAGTGTTAGTCAGAATTATTTCGAAATTATCCAGAAATTGGGTAGCGGAGGCCTGATGACAGTCCCTTCGTGTAATAAAGTCGTCCCTATCTAAGATATCCATACCATAACGTAACAATTTTGACCCTTATGTGCAACAGTAACATCTACACAGTAGATAGAGTCGCCAAATTGATTGTTATCCATTGAATATTTTCCATAATCCTACTTTAATGTATCCTATACAAAGCCAGTAGTGAAACTCGGTGCGGCCAGCCAGCCTGGCGACTAGAAACTATTAAGTGGTTTCTCTGTTGACAACAGCTTATTTGAATAATAGAGGCGAATTACATAGTGTTAAACTCTACTAATCTGCGAATTAATTGCTTATGCACTAGAAAGTTGGAAAATACGTGAGCAGATTAGATGCAGGATTATACTGTTTCTGTCCAGACGCTCTTCAAAGTAACACTACTTTAAAGAGCGTCAGCGAAACAGTTTGACACCGCTGGCAAACCCTTGTAAATAATAACACTATTATTTACAAGGGTTTGCCAGCGGTGTCACTCACATTACAAAAGAATTTTTGAGACAAAAGGTAGCCTATGTCCCTTTCCAATGTCTAATCTATCTCGGTACCAAATATCATTAAAATCGTTTCATTGGTTTAGGCGTGAAAGCTTAACAGATAGAGTTACTGTCGCATTTATAATATTAGCAGGGTTTTTATCGTATCAGAAAGACTAACAAGCCATTTACACTGATATTTTATTGATTATAGTTATTAAATTACCAACATTCTCCTCATTTGCAAACAGATCCAGTTCATTATTGGATTCCAGAAGATAGAATTGTGATAGATGATTTTGACCAAGGGGACTCAAACCTATGTTGTCCGGTTTGGCACCCCGGACGCTGTACCCACCGAAGACTCTATACGAATTACAAACCTTACATATGACGGAGACAGAGTGACTTAGACAACGCAAATTATTTCCACTTGGAAAAAAGTGATAATGAGTAAGTAGGTAGTCATTTTGCCGATAGTACTTTCAGCCAATGGTCTAATAGCCAAGAGTCTCCACTTACATCCTGAGAAGGCTCGTTAGGCGTTGGGTCAAAGGTTTGCTACAGAAAGCGGTACCTAGTCCTGAACTGTTTTATTATCTAATATATAAAAATCTCGTATCAGTTTCTTTGATATAGAACTCCTCCGAAACGGCCGACCGATTTATAGTTATCTGGCCAAGTCACACAACATTAACTATAAATAATAAAGAAATCACAGTAAGGAACCTTAGACTTGGCACGACTTTGTCTAGCTAGATTTCATTACTTTTTAGAGATAAACAAGCAGCTCCATCGAGACTTGGCTAGTTTTTTACAGAATGTTTTTGATGGGATATATTATTTGTTAAAATATTTAAAATAATCGAAAATATGTAGGTACAGACGCTAGCAGGTCAAGCTATCCAAAACTGTAAAATTTTCCCAATTTAATATGAACCTTATTTTTTTGTATTAAAGTTGAAAATCAATCAATATTTGACTGATTGTGGTAGCTTAATACAATTTACACAATTTTAATTAATTAATTTAAATATAATATATTAAATATAATAATAAATTAATTTAAATTAATTGTACACAGGCCAACAGGCCTGTGTACATAAATAAATACAGGAAATAGTAAGTAGTAATAGAAATCACACTTCAAGCTGACTAGAAAAAATACTCGCCTCAAATTCTGTCCCTTACAATAAGTATCCAATTACAAATGATAATGATAATCTACATAAAAGTACCTCCGTATTCATATATTTATTTCTCGGAACTTGTGGACGTGTTGATATGTAGACACCGTATCTTGTCGGTAGCTAGACGGTCTCGGCTTAGATACGTGCTCCAACTTATGCACGCCTAGTAATGTACGCGAGAATATCAGCAATCATCTTATCTACTAGATTATAGATAGATAAAGGATAGATTTTAGATAATTAACAGTGATGATGACCCTAGTGGTATGACCATTGGACTGCCGAAGTCGAAGATCTCGAGTTCGAATCCAAGGCACGCACCTCTGACTTTTCGAATTCATGTGCGTATTAATAATTAATTATCACTCGCTTAAACGACGGAAAAACATCGTGAGGAAACCTGCATACCTTAGAGATTTTTCTTGACGGTTTGTGAAGTCTGCCAACCTGCTCTAGGCCAGCGTAGTAGACTATAGCCTAATCCCTCTCAATATGAGAGGAGACCCGTGCCCAGCAGTTGGACTGTATATGGGTTGATGATGAATAGTACTGTGTCAATTGATCATGAGAGGGGCTCGTGGCTAATGTCATAAATACGGTGACAAGGTTATTATTAATAATAAAACACATACGGCACGCATTGTGAGGAGGTTTCCCTCTCTCTCTGGAGCCTTAACCACCGGTAGCTTGGACCCTGTTCCCGATATCGGTGATCTATATTTTATATTTTTAAATGTTTTTATGTATGTTTTTTTGTAAAGATATTTGAAAAATATAATGTAAATAAGAAGATAAATAAATACTATAGTAAAACTTTATTTCGGGTGGCATAGACCCATAGAAACCTTAACATGTTTTTTTTTGTCCTTATTTGCCGTGACTCGCCACATTTAATAAAAGACTTGACCCACTGATACTGAAAAGGACAGTCAAAACGTATAGTACGTAGAGTACTTCCCCAGTCGGGCAGCTCCAATATCAGTGGAATTACTCCCATTATGCTCTTAAAAAATTCAACAAATCCTGGAAAAGGTTGGGAAAAGGAAAATCTTATAATCACGAACTTACCAATGACGTATTACGAGTTTACGAGCCAAGTCGTAACCATTGTTTGTTTTATCATCTTTGCCATAACAGTCTGGTTTCTAAACATTTGTAATTACAAAACCCCCGGTTGTTACCTCATGTTACGTTTGATGGTTCTGTTTACGTGCAGACGTGCGTTTACGCAGGTACTGAAGTAAAATGGATACTTATCCTCATAAATAAACGTTGTCTCACTGGTTTTATTTCATCCGTCGGTGATTCTCAAATACCGCGTAACTGACACTGTTATAAGGCTTAACTTTGTATTAAATAACATTGAAAATTAGGCTATACAGCAGAGGAGGAGCGGTACGCGGTATCACCGACGCTTTAATTTTTTAAATACCACTTTGGAACGAAAATTTAAACCTGAAATATTTCATCATCATATCAGCACACGGAATACAGAAAACATATAAATCAGCCCATGAACGCGAACGGAACAGACGCCTCCAGATTTTCACATTTTCAGAAATGATTATCTTAATAAAATTCACATTATCATTTGAAAAGCCTCACAGTCCATCTTTAGGATGATGTTTGCTCATGCTCATCATTTGACATGCATGCATGTCAGATGTTATTTCACTTCGATTTTCTGCAAGGCGGGGGAGTACTTTCCCAGTCGGGCAGCTCCAATTTGAGTGGAATTACTCCCACTATACCTCTCCTCAGTGTGTTATGGTGGCTCTCCACCACTATAACAACCAGCGGGTGCAGTAAATAACAAGGTTTATTTGTAAGGAACAAATACTCGTAAGTGACCTCTTGCAGAAATGATGACTTTCTACAACAAACAGCGTTTGCATACGGCCCATACTTTTCCTGTGCGGTTTCCCGACATAGAAAGTTAAATGACGTTATGTGTCGAAGAAATAGGGTTTCCACGCTATAATGATTTCACTTGGTCGTTTTAAGTAAATAAACAGCAATTGCAAGGAATAAAATAATTTATCTTTAAGCAGCAACAAGCTATTTACTCGCAAGTCGTCAGTAATAGCAATCCAATATTCATGGTCATTATATGAATTAAATCAATTGTATCTGAACTTACAATCAACTCTATTTTATTATACTGAATGTTTCTAAACCTATATTATTTTGTTCTCAAGGATCTCTAATTCCTGGGGAGCTATGACGATATTATGCAATTCCTTTGCAATTATTGTATTCCATCATAGTTAATACTTAATGTGTATCCTGTTATGTTAAAAACGGTCCTATTAGCCTAAACTAACATTTCCAGGAGTGACAACCATAGTACGCCCTTTTGGTTTACTATCGTCGAAGTATCGTCAGCAATTAGTATCTAGTCGTTGTATAAGTGAGAAGGTTAAATATTTCGATTAATTAATTTAATTGATTAAAGGATTCTCTTTTTTTTCAAGAAAATTAAGCTTATAAAACTAAAACTAATCAGATAAACCTGTAAAATGTCCACTCAATAATGTAGATAAAAAAATCTGCTCTTTTTTCTTTGGTTAATATTTTTGAAATACAAATAGACAACCTCCTTACAATGAAAGATGGAAAGACAAATCTCAGTTTATTCTCAACAATATACTAATAAAAAAAAACACTCCAAAACTTCAATTTACATTGGGTTTAAAAACAACTGGCACCACATCCTCCTCAGTTTTTTTATATAATTATATACAAAAAATAATCAACCTTTTTCAAACTTGAGTTTTTTGACATGCTTTGAATATACCAGTAATTTAATATAATTAAAATCGCAACGACCCTGAAAGTCTCATGAATCGCGGAATGGATGCGCAGGAGCATCATCACGATTTTGACGCGTACGTTCACTTGATCACGGTTGATTAGTTTAAAAAAAATTAGCTGTAGTTTTTTTAAACATGTATTGTCATGGCTTGTACAGAGGCGAGCACATCCAGCTACCACAATCTGTCAAATTTCTTTGATAGATTTTCAACTTTAACACAAACGTAATAAGGTTCATATTCAAATGGGAAATATATGACAGGTTTAGATAGGTTGACCTGCTGGCTGTACATATTGCTATTCTAAAACAGTAAAGTAAAGGTCGCCCCACACCTGCCAAAAATGTAGGAATTCGAAAAACAAATTTTAGAACTATTGTCGAGACCATTGTTGGAAAATTGGTTCCTTAACAATGTATCAGAGTGGGTACCTATAAAACTATTTTGTCTGTGGTATAAGACAAAACGGAAGCATAGCATGAAGTACTTTATCAGAAGGTGAATTCTGCTACAGACCCAAAACTAGGTATTCATTATACTATTGAAATAAAACTACTTTTTACGGATTTTATCGCGTATATTGATATTATTAATCCCGACGTTTCGGACCCTTTACAGCGTCCATGGTATACTATTCGCGTAAATGTCAGAAATCAATATACAATTCATTATACTAATTTTGGGTCCGATTTTTCATTGTCATTAACGTCACAATTTTCTCACTTTCACACATAATCGCGTTTGACGCTTCATATAATACCATTTTACATTTACGAAACTGACACTAGATCGGAATTACGGTTTTAATATTTTTGTGTAGCAGACTTACCCTTCTTATCTCGCGTGCTCCAACGCGCAGATGCACAAGCCACCGCCGCAAGCACACAACCCAGTTGCCTACTGTTGCTAATATGGAAATAACTGCAGAAATAATTTGCAGTTACTGTGCTCCAGATAACTGGGGAAATTATTACTAGACGATACCCAGGGAAAAGGTTGTAGAGCAACGATCTTGTTTACGTTGTGTTCTCGTTCTGTTTCGATTCAATTACAATTTGTGCGTTCATCATTTTTATACGTTTTTTTTACATAATTGGAACAAAAAGCAAGACGCCAGGAACCCCAGTCTTTTCAGTCGGGTTTTTAATTTTGTTTTATTTTAGTTTGTATAATATTATTCAGCTCGTTTTATTTATTTCTAAACTGGAAGCCAAAGTAAAGGAATCTTACTTATGTTAAGAAGACTTACCGAAAAATATTAACTAATGTTTAAGCAGTTCCATATATTTATTATACCCGACAAAATGTATGTAAGTACCAGCTAATTAAATTTTTTTTCGCGATTCTAGATTCTATTCACACACATACAAAGACCACTTAATTTTTTTCTACAATTAAAAAACAAGGGTGTATAAATAAAAATGTATACTTATGTTCTTTTTGTTCAAAATTTAAAATCTCCCATAGTTCTTCATCGAATGTTCTGAAATGTTGTCAAAAAGTTGCATACAAAGCCTGTTTTTACAGCTAGTATAAAGTAAACTTAATTCTTTACAGCCCTACACCGCTACCTAGTACCTACTGCGAATCACTGTGAAATCCCACATCACTACCCAATACTTTGAATCACTGTGAAATCTCTGTGATTCCTAACCGCCTATTGACGGCAATCTTATGCACTTGCTCCAATAACAGGTGCTATTATGCTCCAGCTGTAAGTAGGCCACCACTATAAATGGCCTCGAACCACAATGTGGTCAATTGTAATAATGGTCGGACGTCGCGGTACGGTCTGTGAACTGGTTATAGCTGATTTACAATAACATTACATGAATAGAGAGTTTCTATAGCATTAAAGTAGCGGAAAAACGCTGAATAAGTGAAAAAGTCCTGCTTTAAATACATTTTTTTATTTTACATCTTTATCTGCGTTTTTTGACAACATTACTTATAATATACTGCGTTTACTACAGCATTTAAACAAATAACGGCAAAATAACGCTAAATATTGTGTTATATTATCTTTTTGTATATTGGCATTTTCCATGCTAAGATTTTAAAGTTATTTAGAAAAGGACAAATACGACCGCGGGCAGGATTGTGTTATATTGTTAAATTTATTGCAAATAGATTAAATGACCGATACCGATGTCTCTGGTCTACTGGTTCTAGTGTAAGACAGCTGAACATGAGGTCTTGAGTTCCATTCCCAAAGGATATAAATATGTATGTGATGAACTTAAGCGTTTGTGTTTCTCTGGATGTGTCTTATGTGTTATTTATTTTTTTGTTAAACCAACGGCATTAACAAAAGAAACAAATAAAACAGTTTATCACACAGCCAATTAAAGGTCTGAACTGATGGATATAAGTATGTCTTTACAAAAAAAAAACCTGTATGTATTCTCAAATATATTGTTTAGTACCCATAGTACAAGCTCTGCTTAGTTTAGCGACTGATCGTGCTGTGTAGAATGTTCCAAATATTTATTATTATCTAACGTGAAATAACTAAGCTTATTAGACTGTTTAATTGAAATAACGAAGGAGTTATATGAAATGAAATTATTTATTTCAGACCAAGAACACAATAATTGATACTAGTCCATATTTTGTTAGTAGTTATCTATGTTAGTAAAACGTAGTATGTTATAACGTAACGTAACGTTATTTGTGTAACGTAACGTTATTTGTGTAACGTTATAATGGATGGAGACTGGAGTATAGTCACAGCACAATAGGAAATGTATTAGGTTCATGTTGCCTCCGAGACTCGAACATTGCTTTGTATTCCATTTCACTCATAAGTGAAGCATACCCGATCGAGTCAAGAAGATTAAAATAGGACGAAAAATAAGACTGATTTCTTCGACTGTGAAATAAAGATCATACCATCACGCCTGTATTCCCCGAAGGGTTAGAAGCCCACAGTTCGCCGGTATGTTTAGATACCCTGAAATAAAATGCGCACCTATTAACCAGACACAAATCCAATATCCAAGAAATAGAAAAACCCAATAACAATGCGCGACCTGGGAAGCTAATCCTGGACCTCTAACGTAACAGTTGCGGTGAGGCAGTACTAATTCGGTAGATACAATTTATCTGACTAATTAATCTTAATCACTTGATCACGTATTGTGCAACGAATTACTACATTATTCAACATTTGTTTCTTTAAATGTTTACATTAACATAGGAATTGAAGCCTACAAACACATTAATTGTTCAAATTATCACTCTACAAATGATAATTGCATTTCAAGCGATATTTTTGACTAAAAAACTGAGAGTAACTGACATTATTGTTACATAAATGTATGACTTTCATTTCTAACGGCGTGCCACAATCACTATATGCGGGCTTTCAGATGCCGAAGCGAATTCGACATGAAAATATTCGCTAATGGTAGATAATATTGCGAACGTGTCGTAATTGGGCGCCCGATTGTGTTGCGTAGCGATTGACCACGCTCGCTGCGAATCGCAGAATCCAATCCCGCATGAGTTCGAAAAAAATACTGGTCAATATTCAACTGAAAACAAAATCAATTAGTTGCTTTAAACGCTGTACAAAAGATTAGGTATAGTGCAAAGACGCATTTGTCATAAAATTCGTGATGATAATCCTTGTACAGACGCCAGCAGGTCAAGCTATCCAAAACTGTCCAATTTCCCCAATTGAATATGAAGCTTATATTTTTGTATTAAAGTTGAAAATCAAGCAAAAAAGTTTGACAGATTGGTGTAGCTTGATGTGCTGGCCTGTATGTTATGGGGTGCGTGGCGAACAAAGTTCGCATCAATTTTGTTTTTCCGTTACGAGCTACTTGTCTTATTCCATTTCTTCTTCTGTGACTAATTGGTTTATTAGAGAATCGATCCGATCCCTCAGTTTATTCTTATGGGTAGGCGCATTTTTATACTTAAATTATTAACCTTTTGACCTTTTAACCTTTTAATGAAAATCCGTGTTCTCTACGCAATGCGACAAATTCTAGTATTTAATAATAGGTAAAAAAAAACAACATATTTTTGTATAGGTATGTATTTTGAACTTAAAAAAAAGTGGTATTTTTTAAGTGCCATGCCGTCGTTGGCGTCGTGAGCAAGTTTTCATTTGACGTCTATACACGTCCGTGGCGGTCAAAAGGTTAAAGAGACTGTGAGCCACAGTGGGTCCAGATCCAGTGAACTGGTCATTGAGAACAGCAACGCGCTACTGATACTACTGGTGTTGCCCCCAGTTGGCATGGCCCCGGGAGACGAAAACCCAAACCTTTCTACGCCATTGCAGCTTGGGAAAAAAATGTAGCTCCATCCTTATCGGAAATACGACCGAAACGCTCGTAAACTATTCTGATATTACTATCTTTTGTTTACTGTGGTTGTGTAATTTGTAATGTAAACTATTTTGTAATAATGGTGTATCAAGATACAATAATAGAATGTAAATGAACCATCTCAATATCAGATGTGAGTTTACAAGTTCAAAGTTTATGTTGATAGATATTTTATCTTCGTTTGCTTGTTAATGATCTGGGAATATTTGTGCCGTTTGAACTCGAGTTATATTTTAGGTTATGGTTCCTCTAAGGCAATAGCTTTATGTGCCGTTGTAATAGGCAGAAGTGACTGCTTACCTAACATAATTTTATATGTGTACATCACAAACAAGTCAATGTGAAAGAAAAAATTAAATACTTGTCTTGATTTAATTAAAGAAAAATGTGACCGTCCAGAGGGTAAAATATATTTAGATTTGAAAGGATATATATCTTCCAGTTTGTTGATGAATCTTTAGGTATTTAAAGTATTCCAATAACGAACGTAGGAATCCTACAAAAATCGTTTTGTTATGTTAAGTTGACAATTATAAGCTCATCAATCTTACCTGCTTCTCTTTTGTTCTAGATCATGTTCCGCGGCGGCGTCGTGGGCGAGCTGGACGCACGTCGCGACGCTGCACTCGCGCGGGTACTCGTGCGCCTACAAGCGCGCGCGCGTGGCCTGCTGGCCCGGAGGCGCGCGCAACGTTTGCGCACGCAACACACGGCCGCGCGCTGCGTGCAACGCAACGTGCGCGCGTTCCTCGCCGTGCGGGACTGGCCCTGGTGGCGGCTGCTGGTGCGTGTTACACCGTTGCTGGCTGTACATCGGACTGAACATCGGCTTAAACAGGCCCAGGTACGTGACAATATTGAATGTTCATGTTAATAACTTTCCAGGGATGAATGTCAGCACACTTGTTTTAAACTTTGAGGAAGCGTCAACTACACTGAATGCAGTAACATTTTTTAAATAGAATTTTGTTTTCGTTTTATTGTGATATTAAGTTAATCATCTATCTCTACTTGAAGATGTCTATGATTACAAAAGTTAGTGAGTAAAGCCGGGTCTCCACCAAAGGAAAGTTGACAACTTCACAATCTCCCTCGGTGGAGACCCCGCTTTACAAGTTTACAAAAGTTAAATATTGTTCAAGATGCATAAACGATTGTATTCTGATATACAACTTGTTTCATACGCTCATTTTTTATCTATTTGAAACGATATTTCTGAAATTGACAGTTTACGAGTAGATTTTAGATAATGCAAAACATATGACGTCATTATAATAAGTCTACCTATAGGTGGCAGTCCTGTGCCATGATTCTCTTTTTGCGATAAGAAGCGGTTTTTATAGGCCATAGTTCTATACGCTGTCTTCTCTATGATAGAAAAAAAACAGCTTCGCATTGCTTGCCTCTAGAAGCAATTTATTTGAATTACTTTTATTATAGGTATTATGTTGCAGTTTCGCGCTAGGTCATAAAACGTTTGGTAGTAATTGAATATGAACGAGAGAGATTTGAAAGTGCAAATTGTTATTATCTAGTGTGGGAAAATAGCTTGGCTTTTGGCAGGTTCATTTTAAATTAAACGCATCAAATGAAATTGCACATAAAATTAAGTAATTGAATAGGCACACTGGTTTGATCTATACTTAATTAATACAATTAACTTACTGTCTATCAGACAACGCACAGCTTTTTTTTCTCTATGGCAATTGATGCCGATGTCGACAATTCTGCCAATGTCAAAGTGATTAGGAAAAACTTATCTATGGGAGACGCACAGCTTATCTAACTAACCTTTAAGTCTAAACAGAACCCAGCAGGTCAAGCTATCCAAAACTGTCAAATTTTTCCAATTGAATATGAACGTTATTGTTTTGTATTAAAATTGAAAAAAAAATACAGTTTGTGGTAACTTGATGTGGCTGACCTCAGTACTCATCGTAAAATAACTGGCCTTATTAGACGCTAAGAAGTACTTAAGTATAGTTTTTTAATGAACTCCGATGTCATTCTAAGTTTGGGTCAGCAAAGAAATGAGTGATAATGAATAATTATTAATATCAACGTCACATATGAACTCTCCCGCCACAATATTCGGGAATTGTTATCAAATTTCTCAACTGAACTTTGCCCACATTACCCACAAAAGTGTAACGGAACCCACGCAGTCACGGGTTATCATTGCTCAACCCACACAATGGGACAGCAACCAGAGATTTCCTGCTTTTAATCATAGGCACTTAAACGAAATGGGTCCAAGAATTGTTAAGATTGAATTGAATTTGTTGGAAAATTAAAGCATCAAAATCAAAAATCAAAAAATATTAAATACTGATCGTCAATATTATTTTTGCTTCCATAATACAACTAAAGACCTACGCAGACCGGGAGGGCATCGCAAGGGATTTAAATTTTTACCATCGAAAAATCCCTTTCGATGCCACGCCATCATTTTGAAGCATAAGTAGCAATTTATGTCGTATTGCTATATCGATACGTTTAAATGTCCATTGGTAAAAATTTAAATCCTGTGTCATACCGTCCCGGTCTGCGTAGGTCTTTAATACACGTACTTAGTTATGTACAGTCGCGGACAAAAAATCCTTTAAACCGGTTTTGCAAGAGTCAAAATATAAAAACCGCGACCCGCCCCAGCTTCGCACGGGTGCAATTTTTTTTTTTTATGGAAGAGCTAGGCAAACGAGCAAGCGGGTCACCAGATGGTAAGTGATCACCGCCGCCCATTGACACCCACAACACCAGAGGGGTTGCGTTGTCGACCTTTGAGATAAGAATAGGCTCGCTTCTTGAAGGTTGCCATATCGTACCGGATCGGAAATACCTCCGCTGGTAATTGATTCCACAGAGCAGTCGTTCGCGGTAAAAAGTTGGTCAGAGGTCAGCACATCAAGCTACCTCAATCTGTCGAATTTCTTTAATAGATTTTCTGCTTTAATACAAAACAATAAGGTTCATGTTTAATTGGGATAATTTGACAGTTTTGGACAGCTTGACCTGCTGGCGTCTGTACCAATAACACGCATAAATTATTCATATAAACCTTACGGAAGTAATTATCTAAATGGTAGTGTAAACAGCATTAAAATCCGTTGCATCGTTTAAAAGAACACAGCGTACAGAGGGACAGGCGGGAAGCGCCTTTGTTTAATACTATGTGTACAAGATAAAAAACTATAACAATTGCTGAGGAAATTTAAACTTTGTTGTCAAACAGTAAAACATAATTTTCTAAGGAGTTTGTTCTGTATCATACTTTGAAAAGGTAATCATGTTCGGTCTCAATGTTGAGTGAATCAATTTGAAAATTGACGTTCCCTTTTCATTTTGCGTTTGTGCTTCTGTTGTGAAAGCATTTTATTTATAAGAATATAATAAACCGCGCATCAAAAATACTGATTGAGCCACAACATTACTGATTGAGCAGCAAATACAGATATCGGTTAGGTTAGGTTAGAACTGTGACCACACATCGCCAGAACCAAATCTGAATGATACCGAATCTGAAGACCAAGATATTTTACTGTGAAATTAGTATTTTTGCTTAGGATTGGGAATTATTTTGTTATACAAAACGAAATTTTTTGATTTACAGTTAAATACTAGCCTTATTTATTTATCAAGAAGCATTCTTATTCCCTGAAGCCATCCATCAACATACACAATGATCAAAGTAAAAACTCACCCCATATACATGTACTTTTTACGATCGAACTCATCCACAAATTGCATTAACATAAAGCCCATTATACACTTAACTTTTCGACACACAAAATGTAACTGCGCTTTTATTGTCATGTGTGTAACGGCCTTAACAGGTTCCAATCGATCGGTGTCTATTTTAGTCCTGAAAGTAATAAACTGCTGCTTATAGATCGAATAATATTTCTCATGATAACAACACACAACGTAAAGGTGTACTAATGTACCTACATCTAATGTTTAGGTCTAGGTGACCAGGCACATAGGTACCTATCGAAACTCCGACAGAAATTGCATAGAAAATGTCTAAGAAGAAAGTGGTCACGGTAGCTATTTTTTTTATACCACTACGGTGGCAAGCATACGCCCACCTGGTAAGCGGTTACCGTAGCCTATAGACGCTTGTAACACCAGGAGTATCACTTGCGCGTTGCCGACCCTATGAAACGAAAAAGGAATAGTTGGGTTGGCAGTATATGGGTCAAAGTCCCCCCACTGCCAACACAACGTTTTCTCGCGGAGCACTGGCAACCTTGCTCACCATAAGGAACACAACACAGTTCAAAGCAGTGTTATTTCACTTCGATTTTCTGCAAAGCGGAGGTACTTCCTCAGTCGGGCAGCTCTAATTTGAGTGGAATTACTCCCACTATACCCTACCTCTCTTGCTGGCTGGTTAAAGCGCCCTGTGTTTTTTTTCTCGAGAATTGACGTCATATCTAACTATGATAGACACAATGGGGTGGCATTGTAAGGTGTCTATCATAGTTATGACGTCGGGTGCCCAGTCCAGGATTAACATTCTCCGTGACCTAGCAGAAACAAGCCGCCTTAGGCAAAACGATTTGGATATTTTTGTCAATGAGTGTGTATTTGTGATTGCATTTTAACAAGGCGCTTTTACTAAGAACAAAACCGACGCAATACTAAAGAGACCAAATAACATACTATCACGCCTGTATTCTCCGAATGGTTAGTCAGAGGTGTACCAATATACATCTGCAGTGTGCCGGTATGTTTAGGTCCCATGTTACAGGAGGCGAGCCTGTTTCCATTAACCGGGAACAATTGCCTAAACCAAAAGTTAGCTGCTACTGAGAATTTCCTAATACTAGGTACTACTTCTGATATAATATAATAAATCATTGTTTCAAAACGCTCATTAGCTGGTGATTATCTCAACTAGTAATTACGTTCTTGGTTTGGTACGAAGTACGAATCCTGCTGGTCTCAGTGGTGTTTTCATTCACAGAATGTATAACTTCGTGTCATCATCATCAATCGAACCCTGATACTCTGCTTAGCAGTCCCGCTTGCGACCACTAGACCTTTTTTTTGGGATTCTTACCCACTAAAACCACCCCGGCGGCCACCATCAGCACATGGAGGGGGGCACTGTGTCCTCTTAATAGACCACCCCAGAACCCCCCTGTGCACCGCCTATTAAGGCACATCCCTGGGGAGACTGTAAACGGGTCTCCCCTGAATCTGTCCCTGTGCACGGCAGCACGTGACCACTGTGCTACAGTCTTCTCTGGGATCGCATGATGATGGGCGAACAAAGTCCCCTTTCTGAACGCCCGCAACCCCAAAGGCCGGCCTGCTTTAGATAGTGCAGGCCTATGTGGCAGATAATTCGACTATAATCGAATATGAATTACTCGCGAATACAGGTTTTTAATTATGTCCGTTACGAGCGATTATAAACTAAAACATCGATTAACATTAATCGATTTCATCTCTTAATCTGTCATCTGATTGACAGACAGTAATTTAATCAGGTTGTGAATATTTTAACGATATCTAAATGATTATTAATGACACATAAATTAATCAAAAGCTATTAATTTTAAGGCAATCTTCCAAAAACATAATTAAACAGTTTTTTCCTTAATACACTTCCAAATACATAGCAGATGTGCTTAATATGTTAGAAAATTTACTTTCTCAGTAAAAGGATTGACTACGCAATAGGGTAAGGTACGATAATATGTATTCATGAACGTTGATGAAGCCAAAAAATACATATATGCAACTGGTTTTCTATTCCGCCTATTAGCGTAATGTAAACGAATGTAGGCAATACTATTTAGATATATCATTAGAAGTACCTATCTATAAGGGTTTATAAGAATGTCAGTTTAAGCGCCTGGAGGGAACGCCCTAGAAAAACATACTCCGACGAATTGGTGAGGTTCTTCAAAAAGGTCAGGTGCGTAGTACTGGCGACCGGCGTGTATGTATGACAAGGTGTATGAATGTGGACAAAGCAAAAAAAGTATGTGAGAATCGTAGCAAGTGGTGTTCTTTAGTTTCTGCGGATTTCTGCCTGCCCCTATGGGAAAAAGGCGTAACTATATGTCTTTGTATCATTCAAATAAACTTTTTACTTTCCCATTAATGCGTCAACACACGTTACATTAAACTAGTGTATGCCCATTACGTCATCCACTGACGATTTCGTCTTACGCCCATCTGTGCTGCATGAAAGTATTTACTGAACAGAAAAATACAGAAGTTTTAATCAGATTTGGTAACGAAGCAATACTCTTACAAAATAGCTAGCATGCCACAGTCTATATAAAAAGTACTTTAACAATGCCTACATGTTTTGTTTTAGTCTGTCTGCAGCATCATGTTCCATACGAAACAACAGATTTAAGTACATATTATTTTAATTGAAAGGTTTTTTAGCTAGGTAGACATTATTTCATCGTCGTTATTTAAACTTTCAATAATTTTAGTTCGCTTTATTTATGTTGAAAATATTAAATTAACTTTATTAAACTACTTTATTTAGGTACATATTTGTATTCTATTTAATTTGTAATAAAGTAAAAGTTTGATTACTTAGTCTAGTGGTTGTAAGCACGAGTGCTGAGAGACCGATTTCCGGCTCAGGTGTCGAGTCAAAATTATATAGAATTTTCTACTAAATGTTGAGCTTGGATTTGTGTCCGGTTAGTGGCAATAAACTCGCCTCCTATCAGATAGGACCTAAAAATGCCTATCCATATGGGTAAGAAAGGCCTTATAAATATCAATGTCAAATAGCTTACTCTCTCTAGAAAATGAAAACTATTAAAGACAAGAAAACAACTGTTCAGATCATTCAATGTTCTCGTTATGTTTTGTATGGAGTTTAACTTCTGTACCTTATCTTTTCTTGTGAAAGTAATATTAGTGATGTGTGTGGTCTTACCACGGCGAATGATGTATAGCGTCGATCACGCATGACGACTCTATTAGCCGTAGCAACTGAATCGAGATGCGGGAGAGAATTCTAATAATTAGTTTTTATACAGAAAGAAACTGATTTCGTAACTTTTTGTATGTAATGATTAATGTTTTCATTACATTAGAAACATCTGTTCACAATTATAGTCTTTTTTGTTTTTTTTTTTTTTTACAGATTTACCTACATTGAATCATGTGTTAAGTTATACTTTGTAGCTTTTTTTAAATACTTTAATATAAGTTGTTAGTTTATGGGCACCTTATAGGCACCATAATTTCGGCCAAATACTGCAATGCCGATAATATTCTTTCATTGATCGGCTCTCTTGTCGCAATGACGACGATGTCTGTGGTCTAGTGGTTCGAGTACCGGACCACTGATCACGAGGTCGTGAGTTCGATTCTCACAGGACACAAAAAATTATGTGATGAACATGAGTATGTGTGTTTGTCTGCTTGTTTCTTGTAAAAAAAAGTATATTATGTTTTATATCCATTGTCTAAGTACCCAAGTACAAACTCAGCTTAGTTTGGGACTAAATGGTGCTGTGTAAAATGTTCCAAATATTAATAAAAAATAAAAGATCGAAGTGCTGCTGCTATTGAGTCGCGGGTTCGATCTCGCCACGGAACATATAGTAGTATGACCTGAAGGACATATTTGTTTATAAACACACCCACGAGAGAAAATCTTAGTGTGGAACGATTTTTGCAGACGCTATTAAATCGGTCCTTGTGGAAGTCTATGGGGAGGCCTTTGTTCAGGAGTGGACCTGGATGATGAAGATGAATGAAGTAATGGATTGCAAAAAATATGCTTTTCGCCTTAGAAATTCTTTGATCTATATTTCTTGAGCATATTTTTTTACCGTAATATTCTTTGGACTCTTTAAAGCTGCTTATTAAAAGCCCTTATAATTACAAATACCTATTATTACATCCTCAAACAATCAATCTTTTTCTCCTAGGCACAAGCAATTTCCTGTCACCATCGCTTTAGTCGTTTTCCTTCGTAATTTCCTGCACCCTATAAAAATAGATGAACACGACCGCATCAACGCTCGCTTCGCGGTAAACTGTAATCGACGGCGATATCCGCGCATGCGCGTGACAATGTGCCAATAGTGACGTGATCTAATGAGTTGATACTTTTAGTGATGTATGAAAAATAAAACGTTCTATCATAGTGATTGATATTAATGACAAATATCAGGTTCTATATATTTTGGTTTTCAAAGCTCAAAACTCAATCGATTTACTGTCCCACTGCTGGGCAGGGGTCTCGTCTTGGAATTGGAGCCACGGTGGCCTATGTCCTTATTAAAAGATAAAACTTAACATATTACAAGTCAATTAACAGACACAATAAAAAATACAATTATATCGGCCCACTGGAGGGTCACATATTCTTCAATGAAATAAGTACCAAAAATGGTAGGCAGATAGATACTTCTACTATAAAGATTATTATTAGTATTCATAGAAAAAATACTCATTTTATATTACCTCTCTGTCATCATCGTGAGCCCATATTCATCCACTGCTATACCGCTTCCAGTAACAAATATCGTAACGGACTAATTAAGCGGTGTACTCGCCTATAACATTCCTTCTGCCGCATCACTAAGTCTTGCGCAGACGCACCGCGTTTTCCAATTATAGTGGCTAGCTCTTAACGAGGACTAGCGCAAGAACATTATAGTATAAGCTACAAGAAATTTGTATTGTAACTGTAATACCAGTTTTAGTAAAATACCCTTAAAGCCGAGAGGAGGTTAAATGGGGCCTTATAACGAGTCCATTCACAAAATTTAAGAACCGTAGTAACGCTGTATAAAATACCCCAAGAAAAGGAAAACAACAACATTTATGAATGAAAAATAGAAAATCTATTAAAGTAGACAATTATTAGGTAAAATAGGTACGTAGGTCTTTCTGTTAAATAATCTGGTTCCCTGACATGACAGCTGACAAAATTTTTGACTTTGATAATTAATTATATTTTTACGGGGTATTTTGTGACACAAAGTTCATATACAACTAACTAAACAAACTTAACTTTGTCTTTTCAATGGTACTTATACCTATATACTTACATAAGTATATTATATCGCACTCGAAGACACTGATTAAAAAAATGCGATTTTTTAAACAGTGTTTTCTCTTGCTCTACAACAGCTTTCGAATCGAAGTGAATTCAAGCATAGATAACTAACTCACTTCTTTCCTTATAACAACTTAAATTCTCATACTGCACAAAATATATCGATCCATTAATTAATCCATCATTAACTGTTCCATGGGAACAAGTAACAGTTCTTTATCTATACCGGGTATCGGAACTGGTACTCGTCTCGGATCTCATGAACGTTCACTGTGCAGTTTTTGTAGTGGTCGGAATAGTTACGGAACGACATCATAAATATTTGCTGTTCCGTTTTTAATTGTATTGGTATTTCCCAGTGATCTCCCTCTAAGAAGGTTTTTCCTGTATATCCATGTTGGCCTAACTTGCCGTCGTGGAATTTTCTGTTCCACATCTGAGATCACTGCAAAATGAACTTAATTTTATTCAGTGAAAGAAAGACATTTGAATATTACTAGCGTAGAGGCAGATACGGTCGCAGTCAAAAACTGTTGGGGGCGGGTCATATTTCCTTTTCCTACTAATATTACAAATGTGAAAGTTTGTGAAGATGGAATTATGGATGGATGTTTGTTACTCTTTCACGCTAAAACTGCTGAACGGATTTTGATGAAACTTTACAGTATTATTATTTATAGATCATAATAACATATAGGCTGTAATTTATAACGATTTTGAGTTATTTAACCAAATTACAGCGATAATTAAAAGTAACTTTTCCACGCGAACGAAGTCGCAGGCAGAATAAATATTTGTGAATTAGCTATTTTTAGGTTTTCTCAATTTGTCTGGTGCAATTTTGGGGGGATCATACCCCTACGAAATCTATCGTTCTGCCCTTCGCACTTCACACCACCAAACAAGTCCAATTATTCACTTCTGCGCGCAGATCAAGGTTAGCGCTCTAGATTCGTTCCGGTCACTGTACATGCTAGATCTTCATCATTTTATTTTATTTTTTATTCTACTAAGGTGGCAAACAAGCATACGGCCCACCTGATGGTAAGCGGTTACCGTAGCCTATAGACGCTTGCAACACTCACTTGCGCGTTGCCGACCTTGTATTGAAAGAGGAATAGTTAGGTTGGCAGTATAAGGATCAAAGTCCCCCCACTGCCAACACAACGTTTCCTCTCGTGGAGCACTGGCAACCTTGCTCACCGTGAGAAACACAACACAGCTCAAAGCAGTGTTATTTCAACCCATTTACTGTCCCACTGCTGGGCACGGGTCTCCTCTCACAGAAGGAAAGGGATAAGGCTATTGATCCACCACGCTGGCCTAGTGCGGGTTGGCAGACTTCACACGCCGTCAAGAAAACCTCTAAGGCATGCAGGTTTCCTCACGATGTTTTCCTTCACCGTTTAAGCGAGTGATATTTAATTATTAATACGCACATGATTTCGAAAAGTCAGAGCTGCGTGCCTTGGGTTTGAACTCGAGACCTTCGACTTGGTAGTCCAATGGTTATACCACTAGGCTGTCACTGTTCTGCTACGCGAGGCACTGCTAGATCTTGAGATACAGTAAACACTAAACATCGAGTGAACGTTTGCAACAGTTGTAATGCAAACGAGTGCAGTAAATAGGGCGTAACGCGCTGTGTTCAATACGTGCTGTTATTGTGAAGCCCGGTTATCTTTTTGTAGTTCATGCTAAGGCTAACTAAGCCTGTAAAGTCAGGCTTTAGAATCGCAACCTTCATGAAGGGTGTGAAAAGATTTTGACATGGTCGGCAACGCACAAATGATACCTATGGTGTTGTAAGCGTCTATAGGCTACGGTAACCGCTTACCATCAGGTGGGTCGTATGCTTGTTTTCCACCTTAGTGATATAAAAAAATATGTACGCATCAAAGAATATAAGGTATTTTAGTAATCAGGTATATTTAATTTGTCGTGGTGGTCGTAATCGTTAGTGGTAGTCAGAAGCCCAAAAAGCCTGACAACCAGTCTATCCTCAGGGTATCGGTAGTACCCAAAAATTGGGTTGCGGAGGTCTTGTGGCAGTCGCTTCGTGTAAATTCTGGTATTCAGCCGCATCTGGTCTGGAAGCCGACCCCAATATAGTTGAGAAAAGGATCGGAGAAAGAAGAAGGTATATCTAAATGGTCGTGGCGAATTTCACGGATCGCATGGCCATGACTATGTAGGGCAAGTGAAGGCAAGTGCGGTTTTTAGTCGGTACGAATCCGACATACCCTGCCACCTCCCAGGTGGAGGAGGATCCATGAGGATTTTCTGTAATATAAAAAAGGTATATCTGAATAAATAAAAAACTTAATCTGAAATTAGTTATAGAGCTGGCATTGGGAGGATTTTCAAATTTCCATACAAAAACTTTGATTCCGATTTGTTAGCTATGAAACCTAGAAAAAGAAATATATTCGATAAGTAAATACATGTAAGTATTTAAGTTCCTTATCAGCCTACTGGTCATAAGCGAGACTACGCTTGAGGTCCTGAGGCCGTACCACTATCTGTTATTTCGATCGTTTTCCAATTGAGAGAGAGGGATGTCGCTCTATAAATTAAATAGAGCCTTCCCTTTCTCACAACCTAAAAATGATCGCAATAATACGTTGTGGTATGGCCCCTGGTTTCAATTCAGGTCTAGCACAGTGTTGTATGCTTCCTCAGTGGGTCTTCCCCAATAACTTTAATCTGGGTGTGTTTAAATCTCGAGTGAATCGGTTTCTTCTAGGCATGCACGCTCTACCGTAGATTAGTGGTGTTCAAAGTTGCTATAACCTAAGTAGCCTCTCATTCTGAGAGGAGACCCGTGCCCAGCAGTGGGACAGTGTATGGGTTGATGATGATGTTCAAAGTTGCTATAAACCAATAACTTGAATCCGAGAACGCTGGTACCCATAACACAAGTTAAATCTTACCTTGGGTACCAGAGTTCATCGAAACACTGTTATATTGTAAAGTTAAATTTCATTAATATGTAGTGTAAGTGTTTTGTACAATGTTTTTGGAAATAAATATTATTATTATTATTTATTACTTGCTTAATGCTATAAGTATGCTTAATTTTTGAAGCAAGCGATTTTATGTGCTTTATTATAGCATGCTTAATTTATATGCCTACTTGTTACTAACGCTATACGCGACGCTGGACGGATAGTTGGTTGATAGAGAGAGAGAGTGCTATGCGATATAAAGCAAAATAGCATTATAGCATAAAGTGCGAACCGCGATATCATTTGCGTTATGCTATATATAATAAGCACGCTACTTTATAATGCTATATAAACCATCACTACCGTAGATCGCAGTGACGCCGTGTTCGCATCAGGCGAACTAGAGGTCAAGCGTAGGCCTATCGTTAATAAAAAAAAACTCAGTAGCAGCTGTTGGGAGTTTGGATTAGCTTCTTGTTAATGGCAGTAACTTCGCCCCCTATTACTATTGGAACTAGGCATGTGTCATTGACGGTTTTTTGGTTAATGTAATTTAACTGTTATTCTTCAATGGTTAACAGTTTAAAAAAACTGTTAAATTAATAACAGGTTTTGAATGTTCAACGGTAGCGTTTAGCGTTAATTTATGTCAACGTTTTCAAGCATTGACAATGAAAAGTTGACAATTTAGTTGCAAATATTTATTAAAGATTATTCATTTGAAAAGAATTAAAAAGAAATGACATTCCCTTCGTACTTTTTCCAGGCTTAATTCTCAGAAATGTTGTTAAATAAAATTTTAATGAAATAAGCCGTTGACGGAAATTAACAGATTAAATTTTCAACCTGTTTTTTCATTGATGAATAACAGTTATCTCGTTGACGAATGAAAAGTCGTTAAAAAAAACAGTTTATTGATTCAACGACCACCTCTAATTGGAACCCAAAACATACTGACGAACTGTGGGTTTACTTAGTACACCTCTGCCTAACCTTTCAGGGAATACAGGCGTGATCGTGTACTAATGCACACCCACATTTCACCGGTATGTTTCAGGTCCCATGTAATGGCGAGCCTATTGCCATTAACCGGGCACAAATCCAGACTCCGAGCTGCTACTGAGAAAACCCAATAGCACTTTGCTCGACCTGGGAATCGAACCCAGGACCTCTAGCGTAGCAGTCGCGCTTAGTACCACTAGACTAATGAGGCAGTCTATACATATACACCTAAATTGAAATAAAACTACTTTTGCTTAATTTTAGGGAGTATTCCTCTTTCGACACCATTTTTTTCAGCACCTATAATTTGAGTACTTTAAAAGTGGAATAGCTTAGGTACTCAAACCATAGGCTGAAAAAATTGGTGCTGAAAAAGGGATACCTACTCTGATTTTAGGAATTTAAATAAAATCAATAAAACGCGATAAACCCCGTACAAAGTAGTTTCACTTATTTCAGTAGCTCTTCAATGTAATGTAGGTAGGTAAATACATCTTGATCTTAATAATATTGTCGTAAACGTCAAACACGATTACATATAACAGCACGATATGTTCAATCATACGAAGCGAACATCCGCTCTACTTATAGTTTAGAAGAATTCTATAACGTATCTCATTGCATTATTAATTTTATAGTTGTTAGATTTTACTAGTGCGAATTATTTATTCCGATTTGAACTTTATGTCTGTTTCCTTAGAAGTGACATAACGTGCATTGTGAAAATGCATCACTGGGTATCTCAACTGTTAGGGGCTGTCCACATTCTATTGTTTTAAAACGCGAACAATCTACAACAATCTTGACGACCTCTGTGGTCTAGCGGTTCGAGTGCCGGACTGCTGATCATGGGGTCGTGGGTTCGATTCCCACAGGACACAAATATTTGTGTGGATAAAACATGAGTATATGTGTTTGTCTAGGTGTTTCTTATGTATCATAAGTATGTATTTACAAAAAAAAAGTATATAAGTATTATATCCATTGTCTAGTACCCATAGTACAAGCTCTGCTTAGTTTGGGAGTAGATGGTGTTGTGTAAAAATGTCCCAAAAATATATAATATATATATACATATAATCTTCTTGATGTCACACGTAAAAGCATCGATAGTAATTATTTTAATTTTATACTAAATTAATTATAAAATCGATGCTTTGGCCATAAAATGAATAAGCAATTTTTCTAAAAAATATATTTAATCCACCAAATTATAAGTTTATTAAAAAAACAATGCTTATTAACGTTTGTCACCAGTTGATCCATAATAAAATATCTAGCCGTAGCTCAGGAAGTCTAAGTTAGTCCCTGGATTTAAATAAGTAGCTAACTAAATACATTTTTGTCATTATATATAACTTTAACGTTTTAAATAACTATTTATACATAGACCCTAACAGTTTGTTGACTGCACACTACGTTTTTACACGCATTCTCACATACAAGCGGCAGTAAGCATTTCCGCATGGTGTAACCGTATGTACGACAGGTTCTAATTGATGTCGATAATCATGGTATCTACCTCGGATTATGAGATTAGAAATCAAACGGGCGATTAAGTAGGTGGGTTGTGTAACGAGCTTAATTCTACGGAAGTTGGTGCGGTAGAATGTCAGTAGACCCTTATGTTATTAATCTGGTTTGACATTTTTAGTTATATTATGACATTTTGCTGAATGGTTATTTAAAGAACGCGTTATGAATATGATACTTTGAGCTATGCATATTATACCAACAGCCTATAATTGACCCCATTGCTAATGGAGTTATGAAATACGAGCTACCGACTAATGAATAATACCATATGGGTTATCCTCGACACATTGTGCTGATGTGATTTCACATTCCACTGCGGACCCAGCTCTTGTCGATCGCCAATGCGGTCTGTGAATAGGAAGAGAATGTTCTCCTTCCCCTATAGCCAATACACGAGTGAAATTCTTCATTACCTTACCTACATATCGTACAATTACTAGGGTTGCCAACATTTCTTAAGCGAAATATAGTATTTTTCAGACGAAGCTATACAAAATAATAGTACACTTCAAAATAAAATAGTATTTTACGGAAAACATTTTCGGAAAATATTAATTTGCACTTTTGGACAGTATTTTTTCTAAAATAAGTGTCATAATATTATGCCTTATCAAAAATAAAGCAGACCAATGACCAAACATGCGTTTGACTCTGTCAATTTGACAGAGTAGGTACACTTGCAAGGACATACATAAGTATACTTTTAAAATAAAAGATAAATGTTTGTGAGATTTTGGTGTTGAAAATATAGGTAGTAATTTTGCGTACTATGTGTTTCTTCAACAGTATATAGTACGCAGACCCGAAATACAGCACTATAAATTATAGTACGATTGGCAACCCTAACAATGACGTACAGTCAGCAACGAAAGTCGCTGAACACAGCTAAATTTTGAAAACATGACAGCTCCAAAACTTGTCAACAGATTTTTTTATTATGAAGGTAAGGTAAATATTTAATGACATGTCAGTAACTTCATGTTAATAATCGTATTGCAGATTGCAACATGTTCAGCGACTTTCGTTGCTGACTGTACATTGTCAAGTCCGTGCAAGTGTAGATTCAATAAATAATGGTATTCTCAAATTTTCTCCTAGTAATATAAAAGTCACGCAACGAAGACGCGCCGCTCTGCCGCGCATCTCGTACGACATTTAAGTATACCAGCGCGGGCGCATGCATCTCTTGCGCACGAGTCAATGTTTATTGTTTAGTGCTAACATTCCTCTAACGTTCGCAGTTAGAGAAGAATGTGTATGTCACAAGGAGCATGATTTCATTCGCCTTACGTATTTATTACTGTTTTCTGTAAATTATTATCGAATATAATACAGAATGTATTGTCTCTCATCAAAGAAACCGAAACCCTCTCGAGGGTAAAAATAATTAAATTTGCCATGGAGCTGGTTTGGTTAAACCTTAGAGAAGAGTTAGCAAAATGAACGATTAGTCTACGGGAGACTACGTAATATATGATACTAAATAATTATCATTTTTCACAAAGCACCTTAGGGCTGCAACGCATTTCATTGCACAAATCTTCCTACTTATGTAATTTTTATGCATTTTCTGAAATGAACCATCTAACGTAATTTGTTTAGACGCTTTGCAATGCGACGCGCGTTGTAATGTGTGCGAGCCTTTACGATTTCCTGCTTGTAAGAGAAAACCCACCTCGTAAAAAAACAAACATTTCTCCAACAATTACTTATTATCTACGTAAATCTATAATATGAGACATTACATCGTTTAAATGTACAAATGACGTGTTAAACATACGGGTCACAGTATCCATAATCGCATACAAATCGATGAGTAGCTGAAAGTGCATATTTTCTAATACTGTACGAATATAAACCTTATTTCTTTGAAGATAACGCTGTGTTTTTCCAGGAGAGATACCTAAGATATACGAAATTGGACTTTATATGTTTGGTAATAAGGTGTTTTGTTTGCAGGATGAGCTGGAGACCCTTCGGACTAAACTGGACAAGGTGGAAAGTGAGCGGACACATTACAAGAATGAGACGGAACGGCTGGATAGTAAGGTTAGTGTGAAAAGTGGCTTATTTTCCTTTTCAAGTTATTTTCTCCGGTGTTCCGACGAAAGGTTTCTATTTGCTGGGGGTCTACTCCCTAAGCACGAAGTCCGTAGTTTCGACCTTCGTTACGGGCATTTCCTACTCCGTATCACCTACGGACAGATGATTCGTTCGGGTCCCGAAATAATGAATGACAAAACAATTTGACAATTGTCCCGACTCTCGATGTGTTTTTACCCGTTCGAAAAATTGAATTTGACACTTGTTTTATCGGACTCCGAAGTTTCGGAGAACTTTCGAACGGCTCGTAACTTCGTTGACGGAGATAGGGAGTACACCCTTTGTTAAGACAAAGCGTGTTTCCAATGATTAGTAATATGACCATTGGACTGTCAAGTCAAAGGTCTCGAAGCACGCACCTCTGACTTCGAATTCATGTGCGTATTAATAATTAATTATCACTCGCTTAAACGGACGGTGAAGGAAAACATTATAAAACCTGCATGCCTTAGAGATTTTTCTCGTCGGTGTGTGAAGTCTGCTTACCCGCATTTGGCCAGCATGGTGGACTATAGCCTAATCCCTCTCATTCTGAGAGGAGACCCGTGCCCGGCAGTGGGACAGTATATGGGTTGACGATGATGTGTTTCCAATGTTCTCTAAGTACTTATGAGAATAACGTACCTACGTACGTGGGTACGTAGTAATTGCTTCATGAGTCTAGTGGTCCTAAGCGGGACTGCTACGCTGGGGGTCTTAGGTTCGATTCCAGGTCGAGCAATATTATCGGATTAATAATATCAATATACGCGATAAAATCCGTAAAAAGTAGTTTTATTTCAATGTATAATATTCGCGTAAATGTCAGAAATCAAAATATTATTGGGTTTAACTATGAAATTCTCAGTAGCAACTCAGTTTAGATTTGGTCCCGGTTAAGGGCAATAGGCTCGCCCCCTATTACATGGGACCTAACCGGCGAATGGTGTACATTGGTACACCTCTGCTTAACTCTTCGAGGAATTCGTATGTTACGTACATAGTCATTGCGAAACTTATTTCTAGAAATCTCAAATGCAGGCCATGCACAATTGTATCAGTAGACTGCTTATGTAAATTTATTTATAAACATTTATACAATACTTATTATACCTACAATACATACATTCGTACACTGTAGTTTTTTTTTTTTGCACAGGACCGTATTTTAATATGAATTAAATCGGATCGATCCACGCAGTTCTCACCATAAATTGAATTTCTCAAGAGTTCTCTAATAAAAAAATAAAATAAATGATATAATTCCAGACGATATCCCAATAAACATTAGTACCACAGTAAAAAAAAAGTATTATGGCCAAAACAAAACTTCTTCGTAATGACAGCTACTGCCTTTTTATTATGAAACAGGTTTTATTTCAATATTGCAGTAAAAAGCTGACGGTGTAAAGGTAGAGACACACTGTCGTTATTTTGCGAAATTAAATATGGATAAAAACCTGATTAAAAATAGGGTTGCTATTTATATTATTAGTTTTCAAGACCTTGGCTAAACCCTTAGTTCACTACTAATAATATAAATGCGAAAGTAACTGTCGGTCTGTCTGTTTCGCTTACACGCCTAAACCGTTGGACCGATTTTGATGAAATTTGCTATGCGCCTATGGACATGCAAGTGAAACCGAGGTTAATAGCTATAATAAACAACTAAAGGACGATACGAGGGTTAAATCAGTCGCAAGCATTTGTAGTGGCGCATAATTGCAACTGTTTTTTCTGTGCACATGTAAAAACAATACACAAATCACCGTTGTGACTTTAATTGTTCAAAACTATAGCTGTTTTCCTACCATGGTTTCGCTATTACCTCGTAGTTCTTTTGAAGAGATTGCTCGAATTATGTGTAATTAACTTCGGTATAACTTGACGCTCTGTTTGTCGCAAAAGCAGTAAAATGGAGCGGGGAAATTTAAAATTAGAACAGTTTTTCAAACGGAGAATTAAGTAGTCGTTTTCTTCTCTTTTTGACGGTCTGTTACTACATGCTTTTTGGGTCCAGTTATATTTAAATTTCATAGCCCCTCATTTTCAGAGGAAACTAAGCAGTGGTATATTGTTAGTTGGACTTTAAGCCACAACCAGAATATGAAATACCTGTATGTTTTTTTTTTACAAGCCAGTAGAGGGATCTGCAGAGCAAATACCTCCCCACTCTTCTTCTTCTTCATATGTTTATTTTTTAAAGCTGAATTAAAAATGAAATTGTGTAAGATTTTCTATTGTAGCATGAAGTGGTCATTGGAAGTTTGAAGTAAATTTTATATAAAATCATATAATTATAAATAACTAAAAACACACGGTTTTTCTTAACTGTCACTAAAAGTGACTATAATTTTGTAACATATTTTATCAGTTAAAATATATCATACTCAGCCGCTTCTGGTTAGACTGGAAGCCAACCCCAACATAATTGGAAAAAAGGCTTGGAGTATGAGGATGAAAGTGAAAGTCAAATGCTTTATTTCAATTAAGTAGACCATTATTACAAATACTTTTGAAATGACAAAAACTACTTAGTTGCATTGTTTCAAATAGTGGGTCTAATGGAGAAGAGCCAGCAAGAAACTCTGTAGATATTCCTTTTAATATTTTTTTTAATTCTCTTCTTAGTGAAACTTATATCAATCTTCTTCTCTCCTTCATACAATTCAGCCTATCGCAATCTGCAGTCCGTGTATATAGCTTCTCATCTGTATCACATGAATCATCAATAATGTCGTTAACAAACTAGAGTAGGACCTCTTTTCTGTGAATATATTTTAAATAAGACTTATGACCACTTGTGAACTGTCAACGGTAGCCATTTATTCGTTGGCCTGAGACTCTGTTTCCATGGCCCAATTACTTTTGATTTAAACTGATTAAAGGGCGTTATACTAATTAAACTAATGTGCACATTTGCTTAGATATTTTATGCCGGTTTTATTGTGGTATCTGTCACCTTTAATGCAATATTTGGGAATGCATTAAAACATTGCATATTTAAAGCGCTTGATTTTCGAGTTCCATATATGCATATGTGTGCAGACCGAACAGTAGACAGATAAATTACTGTGGGTATATCTAGGTACCTAAAACAGTCAACACTGCCAACTTTTTTGGATTTCAGGAGTAATGTTATATAATTAATGTTTTTTTAATTCTTAATTTCGGCCAAATCGTTGGTGTGTCCCCACCTTAATACCTCTCACATCAGCTCACCGATCCCACAGTAAAAGACAAGGGCCGCATCCGGCCTGACCGGATGAACGACTTTTATTGCCTTTGTAACAATTGCCAAATGTCACTATTAAGGTTTACAGCGGTGGTTAAACCTTCGTGGTTTCTTCAGCATATTTTATTTTTCACTGATAATATAACTTCTTTGAAATCATAAACAATTTTCCATGTTTAAAAATAATGTTCAATTACCTTTATCAGCGAAATCGCTCAAATATAATCGATACCGTAATTAATTTAATTATCTCGACATCAGCAAAACCAGGTAGCATGTCGATGATAAATAAAACAATTCAATGCAATTGTTATGAAGTTCATTGGTGAGGAACGACCCGCCCACTGGCCTAGTACTCACCTAGCTTACCTTGAGCCAGGATACGCGCGCATAACTCGAGGCAGTCTCTATGTGACTTTTGCCTACTTCAGTAGTTTAAAAAAAAGTGTCCACTAAGACAGTTTTCGTGACAGTTTTTTTGGCGCCAATTTGTTTTTGTTTTAAAATTAAATAACCTTACTAAATTGTGTAATTAATGTAATTAGTTGCGCAGTTTTTGATAAGATAAATCGTCAAGTTTAATGAGTTATACGTGATTAAAATTAAAGATTTTGTGAATAATTATATCAGCAATTAGTTGTGAAGTAAATTAATGAAATTCGAATCTGTTCTGAAACTATTTGCACCGTCTTACCTGTGTGTTTGGTAATGTCTAGCCAATAAAAATAAATTACCAGTGTTAGTGCGCCTAAGCAACTCTGCCTTTTATTGCGGTATATAAAACACGAATTTGAAATAAATCCTAGTGTTAATGGACATATAAAATGCATGTACGTAAGTAGAAATTAAATAAATTTCCTTATTTGTGTAACTTATACCTTTTTTTTTAAATTAAAATCCCTTCCTAATCGTATGATTATGAAGGAATTTTATATCGACTGGGTGAATAAATTGGGACAAGGACAGGATTCCTGCGCTTGTCCCAATTTATTTGTGACCGGCGCAATAGGTAACTATGTCCTTTTCCTATGTCAACCATCACATCGTCATTCACTCCCTTTTCTCCCCTTTCTCTCTTTTTAAAATCCCTTCTTGCCAATTATCAATTTAGCTAACTGCCTTAATTTATTGGTCTAATGGTCCTAAGCGCGGCTTGAATTCCTAGGTTCGATTCCCAGGTCGCGCAGTTTTAAAAGCTATGGAATAATACTCCAAAAATATTATGTATTTATGCTAACTGTATATTTTTTCACTTGTTTTTGTCCTGCGTGTATAATTAATAGTGTCAGACACACTATTAATTATACTAAGTCATGAAATGTTTTTTTTCTTAATGACACGTACTTTGATGAATTGTAACAAATGTTTTCATCTTCAAAACAAATTCATTACGTTAAAAAAGTAACAAAATGACAAGAATTCGTGCCTGACCTAGAGATGTAAAAAAAAAGTTTTCGGCCTCCACAAAGTTCCTTGACCGAGACGAAAATATCACTAAATTATCACTGTTGGGCTCAGGCACTCAATAACGCGAATGTGTACAGTACTTTGAAAGAGATAAGTAGAGATCTAAAAAGAGAGAGAGAGACAGAGAGCTTCAAGTTATATATTAATGACGACGGCTGTGGTAGTCACGAGGTCGTGGGTTCGATTCCCACAGAACACAAATATTTAAGTGAAGAAAATACTTAAGTATTTGTGTTTTTCTAAGTGCTTTTTATTGCTATACTAATATTATAAAGCTGAAGAGTTTGTTTGTTTGGTTGAACTCGCTAATCTCAGGAACGAATGTAGGGTAAAAATATGTGGATATAAAGCATTTTTTCTTCTTTTTAAGTATTCTTTGATCGTTTACCGTCTAGAAAACCCATTTTACCCAGCACCATCTAGTCAAAACTAAGCAGAGCTCAAGTACTACGGGTACTAGACAATGGATATAAATACTTTATACCTTTTCTTATAAATACACATATATTACACATAAGAAACACCCAGACAACACTCGAAACACTTCGGTCCCACGTAATAGGGGGCGAACCTATTATTTACAATTATAAACAGTGATATAGTGAATTAAAAATCACTTTCGCGAGATTGAACGCGCGCATCAATATTATGAGTTTAATTCAATTCAATTGAAAAGTAAGTACCTAGACGATAATTCATAAGACAATACTATACGAATAAATAAGTAACCACAACAACTAAGTAGGTGCTGATAGATGCCAATACATTTTTATAACCTGCTATGTTACGCGGAGTTACGGAAACTTTCTAATGAGCGTGTTTTTATTTGATAATAATATAGACTGTCTACGCTGTTGCACTATCCTTTCTCTCAACATCAAATCAGAATTACGGTTAAAGTTGACTTTCATTGATTATTTAATTCGATAAATTATTACCTAATGTTATGAAAACTTTTTAGAGATTTGATCATTTATTTTTTCAATTTAAATCAAAATGATGTATGTATGACATCTACATTGATTTCAAGATCCATTGCTATTTGTTGACACTATAAAATGTCGTTTATATTGGCCTACTGAGTTACAAATAAACATTAATAAAGCTAAATTGCGATAGTTCCGATACAAATCCTTTCCATTAATTATAAAGAAAAATAGAGATAAAAAGATAATAATCCAATGTTACCATTAAAAAGACAAATGAAGCTTATCGATGAATACCTTGACAATGAAAATAGATAATAAAAAAGTTAGGTAATTTGAAATTAGAATAGTAGGTACTCGATGCCAAAGCCAAGGTTAAATAAAAAAATTGGCTAATGTACAGCTGAAATTGTACTCAATGGATGAGAATTGATTAAAATAAAGAGTGTGAGACTAAAATTTTTACCAATTAATACAGTAAAAAGTGTAAAAACTAAATTTTTACTAACGTGCACTTTTAAAATGGTTGACGTCGTGAGCGTAGAGAGCCGAGAGCATTGACCATGTTATACACTATTCTCGATTCTCCCGTTTCTCCTTCCAATCCAATCCAATCCAATCCAATTTTGTATGCACTTTATAATAGAAATCTTCGCTCTTCATTTAACCGTATCTTACAATGTCCTCGTCATCGTTGCGACTTACTGCATTCTTCTTTCTTCGTACAGTCTATACTTCTGTGGAATGCACTGCCTTTGGCAATCAGGATGGCAGAAATTCGTTATTTAAATAAAAATGAAAGTCCGAAAGTACTTTCGAAAGAAATTGGCAGAATCATCTGAGCTTTAATATATTTTTAGTATTAATAATTATATGTATTAATTAATGTATTTATTAATGTTTATAAATAAAATACTGTATATACTTCATCATTATCCCATATACTGTCCCACTGCTAGGTACGGGTCACCTTTCGCAGAATGAGGGATTAGGCCACCACTCTGGCCTAGTGCGGGTTGGCAGACTTCACACGCCGCCGCCGTCGAGAAAATCACTAAGCATGCAGGTTTCCTTACGATGTTTGCCTTCACCGTTTAAGCGAGTGATTAATAATTATTAATACGCACATGATTTCGAAAAGTCGGAGATAGCGTACCTTTGATTCGCACTCGAGACCTTCGACTTGTTAGTTCAATAGTCATACCACTAGGTTTTCACTGCTTTTTCTATTGTATACTTATGTATGATATTTATAGATAGTAGGTGTTACATTTTGATCAACGTTGACTGTTTAATGTATGTGCCACGTTTTATCTCTGTAACACCCTATGGTCGACTGGTAACCTCTGTGCAATTATTGTGCATAAAATATTAAATAAATTTAAGACAACATTAATTCCAGTAAGTAGAAAATATTCAAAACAATAGACATACTTACTTACCTATCACCTATTGTACCCATTAGTATCGGAATGAAGATGATGATAAAATGGAAAAAAAAAATGATTCAAAATAGAACATAAAGTTCTTGAACAATTTCTTGGTTAAATTAATGTCATCAAGAAATAAGCCCAACAATAGTTAGTATAATTTATTCATGCATTATTTATTCAAACTGCATTGCCAATAAAGCCAAGATTGATTGACGCAAAATGATAAACAACGCTACGATAGAAATCTACAAATGCCTCGATAAAATTTAAAATTTCTGCATGCATTTGTATGGACTAATTTACATTCACTTACTGGACATTTAGAGGTAATCGCTGATCGCAAGAGGAATATAGAAACAGCTGACATTGCAAAGTTTGATGACCTCTCCACGGGAATGCTCAACCTATCAAAGTCGCAAAAATATTTGAATTCCGAGCGCGGGATACTTTTGTTTTATTTTTAAATGACAGTTGTTGTTTTGAATTAAAATGTCAATTCAAAAGGAGTATCGTTTCTATCATGTACTTTACGATTATTGAAGAACACACGCTACTTGAAAGCTAAAATTCTCGAAAATCTTCATTTACAAGGTGAGCTCCCTTGTTAGTATTCTGAGAGAAAACTCTTACAACAAGACAAACTGTATTTTTATTGACGTGATAAACACTAGTAGTATCAATAGGGCGTTGTCATCTTGAGACCTCAGTTGTAAAATCTCATAAGTATATATATTTTGTTATTCCAATAAGGTGGCAAACAAGTATACAGCCCACCTGATGGGAAGCGGTTACCGTATCCTATAGACGCTTGCAACACCAGGGGTATCACTTGCGCGTTGCCACTGTAAAACAAAAGACGAATCAGAGTCCCCCCACTGCCAACACAACGTTTCCTCGCGGAGCACTGGCAACCTTACTCACTTACTTACCCTTAAATTTCACTGGCTACATTGACCTTCAAATTTGATGACAATAATGATGGCACATTATTGCTAAGCGGTATAATATTTATACCTTTTTTTACAATAACCACCTAGCCAAAACCTTGTTCGTCTAGCTGTCATAAAAAACTTGATTAAATAAATAAGAAAGATATCAACACAATCACAATTGCTATCTACACTACTAATACTATTACTATTTTATAAGCTAAGAACACATGGTCGAGTTGGCAAAGTTATAATTATTTCATAATCGTCATCATCAACCCATATATTGTAACCTTAAATAAATAAAGTCATTTGGTAGAAAATACTGCATTGGTACGATTAAACCAACGGCAACGGTACAATATAGCCGACTCTCCTCAATAATAAATAAATATTTTAAAAAAAACCAACTGCCACTTCAACTTGCTCATTCTCTAAATCTAACACAAGAAAAAAATGTAGGTTACCTACCCAACGTCAGTATCAAATTTCTTATTCTGCATATTCTCGTCAATAATCAGGCCATGTCAAACACGTCAACATGCTAATAACATTGTAAGTTTTTAATGAGTATTTCAAAAGATCGCTTGAGCGTAGTTTGCTTGTGAGCTCGCTTGTGAATGACCTAATTTCGGTGATTTATGCAGGAAAGTCCAGGAATAAGCTTTTAAAATCAATGTTTCGCATCCGCGCTGTATTTGTTATCCGTTAACGCTAGTTTGACCGTGAAGAATGGACGAATTTCTATTTCAAACAATTTGTATGCAATATTTTTGTTAATAATATTTGAGGATAATAGTATAAAAATTTAGATATAAAAGGAGTGATAATTATTTATCTTACAAAATGTGTTCTGTGCTAAACTGGTTATGATAAGTATTATGTTATATGAATGAAGTCGTTACATCAATTTGTATGAATTTGACATCTATTAACGTCTCGTTAGGACTGTAAAACAGATAGCCTATTGCTCTTAACATGACACAAATCACGCAGAATATAATTTGCTGGTAACACAAAATTGCGTAAGTGCTTGAAAAATTAATGAAGTGTTATGAACGTTATTTGCTTTGAATATAATCATATTTTTATCAAAAATTCAACTGAGCGTCTTTATGCGAACGTTTAAAACAGACATAAGTTTATAAAATTTGCAAATAAATTCATGTTTACACTCATTTCGCCGCAATAAATTCTCTTCCGAACTAAATTTAAAATAACGTTCCATTTCCAAAATCCGTAACAAAATCTTCAGTATGTCGAACCGTCGCGATGCGCACACGAAGCACCGACGAAACCCGCGAAAATAAACGAATCTTTATCGACACTTACGATTTAATAGCGAATCTGTAGATAATGACGGGAGACTTTATAAGTACATAACATCTATAATGTTTTTATGTAATAAAAACGATGATAGATGATCTTCAGTGTTTTGAAATCACTTTTAATTACACAGCTATCGATTTTTTTTACTTCTGCGAGAGCGTGTGACATCGTGCTGTTGATTTCGCTGAATCACTTTCTTTATTTACGGGTGTTTATTGTGTGTCATTGTTTTGGATCAAGTCGCATAATTGCTTTTCTTTTTACTCCATCATACGCTATGCTATCCAATACGTAACAGCATTATCCAACTGTCATTACTGCAGGCAAATGTTTATTTGGAGAACTGTCTTCCTATCGTGTCGATAAAAGGTCTTTTGTAAGTTCATATTGTAGGAACATTATAACCCAGTTTGATTATTTGATTTGTTTGGCTGGGATGGCTGCTCTGGGGCTCTAGACTTCTAGACTAAAATTATAAAAATGACACAACAAATCGGGTGATCACAAATGCCATTTCCATTCTTTGTAATAATTCGTCGACTCCAGTGGTAGATTGCAACTTGTCTAGGTTGGTTTATCGTCGCTTGTGCTCATGGAGGTTCTTTTACTGCAACATGGAGAGATCTGTTTGGATTCACGTGTGGGTTGTGTTAATTAAAGAGAACCTTGAAATGTTCTAATCGTTATTAGCTTTTAGTATCAGTTTAGTCAAAATTTGTATTACTTATTCAACACTAACTGTTGCCCGCGATTTCATGCGCACTCCCAAAGACTGAAAACGAAATACTATGTCCTTCCTCAGGATCCAATCTATCTCCTTGCCAAATTTTATTGAAGTCTGAGGTTTAGGCATGAAAAGGTAACAGACAAAAGTATAAAACAGACGGACAGAGCATTTACATTTATATTAGTATGACTTAATGACAAATAATAATAATTCATTTATTTATTAGCAACCAAATACGTTACAATACTAATGAGAGAAAATTTTATGAATCTAATAACATTATTTGCCTTATAATTTTCTCTTTTGTAAAGTTTCTTTTCATAGTTTTCAAACTGAGCATTCTGTATATGACCGCAAATCTTCAGAATCTTTACCGCTTTTATATTTCCCATAATTTCCCAACTAGTAGATTAAAAACCCATTTAGAAACGGTTGCGCAATTGTCAGCATTGTTGGTGCGGGACCGATTGCATCAAGCGGACGCATTGGCAGACGAGACTAGTTATTTATTTCTTATTGGAACATCTGACCGGCAGCGCGATAGAATTGGAACAGCTTTCGTTGAAGCCCTCTAACGAGCTAATTCGTCCATCAGTCAGTATAGCATTAGGAACATTTTGGAGAGAAAAGATTCCATCATTTCCATCAAACACCATTTATTCTTTATTTATGTATTGATATTTATTACGTGGTTTCACCCGCATCCTAAAGGGCTTTCTGAGACAAAAGACCTAGCGTATGTCCTTCTCCAAGGTCTAATCTATCTCTGTATCAAATTTCATTGCAATTGGTTCAGCGCTTTAGGCTTGAAAGCATTTGCAATCTTTCATTCCAATTAGCGCTTTAGTAGGGATTGTGTATTAATACTCATTTTCTGAATAGAAATATCTAGATAATAGTAATTGCTATCTAATTAATAAAACTCTCATCGCAAAGGTTAAGCCTTGAAACATCCTTCGCAGCCTGTCATGGTCGTGGCGAATCTTACAAATCCCATGGACGTGATAGGACAAGGGAAAGCAATTGCAGTTTTGAGTGGAACTAGTCCGATGTACCCTGCCACTTCATGAAATGGCAGGGTAAATCGTATCATAATATTTTACTCGTAAACTCATTTGAATTTAAAGTATAAAATTTTGCACAGGAGTTCCGTGTATAACATGTGAGCATTAAGATGGGATATTGGAAAATTCTAACGGGATTGGAAAAATAGGATGTTCTATGTTTATTATATGTATTTTATACTGTATTTTTTTAAAGAATTATCATTTTTGTTGAACTAGCTTACCATCCGCGAGCCACTGGTTGAAAACCAGCGCCAGGCATTCGCTCAACCAGCGCCGTTTCAGCTCAATCGTGGGCAAATTTATATACATATAAGAGTAGTACATAATTATAGTAAGAATTGTGCTGAATAAATGATTTTTATTTTCTGATTGATAAAACATACAATATAATTGGCTAACATTAGACCAAAAATATTCTGCAGTATCTAATCGTTTATAGCATCGAAGTCTTCCCGTTGCTTTGCCTTAGAATGCTACACTCAAATCGTGATTTCGATTTACACAACTCATTATTTCAAACAAAAAAACCTTATAGGCACTGGTAGTATTTTCCTCATCCTATTTTCATATTTGTCTAGATTGATTGAATAGATTAATCGCGCCAATTTGAATGGCTGAAAAACAACATGGTCGAACAACCGGAAACTGACATTAAAATCTGGAACAGTGGCGTTAGATAAATAGACATCTTGCTTTAGTAACTGGAAATTAATTTAGGTTTACACAGTAGATTGTCGATGCCACATTTCATTAAATAGATCTTTCTGCGTAGTTTTAGCAGCAGACGTGACCCGGTCTCTTGATTTTAGTTTGTTTTTACAAGGTTTTATTTAAATTGCAATGTAAAGTTCGTTGTCAGCACAAACAAGTCATGATAGCCTAGTAATATGACCATTGGACTGCCAAGTCAATGGTGTCGAGCTCAATCCAAGGCACGCACCTCTTAGAATTCATGTGCGTATTAATAATTAATTATCACTCGCTTAAAGCGGTGAAGTAAAACATCTTGAAGAAATCTGAGATTTTTCTCAACTGAATGTGACGTCTGCCAGCCCCCACTAGGCCAGCGCCCCTCAATCTGAGAGCAAACACTTGCCCAACAGTGGGACAGCTTAGTAATAGGTTAATGATGATGATGTAACTTGTCTAATCTTCAAGAACTTGCTCGGTATCTAGATAAAATTTGGTATATTTATTTATATTGTAATATAGTTAAGGATGCTAAAATAGTTCAGTTTTGTTTTATTTTTTGGATTTAGTTTTACTTCCCACTAAAGTTAATTGGAACGAAGTTCCTTATTTCGCGCGTTGTGAAAGGGGGCTAGACGGAAAAAATTCACGTCAAAAGTTGTCACGACACTTTTTTCGAAATTCAAATATTGTTGACAAGCATTCAAATATTATTGAGTGAATGACAATATTTGAATTTCGCGCGTTGTGAATTGTTGAGTGTATACAGGTTTTTTTATTTTTAATTATTAAATTTTAATGAAAGGAACTTCGTTCCATCCGGGTGTCCCTTGACACCTCTCAAGTTTTTTTTCTTGATTAATAAATCGTTCTTGAATAATTTATTTTTATTTCTTTATCGTTTAATGTGCTGTTAGTGTACAACTCGGGTCACGATATTATTTTCTGCTGCAGTAAAAAGACAAGCCAATCAGATTATTGAAACTGATCTGTCTATCAGGGTGCGCCAGTCAATTGTTTCATATCTTCAGTTCTTCACTATCTTTTCTTCTTCTTGTGTCAATGCTTAAACAATTTTCGTGTTAGGCGTCGAGATCGTCCCCTGTACAGGTTTTCGGGCACAAAAGACACACCAACAAATGTGACATCATTTATTTACTTAACTATTTTTCCAACTTAGTAAACACCGGATCAGATAAATAAAAAATCAAAATAATAATAAAAAAATGTTTAGTTATACAACCTGTAACCCAGTGTTTAATGTTGGTACTTTATCTTATATTTTTCTCAGTATTTTCCTCCTGTTTCTATAAGAAACCATTTTGATAAAGTGTGACATTTCCCATTTATTTGTGTTCACACAATATATCGGTACAGGGCTTTCCAACATCTGCGTTTGCGCATCTTTGGTGAATATGTTGTTTTTGCCAAAAGTTGCATGTTCGGACGCTACATTACTTACATTTACGTTATTTATAAAATTTCCTTGCCAACGTTCGGTTTAGTGGCTGCCAACAGTTAACAGATTCGATGCATGCACGTCAAAGCGACAGTTATTATTATTATTCCGATGTTTTCAATCTGTCCGTTCTTCGAGTGGTTGATATTGAAATATGTGTTCCTGTCTTGTTTTGGTATCCATTTGCGTAATCATTTTAAATATTCCTGTCGTATTGGCTGTTAGACGAGATATTTCTTGCTGCTGCGTGTAATTCTAGATATTTTTTAGGTTATAAACGTACACTATTTTTTTTCTTTACATGTATTATGTTTTTGGTTTCGGTTTACTCTTCTTGTCCATTTCTGGCCAAGTCTCGCGTTACAGACGCTTTGAATTAACGTCAAACAAAGCTCGGCCTTCACGGTTTCCGGTCGGCTGCTCCCGCGCAGACATCCTGGCGATTGTGCCTCTGATCTATTGACATGCATATCGATTGACCTAGTAACACCCATATACCTACCTATGTACGAAGTTTGTATATTTTGCTCTGATTGATTTAGAGTGTTTGATACAGGACGTTCGGACGCATGAATGTTGTCATTGGCTTCGTACTCAAACGTCTGAATTTTGAAGGTTTAGCGCGTGTCAGCCGCGCGTGCACTTCGACATCTAAGTAAACTAAAATAGTCGAGCGACTGCGTCGTCGGCCCGGCGACCGAGATAGCCGGCGCAGTTCGTCCGCGGAGCCCTCTCGCGCCGGTTCTATTTCCAACTAATGTCCCGACGCATCCCGTAACGCTCGCGACAGTAATACTGCAACGGATCACTGTGAAATGGCACTGGACTTTCACCGTTGGCGACACTTCCGTTACAGGAAACGAAAGCGAACAGCCTAAACTAAAATGCCGCACGCGCCAAACGCCGGCGTCGACGCCGTCAACGGGACGGCCTCGAACCCACTGAAGCTGCAAATACCAGAACAAAATAAAAGTGCAATCAACGGGAACGGTGTATTGTCTCCACCCATCAACGGAAATGGATCTCTTCCGCCGAATTTTAATGGACCTCTGTCTCCGCCAATACTTGATACAACTCCGAAAAAGCCGCCTAAAGCCCCACCGAGCAGACCCATATTACCAGTGAAGAAATCCAAGACGCTGCCGATTGACTTCGATGAAAAAGTGCCACCGAAGCTATCGACTTCTGTTCTAAATGGCAAGAAACTTTATGTCACAAAACCTCTGAAGGAGGTCCATACTATTTCACAGCCTAGTGTTGAAAATGGAAAATACTTAGTGAGTCGCTCTCCCAGCCCGTCCTACAGAAGAAGCAATTCTTCTGCTTCCGTAGAGACGGGCTCCATTGCAGAACTTGCAAGGAGACATGTCCCTGTTAATCTATTGACGTCAAGGTCACCAAGTCCGTCATCCTACAGCAGCATTCGTAGTTCTGCCAGCCAATACTCGACATGCAGCAGCAATGGGACCTTCGTGCCATTATCTCGTTCATCCAGCATGAACTCCACACTCTGCAGCAGGACGCCTACTCCTAGAAGAATGTACCCACAAACCTGTGATATTTCCGAGAGCGTAGATTTAAAAGAACTAAATTCCAGAGAACAAGCCCCTGTTGTTTTCGACGCTAATTTGTCCTTCGTGCTTGGATGCAATAAACAACCTCTTCGGCAAAGATTTAAACCAATAGCGGCCCATATGGAAGAAGGAACATCTTCCAACTATTTGAGCAGTAAGATCGATAGCTTCTTGAAGAGAACCGACCATGTAATGGATGAATGGCGAAGACTAGGTCACAAAGATGATTCCGACATGATGTTCGATGGAAAAAAGGGCAGAGTTGGAAGATCGAAGTCTGCTACAAACATCATGATTAAAGGGTTTACGTTGTTCAGCCGCAGTGGCAGCAGAGCCAGCAGTGTTTGTAGATCCAGTCGGGGAATATCGGAAGATCGGACAACTGTCTCCGAAATGGATGAGGTGACTCATGCTTACGATTATCTAGATAGTAATAACCTACAAATGTCCCAAACTGTTCACGTTACTCGTAAAGATAAGACTAATACACTGTCATAAATTATCGGCGGCTGCTTGAGATAGTTTTATATGCTAGCAGTGGCGCTTGAGACTGTGGCAGTCGGCTTTCTATTACCGCACGCGCGTCGCTTGCCAAAACATTTTTTTTGTCATTGTTGACTTCTCTCGACGTCTCTTGCTAACGGGAGAGATTGTACCTTGTCCATCAGCAAGGTATTACGACATTGTCACTCAAACAGTAACAGGAAGCTTGCGTTTTTTTTTCTTGCGTTTGTTGATTTTTTTATGCGCTTCTGGCAAGAGTTAAAGGTTACTCGTGTTGCGAATTCGCCAGTAATACGTACGTTGGGCCACCTACTCTCCCGCCAGTGCGTTCCAAATTTAACTTGTTCTGTTTGAAATGTTTCCGTTTAGTTAATTTCATTCAGGCGTTATGATAATGGCGTCAATTACTTAAGAGTAACGATCGATTAGTCAGGTGGGAGATCGATATTTTAACTATAGTGGACCCGTCATTTGCTGAGATTAACAAGCTAGGTGTTCTCTTATTGTTATGGCGTGATAATCACATACTGGTTGACGCGGCGGGAAGAATTAACTGCGAACGGAACACTGCAATTACCGACTTTCTAGTTTAGTTAAACGATCTCTCATTACAGAGTATAGTCTATGCAATATTTTAACACCTTTACACAGTTGTCTGGAATGGAACGCAAATTTTATTACTAGCAATTTGATGTACCTACTTATTATACCTTATAGGTACAGACAGCAGGTCAAACTATCCAAAACTGTCAAATTTTCCCAATTGAATATGAACCTTATCCCTTTGTATTAAAGTTGAAATTCAATCAAAGAAATTTGATAGATTGTGGTAGCTTGATGTGCTGGCCTCTGTACTTGATTTTTGAAGGGCTACTACTATGTTTTGTAGTATGTACGTTTGGCTGTAATTTGTTGATTTACAACATCGAAAAATTATGAACTTGCTTAAACTTGCTTGCATTATTTTCACGGGATTAATTTTGTTGGCACATATGGGAGCATATTATTTTATTCAGAAGCTTTAAATTTCAATCAGTCTTAGTGGTGTGAGATTTAGTTGAAGAGTGCACATAGCTAAAAATTGATTCAAATACCATTATTAGATTTTTTTGTTTACGTTTTTCGGGCTGTCAATGTCAAACATACACTCAAATGTGAATATACAATTGCTTCTTAAATTGACTTTGACAAAAGATACTCTGTTACATTAAAAAGTGTCCACCAGTAAAACCTTCAGTTAACATAAAAAAGACACAATTACTTTATGTAGTAACTGTTTTTATTTATTAATATTACCTAGGCAATGCTCAACAGAGGACTAACTACCTGCTATAATTATTAGTTCATAATTTTATGTTGACTGACTTTTCGAAATCATGTGCGTATTAATAATTAATGATCACTCGCTTAAACGGTGAAGGAAAACATCGTGAGGAAACCTGCATGCTTTAGAAATTTTCTCGACGGCGGCGTGTGAAGTTTGCCAACACGCACTAGGCCAGCGTGGACTATAGCCTAATCCCTCTCCCTATGTGAAAGGAGCCCTGTGCCCAGCAGTGTGACAGTATCCATATACTGTTTTATTAACTTATCAACATAAAATTCATCATCATCAACCCATGTTGATGATGATGAATTTTATGTTGATAAGTTAATAAAATGGGCAAAATTCAACGCTTATTTTAAGAAAGAAAACAGATTGCGTACTTTTTTGCAGTAGTGACAGTGTTAAACCATGTAACATTGACGGGTCATGATGACATAGAGACTACTTATGTACAGTCGCCAGCAGGTCCAGCCATCCAAAACTGTCAAATTTTTCAAATTGAATATGAACCTTATTGTATTGTGTTACAGTTGAAAATCTATCAAAGAAATTGACAGATTGGGGTAGCTTGGTGTGCTGGCCTCTGTACTTTTCGATTCAATCTTCTGAGCTCCTTCACAGTTCCTCTCAGAATTACTGAAGACCTAAATAGGCAGTGTTTACGTCTGTTTACAACAAAGATGACGCATGCGCAATGCACTTTGCAAAATTTTATTTATGTGGCAGTATTTCAAGAATAGGACATAATTGCATCTGCGTGAGCGACTCCCACAAATATTTTTTTGCAATCTTAACTAGCTTTCACGCGACTTCGCGTACAAAGACATTTAAATATTCATGTATGTATGTATATTTAAATGTCTTTGTTCATCACGTCTGTATTCCCAGAAGGGTTAGGCAGAGGTGTACTAATGTACACCCACATTTCGCCGGTATGTTTTTTTTTAAGGTCCCATGTAGTAGGGGGCGAGCCTATTGCCATTAACCGGGCACAAATCCAGACTCCCAGCTGCTACTGAGAATTTCATAGAAAAACCCAATAACGCTTAGTCGCGCTTAGGACCACTAGACTAATGAGGCAGTCAGACATTTATATATTAGACTAGTAATTCGCGTACATGTTGTCACAAATAAACAACCTATTACTAACCTAATCTATATCACTCAGGGATATTGTAGCTATCGATTAGTGAAAGATTTCTTTAAATCTAATAATTAATTCCGGATATTACCACCACAATAGAATCTCACAAACTGAACAAATTGTCAACATGTTTGACGTAAGCGAAAGAAATGCCTACTTAGTGTGAAAATAAGAGAAATGCCTAGTGTGGAGGACAACGTGTTGTAAAAAGAAATCCTCTTTATAATAAGTTTTAAGTACCTATAGTACAGACGCCAGCACATCAAGCTAAACATTATACATATCTATAACTACGACACGATATGGAGTGTTAGAAAGAAAGTATCCTTGCTATGATTGGTGGATTTTTCAACGTTCCCAAAATTGACCAATCGTGGCTCATACTAATAGTTAGGAGCCAATAAACCATGTCGCACTAGAAATAGGCCACACCTCCGCGCCCCTGCGCGTACGCGACCGCTTTCGACTACTTCCGAGTTTTTCCGTCAGTCTGTCATTAACAATTGGAGTGATAGTGTTGTGTGCGTGATTGCAAGTGTGCAAAATGGCGCCTCAATTTATTGACGTAAGTCGAAAGGGAGAACAATTCCGGACTTCAACAAAGTGGATGCCGGATTATACAGACGGGGATAACGGTGAGTAGTATTTTTAATAATTATAATTTTTAAATTTTAATAAAGAAAGGCTAATAATGAAAAAATGTGTCAATGGTGATTGTTTGTCAACAATGATTCTATAGAATTTACGAATTATGTAAACAAACGGGATCTTCTTTCATAACGAGTCCCCGTTAATGTAAGTTTTTAACTTGGCGCGCTGTTCCACGCGTCATTTAATATCTTTTTAAAGCTACTTTTATTGAATTTAATAAATTACGCATTTAGGAACTTTCTATAAGCCTGTTGTAACATTGCAAGATAAGGCCTTTTCAGTGATGTTTGTGTGCAAATAAATAATTAAATAATAGTAAGCTAGCAATTTTTGTAGAACTATAGACAATAGCCTAATCCCTCTCATTCTGTGAGAGGATAGCCGTGCCCAGCAGTGGGACAGTATATGGGTTGATGATGAATAATTATTGCAGATAATCATATATATATTTACGTATTAATACATCTTTGCCTAATGAGTCATCAATCATCATCAACCGATATACTGTCCCTCTGCTGGGCACGGGTCTCCTCTCAGGTGAGGGATTAGGTTATAGTCCACCACGCTGGCCTAATGCGGGTTGGCAGACTGCACACACCTCGAAAATCTCTAAGGCATGCAGGTTTCCTCACGATGTTTTCCTTCACCGTTTAAGCGAGTGATAATTAATTAATAATACGCACATGGTTTTGAAAAGGTCTTGGATTAACTCGAGACCTGTCTTGCCCGGCCAATTTTCATACCATTAGGCTATCACTGCGTATGTCTAATGAGTAAAAATGTGCAAATAAACTATAGCAATTTGTTTCGTTCTAGAGTTCTGAACTGTTTACTTCTGGCTTCGGCGGTGGCAAGAAAGCGGAACCCATGAAGCCCACCCCCGCCAACTACCTATACGCCAGAGCTACGACGGCGGCAGACGAACCTCAACTTCGTACAGCGTCAGTCCCTGTAAGTATACCTTGTTATCACATAATGCAACTTTATCACTACCTACCTATATCTATAACAGAAAATCTGCACTGACCGGCCGAAATATAGATTACGTAAATTGAAAAACAATACCAATAGTTACATAAAAACAACATTGTCAAGCTACAAATAAAAATATTGTAAAACTATTATTATGATAAGTTAAAACGATCTATATTAAGTCGAAAATAAATCTTAACAGTAGCAAAATAAAGCTGAAATTTGAATGCATCGCATCGTCTAGGCATAATTCCGAGAACGCGTGGACGAGGCTTCCGAGAATTAGTTAAGTAAGTATGATCTATGCGCGCGCGGTGAGGTGATGATCTACCTATCAATATCTTAAAACAGTAGTAGGTATTAGCTGTTGCATTTTTAAATGATATTTATAATTATCGAATAGGCAGGTAGAAGTGTTAATTTTTTTATCGATAAATTTATTGGTTAATGATATAAGTATCATTCGCTAATACTTGCTATTAGATAATAAAATTAAGTATTCAGTTCTTTACTACCTACCTCATAAAAGGTGGAAGTTCTCAATTAAGTAAACAAAGTCCCATACTCATTTAGTTAAGTTGGCCCGCAATACGTAGGTATTTCATAATAAAGAACGTTACGTAAATATTGAAATTGACAAAATTTTCTTTGTTTTAGATATCAATGGACACTGTCAGAAGACACATAAAAGATGCCGGAAGAAATACTGCTGCCCTGGCAAGAAAATACTAATGAACAAGTTTGCCAAGTTCCACTAAAATATGTTCAGCCGTTAAGGCGTGATAACAAACGGCCATCCATTCTCACAAAGTTTCGCATAAAAATATATTAGCACAGTTTACAATCTATAAGTAGTAATTTAATATTGTTATTATTTTATTTATAAATATAACGTTATTTAGATAAGTATACCTAAATTTCCAACCACTGCTTGTCAAAGGATTACTCTTCCATTGCTCGATTTTGAAAAGATGAATTTTTGATGTCGAATTTTTCCTTCACATGTCGTTCGTTGATGTTTTCATAATAAACTGGTTTCCTCCATGCCCTTCCCCAGGCTTCAAACTATAGGTATCCAATTATTTTTCATCACAAATGCCCAGCGGTTTGTCCGTTTAGGAGTAACAGACAGTTACTTTCGCATTTATAATATTAATATGTTTATTTAGAAAAGGAAAAATACGACCGCGGGCAGGATTCGAACCTGCGTCTTCTGGTTCGGTACACCAGACGCTATGGCTACTAAGCCACCGCGATACCTACCCGTCATGTCGAATTTTTCCTTCACATATTGAATTTACGTCTTTATGGTGACGTCAGTAACACCTATTGAAATGCAAGTTTTTGCTTTTCAACCGACACAACTTACTTTACAGTTAGTTCATTAGTTTACAGTTAGACGTTCATTAGTTTACATTTACTTTACAGTTAGACGTCACCATAAAGACGTAAATTCAATATGTGAAGGAAAAATTCGACATGACGGGTAGGTATCGCGGTGGCTTAGTAGTCATAGCGTCTGGTGTACCGAACCAGAAGACGCAGGTTCGAATCCTGCCCGCGGTCGTATTTTTCCTTTTCTAAATAACTTTGAAATCTTAGCATGGAAAATGCCAAAAATATACAAAAAGATAGTTATTAATATGTTTTCTTTTTGTAATGTGATATATTATGTAGATAATAATTTTAATAATGAATACTGTAAACTGAAATTGTATACCTACTTAATTCTTTTCGCACAATTATTGTTATATTCTTGAGAATTTTTCCTTTGCTATTGTAATGGTGATAGATAATTTAAGTCAGCGCAGTCAAATTATACCTACTAATCTACGTAAAAGGTTACTTTTGTTTGGTGGCAGTATTTAATTTTATTTGGTATTGGTAGATTTAACTGTATACTTATTCCGCTGTAAATATTAATAAAGCAGTGTTAAATAAGATTCAAAATCAGCTATAACTATAAAAAATCCCTTGCCGTGCCGCCGCCGTGCGTCAAGTGGGTGCCGGGCCTCAGCCCAGTCAAATTACTAGTCTAGATAAAAACTTACTTTTGTTTGGAGGCAGCATTTAGTTTTGTTTGGTAACCAATTGGTAACTGCATAATTTTTTTGCTAAAAATATCAATAAAAATAAAACCTAGTTATAAATAAATATTATCTATTGATTTCTAACATTTACGCGAATATTATCAGTCTACCCGTGACCATGGACGCTGTAAAGGGTCCGAAACGTCGGGATTAATAATATCAATATACGCGATAAAATCCGTAAAAAGTAGTTTTATTTCAAATATTATCTACTTGTTTTTAATCTTTTATATACTTCATAGTTTAGTTTTATAAATTCTGCTGTTATCTTTTAATCTAGAGTAGGTATTTGTTTTAAGTTTTTCATTTTATCATTAATGTTTAAAAATAAAAAGCTAAGATTATTGATTTCGCGTCTTATTTTGATATTTTCTACCAGTTTCACAAGCGTTCCCGTAGGAACCTATCCTATGTCCTTTTCTGAACCCTTGACAACGTGTAAGTAGGAGGAATGCAAAAGGCCGCTGCCGGCCGCTGCCGGCCGCTGCTTTCCCGGTGTAAACTGAGGCTTACGGGTAGCTTCGCCGCTGCGTGAATGTGTAACAAATAAACAAACTCACTTTCGCATTTTAAATATAATGCGCCTTCACCAGAGTTCTTATAGGAACCTATCCCATGTCTTTTTCTATATCCCTGATAACGAGTTACTTACTCACATGCAAAATTTCATAATCGTGCTTAACAAACTAACTCATATCACATTAGATAATAGTTAGTTAGGTAGGTATGTAACAGACACATCGCTCTCATGCAAAAGTGAAGATACCTACGCTATAATAGCCAAAATTGTGTTTTAGTAATAAGATTGAATCGCGGACGAAATGTTAGGTAGTAGGTAGGTATCAAAAAGTTTGGACTGAAAAGTCTTTTGAAAGTATAATACCTATTAATTGAATAAACTTGACACACGGGTGTCGATTTTATGGATTTTCGACATTAAATTTTGTAAGAACACAGTAGAATCGAAAAGCAAGGAACGCACGAAAACAGTTCTGTTGACCGCCAGCCCGCCAGTAAGTAGATAACAAAACCCGGAGAAGGTAATTGAAATCTGCTTGAAATTTATAATTAGGATTACCTAATTATAAATTTCAGAAATATAGTAAGTAGGTAAACCTACTTGATACTATGGGTAATTTTCAAACAAATGTGTAAACTGAAGGAATACAAATAAAAGATAATTTAAATAAAAAAATTATTATAAGCTTTCATAGGTATTTTAGTTTTTACGCGGGCGCGCCCGGCCTGATTTTATTACCATGCCATTATTTCGTTTCGATTCAAGTATGCAACCCGCTATGTTATAAATTTAATTTTCTTATCGCTTAGTATCTTATTCTACACTACGACGCGCATAACGCACACACGCTCACGACGCGCTGCAGCACGAAACATTACAAGTGAGAACGGCATAAAGATATTTATCTCTTTCGCACGATTCTCGCTGTATCTGCTTATAACGCGCTCAAGGTCAAAGTGTAGTAACTTGATGTGCTGTTGACTGTACTATAGATTTGTGGAGTCACTTCTTTTAATAGTCATGTATTTCATTATACAATAGGTATTGTATACATGCATGTATAGGTAGTATTTAATTTGGGCAATTAGCGACAGAATTTTCAACTAATTTTAGTGATTTTTCTCTTGATCAAAACTCCTTTTGTTTTTAACAAAATTATCTATATTCCCATGAGTGGGATGGATTCGCACATACACAATATACGTATGCCTAAAGGTAGAAAGAAAAAATTGACAGTTGCTATCACATGCTATTAAAGTATCCTGATGTGAAAAAAAAATGTATAAGCGAAAAGGAATGTTCGTTTTCTTAGTCATTGCAACTGTCAATTTTGCGGAGTATTTATGCAAGTTAAATTAAAATAAAACATATTAAAATAAAACCTATTTATGAAGCAACGATTTAAAAAAAAAGAACTATTGATATAATAAATCCTTTTTTAATAATTCCTTTTTTAACGAATTATTTACCGAAGAAATTTATTTGCCCATACTTAACCCTGTATCTTGTCCCCAGCTATCAGAGGTCGGTGGCGAGCTTGCAGAAGAGCGGGCGGCAGCTGGACTGGCAACGGAGCGAGCTGATGCGGAAGCAGCTGAACGACTACGAGTCGAGAGGGACAATAGAGACCTGCTAGCTAATAACCAACGTTTACAGCAGGTCGGTTCATTTCCCCCATACAATAATAGAAATCATTAAGGATTAAGTATAAAAACAATTACAGAAAAAAAACACGACAAAACTTTAAATGTCTCTTTGGAGCCGATTGTCAAAAAAACTTATATAAGACCATAATATACTTCGGATACAACAGGTGGCGGGTCTTTGTGGAAGTCTATGGAGGGGCTGATATGATGATGGTATTGAAATAAATGTCACATGTCCATGGTCACGGGTAGACTACTCGTTACCATGTCTACCCGTGACACTACCCGTGACCAATCGACGCTGTAAAGGGTCCGAAACGTGGGGATTAATAATATCAATATAACGCGATAAAATTCGTAAAAATAGTTTTATTTCAATGAATAATATTCACGTAAATGTCAGAAATCAATATAATGATGGTAATGTTGACTTCAGATATTATCCCGATATCAGACGATGTCTGTGGTTTAGTGGTTCGAGTGATTCTGATCATGGGTTCAATTCCCACAGGACAAATATTTGTGTGGGTAAAACATGAGTATTTGAGTGTGTCTGATAACATGACCCAGTTTTCTTATATATTGTCTCATAACTCTATCATAATAAAATACTTAATTGACAGTTCATCTTATCACATAGATTTTGATCTCTTAAATCTGATAAATAAGAATGCCAAAACATTGAAAGTAAACCAATTCTAATAGATATCTAGAATAACTTTATTTGAAAGTACTGGATCCAATCTTATTTTTATCTGACAAAGGATTTGCGAAATTATTTAAAAAGTAGATATGTCAAGAAAGAAAATATTACATTTTTTTTTATTCTATTCTATTATTTGTGTCAATTATGATGCGAAGAAATGTTTTGGTCATTTTGGATCTCGGAAAAGAAGTCATCAGATATAAGACCCCTTTTTTACAAAGGTTTTTTTATATTCTCTAGCTTCTTAATGGATCCATGGCCATGACTATAGGGCAAGTAAAGGCATGTTTTTAGTCGATACCAGTCCGACATACCCTGCCACCTCCCCGGGTGGCGGCTGATTCATGAGAATTTTCCGTACTTTAAAAAAAATCAGGAAGACAAAGGGTTACTTCGGACGGCATTTACAATACCAAGATTTTCCCTATATGACCTTACTCGTGGTGTCGCATCTACCGTGCCTCAGACGTTCAACATAAACAGCAATTTTCTAATCCCTATTTTCTTCCACAGGCCTCCGAACGCCTGGAGCTGGAACTCCTCCACTGGCGCTCCGCAGACAGTGGTGGAGCCGAACCATCAGATTCTGAAGGTTCTGAAGCTGATGCCAGTTCCTCCGGGGACAAATACAAGCGAAGGTTCGAGCGAGCACACCGGGAATTACAACTACTGCGCGCTCAGTTGCGCAGACAGCACGAAGATGACTTGGAGCAGCTGGTCACCGTCAAAAAACAATTGGAGAAGAAGGTGAGTTCGATTTACGAACACTTTATTTGATCTGTGATCCAGAGAGAGAAGTTTTTTAAGAAAGCGGTCGTACATTCTAAGTTGTCTATAACCAGGGAGGCTATTGGTTAAAGCAACCTTCTTCCTGAAATATTCTATTTAAGCACTAAGGTGGCAAACAAGCATAGGGCCCACCTGATGGTAATCAGTTACCGTGGCGTACCTATAGATGCTTGTAACACTAAGGGGTATCACTTGCGCCGACCCTGTAAAACGAAAGAGGAATAGTTGGGTTGTCAGTATAAGGGTCACAGTCCCCCACTACCAACACAACGTTTCCTCACTTTGAGAAAGACTCCCTAAATTTCACAGCAGTAACAATAATAATATTATTGAGAGTACTACAGTAAATACAAGACAATGTGCTGTTTTCACGGAAGTTATAACCGTTAAATGGCCCTTGCTTACATAAATAGGTCAACGGGGAACAACATTACATTAATAACATCCTTTACTGTTAGCTAATGTTCTGATAGGTACTTATATTGAGTAGTTTGTTTTAGGTTAGTACTTAACACGTTCAGTGCTACCGACTCCCCTGCGCCCACCTGATGGAAAATGGTTACCGTAGCCTATAGACGCTTGTAACACCAGGGATCACTTGCGCATTGCCGACCCTGTAAAACGAAAGAGGAATAGTTGAGTTGGCAGTGTATAAGGGTCAGAGTCCCCCTACTGCCAACACAACGTTTCCTCGCGGAGCACTGACAACGTTGATCGCCGTAAGGAACAACACAGCTCAAAGCAGTGTTATTTCACTTCGATTTTCTTCAAGGTAAAGGTACTTCCCCAGTCGGGCAGCTCCAATTTTAGTGGAATTACTCCCACTATGGCCTAGCTCTCTTAAAAAGATTTTCAGCCACGTCTGGTTCTAACCAGAAAGCATGGAAAGCCGACCCCAACATAGCTCGAAGGATGATGAAGGTGACCGTGGCTGCAGTTATTAATAATTAATTATCACTCGCTTAAACGATGAAGGAAAACATCGTGAGGAAACCTGCATGCCTTAGAGATATCTCTCGACAGTGTGTGAATTCTGCCAACCCGCACTACGCCAGCGTGGTGGACTATAGCCTAATCCCTCTCAATTTGAGAAGAGATCCGTGCCCAGCAGTGGAACAGTAAATAGGTTGATAATGTGTCTGCAATATGGTTTTAAACACAAAACCTCAAACCCGGTACAACTATCTCATTCCAATTTGCTTTGATTCGAACATTATTGTTACCTAATCTATACGTGAAGAGAAAACTTTGTACCTACCCCTTTTAAATCATATTCTACTTACGGAGGAGTATGAGATTTAGCATAGCTACTGTAAATTATGAAGAAGGAGTGCAGAAAGCTAAATTTATACATAATTTATAGACAAAAATTACATTAAATTATATAAAACATTAATTTAGTTACGTTCATGCAGTCAATGTTAAACACATCCAGGTTAATACGTCAATTGTTTTTTTTTTTTTCAAATAAGTACCTGGACTTTACCCATAGAGCCTCTATAACATTAAAATTTAAATAGGTCGAATTTCGGCCACCATGGGACCACAAGTTTATTTAAAAAACCACTACCCATTTAAGAAAGAAAGTGTAACAAATACCGAGATTTGTCTATACACGTATCATCAAAAACTCATTAAAATGAGTGCAGCAATTTTGCAGACTAGCACAAACAAACTGTTTCTGTTACACTTACGTAATGAAGTTAACGGACTGCATTGGAAAGAGGATGGTTATTTTAAAATCACGGAAATATGTTCTAGCATTCAAAGACGACTATCAAAAATCGATATTGAACAACTTAGTATAAGTTACGTTTACATAAGTAATTTATTATCTTTTTCACTAATCGAGTGATTAAATTATCACAAATTGCAATGTAAATTAGCAGATTAATATGCAGATATTTCGATGCAGACATACAATATGTGATTATTATCATTTTCGTTGATTTGATGTCGGTTTTCCGTGTCAACACCCGCCTACGTGCACGCTAATTTTACATAAGGAATTTGTCATTGAATCTGGACATAAATATATTATTTTGTTACTAGAATATCTTTATGAACTCATTCTCTAGATTCCATGTGGAATAAGCCGACCCTTTTCATGTTTTAATTAGCTTGCTCCAAATATTTTGATGTGCATAATTAGGTTTACAATAAAAATTATGTAAGAATTAGGGTAATTAGATCAAATTCTTTGTTGTTTCATGATTATTAATGTGATAAACCAGTGTACAGCCAGCAGCGTCAAGTTAGCAAAAGCTGTCAAATTTTCCCAATTGAACATGAACCTTATTGTTTTGTATTAAAGTTTAAATCTATCAAAGAAATTCAAATTAACATAACAAACTAAAACAACGAGTTATTCTCTCGTGTAGTTTTCCTTGTGTAAAAATATACTGTAAATATTTAATTTTAGGAATTGCACTTTAACGCACGTCACACTGTAGGCGGCACGGGGGCGATATTTTTTAATAATAATAATAATAAACCCCCTCTGGGACAAGCGTTACCTCATCATGAGATTAACGTAAAACTGGAGGGTAGATTAGAAACGCTTTCTACAAACCTTTGACAATAAAACAAAAAATGTGTCATAAGGTATTAAGAAAAGCGCACAAACCGCAGGGCAGCTTGTGGCGAGCTGATGGTGAGTGGCGACACTGCGGTCCTTATTGCCCCAGAGAGTCGGTCAGGGCCTCGTCTCCAGTTTGCCCATACTGGGTAGCTGAAGTGGAACCCGAAGAGCGCCCGCAGGACTCTCAACTCTGTCTTGCCTTAACTGGCCGGTCAGAGGGGGGCCGCCAGAGCTATATGCTCGGGGGTGGAAGTGTCTAATGGCGTAATAGCGGGGAAACCCAATCCGGGTCTCGTGGAGACTCGCGACGGTGAAACCGGGGCCGCACCTCTCTACACCCCTAGCCACTCACACCGCTGTTGCCGCCTTCTGCCTGCACTGGCAGCTTTTCGGGGGGCCCAGCTAGTGAGTTGGCGAGTCGCCGTCTGCCATCCCTAAGGATGTATGTTCGAGGCGTAGGGCAGACGCCGTTTTCCTCCGGCAGTAGAGGTTATCAGTCCACCAAACCCCCACATCCATAATCCCAGTAATTTATAGTTCCATATTCTACAATAGTCCTGCACCCGCCCGGGATACTCCATGACTGTACTTTTATAGTGCAGTGTGGAGTGACCCGGGTTGGTGCCCCATCCCATATTTAGATAAAAGCTCTCCAAGGGGCCTCTACGCGTTGGACCTGTGTCCCCGCGCAAGCCTGCCAAAGGACCGGATGTCTTCCTCACGGGAGATAGGCCGAGATATCCAAAAAGGAGATACAAATAATAATAATAAATTTTATTTGCATAAATGTAGGTTACATTAAGGTATTACAATATTTTTTCAGAGCCAATACATTTTGTCACAATCCGCGACGTGCAAATGTTATGCAGTGGGAGTGGGTACATAAAACATTACATATTTGTTGATAAGTTATCTAAGATCATACATTCATGGTTGATAAAAAATAGTCTCACATGCCATCATAATAAGTTAGAAAGGTTAGTTTTACAATAATATACGTATCTACTATCTAGTTATCACATCACAAACAATTTGTTATTCAGAAGTAATGTCAATCTATGTCAAGTTCTACAATATATAATAATATTCAATGTCATTATAAACAATTACTTAGGTACCTAACTGACCTAACTTCATTACATTTTTATTAAATGAATTCAGATACTGAATAGAAACACTGCTCTAATAACCACAATTTAAGTTTTTTAGTGAATCTGTTGAAAGGTAAATCTTTGATGTCTTTAGGAATCTTGTTATAGATACGTCCACACATGACATGAGTATTTTCAAGAAACATTTTTGTTTTTGCAACTTTCGTTAAAACAATTCTATCTGGGTCTCTTTTATTTCTTGGAAAGCTCTCCTTGGCGGATTTAAACAAGTTGGGATGTAATTTAACAAATTTGGCTGCTTGCAAAATGTACATACTAGACAGAGTGAGTATATGAAATTTCGCAAATAGCGGTTTACACGATTCCCATGGTGGTATACCAGCCATAGCCCGTACACATTTTTTTTGCGCTAAAAAGGCTTTTTGAACTTCTGTTGAGTTACCCCATAATATAAGCCCATAACTTAATATGGAGGATACGTAGCCATGGTACGCGGCCAGTAGTGTTCTCTCTGTGGATGTTTTACGTAACTTATAGAGTACATAGACAAATCTATTGATTTTGTTACACGTTTTTTCCACGTGGGCTTTCCAATTTAGATGTTTGTCTAGGTTAATGCCTAAAAAAGTTACTTCATTTACCTCTACTATTTGTTCATCTCTATAGTAAATTTTTAGTTCTTTATGAGGTCTACCGTATGTGCTAAATTGGATATAATTAGTTTTGGTTAGATTGACATTTAGATTGTTTATATTTAGCCAGTTTATTATAGAATCTATTGAATTATTTATGTCAATATTATATTTGTTAAAGTCATAATTTTTGTCACATGTTACAATAAGAGAAATGTCATCTGCAAATAAAATACAGGGATTCGATGTTACGTCAGGAAGGTCATTTATATATAATAAGAACAACAGTGGACCTAGCACGCTACCCTGAGGAACACCGAACTTATTAGTCATAAAATCTGAACGATACATTTTTAAGTGTTTATTTTTATCAATGCTTGCAATTTCGACTGCTTGACTTCTATTTATTAGGTATGTTTGTAGCCATTTTAATGCTGGTCCTCTGATGCCATAATTTCCAAGTTTACCTAATAGCAGTTTATGAGATACGAAATCGAACGCTTTAGACATATCAAAAAATATAACTGTTACTAGCTTGCCACCATCCAAATTGTTTACAACATTACTTACAAGATCAAAGCACGCTGATGTAGTGGATTTTTTTTTTTGAAAACCGTATTGTTCTCGTCTCAATATATTATTTTTCTGAATGAAGCTTGATAAGCGTTCGTGCATCGCCGATTCAAATATCTTGGATAAGATCGGAATAAGGGCTATGGGTCTATAATTGCCTAGGACTGTCTTATCCCCTTTTTTGTGCAGAGGTTTAACAATTGAAAACTTAAGGGGACTTGGAAAACAACCGTTTGCAAATGATAAATTTATCAAATGTGTCAGTACTGGAGTGATTTCTAAAGCACAAGCTTTGAGCACTTTTGTTGTTATTTTGTCGTAACCTTCAGCATTTGTGTTATTTAGGCACATAATTATTTTATATGTTTCATCTAAGTTAAGTGGTTTTAAGAAAATGCTGTTGCAAATACTTGTTTTACAAGTGTTGTAAGTGGATGTATTTGCGGTTATAGAATTAATGAAAAAAATATTGAATGCTTGAGCTATATCTTGTGACTTATTTAATGTATAATCTCCTTCTTTAATATTAGAAATAAGTTCTATTTGTGTAATGCTTTCTGATTCTTGTTTAATTAATTTCCAAGACGTCTTGCATACGTTTTTTGAATTTAATATCATTTCATAATTTTGTATTTTTATTGATTGATTAATACAATTACGTAAAAGTTTTGAGTAATTTTTATATTTGCTTTTGGCTACAAAACTTTTATTTAAGTAGAATTGTTTTGTAGTGATCGAATTTACGTCAAACAGGAAACCAGTTCTTCACAAAACTCAATAGAAAATGAACTATCCGTCCCAATTCGTATTCAATATTGTTTTAGTTTTCTTTAGCGGTGTCTCTTTCTCATATCCTCATAAGTTAGTACCTTTTTTGACTCTTTATTTCATTTATAACAGTAATAACATAACATAACGTACCATCACGCAGGCGTTATGGAAATACGTGCGTAATACTTTGGGACTACCAACGTACCAATATACAAACGCCAGCAGTGTCAAACTATCCAAAACTGTCAAATTTCCCCAATTGAAAATGAACCTTATAATTTTGTATTAAAGTTGAAAATCTATAAAAAAAAATGTCAGATTGGGGTAGCTTGATGTGCTGGCCTCTGTACATACCACAGTTCGCCGGTATTATTACCATTAAACAGCCACAAATCCAAACTCGAGTTGCTGCTAAGAATTTTATAGAAAATCAGACCTTTTTTTCCTCTGTGGAAATGCTCATGTCAGGCTCGGCTAACGATACACAAGCCAGAAAACAGAGAATCAGTAATAGATAACACAATAATTATATAAGCGTCTATTAAGCTCTGTTATTTACCGTTTACAAATAGTACCTAAACATCCATGACCTAGACAGCGTTGCTATCCGTTTTAGCGTTGCCAAAGATATATTAATGGCTTACTACCTGTCACTACCGGCGCGGGCGCAAGCACTTGCAAATAATATTAATATCGGTATTCGTTCGTATGAGCTGAATATTTTTTTTAAGAGAGGTAGGGCATAGTGTGAGTAATTCCACTCAAATCGGAGCTGCCCGACTGGGGAAGTTCCTCCGCCTTGCAGAAAATCGAAGTAAAATAACACTGCTTTGAGCTGTGTTGTTTCTTACGGAGAGCAAGTTTGCCAGTGCTCCACGAGGAAACGTTGTGTTGGCAGTGGGGGGGACTTTGACCCTTATACTGCCATCCCAACTATTCCTCTTTCAATACAGGTTCGGCAACGCGCAAGTGATAACCCTGGTGTTGCAAGCGTCTATAGGCTACGGAAACCGCTTACCATCAGGTGGGTCGTATGCTTGTTTGCCACCTTAGTAGAATAAAAAAAAATAAAAAATCCTAGTCCTATTAGGGAAAATCTGCTACATTACATTTCTAATACATTTTACATTCAAGGAAACCAAATTAAATTCGGTAGCGGAAAATACTGAAAATCTGACCTAGCACTGACCAATAGATCAGCTATAATATGCTTCAGATATGTTTACAACGTGAATGCGGGCAGTCTATCATTCTTGGAAGTTTGTTGTGCCCGCTTATTCTTATCAGCAATATACCTATTTTTTAATATTTTTTTTTCTTTTTAGTTTTTGGGGCTAACGCTAAAAAATTACGTTCAAAAAGTTCATGATCATGGCTCGTCTGCCACTTGGAGAGGTCACAGGGTTTGTCGGACTCGTACCGACTACGTACGTACACTTGCTTTTTCACTTGCCCTATAGTCCCTTGGCATCCGTGAACTTCGCCACGACCATGACAGGCTAGTAGTTCCATCATCAATAAATGTTGACATTGACTTTGATGTTGCAGTCGCTTTATGAGTTTTAACACTGACAGTTTGCTCATCTTACAACGGCCTCGTCTTTTAATCTGTGCAGTAAATAACTGAAGAGGCCTACTCATCTAGGTTTACAATAGATGTCTTTATCTCGACGTATCTCGTCATCCTTGGGCCGTTCAGTAAGTAATGATATGATACTTCATATCCCGATATCATCTGGTTTATCGTCATAATTCGGTCACTTATCGGTGATGTGGGACGAATCGAAAAACATTATTTTGTAAAATAAAACAGTTTACAAAAAAAGTTTTTTTCGGCGGAGATACAACGATTTGTTTACACATAGTGATATTTTTTTGTAAAAGTGTAGCGTTTTTTTTACGAAAAGTGACTCATACTTCGAGAAAGAAAGTAATGAAAAAGTGAATTTGTTGTATCGTTAACAAAAATATTTTTATCGAATCGTAAATAGTGCGAGTGTCGACACATTCTGTGATACTTTCTAAGTCTATAAAATGTTGATAGGCTATAGTTTATGAACGTATTGCATTAAAAGTTGATAAAAATGTATTTTAAACTCTGATAAAGCTTCATCTTACTTGTGTCATCTCTGTACAAGACTATTAAGCGCATAAGTTACATATTCTTATAATGTAGTCGATAAAAAAATAAATAAAGGGAAATGTGACACGGTGTGAATGTGAGCCAGTTTAGTGTTGAAAAATGTCTGTATTATAGTAATTTAAAGTGACCTTTATACCACATCATAAATATGAATAAATGTGAAACTTCAAAATGTACGCGAGAACTGAGAAAAATTCTTCGAAATTCATCCTCAGAAAGGATTATATTGGGAGTCAAATACGAACGGAATTGTGGAAGCCAGTTTATTAAGAACAAATAAATCTTAGTAAAACTTCTAATCTGTAATTTCTTGGCTCTATACTTCTAATAAGAGATGATGCATATTAATTTTAATCGTAGTAGATACGAAAAGTTGAATGAAACATTTTGAACGTCAAAAGGGCAATGACACCGTAATTCTTAATTTTAAATTAAATCTTAAATCAATTTAACGGCATTATACTATGGAAGAAGAAACCGAGGTTAGTGCAGTTCATTCGAAATAATGATTGGTAGTACCTATATAATAATTTACAAACGGTGTCAATAAAGACTACAATAGCTTAAACTGTGTCCCAATAACAATTCAACGGGTAGATTTACTTACTGGAGATAGGATTTTGACATTACTTGTATGGACCATAAGTCAAAAACATATCTCTAATAAGCTAATCTATTGCGAATGGCCGTTTGTTGTTTTAACACTATCGAGAGTTCTAGCGAGACTTGGCACGCTTCCAATGGCGCGTTTGTACGTACGGCTCCGATTACGTTTCGTAATACATTGCGTTTTAATACGCATTGGTTTAATATACCAAAGTTATTATCGTTCGGAAATGTACAATCATAACGTTTGTTGTGAGTTTTGGCCTTCGATTTGTGTATGATGTATCGATTTTTGATGGTCAGTTTAAATGACGTTGGTTTGGAGCCATTTATACGCAATATCGAAAACTAATTGCAATTGAACCTATATTAGATGAACCTTATTATATTATTTTGGAGATGCAGTGATAGCTTAGTGATTTGACCATCGTACTGCATGCGAGTTCGAAGAAAAGGCATGCACTGCTCTAGAATTACGAAATCATGTCCATATACTTACATAATTAATTAACCCTCGCTTAAAAACGGTGAAGATATACATTGTGAGGAAATCTGCCTGAGTTTTTCTCCACGGCCTTTAAAGTCTGCCACTCTGCACTAGGCTAGCATAGCCTAATACCCCATTCTGAGAGGAAACCCGTGGCCAGCTATGGAACAGTAAATGGATTGATGATCAAGCATCCTGGGTATCGCATCACTACTGGGCACTGGTATTCTCTGGGTGCATAGTTACTGATGTCAATTTTCTTTGGTTCCCAGGTGCAAGATGCATACGAAGAAGTGGAGGAGCAGAGGGCGGTGGCTGCGCAGTGGAAGCGGAAGCTGCAGAAACTGACCAACGACATGGCCGACCTGCGATCACTGCTCGATGAACAGGTACAATAGCATCTCTCATCACTAGTCCACTTTCTCGAAACATTTCGACATACATTTCAGGACAGGATTTATTTTAACAATAGATAATTACTATACCGCACCTCGAAAGTTCAGTATCAATTTACTATGATAACAACTTTATCCTATGAAATAAAACTACTTTTTACGGATTTTATCGCGTTATATTGATATTATTAATCCCAACGTTTCGGACCCTTTACAGCATCCATGGTCACAAATCCGTAAAAAGTAGTTTATATTCGCGTAAATGTCAGAAATCAACTTTATCCTGGTCTCGTTTTTTAAATTTTTACCGTTTGTGCGTGCCTTTTATTGCAGACATGTCGCAACAATTTATTGGAGAAGCGCCAGCGCAAGTTCGACGGCGAGCTTCAAGCGGCTCAAGAAGAACTGAAGCGCGAGCGAAGCGCCAAGGAGCGACTGTCGCGAGAGCGAGACCAAGCTCACGCCGAGAAGTACGCCCTCGAACAGAGCCTCTCTGTGAGTACATATTTTTTTTTTTATACTACTAAGGTGGCAAGCAAGCATACGGCCCACCTGATGGTAAGCGGTTACCGTAGCCTATAGACGCTTGCAACACCAGGGGTATCACTTGTGTGTTGCCGACCCTGTAAAACGAAAGAGGAATAGTTGGTTTAGCAGTATAAGGGTCAAAGTCCCCCCACACAACATTTCCTCGTGGAGCACTGGCAACCTTGCTCACCGTAAGAAACACAACACAGCTCAAAGCAGTATTATTTCGCTTCGATATTCTGCAAGGCGGAGGTATTTCCCCAGTAGGGGAAAGCAGCTCCAATTTTAGTAGAATTACTCCCACTATAACCTCTCTTAAATTTACCTCATTAACCTTTTATTTTGTTTATGGGGGAAATCTTCAAAAGATTACCGGTCTAAGGCGACAAGACAGGGAAGTGTTTAACTCCTACCCACTAAAACCATCACGGTGGCCACCTCACACCATCATCACATGGAGGGCACTGGGTCCTCTCAATAGACCAACCCAGAACCCACTGTGTAACGCCTGTTTTATGTGGGCATATCCCCCGTGACCACTGTGCTACCGTCTCCTTTGTGGTCGCATGATGGACGAGTCCCCTCTGTACCGATGCGAGTATTTCATTACTCTAATGGTCAGTACCCCTGAGGTCCTGATTTCGATTACCAGGTCGAGCAAAGTGTTATTGGAATTCTCAGTAGCAGTTAGGGATTTCGCTTTAATAACCGGATTTTAGCAATACCCTCGCATCCTATTTTTTATTACATGGGATCTAAACATACCGACGAACTGCGTATATTTTATACATCGATTACCTTCGTGGAATACAGGCGTGATGGTATGTTATCTTTGATAAATGATATTTATTTCTGCAAATAGATTTTTTAAAGACACTTTTACAAGTCAAATTGTTTTAAGCTAGATGAATCCGGCATTTCCTAACTGATGACCTCTGATAATTCGAAATTTCTCTGAAGTATTCGTTTCTTCTCTCCACAGGAAGCTCGTCTGGAACTGGAGCTGAAAGAAGAGCGACTAGCGGCGGCGACACGAGAGCTGGAGGAGCGAGGAGGAGGAGGCGACGAGGTGACCGCGCTGAGGAGAAGCAAGACCGACCTGGAGCGACGCGTCAGGGACCAGGAGGAGGAGCTGGATGAACTGGCCGGGCAGATACAGGTACAGTTGACAACAGATAGTTATACAAGCTGCTAACGACACCTTCGTCTTGGTGACCACAAGTCCACAACCTATAGATACAGCAACACCAGTGGTAACACTCGCGCGTTCTCATCTCGAGACTTCATTTGTTAAAGCCCTATTGTCCTAGTAATTTCACTGGATACATTAATTTTCAAACCGAAACCTAATTATCATCATCATCAACCCATATATACTCCCACTGCTGCGCCTCTCAGATTAAAATTGAGAGGGATTAGGTTATAGTCCACCACGCTGGCCTAGTGCGGGTTGGCAGACTTCACACACCGTGGAGAAAAATCTCTAAGGTATGCAGGTTTCCTCACGATGTTTTCCTTCACCGTTTAAGCGAGTGATAAATAATTATTATCTAATACGCACATCAATTCGAAAAGTCAGAGAAAAAAGATTCGAACTCGAGACCTTTGAGTTGGCAGTCATATCACCAAGCTATCATTGCTTGAACCTTATCATATAAACACATTATTACTTGACAGAATATATCAACAGCCGAGTTTTTACCCCTTCTAAGTCAACGTCAACTAAGTTTTTTTTTTATATTCTCAGTTGTTGGAAAGCTCTAAGCTTCGGTTGGAGATGCTGTTGGAGCAGCAACGCAAGGAGGCGCGTCTGGAGGCCGCTGCCAGAGACGACGAGATGGAAGAGACCAGGGCCAACGCCACTAAGAAACTCAAGAGTAAGTTTCTTAATCTTCATAGTGTTTCTAGACTACTAATCTAAGATATCGACTGAATCATCTATTTAACAAAATAAAATCGGTATTTAATTTTATACAATTCTATTGTTAGCGCTAAGGATTTTTTTTTCTTTTTCTTATCTATTTCTGTGTCATTGTTTCGTCTATATTAAAAAATTACATTACATTATAAGATTTTTAAATAAAGTAAAAAAAATACAATACATTCCGAAGACCAAATAGAATCGATGCGTCATCATTTTATCTAAACTGTTATTCTGAAAAAACTTGCTTAGGTACTATATCTAAATAATATAATATCTACATAATACTTGTTGTAGTCTCTACTTGGCCATGATGCTTCATGGTCTTTGTAATAGCACGTTCGATTGCACTGACATTACTAGTAACTTATGTTACATTGTACCTAGAACTGCGATGAGTCGAGGGGCGCGCGTGCCCCGGTTGTTCTACACAGCAAAGTGCAGAACAACCGGGAATTGCGTAGCCATGTATAACACACACCTTATCGACCTTGATATCTTTGCACATTCACAATTGAAGTTTAAAAGAATGGCTATTGAAATTTTAACATGACTAGGTTCTATCATCTACTCGTGAATATACTGGTGAGCTCCCAACTGCTATATTAACGCATGATTTTTACAATTTCGTTTTATTTATTGTATATTTCGCGGACATTGGTGTGGGTTACACATTTACCTTAGTTTGTAGAATTGAAATGTCATACCTCAATTACAATGTGTAACTGTTTTATGTCCCAATAAAGTAAAATAAAAAAATAAAAAAAATACTTTGACACTAACCTGTATATATCGTTCCAGTGCTAGAGAGTCAGCTGGAGAGCGAGCACTCGGAGCGGAGCTTGTTGTTGCGCGAGCGCCACGAGCTGGAGCGACGCCTCGCCGCGCTCGAAGAGACCGCCCGCGCTGAGAACCATGAGCAGGCGCAACTCGTGCAGAGGCTCAAGAGGTGGGGGAACTGTGCCTTTCTACATTACTTACATACATTTAAAACATACGTGTTTGTGTTTGTCTGGGTGTTTCTATGTATTATAAGTATGTATTTACAAAAAAAAGTATTTAAGTATTAGGTATATCTATTGTCCAGTACCCACAGTACAAGCTCTGCTCAGTTTGGGACTAGATGGTGTTGTGTAAAATTGTCCAATAATATTTATTTATTTATTTTATATTGCTTACTAATGTAAGTATTGTACACATAAATACTATAAAACGTGATCGTTTTATTATATTTATATGACATACTATCACGCCCAGTATACCGCTGAAGAGTTAGGCATAGGTGTACTTATGTACACCATCAGTTTTCCGATTCCTATGTCTCGTGTATTCAGGGGCTGACAATGTTTAAAGAAACCACGCGTGAAGGGTTACACATAGGTGTACTAATGTACACCAGCAGTTCGCTGTTAAGTTAGGAGTCGTGTAATAGGGAGCAAGCTTATAGCCATCAAACTTCGACGTACCTACACTTATAATACAGTGTTCACCTAATAATTTGAGATAGAAAATTAAAAAAAAAAGGTGCTATACCTACAATATGCTTGCGAGCCTATTGCCGTTAACCGGGCACAAATACAAACTCCGAGCTGCTACTGAGAATTGCATAGAAAAACCCAATAACTGCTTGACCTGGAAATCGTATCCAATCGTACAAAATCGTACCTGAAGCGTAGCAGTCGCACTTAGGACCTCTAGACTAATGAGGCAGTAAATTGTAAACGGTAGTTAAAAAATGATTTTGTATTAATTAAACTGGTAGTTACACGAGATAAATTAATATTGTATTTTCAGGGACCTGAAGAGGTACCGCGCGTTACTTCGCGACGCACAGACGATGCTTGAACAGAAAGAAAAGGAAGGGGGCGCTAAGGCACAGATCAGACAACTCAAAAACCAGGTAAAACACACTTAATAATGACAATTATAATTGTTATTAAGCGAAGGAAAAATTCAACCGCGGGCGGGATTCGAACCTGCGTCTTCTGGTTAGGTACACCAGACGCTATGACAACTAAGCCAAAGAATTCGACCGCGGACGAATTATGTCTTCGCTTAATAACTTTAAAAAACTTAGCTTGGAAAATGCCAAAAAATACAAAAAAATAGTTAGTAGGTAAGGTAGCATCGTTCGACATTGAACTAACTGTAAAGTAAGTCATGTCGGTTGACAAGCAAAAACTAGGTTTCAATAGGTGTTCCTGACGTCACCATAAAGACGTAAATTCTGAATGTGAAGGCAAATTTCGACATGGCTTGATTTTTGTGTTTTTTTTTTATTGAGTTATTTTCCGCGGACTTAAGAGGTTCGCGCCTTTTTCTACAATAATTGATGCATGCATGCGTAATTAATTATATTTGGGCAGTTAGGCTGCTCCTATGGGACATTGTTCATTGTTCTTAATTCTAACTTAATTCTACGCGAGTCCTCGTGTCCAGTTCTCTCTATCATTTGCGAGTTTCAACTGCTTAGCAGTGCGAGTCGACCAGCCCCGACCGACAGCATCCGTTCACGGACATGACTTGCTCATCCGCGCCGATTAGCTCAACCATATTTTAGGGAACCGATCGACCGGATGAACAACGCCACCATCGGCAGGACATTTACCTGTGACCGGCTCGCTCTCTTTTCTGTACCAACCCTTTTCGCTCCAGGTGGAAGATCTAGAGCTAGCAGTTCGGGCAGCCACTAAGGCCCGACAGACGGCGGAAGCGGAAGCAGCCGAGGCCAACGCAGCGCTGGAGGAGGCCAGCCGAGCGCGGGCCGACGCCGCCGAGCGCGCCATGGCCGCCGCACGAGACGCCGCCGCCGCGCGCGCACAGCTCGACGACGCAGAGGAGGAGGCCGCTGAGGTAATTACAACATTTTCAACACACTTGCTCATAAAATGGCTCTAATTTCACCGCAATTAGGCGCAATTAGACACCTGTTATCAAACTGTAACGTTTTCATTGCTATTATTCACAAGTGAGTTATAGGGTTTTTTTAATTTTATTGGTTGAGTTGCTTTGTTCTTAAAAAAAATACGATACAAAAAAGATAGTGTTCAATAATACAAAATTAAATAAATTAATGTACCTATTGCTTTCTCATTTCATGCAACTTCATATTTAAATAGATAATTTCAACTTGTACTTTTTTAATAAATAAACCTTTTGTTTTCTCTGTAATAATAAAGAAAACTTTGAATTCCCCATTTTGTATGTGGCTAAAAATGCTATCTGCGAAAAGTAAAAAAAAACCTCATTCTTTTAGTCTATGGCCGATCACCATTATTCGCCATTGTTAGTTGCGCGCGCATAGGAAATCTGATTAATTTTTCTCGCCATTGCGAAAAATTTTTCACAACAAATTATAGTTATTTTATTTATTTAGGTTCATTTTCTTTTTTTCTTCACAAGTGTGTTGAAAAACGTCGTATGATACACGTGTGTATTGATGATTAACGTCCTCAGCTCTCTTAAAAGCCTCACCTAACGGCTCGGGTTTCAATGGCGCCGCAGCGATAATCACCGACGTTTCACACTTGTATCATAATGTACCTGTTCCCCGCGGATTCACCAGTACCCAAGGGGTTTTTAAAACAAAAGGGATTTTTACAAGTCAATATTTAATTAACATTTTGACCGTCAATTCAACAACGAAAATCTGTGTTCTCTTAAGCCAAGCGACAAATTATAGTATCTAATAATACCTAAAAAAAACACTGATCATATTTTTGTATATTTATATTGAACTATAAAAAGTGGTATATTTTTGACGTGCCATGCCGTCGTTGGCGTCGTGAGCAAGTTTTAATTTGACGTTTATAGATGTCAGTGGCGGTCAAAGGATTGATACTTGATGGCGCCGACATTTCCCAGCTGATCTATATCTTAGGGTGCTCATAAGTAAGCTCATGTCCTTCTCCGAGCAGGATTTATCTAGAGAAAAAAATCGTCTTTTTTTTTACTACTCAATATCATCTTAATATGTTTTCTATTGCAGCTTCTAAAGAAATATAGGTCAAGTACGAGTGCTTTGTGCGCGGCTCAGAGCGAGACGCGGTCGGCGTGCGCACGCGCAGACGCGGCGTGTGAGGAGGCACGCGCCGCACGAGAGCGCCTCGCCGACCTCGCCGCCAAGCTGGCACACGCTGAGGCCGGACACTCGCACGGACACCTGGAGGCCGAGAGACGACTCGACCTTAGGAATAAGGTCAATATATTTAATATACAGCATCATTATTACTATATGCGAAACCTGAAACACGTGTCTAGTATTTTTATGTAAAGAATTTATATACAAAATTTCAAAACTGTATCATGAAAAATCACAAAGTTATAAGCTTGTTAAGTTACCTGGTTGTCCGTACAAAAACATGCTTATCACGCGCGGGTGCGACGCTCATTGATAATAATGTGGCAGTAGGTACCTAACCGTACGGCGATTTCCGATTGCATTGTATTTAACTGATGATACATCACACTTTCCACATTTTCCATCACACTTGCAGTCTTTGGACTGTCGTAATGGTCAAGTGTAGGTAGACATTAATAAGTACTTTATTAGTAAATGCAGCCGTAAGTCATTAAATGTAGTCAATGCGATGATGTTGCACCTTATACCAAACACTGTAAGTTCAAAATGGATGAAAAGTGTTAAACATCGCATTACTTAACCACAACAGGCTGTAGGTACAAATAAAAACGTGTGTTCATGTGTGTGACGATACTTTAATGTCAGATTGCTCCTCGTGCCGCACTACCAGGAATACGTTATCACTTATCACCACAAACCGCTAGTATCCGTACCATTTCTTACACGAACACTTATGCTTTTTACATACGATAGGTACACGTCAACCGAAACACAACTGCCGCGCGCACGCGTTATCACCACAAACCGCTAGTGTACGTACCATTTCTTAGACGAACACTACCTATGCTTTTTACATACGATAGGTACAGATCAACCGAAATGCCGTGCGCTCGCGGTCGCGCTCGCGTTATGTACCTACTTATCTGAACGGGAGCGACATACGTGCACACTACCCTATAGCAGCCGGGCGACTGAAGTGGTTGGTTCACCCCCGGGCCCCGCCCGCCCCACTGCGCCCGCGCTGAGCGCTCAGTGTGTCAGTGACCTGTGTTGCGCGTATATGATTGCGGATAGGTACTTAGTGTCGCTCGGTGTCCTAGTCGTAACATATTTTAAATGTTTTTGGGACAAAATATAACATGATGTAAAAATTATTGGAATCGATTCAGTTACTTATTCTGAAAAAACTATATTCAGGTTTCGCATATACTAATAATGACCTTGTATATATAATTTAATATTTTTTTTTTATATAATTATGTATATATATTAAAAAAACATTTTACACAGCACCATCTAGTCCCAAACTAAGCAGAGCTTGTACTATTATAATACTTATATACATTTTTTTTGTAAATACATACTTATAATACATAAGAAACACCCAGACAGTCACAAATACTTAAATGTTCATCACATAAATATTTATGTCCTGTGGGAATCGAACCCACGACCTTAAGATCAGCAGTCCAGTACTCGAACCACTAGACCACAGAGGTCGTATTACCTATTTGGTTTATTTTTTTAGGTCGGTGTTCAATCAATCTTTAAAATATTTTGTATGGCTCCTCGAATTCATAACCATTTACCATTATACATATTGAGATAATACTCCAACATAGATAAGTTTAAAAAAGCATAGTATAGTGTAAAAGAATATCTGGAAGACAAGTAAATGACCCTAGAAGACAAGTGAATCCCTCTCAATATGAGAGGAGACCCGTGCCCAGCAGTGGAACAGTATGGGTTGATGATGATGATGATGAAGTCTATCTATCTATCTAGAAATGACAATAATCGATTGATTTGATAATTTCGTAATGTCATTCTTAAGACGGTGACTGATTATCTATTAAATAAAATTCTCGTGTCACAGTTTTCGTTGCCATGCTCCTCCGAAACGGCTTGACCGATTTTGATGAAATTGTTTGTGCTTATCGGGGAGGTCTGAGAATAGGCCAACATCTATTTTTCATACCCCTAATTTTTTTTTTTTTATGGCAAAACAACGTTTGCGGGGGCAGCTAGTGTTCCATAATTTTTAGATGTTAGACTTTTATACTCTTTCCGTTTTTAATGTATTTGATATATTAATGTTAGATTTTATATGTATACTAACCACAGCTGTATTCTATTAAGAATTACACATCGTACTTGTTATTTAACTTCTTTGTAATATGTGGAGAATGTTGTTGGTTATACATTTACTAACTCTGCCACTGCAATTGTTTTTGTATTACTTTAATGTGTAACTGTTTATTTTCCCAAATAAAGGTAAAAAAATAATAATAATAATCAGAATACATAAGTATCTAAATAGACTTAATATGTTAACTTCAGTTTTATAGGCATTTATACAATTTATAAAAGCAACGCGATGAATATTGCATGCCAAATGGCGGAATATAGCTGCATTAAATATTTGTTCTAATAGATGATCATTAAAATACCTTCATAATAAAAAAATGTCTCGACAAGTTTTGGAGCTGTCATGTTTTCAAAATTTAGCTGTATTCAGCGACTTTCGTTGCTGACCGTACTAAACTACAACCGGTCACGGTACAAATGTACAGAGACCAACACATTAAGCTACCACAAACTGTCAAATTTCTTTGATAGATTTTCAACTTTAATACAATATAATAAGGTTTAATAAAACTACTTTTTACGGATTTTATCGCGTATATTGATATTATTAATCCCGACATTTCGGACCCTATACAGCGTCCATGGTCACGGGTAGACTGAGGTGGCGGGCGTCTCGATGATATAATTACTGAAAGCTACCCTACATTTTTCATTGTTACATGATCAATGACATTTATTACTAATTATTAATTAAAACTAGATGGAGGCATTTCCTAGCTGACGACCTCTGAGAAGAAACGCCGAAACAAACTCAGAGAATCATGGTCTCTTTTAAAGTAACAATATTCAATGATCATGTTTTAGTTGTTAATTATTGGCAATCAGATTCACGCAGAACGAGCTCACAGTATCCTTTGGTCTTGCAGTTGTAGGCCTGGATTTTGGTTTAATAGAATCTATAACAGGATTCCAAGCAGGTGGTAAGACCCAGCCATCTTCTCTATTGAAATTTGGATGTTTTTTAAATGTCAGAAATCAATATAATAAGGTTTATTTTCAATTGGGCAAATTTGACAGTTTTGGATAACTTGACTACAACCGATAAACCAACACCAAACAAATCTCATTGTCCAGGAATTAGAATCCAGTCTAGAGTTAGAAGCGACTGCCCGGTCTCGGCTGGAGGGCCAGCTGTCCCGCCTGCGCGAGGCGCACGAGCAGCTGGCGGCCGAGCTGGCCACCGCCCGCGCCCGGGAACAACACACCGCTGACGAAGTGCGCAAGTTTACCAGGCAGTTACGGTGAGATTATCATATATAACATTACAACCATGTAGGTACCTAATTCATCAAAGAACAGTAACCCTCCAGAGTCGTAACAATTGTTCTTTTTTTTATTGAGTAGTTTAATACAACGTGTTACAAAATAGGTACCCCGTAAAAAATATAATTAATTATCAAAGCCAAAAATTTTGACAACCCTAGTGAGCTGTCATGTCAGGGAACCAGATTATTTAACAGAAAGGCCTACATACCTATTTTACCTAATAATTGTCTACTTTAATAGTTTTTCAATTTTTCATTCATAAATGTTGTTTTCCTATTTTTGGGGTATGTTATACAGCGTTACTACGGTTCTTAAATAATGTGAATGGACTCGTTATAAGACCCCATTTAACCTCCTTTCGGCTTTACGGGTAGTTTTGTAACATACTTCTTATAACGTAAAATAATTTTTGACGCATTTAAATATGCCCAGTGAAATAACAGGATTGAGGAATAAAAAAATCGGATATAAAAAAAAATTAAAACCCGTGTTTTTTATAGAAGTGAATAGATGAATTTAATAAAATTCATCTATTTTGCTTCAGGGCATAAAGTATAGTCTTCTGCATAAGCTACTCTTTTACTTTAATTTTATAGATCCCTAGAACCTTGAGTTTGAATTAGTTCCACCAATTTTTTGAATATACGTTTAAAGTTAAACTTAAGTAACTTAAATTAGTTTCTTTTTTCGTGGTCAATCACAATGTAAACTCATTGCGCTAGACTACAGTGTACTAACACTATAATCCTTTCATCTACCTATAGAGAACTTAAAGAAGAGAACAGCGCTCTAACCGCGAAGCTGAGCGAGGCAGCTCGAGCTAAAGCAGCCGCCGAGGCAGCCGCCAGCACAGCCGCCGCCGAGGCAGCCGCTGCCAGGGACGAGGCGCGCCTCGCTGCGAGGCGAGCTACGGCACTGCAGGAGGCCATCGCTGGTGACTTGTCCAGTCCCGGAGATTCTAGGGATACCGACAGGTAAATTAAGTAACAATGGTAATGAGGCAGCTAATACCGGCAGTATTAGCTGCCTGGCGCGTTAATCAGCTCAGGGCAAAAGCAACTGCGCTTAGGGTTGCAACCTTTTTTATTTTATATACATGTATTTAGCATAATTATTAAGGTTGGAAGAAAAATACATATTCAGGAGAGAAAAATGTATATATTTTTTTTGTTTTATGGCTCTGGATATCTGTGTATGAGGTGTCTGTGTACATAGACGACGAAAAAACAGGATTTTTCATTATTTTTATTGAACAATAAACAGCATTAATGGGCAAAATAAAGTATCCTGTCTTGATCGAAATCTAAAGTATCCTCTCTCAATAGAGTATTTTGATATACTAGTAGCTAAAGGTTTACCATTAATAATTTTAATATGCAACTCATATCCGGAGCAACAACCTCTAAGTCAGACGAATATTTGTATCGTGCGGGATCGAACCGCGGAAAAAAATAATGATGTATCCAATGAGATGTTTTCTTCAACTCGCATGTTATCGATATTATCCAATTGAACCCAATTATTATTCTTGCCTATCATCGCTTCCCTATCAGAGCTTCCCTGTCATCGCTTTTTTAATATGGTATGTATTATTTTTTTACAGCGACAACGACAGCTACAGCTCTGACGAATCGATCGGCACATTCTTAGCTAACCACAAGCTGAGCCCCTCCGTACCCTCCAGAAATAGCGTACAACTAGACACACAGAAGTGAGTAGGATTACGTTGTAAGAGATTATTATTTTGAATAAATTTTATTCGGCCGTATCAGGACCAAGTTCGAGGTAAATTCCCTTAAAATATGACAGAAGCAGTAATCCTAATTAATATGTCGTTTCGATTGTTATCAAGTATCCCTTATAAAACACCTGTGAAGCTATCTACTAAAAACTATTCTATATCTACTTTTTATTCCCCACAGGTCACACTCCTCTGGGGGCCGCGAGAGTCGATCTAGTGTCGGCTCCAGCAAGCAGATGAGTCCTACGAAGGAGTCGTTCGCATAACAGCAGCCCACCGGCGCCGGGCTCCTTACGCGCGCATTACCTGCGCTCTGCGCCGTGTTCTGCAGCCGACAGCCGCCCGCGCCGCACCTTGTGCTTGACTAAAAGAAACAAACGCCAAAATGACACCTGTCAAAAATGACAGCTATCAAAAAGTGGCGCCCAACTGTGTGTGAAATCAAGACTACTGTGCGAATTAAATTGATGTCTTAATAATTAAACATGCACCCATACCAGCGATGATTATTATACAATTATACAGAGTAGAAATAAATACACGACGCTTGGAATTAACAGTAACGATGGCTCCTAAATTAGACTGCTCAGTAAAAAATAATATACTACACTTTTGAACGTCATTATACAATAATCGATTATACATTCGAATCTTTCATGTATTAAAAGCTTTTGATAAGATATTATTGACGCGACTTATACGGTTTGATAATGATTTCTAGGTGATTCAGTGTATTTAGTAACAAATGGCGCCGGTGTCCTGGACAATGTTGCCAGGTTATAAAAATGAATGCATTCCAGATTAAAAAATTCTTTAATACGAGAACTTCTGAGTACTACATCGGCGTCATTGTACCTAGACTTGGACTTTAATTTATTTAGCTTAGAATTTTGTAGGAAATTAATTAATTATCGGTTAGAGCTCGCGCGGCGACGGGCCAGCCAGTCAGTATTTAGACGGCCTAGTGGCGTGTTAACTTACAAAATAATATTAGGTTCTTTGTTATTTAGTTAGCTAACTTTTGTAAATAACTAGATGGCATATACATTTTTATTATTTAATTTGTAATATTTGTGTGATCAGACTGTTATATGATTTATTTGTTACAAATGAGTTGTTGCTTTATAGTTGAAACATATCTGATAGGTAAATAGAAACTCTTTTTTAACTACCCTTACGACTGGTTTGTTTTATAGTAATTTTAATGAACATTAGATGATTATAATATTCATTATAAAATGTACTCCTCAACGTAGTGTATCTTGTAATTGTGTATCTCCATTATTCAGTCTATATATACGTATTTATGTGTCTGTAACCAATTTATTAAATTGTCTATTATATTTGTAATGTACTATAATGTGATGAAATGTTACTGCATTCAATACTGGTTGTAAAATGAAATTATTTAATAAAGTAACTGAAATATAAATTGTTTTGTTTTAAAATTGTGTCTCCACTTAAATGGCATATTTGGGGTGTGTACACAAAAGGAAATTCATCTCGTTTTATAATAATATCTAAATAAACGTTGGTGCCGATACTGTTGCAAATCTCAGGTCAAGCACAATTATGTATACCAAAATTATAAATATAAATATCTTTCTTACTGAAATGTTTCAAACCTTTTTAAACATAACATATTTTCAGAGCTCGCAAATTAGATTAATGCCATTTGCGGGAAAATAGCCGTTACAGTGAGTTTCATCAAATAGTTCCATTGTCGTTATGTTGGCAGCAATGCAAATAAGTGTCGCCATAATACATGAAAATAATAATACAACCGTCTATACAGTGTCACTTAACTTCAAACTCGGATAATTCCAATGTCGCTTAACTTCAAACTCGGATAAATCCAATTCTGAGAATTTTTTATACAATATTATCAGTTGTGTATAAATCCGCATGGTTCTTGAGAAATAAACCGTCAAAATCATAATATTTTATTTATGTCAGATAGATCCATGAGACAGTTTTTTTTTAAATGTAGTTAAGTCCATGAGAGCCAATCAGCTAATTGCATTTGTTCAACATGGCCGTCAGTTGACGTAAACTCTGAGACAGTAGCACTGTACACTCCCGCTTTTATATTGTTTCTTTTTACTATTTAGACAGTTCCCATGGATAATTCTATTAAAATTGTGTCACCAAGTAAAGCCCGTAAGCGGCCTAATATAAAACTTTGCTGTAAGAAAGAGGAAAGAGCGAAAATTCGGTAAGTTTGAAATATTTATTACCGATGCATCATTATTTTGGAATTCTGAGTTGGCACTAGTGTTGTGCTAACTATTATCGATTACATTATCGATTATTATTATTTTTTTGTTCTACTGTTACAGAATTATTTTGATATCATAAGTATGTAAGGATATAATATTAAGTACACATAACATGAACTGTCCGATCAGATTTGTGTAGGTATACAGGATCAAATGTAAGTTTTAAAATTAAAAGTGCCTTGGACGTCTAGATATGTTTTGCACTATTGCTTTTTTTTATATGTACGTTATGTAATTAAAAATATAATTGTGTGATGTCCGAGAATAAAATTATTATAAAAATATGCTTCACAGTGAGAATGTGATAGGGCGACTAAAGCACGAAGAAGAAATTGAAGAAGATGACTCAGAAGAAATATTGAATTTTGTTTAAAATAAGTAAGTAATTAAATTAGGTACCTGCTATTTGTAAAATAAAACTAGATTTCCTTATTTTGTTTGTATTATTTTTAGTATTATTCGGTTAGCTACCACAATTTGACCGTCGACAGTATACTGTGATTTTGCCACTACCACATCCCTAATTCTAATCGTATTTTTTCAAGTCCAGATAAATCCAGATATATTAAATCAAAATTCTATAAATCCACACTGAGTTTTTTCAAAGATAGATACATTTAATCCCTTTATATCAAATGAAGGTACATCCAATCTAAATAATAAATTTTTGAAAGAATGAATGGTTTTATTACTGAATTTAAAAAGGATCGTTTTCTTCAATACTGTTGCCATAATAAAAAAATACTGCCTTTAAATTCATGGAATTAAGACTGTTATCACTTTTTTCTAAATAACTCCTAAGAACGTAGAATGGATTTATCCGAGTTTGAAGTTAAGCGACACATATGTATATGCGTGTATGATAATACCCGCGACTTCGTACGCGTAGACTTAGTAACACAATTGTTGTCGGATTGATTTTATGGGATAAAAAGTACTCAATGTTAGGGAAATTCACGCTTTTTTCCGAGATTTGAAGTATTCAGTATGCCAGTGCTAGTCACAAACTATTAGTGTACCAAAATGTTTTTCAAATTCTGTAAGTAGTTCTTCTTTATCAGTTTTCGGGATTTATGGGATATTCCCACATTTCTCTGGAATAAAAAGTAGCCTATTTATATATTTTATAGCCTATGTTATTCCAGGGCACATACTAATTGTGTATGAAATTTCATTCAAATCCCGTAAGAAGGTCTCCTACTACTATTACTCTACTAGGTTTTCTGGGAAATTCCCACATAATTTTGGAATAAAATTTATCCTATTTGTTATTCCCGGTCTTAGAGTATGAAACTAAAATATTTTTATAAAAAAAAAGTAAGTAATCAGTATAAATGTTTGATTGTGACAAGCACGTTTCTAAACGAATCTTATTAGTCATCAACATTGAATTTATTTTCGTATTGACTAAATAATTATGAATCGATATGTAACATCGATAATTTTGATTGGTATGATAATTATGCGGATATTGCAAAGAGTAATGTGATCCAAGTGAGTCAATTCAAAGGCGATTAACGCTATTAATATAGTTGACGAATTTACTCTGTGCCTGAAATCATAATAAACGATACAAAACAAAGTTTATTTTACAGCTGAGTACAATGAATATAATATAATTAATTCTTCAAATTAAGAATTATGTGGCTAAACAATAATTTATGTATAGTCAGGCAATAATAAAATAGAGTAATTATTTTACAAATCGATTTCAATGATTCGATTTTATTTTTGGTCCGTGCACTAACTTCAACATCACTATTATTGTTACGCCAATACGCCCCTTCCGTCGTGTCAAAAGTGCGTTTGCAAGTTTTAGTTCTTTACAGTTTTTATAATTTCTGAGTTTATTGGTCATTTTATTTTTTTATGTAACGTGAATAAAATGCTTCTTTGCTTAATATTGATTTCTGTGCAAATTTTTCATTTTTACTTGTAGTCGGTGCCGCAAAACGAACTGTCAAATCCACTTGATATTTATCGATTTTCCAGGTCAGGTATCACAAATAAAAAGGTTTTCTATCTTTGAGAGCTTCTAAAATCTCAATAAGAGTGATTTAGAAAAGCCATCATGACCGATTCAAAGTATTTCACGACCACGAAGAAGGGTGAAATTTTCGAGTTAAAATCTGAGTTGAACAGTGATAAAAAGGAAAAAAAGAAGGAGGCTGTGAAAAAAGTGAGTATTTTAGGCATGAATAGTAATACAAAACAATAAATCATACAGAAAACCTATAAACTACCTGATATTTACAAATAACAAGATTGCTTCACCAAAATCATGTTCAAGTTTAATGACAATAATTCGGCTATCGTTGGTCATTCTTTAATTCAAAATAAAGATATTATTATTATTGTCTACGCCTAACAGTTAGCCTTGCTTTGTTATCTTCTGAAAATTAAGTATAAAATGTTTTAAATATAATCACATTGGAAATAGTTGCAGCATTTATTGCATAATAGCTTAACTTTCTTTTGTGACTATGGTAAGTATTCATATTTCTAACTACATTTAAATTTATTGAAATGTTGAATTGTTATTTTTGTGGTTTACTTGATCATGTTTGACCCTGGTCAAGCACAAAGCATTTATAGTTTCTAGCTCTCTTATACAACACAGTTAAACAGCTAGTCTTACATAGTAGGGACATTTAATTTACCCCTTAGTATGCTGGGTTTTATATTGGTAAAGTCTATACCTATACTAATATAGCTGAAGAGTTTGTTTATTCTTTTGTTTTAGTTCTAGAGATCAGCACATGAGCTGTGGAACTACAAGTTGGCTTTAAATGTTATAGCTCAATTCTTGAGGAAGGTTTAGGCTACTAGCTGTTGCTTGCATTTTCATTTCCCTAAAGAATTTTTGAGACAAAAGGTAGCTTATGTTCTTCTCCAAGGTCTAATCTATATATGTACCAAAATTCATCTAAATTAGTTCAGCGGTTTAGGTGTGAAAGTGTAACAGAGAGACAGTTGCTTTTGCATTTATAATATTAAAGTACGGATTTAACATTACTGTGACTTTTAAGAAATGAGAAGAAATGAAACAGTAGGTGAAACTATGTTGCAAAGCTAGTTCACGAAAAAATTTTATAGCCATTTTTTCATTCATTGTTAATTACTGGTTTACTTTTCGGAATGAGAGGTCACAGGTTTGTAGTACAGACTTTACGTGTAAACTATCAGATATCACAGCAACTTTTTTACTGATAAATATCTTTTTAGGTCATAGCATCAATGACAGTAGGCAAAGATGTGTCAGCGTTATTCCCAGACGTAGTGAACTGTATGCAAACTGATAACTTGGAGTTGAAGAAGCTGGTGTACTTATACCTGATGAACTATGCCAAGTCTCAGCCTGACATGGCTATTATGGCCGTCAATACTTTTGTCAAGGTATGTACTGTTATCTAATGAGATGATGGTGATGTAGATGATAAGGGTATTCAGAAAATGTTATTATGTGAATTATTTTCACAAATTGTATCGAGTATTTTTATTTCAATGGGACTTAAATTTTCAATATTAAAATCATTATTATTTTGGGCCCTGAAATGAAATAGCAGATACTTTTATTGGACTATTTCCAAGATGTAATAATGATGGCTTCTGGTAATGTCAAATATGATTTTATGTTGTCACATCAGGCTGTAAGTGCAACTGGATCTAAACTATTTTCAAATGGGTTAGTTTATCAAGCATCATCGGTTTCTTTTTAAATTGTGGTCCATTTGAAATTTTTGGCTAGTGGTCAAACCTAGAGATAGTTTATGAAGTTGAATTATTTTAAGTGGTAAAATAGCATTTTCTGAACATCCTATAAAAGTGTTTCATATTATTAATTTCTGAGTAATGTCTGAATGGGTTCAATCCCACAAAATTAAAATCAATGTTCTTTTGTCCAGTCTGAATTATAACAATAATGTGAGCATGGGATTTCTTAACAATCAATACTACTAAAATTAAAATAAATGTTGATAATTAATTGTGAATTTTACTACAAATTTTAATAATAACTACTGCTTGTAGTTATTTGTGTGTGACATGTATTTTTTATCGTTTTTTAATGTCTACTGTACCTATATTGATGGGTGGAAGGATCTACCAACATACCAGCTTGTTAAGGTAACAAAACGATCCAAAAAAACAAAATCAAATCATCTTTTTGTAGATTTACACATTGATGTAATGAATTGAAATTATGGAAATTGTAATACTTCGAAATATTTTGGTAAAATTTCATTAAATTTCTGTCAGGCACCAATTGAATGCAGTGACTGTAACAAGGTCATAATTTGATCTTATTCTTTTTTTTAACTCTTCTGCAAGTTGGTATTACTTATTTACTATTTTGTTTAAAATACTTTAAGTTATGTATGGTATGGTATAACATGCTGGTTTCCGAAAATCCACGACAAAGCGCGTATTATGCGTGCGGGTGGGAAGACGAGGCTCATTCAAACCACCCTTGAGAAGAGCCGACAGGTGTTTAAATTATGTAAATGTTAATGAAAGATAAATTCGTTCACAGGCTTTATTTATTTATACGGGTATCACAGAACTAACAATAAAATAGATAATTCTTTTGGATTTTCTTTTCCTTATAATTTTGAATGAAAATGTTTTTTCTTCTCAGGATATTTTTTTAAAGAAAACAAAATGTCTAACAGAAATTTCAAAAATCTTGACTTAACATAAATTAGCACTTCCTGGTAAACCACCCTGCATGCAATAGATAGGAAAATTATATATTGCATGATATTATTAACACAATATTAATTACAATCCAAATATTTACTATAACATAACCCTATCACTGGCACAAGAAATGTGTAAATCTACATAATTATCGACAACCAGTATAAAAAGAAGTATTTATTCTATGAAATAAAATCCATGCCTCATACTTTATTATAAATAGAAGCACATCGGCTATTTTATTATATTATTATCCTATATTTTATTAAGTATGCCAGGGAAACCATTCAGTCTTGATTATTCCTGACTATGATTGCAAATGAACTGTATTTTTGTTTTAGTATGATGTAGGTTGTTGTAGTTTGTCAGGCTCTTTTTGCTTCTAACTACCACTACGATTGTCGGGGTCTCGATGTGTTAAGAATGGTCCCGACGAATCTTTGACAGCGTCCGTAGCATAACTAGTGATTATGGATGCTGTAAAGGATCCAAAACGTTTGTAAAGAGTAGTTTTATTTCACAGTCTAGGAACCTGTTATTAATGATATTAATAAAAAATAAAAATGATAATATTAATCCTTACACAACTAAAATAAGACATTCCCACAAAAATCCCACAGGCTCTGTATACATATAAATTAATTACTATGTGTACAATTAAATAAGTATAAATAAAAAAAAAATAATCAATGCTGGTAACACCTGGTGACAGTTTATTATTTTAATCCAGACTACAAAGGTTTCCCTTGCATCGATTGCTTATAGTAAAATTGCTTCAGTATGATTGATGTGTTGCTTCTCTTTTCTTTTTATACACAATACCGACACAAACGCGTTGACACCTTCAGGACTGTGAGGACTCGAACCCTCTGATCCGGGCACTGGCAGTCAGGACCATGGGCTGCATCCGCGTGGATAAGATCACGGAGTACTTATGTGAACCGCTCCGAAAATGCTTGAAGGATGAGGACCCGTATGTCAGGAAGACAGCCGCTGTGTGTGTCGCCAAGCTGTATGATATTTCTTCCAGCATGGTGGAAGATCAGGTTAATATTTTATTTTGGTGTATTTAATGGATTTTGGCTGTTAATTGATTACTGCTGTTGTGTGACATCACAAGAAACCCCGCCCATTATATTATTATTTGTGTTGATAAAGAAATATTTTTTACCGTCGTGTTGTACCAATACATACATAAACAATGGACTAAAAATATTTTTTTAAATACATAATCTGTAGACTGTAGACTGCCTCATTAGTCTAGTGGTAGTAAGCGCGACTGCTATGCTAGAGGTCCTGGGTTCGATCCCCAGGTCGAGCAAAGGGTTATTGGGTTTATGTGGGTGTACATTAGTACACCTCTGCCTGACCCTTAGGGGAATACAGGCGTGATGGTATGTAGGTACAATATTATGTACATACTCTGTATTGGCAAGAAAATTTTCTCGAGTGAAGATCAATGATGAAAATTTCACTGGAAAACAACACATTAGACATCCTCCAAAGCAATGGACTGACGACCTGGTAAAGGTCTTTGGATACAAGCGGCATATAACAGATCCTTGTGGAAATCTTTGGGAGGCCTTTATTATTCAGCAGTGGACTAATATGATGATGATGACATTATATACTTGTATTACGACAGGGTTTCCTAGACCAGCTCAAGGACCTGCTGAGCGACTCCAACCCGATGGTGGTGGCTAACGCAGTCGCTGCGCTCTCCGAGATCAACGAGGCCAGTGTTTCCGGACATCCCCTTGTGGGTAAGTGTCCCTATCAGTCATGAGTGACCCAGAATCCAATCGATAAATCATACAAAATAATATAATTTCGTTACACCTGGTTAAAACACCGACTTTCGGTACGGTCGAAGTTACGCTTTTCACAAATTATCCAAATATTGATTCTAAATTAAGAAATTGGCGTGAAATCGTTTGGAAAAACCCTAATGAGGTGAAACAATTTTTTGGCATTATTCCAACATATTTGGAATTAAAATTAACCAATGTCACACCATGGACAATCCATACAGATTTCCATCATACAATTACATAAGGCTAGTATTTAACTGCAAATAAAAAAAAATCGTTTTGTATAACAAAATAATTCCCCATCCTAAGCAAAAATACTTATTACACGGCAATAATACTTAATGCACCTCAAAATATTGATAAATACACTGTATTGGTTGAAATAAAACTACTTTTTACGGATTTTATCGCAGGTAGTTTTATTTCAATGTATATTATTTCAATATATATTAAATTAATCCAGTATAATAAATAGAAAAATAAAGAGATTGCCATTGATAGTAACTGCTGACCAGCCCCGACAGACGGCACTCGTTTACGAGTATGACGTGCGTGAGGAGTATTCATCAAAAGTAGTCATTTTAGCCCCCAGGGCAGAGGGTAGTGTATGTACCTTGGAGAGCGTGACGTCGATGTTATATTCGCGTAAATGTCAGAAATCAATACACTCTTGGTCTCAAAACATTCAGATTTGGTTCTGGCTGTGATGGCGATGTGTGGTCACAGTTCTAACCTAACCTAACCGATATCTGTATTTTGCTGCTCAATCAGTAATTTTGTGCTCAATCGGTATTTTTGATGCGCGGTTTATTATATTCCCAAAATATTTACGTAGTTTTGTACATGTAGTAATATTACTTATTATATTGTGCCAATTTCAATACTTACTTAATTATGTTCCCTACAGAAATGAATGCCCCAACTATCAACAAGTTGCTGACGGCTCTAAACGAGTGCACTGAGTGGGGACAAGTGTTCATACTGGATGCCCTGTCCAACTACTCGCCGCGGGATGCGCGCGAAGCACACTCCATATGCGAGAGAATCACTCCACGACTCGCACACGCTAATGCCGCTGTTGTGCTCTCAGCTGTTAAGGTAAATAGAGATCAATGTTTGTACCAGACTTACAATCTTGGATCTGCGCGAAACACACTCAATATGCGATATAATCACCCCAAAGCTCGCACACACAGAGGCACGACTACAAGACAAATATTTACACTGAATTCCTCGTTCAAATCTTCGCCATGATATTTGTGCGAACCACATACCAAATTATTTTGAGCTGTGAAGATAATAAAAAAGAGTATTTAACGGTGTGAGTTATCGTAAAGGAATAAGGTATGTTATGCTGTAAAGAAACGTGTTTAATGTCATAATTTTTTATACTCTTGACTGCAACGCGCGAAATACAACTCCATATGTGAGTGAATACGGTTGATTCTCATTATATTGTGGGATCCTAAGAAATTTACCTAAACTCGACAAAATTACGAAACTATTTATTTTTTCGACGCGAAACAAAAAATGAATATCAGTCTCAATTTTTTCCTTTTTTATGGTCTCGCGTTTTTTTTATACCACTAAGTTGGCAATTAAACATAGACTCTTGTAACACCTGAGGTGTCACTTGGCAATACAAGGGCCAAAGTCCCCACCCCAAACTGCCAACACAACGTTTCCTCGCGGAGCACTAGCAACCTTGCTCACCGTAAAGAACACAACAGAGATCAAAGCAGTGTTATTTCACTTTGATTTTCTGCAAGGCAAAGGTACAGAGGCTAGCACATCAAGCTACCACAATCTGTCAAATTTCTTTGATTGATTTTGAACTTTAATTAAAAACAATAAGGTTCATATTCAATTGGGAAATTTGACAGTTTTGGATATGTTGACCTGCTGGCGTCTGTACTTTCCCAGTCGGTCAGCTCCAGTTTCAGTGGAATTACTCCCACTATGCCCTACCTCTCTTGAGATTGCTCTGGTTTCCAGGTCCTAATGAAGCTGATGGAGATGGTGTCAGACGACACGGAGCTCGTGAGCACCCTGTCCCGGAAGCTGGCACCGCCGCTGGTGACGCTGCTTAGCGCTGAACCGGAAGTGCAGTACGTAGCTCTGAGGAACATCAATTTGGTGGTTCAGAAGAGGCCTGAAATCCTCAAACATGAGATGAAGGTATGATACTAATTCTGGCGTGTCAATCATAGTAATTGTGCCGATAGTTGGGACAGCCAATGGTTTAATAGCCAGGAGCCTCGATGGACATCTAAAGAGGCTCTTGACATCTAAATGAAGGGCTTGATACAGAAAGCGGTACTCCTCCACACGGCACGCATTGTGAGGAGGTTCCTCTCTCTGGAGCCTTAACCACCGGTAGCTTGGACCCTGATCCCGATATCGGTGGTCTGACTATTTCTTTTTATATTTTTTAATGTTTTTGTGTTTTTTTTGTAAAGTTATAATGCAAATAAAAAATAAATAAGTACTAGAATAATATTAATTATTATTTTTTGGGGACAATTTTACAATCAAAACTTACTTCCATATCCATACTAATATTTTGAATGCGAAATTCTGACTGTCTGTTACGTTTTCACGCTTAAACCGCTTAACCAATTTTGATGAATTTTGGTGTAAAGATAGATTGGACCTTAGAGAAGTACCTTCTGTGGGAGGTGGTTTCACTCGCCTCCTACTGTGGTATCACTCGGTACAGTCATCAACAACCCATATACTGTCCGACTTGTGGGCACGGGTCCTCTCTCAGTATGAAAGAGATTAGGCTATAGTCTACCACGCTAGCCTAATGCGGGTTGGCAGCCTTCACACGCCGTCAAAAAAAACTGGCATGAGGTTTTCTTTCACCGTTTAAACGAGTGATAAAATAACGAGACGTACTTACAACTTGAACATAAAGCTTATCGATGTTTTCAGGTATTCTTCGTGAAATACAACGACCCAATCTATGTGAAGTTGGAGAAGCTGGACATCATGATCAGACTGGCGTCCCAGGCCAACATCGCGCAGGTGCTGGGTGAACTCAAGGAGTACGCCACCGAGGTCGACGTGGACTTCGTCAGGAAGGCCGTCAGGGCTATCGGCAGATGTGCTATCAAGGTAAATAGAACTACTTTTTACGGATTTTATCGCGTATATTGATATTATTAATCCCGACGTTTCGGACCCTTTACAGCGTCCATGGTCACGGGTAGACTCAGTCTACAAGTAAAAAGTAGTTTTATTTCAATGTACAATATTCGCGTAAATGTCAGATATATAAGGTAAATAGGACCATAGTTTTACAATATATAAAGGAGCTTTGGGAAAAACGTCGCCAAGTACATACATCCATTCTATAGCTGTCTACAGCTGATTAGTTTTTTAAAAGTAAAACAAAAAAAACTTATCTAAAATAAACTGTAACACATTGGAGCCATAATAATGATATTTATTGCTGTAAATAGAACTTTTTTAATAGAAGACACTATTTATTACAAGTCAATGTTTTGAATCTTTAATGCTAAATGGTGCCGGCATTTCCTAACTACTTATCATCATATCAGCCACAGGAAGTCCACTGCTGAACAAAGGACTCCCCCATAGACTTCCACAAGGACCGGTTATAAGCCGCCTGCATCCAACGACTTCCTACCAGGTCGTCCGTCGTCGTCGTCCACTTAGCAAGCTTAAGTGGCAATGGGCGGGGCACATAGCTCGTAGAACTGATGGCCGCTGGCAAAAAGGTTCTTGAGTGGAGACCACGCACCGGAAGGCGCAGCGTGGGACGACCTCCAACGAGATAGACTAACTACTCATAAAAGAGAAATTAATGAGAAAACTGATCCGCTTTATGTATTCATTTCTAGTACATAGTAGTTACCTTATCAGAATTAACGAATTAGTTATTAAGAATTAACGACCCGCCCCCGCTTTGCACGGGTGCAATGTACTAATAAAATAGATGTATTATACATATAAACCTTCCTCTTCAATCACTCTATCTATTAAAAAAAACCGCATCAAAATCCGTTACGTAGTTTTAAAGATCTAAGCATACATAGGGATATAGGGACAGAGAAAACGACTTTGTTTTATACTATGTAGTGATTAACCAGTGTCACACTTAATTATCATCACTTATTATGTTTATTTATCTAATTTTGAAAATCTCTCCAGGTGGAACCTTCAGCCGAGCGCTGCGTCTCCACACTCTTGGAGCTTATACAGACGAAGGTGAACTACGTGGTACAGGAGGCCATAGTGGTAATCAAGGATATCTTCCGGAAGTACCCCAACAAGTACGAGAGCATCATCAGCACTTTGTGTGAGAACCTGGACACGTTGGACGAGCCTGAAGCGAGGGCCTCTATGGTAAGGAAATGCATAAGGAAAAAAGTTGTAGCGACATCTATCGTGGTTCATTGAAACTACGACTAACAAATCCTGAATCGCGCTATCAACATTCGCAAGTTGCATATACAACGTGTTACAAAATACCCCGTAAAAAATATAATTAATTATCAAAGCTATCAACCCTAGTGAGCTGTCATGTCAGGGAACCAGATTATTTAACAGAAAGGCCTACGTACCTATTTTACCTAATAATTGTCTACTTTAATAGTTTTTCTATTTTTCATTCATAAATGTTGTTGTTTTCCTTTTTTTTGGGGTATGTTATACAGCGTTACTACGGTTCTTAAATATTGTGAATGGACTCGTTATATGGCCCCATTTAACCTCCTTTCGGCTTTACGCGTTGTTTTATAACAGCCTGTATACATACGCCTGACATCTACCATCGGACCGTGGCTGCTAGGCAAAACACCCGCCTGCTCGAAGGATCCTCCCATTTTATTGGAGTTGATACCAAATGTGTGTGTCACAACGCAGGGCAATGTCTGAAAAGGCCTTTTTGAAGAAAGTTCCACAACCGCTTTGAGTAGACCAGTCTCAGCCGACCGATAAATATTTAATAAATACTTTTGGACAATTTTACACAACACCATCTAGTCCCAAACTAAGCAGAGCTTCTACTATGGGTACTAGACAACGGATATAATACTTATATACTTAGTTTTGTAAATATATACTTATAATACATAAGAAACCCCCAGACAAACACAAACACTTATGTTCAATATTATTAATAGTATTGATTTTATCCGTCAGGTTTGGATCGTGGGCGAGTACGCAGAGCGCATTGACAATGCTGATGAACTCCTTGACTCCTTCCTAGAGGGCTTCCACGACGAGAACGCACAGGTATTGTCAAGATCACCAATGTCATAAAAATAATTATGATGCATCAGTGTCATAGTTTAAAGCGATCTAGCAATCATGTATTTTTTTAATCAGACATAGGTTAGGGTTTGACCACAATCTCACCTAATTGTAAGTGACGATGCGGTCTAAGATGTAGCACGCTTACCTAGAAGATACCTATTCACTCGTGACTTGGAGACCCCCAAATTGTACACGTCAGGAAATAGAGACTCAGGCAGCTGATTACATTCCACGCTGTACGGATAAGAAATGTCGAGGCAAATTGCTTAGTGCAGATTTCGGGAATTTCCACCATGAAACGGTGCCGCTTTTCAGTTTGTCTGGTTGTTCGATGGTAAAAAGGAGCATATGCATAGCATATGAGGGATGCTATAATATAAATATATAGCTAACTTACGCTTTATCCGTTCAGGTGCAACTCCAACTGCTCACAGCTGTAGTGAAGCTGTTCCTCAAGAGACCAGCAGACACGCAGGAGTTAGTTCAGCACGTGCTTAGCCTCGCCACACAGGATTCCGATAACCCAGATTTGAGGTAAGCCTGAAAAAAAATCATGTTAGTTTCTTTTAAAAAATCAGAGAGGCAACGTTATATTTATTCCATTCTGTACAAGTAGTCGAAGGTTTCTTTCTAAAAACATCGAACATATCTAAATGATGTATTTTATGTATTTATACGAGTTTCAATATAATCTATGCCATAGTTAGGAGATAAGGGAAAAAAATATATAATAAAAATAAGTGTAAAATTGAAATAAAAGTACTTTTTACGGATTTTATCGCGTATATTGATATTATTAATCCCGACCTTTCGGACCTTTCAATGTATAATATTCGCCTAAATGTTAGAAATCAATAAGTATGTAAAATGTTAAAGAAAATATGTAATTTTCACACTGTTCATCTCTCAGGGACCGTGGCTTCATATACTGGCGACTGCTGTCTACGGACCCGGCGGCCGCTAAGGAGGTGGTGCTGGCCGACAAGCCGCTGATCTCTGAGGAGACCGACCTGTTGGAGCCGACCCTGCTGGACGAGCTCATCTGCCACATCAGCTCGCTCGCCTCTGTCTATCACAAGCCGCCCACCGCCTTTGTTGAAGGTATTGAAGACATAATATAATAATTATGTTCTTTGAAATAAAAACTACTTTGTACGGATTTTATCGCGTTATATTAATATTATTTATGCTGATCTTTCGGACCCTTTAAAGCGTCTCTGGTCACGGGTACATTCTGTAATGGACGTGGGACGTAAAATGTAGTTTTATTTCAATAACTGACGTATTGAGGGGTATTTTGTAACTAACGTGTTACAAAATACCCCTTAAAAAATATAATTAATTATCAAAGCCAAAAATTTTGTCAGCTGTCACGTCAGGGAACCAGATTATTTAACAGAAAGGCCTACGTACTTATTTTATTTAATAATTGTCTACTTTAATAGTTTTTCTATATTTCATTCATAAATGTTGTTGTTTTCCTTTTTTTGGGGTATGTTATACAGCGTATGGTTCTTAAATATTGTGAATGGACTCGTTATAAGGCCCCATTTAACCTCGTGTCGGCTTTACGGGTAGTTCTGTATTAGAAATCTTTATAACATGTTCTGCTAATATGGTTATTTTTATATAGCATAGTGGTTGTAAACGACTGCTACTCTAACCAGTGTTACTGGGTTTGTTTCTATGAAATTCTCTCGTAGTAAAAGTAGCATCTCAGAGTGTGGATTTGTGTCCAGTTAATGGCAACAAATTCACAGCCTGTGCGACCTAAATTATATTAAAAAAATGAGCCATCACCAGTTTTTCTGTTAGTATAATAATGTATTTTTATTATAGTTATTTTAGTATAGTAATGCATGATACTGTCAGGTCGCGGCGCAGGAGTTCGCAAGAGCCTGCCGTCCCGCGGCAGCTCGGGCGCTCCCGACGACGCGCCGCCGGCCGTCATACCCAACCAGGTGCATAACGTACGTACACAACACATACTATACTTACACACCGAGCGTACCCCCATGTACAGAGTACAGCACATCAACCTACCCCAATCTGTCAAAGGAGGTCATCAAAAGTCCATACAACTCAGCCCAAATTTGTACTTGAGGTACATGACAGCTGTCAAGTTGACAGTTTTTACTATGAAATCACTATGACACTGATACTAGTGTGTCAAAATGACCTGCGTTTTTTCATATTTAAAGTTAGTATTTTTTCCGTGTTAGTAATTTTTAAAGTGAGCATTAAAAAAAAGTATGCCTAGAGTTTTAACCAGCGTAATACAGGGTATTTTTTCCAATAAATGTGCCCTCAGTACATCATTTGGGCAGATTTTGGTGACATCCTTTTTTTGATTGATTTTCAACTTTATTACAAAACTATAAGGTTCATATTCCATTGGGAAAATTGATAGTTTTGGATAGCTTGGCCTGCTGGCGTCTGTACATACACACGGCTAGCTTAAAGGTGCTCTTTGAACTACCACGTCAAAAGTTCTTTCGGCATTTAACTAATTGTAAAGTAAGTAATTTCGGTTGAAAAACATAGTAGTAAGTTTTCAATAGATATCGCTGACGTAGAATATGGTTGAAGCTTCTGGTGTACTTAAGCGGAGGGACGCAGGTTCGAACCCTGCCTGAAATCGAATGATCGTGTATCCTGGATGCACCCGGAGAGATGGGCCAATATCGTAACACAATGGTTGCCTGGAGACGGCCGTCGACCCGAGGAAGGCTCAGAAAAGGCTGGCGGGACGCTTTTCGGATAGACTGGCCTCTAATAGCACTGAACAGAGATCAGTGGAAGGAGAAGGACCTTGGCTAAGCAGTGGGATCACATAAGTTAGATAAAAAAAATATGTCTTTAAAAATGTTTAGCATGATGCGTTAATGCCAAATATAGTAAAAAATAACTAGTCCAATATTAATAATTTCACGGGAATTTGTAGGGTAGTTTGGTTTTAAGGTTTCCGTAACGGCTTTTCTGGTGTTTAAATTTATAATGCCGTTAAGGTCTAAGGAGTAGAATATCTAGAGTAATAATAAAATTGTTTATTTAGAAAAAGTGTAGTACATTTAACACGGTCTTACAGTTAAAAATTAAGGCTATTACATATACGTGCCTGAACTAGGTTGAACTTGTGTTGTATTTGTCCAGGAGTCCCTGATCGGTGACCTGCTGTCTATGGACATTGGCGGGCCTCCCCCCGCGCCCGCGCCCACTTCCAACTTGGACCTGCTCGCTGGAGGACTCGACGTACTTGTAAGTAATTATGAAAATTACTTAGAGGTTTTGAAGTACTCATCTAGGAAATCTTTCGTAATTTTTTATTTTTTTTATTCATTTATTTCAGGCAACAAGGCCCATATAAAAATATAATAATAGAACAAAAAATAAAATATATATAACAATAAAATAAAAATAAACAAGCCAAGAGGAGGTTAAATGGGGCCTTATAACGAGTCCATTCACAATATTTAAGAACCGTAGTAACGCTGTATAACATAATCCAAAAAAAGGAAAACAACAACATTTATGAATGAAAAATAGAAAAACTATTAAAGTAGACAATATTATTAGGTAAAATAGGTACGTAGGCCTTTCTGTTAAATAATCTGGTTCCCTGACATGACAGCTGACAAAATTTTTGGCTTTGATAATTAATTATATTTTTTACCGGGTATTTTGTAACACGTTGTATACCATAATTATACGTCGGAAAAAGCAGTGATAGCCAAGTCGAAGGTCTCGAGTTCAAACCCAAGGCACGCACCTCTGACTTTTCGAATTCATGTGCGTATTAATAATTAACTATCACTCGCTTAAAAAAACAGTGAAGGAAAATATCGTGAGGAAACCTGCATACCTTACAGATTTTTCTCGACGGTTTGTGAAGTTTGCCAACCCGCACTAGGCCAGCGTGGTGGACCCTGATCCCTCTCAATATGAGAGGAGACCTGTGCCCAGCAGTGGAACAGTATATGGGTTGATGATGACACGTCGGTGATACTTGAAGAGCCGCAACTGACTGGTTTGCCTGCACTAGATCAATAACCGGTGTATCTTGTTCCAGTTGGGCGGCGGACCGGAGCCGGCCGCGGCGTCGGGCACCACGGGCTTGTTGGGAGATATCTTCGGAGTATCAGCAACACCAGCCTCCTACGTACCACCCAAACAGTGCTGGCTGCCCGCTGATAAAGGAAAAGGTAAGCGGACACCTTCAAAGCACAAATTATAAAAATCTTAAACGAAGACAAACAACTTTTTTTTTTTTGTTTACGGGGGGAAACCTTTAAAAGGCTACCGGTCTTTGGGGGTTAGACCGGGAAGTGTGGGATTTTTACCCACTAAAACCACCCCGGTGGCCACCATCAGCACATGGAGGGGGGCACTGGGTCCTCTTAATAGACCACCCCAGAACCCCCCTGTGCACCGCTTATTAAGGCACATCCCTGGGAAGGCAAACAATCCAGCTCTTAGCTTATTAGTATTGCTCAAAATGTAATATAATTTATATTCGGTAGGTCTGAGAATAAGTCATAATCTATTTTTTATACCCCAAGTGATAAGGGTGTTCCACCCCAAACATTTAGTTTATTTTTTTTATCATGTGGCATTAAAATATACATACAACCCTAAATTTTCACCGTTCTGCCACCAACCCCCATGTTTTAATAGTCATATTTTATGGCAAAACAACATTTGCTAGGTCATCTAGTAAATAAATAAAAGTACAGTAGTTTAATAAGGCAGTCCTTTGGCCTTATTGGCTGATTGATGAAACGAATAACTCCTATTGCTGACGTCTTCGTATTTGTTGCAGGCCTGGAGATCTGGGGCACGTTCAGTCGTCAGAACGGCCAGCCGCGCATGGAGATGACGTTCACCAACAAAGCCATGCAGGCCATGAGCGGGTTCGCCATACAACTCAACAAGAACAGGTCAGTTACAATCAGAATGCTTTATTTTTTACTATTGCACTGATATTCTTCTTTAATTTTTTTTTTTACCAGTATGTTGGCAAACATGCATACGGCCCACATGATGGTAAGCGTTTACTGTAGTACAGACGCTTGTAACACCAGGGGTATCACTTGCGCGTCGCCGATCCTGTAAAACGAAAGAGGTATAGTTGGGTTGGCGTTCCCTCGCGGAGCACTGACAACCTTGCTCACCGTTAGGAAAACAATAGCTCAAAGCAGTGTTTAAGTAAAAAAGATATTACAAGCTAATATTGTGCTTATTCCTTCAGTAGGATGCTACTTAATCCTAATAGTTATAGGTAAATTAATAATCCAATATTACATCCAGTCTGGTGTTGCAAGCGTCTATAGGCTACGGTAACCGCTTACCACCAGGTGGGCCGTATGCTACAATTGTGGTTTAAAAAAAACCAACAATTGTGGTTTTTGTTGTTGTTTTTATTAGTTTCGGCGTGTTTCCGTCGGGCGGGCTGAGCGTGGGCGCCGTGGCGGCGGGCGCGGCGGCCGAGGCCCCCCTGGCGCTGGCCACCACAGGACCCGTGCAGAGAATGGACCCCCTCAACAACTTACAGGTACTTGTAACAACCTTTTTCTTGTTTTTGGTTGGAAATGCTTTATTCATTATCCACTGCGCTGGGAAGAGCGGTGGGGTGTACCGGACTCCGCTCTGAAAAGAGCTAGCTTCCGAGGAAAACACGGCGTTTCGCGTCACTACTTTAATACCGGGAGTACGGGAGTGCTGTAGCATTCGTCCGTAGACCCAGCAGTGGTGGGCCACCTATCCGGAGGCTCAAAGCTCAACCACCTGTGACCGGCTGCACCTGGTTCTAGCCGGATAAAACTAGGTGCCATCGCACTTCGGTTTTTAACCCCAATATATCCAAATCATTTAGCGAAGGAAAACTTCGACCGCGGACAGGATTCGAACCGAATTTTCTGCGCCTTTACATTCAGAATTTACGTCTTTATGGTGACGTCATGGTGATTTTCCTTCGCTAAATAACTTTAAAATCTTAGCATGGAAAATGCCAACAAATACAAAAAGATATCCGAATCGTGTTCACGAATCATATTCAGTTGTTTTGTATAGTTTAACAATTCCCTTGTATCAACAGGTGGCGATAAAGAACAACGTCGACGTATTCTACTTCGCGTGCCTCATACCCGTACATATATTATTCACTGAAGACGGTCAGCTCGACAAGCGGGTGTTCCTCACCACTTGGAAGGAGATCCCCGCCGCCAACGAGGTGCAGCACACACTCTCCAACGTCACCGGCAACGCCGACACTATCGCGCAGAAAATGACCCTCAACAACATATACACCATCGCGAAACGGAACGTAGAAGGACAAGACATGCTCTACCAGTCACTAAAACTAACCAACAACATCTGGGTGCTTCTAGAACTGAAATTACAACCTGGCAACCCCGAGGCCACGCTCAGTCTAAAATCCAGGACCGTAGAGGTCGCTTCCTGCATATTCCAAGCTTACGAAGCTATAATTAAATCGTAATCTCACCCAGGTGTTAATATTGCTCTGTATATGTTGATCTAAGATGTTATTAAAGTATTCCTATGTAAGTTATAAAGACTTGTAATATGTAAATTCCATTATTGATGTATGAATGTATATGGGATCGCGGGTGTTTCGTGTTGGGGCAACGATAAAATTGAACATAATTTTTTTATTCAAACAATAATGATTATTCAGCCTCTGTCTCGCTACACAGTTCTCTCAAAAACAGATTGATCAAGGCAAGTTCCCTGACGTGCGTGTTGGCAGACTTAACGCGCTTTCAAGAACAAGAAATCTGCAGTCTGCTACAACCATGTATTAAAATATATTATTCTGTTTCTTGATAAAATTAAGAGCAGAAAGTAATAATTTAATGGCAGTAGTTTCCAGTTGCCAATATCAAAAAATACATTTAATAAAATTGAATTGGTTAAATTAAAGAGATTCTAAATGAAATTATGATTTGATAATTATGTAGTTTATAAACTGCTGCTGTAATGTAAACGCCCGCTGTATTTTATTATTTTATAGCTGGCATAGAGTTGGTTTGAGAAGCAACGCTATTAATATAATTAATATTATGTAAGACGTTATAATAAATTTACGTAAACACATACTTTAATTCTTTGTTTCATTGTACTGCCAACATGTGGATTTTCTTGAGAATCGAATGGACCAGAATGGCTTGATATGTTCCATAAAATAAATTTTAATTCTAATTTATTTATTAACTGGCATAATTTAAATGAATAATTTCCCTTTCTTTGAATTTCGGCACTATAAAACTTGTTCGTGTAAGATTTAAATGTCAGTAAAATTAAAAGTAAGATTACTTATGTCCCTAACGCCACCTAGCGATTTAAATTGTAACAAAATGATGGATTAAAATCGATATAAGAAAAATTGAGGGTAGATTTTATCGTGCCAGTACTTTCAAGAAATCATTTAGTCCACGTTTAGTCTTTTGATAGCGTTCAGTGTTGCTTGGTGTGATTTACAAGAAAAAGACGATAGAAAAACAATTATTGATCTTAACTTTAGTCAATGTAATAACAAAAAAAGTTATGCGTGGTCATACATAAAAATATACGCGTCGACTTGAGAACCTCCTCCGTTTTTTGTTTCGTCGGTAGAAAATGTGATTTACTGAGGTTGTTTAAGTGACGGTAGAGTGGAAAATGTTGTGAACGATGAAATGAAATGAAAGCGGACCAGTAAGTCTATTTTTTTTGTACAAACTATAGTTTATAGATAAAAATAATAATAAAGATTCCTTTTTAAATAAAAAATAATCTTTACCTAGCGCTAGATGTCCGTAGATCTGTAAGGTGTTTTGTTGTTTAAATCCGAATCAATTTTAGCGCCGTTCCTGGGCACTGTAAAAAATGCCGTCCCATTATCGAAATTTTGCAAAAAATTAATAATTTTCTATTTTCACCCTCCGAATTTTGCCCTAGGGACCGAGTGCCCCAGAAATCCAGCGCTGTAAATCTCGCTAGACTCGTTAGAGAATAGTAAGTTCAGAATCGGAACGTTCTTAAACCGCCACACGAATGTAGGTAGCTATGTTAGTATGCGGGCCGGTGCATTATCAAACGGCGTTCTATATGGCCGTTGCGGACTGCAAACTACACTGGTTCCTAAAATGATTTGTAGCAAGGTGACATCAATAAATCAATAAAAATGCGCTGCGGCCTTAAGTCAGATGCTGCAATGTCGCCCTGCTCGGAATTGTTTTCATATTCGTCTTGGGCTTGTACCTTTATATAAATAATACTAGCTGACCCCGCAAACGTTGTTTTGCCATAAAAAAAAAATTTAGGGGTATGAAAAATAGATGTTGGCCTATTCTCAGACCTCCCCGATAAACACAAAAAATTTCATCAAAATCGGTCAAGCCGTTTCGGAGGAGTATGGCAACGAAAACTGTGACACGAGAATTTTCTATATTAGATATATCTATCTACCCGCTATTTAACCCTTTTAGCGTGACCATGAGGCTCACGACGTATCTATGTTCATCGGCCTCTCTTATACTTAGGCGTGAAATGTTCATTCACACATACACCCCCCCCCCCCCCAGACACGGATTCAAACCATAGCAGTATACCACAATTAATATTCTATAATGTTAAGACGTTCTCGTGCTGGTAATTACTGTTCCAACCCCTGGAATACTATCGTGTAAGTGAACTCACCCATACCATTCGAATTCGTTAGAACCGTTCCGTGTCAACGAACCTTTATCTTGGGTAGTATCAGTCTTCTGGTATGTGTAAAAGTAGGCTTTCATTGTTTAGTCCAGGATCCCTGGTAAATTTTTGCATTACTATCAAGCTGATTTTTCGTGAGTAGCTTCGTTTCGATGAGACGCTCAACAATTTCCTGTAAGAAACTCTCGATTGTGGTAGCAAGGATACAATTATGTCGATTTGATGATTCTCAAATACTTATTTCTAACAGTTTTTTTAAAATCTCATGATAATTATCTAACTAAAATTAAAATATTTGTCCTACAAAATCTATGGTTTGATCAAAGAGAACCCCTCATCCAACATGTATCGATAACGAGGTCATCATTTATGTATTATTATTAACCACCTGTTTTGTTTTTTTTTTAACTTAATATTTATAATTTAACAGTCACATTGTCTTACAAATTACTTTTACTTTATCCCGGTTCTACGCTCAGAAATTGTTAATACAACAAGTCCATTTTTCTCATTACTAACTGTAGGACAAAAATATTACATTTAAATAGGTTAGTGTGTTCTCTGCCCAAATGAAACAATGTCCTACAAGAAAACAGGTATGTATCACTAGTCCGACAAAAATGTGATTTTTAGTTTTCCTTTTTGTAACGACAGTGGAAAAAATTTTTTTTTGCAAATTTAAAAAACTAGGTACTTGCTACCTCTGTGAGCTACCACAATCGAGTTTCTTACAGGAAATTGTTCCTATTTGTAACATATGATACAGTGGAATTTTTTTTATTTTTTTTCAAATTTAAAAAACTAGGTACTTGCTACCTATGTTTGCTACCACAATAGAGTTTCTTACAGGAAATTGTTGGGCGTCTTATCAAAATGAAGCTACTCACGAAAAATTAGCTTGATAGTAATCAAGTGAAAAAATGTACCAGGGATCCCGGACTATTTATTCTAGTAGCCCTAAGCGCAACGCTTCCTATGCTAGACTGCCTGGGGGCTGGGTTCGATGCCCAGGTCGAAATGTTTTGGCTTTTTCTATAAAATACTCGGTAGCAGCTCTGAATTTAGGAAACGCCGCGAGGACGCGGTGTGTGTGCTGCGCATTCGTTCATCGAACGCCTACGCTGAACAAACGCTAGTGTGAAGGCGTCCTTGTGTCGGGATTAGATTCATTTAAGGATGTTAGGTTTACTGACTACCGCAGTCAGTTTAAACCTTGCAGATCGTTTGATCAGCGTAGTTTTATTTAACCACAAGGTCTTCCGAAGAACTCATCATCAACCCATATACTGTCCCACTGCTGGGCTCGGGTCTCCTCTCAGGATGAGAGTGATTTATAGTTGGCAGATATAACAAACTGTCGAGAAAAATCTCTAAGGTATGCAGGTTTCCTCACGATGTTTTTCCTTCACCATTTCATGAATTCGAAAAGTCAGAGGAGCGTGCTTTGGGTTCCAACTCGAGATCTTCGACTTGGCAGTCCCAATGGTCATACCGCTAGGCTATCACTGAACTTATAGAATTATTTGAGAGAAAGTTATACCTATGTGAGAAAGAAAATGGAAACAATTTATATAATCGAAAACATACTTTAATATACTTCTTAGTTTTTTTCAAAATTTATACACCTCGTGGTCCAGACCTGTAAAATGTCTATTTACAAGAAAAAATATTTTTCTAAAACTTCTCCTTACAAGTTAATTAACGCAACATGCATTTCTTTATAAAAATTTAACAAAATATAGGAATTGAACTTAAAATAAATACTTTCAACAAGAGAATTAATACAAAGTAAAACAAATATTCCAAAATAAAGGAAAATTATGTTAAAAGTTAATTCCAATCGTAACTAAAATCATTAATAGCTTTCTTCAAAAATTTTTGAATAGTGAAAACAAACACCAAAAAGTTATTAAACAAGAACTCAGAACATTTTATGTGATATGCTACTGCTATATTCAGAATCATTTACATAAATACTTTAAATATTGTCAATACTTTAGCTCATACATGTAAATCTGTAAATAGACCAAATTCGTATACCTAACAATTATAATTCGATATTTTAAGAAAGTATATTCTAGTCTATTTTGACGAGATAGTCTTCAACCTCCATCTTTTGCCTCATGATGGCTGATAGCACCACTTCTGTACTGCACACTACATTTAAAGTCTTTTCCGACTGCAGTAGGTAATACACTAGGTGCAAATCGTTGGGTACTGTTAACACTAGGTAACTGTAATTCTTTTGATTGTGCATCTCTTGTATAGACACGTACGACCGCCGATTCTTCTCGACCTTACCACCGCAAAGCTCTATCATTTCCGTCAAGGCACCTCTAGAAGGCTTCACGCAAGGAGTGAGGAAGAAGGTTACACCTTCGAAGAGTTTCTTTCTCATTTCTCCACATAAAAGTACTTCGGATACATCACACTTGAACATTTTGTTGAAGGCCTCATCCCGCAGGCCGTGCTTCGCTTCGTCGGCGAATTTATTAAGTCTCTGACTCTCGAGCACCCACTCTGGTGTGAGGAGGTGCTTGACTGTGACGAGGCAGCTGATCAACTTGCACGTTCGCACCAGTTTGTCCATCACAAGATGAGTAGCTTCGGCCGCCGAGGACACCACAAGACCGCCTAGTTGCCTGTAGAAGAAGTAATGTTCAGTTATATATTTAGGTATGTATAGGACACGGACAAAACTAAAATAAATGGCCGAATTCTGAATATCCAATTTTTTTTGTTAGGTATGGTCATATTGGTTAACAACTATTTTTACTATGCATTTCAAATAAGAATAGGAATGTCAATGACCTCGAATGACCCCGATCTGTCAAAAAAGTACAGCTTGCAAAGAAAATTAATTGTATCTTTTGAAATTTTAAAACTTCATAATATATTTATAAGCAGTAATACCAAATCCGGAACTCTCCGAGTTAATAAAAAGGCACAATCTGCCAAAAAACTATATTATTGACAATATTTTAAACTCCCATGGCTTTGAAGTTTTGAAGCTGCCAACCTATAATTGTTATTTAAATCCAATTGAATATACCTGGCACTTGATAAGCGTAGGGTAGCTGACAATAATGTTCAACAATTAGAAAGGCAAATTGAGAATCTAACACTGGAAACTATTGATTCAATTTCCGGTGACGATTGGAAAAAGAAATTAACTACGTCAAATGAATCGAAAATAAAATCCAAAAAAAGGGAAATATTTCAAGACAACGATAACTTTAGCTTTATTATAAACACGGGTCTATTTTTCTTCTAAATAACAATCAGTGGAATATTTTGAATACATAAAAAATATTATTTCAAAAATATCTGTTTTGCTCACCCTACCTAGCTGGTTTGAACTGACAGCTATGACGTCACAAGATGGCTGGAGATCAGTCCTATTCTTATTTGAAACGCTTAGTACTGTTATTGTCACCAAATAATGGATGCATGAAATAATTTCACTATGGTTATTATCTGTAACCCTGTATATTGATGCCTTGGGGCCAGGAGGTCCCTCTGACAACAATTCTTCTACGTACTACTTAGAATGATTTTAAACTAGAACATATTTTATTGATTACAATCTAAGTACACAACAAGACAGACAAAATAAACGCTACACTACACATACCATACACCATTACCTTTTACCGCTAGTTATATTAATCAATGCAATATTATGTGTCAAATTAATTAATAATGTAATAAATAACCTAATGTTTTATGGTACTATTTAGATAACTTGTTTCTCTTCGAGTATATGGTTTGCGTTTTCGTCTGGTTCGATTTTAACGTCGGCGCTGTAATTAAAGTTTTAATCTGAAATCTTTTCTCTGTTGATTGTATTTAAAATTACCAAATTTGATTTCCTCCGCCTTATTAGATCTCATTCAGGACCTCTAATGAGGTTCGGTTCCCAGAGTGAGCAGCGTTACTGGGCTTTTGTATGAAATTCTCAGTAGCACCTCCAAGTCTGGATTTGTGTCCAGTTAAATGGCAATAGGGTCACCCCCTATTACATGGGATCTAAACACTTGTACTCTGAACTGTTGGTGTACAGTACACCTTTGCTTACAACCTTGTGTGTGGAATATGAAATGAAATGATTTTTTTTTATTTGTCTCAAAATAATTAACATAGATTATAAATGAGTCATCCCCAGGAAGTAATTGATAATACTTGTGTTGGGGCTGTCTCACTCTTTCCCTTAGTTTTTATCAATATTGAGACTGAATACAAAAGGTGAGTAAGTAATATAGACGTGATGTTATATTATTATAACATTATAACATTGACTTCTAGCTGAATTTGAAATCTGTTGGTTGTTGACAGCACGTTTGGCATAGTAACTGAGCAGGATTCTACATACGAATTGAGGGTTCTGTCCCAGTACGGACCCATAATATGTATCGTCTATTAATTTAATTAACTCACACATACACAGAGACACACCGTTACACTATCACACATAGATTCAAGATTCAAAGATTTATTGCATACAAGTGAAGTGAAAGATTTACTGCAATATATTTTTTTTGGGACATTTGGGACATTTTGGGACATTTTTTTACACAACACGATCTAGTCCCAAACTAAGCAGAGCTTGTACTATGGGTACTAGACAATGGATATAATACTTAAATACTTTTTTTTTTGTAAATAAATACTTATAATACATGATAACTGTATGACCTACATACAGTTGTTTCGGGTCTGTGTTTTGAATATGTGTTTTTTTTTCTTGTCGCACCCACGTTATAAAGGCACATCCACATCGCAGTCCACTTTTTGTGGAGCAACAGAATGCATCACGATAACATTAGGTAACATTGTTCAGCTTTTGCGGCTGCTTGTTACTCTTTGTTGAATGATCGCATCCATACCGCCAATATCATAAAGAAACAAATAGGAACCAGCGAGTTGCACGGCATTTATGTTCACGAACTAACAAATGTCATCGATAGTTACCACCATGTTGACGCAACTTTACCTAACACGGCAACATAATTATACTAACAACAAATAACTTTTTGTTATCGGATGTTGCTCACTAACACTTGGAAACGTTGTTCCACAAAAAGTAACTGCGGATGCACCTTAAGGAAAAATTGTTGTTCAAGACGACACTACTCGCGCCATCTAGCGTCTACGATGGCAGTCTACGCACCGGTGTGAACAACGCGCGTTCGATAATATTTGCACGGTGGCAATATCTCCGCACTTCAATTCGCTTAGACAACCGAACTCGTTAGCAACGTCTGTCTAAAATATACGTTAAAATTTTGTAATATTCGTTACCTATTTCAATATACGTTTTATTAATCGTTTAAATAAAATCATTCATTGAAGACGATCCTGGCTGCCTCTTTACACACATAGGGAAACGCATAGGCTCCAACAATTGTTTATAAAGTTCCATGACAATACCAACAGGTCCAAAATCCTGGGGCCATTCACCGCAAGGTCACCTACCTGACTATGGCGGCCAGCTTGTGTTGTACGTGCGGTGTTAGCGAGGAGAAGGCAACCCTAGGCGCCAGGTGCAGTGGCGGCGGCTGCGGCGGCGGGGCGGATGGGGGTGGCGGGGAGGCCAGCCTCGGCCGCTTGGCTCTCCGCCCGCCGGCCGCCACGCACGCGGCGCTCGCTGATCGCTTGGCGCGCTCGTGGGAATCCTGGGTGATGTTGATTGGCATCTTCCACGCATCTGGTAATGATTTATGAATAATAAAATCAATTATGACATTTCTATTGCGTCATGACATATCGACCGTGAACTGGCAACCGGTACTATTTCAATTTTGACAACTTTACAGGTGAAGAAAAAACATGTTAGCATCATTTATCAAAAATACGTAGTTTTTAAATATTTTTATTGCACATGTAATTAAAAATGAGTTAGGATTTCTTGCAACGATGTGGAGTATTAAATGGTATAAAATGGCATTAAAAAGTGAAATCCTCAAAAAATTGAAAGTTCACAGTCGATATGTTCCCAGAACTAATTACCTCTCTCGATTACTTGTAACCACCACTAACACCCTTACAGAACTATATTAGTAACATATAAACAACAACTTATTGTTTTATAATATTACAAAACAGATAACCAAAAAATTGTCAATTCTCTGTAATATATATTTTCTTTAATATATATTTAACATTTTTTCAGTAAGTACCCCCAACACCCCTGTGTTTCGTAATTCACTGTTTCTTTATTTCGTGCTTTATTTTGCTACAGCATAGAGTTCTTAACATTTAGAGCGGTAAATTTAAATATTAAAATTTTGTACGAAAGTAAAATATGAAAGCCTGATGTTCGTGATATGTATATGAAAACACTATGGCTTGGGTATAGTGAAACGCAGAACATGAACAAATGTAGACAATTTTTTGTTCATTTTTTGCGTGGCTGGATTATCGAGGTCAGGAGTTCGATTCCCATAGGACACAAATATTTCTGTAAAATACTATGTTCGTGTACCCATTTAATTCCAATAAATACTTTTTAAACTTGAATTTTTATATTTATGCTCGTGACTGTACTAGTGTGTAACTTACTCATTAAATGTGACACTAGGCTGTAGTCCATTCGGAACGGGCTCGTCAAGTTGAACTGTTGGTATTTTGCGTTCTCGATCTGTTGACAAAGTGAAAAATATCGATTTCGATTTGTTTCCTCTTTAGGTAGATAGATGGCGAGACCATCACCGGGGTGAGGCAGGGTAAGTCAGCCTCTTTCTGACTGGGTGGAGGCAGGGTATGTCAAACTCTTTCTAACTAAACTAAGTTAACTAATTACAGGGAAGAGGAATTACCTAGCATCCTACTCGATAGCGCCTTCTGAGGCAATTGTCAGATCGGGCCGATCGGGGTCTGCTGATTGACTTTCGACCTCTGTGAGCATCCTGTGGGATGACTTGAGGAGTCTGCCACCCGAACAGATAAGTAGGCATTCTGCACCTAGCCTCGACATTTCATAAGTGCCTGTATATTATAGTTTAAATATGAAAATAAAACTATTTTGCTATTGAATTCTAAGGGTAGACCAGTGTCAGCAGTGGGAAATTTGGCTTGATGCTGTTTATTTGACTTTGTATTACAGCCGGAAGCAAGAATTCGCTTCACTCCGAGTTGTGGAGGTGTTTGTACGTAGGTACCTGTGAGAGTGCGCTCATGTTCCCCAGCAGTAGGTCAGTGAGCCAGGCAGCCGTGACGACAGGGATGCCCCAGTCCCGCGCGCGCCGGTACTTGTTGCCCTCGGCGCGCTTGCAGATCAGCACCGTGTTGTCCCGCGTCATGTACGGCGTTAACTGCACATAATTATTGAACGATCTTGTTAGTTCGTTTCGTGTGGTTTCGTTTGTCTTCTCTATTTTGTAGTGTGTGTAATGTGTTATATTTTGCGCAAAAGGGTTATTACACTTTTTTTTTTTAAACTGTTTTAAATCGGTTTTGTGTTTTAATAGGTCGTAATGAATCAGTGGAAATTTTATATTTTATGAAACCCAAAAATGCTTTAAAATCTGTTTTTTATTTATGATTTTGAATTTTCGCGGGAAAATGCTAGTCACCATGCTGTTTCGGCTCGTGACCTCAGATCATTCCTAAATAATAACGCAGAGCATGACAAAAATCTAGTTACTAAAAGGTAGTGTACTATCGGAGTGACGTCACGTCGGAACCCAACGTGACGTATTAGACATTTGAAGTGTTCTTCAAATTAAGATTAATTCTTCAATTTAAAATTGAATTAAAAAATTTACATTGCATTTTTATAAATAAATAATTATCGTCGTTTCTCGTTTACTTTTAGCCAAATCTATCATAATTTTTTTTTTTCATACTTGCTGTAAAATATATAAATAAATATAAATGTGTTATGTTTTTAGCAATAGTAAGGTACCTTGGCTCCGATGTGTTCTAGGCAGAAGGTGACTCTGTCCCGCTCGTCGGCCCGCCAGCCGGAGATGGCGGCGCGGTGGTGTCGTGCGGGCCGGTCCCGCGCCGCGTACATACTGGGCAGGTGCAGCGCGTGCCACGGCGGCACCACGCCGCGCCGCAGCATGGCGTCCGACAACCAGTACGCCGTCACGCACCGCTTGGCGTCACGGAGCGCCTATACATATACATATACATATACAATATACATACAGGTACCGATAATTAATACTATATTGTTCTCCAACGCTATTGTGTCACGATCATGTTTTGCCTACATTGCAAAACTCAAAGATAGAGTATTCTTTAGTTTGTAGGTTAAATATACATACTCAGCTTTGAACAGTCTGGTGGCTTTGAGCCTTTTTTATGTGACCTACGCAAATGTTCCTCTGATCTGGTATCGTCGTGCGACGGGTTGTTAAGCTCCCTAAATTATGGTTGAGCTACATAATGACTGTTGCATGCGTGCCGTCAGTTGGGACTGGTCTACTCAAAACCGCTATGGCTCTTTCTTCAAAAGGCCATTTCAGACTTTGCCCTACATTGTAAGATACATATTTGTTACTATAAATAATGTCTGGACTTTAAAAGAGACTATGATTCTCTGAGTTTGTTTCGACGTTTCTTCTCACAGGTTGTCAGCTAGGAAATGCCGAAGCCATCTAGCTTAAAAAAATATGTAAAATATTGACTTCTAAGTGTCTTTAAAAGATCTATTTAAAGAAATAAATATCATATCCATAACTGTCTAATTTCCCCAATTTAATATGAACCTTATAATTTTGTATTAAAGTTGAAAATCAATCTAAGAAATTTGACTGATTGTGGTAGCTTGATGTACTGGCCTCTGTACACAATTAGATAGGACAAATCAGAATAAAAATATGCAAAAGTTACAAGAGTACAATTGGCGGTTTTACCGCTGGTCTCAATTTATTGCAAGAAATGCTGTATGCTTATCACATAATGTGATAAGCACTGAATACTGTTACTGTCTGGAGTTTAAAAGAGACCATGATTCTCTGAGTTTGTTTTTGCGTTTCTTCTCAGAGGTCGTCAACTAGATTTCCTAACTGCCGGCGCAATTTAATATTTATAATTAATTATTGACTATTAAGTGTATTTAACCTTTTGACCGCCACGGACGTGTATAGACGTCAAATGAAAACTTGCTCACGACGCCAACGACGGCATGGCACGTCAAATATACCACTTTTTTTCAGTTCAAAATACATACCTATACAAAAATTTGTTGTTTTTCTTTACTTATTATTAGATACTAGAATTTGTCGCTTGGCGAACACGCATTTTCGTTATTGACGTGTGGTCAAAAGATTAAAAGATATATTTACAAATTAATATATTATATCATTTATTTATAATTTAACAGAAGAAAGTGACGGATTACTAACAAGTGTGCATTTGAGCAAATCACACGAGTTTATAAAATGTATTTTCCTGCGAATCAAGCATGCTTTTTACCACCTATGAGGAAAAAAAACAAGTAAACAGGGCTCAAAACGAAATTTCACTAATAACTATACAAACTCGTTAGTAATCCTGTAACTGAATGGACCACTTAATTCCGGGGTTACTACAAGTCAGGGTTTTGTTTGTTTGTCTAGGCAGCAGTAGTTATTACCTGCATGACGACGCCGTGTTTCTGTGTCTCGCACAGCACGTGGGTGACCCTGGCGCAGTAGAGTGGCTCGAGCTCCCCGCCGCGCCGCACGATGGCCTCGCCCCACCGCGACACACGCTCACTACCCCACGACTGCTGGTACTCCACCTGCATACCACAACACAACACACCACACCACACTCTGTATACACCTTTATGCCGGTCACTCACATTCGCACGAATACGTAAACCCACAAGTGTAGGACCACATTTGCAAATTAGATCAGGGTCGATAATTTATAAAACCAAAAAAAAATTATAGTAGGAAAAATTATAGTGTTTTTACCATTAAAAACGCACCCCCACTGTCTACCCCACTATCTTGCAGTCGGGACCCATTACTGGGAATTTTAGAGACGCGGACGGTCACGATTTTGAATGGGTCCCGACGGCAAGATTGACTTTATTCTACGTTATAATTTATTATTTTATGTATTTATCGATCATGAAAACATTTAAATGGTGTAGTTATTCAATATTACTTTACATAGGTCTGGACTACTAGACTTGATTTGTCTTTTTAGTTTTTTTTAAAGTGTTTTTATGCAGTCGGGTTTTTTAGTTATTTTAATTACGTAATTCTATTTGTCATTCATAAATGTTGTTGTTTTCCTTTTTTTGGGGTGTGTTATACAGCGTTACTACGGTTATTAAATATTGTGAATGGACTCGTTATAAGGCCCCATTTAACCTCCTCTCGGCTTTACAGGTAGTTTTGTAACACCCAGTATATAAATATATGTACATAGGAAAAACAGTCCAACCGCACAAATAAAATCATCTTCATTGTCCATGATTCACAAAATCGAAAACAAGACTCGAGACATTCGTAAATTGATTATGCAAACCCATTTGCATATCCGCCAAGTTTGCGAATGAAATGTCTGACAAAGTGACCAGAGTTAAACTTACTTGCGAGAATTGCCGATAGATGGAGAGTTGGAGCGCCTGATCAATATGCCATAGCAACAATTACTCGTCAGTCTAAACTAGCTATTTATTTATTTATATATTCTTTATTGTACACCAAGGAATTAATATTTTACAGATATACTTACAACTGCACTGGACAATAGTAGGGTTGTTAATGGTGCAACCATAAAAAAATGGGTGTTTGAATTTAAACAAAAATAAAAATACAAAAACATGAGAATTATTACATACATACCTAGGTAATAATATAATATACAAGTAAATATTATATATATATATATATATACATATATCAATAAATACATATTAATAACATAATATATACCAATACATATTAAAACACATACATACATATATAAATATATACTAATCAATATTAAAACATATACCTGCACATTTATATGCAACAAATAATTACAATAGCTAAAATGAATTATAACGATAAATAATGTTCCTTCACAAGCCTTTTAAAAACTGGGAGTGTTTGAGCACGCCTAATTTTTACTGGCAACGCATTCCACAAACGAGCAGCCTGAACGGCAAAGGATTTGCCGAAAAATGTTGTGGAATGCATTGGCATTTTGAGTATCAAATTATCCGATGACCGTAGAAATCTTGAGTGAGTGTCACCTAGGAACTCGAAGCGATTCTTGAGGTAAGAAGGGGTCGAAGGGTGGAACAGCACATTATAAAGTAGGGATAGTATATGAGCATTCCGGCGAAGGCGGATAGGAAGCCACTTGAGTTTTTCAAGGAATTCAGAGACATGGTCATATTTACGTAAACCAAATATGAACCTTATACAAAAATTTTGAAGGCGCTCAAGTTTATTTAGCTGATCTTCTGTAAGATCAAGATAACTGACGTCAGCATAATCAAGGATGGGAAGAAGAAGTGATTGAGCGAGCGCAACCTTGGTCGCAGTTGGCAAGAAATTACGCAATCTTTTTAAAGTCGCAGCAGAGGCAAACAGCCTACGACTAACCTCTTGCATTTGAACATTCCAAGAAAAGTCTCTATCGATATATATGCCCAAGTTTTTTACTTTATCGCTATAAGGTATTGGGATGTTGTCTAGAGAAACTTGTGGAAGAGTCTTCCAATCGATTCTGGAGATCATCCTTGAACTACCCACCACAATAACCTGCGTCTTCGTTGGATTTAGAGTAAGACCAAACTTCTTACTCCAGTCGCTTATGCGGGCTAGATCTTTAGTGACTGTAGAAATCGCTTCCGTCAGATTACTTAAGGGAGCCCGGAAGTATATTTGAAGGTCATCTGCATAAAGGTGAAAGGAAGAAAGTAGTTGATGGGAGATAGAATTTATAAAAATTGCGAAAAGCAGAGGGGATAAAACGCCACCCTGTGGTACGCCGGCAGAAATATTGCTTACAGAAGATGAGGCATCCTCAATGCAAATACTTTGCCGACGACCGAACAGGTAACTGTGAAACCAGTCAATCGCCGATGGAGATATGTTAATAGACCGCAATATGCCAAGCAAAACATCGAAATCTACAGAATTAAAGGCATTACTAAAATCTAGCAATGCCAGAACCGTAAGATTACTGTTTTCCATGCCCGCCCTTATATCATCCGTAATATTAACGAGAGCTGTTGTGGTGCTATGACCAGGTCGAAAACCAGATTGGAAAGGATTGAGAAGGTTATTTTTAGAAAGGAAAACACTCAATTGATTGTAAACCAATCGTTCAAGGACTTTGGAAAGGAATGGTAAAATGGATATAGGACGAAACTCAGAGAAGGATGTAGGATTAGATTTTTTGGGTAACGGAATTACTTTGGCGTCTTTCCATGCACATGGGAAGACACCGCTGTAGATGGAATAATTAAGGATATGACAGATAAGTGGGAGGATAATGTCAAGCACAGGAAGGATCATATTACGGCTGATACTGTCACTGCCAACTGCGTTGGACGTAATTGATATTACAGTCTGTTTAACATCACATTCAGACAAAGGACTAAAAGAAAATGAGGGAAAGCTGGGAGCCGGAAGAGATGAAAGATAGCTCAAGGTATTAGATTTTGTTGTCCTATCGAAATTGGACGAAGCAGTAAAATGACTATTGAGAGCATTGATGTTCAAATCTTTTGGGACTGTCTCTTGGCGAGATTTTCCGACCCCCATTGATCTTAGAAATTTCCAGATTTTAGCTGGATCTCCATTTTGAACAGAGTTGTGAATATAAGTAATTGATTTTTTAATTATTGATGTACCGGCACTCTGCGTGAGACGATTCTCGGTATAACACACTGTCTCGCTATTACTCCGTATTAAAATCACATTTTAACTTGCACTGAGCATTCCTGCAGTTTTCTTCCGCAAATCCTATTTCTTCTACATGGAGCCTTAAGAATAATTATCGTTAAAAAGTAAAATGGAACTTACGATATGGAACACACATCCCAGCAGGAACAAGTCCGGCGGCAGCTTGAGGTTGGGGTTGTGGCCGTAGAACTGCGCTCGCGCCGGTGGCGGACGAGCCGGCGGCGCGTATACCTGACAAAGTAAGCATTTCATTAAAGAACCATGATGTTTCTTCCCAGATTCTTCCACGTAGGATCAGCTTTTTGGAACCGTGCAACTACAATCCTAACGTTTCATAAAGTCTTATATTTGACAACTTGAACTTTACCCTTCAGAGGGTCGACACAATATCGATATACAACATAATTAATTAATTATTATTTTTAATTTTGCAGATAAAAAGCCCCCTTTGAAAAGGCTATGCGATACAACGAGGTGTACAAGAAATGAGAGGAAGGTCCGATTATTGTGATTGTAAGAGTCGCTTCCTGTCCATCTTTCAAACTACGCAACGGATTTTAATGCGGTTTTCACTACCATAACGTAGTTAACATTTCTTTAAATGGTTACACAAGATGTGTAACCATTTAAAGAAAATGGATACACATCTTGTGTATTAAATGGAGGCTTGTTATTAGCAACTGTTTTATCTAGTTTCTTTCTTAACACTATTGTAATAATCTGTAAGCCTTGTTAAAATAAATAAATAAATACATCGTTTACTTTATTTATTTATTATATACCATTTAAAAAAAAGGATTATTAATAATAATAATCATTTATTTGCTATTATATGTACTGTCTAGTTAGTAGGTGCTCATAGTACAAGCTATGATTAGGTTGAGAATATATCGTACTGTGTAAAATGTCCCAAATATTTATTTATTTAATAATTAAATTTAAAAAGTTTAATCATTTTATTTATGAATATTCACATCAAGATTAAATTCTCACCTTTTTTCTTATTTGGTGGAAATTAAGATGACTTACCGGGGATGTGAGACAGACGTGAGCCGAGTGAGGTGAGGTACCTACTGGAGCGGGAGGTGGTGGTGGAGGAGGTGTCGTACCTTGTGATGCGGGTGCTGCACGAGCAGGCGCGGGGCGGCGGCGCCCGGCCGCGCATGCGCCGCCGTCATCAGCCGCAGGGTGCCGGCTGCGGAAGGCTCATGTTCACTAGCTGTGCCACCTTGCAGCCGTATGCTCAGCATATTAGCCAGGGCTGTCTTGGTCTTCGGGTTAACCAGGAGAGCATTGCCTGGAAGGTAGATATTGGTGTCTCCTGTTCTTAGGGATCTTGCGCTGGTGTCATTCTGGCATGCTCACACAGAGGAAACCTTATCTTTGACCAACTACATACAGGCCTCTTTGTGGCTTAAATCTCATTCGTTGTTAGTAAAAAATGCCAAGGCTTCTGATTATCTCATCCATGCATTGCTCTATATCAAATAAAAAACTAGAAGCCCGAAAATATCGTCAAACATAAACAAAATACCTGAAAACACCATGCTAATAAACGTTGTATAAAGAGTAAGTTGTATTTTATATAATATTATTTAGAACTTAAAGAAAGGAGACGAGAGTCTATAAGATATTATTGTTCCTTGTCCAATTTAAGATGACTATGCGCTGATGACAAATCGACACCGATTAGCAGACTGTTCATTTTTGTTTAAGTTATTATCCAATGAGATTGATTGCCCTAATCTTTTGCAGAAACTAAATTTCACTGTTCCCCAAAGATCGGTAAGGTTCAAACCACCTATATCCGTCCCACTTTCATCCTCTAACTATAGGCAAAACTCATATATAGTGCGAGCGAGCAGAGACTTTAATAAATTATGCAAAGAGTACTCTTTTGATCCATTTAATACCAGTAGAGGCGTAGCTCGCAGACAGCTGAACCTTGATTTCTTTAAATATAGCTAACTGTCCTAATTATAGTATGTCTACATATATTGTTATACTTTTTATTAGTTAAGTTTAATTTTATAAGATCGCCCGAATAGCTGTAAGTGTTTTACTATAACTATCCGTGAAAACCTATAATTGGCTTAATGTTTCCTAACCTAATTATTATTATATTTTTGTATAGCTGTTGGTTTTCCAAAATAAATAATAAATGACTCACAGAGGAATAGCTGGGTTGCCAATATAAGGGTCAAAGTCACTGACAACACAACGTTTCTTCGCGGATTATCTATATTTTGGCATAGATACAAATCAACACATTGTATATTTCTTTTATATTACGAATCATGCTAAACCGTACCATGAAGGGACCATAGCGAAATTTGTTCCAGAAGTTTCGCGAATATCTTATGACGTAATCATAAATAATTTACACAACGTTTATTGGCAAAAGCTTTGATGTAGGTAATGCAGTAGTTACCTTGCTGCTGGTCGGGCGTGGTGGGAGTCAGTAAAGCAGCATCGACTGGTTGTTCAGCCAGAGGAGCACTCACCACGTGCTGCGTCACGCCCGGAGACACCTGCATCCGTAATTATAACATACTTGTGATACCGCGGTTTTTTTTTTATTCTACAAAGTTGGCAAGCAAGCATACGGCCCTGATGGTAAGCGGTTACCGTAGCCTATAGACGAGTGCAACACCAGGAGTATCACATGCGCGTTGCCGACCCTGTCTTGAAAGAGGAATAGTTGGGTTGGCAGTATAAAGGTCAAAGTCCCCCCACTGCCAACACAACGTTTCCTCGCGGAGCACTGGCAACCTTGCTCACCGTAAGAAACACAACACAGCTCAAAGCAGTATTATTTTACTTAGATTTTCTGCAAGGCGAAGGTACTTCCCCAGTCGGGCAGCTCCAATTTGAGTGGAATTACTCCCACTATGCCTTACCTCTCTAATCATTAATTTGGATGTGATAGATAAAATGAGTTGAAGCATATTGTGGAGGGATGAGGTTGTCGTGTCGTTTAACGTTAAGCAAGTACCGTTTTGGTCGTAATGCGAGCTTTTTTAAATTTTAATGTAATAAGTTATTTAACGAAGGAAAAATTCGACCGCGGGCACCTATCAAAAAGCAAGTTTTTGCTTCTCAACCGACATGACTTACTCCACAGTTAGTTCAATGTTGATGCCATGACGCCACCTTATCTACTAAGGTGTTTGTGTTCTTTTCGATAGGTGTTAGGTACTGACGTCACCATAAAGACGTAAGTTCTGACTGTGAAGTCAAAATTCGTCATGGCTTAGCGATCCGATAGCGATCCTTCGCTAAATAATTTTAAAAATCTTAGCATGGAAAATGCCAAAAAATATAAAAGATATCTTTTTGTATTTTTTTGGCATTTTCCATGCTAAGATTTTAAAGTTATTAAGCAAAGGAAAAATTCGACCGCGGGCGACATGACGGGTAGGTATCGCGGTGGCTTAGTGGTCATAGCGTCTGGTGTACCTAACCAGAAGACGCAGGTTCTAATCCTGCCCGCGGTCGAATTTTTCCTTTGCGTAATAAATATAAAAGATAGTTTTTAATGTAATAGTTATCTTTGTCAAAGTTTATTTAAAAAGCTTTTTTTATTTGACACTGTCAGCCCGAAAGTAAACAATAGACAAAAGCCTAAATAATCAATTTTGTGTTGCTGATAGGTTTTATTCATGGTCCACTTTCTCATGGTCAAAAAATAATCAATACCGTAAATCATACTAATATTATAAATGTGAATGTTTGGATGTTTGTTTGTTTGTTACTCAATCACGCTAAAACGGCTGAACCGATTTGCATGAAATTTTGTATACTAATAGTATGTGACCGGGAATAAAGTATAGGGTACTCTTCGGAATATCCAGGAAATCCCGAAAAACGGATATAGGAGAACTACTTACGGGATTTGCATGAAATTTCATACACACATAGCATGTGACCGGGAATAACACATCGGATATATTTTACCCCAGAAAAATGTGGGAATATCCCGGAAATCCCGAAAAACGAATATCTTACGGGATTCGAATAAAATTTCATACACACATAGTATGTGACCGGGAATAACAAATATGATATATTTTACCCCACAAAAATGTGGGAAATATCCCGGAAATCCCGAAAAACTAATAGCTTACGGGATTTGAATGAAATTTCATACACACATAGTAAGTGACCGGGAATAACAAATAGGATATATTTTACTTCAGAAAAATGTGGGAAATATCCCGGAAATCCCGAAAAACTAATAGTTTACGGGATTTGAATGAAATTTCATACACACATAGTAAGTGACAGGGAATAACAAATAGGATATATTTTAAATACTTATGTAGGAGACCTACTTACGGGGTTTAAATGAAATGTTGGTACGAATAGTTTATGATTGGCGCTGGCATATTGAATACCTACTTCTTTTTTCGGAACAAAGCGAGAATTTCCCTAACATTGAGTACTTCTTATCCCACGAATAAAATCCGACAACAATTGTGTTACTAAGTCGCGGGTAAAAGATAGTATTATATATGTATATATACATATATTTTATTTTTATTCAGGTTAACCAACAACTGTTTACACCAGTACACTAGCAACTTAATAATTATAGTTGGATACAATTGCGGGCGCAACAATTAATTATAGGATAACACCGCTAGTACAAAAAAAACAGTGGTAAAATCATTAAATGATTAGATTACAAAATATTCTTAATACCATCACGCCTGTATTCCCCGAAGGGTTAGGCACAGGTGTACTAATGTACACCCACATTTCGCCGGTATGTTTAGGTCCCATGTAATAGGGGGCGAGCCTATTGCCATTAACCGGGCACAAATCCAGACTCCGAGCTGCTACTGAGAATTTCATAGAAAAACCCAATAACACTGCTCGACCTGGGGATCGAACCCAGGACCTCTAGCGTAGCAGTCGCGCCTAGGACCACTAGACTAATGAGGCAGAAAATATTCTTAATGTAAATGTGAATATAATGTGACTATGAAAATTAAATTGAATTGATAAATTACTAAACAAGGTAGAAATTAAATAATAATAGTAATTAAATAAATAAATATACATTAATTTACCTACTGATTTCTGACATTTACGCGAATATTATACATTGAAATAAAACTACTTTTTACGGATTTTATCGCGTATATTGATATTATTAATCGGATCCTTTACAGCGTCCATGGTCACGGGTAGAAAGGGTCCGAAACGTCGGGATTAATAATATCAATATACGCGATAAAATCCGAAAAAAAGTAGTTTTATTTCAATTAATTTACCTGTTTGACGGCAGCGTGGTGCGCCACATGATCCCGCTGCGCTTGCAGCTGCTGCAAGCGCTGGTAATGTTGGCGCTGCATGTGCAGCTGCTGCAGCTGGGAGTCCACCGTGCCGCCCGCGCCCGCCGCGCCCACTGGGCTGCCCACGCCTGCAGACCCCACTACGACAAACGAAAAGTCAATTGTTACTTTCAGATTTATTTAAAGGCACATCCCGCACTAGTGAATAACACGTGTCGCGAAGTACACCCAGACTCGAAACAGAATCTGTGGATAGCACAAATGTTTGCCTCAAGTGGGAATAGAAACCAAGACACTCCATGCAACGGTAGTGACGAGATCTTGATTGCTGCACCAAAGATGAAGTCAAAATTCAAAATTGGTTTGTCCGCATTGACAACAGCTTGGAACTGGGCAGGAATTCCTAACAAAATATTAATAATAAGTAGCGTATTTACGCGAATATGTTTACTATTCGCGTAAATACGCTATTATTGGAATAAAACTACTTTTTATGACGCTGCGAAGGGTCCGAAAGGTCGGGATAAAATCAATATAACGCATAAAATCCGTAAAAAAACAAATATCGCCCTGTTTTAAGTACCTAACAGCGCTTTTTTGGTCTAGAAAGACGGAAAGAATTGAATTTTCATTGATTTGTTTGTTGGTCCCCTATGCAATATTATGTTCATATAGCATTCATTAGTTAACGATGAAATTTTGTGAATTGTGTTGCGTTGCACAGCTATTATAATGGACACTGTAGGTAAATAATTAACAAAAAATAAAATTATCATACATACCTAAATACATTGCTTCATATATTATTATTATTATTATATAAGGAAGCTTTATATAAAGAAATAACTATAACCAGAGGAAGCAGTAAATAAAAAACCAAATTCGGCCATCAAATATTCGTTATGTTCTTAATAAATGTATCAGTTTATAATTAAACTAAAATATTTATTTTGTATTAAGGTATTATTTTCCCTGAATACTATATGAGTCACGCAATACTTTAAATATACTGTATTTATATTTTATTGCTTATTCGGTAACGTAATCACACAGTGACAATCGTAGGTATTATAACTTACTACAAATTTCGTTATCATTTACATCCATGATTGCACGGAGCACTTTTTTACACAAAATCACTGTTACTATAAAACTTTACACAATCTAAAGGTGCTAACCACGGTGTCCAACAAGCGAAACTCTAAATTTATTGAGGTATTATAAAGCTAGGTAGTGCTTTGAAATTATAATGTGGTATGTTAGTGAGCGTCATAGTTATGTATGAAGGTATCATTTAAATACCAAAATTTCTAACGTTTCGTTTCAAATCTGATCAATATGTAAAGGATTTCATCGTTTCCACAGTATTTTCCTGACTTCAAACAAGGAGGCGGTACCGAATGCGTCTGTATGTGTATATTTTTATTTGTGTATGTTCGTGTACTTTTGTTGCTTATGAACCAATTTTAAACATAAAATCGCACCTTTATTCCGCGAAGACTACTTTGGAACCGTGCACCTAGACTCGAAAATTCATAAGTGTGTATGGTTTATATGAAAATAACTATTTTGATTGATTTTGATTTTGAAGGGTTATGCAGAGGTGTACCAATATAAACCCACAGTTCGCTGGTATTTTTAGGTCCCTTGTATTAGGGGGCAAGCCTATTGCCATTAACTAGTTTTTTACTACATAATTATATTGAACCAAGTCTATCAATATTTTTTTAAGTTGTGTGTTGTAATCGTTGTTTTTATATCTCAATGTTACTTTGGCCCGAAACCATTGTGGGTCCGTTAGGGTTCAACTTCCACTTTCCCCACTGGCGGATATCATGAGGTTAATACACACAGTTATCACAGAAAATGTGTTCCACATGGTAACACACCAGTGCGAACTCGAGACTTTTTTTTTGTTTACGGGGGAAACCTTCAAAAGGCTACCGGTCTAGGGGGTTAGACCGGGGAGTGTGGGATTCCACCCCGGTGGCAACCATCAGCACATGGAGTGGGGCACTGTGTCATCTTAATAGACCACCCCAGAACCCTACTACTTGGCTTCCAATGGTCATATCACTAGGCTATCACTGTTTATTTGCATTGCATTTTTATATAATACACATAAAAACAATCTAATTGTAAGTGATATTTGATATGTGTTCGGGCTAATGACCGCACATTTGTTGTAGTCAGCAATTTACTCTACATCGCGCCATTCGGTCATGTCACCGACAGTTCGCCGTTAGCAATCGGATGGTGTACTCACCTAGCAATTATCATTATTTTGTTATAATTATTATACGTGTCAAATCAGTTATATATTTTAGCATTATTACAATTATCTATCAGTATTAATAAATTCTATTATATAGCTATCCTCTTCGTATCATTTATCATTTAATGTACCTAACCCGTACATTTTTGGTCCTTCGAGCCGGATGCAACAAATGTGCGGTCATTAGCCCGAACAATATGAGTAACTTACCAGGCGACTGTGGCGGCGGCGCAGGTGCTGCGGCGGGTATTGTCGCGGCTCTGGCTCCCTGCTGCTGTAGCCATTGCACCTATGAAGCATTACATAGGTGTATTAGAACCCTGGTTTTGATATGGCTTCCTTTTACCGCCGCGTCAATAACGAAAATCCGTGTTCTCTACGCCAAACGACAAATTCTAGTATCTAATATAGATAAATAAAAACAACAAATTTTTGTACAGGTATGTTATTTTGAACTAAAAAAAACGTGGTATTTGACGTGTCATGCCGTCGTTGGCGTCGTGAGCAAGTTTTCATTTGACGTCTATACACGTCCGTGGCGGTCAAAAGGTTAAATGTAGCAATATTTACCGGTACTTGTTGTTGCTGTGCTAGTCCGGGCGTCAGTTGGCTGCGAATAAACGTGACGCTCTGAGCTCCAGCCGGGGCTGGGGCTCCTGGAGAACCCGCTACCACGCCCGGCTGCTGAGGAAAAAAGTTATTCGTGAATACTTGAGAACTGGCTGAGGATACACAAAATGGAATTGTTATTTTTTTATTTTTTTTTTATAGTTCACCTTTACTTAAAATTATAACATTCTTAAACTTAAACCAATTCTTATGTTCAATTAACTTGCTTGATCAATTGCATAATAAACATTTTATTTTATTTTTTTATTTTTATTCCACATCCACATACAATATATCACTCCACAATTACTCCTACCATATACTGTAAAAAATGTATAGATAGTTTGTGGTATCAAATATTCAGGGTGTTACAAAGCTACCTGTAAAGCTGAAAGGAGGTTAAATGGGGCCTTATAACGAGTCCATTCACAATATTTAAGAACCGTATGCAGCTGACAAAATTTTTGGCTTTGATAATTAATTATATTTTTTACGGGGTATTTTGTAGCACGTTGTAGATTCTGTAGGGCACGGCAATTTATGTAGGAGAGAGGAAGAAGGCACTATGTTTAGTTCTATGGTCATTTGTTATTTGGGTCTCTAAACACTGAGATTGGTGAGCTACAGAATTTCTATACTTACTATTCAGTAAACAAACGCTGAGGAAGAAGAATGTCAATGTAACCTAAAGTATATATTTGGGACATTTTTACACAACACCATCTAGTTCCAAACTAAGCAGAGCTTGTACTATGGGTACTAGACAATGGATATAAATACTTATATACTTTTTTTTTTATAAATACATAAGAAACACCCAGACAAACACAAATACTCATGTTTTATCCACACAAATATTTGTAACCTGTGGGAATCGAACCCACGACCCCATGATCAGCAGTCCGGTACTCGAACCGCTAGACCACAGACTTCGTCAAGACTGTGTCAAGAAGAAAGTGACTGCAGGGGATGCCACCTGGGGAGGCGGCAGTGTGTCGGTATGTAGGACTCGTACCGACTAAAAACCGTACCTGCCCTATTGTCACGGCCATGGAATCCGCGAAATTCGCCACGACCATGACAGTGGATATAACTAACCTGCTGTTGTGCGATGGCCGCCTGTCGCTGTAGGGACAGCTGGCGTCGCTTCTGCAGTTGCGCCACGAAGACCGCTCGCTCCTGAGGCTTCATTTGCTGGAGCTGTGCGTGTGTTTGCGCGTCCAAGTGGATCAGCTGCCGCCCTCCGCCACCAGCCGTCCATGACACCTGACACAGACATTTAAATAAACAACTTAACTTATTATCATCACACTTATAATATATAAATAATTTATTTCATATTGCCCTGTGGGAGATTACCAAAATCTTTTTCCTAACTTATGTAAATACCATATATGGAACCTACATGCTGAATTTTAAATATAACTTACCCTAGGGCCAACAGTTCCTGGCTGAGCAATTTGCTGCCTCTGCTGTAAATACTGCTGCTGTTGCCATGACACATTTTGGCCCCCTTGTACAATCTGCTGCCCACCAGGCGAGACTATCTGCTGAGCACCCCCATGTGTGATGATCTGCTGGATCCCACCTCCCGCTGTCAACTGGGACCCAGCCTGTGGTGACTGGGGCATCTGGGTCAACACCTGCTGGGTCTGCCCAACAGCCTGTCCCAATATTTGCTGTCCAGACTGGGTCACAATTTGCTGAGATGATTGAGCTATCACCACATGTTGCTGTTGTCCTTGCTGAGTGATCACATGTTGACCTCCTTGTGTCAATACTTGCTGAGTACCTTGTGTTATAATCTGTTGTCCACCTTGATTCACTAACTGACCTCCTTGGTGGACTATTTGACTTTGAGACACAATTTGCTGGCCTCCTTGCAGAGTCACTTGCTGATTCCCATGTACCAAAATTTGTTGTTGTCCTGTATGCTGGTTTATCAGCACTTGCTGAGGTGCTTGCACTATCTGCTGCTGTCCAGAACTGCTCAACAGCTGTTGCTTCTGGAACAATATCTGGTGATGTGTCTGGCTTAGTTGCTGGCTTTGACCACCAATAGTTTGTTGGAGAATTTGTTGAGGAGATTGCTGAATGGTATGCTGAGGACTCAACTGTGCTTGTTGGTTACTTATCAAAGCCTGTTGCTGGGTCTGCATGATTTGCTGCTGCAATATAACCTGATTTTGAGGTGTCCGAGATTGCACCAGCGGATTCCTTATTATTTGGTGCTGACCCTGAACATTCTGCACCATCTGAATGTTCTGCTGTCTCCAAGCTCCTTGGACAGGCACATTAGTATTCTGCTGAGTCTGTATAGTCTGCTGAACAGATTGTATTTGCTGACTCAATACAGTCTGTTGGTTGGAGTTTACTAGTTGGTTGAGTTGGACCCCTTGACCAGACTGCCCTTGTGATGATGTCACAAGGCCTTGGACCCCCATGTTGATATTCTGCTGTTGGTTGTTCATAGATTGTACATTTTGCTGCTGAATTAGGTTCTGGTTTTGCTGCGACATCTGCTGTCCTGAAGATATCAACTGCTGGTTGATCACTTGAGATTGGCTTAGGTTTTGGTTCATTTTTGCATTTTGAAGATTTTGTGTGGATTGTGCTAAGTGTTGGGCTATGTTTTGGACAGCTTGAGAGGCAGACTGTTGGCTGAGGCTCAAGCTTTGCTTCATAGCCATGTTTTGCTGCTGCTGTTGAAGATTATTAGCACTTTGACTCAGCATCTGACTAATATTCTCAATATGTTGCTGAGCTGAACTCATAGTGGTTGGAGGCTGGTTGATGTTTTGCTGCAAATGATGCTGATTGCCCTGAATATGTTGTTGCAACTGCCCCTGTAAGTTTTGTGACATTTGCGAGACAGAAACATTAGACTGGAACCCTTGTTGATTCTGCTGATTGCTAAGCTTGTTTTGTTGTAACATTTGCATTTTCAACTGATGTTGCTGTAACAACTTTTGTTGCTGTATCTGTATGGCTGTCAATCCATGTGGTTGTTGCTGTCCTTGGTTATATGACTGTTGCTGTTGCATGTTTAATTGCTGGCTTTGCATCATGCCTGCTTGTGACACTACTGTGTTTTGCTGTCCAAATTTCTGGAGCAGCTGTGAGTTTGCCTGACTGCCTTGTATTTGGACATTTTGTGTCACAATCCCCTGGGGTATAGACTTACTCATTATTCCAGGATTAGACATAGATGTTGCAGTATAGCCCATGGAACTGATTGGTGTTGTGGGGGCAGCTGAGGCACTAGAACTGACTGGGGGATGGTTCCAGGGCATTCTCTGTTTTAGTTTATCTAACAAAGCTTGTGTGCCATCATCCTTGTTCTCTGCCATATTCTGTGTGGGCACTTCGTTTTTAGCAATACCTTCCTCAAAGTCGAATCCTGTGATTGCACTTATACGGTCCATTGCTTTCGGGGGTGGCTGAGGGACAACTAACAGCTTTGGGTGAAATATGTCAGTCACCGCTTGTATTCTAGCCCTTATACTCTCTAAAACCCAATCAGGAGTCACAATCTTGATTCTTGAGGAGGGGAGTGTGAGCGCCGCTCTGTACCTCTTCCCAGCAGCTGATCCACAAATCAGGTGAGTACACTGAGAGTCCAAGTTCAACTTTACTTTGCCACCATGATATGTGATAACAGCGAACAAGGCTTTAGCGTCAGCAACGCTCACTTTAGATATGCAACATACAATGTTAGTAAATATCTTAATATGTGGGGTGTACGGCTTGGGGTCGGCCAATTTCCTGAGGCGCGCGCACGCAAGCACCCAGTGCTCAGTCACTGCAGGAATCTGGTAGATGTCCTGTGCTTCATCGACATCAGTGTCAGCAACATTTTGTCCACAAATTAGATGCGTGACATAGTCAGAGAAATATTTCGTACTCTCCGCTCCACCGGATTGCAGTAACAGCAAAATCTGTAATTAGGACACATCCCTAATTATGCTGTTCACTAAATAAAATGCATAATTCCATGGAAATAAAGTAATTATAACAGAAAACATACCCTTTCCGAGACATCGCCAGAAACATAATATTTGACATCCTTGAAAATCGGTTCTTGCAAAGTTAAAGAATCTAAATCGTCAACAATCGTTACCATTTTCTGTTATACGACAACGTTAAAAAACACTCGATTTACAAATTAATTACACATTTTGGCTGTATTTTTCAACAAAACGCCGATAACTCAAGCTACGACGTCCATGATTATTTGTTACAAGCTAAAAAAAATAAAAACATGCAAACCAAACGTTTAGTTTCTTCCAGTAAATTTAATTTTAAGGTCTCGATTTTTGAAGTTTATTATTACCTTGACGATTTCAGGATAAATATTTCCAAGTAATTATTTTAAAATCTACTCACTGTAGAAATAAAAACTAGAAAATAACACAAGCCACAGCAGAGCACAGACAACATAAAGAAAATAACTTATAAATAAACTGGGAGCTATGGCAACACTGAACATATAAAAGCTTGTTTTCTATTTCAATTTGAATTTAAATATCGTTAAATAGTAAAATCAGTATGTTCTCTGATACAGTTTAAAAATTATAAAGGGTTACTGGTAATTAGTGTTCGACCGAAGGTGCAATTCTGGCCGAAGCCGAAGCCGAAGCCGATTAATCGGTATTCACCAAAACCTTCGGCCGAAGCCGAAGCCGAAGGTGTCATTGCCTTTGAGAAATACGATAGTTACTTTGATCTCAGAATATACTAGATACATATTGTGAGAGCTTTAGAGATTTAGCTCAATAACGAGCCGAGTGACCAACATATACAAGTAGGTAATAAAATATTGTCTAAAATAAAAGTTTCAAATATACAATGTTAATTAAATATTTATTTACTTACTTACAGTAATTTTAACAAAAATAATCAAATAATCAGTCACATTTTTTTAATTATCAGACGAACACAAAATATTTCGGGTTATCTTAGTTAACTAAAAGTAAACAATCTTCACATGTCTTTTTATCTAAAAATTGCATAAAAAAACATACCAACATTGTTTCCATTTAGTTTCCTACCTAACGTTAGATAACATAAAATATTTTAAACCAGACAATACTTACGGTTTTTTGGTTCTTAGAGTGCCTCACAATAATGAACGTATCACCACAAGTACTACTCACAGTAATAAATAAAATAATTTGTAATAACAAATATGAAATATTTAAAAACAAAACACTTATTAGAATTTTAAGACGCGCTCTCAAACTTGTTTTGACTCGTTTAGTTTACTAACTGCGATTCGTTTGGTCCGGTGCGGCGGCGCTGCGAAACTCTGCTGCTCTGCACACTCTCCGTCTCGCTCTAGCATCGTTCAGTAAATTTCAAATTTTGACAACTAGCAAACCTTCGGCTTCGGCCAAACCTTCGGCAAATTTTTGGCCGAAGCCGAAGATTTCGCCGAAGGTGCTTTTTTGGCCGAAGGTGGCCGAAGCCGAAGCCGAAGCTTCGGTCGGACACTACTGGTAATATGTCGGCAATTCGGAGGTTTAAGAGAGATCATTTGCAACCAAATGACCCCTTATGACCCCTATGCAAATGTCAGCCATTTTAGAGTAATTTGAAACTTTTTAAAAGTTTTTGAAGATATCTGCGATATAAAACTTAAAACTTTGAAAATGTATAAAACAAAAACTGTCTATTTTTCTATCTGCTTGCTTACACTTTAATAAATAGTAATCAACCATAAAATGACAATTATCTTCAATTTAAAAAGTTTTGTAGACTGTTTCATATTTTATAAGGTATTACGTATTTTAATCTGCATTTTCCGAAAAATGTATTAATTTTTTGCATCCGCAAGCATTATATTACTTCATTCCCTAGACTTTGTTGAGTATAGTGTATTGCTGCGAAAGTAACTGTGTGTTTGTTACCTGTTTACGTTTAAAAACTGCTGAACAGATTTTGATAAATTTTGGCAAGGAGAGAGACAGTATATGAGTTTATATATTGTCCAACAATGTGTCCAGTTAATGAGTCTTGCGAGAATTGATCCCGGGACCACTTGAGCCACTGCACTCAATTCATGTCGTCGAAAAGTAGGTTGGTCAACAACGCATATACTGTCTCACTGCTGGGCACGGGTCTCCTCTTAGATTGAGAGGGATTAGGCTGTAGTCCACAAAGTAGGTAGGTACTCAGTCACATAACGACAATAATCGAAGCCGACTCCAAAATAGAATTTGGGATAAGGCTAGGAAATTTTATTAATGAGAAAAAGAATTTATGCATATTTTATTACTGAATACAAAATATTCTTTCGAAAAAAACCCTCGAAATTTTTGGTGTTTACCTACCTACCTACTTTCAAAAACCAGTCTTACGGTTACGACTTATAAGACGAGCTGGGACAAGATAAATGAATGAGGTAGGTATAATGTGAATACAATGATGTAACCCCAAACACAGCTGCATAAACAGAATAAGAAAATGGGACACATGCTAAAATGATGAAAAAGCATAATTAATGCTAATTTTGTAAATATTACAAAACCTGTCCATTTCGGAGTTATAACCTTTTAAAGTTGTGAGTAAAATCACCATAATTTCGAATAAAATCAGCTGGAACCTGTAAACGATTTTTTTTGTTCCACTTAGGTGGCAAACAAGCATACTGCCCACCTGATGGTAAGCGGTTATCGTAGCCTATAGACGCTTGCAACACCAGGAGTATCACTTGCGCGTTGCCGACCCTATAAAATGAAAGAGGCCCTACCTCTCTTTTTGATAGAAAATTGTTTTTTCATACTTCTGACCCTCATTTTGATAGCCTTGCCCATAATAATATTGAAAAATTATTCAGGTCATGAACTGTGCTTACTATCCTTTAATAATCTCAAAAAATCAATTCATCAAGATGGATTCACGTTATACTATAGGTAGGTACCATAATAATAAAGCTGGTCTCCCGTTTTCGTGGACACTGTATTTTTTTATCGCACAGATTGAAGGACCCAGTGTCAGATTTATATTTTTCATATTTTATGTGAATGCCATTTCATTCGCGCCGCCCTTTCCTCCTCAGAATTCCCACCAAAATCAAGTGAGTACCCTCTTTAGACCATACTATAAGCCTCTAATGCCGAGTGGTCGATTGACAAATACAGGACTAGAATGTCCAGCAGCCAGCTTAAGAATACGTGTGTAATGGCAACAATTATGTTTACCCTGGTAACCTGTATACAGGGGTCTGTTGAAACCTACTTCAGGCACATGTCTCTCACAAAGTTAAATCCTTGTTTGTGCACTATTGTTAAGCCTAGGATTATGTCAAAGTCAATAGATGCGCTCTACCGCGTCAAATAATGATCACGTTTCAGTAAGTGATAGTTGACATCGGAAGTATCGAATCTGTTATTGTCTCGTAGACTTATACTGAATATTGCAAGCTGTCGATCTCTGTCTCTACATGGAATGTGTGCATGCACTCATCTCTATATGGACACGTTCTCGACCGGTATAAGTACGGTGAGGGCAAATCTAAGGATTTAAATCTTTGAAGTCAAACATTTTATTTCAATTAGATCATTATGGCACTTTTGAAAAGGAAAGCGACAAAATTACTGATTGAGCATCAAAATACAGGTTAGGTTAGGTTAGAACTGTGACCATACAACGCACGAGCCGAGCGAGCGAAGCGAGCGGCCGGCGAGTGCCAGCACCAATTCTGAATGTTTTGAGTGTATATAACAACCAAATCTGAATGTTTTGAGTGTATATAACAATATTTTGAGGTGACTATTTTGCTGCTCAATCAGTAATTTTGTCGCTCAATCATTAATTTTGTCGCTCAATCAGTATTTTTGGTGTGCAATAAGTATTTTTGCTTAGGATTGTTTTGTTATACAAAATGTCATTTTTGATTGGCAGTTAAATACTAGCCTTTTGAAAAGTCAAAACTAGTTGCACGGTTCCAAAATGAGAAAATATACGTATTATCTCATTATTATTATTATTAGGATAACATAGTTAGGGTGTTTTATTAATAGGCTAAATTATTATTTATTTAAAGGTGACAGAACTAAGCTGGTGGCCGGCTGAGTTAGTCTGGACTCTGGTACCAGCGCATTACCCATATTCTGCAGCTAATGCTAATAATCAAATAGTACCTATAATATAGTGGAAACTAATAATGTTACAACATAGTGTACCGGTTTCACGGATAATTACCGTTATTTATAAAATCATTATTGTATTCGTCGTAAATTAATAGATGATATGTGGAAAATATTTTTGGATGTTGTACCAAGTATTCATATTTTTTTTTTCTTGTCACATTGTAATCTGTTGGTTTCACAAATAAAAAAAAATCCCCATCGATAATATTGGGCACATGAGACAACAACTGAGGTCTAAAGATGACGCGTGGGTGATACCTACCAGTGTTGTTGCTGGCGTCTGTAGGCTGCGGTTGTCAGGTCAACAGACAATAAGGTCCAGAGGAATCGGTTAGTTCCCAAAGCCCCACAATATTGTACTGCAGATAACCACCGGCGGACGGTGAAAATCCCACACACCCTGGCACCCCAGTTACTTATGTACTTACCAATGTACTTCTTATGTAATAACCTATGCACTGCTTATGTGCATAGGTTAAGTATATATCTAAGTACAACATAGATATATACGACCTCTGTGGTCTAGCGGTTCGAGTACCGGACTGCTGATCATGAGATCGTGGGTTCGATTCCCACAGGACGCAAATATTTGTGTGGATAAAACATGAGTATTTGTGTTTGTCTGGGTGTTTCTTATGTATTATAAGTATGTATTTACAAAAAAAAAGTATATAAGTATTATATCCATTGTCTAGTACCCATAATACAAGCTCTGCTTAGTTTGGGACTAGATGGTGTTGTGTAAAATGTCCCAAAAATATATTATATATTATATATACTTACCTATGTACAGTCAACAAAAGAGATTGGTATACAGGTAGCGAACGAAAGCTGCACCTTTACACATATTGTGATTTAAATAATTACGTGTCAAAGAGTTTGATGTGTAACAGCTTGCTATACCTGCGTTTTGACACATATTGCGTGATACATTATTACACAATCTTTAACAAAACACAGATGTTAATTAGCTGCCTATACACTTAACTCTTTTATCGACCTATACTACTTATGTACTAACCTACGTACATACCTATGTACTACTTATTTACTTACTACTATACTACTACTACTGTACTATATACTCCTTATGTAGTTACCTATACATATACTACTTATGTACTAAACTGTGTACTGCTTATGTAGTTATCTATGTACTACTTATGTACATACTTAAACTATGTGCTGCTTATGTACTAACCTATGTACTGCTTATGTACTAACCTATGTACTAATTATGTACTAAACTATGTACTGCGTAAGTACTACCTATGTACTGCGTATGTACTAACCTATGTATTGCTGATGTACTAACTTATGAATTGCTTATGTACTAACTTATGTACTAAACTATGTACTGCGTATGTACTATTATATACTTACCTGTGTACTACTTATGTACTTACCTATGTACTGCTTATGTACTAACCTATGTATTGCTTATTACCTACTACGTATGTACTTCTTATATACTTAGCTATGTACTACTTATGTATTTACCTATGTACTGCTTATGTACTAACCTATGTACTGCTTATGTACTAACCTATGTATTGCTTATGTACTAACCTATGTATTGCTTATGTACTAACCTATGTATTGCTTATGTACTAACCTATGTATTGCTTATGTACTAACCTATGTACTGCGTATGTACTATTATATACTTACCTGTGTACTATTTATGTACTGCTTATGTACTAGGTACTCATAAGTAGTACATAGGTACTACCCTATGTATTGCTTATGTACTTACTTATTTACTAACCTATGTACTGCGCATGTACTTACTACTTATATAATTACCTATGTACTCCTTATGTATTTACCTGTGTACTGCTTATGTACTAACCTATGTACATAATTATGTACTACTTATGTATTTACCTGTGCACTACTTATGTAATAACCTATGTACATAACTATGTACTACTTATGTACTTACCTATGTACTGCTTATATACTAACCTATGTATATAACTATGTACTACTTATGTACTTACCTATGTACTCCTTATGTATTTACCTATGTACTAACCTATGTACATAACAATGTACTACTTATTTACTACTTTATACTGCTTATTTATGTACTGCCTATATACAGCTTATGTACTGCTTATGTACTGCTTATGTACTGCTTATGTATTGCTTATGTACTAACTTATGTACTAACCTATGTTCTGCGTATGTACTACTTAAATACTTACCTGTGTACTACATATGTACTTACCTATGTACTACCTATGTACTACCTATGTATTGTTTATGTACTACTTATATGTATATGTATACTTACCTATGTACTAACCTATGTACATAACTATGTACTACTTATGCACTTACCTATGTACTACTTATGTATTTACCTATGTAAAGCCGCTTAAGTAAAAGCTGCTTATGTACAGACGCCAGCAGGTCAAGCTATCCAAAACTGTCAAATTTTTTTTTCCTAATTGAATATGAACCTTATTGCGTTTGTATTAGTTGAAAATCTATCAAAGATGTATGGCCGGCAGCCTTTCTAAGGTTTCCTCCTCGCACCATAAAAAGGTATGTTATCTACTTCGGCACATCAAAAATTAGGTAGGTACCTATTATTGTATCGTGAGTGAATTTATTAGTGCAGCAAAGCGTGGCAGGATCTTTTGTATAATTTTTGATAGCCCGTGTTTATACCGACGATAGGTTTGCATAGTGGCTGAGTAATTAGCTCTTGCTACGAGTCGTGGGTTTGATTCCCGCACGTTGCAAATATACAGGTTTTGGGTCTGGATTTTTATGTAGGTATATGAACATTCAATACAGGCAATTGTGTTTTTCTTCCTATACATACTTATAGGGATAGATACCTACTGGAAGAGATTTGATATTCCCTTAAAAGTACTTTCTTATGCAATTTCTTTTTTATAAGCAAACATTTATGCACTAATGTTTGCTTATAAAAAAGAAAATTGGGTTACAACTTTGTTGCGTAGGAACACCTAAATACCTACCTAAATCTTTTGCGGAATGTCAAATGCATCACATAATTACCAATCTCGCATCTTTTCCTCCATACTTACTAAGTTTTATTTAACTTTTTTAAATTAATATAAAAAGTTAAAGATAAAAAAAAAAAAACAAAAATATATTTGTAATGTTTTTTTTAATCATCAACTTCACTAACGCAGCAGGACTGTGTTTATGGTCACCAACCTTTTAGCTTTGATTTAGGTAAAACTAGCAACAAGCCACGCTCATCTTCCACTTGAAACACTCTATCCTTTGATTATATAAGACTCTATCTATTAAAAAAATCGCATCAAAATCCGTTGCGTAGTTTTAAAGACTTGACAGATAGACAGCGGGAAGCGACTTTGTTTTAATAGGTACAAAGGCCAGCACATCAAGCTACCACAATCTGTCAAATTTATTTGATTGATTTTCAACTTTATTACTAAGCGATAAGGTTCATACTCAATTGAGAAAATTTGACAGTTTTGGGTAGGTTGACCTGCTAACATCTGTATGTAGTGATCAAAGGTAGTGATTGTATTGATTTCTCGATCATATTACTAAGCATCACTGACCTTTATAATACAAGCGTGTATTATATTAGGTCAGTGCTAAGCATCTTAAACTAATAAAGATTATTAAAAAAGAGGCATAGACACCCGTCACAGGTGGGCTTTTGCGAAATTAGGATACATAGCTAAGTATAGCGAAAGTCAATTAAATGGGTTTTTACAGACCCAGATTGAGTGTAGATTGTAAGCGAAAGTTTAATCATGTCGTCACGCAGACTACCGAATAATGGTGACCGGTAATTCACCCCGCATAATATTGAGAAACCTGTTTTTCTAGACACACTAATTATATGCACGCTACTTAAGTATGAATATTAAAATGATTATGCTTGAATTATTTATCCATTATCTTTTAGCGTGGCAAGAAATAAGTACCATATTATTTTTTTAATTTGAAATACTTTTATTATCTTTACTGTTTACGTTTTTTTATCCTGAGCTCCTAGACTGATTTCACCATTGTATTGTTTTGGAATTCACCATGCTCCTACCTTTATCCTAAATTAGTTGCAGTAGGGATAGTAAGTATATATTTGCCTCTATTAGCCGTCATCTAATCATTCACTTCCTTCGTGGTCATACCATCTCTCACACAGTCCATCCATTTTTTCCTTGTTTTTTTTTTGTTTGGTTATAATTGTAACAATAATATTATATACATATAATAATAGGTAACGACAGTTCCAATACTCCTATGTATGTACAGACAGTCCTCCTGCGAAATAAATAAACGTTCTGGCTTGAGCTAAGTTTCATTGCAATATTAGCATTAAGTTTTATTAAAAAGTTTCTAATCGTCTTCAATCACGTTGCGTTGCGAATGTTGTGATCACTTCACTAGTGTCATTCGCCGTGCTTGTATATTAATTATTATGACCGCTAGGCGCCAAAACTGGTATTTCCAAATTCAAGTTTCGAATATAATATTTTCCCATTTATAAAGGTGAATATCGCAAAATAACATGGCGGAAAAGCAAGTGACCCAATAATTTGTCATTCGACAAAATATTAGATTGATAAAATACGTCGGATGATAAAACAGATTTTCTCGCGAGAAATCCCTAGACAGGAGTGTTTATTTTCAATTCAACGTTTAAAAGTACAGTAGATGTTTGGAAAAGAGCGGCAAATTTTGGACTGTGCAGACGCGAATTTTTGGCTCGTTTTTTCTTTATTTGTAAATTTATATTATTAAGGTTAAACTGGTCAATTGAGTTGTACGTAATTTATATATTCTTAATATCTAGCTTTTCTTATCTATTAGTGTATAGTTTCGTCTTTTGGTAAGTTATTTATAAATTCTTTTGTACAGGTGGTGGTCGACGAACGACCTGCTTGACCCGGAGGGCTTTGTCCCTCCGGCAGGCAGCTTTGTAACAGTAAATACTGTTACTTACGATAGTAATTTAATCATGTTCAATGAGTCAGGAATGGACACAGAATGGTTCGACGTCTGCCCGTTCCTTGAAACGCAGTCGTTTAGCTATGTTTGCAAGCATTGCAATAAAAGGCGGCGTTAGCATCATGGCTCTGATGGGACGTCGAGTTGCGGTTGCACCGATTCTCAGTCGGAAATTCCGATTTAGGAATCTGTGCATAAGAATACGGAAAATAATAAAAATATATCTCAAGCCCCATCTATAAAATCTGCCTTATCTCCATCTCCAATAGGTCGTAAGGAGTATGATAAAAATGACTGCGCACCTTATGTTGTCCACGTACAACAAAAAACTAGACTCGCCTAATGACAGCTCCACACTGCATCCACTTTCATTTGGGAGGAAAGGTATCCAAAACATTATAAATGGGAATGTTAAAAAAATTTATCGTAATAAATTTTCCATAGCATTTTCTTCATACACTGCCGCCAATTCCTTTATAGCCCAGAGTTGCCTTGGAGATGAAAATTTAATTACATTTATCCCATCCTTCAATGTAACAAGAATGGGTTTGGTGCGTGGTGTTCCTGCAGATTGGTCTCCTGAGGAAGTCATAGAGAATATTTCTGTTCCTATGGTCAGTGGTCCAATACTTAAGCCTTCTCAAACCATAGTTGTTACTTTCGATGGTCAAGTTTTACCTAAACGGATTTTTATTTGCTATAATGCTTTGTATCTACCCAACCATTCAATGTTTTAAACAGTTTATAGGTATCTTTAGCATACCTACGAAGGTATTAAGCGCTTTTGAAATGAGGTGCTGGAGACGTCTAGCACCACATTTCAAAAGCGCTTATTTTGCTTAGGTCTCGACTTTTGAGGGACCAGGTTTCCGCTCCGTACAGAAAAATAAAAATACTAAGGAATGCACTAGACGTATTTTGGTACATAGAATTATATCATACCCTTTTTCCTCCAAATTTTCTCGAGGCTTGACATTGCGGTTTTAGCCACTCCTATACGACGTGGCGACTGCCGAGCTCATTAGTACCTACAATGGCCGTCCTTCGGAATGAGGGAAACCCAGGTAAACGAATTGTTCTAAATTTTCGTAGTCTTGGAGGGCGGGCAATCATTACTACTTAAATCATTTTTTGTAACGTTTAACCTAGACTACATACAAAAAAAAACAGAATTACCTATAGCAATTTAAATTATGATGTTATGAATAATAGATAAGTAATTCATTGGGTTCCTTGAATATTTTATCACGTTACATTATAGGTTGATCGAACGCCTACGCTGGGCAAACGCTAGTTTGAAGGCGCGCTTAGGCCTACTGAGTCATACTGTGTATAGTCAAGTACTAGGTAAGTATAGGTACTAATACATATTATAAATATATTATACCTTTTTAATTTCTAAGATTTATATTGTATTTTATGAACTTCATATTTTTGGAATAAATATTATTATTATTATATAAATGCGAACGTGTGTCTGTCGATAGTTTGAGTCCCGGGAAAAGACATAGGATTTTATCCCAGAAATCATCCTTTAAGGGTTTGAAAAGGCGGGTGGAAGTGTGTCAGGGGAATCAATAACCGCTGAACCGATTTAGATGAAATTTGGTACAGAGATAAACTAGACCTTGGATATGGATAAAGGTAACTTTTGTCTCCAAAAACCCTTTGGGATGCGAACGATGTCAACAGCTATTAATATACAGGACTGATGGCCGTTCAGAAAAATATAAGTTTTTTTTAAATACTTCAAAATTTTTGATTATTTTACATTAATGTACACTACGACCAAAAATGAACGAAACCCAGTTTTTTGTTGTCCTATTATTATACCCTAAATATATGTATATAGGTAGGCACCAAAAAATATCTTTAATTAATTTACAGAGAAAAAGTTTAAAACTTTTTACATAAAAATATAGGTAGGTACTTACTACTTAGGATATATTTTATTATGTATTTTTTTCGGCCATAAGTTCTTCTTTATGCTATTTCAAGGTTATCCAATAATTACCTACCGGAAAACCTGTAGTTAGGTAGGTATATGTAAAGTATTGTACAAGTTTGTAAATCAGAATATACCATCCTATGTATTGTTTATTGTGTTAAAGTTCTACAGGATCGATCTAAGCGATCAGCGCCCCACGCTGATCTACCGAATTACAGGTACGTAGGTCTATTGCCCGTATACAGGAAATTAATTTATTTGTTTAAATTACCGATTTACAATAATAAATATTATGTACTTACAAGTTTTTGCATGCATGCTACTTGGTTCCATTAGATCATCGCAGTTAAAAAAAAATTTCACTGTTTGTACAGAACCTTTCTGTACAAACAGTGAAATTTTTTTTTTTGCGAAAGCCGTTATTTCCCTAATCACTGCGATTCCTGTAAGCCAGAATCAATCTATGTATCATCATCATCATCAATCTATGTAGACGGAACGAAAAATCGCTGACGGAACAAGTCAATACTATCCAGGTATCCCGGGTATATAATTCGAATGTCATTGAACTCACTGCGACCTCATTACTATAAAAAAAATAAGAGCAAGTACTTGTCAGTCATTATTGAAACAAGTTTTTCTTCGCCCAAATCCTGGCCGAGATTCCCGTTTCGATTCTCTGTCCTCGACATACAACAATGACAGCAAAAGGTTCAAATGTCGACGGACTACAAGAACTATGCGAAATATATCTGTTTTATAACGCCCATCAGCTCATCTCATCCATAATAAACTTAGTGTAACTCAGTCCTTCGCAAGCCGAAGACATGGAAAGACGTCGTTTCAAATGATATTTGAAGCGCAAAATGCGAACTTTAATTCGAAATTTAAAAACATGGATATGAAACTAGTGACTTTGTGTGTTTTAGTTTTAAGTTTAGAATTAGTGTGTTGCCAGTACTCGGATTCGCCTTGTCCTGGTATTTTCCAATTTGAAAGTGATGGGACCAACCTGTACGGGAAAATTGTTCTGCAGCCAGTGGCACCGGTCCATTCTTTAGTGTTAAGAATGAATTTTACAGTTGCAACACGCGTATATAATGTAAGTAATAATTAATATTATAATCTATCACAGTAATGACAGGCAAGAAAAAAATAATTGAATTAAGCAATGACGTCACTGTTGTTTTACAATTTCCGGTAGGTATATGAAAGTTCTGTTTCTAAAGCTATAATATTTACACTGTCCATAAAATAAACAAATTTAAATTTTATCGTGAAATTTTGACCTGTAACGGGCTGCCACACATTTTGTCTTAAAACTTATAAATAAGTAAAATTATTGAAATTAATTAAGTAACTAAATTATTTGTTATTATGTAATAAAAATTATGCTCATCAATAAATATTTTTGTTTTGTGGGAATCGAATTCATGACCTCGTGATTAGCCATACCTACACTCGAACCACACTAGACCACAGACGAAACAAAACAAGTTAAATGGATACCTACTAAATTATTATAAAAAAACTCCAAATACTAAATCATTCTAAATGGCACTAGTTATAGTTGTACGAAAAACTACTAAAATAAGTAAAAAAATAGGATTTAAAAAATACCAAACAAAGTGGGAATAATTAACTGCATACTGTAGGTATTAGATGAAGATTAATTCAAGATCCGGTCACAGATTATATAAAATAATTCCTATTCTTACAGAATAAAATAAAAAACTTGAGAGGTGTCAAGTGACACCCGGATGGAACGAAGTTCCTTTCATTAAAATTTAATAATTAAAAATAAAAAAACCTGTATACACTCAACAATTCACAACGCGCGAAATTCAAATATTGTCTTTCACTCAATAATATTTGAATGCTTGTCAACAATATTTGAATTTCGAAAAAAGTGTCGTGACAACTTTTTCGTAAGAATTTTTCCGTCTAGCCCCCTTTCACAACGCGCGATAAGGAACTTCGTTCCAATAATTCCTATTCCTATTCTGTGATCGGGCTGCGTTCGTGCCATCAACGAAATATTTGAACTTACTACGTAGAATTCCATTTTAAAAGTTCGTAGACAACGGCTACGAATCGCTACGAGTATCCATGCATGAATAAATTAGACGGGAATAATAATTATTAAAAAGTGAATCTGATAGCTACGAATACTACGATGCACGTAGCATAACAGTCAAAATAAACTGACCTGTAAGTAGGACTCTTTTATTATTTGGTTTTTATAATTCCTTGCATTCTGAAGCTCATCTAACATAATTGACCACAACGCGTTGTGAGCTGTTTTCGATCTTTGAGCGTAACATAAATAAAAATAATAAATACTATGTAGGTATAATCCATTAGCGATGCTATGCTGATGCATTGAGTGCATAACTGCGTGTTATGTTATATAAGACTTGGTATTTATGCAATATTGTATACGTCTTGAATTTAAAACACAATGTTAATGGATATACAGCTAATATCATAACTCTCCGTTGGGTTTGCCATAGTCGGATAAAAATAAGAATGTATTGTTTCTATGATTCTTGTCTGTGAGTCTATCCAACTTAACAAAATAGTCTAATCAGGACCCAACAATAATATTAAGCAAGAGCATCGAATAGTCTCTGAATTCTTCTTGGACTAAAACGAATTATGTGGTTTAATCGTCATGGTCTAGTCTAGGTCTTCGTTCCTCGGGAAGGGGCAGCTAGGGCTGGTCTTGGCGGAAGGTCTTACAGGCAAGGACAGTATAAGACGTTTTTTACCCAGGGCGTGTCGGACCACAGGGTGTTACAAAACTACCCGTAAAGCCGAAAGGAGATTAAATTGGGCCTTATAACGAGTCCATTCACAATATTTAAGAACCAGAGTAACGCTGTATAACATACCCCAAAAAAAGGAAAACAACAACATTTATGAATGAAAAATAGAAAAACTATTAAAGTAGACAATTATTAAGTAAAATAGTTTACGTACTTATTTTACTTAATAATTGTCTACTTGCCTTTCTGTTAAATAATCTGGTTCCTTGACATGACAGCTGACAAAATGTTTGGCTTTGATAATTAATTATATTTTTTACAGGGTATTTTGAAACACGTTGTATTTAAGGAAATTTAAGCAAATAGTCATTTAATATGACTAATGACTATGACTAAGGCGAAGCTTTACTTGTAACCCCATTAATGCGTTGTAAAGTGACTGACTGACATATAAACAAAGCAACCCCAGAATTTTCGGATAGGATTAGAAACTACCTCATTAGTCTAGTGGTCGTAAGCGAGACAACTACGCTTGAGATCTTGGTTTCCATTCCCAGGTCGAGTAACGCGTTATAGAGTTTTTCTATGGATTTCTCAGCAGAAGTTAGGGGATGGATTTGTCCCCAGTTAATGACAATAGGCTCGCCCCTTATTACATGGGACTTAAACATTCTGGCGAACTATGGTTTACATTAGTACCTCTACCTAACTCTTCGGGGAATACAGGCGTGTATGTTATGTTTTTTATGTTAGGATTGGAAAAAAAAATTAACCAACGCGGGTAACATCGGGGACTGGTGTTTAGGTACAGAGGCCAGCACATCAAGCTACCACAATCTATCAAGTTTCTCTGACGGATTTTTAACTTTAATACAAAACAATAAGGTTCATATTCAATTGCTGGCGTCTGTACCTAACTAATAATCACTTGTAACTTTGTTTTGCGTGACCCGTCAATGTACATTATAATAATTAATCACCATAATATTTTTTTATTAAATTAGGTATGTATTGTAATGTTGATCCGAAAAAAAATAACGGCAATAAAACAAGTTTTCAATATTGACAACATTCTTTAGCAGTAGAGCACAGAGTCCGGTTTCGAATTTTAAAATTTTGTGTTATTTGACGTTATGAGGATGATTTATGAGGAATCTTATCGAAATTATTACATTTTATTTATTAAAATCATATTCTTTTAATTTTTATAAACTATTATATTGAAACACACATTTAAATTTTATATTATTTAAAAAAAAATGCGAGTGTCGTATTCGCTCACATAGAAAGTCCCGCTATCCATAGGATGCAGACCCTCCAAAACCGATTCATGCGCAAAGCCACGGGCGCCCCTTGGTACGTGCGCAATAGGGACCTTCACTTAGACCTAAAACTGCCTACCATCAAGCAGTTTATGAAACGCGCCTCTAAGCGCTATTTCGATTTGGCCCCCCTTTACCCTAATCTCCTTGTGGTCAGTAGCGTAGACTACAAACCCTCTCAGATAAGTAGAGTGCGCCGCCCAAGGCACGCACTCACTTACCCTGACGACCAAATCACCCTAGCGCAAGAGTCAAACAGAGTGACTAGCACTCTCAAAACACACACACAAAAACGCCGCCCGATATACCATCCTCGCCGGCGAGGCCCGTCGCGAAGACCCCATAACGGTAATCCTCCCCGTCCCTTGCTCGAGCCGGCCCATGCCGAGCCAGTAGCTTTAAATTCGCCCCAAAATAATTTAAACCCAGATCCAGCCGTCCCTAGCTGCCCCCCCAGCAACGCCCTAAGCCGAGGTCCGAGTCCCGCAGGGGACGCCCTTAGCTGTGTTGCTTAGTTTATAAGTTGCCCCTGGCTGGAGGCATTTGGTGCCTCGCCACCTTTTTTTTTTTTTGCTTAGCGTGTGGAAAATCCATCATGGACTTCCGCCGCCCGGGGAGGCGGCGGGGCGTGTCGGACTCCACCCAGAGTGGGTGACCTACCGACTAAAAACCACACGGTGTTCCTTCTCGCACCTGCTGCGTCGGGGGCTACGGGAACAGAGCATTCTTCCGCGGCCCCCGACTGGTGATGGCCCGCCGCAGCGGGCCCCGTCTTTGAGTTTGTAGGGGGGGAGTGAGGCGTAGACTCCCCCCCGACGTCATGGAGAGGCGCGCGTGGAACACAACGCGCCACCGTCTCGGGTCCTTGAGGGGGAGCGACAGACGTTCCCCGCGTCTGTCGCCCCCGGACCGTTTAGGGAGGCTGGAAGAGGGCGTTGTCCGCCCTCTCCCGGCGACGACGTCGCCCGGTGCGCCTTCTGCGGATCGGGTCAGCGCTTGCACTCTCGCGCTCCCGCTCCGCAGCTTCCTTCTGCGAGATGACAACCTCGCAGAAGGAGATCACCGCGTCCCAAGACGCCGCGCTGTCCACCATCGAGCTGACGACGGCCGACAGCGACAGGTCGTCTCCCACCGCAGCGACGAGGGCACGGCGCGGCTCATCCCAAGCCGCACACTCTGTGAGCGTGTGCAGCGCCGTGTCCTCTACGCAATGGACGCAGTGATGGCACCGGGCGTCCGGCTCCCTGCCTATGCGACACAGGTACCTCCCGAAGCAACCGTGCCCTGAGAGCACCTGCGTCGCCCGGAACGTCAGGGAGCCGTGCCGTCTCCCGAGCCAGCGCTCGAGCACCGGCCGGACCGCCTCGATAGTGACGAGGCCGGCGGTAGGGCGCGAAAGCCTTTCCCGCCATTCCGCCACCAGGACCTGATGGAGCTCCAACCGGCGCAGCGTGATCTGCCGCTGCGCCAGTCCCGCGCTCCGCGTCCGCTCCTCCTCGCGCCACAGATAGAGTGACGCGAGCGCTCTCGCCTCCAGGTCCCAGGGCGGGGATCCGGCCAGTACGCAAGCCGCCTCGTGGGAGATCGTGCGATACCCTCGGACGACTCTGACGGCCATCGCCCTCTGCGGTTTCCGCAGCACCGCGATGCTGCGGGCCGTCAGGTCGGCCGGCCACACCGGGGCACCATATAGAGCCATGGATCGCACGACCCCCACGTACAACCGCCTACAGGCGGTGCTCGGGCCTCCCAAGTTGGGAAGCAGCGTTGACAGCGCGCCCGCCGCGCCCATCAACTTTGGCGCCAGCCGCAGGAAGTGGGGCCCGAAGTCCCACCGGCTGTCGAGCACCAATCCCAGGTACTTCATGGTTGACTCGACAGCTATTCGGGCTCCCCCAACCTCGATGTGAGATCCCGGCGGCGGCGCCCGTCGGGGGCCATGAAAAGCGATGGCCTCCGACTTGTTGAGGGCCACCTCCAGGCCCAGGCGCCGTATGCGGTCCACCACCTGTGCGACCGCATCCGTGGCCAGCAACGCTGCCTCCCTGTGCGAGCTCCCTCGGGCGGTGACCAGCGTGTCGTCCGCGTAACACGTCAGGTCTACCCCCGGTGCGAGCTCGCCTCTCAGCACCCAGTCGTACCCGATGTTCCACAGGAGCGGGCCGAGAACCGAACCCTGTGGAACACCGCACGACGTGACGCGCTGACCGGTGCCATCGCGTCCCTCGTAGGTGACACACCTATCCGCCAGATAAGCCCCAACGACGCGGCGGAGGTAGGGAGGTACCCTGTGGTATCGCAGGGCCTCCCTGATGCAACTCCAGGGCAGGGTGTTAAAGGCGTTGGAGATGTCTAAAGACACCGCCAACGCGACCCCGCCCCGGGACACCGCTTCCTCCGCGAGGACTCTCACCCGCATAATGGCGTCAATCGTGGAGCGCCCACGCCGAAAGCCGAACTGGCTGTCGTCCAAGTCCGGCCCCTCTGTGTACAAGTGGCTGACGAGGCGGTCTGCAACTATTCGCTCGAACAGCTTGCCCACCTCGTCCAGCAGCACTATGGGCCGGTATGCGGACGGCGAATCGGCAGGGCGCCCTGCCTTTCGGAGCAGGACCAGGCGACCTGTTTTCCACAGAGTGGGAAACTGGCCCCGCTCTAGGCACGCCGAGAAGAGTCCTCTCAGTTGGGGCTCTAGCTCCTGCAGAGCTAAGACGAGAGCACGGCCGGGCACTCCGTCGGGCCCCGGGGCAGTGTTTTTGGCCCGGAGCCGTGCCACGGCGGCTCCCATCTGCGGCTGTGTCACCTCCGGGACGCTGGCACCGTCCTCCTCCTCGGGCTCTGCGGCTGAAGGGGCCATCGGTGGCGGAATGTGCTCCCCCCTTGTAGGGAAGAGAGCTGCCACCACATCCTCCAGCAGCTGTGGCTGGAGACTCTCCGTCAGTGGGGGGCCCGCGGAACGGAGCTTTCCCCGGACCATGCGGTACGGGCGCCCCCACGGGTCCCCGTCCAGAGTCTCCAGCATCTCCTCCCTGGACCGAGCTCTCGCCCCCTCGATGGCGAGCCACAGAGCCTGCTTGGCCGCGCGGTACGCCTCATACAGCGCGGCCTCCTCTTCGGGGATCCGGACCAGTCGACGCCTTCTCCGGTACCGTGTGTACTGGCGCCTGACCGCCACGCACGTGACGCGCAGCTGCGCGATCTCGGCAGACCACCAGTACACCTGGCGCCTCGAGGACTGCGTGTGAACCCGGGGCATGGACGCGTCGCAAATCTGCGTCATCGCCCCGCGGAACCACTGTGCCTCTCGTTCGACGTCGACGGGTCCGTCGACCGACTCCCTGTTCCAGGCCTGAATAATGGCCGCCTCCTCGAGAGCCTCCCTGTCGAGGCGCGTGAGTGCCCAGCGCGGGCCGTCCCTCCGCGGAGCCCTCCGCGGGCTGCGGCCGCCCGCGGTCTGGGCGGAGACGTCGAACCGGATATAGCGGTGGTCCGACAACGTCTCCACCTCCCGGGCGACACGCCAGTCGCGGACGCGGAGCGCCACAGCGGGGCTAGCGAACGAGACGTCCACAATGGACCCGCCCCGCTGCCGCACGCACGTGAAGACGGAGCCCCGGTTCAGCACGACCAGGCCCGTCTCCAGCACCCACTCTTCCAACGCCTCGCCCTTGGCGTCCGTGACCGGGGATCCCCACGCCGCAGACTTGGCGTTGAGGTCCCCGAGCAGCAACACGGGGCGAGGGTGGTGCCGGGCCACGACGGCCCCCAGCTCGACAAGGAAGCTCTCAAAGTCGGCGAGACTCTTGTTGGGCGAGAAATATGCCCCGATGGTGACTATGCCATCCACGAGGGCGGCCACCCAGCCGCGACCTCGGGACGCGTTTCCAAGAGTCCCGCCGACGATGGCCACCGAGCCATCCAAATCACCCACCCAGTTGTCCCGGGCGGGGACGAAATACGGCTCGGCGACCACGGCCACCTGGATCAACCACTCCGCCATGCTCTGAAGGAAGAGATCCTGAGCTCTGGCGCAGTGGTTGATGTTGCCCTGGAGGAAACGGAGGTGCGCCATCGCTAACACTCCATCTCCTCCACGACAGCTCCTGCGCTAGGCCGGGAGTCGGCCGAAGTGCAGCCAGCCTGCGAGGGGGGTGCGGGTCCCCCGGCAGGCTGGTCTCCTCCCTTCTTCCCACGTCTGCGCCTGCGCTTGCGCCTGCCGGTGGGAGGCGCGGTGCAGGCCTTGCTGCCCACTCTGTGCCCCGCGGGCTTTCCTGCTGCTGCGCAGATACAGCAGTTTGCCTCCTCCGCGGAGCACTGGGCCGACTTATGGCCGGGTCGACCGCAGCGGAAGCAGAGCTCGCTGCGGTCAGTTTCGGCGGTGCACCGTGCCTTTACATGACCTGTTTCCAGGCATCGGTAGCACCGCATGACCCTGGGTTCTAATAGTTTGACCCTCGCCGAAACCCATCCCACCAGCAAGCGACCAGCGTCAGCCACCTTCCTCGCTGCCTCCACCGGGCATCGCACCCAGGCCGTGCCAAGCCCGTCCATACCACGCCGCCACCGGATGTCTCCGGCGCGCACGCTTTCAGGCGGACACTCGCCACTCCGAGCAACAGCCGCTACCACCTCCTCCGAGGACACGGAGTCGTCCAGCCCCTCCACGCAGATCTCTGCCAACTTTATGGGCCGGTACACCCGCACGTCCTCGGGTTTGAGGACCTCCCTCAGCTTGGCGGCTAGAGCGTCCGCCTTCTCGCCGTTCTCGGCACCTGGCAGCTCCAACATCCGGGCACCCGTGGCCGCCGTCCGGAATTGGAGGCCAGCTTGGATGCCAAGGTCATCAAGCTTGACCTTGGCCCTCGCCTCCGCCAGGACATCCTTATAGGTAACGCCCCGCTCCACAGCTTCGGGCTGCAGCGTTATTACTACAGCCGCAGAGCGCGGGACGTCAACCCTAGGCGCCTTTTTTCCTCCCTTGGCGGCCCCCGTTGCCGGGCCCGATTTTGCCTTCCGGCCTCCACGTCGCCGGCGCTTCTTCTTGGCGACCGTGGTCCAGCCCTCTGCGTCGGGTCCGGCCTCGATCGCAGGCCGCGTGGGCTGCGCAGGTTGCACGGGCTGCGCGGGTTGCGCGGGCCTCGCAGGTTGCGCGGGCTGCACGGGCCTCGCGGGTTGCGCGGGCTGCGTGGGCCTCGCTGGTTGCGCGGGCTGCGTGGGCCTCGCTGGTTGCGCGAGCCTCGCGGGTTGCGCGGGCTTTTGAGCCCCCTCCCCGGCCTTTTGAGCCCCTTGTGCGGGCCTCACCTTAGAGGACTCCTCCGCCCTCCGTTTATCCGCCGCTAGTGGCGGCCGGAGGGTTTGCGCAGGGAGGAGCCTCGGCTCCAACGCCTCGAGGCGGGCATTCATCATGCCCCCAACTTGGAGCATGATGGCCCGCGCAACATCGGCGACCTGGTCCGACGGCAGCGACCCAGACGCTGAAGTGGAGGCGGTGGCGGCATACGATGGCCGCTCCTGCTGCCCACCGAAACTGGCCCTCAGAGCGGCGATGTCGCGCTCTAGAGCCTCCACTCTACTTTGGAGACGGTCATTCTCCTTTAGGAGTTTTTCCGTCTCCTCCGACGCCGTGCGGTTGAGGAGGATCCCCATCGCCTCTCTAATGCCGTCGGCTGCCTCCTTTAGGGCGCGCGTGAACGTCCCCTTCAGGTTGCCGGATTTTGTGGCTACCTTCAGGACGACGTCCACGCCGTCTGTCACCTGGCGGCTTAAGGCCGCCGCCGTCAGGTTCTCCGCAGCGCTGAGCGCGGACCGCCTTTCTCGGGCCTGACGCGACATTTCGGCAACCTCGTCGGTCGCCGCCGCCCGCCTCTCTTCCCGCCTCGCGGCGTGGAGGTCCGCTTTGGTGCTGACCAGCGCAGCGTTCCGCTGCGACTAGGTCGCACCGGCGTCGCTCTCATCACTCGGCAGCGGTGTGTCCGGGCGCTTAGTGAAGCGACCCCGGGCATCGCGCGAAAGCGACGAGCTTGACGCCCGCCCTCTAGTTGCCGTCGGCACTTTGGCGGCCGGCAGGTTCTCCTCACTGGAGGAGAGACCCGTTCCCGCCTCCGACATAACGTCACGCGCGTCACCACGCAGACGTTTTCTACGATGTCCTCTCGACGACCCTTGGTCGGAGAGGACTTGGTCCGCAGAGGGACCTGAGCCTCCTCGGCTATCTCTGCCATTGCTGGCAGGTGGATTGCCTTCGCTGCCATCCTCGGTATTTATAATATTTTTCTCCATACAGATCCCACGAGTATGGGGGAAATAAAACGTCCGCCCGAGCAGTGCCCCCTGTACCCGGGTAAGCCTAGGTGTGCCCGCCAGAGGGTCGGCCGGTACTCTGACGGGGGTCGCACTAGGGGCTGGATATACCCTCCAGCCATGCATCTCCTCACGGTGCGCCGCCGCTTGAGATTCGGGCAGTCCGGGCGGTTAAGCCGAGACTGACGGAGGAAGCTCTACGATGAGCCGCGAGACGTGATCCACGACACTCATCGTGGTGTAGGGCTTCCGTCCGGTTTGCCGGCGGTGGCAGTGAAGAGGACCTCCAACTGCCTGCCCGACGGTAGGGTGAGTACGCGTCGAGCCCGCCCTCGTTTATGGGGAGATAAGATCAATTGGCATGTCATCAATTAACTTTATGGACTTGTAGAAACAGGCTAAAGATTCTCTTATGTGTTTGTGTGACAACCGAGTCTTACGTAACGTTCTTTCCAAGGCACGAAGAGGTCTCCCAGTAGGAGGCACGTGTGTTTCTTACACATGTGCCTTTAATCGAGGGGGTCCAGCGACTGCTGGCCGCAGCCTGCCATGGTCGTGGCAACTTCCACACACGGCCATGCATGACTTTATGGCTTATAGGCAAGTGTAGGCAAGTAGGTACAGTTTTTAGTCGGTATGAGTCCGATATACACTGTCGCCTCCCCAGGAGGCGGATGATCCATGAGGATATTCCGTACTATAAAAAAAAGGCACAGCGGGGTCTAGATTTAGAATGAATGTCCTATATACTGCCTACTTATACTACTACTGCTATATACAGCTTAACCTTGCAGATAGAATGATCTGCGACGTCATATCTTTATTTTAGTTACCTCCCATAAGCAGATTTTTCCCTGAAACCATGCAGATTTTTTCCCGAAACCATGCAGATTCTCCCCCGAAACCATGCCGATTTTCTAAAAATCCATCATCTTCATCTCCCATCATTGAATAATTAATTATTATGTACAGATTGTATGAAAAAACTGCAATATACGTTACGTAGCTACAAAAACGGAACAGTTTTTTGAGTATTTATTAAGTATTTGAGTTGGTTTTCCTTGTTGCTCTAAGTGGCCTTTTTCATTACAAATTTAAACAACCATATTTTGGCACGAGACTTGATAACGTTTCGCAAAAAAAAACAACAAAAAGTCCGTACTCAAAAGAGTACCGAAGGATTAAAAAAATATAGTGATTTGTTTGAATTAATAAGATACTTTTATAAATTCAAAATTTTCGAACCTAAATAAACAAGATTATGTTTATATAAAAAAATAATCTTTTAAGTACTTAGTCACTTCATCATTCTATTACAAAAACATGTTTTAAAAGTACATCTGAGATGCGTATGCACACAATACATTTATACAAACGGATGTAACAAACATCAATCTTACTGACAACTGAATAATGTTAAAAGATACCATCACGCCTGTAATCCCCAAAGGGTAAGACAGAGTTGCGTCGTACCTTGTAAAGCACCGTTATGCACCGTCAACGCCATTTTTTGTTCAATTGTGTTCAGTTAATCCTAAGGTTGCCTGGAAGAGATCGATGGTTGCGATAATGCCGCCCATTGTATGTTTTAAAAATCGATGTTGCCTGTGTATATCTTTTGGAGTAGGTACCTTCAATTAATTATACAAATAAATAAAGTGCAATTGTGAGTGTGGTCGCGAGTATATTTAAGTCCCATGTATTAGGGGGTGAGCCCGGCCATAAAACCAAACTCCTAGCTGTTTGAATTTTATAATAACCAGCGTCTACTATACAATCCTAATAGGAAGAAGAGAAAGGAGGCCTGTAGGCCGATTCACGTAATTAAAACCGTAGCGATGTCGCAGCGACTTAATCGTTGAAACAATTTTCCTATTCACATCCGTGATCGAATCGTTTTTAAATCGTTGAACTGTGTGATACAGTTCAGTATTAGTATTAGTACCTACAGTTATTTTTCAATAGGACGACTTCTAAATCGCTCCGATTGACGGATATGAATAGGAAAAATGTTTCAACAATAATTCGCTGTGACATCGCTACGGTTTTAATTACGTGTATCGGGCTACTGTGCTCTGCAGGCGGATAATTATGGCTAAAATTAATAATAACATGGTCTTATAAATAGAGATAGCAGTAGCAATAGAGGTAGCAGTGATAGCCTAGTGCTATGACCATTGGACTGCCAAGTCGAAGGTCTCGAGTTCGAACCCAAGGCACGCACCTCTGACTTTTCGAATTCATGTGCGTATTAGGTAATAGTTAATTATCACTCGCTTAAACGGTGAAGGAAAACATCATGAGGAAACCTGCATACCTTAGAGATTTTTCTCGACGGTTTGTGAAGTCTGCCAACCCGCACTAGGCCAGCGTGGTGGACTATAGCCTAATCCCTCTCAATATGAGAGGAGACCCGTGCCCAGCAGTGGGACAGTATATGGGTTGATGATGATAAATAGAGATAAAAATTTTTAGAGAAAAAGAAATCAATCTCAGGCAGGTTTTAAACCTTTTTTTTTTGTTTACGGGGGAAAACCTCCAAAAGGCTACCGGTCTACAGTGGTTAGACCGGGGAGTATGGGATTCTTACCCACTTAATCCACTCCGATAGCCACCATCATCATATGGCGGGGGGGACTGTGTCCTCTTATAGACCACTCTAGAACCCCTGAGCAATGCCCGTTAAGGCACATCCCTGGGGAGACTGTAAACGGGTCTCCCCTGAATCTGTGTCTGTCTTCTCTATGGTCGCATTATCGTCAAACAGAGTTTCTGAGCGCCTGCGAGCTCAAAGGCAATTTTGACGTGTTAAGCGCCAAGGCGGTTGTCTCCCTGACGCCTTCTTCCCCGAGCAAAGTCAGCTATTTCAGCCAAGTTGCAGGCAGGGAATGACTTGTGTACCTCCTGTTAAGTACACCGGACGCTTTAGGCAACAAAGCTATCGAGACCAAAGCCAGTAATATGGAATTTCTCTTCCTCATTCTACGTCTTATAGGCGACGTCAGAGACATCAACGAAGACATATTAATAACTTCTTCAAATGGTCTGACAATTAAGGAAAATGAAAGGGATAATAAGTAACTTAACTATGCCGTATTATAAAGTTCGAAGTTGTAATGCAACAATGACTGTAGGCTTCTCGACAGCTCTTTATGGTATTTACAAGTTAAATAAACCCTACAAATAATGAGTAATTGCTAAATCAATATTTAAATTTTAAACAGTGCCTGCACACTTTTAGTAGGTATGGTTTCTTCGAAAGTTTTGATTCATATTGAAATTTTCAAATTTTAGTGAAAGAGAAATTTAATATCAGGCAGCATTCGAAATACACCGGATCTTAGTTGGCTAAAGCGTCCGGTATATGGAATGGTGCACGGAATACAGCCTGAGATCAATTTAATCTTTCGCGAAAATTTATAGGTATGTACAGGTATAAATTTTGTTGTTACGGTACGATCAACAAAAGAGTTAGGTATACAGGCAGCTGATTAATAATCAGTATTTTGATAAAGATAGTGTATCACGCAATATGTGTCAAAACGTAGGTATTGTAAGCAGCTACATACCTAACTCTTTGGCGCGTAATTATTTATGTCGAAATCTGTATCAAAATGCATATTTCGTTTGCTATCTGTTTATTTAACTTTTTTATTGACTGTAAATTTTTGTACACATGTATGAACTTGTTTAGCATCCGTTAATACTAAATATAACAAAAACAAAAAAAACTCATATTGATAGAAGGTAGAATCGTCCAAGAATCAAGTCCAAAGACAGTTTCTTTTTAATGAGAATACAGTAATAATAAATAAAATAATAAACCCCCTCTGGGACAAGCGTTACCTCATACCCCCTCTGGGACAAGCGTTACCTCATCATGAGATTAACGTAAAACTGGAGGGTAGATTAGAAACGCTTTCTACAAACCTTTGACAATAAAAGAAAAAATGTGTCATAAGGTCTTAAGAAAAGCGCACAAACCGCAGGGCAGCTTGTGGCGAGCTGATGGTGAGTGGCGACACTGCGGTCCTTATTGCCCCAGAGAGTCGGTCAGGGCCTCGTCTCCAGTTTGCCCATACTGGGTAGCTGGAGTGGAACCCGAAGAGCGCCCGCAGGACTCTCAACTCTGTCTTGCCTTAACTGGCCGGTCAGAGGGGGGCCGCCAGAGCTATATGCTCGGGGGTGGAAGTGTCTAATGGCGTAATAGCGGGGAAACCCAATCCGGGTCTCGTGGAGACTCGCGACGGTGAAACCGGGGCCGCACCTCTCTACACCCCTAGCCACTCACACCGCTGTTGCCGCCTTCTGCCTGCACTGGCAGCTTTTCGGGGGGCCCAGCTAGTGAGTTGGCGAGTCACCGTCTGCCATCCCTAAGGATGTATGTTCGAGGCGTAAGGCAGACGCCGTTTTCCTCCGGCACTAGAGGTTATCAGTCCACCAAACCCCCACATCCATAATCCCAATAATTTATAGTTCCATATTCTACAATAGTCCTGCACCCGCCCGGGATACTCCATGACTGTACTTTTATAGTGCAGGTGTGGAGTGACCCGGGTTGGTGTCCCATCCCATATTTAGATAAAAGCTCTCCAAGGGGCCTCTACGCGTTGGACCTGTGTCCCCGCGCAAGCCTGCCAAAGGACCGGATGTCTTCCTCACGGGAGATATGCCGTGATATCCGAAAAGGAGATACAAATAAAATAATAGCCACGAGCCTCGACCAACACCTCAGGAGGCTCTCGTTAGGCGGCTGGGTCAAGGGCCTGATCCAGAAAGCAGTACTGCTGGACACGGCCCGTATTGTTAGGAGGTTCCTCTCTCTGGAGCCCTGACCGCCTGACCGCCCTGAGCTTGGACCCTGTTCCCGATACCGGTGGGCCTCTATTTTTTATATTTTTAAATGTTTTTGTCTTTAATTTATTTTATAAAAATATTTAAAAATATAATTTATAAGAAAATAGATTAATAAAGAGAATAAAATAATGATTGGGACATTTAACACAGCACAATCTAGTTCAAAAGTAAAAAGTTGTATATTAAGTAAGTATTTCATTGTCCAGTACCTATAGTACAAGCTCTGCTTAGTTTGGGACTAGATGGTGCTGTATACAATTGTTCAAGAATATTAAAAACGACTTCATATTGATATTTTAAATAATTTCGGCTAATTCCTTAATAAAGAAATGAAAGAGGAAAGTTGAACAAACCCAAGAAACACAGGTTACCTACACAGGCATTTTCGAAGAATCAGTTCAGACGTGCGAAAGGTAACCAAAATTTCACAACTTATATTAGGTACACTAAGAAATAAAGATCAAAAGTGGTGGGCATTATTTATAACTCAAACTGAGATTTGAAAAGAATCGTATAAATCGATTCACAGAACAGAACAATGAGAACCACTGAAATAAAACTACTTTTTACGGATCTTATCGCGTTATATTGATATTATTAATCCCGACGTCCCTTTACAGCGTCCATGGTCTACCAGTGACCAATATAACGCGATAAAATCCGTGGAAAGTAGTTTTATTTCAATGTATAATATTCGCGTAAACGTCAGAAATCAAAATGTGAACCACTTTGTTAAAAAAAAAATAAGGGAAATAAAAGAGGTCCAAAAAAAATAACAAACATTGTCGGAGGTTTGGAAAAATCGGCCATTCTAGGGAGCTACTTACCAAAAGCAAAATTACTGACTTACACAACGGGACATTAACTTCCATTAAAAGCTGACACTTCGAAGTGTACGAAAAGCCATAAATTGTGAGCCTTCCGTGAATCATAATCCTGATTGGCAATTTAAGCCCTGATGTACGGATGATGCTTACTCATGTTATAGGAAAGTTGGTGAAGGGTGAAGAAGCTAGACTCTTAAGCTAGACCTTATTAAAAATCCTTATTAAATCTATCGTTTTTTTAAACCAATCTACACAAAAAAAAACAACTACATTTCTATCGTAATTAGAACTAGAGAGTTATAAAAATGCCAAACCTAGCAAGTGCACGTTTTAGTCCGATATAACAAAATCAAACACCTAGCAAGTAACATTCCCAACTCCAAAACCCTATTAAGTACGGTACAGAGGTCAGCACACCAAGCTACCCCAATCTGTCAAATTTATTTGAAAGATTTTCAACTTTAATGCAAAACAATAAGGTTCATATTCAATTGTTAAAATTTGATAGTTTTGGATAACTTGCTGGTGTCTGTACATACTTACAACCTTATAATGTATGACATCTGCATGAAGAATGAGAAATTAACGGGATCTGACGCACTCACAGTCGGTTTATTACTTACTAGCGACTTACCCCGGCTTCGTACGGGTGCAATGTATTAATAACACGTATGTAATAAGTACGTAGTATAATATATCTTTTGGAAAGAATTATCTAAATGATAGTGAAAACCGTATCAAAATGTGTTCGAAGAAGGATAGACAGCGGGAAGCGACGAATTTCAAATTTGATTTAACACTAAGGTAAACACATTACAAAGAATAATTTCATTGTAAGAATGTGAGGCGTAAACTCGTAATAAATGAAGACGGTAATAAATTCTATCTTGTACACACATCTTGCATGTAGGGAATATAAATTAAAATGACGATGACATACGTACAAGACGCACTTACACCTCAATGGATCAAAGTTTCGCGTCGTTTATGGGATGGAGTGGCAATGTAGAATCTAAGTGACATTTTGGCACCGAATATGTAACTAAGTACATACGACAACAAGTCAAGTTAAGCATATACCTACAGTTGCAAAAATCACCGCTATTCGTAAGTGGTAGTCACAGGCCCAAAAAGCCTGACAACCAGTTTACCCTCAGGATAGCGGTATTACGTTGGGTTGCGGAGGTCTGCATGATGGCAGTCGCTTCCTGTAATTTTTTTGTTTTATACCTCTAAGGTCGGCTAACCAGTCTAGCTATCTGTGCTATTGACGTGTGATAATTATGTATTGAACATCTTGCATGCCCTACTGTGTATGTATACTCATGTTTGACAAATAAATGTATCTTGTATTGTAGATCCGATTTACCGGAAAATTAGTAAGTACTCTCTGCACCCCCCTTCTAAAAAAACCCGGGGCTGCCGGGGCTTCTAAAAAAACGTATGTACGTACATATACCTACCTAATACGTTTGGCATGAATTATTTATTTTCTACAATCCTATGTTTTATAGACAGTTTAGTTGTCAAGTAAAGCTTTTCCATAGTTTGTTAATTTATTGTACCTATTGCCAATGATATAAGTAGGTACTGTACAGTTTAATCAAGTTCTTCATTTTAATAGGCTCGTGTTCTGGCAATTTGCTAAGGCACAGTGATTGTTTCATCAGCTTTCTCAGTAGCAGTTCGGAGTTTGGATTAAAGGCTAGCCCTATTACGTGGGACCTAAAGATACCGGCGAATTTTGGGTTGGTACACCTATGCTTATTTCTTCGGGTAATACAGGCTTAGTAGAACAAACAAATAAACACATAAAAACGGCTTTAACAATATCGATGAAATATCTAGCTAGATCTCATTTCTGGGAAAAAATGTTTTCTCTGTATTTTGCTTTGTGTTTGACAGAGTAAAAAAACTTAACCCGTCCTAAACGGTGACTAAAAACCGGATAAATTTTCGGATTCAAATTTCAAACATAGCAACACTGTTTTTTTTTTAATTTGTGGCAATTTACTCTAGCAAACATTTATTTCATTTATGGTAAATTCTGAATTCGCACTTGGAAGTTTATTTGCACAATCAACATTTAAAATCTAAGTCATTTGTCGCATGTGGGCGTCGATGACATAAAGGAACCAATGACATTGGGTATGTACATTACTGGACCAGCCGAAAGGTCGTCTTAAAACTCCTTTTATTAATTACTCAGCTCTGAGAAGATTTATCTGGGGGCAACACAATCTTGATATTTTGTTTATATTACGTCTTATTATGACAAAACAGGTTTCACTCTTTTTTTTTTAGGAGATTGCGACAGCTGCTGGCGGCATCGTTTCTGTAACCAGATTCTGCGCTAATCTTCATCAGCTTGAATTTCGCATTCAAGAACACAAAGGTCATTAAAAGTTCACACATTTTTGATTAGTAGCAATAATTTATATTAGATTTATCATTCTACCAGTACCAATAGATGTTAAAAAGAATTCTACTAATTACGCATAGGTAGGTATCTGTTTTCTTTCGTGCTTCCATTAATATTTTTAATGTACAATTTTCCTCGTAGCTTTCTTCAGGTTCCTACCGCTTAACCGCTGGAACCTGTTCGCCGTTCGTCTTCGGTGATTGACGATTAATTATCCGTTTGTAGTACTTTCATAATAATTTATGAAGGTACCAGCAGTTACCGGTTACGGAAACTTGTGTAGGGTTGTCAAAATTATATAAGTATGTATTTTTTTAAACTTAAAACTTTTTAAAACTTTAAAACCCGCAGTTTCACTCGCATCTCTAAGAATTTTTTGAAACAAAAGGTAACCTTTGTCCTTTTCCAAGGTCTAATCTCTGTACCAAGTTACATAAAATCGGTTCAGCGGTTTAGCGTAACGGAAAGACTGGGAAACTTTCGCCTTTATTTATGGATAGGGTTGCCAATACTGTCATAAGCCTTTGTACTGGCTAGTCATGGGTTTAGAGTTCAAGAATGAAAGAATGGGTTTAGTTTTCGCACTAATTGTCACGGTGAAGGAAAACGACCTATGGAAACCTTATGTGATTTTGTCGGCGCTGCGAAGTCCACTAACCCGCACTAGGCCAGTGGTGGATTGACCTGACCCCTCTCATTCTGAGACGAGACCTGTGGCCGTACCACAACGTGTTATTGCGATAGTTTTCCGATGGAAAGAGAGGGATGTCGCTCTATAAATTAGGAACATGGGGATCAATGGATCACGTTTTTTTCTAAAAAATTTTGGGTTGAAATTCTGCTTTATTGACAGAGGTTTTTAATTCATTATATGAAAGCATGTCTAATCTTTAGTATATTTTTATCAAATGCCTGTTTCACAGCTCCGTTTACTTAACAAAATAGTATTTCCTCATACAGTGAATCGATCCATTGTGACCCATGGATGGGTCACATTGAATCAGGGTTTGGGTTACAGTGGATCGAATGGGGTACTATGAATCATAAGCGTTTAGAATTCAATAAAACTTATCATATTAGTCAAACTCTTTTTTTATACAATATTTTATTATTAATTTATACAATTTATTGTGTATTTAATTTAGTTTTTTTTTCTCTCTCTATGTGTAAAGATAATTGTGCATGTCGTGGTCTCTTTTAAGTGAGAATGCATTTAATCTATAACCTTTTTTGTTTTTTGTACATCCAACTAATGTATTTCTTGTTAGAGATCCAAATAAATAAATAAATAAACAAAATATAGTTAGTAAAATATAGTCCTTGCTTTTAGTCAGTTTTAATGCAAAATCACAAAATACTTGTTAAGATTAATCGTACAGAAAAGGACGAGATAAAACGAAATCGTCTACTACTACTAGTTTTACAACATAAAATATACCTTCTTTCTGGTGTCCTCAAACTCCGATTGCTGTGTCTTTTTCCATAAGTCCATATAGCCACTCAATACCTGCCAGTTTACAACATGCCACTTTTGTGGCACCTGGATATTATTGAGCTTCAGGCCCTGACTTGCAAAGTTAACTCTGGACTGGTCCTAAATGCCATAAAGGCTCTCAATGCACTAGGCCGCAGGAACAAATTACAAAATGAGAAGGCCGATGATAAGTCATCGGCCTTCTCATTTGACGATAAGGTTGACTGGATAAATGCAGGAACTTATTTTCCTAATCTTATTTAGCTTTTACAAAACAAAACATGGAAAGCGAAAATCTTATTTTAATATTCAAAACGTGAGGTAAAAACGTGCTAGATGATTCGCCAACTTTTTTATCGATTTTGCTCGATTTAATTGGCTCAAGTTTACGAGTGATCTTCAAATTGCTTAATCGATTTATTTGTTTGTGGTTATTCTAATCGTATTAATCAGATAAGAATGTAGCTTTAGTTTTTTTAGTAGAATTACTTCTATTTCTTATGTATCCGCGAATAAACTTATAAATTAAACGTTTAGTGGATGCAAATCGCCCTTTTAAATAAACCTCATGGTTCGTTCACCAGGGGAGACGACAAGGTTGTCATATCTTTTTTGCCTTCTCTATGGTCCTGGGCCGATAACACACGATTACCCCCGTCCAGGCTGTAAGGGGCTCCCATTAAAGTTGGACTTGAAGTATGATTCCGTTTTCGACAAAAGTTTCGACATTGAAATCACATTCAGGATCGTTTTAAATTTGAACCCTTTGTTTGTGGTCTTAGCTCAAAAAGTCAAAACAATTTAAGTTATAGCAATTTCAAGATGAGAAAATTGCACCATAGAGAAAAAGTTGGTTTGGTTCCAAAAGGATATAAAATTGAATATATAATAACTGTTGCAACACTGATTACGAGATAAATTGGTCAAAAGAATGACGTAGGAGGCGCGGTTATGTATCTACACAATATTATGTGTACGTTTAGACACACTTGTTATGTAATACATAAATTGATTGAACTCGATTTGAGAGATGGCCTCAAACTTTATTATTTTACTTCTAATGTGGAGGGGTCGTGGCTAAATAATACCTAAGCTGATCAATATCAGTATTTTACGCGAAGCGACTGCCATCAACCGCAACCCAATTTTTGGTTAAAACTGATAGGTACCCTGAATATAGACTGGTTATCAGGCTTTTTGGGCTTCTGACTACTACTAATGATTGTCATAGGTGTTCGTATGACACCCGGGACCGACGGCTTTACCTGCTCTCGATGTGTTAAGAATGGTCACCCATCCATAGACTGACCGCGGTTACTGCAGCTTAACCTTGCAGATCGGTTGAACAGCATAGTTATAATTTAGCCACGAGCCAACCACTAAAAATCCAACTGTATTCTGACAGATAAATTCGCCTTTCTTTCTTTCAACATACCGTCACGCCTGTACTCCCTGAAGGGTTAGGCAGAGGAGTAGGTATTAAGTGAGACTACCCACGATTCTCTATGTTTGGGTCCCATGTAAATAAAAACCGTTTCAAATTCAATCTGACAGATTTCGAAAAATGTTATAAAAGTCACCCAACTCTTATAATTATATACCTACATATACAACCTTTTAGGTTGAATGTGTAAATACCGTTTCTGTTCTGTCGTGTCTTGTGTGTGTGCAAGGGTCACTGTAGGACACAAATTCGATTGATCCCAAAATTTATATTTATTAGCGACAATCCTACTGTAAATTCGCAAATTTATGACAATTGGATGTTGTTGAAACAGTTACCTACTTACACTAAACCGGGGCAGCGGTGTTCCCGCTATATACCTACAGGTACAAGCTATCTTTTTTGTTTTTTTTTTTATAGTACGGTCGACAAAAGAGTTAATTATACAGGCAGCTAATTAAACATCTGTGTTTTGTTAAAGATTGTGTAAGTATCACGCAATATGTGTCAAAACGCAGATATTGTAAGCTGCTACACGTCAAATCCTTTGACGGATAATTATTTAAATCACAATCTGTGTAAAGATGCAGGTTTCGTTCGCTACCTGTATACCAATCTCTTTTGTGGACTGTACAGAGGCCAGCACATCAAGCTACCACAATCTGTCAAATTTCTTGAATTGATTTTCAACTTTAACACAAGACAATAAGGTTCATATTCAATTGGGAAAATTTGACAGTTTTGGATAGCTTGATCTGTTGGCGTCTGTACCTATGGATTCGCCACCCGGGGAGGTGGCAGGGTATTTTGGACTCGTACCGACTAAAAACCGCACTTGTCTTCACCTTCCCTAACAGTCATGGCCTTGGGATCCGTTAAATTCACCACGAACATGACAGAGATACAAGTTACCTGCTTGAGTCATTTAAAAAAGTAGGTATTATTTTCAACGTTATTTTATTTGAATAACGTTTACTAACATGGGCCGAAAAGGTGATGATTTAAAAATAAAATAAAAAAACTAAACATTTTATTAGTTTTTTGATCCATGTTAATTAATCTTTCTTCTCATATTTTTTTAAAAAAGTTGCTCCTTCATCTTCGGTATATTTTACCAAGGATGATGCATATTGTTTCAAATTGTTGATCCTTTCCTTCAAGTAAAATAATCTTATAGTTAATGGGGGAAGTTTACACTCAACTTGCATTGCATTGATTGGAGTACTATTAAATGCTTGGTAATGAGTCTCAAACTTTTATTTTGTATTTTATCAATAATATCTACTATCCTATCACCAGCAAAACAAAGACAATCCTGATACGGAACACAATTTGGTAGTAGAATTGGGGGATTCCACCGCACCACCAGACAATGGTCCCAGGAGGCGGCGCCCTTGTGGTGAACACGGCCATCAATGAGTATGCGAGGAGAGGCCTCGCCAATTGAAGGGGTCCAACAACTACTGGACCACAGCAGTGTAGGGCATAGTTAACTATAATTTTGTAATCTGGTTACTAATTACGATTAAAAGTAGTTAACTACATGTAGTTACGATTAAAAGTAGTTAACTACATGTAGTTATGATTACATGTAACTTAACTACAGTAATCAAACTACATAAAGTAGTTGTTAATTTGATTGCTGCAATCTAGTAGTTATAATTACTGATTATTATTTAATTATTTTTTTTGCAATTAAATAAACATGTAATGTGAAGTAATACTATATGTTTTGGAATATGGCTGCATAAAAAAAAAACAGTTGATTGCACATACCTATGTTTATTTTTATGAATAATGAAATGCAAGGATTAAAGTCGTAGATATTATGTACTAATACTCGTACTTATCAGTTCTTAATTACTTTTTATTGACATGTAATAAAAAAAACTCAGCAAACATCAACTTGATTCAAATTATTTGCTAATCAAATAAATAACCAAAAAAGGTTGATTGGGTTATTCATTTAAATTAGCTTTTAGTACTACACGTTTTTCAAACATTTCATTCGATAGCCTGTGGGATTTGGGATGGTTTATCATAGTTGCGTATGAAAACAGTCTTTCCACTGGAGCCGAAGAAGGTAATGGAGTATTGTATTTTATGAATACTTTTTTCACTTCTGGATATCTATGAAGACAATTTAGTTCTCGATCCATATCTGATAAATAACAAGAAACAATCAGATCTGCTTTTGACCTCAATGCGATGCGCTAACTACCTACCAAACAACAAGACGAAACACGCGCGATAGTCGTTTTGTACTTACATGAACGCCTATTGCGCGTGTTGGCTTGTTTAATGACCCAACATCATTTTAAATCTGTAGTTATAAAAAGTAATCAAGTAATCGTGATTGCAACTACAATTAGTAGTTAGTAGTCAAAATTTTTAACTACATTTTTCGATTTTTTTATGTAGTTTGTAGTTATGATTACTTCTTACTTTATGTAGTCGTAGTTAGTAATCAGTAGTTAGATTACATTTTGCCCAATACTGGACCACAGCCTGTCATGGTCGTGGCGAATTTCGAGGATCCCATTACCATGACTATTGGAGCTGGTAAAGGCAAGTGCGGTTTTTAGTCGGTATGAATCCGACATACCCTGCATAAAAAAAGAAAGTCATACTGTACTATAATATTAATTGCCTCATTAGCATAGTGGTCGTAAGCGCGACTGCTACGCTCGAGATCCTGGTTTCGATTTCCGGATCTGGGTTTTTCTATACGACTCTAAGTAGCAGCTTGGAGTTTGGACATAAAAATACCGACGAATTGTGGTTGTACGTTAGTCATCTGCCCAACCCTTCTCGGAATACAAGCGTGACGCTGTGTTTATGTATAACTTATATGATTATTGTATAAATTGACACCTCGAAGCTCAAAAATTGTAAATGATGTTAGTTATACCTTTTGAACTCAAAGATCATAAAAAAAAAACACTTTTAATAAAAGAACCGTAAAATCAAATTCTGGGAACAAAACATTGAGGAGTGTTACATGCGAGACTCGAATGAACTTTCTATGGACTTAATTTTGTGAGGAGAAACTTGAAACATACCTACCTCCTCATTATCAGCCTATATTGTTCCATTGTTGGACGATGGTGCCTGCTGGTGAACGTCACAGACTCACAGAGCTCGATCTTCAGGTTCGGCGGTTATCTTTATGATATCGCGTTTCGGTATCGTTTACATCATCCAATGTCACGGGTAGACTAAAAAAATTGGCGTCTTGATAACAATTAAAAATGTTGCTAACATACCAACATATATTTTTATTATTTAAGTACTTATTAAGAAAAAGTAGTTACTTCCTTGAAAAAGTAGTTCTATTTCAGTGGCTAATATTCGTTCATAAAATGTCGAATAGAACAGGTTATTGATTATAAAAATTATTCTGTTGTTGATTGTTATTCTATGAAATGAATATAATATTTGTTTGTCCTCGAAAACTGCCGGCGACGTCAGCAAACCCGGAATTGAATTTGGAATTAGAATTGATATTCGCTCAACGCTATTTATCGTCTTTAATATTAGAAATGTTAGTTTATTATAATCTAAAACATTTTAATAATATGTTTTATTATGATATACTTAAACTTTCGGGAAAAATATATAAATGATAGTGAAAACCGTATAAAAATCCGTTATGTGGCTTAAAAAGAGAAAGCTCATGACAGACGGGAACAGCGCCTTGTTTTGTACTATTGACCTAACTTACCTATGACCTCTTTGTTCAAAGTTCTTTAAACTTACTTTTTAATGCCAAATGTAAAATGTGTGTAAAAAGGCCGAAAAGGTGAATTTGTAAAATAAAACTGTTTTTTGCTCCATGTTATATGGAATAGGTTATTAATCTTTCTTCTCATTATTTTTTAAAAACGTTGCCCCAAAGAGATTTCAAACATCCTGATCCTGAACATGAATTTGTAGGTCATACCTTCTTCCTTTCTCCGAGCTTTTTTCCCAACTAATTTGGGGTCGGGTTCCAGTCTAACCAGAATATTAGTAAACTTTATTGCGTATGTGTTAGAAATTAAGATAGTGGGAGTCGAGCGGCAACACTGTTCTTAATACAAAATTGCAGCGAGGGCCTTTCCAACCTTATTTATCTATTCCGTGTGATTCACGGACATGACTACACGACGGGCAGTCGTCATGGCGCAGCTGTACCTATCGGCAATCGGATCTTTACTTTTTTCCTTGACCACTCCGGAAGAAGTCAATAAACTCTGCTTAATTCTACTAGGTAGGTACCACGTGAAATAAACTGGAATTTTCGTTTTTTATAACGATTAATCAGCCGTTACGCTTCGCTGTACCTAGCTGGTGGTACCGTATGTTCAGACAGCAGGTCAAACTATCCAAAACTGTCAAATTTTCCCAATTGAACATGAACCTTATCATTTTGTGTTAAAGTTGAAAATCAATCTAAGAAATTTGACAGTGGTAGCTTGATGTGCTAGCCTCTGTACCTAACTGTCAACAAATAAAAATGATGGAAATTGATGTTGAGTAATGTGCGATGTATCCTACTTAAATCTATCTAACAGTACATGTCATCTACCTGCTAATGAAGCTTCTGACACTACGCATCAAACACCTTCCGATGAGCGATGTATCTACCTATGTATTATACTAAAACTTCCTTATACCATGTAACTCTTTATGACTCGCTTGAAGAGTATACAGTATTACCGACAATATCACTTACAATAACTGAGCCCCACCAGCCAAGTGTTATTGTTTATACGTTATCCTTATCGTTATCCTCCCCTTTACAAAAGTCAGTTACACAGTGTTGCCATTTAAAATGTTAGAATCAACCATTCAAATCTTAAAATACCCTATAGTATGTAAACGTCAGACCTACTAACTCGAGGCCTACGACTTGGCAGTCCAAAGGTTAAATCACTGATGTCATAAACAAAGAAAATGACAAATATTATACGCTTGCGTCCATCGCCAGTAAGTTGAGCCACCCACGTCTCTGGTTCGTGAATGGCTCGATTTGGGACTCGCAACTTTCTCATAATCACTGAAATATAAGAGTGACCTTTCCAAAGGACTGGATATCCTTCAATGTAGGCAAGCTAATACACTTTTGGATGTCTTGGAAGTCAGAATACTTATTAGGGCCAAAGCCGGCCAAATCGTTGTTGGAACTTTTGCGACGTCACGGTATCTAATGAATGCGCAGAAGCAATGGGTAGAGGTATTTTCCCGAACGTGGGCGCGATAGAAATATAACTACGCAAGATAGGTACCTATACCTACTACCGTGACAAAGGTGTGTCTTTAAAAGCAAAACAAATGTTTCTAGAATATGCTACATTATGTAGTATTTTTTAAATATAATAAACAATACTAAGGATATAAATTATAGAGTAAGAAAAATTCGATCTCGGGCAGGTATTTTGCGTTCCTTGGACGCTTGAGCCAACTAAGCTACCGAGAACACTGCCTATGATGTCGAAATTTCTCTTCCTCAGTTTCTTAGTTGGCCAAAGCGTCCGATGTAGGTACTTCTCTAAAACTTATATTCTTAGGTATTGTGTTGTGCTATATAACCCCGATTACCATTATACATAGATTATAAGAGCTAGAGGGAGAAGAATGAGAATGTTTATAAATTATTATAATTATGTTGTTCTCCGCGAGGAAACGTTGTGTTGGCAGTGGGGGGACTTTGAGCCATAAACACTGCCAACCTAACTATACCTCTTTCGTTTTACAGGGTCGGTAACGCGCAAGTGATACCCCTGGTGAAACAAGCGTCTATTGGCTACGGTATCCGCTTATCATCAGGTGGGCCGTATGCTTGTTTGCCACCTTAGTTCTATAAAAAAAAAACTGAGTAGCCGCGATGGCGATTATTAGATCAGGCCAAACAGTGTAGTATAGTCGTGCTATACATGTAACTAAGTAGGTATAAAGGTACATAATTCTACATGTTACCGATTGCTCTACGAGATTATAATTTATTGTGGGCTACCGGACAACATTGTTATAAAATATAACCTCTATATGACTTCTTGGTCTTGAACTTTGTCATGTCTTACATGTAGTAAAAATAAAACGTCCTATCATAAAATTGGAAGCTAACCTTTGTGTGTGTTTCCACAAATTTTAAATATTGTAAACTAAACGTAAATTAATCGTAGGAGGTCGTCATAATTTGCAATCATGGACACGAGATGCGAAGTTTAGTTAACTTTATGTTTCTTGTGTAATCGGCCTCTTCTGACAAATTTTTAATGGTTTGAATTTTTGTTTTCGTGTACTTAATTTATTTATTTATTTATTTTTACTTTAATTAAAACGGCCGGTGGCCAATTACATTAATTAAAGACATAGCATTCATACACTGCACTCACAATACTCCAAGCATACTGACAAAAATGTCTTCCATTCATCCGCAAACACATCACATTCAGGCTTGGCCTCCAGGAGAAGGAACACTATGACTATGGTTACCATATGACAGGCATTTGCCGAATTTGACCGGAATTTTACGTTGTACCTATGCATGGGTGCGGCCGGCGCTAAGCTGAGACTTTATTGAATTTCGCATGTCTCGCTGGAATTTAAATACTCTATACATAATTGTATAAAGTAATTCAGTTTTGTCCACACAACAAAGCTGCGTATTATACCTAGCTAACTTCTAGAAGACATCCTACGTAGGTGTTAAAGCATAAGGTATATTGTAAGTAAGTACTTTAATAGATATAAGTACTGATAGCTAATAAATATTGACACTGAGTGCATCTCTCAATTATCCTTATAAGTATTTAAAAGCGTGGTGACCACACATATTACGTACCTTTGTGTTATTCCGGCCTTTATTTATATGCAGGTAAAGTCGGCATTATCGTCATCAACCGATTTCACTGCAGCTATCTCTAACAAGATTTTAAACAATACTGGTTACAATACTGGTAACATTAGTTATTTTGAAACGTTAGTAACGTCTCAGGAAAATTATATTTATGGAATACACGAATCTACAGATATTCGAAGATTTGCCATACAAAAAAAAATACCAGAGATGGTAGCATTTCAACCTATAGGTACTAGTTGCCCCCCGCAGTGGCCTCCGCTTTTCTTCTTTTTTGCTCGACTCCTATTGGTTGGCTTAATGTTATATAGCCTATAACCTTCCTCGATAAATGGACTATCCAACACATAAATATATTTTCAATTTTAACCAGTAGTTCTTGAGATTAGCGCGTTCAACCAAACAAACATATTCTTCAGCTTTATAATATTAAGTAGTATAGATTGTTGAAATAAAACTACTTTTTACGGATTTTATCGCGTATATTGATATTATTAATCCCGACGTTTCGGACCCTTTACAGCGTCCATGGTCACGGGTAGACCATGGACGCTGTAAAGGGTACCCCAAGAAGTCCCCCCACTGCTAACACAACGTTTCCTCGTGAAGCACTGGCAACCTTGCTCACCGTAAGAAACAGCTCAAAGCAGTGTTATTTTATTTTCGATGTTCTGCAAGGCGGAGGTACTTCTCCAGTCGGGCAGCTCCAATTTGAGTGGAATTAGTCCCAATATGCCCTGCCTCTCTTATATGCTTTCTAGCAGGCATGCAGAGGCGTCTCTAGAGTTTAGCCCATGTAGCGTCCGAGTGCAATAATTACCCTAGAGCCTTCTAGTAAGCGCGCGGTCAAAATGGAATGGTACAAATAACAGCACATTAACACATACTCAAATTTCCCCAATGGATAATTATTATACAGAAATTTGACAATTTTGGATGCCATGATGTGGTTGTTGACTGTATTAGAATTCCGCAGCACTGTTGCCCTCGGCGCACCCTTGGACCGCTGCACCCGTGTTCATGGCACACCCTGCACCATAGATAAGGCCGCCTCTGCAGGCATGAAGCAAGACTAGGGATTTGTCTTAATAGGCGTTGCATAGGGGTGTTCTGGGGTGGTCTATTAAGAGGACACAGTGCCCCCCTCCTTGTGCTGATCGTAGCCAACGGGGTGGTTTTAGTGGGTAAGAATCCCACACTCCCCGATCTAACCCCCGTAGACCGGTATCCTTTTGAAGGTTTCCCCTCGTTAACAAAAAATAGGGCCCAAATGTATTCAAGTCATTTCAAAATAGATCTACATTCGAGTTATTCGATTAGGCCTGAATGGCTTCTACTTTTTGTAAAGTTATATTACGTAAAAAAATATACCTACTCATGTGGGATTTGCACGAGGAACTGCTATAATTACCAGTAGATACCCAATAATTAAAGTCTTTACGTAAAACATAATTTGTGTGATGGGCTTTTTTTAGGCTTTTGTTGAGGTGGGCATTGCTAACTGTATTAGATCAATATTAAAATTAGGCAGGCACCCAGATTGTTTCAGGTTATAAGTAAGATGGATATATCAAAAGTTCCTTATAAAAAAAAGAAAGAAAAAAATGATGGATTTTTTTGGATTGCCGAAAATTCTCATAATCGTCTGCCATCAAAAATCATAATAGTTTTATTTTCATATAAACCATATACAGTCACTTATGAAATGTCGAGTCTAGGTCCAAATTAGTCGTTTCCTATGGAAAAGAACCGGCAAGAAATTCCATGGTTACTCTTTTAAAATTAATCCTTTGTGTCAAATGTACGGACATTTGGTGTGGACCACTTTAGGTCCTCAAACGTGCACGTTTGAGGACCTAAAGTGGTCCACTGATGGCGCAATTATCTTGGGCACTTGCTGAGCTCAAGACCTCAAGTAATATAAATAATTTATTTATCATTGACGACTCAATTTTATTGATATCAATTACCATGTACGACATGGCTAAGATTAGGCTAGCTACTTGAAGTTTGAGTAGCGAGCCTAATCTTTTCTCAAAGGCCGGCAACGCACTTGCAACCCTTCTGGTATTGTGGGCGTCAATGGGTGGTGGTGATCACTTACCATCAGGTGACTAAAACCACTTACCTGCCCTTGCCTTATAGTTACAGCCATAAGATCTGTGACTTTCACAAAGACCAAGGCCATGGTGTGGTCCAGCGTCCGGCTAGACCCCTTTAAGCGGCGATATTCGTAGTAAGATTATATAGCTTTCTTATAGTACCTACGTAAAAAACTCATGGATAATCCGCCAAGGAGGGAGACGGCAAAGTATGTTGGACTCATACCGACTAAAAACCGTGCTTACCTTCAGTAAGCGTAAGTTACCTTTACCCTGTAGTCATGGCCATGGGATCCGCGAAATTCGCCTCCACCATGACAAAGATTATATATTATACATAACAGTATATTTTCATCTATTTCAGAATTACCCGGGGCGGCTAGAGGCACAAGACAGCACCTCACTTCTCCAGAAGTACAACCAGGGTCTGCCAGTCAGCTATCGCGTCTACTTCCCTGTGACGTCACCCCTGCCGAAGCTCACTGCTCTAACAGTGAACGATGAGATCCTTTGCTATGGGCCTGGAGGTAAAATTATTGTTTAATATTCTCCTTCATAAAGCAGTGATAGTATTGTTAGCCAAACGAGCCTAGAAAGGAGGTTAAAGCTGCACTTGCGTTAGTAAGAGTTCAAATCCAAGGCACGTGATTCAACGTTGCAACGTTTCGATAGTGGAAGTAATTCCACTCAAATCGGATCTGCCCGACTGGGGAAGTACATCCGCGTTGCAGAAAATCGAAGTAAAATAACACTGCTTTGAGTTGTGTTTCTTATGGTGAGCAAGGTTGCCAGTGCTCCACGAGGAAACGTTGTATTGGCAGTGGAGGGACTTTGACCCTTATACTGCCAAACCAACTATTCTTCTTTCGTTTTACAGGGTCGGCAACGCGCAAGTGGTACCCCTGGTATTATAAGCGTCTATAGGCTACGGTAACCGCTTACCATCAGGTGGACCGTACTTTCACACATTGGGTTAAAACCCAATCCAACACGGAATAACTTACACTAAGTACATACGGAGCGTCTCTCGCCCCCTCTACTTCCTAAGGTTTGTTATCGGGGCAGAAGGCATGTCTGTCGTATTCAGACACGAATCTTAGTGAAAACTTATGCTCAGCTATTAATGTGAAAATTCAGTTCAAATCTACATCTACACTACTAATAAAAGAGGAAAGATTTGTATTTTTGTGTGTATGTTTGTCTACACTACTATTATAAAGAGGAAAGATTTGTATTTTTGTGTGTATGTTTGTCTACACTACTATTATGAAGAGGAAAGATTTGTATTTTTGTGTGTATGTTTGTAATGAATAAACTCAAAAACTACTGTGCCGATTTCAAAAATTCTTTCACCATTGGAAAGCTACATTCACCCTGAGTAACATAGGCTATATTTATCATCCGTGCGAAGCCGGGACGGGCCGCTAGTTTAATATAAAAAGGTAGGTGATCATGGAAACAAGGAAATAAATATAAGTCTTTTTTTTAAAGTACCTACGGGAATTCCTCAAGGGTCCTCTGGACTCCTGGGGAGATCCGTGGTTATCAACATACAAATACATACATACACTCACGCCTTTTCCTCATGGGCCCCGTGGGTGTGAGGCGTGAAAAAGACGTGAGTGTATGCGTGAGTAAGGCAGAAACTAAAGAGCGCCACTTGCTACGATTCTTGCATAGATACTTCTTTCGCTTCGTCCACATTCATACAAGGTTACCACTGCGGCTAACTATACTAGTACACGTACCTACATTATTTACAGTTACAGCACAGGACAGAAGACAGTACAGTGTACTTAGCTATCGCGCAATTTCACTAATGTTTTCCTTGAGTTTTTGGAACGAAGTTCCTTATCGCGCGTTGTGAAAGGGGGCTAGACTGAAAAAAATCTTACGAAAAGTTGTCACGACACTTTTTGCTTGTCAACAATATTTGAATTCCGAATTATTGAGTGAATGACAATATTTGAATTTCGCGCGTTGTGAATTGTTGAGTGTATACAGGTTTTTTTATTTTTAATTATTAAATTTTAATGAAAGGAACTTCGTTCCATCCAGGTGTCCCTTGACACCTCTCAAGTTTTTTTTAATGAAAGTATTGGAAACACTTTTGCTCAAAACTGTTGCTCAAAAATGTGGTAAAACCCACAGTCAACATGATTGTGGGTTTTACCACATTTTTGAGCAACCTAAAAAGTTTCTGCTATGATCCATTTGATTGTGTCGCGATTTTCTCAAATCGAACATCACGGTTAAAAGACGCTCAGTACAATAAATTATAGTACTTAAATGTACAGACGCCAGCAGGTCAAGGAATCCAAAACTGTCAAATTTTCCCAATTGAATATGAACCTTATTATTTTGAATTAAAGTTGAAAATCATTCAAAGAATTTGACAGTTTGTGGTAGCTTGATGTGCTGGCCTCTGTACCTATTGGTTTCTGACACTTATACGAATATTAAATAATGAAATAAAAGTTCGTAAGTTTTTACGGATTTATCGCCGATATATATTAATCCAGAGTAGATAAACGCTGTAAGTATGACGCAATTAAACCCGTAAAAAGTAGTTTTATTTCAATGTGCAGGTACCTTAATAACTAATATAAAATTAAAATTTAATAACACAGTAAAGTTTTCCAATGAAATAAAATTGCCCTGTACTGTACTGTACAATAGTCATAAGGCTGATCAATGTGTACTTACTTACTTCCAGACATACCTAGACCCAACTCGTACGTGTCAACGTTCAGTCTTCAGCACACCTCGTTTCTCCAAAGTGGCACTCGACCGGTGTTCAACCATAACTTCAGGCCGCAGGCGAGGCCACAGCCGCAGCCGCAGTACAAGCCAGACCCTGTGCTGGACTTGATAGAAAACTATGCAGGAAACGACGGAGATACCCAAATCTTTACGTTCAATAATATTGAACCCACTTGGAGCTCTGGTAAGGAATTTATTAGTTTTTATTAGAAAGAAAGAATAAGGCTAGTTGTTAACTGCAAATAAACACAAATCGTTTTGTATAACAAAATAATTCCCAATCCTAAGCAAAAATACTTATTGCATAGCAAAATAGTCACCACAAAATATTGTTCTAATATACACTATCTTGGTCTCAAAACATTCAGATTTGGTTCTGGCGATGTGTGGTCACAGTTCTAACCTAACCTAACCGATATATCTGTATTTTGCTGCTCAATCAGTAATTTTTTCGCTCAATCAGTATTTTTGATGCGCGGTTTATTATATTCCAAAGAATTTTTCTTATCAAGAAATTTGCATATCGGAGGTCTGCTGAAAGAGATTTCTTTGGAAATAATAGCCTTTGTATTAATAAATAGTCCTAAGCTATTTTCTACTTTCTTGTTTCTGAGTGAGTACATAAATAAATAAATCCTTATTTAATACTTACCTACTGTTGATCCTCATAATAAACATTCGCGTCCTAAAATATTGCAATAGTTTTTATACTTTCGGTAGCCTAAAAAGCAGTGATGGCCTATATTGGACTGCCAAGTCAAAGGTCTTAGGTCGACTTTGACCAAATCCACGCACCTCATGACTTTTCGAATTGCGTATTTATAAATGATCACGGTGAAATCTTTTCTCGACGGTGTGTGAAGTCTGCCAAGCCGCACTAGGCCAGCGTGGTAGACTATAGCCTAATCCCAATCCCTCTCAATCTGAGAGGAGACCCGTACCCAGTAGTGCGACAGTAAATGGGTTGATGATGGTTTAGGTAGCCTATATACTTCCTAAGGATGTAATCTGTCCCCTTGCCATTTTTTATCGATATCTGAGCAGTTTAAATAAAATAAATAAATATTATATATAATAAATATATATTATATAACATAAATACTTTCACATTTATAATATTAATATGGATGTGAAAAACTCTAGACTATCAAACTTGAAACAGTAAAGCAGAAAAAATTACATAATATTGTTCTAAGTTCTGCTTTAGTCTTCTAAAATAAACTTTACTATCAGAAACAAACCTCTCAAAGTTAAGCAAAGCTTCCAAATAATAAAAACCCTTCGTCTTTACAGGTAATTCTCCATTCTACGTAATAAACAACTCCCGGCCAACCACGCAGTCACCGCAACTGGTGTATCAGCCTCCAACGCAGCAAGTCTTCCAGCAACCGAACCGTCCAGTTTACGACCAGAATCAATACGATCAGAACAACCAGAATAGACCTTACGATAGGCCCAGTAGACCGGTCTATGAACAGGCCACGAAGAGACCCGTTTACCAACCACCTGTGGAGCGGCCTAGTCGACCGATACCAGAGGACAATTATTATCAGACTGAACGTACGACTGTTCCTCCCAGACCTGTGATTACAGTCAGGTAAGGTTCATTCAGATACGAGTTTGAGGTGACCTCTCGTTGCACGGAAAGCGTATATAAAGCGAGGTCAGCTATACTGGTCATGTTTGTATGTACGCTTTTGTATGAAGGATACTGGTGGTCTGATTGGTAGTAGTAACCCCAGACTATAGACGCCAGCGACACCAGTGGTCGCTCACGCGTTCTCATTTCGAGACCTCAGTTGTTAAGCCTCATTTGCTTAGTAATTTGTAATTTGGCTGTTAAGGGACTGTGAAACTTGGAACAGTGAGGCAGAATTACATATTGTTCTAAGCTCTGCTTTTAAGTAGTCTGTCTTTTAGAAGAAACTTTGCTATCAGAAACAAACCTCTCAATTTGCCTAGTAATTTTATTGCATCACTCTTCAAACCGGTACAGCAATGCACAGCAGTATAATAATGTGAGCAGCCCCGCTCCATCCCCTGGTAACCTGAAACTCGAAAGTCACGTGTATTTATTTTTTTGGTAGAGAAATCGCACCTTCATCGAAAAACTAAATAGATATCTCACTACACTTACTCTCACCCCTTGGAGAATCCCTTATTGCTTAGAAACAGAATGTGGCCATTCTAATCCCGAAAAACTTAGACGCAGTTCTACAACTTGAATATAAAGAACTTTGAAGTATTTAAACCTCTTTTATCCGTAGACCAGATAATCGTCAGCCAGACCCTCCGCCGTCGACGTCAACTGAATGTGGAATAGTAGCTGGCGGGAACGAGAGGATTCCGTTGATCTACAACGGGAATTCCTACGCAAGAGGGGACTTACCCTGGCTAGTGGCGATCTATAAAAGTGAAGGGGGCACTCTTAGCTTTATTTGCGGTGGGACGCTTGTGTCTAATCGGCATGTTGTCACTGGTGAGTACCTAGTAAACAAAAACACTTAAACATGTATACTTAATTTTTTTTTATAGTAATTCCAGTCCAATTGGAGTTGCCCGGTTGGGGAAGTACCTCCGCCTTGCAGAAAATCGACGTGAAATAACACTCTTTGAGCGGTGTTATGTCAAGATATCCATAACTTTCACATTTTCCGAATTGAAAGTGAACCTTAAATAGTTTTATTAAAGTTGAAAATCTATCAAAGAAATTTGACAGATTGTGGTAGCTTGATGGGCTGGCCTCTGTATGTGATTTGCATGTTTTATTACAGTGACCTTCAGGACCCTAAACTATTGTTTAGTATAAAAAATAAGTCTATGTTATCAAATTAAACTTTAACGCCTTTAGCACACTGACGCGTATCGCAATGAAACAATTGCGAAATGCGGTTCACAAAAGAGACAAACATATAAAATTACTGAAGTTAAAGTGAGAAAAAATATGCAGTCTAACTATTTTCGCAATTCGCGGCTTCGGTGTGCTAAAGGCATAAATCCACACACGAAATTTCTAAACACATTGTTGACTCGCTTGAAAGTTTAAAAAACGTTTAAAACTCAGTAGTACTGATGTGACCACCTCCAAATGTGCAGAAAAACTAATCGTATATATACCATTCCACAGCTGCTCACTGTATGCAGCGTCGAAGTGAGCTGACTGCCATCAAGGATTTCGTGGTGAAGGTCGGACTACACCACCTGAACGACTGGAGTGATGACGTAATCACCAGGACTGTTATATCTGCGGCTATACACGAGTCTTACAATTCTTCAACGCTTGAAAGTGAGTATTGCTATTTTTTTATGTAGCCCCCTTTGTGTCCCACTGTAGGGCAAAGGCCTCGCTTATCTTAGTCCAGGACTCTCTGCTTAGCTGCTTCATACAACATTAGCAAAAGCATCGAGGTCATCCGGCCAACGTCTCCTCGGCCGACCTCACCTATCAATAGTATTGCAAGGAACCCACTCTATAGCTACCCTCACCCACCTGTACGGTTGCATGCGACAGACGTGGACAGCACAGTATTATTATTAGTAGTATTGCCCTATAGAGAAAAAACTATAATACACACTAACGTTTTATAAATGGAAAAGTAGTCTGTCCTTAACTGCTTAACCAATTTTGACGAATTTTAATTTTATATGGACTTTGGAGAAGGACCCCTATGGCCTTTTCCAAGGTCCAATCTATGTCTAGATATTTTTTCATTAATTAGTAAGGATTTTGGAAACTTTTAGCCTCAAGAAGTCTTTTGGAATGCGAGTGTAACGCGAGCAAATGATAGTTATAATGAGCACTCATATTGATATCACATCAATTTGCAATCTAACGTTCGAATCGACGAACAAACTAAAAAAAATATAAAAGACAAGTCGTGAGCTTTTCGACAAGTAATTCCCACTTGTATTGAACCCCTGAAAATAGAATCTACTGCAACAGAGTTCTCAGTTTTATAAATTTCCTCATTTCAGACGACATCTTGGTATTCACTTTTAACAAGCGCGTTGAATTCACCACTTACATTCGGCCAGCTTGTTTGTGGAATGGCAACACTGACCTCTCGCGCATCGTTGGAGCCTCTGGAGTTGTAAGTAGTTTTACTAAAACAGATGAACAGTAAATATTGGATTGCCTCAGAAGTCTTGCTGTACTAGTGGCAGCTGACCTGGGTTTCAATATATTTTTTTCTGCTAGTAACTTTGTCGGAAGCAGTTACGATTTGCTACTGGCAATGACAACAGTGTTGTACTATTCATCAATGCTCCCTTTATTATTATAACATTAATAAAGGAACAAGGCAAAGACCTTAAACTCGAAAAGGGCTACACCATAAATTTTGTCGAGTTATATGAACATGGAAGAAGAGTGAACCTATGGAATAGCTGTGGTTGTTTTCGATTTCAGTTTTGGTCCCAATCTCAAAGTAAAAGTTGTTCATAATGGAGTACAATGACCCCTTTTCAGGTAACAGCGGCCAGCACATCAAGCTACCACAATCTGTCAAATTTCTTTGATTGATTTTCAACTTTAATACAAAATGATAAGGTTCGTATTGTATTGGGGAAATTTGACAGTTTTGGATAGCTTGACCAGCTCGTGTCTATACCTTAAAACTAAGGTTGTATCGGATAGGCGCATAGTTTTCAATCAGTTTGATATTTCAGGTGGCGGGCTGGGGCGACCAGGGCACGGGTGGGGTCGGGCGGCAGGGCGAGCCGCACATGGTGCGCGTGCCCATCGTCAGCACAGCCGTCTGCCGCGCCAGCAAGCCCTCCTTCCACCAGCTGACCTCACAACGGACGTTATGCGCAGGTAATGATTAAAAACAATTGATAAAATATTATTAATATTCAGCCAAAGGACGTCCACAGCTGAACAAAGGCCTCCCCCAAAAAGGACCAATTATATACCACCTGTATCCAACGACTCCTAAAGAACTTAACCAGGTCGTCTGACCATCTCGTTGGATTATGTCCTATGGTACGTATTTCGGTGTGTTTTCCACTCGATAACCTTTTTGCTCGAGCCGCATATGAGTTCGTGAGCTGTATGTACACAAAATCATAGGAAGCATCTCTAACTACGATCTACGATCCCGTATTTCAGTATACAGCGCCATATAATAAATAGAGCACCGTACAATATATAGATAGCCCTGATGAATAATAGGAGCGTTCTATTTTGCAGGAGACCGCAATGGCTCTGGCCCATGCAAAGGAGACTCCGGAGGTGGTCTATACTTACTAGAAGGCGGCAAGTGGAGGATTCGCGGCGTAGTTTCCGTGTCCCTCCGCGCCGAGAACGGAGACAATACCTGCAACCTCAACGAGTACATCATCTTCACAGATACTGCGCAGTACCTCACGTGGATCAGAGGCGTCATATCAGAGAATTATTATGATTAAGATTCGCTTCTATTTAAGACTGGCACAGCGGAAAATGGCCCCACTATGGATTCCATTTTCAAAATTGAGAGAACAGTCATGTTTCGTCTTGATGAAAGGCTCATTTTAGGTATCTATAGAGGGCAAAAGAAAATCGAAGTGAAATAACACTAGGTACTTTGAGCTGTGTTGTGTTTCTTACGGTTAGCAAAGTTGCCAGTGCTCCAGGAAAGCTCGAGGAAGGCTGACTGTACTTTGTTAATTCTTGGCTCACCAACTATTGTAATCACAATAATGTTTCTCATAAAATCATAAGGTCTCTGAAAGTGTTATTCAATTGCACGAGTGATTCAATTGTTTGTAGGTAGTTTGATTATTTTACGAAACAACTTACTCAACTGTGCACCGAAACAATAAAAAAAAATCTACATAACAAAATGGGCTAAGTAGGTAGTCTTTATGTGCATGATTAACCTACTTAGTCATTAAAAATAGTGAATATCTAGATAATAATAGTACTTAATAATTATAGTCTATAGTGAGTAGTCAAAAGATACAAAACAAAATGAGAAAATCCGCATTTTTATTTAATTTCTCTTGTTATTGTAACAAGTAGTCACAACACATTTTTCTTTATTTAATACTCAAGTAGTTTTTAACGACCTACAGCCAATACAATAGACATTATTATAGCATATTGAGATGAAGTATATTGTATCCAACAACGCATTTCTACTCTTTATTGCATTTTGTTTATTGTTAGAAAAATATGTTTATCTTAGAAAATAAGCTCATTAAAATAACTGACTAGCCAATAAATAAATTATAAATATTTACTTACATATTGTTGTTTTTTTATTTAATTAAACCACACTTAGTGAACTAAACTTTTTTTATCTTTTTGTATATTTTTGGCATTTTCCATGCTAAGATTTTAAAGTTATTTAGAAAAGGAAAAATACAACCAGAAGACGCAGGTTCGAATCCTGCCCGCGGTCGTATTTTTCCTTTTCTAAATAACTTTAAACTTTTTTTTTTAATTATAATGGACTACGGATATTCATAGTCCGCCAATATCTACTGGTGCTTCCGTATCATGCGTCTATGATATAATCTATCTAGAGACAATCCATGTTCTCTGCTGAACCAGTTAACTTGAATAGGATGACAAAGCTATAGGCCATTGGGGCAATTCCGGCGGATCTAAAAGGTCTCCGAAACGGTTAAACGGTGTGCTTGAAACCCTACGTGCTTGATCAAATCTTGTGATTAGGGGTTAAAGCGGGTTAAAGCGTCATTCAAACGGTACTGAACAGTTTGTATTGGTACGCTGTGACATACGCAACCGCACCGTTACTAAATCAAGTTCAAAACTGAAGCCAGTATTATATATTAATCTATGACCGAAGCGTTTGTTCAAACGGATTGTGGAGACGATCAAACGTACACCTACCGTCGAACACATCGAGAATATAATTAATATACATTTTCATAAAACAATTAAAATTTTTAGATTGAATTACATTCGAACACGTACATTTTTGAAAACCTATCAAAACGACGTAAACAAAAGATGTACCTACCGCTAAAAGAGGGGATCAAATAAGTTGAAGTCAAAGCAAAATCTACATGTTGAATCAAACCGTTTTACCGTATCGGGGCCCTTAATGTTGTCAGCGTATTATTGTAATCAACCGAATGCTTTCGAACTAAACGTAAAAAACGAATAATTTAATCAATCAAATAAACCATTTGACATTGTTTTGTGAGGTTTTTGTAACTGTCAATGTCAACTGTCAGTCTGTCACCATGTTTTATTGTTTTCTTTTCTTCTTCACTCGGCGTCCGGCGAATGGCGATTCGCGCTCTATTGCCGCAGAAATGCCAATTTATTAGATTTAACATATAGCGTCTAGCTTTAGTAAAACTATACAAAATGACTTGGAATAAATTGTTATGCAATTTTCGGGAGTTACAATTGATGGGTACATTATCTGGCGGTCAAAGCTTCAGGTATGATTGTTTTTGTTTATTAGTTGCGAAGTAATTTCCGTTCCAGGTTCCTTCTCCAGTCTTTTGGGAACAACTCTTTAAATATAATTATATCGACTATATTCTTTCTTGGTAGAAACCCATAGGTCATTAATCCTACCTCTTAAATCCTTCTTGTCTCGTTATGACCCTCCCTGGACTTGTATACATGATCATTGGTCTTTCATAAAAAATATACAGAGCAAACACTTAGCTTCCTACTTATCTTCACATATTTGTTACATTTAACAGGAAATATGGATCAAAAAAGTATTTATTCTGAGAAAGAAATCTACCCCACCTTTAAAGAGACTGTCTTACCATTGCCATTAAAGATGTTTTACTAATCACATAAAAAAATATATGATGTGATATTTAAATTCTTTAGATGGACACACAACAAAGAAACTGATGAATGGATTGGTGTATTCTCCAAAACCGTGTGGAAATTACGAGAGAATGACAATTCTCTACAATATGAAGTCCTAGGTTCTCTACATAAGCCAAAATCTCAGAAAAAGGTAGACTTCAAAAAGTTAATAGAAGACTATTTTAGACTAGATATGAATTTAGGAGATTATTACAAGGAATGGTCAGAAAAGGATGAGCTTTTCAGAAGAGCCTGTCAACAGTTTTACGGCATCAGAATGCTCCGTCAAGAACCAGTGGAGAATTTGTTCTCATTTATTTGCAGCCAAAATAATCACATATCAAGGTAAGTCTAGAAATGGGACTGTTATTAAGTTTATACCTACCGACAAGCTTGTAAAGCAAACATTTTTAACAGAGATTGATAAAATATAGATTTCACACTAAAAAGTTTTGATGAATCATAACTTAATGTATATTAAAAAGGTTGCTAAAGATACAGTAGTAGTCATACAAATATCTATAACATTGTTATGATAAACATTTAATGGTGATCAGAAGCCTAACAACCAGTTAGCCGTATAGGTATTCCCCAGAAATTGGGTTACGGAAGTCTGATGGCACTTCATGAAAAATACTTATATTCAGCCACATCTGGTTAGACAAGTTTAAGCAAGTGATCATTAATTATTAATACGCACATGAATTCGAAAAGTCAGAAGTGCGTGCCTTGGGTTTGAACTTGATACCTTTGACTTGGCAGTCCAGTGGTCATACCACTAGGCTATCACTGCAATTTATATAAATATTCCCAAATTACGATAATCATATATATAACTTTTCAGGATATCAACAATGGTAGAAAAGCTTTGTACACACTATGGAGAAAAGATATGTGAATATGAAGGGGTCACATACTATGCATTCCCAGAGGTTCAGAAACTGTCACAAGAAGGGGTAAGATTAAAAAATATAATATATCCTTCTTCCAAGTTCTGTGACTTCTAAATAAATATGACTATGGTTCAAACTTGAATGTGAACTCCAAAACTACAACAACTCCACTATCTAGAAATCTTGATATGGTGTACTAGAGATTGGGTGTAGGCTGGATAGACTAACTGATTGATTTAATATAAATAAATAAATATTTTGGGACATTTTACACACCATCTAGTCCCAAACTAAGCAGAGCTTGTACTATTGGTACTAGACAATGGATATAATACTTATATACTTTTTTTTGTAAATAAATACTTATAATATATAAGAAACACCCAGATAAACAGTCCGGTTCTCGAACCACTAGACCAGAGAGGTTATCATATACTTTTTTATAATATCCAAACTCCCTCAATAATCTAGTGGTTACAATGGTGGCTGCTTGATTACCAGGTTGAGCAGTAATTGGTTTTTTCAGAGTTCAGCTACATTCGTTAGTTTCATGGGACCTATCCCAAACCATCAAGTCTTGCATACAGGTGTGATGTTTTTGTATGTAATGTTTTCCAATAATCTAGGTTGAAGCAGACCTCAGAAACTTAGGTTTTGGCTACAGGGCCAAGTTCATACAGAAATCTGCCACTCAGATTGTTGAGTGGGGAGGTGAGAATTGGTTCAACAGCTTGCAAGACATGAAGTACAAAGATGCCAAGCAAGAGCTCATGAAACTACATGGTATCGGACCCAAGGTAAATGATTATCTTCTGTAAATGTATATATTTTAGACTTTCATGAGTCTTATTTTAGATATTTAAATAACAATAAATATTCTTGGACAATTTTACACAGCACTATTTAGTGCCAAACTTAGCAGAGCTATGGGTACTAGACAATGGATATAATACTTCTTATATACTTTTTTTTTGACAATACATACTTATAATACATAAGAAACATCCAGACAAACAGAAACACTTATGTTTATCACATAAATATTTGTGTTCCGAACCCACGACCTGATCAACAATCCAACAGGCGAGCCACTAGACCACAGACGTCAATTAGTATTACTTATATAGCACATTGTTTCCATATAAAAACACAGAAATAAAATCATGATCTCTTTTCAAATACGTAGTGAGTGTTACAATGTACAGGAACGAAATGGATTTTTTATGAAAAAGCCAAAGAGGCTTTATTTGCCAATGTCATGTATACATTAGTCATTGCAAAACTTGACCATAATTATGTCACCATAGAGCTGAATTCTAAGATATTTTATTATAAGGCGAAATACTTTAATCTTTACATAATAATTGTATTTAGGTAGATTTTTTAACATTATCAACACTAGAAATGATATTATTTTCAGGTTGCAGACTGCATTTGCTTGATGTCGCTAAATCACCTGGAAGCTCTTCCAGTCGATACGCACGTGTATCAAATAGCTGCTCAGAACTACCTGCCACACCTGCGCGGCAAGAAGAACGTCACGGAGAAGATGTATGCAGAAATAGGGGACCATTTCAGAAGCTTATATGGGGAATTAGCGGGATGGGCGCACACTGTAAGAACTTTACTTTTAATTTGCTTGCAAATTAATATATGTATAAACAATCTCGTTCGTCTCCATCCCGTGGGAATTTCCCAAACTCCCATCTTAATGCTTATCTAGTTAATAAGAACCTTCTCTCATATTTTGAAACAGGTTTAAAACAGTCTGTCAGTCAGTGCGTGTGGCAGTCTTCTTATGTCTTTATTTCGACTTAGGACCGAAATTAGGACATCAACAATAAATTTGTCTATGCCAAACAGCATATTCGCAGATACAGCAGCGATCTGAAGAAAAAAACGCGTAAACACGAAGACTATCTACTTACAAATTGGGCACGCCTCTCGACGAATTTGAACCACGATTTCAGAGATTGAAATTTCCTAATGACCAGTAAATTATTTAAAAAGCTCAACTCGGCTTCACTGCAAGCTATGCCTTGTTTACTTTGTACGCTTTGCATGACTTGTAGTGAAGGAAGCTCTCTTCCCGAGCTACCGAGCGGGTGGGCGGGTTGCGGATAGCCCGCCCTGTCCCATACGTACAGTATGGGGCGGGGAATGTTCGTAATGTGAACCCCGGACAAGGGAAGGGTAGCCCCCGCTAAATCCAAAGTGAGGGTTATCAAACCTTACCTATTATTCCTATTTTCCTGATCCTCCATTATCCTTATCCTATCATGTAATATCGATATCATATCCTTTATTATGCCTATACTATCCTCTACCATGCCTATCCTATTCTCTAATATCCATATCGTATTCCGAAATCCTGTTTTATCCTGCACTATCCCTATGTTATCCTCTTCCATCAGTTCCATCCCTAGCTTCTATACTTTCTCTAAATCCCTATTCCCTGATGAGTAAATCTTGACCTCAAAAGGTCCTCAATCCAAGGTGTAACCCGACCCGTGCCGAGGGATGCGTGGCTGAGGAGCAGCTCAGTCGTGAACGGAGGATCTTCGATACCGGGCACCCTCGAAGATTACGCAGCCTTGTCTCCACACGCGGGGCTCTGTGGAGATCGACTCGCTTTCCCTAGCTACTCGTGGGAATAATATGAGTGATATTAATAAAGATTTAAAACAAAATACGTCGTTAAGTAATCCTAACTCTGCTCTTAAAGAAGAACTTTGCAGCAAAACCTCAATTGTGTTATTTGGAAATAAATTAAATGGCCATACTATTATACAAAATGATGGGCTGAATCCCCCATCTACTCTGCCCAAAACCGGTCCTAGTGAACTACTGGACCTTATTAAAACCGAGGGTAATGATAATTCCCAAAAAAAAGATACTTCCTCAGGCAAACAGCTTTCTGGCGCGGCCAAGAAAAAACCTGCTTGGTGGTTAAAGACAGGAAAAGGCCTTGAAGAGGCGACTTCCCTTTACAAAACTGAGTTCCCAGAATACATAGCCAGCCGTAACGAAAATACGAAATCACAAAACAGTAATGTAAGGAATGAAAAGAAAGCATCAAGGAAGAAGGGAACTATACCAGTAGGAATAAAGGATGCGTCTGGGCCTATGTCTGAGGCCAAAATTAAACAGCTTAAGGATATGATCCAAGACCAGATCGCGAAGGAAGCTGCAGGCTGCGGCCCTAGATTCTATGGTTGTAAAAATAAACATGGTGGGCTTCTCCTCCAATGTGCGGATCAGGTATCCAAGTTATGGGTCTGCACCCACGTAAAGAATCTCCGACCCTGGGAAGGGGCGAATCTCTCTGTTGTCAAGGAGCAAAAGATGTGCAAATTCAAAAGGGGAGTCTGCTGGATACCTGATCCACGAATATGCCAGAAGGGCATAATGCACCGTCTCCAAGCCTGTAATCCTGACAGAGATTTCTCTGGCTGGAAAGTGATGAGTAGGAAAGTCGAGAGAAAGGGTCAAGTCGTCGCTTTTTCTATAGATGAACTTTCGATAGCAGAACACAAAGACAACAGCAGCTTTACTCTAAATCTTAGGTTTGGGAAATACCAACTTCAAATAAAATGTAGAGATGAAGGCAAGAATAGGCGACCGCGTGAAGTTGCATCTAATCGGGGTCCTGAAAAGTCTGTGGTCTCCGCGACTGCCCATGATGATCACCCTAAACCATCAACTTCGACGGCAGAAGAGCTAAAAGACCTCAACGCTGACTTCAAACCGGATGCAGTTGGAAGGCCGATATCACCAACCAAGACAGAGCCCTTGGCCTAGAAAATTCATCTGAATATTTTTTATGTATGTTCACGTATACATTAGTTCGTAATTAAATGACTTATTTCTATTAGTACAGGCGCTAGCAGGTCAAGCTATCCAAAACTGTCACAATTGAACATGAACCTTATTATTTTGTATTAAAGTTGAAAATTTATCAAATAAATTAGACAAATTGGAGTAACTAGATGTACTGGCCTCTGTACATCTTTAGAGAATTTTAGAGTTATTAAAAGTCAATTAAAATCGAGTAGTTAGTGCCATTAAACAGTGCTGCTATAATATTATATTGTTTTGTTCTAGGTACTGTTTTGTGCAGACTTAAAGAAATTCCAACAAAATGATTCTAGCGAAAATAATGATACTGGAAAACCCAAGAAGAAGAGAAAAAGAGTGTGATAATCTAGGATATAAGTTTATAATTAAAAAACACAGAAAACTCGATCAAATCTGTTTTATTTGTGTATAAAGCGAGATTAAATCTATGGTTACATAGTATACAAAGGTATAAAAAGATTACTTATAAAGGTGATTTTGGTCCGAGCTTCCTTGGAAGAATCATATGGTACCTCCTTTAAATCTAATATAATAAAAATTCTCGTGTCAGTGTTTGTAACAAAACTCTGAAACGATTTCTACGAAGTTGTATGTATATTTGGTAAGTCTGAGAATAGGACGTAAACTATTTTTCATACCCCTAAGTAATAAGGGTGGTTGATCCAAACAAAAAAAAAAAAAATATCATGTGGCATTAAAAATACATACAACCCTAAATTTTCACCCTTATACCACCAACCCCTATTTTTTAATAGTGATATTGTAGTTTTACTTTCATCCCTATATGGCAAAACAACGTTCGCCGGGCCAGCTAGTAATATCATAAACCTTTCATTAAATCACCCACAATAATTAATTCATATAAAACTCTGATAATAAAGAAAACTGTCCTGAAGTAGAATTGAAGCACTGTTTTCTTTATTCATCTGAATACAGAGGTATCCAGAAGATACACCACAACTTGCTTGAAGTCGATTTTATTTTCACTTCGAAAATTTGTGAATTCGTCACAAATTTATCTGTTTTCTAAATGAGGGTAGGTACAGACGCCAGCAGGTCAATCTATCCAAAAGTGTCAAATTTTCCCAATTGAATATGAACCTTATAGGTACCCTTGTATTAAAGTTGAAAATCTATTAAAGAAATTTGACAGATTGGGGCAGCTTGATGTGCTGGCCTTTGTACTTAGGAGGTGATTAAAATAACGAGCATCAAAATTACAAACCGTTCAGAAATAATACTAGTATCTGTGTAATACATTTTTACATTGGCAACGTAATTATAATTAAAAAAGTATATTTAAAAAATTTGGCTACAAAACCTAAATAAAGTACAGAATATGGAATGGTAAAAAATGATATTCTTTTAAAAAGACCGTTGTTCCAATTATCACATTCTTTTGTAAATATAAATAAGATTGCACATTATAAAACTAACTTATAAACTAATTTGTGAGATTGAATTAAAATGAGTTTTTAAATGCACATTTGTGTCTCATTTTAAGATTTTTTTAATGGACTAAAGCTTAGGAAATATCTGTTCAGAACGTCACACTAGTCGTGTTTAGGCGCTCTGCAAACGCACTCAGTGCGGCTAACTAAATACTTGTATTTTATAAAGATTAGTCTTACTCCCTATTTCACTGTTGAGCGTGGGCAACGTTTTATTTAGAACACAAACTGTCATTACCAATGAATATCCAAAATCTCCGATATAAACAAAAAAAGTTTGCAATAAAGACTTAAAAATAATTAATATGTATTATTTTATTTAAGCGTATCCATTGCTCATTCGCTGTAAATCTGCTCATTTGCCTCGCGGCACTTGACCATAAAGTAAGTCTCCATTACGCGCCACTCGGCTTAAATGACATGTATTCAGAGCTGTTAATAAATTATTTAAAAAAGTACGCGCAACTGCCAGTACCGCAACGCAGTCTTAGCTTAATGTTAGGGGTACCACGAACAATAATACGGAAAATAATTACAACCAACGAAATCCCTACTTTACATAAAATTCAGTCCACTTTAGTAGCCCTATTAAATAATACATGTTTAAAAGTAAACCTAAAGTAGAACCACCTGTCGAACCGTATTTTGACAGTTCAATTCAATCTTATGAAGTTGATAACACTGAGGACTTTCTGATATTTTCTTAGTTTTTTATTTCCACCAGTTTCTTACTATCTTAAACAGTGATAAATTATGTTATATTAGACTGAAATTTATATTTTACTTGTCGACTTGAAGGTAGACAAGTAAACAGGCTCATTTCATTGGTCAATACTCGATGCTAATAAGAAAGGCAACGTAAAGCTAAAAGAGAAGTCATCAGAACCTCAAATTTTTCCTAAGGCAACCAATCAAAACTTGTTGTGTTGACAATTACGTCAGAGGTTACAGAGGATTCCATTGGTTCGAGCGTAAGTGGCGCTGCCAATAATTCCCAAAATGTGAACTCTCAAATATGGTGCTAAGTTGGCTTTGTAATAGACCTACTCATCGTGTATGTATAAATGTACTAGAAACTGTATATGGAACAAATAAATGGCGGTTTTTTTTCTACACAGCAACACTAAACAATTATGTTACGGAAACGTAAGTATCACACATGTAAAATGTTTCTAAAATAATCTACTCTATAGTAAATGTTTAGTCTGAACGAAATATGCGGGTCTGAAGATGTCCGCAAATGGATAATTTTTGCACAGAATTACTTATAGAGTGACTGTACTTGCGCAGCCGTTCGGGACCGCTAACTTCTCGCACACACATTATTTTTTCAGAACTGTCCTGTTGACCTTAAAAAGAAATTATTGTTTCAACTTCTTACTTATTACCGTAGTATATCTGTAGGCAGTGCTCGATGAGGACTTGTAACGCGCGGATCTCGAAGGCGAGGTCGGTGATGGCGGGCGGCGTCGCCACTAGCGTGGGCGCAAACACCGTGCTCAGGTTGTGAGCACTCATCTTATTCACCTCCGCTTGTTGAGACACCCTGTCGAAGCATGGATTTGTAACTATAAAATGTGCGCGAATTATTAGGCTTATCTGAGACGAGGGCCAAGCCTTGTAGTCATTTGTTTGATTAAACCATTTGACCGACATGTCAATAACGAAAAGCTGTATTCTCTACGCCAAGTGACAAATTCTAATATTTAATAATAGGTTAAAAATAAACACTATAAATATATTTTTGTATATTTATTTTGACGTGCCATTGCCGTCGTGAGCAAGTTTTAATTTGACGTCTATACACGTCCGTGGCGGTCAAAAGGTTAAGAAGCCGTTCTTAGCTTTTTATAATACTTACACTCATTGGAAAAACTATAATTATTTAGAAAGCCACTTGCTATGATAATTACATACTTCTTTACTTCGTGCACGTATGGCACGTGGCAAATAAGGTTGGTGTATGTATTTCTAGGGCATTCCCTCGATGTCGATAAAAAGTATCGATATTACTAATTAGGTGATTGCCACATTGCGCACCACGAAATAAGTTTGTTATAGCATATCCGTGACAAGGGCTCGAGATAATGCGCCGACATCATTTTATCCCACTCCCTGGAAATATGCTGAAGGAAAAAGTAAGAATGATACCTGTGTAAATGTTGCACCATGTATTGCAAACAGTTGAAGTGTGCAGGCGGTAGGGAGTCTAGACATTCTCGTAGACCTGTTATTTGCTGCGCTTGCGTCTTCATCTCTGCAATGAAACGTCATCTTTAGTAAGTGATTTGAAACTCATGACGTATTCGGGACTGAATTTTAAACATCCAGCAACAATGTCAGGCTATCCTTGCCATCCCTTAACCTATGTTGGAGGTTGAGATCACATTATTTTGCAACTTTGATCCCCAATCACGGAATCCCAGACATGTTTCGTATCAAATCCTCTATACATGACATAAGTACCCTTTATTTTGTACACGAGGTGCAACCATCCCTTCACAAAATAAAGGATACCTATGTTTGATACTGGAATATTCCAGGAGTCCTGGAAATATACCAGTATCACAGGATCCTATGACTAGGCAAGGGATTTACCCTAACGATTGTTAGGTTTGTGTATATATAACCGGTTATCAACCGGTTATATATACAGTGTCAGCCCATGGTATGACCATTGGACTGCCAAGTCGAAGGTTCGAGTTCGAATCCAAGGCACGTCTGACTTTTCGAATTCACGTGCGTATTAATAATTAATTCTCGCTTAAACGGCGAAAGAAAACATCGTGAGGAAACCTGCATACCTTAGAGATTTTCTCGCGCGTTTATGAAGTCTGCCAACCCGCACTAGGCCAGCGTGGTGGACTACAGCCTAATCCCTCTCAATATGAGAGAGAGACCCGTGCCCAGCAGTGGGACAGTATATGGGTTGATGAGGAACATGTTATCAAGATACGTGGATACTTACGAATAGCTTGCACCAGCTTCGGATGTACTTCATATGTGATGAGGGGCACTGGTAGAAGTCGCAGATACAGCTTGAGTGTACCGGCTACCACATTTATGTTGCTATACACGCTCAGATCTGCCGCTTCACCGTCTGGGACCAATAAATTGAGGCATGAGCATGATCGCTCTTCCGGGATTTAAATGCGCTTGCGCAATCTATTTTTATTTGTTTTTTGCTGACTATATAGTTACAAAAAACACTTTCAGTTTGTTAGACCTGATATTTATTGGTCTAAGGTAATGGAGTTACTAATATGCTTAACAATCTTCCCATAGAATTGATTAGAATTCAATTTGATCTGGTACACATCGAATTTTGGATGATGCTATTGAATTTACTAACATACAAAGAATTTGGGAATCAACTGGAACCTTAAGCTGATCAGTCGCGTTTGTGACTACTAAACCAATGGTGGTATTACTGATTTTGGACCTTACAAGGGTAAACAGTGTTGAAAACTAAAGTTGTCGATCGTATGGTGAGTTGCGTTAGTGATTGACTAATTTTCGACCTTATATTCTTATTAATAAGGGTGAATTAAAAATACTAATATATTTGGAACTGACCTCTATCAAACGCCAACTTCAGCGCCTCAATCTCATCCGCGAATCCGGAGACTCGGTATATCCCTTCAGAATCCATGCCCCTCTCTTCTATCTCGTTCACACACTTTTTCACAACGAAGGGGAGGGTGCTAGAGTGTGCGTTCAAAAGCGTCGTCAGATCTATACCGAACACGCCGCGAAGTTTCTTTAGGTCGGGAACGCAGTGATTCGGAACGCGCTCTGAGCATTTTGAGTGTGCTATAAATCCGCAATCTAAAAGTTGGTAAAAAAAACTATACATTTTGTTAAAAAGAAAACTATTGGAGGCTTCGATACCTAGCCAATTCACCTATCAAGGATTGATTAACAAGATACAATAAAACACAATTGTTTCAACCTTCTGCAGGATTACAGTCTAAACAAGGTCTCTTTAATTTTTTTTATATACAACAGGTGGCAAACAAGCATACGGCCCACCTGATGGTAAGCGGTTACCGTAGCCTATAGACGATGGTAAGCGGTTACCGTAGCTTATAGATGATGGTAAGCGGTTACCGTAGCTTATAGATGATGGTAAGCGGTTACCGTAGCTTATAGACGATGGTAAGCGGTTACCGTAGCCTATAGACGATGGTAAGCGGTTACCGTAGCTTATAGATGATGGTAAGCGGTTACCGTAGCTTATAGACGATGGTAAGCGGTTACCGTAGCCTATAGACGATGGTAAGCGGTTACCGTAGCCTATACTTAGCCTTGCAACACCCTGTAAAACGAAAGAGGAATAGTTGGGTTGGCAGTATAAGGGTCAAAGTAGTGTTATTTCACTTCTATTTTCTGCAATTTATAACTACTAGAGACCGGGTTATGGGACTGTGAGACTGAAGAGTTGGGACTCTAATATGATTTAGGGCATATTTCACCAAGCTTGAGTAGCCACTATTCTTCGAATAAATTAAAAAAATGAACAGTGTAATAATTAACTGCCAATTGATTTCATGAAAACTTAGGTACTGAGTTAGTTTGAACTTAGTCTGAATTTTGATGATGTCTGTGATGTAGTGGTTCGAGTTCCGAACTGTTGATCACGAGGTCGTGGGTTAGATTCCCACAGGAGACAAATATTTATATGATGAACATAGTGTTTGTGTTTGTCTAGGTGTTTCTTATGTATTATACTTATATATTTACAAAAAAAAGTATATAATATTATATCCCTTCTCTAGTACCCATAGTACAAGCTTTGCTTAGTTTGGGACTAGATGGTGCTGTGTAAATAGTCCAAGAATATTTATTATTATTTATTTATAAACTTAGTTTGGGACTAGTTGGTGGTGTATAAATGACCCATTTATAAAAAAAAAATAGTGAAATATGTATAATTGAATTAAATTATTTACCTTCACACTTGACACCTTGCGCTGTGAAACCCCAAAGAAAATTGGCACACAGTTCACACCAGTTGAGCCCTTTAAATGTATGCACCTTGAAGCTATGTGACTTTGAGTACTTCATAACAAGCGGGTTGTCTTCTATGGATGGCGTCAGATCAAATGGCGGCTTCTTCATTCCATCAACTTCTGTTATATTTTTGTTGTCAGTCTTTGTTATTATTGGGCTGGAGTTGTTTGAAACTCTAAAATAAAGACTTTAGTAAGGAGATTTCATATTATACAATGTGTTACAAAATACCCCGTAAGAAATATAATTAATTATCAAAGCCAACAATTTTGTCAGCTGTCATGTCAGGGAACCAGACTATTTAACAGAAAGGTCTACGTACCTATTTTACCTAATAATTGTCTACTTTAATCGTTTTTCTATTTTTCATTCATAAATGTTGTTATTTTCCTATTTTTGGGGTATGTTATACAGCGTAACTACGGTTCTTAAAAATTGTGAATGGACTCGTTATAAGGCCTCATTTAACCTCCTCTCGGCTTTACGGGTAGTTTTATGACACCCCGTATACAGCAGCATGCCCAAAATTTTTTTTTGTAATATAGCAATACCTCATATATCATCCGCCAATCCAGACGCGGTAGGGTATTCGGACTCATACCGACTAAAAACCGCAGTTTCCTTAACTTGCCCAATAGTCATGACCATGGGATCCATAAAATTCACGACAATTATGACAGCATGTGGTCCAGCTTTTGCTGACCCCTTTTTTGACCCCTTCAATCGACTAGGTCTTGCTACGCATTCTAATCGAAGGCACGCGTTTGGCGAAAATGGGAGTCACGCTTTCGCATTTACTGAGGCATCATCTGGTGAGGCGGCGGAATCCCAAATAAAGCGGGCACAAGCCACTATGCCCACCATTCTGTTTATGCTATTAAATCTATTTTGTATAGGACACACAGTTTCATTTCACTATTTTAATTGGTAAATATAAACTTAAACCGAGAAACTAAAGTCTAAATAATTGTTGCAGGAAGTTATAATTCACAAGAAGAGCATTATTTTTGTCCATTTTATGTACTGTGTTGGTTTTTCTATCACTCTTACAAGATGCTAGACACTAGGCCAGTGACTTGGTTAAATAAGAGATTAATAAAAACACTTACTGTTGCATTTTCGACAGTGTATTCAGTTTGCGTTTGTTCAGCGTAACATATGGACTCTCAGGGTAGCTCACCCTGGAGTTGATCATCTCAAATATATGATGAGCTTTAAGCTCCATGTGGCAGGTGACCAGGCCATCAGCGACCAGGTCATAGATGGTATCATACCGTTTAGGACCAATGTAATGTGTGCCATCATAATAAAGTTTATAGTGATGGATTTTGTCATCGAATCTGAAATATTTTAATCATAAATACTTTTAATGCAGAGGTTCATAGGCTGAAATCATATTCATAGAACAGTAGACAGTAGTCTCTGAACTTTGAAGACTTTGGAACACTCAACAAATCTCTTTTATTTAATAGAACCATCTAGCGATAAATTAATAAAAGATATTGTAATTGCAGACAAGTTGTCACATTAGCTATCCCTGGGGAACTTTCCATGGAACCCTTAGGGGTTCTTTAGAATGCACTTTAAAAAAGAAATTGCCTTATTACTATAATATGTATAGCAGAACAATAAATTAGTTTTTTCCTAGAAACTATTAATATGAATCTATTGTGATTTTCATTATGATTCACAATTCTATTCAAAACAAGGATAAAATTGTAAAATATCATACTTAGAATATAAACTGACTTGTATCATAGCTTATTATTTGTTCTTTGGCATGCTACCTAGTGACAAGATGGGTAGCCATTCTGCAATGCAAGAAATATCATGCTAGTTGCAGTACATTGCCGGCAGCATGGCTATGGTATCATAAGTGATTGATCATCAATGGCAATGTACCGCAATCTACACAATTTTTTTTTTCGGCTTAGACACAGTTGACATAACACCTTTGTAAATCATTAGTAGTTCTAAGAAACCCACAACAACTGACAACCAAACTGGGTATCCTTATATTTAGGTAATAGCCTCCACCTTACCAACCCAGTACAGACTTAGCCCATGTTCAAGAACTTCTAATTCATAAGATCATAAAAATTTTGTATATTTAAAAGTTGAATATTTTCTTGAGTGTTAAAAGTGTGTAAAAATAGAAATCATTCCTACTTTAAAGTTAAAGTATAAAAGTCGTTGCACCGACTGCCTTTTCGTATCAAAAAGGCGCCGTTGGGCTCGTCTTCCAGGACTAGAGTCGCTTCTTTGTGGCTCATGACACCATGATATTCTCTCCCATAGAACTCTGGTCTTAGCTCATCCAGGTCATCGCATACTACACGCTTAGGTTTTGGAGCCTCCATTTGTATTCGATATACTGCAAACATAAGTAAATACTGAAGATATAATAATACTCATCATCAACCCACCTACTGCCCCCCTGCTGGTAGCAGTGAGAGATAGCCTAGTGATATGACGACTAGAATGCCGATATAAATCTTGAGTTCAAAATTATATTCGTTGAAAAATTAAACTGACGAAATACACATGCATAAAAATATTTTTTTAAAGTTAACTAGAAGACGTACGTTCTGGTTTCCAAATGTTTTTTAAGTTCTCCATTGTAGGCGTATATTAACGTCTGTATCAGGAATTGATTCTGTAATTTAATTTCACATTAGTGTGTCAAGGTACTGAAATTATCGCAAATTTTTGATTATTAGAGAATCAGAAAACGTAACGTAAACAAAACTAGCGGTGCTTGACACTGACATTACTGACATAACAATTCTCACTCATTGTCATTGTTGATAATTTTTTTTTCAGAACCTTATTATGTTTACGTTTAGTTTCAGTATAAATCGTATCCTATACAATATAAAAAATATCGTTACCGTAAAATGTATATTTTATATATGAAACCATATTTTATATATATATAAACCATATTTTATATATGGTTTTCATTAATTGAACAACAGTGATCATGTTGTCAAAAAATGTTTGATATGGTGACAAACAATGTAACAAGATTAATTTTGATTTTTCAGGTGAACCCGTTGCTGCTGGCTAGTAAGGCGCATCGGCTCGGGTCAACTTGGAGCCAGCCGATGTAGTTTCTTCGCAGTCTATCCCACTAGCTTGCAAATGCTAGTCATCCACCTTGAATACAAAGCCATCTCTTGAAATAAATTATAAAGGTTTACATGAAACGTGACTCTTCAGAGTCGCAATTGTTTTTCTATTGTTTCTAGACACGTTAACCGGTTACTAATTGGGATGGCTGATAGGTATCGAGGATTTCATAGAAAAACCCAGTAACACTGCTCGATGAGGAAATCGAATTTGAACCTAGGATCTTTCAATCAGCAGCCGCGCTTGCGACTACTAGACCGATTGATTGCATATAGACAATTTGCACAGGACTACAGTTTTTTATTTATTAAAACCAGTCTATTCTTGAGCGAGATGGATTCCAAAGTCAGAGTTAGCGGGTTAGCAGGCAAAATAAAAAAATCCTTGATACGATGAAAATGACTGCACGTTGCAATCAATTTAAGATAATTTTGATTATTATTTATCACGTAAGCAAACCCGTATAATTAATAATTAGGTTACAGTTAATACCTACCTACATCTGTGACGTTCTAGGTCATTAACGAATTTAACGTTAATCTTATTTTAGTCAAGGCTTACGTACAAGGGTTAAATGTTGTCATTTAAATATATTTTGTCCTTGGGTAGGTACCTAATTTAAAACAATAAAATAAGTTGGGTATAAAAAGTAACATTAACGATGACAAAATTAAACGATTTCCCATTTGTCATCAGAAATATCCAATACCATAATTGACATACTTTCTGTATTTCTGCCTAGCCTGTTTTAGAGTTAGAAAGAATAAGATCATCCAATATTTTTAGGAGCAAAGGCACAAAAATAAAAAATGGATTTAGTAACTTACATTTTATTTTACTTAAAATTATCCTGGATATACTGACTGCTTCATTCGCCTACTGTTCGTAAGCCCTGCTACACCTGATGATTATGATGAGGTCCTGGGTCTGTAACTCAAACCCCGAGCCAAAAAAACCTCGAGCAAAAAAAATCTCAATAGAAGCTTGGTTTGGATTAGTCCCAGTTAATGGCAATAGGCTCGCCCCCTATTACATAGGATTTAAACATTCTCACGAACTGTGGGTATTCTAGTAGATACGTACCCTCCAAAGAATACAGGTATGTTATTTACTCATTATTCGTAGTGCAAAAGGCTTTTAAGACTCTGATGATATCTGATAGTGCACTATGGGGTATATCCTGACAGGAAACTCTTTAGCGATAAATTTAACAGGTTTCTACGCAAGTTGCATAGAAATAAGTTGAGCTCAAAACTGTAGATAAGATAGGCGTACCTAAATGTTTTTTTCTTGCTGGAACTTCAACTGAACTAACCAAATAACCACGATTTGTCAATAAGATTGGTGATGAATGATAAATTACGTTATGTATAAATACTGGGTCAAAGTATTTCTTATTAACTATACTTTGAGACTTGTACAAGTTAATGTTTTAATTTTTTTAAACAAGATAGCGCCGTGTTTTCCTGTCCGACAACTTCTGAAGTTCTGAAAGCACTTTAGCTGTGTATTTATACTAAGTATTGTTCTGCGACCTTACACAGCTTCTCAAGCATGGTCAACCTAATGTTTTTGTGATTAAAAATAAAATAAATATTTTTGGTTTATTAAATATTCTTTTGTCATGTTTTTGGGGTGCGGTGAATCTTCATGTGTCGTATGCTGCCTGAGGAGTTGGCAGGGTATTTCGGATTGTCGTACCGAATACAAACCGCACTTGCCTTCCTTTGCCCTATAGTCATGGCCATGAGGCCCATCGATTATGACAGAATACCACTAAGGTGGCCAACAAGCTTACGGCCCACCTGATGGTAAGCGATTACCATAGCATATACTATAAAGGCTTACAACACCAGGGGTATCACTTTCGCGTTGGCGACCCTGTAAAACGAAAGAGTTGAGTTGGCAGTAGGTATAAGGGTCAAAGTTTTCTCACCGCCATCACAACGTTTCCTCGCGGACCACTGGCAACCTTGCTCACCGTTAGAAACACAACACTGTTCAAAGCAGTGTTACTTCACTTCAATTTTCTGCAAGGTGGAGGTACTTCCCCAGTTGGGCAGCTCCAATTTGAGTGGAATTACTCCCACTATGCCCTACCTATCTTGGAATATGGGCAATTGCATAATGCGGAGAAACGCCGCATACGCACCCAATCTAGAAATAGAAATGTAAAAAACCTAGTCTTTGTGGAAACAACGCTTACGTCACACAAACGGCCCAGCATCTTTGAATTAGGTGTCATTACTTCGGTATTTTTTAAGTACCTACCTACCTACAATAAACTTTCCTAAGTAATTCATTTCTTTATAAAAAAGATACGTCACGATACACTACGTCATAAAATTAGCTCAGAGGAATTCCAGATACCTATCCTTAGCGGTACAATTTATTTCCTAAACATATAAGTTTAAACGTAAGTCTAGACGCGGTAAGTGATCAATGAGGAAAAACCAATTGCTCAATATTTTTAATGGGCAAGCAGGGAAGCGGGATTTGTATCTCATGAGAATAAGAGTACATACCTACTGGCCGAGTGTTCCTATGAAACCTGAATTTTGAATATAAGTCAAAATTCCGAAGTCATTCTCCTTATCCAATCAATACGCCGTTGGCGTCCTTGAGGCAGTCAGACGGCCTTGCTGGATGAGTTTTCATAAAATCTTTAAAAAGGTCTCTATTTCTAGGCGTGCGGTTTTAGTTATTATGTATCGCTTTATAAACAGCGCACATCGAAAATAAAAAGTACTCTGGATTTGAAATAAGACATTTTGTTCTGTGTTCAAAATAATTGTTTTTTTTAGATACAATTAGTTAGGTAGTAGGTACCTATAGTAATTTTAATTACCAAATCTCTTTAAAATTACAATTGAAATATAATTCCAAATTAGATTCTCCTCCTGTATGTAAATAAATACCTACATTTGGGCTTATCACAGTTTCATTGTAGAGCCATGGTCGTACTGTAAGCGAGAATAATTACATTTTAGCCCATAATGGTGATACTACTAGAGGAGCTCATGGTTGATCAATCGATCTGCAACATAAGTCCGCGGTTAGTCTATGTATGGGTTGGTCACCCATCCATAGACTAACCGCGGACTTATGAACCCACGGAGACCCCTTTGTGCATAGGAAAGCGTGAATAGCCGTAGGTCCTGATTTTCATACGAACACCTATGACGATCGTTAGTGGTAGTCAGAAGCCCAAAAAGCCGGACATCCAGCCTATTGTTATCGGTATTACCCAGAAATTGGATTGCGGAGGTCTGATCGCAGTCGCTTCGTATAAATTTCTGATATTCAGCCGCATCTGGTTAGGCGTCATCCATTTGTTAAGTAAGATGGTTTAGGTGGAGGGTCGACCCTATCTTCTAACAAGGAGGAAATCTTGATAGTTCTTACGTAAGATAACAGAAATGCGCAAAATTATAATTTGAAAAATATCTAATTTGTTAAAATTATAATTTGAATTGAAGCCATAGAATTTGAAGTCAATTCCAACATAGTTAGGAAAAGGCTTAGAGGACGATGGTGATGTACTACTGGACAACGGGCTTCATCATAAAAGGAAAACAGTATGCAATATAATAAATAAATAAGTAGCTTATCTGCAAGTAAATTATATGTATTATGTTATCCGTATGACTTGAAGGATCGAGCAATTATAAGATTCTATAGTCTTTCCTTTACACTAACAGTCGGTGTTTTCGTTAATGAGAGGAAAATCTTCTTGTATGTCTTTGCTTCGAGGTATCTCAACGTCTTACGACTTATAAACTAGTTACATATTTGTACAACCGTTTCCGAGACTTGCTTGTGCATTTCTTCTCCGAACAAAAAGATTACTAGATACCTAACTAGATAAATATGGCGCAGTGTACTACACTATGGATATTTCGTGTGTTTTCACCCATATCCACTTAATATTAACAACACACACGATGATGTGCTACCAAATACCAATATTGTTATTTGTGGATCATATAAATAAAGTTGGTGCAGATATTTTTGTTAAATGTCATGATAACCATAGCGATGTTGTGCTAGGCACAACGAATCGAAACGCTCCGCCGGCAATCGTACCTTGGCCTTACCCAGGTCCTTTACGAGTAAGTATATAAACATAAAATGATGCTTCCGTGGTATTATTCAGCTTAAGTTCTTCGCAGTAATTACCCTAACTGAAACCAATAATATAGGTAGTAAAAACTAAATAAATTAATTCAAAAACATTTATGTCATGTTTTAAATTTCCGAGTTTAAAAAATAATATTTTATACTTATTTATTTTTTGTCGTAAACATGTCGAAAGTTATTTTATTCGTATGTTCTGTGTTCTTACTCTGTGATACTTATTACTGTTGGTTGATTAATGATATAAACACTAAAATGATTTATAATGAACTAGACGACAATACCGTTGAAGAAACTAGCTTAACGCAGAGAATCAATTTGATATTTCCTGGTAAGTCAGTGGTGTTAATTCACATTTTTTTATTTATTATAATCAACAAAAATACAGTACAATGTATTCAGTAAGTACAATTTCTCCAAACTGCTTGATACAGTTTGTTGGCGGAAGAGGCGCTCTGTTTTATCTAGTAACTAGTCTTAGGTTTAATTATAATATTCTTATGATCTAATATACATAGAACTTTGTAACTACTATCACACCTTAACGCCCTTTAAAGCGCAAAATTACCATTAAGTAATCTTATTTACTTACTGTCTCAAAGCCAATTCAAAGCTGAGTTAGATTCACGTTAGATGATATATTATTTTTTTATGTCATCTATGTCTAAGTCTAATGGTTCGAGTGTCGGAATGCTGATGGTGTGTTCAATTCTCACAGGGCAAATTTTTTTGGGTGTTTCTTATGTATTATAAATGTGTAATTTAAAAAAAATATGTTCTGGTATTTTATCCATTGTCTAATACCCATCGTAGGTACAAGCTCTGCTTAGTTTGGGACTAAAATGACCCAAATATTTATTTATTTTCAATTTCAATTGGAACGTTCAAGTAGTAGGTGACCGTTGGCTTGTTCTCACTGTAGGTATTTTAGGGAATTTCGGTGTTCAATTACAAAAAACTCGCTAATGTTAAGAAGTGTTTTTGTTTTCATAACACTAGAATTTTTTAATTGTTTTTTTTTAATCAATACAGCAGGCAAAGCATGTACTTATAGTTTTTAGGATTTCCTCTAAAAATATGGCAAGGATATAAATCGACATCAACCAACTGGATGAGATTTGCCTGTAACATTTGCAACAAAAACATCCAATTTATCAGTTAGCTACGTAAATATCGTAGGTAAATAGGCGTTTAATAGATTTTTACGTAGCCGGAACAAATACACCTAAAAATGTATCTGGAACAAGGAAGTACTATGGTTAATAAATCATTGATTCGGAAACCTTTTAATTGGAGATTTCAATAACAATGCTCGAACAAAGATCCGTTTAAGTAGGTACTTATTTACTATTAGGTAGATACTTTTAAGAATTTTATGTTGTTCACTTTTGCGTTTCATATTGACGACGTCTGTGGTGTATTGGATCGCGTGTCGGACTGCTGATCACTAGGTCGTGGGTTCGGTACCCACAGAACACAAATACAGGGTGTTACAAAACTACCCGTAAAGCCGAAGGAAGGTTAAATGGGCCCTTATAACAAGTCCATTCACAATATTTAAGAACCGTAATAACGCTGTATAACATACAAAAACGGAAAACAACAACATTTATGAATGAAAAATAGAAAAACTATTAATATAGATAATTATTAGGTAAAACAGGTACGTATATTGGTTCTCTGACATGACAGCTGACTACATTTTTGGCTTTGATAGTTAATTATATTTTTTACGGGGTATTTTGTAACACGTATAAAAACTATCCAGATAGGTCAACGTCGAGATGATGAATCAGTCAACGAACTATCCTGAAGGATTCCCGTACCTTGTATATAGAGGAAAACCGACTGTTTGCCATCCTGATTTCAGATGGAAGAGCATTCCATAGCCAGATTGACTGGGCAAAGAAAGTAGAATGAAGAAAGTCAGACCGGTAAAAGAGACATTGAAGACGTTTTGTAGTAGATCGCAAATTGTTTTAGCAGCGCACTCACATCTGACTTCACATTTTTAAGTGTGATTTAGGAATTTATTAATGTTCCTTCAAGTGATTGAGGTGGCCTCAATCCTCGACTGCAGATTTCGTCTGGGGTGGTACCAATTATTCTGAAGCTAAGCAATCTGCTACATTATTGTGTAGGTACCGCTTCGAAGCGAGTAAAATTGTAATGTAGTCAAGTCAAGCTATCCACAACTGTCAAATTTTACCCAATTGAATATTAACCTTATTGTATGGTATTAAAGTTGAAAATCAATCAAAGAAATTTGACAGATTGTGGTAACTTGATGTTCTGGCCACTGTACATCAGTCTTAAAAAATGACGTCATCGTTCAAACACTGTTTAGCAGTGTTTGAACGATGCAAGTCATTTAAAGTTATTTTAGCGAAGGAAAAATTCGACTGCGGGCAGGATTCGAACCTGCGTCTTCTGGTTAGGTACACCAGATGCTATGGCCACTAAGCCACCGCAAGTCCCACCAGTCAGGTCGAAATTTGCCTTCACATTCTGAATTTACGTCTTTTCAATGGGTGTGACTGACGTCATCATAAAAACGTAAATTCAGAAATTATATGTATGTAGGTAGGTATGTAAAATCCATCTTGGGAATGAGTCTTTACCTACATTCTTTTTTTTTCTGTTTCTAGGGACAAAATGGTGCGGTGCCGGCAACGTAGCTGATAATTACGATGATCTGGGTGAAGAGATGGAGGCGGATATGTGTTGCAGGGAGCATGACAACTGTCCCGATTTGATCCCCGGAGGAGAAACCAAATATAATCTGAAGAATGACGCATTTTATACCAGGTATGTTCACAAAAAACAGTCTGAAATGTTCTAAGTATAGAATTAAGGAAGTCGATCATAATTTAACCGCGGTAGTGCATCAGCTCTCTTTAAAAACACAACATACTCTCACATTTGTATCCCCCGCAGATAACGCAGAGGTACTAATGTACAGTCGCCAGCAGGTCAAGCTATCCAAAACTGTCAAATTTTCCCAATTGAATATGAATCTTATTCTTTTGTATTAAAGTTAAAAATTAACCAAAGAAATTTGACAGATTATGGTAGCTTGATGTGTTAGCCTCTGTACTTACATTGTACACCCACTGAGTTCGCCAGTATGTTTTTGGATCATTTGTTTTTCAATTATACCGACCTTTTAGTCCGATGTTTTCCTTCACAATACGTAAAATAGTCCCATATTGGGCGCCAACTGCTGTAGTTGAGTACCTATGGTACTCATAGATTTCATTTATTCGGGAAAGCAGTGGAATACATCGATTAAATAACCCATTTATTTATTATATTTTTTATTAATTTTCTTCTTAATTTCAGATTACATTGCAATTGTGATAATAAATTTCTAAATTGCCTGAAGTCTGCCGACACGAGGGTAGCGAGATTAATCGGTGCTATCTACTTTAATGGCCTACAGACAAAATGTTATAGAGAGGACTTCCCGACTACCGGATGTAACAAAAAAGGCGGGTATGTATGAAAAATAGATAAAAGAAAACAGGTACTACTTGTAGAAGTCATCTTCATCATCATCAACCCATATACTGTCCCACTGCTGGGCACGGGTCTCCTCTCAGAATGAGAGGGATTAGGCTATAGTCCACCACGCCGGCCTAGTGCGGTTTGGCTGACTTCACACGCCGCGAGAAAAATCAGGGCCGATTTTTCAATACTCAGATAAACCATCAGATAGCGTTTATTCGATGAATAGCAAAACACTGGATTTTTCAATCGTCAGATAGGCTTTACTCGACTGATAACTCGCTTAACTGAGGAACAAATTTATCTGCCCGTTTAACGGTCAGATAGCAACTTATTCGTCAGTTAAATTTGACATTCGAGTCGTTTCTTGATAGAGCTTATTTTGTGCGTGTTGTATAATAACGTGTTTGAGATAGATAGGGATATTTTTGATGGTGTAGACGATTTGGCAATCGAAGAAGAAGTTATAATAAATGAATATGTCAATCCATCTCAAAGGAAACCAAAAATTGTTAGAACTTGAGGCGATTACTAACATGTGGGACTTGTGTGGACTATGACTATATTTTAGTTTAAAATAATTATTTTCTACATAATCTACATATTGACTATGATTTTGACTCTATGATTATATCCATATCATCAGAGGTTAGCCTAAGAAATACATGTTTACCTAGTAACTGTTAACACTTTCGTACATACAGTAATATTCAATGCTTACTTTACATAAATAATAATATACTCATAGGCTGTCATTTGAAGGAGTAGGTATGAAATAAAGGAATCACAATATATTTATTAATATTTTTATTATTTATAAATGTATTTGGCATGAAAATATAAATTTATGTAATACACATAACATTTTTAACAAATTCAAAATAGTTAATAACGAACAAACGCTATTCATATTTTGATTCCATTGAACAAACATGAATGGTATCGACATCTGCATTGCATCCAAAAGAAAATGTTGTCCTGCTCTAACATTGGTGTAAAAAGTATATTTGTTTCACCTCTCTGAAGTTAGTGACGCCTGAGTAGCAATATCAGCCAGATATAGCTATCCATGGAATAAAAGCTAATTGAAAAATTGGTAACCAAATAACTGACTGTTAAACAGTCTGATGTTTTATCTGAGCATTGAAAAATCGGCCCTAAGGCTTGCAGGTTTCTTCACGATGTTTCTCTTCACCATTTAAGTGTGTAAGTGATAGTTAATTATTAATATGCACATGACTTCGAAAAGTGAGAGGTGCCTTGGGTTCGAATTCGAGACTTTGGACTTGCCAGTCTACTGGTCATATCACTAGGCTATCAATGCTTTCAAATATTAAATAACTTTCCCCGAAGGAAGAAAATGACGATTTTATGGCGTCAATGAGTCATGATCCACAGCCTATGGATTCAAAGATTTTGCTGCAATGGACGGTTTCCGTTCTTTTGTGGTGCTGCTAGTGGAGGCGGCAGGTTATATCAAACTCTTACCGAGCTAAAACCGCAGTTCCCTTGCCCTATGGTCGGGGCCTTTGTGGTCCTGTATGAAAGCATCTCCACTCACCATATGAATTCATTTCGCTATACCACTAAGGTAACGGCATACGATTACGGCATGCACAAGCATACGGTCCACCTGATAGTAACCGGTTACCTTAGCCTATAGACGCGTGTAACACCAGGGGTATCACTTGCGCGTTGCCGACCCTGTAAAACAAAACAGGAATAGTTGGGTTGGCAGTATAAGGGTGAAAGTCCCGCCACCGCCAACACAACGTTTCCTCGCGGAGCACTGGCAACCTTGCTCACCGTAAGGAACACAACACAGCTCAAAGCAGTGTTATTTTACTTCAATTTCCTGCAAGACGGAGGTACCTACTTCCTCAGTCGGGCAGCTCCAATTTGAGTTGAATAACTCCCATTATACCCTACCTCTCTGAAAAGCTTACTTACCTCTACTGTTTTCTTTTCAGATGGTTGAAAACGAAGTGTGTTGAATATTCATACGATACAAGCAAGGATAAAGTTTATCAATGGTTTGATGTGGAAGACTTCTGAATATCAGTCTAGTCTAGTCTAAAATTGTGACGATGATCAATTTCATTGTAACTTTAACTTGATAATGTAAAAATGAGTTCCTGCAATACTGTGGTAGCTAATATAAATAAGTCTATCTTTGGTAAAGGAAAATAATCCTAGCCATTTTGTTATATTATGGAAACCGCACTAAGAATTTCAAAATTTATGATATTGTTAAAGTTATTTTGTACACTGTTGTTATTTATTGAACCATAATGTCTCGATGTAAATAGTTATAAGGATACAAGTATTAATTTAAAGTGTTGTAATGGATTAACTTTTTATTTAAATTATTCATTGTTATCTTATCGTCTAATGCTGCTTATGTGGTGTTTGCATTTCCCATCAGTATTCATGACAGCTTGAATAATGATGCTAACCATATGATGAAATAAATAATTATTTCCTTTTTTGTGTGGTTATATTGTATTAATACAATAAATAAAGAAGCGGCATTCGTATTATTTATTTTTTCAGCATATTTCATTGGTACATTGTTAGAGATTTTGCCATAATTCATTAGTATATAAGTAATATACAACTCTTTATATTAAATTATGCACACATGATTGCACGATTAATATACATAATTTATATTATCTCATAGGTATAAATAACCATACATTAGTTACACATGTGATAAAAGATATGAATACAGATTTATAACAATATATAAACAAGTGAACAACTTCGAACCGTGTCGGAAACAACACTAGAATATTCTTTATTAATGATAGAAAAACTTCAAATACAGGTTATACATAATATATAATATAATGTAGATATGTAGCAGTGCTTAGCTAAAACATTGGAACGCGGGCGCACGCATGATTATGTACAACCAGTTAATATACATACATAGTTATACATTATAGTGGACTAAACTGTGGGTTATATACTTTACGAGTGATTAACACTAGGAATCGCAAGCTAAATCTGGATTTATACGTGAAAAGGTTGAAATACACGAGAATGAGAACTTTGTTGGATAGATACGAAGCAATATAAAGGACTTAAAGAGAATCCCTTGTACGAAGTGAGCAATCTCCAAGTAGCCTACAATCCAAGCGACCTTACCGATCAATATGTACAACAACAATTTTAGAACATTTATAAATTATTTAGATCCTTCAACGCCGCTAGGTAGGTGCATCCTCATACCTACAATATAAAGGTCAGGTCGATTGGTTTAATCAATAATTTTATATAATTATTTATATTTATTCAAAATTATGAAACATTCATCGTTTCATTAATATTTTGTTTAACTAACACGTTTGTGTCGTGACTCGCGATGAAGTATATTATTTATGTTAACGAATTCTATATAATTTCTAAAAGTAATAATATTTCATGCAAGCAGTCTTGTGTTGTTTGAAAACGACAGTTACATTTGACTGTATTATAATTATCGTTTCCGACACCAACAGATTTAACAATAAGAATTAATTCACATTCTATAATGTTTTATTAAAACTCCATATCAAAATTGTAATTAATTCTCTTTAATGAAGTTAGCAAATTTTGACTCAAGAACCAATGTTTCTAAAGAAAACTCATGGCTTGGTCGGCGTATGATTCGATTAATTCATAAAAACCTCTGCTTATCTGAAGAATGAAATAGCTGGTCCAGAATGATTTTAAAAAATAATAAGCACATTCACATTGTAGATGAAACAAGTGGTTCAACATAATTATTTATGTTCAGTTACTTAGTGACAAATGACGCAGTACTGTTTAGTAAGTAGGTATTATATTATTAAGAATGATAAAGATGGTATCACGTCTACTATCACAGAATATTATTATTTCGAGAATAATCAAAGAACCAGCGTATAATTAATGCGCTTATACATTTTTTCTTATTTAAATTATCATTATCATGTAAGTATTGAGTTTAGCAGTTGGATATTACAAATGCGTATTGGCAAATCTCAGTAGGCCTCCTATACTTACATTTTCCTAAGATTTACGTGTAATCAACTGTCATATAGTATGAAATATAAGTTATTTATCTTTATGAACAGGGATATTAGATATACAAATAACTTTTATTTATTAATATGTATTTTTTTACATAGAGAACGACTTATCGATTATATGTATGTAGATGACTTAATGATGTTTTCAAGGCCAGTAACCGAATGTCGACTTCACAATGTAAAATTTTGATAATGAATGAAATTTATGGTTTTCTTTCGTTTAATAATAGAAATTCATTAACAGATAGGTTTGATTGAATGCTTGGTCAATGGGACGGTCGCAGCAGCATACTGGTGCTTGCAATATTGCTCGAGTTATTTGAATTATATTCATTATATATTTGTTATGTTAACATTAATAATAATGTATATCTCTTATATTGAACAGGGTTGAAATAAACATTTGAGTTTTAACTACTCATTTGGGATACATTCAGGTAACTCACAGCTAGCGATCGAAAACGTAACGTAGAAAATCACAACAATCTATGCTATAAGGATCGTGTAGTAATAACTAGGTATATAATAACTTTACGAACTGTACCTACACATAAGAAATAATGCAGGTCCAATAATGTGTAAACAATTCACTCGATATCATAATCTAACCTAACAGATGGACGCGAGTCCAAGATACAAGCATCAGAAACACGACTAACCGGGTGTTCGGGTGTTAAAACTCCAACCGTGGATGCTAACGAGACAGCACTAATACTCGAATATTCACTAGACTGTGCGTTTATTGAAATTTTACTATGTACAACATCTCCTAAGTGCGGCACGCAAGTACCGGCGCGCCGAGCGGCCTATAATAGAAAATATTCATATACAACCCGGCCGAGTTCCACGGCGAGCCGCAGCAGGACCAGCCGATACGAAGCAGCCGCGAGGCCGCGCCCGCGCGCCTGCTCCGCCAACATTATTTCCCGCCGAGACCGAACTTCATGAAGATTAGTTCCTTGCCTTTGCTGAGGATGTCTCCGCCAGGGGCGGTCATCTCGGAGAATTTCTGCATGAGGTTAGGTTGTGTGGCGGGAGTGGAGGTGGCGGGTGGCTGCACGTTGGGCGCGGGCACCACGGCGGGCCCGGCGCGGCGGGCGGGCGACGCGGGCGCGGCCGGCGGCGCCGCGCTGGCGGGCGGCAGTGGTGCGCCCGGTGACTGCACCGTGGGCGTGCCCGCGTTACCAGCGCTCGTGCGCGCGATCGTGCTCGCTGGCTGAGCGATCGCCGCGCCTCTCCCCCTCGCCTGCTTCACCAAACTCATGTCACACACACTGCACTATTAAGTGCATTTTTCGTCCTATCCGTTTTGCGGAACGACATTGACTTCAAATTTTATAAGTTACTGCATTTTGTTTAAGTTATTTCTTAATTAATTCCCAAAACAGATAGAACGGTTCATTTGAAATACTTTTTACTTTAGTGTGATAAAAATTGTGAATAGAATGCAACAAGCAAATTGTTATTATGAGGGACAGGTGCCTGGCCTTTTAAAGGTCTTGAATTAAGCTCGGGTCATAAATTCAATATTTAAGACTTATGTAAGTATTATATTTTTATTAGTAATTATTGCTATTATGCGTGTCTTAAAATATTTACATATAGGTAAATAAAGAACACTTACATCAATACCTAAGTCACTCTGTGTATCATGCTATACAATATTGAGACAAAACATTATTATTTACAAAAATATCATAGTACACACATCAATATAGTATAAAACATGTGCAATAGAAAAAACATGCATTGCCATAAACAAAGCAGGTGGCACTTGAAAAGAAAATGGTTGACCAGTTCAGTCAGCTGTGTTACACAGTATGTATCGGATAATTATATATTATTTAGGGGAACAACTTAATTATCAGGGTTATAAATAAAAACTAAGAGATCCGTTAGGGTTGGTACAATTCATTCAGTTCATTCGTCATGCTTCGGTAAACTACAACAAAAAGCTTGATTAAGAAACTATTCGATTACGTAATGATGCACAAGACTTGTCATACAAACGTCAAAGAGGTTAGAGTAATATGAAGACATCATCAACGCAATCGTTTAGTATAGGACCACATTCACAGGCCTCAGAGATTGTAGTAACATGGTGAATGGGTTATGGTATCTGATGTGAGTGAAGTACGCCAGTGTATGTTCTGTACTAGTCTCTGTATGATCTGGTCCAGTATGCGATGATAGCTAATGATGTGTAAACAATAGTATTATAATCATGACCGTCACTCCACGAGGTGAACGAGTGACCGGAGCGATCACAGTACCAGATGTTCTCTGTACACTGAGCTTAGTAATGAAACGCAAGGTAAATATAGATAAAGAAATAAATGAAGAAAAGGAAATAGTGAAAATAATAAAATCTAAAGATAATGAAGTGACAGTCGAACAAAAAACGTCTAGTATCGTTGCATAGTATATTTGAAAGTATTCTTGTGGGTCGATTACAAACGGTATTTTTACCTGAGAATTCGCCTGTTCTGGATTACTGGCGCATGTGTTGTGGTCTAACATAGAGGAAGGAGGGCAGGCATCTAGCAAACAGACAATACACACAACATATATAGTGACCACAGACAACCACTTGAATCTTGGATCACACCTCACGAACACCTCGGCGGGTTCTGAGCGAGATTATGTTGCGTGTATTTGTACGATCAGCCTACCCACTGTGTATAGATAAATGCCAGGGTATACCGTGTGACGAACAAAACATAATAATAGGATAGAGAGTTGGATAGATGAAAATAAAATAAGGTATCCTCAAGTCGTTTATCGACGTGGCTTTGAGTAGTGTAGTTTAGTAATTAAGACACACTTGTAGATTGTGCAAGTTATGTATGGAATCAGAACCTCTTCGAACGATGTTTGTGACTGTGTAATCCAAGATAGTGTTCATTAGCAAAGTGTACACCAAGAGTCTTTGTGCTCCGTAGATTGCAACCGGACTCGCATTCATACATTCCGTTTTACCAACACTGACATACTTCAATAGACAGGACTTCATTGGAAAAGAAATTGTGAGTAGTCAATTTCATAATTGAAACTAGAACACAATTTACAATTTCTGAAAGGAATTTGAAATTTCAGATAGACCAGAACATTTTAAAGGATACAATGAGGCAAAACGGAACAGAAAATCTAAAACACAAACTCGCTGAGCGAGTCCCGTCGCAATCGCAAGTGTACAGGAAAGATGATAGAGGGTTCCAGAGCGAAATAGCTAGCGTCTTTCAGTAGTCACATAGCAAGTCCAAGGTGCAAACATGAAACACTCAAAGCTCTCGGTGAACGGTGAGGACACGCATCCCCACCGAACTTACCTAAGGGAGGTCGGCTCGGCGATCTCTTTCAAAAGCGATTCGATCATGATGAATACTTTGAATCTGTCAAAATCTCGTGAAACTTCACAAATAGTTCTGATGAATTATTTGACGTGTGACTGTCAAGCAGGACGACACAAGACTAGTAGAATCGTGTCATGTGGGTGACTCGTAACTCTAAAGTTTTATCTAAAGCGTGTGCATCGCTCTTCCTTATCGACGAGCCGACCGACCCGGCTTACTATTAAAATAGGGAGCGAGGGCAAGAGCAGCGGTAGCAGCTCAGGGAGAAGTGTGTAGGAGCATAGGTAGAGGATGGGCTCCGTACCTGCACGGCGGTGGTGGTTGCGCTGTTGGGGCTGCGATGCGTGCGCTGCATGCTGGGCGTGCTGCGCGTGCGCGGCGTGTTGGCCGTGGTGCGGCGCCACGTTGTCGCGGGGCGGGGGCGGCGGGCCGCGCGCGCCGGGCCCGGGCAGGGCACCCGCGCCGCCGCGTCCCCGCCCCGCGCCGCGCGCCCCCCCTGCCCCTGCCACGCCCGACACGCCCGCGACCCCTGCACCCAACAGTAATGCTCGATATTCCATACTAAAGCTAGTATTGTAGTTACATTACTCAGCCTATAGATAGACTGTCCCATTAAGCAAAGTTAGATTGTTACTAGAGTCTCAAGAGGGTGATTTGTTGTCATTCAAAAGCAAACTGTTAGTTGCGTCAGCATAAGGTATGTAATATCCAAATACAGTGATGCCAACCCGTATTAGGCCAGCGTGGTGGACATTTCCAGCACTGGGTCAGTATATGGGTTGGTGATGATCATACATATTTCCAGTGTATTAGCGCATAGTACATTAATTATTTGTTTTCCCCCTCCGAGTTGACCACAATTCGATCACAAAACTTGAATTGTCAACAATTATATGAATTGTCAACAATTATATAATTGTCATAATGTACAGACGCCAGCAGGTCAAGCTATCCAAAACTGACAATTTTCCCGATTGAAAATGAAACTTATTAGTTATTAATTCTGTACCTTCAGTGAAAAGTGATACATCTTGACTTATAGCACTTTTAATATTTTTGCACTAAGTACCACAGAAAAAAAAATGCTATTTTTTGATCTTATTCACACCCCTCTAAGGTTCAAATTGAGCAAGTTAATTTTGGTGTACAGTGCTATAACTAGGCTTTTTTTACATTTATTAATGTGTAATTAAATACAACTGTATTAATATCAAAGTGAACTGAACAAATATTTCAATTTTCTTAATGTATATTAATACGAATATAAATAACTCCTATTACGCGACCGAATTATTTAGATGTGAATTAGTACAAACTGATATAATTACAGTTTTATTATTAAACATTGTATTGTTGGCTCTATTCATTTTTGTGAAAACCGGTATAATTATATTTAAATCACAATAAATGTAGATATTTGTAGGATCAAAAATGTGTATAATGATACAACTCTTAATATATCAATTTACATTTTATTTTCTAATCAAATTCATTGTGATATCTGACTCCGATTTAATTGTATCAATATTTACATAATTTTGGAATACGTGTATAATAATATAAATGTATTTAAAACAAAAAATATTAATTTTAATAGAACTTGTTTATACGATAGAATAAGTGTATTGTGATACAAGTTCTTAGTGCAGCGGGCGGGGGTAGCAGCCTGTGAATCGGGCTAGCCTCTCGCATCCCACTTACCCGCGTCGAGTGAGATTCATATATTGGAAATTAGAACAAGTGATTGTTGAGGAAGTTAGTCTTGCGATTGCATTTTAGCTAGAACGTCGTATTTTCGGTAGCAAAAATAATGTGTAAGGTAACTGACTTATATCATTTTACACAAATAACGTTTAATTCGTGGTGATATTATTGTGTCACTAAAATACCTCGTATTATTATTTATTTACACCTAATTTATTATATATTTTAGGAGTTATGTAACTTATCATAATAAATTAAACATTATTATGTGCATGAGGTAATTTTAGTACATATCTGAAATAGATTTCTATCCGAATCCTAAACTATAATACATACATACATATCATCATGGCGACTGTCCCCAAAGGGTTAGGCAGAGGTGTACCAATGTACACCCACAGTTCGCTGATATGAATTGCGTAGACTATAAATTGCGACGATACCAATTTTGTGTCAACTTTGACCTTAAGAGTGGCTACATTTCGTAAAAAGATGCACCAACGTCCGCACACCCTGACGACGAAGTCGAGGCCATGTACGAAGACATAGTGAAAGCTATGTCTCGTACCAAAACATTCTGTACTGTTAAAGTTTATTTATTTATTTAATAAGGTTTTCCCACAGCTTATGCATACAACGCTAATAGTTATATATATACATACTTAGTGGCCTTCGTCTTATACACAAGCCAAAGTTATTTAGAAAAGGAAAAATTCAACCGCGGGCAGGATTCGAACCTGCGTCTTCTGGTTAGGTACGCCAGACGCTATGACCACTAAGCCACCGCGATATTCTATACTGTTGTTATGGGTGACTTAAACGCTAAAGTGGGAGTACAAGAGAGCGGCGAGTCGAAAGTGGGTCCATTCGGCTATGGACACAGAAATCACAAGGGGCAAATGCTGGTAAACTTTCTCGAGGTACAGGGGCTTTTTCTGATGAACTCTTTCTTCCAGAAGAAGCCTCAAAGGAAGTGGACCTGGCGAAGCCCCGATAACATGACAAAGAACGAGATCGACTTCGTTATGTCTAACAAGCGCCAGGTATTCAGTGATATCTCTGTGATCAATAGGGTCAATACCGGAAGTAATCACCGACTGGTAAGAAGCACTCTGGATATAAAGGTCAAAATAGAACGAGCGCGCTTAACAAGGTCGGCTCTTAGACTAACACTGCCACAGGTCGAAGCTGGCTGCGCCCATATCACTCCTGGGACATGTTTACTAGTTGTTGTCGAGGGTTGTCTCAAATCGTCTTGCCCAAAAGTTCGATGACTTCCGGCCACCGGAGCAAGCCGGTTTTCGGAAAGGCTACAGCACCGTGGACCACATACACACCTTGAGGTAAATCATCCAAAAGACCGAGGAATATAATCAGCCTCTCTGCCTAGCGTATGTGGACTACGAGAAAGCTTTCGATACCGTCGAGACCTGGGCTGTACTGGAGTCTATGTAGAGATGCCTTGTCGACTGCCGATACGTTGAGGTGCTGAAATATCTGTATAATGCCGCAACGATGACCGTCTAAGTACAAGACCAGAGTACAAAACCAATCTAACTGCGTCGAGGGGTAAGACAGAGAGACGTCATCTCTCCGAAACTGTTTACGAACACGTTTGAGGACGTTTTCAAGACGCTTAACTGGAAAGGACGAGGCATAAATATTAACGGTCAGTACAATATCTCGCACCTCTGATTTGCGGATGACATTGTCATCATGGCAGAATCTCTGCAGAAACTGGAAGTGATGCTGAACAGCCTTGGCGATTCTTCAAGGCAGGTGGGTCTCGGGATGAACCTGGATAAAACCAAAGTACATGACTTTGGTTTGGCTTTTGGCAATGATTATGTCATCCTGATACCTGTATACGTAAATGGCTCTGCCCTCGAAGTAGTGCAAGAATACATATATCTTGGCCAAACTATTCAAATGGGGCGGCATAACTTCGAGAAGGTGGCGGCCAGAAGAATACACCTGGGCTGGGCGGCATTCGGAAAGCTGCGTGATATCTTTGATTAGTCGATCCCACAATCCCTAAAGACCAGGGTCTATAACCAGTGCGTCCTACCCGTGATGACTTATTGAGCCCAAACGTGGACACTCATCATGGGACTGGTCCAAAAATTCAAGGTTGCTTAGCGTGCAATGGAGAGAGCAATGCCTGGAGTTTCTTTGGTGGATAGAATTCGCAACAAAGTCATTCGCCAAAGAACAAGCACGCTGAAGTGGAAGTGGGCCGGCCATGTCTGCAAACGCACAGACGATCGTTGGGGCAGACGAGTGTTAGAGTGGAGACCACGTTTGTCCAGCAGTGGACGGCAATAGGCTGATATGATGATGATGATTATGATATCTGTATTGCACTTATATCAATAAATACTTTAATATTTTCAAAACGTATCAAAATGAACAACAGTTTGTATCATTATGCACATTACATCATAAGTATTATACGGGTGTATAATGATTTCAATTCAATTTGTCTTACATTTTCTTAATTACAATATCGATTACAATTTTTAATACTCTAATTAACAATATTAATTTTACAACTTTTTGTTTTAATATCTCCTTCAAGTACAAACCTACCAAAATACGAAGTATAGAATCATTCAACACCAAACCAAAAACGATGTGTAAAAGAGTTCAAGTAATTTTAAATTAAATGACACGCAAATTATTGATAATGATGTCTTGTGTTAAGTGATACATCTGGATATTTTATTAAATTAAAAAAAAACTACACAAAATCATCCATTTCTTTTTTCAATATTTGTTTTTTTAAGATATTGTTTAACAATAACAGTAATCAGTTCTTATTTTAGTAAAGTAGAAAAAGAGTCAGAATTTTTTAAAACTTTAAAGCGTTTTTTCTCAAAACCATGATTTTCGGTTTATATCACTTTTCACTGAAGGTACAGAATTATTGTTGTATCATCAAAATATACTTCTGCGTCTAATAAAACCCTTACTAATCACTTCTTACAACCCCATTATGATATTGTTCTTTTTTCAATATTAAAAAAATAAATAGTGTTACATACCTTGACTGCTCTGTCCAACTGACGGGTACTGGTCATGGGGAGCATCGGTGAGGAAGTTGCTCGGCACCAGACCGCGAACGCCGTCGATTTCAGCCATGTAGAAGCCGTCATCATCCATGTCTCCGTACACGTGGATGATCTGACCCGTTTGGAAGCTCAGCTCAGCCTGAAAAGGTTTCTGAGTGACAAAAAATCAATTGTGAAAGAAATGTTAGAGCTAATAGTAAGTTATAGAATAGAGGAAGGGAAAAAGAATAAGCAAATATGCACAGTAAGTTATTTCTAGAACAGATTTCTACTTAGATGGAAGGGTACAAGACAAGACATATAAATGCAAGACATTGAACATTTTAGAGTTAGAAATAATGACCATTGAATACTTTTTGGAAGCAAAGATATAAATAACAAATGGTTTTAGTAACTTACATTCTATTTTACTTTAACTTATCCTGGATATACTGACTGCTTATTAGTCTACTGGTCGCGACTGCTACGCCTGATGTCCTGGGTACGATTCCCAGGTCGAGCAAAGTGTTATTAGGTTTTTCTATGAAATCCTCAGTAGCAGCTCGGAGTTTGGATTTGGGCCCGGTTAATGACAATAGCCAATAGCCTAATGGTATGACCATTGGACTGCCAAGTCGAAAGTCTCGAGCTCGATTACAAGGCACGCACCTCTGACTTTTAAAAATCATGTACGTATTAATAATTAATTATCACTCGCTTAAACGGTGAAGGAAAACATCCTGAGGAAACTTGCATGCCATAGAGAGTTCGACAGCGTGTGAAATCTGACAACCCGCATTAAGCCAGCGTGGTAGACTATAGCCTAATCTCCTTCATTATGTGAGAGGGAGACCCGTGCCCAGCAGTGGGACAGTATATGGGTTGATAAAAAATGTGACAAAATGACAATAGGCTCCTCCCCTACTCATGGGACCTAAACATACCGGCGAAATGTGGACACCTGTAGTTAGATACACCTAAGCCTAAACCTTCGGGGATGTCTATCCTGATAGCATGTTATGTATGTTTTATCCTAGATATAATGGATTAATCTATAGTAAACTAAAACTGGATGTAACGCACGATTAAACAAAATGTTCGTGTTTTGGCATTTTACTTTGTATTGTTTGGCTCGTGAGGATAGGCTGAATGCCTTGATGCGAGGCAAGGCGTCGCTTATTGAAGAGGCCCAGTTAAGGCTGGACCACAGCCTGTCATAGTCCCATGGCCATGACTATAGGGCAGGTGAAAGCAAGTGTGGTTTTTAGTCAGTATGAGTCCGACATACCCTGCCGCCTGCCCAGGCGGAAGATCCATGAGAATTTTCCGTATCATAAAAAAGACTAACTGCAATCACTTAAATACTCCTATGAATGGTACCCAGGAAATTATGAACTACTTAATGTATTGATTTCTGACATTTACGCGAATATTATACATTGAAATAAAACTACTTTTTACGGATTTTATCGCGTATATTGATATTATTAATCCCGACGTTTCGGACCCTTTACAGCGTCCATGGTCACGGGTAGACTGAGGTGGTGGGCGTCTTGATGATATAATTACTGACAGCTACCCTACATTTTTTATTGTTACATGATCAATGACATTTATTACTAATTATTAATTAAAACTAGATGGAGCCGGCATTTACTAGCTGACGACCTCTGAGAAGAAACGCCGAAACAAACTCAGAGAATCATGGTCTCTTTTAAAGTAAAAATATTCAATGATCATGTTTTAGTTGTTAATTATTGGCAATCCGATTCACGCAGAACGAGCTCACAGTATCCTTTGGTCTTGCAGTTGTAGGCCTGGATTTTGGTTTAATAGAATCTATAACAGGATTCCAAGCAGGTGGTAAGACCCAGCCATCTTCTCTATTGAAATTTGGATGTTTTTTAATTTCAATAGCCTCACGAATCATCCTGGGTAGGTATCGACTTTCCTTCGCAAGTATTTGTGGTTTATCAAATCTGATATAATGCTGGGCCTTGTCAAGAGTATGTTCACAAACTGCTGACTTCTTGGAACGGCGGTGTTTGACATCGGCGATGTGTTCTTTTACGCGGGTCCCTATGCTTCTTTTAGTTTGGCCTATATATGAGAGACCGCAATCACAATCAAGCTTGTATACGCCCGCATCTTGTAGAGGTATATGGCACTTGACAGATGGTAAGAACTGACTGATCTTCTTCAGCGGCTTGAAGTATGTTTTAATTGAAGCACGCTTCAAGATGTAGCCAATTTTGTCGGTGACTCGGATCGGGTCGGATTCGTAATCATAACAACACCTTGAGTCATACTGTGTATCGAAAGAAAACCCATACAGACAAATACCTAAATGGTGAATCGCACCACCACCCAACACAGTTATCTACCGTCGGTAAATCTTTGTTTCAGAGAGCACATGGGATCTGTGATGAGCAACACCTGGCTGCTGAGCTTCAACATGTCAAGCAAGTCCTGCATGACAACAAGCTCCGAATACCGCACCCTTGCCACAGAAACCGTGTGAAACGTGCCACAGTTGAGCGCTTACCTGCCGTACTACCATATGTTAGAGGAGTCACCGACAAAATTGGCTACATCTTGAAGCGTGCTTCAATTAAAACATACTTCAAGCCGCTGAAGAAGATCAGTCAGTTCTTACCATCTGTCAAGTGCCATATACCTCTACAAGATGCGGGCGTATACAAGCTTGATTGTGATTGCGGTCTCTCATATATAGGCCAAACTAAAAGAAGCATAGGGACCCGCGTAAAAGAACACATCGCCGATGTCAAACACCGCCGTTCCAAGAAGTCAGCAGTTTGTGAACATACTCTTGACAAGGCCCAGCATTATATCAGATTTGATAAACCACAAATACTTGCGAAGGAAAGTCGATACCTACCCAGGATGATTCGTGAGGCTATTGAAATTAAAAAACATCCAAATTTCAATAGAGAAGATGGCTGGGTCTTACCACCTGCTTGGAATCCTGTTATAGATTCTATTAAACCAAAATCCAGGCCTACAACTGCAAGACCAAAGGATACTGTGAGCTCGTTCTGCGTGAATCGGATTGCCAATAATTAACAACTAAAACATGATCATTGAATATTTTTACTTTAAAAGAGACCATGATTCTCTGAGTTTGTTTCGGCGTTTCTTCTCAGAGGTCGTCAGCTAGGAAATGCCGGCTCCATCTAGTTTTAATTAATAATTAGTAATAAATGTCATTGATCATGTAACAATAAAAAATGTAGGGTAGCTGTCAGTAATTATATCATCAAGACGCCCACCACCTCAGTCTACCCGTGACCATGGACGCTGTAAAGGGTCCGAAACGTCGGGATTAATAATATCAATATACGCGATAAAATCCGTAAAAAGTAGTTTTATTTCAACTACTTAATGTATCCAGATTTCAATTATTTATATTCTTGTAGGTTTGTCAAAGAATTTGGTTTGTCAAGGAAGACCTTTTTCATCGTACGGAAAATCAATTACCAACAGTAGACTACAAGCTAATCTTATGTATATTCGTACTAGTAATTGGCTGAATTATTGTTTTCCTTATTAGTAATCAATAAAAATATTTTATAGATGTTTTTTTTTATCAACTAAGGTAAGTAGAAAGAAGAAGAAAAAGAAGGAAGTGTATACTCACATCGGCATCCACGTTGGGGCTGAGCTCCTGAGGGTCATAGTCGTACAGCGCGACCATGCGCCGTACGGGCTGATTGGCGTACGCGTCGGCCCAACGGTCACGTTTGGGCGGCTGGCCCGTGACGTCCTGCTCGGACACTTCCATCACCATATTGTGGGGCACGTAGCCGCGCCGGCCCCGGCACTCGCCCCAGTAGAATCCGTCGCCGTCTTTATCACCCCAAACCTGACGATAAACAACTTATGTAGCTCATCGTCACGAAGCTTTCCCATTAGTGGTACGTAAAACTAAGAAAATCTCTTGCAAACTGCTCGGTATCATCATAGGACCTTTATAATTAAACCAAACTAGTAACCTTCTGTTGCGATTGGAAAATACCTTTCTCTGTCACTTACCTTGATAGTGTCTCCTTCACTAAACGGTAGTTCTTCATCACAGCTTTCAGGGTTAGGGCTCATGGTTGTAGGGTCGTAGTCAAATAGGGCGATAAAGTAGCGACTTCTCTTGGACTGAGGATGGGGTTGAGCGTGTCTGGCACCGGGCTGGGGACCGCGAGGGCCAGGGGGCGGGCCCCCGCGGGCTGTGTACTGCATGCTGCTGCCTTGCTGACTCTGCTGCTGCTGTTGCTGTTGCTGCTGCTGCTGCTGCAGAAGTTATAATAAAGTCAGGATTGGTGGAAACTTGGTTCACTTTGGGATTAGATAATCGGACAAATGTCAAATAAAGGCGTTTTATTTTTATTATATTTAAGTAGAGTGTATGTACTTATCGAAAACTTTAACATTTTAATTCTCATAATGAACATTCATTAAAATCAACGGGTATAAAATCTACCTGCCTATCTTTTTAATTACGAGTAAGGATAATAAAAATGTTTGCATGCCTCGTTGTGATGTCCAACCTGGTGTGGGTTAGGAGGGCGGCCGCGCTCGTGGTGGTTGCGGGGGGGCGGGTTCTGATACTGTTGCGGCGCCCCGGGGACCCCGCCCACCCCGCCAAACGGCGCGTTACTTTGGAACTGGCCGGCTGGTGGATATTGGGGTTGCTGCGTGCCATGGTAGGCTGGTGTACTCGGGTACGGCTGACCCGATGGCTGCTGCGACGCTTGCGTTGGTTGGGACGGTTGCTGCTGACGTCCGTACGAACCAACACATTAATAAGGTTAGATTTTCCATAACAAAGCCAACAGCAATCGAATAAGCTCATAGCCATTATCCTCATTGGCGTTGCGTTTCAAAGCGATATAAATGTTACCTTTTCCTCGGTCGATAAGAAAAACAAGACATTCCGTTGTAGCTCTAGTCAACCCCCATGCACAACGAAAGCTAGCGTGCAGCGTTTACACTTGAAACCACATCATTCACAGCAGAATTATAATCATAAACAGTCGGTTCCAAATGTGCTTGTCACAAGTTTAACAAAACAAAATTTAAATACAACTTCAACAATAACGGAAAAATCGTATCATTTACCGATGTCCCCTCATTGTAACTTAATACCTTATCTGTTAACATAGATAACATTGAAGTGTGGAAGGTGTGTGAAAGGAGTGAGTGTACGGCATTGATACGCGTCGAAGCCAAGACAATCATGCAGGAACAATCATACAAACACGCGCGGAACATGCTCCAGTGTTGATTCTGTATCGAGTGCTCTGTTGCCTAGTTCCTCTGCCTAACTGTCGGTACGGTGGGTACGTGGACCGTGCTGTGTCGGAACATGTGGGCGGACCAGTGTCGTGTGTGGCGGACATCGAGGACGGATACGTGAAGATGACAACACAGAACACCGAGAAGTGAAACTCAGAAACTCGTGATCGGGAGATCGTACAGAATTGAGAGAAAGAGAGCATAGTGAATAGTGCTAGCACATGGAGAGCACATCGATGACAGCTAGGAGAGATCCCAGACCTGCGGGCGGCGGCGCGTCGCCTCCTCGTCCTCGCTACCCAGCTCCGTCCCACTCTCTTTAGTGATTTCGATGGCCGGTATCCCAGATTGCTAATACCACATGGTCATTCAATATTTTAGCACTTACAGGTGAGTTTTTATGATGAGATTGCACGGCCAAAATCTAAACTTAAAAAATGAATGAAGGCACGAGTATCTCAATAACTTGATGGACATTATTTATATTTTTATCCATGAAAAAAAAAATGACTGTTTTTTACTCTTATTATTTTGACAATTTAAATTATCTTCAAATAGTGTTTTAAAGTTAAAAATCTTGTAATGAACTTAATTTATTTTCCTTAATCTAAATGCCATGGTGTTATTTAAAAGAGCCTGTGAGGCTAAGTTATTTTGGCATTGCAAACCCACCCTAAAAGCTCACACTATACACACGATTTTATTAAAACAAAACAACACAGTGAGTGATTCGTCGTGCGGATATGAGCGATATTGATGACTAGGGTGCTCGCAACATTTTGGACGTGATGTCTGCTCCATACTCTGTGTAGGCACTTAATCTTGATGCTATTGAAATACTTTTTAAAGCAAATGGAGGTACACACTTTACGAAAGGTAAGATATTTAAAGCTGTTTATAGTGACTTACATAGTACTTTTCATATAATACCGATACATCAGGCGTTAGAGCAAGTGAAGCCTGTACAGGAAGCTGAAGTGGAACGATAGAAGTTCACTGCCGTGTAAGCATTCGGCTGACATTTTCCGTGATTTTTTTAAAGTTCCTACTTTGCGTGATGTTTATTTTCCCGCGATTCGTATATATGGATGATGTGTTAATGTCTATGGTGATGTATTCATGTTTATGAGTCGTGATTTGTTATGAAAGTTAGTCTTAAACGCAATTAATTTAACGTTAACCACACCTAAGTAATAATATTAAGTGGTTTTTCTTTTTTACAGTAAAACGAACCGTTTCTATTTAAGCTATGACTGTTTAATGTTAACTTCTATTTATCTTCAAAATCGTACAACTGCTAAACAGAAGTCTGATTCCAAAAACCTAGATCTCTTTATAAAATATATATGCATTTAGCTATTATACTTGTTTTCTACATATTTTTGTCTACTTTCAGATAAATATAAAAGCATACTCAAAGTAAATATTGTCTTCATATGCTGATTATATGGCTACAATATTATGTATTATGACACTATTTGTATAATATACGGGCACACTGTGTATATAATCAAAATTCAAATAAAATAAATCAATAATATTTTACATAACTAATAACATAAAATTAACGCTTTAAAAACAAAGAAAAAATTCATAGAACGCTAAATAAATCAGTCGTGTGTAAACTTCAGAATTAAATAAATTATGATAAATATGAAAAGACGTGTTAAAATTCCTTACCGAAGGGGTTATTTTGTCGAATATACTCTTTAGGAGGCCTGTGCCGAATCCACTCGTAGGCTATGGAAAGGTGTATAACAGTTATGTGAGAGAGCGAGGTAAGGTTAGACTAAGTGGCATGATCACAACTCATGGACGATATTGTCTGTGTCACAAAGTACAAGCTCTTTATCTGTTCTAAGTAGTATTGTATGGTGTCGTGCGTTGTCGGGTATCGGCCAATAGCACTAGAGACTACTGATCTAGTCGCAAGCAGTATGCATTTAATTTTGAACGATCGAGCCGAGTGCATAGCTATAGTCGATGGCGCGGTGGTTGTGTCGTGAAACCGTCGGCAGAGAACTAAATACTGGACATTTAGAAGATGCCAGCGACAGAACCACAGGAGATAGTATAAAGAGTGCAGTTTGCAACACCGATATCACGCGACAAACTGTCTGTGCACACAATAAGCAGTAAACAAATCAAGGATATAGCACTAAAACTAGTGAATGTGTACAATTTGCAACCACAGACTGTTTGTCGCGCAAGAAGAGAGCATATGACACTGATCGTTATAATGATAGCTAAGAAGACACAGACGAAGAAAATTATCAGAGATAAAATCAAAAATATTAAGCACATATTAAATACTGAATCAACTTCGTAACAAAATAAACTGGCAAAATGAAACTTGACGTTACACACAAAATTTACAACATTGATTTGCAAACCAAGTAATAGACAAAGTGCTATGCCGACCAACACTTAATTTAACACATTTAAATATTATTTAATAAGTTTAATTTTGACAAAAGTTTCAAAATTCCAATTCGAGTAGCAAATAAAATTCCAATCAGATGTGTGAAAGTACAAAATGAAACAGTCAATTAAATTTTTAGGTAAAGCCAATTTTTTGGACAAGGACTCTGATATTAGACAGCAAGAAATCAATACCAAAATCATTAAGGGACAATACACAAAGATAACAAAAAGTGTTTGGTCACCTGAGCAGGGTGCTGATCGTGGCGGATAGCAGACGGGAATATCTCTTTGTCAGAAAGGTTCTCGTCATGCTCTAGAACTTGCTGATGGTGCTGGTAGGGTGTGGGCCGCTGTGGGCCCCTATACCCACCGGGTCCGGGCTGGTTTGGCCCCGGACCCGGTCCGCGTGGCAATCGCGTCGCCACGCCACGCAATACTGCTGGCGGAATCGGCGTAGGGGCACTATCACTGGACTGGCTGTCTCTAGACTTTGTACGTACCTGAAAAGAATACAGAAATCGCAATAAAAAACGCCAACCCAAATAACAAACAAACACATAATTCTACCATTGAGATAACATCACCATATAACTAATATTGCTAACACATAGCGTTCACATAGCCAAATCAAGCTCCATACAGCCATACTTACGGTAACACATTTAGGATTGAGGCCGATCAGTTTGCCAATGTCGATGAGAGCATGGTCACCAGTTGGAGAATCCACGTCCGTCACCTTCTTGCCATCGGCGTACACAGCGTATCCAGTGACCGGGCCCGAGGCGGGCGGACGCAGGACCGGCTGCCAAGTCACCAGAAGCGTCCCGTCCTGAGGTCCCGCTTCCACCTGCGACACCGCACCAATCACCACCAACAATCCAGCCGAACATTCGTGAGGCAAGCCAATTGGGTTCCAACTTTGATTAAATGTGGGCTAACGTTGATGTAAGCCACATTAAGGGAGGAGTTAACATTACAAATGGGGGCAGCTAAGCTAACAACGAGGTGAGCGTTGGGATATGTCAAGATAATTTTCCTGAAGCTGGATTTATGGTTGCGATTGACGCGACTTCCTCGAGACGTGCTGTGTGCTTTGAGGTTGTGAATTATTTGAAAGGAATAGGGGTGTATCAGTCGGTCTTTGTGAGTATAATACTGTACCATCACACTTTTGTGGAGCATTGGAAAGCTACCTTGTGCGTGCAAAAACGCTTCAGTTATTACTGCTTTGAAAAGCATTATTCAATATTTTGATTCTAATATTTTATAATTTTCCACTATCCACTGTGTGATTGTTATATATGTATATTCTGATTCCTGACTAAGTATAGATAGATACATATAACATCAGCGAGCAAGGAATGTGAGTGTAAAATGTATAAGTTTGGATCCAAAAAGCATGCTCAATTCACGTCATGCTGATTGTTGAAGTTAAGACTTTCCACGTACCATGATTTCGTTTGGTGGATCTGGTAGTCCTTTTGGGAGAGTCCTGAAATCTGTATAAGCTCCAGGAGCCTCTTCAATTGGTATTCCGGATTGTGGAGGACCGGCTCTTAAGTGCTTAGCCCTTACAGTTACCCGGTATTGTGTGCTAGGTGATAAACCTGTTATTGTATGGCGGTATACGCCAGGTTTTACTGTTCGAACCTGTAACCGACGAAAGTATATTATATCAAGCCAATTCCTAAAAAAACTCTCTTCAATTCACATTAACAAGTGCTTACTTCAACATTGTTAACACAGACGATGTGCTGATGGTTAGAGTTTGCTGGTAACCAAGAGATCACCGCCTGGGAACAGGTCACTCCACTGGCTCTGACACAAGTCGGGCCCATGTTAGTCGTGTCTCTACCGATCACCATTGTGCAAGCTGCGTCCCTTGATGTGCGCCGCGAGACAGTCACCGAGCGCACGCTGATACGATGCGGCTTTAGGAACAAAAGGATTTAGGATCCTTTTAATGTACTTTTTAAAATATTAAAACGTACAATTAATGAAAAAGTATAACATCTAAAAGCAAACAATGGCATCGACGACCAACTAAATGAATTGTGCTCACTGATAAAATGTAAATGTGACAACTATTAGAAACAATTATAACAGAAGCAGCTAATTAAATATCGAAACAAACTCACCCGATTAGAGTCTACGCCTTCGACGAGCGCTCGTGTGCGTTCTGAGGCCTTGACGGTCGTTTTGAGGACACCGTCGACGTAAACGTGGTAGCTCTCGATGTTAGCTTGTTGCACACCTTCTGGGGCAGTCCAGCCGATGAGCACAGACTTGTTGAGCTGCCTCTCGAGCGTGAGCTGCCGCGGCGCCGGCACTAACGACGAGAAAAACAGCTCGGCTGTTGAGGTCCGAGGGCAGATCGCGAGGAGTGCAGCCAGGCAGGCGAAGTGCATGAGAATGCGAAGAAGCGTGCAGCGAAGTCCAGGAATAGGAATGGGGAGGGACAAAGGTTCGACTATAGAACTATTTCTAAATAAATGATCATTTACTGTAACCGTCGCAGGTTGTTTGTGTAGCGTTTTGTTTGTGTCACTGTGCGAAGCGAAATGATCGTATAAGAACTACTTGGTACTTAAATCCGTGTGCTCGATGTGTTTGGGTTGCATGCGAAATGTAAAACTTCACTGAATAACTTCAAATTACTGAAAAGTTAAGACTTTGACTACTAGCTAAACTTGGTCTAAATTTCTTCATCAAATTTAAAAAATCTAGTATAATAAAAATGTTTGAAACAATGACTATTTGAATCATAAATTGTCAAATACTTCTTGATCCACTATTCGTGCCTATTTGTAACTCTCTATTAGTGTAACAATTTGTATAAATATAGCTCACCGTTATCATCGTCTTCTGGTCCTTCGCTTAATTCTGCTACTTCACTCAGGCGAGCAACATCGCGACTGAGTGACAAATCGCTTATTGCAGTAGTAGCCTCGTCGGCATCTCTCAGGGTTGAAACAATCGCCTGAGGGTAAAGAGGGTGGGCCTTGTATGAAAATATTTTTGAATCATTCAAAATCTGTTCACCGTTTACAATACAATATTCAATCACAACACCTATTTTTATAAAGTGAAATCAATGTTTGGAGGGTGTCTTAAATTTGAAACTATAAATATAAAATACTGAATCCAACGTAAAACACTTTGAAATTAATACACCCTCGGAAAGATAATTGGAGGTTAAGCTTTTAGGTTAAAGAAAAGAAGAATGCGTAGACGGAAAACTTAATGAGATAAATAATAAAAAAATCTATTTATCACCTGATGAAAATCTAAAAGGTCGTCTCCGACCAATCGTTGAACGAAATTAGCAGGTACCAATCCGCGGCGCCCGTCCAATAATTCAGCATCTAGCATCGACGCGTTGGGGTCGGCGAGTCCCCATACCAACAAATAATCTCCAGCACTTATCGATAGTTCACCTTCAGCTGTTTCAATCCTGGAAATGTTTTGTAAGCACGATCGAATTCCTCAATAATATCAGCGAGACACATTTCTGGTTTTATGTTTTTTATCTACTTACTCAGGTGGATCGTATGAAAAGCGAGCCATGTACACACAACAACGACCCTTCCCAGGTATATCCAACATATCCACTGTGCTCTCCGTGGCACCACCGTTCATATAATGTGACGTGTTCCGAACTGAAAACATTTGCAACGTTCAAAACTTTTTCCAATTTATGAAGAGTACGAAGAAAATTGGATTTTACTTACCTTCCATTTCCAAACCGGTATTAGGCATAATCCGCGCTATAGCTCTTTGGTTCCGATCGTGGCTGAATCCCGAGTCTAAGCCCCCTAGTCTATCAGTTCCGAATTGGCTATCTAATCCTAAATTCCACGAGGGTTGGTGCGGCGTGACTGGCGTGGCCACTCGCCCTACTCCCGTCGTGTTCCCAAATCTACCGATACCGAGTTCTATTTCATCTAGAGGTTTAAGTTTTATATTCATAGCATTTCCTAGTCCACTAGAGAGGAGGGGATTTGTATAAGTCCCAGTCCCAGTTCCGTAAGAGCTTGTGGCACCCAAACTAGTGTTTAGACCTCCGAGTTGAGTTCCACCTGTTAAGTTCGAGAGCGCGTTTCCTAATCCGCTCGTTAGGGTCGATTGTATTCCGCCCAGCGTACTTGTCAGACCACCAGATAAATTTGTTTGCGCATTGTTCAAGCAACTTGACAGCCCAGTTCCCGCTATAGTGCCCGTCATGCCCGGAGCGAGGCCAGTACCCAAATTCATAGAAGACACATTGCCAGTTATGTTTTGTAAATTGCTTTGCAGTCCAGCTAGCGTACTAGAGATTTGTCCGATGTTATTCACAAGTGGGGCCGTGACAGGGTTGGTGAAGGTGACTTGATGGGTGTTTGGTAGGCCGTAAGAGTTTGTGGAGTAAGCGGATACGGGGTTGGAGTACGAAGTGGGGTTGTGCGCGCTCATGGAGTAGGCCACGGAGTTGGAGCTTGGGGCAGTGAACTGGCCAGTGGCGTGCAGCGAGGACAGAGTGGGCATCGTGCTGCTTTGGCAGATGGCCACGTGGCCCGTCGTGCTCGTGTAAGAGTGGGGCAGCGGCGACGGCGTCGGCGAGTGGAATTCTCCTAGCGCCTGGTTTGATCCGCTTGATTGGATACCTGAGAAACCATAAACTAAACACTTGATAACATTTTATGAACGATCATAAAAAAAAAATTCGCTCAACGTATCTACTTTATTGCAATTTTGACAAGTTTTATTTACCTATATTTCTAAGCAAAAACTTAAAAACTTAACTTAATCTCTTTTAAAGTTCCAAGGGGCGATTTAAAGAGATTTTTCAAACGTGTTTTAAATAGGTGTCTACTTAGTAATTTCTAATCTGTGGGTAGTCCTAAGTCCTTACAATGTTTGACATACTACTTATGTACAGAGGACAGCACATCAAGCTAGCCCAATCTGTCAAATTTATTTGATATATTTTCAACTTTAATGCAATCAATACAATAAGGTTCATATTCAATTATGAAAATTTGACAGTTTTGGATAGCTTGATCTGCTGGATTTGGAGGTTTCGCTCATAATATGAGTATGTACCTACTCTAGATATGGAAATTCTTCAGTTACTGACCATGCGTGGTGGATCTCGTATGTTCTAACTCAGCGAGGATGCGGTTGTCCTGCTCGATCTTGGCCATGATGCGCTCGATCTCAGAGGCGGGCTGTGTCGCCTGTGTGGACCACGTGGTGGCGCCGCCCTGGCCGCGCGCGCGCAGCGCTGATGACAGTTCTAATTGCAGCTCTTCGCATCGAACGGTTTCTAGAGCGGCCTAGGAAAAACAGTAAGATGACATAGAGTTGTTTGATAATACAGTTCATTTTACCAGTAGTTGTGTGCTTTTGTTCCCTAGCTGCATCGCCGTGCGATTCGGCCGCCACCTGCGCATCCTTTTCAAAGACACTTGTTTTATTATATTTAAATAGTTTAGACAACTAGGATACAAATAATAAACTATTTTACACAGTAACAAAGTCACTCGAGGTAAGGCAAACTAATAAAAATGTTTTATTAAGTTTCGCTTATCTCCGTTGACACGGGCACTGTCAATAGGGACAACAGAAATAAATTTTTATTATTTTTATCGAGTTTCGCTGTCCCCATTAGCAGAGATAGCGTCAGTGGGGACAACGGGAATAAATTTTAATTATTTTTATTGAGATCCGTTGTCCCCACTGAGTGGGGACGGCGTCGAATACATCATTTCGTTGATTCCCTTTTAACCCGAGGGTTGACTGGTTGAGAAGTCCTCCTTATGTACCACAATGTGCATTATACTATAAATAAACCCAGGAAGGATAGACCAGGCAGTTTCTGGAAAGACCTTACCTTTTTCTCCAGCTCTCTCGCTCTGGACTGCAGTTGCTCGACATTGTGCTGGTCGATGGGCGACCTCTGAGCGGCGCGGAGCTGAGCGAGCGCGTCAGCGTGCGCTCGCTCCGCGTCGGCCCGCGCCCGCTCCGCGTCGCGCAGTCGTCGCGCCAACGCGTCCGTGTCGCCGCTGCCCGACATGCCGTACCCGCTCATTTTCTGCACAAACATTAATTATGCTGTTAGGACACTGACGTTTTTTTAAGGGAAAAATCTCTAAGGCATCTACTTAGGTTTTCCCACGATGTTTTCCTTCACCGTTTAATCGAGTGATAATTAATTAATAATACCTATATACATATATTTTGTGTGTCATAAAGTTTGAAGTCTGCCAACCCGCAGTAGGCCAACGTGGACTGGTGAACTATGACCTAATCCCTCTCATCCTGAGAGGAGACCCGTGCCCAGCAGTGGGACAGTATATGATTGATGAAGACACATAAATTCGAAAAGTCAGAGGCACGTGTCTTGAATTCGAATTCCGACTTTGACTTGGCAGGCCAATGGTCATATCACTAGGCTGTCACTAGTTTTTACATATAAACGTACGGAAACAAAGGCAATCCATATTGTTTACACAAATTTGCATGCACAACGTCATCTGGCTTACATAGCTGTAGTTATCGATCGAGTGTCCACGTATAGGGTATGACGGTACCAAAAGGTCATCAATCATAATTACTAACAGTAGCGTGTCAATACATTACATCGTGAATGTCAATCGGTCTCTCATTCAGTCGCTATAGCAACGACCGTTCAATCATTCCTGACATCCTATTGAGTAATGTAATTATGTTAAAGTTTAGTTTCCATTCATAGTGATCAACTTTTTTTTTATACTTCAAAGGTGGCAAACAAGCATACGGCCCCACCTGATGGTAAGTGGGTACCGTAGCCAACACTAGGTAGTATCACTTGCGCGTTGCCGACCCTTAAACGAATGAGGCAAGTATTCCTCATTCGTTTAAGGGTTGGCAGTATATGGGTCAAAGTCCCCTCACTGCCAACACAACGTTTCCTCGCGGAGCACTGGCAACCTTGGTCACCGTAAGAAGCACAATACAGCTCAAAGCAGTGTTATTCACTGCATTCAGCTCTTCAGCAGCTGATTCAGCTTCATGCATTAGCATTTACTGACTCAAGAATACCTTACTTAAATAAATAAGAAAATGTTGGTGCTGTAACGTTTTCAAAACCAGGCTTTTTGGCGACTTTCATTAAAAGTAAGCTATTTATCATGTACAGAGGCCAGCACATCAAGTAACTCCAATCTATCAAATTTCTTTGATAGATTTTTGAAAATCTATCAAATTTCTTTGATAGATTTTCAACTTTAACTTGAAGCAATAAGGTTCATATTCAATTGGAAAAATTATAGTTTTGGCTAGCTTGACCTGCTGGCGAAGTACTGTACATGTATCTCGGATTCAAGAAAATCTTCCATTCGAGCAGTCAGATTGATATTTTACATCATTTGCACGTACCCGTATATAGCGACCCGCCACCGGGGCGGGTCGCTAGTTTAAAATAATTTTAGACAATGGGTTGCGTTCAATAAAAGGCGCGGGTGTGCAAAAAGTGTTGTCATTTGAAAAAAATCAAGTCATTTGGTAGAAAACACTACAGCGGTACGATTAAACCACAACGGTACAATATAGCCGACTCTCCCCTAAATATTAAAAAAATATATATATGGAAATGTATTTTACACTTCGTTGCTATTTTAATTACTTAGTATCGGAAAATATATCTCTACCAGACTATTGTAAGCTCCGCGGTACTCGATACGTTTCACTAGCAAGTCAAATTAAGTTTTAAAAAGTATTTTGTGGCTTAATAAAAATTGCAATCTATGATTAAGCGCAGTCAGTCCACGGAGAGTTGACCATTTCTTGAATATCAAGATACTTTTATACAACACATAATAAAAATTATTATTATTCTATCAGAGATTAAAGATTTAACAAATTCATAATAATTTTATAATTATCACTGTGTGACGTTTCAATATTTCGGTGGTATTTTTGAGAAGTGTTGAATTATAGCACATGCAACGCAACCAACTGCTTAAGTAATGTGAATAAATAAATAAAATGTCTGAACGTGAATGAAGCAAAAGCGGTATGCATGGATCGAAGCACTTTTACACTAAATAAGTAATTTCTGTCTACACCCAAAAAAAGTATGTCTTTCAAAAACTTTACTAGTTAGAAATATGTGTAAGTAGGCAAAGATTTAAATCGTTAGATGCGCCCTACCGCGTCAAATAATGGTCACGTTTCCGTAAGTAAACTGTTTGACATCGGAAGTATCGAATCTGTTATTGTCTCGTTCACTCATACTGACCATTGCACACTGTCGTTCTCTGTATCTACATGGAATGTGTGCATGCACTCATCTCAATATGGACATGTTTTCGAGTGGTATATGTACGGTGAGGGCAAATCTAATCTTTGTAAGTAGGTTTCCGGACAGACTGGCCTCAGATAGCGCTGAACAGAGATCAGTGGAAGGAGATGGGGGAGACCTTTGCACAGCAATGGGATCATATAGGTTAAAAAAAAAAAAGGTAAGTAGTTACATAAATTACACATCTGGTTATGTCATTAGTGAATATGTTCCCAATCATGTGTTATAAAGGTACCTACTCAATAATAAAATCTACATACCTGAATGAAATCGTTATTAACATAATAATTATTCAATAACATAAAATCATCACACAAACATTTTCGCGCCAAGCATTAAAATAATGTTCCTATTTCAAATTTTTCAAATTTTTATATTTAAATGAATGTGAGTAAACAGAATGTGTGCGTGCGTGTGATACGAGCGATACGAGCATAAACTAATAAAACCTTATTATAAAAAATATAAAACAAATTAAAACTTAAATTTCTAAACTCCTTTTGTATTGCGTAGCCAATGTTCGTAGAACATAATTTCGTAGCGCTCGTAGCATGCTCGTAGCCCAGTGTCGAACTTTACTCTGTGCCATTGTTCACGAGTGCTACGAAAGTCCATTTCATTTGGATCACTTGTGAAGTTTATTGCACAATAAATGTAACTGGTCTCTCTCTATACTACCGCTTTATTTTTTCTATCTTTAATATTTTATAATTTGTTAATATTCTTATTTCAATTTTAAAATAATCCTCCGTAACCTTTCATGACTGTCTCGTTTGTCGTTTGTGTAATCTTCATAATACTTTTGCCAAAAAATGTTACTTCTGAAATTACTGTAAATGCGGAACAACCGGTTTTATAAATTTTGTTTCGTAATAAAAGTTAACAATAATACATACAACAATTAGATTCGATTGAGTTAAGGTACAGAGGCCTACACATCAAGCTACCACAATATGTCAAATTTCTTTGATTGATTTCCAACTTTAACCCAAAATAATAAGGTTCATATTCAATTGGGAAAATTTTACAGTTTTGGATAGCTTGACCAGCTGGCGTCTGTACTACAAGAGTATCCTAAATTAAAAAAAAAAATATTCGCCTAAGAGCATTTATATGAATGATGTAAATATTAGAGATAATAATTAGCATCATTTTGTTTATGTTTCTATTATTTTTCTTTTGCCGGTTTAAAAGAATACAAACCATAGACAGCTTAGACTTTTTACCTAACATAAAAAGCGCAACAAAACGTACACACCAAAAACGATTCACCATCGATAAACCTTTATCGAGCTAACTATACAGGAATATTTTATCGATTTTATGTAAAATTCGAGTCGCCTTCGATGTTCGCCCTTCATGGCGATTGACGTCATCGATAAAGGCTGATACCTAGCTATCAATAGAACAGTCGTTAATCACAACACTTTTACGTGTCGTAATCATTATTACAATTAATAGTGGTGTAACCATAAAATGTTCGTAATAAGGGCTTATGTCTTCTGGTTGTTATGAATTAACGACTATAAGACCTATGTATTTTCAAAATTTAGTGTTAGTTAATCTTCTATCTATATTTTATAAAAATGAATCTCTATTTCCCTTGATCATCGCATCACGCGTGAACGGATGGAACAATTTCGTTTATTATTTTTTTTTGTTGCGTTGATTACTGTCAGAAGAAGGTTCATATGAAAGAAAAAATAAAAAAAAATCTGGAGGAAATTAGAAACTTAAGAAACCTTAACAACTAGATAATTTCTGGTAAAGTCTACGCAGACGAAATCGTGGGCAGAAGCTAGTATTTATATAAATGTTCGTGTATTTGCGTGATATTAGGCCGCGGTTTTGTAGGTATTTATATTTTTAATTTGTATTTTAATAAATATAAAAAAGAAGTTCGGCAGAGAAGGAACTTATACCACATGTTGTTGTTTTGTCCAATGTAATAGAACGCAAGTAAAAGTTGTGACTATGGTATATAATAGAGACTAAGAGTATGACTACAACTTTTAAACTTGTAAACTACTTTTTACGGATTTTATTTCAATTCGCGTAAGCTTCAGAAATCAATATGTTAGCCAGTACGGACTGCCAGTTGCAAATTGCAATATAACGCGATAAAATCCGTAAAAAGTAGTTTCATTTCAATGTCATCGAATTCGCGTGTGTCAGAAATCAATATGACTAAGAGTATGGGTCTATACACGATGTCTGCGGTCTAGAGGTTTGAGTGTCGGATTGATGATCCACCAAGTCGTGGGTTCGATTTCCACAGGACACAAATATTTTTGTGATAAACATACCTATATGTTTGTATTTGTCTGGGTGTCTCTTTAATATTTCAAGGATGTATTTAAAAAACAAATAGGTATTATATCCATTGTCTAGTATCCATAGTACAAGCTCTGCTTAGTTTGGGATTGGGAATAGAGAACAAAGGAGATTTACAACTAAGTACATAAACTATAAGTTTTAAAATATATCGCCGACAATTTACAGTGTACATACAGAGGCCAGCACATCAAGCTACTCCAATCTGTCAAATTTCTTTGATAGATTTTCAACTTTCATACGATGTAATAAGGTTCATGTTCAATTGGGAAATTTTGACAGTTTTGGACAACTTGATCTGCTGGCATCTGTACATGATAAATGAAAATTGGCAAAAACTGCGATAACGTCACACAAAACCAGAAGAGATAACGATCTAATGAGTAGACATCTAATTATCAAGATTTCCGATGTATACCGCTCGATAAATTGCAACTTTTATCTACTGAAATTCCATTATTATTTGACCTAAACATAGTATCATTCGATATCATCACACCTGTAACACCTACAGTTCGCCGGCCGGCATATTTAGGTTTCAAGTAATAGGGGCGAGCCTATTACCAGCTAACTCTTGCTAATTTTACCAGAGCATACGGCTTGAACTATTTCACTATGGTTATTACAATTACATAGAAGAGAAGATGTTTTTTTTTTTGTTTGAAACTAATGTATTTTTAGTTTTATATTTCAATATAAACTATTTGAAATGAGAATAGAAATATTTATCTTGTTTTTTTAAGTTGGAGTTAAGGATGAGAGGATGAGAGTTAAGGATGTTTTAGTTCATCATCTCTTTCTACAAAAAAATGTGCTCGCGTTTTAAAGGAAACAGTAGAAAAAAACGGTACAAATGCAAAAGTAAATGTAAAGCTGCACAGGATGACTTAAATAATCGATTTCTCATACCTAAATTTAGTCAAACAGCCTATAAAATACTTAATTAAAAATGCAAGATGTAATCTAACAACTAAGAATGTTGTTGATAGAATTAAATCGAACAACAGAAAGGTCACAGTAGTTACATATCGATTATTTTAACAACCCTAGTCGCTACACTAAACTGAATGAATAACAAAATATTCGGTGGGGGGGTTCTTCTATGCGTGACCTTGGGCCGCTACGTAAAGAATAGATTCCGACCATGTCTGGGATGAAGGACTCGTTTATGCTAGAAGTATTAAGTAAAGAATGGTGCTGGACGGTTCTATTATCATCAACCTATATACTGACCCACTGCTGGGTACGGGTCTCCTCTCATATTGAGAGGGATCAGGCTATAGTCCACTACGCTGGCCTAGTGCGGGTTCTTCACGAGACTTCACAAACCGTCGAGAAAAATCTCTAAGGTATACAGGTTTCCTCACGATGTTTTCCTTCACCGGTTCTTTATGTGTCAGAATATTTTTATTTTCATAAACAAACCCCTACAAAATTATTTATTTAACACGTATCAGTCCACAAAAATACTATATTTACCTTTATGATCTGTAAATTACCGTACCCCCGCCAATATAAGCTAGAGGATTCAGGGTCATATTATCACTAGAGAACAAATACCTAAGTCCCTTGCCACCCTTCTCAATCAGCTACGACCCTTCATACATGTATAGCATTACAAAATATATCGTCACGCCTGAATTCCCCGAAGAGTAAGGCAGAGGTGTACTTTCGCCGGGGTATTCAAGTCCCAACTAATAGGGGGTGAGCTTATTGGCATTAATGCAGATATAAGTAGGTACTTATATCTATTTAGGTATTTCTTATAGGTATTTAGGTAAATAATACACGAAAATCACCACTACAGAAACGTTATTATGTTAAAGGTTATATTAAGATAACCTGAATTTTATTGAATATATACATATAGAACCTAAATAGGTACTAACAGACGCCAGCAGGTCAAACTATCCAAAACTGTCAAATATCCCAATTGAATATGAACCTTATTATAATATTTTAAAGTTGAATATCTATCAAAGAAATTTGACAGATTGAGGAAGCTTGATGTTCTGGCCTCTGTACATTGTTATTTGATAATTAGGTATTATAAATTGGTATGGAAATTTCAATGAAACTTCTTGACGCTTCGTGCGACCAGAAGGCTAGTTTTTTCTTGGGTCAAAGAAATTAGCATTGCCATTCAATATAGCAGCGGATGACAACGATGTGGAGTACTTTGAAGCCTCATAGAAGTGAAAATTATTTCTCTTTTTTTTATAAATTGTGTGAATACGTTTTGTTCAATAGCATTTCTGTAAAATATTTTGTCTTCCCCAATAACTATATAATCTGTGTGTCTTTAAATCTCGAGTGAATCGGTTTCTTCTAGGCAAGCGCGCTCAAAACAAAAAAAAAATACATTTACACATTCTAGTATTATTAGATAATGTGTATTTTCTGATCGTAATACCAGCTCTCGTCAATGTTTTAATATCGCAGAAAAATAAGCAATAACGTCATAAAACTTTCAGACAGAAAACATAACTAATAAAGCTGGCTACAAACTCAAGAACAGCACTTATGTACGCACCGCGATTGCCCCCTTAGGCTATAGATTCGACGGCGGCCGCGCGTCGCCGCCCTGTCTCGTGCCCCATAAGACGGCAAAGTGCGCTGACCTGATTCGACCCACCCCTTCCCCCCTCTTCATCCCCATTCGCCCTGTGAGATCCCGGACTCCTTGGCAGGGAAATTGGACAAGATCTGACATTACCCTTGCTCTCACAGTTTTTATTCCAGTAATGCCATAACCTGCTGCGTTTTATTAGAGGTAAGGTTATAATATCGTTTGTTTTAATAGATATTCTATATTTCAACCATAGTTTTATGGTATGGGGTGACTAGAGATTAAAAAAGTTTAGGTTTTATGAAGTGTGTTATTTTAAATGGCTTATCATAAAGTTTTAGGTCGAATTTAAGTTATATTTAATGTACTTATATTTTAATTTATTTCACGAAATAACAGTGATCCACTCTCCAGAGGGTCAAATTGTGTCCGCTAATTGTTCCTTGACAGGTTATTAAGCGATAGTGAAGTGAACGTCCTTAGATTTTAGTATCCCGACTCTAGTTCCTGAGATGACTTTAAGAGGGCGTTCCATACACAACAAATGCTAGTACTTCGACTATCGTTTACTCTAATATTATAAAGAGGTAAAGTTTATTTATTTATTTCTTCATATAGTACACCAACAGCAAATACATACATAGTGTTTAACGTCTATATAAAAATAGTTGAGGTATTATATCATTTTACATTTTAGATACATTTTAGAATAAATAAATACATAATAATTATAGGAATCGGCATTGACAGAGTAACATATTGTGAGGTTGTAATCTCTGGATGTACTGAACCGATTTTGAAAATTATTTTTGTGTTGGATAGTCCATTTATCGAGAAAGGTTATAGGCTATATAACATCACGCTATGACCAATAGGAGTCGAGCAAAAAGGAAAAACGGCGGGTGGTACCGCCGGGGGCAGCTAGTACTAAATAATCGTTTAATCTTTACATAGTATAAAACAGACGCTCGCGCTGTCTGTACGCTTAGATCTTTTAAACTACGAAATGGATTTTAATGCGATTTTGAACAATAGACAGAGTGTTGAAATAAAACTACTTTTTACGGATTTTATCGCGTATATTGATATTATTAATCCCGACGTTTCGGACCCTTTACAGCGTCCATGGTCACGGGTAGACTGAGGGATTAATAATATCAATATACGCGATAAAATCCGTAAAAAGTAGTTTTATTTCAATGTATAATATTCGCGTAAATGTCAGAAATCAATAAAATAGACAGAGTGATTCAAGAGGAAGGTTTATATGTATAATACATGCATGTCATTAGTACAGAGGCCAACACACCAAGCTACCATAATATGTCAGATTTCTTTGATTGAGGTACTCCCACCCTGACATTGTAGCTATCCCATACCCCGACATTGTGGTGTTCATACCCCGACATTGTGGTGTTCATACCCCGACATTGTGGTGTTCATACCCCGACATTGCAGTGTTCATACCCCGACATTGTGGTGTTCATACCCCGACATTGTGGTGTTCATACCCCGACATTGTGGTGTTCATACCCCGACATTGTGGTGTTCATACCCCGACATTGTGGTGTTCATACCCCGACATTGTGGTACTCGCAGCCCCGACATTGTGGCTATCTTCTGGCCCGACATTGTGGCAGCTTGTTGTTAAAGCCTCGAAGTAAAATAACTTTTATTATGTTTTTTATGAAATTCTGTGTAGCAAAGGCCATTGCCCGACTAAAGGATGATATTCATGAATAGTTATATCTCTGAAGCAGCTCGGAGTTAGGACGTTAATCAGAGGATAGGCAGAAGTACTCACAGACTGATAATATCAAACTACCCACTTAAGTGGGTCGGTACAGTAGTACGATGAACAGCATAAATTGCCAGAATCCAAGCTTGGCTCCCTGCCAGCCAGCCTGGGTGATTATGCGTGGTTCATTTAAGTGATTTATATAGAAACTCGTTAACGGATAAACTTCACTAATTGCATATTTAAAAATGTAGCTACATACCTAGCTATGTATATTATATCCTCCAATAAAAATATACTTAAGTGTAAAAAATGAGCCTCAAAATATTCCTTGCATATAAAATTGGGGCAGCCCTAGTAGGTACTTAAGTAATTAACAATTAAATACTTGTGTTGAAATTGTCTCGCAACTTCCAATTTTATTATTACGCTAGTAACTAGGTAAGTAATATTGATTTTTGATTTTTTATAGTTAGGTAAGTATATAATTAACGATAAATCAAACAATATTAATTTCATCCATTTAGAAAAGCATTTATAAAGTCCTTTTTAAACCTTTATTAAGTACATCTAGGTCTTAGATTTGTTAACCTTTGCATCAATCATCCGTGGCTCACTCGAGCGGAAAAATCGTTTGATGTCGCTAAAGGTTAGAGGTGGGCCCAACGCCTCCGCGAGAATAAACATTATAACTCTACGTACTTAATTTTATTTAACTACTTACTGTCAAAAACAAAAAATTAAGTCAACATATTATTGTCGTTCCAAAAAGTTTTGTCGTAATTAGTTTGACGTAACCATGAAGTATTTACTCGCTAAATAATAGCAGCCAACTTTGTTAAAACGCCAATAGAGTATAAAAAAAAATATATATATTTATTTTTTTAAGGCATTTCAATATTTTTTCTAGGCATTGTTGGCAATGACTTTAATAATTTTAGGTAAAAAGGTTTTATTCTATGATGATTTTATTAAATGACAATATTGATAAATTATTATACTTTTATATAGGTTTAAGTACACATAAAATACCAAATTTCTTGAAAAACTTTTCTCATAATTAATTAGCCTACCAAAACAAAAACGGAATGTCCTTTGAGGAAGTGCAGTACAAAATTGGCGGGATATTCACAATTTGTGTTTATTAAAAAATCCAATGACTTTTTAAGAAGACTGATGTACTCCTTATGTACTCCTTATGTACTCCTTATGTACTCCTTATGTACTCCTTATGTACTCCTTATGTACTCCTTATGTACTCCTTATGTACTCCTTATGTACTCCTTATGTACTCCGTATGTACTCCTTATGTACTCCTTATGTACTCCTTATGTACTCCTTATGTACTCCTTATGTACTCCTTATGTACTCCTTATGTACTCCTTATGTACTCCTTATGTACTCCTTATGTACTCCTTATGTACTCCTTATGTACTCCTTATGTACTCCTTATGTACTCCTTATGTACTCCTTATGTACTCCTTATGTACTCCTTATGTACTCCTCATGTAAGTAAGTAAAATAATGTAAGTAAGAACCGACTGCATCGCAGAACATTTTTAAATAAATAATAATCTGTATCGTATTTGTACCGAGCGTTAGATCCTTCTAGATGAATGTCCTGAAGGGTCGCTAACTATGCTGAATCACACTATGCATCACGGACACAGGGCTACACAACGTGCCATGACTATCCAATATAAGCTGAGCTTACATTGTATATGCTTTACCTGCACTTAGAGGTCAGCTTATACTGGTCTATGTAACTTAAAGCTGCTATGCCTCTCTTCAAAAGGCCTGTTCAGATTTTGCCCTACATTGTAAAACAAATATCTGATAAGCAGAGTACTGTTCCTGTCTGGACTTTAAAAGAGGCCATGATTCAGTTCAGAGTATTAAAATATGAATTTTAAAACTGTATTTAAAGATACTCTATATTTACAGAAATAAATAATATCATTATTTTTGTCATTAATCAATTTCAAAACGACTCAAACATTAATTAAAAAAATAGAGCGTTCCTATTTTAAAAATACAAATTCATTTTAAAAAAACCCATAATAAAACCGTTGTTATTGCAGAAAAACTTTGTACACGTACTGGCACAAAAGATTTTAAATCTTAACGACAAAGTGGCACTCAGGCGGCACGCCACGGCCATAACTTGCAATACTCACATCGGCTTGGCGAAACTTGTGCCGTGCCAAGTTGCGATAGGACAAAACTGGAAATCTTGGCCAATGTGCGACAATATTACTTTCTACATGCCGCAATAGCGTTGTACGTGAGGTTCGTAATTAGGGAACATAAAACAAAGGACAGTTTTTGTGTCAAAAACACTTATTCATAATGTTGTGGCATTACGGTATTAAACTGGGAGACGTGTATAGTTCTGACGTATGCGTGTCTCAAGCAAAGATAGCATACCATCACGCCTACATTCTTCGAAGGGTTAGGCAGAAGGTGTAGGTACTAATATATACAACCACAGTTCGCCGATATTTTTCGACCCATAGTCTCTTCATAGAAACTTTTGCATTACCTTTCTTCTTTTGTGTTTTTCCTCTTCGAAACTGGTTCTATGTCTATAAGGGGCGAGCCTATTTCCGGAATCTAACCGGAAACAAATCCAAACTCCGTACTGCTTCTGCCAATTTCATAGAATAGCCAATAACGAAGGAAAGAACGAAAGATATTATAATGACTAATATACTCTGAAGTTAGCCGTTCCAAATGGCAGCGCAGGATAAGTCACCAAAAAACGTATATGTGTCAAAGATTATGTGTAAGTTGTGTAACAATATCGAAATTAATTAAGAAAATAATCACGTGTGCGAAATATGTACGACCTTTACTGTCTTTACTCTTATTAACTGTCATTTATCAACTGTCAAAACTCGGTGTTCTTTTCTATTTTATTTATTTAGCACTGCAAAACCTCTTGCGGAAAACTTCAGACATTGCACACAGTTTTCTCGTCCGCACGTTGGTACTTTTAAATATCGACTTCAAGGAGACTATCTACATTCGTCTGTTTTTTTAATGCTACCGAAGTTCTATTTAAAATAGTTAGATACGTACCTAACCTTTATTCTGACTGATTCATCATCATCTATCCATATCATATTTATACATCCATAGCTATACATATCATCCACCTATAGTATACTGTCCCATAGCTGGGCACGGGTCTCCTCTCAGATTGAGAGGGATTAGGCTATAGTACACCACGCTGGCCTAGTGCGGGTTGGCAGACTTCACACACCGTCGAGAAAAATCTCTAAGGCATGTTTCCATTAATAAGCACATGATTTCGAAAAATCAGAGGCCAGTGCCTTGGATTCGAACTCGGGACCTTTGACTTGGTAGTCAAAGGCATAGGCTAATAGGTATGTCAAAGGTATCACTAGCTGTCACTGCCTTTTCATAAGTGTAGAAACACATTCCTAATAATAAATCAAAGATATTCGACAAACAAACCAGTTTATTAAAAAAAAAATTAAATTTCATAATTTAATTCTATAATTATTCGTAAGTAATTTTTTTTATTCCGTTTTTCTACTAAACTAAAAGCTTTTTATAAATCCGCCGAAATTAAGTAAATTTTAAATTATTCTTTCAATAAATTTAAATCGATTGCGTACTCAACTCTAGAGCGCATTGGAAATACCGAACTAAAGTACGGGTTCAATTTCACTAAATGTCGTATAGAGGATGCAGTAACAAAGAGGAGACGTCTAGACGTTGTGTCGTTTATTTCAAAGAGGGTAGTCGGAGATTCTTCAACGATCACTAATATTGCATCTTTTAGTCTTGATACAATTTTGTAACGATACGGTTTTTGAACGGACACGTCTCAGATAAAGTTAATTGAATTTCAATTTCCCTATGTATATGTATAGAATATCAAAGGGCTTGTTGCTAAGTAATAACTAAGCTGATTAATCGATCTGTAAGATTAAGGTGCGCTTGCCGCGGTCAGTCTGTGAATGGGTGACTATTCTTAACACATGGAGACATCTAACTTATGCTGATTTGTAAGCGCGACATTTATACTCGGTTAATGACAATAGGCTTGCCCCCTCATAACATGGAACTTTAATTAATACACCTCTGAGTAACTCTTCGGGGAATACAGGCGTGATGGTACATAAAATTGTTTATATAAGCATATTATTCAATTAACGATATCGATAAAATTCAATAAATAGAACCGCACTCAAATTCAAGAAAATGCATTCGAAAATCGAATATCGATTATCGATTATCGATACAGTATAAATAACACTGACAACCTGCACTCCCAACACGTTCTAAATTCAAACACGTGTATTCAGTGAGAGTAAACAGAATATCCGTCCGTTGTTAATTAACGTAGTGCGTGGCCGTGACACACGTCTCTATTTCACGGAACCAGCTTTCTATATTCCGGGAATCCGATCGGACTGCATCACTGAAAGTGGTCTGATATTCCCGGCTAGTCGGGCGGTGTACTTGCAAGGTCAGTTACGAGAATGAGGTAATTGTTATTACTGTGAAATTCAGCTGACAGCGTTGTTTGTACACAAATGTTTGTGTACGTAGTTACCTGGTATATCGATGCGGACGATTTATGATCATCTGTTGATATCTTTAAACAAGCCCGCAGGTCCACCCGGGTCGAGTATAGTAAAGAAAGAAAACATTATTCACTAATTATATAATGTTATTTTTTATTTTTTTTAACTAAAAAATATAATTTGTTCTTTCTCCATTGGTAGTAAAAATTACATAAGTAGATATCTAATAATGGAAAATCATAAAAAAAAAACAACAATTTGACGCATGCATTACAAATCCATATAAGCAACGTTGAAACTGATTCAATTATCAGAAATAAGAAAATCTCGCCAATAACTCTAACATGACCCAACAAATCTTAATCAATTAACAATTTAATAATATACCTAGTTCAGAAATAGAACATAAATCTTCAAAATAAGAACATGATCTCAATCAACGTCCGAAATTCTCATAGTACCAACCATGCCAGATCAAGCCGCATTCAACCGCAAATATCTTGTAGATGTCGCCACGACAATCCATCAATATCGTGACGTGTAACCACGCTAATGGCTTAGGGGTGGGCGATCATGATAACCGCTTTTTTTGCTAACTGTCGGATGAAAAGATGGAAGATTGTGGCAGATAAGAATTTGTTGAAAACATTTGAATGGGGTAGAAACTTGTCAATGAAGGTGTTTGGAGTGATGTAGCGATTGAAGTTCTATATATTTACTTAGAATTACTTTTCTCGATTGACTGATTCATTAACGTAGCGCCTAAACAGTTATGCTGAATGTCACTGTCTATCAGAATATCAGCGTTACCTATTTTGACATCGCACAAGATAACGTACTTAGGTTAAGACTTGAATCTAGATAGTTTTTTTTCTTTTCTATTTTGTCTTGTATGTAATAAAACTGATAGAATAAATTATCTTTCTTCTTTCTAAGCCTCTGGGGCTAAAAAATTTTTATACCCGTGCCAAACAGAGGCCTTAAGTTTGTAAGATATTTAAGTAAATAAAACTAAAATTACCGCACTATTTTTAAATTATTCGGAAAGTCGGAAATTGACTGACCACTGGAGATAGAGAAAAATTTAGCCGGGCGACACCGGGAAAGATCAGCTAGTAACTATATGTATATGACAGCAGTTATTCTTTTTAGAAACTGCATCAAATTTGCAATCATTCAAACCAATCGAAATTTTCAATCATCAGCTGCAGAAAACTTTATGCCTGAGTGAGTTTCTTGACGGCGTGTGGAGTCTACCAATCGGGCAGCGCGTTAAACTATAAACTATAGCCCACCCTCCCACTTCAAGAAGAATCCCATGTCAACGATGGGAAAGTAAATGTATTAATATGATTATATTTTGTTTTTTTTTAAATAAAGCATGTTGCTTTATCACTATTAAACCCCTAACCGTGCACTATACTGCATGAGTACCATATTTGTAAGTAAAACACGATTCAGTAAACTAAGGATTATGTCATATTTTTTTGACGTTTGCTATGGCAAGCAAACCGCGCGGTCGCGTGTTCCGTGTTGAATATTTCACTGGAAGCGAGCCGGGCACAACGACCGGTTATATATATACATATATGTATTGTTCTTTGATTCTGATTTTATGTGGGCACCCTGATAAGCTTGAATAAATAACTTTTTATATTTCCGATATTTTCCCCTTCTTTGAGAGTAGGAAACAAGGTCAGCATTTATTTTTATGGAACATCATGTTTTTCTTTCATTACTTTGCACTGTTATCAGAAAATTATTCCTGATCAAGGTTCGTAGACAACATTAAATTTAATCAAAATAATGAATTTTGTCACATGATTCTTGAATAAATTTTATTTTTATCCACAACCCGAATTTATATTATTGAATTGAAATTATATTATTATTATTAATTAACGTTTATAAGCTGTAATATTTTTTTTAAAAAGTACAGAGGCCAGCACAACATGCTACCTTCCCTAATCTGTCAAATTTCTTTGATAGAGTTTCAACTTTAATAATACCTTATAAGGTTCATGTTCAATTGGGAAAATTTGAGAGTTTTAGATAGCTTGACCTGCTGGCGACTGTACATTATACTAACGACTCGCCCCGGCTTCGCACAGATGCAGTATACTGATAATATGCATAGATTATACCCTACACTACTATATTATACACTACCTTCCGGTAGAAATTCTCTAAATATCTAGTCTTCTTCTTTCCTCGAGCCTTTTTCCTAAATAATATATTGGGATCGGCTTCCAGTATAAACAGATATGGCTGAATATCAGTATTTTACACGATGCAACTGCCACCAGACCTTCGCAACCCAATTTTTTGGGTAATACCGATACCCTGAGGATAGACTGGTTGTCAGGCTTTTTGGGCTTCGGACTACCACTAACGATTGTTATAGGTGTTCGAATGACAACCGGGACCGACGGCTTTAGGTGCTCTCCGAGGCATGGAGGGGTCTCGATGTGCACCCATCCACAGACTGACCGCGACTAGCGCAGCTTAACCTTGCAGATCGGTTGATCAGCTTAGTTATTACTTAGCCACGAGCCCCTCCTAAATTATATCTATTGAAAACCGTTGCGTAGTTTAGAACAAAGAACAGACGCGAAGGCGAATTAATTTTATGATGAGATCCTAAACGTGAAATAAAGATCAAACAACATATCAGTACCTATAGTATTAGAAGTTACATAGACTTTCAGCATCTATCTCGTTCCTACAGGTGACACAAATTATGAATAGGCTGTACTCATTTCATTTCTAGGAAACTTTTTGCGCGCTCCCGACAATGTTTTGTGAAGAACACGGGTTGTTTCACAGCGACGGTTTTTATATATGAAAAGTACTTTTCATCTTGTGGGTATCCTCATGGCAAAGGAAAGGATGAGGGTTAAGTAGGATTCTTACTGTATTACGAGATGATTGTCTTAAACACAAAATTCTGATATCTACGACATGCAATGATGCTTCTACCAAGCAAACCCTTAGTGCAGTTGGTATGTTGATGAAAAGTTCAAACTGACAGATTACTAAAAGGACAACAACGGCCCATATAATATCCAAAATGACTGATATTAAATAAGAACCAAGATATAGAAGATAAAGAACAATAATAATATATTATATCTAATCCCTCCCAAGGACATTTAAAATCACTTATGTTAAGACAAAGACTTGCTCCAAGCTTGACATTTCCGTTTATTTTAAATCAAAACCAAAAAGTATGTATGTGGGTAATCACGGAAGAAGAAAAAAAAATTGTGGGTAGAAAATAAATGTAGGTAGTAAGTATACAAAAAGTCTTGACATTTAATGGCGGCGCCACTTGCAAGCACGTTAAAAAATTGATCTTTAGTAAATTTAAATTTAGTTCCTTATTCCTCCGCCGGCCAAGATGTAGTGGGTGCTCTGTAAAAACGGGGAGGCGGGAAACGGTCGGCCTGATGCCAAGTCCAGACTGGGGGCGTGGCCTTCCCCTATTTACCAGTTACCGATCCGACTCACTGTACTACTGAAAACTGGATAAACAACTTGGTATTAACATAATTGGTTTGGCTTGAGATCCAGACAATTTGAGTAGCCAGTGAGTATTGACTCACTGGCTTTTGTTGAATATTGACTCAAGAAAATAAGTAACCGCGTTGCAGGTTAGATTTCGAATATGAAATATCAGATTTTTTCTAACATGAATTTCATCTTAAAGTATTCAGCCTAGAAAGTATTCAGTTTCATATTGATTTCTGACACGCGATTATTATACATTGAAAGAAAATTACTTTTTGCGGGTTTTATATATTTTGTATAGGGTGATGAAATTCGTAAAAAGTAGTTTTATTCAAACTTTCGGTTCAAAACTCGTAACAATAAATCCTAGTAATTGTTATCCTTGAATGATAATGATTGTAGAACGAATCATTTTCACAATGTATATTTTTTATCATTATTCTTCATCATCATCATCATCAACCCATATACTGTCCCACTGCTGGGCACGGGTCTCCTCTCTTAATGAGAAGGATTAGATTATCATTATTATACTCGTAAAATAGAGCACGATTGTTCTTCTACATTCAGTTTTCCTAGCCGGGCTTAGTTTACGATACGCATTCTGCATGCAAATGTTATAGTAAATACATATCATAAATACGAGTATACTATGTATAAATACATATTTAGCTTACTTACAAGTGAAATTATATATCAGTCCGAAGCTTCTATTTAAGCAAGTTTGAAATTATAGCGTTCAAGTAAATCTATTTCTAATTACGTAGACTTATCAAGTATTCTATCGATTATATTGGCTCGTGTAACTTCGATAGTAGGTCATTTACAATACAAGGTTCATCTAATATAGAAAGCTTCGAAAAACAATAAGGAGATTGATCAATAAAGGTCCCACATGCGACCGCGGCCGTGATGTTGACAGGCGGACCAGCGCCATGTTACAATATCTCCACACCACAAGGCTCGTTATTTTCCCATTAACTCGCAATATCCCACCACCCTTTATTCAGAGAGGAAATACAAAAACAATTTCCACACGCTCCGGATAACGATCCGATCGATAAAAGCGAAACTGGAATGCGATTACCATATCAAGTTCTGCCTTTTCAACCATTGTTGTTACGAGTACGTTGCACACAGCTCGTACTTCAACTAACAGTTTATCACATAGTGTAATGTAGGTTCAGCTAGGTACTCACAGTGCAGCGTTCTGGGGTCGCGGGTTACATGGGCTCCAGGGGCACAGCACGGGACTTAGTTCGTGTAACAACAGATTCACCTCGTCGTGGCCACTCCAAGCTCAACTTGCGTAACATTTATATAACGAGACACTGCCGAGGAACAACACCGCTCGGTCAGAGGCGGACTCGCGCGCGGCCCCGGACCCTTCGTCCTGCCATTTTGGTATCGACGGGAACGGGCTTGAAAAGCGGAGATGGCGATGAGGCCCACCGGTCGCGGGCGGTGATCGCGTACACGTTTAGAGCGGGCTTTTGTGTGAAAATGGGGATGACACAGCGGTGGTTACGTTCGGTGGGAAAATAAAAAAGTGTGATTCGGTCGGGCGGAGCGGTCGGCCGGCTGCGAGAGGCACATGCCGCTCGATAGTCGGGCGCGTGCGCGAGGCGCGGCGCGCGTCACTCGCCGCACTTGCGCCGCGCGCCCGCCTCAATGGACCACCGGCGCTCCGCCGTCGCCGCTGCTCCACCACGCCGACGACCCACTAAACAGACATCTTCAGCAGCCCTACTAAGAACGAAATATATCAAGTACCTAAAACTATCTTTCCTGTGATGGCACGTTAAATGTTATGTAAAAATCTTTTTTAAATTAAATGTGAACGGATATCATTACCGTCACATAATTATTTAAGTTCAGAAATCAAATTCACGAATACACAATCTGCTAGCATTCCAGTATAATCTGACCTTTTAGTATACGAAAAGTTTATACTTACTTACAAAGCGAGGTCACTTTATACTGGACATGTAGGTATGGTACGTTCAGCAAAAGTGATCATATTAGGCCCCTAGACCTCTGTCTTACAAAATATTTACGAAGTAACTAACGTTATTTCATAGCAAAGTAGTTTTGCAAAAATTGCAACAAGGTAAATTGGCAGTAGGCAATTTAATTGTAGGGACAGACAGGTAATTTAGACAGCAGATAATTTTAATTTGTAATGACAGTTTTGTGTAGCTTGACCTGTCGGGGTCTGTATACATCAAGCTGCATTATTCTCAAAAACTGTCCAGAGCAAAATTGTAATCAGGATAATATTATTATAAACATGTATGTTAAAGGAGTTTCTATGGAGTTTCCAGCCGGTTATTTTCCATAAGACCCACTTTCTTCGTCTAAGTAATTGAAAAAAAAAATGACTTGGCTTGAGTTATCAGGTATCTCAGTCACATATTTGCGATGGTGGTCCTTCTGCACTGTCTCCTACAATTTGTGATTCTCTTCCAAGTTCATTATTTGGCTATCAGTCACTCGGACGCTGTCTATAACATAATGAAGGTTGTAACACGGACCAATTAATATCGCCAGACGCTCTGGATCTGATTCGACGCCCTGTTATGACGCGTATTTTTATTTTTTATTTTATTTAAACACGGTCAAGTGCATGCGTTAATTATTGATGGTTGAAGCTGAGGTCTTTCGTTCACATACAGCCTCTTTCTCATTCACTTAAAGAAAATATTACAATTTCAGAATTATAAATAGTTAATCTGTTAATAAAAACAGCTTCGCTTCTGACTTTTCGAAATATAAGTAATATCATAATTGCTATTATCATTAGCTTAAACGCTAAGTAACCCATAGAAAGGACCACTTCTAGTATTTCCTGATTTAAGTATCCATTTTTCAACCTTTCTAAATTTTGTTGCACTAAAAACCTTATTTATAAGAAAAAATAGCCAAATCAGTCCAGCCCTTCTCAAGTGATGCGTTTACCAACAAAATTTCATTTTTATTTTTATAGATTTCAGAAACATAAAAACATACCATCACGCCTGTATTCGTCGAAGGGTTAGGCAGAGGTGGTCGCCGGTATGTTTAGGCCCCATGTACCTAATATAGGGGCGAGCCATATTGCCATTAACCATTAACTTTGCAGACGAAAATTGTTGTTTGTACCTGGATCAAAACATGTTTTTACTTTGTCTAGTCAAATTTAGCGTAAAGGCCGATAGGTGGCGCCAGGTGAAACGTGAAAACTCTTTGAAATATTAGTTTACTGTATTTGCAAAGCTCGTGATGAAGTATTATCAACGCTGATCAACCGATCTGCGAGGTTAAGCTAGGCTAGGTGCGGTCAGTCTGTGGGTGACCATTCTTAACAGATCGAGACACCTCCATGCCTCGGAGAGCACGTAAAGCCAGATAGATAGCCAGAAAGAAGATTATCGTAGATTTATGACATCCGGGATTGACAACCGACGATCCAAGAATGTGACAATACCTATCCTATCCTATATATATGTATATGATTTTGTGGTAATCAGAAGTCCAAAAATCCTGCCAATCAGTCTATCAGCAGAAGTGTTAAGCGTTCAGCTGCTATGGACCTCCTTTGGCTTATAATTATAATGCTGAAATGATGTCATTTATTAGAGAGACATAAGAATAGTTAATTAAGGTAATTAACTCTTACGTGACTCCCAAGCAAGCAAGAACACCTACGACAATCATTAGTGGTAGTCAGAACCATAAAAAGCTTAACAACCACTCTATCCTCAGGATATCGGTATTGCCCAGAAAATGGGTTGCTGATGGCAGTCGCTTCATGTCATCATCATAATCATCATCAGCCCATATTCGTCCACTGCTGGACGTAGGCCTACGAGAGGCCTACGAGAGGCCTACGTAGCTACGTAGCATGAACGCCACAAAGCCCGATTTTCAGCTTTCCTCATCCAATCACAGCCTTCCGCAAGTCGTCACTCCACCTGGCCGGCGGGCGTCCTACACGCAGCTTCAAAGGAAACTTTACCTATCGTGCAGGACGTGTTGCACACGGGCGTAGCGGTCCTTGGGGCGGCCAAGCGCGGCCAGCCGCGGTATTCTAAATAAAGTCAACAGCACATCATGGCATCAAAAACTATCAAATTTTTATTTATGTATACAGGATGTTACAAAATTACCCGTAAAGCCGAGAGGAGGTTAAATGGGGCCTTATAACGAGTCCATTCACAATATTTAAGAACCGTAGTAACGCTGTATAACATACCCCAAAAAAAGGAAAACAACAGCATTTATGAATGAAAACTAGAAAGACAATTATTAGGTAAAATATGTACGTAGGCCTTTCTGTTAAATAATCTGGTTCCCTGACATGACAGCTGACAAAATTTTTGGCTTTGATAATTAATTATATTTTTTACGGGGTATTTTGTATTTACACTTTATGTTTTACATACACCGATAAAAATACAGTATTTATGGACACAACTTACTTTATAACATGCAATTGGCGGCCTTATCGCATACAGCGATTTCTTCCAAGCAACCTTTGGATTGACATATCGGAACAGAACTAGAAATGAAGCTGACTACGGTGCAGAAATTTAGAAAGTCTTAAAATATACTTATTATAATAATAATAATATTTAATCTTCAAACAATAGACTTTATCATTGGGGAAATTTGATATTTTGTATCCATTCTATTTTGACCACGCGCTTACTAGAGGGCGCTAGGGATAGGATTGCACACGGGCGCTACACGGGCTAGAGACGCCTCCGCCTTCGTGTAAAATGCTGATTTTTTTTTTATCGCTGAAAACCAGCGTTGCTGATATTGTTGTCGCAACACTGCAGCATTATGCTGAGCGATGACCTATTTTCAGGCAAATGCGACACACATCCCTCATTTAGTTTAAATGACTCATAGTAATTTGGTCGTCCCAAAAGAAACATAAAGTACCTAGCTTTTTTTATGTTCAAATTTTGTTTTGTTTTCTTTTTTTTTCTGTTTACAATATCTAGATTATAAAGGTTACCTATGTTATTACTATTTTTTTTATTTTCTTATTGGTTTGTATTGTTTTTGGGTCGGCACTACTGACCTTGGCTATGTGTCTTGCCTGAAATAAACTATTTTTCTTTTTCTGTTCTTCTATATTCAACCGCATCTCGGTAGACTGGACGCAGACCACAGTATTGTTGGGACAAAGGTCGAATGGAAATGATGATGATTACTTACTCGTTCATCACTGCATACATCTTCGACGTAGCTCACAGCGTCACTGACCTCATCTATAACGGAATCACTTCTATTGCACTCAACATTGTGTTCTACACTGTCATTAACTCTTCCAAAAAGTTCAATAAAAAACACACTTCTTTTACCTCCAATCTCATCCTGGACAGTGTCCGAATTAATTCGTTTTTTTACACTTAAACTGTGAGATAAAGTATCTATTTCGGATACGGTTTTTCTTGACTTTTTAATTATTATAAAGAGGTTTGTACATAAGAATATTGTTGTTATACTTTTGTAGATATTTTTCAAAATATTTTTAACAGACGTCCAAATATCATATGCCATTGTGTCAATTTGGTACCTACTTGGATGACTGATTGATATTAATTAAGTTAAAGCTGCTTATCGTATGATAATGAACTCTATGTTTCATTGACGGTTTGCCTGAAATTCGTCATATATTATATTATTATCGCCGATATTGTGTCGTTGTATTCTATTCCTAATTATAAATGCAAAAGTGTGTCTATCTGTTGCGCTTTCACGCCTAAACCGCTAAGCCGATTTTGATGAAACTTAGTAAAAAGATAGATTAGATATAGGAGAAGGAAATAGACTACCTTTTGTCCCAAAAAGCCCTTTATGATGCGGATGATTGCGGGTATTAACTATCTTTTTGTATTTTATATTTTCCTTCGCTAAAATAACGTTAAAATATTAGCACAGAAAATGCAAAAAAATACAAAAATATACTATAGGACCGTGACCTTGGAATTCATAGAAATAAAAAAGGCGTTAGAACAAATATTTTATTTGAGTATTTACAATATATTTACAGTATACCTTTGAAAATATAGCCATTTGGCTTGTTAGACTTAAGCATAATATCATAACGATGATAAACAGACCTTTATTTTATAAATAGACCTACGAAATTGCAACAGTGACAGTAAATTCTCTAAAAATCTTTAAAAATAGCTTTATCTACCATAGAAAACCACTAGAAGTGCCTAAATATGTACAAAGCATTGTCTAACTGCATAAAGTTTATATAAAAATAGTAACTTTATAAAAAGTCAACATTTACGTATAAAAAATATATTTAATATACACGATCACATGGAAACCCTGAACCACACCGAGTATTTTCTAATCATTAATTCAATTATCATTTTATTATAAAAAATATATGTCCAAAAATCTTATAAAATATTGAGCAACAAAAAGAAATTTAAATAATAAGATACAAATAATACTAACACACAAAGAGGACCTTATTCTAAACGAAGACAACGTTAATGAAGAAAATGACTACCATAGACAAAACAAAAAGGTTTGGAAACCGCAAGGAAATCCTCTATAACAAGGTAAAGTCATAACCACCCAAGACTTAAAAGCATTTTACAGTATAGCGAAATGAAAACATACAGAAATATAATCATTGATTTAAAGTTAACAATAGATTAAACGTAATTACTAAATTGATACTGTTTGAAGAGTGAAATGAACAGGAAATAGGTTGACAATAATGATAATGATTATCAAATTCAAAATTGTCAATCGACAATTTGGTTAAAATATTAGAGAAAAAAAACAATATTTTAAATATAGAAAATGGTTGTAATAGAGCGTCCTTTGGACAACACCACGTCACTTCTGAAAAGTCTCATTTAAAAAATAAAATTACCTATAATCCAGAACATTTCAGTGGCAACGAGGTATCATTTAGACGAGAAGTGGAAACATTCAGGTCCCTAGCGCGACATGCATTAAAAAAAATCAGTCAATATCTAAGCTCTTGAAACTGCTGGTGAAGCTAGCGAACATACCCTTACTAGGCTTCTTAATTCTCTTTTTCTCGTCAGCCTTAAATATTTCAGTCTCAATCAACCATTCCCTATAATTCTCTTCCATGTTTTTCCTCTGTTCTTCATGGAGCTGCTTCACAGATGGCAGAGGTCCGCCGAAGTCTTCGGGCAAGAGTTCCTTGTCCACAATTGACTCAGGACCTTCGGAGCAAAAGTTCAGGAGATTGAGGAGGTTGGAGTGGATGAGCGGCTTGACGAGGCACATGACTTGGTTGATGAAGGAGACCGTATGGACAACGTGGATTTTCTTTAGACGGCATGGATGGGCGTTCTGTAAAGAAAATGATTCTATTGAATTGAGTTTGATGAATTTAAAATTGATTTTTTAAATTTATCTTCACGCCTTTATTGACCCAGCTACACTATATAAAAACCCACAGTTGGTTGGTATGTTTTAGGGCCTATGTACAGACGCCAGCAGGTCAAACTATCGAAAACTGACAAATTTTACCAATCGAATATGGACCTTAAGGTTTTGTGTTAAAGTTGAAAATCAATCAAAGAAATTTGACAGTTTATGGTAGCTTGATGTGTTGGCCTCTGTACTAAGGAGTGAGCCCATACCTATAGAAACTACATTCACACTCGATCTGGGAAACCCAAGACTTCTATATTAGTAGTCCCGCTTACGACTACTAGTAATGACGCAGATTACCTGATTATTTTTAAAAAGCTAAAATTAAAATAAAACTACTTTTTACGGATTTTATCGCGTATATTATTAATCCCGACGTTTCGTTCAGTCTACCCGTGACCATGGACGCTGTAAAGGGTCCGAAACGTCGGTATTAATAATATCAATATACGCGATAAAATCCGTAAAAAGTAGTTTTATTTCAATGTATAATATTCGCGTAAATGTCAATACGTAATAAAATATACTGAAGCAAACAATACAATGTAAGTGGAAGTTAACAAAATGTAAATGTGGAAATAAATAAATAGGTTGAAAACACCTTGAAATTAAAAAAGTTGAATACCTAAAGGAATTAAAAAGTATAATTAAAACTTTACAATAAAAAAGTAAATCGCATACAATTCTAAATAAAACTTTTTGACAGCGCTTGTTTGCCATGGCATAATACACCTTATTACAATCACATTGAATTTTTTTGCCGAGGGTGCTATAACTAAGTATTTAATTAATTTACTGTATTCTTGTTTATTCGGTTAATACCTAGTTGCATGTCATGGTGCATGCACAAACTTTTTGGAGCGAACACTCACAGTTATTCCATTTTAAGTAAATACTGGTATGTATAAGTAATACATACCTAATTATTTAGCTAACCTCATTATTACTAACGAACGGGGCAGAGGACGACGACTTTTAGTTAAAAAAAGAGGAATATAATCCAGTGGTTAACCTCTCAGGGAAAAACGAGCAATGACACAAAAGAAACAATTGTAACGACCCTCTGAGGTTCATGAATTAATCGGATGTCTTGAACAACAAGACAGTGTATCTGCCAAGTATCACTGAGTGAAACTCCTTGGTAAAGTCTGTAATTCCGTTTTTTTTAACTTGTCGGCACGCCAGACCCATCTTTCCCAGTGGGTACTTTGGGCACTTGCCCAGGACCCCGCGATTGATAGGGGCCCCGCTCAGATCAAATACAAAGTCCCTAGTTCCTATCAGAACACCAAACGATAACCAATATTTATTACCAAAAAACTTATATAATTCGAAGAAATCTAACCGAAATTACTGACTACAATACCAACTTACTAGCTTTTACATGCGCGAAGCTATTCTACTGTCGCCCAAAAGTTAGGCCATCCGACTTCTGGGCGACAGTAGAATAGCTTCGCGCATGTAAAAGCAATTAAAAAGATAAATTTAAATATATAATCAGTACCGTCTTTACCATAAGGTCACACGGGGCCCGTGCCCAACGTCACGGGGGCCCCCGAAAGACCATAATTATTTATTAGTTTTGAAAAAGTGTACAAAGGCGGTCTTAATGCCATTAGGCATTTTCTACCGGACAACCTTTGGGTAGCAGAATAGTTTTTGTCGTTCACTTTTTTTACTTTCCAACAGGGCCCCAAATACTTGTGTGCCCTAGGGCCTCGGCATAGCTTAAGACGGCCCTGTCGTCGACCTGTTTTACAGGTGAAACAGGTGTCGGCAAAGTAGTCGTAGGTGCGTTTACCAACACAACTTTAAAGTACGGAATATCCTCATGGATCGTCCGCCATCTGGCACTCGTACCCACAAAAACCGCATTTGCCTTCACTTGCCCTATAGTCATCACCAAGGGATCCGTAAACTTTGTCACGACCATGAAACCGAAACGTGGTCCAACCGCCACTGGTCGCCTTCAAACATTTACCCACCTGAATATAATGCATAAAGGCTCTAAGAGCAGGCAGCGTCACCCTGGTGAGATGGCCGAGGCTGCAACCCTTCATATCGAAGATGACGATGTAGCCTTCTGACAAACGATCCTCGGACAACTTGACGTCATTGAACATACAGAACACGCGCACAGCGTCCGCGAAGTTCAGCTTACTGTAGTCGAAGTCTGACAGCCGGTAGAAGAGCACGTGGTAGCCTTCCGAAGTCTTGTTCGGGAGTCCAATCATATGCCTGGAAATGATAAAGAAATTATGAGCATCATCACGATAATTTTCTTTATACATATATAATATAACATAAATCATAATATACATGTTTTCCCCGAAGGGTTAGCCCAATTTAAACCCACAGTTAGCTTGTAAGATTGGGGTCACACGAAATAAAGGCCAGCCTAATTCAAACTTTGAGGGATTGATGATGATTACATTTTAGATTTTGACTGTATGCCACGGCATTCGACACGACGGTATGATAGGTTGACATTGATAACCAGGCCAAATCGTTCGACGAACTATCATTATTCAGCACTCATGGAGGCTTTTTCAACGCGCTCCCACTCCAGACTGTTGCTTGAGACATTCTGGCCATGGCCAGCCCCTTTGGCCATTTCCAAAGTTACAAAAGATAATGGAAAAACAATTACTGATCGAAAAATAACGTTACGTATACTATATTGTATGTTAATTCAATTTAATTGTTTCAACAACCCCTTGGCATATGACCTACAAATGTCTTGTTAAAAACCTTGGAATTGTAATTATTACATATTTTCAGGGTTCTTATGTGCAATGTTACGAATTTTAGTCATTATCAAGAGGTTAATTTATTAATTTACTTATTTATTATAATGAGAAAACTACACCTAAACCAGTATAACATTAAGAAAACAGTAGGTAGATAAGTAAATTACAAATTCCGTTAAATAATCATTATGGTTGTGAAATATTGTGCACACTCAATATCAGTATTTTACAAGAAAGCGACCCAATTTCCTAGGTAATATCAATATCCTGAGAACAGACTGGTTGTCAGGCTTTTTAGGCTTCTGACTACCACCAATAACTGTCATAAATGTTCGTATGACAACCGGAACCGACGGCATTACGTGCTCTCCAAAGTCCAGAGGGGTCTCGATATGTTAAGAATGGTCACCCATCCACAGACTGACCGCGGCTATCGCAGGTTAAGCTTGCAGATCGGTCGATCAGCGAAGTAATAACTTAGCAACGACTATATAGACATAAAAATATTGATTTCTGACATTTACGCGAATATTAGACATTGAAATAAAACTACTTTTTACGAATTTTATCGCGTTATATTGATATTATTAATCCCGACGTTTCGGACCCTTTAAAGCGTCCATGGTCACGGGTAGACTGAGGTGGAATCCTCTATCCAGGCCTACAACTACAAGACCAAAGGACACTGTGAGCTCGTTTTCCGTGAATCGGATTGCCAATAATTAAAAAACTAAAACTTGATCATTGAATATTGTTACTTTAAAAGAGACCATGATTCTCTGAGTTTGTTTCGGCGTTTCTTCTCAGAGGTCGTCAGCTAGGAAATACCGGCTCCATCTAGTATTAATTAATAAATTAGTAATAAATGTTATTGATCATGTAACAATAAAAATGTAGAGTAGCTGTCAGTAATTATACCATCAAGATGCCCACCACCTCAGTCTACCCGTGACCATGGACGCTGTAAAGGGTCCGAAACATCGGGATTAATAATATCAATACAACGCGATAAAATCCGTAAAAAATAGTTTTATTTCAACATAAATATATTGCTGTATCTTTATGGGTGAAGTACTTACGTGATGTCCAAAACAGCCTTGTTCTTCGGCGCGAGCGGGTCGCGGTTGGTGAACAGGTCCGGGGTATTGGCCCTTAGAGTGAAGTAGCACTCTATCGTGTCCTTCGTCTCCTTCACCTTGTAGTAGTTGGAGTGCAGGAACAGCATCACGTAGTCATCTGGTATATGCGGCAGGTGAGGCTGGCTTTTTATCCTAGAATTAAAAATATAAAAATGCATGTTTTTGACAGATTTCACAAAAAGTAAACGAGCAACGTGGATATTTATTTATAAAAATGCAATGTAAATTTTATAATTCCATTTAAAAATCGTCTTGTTTAATCTGTTCTTCAAATGCCTAAAACGCCATTCGCCATATTGGGTTCCGACGTGACGTCACTCTGATTTTTTTCATGCTCAGTGTTATAGTTTAGTACCTGAGTGACGTCACGAGCCAAAACAACATGGCGGCTAGCGATTCCGCGCAAAAATTTCAAATCAACAAGTAGTATAATTTTTTCGGTTTTATAAAATCGAAATAAAAATTGTACTGGTTCATTACTGATTATTTGATTTGAAACAGTTTTCAAAAAAGATGTAAGATCCAATATGGCTTATATGACCTGAACACCTGTACCTTAAATTCAGTAAATTAGCTATTAGGAAGTTGGCAGGAATATTTTCTTATTACATTCTTTTCAGTTGTAATTTGACGTAGTTGAGTTTTCATCATCAACCCATATAGGTATTGTCCCACTGCTGGGCACGGGTCTCCTCTCACAGAAGTTGAGTTTTAATATTTTTTAATTTCGTTTTTTTATTGTTGCTTAATAATTAATATGTCCTAAAAGTCGTTCAGGCTTCCTTAATCCTTCCTTAAAATCCACCACTGGAATCGATCACTTATAGTGCCACTTTGTCGTCAAATTTTCGAGTTCGTCAACATATATCATTTTCCATTTACGCTCGATTGTTGCTAGCGACAATGAGGCTAACCATTAGATATTAGAGACCATTAACATATAGGAGACTCTATCGACTATCGAGTGCGTAACCGCAAACAAAGCCGTTCTAGACTAAAATGCCATTAAAGTGCTATCGAATTTCACTCTCTGACGTCATGTTGTCCAGAGATTTCTGAAGAACTTTAGTGACGTCATTCGCGAAAAAAGAAAACCGACTTTAAGCATTGTGTGGTGTATTTTCAGGACCAATGGTCAGACCTCACCAATTTTATATGACAACAATATCGATGACGTAAGCGTAGATAAGCCCCTCATACACATTGCTCCATAGGATTATTGTGGGTGAGTTTATAAACAAAAAGTCTAAAATATACAACTGCATTTGCATCATTCATTCAACTCACGAAAAACCATGAACTATTATCACGTGAAATAGGGCCGCCATTTTGAAACCGCAATGTCATAAAAAAACGCGAAGGCAACGGCATACAGCCGTTCAGCCTAGTTATTAGAACTCGATTGCAACTTGATTGCTTTATGTACTTACTACTAAGCTTGTAATATAAATCACTCGTAGATAAGATATTATTCGAAATTGTTAGTGTTTACACAATATAAACTATAATGCCCGTATACCCGGGCTTAGGCAAAGCTGTATTGCAGTACACCTATAGTTCACCTAAATGTTCGTTAAAACTAAACTATTTCCAACTGACCACAAATCGAAACTCCGAGCTGCTACAGATAATTTTATTAAAAAACTTAATAACACTGCTTGACCTGGAAATCGAACCCAGAACCTCAAAGTCAAAGTCAAATGTTTTATTTCAATTACACCATTAAAATAGTACTTTTGAAAAATATAATACTAGTTGCATAGTTGCTTTTTAACAATCAGTAGATCGCCCATTTTGGCGGAGTCCGACACACCTAGACGTCTCCCCAGAAGCAGATCTCCATGAGGACTTCCACAGGAAAAAAAAAGGTCAGCAGACTTCACACGCTATCAAAAAGATTTCTTAGGCATGCAGGTTTCCTCACAATGTTTTCCTTCACAGTTTAAGCGAGTGATAATTCATTATTAATACGGACATAATTTCGAAAAGTCAGAGCCTTGGATTCTAATTCGAGACCTTTCATTTGTCAATACAATTGTAATATCAGTGGATTAAGTTGTATCATACTTATTTCAGATAACATACACCTCTAGCTAACCCTTCGCGGAATACAATCTTGGCCAGAACTCAGGTAATTCAATTTAATTCACCAATTTAGTTTCAACTGAATAGGGTAATAAAGTTGTCACTGTTTTTTTTTAGTGTGATACGATTATATGTACCTATACAAGCATACGGGCTGCCTGATGGTAAGCGGCAACCGCAACCTAAGACGCTATACGCTATCACTCGCGCGTTGTTATCTTGAGACGTCAGGATCAGGTAATGTCACTCAATAGGTACAGACGCCAGCAAGTCAAGCTACCCAAAACTGTCGTGTTATTTTTTTAACATTTTCACCATAAAGACGTAAATTCAGAAAGCGAACGCAAAATTCGACATGGCGGGTAGGTATCGCGGTGGCTTAGTGGTCATAGCGTCTGGTGTACCTAACCAGAAGACGCAGGTTCGAATCCTGCCCGCGGTATAATTTTTCCTTTGCTTTAAAACTTTAAAATCTTAGCATGGAAAATGTTAAAAAAATACAAAAAGATGAGACTTATTGTTATGAATTAAAGTTGAAAATCTATCTAAGAAATTTGACGGATTGGGATAGCTTGATGTGCATATCTATACACTGCCTTTCAACCTCCTTGTTTCCTCCTTGGCTGTATGTATGTAAAGCTACAGTTATTGCTTGTTTTTATATCTATGCAACATTATTGTTGCAGCTAAATCCTAGCAAACTGTACCGACGTAAATCTCTTTCTTAATTATACTGAACAACTTTTTACAAGATAATTAATTTCTAGAAACTGTTGTTACATACAGTAAATTAAAATTATGTTTCATTCAAACGCTAATTGGTCTGTAGATAAATTAAAAGATTTAACTGTAAACTTTTTTCGAGCCGCCGTCGTAGTTTATCCTAGATCTAGCATTAAAAATTAAAAACATTGACTTGTAAAAGTGTCTTTAAAAGATCTATTTACAGAAATAAAATATCATTTCATTTCAGACAAGTAGTTAAAAGTAGGTATTTTGTTAGCGTCGACGCATCACGTTTGCACTGCTAAATTGACAATTATTATTGATCATCGATCGGTCATGATATCATTGTAATTGTCATGTAGACTGTCTGCAAATGTCAATCTAATTCCTGGATTTTTCCATAAGCCTAAAGGGGCAAATTCCAGACGGCGCTCATTCATTTGGTGGGATCTTATGACACGGCGGCGTGCAGCGCAAATAAAGCGGGCTATCCGTATAAAAAGTATAAATCTGGAACTGGCGAGTCCTATTCACTTTCTAGCCTTTCATGTGCGGAGATGATAAAAGAAACTGAAAGTACTTACTAAGTATTTATTCATTAGCACCTTATTCATCAGGGCTAACGAGCATGAACCACGCGCCATATTTTTCTCGTCAATTTCGGCACGAAAAAAGCGACGACTACCTAAATTATTTCGTGGCGCATGTCGTGCACTGTGCAGACCTTCTCAGATTCACTCATGATCGTTTAACACATATTTGAGTTCACGCTTCAATTGGCTTCGCATTGAGTACGCGATTGCATGCTAAGTATTCTGTTCCCTTTAACTAACCACGCGATTCCTTGCGTTCGATGCACGGCAAAAAATATAACGAAACATGTAATATATTGAAGTAGTTTGGATTGTTTTAAGAGTATAGAATTACCAGTGGCCTTAGGGGGTGGCAATCAGGCCACCACCCAGAGCCTCGCTGTAAGTAAAAAAAAAGATTTATTTTATCTGGTATTCATGAAAACAACTACAAAAGTTGCAGTATTTTTTTTTCAAAGCTAAATTTATTCTGTAGATAATCATCAGAAATACCCACTTTCAATTCACATACTTTAAACAAAGGAAAAGGGCCTCGCAAATATCTGCCGCCTGGTGCTAACATTATTGTCTTCCGGTTTGAAGAGTAATGTAGCTAGTGAAATTACTGGGCATATTAACAACTGTGTACAGCAGTGATAGCCTAGCGGTATGACCATTGGACTGTCAAGTCGAAGGTCTCGAGTTCGAACCCAAGGCACGCAACTCTGACTTTTCGAATTCATGAGCGTATTAATAATTAATTATCACTCGCTTAAACAGTGAAGGAAAACATCGTGAGGAAACCTGCATACCTTAGAGATTTTTCTCGACGGTTTGTGAAGTCAAAGCCAGCGTGGTGGACTACAGCCTAATCCCTCTCAATATGAGAGGAGACCCGTGCCCAGCAGTGGGACAGTATATGGGTTGATGATGATTAACAACTGAAGCTCAAGACGACTACGCGCGAGTGATACCACCGGTATTGCCGCTAACTATCACGCAACCTATATTCTTGTTTGTTATCTTAATACAATAAAAAATAAAACGTTTAGTTAACTGCACAGCAATAATGAAAAACGTTTTCACAAAGATCCACTGTACGTATCTCGGTTACATTTCGTTACCTTTTACTACACTATCGGCACGCGATGATGGCCGTTTTGACGTTTGTCCACTCATGAAGTTTCGTATTAATTAGTAATTACATTTGAAGGAGCAAACTGCCGTTCTTTATTGTAATATCTAACGATACTACTACAAAAAACTTGAGAGGTGTCAAGGGACACCCGGATGGAACGAAGTTCCTTTCATTAATATTTAATAATTAAAAATAAAAAAACTTGTATACACTCAACAATTCACAACGCGCGAAATTCAAATATTGTCATTCACTCAATAATATTTGAATGCTTGTCAACAATATTTGAATTTCGAAAAAAGTGTCGTGACAACTTTTCGTAAGAATTTTTTCCGTCTAGCCCCCTTTCACAACGCGCGATAAGGAACTTCGTTCCAAAAATATGTACAATATGTATATGTATTGTGTTTTTTTTATTTTCGTCCATTAACGTAACGGCCATCATAGCGTGCCGCAAGTATAGGATATCAAAGCCACTGTGCAGTACATAAATTAATTATGGTTTTCACGCGCATTTTTAGACCTTAAGACCTTACCGTACCTATTAGGCTTAAACGTAAAGGAAAACTACATGTTAGGCTAACATATTTTCTTGTAGTCTAAGTGACTGGTTCAATCTGAAAGGAGGTCTGTACCTAACAACACAAGGACAGTGGAGAAAAATCCTAAGGCACGATCCCTTTTGTATTAGGCATTCCAACCACATTGTATTTCGTCCTAGTCACGGATGATCCAAGATACAAGATAAGATTGTACTTAGTACCTAATATTTACCTACTATGTATATGGATCATAAAAATGATTAATAATAACTTTTTAATAAGTAGATTTTAGGCAAATAGCTCGTAGAACTGATGGCTACTGGGAAAAAGGTTCTCAAGTGGAGAGTCCACGTAGCGTACGACGGCCTCCATCGACGGACGAATTGGCAAAGGTCGCTAGAAGTCGTTGGATGCATGTGGCTTATAACCGGTCCTTGTGGAAGTCTATAGAGGAGGCCTTTGTTCAGGAGTGGACCTCTTGTGGCCGATATAAAAGATATAATTATGATATAATTATGATGAATATGAATTACTGGATATTAAAGATTAAGTACATTTATCAATTCTTTTTTTACTAATGAATCAAACAGCAGCCCGAAGAAAACAGGCCTAAGTAAGAATTAAGAGAATCAAAGTCGCATTGAAAAGCTAATAGCGCCTCGCCTAGTACACCAATGTAGGTTGGTCGAAGTAGTCCGTATCCTGACCCACATACCGAGCACAAAGGACTTATCGGGCCATTACCATATTATTGAGAGCCTCCACGAACTAGGACGCATTGCTATTTACTTACACCTATTTATAAATAAAACGTGCCAAGCTTCCTATTTATCTCAGTTCGTTTGTTATTCCTGTTTTGAGCTGATTGGGTTTAGTCCAGCATATTTTATGAAAGCCGTCCATCCCGGTTATTATGCGAACATCTATTTAATGACTCGTTAGTGGTAGTCAGAAGCCCAAAAAGCCTGCCAACCAGTCTATTCTCAGGATATAGGTTCTATCCCCAGGTTGCGGAGGTCTGATGGCTGTCGTTTCATGTAAAATACTGATATTTAGCCGCGTCTGGTGGCATAGTGGGAGTAGTTCCACTCAAATTGGAGCTGCCCTACTGAGGAAGTAAGTACCTACCTCAGACTTGCAGAAAATCGAAGTGAAATAACACTACTTTGAGCTGTGTTGTGTTCCTTGTACGATGAGCAAGGTTGCCAGTGCTCCGCGAGGAAACGTTGTGTTGCCGAAGGGGGGATTTTGACCCTTATGCTGCCAACCCAACTATTCCTCTTCCGTATTACAGGGTCGGCAACGCGCAAGTGATACCTCTGGTGTTACAAGCGTCTATAGGGCTACGGTAATTGTTTACTATCAGGTGGGCCGTATGCTTGTTTGCCACCTTAGTGGTATAAAAAAAAAGTAGAAAAATAAGCTCGGATTATGACGATGAACTCTGTGAACGTAATCTACTACGTATTTTTTTTTCCGTAGGAAACAAATTGCTCTATCTACTATCATGGGTGTGTCGTATGCCTGACAAAGAAAGAAATCAAAGCGGGATCAAGGTCATACATACATAGGATCATACAAAACTATGAAAAAGCCTCTTGGGTACGCTACCAGACGATGGCGATGCGGAGGAGTTTTTTGATGCCACCATAAAGTAGATATCAAACTATGAAAATGTTCTCAATCTCCGCTTCTTATCTCATTCAAACCTGCTCAGGCTTTATTTAAATATTAAAAAAAAAAACTGTTTGTTCGGTCACTTGAGAACAGCTGGATCGTTTTGGGTGAATTTATTTTTATTTCGTACTTAATACTACGACACGGTTTTTATGTAAACAACAATTTTTAGTTACCTAGAAAATTGAAAATTTCATGCAAACTCAAAGTAGGTAAGTTTTATACATAATTATGATTTAGGAACCTTCAAGGTGAGAGTGAATAGGCATTATTTGAGTTTACGTGCTACATCCTCGGCAGCATCGTCACTTACGATGCTGCCGAGTGGTACCCGGCGGAAGTGTGCAGCGCATGAGATGGACACAATCCATCAATGAAAATGTAGCCCCAAAGTTTGAGCCCATGACGGCTCAAACTTTGGGGCTACAGAGGGAGGAAACAACCTGACCGCGTACCGTGTTCGGATGCTCTCTTTGTTTCAGATGCTAGAGCCAGCCGTCAACGTTTCGGCCCAACGACTTTCGGATCAGGTGCGTTTCGTAGCACCTCACGTTAAACGCACTGACTAAAAAAAAAGTACTTTTTCTATGAGTATTTAGTAAGTATACTGGAATTTGGACAAAACAACATCCCTACAGATGTTGTCGGGTCATTCATTTTCAAATAATACTTACAGACTAAATGTAAAACCGCAGACAGATTGGCGCGACGACTACTGTAATTGGGACAACAAAAAAACATGTCTGTTGTGTTTTTTTTTGTTATTCATTGCCGTAGCAATGCGGTTTTATTACAGCTTTAAACTAAGTAGTAGGAGTGGTTCGTGGTTAAGTAATAAGAACACTGTAGTTCAACTACACAGATATTATTTAGCTACAAGCCCCTCCTCTTACTATTGCGAGGTAAGCTGCGGTTGTCATACGAACACCTATGACAATCGTTAGTTGTAGTCAGAAGCCCAAAAAGCCTGACAACCACCAACAACCCAACCATTACCCAGAAATTAGGTTGCGGAGGTCTGATAGCTGTCGCTTGGTATAAAATACTGATATTCAGCCACATTTAGTTAGACTGGAAGCCGACTCCAATATTATAGTTGAGAAAAGGGTCGGAGGATTATGAAACTGATAGGTATGTAATTTTGGTAGTGTGTGGCATGAACATGAAACGTTTTTATAGATATACATTTTAGACATTCTCATGAAGAACAGTAATATGTCTCCTTCAATAGATGTCGCTGATGACGTAAGAATGAGTAACAGAAATTCGACATCACAGGCAGTGGTCTCAGTAGCTAGTTGGCTAAACCGGAGGAACGCAGGTTCAAACCCTGCCTAAAATCGAATTTTTCTTTCTATCTTTCTATACATGTAGGTACAGAACGGCTACTCTCCGCCCCTCCCTACGTTCCTTTACATATCTCACTGCCCACCACATTTCAAAGTAGCGGTTATTGTCTGCATTATTACCACATCGGTGCGTGTACCAACCTCATCTCGATGTATATAATGAAGGAATTGGATCGTTCTGGATGAAGTATCCGAGGGAAACTCACCACTCCCTGATCTGCTGTATGTCGTCCTCATGACCTTCGGGAAACGGCTTCAGCCCGCGCAGGAACGGGTGCAGGTACTTGGTCGCTGACATCCTCGGAAGCGCTTTGTTTCTGTAACAAACGATTATTTGGGTTGTTACAAAAGCCTCCACGAGAGATTTTATTACGGGATTTTATCAATGGTCACCCTAATCCCTCGGTCCTGAATGGCTAGTATGGCTACCACGTCATGAACAGCTCTTGCTCACACAATATAATAAAAAGCCTTTTATTTCTTACTTATCAGTTTTAGCGCGAACGTGTCAACAGCGCAACGCGCAACATTCATTCATTATACATTGCATGCGATTTAGATCAATTAAATAAATATGTAAATTATTCATAAAACAAATTGCAATAAATAAAATTAAGAAACAATTCATAAATTACATTTTTTTAACATTATTTTTATAGCGATCTACATAATATTTTGGGATTTATCGCCATCAAGGTGAAGGTTATCTTCAAAGAGAACGAATAAAAACGAGAACCGGTTATCAGGTAACTTAATTATTAAAGTTTATGTCATTGTTTATGGGTGATATTGCTACCATTTTTTATTATTTGAATTTGTTTGTTAATACGGAGTAGGCTGACTAACTACAGGTTATTCGTAAATCGTAAATTATATCCCAATCCGAAAAGGAATCATCATACCTATCATGATGAAGAGCTTTTGTGTTCACGCAATGCAACTTTAAAAAAAACCTTTCAAGTATAAATAAATAGAACACGTTAGAACGTTCTAAATACAACCTACTTACTAATAAATTTAAGTCTACAACTACCTTAACAGACAAGGATAAGTTAAATGGTATCCTACATAGCGATTGCTGTGTAAATAAATTAAAAATAATAGTATGATTCATGTATTCAGCAGTAGTATTTATTACTATATTAACATGCAATAAACACATACGCTGAACGCCCAGAAGCCGTTATATTTGAATAAATCAATCTTACCTAATTTGCGGTATCCTCATTTTTAAACGTAGTACATACATATTCAGCCTTCATAACATGCGTATAATTAAGTAGATATGCAATGAAATTGTCTGTTGGTTTTAGTGAAACCAAGTAAATTATACCTCGTACATCATTTAAATGTACTTTAATTTTAATATTTACGCGTAATGGAATTCTATGGGGGATGGAAGCTGACCCCAACATAGTTGGGAAAAGGTTTGGAGGATGATAATGTAGATCTTTAGAGACAATTTGAAAATTCATGGTTATATTCGAATTTTTTTTTTAGCTAATAAATATTTGGGCATTTTACACACCACCATCTAGTCTTGAATTAAGCAGAGCTTGTACTATGGGTACTGGATAATGGATATAATACTTATTACTTATATAGCGAATGACTCAATTTAGGCCAATGTCTGAAATGGCCTTTTGGGGGGAGAAACATAGCGGCTTATTGTAGATGATGATGATCATAGCAAAGCCTCTTCTATCTTTTACCGTCTGTACCAGAGATATGGATTATCTGTGGTATCGACCGTAAAAAAAAAACTATTTTATAGTAACAAGACTCAATTAAAAACCTTTCATAGAATACCTAGGTCAAAATAAATAAATACATTTAACTTAATGTAAATGTTCAATAAAAGTAGTTAGTTATTAAAATACATACAAGTTCTTTTTACTGAATATAATATCTTACAAGTTTCAACTTTTATTCATAGAAAAAACAATACATTTAAAATATTCTTATAAATAAATAACACGTACATAAATATTCATTTAACACATGTATTGTTAATTATTTACATACATCATAATGAATTTATAATCTTAAGATAAATGATACAGCTTACAGTTAATATACTATCCGTTATTATTAACTAAAGAAACTCGACCTTCAGAAATACTTTAAGAAAATTATGTTATGCCATTGGTTCTAACCACAGACATTTTTATGTATAGTTTTTGTCTATGAAACTTTATCTATTGAAACTTTTTGTCAAATATTTAAATCCGGGATTAACGCTATACAAAAGCGCAGAGAGGCCAGTGTTTTCCGGCAATAAAATTAACACTAAACTGCCTTTTTAGTGGTCATAAGCGCAATTACTACGCTAGAGGTCTTGGTATTTTCTATTAAATTCTCAGTAGCAGTTCGGAGTTGGATTTGTGCCCGGTTAACGGCAATATAATTATTTATTTCCGACTGGGGAAGTACCTCCACCTTGAAGAAAATCGAACTGAAATAACACTGCTTTGAGCTGTGTTGTGTTCATTTCGGTGGGCAGTGCGAGGACAACTTTGACCCTTATAGTGCCAACCCAACTATTCCTCTTTCGTTTTACAGGGTCGACAACGCGCAAGTGATACCCCTGGTTTTACAAGCATCTATAGACTACAGTAACCGCTTACCATCATAACTCTTCGGGGAATATAGGCATGATGCTCGAACAACAAATATGTAGAACATAATGCTAGTAATACATAACAAGTTATTGCAATGCACTGGTCGGGTGATCAGGTTGGGCGGTTACCTGCCAACCAGTGCCGAAAGCGATGTAACCAGGTACTATCACGGAATTTGCTAATTGCAAACGTAATTAAGTGAAATTTGGCTGTATGCAATCTTACCGGATATAATGTAGAAAAAAATATTGCTTTTTAATTCTTGTTTGTTTTATTTTTAATGTAGATAGCGGTGTGTTCTGAATTTGAAACTGATTGATTCTTTCGATATCAGACTTTATTTTTTATTATTATGAATTGTTATCGGTCAGTGTAGGCATGGAGTACGCAACGTAATTATTGTTACTTCCTCGGTTGAATGTTCGAGGTACAAAGAGATTTAAAACAGTTATTTATAGAATGGGTATTGGGAAAATTATCATCCCAATTCCATCTGTTTTCTCTTTCTAACAGGCTAACATATGACGGAGATGAACGACTTAGACAGAGCGATTTGTTTCTTGAATCATAGACTACGATTTTGTTCGTAATGTCACATCTATCGCTATTAATATTTAAACGTGTGGAGGGAGTTAGTCAATAAAGACAGTTACATCTTCCTCCAATTTTATTAGAAAACCCGTACCGCGCGGTCGAACAGACCAACTGACATATTTAAGTGATATCGGGTGGCGCTAGTAGCGCACACCGCGATTATTTTTATTAAAACAAAATTGCCTACATAGTACTTAGTTGTTGGAAGCACAGCTACTGGCTCTGTGGACTCTGAGGTCCTCGGTTCCATACTCAGGAAGAGCATAGTGTTATCTAAAGGTGTTTTCCTTTACAATTTAAATCGAGTGATATATTACACCATTATAATTTATGATTCACACACATTCTTTAATCTATTTTTAATTAATGTCCCAAAATATTATTATTATTAATTTAGGTAACTACACATATACTCACGCCTTTTTCCCATGGTCGTAGGCAGAAACTAAAGAATGCTTCTTGCTACAATTCTTGCATACTTATTTTGCTTCGACCACATTCATACATCTTGTCATACACACGCAGGTTGGGAGTACTACGCACCTGACCTTTTTGAAGAACCCCACCAATAAGTTTAAATTTTTAATTGAGGTAATTAAGTAGATATATTTCCATTAATTGTTTATGTAACAACCAATTGTATTGTTTTCAATATCGTCACGTATTGTATTCCTTCCACTTGTTTTATTTTATACTGATTTAATAAATATGTTTTTTTTATTCGCTTAAAACCACCTATAGTAAATTCATAGAAAACCAAAAAACGGACGACGCGGGATGGATGCCCTTACAAATTTCCTCTATTGGGTACTTACCTTTGCCAACCTGAAACATGATAAAATCCTAAAATGTCTGCTATTAAATTTTTCCATTAGTTTTCTGCCATTTCAAAATTAAATCAATTATAAAATACCTACATTAAATCTAAATCTATGCATTCGATTAGAGATAAAAATCTAACATAATGTACAAAAGAAGTCTTTGCTCAGAATAGGAACGCTTTTCTTGAACAAAATCATACAATTATTTCCCTTGAATACCTACACAATTAGGTACATGGAATGTTAAATTCAAAATCTTCTTTGTTACTGTCACAAGGGACCTAGTTCATACCTACTCAGAGTCTGAATATTACGGTAGTGGTACAGTTCATAATTAAAGTAGTATTATCGTCGGGATAAAAAGATAGTACTTATAAAAAAATAAAAAAGTAGCGTTCACGAAAAAAATTCAAATTAAGAACTTCGTGCAAAAGAGAATAGAGTCTCTGCTTTCAAATTAAGAATCAAATACAAAGTTGTCAGCGTAAAAAAATGTATCAAAATGAGGTGAAGTAATTTTATTTGTTTATGAATTATAATTTACATTAAGGCATTATTTGCACAATCTCGTATTGTTTGAAATTCACTTTCTAGCGTAGAAAGTGACGCATGGAAAGCCGGTACTGGGACTATGTCGGCCTCACTCATGGATACTTACTGTAACCGTTGGTGTGTTGTTTGAAATAAGATTAAATTATAATTTGGTAACTTTTAGTAGAAGCATCTGTCAGTTAATATAATAAATGACAATTTAAAAGAGTACCGTAACTTTGCAGCGTATTGATTGCTTTTTGAAAGTGAGGATCAAAAATTTTTATAACCCTATATATCGGTGAATGAAAATATGCACATCCTAAACACTCCATAACTATACTTTTATAATAATAATGTTTTTATTCACAAAACTTTTTTTTTTTTAATTATTCTATGAAATCCCTGACTTCTGAGCTAGGTAATACCTGTGTTACAGTTGTCAGTACCCTCTCCCAATTTTATGAATAAAGTCCTCATGGATTGTCGGACTCATACCGAATAAAACCCGCTCTTTCGTTGCCAATTTGCCATAGTCACGGCCATGGGATTTGTGGCATTACGCTGCTGCATAACCAGTAAGTAAATAGTATAAGTTATGCAGATGACATGGTGCTGCTGAGCCCCTCGATTGATGCACTCAGACAAATGCTTGGGGTGTGTGAGAAATATGCTGAGTCTCATGGGCTCTTATATAATGTTAAGAAAAGTGAGATGATGGTATTTAGGGTGGGAAGAAAAAAGCCTAAGATGGTCCCACCAGTGTGGTTATATGTTGTTGCTCTTAATAGAGTGTCACAATTTAAGTATCTTGGCCATATATTGAACGAAGATTTGAAGGATGATTGTGACATAGAGAGAGAGAGCGAAGGGCGTTGTCGGTCCGATGTAACATGTTGGCCCGCAGGTTTGCACGGTGTACCAAAGAAGTGAAAATAACTCTGTTCAAGGCGTACTGCCAGTCATTCTACACGTGCAGCTTGTGGGTTACATATACGCAGAGGGCCTACAACGCTCTTCGTGTACAATACAATAATGCCTTTCGGGTGTTGTTGGGGCTTCCGTGGTTCTGTAGTGCCTCAGGAATGTTTGCAGAAAACGATACAGATAGTTTCCAAACGATCATAAGGAAAAGAGCAGCACCCGCGGTGATGTGCAGGATCCGCGGCAGTACCAACAGCATCTTGGGAGGTATTGTTAGTAAGCCAGAGTGCCCTTTCCTGAGGCACTGGACTCGCATTCACTGTTGCGGGCCAGGTGCCCCAGGAAGATACATGAATTAATTTAAATTTGGAGGGAATAATGTGTAATGTTTTAATTATAGTACTACATAGGCTAAGTTTTTAATTGTATTACTAACACAATATGGATTATGGTCCGAATTAAATTGATATTATTATTATTATTATAACCTAATGCCTCTCAATCTGAGAAAAGGTAAACAGCAGGCAACAAATTATTGTCCATAGTGTCCATTTCATATACTTACCTCGACAAAAACATGGTCAAACAGTTTGTTTACACTTACAAACAGTACCTAATATAAGTGTTGCACGTTCCGCCGTAACGTCAGCATGCAAATTAAGTTATAGTTTTTATACAATTCAAATTATTATATTAAATGGGTAATTCTTTTTTGGTGTTAATATAATCTGAACTTAATTTAGGTGTTGCATAAATTCAATTACCTGTAGCAATACTCCTACTATTATGCCTATCTATAAAAAATATTAAAAGTAGGAAGTCGTAAGCTTACCTATATTATTCTACCATTATATTTACATATTGTACGCAGTAGCTACGTACAGAGGCCAGTACATCAAGCTACCCCAATCTGTCAAATTTATTTTATAGATTTTCAACTCTAACGCAAAAGTATAGGGTTCATGTTCAATTGGGGAAATTTGACAGTTTTGGATAGCTTGACCTGCTGGCGTCTGTACATATTTGATAATAGATAATATATTACATTATGTAAATATATGGTCATAAGCCTTGGTCGCTTGTATTGTGGTAGACATATCATTAAAGGTAATAAATTTATGCGAACTATCAAAAACCGATTAAATACCTACATAAATAAAATCTAAAAATTCTAAATTAATTTTACGACCTATGTAGTGCCATTAAGAACTCTTTACATACAAAACCATATTCCGAGTTATAAAAAAGGATAAAAATACACACGTAGGTATTCTTAATTTAAACGTGAAGGACGGCGGATAATCACACAAGTAGGTATAATTATTATGTCTGTAATAACATAACATACCATCACGACTGTGTTCCCCGAAAGATTAAGCAGAGATGAACTAAAGTACACTCAAAGTCCGCCGATATATTTAGGTGCCCTGTAATAGAGAGCGAGCCTATAGCCACTTACCGGGCACAAAACAAAACCGAGCTGCTACTGAGAATTTCATTAACACTTTTGTCGACCTTCGAATTGAATCCCTAGGACCTCAAGCGTAGCTGACTAGGCTAGTGAGCAAAAAATATATCAAACACTTTCTATTACCTAAGTACTTATAGCTAGTGATTGAACCCATCAACCGATGCCGGTGTTAAATTGACACCAAATAACACGTAGTTAGCCCCAGACTTCAGGCCTTGACACTCTGACAGCGGTAATACGAAGGTTAAGTTAGATCTAGGTAATGTATTCGGACCTAGCTGCCTCAAGTTTTACTACGGTATAAGTAGCTGTATCTATGATCTTGTGCAATATGCAACTGGAGTGTAGATAAATGTGAACCGGCCAGCAAGAAATTGAAATAGGGATTCTTAATTCAAAAGTTATTGTGAAAAATAAAACTTATTTTATGTCAAAACTGCGTCATTAGACTAGCGGATAAAAGCGCGACAGCTACACTAATCGATTCCCCTAGTCCTAGGTGTTAACCTAGGACTACACAACTGTGATAGTGGGTTTTTCTATGAAATTCGCAGTAGCAGCTCGGAGTTTGGATTTTTCCCTGTTAATGGAAATAGTTCGCCCCTATTACATGGGAGCGGCGACTGTAGGTGTGCTTAGTACATCACTGCCTAACCCTTCAGGGAACACAGACATGATAGTAGGTTAATGTACCTACCTTATAATCAAAGACATTTAAATATTACGCATCACGAAAAAATCGGTATCGTAATCTACCTACCAATTATTTCTAAAAATGCGAAAGTAAGTCTGTGTCTGTTACGCTTTCACGCCTAAAACGCTGAACCGATTTTGATGAAATTTTGTACAGCGATAGATTAGATCTTGGAGAGGAGAAACCGCAGGCAACACGAAGTAGTAGGCACTCTGAAGTGTCATTTGTCAGTCTGACAAAGAGAGAAATCTAATCAAATGGGGATCAAATTTGGTATGAAAATGATCCCAATGTCCGTTCTTTAACCCTTAAAAATCTCTTTACATACAAATAAGATTTGTAACTACCACTTGTTTAAATGGAGTGGCTTGCCTGTTCTTGTCCATAGGATCACCTCTTTGAACCGTGCACCTAACTTAACGCCTTATACGCTAATAAACTTATTTTTAATAAAAAAACCATTGAACTTGAACATGCCTCTTGAACAAAACAAGGTTATTAAAAATAAAAGCATCATGTCTAATAGTGGATTTTAAAACTGTCAAGGTTGTCACCTCTCAATACGAGTAGCAAACATGATGGTAAACAATGCAATAAAAGTAACACTTTTTATTTATTTTTTAATATGGTAAGACGACAAACAAGCTTACGAGCGTGATAGAAAGCGACAACCGCAGCCTTTGAACTACAGCAACACCCGTGTGCGTGCGCTGCCATAGTGTAATCTTGAGACTTGTGTTGTCTCATATGCCCAATAATTGCACTGGCTACATTTCCCTTCAAACCGGAACCATTAAGATTAAATGTTATTGCTACGGCATTATATTTAGCATTGTAGTGGTAGTACCCCAGACGAACTCTTTATTCTATTCTATAATGGCACACAATTACGACTACTTGAAAATCATTTGAGAACTAATAATATTGTGGAGAGGCGAGGTGTATTGCCCCTCCATCCAAAGGGAGGATCCTCCAACCTGGCAGGTGTTGTGCCTGGCGGGCCACGGCCCGACGGTTGATGTCGGGCGGTTGTTTATATGCAACTTTTCGTTGCGAATGTTGCTTGCGCGATTCAGGCCTTCGTAGTTCTATGTAGCGCGGTAGATGTCGCTACAATATAATCATCATAATCATCAACCCACTTACTGTCCACTGCTGGGCATGGGTTTCCTCCCAAATGACTCGTATATTTCTTGGACTAACTCATTGGTATACTGGACGTGACGATTCCCAAGTCAAGCAAAATACATTTGGGATTTCAACTAAAACTTTTTCTACGTTTGTTTATTAAAAAGATCAGATTCTCGGTACCTACATCTATTATGTTTTTTTTTTTTGAGTTATCCAGTGGTACCTAATGTACATATGGTCTAAAAAGGCCACAATTTCCCCTGGAATGAATTGATATTTAGGAATTTTAAAGTATCTTTGCTAAAAAGGCCGTCTTTGATCATCATTCTATGTATGTAACTAAAGATAAACCCATAATCTTGTTGAAATAGCGGTACAAGAAGGCAACATAGCCAGATGTATCATGTAATAACGTTTGCAACTGTAAATAACAACTGCTGTTAGATTGCTAGATAATTGTTTAAAGAACACCTCAACGACATAATTGTTTCAATTGCCTCTATCATCTTTGGCATGTAAAGAGGCCATAATACATTGCAATTTTTAACAAATTATACAAAGCAGTAGGTAACGAATACCTTTTATTAAGTAAACCTTTTTTGGCTGCGGAAAATTCTCATCGTCTGTCACCAGGGTAGCTGGCTACTGACTCAAGCTATTTAGGCTGATGCTCATCTTACTCCCCATTGTTGATTACCAGGCTGTGCTGATTCTAGTCGTCAATCTATTATTATTTTTTGACGACCTCTGTGGTCTAGCGGTTCGACTGCTGATCATGGGGTCGTGGGTTCGATTCCCACAGGACACAAATATTTGTGTGGATTAAACACGAGTATTTGTGTTTGTCTGGATGTTTCTTATGTATTATAAGTATGTATTTACAAAAAAAAAAGTATTTAAGTATTATATCCATTGTCTAGTACCCATAGTACAAGCTCTGCTTAGTTTGGGACTAATAGATGGTGTTGTGTAAAAATGTCCCAAAAATATTATTATTATATTATATTATACATATATTATGCCTTTAAAAAAATAAAAAGCAATGTATATCGTAAGAGTCACGCAGAGTGGAGTTTATAAGGGCAAACAAAGTTTGGATTCATCAACAGAAAAAAACTGCACTTGTCTTCACTTCCCTACATAGTCACAGCCACGTGACGTTCACCACGACCAATACAGGCTGTTTTCTGGTACTACTACTGGACCAAAAAGAACCGTGACCCCCCATGACAACCTCTGTGGTCTAGTGGTTCGAGTACAGGACTGCTGATCACGAGGTCGTGGATGCGATTCCCACATGACATGAATATTTATGTGATGAACATAAGTTTGTGTGTTGGTCTAGGCGTTTCTTTCGTATTCTAACTACTTATTTATTTACAAAAAAAAAGTATATAAGTTGAAATAAAACTACTTTTTACGGATTTTATCGCGTTATATTGATATTATTAATCCCGACGTTTCGGATCCTTTACAGCGTCCATGGTCACTGGTGACTAAAATCCGTAAAAAGTAGTTTTATTTCAATGTATAATATTCGCGTAAATGTCAGAAATCAATAAGTATATAAGTATTATATCCATTGTCTAGTACCCATAGTACAAGCTCTGCTTAGTTTGGTGCTGTGTAAAATGTCAAATTAAACAAGCTTAGATTGTATGTTATCAGTCCAATCGAATTCCACGCATCCAAATTTTGTGGCTCTGACAGGGCCACTTGGGTACAGGGCATGTTATTAGACGAGCTGTGTCCCGCAGTGTAGCCCGCGTCGATTTAGTTTTTCATCCATCATTCTTAAACCCTTTTTTTACGGACACCCTGTAAGGATCCTACTTTTTTTATTGTGTGAATTTTCTCATGGATCGTCCCACGCTTTATTACCTAATCGGACTCGTAAAAACCAGTTTCCTTCCAAAAACAATCGTCGAAGCCATGAAGTCCGTGAATACATTCATCAAATTTCAAGTTTAAGGCCGTATATTTTCTGAGATTTCGTAATTAGTCAGTGAGTGGCTTTTATGCATATTTAGATTTAATCTAAATATTTTTGAGCACAAGCGCACTAAATTATACCGCGAAACCAACATGATTGTCATATTAGCATTTCACACTAACACGTCAATGAAACGCAAGTCACATAACATAAAACAAACAAAACTAAAACCAATAATGTTTTCTTAAATTTCTCCAGCTGCTAACCCTACATTGCTGGCCGGTAGCGTGACTGCGCGCGTCGCGTAATAGTCGCGTAACGGTTACGTACACGTTTACCGTAAACTCGCCAGTCGATGCGTTGGTTGTTAATCTTGTAACATCAGCAACGTAATCAGATTAAAAAGCTGTTAGAACAGCTCTTTATAGCTTGAATATACTGAAATAGAGGTGCTCAATTTTCAATAAAACTGCCACTTTGCTTTGATGGCAAAGGAAATCGTCTTCAACTTCGGAAAACGAAAAGAACTTTTTTGCTCGACAGTGAGACAATTAAATTATTAAATATTATACTGCCCAACAGCTGGACACAAACTTCCTATCTATCTAGTGTCTTGTTCCAGAAAATAGGTCCTCAAGTCACCTTAATCCAACCAGATGGACAGAATACTTGGAAAAAGGTCGCTGGTAGCTGGTTGCAGGTGGCATTATTACCGTTCCTTTGTTAAATCTATACGAAAGGCATTTAAACACATTGGCGCAATAGTCGAGCATGCAGCTAATACGCTAGGTGCGATGCCCGCACGAAACAGTATTCCTGAGTGTTTTTGTATGTAAGATTTGTGCAATAAGTAATTCAAAATGTACATTGAACTTTCGACGAAAGCATTACGATTGCATACTTCTACAGCTGACTAATCAGTTCACGTCAAAATAGGTATGTAATGATATTGTATAATATACAATTAGAAATTATTAATTCGCACATTAGTAATTGGTTAATTACAGCAAGTGGAAATATAGCCTGTCAACCAGTCTACCTTCAGGATATAAGTAGGTAAATATTACCCAGGAAATTGGGTTGCGGAAGTCGCTTCTTGTCAAATAATGATATTTAGTCGCATCTGGTTAAATTGGAACCCGACCCTAAAAAGGGTTGGAAGATGACATTTATAATTACACTAGCTGACCCCGCAAACGTTGTTTTGCCATAAAAAAAATATTGGGGTGGGTCACCCTTATCATTTAGGGGTATGATAAATAGATGTTGACCGATTCTCAGACCTCCCCGATATGCACACAAAATTTCATACATATCGGTCCAGCCGTTTCGGAGGAGTACGGTAACTAACATTGTGACATGGAAATTTTATATATTAGATTAAGTTTGATTTAAGTACACGTATCCAGTGCTAAGTTGAGTGCATTTTTAATACTGTAAAATGACTCGAGACAAGTAAATACCCACTCAACTAATCACTAAAAAGTTCACACGCTGCGAGTCACTGTCGATAATCACTAAAAAGTTCACACGCTGCGAGTCACTGTCGAAGGTACGGTCAGCAACAGCAATCGCAAAACGCAGACAATGTTTTAAAACAACACTTAACCAAACTGTTTAATTAAATTCTAATTAAAATAAATCATAATTATTGTTCTATCAGAGAATTCGCCTCGGAATAAATTGTAATCAGCGAATTTCGTTGCCATCTGTACAAACTTGCACGTAAAATAATACTAACTTACTTGACACGTAAATCACACTATAGTTTACAGTGAAAGTTTATTAAATTTGAATGACATAGTAAAACATGACCGAAGGCCCGAAGCTCGTCGTAAATTCATTCATAGAAAATCTACTTCTATCATAAACCATGCACAGGTGGAACTGTATGAACACTGAATGTTGGCTCTTACACTGCCGTCATAAGGTCTATATTCTAATACGCGATTTTTCGCGGGAACTGTACCGTGAATGACAGAATGTCGACTCCAATACGAAGATGTAAAGGCATGTAATTATAGATCACAGATCACGGTCTCAATTATTATTGACCTCGTCATTGCCTCTGCATCAATTAAGTCGTCAGCTAATACCTTAACGGTATACTTGTAGATAGGTATACATTTTATCAGGCTATATCTTACACGCCACTGCCATATAAGCGTTAAATCTGCCATGTCAACAAACAAAAAAAAACGCCGATGCCGGCAAAAACTCGGACATAAATTCCACGTTATCAAATGGATGTACGCTTAAAATAAACATTAGTATGAACCCACATACAGGTAAGAAAAAAAAATTAAGACTTACTTTGATAAATCCTTTTTGGCAATAATAACAATAACACGAGCGGCAATAAAACTAGTTCGTTCACTATGTAACTTCGCGGACACGGCGCGTTGCACGTGTTTCCACACTGACACACAAACAGCGACTGGCCATTCGACTCCACACCTCCAACCTCGTTAAACTTGTGCCGGAATAAAAAGTTAACTTTCTAAATTCGAATTTGCGAATCCATCGTGCGGACAGGTGAGGCCAGTGCGCGAGCGAACGGCGAAAACTATCGAGTAAGAGCAAGACGTCTCAGAATTGCTGTTTGACTCAGCCTGTGAGAAAGGGGCCCTTATTGTTAGTTCATTACAATAGAGGTCGCAGTGCAAAGGTCTTGTACCAGTTTTTGCATGTTGCAAACATTTCAATCAATAATTAAGTACTTACTTACCTTACTACATGGAATGTTTATTTAGTAACAAAGTTAAGTTGTAATTTGATTGAAAAAGAAAATACAAGGTACTAATAAAGTTTAAGCCATCATAAAAAAAACTATAAATAACAAAAAAGATTAAGTCATAAAAAAAACAAAATTGTTTGAAAATCGATTTCCTTTATCGCTTTATTATCTGAAAACTAAACCTTTGAAATAAAATAATAATAAAATTCGTCTCAACAACAATGTTGGGACTGCTCGAGATATTTTTTTTATTTAATTTACATTTTATTATAATAAAATGTTCAGTTAAAGATACAGAAGACTTAAGTGTCCGAATTCGTAAGTCCAATACAATTTGTTGTTGTTTCATGACAGCCAGACTTTATGTGGAGTATCTTCAGCGTATTAAATTAAAAAGTGTCAACACATTATCACCCATCAATCTCAATTATCTCTCAGGCCAATGATTATCATCATCAACCCACATACTGTGCCATAGCTGGGCACGGATCTCCTCTGAGAATGAGAGGGATTAGGCTATAGCCCACCATGCTGGCGTTATGCGGGCTGAGAAGGAGACTTCACACGCCGCCGCCGTCGAGAAAATCTCTGAGACATACAGGTTTCTTCACGACATTTTCCTTCACCGTTTAAGCGAGTGATAATGAATTATCTCTCAGGCTAGCCTTGACAAAAAACTTACCATAATTTAAATGATTAATACTTTTATACTATTTAATCTATTAATTAATAGGTTTGTCATAACCTAGTAATTAAAATATTTGCAACCACTTTAGCTACGATTTAAATAAGGATTAATAAAGTATCGGCCTATTTAAAGATAGCTTCCCACATGACTTTAATTAAAATTAAAAAAATAGGGTACGGTGGCCAGCACGTCAAACTACCACAATCTGTCAAATTTCGTTAATTGATTTTCAACTTTAATGCAAAACATGTTCATATTCAATACAGTTTTGGATAGCTTGACCTGCTAGTCTGTAAATTAAAAGAATCTGAAGAAGAAAGTGATGGATGACACAAAATGATCACTGGCATTTTCTGGCCAGTTGGCTCCTCCGTTCAACCTGTTGACTGAGTTAGTGATTCTACTTCGATAGTCGCTGGTATATTTTGGTGGTTGAAATAATTATAATGCTTTCCTTTGTATGAATAAACTTAATAGGTAGGTATAATCCTGCTTCATACAAGAATCAACATTAGGGTATACACTCTTAACTTCGTTAAAATTAGCCGAAACATTTTATAATTACGTTAAAATTAGCCAAAAATTTATACCTAAACAAAGTTACATATGAAAATTATTTTCTGTTCTTGGATTTAATAAATACTAATAAATTCATTCATCGTTTATCAATTACAGTCGACAAAAAACTGATCGAAAGGAAACGCCAAGATACCCGCGACATGTGTCGTATATTTAATGCTGAAACACTAAGAACCAACCTTCAAACAACCAACAAATTCTCTGGTAAATACGACAAGAGAAAGCAGGAGATGAAAGCAATGGAAAAGAAGAAAGAAGTAAAAGAAAAGAGACTACTGGCAAACAATAGGACCCTTCGTAGACCTAAGAGAGGTGTGGGAACAATGCATGCGGTGAACCCTGCTATGAACGCAGAAGATGAGCAGAGAGTCGAGACTATTGTTGATAGAATTTACGATGACTTGCTAGAGAAGGGACAGAAGATCACTTATAGACGCAGAGAAGTACCTACTGTAGAAGAAAAAGTAAATGTAGTGAGTAAATAGAGTTGGCAACATCCAGAGACAGCCCTGGTGTTGCCAGCATCCATGTACTACTGAAACAACTTACTATTAGACAATTTGTTTGTTTCTCTGTTGCGTTGATGGTGGTATTTAAAAAAAAGTTGTTATGTTCATGTCTACAGTACACTCTATGATTTAGTAATTTCTATGAATGACAAAGAGTCCTAAGGCTATTCTTTTCTCTTTCTAAGTAGGTACTATTATACGTCATAGTTTATAACAAAGTCGCTTCCCGATGTCTGTCACTCTGTACGTTGAGATCTTTTAAACTTCGCAATGAATTTTGATACAGTTTTTACTATCATTCAAATAATTCCTTCCGAAATGTTTATATGTATAATACATGTGTGTTATTAGTACATTGCACCCCTGCGAAGCGGGGGCAGGTCACTAGTATTATATAAATATAATGTAATATTCGAAATTCAAAACATTGAGATGTAAAAGTGTCTTTAAAAGATCTATTTACAGAAATAAATACAACAAAAAAAAAGATGTTTTCGTAAAAGAAATAGGGTCTTGTGCTTTGGGGAAAAATAATACCGGTTTTCATTATAGTACTTTGGTTAGAGCATGATAATAAAGAATTTATTTTAATTTTATGCTATACAGAGAACGTAATAATAAAAATGTGACGTCAATATTCCGAGCGCCATTCGAATTCTACCAACGAACACTCGTTTCGGAAAGGCACGGAGCATCCCCTCTCCTTTTCAGTATCAGTTTATTTTTTCACTAAGCTTATTATTTTGAATAAATCACAGACCAGTCAACAACCCAATTGCCTTGACAAAGCTTGGAGCTGCGCCAATCCAGCAAAATCTAGTCTGACATTGAATCAATACTTTTACAACAATATTGTTATTTGGATATAATATTTAAGTAGTTTGTCTAGCAAATTAGTGGTGGCGACAAATGAACAGATTAGCCACCTGGTAAATGATAGCGATGCATCAGTGAGGAGTTTCTGATGCGTTGTCGGCGCTTGTAACGGAGCGTGCCTTAAAAATAGGTATGCGAGGAAAGGCCTCGCTTATCGATGGGGTCCAGCAATAGCTGGACCAGGAGCCTGTCATGGTCGTGGCGAATTTCACGGATCCCATAGCCATGACAATAGGGCACGTAAAGGCAAGTGCGGTTTTTAGTCGGTATGAGTCTGACATACCCTGCCACCTCCCCGGGTGACGGAGGATCCATGAGGATTTTCCGTACTATAAAAAAAAGGGGTGGCTTATACAGGATGTTACAAAACTACCAGTAAAGCCGAAAGGAGGTTAAATGGGGCCTTATAACGAGTCCATTCACAATATTTAATTTAAGAACCGTAGTAACGCTGTATAACATACCACAAAAACGGAAAAAACAACATTTATGAATGAAAAATAGAAAAACTATTAAACTAGACAATTACTAGGTAAAATAGGTACCTACGTAGGATTTCTGTTAAATAATCTGGTTCCGTGACATGACAGCTGACAATTTTTTTGGCTTTGTTATTTAATTATATTTGTACGGGGTATTTTGTAACACGTATACGAGCCGTTTGGACCCCATGTCGTAACTCAACCTCGGCTTCCTGCTAACGTTTTCCCATTGCGCTATTTCACAAATCAGAGGTGCGCGGGACAAAACTGCGCTCTGCCATTCTTGGAGTACCAGGTATCCGGAATGTGAGGATAAGCCCTACGTCTGGCATATGACACTATTTCGGTGCCAGATAAAGAAAATATTACAACCTTTACAACACAAAACATTTTCTCCTAGATGTTCGATCCTCAACGAATTGATAAATTACAGGCAACAAATAAGTCTGGGAGGAGGTTTCCCTTCGCACCCATCGTCCTTGAAGGCCCAACAACAGCCAGGACCACCGTAGACCCATCCACCGATTCGAATTCAAAGAAACCACGATTCCACCACGCCATCGTACCGTACTTCATAGACTCCAAGACTTATGGTACAGTATGAGTTTATTATGAATCGCATTTGCCACTAGGGAAGCGGGTACTTGCCCCGGACGGCCAAGATTGGGGAGCGTCAAGCCACAAGTCTCGCTAGTATACTGGACACGGTTTCTAGACGGACGGCTAATTGGTATACTGCACCACATGCCCCAGTACTGGACAAAGGGCTCCCCTAACTCAGTCCAGTATTTTCTATCCTGGGGTTCTTCATACTACGTTGGAGGGGAGTGAGAGGTATTAGGCACAGGATATAGAGGGATAGTACACTACGCTGGCCTAGTGCGGGTTGGCAGACTTCACACACCCTAGAGAAAAAAATCTAAGGCATGCATTTCCTAATTATGTTTTCCTTCGCCGTTTAAGCGAGTTATAATTAATTATAAATTAATTATTATTAATAATAATAATTAATTATAAATTAATTATTATTAATAATACTATAATTATTATTAATACGCACATGAATTCGGAAAGTCAGAGTCAGGACTTGGAATCGTACTCGAGACCTTTGTCTTGGCAGTAGGTATCACTGCTTATACATAACAAAATTAACTAATATAGTTAAATATATAGAGTTCGTCCAAACGATCAATATTTTTTGTAGATTCACATCTCTCGGAAACAATAATGAAAGCCTTCGAGTACTTCGAGAAGGCGACTTGTATCCGTCTGCAGCGGCTGCGAGAGAGACCCACAGACCTGCAGTCATTGCAGAACGTTATATGGCTATACATCACCAACCCATCAGGCATCAGGCAGTGCGTGCACAGCAATGAAAGGGTTGAAATTAAAGGGGTTCAGGTCAGTCATCTTTAATCCTAGGTCATAATAAGAACCATGATTCAATTTATTCGAAACAATACAGCCTTATATCCGTGTGTTGAGAGTCACTGAGACTCGCTTTAGAGTTCGCAGAGCGGCTGCTAAGCGTAATACCTACCCTAGATTCGGGTCCCAGGTCAAGGAGTATCTATGAAGTTAATTGAACTGGCTCTTCTCCATAAGAGATCCCACTGTTTGGAACACTGTTATGAATTTTTGACATTTCAAAAGTACTTGTATATATAATAATAATATTTTTGGAACATTTTACACAACACCATCTAGTTCCAAACTAAGAAGAGCTATTACTATGGGTACTAGACAATGGATATATTTATATACTTTTTTTTTGTAAATACATACTTATAATACATAAGAAACACCCAGATAAACACAAATACTCATGTTTTATCCACACAAATATTTGTGTCCTGTGGGAATCAAAACCACGACTCCATGATCAGCAGTCCGGCACTCGAACCGCTAGACCACAGAAGCCGTCAAAATGGTGTCATCAATTAAAACATTTGACTTTGATGGAGCAAAAGTGTTATTGGGTTTTTCTAGAAAATTCTCATTAGCAGCTGGGAATGTTGATTTATACCCGGTTAAAGCAGTAGGCTCATCGAATATGGGACCTAAACATACCGGCACATTTTGGGTGTAAAGCAGTACACCTTTGCCTACCCATAGAATATGTCGTGATGGTATGTTATGTGTCTCTTCACAGATGATCGTATTCGGCTATGACTGCATGACCCTCGGGGATATTACCCACGAGATCATGCACGTACTCGGCTTTGCCCATGAGCACGTAAGACCTGACAGGGACCAGTACATTACCATCTTATGGGACAATATTAAACCAGGTGAGGGTATCTTCTTACTTCTTAAACCTTTGAGTTCGTAGCAGCTAATTCCTGTGGAACGTTGACAGTCACGCATGAGGGTACTCCTCTTCTCTGATCAAAATCTACTCGTTTGCATTCTCAGTCCTAAAAGCAAAACCAACGTATCAGTTTCAAACGATTTTTCTGAAGAAGTAATTATATCTTTTTGTATATTTTTGGCATTTTCCATGCTAAGATTTTAAAGTTATTTAGAAAAGGAAAAATTCGACCGCGGGCAGGATTCGAACCTGCGTCTTCTGGTTAGGTACACCAGACGCTATGACCACTAAGCCACCGCGATACCTACCCGTCATGTCGAATTTTTCCTTCACATACTGAATTTACGTCTTTATGGTGACGTCAGTAACACCTATTGAAATGCAAGTTTTTGCTTTTCAACCGACACAACTTACTTTACAGTTAGTTCAATGTCAAACGATGCCACCTTACCTTCTATCTTTTTGTATATTTTTGGCATTTTCCATGCTAAGATTTTAAAGTTATTTATAAAAGGAAAAATTCGACCGCGGGCAGGATTCGAACCTGCGTCTTCTGGTTAGGTACACCAGACGCTATGACCACTAAGCCACCGCGATACCTACCCGTCATGTCGAATTTTTCCTTCACATACTGAATTTACGTCTTTATGGTGACGTCAGTAACACCTATTGAAATGCAAGTTTTTGCTTTTCAACCGACACAACTTACTTTACAGTTAGTTCAATGTCGAACGATGCCACCTTACCTTCTAACTATTTTTTTGTATATGTTTAGCATTTTCCATTCAACATGACGGGTCGCGCTGGCTTAGTGGTCATAGCGTCTGGTGTACCTTACCAGAAGACGCAGGTTCGAATCCTGCTCGCGGTCGATTTTTTTCTTTTTCTAAATAAATTATATACTAATTAAATGGTGTTTTATACTTCTTGTATATAATTATTTTGTAACTAGCTGTTGCCTTTGCTGTTATCACCCGCATCCCAAAGAGGTTTTTAATACAAAAGTGGCTTAAGTAGGCAGCGGCACAGCTCTGACCCCGACGTTGCTGATGTCCATGGGCGGCAGTAACCACTTACCATCAGGTGGGCCGCTTGCTGGTCTGCCATTGTAGGCAATAAAAAGAAAAACGTCCAAAGTCTAATCTATCTCTATCATACAACATTTTTTTTAACTTGTTTCAACAAAATTGGTTCAGCGGTTAAGTTATAAAATCATAGCAGACAGATAGTTACTTTCTCGTTTATAATCTAAGAAGGGATAATTTTAACTAAAAGTATCAATTTAGACATTGAGAAAATTAAGTACCTATTACTTAGTTTATAAACTAAGTTTCGCATGGTACTTTGATGAATAAAAAGTCACTGGGTTGCCATAATGAATTAAGTAACATCGTTTTCAGGTTATCGAAAGTATTTTGAGGTCCACAATAATCCTATACTTGAGAACCTACCTTACGACTATGCCAGCGTTCTACACTACCCTTCACGAGCTTTCTCCAAAAACGGACAAGTCACCATTATGACCGAGGTATAAATAATAATAAATAAGTATTTTGGAACATTTTTACACAGCACCAAACAAAGCAGAGCTTGTACTGTGTAAAAAGTAGATATATAAGTATTATATCCATTGTCTAGTACCCGACAATGGATATAATACATGAATATCTATTTTTTTTTATATGATTCAAACTTACGACCTAAGGCAGTTGGCAGTCCAGTGCAAGTCTTATTGCTAGGCTACATACATAAGTAAGTACCTACCACTTACACTGCACAAAATGTGTTTCCTTCCCAGCCTGGAATCAAAGTCGGCCAACGTGAAGGTTTGAGCGAAATGGACGTAGAAAAAGTTGCCATGCTGTACTCTAACGAATGCGTCAAACGCAACCGTGAATACCTTCTGAAAACCTGTCCTAGTGTGGTCAAGTCCGACACGACCGTGAAGCCTATCCCACAGGAAGACATTGATGATTATTTCAGGGACAGATTGTGGCCGTTCGGCGTAGTCAACTACAGGTTAAAGGATAAGATGGAGTTCTGTAAGTCTTCGGCAGTCTTATGGACTTCTGTTATATCACAATATTAATGATATATTCTTATTAATGAATGTCATAGAAAAACCCAATAACACTTCCCTACTTGTTCATTGAAATCAGAATCTCAGTCACGGTTACAACCACTAGCCTAATGAACCAGTCACACTAATTTAACTATTACAAATTCTAGCTGCTGAAGAAATACAAAACATTAATGCTGTCATACGTCACTTGGAGAAAGAAACGTGTATAGAGTTCCACGACCTCACGACATACGGATCATCGAACAAGAAGGATGACACGACGGACTCAGAAGTCTCCAACAGCGACAGCTTAGAAAAATTCGTACAACTTGGCGCTGTGACAAACGGTACAAAAGCTAAACTCCCTGACCTGACGACTTCGGACGAATCACGGGAACTCCACCCTAAGGCTAATGAGATTAAAGACGATGATGCCACTGCGAGGAAAGGCCCCAAAGCGATCAAGGGAAAGGCTAACAATGTAATAAGTGAGTAACTAAATAAATACTTTAATTCAGATCCCAAAGAATTTACACTGAAGTATTAGTAACGAAAAATAAAAATGAATGAAATGAAACACTATCCACGTAGTATGTAGACGTACAATGTAGATGCATGGAGTCCGATCCAGTAAGACAGCATTGGACAATCCAACTCTTGGAACATCCGCACAACGCTGTCGGGAGTGTGTGGGAGCTAGCACGCAATTTGCGGAGGATCGAGGCACACCGCTTTCGGTTCAAACCATCAACCCTTGCCTAATCTTTTGGGGAATACAGGCGTATGTTATGTTATACGAAGCGACTGATATCAGATCATAGCACTAATATTATAATTATGTGAAAGTTTGTGAGGATGCATAGATAGATAATTGTTACTCTTTCACGATAAAACTACTGAACGAATTTTGATGAAACTTTATAGAATTAATATTTATACATCAGAATAACTTAAAGGCTATAATTTATAACGATTTTGAGTTAATTAGTCACATTACAACGATAATTAAAAGTTAATTTTCCACGAGAACGATGTGAATGTCCACTTTATTACCATTTTATTTAACAGGTCACACATATTTGCGGACAGATCAGTCTATGAAATTATTATTTTAAGAGAGGTAGGGTAGATACAGTGGGAGTAATTTCACTCAAATTGGAGCTGCCCAACTGAGGAAGTACCTCCGCCTTTAAGTGAAATAACACTGCTTTGAGCTGTGTTGTTTTTTACGGTGAGCAAGGTTGCCAGTGCTCCATGAGGAAACGTTGTGTTGGCAGTGGGCGGACTTTGACCCTTATACTGCCAAACCAACTATTCCCCTTTGGTTTTACAGGGTCGGCAACGAGCAAGTGATACCTCTGGTGTTCAAAGCGTCTATAGGCTACGGTAACCGCTTACCATCAGGTGGCTAGTATGCTTGTTTGCCACCTGAGTAGTATAAAAAAAATCGTACTGTTTTTCCGTTTGGTTCAGAAAGCTGAAATCATAATGCTACAGTTATGAAACCAGGTGCAATGTGATGTAACGAAGCGTTATGAGCCGCACGCAATGAAAAGAAAGTTAGCCATTTTATTAGATTATATTACGGACTTTTTACGAGTACGTGTCTGTTATTTAGATCATTACGAATCGGGCCTATTAAAACATTTCAGTACGTATTTTACACAGCGCGATCTAGTCCTAAACTAAGCAGAGTTTGTACTATACCTACTAGACAAGGGATATAATACTTTAAATCATTATCATGAACCTTTCCCACTGCTTGGCACTCCCTTCAGAATGAGAGGCATAATAAAAGAAATAATACTTACATACTTTTTTTGCAAATACTCGTACATATTTATAACATTAAAAACACCCAGACAAACACAAACACTATAATTATGTTCATCACATAAATAATTGTGTCCTCAGTCCTGTGAGAATCGAACTGACGACCTAGTGATCAGCAATCCGACTCTCAGACCACACACAGACGTCGTCAAATGTCTAGATGTAATATTTTAATGTTCAATGTTGCCAGTGAAATTATAGGGCAAATGAGACTTAGGTAAAAACTGAGGTCTCAAGATGACAACGCGCGAGTGATAACACTGGTGTTGCCCTGCCACTGTTGCAATTTACCATCGGAAAGCCAGAATGCTTGTTTGTCATTTTATTGCAATATTATATTGCCCGAAGGGTTAGGCAGAGGTATACTAATGTACACGCACACGTCATCGGTATGTTAAGATATTAAGGAGCGAGCTTATGGGCATTAATCGGGCACAAATATTTATACAAACTGTGAGCTTCTACTGAGAATTTTATAGAAAAACTCAATACTCGGCCTGGGAATCAATTCCAGGATCTACATAGCTTACACAACTCTAATGAAGCAGTCAACTAAATAAAATAATAAATAATAATACCTATCCGTTCTTTTTAGAAAAGAAACCTGCTGCCCGTATCAAGAGAGCCATCCCTCCGCCTCCATCGAGGAGGCACGCCAACAGCATCGTGGTCCTGGAGCGGTCTCCTCAGCCTGGCTGCATCTGCCCACATCCCGGGAAACCTGAGGGGATCTATGCAATCTATGTAAAACTTTTTATATCTATAACAATCCAGCTAATCCCTACTAATGTAATGTTATAAATGCCAATGTACCTCTATCTATTACGCTTTCACGCCTAAACCGCTGAACTGATTTTGATGAAATTTGGTACGGAGATAGATTAGACAGCAGAAAAGCAGTGATAGCCTAGCGGTATGACCATTGGACTGCCAAGTCAAAGGTCTCGAGTTCGAACCCAAGGCACGCACCTCTGACTTTTCGAAATCATGTGCGTATTAATAATTAATTATCACTCGCTTGAACGGTGAAGAAAACATCGTGAGGAAACCTGCATGCCTGAGAGATTTTCTCGAAGGCGTGTGAAGTCTGCCAAACCGCATTAGGCCAGCGTAGTAGACTATAGCCTAATCCTTCTCATCCTGAGAGGAGACCCGTGCCCAGCAGTGGGACAGTATATGAGTTGATGATGAAATGCCAATGTAACTCGGTCTGTCTGTTCCGCTTTCACGCCTAAACCGCTGAACCTATTTTGATGAAATTTGGTACAGAGATAGATTAGACCTTGGAGACACCCCTTCGTGCCTCGTAAAGCCGTCGATCCAGTTTTTCATACGATCACTAATGACAATCGTTAGCTGTAGTCAGAAGTCCAAAGAACCGGACAACCAGTCCATCCTCAGGGTATCGGTATTACCCAGAAATTGGGTTGCGGAAGTCGGAATTGAGTACAATCGCTTCGTGTAAAGTACTGATATCCAGACGCGTCTGATTAGACTGTAAGCCGATCCCAATATAGTTAAGAAAAGGCCACGAAGAGGATGATGTTTACCGTAATTTGAAACAGGATCCAAGCTACCAGCGATTAGGGCTCCAAAAGAGAGATATATCCATACAATAAGGACCATGCCGAAGAATATCGTAAATATATTTTTAACGGGCGCCCTCTTCGAGAAAGCTTGTTTGATATCAAACTCTCTTTTAGGTGTTAAAGATCAATGCGGACTGCTTCAACTCAGTCAACGACCTGCTGCATTTATTTGTCCATGTGCTCGGCCTGGACCATCAACACAACATGCATGATAGAGACGACTACCTGCACATCGTTTGGGACCAGCTTACTGAAGGTATAAAAACCAAGAAGGTTTAAACCTGTTCCTAAGTGCGACTACTACGCTAGAAGTCCTGGGTTCGATTTCCCAGGTAAAGCAGTGTTCCTGCCATGGTCGTGGCGAATTTCGCGGATCCCTTGGCCATGACAATAGGGTAGGTGAAGGCAAGTGCTGTTTTTAGTCGGTATGAGTCCGACACACCCTGCCACCTCCCCGGGTGGCGGAGGATCCATGAGGACTTTCCGTACTATAAAAAAAAGGTAAAGCAGTGTTATTGATTATTTGTGCCCAGTTAATGGCAATAGGCTCGCCCCCTATTGATAAAATAAAGATAAATAATATATATTTCTGTAAATAGATCTTTTAAAGACACTTGTACTTACCAGTCATTTTTTTTAAGCTAGATATCGCCGGCATTTCCTAACGGACGACCTCTGCAAAGAAACACCGAAACAAACTCAGAGAATCATAGTCTCTTTTTTCATCACATGGGACCTAAACATATTTGCGAACTATGAGTTACATTAGTAAACCTCTGCCTAACCCTTAGGGAATCCAGGCGTGATAGTATGTCTTTATTAACAGACGTTAAGAACGAAATGAAGAGAAAGTTGCCGCCAGCTGCATCTGCTGGCTTCTCTTACGACTACCAAAGCGTGATGCACTACCCCTGGCTGCAGATCAAGAATGGACGCACCAACATCATGTACCCCATCTGGGTAAGTTTTATAAATGATATTTATTTCTGTAAATAGATCTTTTAAAGGCACATTTACAAGTCAATCTTTAACATTTTTTTTAAGCTAGATGGCTCCGGCATTCCTTAACTGACGACCTCTGAGAAGAAACGCCGAAACTAACTCAGAAAATCATAGTCTCTTTTAAACCACCACCGGCCCGCCGCGGTTATTCTAAATACTGTCAACAGCACATCATAGCATCCAAAACTGACAAATTTAATCTCCAATCAATAGAGTTTATTCGTCATTGGGGTAATTTGACAGTTTGTGGTGTGCTGTTTGCACTATACTATTTGTACCCATTTCATTTTGACCGCGCGCTTACTAGAGGGCGCTAGATTAATTATTGCATTGCACACGGGCGCTACATGGGCTAGAGACGCCTCTGCCAATCCCATTCAATGACCGTCGGCTATAGGGAAAAGCAAGGCAAGTGCGGGTTTTGTATAAACCCGTTTCGTCTCTCATCCATACAGCAAGGGAATGTAATCAGCTGCCTGTCTGTATTTCCTGACGTGTACAATTTTGTCGTCTTCAAGTCACGATTGTATCTTCTAGGTAAGCATGCTACATCTTAGACCCCATCGTCACTTACCATCAGGTGAGATTGCGGTCGGTTTGTCATGGCCGAGGCGATTTTTTTTATACCACTTATGTGGCAAACTAGCGTACGGGCCACCTGATGGTAAGCGTTTACCGTAGCATATAGACGCTTGTAACACCAGGGGTATCACTTGCGTTGGGTTGCCGACCCTGTAAAACCAAAGAGGAATAGTTGGGTTGGCATATAAAGATCAAAGTGCCTCCCACTGCCAACAAAATGCCTCACGAATTTCGCGGATCCCATGGCCATGACGATGGGGCAAATAAAGTGTGGAAAGTGCTGTTTTATCTGTCCATCTGTTTCTTCGCATACTTCTTATGAACCACGCTACAGATTTTGAGACGGCTTGAATCATCAAACCATTATAAATTATCAAATTTATTCCGAAAGGTTTATTACTTAGTACATTGTACCCGTGTGAAGCTGGGGCATTCACACGGGTGCAATATACTATACAACAAGCATTATGCATACTTACATAATATGTATATTAACATAAAAAGTATTAAGAAAATTTTGAAAGAAATGAGAGTAATTCCACTCATATCGGAGCTGCCTGAATGGGGAAGTAGCTCCACCGTGAAGAAAATCGAAGTAAAATAACATTGCTTTATACTCTGTTGTATTCCTAACGGTGAGCAAGGTTGCCAGTGCTCCTCAAGGAAAAGTTGTGTTGGCAGTAGGGGGACTTTGACCCTTATACAGCCAACCCAGCTATTCCTCTTTCAATACAGGGTCGGCAACGTGCAAGTGATACTCCTGGTGTTGCAAGCGTCTATAGGCTATGGGTCGCTAACCGCTTACCATCAGGAGGGTCGTATGCTTGATTGCCACTTTAGTAGTTATAAAATAGAAACGCATACAGTACCTACGCGACAAACAAAACTTTCAGTTTTATTTATACAAATTAATTTTACAGAATGATGGCTGGGCAATGGGCCATTGGCAAGGCCTGAGTTCCACAGACGTCCAGAAATTGAACTTCCTATACTTCAAGCAATGTGTGGAGAGAAAACAACAAGCTGAGGAGGCGACCACAGCTGTACCTACCCAACAATAAAAAGCGTTTGCTGAATGTTATGGATTTCATTCTTCATTAAAGTATAAAGGGTTTGCATCCGTACCTCAACTCCATTTATGTATGTACCTGATACCCTATTTATTAAAAAAAAAAGACCAGAGGTAACACACTTAAAAAACAAAAGAATCACAATACAAAGATAGTGTGATTTTTCTTTTAAAACTTGATAGTTAATCACTAAATATGTCCAATTCACCAATATTTGAGACTGCGTTTTTATACTCAGTGGCCATTAAACACTTAAATTACTACGCAAGTACTACAAAACAGGAGTTAGATACTATAGGAGTAGCCTGTACATTATTAAGGTCGATTGGTAGAAATTGCCTTAGGCATGAAGTCCGCCTTTGTACTATGTTTGTGCATAAAGGATTAAATAATGGGTACACCTACACATACTTTTCTATTTTACTCTGTCTCGTGTTTTCAAAATATTTCTTTCTTTGGTTTTATTTGTGGTAAGTATTTATTCAAGGATTCTATAGTCAATTATTAGCGATGTGGAGGAGTACTTTGACGCCTAGAGTTGAAATTTTTTGTTTGTTTATTATGTATGTCAATAGGATTTTTTCCTAAAAGCGTTTCTGTATAATATTTTTATTGATTTCTTAATTTATTAAGTCGTTATTGGTAGGTATATCAATCTTATATTGTAAATTATTTATTTATTTAGGAACTTTTCCATTTTATAGATGAACTCTCTGGTAGTTAGTTACTTGTCCCAGCAACTATCCTAAGTAAAATTGGCACGTACACGTTAGGTAAAGAAAAAACTACTTAAAAAGAAGAATTATTTTATTTGGGTCGATCGTAAGTGGCGCCATTTAGTTCCTCGGTTGCCATAACCTTAATGCGTAGGCATCTTTATAAAAAATACCTCTTTTTCCATAGATTACTGCGAATGTATTCTTGACTTTATCTTTAAGCTTGAAGTTTTACTTCTGCGAAACTCTCTTTAGAGGTTTCGCTCTCCTGTGATTTCGAGGAGGATGTCGAATCTTGTAGGGCGTTTTGACACGTTTCGAGTAGGTTACCCAGTTTACGTTTCTTGCATTCATGGCCAAAGCCCAGTCGTAGCTTCATGATGTCCAGTTGGGATAGCTTGTCCGATGGATTGATTAGTAGCCCTGATATCTAGAAAATTACCCACTTTTATTAGGGAAATTAGCTGGTAGTTGAAATTCCGATTATTTAAAAAATATCTTCCCATAATAATATTTTTTAATAAAAAAATATCAATATTTATAGAGGAACACACACACACACCATCAGTCATTGAAGCAGTGATAGCCTAGTGATATGACTTTCGTCAAGTCAAAGGTCTCGAGTTCGATTCCAAGGCACGCACCTCTGACTTTTCGAATTCATGTGCATATTAATAATTAATTATCACTCGCTTAAACGATGACGGAAAACATCGTGAGGAAACCTCTTATAGATTTTAGAAATACCTTAGAGAATTTTCTCGACGGTGTGTGAAGTCTGCCAACCCGCACTAGGCCAGCGTGGTGGACTAATCCCTCTCAATATGAGAGTAGACCCGTGCTCAGCAGTGGGACAGTATATGGGTTGATGATGATGATGATGATGAAGACAAACCATCACGCCTGAATTCCCCGAAGGGTTATGCATGTATACCGATGTACAGCACGCGTATGTTTAGGTCCCGTGTCATACGGGGTGAGCCTAAAGGCACAAATCCATATTCCGAGCTGCTACTGAGAATTTCGTAGAAATCGAACCAAAACCTCTAACGTAGCAATCACGCTTACAACTCCAAGACTACCTAGACAGTCTATAAATAAATAGGTAAAAGTACAGAGGCCAGCACATCAAGCTACCCCAATCTGTCAAATTTCTTTGATTGATTTTCAACTTTAACACAAAACTATAAGGTTCATATTGAATTGGGAAAATTTGACAGTTTTGGATAGCTTTCTCTGCTGGCGTCTGTACCTACATAAATACCTTAGGCGCCATAGTTGCTCCACCATTGACGCTGTATGCCCTGTCGTGGAAGTGCATAACACTCATTGTGTCATATTCCACCATCGTTTGGAGAGGACCCTCTTGCATGCGGACCCGGAATAACGGACGATATTCTGAAAAATAGTTTAATACACTTCAATCTATAAAAATCAAAGTTTCAGTTTTGTTTGAAATTGTTTCGAAATTATCATCAATAAAAATATAAAATAAAGGTTATAATAAGGTAAGGTAAGGTATAATATAGAAAAACTTACGCAGACCTTATTGGTGAGGTTCTTCAAAAAGGTTAGGTGCGTAGTACTCGCAACCAGCGTGTATGTATGACAAGATGTATGAATGTGGTCGAAGCAAAAGAAGTATGCAAGAATCGTAGCAAGTGGCGTTCTTTAGTTTCTGCCTACCCCCATGGGAAAAAGGCGTGAGTGTATGTATGTATAATATGATATTACACATTTGTACTTTTAGTAAAACATTTTTCTGTGTGGTCGCCACTCCAGGACTTTATTTATCCAGCGGCCATCCGTTCTCCTAGCCAGATATGCGATACCTATATACCGCGATATTTGACGACGTCTGTGGTGTAGTGGTTCGAGTATCGGACCGCTGATCATGGGGGTCATGAGTTTGATTCCCATAGAACACAAATATTTATGTGATGAGCATAACTGTTTGTGTTTGTCAGAGTGTTTCTTATGTAGGAACACATCTATGTAGTTACAAAAAAGTATTTACCTACTTATTAGATATATTGTCTAGTACCCATAGTATATATGCATAATATAAGCAAGTATATTTAAAAAAATATGTATTGATATTTTACTGCCACGACATTTATTTGATTTTTACTTGTTAGTAAACGAGGGTAGTCAAGTATTCAAGCGTGGCAGTCGCGCACTAGGTCTTCTAGGACTGCCCCAGGGATGTGCCCTAACAGGCGTTACACAGGGGGGTTCTGGGGTGGTCTATTGAGAGAACACAGTGCCCCCCTCCATACGCTGATGGTGGTATCGGGGTGGTTTTAGTGGATAAGAATCCTACACTCCCCTGTCTAATCCCCGTAGACCAGTAGCTTTAGCCGTAAACAAAAAAAAAATCTACCAGGACTACTAGAGATCTTGAGTTCGATTTCCAGGGTTAGAGTTATTGGGTTTTTCTATGAAATTGTCAGTAGCAGCTTGGAATACAGATTTGTACACAGTTAATATATATAAATAAATATTTTTGGACAATTTCACACAACACCATCTAGTCCCAAAGTAAGCAGAGCTTGTAGTATGGGTACTAGACAATGGATATATGGAGAAAAACCCAGACAAACACAAAAACTTATATTCACCACAAATATTTGTGTTTTGTGGGAATCGAACCCACAACCTCGTGATTAGCAGCCCGACACGCGATCCACGAGACCACAGACGTCGTCAGTTAATGGCAATACGCTCGCCCCCAATCCATGGGACTTAGAATTACCCGCTCGAGCTGTACTAAATATTATTAAATGCGGGACTGGCTAAGACATTTTGGAAAGGAATTGAACCCCCATCCTGTATAAAGCCTTGAAGCCAGGTGGATGATGAAGATGGAATGCCATATTACGTGGTTGTATATTCTGCCATAATATCCTGATGTACGTATCTCGCTGTGGATGAGTCACCTCGTCGTTGAAGCCGAGGACATGCATCAAGGCATGGATTATATCCCGACGTTGCATACAATCGTAGCCGATGGTCATAATCTGGAAAAGTTACATATGTTTAAAAATTATACATATTTCTCCAGGGGTTTGATTTAATTAACATAACCAAATTATAATTCTTATGGTGGTTGTAGAGGATAGCACAGAGTATTGACCTTATCTCTTGAATTAGGGAGCCTGTATCTCAGAAGATAGTCCTCAGCCATGAACTTTACTGATTTAATATTCATTTCTATAATTAAATAAATCTATTTTTGTTTTCTTTGGAACATAATGATAGTACCTACTATGTTAAGTAAGCGCTCGACTGTGGCACATTTCACACGATCGAGCCAAATTACCAATCAAATTTATCAAATACTATATGTACTAGCAGACCCGACAGACATTGTCCTGCAACCCGATTGCAGTGCCTGCCGGGTCCAATAGAGAATCCAAACCATAAAGGAACCTATTCAAACACACACAAATTTTCATAGAAATCGGTTCAGCCGTATAGGAGTTCAGCGACAAACACACGTACAGAAGAATTATATAATATACATAATATATACTTAGGTATAAAGATGGAAAACTAACGCCTCTAGTGGCCAACTGAAAACTAGATTTCCATACAAATATTCGACAGCTTCGATTCGAATTCTGGCTAGGGTACTAGGGTACTGCGTGTTAAAGCGTTGTCAAATTATGTGAGAGAACAGAGACTCAGCGCAGTGGGGACTTTAATTCATAATGTAGGTATGTAGTGATGATGACGAAGATGATAAAAATAATTATATAGTCTTACCGCTTTACCGCCTTCTCCAAGCATTGTATGATGAACACACTCCCTCACATTGTCAGGGTTTGTAATATTTAACCAGGTGCCAGGCCGAGGCAGATCCAAGGGCAAGTCCTGGAAGACCACACAGGAGACGCCCTCGATGATTCGCATAGCCATTCTTATGCGATCAATTATTATATCATCTGGCAGCAAAAAATAGGTGATTATGGGAAAAGAGGACACAACGGGCCATACGTTTCTATTCCATGATTAATTTTAAGGCAAAGTGCCTATGAGCTCCGCGTTGCTTAGAGGACCCCGAGAAAATTGAGTAATCTTTTGTAGGAAGGTAGAAAACGAGAGGAAGTACTTCAAGAGTCACATTGCGTAGAGGCTCCAACATGGCTTAATCCGACCCTGAAAAGCTGACAGCGGTTCTGGGGTAGAGCGAGAAAAGAAAGAAAATGATATTTATTTGTCTTTTGCACAGTTATAACTAATATTAATAACATACGATGAATGAAAATTACAAAGACAAAATGGTCTTGGACTCAGCATAATGGTCAACAGCATTGAGCATGTCAACCGCTGGTATTCTGTCCAAGCCGGTAATGCAGTTATAAAATACATGCGGCTCCCGAGTGGGAGCCGCATGTAATAATTTCAGAAAAGCGGGCGCTCTAGGTGTCCGATGGCAAGAGACGCTAAAAACCAAACGCGAAAAACTATTTCCAACGCAAAATGAAATTTTGACAACGCCTTTGAGAATTGCGAAGGCAATTTTGCGAATTACTATTTATTTAACATAAAACTGAAGTACAATATACGTGAACTGAAAGCTTCGACCATAGGGCGCTGAAAGACAATCTCGCTCTACTCTCAGGACTCTCTAACCCTCCAAGCCAGCGCTAGGCAAACTTATGTGTAGAAAAGCCCTACTTAGCGTTGCAGTAAACGGTACAAACGTCAAGCATAGGTACAGTTTGTACCGAGAACCACCCGTATTCCGTTGGAATAGTGGTGATTTTTATATTGCAATTACAATATACCTTGACGTATTGTCGTATGTATCTAAAACATTATTAAAGTATGCACGTTGTTGATGATATTTTGAAACTCGACATCCGATTTATGTGACATATTTGCGTGACGTTGGTATCTATACATTTTCCGTCTCCGGTTATGATTCGCTGACCGTAGTCGTATCGTGTAGGCAGTAGCAGTACTTCAAGCAACCATCTTCAACCAATAAAACTATTTACCATAACTTTCCGGATCGATGTGGTACGGCACAGTGCCCTGTGGCCAGTTGAATGTGGCCGTTATAGGTATGTCCTCGTGACTTAATTTTAATTCTGAAAACGAATTAAAAACATCTAACTATTGTATCTGATACCAACATTCGTACCATCTCGCCTGTATTCCCCGATGGGTTAGGCAGAGGTGTACTAATGTACACCCACATTTCGCCGGTATGTTTAGGTCCCATATAACAGGGGGCGAGCCTATTACCATTAACCGAGCAAAAATCGAGACTCCAAGCTGCTACTGAGAATTTCATAGAAAAACCCAATAACTCTACTCAACCTGGGGATTCCATGAAATGGAATCCAGGACCCCAAGCGTAGCAGTCGCGCTTAGAACCACTAGACTAATGAGGCAGTCTATTGCTATTGACTTAGCAATTGTCAATTGTAACATTTTACAGATTTTAAATAAGAGGTTTATTTATTATTTATCTGTAGGTTTTTTCACTTGCCAGCAAGTCCTAGAGCGCGATTTGAAGTGCAGGTTGATGATCTTTAATCAGGTCATCAACCCGCGACTCATCTGCAGGCCGGTAGGCCTTGGCCATCAGGTACGGCCCATGACGATTAAACCACATTAATCGTCCCAGGCTACGGCACAATCACTGAGGATCCTGCCTGAGAATGCCGGAGCTTTGAAGTCTCAGCAGTATGATCATTCTTGGCTTAATATCATCATCATCAGCCCATATTCGTCCACTGCTGGACGTAGGCCTCTCCTAGTGAACGCCACAAAGCCCGATCTCCGGCTTTCCATATCCAGTCACTGCCAGCTGCCTTCCGCAAGTCGTCACTCCACCTGGCCGGCGGGCGTCCTACACTACGCTTACCTAGACGCGGCCGCTACTCGAGAACTCAATTGGCTTGGCTTAATATGAGATAATTGAATACAAAAAGAACCAGAAGATGAAAGTCTATCCTTAGCTTTAGTAGGATGTAGTTTAAATAAATACACACGCTGTTCTTCATTTTCCGCTGATTCCTTTTCAGAGGCTTCCAGAGACACATATTGACATATGACAATAAAAACGAACAAAAATGTATGTAAAAATCTCATAACCCTATTTATTTTAAATCGGGTATGTAGATAATTGTCTGGTTAATACCTACATACAATGACAATAAAACACGACCTTCGTCGAGAGTTATAAAATCCAATATATTTTATTGAGATTGAGAATCGTAAACTGACCTAATAAATAAATTTATATAAAATTTTACGTATATACAACAAAGAGTGATGGTATAGTTTGTATGTAAACATAATTATGGCTTAGTCATAAAAAAGAGATGGTTCGACAGGCTCTTCTCATTGGATAGCAAAGACATTTACGGTGGACCTCCGCTAGGAGTAATAATGTTCTGTGCGGTGGACCCGCCGTATAGATGTTTTTCATTTCAGTGAAACTGCCCATTTTCACTAGCAATGAAAAGTCAGACCACCTACCAAGATGGCGTGGCGAGATGATTAATCATTAATTTTTGGGGCTATCTGGTCCTGGACCAAGAGGCTTTTCGAGGTTTACCAAGCCCTTTGGCGGGCATGGCTTGTATTTTTGAGAGATATATTTTTATTGAACTACTCTGATCATACACAGACGTATGAGTAGAAAATCTAATACTTAATAGACAATTCAAATAAAAAGTAACCCTCAACGGTAATAGAAAACAGTTTTACTAATAAAATGTTTGGTCCAATCACAACATCACACGGCCATATGACAACTGTCAAAATATCAATAGTACTCCATTTCGTGCAAAATTCTGACTTGAGGGCACTTAGTCACATACCACAAATAGTGAGAGAACTTTAAACTTTAGTGAGTGTTGTTTTTTGTTACGACAATAATAACCTTTCATTTATTTTGATATACTGGTAGATAACTGAACTTTGTATTTTTAATGTCGTAGCTCAAGAATAATCAAGGATTGAAGTAACAATGAGAGTTAATGGATATTCACGTGTAACGAAGTCAGCGTACATTGACATTGACAATATTGTAAAAGAAAACAAACTGGAGTTGACTGAAATAGAAGTGTCAATTGGTGTCAGTCAATAAAAATCTCGCTGTGTACTTAGAAGTATACGGTGTGTGTGACGGTGATAAATTATTTGCTTTTATTCTGTGAAATACGCTCAGTAGTGACAGACAGAACATTCAGTTAAATTCATTCAGTCAATAACAATGCGGCGTCATTTATTACTATTCAGTATTGTTCTATTTGTACCTTTTGCTTACCAGTCATCGACGACGACCGGATCCGTGGGATTAGACGAATTATCCTTTGATAAAATAACGAAAAAATTTGAAGCTACCCTTGTTAAATTCGATGTGGCATTTCCGTATGGCGACAAGCATGAAGCTTTCGTGTCTCTCGCTAAGGACGCGAGAGACGTGGATGATCTTTTGATTGCCGAAGTTGGGGTGAAAGATTATGGGGAAAAAGACAATGAGCTCCTCGCGAAGAAGTATGGAGCCACGAAGGATAACTTCCCTGTGGTCAAGCTATTCGTGAAAGGCAAATCTGAGCCTATACCGTTCGACGAGACCAAAGGATTTACGACTGATGAGCTACGCCGCTTCGTTCGTGAAAATACCGGCATTTATTTAAGTTTGCCGGGCTGTGTTAAGGAACTCGATAAACTGGCCATAGAGTTCATGAAAGGCAAGAAGGAAGAGAGGAAAAAAGTATTGAAAAAGACTGAAGAGGTACAGAAAAATTTGGGCAAGGTATTGGTTTTTTTAATATTTTTTCTTTCTATTAGTGCAATCATATTTTAAAGCCGAATAACGCTTAAAAGCATTTTAACCATTATTGGCATAATTAATTAATTAATAGCCAAATTTAATTTTTGATTTTTCAACACATCTAATGTACTAGTACTAATATTAAAAATATTTTTCAGACCTCATCTGGAAAGATCTACAAAACGATAATGGAGAAGATTCTAGAAAAAGGTGATGACTTCATTAAGTCGGAACATGACCGTGTGAAGAAGATACTTAGCGGTAAAGTCTCAGATGAGAAAAAGAAAGAATTAGGAATCCGAATCAACATTCTGCAGACTTTCCAACTACATGATAAACAAACAAAAGGCAGTAAACAGGAACTGTGATTTAAATGACTTATTTATATATATTTTTCTTTTTTTAACTATTTAAACTTTGCACTAAATCAAATCACATAGTTTTGGGTGGTAGTTTCATCTATCATTTACTTCTTAGTCCTCAAGTTATGGTTCTAAATCCCTAGGTTTTTTTTTTATTACATAGAGTGAGTAGATCTTACTATAATGAGTGTGAGCTAAAGGTTAGTTCACACTGAATGTAATAAACAGTGAATATTTTTACCACTGAATGTAATAAACAGTGAATATTTTTGCACCATAAAAGACATAATTTTGCTTGAAGGTGATAGCATGTATCTACATTTAAATCAAACAAAATTAATGTAAAATTGACAATGATCGGCATAAGCAACCTTAATTCTGTTCTACAAAGATAATTTTTCAGTACTACTATAGTTTCAAAATATTGCCTTTTAATATGGACTTAGGTTCCATATTGTCATATTAAAAACCTGCCTGTATAATTTTAAAACTATTTATTACCAACCTAACTATATTTCAAAAGTAGAATTTAAATGTATGTATATATATATCATCTGAGTGTTGGCACCTAATAATAGTTAGTTTTCTATTGTTTCTGTAATAAATTCTTGGAATATTTTAAAATGAAACCATGCCACGAAACATGGCAAGACAATCTCATTGGCATTTTTTTCGTATAACTGTTTTGCCATCTACCCTTTCTTATCTATGAATATATTTTATGATCTATTTATAATAATGCTCTGTATATTTTTATTAGGAGCATTTCTTATACTTAACAACCATACATATCCAAAGGTAGACAAATAGTAGCATTAGATACTTACTATTTATTTTCTATGATTTGATGAAATCATAAAATGTATGTCCATTTTCTTGATATTTACTGACCCTGGGGAACTGACTGTCCATTACTGTTACTATATATATCTATTATGAAGTACAGAGGTACAAACGCCAGCAGGTCAAGCTATCCAAAACTGTCAAATTTTCGCAATTGAATATGTACCTTGTGACTTTGTTTTAAAGTTGAAAATCAATCAAAGAAATCTGACAGGTTGTGGTAGCTTGATGTGCTGGCCTCTGTACTATAAAGATGCTCTGATGGTGGGGCATATAATAGTTCTCATCATTTTCAATGATGGCAACCCTAATTAAATTACCTACATTACATAAGTAAGAGTGGAGAGGGACGTCTTCCTTCTGCCCACAACACCTGTAGTATTGCAAGCCTATAATATATTGTAGGTAAGATTTTTAAGAATTTAACCAGCTATTAAATATTATTGCTATTACTATCAATTGTATTATTAACACAGTGATAAAAGCCCCCTGCATTTAATTTCCAAACATTCCAGTAGATGTAATTATAGCTACGTATATGAGCCAGCCAGTTTTATTTACAAATGGTTACAGTTACCTAAATTGATTTCATGGTTGGACTGATATGAATGTTAGCTGCTGTTGTCCGGAAACCAGTTTTGCAATGTAATCCTGTTGATAAGCATCACTTGTATGTACTTTTGTTCGTTTTTTTAAAGCTGTGTTGATATTAGCATGGGATATTGTTCTGTGTGATAGGTACAAAAGTCAATGACTTGATTCCATGTCAATAATGAAAAAAAAATTTACAACAATAGTTCAACATCAATCACTCAAAATACTATGTAGTTTTATTTTTAAACTAGTTTTCCGCCCGCGTCGAGTTCGGTTATATCGCGTTTCCAAGAGAACTCTTCAAAAGTCCGTGATAAAAACTATCCTATGTTCTTTCTCAAGGTCAACTCTATCTCTGTACCAAATTTCATTAAAATCAGTTCAGTGATTTAGACGTGAAAGCGTAACAGACAGACAGAGTTACTTTCGCATTTATAATATTAGTAGGGATAAACCATAAGTATGTATGTTCCAGTGTTGAGATATATATTGCTAATATTAACATAACTTTAGATTAATATTTTATGTTAATTATTTAATAGATGTTTATGTATCGTAAGTTATGAAGGCACAGCTTTGTGTGATTGCAATAAATTGTCAATTCAAAGAATTTCTGGTGTTGTTATTACAAGGAGGTGTACCTATTCGTCTTATTGTCCTAGTACTGGGCTCAGGGTCTTCTCTGGGAAATAGTCGGCAGTCCTCACAAAGCTGTCGGATAAAACTCAGGTAGGTATGCAGATTTTCTCACGTTTTTGTTCACAATTAATACACATTATTTCGAAAAGTCGAGTGCATTCCTTGTATTGGAATTCATGCCCATACTTACTTGACGATAATCATTAATGCTGTCTCAGCAAATTGCTGTAGCGACGTCTATGGTCCAGTTGTTCGATGCAGTTGTCTGACTGCAGATTACGAGGTCGGAGCTTCGATTCCCACAACACACAAATATTTATGTGATAAACAAGTGTTTGTTTGTCTGGATGTTTCATATTTGTAATATAAATATGTACCTAGTTAAAAAAAAAAACGAAGTATTATATCCATTGTCTAGTACCCATACAATTACAAGCTCAGCTTAGTTTGGGACTGGATCGTGCTGTGTTAAATGTCCCAAATATTTATTTATTTATTAAAACAGTTTATTTTATTATAGATTTTTGATCAAGAATCGTTTGAAAATCGAATCGAAGCTGAATTGTCTGTTCCATCAAAGATCAGCTTATAGAACTTCGGACTTTCGAGTCCGCATCGTACTTTCTACTACTAAACCATTGGGGAAACTCACGTTTAAATTGTTTATAATAATAAAACAAGCCATTCATGACAGAAATCTATTCAGATTTTCAAATGTATAAAACTAAACATAAATTGAAACAACCAGTTTCGCCACAATATAGTTAACGCACATTTTTATTACAATGCAATAAAAATCGGAATGTAACATGCATTTACTATATGTTACAAAATGGCTTACATACACGTAAAAATATCTTTATGTATAATTAAAAATTAAGGTATCCTTAAAGTGGGCCTCAACATTGGGACTTCTTGCTCGTTTTTCAACATTTTTCAAATGTCATTTACGTAAAATTTTAAATTTAGAATCCCTGTGATGTGTATTTAACGCATGTTAGCCACTCATGCTCGAAATCTGAGCACACTGCTGGGCTAACACTGCTTTTTCCGCACATTATTATGCTTTTATAAAAAGACCCACTCGAATACTTTTTACGATAATTTTAAAGTGCGTGTCAAGAGCATATAAAAGACGCAACTACACATATACGACAGATAAAACTAAATTAAAATACGATAAAGTGTACAACACTTAAAGCGTCTATAAGCCTCTTATTACTTTCCAGTACATTGCAACAAAATTAGCTATACTAATTATTATGATAGAGATAGACAGTAAAAACTCAGACACGATGCTATTTTTTATTTTTGTGGTAATAGGATTGATCAGTAAATATTAATAACCCAATGGAATTCTTGAGACTTACGGTAGACTACGTCCTTCTCCAAAGTCTAATCTATCTCTGTACCAAATTTCACCAAAATCGGTTCAGCGGTTTAGGCGTGAAAGCGTAACAGACACGCAGTTTCCCATTCATAATATTAGTAAGGAACTAGTTATTTCGTGAGTCGTGACTAAGCCCAGTGTGCCGGAAGATCAAATAATATTATATTCGGACTCATATGGGTGCTATCTCAGTACAAAATTCAAACAATTAGCACCGATAGGTATACCATCGCATTACGAGCTTTCGAAAAGGTACGAGATCAATGTATTATAGATGTAGCCTTATGCGGCCTAAGCCATTACAAGGCTCCGGGCGGCAAGATCATTGCGAGGCCTTTGTCCTTTGCGTAATGCAAATTGAAAGTGGGTATTTCTGATTGATGAGATTTTAAATGTAAGTATAAATAAATCAATATGATTAATTTACTTTACTTTTTAAACCAAACTAGCGACCCGCCCCCGCTTCGCACGGGTGCAATATACATGTATTATACATATAAAACTTCCTCTTAAATCACTTTATCTATTAAAAAAAACCGCATCAAAATCCGTTGCGTAGTTTTAAAGATTTAAGCATACATAGGGCTATAGGGACAGAGAAAGCAACTTTGTTTTATACTATGTAGTGATTTATTTGATTGTTTTAACTAATAGCCAAGGATAAAATAAAGTTTTAAATGTCAACTTTATTTTACTCGGTTTGTTGCGGGAGGCCTCTGCTACAGTCTCTCTGGGCGTTTGCCCTGCTCGCCACCCCCTTAGGCCACCGGTGTATGTTGGTATCAACATATTTCACCATACAATTAGACGAAGTTAAGTGTGAAATTGTCTTCGCAAAGTAGGTACTAGGAAAAATATTATGAATGCTTGTAGTTTTTAGTGTATATCTATTTGTTATTCCTTTATGACTTAACTACTGAACCAATTTATATGAAACTTGGCACAGACATAACCAACAGCCCAGGCAGGACGAGGTCGCGGGCTGGCTAAAATGGCGGACTAAAACACGTACAAATACAAAAATAAAATAAATACTCGACATTGTATAGCATATTATATACGATGAACCGGTAGTCAATAAAATAACTATACTCTTGACACAGCTAAAACGACTATTTTTTACTTCTATGTACAGACGCGAGCAAATCAAGCTATCCAAAACTGACAAATTTTCCCAATTGAAAACGAACCTTATCGTCTTGAATTAAAGTTCAAAATCAATCAAAGAAATTTGAAAGATTGTGGTAACTTGATGTGCTGGCCTCTTTACGACAATAAATTGATATGTAGTGTGATCATGAAAACTATATAAACTTACTTCAAAATCTCGAGTGAAGCAATATAGAACTAAACAGTTACTATTGAAATATGAGAAAATAAGCATGTATTTGAAAAGATAAATAATTATATTCAAATTTAGTTAAAAGCAATTGCTGTAACATTTTTCCCTCATTTATTTAACAGATTGTATGATACATTTTGAGAATTTATAATATAATATAATCAGATGATAGCCCCATAAAGCCATCGATGATAAAATACTTAATATTATTTATAGATAAACATTAAATATATAGTAGTCTAGAGAATATTGCTTCACTCAAAATTGTAACTTAAATTAATTATTATTATACACTTATTCGAGTTTCCATTGAATATCAAATCCTAAAACGAACATTCAGTGTTTATGCATAAATTTACAATTCCTTCTTTTGTTTAAAGTATTGCCAACAGTGAAAATACAAGACAGTCAAAGTTATTAAAACTGTTTTAAAAATTATTACTTATATCAACATTTTCCGAGTCAGCATTTCCCAACCTTTTTTAATATTAGACCCCTTAGAGATTGTTATGGGCCACCTACAAATATAAAATTAATCAGTGTCAGTTTTTATTGAAATATTCAATATTATAACTTCATAAGGTAAGGAAACCCTGCTATAGATAAATGTGTTATCAAAACATAGAACTGAAGACAGAACTTTAGTTAAATTACAGTTGCCAGTAAAAAAATCATATTATTATCCAATATAACATTGAAATAAAACAAACATCCATTAATATCACTAGCCATTAAAAAATAAATTTATTTTAAATGCATATTTATATTTAAAATATAGTTTTCTGACAACATAGTGAAGTTATATGTTGGCCACTCATAACATTTAAATTAAAAAGAAATTATTCTGCACTTTCTACTTTAAGTTCTTTCAATTTTAAGACTACACCATCAGACACCGTGTCCTCTTTTTCAATGTTTTTGGCATCTTTTTCAGCGATCTTGGGTTCTGGAGTATCAGTATCTTCACTCCTTGTGATGCTACTTTCATCGTCTGATGACAAATCTTGTGTATAGATACTGCACTTTGTTCTGACTATTTCTTGGGCCTCTGCAAATTTAGTCTTCCATAGTTCAGCATCTGTTGATAAGATTAACATGCAACCTATTACAGTACTGTAAAACTAGGTTAGGTAGCAAAGTTGCACAAGATTTAATTGCCACTTGTATTACTCAATCATTAAGCATACAGATAGCGTAACTCATTAAAACATAATCAATATTTCTAACAACATATTAACACTAATAGAAAGAGGTTTTATTCAAATTCCACTTACTCTGAGGATTTCCAAACTTAATTGCCAGTAGCTCTTGTTTCATAGTTTCATCAGCAAAATCAGCGAATACAGACCAGTTGAATGCTTTGTCTGAACCGCAGTGGACATTCATTCTAATATCCGGTGTGATAAAGTGGTTGGCACATACTTTAAGGGTCTTGTCCCGTCTCATCACTACACGTACTGTGTTGTTTATTTTATGGCGAAGCAGTTTGATGTCACCAGTACCTCTTTCCTGTTTAAAAAATAGAAAAACACTAAAATTTATTATGAAAGTAAAAAAAAAAAATTGCCCAGATTGTTTCGATGTAAACCAAGATGAGTTTAACCAATCATACTTATCAGTTTGCTTGCAAATATCTATGACTCAGGCCTAACCTAATAATGTAATAGGCAATTTGTTTACACAGAATCAGTGTCCTTTTTCACCTAGTCTTAAGGAAGTGCACGCACAATGCTCATGATACTTTGATAAAATAAAATATTTTACACAAATTTCCATTGTCTCACCTTCCACTCATGTTCCGCAGTGTCGTATCTGTAAAGCCTGGCGCGTATCTTGACGAGTTCCTCCTCCTCTTCCTCGTTAGTGTGGATATCTACCAGAGGTAGTTGTACGATTGGCTCAAAATGAGGATCATGTTCCGGCGTCTCCACTTCGGCACCTTCGCTTTCGCTGTTGCGCCGTACGCTTTCTTCTATCTGCACACACGGAAACAAAAACAATCACGTTTATAACTTAGCAAAACAACGAAAAATCAATTTTAAATCTTTTAGTTCTTGACAAACACTTACCGGTGACGACATTGTAATAACAAAATTACTTTCTTTTCAAAAGAAAATATTCAATTCGATAATTTATAAACAAACTCGTTGAAGTTCAGTTACGGATGAAGTTTTTAATTATGCGAATGAACAGATGGAACAGAATGACCGAATGATGTGAATGAAGTCATTGAGAATGAGAATCATTGATGAGGTTTTTCCTGTACAGTGCTGCCAACTCAGCGGATGTATCATTAGATCCGGCTACCGGCGACCGGAGGTTTAGACTTTCCTTTTAGCGGATAATAGTATTGGTTTTAAAAAATATATCTACGTTTTTAAAGACAGGATTGTAGCCACCATAAATTCGACACTCAATAGATTCAGTATACCTCCACAAAATTTAATGGGCATCGGAACAAATAATGCTTCTTCATGACCGGAGTTAAAAACAATGTACTGTTGAAACTAAAACGAGAACTGCAGAACCTAGTGCTGGTGCGCTGTATTTGTTATTCTTTTCAATTGGAAGTATCTAATAATATATTATACTATTTGGACAAACTGCTTACAAAGAATTAAACAAATATGTCAACGATGGTCATTCACGATCCTTTAAAAATTATACAGTTTTGTCAAACTAGATGGCTTTTTACATATTTGGATTACTGGTTTTCTGATGGGTCAGGCCGATGCCACTTTTGGCGGGTTCGTAACAATAAAGTTGGTTGAAGTGAGTGAATTTTGTCATCAATAGTAATTTTACCACAGAGCATATTTTAATTTATATCCCTACTTCCATTATTTCAGCTTGTTTCTGACACAATACTTGTACTCCGAGCGTCTCCAACAAAGGGTTCCCAAATCCAATCTTAGGAAACGCCATTGCCTAGTTTTCTAAGCTCCTCTCTTTTTGCCATCGAAAATTCGAAACTTAGCCCTTTTTAATTGCCAAGTAAAAAACGTCATAAAAATGTATAGTGGCAACACGAGCGCACTGTTAAGTGTCATTGTCAAATTGGTACCTGATTAAAAAAAATATTGTTGTCATTAATTTGTGTTGCTGTTGTTACTTGTTATTGATTTACAAGTGAGTGACGAAGTTTTTGAAACAACAGCATAAATAACGTTATTTTCAAGGTTCCCGCATTTTCTCTTTGTGGTTATAAGGGTTAAAAGGTAAAAATAACTTCTAAACACCGCTACATGACTGTGAATTTTAGCTATATCCGAAATAGGTACCGTATGATGGGAACCAAAAAGTCAATGACTTCATTTGAGATTCCGGAGACCTATTTTCGGCTAGTTATTTCGAGAATTCTTCCTATTTCAACGCAGTTCCGGATCGCTGGATTGTATTAGTTAGCCAGAGATTTATTGAATCAATACAAGGCTCGATAGGTTCAATTATAGCTCTCGTAAAGTTATCATAATTGTGATTCAGTGCTAAATTTTGTAATATTATAATGAATAATTATGTATATTAATATATGTTCATATACGTAACAGTAATTACTGCATTCAGATTTGTTTTGATGAAGAACAATAAGCATTGTACTCATAATGAAATGGCAGAATCTGTAATGGCTCTCTTTCATTGTCACATTATGTAGTATTTAGTATAGTATTCTGAAGTTATTATACTATACTACTAATTAATTTATATTTATGAATGACAACCTCTGTGGTCTAGCGGTTCGAGTGCTGGACTGCTGATCATGGGGTTGTGGGTTCGATTCCCACAGGACACAAATATTTGTGTGGATAAAACCTGAGTATTTGTGTTTGTCTGGGTGTTTCTTATGTATTATAAGTATGTATTTACAAAAATAAAAAAAGTATATAAGTATTATATCCATTGTCTAGTACCCATAGTACAAGCTCTGCCTAGTTTGGGACTAGATGGTGTTGTGTAAAAAATGTCCCAAAAATATTATTATATTATTATTATTCATGACTGCTACCCTAGAAGTCCTAGGTTCGTTTCCCAGGTTGAGCAGTTTCATTGGAAAATTCTATGAAAATCTCAGTAGCAGCTTGGAATTTAGATTTATGCCTGGTTAATGGCATTAAGCTCACCCCTATTACATTACAAGGGACCTATACCTAAACATGCAACCTCCCATTTTCCAATGTAAATGCACAACTGCTGTACTTATAGCCACATCACAACACAAATGGAGTTTGCATGTTTGGTCGGTTATGAAAAGAAAAATTCACTGGCTTAATCAGTGAGTGATTGATCTCCAACATGTATCTATAGAAATTCAATGTCATAGTCGTTGCTGTAAAAATCAACTAAATGAAAAACTAGTATAGTTTATAAAAAACAGTATTGTTTAATATCTGCCTACACTATGTTCATAGATAGCTAAGGACTGTCTAGAAAGTGTAAGGCATCCTGTCAGTATTTCCTTTTGATAATAATTATAGCAATCAGCAATAATTCTGACCACTGCTGGAACAGGGCCTCTTCATGCATCTTCCATAAATTTATGCTTATAATATTTTTAGTTAATATACAATAATATAGTTAGTTTGTTTTTTCAGCATCTGTGTCAAATGCAGAACTTAGGGAAAATGATAACGGAGCAGCTGCGTAACCCAAATGAGCTGGACATCAGTCTCAGGATGGAGTTTGGGCCATTTGAGACTGTGCACAAGTGGAAGCGGTTGTCTGAGTGCTCTGAATTTGTTGGAGCCAAGTAAGTACCAATTAGGTAAACAGGTCTTCAGATCAGGAAGTGTCAGTGCCATCTGGTACTAAAAACCTAAAATATTAACCTCAAGGGGTCTATAAAAGATCTATTTGCGATTTGAAGTCTCTACAGCATTTTTCAAATGGGAATTGCTTTCTTGTATAGGTCCGATTGCTATAACTGCGATTTATTTGTTCATGTATCCATAGTATAAAGTTTTTTATTTATTGTGAATTAATGTAAAATGTATTTCTTTTTGTTTATCAGTCTATTTTTTTTTTTGGATAATAATTGTGAATAACCTTTTGTGAAGACCACACTACCGCATTGGGATATAATCCTGTGATGATAGTTGTGATTGTATTAATTAAATAAAAAAAAATCACAAATATTCATAGGAGGAGCAAGCACACAGCGGTGGCATATAAAGATGCGATATATGTGTTTGGTGGAGATAACGGCACATCTATGTTGAACGATCTGATAAGGTTTGATATCAAAGAAATGTCCTGGACCAAGACCGGGTGTATGGGAATCCCGCCCGCTCCAAGATACCATCACACTGCTGTGGTAAGTTATTAACAAATGAAAAACTGCCTTCTACCATTGATACACGTAAGATATGTAAGCTATTAGCAGTTTTTTAACATACCTGCCAAACATGATTTCATAGTTGACGACAGTAGTAAGGTGTTACTGTTGCTCTTGAACTGTGCATAGTGTCGCTTGAAGTTTATGGTCAGAAACTTCTAGCTTTGGATGATCATTAACATTTATTTTTTTAATTTTCAAACTTAAGTAAGAATAACTAGTAGTACCATTAAAGCAACCAGCATGGATCTTGAGCGTTGACCTTCACTTGCGCAGTATTGGGCCTGTTTAACGGGAGATGCGAGTCACACATTTCGAATATGTGATTGGATAATCACGCGATTCGTTATAACCGCCACTCATGATTGGTTGTCAGTTCTTTGTGAGTTCTTGATGAGTTGTCAGTGCTTCAGTCGTGATTTGTTCTCAGTTCGTCTTCAGTTCATGGCAAAACCAATCCCTACCCTCTCGCCGAGAGCTCAAAATCCTGGTCACTGTAGAAGCATTCCAGGGTGCCTGTAATTGGATTTTCCTCTTTACAATAAAGTATATACGATGTTTTCCTTCACCGTTTTAACGAGTGTTTTGTATGTTGTGCTTGATATCGAAAAGTCAACCTTGGAGTTGAACTTGAGACCTTTGACTTGGCCAATGGTCATATCCCTAGGTTATCACTGCTTTTTTTCGTCCACAGTAAAGTATAACTTGGATTTATTATTCCTTTGATGGTCCCAATTTTTTTTTTTTAAGAGGAAGTTTACTGTTTGGCCACAATCTCACCTGATGGTTGATTAACATCAGAAACAATAATCACACTTCTAATTTATACTTGTAGGTGCATCGTACGTCGATGTTTGTTTTCGGTGGGTACACGGGTGACATCCTGGCTAACTCCAACTTGAGCAACAAGAATGACTTGTTTGAGTACAAGTTCCCCAGCGCACAGTGGGTGCAGTGGAAGTTTACTGGATTGTGAGTATACATATATAGAGCATGGGGAGGGAGCACAGTCACAGACATGCATAGTGTGCATTGTTCATGACTGTGTCAATTAATCTTTTCTTTCTTTACTATTATGTGTTGTTTAACCAATTGTTTTCGCATAAGTTGTTATAGACCTTTTTTTACAGGGGAAACCTTCAGTGCTCCTCAAGGAAACATTGTGTTGGCAGTGGGGGGACCCTTATACTGCCAACCCAACTATTCTTCTTTCATTTTACAGGAACGCGCAAGTGACACTCCTGGTGTTACAAGCGTCTATAGGTTACGGTAACCACCAGGTGGGCCGTAAGCTTGTTTGCTACCTTAGCGGTATAAAAAAAAAGCTTTTCTTTAAAAAGCCGCTCCTTTTCCACGCATCGCTGCTCTTGTCCATAATGTTTAACTTTGTAGGGAGCCGGTGCCGCGATCAGCGCACGGAGCAGCGGTCTATGATGACAAGTTGTGGATATTCGCAGGATACGACGGCAACGCTAGACTTAATGACATGTGGACCATCAATTTGCTGGTGAGTTAGTTCTATAATCAACTTCAAATCTATGTGACAATATCTACTAATATCACAAATGCGAAAGTAACTCTGTCTGTTACGCTTTCACGGCTTAACCGCTGAACCGATATTGATGAAATTTGATACAGAGATAGATTAGACCTTGGAGTGGATATAGGGTTTTTTTTTCTCGTATAGCCCTTTGGTATGCAGCAAAAACCGCAGGCAACAGCTAGTTAGTACATATTGGATCGATAATTTTTTCTAGTTCAGCCAATATGAAAGAAAGAAAGAAAATCACATTTATTCGGAAAAGTTCCGTACAACAAACAGTTAAAATAATGTAACAACATAATTATATAAAAGACCACAAGGATCACTGTATAATGTGCTGTCGGCATGCTTGTCCCGAATGGGTTGCCAGCTCAGCATTATGCTGGGCGTATTTATTACCCAGCGCTGGTTTTCAGTTGGCACCCGAGCAGTGACACACGGACGCAAGATTAAGCTGAAATGGCCGCGGTCAGTCTGTGGATGGGTGACCATTTTGAACACTTTCCCCCTTGTTCACCATTCTGAACACCTTCCTACGTCCAATACCTCACATTACGCACACAACTGCGCGAACGCTACCTAGCTTTTATTTATTAGGCATTGGAATTGGAGTGGTTCTATATCTTCGGTCCAAGGTGTGCTAAAACGAGTCGTTTCATGTCAGGGTGAGAACCACACGTGGGAGCGTATAAAGCAGAAAGGGCAGTGTCCACCCACTTGTTGTAACTTCCCTGTGGCGGTTGCACGCGGAAAGATGTTCGTGTTCAGCGGACAGAGCGGCGCCAAGATCACCAACGCGCTGTTCCAGTTCGACTTCGAGACTCACACGTGAGTATAACAGATAACATAACACATCAAGCTTGTATTCCCCTAAGGGTTAGGCAGAGTACTTATGTACATACGCCAGCACATAAAGCTACCCCAATCTGTCAAAGTTATTTGATTGATTTTCAACTTTAACACAAAACAAAAGGTTCACCTTCAAAAGGCTACCGGTCTATGGGGGTTAGACCGGGGAGTGTGGGATTCTTACCCACTAAAACTACCCCGGTGGCCACCATCAGCACATGGAGGGGGGCACTGGGTCCTCTTAATAGACCACCCCAGAACCCCTCTGTGCACCGTCTATTAAGGCACATCCCTGGGGAGACTGTAAACCTGCTGGCGTCTGTTCACAGTTCGCCGGTATGTTTAGTTTCCATGTAATAAGAGAGGTAGGGCATAATGGGAGTAATTCCTCTCAAATTGGAGCTGTCCGACTGGGGAAGTACCTCCGCAGAAAATCGAAGTGAAATAACACTGCTTTGAGCTATGTTGTGTTCCTTACGGTGGACAAGGTTGCCAGTTCTTCGCGAGGAAACGTTGTGTTCGCAGTGGGGGGACTTTGACCCTTATACTGACAACCCAACTGTTCCTTTATCGTTTTACAGGGTCCGAAACGTCGGGATTAATAATATCAGTATAACGCGATAAAATCCGAAAAAAGTAGTTTTATTTAATTGTCTAATATTCGTGTGTGTCAGAATCAATATTTTAAAAATACTTTTTTTTTACCCGACTGCCGAAGGAGGAGGGTTATGTGTTTGACGTGTATGTATGTATGTATGTCCGTTCCTATGTCCGCTCGTAACTATTCAACGGTGCAACCGATTTAGATAAATGATACCTCATTAGATTTGTCTTGATGGCACGAGTGTCACTGGGTACATGAAATTAAAAAAAAAAACAAAATGGCGGATTTTATGCTCACTTATAACACACCTTAGTTTTAAATTAAGCGTCTGCAGATTTTTCGTAGTTTTGCACTAAAAATCCGGTAACAAGTTACGTAATTAAAATAACTAAAAAACCCGACTGCATAAAAACACTTTAAAAAAAACTAAAAAGACAAAAACAAGTCTAGTAGTCCAGACCTATGTAAAGTAATATTGAATAACTACACCATTTAAATGTTTTCATGATCGATAAATACAGAAAATAATAAATTATAACGTAGAATAAAGTCAATCTTGCAGTCGGGACCCATTACTGGGAATTTTAGAGACGGTCACGATTTTGAATGGGTCCCGACGGCAAGATTGACTTTATTCTACGTTAAAATTTATTATTTTATGTATTTATTTCTTCTGTAATTACCTATACTGTTGATTTTTCTTCTACAATTTTGATACCATAGTATACAACGTGTTACAAAATTCCCCGTAAAAAATATAAGTTATTAATTATCAAAGCCAAAAATTTTGTCAGGGAACTAGATTATTTAACACAAAGGCCTACGTACCTATTTTACTTAATAATAGTCTACTTTAATAGTTTTTCTATTTTTCATTCATAAAATGTTGTTTTCCTTTTTTTGGGGTATGTTATACAGCGCTACTACGGTTCTTAAATATTGTGAATGGACTCCTTATAAGGCCCCATTTAACCGCCTTTCGGCTTTACGGGTAGTTTTGTAACCCTGTATATTTTGTACAAAAAGTTGTCAAGTCTAGTGTGTTGTGCGTGTAGATGGAGTCGTGTATGCACGGAGCACGTGTTGTTGCGCGGGGCGGGGGCTCCAGCTCGTCGCTACGGCCACGTGATGCTGGCGCACGCCGCTCGCCTCTACGTGTTCGGCGGCACCTCCGAAGGCGCGCACCCACCAGACCTGCACTGCTTCGACCTGGATACACAGATCTGGTAATACTATGCGTTTCAAATAAGAATAGGACTGAGCTCCAGCCATCTTGTGACGTCATAGCTGTCAAATCAAACCGGCTAGGTAGGGTGAGTAAAACAGATATATTTGAAATAATATTTTATAGGTATTTAAAATATTCCACCGACTGTAATTTAGAAGAAAATTAAATATTTTATACCCTGTGTTTTTAATAAAACTATAGTTATCGTCGTCACACAAAAAAAAAACAAAAATACAAAAAAAATACAAAAACACAAAAAAAATCTAAATAAAATAAAACAATTATATTTAATTATATTTTACTGTATATTTGCTATTTGGTACATTTTTTCACAGCACCATTTAGTTCGAAACTAAGCAGAGATTGAACTATAGGTACTATAATTGATATAAAAATATATAATATATTAAAATCAAAGTTTCTGTTTTCATGTTGTAGGTCAATAATCCAACCTGCTCCAGAGTCACAAACACCTTTAGGTCGTCTGTTCCACGCCGGCGCAGTGGTGGGAGACGGACTGTATATCTTCGGAGGAACCGTCGAGAATATCGGCCGGACCGGAGACCTGTTTCGGTTCCAAGTACGTTCACTTGCAATATTAACCAATTTCACGGTAACTGGAAATTTTTGATCTCCGTCGAAAGAGTAAATAAAATATTTCGTATAAAAATTATACGATGCAGGTTCGCAGCAGTAAGCCTAGTGATATGACCATTAAACTGCAAAGTGAAAGGTCTCGAGTTCCAATCCAAGACCTGTGACTTTTAGAGTTCATGTGCGTATTAATAATTAATTATCACTCACTTAAACAGTGAAGGAAAACATCGTACTTTCTCGACGGTGTGTGAAGTCTGCCATTCCGCACTAGGCCAGGGTGGTGGACTATAGCCTATTCCCTCTCAATCTGAGGGTAGACCCGTTCCCAGCTGTGGGACAGTTTATGGGTGGATGATATATGCAGTTTCGAATACTGCCAGAGTTAGATTTTTGCTATAGCTTTGATAATGAAATTCTTTATGAGAATAAAGTTTCTTAAACCTCGTTTCTGCAGCGCATCGGGTATGTTTGCAGAAAGTAGGACGGATTGTTTTAGAACAATAGTGCGGAAGAGAGTGGCCTCCCTGATGCGTCGTGTGAGAGACAGTACCAACAGCCTTCTTAACACCATACTGGACAAAGTTGAAAGCCCAGTTGTAAGGCACTGGAATTGTGGCTCCAGGCCAGCAATATTTAATTTAATATAAAATAAAATAAAAGATTCTTACTAACATAGTTTTTAAGCACTACTAACACACTATGGATGTACATCTGAAATAAAATAAATAAATAAAAAAATAAAATAAATAAACCCGAAGTAGTGTGGAAATAGAGATAGTAAGAGAGATGATGCTAGATAGGTATTTATCAGCTTGAGATATAGCAAAAGTGAGAGACTGGCTGGGAGATAGAAAAACTAAGACAGCAAAGGAAATTTATAAAAATTTAAACATCCAGAGACTAAAGGAAAAGTAATTAAGTGGGGTAAAAACCGTCTGAGATACACATACATTATTTTTATTGAAATAATAATAGTAACATCTATCAACAGGTATCAAACTACCCTCGTTGCACCCTTCATGACGACTTCGGACGCATCTTGAAGTCCCATCAGTTCTGCGATGTACAGATACTGGTTGGACCTGACAAGACGTCCGTGTTGGCGCACCAAGCCATACTAGCTGCCAGGTCCAAGTACCTAAGGGCTAAGATCAAGTAAGTCTTATCGTTTTTCTAAATCCTACTAATATTATAAATGTGAAAGTTTATATGGATGGATGTTTGTTACTCTTTGACGCTAAAACTACTGAACGGATTTTGATGAAACTTTAAAGTATTATTATTCATACATCAGAATAACATATAGGCTATAATTTTGTAACGATTTTGAGTTAATTAGCCAAATTACAACGATAATTAAGAGTAACTTTTGCACTCGGACGAAGTCGCGAGCAGAAGCTATTATTTCTATAAACCTGTAATTTAAACACTGTGCGATGGTTAGCTTATTGTTTCGTAATGGATCTATGGTTATCTGAATAAAAAAAAAATATTTATCACTTGAGGACGACTGGACTGATTTGTTTTTTTTTTTTTATATTCAGAATATTTAATGACAGCACCATAATTGTATATTTCTTAGACTATAAAAGGTACATTTTTGAAGTGGGTCTTATGGAGAAGAACAGAGAAGAAACTCCACAGATTTTCTTTTAAAAAATATGAGAAATGAACAAAAGTTTTGAAGAATTTTAAACCCACAATGGCTTTAAACCCTTACATACATAAGATAAGGTGCATTCTTTATCTATGTCTGCAATAATGATGCCAATTGATCTTTAATAGGTTATTTCGTCCGTTTATCTTAGGGAAGCTCGCGACGAGCTAACGAAGCGCATAGCAGCTGGCGAGGAAGAAGCTTCAGCGGTGTACTCGTACAAGACGCCGCCGCAACTCACCGTGTTGCTGCCCGAGGCCACGCCGGAGCCGTTCAACATGGTGCTCAACTACATATATACCGACAGGATAGACCCCACTGAGAAAGGTAAGGTGGGCAAATTGACTGTTGAGCAGTATATTTAAGTTTACTTTTTTACAACAAACAAATTGTGCCCAGCGGTGCATAGCGGTGGGACTAGATAAGTAAGGTTGGAAAGGCCCTCGCTGGCTTTTGAATCAGGACTAGTATTGCCGTTGGACTCCCACTATTTTAATTTCTTTTTACGTAAGAGCGTCCATAATCATCAAGATAAGGACTAAGAGCCGATACCTGGTGCAAGCCCACAGCACCAAAAAGCAACATCATCTTCCTGCCCGACCCCAAATAAATTGGGACAAGGGCAGGAAAATAATGATGATGAGGTTTCAAAATAACAGGCTTATTATCCTTACTTAATATTACAGGTTGTTATAAAACTACCCGCAAAGCCGAAAGGAGGTTAAATGGGGCCTTATAACGAGTCCATTCACAATATTTAAGAACCAGTAACGCTGTATAACATACCCCAAAAAAAGGAAAACAACAACATTTATGAATGAAAAATAAAAAAACTATTAAAGTAGACAATTATTAGGTAAAATATGTACGTAGGCCTTTCTGTTAAATAATCTGGTTCCCTGACATGACAGCTGATAAAATTTTTGGCTTTATATTTTTTAAGGGGTATTTTTGTAACACGTTGTATAAATGCGAAAGTAAGTCTGTCTGTGTGTTACGTAATTACGCCTAAACTACTGAACCGATTTATATGAAATTTTTATACAGAGATACATTAGATTTTGGAAAAGAACATAGGCTACCTTTTGTCACAAAAATACCTCTGGGATGCGAGTAAAACCGCGTGCAACAGCTAGTTTTGAATAAATCAAAAACCAGTCAAATAGGCAATAGAGTGTGCATTGTACCCAGGTTCGGTGGAGGAGGAGGCGGCTCCGCCGGCGACGCTGCTGGTGGTGCTGGAGGTGCTGCGGCTGGCGCTGCGGCTGGGCATCCCGCGCCTGCGGGGGCTGTGCGCCAGGTTCGTGCGCGCCAGCCTGTGCCACGCCAACGTGCTGCGGGCGCTGCATGCCGCACATCACGCCAACCTGCTCTGCATCAAGGAGTACTGCCTAAGGTAGAACACTAAAATAATTACCTTTATAAGGTAATGACTCCAGTCTGCCCAGATTACCGCGCCACTCGACACCGCAGTAGAGTCCACCCGAGTTACCTGGAATCGATCTCATCCAGCACAGTCCGCTTCCAAAAATCATTCCTACCACGTACTATCAGGCTCTGGAATGATCTTCCTGGGGTGTTCCCCGTGCGTTATGACATGTCCTTCTTCAAACGAGGCCTAAAAAGAGCTCTCTACCACACACAGTAGGCGGCGGAACAGCTATGTCCCCGACGACACAAGACCCACTTCTTGGAACCGTACAACTAGTTTTGACTTTTCAAATGTGCTATTTTAAATAAAACATTTGACTTTGACTTCACTTTGATAGACCTCCACAAGCCAATTTCTTCCTTTGACAAACCGATTTCTGGGTGATACCGATATCCTGAGGATACACTAATTGTCAAGCTTTTTGGGTATGAGATCCAGAACCGACGGCTTTACGTGGTCTCCAAAGCACAGAGGTCTCGATGTGTTTAGAATGGTCACCCATCCACAGGCTAACCGCGCCTAGCGCAGCTTAACTTTGCAGATTGGTTAATCGCTGTAGTTATTATTTACCAACGAGACCTCAATTGGGATATAACACCAATCTTTTGTCTACAGATTCATAGTGAAAGACTACAACTTCACTCCGATAGTGATGTCGAAGGAGTTTGAGGAGATGGAGCAGCATCTGATGGTGGAAATCATCAGGCGCCGGCAGCAGCCACCTCCCAAACAAGTCAACCCGGCCGCCCCTCACGATAATGATGATGAAATTATTGGTAAGTCTAGTCTATACAGGATGTCTATGAAAACAGGACACAGGCTTAACCTTGTGACCGCCACGGACGTGTATAGACGTCAAATTAACACTTGCTCACGACGCCAACGACGGCATGGCACCTCAAAAATAAATATACAAAAATATATTTATAGTGTTTTTTAATCTATTATTAGATATTATAATTTGTCGCTTGGCATATAAATCACAGTTTTTCGTTATTGACATGGCGGTCAAAAGGATAAATCATCACCCTTCGAGCCTTTTTCTCAACTATGTTGAGGTCGGCTTCCAGTCTAACCAGATGTGGCTAAATATCAGTATTTTACACGAACCGACTGTCCTCAGACCTCCGTAACCCAATTTCTGGGCTATCGATATCCTCAGGATAGACAAGTTTTCATAACTTGTCTCTTGTTTGGCTACTGACTACCACTAACGATTGTCATGTCCAGCTTAAATATAGTATAGTTAGTAAAAGGATAGTATACACATTTGATAGTTCATGATCAGAACTGTCTTGAACTGTCAGCTGTGCCAAGTATTCTCTTCCCACGAGGCCTCTCCATCAATGTTGCCGTAGCTCAATATTTTCAATATAATTAAGAAGTCATAATAAACGATAAATATAAAATAAATTGTGTCCCACCTATTTTTATTTCGTGTTATTCGTCTGTTTAGTTAAAAAAAGTAAACTGTATACTCAATCAAAATATCTTCATTATAGAAGCAATTAATGAAAACATGCATTTTTCTTGGGTAATTTATTGCCATACAGTGACAGCTCATATCAAACTTCAGACTGTCGATGACGTCATCACAAGGCAATCACGTGACCTAGTTGTCACGGAAACACTATCTGGAGTAACTTTATCATCCTTTTTATTTAATACGGAAGATCCTCAGGGAGGAGGCGGCCCGCGGCAGGGCGTGTTAGACTAGTACCAACCAAAAACAGCACTTTCCAAAACTTGCCTTATTTATATGTAGTCATGGGATGCGTGAAATTCACCACGATCAATCATGACAGGCACTTTATTTATTTTCCTTCCATGGTGATGATGTTATGTGGTTCAGGAACGACGCTGGAGCAGGACATGTGCGCGCTGCTGGGGGGTGGTGGTGGTGGGGCGAGTGGGGCGGGTGGGGCGGGTGGTGGTGGTGGGGGTGGTGTTGGCGCCGAGCTGTCGGACGTGCGGCTGCGCGTGTGCGGGGCCACGCGGCCGGCGCACCGCTCGGTGCTGGCCGCCCGCGCCGCCTACTTCGAAGCCATGTTCCGCTCATTCTCGCCGCAAGACAACATCGTCAACGTGAGTAATGCGGACCTGCTACCCTCAAAAACATTGTTATACAACATGAATTTGACTGCCTCATTAGTCTAGTGGTCCTGTAGCGACATCTACCTCGCTACATGAAACTACGAAGTCCTGAATCGCGCAAGCAACATTCGCAACGAAAGTTGCATATTTACAACCGCCTGACGTCAACCGTCGGGCCGTGGCCCGCCAGGCAAAACACCCGCCTGGTTGGAGGATCCTCCCTTTTTTGTTGGAGTGGCAATACACCTCGCCTCTCGACAGTCCTAAGCGCGACTGCTACGCTAGAGGTCTTAGGTTTGATCCCCAGGTCGAGCGAAAAGTGTTATTGGGTTTTCCTATGAAATGGATTTGTGGTCCGGTCAACTACTGAGTACACCCTTCAACCGCCCGTTATCCGTTTTCGCCCTATATTTCATGGGTACTAAATGTATCGGTGTACATAAAACTGCATAGATACAGACTTGGTATGTAATGATATTATAAAAAAATACCAAATTTCTGTATTTCTTCTCTAGTTAGTTAAGAAAATCTGGAGTTATCTAGTAGCTAGTCAAAATCTAATATGTCTTATTTTCCAGATACAAATCTGCGACACTGTGCCATCTGAAGAGGCGTTCGACTCGCTCCTGCGTTATATTTACTACGGCGACACAAACATGCCTACAGAAGACTCGCTCTACCTATTCCAGGCGCCTATATATTATGGTGAGTGTCTATTAACAGAAATAATATTATTCCCAACGCTTCACTTCGAGTAATGAATTAAAATGACGCCTACTATAATTTAAAAGAAGGAATATAGCAACAATGTGACGATACTTAAATTGATAATAAATATAAATAAATAAATATTTGGAACATTTTTATACATAAAACAGAAGGGATGTTGAGGTTTATGTAAAACACACTTTCCACTAAATAATAATTATTTATTGTTATTCAACCCACAATCGGGCAGAGTTTCTGCTTAAATCAGCGTACACAATCAAAATCAACTAAATAACGATTGCTCCGGGTATTTATAACAATACCCACTTCCACATCACGTGATGTCGCGCGACGTTCGTCGCAAGTGACGTCACGAGCGGTCAATTGAGAGTTTGAATAACAGTGGAGATATAATTTCGCAGCTTGGCTTGGCATGGCGTGGTATGGCTTGGTATGGCTTGGCGTGGCGTGTCATGGCTCGGCTACAAAGTAGGCTTAGGCTGTGGCGTGGCGTTACAATCGGCCATCCTGTAACAATTGCTCCCGCAATGGGACATATAATTTTGATTAGCTTTCCAATAGATCAATAAGGTCTTCGGTTTCTAGTTGTTCATCGGAGCTACTAGCACTGTCAGATACAGGAGCCACACTGCGATAAGGTCGCAGGGAATCAGCAGAAACTAATCCCGTGAAACTCTTATATCCCCTCAAACCCTTTATACTCCCGATCCTGTATCTGTCATTACCAATAACTTTAACTACAATGTAAGGGCCAGAGTATAGGTCGTCAAGCTTCGTGTTAACCCTAGCAGCACTACTAGTTGGCGCCTGCCTCCATAGAACCAAATCCCCCTTTTTATAAATATGGCAATTTTTGCGACGTTTGTCGAAGTTACGTTTCATCTTAGCGCTCGCTTTATTTATACGTACACTAGCCTTACAGCATTTTGACTGGGTTGTTTCTGGGACACGTCCCGGAATAGTTACATCGCATATGGATCTACTACCACGTGCAAACATCAGATCATATGGCTTAAAACCCGTAGTGTCATTTAAAGTATTATTAATACCCCAAATTACATCAGGGAGACAATTAGACCAATTATTAGCTGCTTCAGTAGGGTCGGTGGCGCGTAAGGCATTCAATATAGTACGATTACTACGTTCGACTTGTCCGTTGGATCGCGGGCATGCAATTGCATTCAGCGTATGTCTAAACTGTTTGTCAGTAACGAATTTTTTTTAAATATCGACTAGTGAACGCCTTCCCATGGTCCGTTACTATTCTATCTGGGAAACCAAATAAGGCAAATATTCTTTTGAGAGTTCTAATCGTCTCTACTGAATTTACTGTCCGAGTAGGCTCTGCAATCACAAATTTTGAAAACGCGTCGGTGATAACTAGCATATATTCATAACCCTTCGTTGTCCTACAAAATGGGCCTAAATGATCTATCTGAATCATTCGAAAGGGTTCATTTGTTTTAGGAATGGGATGCAACTTGCCCTCCTTCTTGCTATATTCACCCTTCCCATAGGCACAGTGCATACAAGCTGTGACATACTTTCGCATGAACCGGGTCATTTTAGAAAACCAAAAATCGTTTTTAATTAAATCTGTGGTACGTTTCAGCCCTACATGCCCATTTCATCATGGTGCATTTGCATAATTTTCCACCTAGCCGGTCCGGGGACTACGAGTCGGTTTCCGTGAAGTGTTTTTCTATATAGCCTATTATCTATATATACATAATTATTTTTTTAATTCGGGTTCAGCTGAACCATTATTTAATTTTTCAATTATATTTTTCAATTTGTCATCCTGGGACTGAACCGTATAAAACCAATCAGCGACTTCGAGACGATTAATATTTACAGCATCAATAGGATTCCTACTTAGTGCGTCCACATGTTTCATGCGCTCTCCAGGTCGATATTCTACACTAATATCGTATTCTTGTATAAAAAGCCACCATCTGGCAATACGTGGGATAATGTCGCGTTTTGTTAGAGTAGCTCGGACTGCGGTACAATCAGTGACCACTTTTACTCTTTTGCCTATGACGTATACCCGAAATTTACGTAACGAATCTACTACAGCTAGTTTCTAACTCGTAACTATGATATATAATTTCTTCCCTAGATGTAACCCTGCTAAAATACATAACGGGTCGCAAGGTGTAGTCGGTCTGTCGTTGTAATAATATACCTGCTACCCCCGATTTACATGCATCTATGTATTTCTATTTCTAAAGTAGGGTCATATAAAGCTAACACTGGTTTAGAGCATAAACATTTTTTTAAGTCATTGAAACTATTAACATGTCTGTCATCCCATACCCACGGTTCGTTCTTTTTAGTTAAATCAGTAAGGGGGCGAGCTGTAAGTGCGAATTTGTATATGATTTTTCTAAAATAGCTACAAAGACCAATGAATTGACGGACTTCGTGCACGTTGCTGGGCATAGGAAATTGCGAAACAGCTGTCAACTTGGAGTCTGCAGGTTGTACGCCTTCGTGTGAAATATCGTGCCCTAAATAGGTTACTTTACTTTGTAAGAAAGAACATTTTTTCATATTCAGTTTTAAGTTTTCAGATTCAAATTTTTGCAATACCGATTCCAATATATTTATAGCAGTATTATAATTTATTGAGGGCAGCAACAAATCATCCAAAAACGCTAAAATTTCACTCTGAGAACTGTGAGACTGTAAAATGAATAGAATTAATTACTTTGGTAATCAAACGCATAAAAACCGACGGCGCATTTGCGAGGCCGAATGGAACGCGTAAATATTCGTAATAACCCTGAGGTGTAATAAAGGCAGTTTTGTGAGTGTCTTCGGGTAAAATTTTTAACTGATAGTAACTTTGAGCCATATCAAGACTAGTAAAGTATCTCTTGCCCGCCAACTTTGAAACTTGATCGTCAATGTTCAGCAAAGGGTATCTTTCCTTTATTGTTATTGCGTTAAGCGCACGACAATCCACGCATAACCTACTATCACCGTTTTTTTTTTTAACTAAAATAATGGGGGAAGCGTAGTTGGACTCTGATTCTTTAATTATACCGGCATCTAACAATTCACGGACCTTAGAATTAACTATTTCTTGTTCTGCGTGTGGTAACCGTTCGCAAATGTGTTTCTATATTTTAATAATAAATTAATTAAACCGTTACGCTCGTTTTCACTCAAACTCCCTATCCTGATTTCGGGTAAAGGTACTCCTCCTATACTACTATCAGTAATATGGTTCACAGTCAAAATAGAGGCAGGCGACATTGCACAATTTATAGTTAAATCACACGAATTCGGAACATTAAACAAAAGAGGATCAGACATATATGACAAATCGCTATGGGATAATGGCTTGGCTTGGCAATGGCAACTAACCTGGGTCGGCTGGTTGGGCTGGCTGGGCTGGTTGGTCTGGCTAGGCTGGCTGGGCTGGCTGGGCTGGCTCGGCTGGCTGGGCTGGCTCGGCTGGCTGGGCTGGCTGGGCTGGCTCGGCTGCCTTCGCAGCTTTCTGCGCGCACTAGAACCTCTCCGGCTTCCCAATTGACGATCTTGGTTCCAGTGTTGATGACCTTCATGTAGCCCTTGCTACCGCGGAGCAAGGTAGCCGGCAGCACGTAGGAGACTCCTTCAAGACGTAATTGTCTTCTGTATTTCCTAGCACCTTGATTTTTATTATTGAGGTTCCTGGTGGTAAGGATTCCTTGCTGACGGTCACCACTTTGTACTTTGAAACATCTTCAACCACATGGACACTGTACAATCCTCTCCGTCAGGATCGAATTCTGGAATGAGTGACGCTGCACGGTGGTCTTTGTTACGGCCGAGTGATGGGGTTTCTTGGTTGAGTTCGCATATCGCCCTATCAACTTCATTTTCCAGCAGTTGTTTTAGCAGTTTTCTAGCAGGTGGTGGCGAAAGATCTTCGTCATCGCTGTCATAGTGTTGATGTTCCTCGCTCCATCCAGGAGGACGGATCCCATAACCGCTTCCGCTAGGACGATTACGCTTCATATCCCACTTCTGAGTAAAACAGAAGGGATGTTGAGGTTTATGTAAAACACACTTTCCACTAAATAATAATTATTTATTGTTATTCAACTCACAATCGGGCAGGGTTTCTGCTTAAATCAGCGTACACAATCAAAATCAACTAAATAACGATTGCTCCGGGTATTTATAACAATACCCCCTTCCACATCACGTGATGTCGCGCGACGTTCGTCGCAAGTGACGTCACGAACGGTCAATTGAGAGTTTGAATAACAGTGGAGATATAATTTCGCAGCTTGGCTTGGCATGGCGTGGTATGGCTTGGCGTGGCGTGTCATGGCTCGGCTACAAAGTAGGCTTAGGCTGTGGCGTGGCGTTACATACACTACCGTCTAGTCCCAAACTAAGCAGAGCTCGTACTATGGGTACTAGACAATGGATATAATACATATATACTTTTTTTCTTGTAAATACATACATACATAAGAAACACCCAGACAAACTCAAATACTTATTTATCGTTTTGTTTTTTGTTATTTTGTCTTGTGTTCTAACAATCAGAATAATGTTTCTTTCTTTGTTTCTTCTATCTTTCTTAATCCTTTTTCCTCATCAGGTTTCACAAACAATCGCCTACAAGTATTCTGCAAGCACAACTTGCAGAGCAACGTATCGCCGGAGAACGTTCTCGCTATCCTGCAAGCGGCTGACCGCATGCGAGCAACCGACATCAAGGAGTACGCGCTCAAAATGATCGTGCATCACTTTGGCCTTGTAAGTACTTGATAGCTATAACTTGCAGGTATAACTTACAGCAATGTTGCCAGGAAACTTCCTTACGATCGCCAGACGATTTAGGTCTAGGAAGAAACAACCATTGTAAGCAGTGTTACAACTAGCAAAAATATCATAATATCTCTTCTGCCTATCTAGTATAATCAGGTTTGTATAATTGCCACTAAAATTTTTTTTGACAAATATTCTGCGCTGTCATCTTGACATCTCAGTCAGTTTGATCATTTTTTATTTATTTAATAAAATAAATAATAAAATGAATTGATTTCAGGCAATGTGTACCCATAATTTACATACATTTAGCCATTGTCCCCATGGCATAGGCCTCCCTACCATGTCAAGTTACAATGGTCTTCTAACCAGACAATAATTACAAGTTTCGGACAGGGCTCGATATATATGGATAGAATTTAATGCAGCTGGTAAAATTTTTGGCCATTATGAGACTTAACAACTGAAGTCCTAAGTTCACAACGCGCGAGATACAGCGGTATCTCTCGATTCTCTCTATAGACACTAGACTTCTGCCTATAGACACTATTTAGATATACTATCTATAGATAATGTCTATAGGCTGAAGTCGCCGCTTGCCATCAGGTGACCCAATGCTTGTTTGTCAGTCACTTCATTACAATTTAAAAAGTACTTGTATGAAACTCTAATTTTTCATCTGCAGTAAAATACCTAAACGTTACTGTAGGTGGAAAATTATGTCTTTCAACTTCTTCTATAATAAAAAACATCTACATACGGTTACATTTCGCAGGTGGTGCGACAAGATGCGATCAAGAACTTAGCCCAGCCACTCTTGGTGGACATTATCTGGGCGTTGGCAGAGGAACCTCACTTCGACTCGCCCCTCCCAATCCAGCCGCGATCGCTGCCCTCCTCATCATCAGCTGATACCCTCACAGATGATCCGGATTACACCCGCCATCGAAGCGGGAAGTAAAGAGGTGGAAGGGAAATTTGGGTTTGAAAGTGCCAATGTTAATACTAGGACAACATATTATTATGTTCGAAGTATTGCGTCTGGTAGACTGATTAGATGTATGATTGTCAGATAACACGGTGCAAAGCAAGGTTTTCATTGAGGAAAAATCGTTTTTATAAGAAATCTGGTTCTCGTACTGGCAGGTCTAGTCAAAATAGCCAGCTTACTTCAGTCTTCAGATAACAAAATCCACATTAACGCACACAGATTCGTCCACTTATAGCGGACAACACTTATGCATACCTTAGACAAAAATCATGGTTACATTGAGCGAGCTGACTGTTGTATTTAATGTCTAGTAAAAGCCAGAAACAGCCATACTTCTCAAACTTTCGATTTGGTAAGGGGAAGGTTTTCTACATCAGGTTGACTCCCAAGATAAGATTATGTCAGACATGTTTGAACTATGACAAACACACTGATCTGGTACTTTATATCTTAGTACTAAGGATATAAATTGTAGACAGCAGCAGGTCAAACTATCCAAAACTGTCAAAATTTCCCAATTGAATATGAACCTCATTATTGTGTTAAAGTTGAAATTCAATCAAAGATATTTGACAGATTGTGGTAGCTTGATGTTCTGGCGTCTGTACCTAGAGAATAAAAAATCGATCTCAGGCAGGGTTTGACCTGCATTTTCTGGTTAAGTACACCAGACGCTTTAGCCAACTAAGCTACCGAGACTATTGCCTGTGATATCGAAATTTCTCTTCCTCATTCGTCGTCATAGGGACGTCAGCGTCATCTATAGAAGACATTACTATGTTCTTTAATCTTAGTACTATCTCTCTTACAAGTTTATTGATGTTGTTACTTTACATAAATGTAAGAGATTAAATAAAGTGATTTATACACCTTTTTAGTTTATATAAAAAATAATGTGAATGTATGTTTTGTTACTAATTATAAAACTTTACTGTATAATATGTAAATTAGAAATATGTAATTATATTAACAAATTTCTTTGATACTGTAACTTATACTGAGCAATATTTTTAATGAGTTACCTCAATCACTCCTTTTGCAAAGCAATGGATTTTGTAAAATCTGAGTTTTCAAACATGTAGGGCTGTGTGCATTTAATATTTTTAGATAAATGAGTCAAACTCAAGTAGCCTAATAAAAAAAAGTATATATTTCTAGGATATATTCCATATGCGAGGCAAGGTCTCGTCAATTGACCTGTCACAGCAATTTACACGGATCCCGCGGCCATGACTATAGGGCAAGTGCAGTTTTTAGGGTATATTCCTTAAAGGTATTTGTGAATACTCCATGTAATTGATCTACAAAATAAATTTTGGTGATTGAAAGTAATATCAGTATTAGAAGTGGTATATATTACTTTCATATCAATATTGTTAGAGTAACAGTTATTTAGAGTAGAAAATTTATAGTGTTCTTCCAGGTATAGATAAGTTCAATAAATTAAAAAAAAAAATATTTATCCTATGTTACCCAGTCATCGATGTAAATTTAATAAAAAAATAACTTGATTTAAATCAATTTAATCAATTAAAATTTACAATTATCTAATAAATTAAATCATCTTATTTGATCTGTTTCTCCTTTATTCATATTTGTGTTTGATGTCCTTCCATAATTTCTGCAAAAAAGAAAAATCAATATTAAAAAAAATATCATCCCTGTCTTCTCTTCTTTGTGGCAACCAAGTTGATGGCAACTAATCCACGAATAATTACTTGGCATTAAAACATGCTCAACATTTTTCAAGATAAGTTAATCTGGATAGATCAAGATTTTTAAAGATAGAAATGTTCCATCTCAGCTAGGATTTTTCTTTCTCTAAAATTTATATCTGGTGATTGACAGCAATTCTAAATTTGAACATTACTGAAATTTATGTTCATATAAGCCAGTCGGTCAGTACTACTTTTCTTTAACATCTCAAATACCCACATTATTACAAAAAATTATAAGAAAAAATGTGATAGTAGTTTTTTTAGCTTTTGATATTAGTGTATATATTACGGGTTTATAATATTGTACTTTTACCACTTTGTTAAAGGCCATGACACTGACTCTGGCAATGGAACTGGTAGTGTGTTTGTGTGATTAGCTCAGAACAATCCCAACTTCCAGCTGAGAACAGGTATGTATAAGCATATAAAAATATATTTTTGATTGATTTCTGTGATTCCGTATAACATAATCTAATATCTATGAAATCAAAAATGGTACGTAACAGTACAAAAATCTTTATCGAAATAAAATGAGGTTATCTTGACAATTCTAGGTCCTCCTTACAGCCGCAATTAGGTACTTTTAATAATTATGGTACAGGAATAAAATAGTATTTCTGATTAAAAACTGATAAAAAGAATAAATAGTCCCAAAAGAAAATTACATAACAATACTCACTCCCTTGTTTATGTTCTCGAAGATCGCTACGGAGGCGACATCGAACGTTCTTTCAAAGAAGAACGTACCAAGTGCTGCTGCCAGGAAAAAGGTAGATGTGCGCTTGAACACAACACGGTTTAAGGTGGCCCACACCGACATTTTTGTTAAATTTCAAGAAAATTACTTTTCTCGTCGAACTCGATCCAGGAACACACCATAGACTAAAAAAAATATTTTATGGGTTAGATAGTGACCTTGTCAAAATGTTTCAATACCTGGGCCTTTTGCATATATGAATCAAAGACTAATATTTTAAAATGGAAACCCAAGCCACATTTAAGCTGTCTATTATTTCAAATAGTATACATAATTAAACAACAACTTGCTCTTCATATTCGATAATCTTATTACCAGGTACTTTTATAGCACTCTTAATAATGGCTCTCAGTTATAATGAATAGCATCACACTGCGTGTCTGGTTTACATGTTATATAGTAAGTTCGGCAAAGGTTTCTGCTACAAAAATCGTGAGAAAACCAATAATGTACGCTCAATAATAAAATAATACAATCGACTTGAAATTTGACGTAAGATTAAGTTTCAGATGTAAGGTGAAAATTCAATTTTCGTGAAAATGGATTTTTTTTTCTCATGATAATGAATTAAATGTCTGCTACATAAAGGCGCTACATACATGCTGGCGACCACGACAGGCGACTATTAATATGCGTAAAGATACTATTATAAGAACCTAAATCTGACCTCTCTCAAATGCCACGCACCCGCCGCCATAGACTAATATATAATACTGCCCGCCGTGGCGCCGGTTCGTGGGGGTGCGTATTTTATTAACGATGAGTGACGACTGAGATACCAGACTTACCAGCATTCAGCATCATATATTAATATGTTATATTGGGTGTTCAGCATTACAGGGATGAATGTAATAGTGCAGTAGGTAATACCTAGGCAAATATTAATTAGCATAAAAATGTACTGGGATACTTGCGGATCATTTTGATATTCAAATCAATAGTTTGCTCAGTCCAATAAATATTATTTTCTTCGCTTCTGTTTCGATCGCAAGGGTCAATGACCAGATCGACGTCACCCAATAGGGCAAGATGTACCATGGCAGGAACAACGAAAAGCCCATGAGAGTGCCCTGCATCCTGATTGAAATGATATCAGTTGAACACGTATACGACCACATTCTTCAGAATATCTATCTGACATAGAGGTTGGATAAAAAAACCGTGATAGCAATATTCTTTACACATTATCACCGTAAATAGAGCTATTTGTAGAATACCGTAAAGAGAAATATTTGCGTTGACATGACGCAAAAAAAGACAATTCATGAACGTTATAAAAGCAGTAGGTAGCCAGTATCTTCTTATAATACAAATTACAAACAGTCGACCTCATTTTAACTCTAAAGGCAGAGGCCTCCTTGGTCTAGTAGCCTATAAATAAACCTACTCACATCACAGACTAGCAATATGACTCATATTTCCGATAGAGGCACCAGCCACTAGGCCAGTTAAATTAATAATAATTAGTTTATAATACCTCAAAAAGCTAACGTAACGTAACCTTCAACTTTTGCCTAAATAGGTACTGGATATGAATAAGATCATTTATGAAGCGTTGTGCAATATTTTGTCTCTTTTTTGACAAGAACAGCTCCCGCGCAAGGTAAGATTTATGGGGATTTCCCATAAATCTAATGATTTCTATCGGGTTGTGTCAATATATTTTTTAAACACAAAGAGTATACCCCAACTCGAAACATAGATAAGACAATAATTATTTGCCATGTGAGAATTGAACCCTCGCAAGAAAATAATAAATTCCTTGGCCGTTATTTTACTATTAAAATCCACCACCACACCGTCAGTTCATTACACGACTATTTATCTAGTGCATTATTCAGAATAACGCATTAATTACAGAATAACTTTTTCTGTTATTAATATAATTTTTATCGAATATTAAAAGGCCTCCTCAATAATGTCAGGTGTGGACGGATATAAAACGTCCTTCGTGCAGGTGTTCGGGCACACGTGTGTTATAGTTTACTCTAGATCAAAAATTCAAAACCTCCATTTGCACTTATCGGTCCTCCATCTTCTAGTCTGGTAAAGAGTCGATTTAATTATAGACCCCTTACCCAGATAAGTAAATATCTGTGCGCGGTGCCACCTGGATTGTTCCGTTTCCGTGGAAATTTCCCAAAATCCTTTGAGAATTTCATAGAAAGACCACTGCTCGATCTGGTAATCGAAACCAAGACCTCAAGCGAATCAGTCGAGCTTGCGAGGACTATCACTAAGTTAATGAAGCAGTGAATGGAATACTATAACAGCGCTGTTTAAACAACGGCCCGCGGCTTGTTTTCATGCGCCCCGCGACGCACGTTATAATCCGAAATTAGTTCTGGACATAAATAGTAGAGAGATAGTACCTAGTTGAAGATAGAGAGTAGTTGGAGATACTAGAATTCTTTGTCAAAACATAATAATCAATATTTGGTATAACTTATTTATCTTTATTCTTGTAACATTCAATTCGCATGACATCATAATTTATTATATAAGTGAAGATATCTTTTGCTATTATTGGGGGAATTCCCGTAAAGTATTTTGTTTTGTAGATTAAACAATTTGTACAACTAACAAATTTTGACTTGAAACTGGGTTCGATGGGCAGCACTTATTTATGTGAAAGTGCATATCATCAATTAATGAACTTTATAAAATCTAAGATAACTTCACTGGCAACAACGAATGTTAACGTTGATATCGTTAAGATATAAAGAAATGATTAAGTAACATTAACTGGGAAGAAAAATTGCCGCCGTGTCAACCCATAGATGAGGCGGTGCATACATTTTATAATATTGTTTTTGGTATAATAAAATCATATGTCCCACTAGTAAATTCTAAATCAACAAAATTTCCAATTTGGTTTTCCCCGTCTCTCATTCATATATATAAAAATAAAAATAAGGCTTGGGTGAAATGGAAGATGTATCATAATATATCTGATTATGAACAATTCTCTCTATACAGAAACAGATTTCAAGCTGAATGCAAACGCTGCTTTACTAAATATATTAACACGGTTGAAGATAGCATACGCAAAAATGTCAAGTATTTCTGGACGTATATTGCAAACCGTAAGTCTTCTGCAGGCATTCCCTCTGAAATGACATATGAGGACCAGACCACTAGTAATCCTGAAAAAATATGTTCTTTGTTTTCTATGTTTTTTGAATCTGCTTATGAACAAACGTCTCCTAGTACTTCAGATTTGAATGAAGATTTCTCTGACAACAGCTCCATTATAAGTCAGATCGAGATAGGTGTAGGTGAGGTTTTGAGGGCCTTAAAGTCTTTGGATTCAACAAAGGGACCTGGGCCGGATGGCATACCTGTCATTTTTCTAAAATCTACTGCTGATAATCTTTGTATTCCCGTACAAATGTTATATAAGAAATCATTAACACAGGGTAATTTCCCTGAAGCATGGAAAGCTGCTAATATTACACCGGTGTATAAATCAGGTTCTAAACAAGATGTAAAAAATTATAGACCCATATCCATTCTGTCAGCCCTGCCGAAGCTGTTTGAAAGGTTAGTCCACGCTAAAATATATCCTATACTTCATAGCAGCATTATCCAACAACAACACGGATTTGTCAAGAGACGATCAACCACAACAAACTTGGTGACATTTGTGGATTATTTATTTAATAGCATGGATTCACGCATACAAGTGGATGCCATATATACTGACTTCCGAAAAGCGTTCGATAGGGTTGATCATAATATGCTTTTGAGTAAAATATCATTTTGCGGGATACGTGGTGATCTATTTCGTTGGTTGTCTTCTTATGTAAAAAACAGAACTCAAAGAGTGGTAATCAATGGTTACCAATCCGCTACGATTCAGGTCACTTCCGGTGTGCCTCAGGGCTCGATTTTGGGGCCCCTTCTGTTTATTATATTTATAAATGACATTGATCTCTGTTTTCGTAACTCAAAATTATTGCTTTACGCCGATGACCTTAAAATATATAGGCCAATCAAAAATTTGCAAGATAGTAGATTACTTCAAGAAGATTTAGACCGCTTTACTAACTATTGCATTAGTAATAGATTACAACTGAGCATACCCAAGTGTTGCTGTATCAGTTTCACGAAAAATAAGAATATTATTAAATATCCTTATTCACTAGATGGTATCATACTATCAAGAGTGCCTCTCGTTCGTGATCTTGGGATTCTCCTTGACGAAAAACTTCACCTTGATGCTCACGTTGATAAAATAGTAAATAATGCATACCGCATGTATGGTTTCGTAATGAGATCAACTAAGGACTTCCTGCGCCCTTCGACTTACTTATATCTGTATAAGTCATTGATTAGATCGCAGTTGGAATATGCTGTTTCCGTGTGGAATCCCTTATACAATAAATACTCAGATAGTATAGAAAAAGTGCAAAGCAAATTTTTAAAAGTTATGCATTATCGCTGTTTTCATGCTTCCCTATCGTATGATGAATTACTTAAAAAATACAACATACTGGATTTAAAATCTAGACGCATTCTCCTAGAGACAGTATTTTTATTCGACCTTTGCAGCAATGTGTATGACTGTATTGATATCCGGAATAGAATAAGCTACATAGTGCCTAGAACTACAGTTTCTCGTGGGGTGCGTGCACGGCCACCATTTGCCGTTACCTCTTGTCGCACTAATGCAGGCTTGCGGGCACCTCTGCGTAGACTTACAAGCAGCTATAACAAGCGCTTCCATCATATTGATATGTTTGTCCTTCCCGCCAAAGTGTTTAAAAAAAATATTATTGAGACAATTAGTTAATATATTAAGAGTTACTATCAATTTTTATGCATACACATTAAATGTTATTGTTGTAACATAATTTTCGGATTAATTAATAAACAAGTTTGTAGACTTTTATATATGAAAATCGCATGATAATAAACAATATATCTTAGGTTTATATTCTGTGGAAAATGTTGTTGGTTTCACATTTACTCACATTTTGTTATTAATTCTATGAAATATTATGTAATGTGTTACTGTTTATTTTCCCTAATAAATAAAATAAAAATAAAATAAAAATAAAATGATTACTCTGTATTTTTATTTACTTAAAATCTGAAATATTTTTTTCTGCAGCCCTCCAGCTTTTGTACTAAATTTAATTAGCCCGCGAAGGTATTTATGTAAGTTTGGACAATCCTGTACTATATAATTTATATGCCAAATTTCAAGTTCCCGTGATTTTTATCAGTGAGCGATATTTCGCTTTTATTTCCGAACGTGCACGCATTGTTGCCGTTATTGCGTGTTGTGGTCGTTGTGGTTTACTATCAGCAACTAAATTGACGTGCCACCAAAATATTAATCATATTGAGGATAATAAAACACTTAATTATTATGATGAAAATAGGGGATATATTTACAACTATGTTTTAAAACAAAATGATGACTCATGAACAATACTTTCCATAAATAATAAATGAGTAGTGGCGTGTTACGAGCCACGCATATTTAAACTAAACCGCCGTTAATGATTGTACAAACGTTGTGTACGGAATGATTGTCGGCAAACAATTTGAGTTTATCACACGTTTTGGAGTTAGCCAGACAATTCAGACACGCCGCAGACTTGTTTGATTTTGGCGATTGATAAAGCCTGCAAAATCGAGCAAGCCTGTAAGCACCTTTTTAGAGCAAAAGTAGTCCATTGTTCATAATTCTGATATTTGAAATGATACCAAATACATCTTGTAGTTCTTTAAACATATAACTTAAATCTTTGTGATTGTACCTATGAAAATAGGTATTTTTTTTATATTAATGTTGCATTCTGTAAAATTTACTAGGTATTTCGTTCGGGTATTCGAATACAGATCGGACATCTTTTGCTCGACAGCCTCAAAATATAAAGTATGGTAAAATTAGCGCATAATATATGAGAAGGGTTTCATACTGTTAAATCTTAAAGTAAAAAATGCCATAAGATATTATACTGCAGTAAATAAAGTTCAGTCCAAAGCTAACACTATGTTTTGCGATACAATAGCTCATAAAACAATAGCTAATAAATGTGTCGAAAACACATTTAAGAACAAAACATACACGTCATTGAATAAAATATTGGGGAAGACATCGCTTTTATTTTAATAAACAAGAACAATATCCGACGCATTTTGGTAAGCGGTACATTTATAGCGTTTTTTATAAATATGTTAAGGTATTTAAATCATCATATTTTTTACTTTTTTAAACTAATGTAAACACATTTTTTTGTCACTTGTATTTATAACTGTGAAAGTCACTGAATACATGTTCTAATGCAACACATCTTATGACAACATAAAACACACAAATTATCCGCCACAAGAGGAATAACATCAGGTTTATTAATTAACTAAATTGTAGAGATACAATTTAGAGGCAAACAATATTTTTGTAATAATTGTTAAAAAAAATGTTACAATTTATATACTGAAAGCTATCCATAAACTAGGTCACGCCATAAAAACTCCGTACTTTAATGTCAATGGTATACAACAGAAATATGAACGTATGACGATGAATACACATTTACGAATGTGCGGTGTGTGGAACTGGCATTTATGCTAATGTGTAATTCACCTTAACAACATAACGGACTTTTTGAACTTAGAAGATATTTTATAAACATCACATTGGACTCCATTATTCCTGTCTAGGCTCTAGCTATTGTCATTTACACATTGTGTACTATATTTAAACATAATAGTAATTTTAAATTTAGAACCGATCCATTCCCTAGTTGTTATATCTAACATCGTCTTGATATGTATAGATAGTTTAGGGATAATTTATCATAATTTAATAGATACTGCACGGAAGGTAAACTTATAGTTCTGACTATAACTATCTGTGCTTTCCTGAAGATAAACTCAAGTGGTTCTGCAGTGGTCAATTTTAAGATTTAACTCTGGTAAAATACACAACCATGCATAGCTTCCAGTGGTTAACTTCAGAGAGGCACGTTTAGTTGTCAGTACAGTAATAGTAATTTGTTGAATGATGGATAGTCCAATCGACAGAAAAACAATAGGAATGATTAACTAAGACTGTCTAATAGCGTCTGATTCGTTTACTCGCATGTACATCACCAATCGCAGCTTGGTTTCACAAGCAACTGCCAAATAAATAAATAATTTGAATTTCTCAAAAATCCCAATATCAAAATTTAAAAATACAAAAATCTCACTATAAATACACTGGATGTCTGTATTGTATAAATTGTTTTAGAATAAAATATGTTTTTTATGTTTTGTAATATCATTTTGGTGCTCGAAAATGTAATAGACAGAGCTATGTTCAGGGAATCAAATGACAAAACGTAAATATAAACTTCTTCTTAACATAAACTTCTTTGTTGACCATACAAGAAACTAATTATGAGACATGCAGATAATTGAAGATGGGACGTGTTTCTTTTATTTATCGTTTTATCTTTTATTTCTCTGAATTAATTTACTGAGCTGTCGTTTTCGAATTCTTAATACAAACGCAGTTAAGAAGCCGCAAACTGAAAACGAGATATCTCATTAAAAACCATGTTTGAAAAATTTGCTCCTTGGATGTGCCAAGGAGCGAATTTTCTGGCAATTGAGTATTTATTATCGCCAAACCTTATGGAAATTTGGCTACATAGATAAGCAACATGTTTTTAAACATTTGCAATAAAACTGACCATCTAGCTGTAAAACTAGAAAAATAAGGTATTTTTAATACATATTGCCCTGTGAAGTCTTGTTGAAGTTTCTGCCTTTACTTTTTATTGTGTTGCATGCGTATATCACGGTCAAGCGCGACCCACAAGACGTTCGCTAACTATTCAATGATTATCATTTAATAAAAAATAACATTAATGGTATACTTCCTTACACTAACATTCGTCGAACCATCACATAAATTTTGATAATTAGATTACACTCATTCATTAACTAGGCATTCGTTATATTCTAGTAATTTTTGGAGTAAATAAATCCATAGTATGTACATGCCCTTGAGATTGTCCAACCTAGCAAGTTCTTACAATTTACAGACTCCACAAAATTGTTAAATGACATAATTTTTTGACACATTGATAAAAAAAAACATATTATTTTATTACTAATAAATAATAATGGGAAAATTTGAAAGTTATTACCTGAATTTTCACGATAACTTTAGCATTTAAGCAAGCACAAACAGCTTCAAAATGGGAACAAAAGAGGTGTCATTATATTCTAATCAAGTTCCTATTTAAACACTTAAAAAAGGAACTCAGAAAAAAGGTTAAGAGTTCCTGGTTTTTCAGCTTGTTAAAAAAAACGTATACAATAAATTATGTACTAATAATAAGACAAACCAAATGCGACTTTTACAGATTAATAATTGTAGTAAACAAAGATAAGCTGTAGTAATGCCCATACGACATTAGCACCACTTAGTAACTAGTACTAAGATAAATAAAATGTTTACACTTGGAAATTGTTTGACAGGTTTACATTCTCTTTTTTTACATTGTCACTTGAGAACAGCTATCAAGACACTATTGCAATCATGTAAATGGATTTCTCGTTTATAGAAATACTAAATTACACATTGCTAGATGCAATAAGGTCAAACCAGCATTAACTCAATGTAAAATTTGCCATCATTTCATGATATTACAATATATGACAGACAGTACAAAAAAAGCACTGCGGAATAAATACACGCGACATTTCTTACCCATAGTAAAAAGCATGTAATTCATTATAATTGGTGTTGTAACCTGCTAGGTCGTGCAACTAATCTCTCCATATTTGAGCATCTAGAACATTGTCCGTGGCACAAGGCGGCGTGCATACCACTAGCAACACTTCTTTTTGGTTTTGATATTATTCTTTAGGTGTACAGTGTCCTTTGACGTCACATTTTGCCTCTCTTTCATTTCGAGTTTCGATCTTAGTACCTGAAATGAATTTTATAATATTTATTATTATGGCCTTAATGCTTATGTTAGTTATTCAATATACACAGACAAAATATGGAAAATATTGCTCAGAATTAATATAAAAGGCATAAAGGCTTTTATGTAAGGGGAAATTTAAAAACAAGACTGTTAAATTAGTCAAAAGATCACTTCATTTGACACTCATGATAAACAAATATTGACAGGAGGGTTTAGGTACGTCCCTTTTTTGACCCAAAAGTTGACTGGGAAATTATTCTAGTAGTTGTAAGTACGACTGGCGAATATAAGTCTTAGGTATAATTCCCAGTGGAGCAATGTTCTATGAAATTCACAGTAGCTGCTCAAAGTTTGGATATTCTCCTGGTGAATCATAATAGGCTCACCCCCTATTACATGGGACATGTAACCCAGCTGTAAGTTTTTCTAATATTGTCAAAATAAACATTGTATACAATTCCCAGTGGAGCAATGTTCTATGAAATTCACAGTAGCTGCTCAAAGTTTGGATATTCTCCTGGTGAATCATAATAGGCTCACCCCCTATTACATGGGACATGTAACCCAGCTGTAAGTTTTTCTAATATTGTTAAAATAAACATTGTATACAATTCCCAGTGGAGCAATGTTCTATGAAATTCACAGTAGCTGCTCAAAGTTTGGATATTCTCCTGGTGAATCATAATAGGCTCACCCCCTATTACATGGGACATGTAACCCAGCTATAAGTTTTTCTAATATTGTCAAAATAAACATTGTATACAATTCCCAGTGGAGCAATGTTCTATGAAATTCACAGTAGCTGCTCGAAGTTTGGATATTCTCCTGGTGAATCATAATAGGCTCACCCCCTATTACATGGGACATGTAACCCAGCTGTAAGTTTTTCTAATATTGTCAAAATAAACATTGTATACAGCTCTGCCTACACCTTCAGAGAATACAAGCCTGATGATTGACTGCCAGAGCCCACAGAATGCTGTATAGAATCGTTTATCCAATAAGTGTACCATTTTTATACATAAAAAAATATATAATATTTAAATGAATAAACAAATGAACAGCCAGCAATATTGAGTCATCCAATATTACAACTTTAAACCCCGACATATGGTTTTAAAAAGGTGCCCCTTCCTGTCAATATTTAGATAAAAACATTGCAAGTTACATAAAAGATATATTTACCATTTTAGTGATAGTGAGGAACATTTCCTCCACATTAATATTCTCCTTGGCACTCGTCTCAAACAGTGGTATGTTCATCTGATTGGCAAACCTCTGAGCATCTTCTGTCACCACCACTTTTCTTGAAGGACAATCATTCTTGTTACCAACTGGAAATATAATAAATTTATTATCAATCAAACCAAGTACATACAACACTTGACTATGTGGTCATCATGTAGATATACAAATTATCTTAATAACTTAAGCAGACATGATAGAAAAGAGACTGACTGATGATGTGACAACTGACACAGATGAATGGAAGAAAAGGACATACTGCGCCAACCCCAAATAAATTGGGACAAGGGCAGTGATGATGATGAACTTAAGATGACAATGTGTGAATGATACCACTGATGTTGCTGGCTTCTATAGACTGTGGTTGCCACTTACCATCGGACGGTATATGTTTGTCATCTTATTACAATATAAAAAAAAAAAACAATAGATTAGTCACTGGTATATAACCACAATCTCTGACTGTGTACTCTAAATAGCACTATAAAAAAATGTAAGTATTATGGAACAACTTCCGTAGTTAAATAATGAATGATTTCACTGTTGTAATCTACAGTAATCCAATTAAGTAGGTTTCTTCAGAGAAGGAAAGGAAAATACAATATTAATTATCCTTTAAACTGTTAACTTTTTTTTTTTATACCACTAAGGTGGCAAACAAGCATACGGCCCACCTGATGGTAAGCGGTTACCGTAGCCTATAGACGCTTGCAACACCAGAGGTATGACTTGCGCATTGCCGACCCTGTTAAAAATCATTTCACACCCTTCTTGAAGAACCCCATGCTATAGTCTCTGGGGAAAACCTGGACCAGGAGCGTATAACTTGAACATATACTAATTATAAAGCCCTCAAATTTTGTAGTGCCTGAAAAAGGCAACTTAGATTTAAGAGAACTATGATAATATTACACCTATAATGTACACTTAGTTTAGAAAATAAATATCTATCTATCTAAATTTAAAATACAGCCCTTTTATTCATAAAATTAGTTTAATTTAATTAATCATTACATAGTATAAAATATATTTGTTCCTGGTTAGTAGCAATAGGCTTGCATACCTGGCATACTGTGGGTGTACATCGGTACACCTCTGCTAACTCTTTGAATACAGGTATGATGGTATGTTAAGTAAATAAAAATAAATATTACTGTCCACATTTTGTCTGTTTGCGTACAGTTTTTCTAAGACCATTACTAAAATTAATTAACAAAAGTAAAGATTTATTAAATTAAGTCTATACTAATATAACAAAGCTTAAGACTTTTTTGTTTGTTTTTTTGAATGTGCTAATCTCTGAAAGTACCAGTTTGATTTGAAAAAATATTTTTGTATTTGGCAACCCAATTCTTTTGGAAGGTTAAAGGGTATTCAACACCATGCTACAACCCTTAAAAGCCAAGCAAAAAGGAAAAGGCAGGGTGGCTGAAATCCCTATTAATATTTAAAATGCAAAAGTAACACCTTAAATATCTGTGTATCTGCTATCCTTTCATACCTAAACTGCTAAATTTGGGACAGAGATAGATTAGACCATATTGGAGAAGGACATAGGCTACCTTTTGTCTTTTGGTATGTGGATGAAACCACACAACATCTAGTCTATTACAATTTAGATGGGACAACATCTCTCAGATCACCTTAATTATAATGAGAGGCCCAGCAGTGGGATAATACAAGCTGTGAATTATGGAGATGATAACTTATGTATTTAAAAACACAGCAATGGTAGCCAATGTAACAAAGGATTGTTTTAACAGATAAAGAATCCTATATTAATTCATTAATCATGGTAAGCTTTGTTTTGCCTTTAGAAAGCTGGTAAGTTACATAATGATGCCTTGAAAGAAATTAACTGTCTGTGCCATGGTAATTAGACTGTGACAGAAGATTCTTTTTGTTGTTGTTAAATGTTAGCTCAACATAGCCCAAATGTTGTGTTGGTGAGAAACATAGATAATGAGGTTGTTTCATCAATTTATTACCCATCATTATTTAAAATTAAGGTCATTAGGCCCTAATTGGTTCTATTTCTGCAAATACAATGAAAGCAAAGGTAGGGGCAAATTATGGTATGTACAAGATTGTTTTCACAGTAAGCTATGTTCTTATTATGAAATCCACTCACCTAAGACTTTATTAACAACATCACAATTCTGTTCTATTTCATGCAGCCACCTCTTGACATTGGCAAAGGACTCCCCATTGGTGACATCGTACACCACGATGACGCCGTGCGTGCCTCTGTAGTAGGTACTGGTAATCGTTCTGAACCTCTCCTGACCCGCCGTATCCCATATCTGAAGCTTCACTCGCTCACCGTTTATTTCTAAAGTTCTTATTTTGAAATCGACCCCTATCGTAGTAATGTAACTACCGGAGAACGTATTGTCAGCGAATCGCAGGAGTAGACAGCTTTTACCCACACCTAAAACATATCAACATAACACCATTCAGTAAGCTGCACAGACCCGAAAATCGGTTGATAAGTAACATCACAGGCCTCGCCCACTCACCACTGTCACCGATAATCAGCAGTTTGAAAAGGTGGTCAAACTCTCGCGCCATGTTTTCTGTTGGTTATAACTATTACACTAATTGGTCATATGTTCACTATTAAAGTTAAAAATGTATTTAGTACAACTTTAACTACAGAAATGCTAATAAAACTCATGCCGTTATCGTTACACTTCCATCACTTAACAATCGGCCGCCATCATTGTTTTTAATTGCCAGTATAGAAATATTTAAAAAATGACAAAGGAATTCGGTTTTCGGGGTCATACCAAAACCTTAAAAAAATTATAGTAATTTATTCGTTTATGAAAATAAATTCTGTAATGTATATTTCTATTTTCAAATACTTTTCGCTACTATGGTATAATGGCATATGAAACAACTGACCAGTGACTCGCACCGCTCTTAAAGAAACAGTTGTCCCAAGTCCCAATAATTATGAAAATGAACTTCCTCCTCCCCAGACCCCATTAATCGATCGATTATAGGCCTGAGATATCCTTTTTTTAATGTGCGGAATCCTCAAAGATTGTCTTTTTTTATACCACTAAGGTGACAAGCATACGGCCCACCTGACGGTAAGCGGTTACCGTAGCCTATAGACGCTTGCAACACCAGAGTTGAGGTATCCCTTGCTGACTCTGCAATAATCTTTTCACACCCTTCCTGAAGGTTTCCCCATGGTATAGTTTCTCGGGAAAACCTAGGCCTGATTTCACAACCTAAGCGTGCGCGGGTGAAAATGCCTCTGGAATCGCACGGTATGAGACCAAAGTGGTTCCAGGGTATGTGGATGAACTCCACGCCGTTGGCGAGAGGTGGTCCGGTGGTAGAAAGTAGCCGTTGGCACCATCTCAAACAATTCCACGGCCGCCTGGGGATTGATACTGACTAAAAACCGCATCGAATTTGCCCTATAGTCACGGCCATGGAATTCGTAAACTAGAAAATTTTTATGTAAAACTGCATCTTCGAGCGGGGGATAATCTAGAACAGCATTTAGTTGACAATCTGATTTAATTGGATTTGATAATCTAATTATATGGTTCAGACTTTATAATTCAATTTTAGAAGGAGTTGTGAAATGTTTTGAGGCCAAAACCAGAAAGAAAGATACACACAGAAATTTTCGCAGTTGTGACCTTAGATGTAGAATTGAACTGTACATTTTTGATGCGACGCGCTCAAAAAGCCTATAGGTAAACCCCTTTATTTTCATGAACTGATTCAGCTCAACCAAGCTCAACTCCCTGTCTTAAGCAAGCACAACTGCCCCACTCTAGTTTTGTATGAGTAATCAAACAATAGTTCTGTCAAAATTGACAGTTTGTATGTCAAACGCTCTTCCTCATAGGTGTGGTACGGATAATCTAAATTTTTATAAAATTCATTATAATGTCGGCAACGTTGAAGCCTTATTTAACAGCAGTGCGCCACACACTAACAGCGGCGATGTGTTTAGAACACTTTTCGTCACAAGTAGTGGAACGATATAACAAACCAGAGGTCGAGGTTAGAACAAGCAAAGAACTACTACTGAATCCAGTGATTATTTCTCGTAACGCTAACGAGAAAGTGTTGATCGAGTCATCAATAAATTCTATCAGAGTAAGCATTATGATCAAACAAGCGGATGAGATTGAAAAGATTTTGTGCAAGAAGTTCATGCGTTTCATGATGATGAGGGCAGAAAACTTTATCGTACTGAGGCGGAAACCGGTGGACGGATATCATATCAGTTTTCTAATAACAAATTTCCACACCGAGCAAATGTTTAAACATAAATTGGTGGACTTCGTGATATATTTCATGGAAGAAATTGATAAGGAAATTAGCGAAATGAAACTGGCCGTAAACGCGCGCGCCAGGATTTGCTCAGAAGAGTTTTTGAAGAGATTCTAAACTTAAAATATGTACGCAATACTATGACTAATATAATATGATACTAGTAATGTTTAGTGCTACTGGTGATTAAGTGTTATTTTCCCTATATGATTGGTAGTGTTATCAATAATGCTCATAGTCATTATTACCACCTACAGTCTATATTGAAGGAGTCTAACATACTATTACCATCAACTTACCTGTATATTCATGAACAATTACTTGATATATTAATACCTACCCAATAGTTCTATTAATATGTAACTAAGAGATGTTTTTTTTTAATTATAAGCAGTATCGTGTTAAGTGTAAAGAGATTGAATGTTATTTTAGCTTAATTCTTATACTAGTAAAGTAATGCCACTTTTGTTTTAAATATTAATATTATGATGTATTAGTGATGTTAAGAGTATGATATGATATAGTCTAAAGGTCCATTCTGGTTTTTAAGAAACCATTTTAGTCTGTCTTTGCTGGTAACATAGTTCTCTCTCTAGACAATGTGAAGATATAAAGTGGTTTATGTCTCCATCACAGATTAAATAAAAAGATAGTAGTGGACACTGGGAATGTTTTCATACAAACACTTTCAATTCAGATTTTTCTCTCTCAGGCTCATATGTCACTAGAATAGAGAGATCTTAGAGGTTGTAGATTACAATTTTGTCCATGATGTCTCATCTATGGGTTGTAAAATATAATTGTCTGCTCCAGCATCTTCCTTCACTGCATATGCATGTGGACACCTGTCACTGATTAACTATTATGGATCTTCAGACTGTGATTATATTTAAAAAGAATATTCCAAAAACTTTAAGGCATTTAAAACATTTCTTTTTGACTTGTAAATGATTGATTGTATTATACATTTTAATAAAATATTTTTAATAAGCGATTGTATATTATTTAAAATATTCTGTCACTGTCCTGGGATTGGTAGTGGGAACTGACTTTACAAATGGGTCCAGTGTGAATTATTATCATCAAGATGTTATTAAAGTAGGAATTGGTTTCACAAATATCTTACAGGATATTTTTAACACTAATTCAACTTATACTGGTAAATAAACATTTATAATCATCTAGCTGTTTTGTTTTGAGATAAATAAAAGGTAGCCTATGTCCATCTCCAAATTATATTCTATATCTGTACCAAATTTCATCAAAATCGGTTCAACTAGAAAGAAGAAAAACATTGAGACAAATATGAGAGATGAGAAATTAAAATAAAAAAAACAAAATAAAGGGTTTGCTGTTGGCATGCTTGTCCTGAATGGGTTGCCAGCTCAAAATTACTAGACAGTATACTATTTAATCTGTTAAAATAAGAGGAAGGATACCTTTTATAGCGAAAGAAGTGTAATTAAAATAAGACATAAAAAAAAACAATCTAGTGGTTTTTATGATCATTTATTGTAATAATTGAACATGCCACAACAAAAAAAAAAAAAAATCATGAAATAATTTTAGAGTTCTAATTTACAGTTATCGGAATGAGTGCCACAATCTGAAAAAGAAATGAAAATAAGAAGTAGGTACATATTTATCATTACATGATCAACAGTCCCATTTCTAGTTTATCATCTATTAAATTTTAATAGATGATAAACTAGAAATGGGACTGTTGCAGAAATTTTTCCCTAAATTAAGAACATCACAACAAAATTACGTTTACTCCCACTAGCAGCTTCAAATAGTGACTTTAAAAACATTGCCCATAGACTTTTATCTGTCTCAATGTGTGGGAATGCCTGTTTTTCCCCAATCAGAGTTATAAATAATGTTTTCTTTCTTCATCGACATGGAAATAAATTTTAATGAATTTATAAAAATGTCAGGAATTCCAAATGAGGGCAAGCAATAAAATATTCCCATATAATTTAGTTATATAAATGTCGACAACACACACATTTTTTTCATTTTTAAACGCCAATACGACCAATATAATTTTTGACACGCAGCAAAATAGCTAGGAACTAAATATGAAATATTACATGTATAACGTGTCATTTCCGTCCTTCCCAAGCGTGTGTCAAGGTATAAGTCATTTATTTAATTGTATAATAATCGCAATGAGGTATATTGAATTATCAATCTTGCTTAGACCGTAGTCACTACGATATAACGCGTTTCAGTTAAGCTTAACCTTTTGGCCGCCACGTCAATAACAAAAATCCGTGTTCTCTACGCCAAGCGACAAATTCAAGTATTTAATATTAGTAAAAAAAAAATAAAAAAAAAATTGTATAGGTATGTATCTTGAACTAAAAATAAAGTGGTATTTTTGACGTGCCATGCCGTCGTTGGCGTCGTGACTCGTGAGCAAGTTTTCATTTGACGTCTATACACGTCCGTGGCGGTCAAAAGGTTAAACCTATTGCATCCATAAATGTTTGACAGAGACCGCCAGTGTTAATTAAAACCAGGTACCTACTCGGTGGTATAGCATGCTGCTACTGTAACAACAAAGCTAAAATGCTAGGCTGGCGTCAACGTAATCAGTTAATACAGTACTATTGACCCGCCCCGGCTTCGCAAATGTGCAATGAACTACCTAATAACATGCATATATTATACATAAATATGATACTCACAAATAATGTGGCGTTCTATTGTTATAAGAATTTTCAAAATCGGTTCAGTAGATACAGAGATTACCCCCTACAACCTCACAAACTTTACCTCTTTATAATCTAATATATAAAATTTCCATGTCACAATGTTAGTTACCGTACTCCTCCGAAACGGCTTGACCGATTTTTACCAAATTTTTTAAGCGTATTCAGTAGGTCTGAGAATCGGCTACTATCTATTTCCCCCATACCCCTAAGTGATAAGGGTGCCCCTGGAGGTTTTTTTTTATGGCAAAACAACGTTTGCGGGGTCAGCTAGTATTAGTATAGATTAGATTAATTACATGCTACACCACTATGTGAGCACCCTGATTGAACTGCGCGTTGTGTGATAATTAATAAGCCCCCGTCACTGTTCTGTAATTTGTCATTATAAAATAATTCGACCAAATACTGAATCGCCAAATAATGTTTAAGGTAAGTATACACTATACAGCTATTCTAAAATTGAAATGGAACCTATATTGACCAATCATTATTGTCTTCGATTAAGCGAGCACAACAGAGAAAAAAGACAGTTTATTTAACATTTTAGAATATAACAGCCGCACCCACAGTCGAAAATTAACTTTAATTAACTAACTGCTGCACTCAACAACGTCAATTACAATGAGCTTATAATGACTATTATATAACTATGTGGTAAACAAACTCAAATCCGGCTAAAAACATGCCAAAAGATACCAACAAGGATTAGTTTATTAATTATTAACGGTAATTGAAGTCTCTGAGTGCGACAGTTAGTCGCCTTTGGGCCCCCGGTGCACGAAAAAAATCAATTTCTTATTGTCTGTAATTTGTTGCTTAAAATTTTAGTTAATGATAGCATCATTATATCTTAGCAGAGAGCAAAATAAGAAATATTTCCAAAGTATGCAACCATATCATCAAGTTTAAGGCAATTTAAGACTACTTGAGGGTGAGGTTACTGATGTACATAGGCCAGCAGGTCAAGCTATCCAAAACTGTAAAATTTTCCCAATTGAAAATGAACCTTATTATTTTGTTTTAAAGTTGAAAATCTATTAAAGAAAATTAAACAGATTGGGGGTAGCTGGTAAGCATATATTTTGACTTATCTTGTATCAAATAAACATTAATCATATACCCACATTAATCGATTGGCGTTTCATTATTTGGCATTCTATATCTATGTAGTTCTTATATATTTTTTGTTTATCTGTAGATGAAGCAGTCATATCTGATAACGGGCAAAGCCTTAGGAATGATAAACTTTTTTAAATAATCTTATTGTTTTTATTATTGAAATCTCAGCATTATGGTGGTACGGGTACGCTAGCTATAAACATCGTTGCAAACTTGCGCAAAATCAGACTTTTACGTGTTTACAATCCATACTAATTTACAGAATGCGAAAGTAAGACTTTGTAAGATTCCTACTATAATATTATAAATACGATAGTGACTGTGTGTCTGTTACTCTTTCACGCTAAAACCGCAGAATCAAATTTGATGAAATTTGATACAGAGGTTGATTAAACCTTGCAGAAGGATTTAGGCCTATTGTATTAAAAAGCCTTTTGCAATGCGGGGAACAGCCAGTGTAAGATATTTTATTTGAAGAAAGCATACAAGTTGTTAAGATAACAGAGAAATAAACGTTAGTATGACTTTAACCAGCACTTGTTTCACTATGTCCTATTTTTCAGGGTCATCTTTAGCTGAAAGAAGCGAGGAAACTCGTTTGCAGTGCTCAAATTTTTTACTGCCATTTTTCAATATATTTCGTTAACATACATACACGCAAAATACGCGCTTTGTCGTGGATTTGCGGAAACCAGCCCGCTATACCATACCATATTTCGTTAACATGGGTGCGCAGGCGCAGTTTGAGTTTTGCACCCGAATCTGCTTAAACAGCCCTACCTTTTTTCTTCCCTCATGTAACTTGAGATTTCGAAAAACAAACAAAGCTTCATCTACAGACTAAATTACGAGTAATGGTGCATCCACACCGCAGTTAATTTTTGTGGAGCAACGTTTCCAAGTGTTAGGGCAACATCCGAGAGCAAAAAGTTATTTGTTGTTAGTATATTGTAGCGACATCTAACGCGCTACATGGAACTACGAAATCCTGAATCGCGCAAGCAACATTTGCAACACAAATTGAATATATACAACCACCCGACATCAACCGTCGGGCCGTGGTCCGCCAGGCAATACACCTCGCCTCTCCACACGTGACCCCGACGTGATACCAGTGTCTCCACAATATGTTAGGCTGCCATCAGACGGACTGTATCGCAGCGACTGCACGCGATCGATATATTTAACTGCATGCAGTTGCTATATTCAACTGCATACAGTTGTCTGCAGTCGGATCTGACTTCACGCAGTTGAAGCCAAGCATGTAGGCCAAGAACTTAGTGTAAGGTTTGACATCGAAATGGAAGCACAGACGCTTCTCTGTAAACTTACCAATTGCATTTTTATCCTCATTATTTTTTTCTGCAAAATTGGGTATCATTGATTCGCATACAAATCCGCCCAATCATTACTGCGCTTTATTTTATCACTATATTCTGGAGTTTTATAATTCCAAATGTTAAAAAGTAAATTTTATTAAAGAAATAAATAAATCCGTGTCGAAATCCGCGCGTTCTGCTCCTTGATTAACTGAGACTAACTGCACACTAACTGTATGCGGTTAGCGGTGGACAGCATACGGCGACACTACACGACTATAGCCGACCGCGCGAAGTTGAAGGCACGAATGTATGCAGTTGATATTGACTTCACACGACTGCAGCCGACTGCGTGCAGTTGATATCATGACTGTATGAAGTCGAAGATACAACTGCATGCAGTTAAATAAATCGACCGCGCGCAGGCGCTGCGATGCAGTCCGTCTGATGGCAGCCTTACCGTGTTAGGTAAAGTTGCGTCAACAATTATCGATAACATTTGTTAGTTCGTGAACATTATTCTGTGGAACTCGCTGGTTACAATTTGTTATTTTGTTATTGGCGGTATGGATGCGATCATTCAACAAAGAGTAACAAACAGTCTCAAAAGTGGAAAGTATGTTACCTAATGCTATCGTGTTGCATTCTGTTGCTCTACAAAAAGTAAATGCGGTGTGGATGCACTTTAAGTAAAAAATCTAACGTTATCTAATAGGTAGAGGTCAGTTCTTGGACTTGGCGGTTCTCAACGTGAACCCTTCGCCCTTGAAGGCGGTGAAGGGCTCCGAAGGGGTCTCCTCCTTGGCGCTGGGCGGGCGGGAGTTCCTGATGAATTTCAGCGTGCCTATTACGTAGTCGTAGTCTGGGATACCTCGGATGTACGGCTAAAAGATAAGGAATTAATGTACATACATATAAGATAGGTAACACTGACAATTAAAAATAATAACATCACACCATCACGCTTGTATTCCCCGACAGGTTAGGCACAGGTGTACTAATGTACACCCACATTTCACCGGTATGTTTTAGGTCCCATGTAATAGGGTGAGAGCCTATTGCCATTAACCGGGCACAAATCCAGCCTCCGAGCTGCTACTGAGAATTTCATAGAAAAACCCAATGGGTAACACTTTGCTCGAGCTGGGGATCGAACCCAGGACCTCTAGCGTAACAATCGTGCTTAGGACCACTAGATTAATGAGGCAGTCCTAAAAATAATAATGTTACATTATTTTGTAAGAAATGAATATACACTGCTAAACAACTAATAAATACAGTATTGCACACTGCTATGCGTGATAATAGCGTGTGCGCATTCTGTTCAACGAGTCATCGCCTACTTTTTTTTAGTGCACAATTCACATCAAGTGGAGTGACGCTAATTGATATTATGCAAGTTTCTTTTTTTAAACACATGTTGAAAGAATTTATGCGGATTACGGCTACATTTATAAAATGGAGACTTGGAGTCTTCAAGGTTACGTAACCGGAAACGCAGCCTCGTAAGGCCTCTGGTTATATATAATTATATATATATATATTTTATGGGGTAGGGGTATGTTTATGGTAAGCGATTTCCACCGCCCATGGACACCCGCAACACCAGAGGAGTCACAAGCGCGTTGCCTTTAGAAGGGAGTACGCTTTTTGAAGGTCATATTGGTCCGGAAATACTGCAGGCGAGTTTATTCCACAGTTTAGTGGTGAAAGGCAGAAAATTTCTGGAGCAGCGCACAGTAGTGGACTGCTAACCATCTAGCTAGATGATGGGGATGGAACTGCTGTCGCGTGGAACGATAGCGGAATGTGGCAGCAGGGATCAATCCGAACAATTCCTCGGAGCATTTCCATAGTACATGCGGGTACTTATATCTACAACGTGTTTCAAAATACCCCGTAAAAAATATAATTAATTATCAAAGCCAAAAATTTTGTCAGCTGTCATGTCAGGGAACCAGATTATTTAACAGGGGATTATTTAAGGCCTACGTACCTATTTTACTTAATAATTGTCTACTTTAATAGTTTTTCTATTTTTCATTCATAAATGTTGTTGTTTTCCTTTTTTGGAGTATGTTATACAGCGTTACTACGGTTCTTAAATATTGTGAATGGACTCGTTATAAGGCCCCATTTAACCTCCTTTCGGCTTTACGGGTAGTTTGTGCTGCTATCAATAATTCCTCCGTCCACCTACCTGTCTGGACTGCGAAGCTGATGGTTCCGACTCGCTCTCACTGACGAGCTTCTTCTTCTTGCCGTCCAGGCGGTTTCCTTCGCCGCTGAACGCGATGAAACCGCTGGGCTCCGGCATCATGGCGGCCGGGTCCTCGTCCATGCCGGTCGCCGCACCATCATCGCCGTCGCGGGGTACCCGCTCTTCTTCTTTGTATCCTACTGGGGGAGCGAATTCCACCTGTTGGGATGAATACATTTGGTAGAATTCTCAGGTAACGAATTATGTATGTCAACAATAATATTTTATTTTATATTCTTTAAGAGGTAGGGCGGGAGTAATTCCACTCAAATTGGAGCTGCCCGACTGGGTAAGTACCTCCGCCTTGCAGAAAATCGAAGTGAAATAACACTGCTTTGAGCCGTGTTGTGTTCCTTACGGTGAGCACGGTTGCCAGTGCTCCGCGAGGAAACGTTGTGTTGGCAGTGGGAGGACTTTGACTCTTATACTGCCAACCCAACTATTCCTCTTTCGTTTTACAGGGTCGGTAATGCGCATGTGATACCTCTGTTGTTACAAGCGTGTATAGGCTACGGTATCCGCTTACCATCAGGTAGGAACCTATGCTTGTTTGCCACCTTAGTGGTATAAAAAAAAATGTATGTCCCAACAATTTTAAGGGCCACTTCTTGGTTGCCTCAGGGCCTCCACACTTGTAAATCCGGCCATGCCTATTTCCCTGATTCAGGGCCTCCACACTTGTAAATCCGGCCATGCCTATTTCCCTGATTCAGGGCCTCCACACTTGTAAATCCGGCCATGCCTATTTCCCTGATTATAGGGCAGGGGAGGATAAGTACGGTTTTATGTCGGGACGAGTTCTACCCAGATGATGGACTATCCCAAAGCCCCAAAGGATACACTACACTCCAAAAAAGCGGCTATCCTAAATATACTTACATTCATATCACATTCTATAATGATGACGGCATTCCCTGGTTTCGTCTCCAGCACACACAGCTCGTACACCTTGGAGTTGTATTTGATGGCTATCACGTCGCCGTTGGTTAGGCAAGAGAAGTTACGAAGGCAGTTTTCTAGCACTACAACAAAGGTACAGTTTAGAAACGCCTCATTAGAATAGTGGTCCTATGCGCAACTGCTACGTTAGAGGTCCTGGGTTCCATTCACAGTTCGAGGTTTCTCTATGAAATTCTCAGTAGCTGCTCGGCTGCATGGGACTTAAACATACTAGCAAACTATTGGTGTAGGTATAGAGGCCAACACATCAAGCTACCCCAATGTGTCAAATTTCTTTGATATGACGTGGTCTAGTGGTTCGAGTGCCAGACTGGTGATCATGGGGTCGTGGGTTCGATTCCCACAGGACACAAATATTTGTGTGTGGTAAAACATGAGTATTTCTGTTTATCTGGGTGTTTCTTATGTATTATAAGTATATATTTACAAAAAGAAGTATATAAGTATTATATCCATTGTCTAGTACCCATAGTACAAGCTCTGCTTAGTTTGGGACTAGATGGTGCTGTGTAAAAATGTCGCAAAAATATTTATTTATTTTATATATTTTAAACTTTAATACAAAATGATAAGGTTCATATTCAATTAGGAAAGTTTTACAGTTTTGGATAGATTGTTCTGCTGGCGTCTGTACCATTGTACAGACGCCAGCAGGTCAAGCTATTCAAAACTGTCAAATTAGAACGATAATTAAAATAAACTTTTCCACACGGACGAAGTTGCGGGCAGAAGCTAGTAAACCTTAATAAGTTTGTTCAACATGGAAATCAAACCCAGGACCTCAAGTGCAGCAGTCGCGCTTACGACTAATAATGTGGTAGTTATTTAATATATTATTTAATTTTTACAATATTATTTATCCTAGCAGTGATAGCCAAGTGATGCATGAGCAGTGGGACAGTACATATACTGTCCCACTGCTGGGACTGTCATAGTCATGCATCATCTCTGCATTCTTCTTTTCTGAGTGAACAACTTTGTAGGGGGTTTTCAAACATTGAATACATACCTGCTTTAGGATTAGTTATGTCTAGAAAGTCTTCAGATAAAGGCTGGAACTTGGAGAATGTGGCTACAGGTAGTGACACACTCTCTATTTGAAGCAGGGCTCCTTCTTCCACCACAAGGTTGGTCATCATCTGACATTATAAATTAAACAGAGATCAATTCACCAGTGTTTTATCAGAGCGCATGAAGTTGTGCAATTCCAAAATTTACTAACCAAAATGTAGGTTAGTATAGAATATTCTTTATTGTACACCAAGAAGCTTAATAAAATTAAACAATAAACTTAAAGTAGTACAATTGGCAGTCATATTGCTAACAGCAATTTCTTACAGGCAACCATTGGATATATAATACTAGTTTTCCGCCCGCGGCTTCGCCCGCGTCGAGTTCGGTTATATCGCGTTTCCAAGAGAACTCTTCAAAAGTCCGAGATAAAAACCATCCTATGTTCTTTCTCAAGGTCAACTCTATCTCTGTACCAAATTTCATTAAAATCAGTTAAGTGATTTAGACGTGAAAGCATAACAGACAGACATAGTTACTTTCTATAATATTAGTAGGGATGTTTGAATTGTACAACTTCATTTGCTTGGGCTCATTCTTATGTTTTCTGTTTTAAAAGACATTACCATACTCTCTGCCCCTATACTTGACAGTCTTCTGTGACAGTTCACAGAAGAAACTGTCAAGTATAGGGGTATATTTTGTTAGTTAGAAGTAATTTCACCCATAAGTGTGTTTTGCCCAAGTGTAAATACCATGTAACTATGCAGAATGGCAGAATTCAGTCACATCGTGTTTAAAGAGGAACACAGTTAATTAATCAGAGATACTTTCTTGAAATTATTATACAAGTAAATAGAAAGGACAAAGGAAATGTTAGAAAAGCAGCATTTTTAAGGATTCTTATATTACCCAGTGTGGGAGATAAACTCTCCCTTCATCAGCAACAAACTCCAGTACTCCACAATGTGTTACTCTTTTAGTTTTTTTATTTGTCAACTTAAATATCATGGGGTACTCAATATTCAGCCTTGTTAGCTGTTCCAATGCTGATGGTGGCATTATAACTGAAAAAAAAAAGTAAATAGTGTCAATTTGTTTATAGAACAGTTTTAAACAATAAAACTAACTAAACTATCTCACTAAAAATAATCTAATTTGTCTTTTATTATCTTATGTATGCACATAGTATTAAAACAAAGATATCCATTATATAACAAAAATATCAATGGAGAAATTATTGACTCAAAATTTTATTATGAAGGAGAGATTGTCTATAAATATAATATATACATTTTTCTGCATCACATTGATTGCTTAGAGTCATCACTCTAAGCAATCAATGTGACGCTTGATCTTGTGATTATTTGAGACAGACTATACCTACTAATAATACTCATGGTAAGAGCCTTTAAAACCGAAAATGCCTCAGAAAATGCCAACTTCAAAACATCAGTGGCCTTGGTTGGTTACTTGCCTTGATTAAAATAAGTTATGTTTATGTACAGAATAATAATTAATGTATCTTACTTTTTCCACCTCTCTCTACATCTTGTCTCTCATTTCCAGGCAACATAGAGACAGAATAGCACTTGTAGGTCATGTTAAAGGGTCTGCTGATCTCATGGAACATGTTGAAACCAAACTGAAACTAATTAAGTGTATGTTAAGCAAATAATTAACAATACACGATTCACTACTATTTAAATTAATTAAACTTACCATTTTGAGTGATATTTGGATAACTGGCTGATTGAAAAATAAATGCAAATCATGCAATCCACACTCAAAACAATTCAAGTCAACCTCCTAGCTTTTTTGTTGTGAATTGACACTTGAGACACTGGCAGTTTGCCCATTGACAGTGAATAGTGACATCTGTCGAAAGAAGTTGTTTTGTTTTTAAATATTTTTGGCATGGCTTCGGAGGCTTTTTTGCCTTATCAAAATGTTTTGTTTTCATTCTCAACAGATAAAAATACGTATACATACAACATTTACTATCCCATCATGATAGCTCACTCGTATTTTCATGTTAATAATGTATCCATGTTTATACCGCATCTGTATTTATATAATTCTTATAACAATCCTTTAACATCACATTATATTATTAGCGGGTAAAAACTTGCCTGAATACCCAAATAAAATGAAGCGAATTAAACAAATTGAGCCTAACACGAGAAAAGATAATCTGTTTACGGAATTATTTTAGTGAATATTGATTTTTGTAATTGGAATCAGGTTCCACATCCACATTTTTCAAATTTTATTATTTTATTCAGTTATAAATTTAATTAGGAACGCAGCTAAAAAATAATTTGTCATGCTTTCTTTTTCTTACATTATCTGCCATTTCATTCATTTGTGTATGTGGCAGCCGCGAGTGTAGATTGTTCGTCATATTTCTCCGAAATACCAAAACTTATTATCCTAATTAATAATCTTAATGTAGTATTTAAATAACTGTGAGTAAATTCGGTAGATACGATTTCTTTAAGATTTTTTTAACATAGCGGTCATTGTCATTTTCTTTACTATCATGAACGCCATGTTGATTGTCAAAAGTGTTTTCGGATGAGACAGCAGTGAATTGATTTGTGAAATTTTTTCAGAGTTGGTGAATTCAAAGGGTCGCTTGTTGTCCGGTTCGGTTAATTTAGGGCGTGGAAATACGCAACGATGGCGCAAGTATTACCTATACGTTTTCAGGAGCATTTACAGGTGAGTACGCCCATCGGTTTATTGGATTTACCGATAGCGTTTCCTCTAAGGAAGCAATTTATCAGTTTATGCCAGGGGGATGTGTTGGGGTGTCAGTGGTGCATTTATTTGTATTGTGCGGTGCGTGGGTGGCGGTTATAGAGGCATTGCGCAATTATCGCGGCGACTGTTACCACCCCCTATTCGCCGGGGCGCCGAGCCCACGGGACGAGCGGCCGGTATTGATTTGTTCCACATTCCCATTGGATCATATGGTCCGTGAGCGAATGCCAAAATCTAGCTCATTCAGGTCAAAGTTAGTGGTTCAACCATCCCTCTACATCTATCTACATTGGTAGAACTACAACTTCAGAAAAATTATTTTTGCCTTTGTATTTTTAAAGAGGCTTAGAATTACTTTGTGTGTTACAAAAGTATCAATAACAAAAGATAATCTAATTAGAATCTGATCAAGGGAAACCTAATAGGACTTGAAAAATGTGTAATATGGGGCATTGAATTTTGGAATAAAGCTGACTGAGAAACAAATATTGTTAGATTTAATCTGCAATGAGTCATACCACAGCTGTGTAACTACACTGATGATGTTTTATACAGGACATAATATGATAACTATTCATCATTTCCTTAGCATAAAATTATAACTGAATCTAAACATCAAACATCTACAGCATTTTCAGGCTGTCATAATAATGACTTTGAAAAACAGTTTTTCTGTCATTGTCTTATCTTATATCATTATCATGCAAAGTCAAAGAACTATATAGATTACTCTCTTATGTGATTCAGGAGACATTGAACTTCACAGATATGAGACAACAAATGACAATCATTATTATAATCAATAGTATTGCTTTCATGGTTTACTACTGGTAATGGGCTTCCATCAGAATTAAAGGGAATAGGTTTTAATCCATTACTCTAGTCTGGGATATTGTAGTAAGACTTCTGCATCCTCCTCCTACCTTTGTCCAAATTTCTATCTATATATTTGGCCGGTAACATCTACTACTGAGTGAAGTTCTCTTCTCTATTCTACTACTGTCAATCTTGTGCAAGTTGCACTCACTGCTTCCTTATTGCCCAATGCTCCATATCTCAATTTACTTTGGAGTTATATCAGTGTTATTTAGTTCCTTCTAAACCATTACCTTCCACATAATCTACACTTGATAACTTCTTTGATCTCCGTCTTCCCTTATTCTTCTATTGACATTCATTAATTATTTCTATGTATTTTTTTATGATATACAACTCTTTTAATTATCTGACTGTTCTCTATATAACTGATTTATGGAGATGTAAATAAAGTATTACTTATCCTGGCATTATTAATTATTGAAAGGGGATAGGTCCTTAGAATGGTCTTGTAAATTGCAACCCATAAAAATCGATTTAAAGGAGCTTTTATTTTTCAAAATTATCAGAATCTTTATAATTTAAAAACATTTTTATAAATATTAAATATATTGGCCTCTACCTAGTCATGGGAAAAATAATCTTTAAAGATGAATTATAAAACTATTATTTTTAAAGAATAATAATATTTTTGGGTCATTTTACACAGCACCATCTAGGTTCTAGTCCCAAACTAAGCAGAGCTTGTACTATGGGTACTAGACAATGGATATAATACTAATAAACTTTTTTTTTGTATATAAATCTCTTTAATAGTTGTCGTAAAAATGGAAAGATAGCAATATTTTGAAGTGTTCATGAGTCAAGTTGTTGTGTCAGACTTAAAAAGGTTTCCCCAGTTATTAGTAATGTATGAGCCATGTGCTTGCTACTGATTATATTAGCTTATCTTAATACTAAGCACTATGACTGAGTATGTAAATGTTAATCCAAACATAACATTACATTAGTAACACTATTATTGTATTCTATTTGTATTATGTATGTATAAGGGCAATGGGACTCCCATCGAAGACCGAAGTGAAATAAAACTGCTTTGAGCTGTGTTGTGTTGCTGTGTCCAGTTGGGCAGCTACAATTTGAGTGGAATTACTCCCACTATGCCCTACCTCTCTTGATGCAAAGTATTCGCATTGATCACATTGAATGGTATTATATTGTGGAATTTACTGGAAAAAACATACCATCACACCTGTATTCCCTGAACTGTACTAATGTATACCTACCCACATTTTACTGGTATGTTTAGGTCACCTTTAATAGGGGGTGAGCCTATTGCCATTAATTATAGGAGAATAAACCATAATTATAATGTTAAATACCTAGATTACATACCTTTGTATTTATCGTGAAATAACAGAGATTAATAAACACTTTAATTGATATAATGATGGTATTATAAGGTTAATTTTCTAACATTATAACATAGGTCATATTTTTAAAATACTTTCTAACATTGCTGTATATTTGTTGCAGCTCACAAATGTGGGCATCAATCCAGCCTCCATATCCTTCAACACGCTCACCATGGAGTCGGACAAGTTCATCTGTGTCCGCGAGAAAGTGGGGGAGACCGCCGAGGTGGTGATCATCGACATGGCAGACCCCACGAATCCCATCCGCCGCCCCATCAGCGCCGACTCTGCCATCATGAACCCCGCCAGCAAAGTCATCGCCCTTAAAGGGAAGGCTGGGGTTGAAGGTATGCCAGTTTTAGTTTATTGATCATTTTTCATATTTCATGACTTAAAATATTGATTACTGATTTCTGATTGGTCAAACACATACCGTGAAATATGAAATAAGCTCGTTAACTGAGAGAGAAGCATCAAAATATTCCTACTGATGCTTCTACCCGCGACTTCGTCCGCGTAGAAAAGTTACTTTTAATTATCGTTGTAATTTGGCAAATTAACTCTAGATTGTTGTAAAGTATAGCCTATATGATATTTTGATGTATAAATAATACTACTGTAAATTTTCATCAAAATCCGTTCAGTAGTTTTAGCGTGAAAGAGTAATATACAAACATCCATCCATCCATCCTCACAAACTTTCTCATTTCTATTATTAGTTGGATATTATTGGAACGAAGTTCCTTATCGCGCGTTGTGAAAGGGGGCTAGACGGAAAAAAATCTTACGAAAAGTTGTCACGACACTTTTTGCTTGTCAACAATATTTGAATTTCGAATTATTGAGTGAATGACAATATTTGAATTTCGCGCGTTGTGAATTGTTGAGTGTATACAGGTTTTTTTTATTTTTTATTATTAAATTTTAATGAAAGGAACTTCGTTCCATCCGGGTGTCCCTTGACACCTCTCAAGTTTTAGGATGTAGGATTGAAATAAAACTTCTATGTACAGATTTTATCGTGTTTATTGACTAATTAAAATATTATTACGTCACTTTTCTGATTAAAATCTACACAGGTACAGTTGTGTCGTTAATAGACGGGGTCGCAAACCACTATCACTTTTGGGTGAAAACTTACGTATAATTACGGCTTCGGATTTTTTTAATTTATGGATATAGAATGATTTTATTGAGAATTACAGCATTATGAAGAAATAACAACATTATGAAGCATTGTTTCGTATCAGTAAAACTGCTCATAATAATGTATGTAATTCAAAGAATTATATGGGAAATTCCTAACTTTTACCTAAAAAAGTGTGAAATTCAATGTCAACAAGTCATTGTTTTTAGTTATATATATTTTTAGTTATAGATAATGCCGTAAACAGTAAACAGTAATATAAAGAATGACAACTAATTTAAATGTAATCGGTTTATACATAAAACAATGCAATTAAGAGAACCGCCCCTCTCCGACGGCTATCTCTACAAAAATGTTTTGACGCCTACCCGTGAACGTCATTGACGCGGCGTTCGCCCGATTACGAGAAAGATCGTTGCTTATGAATATTTAATGCGCCATTTGAATTGCCTTGATAACTCGGGAAAGGAGAAAAAATGAGAGATCTGAAATTATTTGATGATTTGCAATCGATACTGGTTAAGATATAAACATATCGTTTGATGTTAGGTCGACTTGGTTAATCTTTAGGTTAGGACCACACTATTAGGAGCCTCATCTAATCATCATCATCAACCCATATACTGTCCCACTGCTGGGCACGGGTCTCCTCACATATTGAGAGGGATTAGGCTTTAGTCCACCACGCTGGCCTAGTGCGGGTTGGCAGACTTCACAAACCATCACCAAATCTCTAAGGTATGCAGGTTTCCTCACGATGTTTTCCTTCACCGTTTAAGCGAGTGATAATTAATTATTAATACGCACATGAATTCGAAAAGTCAGAGGTGTGTGCCTTGGGTTCGAACTCGACTTGGCAGTCCAATGGTCATACCACTAGGCTATCACTGCTTTTTGCTCATCTAATGCTATGAGCCAATCTGGGTGCTTAACGAGTGATCCTAATCTCGAATCCTTATGAATATTTAATGCTCCATTTGAATTTTCTCGTTAAGCACTGCAACATTTGAATTTTCTCGTTAAGCACTGCAACATTTGAATTTTCTCGTTAAGCACTGCAACATCTGAATTTTCTCTATTATTTTGACGTTTTCAATCGATGGGACATGAATTAACCTTTAGGCTAGGGCCACATTACTAGGACCCTCATCTAATGCGAAGAGCCAATCTGGGTGCTTAACGAGTTATCCTAATCTCGAGCCATCGTAACAAGTCACTAGCGTAGCATCAGGAATATTAAACTTGCCATAGAAAGACAGGTCTAACAAATTGTATTATGGTAAAAATAGGCCAGTGACTAATAAAATAATAGTTTTAAATTATAGAAATTGTTGGACGCTTATACAAAGTTAAGTCGTCAGTGTTTATGTGAAGTGTTAAAAGGAACTCCTTAGGAGGTTAAGCTGCAAAGTTTTTCTGTGGATGTGTGACCGTTCTTAATACATCGAAACCCTCCCATGCCTCGGAGAGAACCTAAAGCCGTCGGTTCCGGTTGCCATACGAACCTCAATGATAATTGTTAATGGTAGTCAGACGCCGACAAATTCTACCGGTATGTCCTAGGGATATCAGTATTGTCCAGAAATTGTGTTGGGTGTTGAGGTTGTACGAAAGTTGTGTGTTTATGATTTATGATGATATCCGACTGAATTAAAGTCCGAGGCATGCTATAATGTATAATGGAATTTGAAGACTGCTATTACTCTTCGTCTAGATTAAGCTATTAATAGTTACTATTATAAGTATAGTTTATTATTGTCGCTTTCAACTGTACGTCGTTTTCTTGTCAAAACAAAGAGGAATTTGGGTCCCTATTTTTGGAAATGTTTGCACAAAGAATTAACGTTTAAATTCGATTTATCCACTCATTGGATCGTAAGATAACATCAGTGTTGGTGTTAAAATTAAAAAAATCTGATTACATCATTTGATGAGCAGAAGACTCTATGAAGAGATGACGACACAGAAAAACCTTTTTATTTTCTCTTTTATGAGACCAAATAATTCATATTACGACTGCTACGCTAGAGGTCTTAGATTCGATTCTCAGATTGAGCAGTGGTATTGGGGTTTTCTATAAAATTCTCAGTAGCAGCTTTGTGGTTGGATTTGTGCCCGGTTAATGGCAATATAATAACAGCGAATTGTGGATATATATTGATACGCCTCTGCGAAACTCTTCGACGAATACAGGCGTGATGGTATAATTCAAATTAAAAAGTCGAACTTACATAACAGCATTTGAATGGAATCTATTTCGGCTGTACACAAAAATCCATTGTTTTTATCAGTATTGTTGGACCAACAATAAACAGCGCTGATGCTGGATGTGTTTATTCAACATAGATAAAACATCTCTTGTCGATTTCGAATAATATGATAAGAATGTTAAACGATGACTTTCTAACACTTCGAATAAAATTGTGTTTAATCAACTGAAACTGATGTTATTTAATGAATTAAGTGTATTTTCTCACAACCAGATTACAAATTGTCAGGTATCCATCGACGTTCTTTGATGTCTTCGTAGGGCAGTGCTCGTGAAATTAATTAGATATTGTAATTAATTAGTGTCGCTATCTCAGAACACCGTTGTACGAACGGCCTTTCGGACAATACGAAGTCATATCCTATTAAAAATTGAAAAGACCGCTATAATACAATGTAAATCAATTTTACATAACATTAAAAACATACCATCACGCCTGTATTCCTCGAAGTGTTAGGCAAAGGTGTACCAATGTATACTCATAGTTGGCCGGTATGTTAGGTCCCATGTAATAGGGAGCGAGCCTATTGCCGTTTAAATCCAACCTACAAGCTGCTACAGAGAATTTAATAGAAAAACGCAATAACACTGCTGGGAAACCCAGGACCCCTCTAGCGAGTAGTTGCAGTAGACTAGCGAGGCATGAAATCAGATCAAGTTTAGACGAGGTTTTTCTGACGCTGTCAGCTCTCTAAAATATATATTTGGGTTATGTAAAAAGTGCGCATAAGTTGGATCCATTAAGCATTGATGCTCCAGACTTTAGATGCCAATAACCTTGGGCACTGTGCCATACCTTTATGCTTACCAAAATCTCGCATTTTAATCCTTATCATGGCCTACTTTCATATAACTTGGGCAAGACTTGGTTTTATTGATAACCAGTACTGACATTGTGAAGTCGTTTATTATAGGCATTTTATACATGACTAGCAGTTTTCTGCGGTTTCACCCGCATCCTTCAGGGCTTTTTGAGATAAAAGGTAGCCTATGTCTTTCTCCAAGGTCTAACCTATCTCTGTACCAAATTTCATCAAAGTTGGTTCAGCGGTTTAGACGTGATAGCGTAACAGACTAGTTACTTTCGGCATTTATAATATCAGTATTACACTGCTGTAACGCTATGCCGTTGTCAGTATTTTTTAGAATATGTTATTATATCATTTGACATTCTAGCATTTAATAAAAAATATCTGACATAAACGGATGTCAAGTGTACGTCTAAATTCGTTCCATTTTTAGAATTTTAATGAAGTGGACCATTTCACGCAGATATTAAAATGACAGCACTGTTTTCATTATTGATTGCATCACGCATAGAGCCGTCCACGCGGTCGGTTCTCGGTTCTGGCAATGACTCATGTATGTGTACGGCTTTTATATTCTTGGCACAAAACGTTATGGCGAACGGAAATGGCATTAACAAAATATGTATAATTTTTATAGTAAAGAGTCGATGCACTTTTGAGGACTTATTATGAGATCAATGAAGTGTTCCCGATTTTTACGGTCCCGTGTTTCGTCTTAATAACAGCTATGTTACATTAAGGTCATAGGAATGGTTTATAAGCTATCTGTCTAGCACAGCATACCAATATTTTTTTGTACTTTCCATAAAAATTTGATGTCAAATCTTAAGAAACCTTCCTGATTACTTATCTATAAACAACGTTCCTTTTAGGCTCATCCATTCAAGAAAAACGTTATTCGCCAGTCTTACGTCAACTACGCGTCATGTTCAAAACAAAGGGACTGATGGACCATTCAATTTTAAACCAATTTTCATGAAACTTGGCACAGATATCACTTGAAGCTTACAGGACAAAGTTCCGTGCACGTTCTTAAAAAGTAATATAAATTTTCGTAGTGTTGCCAGTGATGTATACTGGAACTAGTTACTTCGCAATAAGGTTCAGAGTTCAAAGGTCGTACAAGTGGAGGCAGTTCGCTGGCACATTGCTATCTCACTGTCATCGCTTCACTGCCTGCCTCGGTTAAAACTGCTACGGTTCACTCCGAAGCTTGTGCATCGACTCGAATTGTATCGTTCTAGTGCCGTTGTTAAACGAAATGAACGTTGTTGAACGTAACTTCAAAAGCAGATTGTTTAAAGGATTAAACAATCTGCTTTTGAAGTTCCGTTTAAACTCATTCCCTGTAGAAGGTAGAAAGGAAGGAAGAAATTCCAATAGAGATGAAAAGCTATGAGATTTTAATCTTCATTGTTGACGAGCGTTGACGTGCTATACTGCCCTGAAGTCTCCACATAGGGGGCTAAATACAATTCGTACACATTCATATTATGTACAGTCACAGCATTACAGCACACTTAAATTTCTCCAAATGATTTTAAACCTTAAAATGTTCATGGTTAAGTTCAAAGTCGAGTATAAAAATTTGCAATAAAAAAAATGCCATACGTAGCCCCACTAGGGTTTTCTCCCTAATACACATAATAAACATAATTATTATTCTTTGTTCTGTACGGGAATCGACCCCGCGACCAGTGTCGCAGAAGGCATAGCAAAGTTGCCATGAGATCTTCAGTAATATTAAAAGCTTGTTAGCCTTTCTCGAAGAGTTGAAAGCCATTATTCCCACCTGCACGCTAAAATACACGCTTTGTTGTGAAGTTGCGAAAGCCAGCCGCTTATACCATATACCACCCACAAAGGCATTTAAATATTTCTAGAGATAGACGGGTCTCATTAATACGTAATCTATTAATTTTTTCCTAAGACTTCCCAGAAAACTGATGGAGACCTACTATTAGGGAGTTGAATGAAATTTGTTACACATATAGTAAGTACACAGAACAAACATATTGAGTACTTCCAATCACAGAATCAAAATCGGTAATTTCCTAAAAATCCCGGGAATTTAAATTCGGAAATTATCGGGCTGTTATCTAAGCTTAGTTACTCAATAGATGACCTAGTTAGGTAATGTATACCTAACTTGGTCAAGTTAGAAACATAATATAATAAGTGACATGTGGAATACTGATTATCGAAATGACCGATTGTCCTGTTAATCCCGTGAAACCAACCTGCAAAAAATTGTGTTACTAAGTCTACGCGTACGAAGTCGCGGGTAGAAGCTAGTATACTTGTTTAGTGGATTATAGTCCCGCCCCTCCGTGACAGAATTCTTCGAGTCTCAAATTAATGAGCCAAACAATTGAAGGGCTTTTACGTAACAGTCATTCGAATAGATATATTTGTGTGACGTCAACAGCCTTGACCTATGTTCGAAGTTTGATTGGTTTCTTAAATATTGACCAAACAATTGAGTACCGCCTTTCAGTGAGGAAGCATTTAAAAGTGTAAGTATTGAATTTGGTTTCTATTGAGTTGTCGAACGCTTTCAAAGTCACGTGCAAAATATAAGACGTGTCCAAAACAATAGAAGGCCAGCTTTTTATTTTTTGTTTGGTTCTGTAAAAGATATACTGGCCAGTCACTGAAATATAACCCTATATGACGTCATTCCTTCTGTTTGAATATCAGAATAGTGCATTAGATTTAGATTGTAAGGCTGTGTGCGCATTAGCAAGACACCATTAAACCTCCCTTTGACTTATGGTTGTGACCTCATTTCTAATGCGGCGTGCATTAACTTTTTGTATGTGTCGTCGTCGCCTTACCAGTGTAGCTGCGACCCTAATCTATCGGGTATAGACACCAGTGGACTGCTTTCTCCTATATGACGTTTATAATATGCCCTTGAAGTCCTAAAACTCATTCGTCGATACGAGATATTTATATGTATACGGAATACTTGCGAATCACTAACAGCCAAGTTAGACGTAAAGTTTCTATATTTATATTGAATGTGATATAAAATAGGGATAAATTAAATTATTATAATTATAGTGTGCTATATAGGTTAATTAAATACATTATGAATTTACTAGCTGTAGTCTTCGGGTTCACGCGCTTCCCAAGGATTTTTTGACACAAAATGTAGCTTATTCTTTGAGATCCTCTCCTTGCCAAATTTTATCGAAATCTGCTCATCTGTTTAGGCGTGAGAAGGTAACAAATAGAGTAACTATCGCATTTATAATATTAGAATGGATAACCCGACATCATTATTATAATTCAAGCTAAAATGATTAGCTAAAATAAGGTAAATCCAATGTTGCAATTTTCTTTCTTCCCATTCTTAAAACTGACACACTTTCCTTTGTTATCCTAAAATTAGACATTATGAATGCTCCTGTATAAAACAATGAAATCGGGCCGTAAACAAATATTCTTATACGTCGATAACAATACAGCACGCGTTAATAAATATATTCTCACGACCTTTGTCAATCAATGGGGTCGCTGACCTTTTGATAGCTTAATGTGTTTGTTTAGTGTACCAGTTAGAATCAATTTTGGGTAAATATGCACATTTAGACCAAATTTTAAGCAGTACCTTTGTTATTTAGAAAAGGAAAAATACGACCGCGGGCAGGATTCGAACCTGCGTCTTCTGGTTCGGTACACCAGACGCTATGACCACTAAGCCACCGCGATACCTACCCGTCATGTCGAATTTTTCCTTCACATACTGAATTTACGTCTTTATGGTGACGTCAGTAACACCTATTGATTTTATTTATTGGTAGGTATCGCGGTGGCTTAGTGGTCATAGCGTCTGGTGTACCGAACCAGAAGACGCAGGTTCGAATCCTGCCCGCGGTCGTATTTTTCCTTTTCTAAATAACTTTAAAATCTTAGCATGGAAAATGCCAAAAATATACAAAAAGACAGTACCTTTGTACTAAATAGTATTAACCTGGCTCCTTTCTTGTTTCTAAGTGTGTACATCCATTAGTATAATAAAATGATTAAATAACACTACATAATATCGACATTTTTTTTTATTAATTTCCGCCACAAAGCGTTACAACAACTCATTGTCTTTGGATTACGTAAAACATACGGAACTAGCGTGCACAATTTACTGGCTCAGACCCCGTAACACGATATTATCTAGAGCGTTTAATGTCAAACTGCAACCATCGTGTCACTATGTAGATAAATTAAGAAGATCAACGCAAAGCTTTTTTTAAAAATCTTTTTATTCTACTAAGTTGGTAAACAATCATACGGCCCACCTGATGGTAAGCGGTTACCGTAGCCTATAGACACTTGCAACACCAGGAGTATCACTTGCGCGTTGCCGACCCTGTATTGAATGTCGTACTGGTATCGACTAAAAACCATGTGCCTACACTTGCCCTTCGTTTCGATTCGTGACATTAACCAAGACCATGATAGCAGCTGTTTCTTCCCTGACGTTGAATAAATTCGTTCCACTAACGTATATTTACCCCGAAATGCGTCATATAAATCGCCTACGATTTTTAAGTTAACGAGTGTCTAATTATTTATTTCTGACATATACGCGAATATTTTAGGTTCATTGAAATAAAACTACTTTTTACGGATTTTATCGCGTTAAATTGATATTTCTAATACCGACATTTCGGACCCTTTACAGCGTCCATGGTCTACCCGTGACCACCTAGTTTTATTTCAGTGTGTCTAATTACTTGGATAATGCTTTTTTCGCGTATGTGAACATAACATTTTACTAAGTGGTCCTTCTCCGCTTGCCTGTTCTTTGATCCTCTGGCGCACAGTGGAGAAAGGATCGCGAGATAATATCGTAACGCGTAGCTTGGTAGGGGCGGCCACGTCCATGACTCATGCAGTGACCGAATCAATGTGTTTAACGAGCAGTATATGTGACTGATAAAATAATCCAAGACACGCACCTCTGACTTTTCGAAATCATGTGCGTATTAATAATTAATTATCACCCGCTTAAAACGGTGAAAACATCATGAGGAAACCTGCATGCCCAAGGTATCGAGAAAAATCTCTAAAGATTTTTCTCGACGGTTTGTGAAGTCTGCCAACACACACTAGGCTAGCGTGGTGGACTATAGCCTAATTCCTCTCAATATGAGACCCGTGCCCAGCAGTGGGACAGTATATGGGTTAATGATGAATACTTTATACAAAAATATAAAAACAAAGGCGGACTTAATACCTAAGGCATTTTCGATCGATGTAAAGATAGAAATTGGTAGGTGCTCAACCACATTGTTTTTATTAATTATTTTTATTAGTCTTTCCTGTCCCACGGCAGGGCATAGGTCTCCCTCCGTTTCTTCCACATTTCTATGTCTTGTGCTAAAGTGGGTCAATAAAAAAAAAAAGAATAAATATGCGTCTGAATAAACTGATCGCGACATATGCCTGTATATTGAAATTGCCTCCATAAATTACATAAATGTCTCTCAATAATTCTTTTATACAAACATGAAAAAATTCGATGTAGGTTGATAAATTCGTTGAGAGATCTAAAGAGAGCTAAAAGTACCGAGCACCGTTTTAAAGGTTTTCCTCGAACGTGGTACACCCACGCTCCACCGACGCAAGCTGACATTCGACACTTATCCACTACATCATCGTAGGTAGATATACGGTGCAGAACGCTGGCGGACAATCGCTTTTCGATCTTATTTTCCAAACAATACGAGTGAAAATTGATCAATAGCTTACAGTGCCGATTGTATACAGGAATATTTACTACTCGGGAAATTCGAAATACAATTTCGTAAGCTTCCATTTTGCCGTTTGCGCGAATACTGACGTTGGTGTTATTTGGCACAGTGACATTTTAGCAATGAGTTAAGTATCGTCAGCTTATAGAATAATTCCTTCTAAAGGACACTCAAGTTTCTTACGGCCTTTGATGCTGAATTTTCCTATATACTGCTAACCCCAAATTAAAACCCACAAATAGGACCAATAATCGGTTGATCTATGTTTATATTTAATCCGCCTAGAGCCGAAACTATTCGCCTAGATTAAGTGAATACGCTGTTCAGTATTGACCTGCGCTACCTGAAACTATCTTGTTCGGGACTAAAGTAGGTCAACACTGCAATACTACCACTAGCCTGATGCTAATGTTGTTCCGCTAAGGAAATGCGAGATCGGGAATCTTAGGAAGTCAGAATAAAGGTTACCTAATCGAGGATGCTTTGTGCTGATTAAATTTCAATGGTAAGTAACGTTAAAGGGATAATTTTAAGAGGGAAATTGGATTTTAACTTGTTGTTTGGCAATAGTAGACTTATAGTGACTGTTCCAAATGGAAGTCGGTAGGAATAGAGTTATTTTTATAGAGCCTTCGCGATAGATCTTATAAACATACGCGTAGGACTTGTAAACATACGAGTAGGGCTTATAAACGTATCAGTAGGGCTTATAAACATATCAGTAGGGCTTATAAACATACGCGTAGGGCTTATAAACATAACACTTTCGTAAAAATACGCGTGGTCAAGGTAGTTTTAGATGAAACGTTTCTCATCAATAGACAGTTTGATATATCGTGTGATGGTTGGGTGTCCACACTAAACAAACATTATAGTATCAATCAAAACTTGACATGTAGTTTAGGATGTTGCAATTACGAGGGTAATATTATTAAGTACTTGTGACCGAAACACTCGAGATGTTTTCAGTTCAAACCATAATTAGGTTGGATTAAAAAACACAAATAGTCTTAACTTGCAATCAGATATACTAAAGAGTCGGTGAAATCAGTCCGTGCGATAATACCATTAGGCCTAGTGAACTTATGTTTTGAGAACAGGCCCAGCTGTTCGATAGTAATCGCTGATTTCATTATACTGAATGAAAATTATTAATTGCGTTTCAATTTAAAATGCTCCCAAGAGAATCACTACACCCACTCATTCTCATCATTTCATACTCAATTCTTTAAGAACTACCGAAAGATTTAAACTATAGAAGAGCCTTTGTAATGCCAGCAGCTCAAAAGACCCTGCAGATCTTCAACATCGAAATGAAATCGAAGATGAAAGCGCACACAATGACTGAAGACATTGTATTCTGGAAATGGATCTCGTTAAACACTCTCGCGCTGGTCACCAAGATGTCAGTGTACCACTGGTCCATGGAGGGAGACTCGACGCCCGTCAAGATGTTTGACAGACATTCTTCGCTCGCTGACTGTCAAATCATCAACTATAGGACGGACCCCAAACAACAGTGGCTTCTGCTTGTTGGTAAGTTTAATATTATCATTAATTAAATTCATAATTTTGTCTGTGTCATTTTGAATAGATAGGATAGGGCAAAAAGTCCAGAACAAGAGCACAGTGGTGAAGCGAAAGTGGTGTTCCAGAATCGTAACATGTGGAAATCTATAGTGTATAATGTGTAGATATGTATGTAAATGTATAATGTACATGTATATAGTATATTTGCCTCCGTTACTGGGCGTTTTCGATTTGGTCACTAGGCAAATTCAACATCACAGACAGCTCTCGGTTGCTTAGTTGGCTAAAGCTTCCGTTGTACAACTCGAAGGACACAAGTCAGGATCAAATACTGCCTTAGATCGAACTTTTCTTTCCCAAGATTAATATCTTTAGACGTTTCTACTGCATAATTATGTATAAAGGATAGGTTAAATTTACTTTCGTACCTCCATTTGTTAACCATATTTCTTCTTCAGGCATCTCAGCGCAGCAGAACCGCGTAGTAGGCGCGATGCAGCTCTACTCCGTAGAGCGCAAGTGCTCACAGCCCATCGAAGGTCACGCAGCGTCCTTCGCGACCTTCAAGGCGGAGGGCAACGCGGAGCCGTCCACCCTCTTCTGTTTCGCTGTCAGAACCGCTCAAGGAGGAAAACTGCATATTATTGGTGAGTTAAGTATTATTTCTTGGGATGTTATATTCGTTCTGTCTCTAGAGGAGCTAACATGCGCCCCGCGACATAATTATATCGTTGCAATATCTCGTCTCCAGACATTGTCTCGACAAGAGATATGTGACGAAAAAAATTTCTCGTGAGTCATGTTACACTGCAGATTAGATGAAGTCCAACCACGCTGCTTATTATTTATACAAACATGTTAAACAGTGATGTCAAGTTATGATGTAATCTTAATATAATGGAGCATTTCTTTGTGAAATTTGATGTATAAATGAATAATATAAAAAGTTGGTCGTCCAGCGGCGCCAGTCGATGATATTGCAAAAATGACAGTCTTGGATGCGAGTGGCACTGGACCCAGATGTATACCCGGTTGTAGGATAATGAGGGATGGATGACGATCAATAAATAAATGAGGTTTGCTTGAACTGAGGGTCTACTCCCTATCTCCGTCAACGAAGTTACGAGCCGTTCGAAAGTTCTCCGAAACTTCGGAGTCCGATAAAACAAATGTCAAATTCAATTTTTCGAACGGGTAAAAACACATCGAGAGTAGGGACAACTGTCAAATTGTGTTGTCATTCATTCTTAGTTCAGGCCCCGAACGAATCATCCGTCCGTAGGTGATACGGAGTAGGAAACGCCTGTAGCGAAGGTCGAAACTACGGACTTCGTGCTTAGGGAGTAGACCCCCTGGAAACTGTTATCACAATATATTTATACCTAAACTAGCTGACCCCGCAAACGTTGTTTTGCCATAAAAAAAAAATTTTTTTAGGGATATGAAAAATAGATGTTGGCCTATTCTCAGACCTCCCCGATAAGCACAAAAAATTTCATCAAAATCGGTCAAGCCGTTTCGGAGGAGTATGGCAACGAAAACTGTGACACGAGAATTTTATATATTAGATTAATTCAATTCAATATATCATTTATTCCCTCTTCACAAGGTGGTCTTAGTTAAAAAAAAGTCTAAATGTTGTTTTAACTAGCTTTCACCTCTGTGGGAGACTGATACCTGCAGTAGGTGTTAGAAGAAACCTGTGTCGCGGGTCACCAGGGCAAAAAATAAAAATATAGAACAAGTCACATTCTGTTTTGTACTGATAACGGTTCTTTTGTGTTTCGAGTCAAAACTTCAAAATGGAACAGTTAATTTTACGAAAAGAATGGTACACCTAGATATTATTTGCGGTTATTAACCTTATGATTGAAGCCAATGTCTCTCTATCGTCATCAACGGCTAAAGCCGGCGCTGCATATAATCTATACACACAAATAAAATTGAATTGTCTGTTTGTAATTCCAAATTAAATACCTACATATGAGGGTATATACAGTGAACAAACAAATAAAAATTATTAAAATCTGAAACGGCTGGACCAATTTTAACGAGACACTGCCAGAAGTCAGACTAGCAGATGTTATAAGGACTAACTTAGACTACTTTTATTTTAGAAAAAAAAAATGGACTTCCGGGATCACATATCACCCCAGCGAAGCCAGAACGGGCCGCTAGTAGTACAATAATCTTGCATTTTCCACAGAGGTGGGCCAAACCCCAGCCGGGAACCAACCGTTCCTCAAGAAAGCTGTCGACGTGTTCTTCCCAGCGGAAGCGCAGAACGACTTCCCCGTGGCCATGCAAGTGTCGCCGAAGTATGACGTCATCTACCTGATCACCAAATACGGCTACATACACATGTATGATATCGAGACTGGAACCTGTATTTATATGAATCGCATTTCGTCTGACACGATCTTCGTGACGGCACCTCATGAAGCTACTGGCGGTATTATTGGTGAGTTGATATTTGTTTTTTTTATAAAGTCCCATGCGACACAGTTTGATCCCTAGTGCAGGTGTCGTTTTAAAGAAAATCCACAAAAAAACTCGTATCTGTCCCCCTTACCATACCGCCCCACTACTCGCCACATCGTTGTAGTGTCCGTTGTCTCTAAAGAAGTCAGCAAGCGATCGAATGCGCGATTAAAGTTACCTCGTGTGACATTCGCGCATGTATAAACGTCATCTCGCTTACTTAGGTAGTTGTAACTTGTAGAAGGCTGTAGGCATCGGTATCGCAATAGGAAACAATCATTACTTTATTCTCCTTTCAATGTAACAGTACTTTGACATTTCAAGTTAGTTTTCTTAGATGTTTCTTGTTTTCTTAGATGTTTTCTTTTCACACTCGAGTCGCGCTTATGCCCTTTTTTGTTTTTAAATTGCTTATTTAGTTTTTTTTTACCACTAAGGTGCAAATAAGCGTACAGCCCACCTGATGGTAAGCGGTTACCGTAGCCTATAGACGCTTGTAACACCAAGGGTATCACTTGCGCGTTGAAAGAGGAATAGTTGGGTTGGCAGTATAAGGGTCAAAGCCCCCCCACTGCCAACACAATGTTTCCTCGCAGAGCACTGGCAACTGCTCATCATATGGACTACAACTCAGCTCAAAGCAGTGTTATTTCACTTCGATTTTCTGCAAGGCGGAGGTACTTCCCCATTCGAGCAGCTCATATTTGAGTGGAATTACTCCCACTATGCCCTATCTCTCTTAAATCTATTTAATTTTTATCTTTTGCGAGATGGTAACAATACCATGTACAGACCGTTCACAGTTATTTTACCTTTGACATTTAACTTAACTTCCAGATATGTTATATAAAGTTAAGGTATTTCTTGCTGTCAAGTGTGTTAATCACTTCCTCAAGCTCCATTGATTAATATTTTGAACAGGGAAGTCGTGAATACCATGTATCTACATAGAGCTCAAGCTAGCCAACCTTACAACTAGAGGTAAAATAACTGAACGGTCTGTACTAATAAACTCGGACACAAAATCCGGAGTTTAAATCGAGGTTAAATGGTAATAGGTTATCAAATTATCATGAAGTGTCCCAAAGACGCGCCGGCCATCGTCTGGCGTCTAGGATCATATCAAAACACGGAGAAATAAGATCTTAATGATAAATAATATTTATTTATATGGAAATGTGTGATCGATGATTCATTACGGTGTATATTTTCCAGTCATTATCAATGGTATTAATAACAATTTATCATCACTTGATTAAACTGTGACGGAAACCAGCATGTTTGAGATTTTCTCGATGCCGTATGAAGTACAGTAGGCCAAACTGGTAGGCTAGACTCTCCTCAAATGTACATAGACATACACACACTCACACCCTTTTCCCATGGGGGTAAGCAGAAACTAAAGAAAGCCACATGCTACAATTCTTGCATACTTCTTTCGCTTCGTCCACATTCATACATCTTGTCATACACACACTCCGGTTGTGAGTACTACGCATTTGACCTTTTTGAAGAACCCTAAGGTTGGCGTAAATTTTTCTAGGGCGTCCCCTCCCCTCCCGGCGGTTTCACTGACATTCGCCATATAAATCCCTTTTGTTAGTGAATATAGTATTAGTGTGTATTTTAATGTACTATCTTGTTTCACAATGCTTATTATTATTAATTTTTTTTATTAATTTTATGCGTTTTTTCTTACAACAATCATAAATAACGGGTGCAGTTTTCAGATGAAATGCGATCTGTTTTCTTAGTTGAAAATCATAGTATGTGTGTTTCTTTCTATATTAACAATATCTTTTCTCTTTTAGGCGTCAACCGCAAAGGTCAGGTTCTGTCTGTGACAGTGGAAGAGGACTCGATAGTTCCGTACATCAACACTGTGCTGCAGAATCCTGAACTGGCGCTTCGTTTGGCCGTGCGCAATAATCTTGCTGGCGCAGAAGAGCTGTTCGTCAGGAAGTTCAATATGCTCTTCACTAACGGACAGTACGGAGAGGCGGCAAAGGTAAACAATTAAAATTCAAAATGTATTTTATTTCAAATAAACTTTTACAAGTGTTTATTTCTATACTCCATTTACTATTGCATTAGACAAATAACGTTGAAATACGGACAGTTATTATGTTATACTAAATAAATTATTGAATTTTTTATTATATAATTATTTGTAAATGGTAAATAGATTAGTATGTAGTATTGTATTCGTGAAATAACGTAGCTTATTAATAACTATTATCGAAATAACGCTGGCGTTATAACCGTTATTTGTCTAACGTTATAATGAATGAAGTATAAGTATGTACAGTTAGCAACGAGTCGCTGAACATAACAAAATTTTGAAAACTTCACAACTTCAAAACTTGTCCAGATTTCTATGAAGGTAACCTGAATATTGAATGGTCATCTATGCAATTATTTCGCATAACCTTCACAGGTCAGTAACTTCACACTTATTAAAAATCATATTGAAAATTGCAACATGTTCAGCGACTTTCATTGCTGACTGTACTCTAGTTGCCTGTCATGGTTGTGGCGTATTTCGCGGATCCCATGGCCATGACTATAGGGCAGGTGAAGGCAAGTGCGGTTTTTAGTCGGTACGACATACCATGCCACCTCTCCGGGTGGCGGAGGACCCATGAGGATTTTCCGTACTATAAAAAAAAGGTACTCTAGTTGCATAGTTCCAAAAAGTTGATCCCACGCATAAGCATCCAACAAGAAACATCACGGACGCTCTTTCCAAAAGAGGTGTTACAATATTGCTATTACAGGATGAACATTTAAGGTCTAATGTCGAAGTCAAGGGTTGAAATTATTATAAGAAGAATGTATGTTGTGCAATGACCTCCTTACTTTTCAACTGACTGCAGTGGCGGCGTAGCATGGGTTTTCCTGGCGGTTTTCTATTGAGCTCCTGAATAAAACAGTAAAAATAAAACAAACAACACATTCGTTTTCTTGGCATTTATTTATTATTATTTTTATTTATTTAATGCTTTATGCACAACAAATTGTACAGAGGCGGACTTAATGCTAAAAGCATTCGCTACCAGTCGACCATAGGGTGATACAGAGACAAAGCGTGGCAGATGCATTAATCAGTGATGCTGAAAAAACGTTGATCCATATTAAATGCTACCTATAATATATTATCTACTATATACTATAATACATACATAAAGTATTCATTTATATAAAATAAAAATACATATACATATAAACAGTAATAAATACATACCTAACAAATTCATGAATTTAAATAAATATTTATATATTATAATAAATACTACAAAATATCAGCGATGAGATCAATTTCTTTCGAAAGTACTCACGAACTTTCATTTTAAACGAATAACGACTAGTTGCCATCCTGATTTCCACAGGGAGCGCATTCCACAGAAGTATAGACTGTACGAAGACTTATTCAAACCTTAGATAAAGTCATTTATAATCTGTTATTTTTTATTAAGCCGGTTAATTTACACGTCAAGTAACAAAATTACAGACAAAATGCCTTTTAAGTATTACACTGCAGACCATATTTTCTAATTTAATTAGACAAAGTGCTTGCCAGTGGTTCTTCGCGGGTGCTGACTGTCACCTCGTGGAGTTTGGCACTCGGGATGGACCGTCCCCACCTTTACACTGCCACTGACTGTCTGTTATGATCATGGTGAATGTCACAAATACCTTGGCGGTGACTGAAAGCAAATGCGGTTTTAAGGTTTTAATTTGAGTCCGAAATATCCAGCCGCTTTCTCAGCTGGCAGACGATCCATGAGAATTTTCGCTCATATATGTAAACTTTAGAGTAGTGGTGAGTCGTCGACGATTTTCCCGTCGATGCAACGAGACTGTTTACCGTTGACGATAAACTGGTTGAAAAAACAGTCTAATTTTCGACTAGTTTACATCGTGGACTAGATGTATTCGACGTTCACTAACAATGACAACTGACTGCACGAACGAACGCGTTAACGCAAGTTCGGGTGCCGTTCATGGTCGACGAGTTCACCAGTCGACGTCGTCAACCTGCATGCATGAACCTTCGACTAGTTTATCCGTTCACGGCGATAAACAGTCTAAAAACAGTTCGTTCATTCAACGCTCACCACTACTTTAGAGTGAATAAAATAAATACAAACATACCATCACTCTAGTATAGCTATTTCGAAACAACAATAACTTCGGTAAAGAAAAATGCCATAAAACCTTGAAAGAGTATAACGACTCCATTTATTTACGTTTTTTTTTTTATTTTAGTATTGATCATTCTTCAAAATACTTATAATATTCTAATGATAGGTACTCTTATACATTTTTCATATTAGAATCTTAATTTATTTTTGACATTACTTTTTGTCTGTGCGATTTTTTCGATGACGTGAAGTCTGCCAACTCGACTATACCAGTAAGGTGGTCTACAACCTCACCCCTCTCATTCTTAAAGGACTTGAATGTGGCTAGCAGTGCTTAATGATCTAATGATTCCCCATTAATTGTCCTGTAACGGTATGAAGCGACCACGTTTAAGCTTAAAACCTTTTGCCTATTTTCTGAAAGTTACACAAACTATAATGAGATTATTTCTTGTAAAATTCGCACAAATAATACACCATCGATCCAATTTTTATAAATTATACCCTATCGTCTACCTTCCTATATCCTCTTTGTATTGGTGATAACCATATGTTAATCCGTTCCTGAAATTAACCCTCACACACACCAACCAAAAACAGCGCGGCGGAGACTTTAATTTACAATATGTATGTAGTAGAGAGATTTGTTATACAAGAGCCGAAGACCGGGCTCAGTGGCGTTCACTATGTCCGTACCTACGTCCTGCAATGGACAATATGGGCTGAACATTGATGATGATTTGGTCCGACCGGTATCAGTCACGGCGACCGCTTTATGAACTCTGCTGTCGTTGGTGACCCCGCATGTGGCTTATGTAGCCAATTTTCTTACTAAAAGTTCTAGTGCAATGCAATGGTGAGCTCACATGCCCGTGAGCTCACCATTGACGATATTGTATGAAAATGCCGCAGGTGGTCGGGCTTTTAATTCATCGCGCTTGGCGTCAAGCTCAGAGCGCCGCTGTATTTCAAAATCACGGACTTTAGTTTGCACCAGAGTCCGCCACTCGGGTCTCCACGTCACGTCTCAACGTTTGGCAGCCTGCTGAGCAGCAGGCTGCCAAACGTTGTGAGACGGTTCAATGTTGCAGCTTCTCATGCCGTTTGAGCACGTCTTTGAACCTAAGGAGTTGTCCGCCATGCTTTCGCTTGCCTTCTTTAAGCTCAGAGTAGAAGATGCGCTTCGCTACTCTCTGTTCTGACATCCTGGACACGTGACCTCACCGCCAAAGTTGACGCCGCATAATACAGGCCTCAATGCCACCTACATTGGCTCTGCGCAGCACCGCAGTGTTCCGCACACGATCTGAACATTAATGTAGTTGTGGAGATACTGGGATCACGTCGGGGTCACCAGTGTGGAAACACTGGCATCACGTCGGGGTCACCAGTGTGGAGAGGCGAGGTGTGTTGCCCCTCCGACGAAAAGGGAGGATCCTCCAACCAGGCGGGTGTTGTGCCTGGCGGGCCACGGCCCGACGGTTGATGTCGGGCGGTTGTATATATGCAACTTTTCGTTGCGAATGTTGCTTGCGCGATTCAGGCCTTCGTAGTTCTATGTAGCGCGGTAGATGTCGCTACATAGTGATTACCACAGATCACCTTCTCACACTCCATAAAACCTCATTTCCTTCATCAGGTGGCAGCGATGGCGCCCCGCGGCATCCTCCGCACGCCGCAGACCATCCAGCGCTTCCAGCAGGTGCCCACTCAGCCGGGACAAACGTCACCATTGCTGCAGTACTTCGGCATACTGTTAGACCAGGCGCAGCTCAACAAGTTTGAGTCGCTGGAGCTCTGCCGGCCAGTGTTACTTCAAGGTATGTAAGAGATCATTTTAAATAGATAACATTTTCTTGCTCTGTCTCGTGAAAACGTTGTCCTTGTTAACTGGACAACTAGACAACGACAACGTGGCTGACTGTAAATAACATTGTACAAAATATAATTATCCAATTTGAATGCATATTCTAACTTATTATAAAACTAGCTGATGCCCACGGATCCATCATCTCAGACTTTTTGAGCCATAAGCTAGCCTATGTTCTCGCTCAGGATATAATATAATTTACTTGTCAAATTATTGAATTCTGTTCTGGGATTTAGGCGTTATAGCACGCCTAAACGCTTTCGCCTTTATATTATTAGAATGACTACTTCATATAACTTCTTTAGTTTTAACATTACTTGTTAGTTATGAAGAATACAATATGAAGTTTATGACATATTGGCACTAATATTTAGAACCATTTTAATTTACAATAAAATTGGCCAATATTGTCTGTTAATATTCTGATTTCTGACATTTATGCGACTACTACGGATTCGTAAAAAGTAGTTTTATTTCAATATTAATATTCTGCTTAAAGTCCCTACTAATATTATCAATGCGAAACTAACTTTTTGTCTGTCTATTACGCTTACATGCCTAAACCGCTGAACTGATTTTGATTAAATTTGAAACATTTTGACATTGAAACTTGTATGCAAGAATCGTAGCAAGTGGCGTTCTTTAGTTTCTGCTTACCCCTATGGGAAAAAGGCGTGAGTGTATTTATGTAAGTATGGTCTCAAGAAATCCTATGTGATGCGATTATGATACGAAAAATTAGCATTGTATAAGCTGTTGTTTGGCACCCTAAAAACATTTGAAAACTATCCTTTCTCCTCCAACAGGTCGTAAGCAACTGTTAGAAAAATGGCTGAAGGAAGAGAAACTGGAGTGTTCAGAAGAGCTGGGAGACTTGGTAAAGCAGGTGGACCCTACGCTCGCGCTGTCCGTGTACCTGCGCGCCAACGTGGCCAGCAAGGTCATACAGTGCTTTGCTGAAACCGGACAGTTCCAGAAGATTGTCCTGTACGCTAAGAAGGTGAGTCATCATCGTCATCCCATTTACTGTGTCACTGCTGGGCACGGATCTCCTCTTAGAATGAGAAGGGTTAGACTATAGTCTACCACGCTAGCCTAATGCGGGGAAGCAGATTTCACACGCCATCGAAAAAGTCTCTCAGGCATGCAGGTTTCCTCACGAGGTTTTTCTTCACCTTTTAAGCGAGTGATAATTAATTAATTAACATGTACATGATTTCGAAAAGACAAGAGGTGTGCCGTAGATTCAAACTCGAGACCTTTGACTTGGCAGTCCAATGGCCATATCACTTTTTTTCTTTACTGTCTTGACATAGATTGCGTTATAAATAATTAAATTAAACTTTGTCAAAGCACAGATGTCGTTAACTGCCTGTAGACTAACTCTTTTACAACTGTACTGTTAAACATCTCCGACGGCTTCGTTGTTAGGTGGGCTATACCCCCGACTACATCTATCTCCTCCGCTCCGTGATGAGGACCAACCCTGAGCAAGGCGCCGGTTTCGCGGGCATGCTGGTGGCAGAGGAGCCGCCACTGGCCGACATCAACCAGATCGTGGACGTGTTTATGGAGCAGAACATGGTACAGCAGTGCACCGCCTTCCTGCTCGACGCGCTCAAGAACAACCGCCCTGAGGAAGGCCCTCTGCAGACCAGGTAACGATTAAAACCTTTGTGCTTATAGAGAAGATGTGAACCTCTTTCTTGTAATTCTTTGCAAATATGTGTAAATGTAACAAATTCTTATTTTATTATATTTGGGAGAAGGGTGGTGGCATTTGTGCGTAGTTTTATGTTACATAGGCCTACCACGTTGGGCCCAATGATCTTGCAAACGTTTGCGTGTGACCCTGCCTGAGTCACGAATGTTGGCGCTAAGGTTTTTTTTTCTCTTCATGGCTTTGAACACGTTTCCTCCCAGAGATCTGGCAACTTTGGTTACCGTTGGGAACACAACACAGTCGGGCAGCTCCAATATTTTTTTTTTATAAAAAGGTTTAGCATTTGACCACAATCTCACCTGATTGTAAGTGACGATGCGGTGTAAGATGTAGCATACTTACCTAGAAGATACCTATTTACTCGTGACGTGAAGACCTCCAAATTGTACACGTCAGGAAATACAGACTCAGACAGCTGATTCCAATTTGAGTGGAATTACTTCCATTGTACCCATCCTACCTTTCTCAAAATGTTTGTTTAAAACTCACAAAATGTTGGTATTTTATGTGAATGTATTTTATGTATTGTATGTTGTGCGTAGGTTGTTGGAGATGAACCTGATGTCTGCTCCGCAAGTGGCGGACGCGATCCTGGGCAACGCGATGTTCACACACTACGACCGCGCGCACGTGGCGCAGCTCTGCGAGAAGGCGGGGTTGCTGCAACGTGCGCTCGAACACTACACAGACCTCTACGACATCAAGCGCGCCGTCGTACGTTATACATACATACATACATACATACATACATACATACATACATTAGCTTTTATACATATAGCCTACAAAAGATATACATTTTAGAGAGAAAAAATCTTGATCTCAGGCTCGGTTTAAACCTGCATCCCCCCGGTTAAGTACACTTTAGCCAACTAAGCTACTGAGATAAATTTGACATCACAGGCAGTGGTATCGGTTCTCTTAAATTTATATCTTTAAAAATGAATCCCAATGAAATAATAAAAAAATTAAGGGGACATTGTACTCATCATTTTACTATAGATTCAATTTTGAAATCGCTAAAAAAATGTGTTGGTCCAGAAAATATATTAAGCTACTACTTTCTAATGTAATTGATCACAACGCGTTGTAAACTGCTTTTTCGCTCAATGAGTGTTTTCGATCTGTGAGCGTAACACATATTAAAAAAAAGCTGATTTGAGGCTAATGTTATTCCAGGTCCACACTCACCTTCTGCCAGCCGACTGGCTCGTTACTTACTTCGGAAGCCTCTCCGTCGAAGACTCACTGGAATGCCTCAAGGCGATGTTACAAGCAAACATCCGCCAAAACCTGCAGATCTGTGTGCAAATCGCCACCAAGTACCATGAACAGCTCACCACTAAGTCACTCATTGAGTTGTTCGAGAGCTTCAAGACTTACGAGGGCCTGTTTTACTTCTTGGGATCTATCGTCAACTTCAGCCAGGATCCGGAAGTACACTTCAAGTATATTCAGGTGAGTTCAAATTATTCGTGTTTTTTTTTATCTTATTTTTTAATGCAATCTTAAATGAAGAAAGAAGTATATATTATTTAATGCTTTATTTAAAGAACAGGTTCTCAAACTTATGTCGTCCACCTTTATTTACCGTATGCTTAAAATTCTGCTAAAGTATGTCGAAATAAATAGAATTCTGTATTTCAGGTTATGAAGAAATTCTTTATGATAATTCTTTATGTATTTAATAACATTACAATCTTATTATTAAGAGAAAAGTATCGAAATCGCAAAATAACCGACTGCCTTTCTTTACCCAAGATAAAAGTATAATAAATCTTCAGTACAAGATCTTTGAATCATCGGACTTTGAAAGGAAAGTAAACTAATCATTGTATTTTTTTTCTAGGCTGCCTGCAAGACTGGCCAAATCAAGGAGGTGGAGCGTATCTGCCGAGAGTCGAACTGCTACAACGCGGAGCGCGTGAAGAACTTCCTGAAGGAGGCCAAGCTGCCCGACCAGCTGCCGCTCATCATCGTTTGCGACCGGTTCGACTTCGTGCACGACCTCGTGCTGTACTTGTATAGGAACAGCCTGCAGAAGTACATCGAGATCTATGTGCAGAAGGTGGGTTTATTAACAGTGCCCGCTTTATGGGGAAGGTGGAGCGTTTGAAAGATGTTTTCATTACACTACCGGCACGCTATGATGGCCGTTTTGACGTTTATCCACTCATGAAGTTTCGTATTAATTAGTAATTACATTTGAAGGAGCAAATTGCTGTTCTTTATTGTCAATAGTGATCTAACGATACTACTACAAAAATATATACAATATGTATATGTATTGTGTTTTTTTTATTTCGTCCATTAACGTAACGGCCATCGTAGCGTGCCGCAAGTATAGTTATTGTTGCCCCACTGCTGGTGAACCCCTCTTCCAGGTCCTACAAGATACTGTCTTCATGCGACGCTTCGAACCAGACATGTAATTGAGGACTAAAAACTTGAATGTCTAATTCGACTTGACTTAGGCCCTAAAATTTAAAATCTTATCGGGAAATAAATAAAATATGTATTTGGATTATTTGTTAGTTCACACATCCAATTACGATGAAACTTCGGATTGAGATTACGAGGCAACAAAAATAAAATTAAGTAGAAGAAAAGCCATTAATTTCGATGTATAGCTAGTGGAATTATAAATTCTTCCAAAACTAAAAAGTTTAAAGTACCTAACATGCTTATTTCGTCTGTTTACCAGGTTAACCCATCCCGTCTGCCGGTGGTAGTAGGGGGCTTATTAGATGTGGACTGTACAGAAGATATCATTAAGAACCTCATCTTAGTCGTGCGCGGGCAGTTCTCTACCGACGAGCTGGTCGCTGAGGTCGAGAAGAGAAACAGGTCGGTAATAAATTCATAGAGGTTGTATATTATTGATTGCCAGATTTAAAAAAAGACAGTAACTTGTAAAACAATTTCATGACTTTGCAGTCCAATAGTCATATTAGTAAGCTATCGGCTATTAAAACAAATGTATTGCTCCTTTATTTACCTTGTCTATGTGATTTTATTGTATTGTATTATTTTATAAAATGTAAATTCAAATACAAATTGTAAAATGTAAATTGTTCATGAATAAATGACTGACAATATTTACATAATACTTGATGATGAAATGTGAAAAATCTAGTTTTGAAAATATATTTTTCCTCTAATAGATTGAAGCTGCTCCTACCATGGCTGGAGACCCGCGTACACGAAGGCAGCACGGAGCCCGCCACACACAACGCTCTCGCCAAAATATACATTGACTCCAACAACAACCCCGAGAGGTTCCTCAAGGAAAACCAATGGTAAGTTATTAAGAGGACATTATAGTGCGTATGACATCCAAACAACTGAATGTCTGAAAGAAATCAGCTGAAAGAAGATTACCAAGCTGTGTCAATGTCTGAATGAAGGACAACCAAAAAAGTTGTCTCAAATACCATATTCTTCCGCATATATACGTAATTTTTTGTATTTTTAAAGTTAGTTCCGATAATTACTATCTTTTTGTATTGATTTCTGACATTTACGCGAATATTATACATTGAAAGAAAACTATTTTTTACGGATTTTATCGCGTTATTTTGATATTATTAATCCCGACATTTCGGACCCTTTACAGCGTTCATGGTCACGCGATAAAATCCGTAAAAAGTACTTTTATTTCAATGTCTTTTTGTATTTATTGGCATTTTCCATACTAAGATTTTGAAGTTATTTATCTGAGGCCAAGTTCGTCATGGCGGGTGGGACTCGCGGTGGCTTAGTGGTCATGGCGTCTGGTGTACCTAACCAGAAGACGGACGTTCGAAACCTGCCCTCGGTCGAATTTTTCCTTCGCTAAATAACTTATTTCCGCTATTCAGTTTTGCTTACTTTATGAGTATTCTCTATTGTCAAAAAATATGGAACTGAATAGGCGTCCAAATCTCAAATAGAAAATTCTGACGTCGACTAGTGACTGGCACTAGCGAAACGATTAGTGTTTTTCGCCATTATTAACGTGGTTATTGTCTGTGGTGACGTACGTACGGTAGGTACGACTCCCGCGTGGTGGGTCGGTACTGTGAGAAGCGCGACCCGCACCTGGCGTGCGTGGCGTACGAGCGGGGCCAGTGCGACCGGGAACTGATCGCCGTCTGCAACGACAACTCGCTGTTCAAGACGCAGGCGCGATACCTCGTGCGCCGCCGGGACTCCGACCTGTGGCTGCAGGTGCTCGCTGAAGAGAACCCCTACAAGAGGCAGCTCATCGACCAGGTAACATACCACTAAACCTTTATTCAGCTTCTTTCAGCCACAACAAAATTTTCATGTCATAATAAAAAGTGTAGCTAGCTATCATCATCATTATCCTAACCCATTTACTGTCCCACTAGGTACTGGTCTCCTTTCAGAATGAAAGAGGTTATGCTAAAGTGCACCACGCTAGCCTAATGTGGGTTGTCAAATTTCACATGCCGATGAGAAAATCTCTCAGGTATTCAAGTGTCTCACGATGTCTTCCTTCACCATTTTAGCAAGAGTGATATATGCTTAGCTATTTACATACATATCCATACATTATATTGATTGGGAAAAGTCAGAAGTGTGTTCCTTGTATTCGAACTCAAAACCTTCAATTGAGCAGTCCAATTGTGATATCAAATGAGTGCTTCATCTAAATTTATATTACACTACACCTAGTTCTCAAATAAAAAAAATATATAGTTCAATAGTTCAATCAATCTTCAGATTGACATCTTCGCCCAACAAAATGGAAAGTTAAAAACTTATAACTTATGCTCCAATGCGCATTGCAGGTGGTCCAGACTGCGCTGTCAGAGACACAAGACCCTGAGGACATCTCGGTGACAGTGAAAGCATTCATGACGGCCGACCTGCCCAATGAACTGATCGAGCTGCTGGAGAAGATCGTACTGGACAACTCCGTGTTCTCCGACCACAGGAACCTGCAGAACTTGCTTATACTTACAGGTAAGAGGTTTTGTCAAGAGGTCATGGTCACATCTCAGGTTCAAGTAAGTTAAACATTGCCATTCAATCTTATATCTTAATATTTTAGCAATAAAGGCGGACCGCAGTCGCGTGATGGAGTACATCAATCGCCTGGACAACTACGACGCTCCCGATATTGCCAATATTGCTATCAATAACGAACTATATGAAGAAGCCTTCGCGATCTTTAAGAAGTTTGACGTCAACACCTCCGCCATCCAGGTAAGCGTTATCTTATTACGCTCATCCTGAACAAAAAAAGTTGTCCCAATATGAATCCAATTAAATTTTTAAGAGTAAAACCATGCTATTAATGGGGCTAGATAATGCTTGTTAAATAGACATTTAGGATGGCGGTAAAAATGTTTATCAAGACTTGTTTGATTCTAGATAAAATTACTGTAAAACTAGCTGTTGATCGCTGCTTCACCTGTTTCAAGCTGTTTCACCTTTATTCTAAGGGGCTTTTTGAGAAAAATGGTATGCCTATGTCCTCGGAGGTCTGATCTATCCCTGTATCAAATTTCAACATCAAAATCGGTTCTGCGGGTTAGGCGTGAAAGTGCAACACTGAGTTACTTTCGTATTGATACTATTATTAGGGATATTATTATTAACCTTTTGACCGCCACGGACGTGTATAGACGTCAAATGAAAACTTGCTCATGACGCCAACGACGGCATGGCACGTCAAAAATACCATACCATCACGCCTGTATTCCCCGAAGGGTTAGGCAGAGGTGTCATGTACACCCACTTTCGCCAGTATGTTTAGGTCCCATGTAATAGGTGGCGAGCCTATTGCCATTAACCGGGCACAAATCCAGACTCCGAGCTGCTACTGAGAATTTCAAAGAAAAACCCAATAACATTTTGCTCGACCTGGGGATCGAACCCAGGACCTCTAGCGTAGCAGTCGCGAGTCAAAAATATCACTTAATTATTAGTTTAAAATACATACCTATAGGTACAAAAATTTGTTGTTTTTTTTACCTATTATTAGATACTAGAATTTATCGCTTGGCATAGAGAACACGGATTTTCGTTATTGACGTGGCGGTCAAAACATTAATGCGAAAGTGAACTTAACGTATTAATAGGGTACGATAATCATTCTTAAACTAAAAAGTCATTTATCAGGGGGAAATGGTCACATTTCTTGTGTTTTACTAATTACAAATATTTTATACAAATTCTTCCAAGTCCCATGAAACAAAAAAAAATATTATGACACCTATTCTATTTCCAGGTGTTGATCGAGCAAGTGAAAGACCTGGAACGCGCGTACGAGTTCGCCGAGCGCTGCAACGAGCCGGGCGTGTGGTCGCAGCTGGCGAAGGCGCAGCTGCAGCAGGGACTCGTCAAGGAAGCCATCGACTCCTACATCAAGGCTGACGACCCCTCCGCATACATGGATGTTGTCGCCACCGCCACCAACCGCGAGTCTTGGGAGGACCTTGTGCGGTACCTACAGGTTTGTATTACGTTTTTAAAAAAAGAATATAAAGAAAGACAATTTTATTTCATTTTTCATGTGTATTTGGCGAATACCAATGATTTAACGCAATAAAGATAAATACATACAATAGTCTACCTAACTAATGGGATCTTAAAGCAGGTGTCTTTCTACCTGCGGACGATTGCTACAGCGCTCCCGTAGTCCCGGCACTAAAGTGGTGACGCGAAACGCCAAGGTTGGTTTTAGTCGGTAGATCGCTCTTTTCAGAGCGGAGTCCGACACACCCACCGCATTTCCAATCCCGTCAACAAAAAAATTAAAAGGTGTCTACTACGGCGGCTTGACCAAATGAGTTTTCAATCATACCTAATATTCAGAAATGTTCTGCGACATTCTTGTCTACAATACATACTAAAGTTCTCTGTTACATAGTCTGTCTACAATTCCAATTTTGCACTACTGGCGTACTCATAGTCCTGACTTTAAACTGCAAACAGTAAAAATCTATCACTTCTCATTAAAATCTTTTAGAGCAGTGTACATAATTGATAAATTTTTTTTGCATGTAATATTTTCTTTATAAAGGAACATTACCCATAACACAACTATAATGTTAACTTGCTTCCTCCACAGATGGCCCGTAAGAAGGCTCGCGAGTCCTACATAGAATCGGAACTAATCTACGCGTACGCCCGCACCGGTCGCTTGGCTGACTTAGAAGAATTCATCTCCGGGCCCAACCACGCCGACATACAGAAGATTGGAGACCGCTGCTTCGACGACAAGATGTACAACGCAGCTAAACTCCTCTACAATAACGTTAGCAACTTCGCTCGCCTGGCTATTACGCTTGTACACCTCAAGGAATTCCAGGGTAAGTTGTTGAGTTGATAATGTTTTGATTGTTTTAAGACCAATTGTGGGACAAGCGGCAAAGGGCGTGAAAATAATAATGGACGCCATTCGAAGATGAAATGAAGAAAAAACTGTGTAAATCGAAGCATCTGTATAATGTGTAATAATTGATTTTATGATCCTAAGCTCGTGATTCACCACGAGATCGTAACGTTTGTACGAGCAGGAAGTTATAACAGAATGCTCTCAATGCGATCGATTTCGGAGGGAATTGGATAGGGGAGATAATTATGCCCATTATGCCCAAGTTCTAAGGCCTAACTTAGTATTACATCGAAAATTAGGCCTTACAAGTACAGCAAAGTGTTACTTACGCTGTAGGAGTATCACCGACGATATGCTATATAATGATCCACTTCATCCAGATCTAGGGAACCCACTTCAACTCGAAAATTGTTCTAAAGTAGATGCCAATTAATCATATGGAACATTGTGCCATTAGGGAAAGGCAGGGCAGTTTTTTAAATTGTAATAACGCTCGATTATTCGACACTAACCAAGTCTATGATCGGTTTTGTGTTGACCAGGTGCTGTGGACAGCGCGCGCAAGGCCAACTCGACGCGCACGTGGAAGGAAGTGTGCTTCGCGTGTGTGGACGCCGGAGAGTTCCGCCTCGCGCAGATGTGTGGACTGCACATCGTTGTACACGCCGACGAACTCGAGGACCTCATCAACTACTACCAGGTAACACTATCATTTTGGTATTGAATCTCGTTTTGGTATACCGTGATTAATGGATGCTAATGAAAATTATGCCAAGTACACACATTTAGCTATCATTTCCATTTTCTGACCTCTTATTGTACAGAAAGTCAGCACAATGCGAGGTTAGCTGATATTGGAAACGTATAGCTTCATCTTTAGCCATTACATCATAATTAATTTCAACCCATATACTGTCCCACTGCTGGGCATGAGTCTCCTCTTATATTGAGAGGGATTAGGCTATAGTCCACCATGTTGGCCTAGTGCGGCGGTTTGGAACAATCATAATTAATAGTATTATTTTGTATAAAAATAACTTGACTGCTGCATTCATCAATGTTTTTAACATATAACAATGGTTGAACAATCATTGTTATATATACAATATCAATATGCAAAAGAACACTACTACACACTAAATAAATGATACATAAAATATTATGTAAAAGAAATATTGATAGTGGAATTCACATGATTGATTAATTGTACAGTCCACTAATAAAAGTTTTTATCATTCTAGGACCGCGGTCACTTCGATGAGCTGATCAGTCTGCTGGAAGCGGCGCTGGGCCTGGAGCGAGCGCACATGGGCATGTTCACGGAGCTGGCCATCCTGTACTCCAAGTACAAGCCTGCCAAGATGCGGGAACACCTCGAACTCTTCTGGTCACGAGTCAATATTCCTAAGGTAACATGATCCTACTATAGATTCTCAAATCTGTACTTCTCTTTTCTTCATGGCATTTGAGTCCATAGCGATAATTATATATAATCACAAATATTTGAAAATGTGTTTTTTTTGGCTGGGTTTTTCATTATAAGTATGTATTTACAAAATAAGTATATAATTATATCCATTGTCTAGTACAGTCAACACCAAAAGTAGATGATCAAAACTTTTTACTTTTTTGGAGTCAAAACTAATCATGAATATATTATGGCAGTTGTACTAGTAGTAAATGTTTAGTATAATTTACAATCACATACTTTTGAATCACTTCGACGCCACACAGTTCTGACGCGAACTCCGTTCATTAGTATTGAATTTCTGGTTTTGATCATCTACTTTTGCTGTTGACTGACCCATAGTAGAAGCTCTGTTTGTACAGATAGTGCTGTATAAAAGTTACTATTTTTTTGTCCCAATAAGTACTTGTCAATTGTTCAAAGAAAACTAGAGAAATCATTAGTTTACAAAACTTTTTTAACTTCAGTTAATACAATACAGTGCAGTTGAGCAAAAAGCTGATATAATGATCAATGTTCTTATTATAATAATGACAGGTTTTGCGAGCGGCGGAACAAGCGCACTTATGGTCGGAGCTGGTGTTCCTGTACGATAAATACGAGGAGTACGACAATGCTGCGCTCACCATGATGCAGCACCCTACCGAAGCCTGGCGCGAGGGACACTTCAAGGACATCATTACTAAGGTAACTGCATCATTTACATAATTATTAGATGACCAGACAGACGTTTGTTAACCAAATTTCATATAATAATTCCAATGATTTTTTGTCTTATTCTATTATATATAATTATGGTAAGTAAACTTCTATTGACTAATGAAACAAAGTATAATTATATTATATTTACATTGTCTTCGGGGAATACAGGCGTCATTGTATGTCCACTCGCTTATAAAAACCCTTGCCCACAGGTGGCCAACATGGAGCTGTACTACAAAGCGATCCAGTTCTACCTGGACTACAAGCCGCTGCTACTGAACGACCTACTGCTGGTGCTGGCGCCGCGCATGGACCACACCCGCGCCGTCACCTTCTTCACGAAGGCCGGACACCTGCAGCTCGTCAAAGCATACCTGCGCTCCGTGCAGAGCTTGAACAACAAGGCCGTGAATGAAGCCCTCAACTCACTGCTTATTGATGAGGAGGATTATCAGGTTTGTTGGATGATTTCATCATCGTCATATCAGCCTTTTTAATGTCGCTGCGCATCTTCCGGTGAATCCCTTAGTCGCCTCTTGCGACACCTAGGGGCTGTGATGGGATGGTGTATTCTAGGCTACCGGTCTAGCTTGTTTTTATTACTGAAAGAATGACATTACATTTTTTTTAAGTTACAGTAGCCAAAATTAGGTGATTGTAAATGATGATGGTGGTCAGAAAGATGAAATATTAGTACCGTTTGTATTATTTAGGAGAATGAAGTACACGGGTTTTTTTTTTGTAGTCAAGTTTCTAATATTATTCTTTTAATTTATTTCAGGGCTTACGAACATCGATAGACGCGTTCGACAATTTCGACACGATTGCGCTCGCGCAGCAGCTCGAGAAACACGAACTTACCGAGTTCAGAAGAATCGCCGCCTACTTGTACAAAGGTTAATATTTGCCGCACTAGTATTTTATCTTGTATTTTGGGTAACATTCGCAAATTCTTACATACTCAAAAACTCAGACCTGGAACCTGTCATGTTTTGGTGAACTTTTGACTGTTCTTGACGAAAATCCTCTGTTATATCCAGGCAACAACAGATGGAAGCAGAGTGTGGAGCTGTGCAAAAAGGACGCTTTGTACGCGGACGCCATGGAATACGCGTCAGAGTCTCGATCCGCTGAGGTGGCCGAGGAACTCCTCAACTGGTTCCTCGAGAGAGATAACTATGAGTGCTTCTCTGCGTGCCTCTACCAGGTATGTAACACCAGCTCAGACTCCCGTATAAGATATTGGGCATAAAGTCTGTTATTGTGTCTAATAATGTCTGATTTAGTTGTGTCAAATTGTTTATTATTATAACATTATCACACGTCACCGTAAAGACGTAAATTCTGAATGTGAAGGCAAAATTCGTCATGGTGGGACTCGCGGTGGCTTAGTGGTCATAGTCTGGTGTCCCTAACTAGAAGACGCAGGTCCGAATCCGGCCCGCGGTCGATTTTTTCCTTCGCTAAATAACATTATCAAAATTTATACCGTTGTGGCGAGCCATATCGTTAGGTATAAATAATGAAATTCTTTTTGTGTGGCTCGAGATAACAATAAAATGTCTTCAAAAGATCAACTTATGTCCTAATTAAAATATTGCTCGTTCTCTAGTGTTACGATCTGCTGAAACCTGACGTAGTCATTGAGCTGGCGTGGAGACATAACATCATGGACTTCGCCATGCCCTTCCTTATTCAGGTAAATACTTAAAATAAATATATTGATATCCCATATGACCTAGAAAAACCTACCTTATTGGTGAGGTTCTTCATAAAAGTCAGGTGGGTAGTACTCGCAACCGGCGTGTTTGTATGACAAGATGTATGAATGTGGTCGAAGCAAAAGAAGTATGCAAGAATTGTAGCAAGTTCTTTAGTTTCTGTCTACCCCATGGGAAAAAGGCGAGATTGAATGTATGTATTCCATATGCATAATTTTGTAAAACTGCATAATTATGGGAAACATTTTACTTAGTTATGTTTTGATCATTGTTTAGACCGTCCGCGAGCTAACGACGAAAGTTGAGAAACTAGAAGAAGCGGACGCGAAGCGCAGTACTGAGAGCGCCGAGCACGAAGCTAAGCCCGCCATGATTATGGAGCCACAGCTCATGCTCACCGCCGGTATGTACAGACATAGTATACCTTCACACTACAAAATATAATGTGGACACATATGTTGCTATCATTATCAACCCATATACTGTCCCACTGCTGGGCACGGGTCTCCTCTCATATTGATAGGGATTAGTCTATATTCCGCCACGCTGGCCTAGTGCGGGTTTCCTCAGGATGATTTCCTTCACCGTTTAAGCAAGGGATAATTAATTAATAATACGCACATGAATTCGAAAAGTCAGAGCTGCGTGCCTTGGATTCGAACTTGAGACCTTCGACTTGGCAGTCCAATGGTCATACCATTAGGCATACGCTGCTATGAATATCAAGAAATAAATCATATGCCGATAGCTAGTCGGCCATATGTAATTGTTATTTGTATCTCCTTCAGGACCTTCGATGCCGTACCCCGGCGTGGCGGCGCAGGCGTCGCCGTACGCGTACGCGGCGCAGGCGCCGTCGCCCGCGCCCTACCACGGCTACGGCATGTAGGGCGCCTGCCGCCCTCTCGCCCGGGGGCTCCACCGACACTGAGCGGCTACCTACACACCTAACGCGCCCACACCGCACAATACTGACCTACGATCTGACTGAGCTTGGTTTAAGTAGCTTTGATGCAGTCGTAACCTCTAGAGTAATAAGCAAATATAATGATAATGATCCTGTTGAAAACGTGACTTGTTGTAACAATCTCAGTTTGAATTTGAAAGTGAATCGTTTGACGCGACGTTGACAATCGTCCAATGTCATACGAGTTGCTCTTGTAATGAATTTTAAAAACAAGATTTATTGGATGTAATAATCACTGTATTTGCTTAGTGCTTGTGCTGAGGAGTTATGGTCAATACTCGCGTGAGTGTAGGCGCAGGTGTGCTCGGCAAGCTCGTCCTATCGTGTGTAAGACATCGCATTCTCTATGCGCTCGCGACCGCCCCCTGCCGGCTTCGCGTAGGTCTTATGAACTAGCCTAAGTTTTCTACTCAAAGTGCGGGTTATTTTTCTATACGCTGAGGCCTAACGTTATAGTGTTTCCTTTGCGTCTCCTGTAAAAAAAAAGTATTATGTCAGACGGTCGAAAGTGCATAGAGTATAAATTCAAAGAAAGTTACGCGTAGTTTAGTCGTCGTCGGGCCAATACGTCAGATAAAATATTGTTAGCCTGTACAAATTATATATTAATATATTTGATTGCTAAATAGCTCTCATTACAACAAAGTGCTTTATTTTTTAATAGTGTGTGAGAGTTATATAGATATCATGGAAATTGTCGCTTGCGATCAATATTAACTTGTTTAGAGCGGTCACTTAAACATTAATGTTAACGCGATTAATAATCGAATATTAAATGTTCAACAATCATGTACCTATTGTGTAGGGTTGTAACGAGTTGCGGGCTTAATAATTTATTCTATACGCAAGTTTCTGTCATCCATTAGCTAGTTATTTATAAAGACATTTCTTCAATTTTCATCGTAGTTATCGAGAAACTGTGTCATCTATATAAGTTCTCGATGTTTTATCGCTATTTCTCGCTACAGCCCTACGTGTATCTAAATTGTAAAAATTTGGTGTATTTTGGAATAGTTGCTGTTGTCACCGACTTAGTAAAACGAGTAGGGTGTGTCATAAGGTGCTTACAAACGTCCAAACATCACTCTCTCTGCGAAAAAAGGAACGACTCTGAAGTACTAACTCCTAACTGGGCCAGCCATCCTAATTCTATTAGTTCACAACCCTTGCGAGGGTGGAAAAAGGTACATTATGAGTGTGAAATTGAGACGTCTATAGGTACTTATACCGCCACTAGGTGCATACGCCATGTAAAATACATTTATATGTACATAGTGCGAAAGCAGCACAGATAAAATTAAATTTATTAAAATTAATATTCGACAAATTACCTTTGAAATTAGCAATTAGTGTAAAATGTTTATCTTTATTTTTTTTATTATGTTGGTAATTAATAATTATGAGAATCACGTTTTTTTGTTTGCAAAAAAATTGTGTGGTGAATGTCTATGCATGTCGACTGAGCAGATTTTGTTTATCTAACCCAGTTTCACACTGCAATAATTCTATTGAAACAATTCTTATTCTACTGTTACAGGATATTTTAACATCAATATATGAAAATATTGTTATATGTATATAATGATTCTGATAATAATATGAGCCAATTGAAATTCACTGAAATATATAGAGACCAGATTGCGTGTTACTCTACGGTAAATATATTTTCTAGATATGTTTAGGTTTAGTTTAGGCAGAATTAGTGGTATGAAGTTATTTTGTGTAATGTTTGCGAACGTGTGAGTTTCGTGTACACGCGTGATGCTTCACTTTGCGTTGTTCGAACATGATTGATGCCTTCACTAGATAGTTAAGTCATGTAACTGACATAGGGCACCATCAACATTATTCATTTTTATTATTTGTAGAGAATATTCTTATGATAAAGGTGCCCAGTCGTACTAGAGCAGAGTTGTCGACTCTATATAAATTGTTACACCATTGTAACTTACGGTTGCGAGTTGCAAAAATATAATCATTGATGTTAAATGATTCATTCAAATCATTCCTATCATTAACAATCTATGATCGATTACGTATCGGTAATACCATTGTTATAGTTCGTTTTCACTTTCTTTCGTAAAAAATAAAATTTATTAACTTAAAATGCAGAAAGAAAGTTCATTGTTTATTATTAGCATTGTATTTATTCATGTATTATACTGTTTCCCTGAATTTTATTATTGTAAGATTATATTATATGAATAAATGAAACTGATTTTGATTACTATCTTCCTGCCCCTAGCCAAATATAAATATCTGAACAGAATAGATACTCGAAGTATATAAGGTCGTATTTTGTTATGAATGCCTTTGTAATTTTAAAATAATTAATTCAAATATTGCGCAGATTATTTTAAAATTATAAATATAAATATTTTGGGACATTTTTACACAACACCATCTAGTCCCAAACTAAGCAGAGCTTGTACTATGGGTATTAGACAATGGATATAATACTTACTTAAATATATTTTTTTTGTAAATATAATACTTATGAAACATCCAGACAAACACAAATACTCATGTTTTACCCACACAAATATTTGTATCGTGTGGGAATCGAACCCACGACCCCAGGATCAGCAGTCCGGTACTCGAACCACTAGACGTCGTCAATTCTACAGGTGAGACTCGGTGAGAGGGCAGATCTGAGTGAGCTCTTTTTAGGGTTCCGTACTCAAACAGTAAAAACGCGACCCTATTTCTATGACTGTCTGTCTGTCTGTCCGTTCGTCCGTCACGAGGCTGTATCATAGGAACCATGATAGCTAGACTGTTGAAAATGTTCACAAACGATGTTCTGTTACCCCTAAAATAACACATACTAAAAATAGAATTAAATAAATATTTAGGGAGGGTACATAATAAGTGCAATAAATCTCTAAAACCGAAAGTAGGGTGGTGCTACCTTAAAACAACGTCACTGTCAGCTTGACATTGACGAGTGATGATAATTAATTGCGTCAATGTCATTGTCAAACCGGCGACTGCATCACCGCGCGCACACTTGCTCATTTATGCTCAATTTCGTTCACACACACAACAGTAACACAACTACAGTTTATCGTGTTGTTAATGTTGTTATTGGTATTTTGAGAATGACCTATAAACGAAAGAAGTATCACCATGGTGACACTCATCTGAAGAAAAGGTGGAGAGTGAGAAACAGGAAGAAGGATCTTGATCAAATTGATGATGATATAAAAGAAGGTACGTTTTGTTTACGAATTGAAATTAATCACATGGCCTGTCAGATTTTGAGGTTATGTACACATATTGTCCACTGTAAAGCGTTTGTGTGGTCCTACTTATCGCAAATATTTACGTAATCTTAAGGTATTTCATTGCAAACCAAGTGTTTATTATTGAAATGTATCGTTGCAGAAAACGCTGACAAGTTATTGAATCAAAGTGTGGACTTGGATCTGCCTGGTGCAGCACAGCACTACTGTTTACATTGTGCTAGATACTTTATTGATGAGCAAGCACTCAAAGAGCATTTCAAGACAAAAGTCCACAAACGCAGATTGAAGGCACTCGAACTAGAGCCGTATACCGTAGAGGAGGCTGAACGCGCGGCAGGATACGGCAGTTTTAAACAGCCTAGTAAAAGAAAAATAGTCACACAAAACACTGAGAAAGCGGATGCAGATGGTGATGCAATTATAGAAGATATCAGTCCCAATAAAAAGAAGAAAGTTGACGAAAATGATACGTAAAAGTTTCACTACCTTATTCAATAAAGCTAGGGACTGTAAAATTACTCCCACAAGATATTCTGCTCTATTCATAAGTGGTGCAAAGGCCACAGATAATTTTATTTACATAACTCCACATATTGATTTCCCTGACAGAATACAGAAAAAAGATGTTTTATTAAATGAAATAAACAGAAGGAAAGCTGATATTGACTTGGCCAAGGTAGAAAATCTTTGGCGAGTGTATGAAGACCTAAACGCTCAAAAAGCTGAGTACACTAAAAAAAAGGAAGAGATATCTAGAGAATTGGGACAGCTTATAAACAAAGAACCAGACAGTGATGCAGTCAATAAATTAAAAATCCAGAGTGATCTCATTAAGGACAATATTAAAAAGTTAAAAGCTCCTCTATGGTCAGCTGAAGAAGCTGCTATGGTTGAAGTCTTGAAACTACCAAACAGTTTACATCCCCAAACACCAGATGGCAAAAATAAAATACTTTACACACACAATTCATGTCCTAAAAACAATATAGACCATCTCAAAATAGGTAGACATCTAAAGATCATTGATTTTATAAATAATGGAAGTTACTATCTAAAGGGTAATGCTGCTTTGTTTGAACTTGGAACAAAATTTTACTTCAGTAAGGTATTGAAAGATAATAAGTTTGTACAGTTCTCAAACCCAGATTTTGTGAAGAGTTTGATAGTAGAAGGAAGTGGTAAAGACCATACAAATCCAGATACTACATTTATATTGCATCATAATGAAGATTCTAAAGTAAATGTTGATAGTCGCTTACATCTTACTGGAGGAGGATCTCTGTGCGCTTTTCTTGCATATCATGCCAAGAATGTAGTTTATGCCAAGGTACTACCTTTGAAATACTTCGCAATGGGTAGACAGTATACCCCAGCACCAACCGATGTACATAACTTGTTCAATGTCAGCCAATCATCTGTAGTAGAATTCTTTGGAGCTACGAAATCTCAGAATGATTCAGATAATGTTCTGGAAGAACTGATAGCAATCTTGAAAAAGGCATATGAAAACCTCGGTTACCATTTTCGTTTGAGCATACTTTCTGCTGACAAGTTATCTTCGTGGGAATCTTTAAGGGTTTCCGTTGAGATGTATTCTTCCTCCCTACAGGATTATGTTGAAGTGGCTAACATATCTCTGAGTGGAGACTTTATAAGCAAAAGGTTAATGTTTACATATGTTGAAAATAAAGAACATAAATTTCCTCACCTTATTTCGGGCACACTGTTGAATGTGCCCAAATTTTTAGCTTGTGTATTGGAGCAGAATGCTAAGTTTACTGTGCCCGAATTTTTAAAACTTCAACATTTGATTTGAGACCATAAAAAAACTTAAAAAGATACTATAAATATCTTATAAATTATGTACAGTCAAAAATTATTGAAACCAGAGGAAGCTTGGCTAAAAAGTGAGTTTTATATTTTTTTTTCCCACTGCAAAGGCCTCTATTTATTAGTCCTATTACTTCTAGGTGGGTAAAATATTCATAGTCATTTGAACTTCAATCTAGAAAGTTTACATCGTAAATTTATGTCTTGTGAACTTCATAATTTAAAGCTTAAACTGAAACAGTCATAATTTTTGAGGTAGAATTTAATTTAAAAAGATGTGTATTCCATTTCCTGTTGAACAAAAAGAGACAGAAAGCATATAAATTAAGCCATCAAAAATCTATCAGTTTCATTGTTGAGCTATTTATTATAAACGAATTGTTTATATTATTATAGGAAAAAAAGTAAATAAAAAGAATAATTATACTCATACTGCCTTTTAATTTTTATTAATTTCAATATTTTATGTATTCAATTCCATGTCAAATTGATATTCAGTTTTGTTCCATTTAGGGCTCAGCGGGTCGATGGGCGCCTGCATTGTAAGCTCAATTACATTAATATGACCAGTCTTGGTCACTAGAACTATTGTGTGGGTTCTGAAACAAATACAATATCTTTTATTTAGAGGGAAAATGAAGACGATGGATCCCTTAGGACCAGACTTTCCGGAATTTGGTCCTTTTACCCATGAAGTTTTCCATCAGTTGCAGTTGCTATGATTGTCGTTCTGTACCTAGATAAATTTGGCTTTTTTTACAAGTGTCCAACTTTACGGAAAAAGATCCGTAAACCCTTACACATGCCCGAGTCCGGCTTTAGTGTTTCCAGATCTGGCTACTCTAGTTGCAGACTGAACACTGACAGAACTAGGATTACTGCATGCCTTGAAAATCATATTCTCTTTAGCGATATAATATTAATTTACCTCGTTCCGTAACGTCCTTGAGGTATGCACACAAATATGGAGCTTAGCTCTTTGTACATATTAGGTCGTCTAGTTTCCAACTGATGATCTGGTAAGTGCCTGCAAAATTAATACCGGTATATTTTTGAATATTGGGGAATATATTTCGGTATCCGACTATCATGAAGAAAGACCCAATGAAGCGGTAACAACATAACGGCTTATGCAGAGTACAACCAAGAATACGTAACCCAGAACACGGAAACGCGATTGGTTTTTTATAGGGAGATATAATGAAGCTATGTATGGAGTCATAATTATGTACCTACTCCATTTGACTGCGCTCATTTGAGCATCGTGGGTATGGTAGGTACGTATGGCCGACAATTTATTGTCCGAGTGGTGCATGTGGCATTTGTTTGCGCATCTAAGTTTTGTGAAACTGTACAACGTGCATGTGAAATTTGTACAAGTGACATTCGTGTCTGTGCATGTGACATGTGTTTGCAACCGGATGTACAGCCACCAGAGTTATAGTTTGGACTAGTTTGGAGCTATGTTTACAACAAAAAAATCAACTCCAAACAAACCTACTTTTCATTCCATTTCAGGAGTTCAATCAATTTATCAACAAGTTCTTGTTGCATGCACACTTTATTAAAGGTGCTACAGATTTCCTTTAGTTTATTTATGCCAGCCCCTACTTTTTTCAGCGGTGCTTCCGGCAGGCTGTTGCCGAAGCCGATGAAGGCATCCTTGTGTTCCGTCAATTGGTCGTTCGCGTTACTGTAGGAAGATATCGTAGGGCCACCGCTCCTGAAATATTAAATTTTTAGTTTGTTATTAAATACAGTACATGTTTTTAATTTTAAGCAATAGCGAAAATAGTTGTCTGGCCTAGGGTAAATTCTATTATTTACATTTATTGCGATGTTTTGACAGCTCTCAATTTGTCGTGAAAATTCACAGTATCTTAGGAATCACCGCGGTACAGCGCGGCACATCCTATGGCCTCGCACCCAATGGTGCGCATACTAGACTGTATAGACTGCTCTGCATGAAGTCAGTGATGTTAGCAAAATAGTTTAATAAAACGGGGCGTCAAAAATGTTGAAAATGTCTTCATATTTTTAACGCCCCACATTGTTTTATAACTTTAACAACAAAAATCTGTACCTGAATTCGGCGGACACAAAGACAAATTCATTGCAATCCTTTGTGTAATTCTTTATTTGTTGAATATATGTTTTAACGGGATGGTCACTCTTAACGAAATTGGCCACAATTTTACCCCTACCTACAAATATAAATACATATTTAATATAAAAATCACATATTTATGTCGTTAAATTACAATATGGAAGAAGATTAAACTGGTATAGTGCTTATAATGTTGGAGGACACAAACAGTATTACGGCACAAGGGTCAAAAACTCATCAGTGGTCGATATCTGGGTTGGTAATTATTTATACGATACAAAAAGTACATTATAGTTTTTGAGTTTTTGATTTTATGAAATGCTGAGCAAAGGCTAAAGCAATTTGTCATGTTTGATGCCGATTGGGGTAACTTCTTGGCAAGTCCAAGGTAGCTGTGGCAGTATAATCATGAGAAGTTCTGGTTGCGCAACTGTAAGCGATGGGGATTTGTTATCTACCTACTACCTACCCTTGGCATCCTCCTTCTTAGTTCCTGGTAAGTTCAGCAGTACCCCCATTTTTTTACGCAACGGAGATATGCCGAGCCATGTTCCACCATCATTGACTTCTAAATCGCGACCTTTGAATGTGAAACATTTATTAAAATTAAGGTTTATTACACTGCAAAAAACTTATTTATATGCCATTTTCATACCTTTTATGGATTTGGCAATATGAGGACGATGTTTTATAATGATTGTTGCACTCTGGACATATGTTGTAATGCTCGTTCAGAGGATGCGGGTCTATGGGTTATTATGGAAGAGGGGGGTATCGAGAATTGTGGCTGTAGACCACTTTTTAACAAATAAGGGAAATCTTTGGACAATATTTCTGATGACTGGCAGAGGAAGTACAAACGAGCTTAACATATTTAGTATGAAATGTAACACCATTTGGTTTGGTACACTAGAAAATGCATTTATTTTGTACCTAATTCCACTTTCGGTGGGTCAGTCAGTTAGGTCAGATGGTGTGATGTAGAAAAATTGATTTAAAAGCCTTTAATGTTGTATGTTATATGAATATGAAGGGAAGAGAGGCCAAAGAATGAAAGATGGATGTGTTGTGTTGATGAATTGTGTTAAAGCAGATAATATGATAAAACAGGATGTAGATGGCTGACAGGGATTAATGGAAAAAAGGGCATACTGCGTCGAACCCAAATAAATTGGGACAAGGGCAGAGGGATGATGATTTCCTCTATAGTAGGTGTCATGTACATGGACCAGACGAATTCTATGGCACTCAACATCTACAATTTGATTACATCATAAAATGCCATAACACCTCCGAAAACGGCAGGGTCTTCGGTCCATGGACCCATGTCCTGCGTGGGCCGGTCATAATACTCGTCTCTATTAGATATTAGTATCAAACTGTAGTCGCTTTGAGCATCATGGGTACCATTGTACAAAAACAGGATGCACATGTTTCGTATCTAAAAAAAAAAGAAAATAAATCGGATATCAGCTCGGCCAATGAAAACAGTTTGTTTTGCCGTTTCTTATCAGAGGTCTTCAGTCAGCGCCAGCTCTAGATGTTTTTTTTCAGGCGGGGCCAAAATATAGACTCCTCCCCCGCCTGCATATTTTTTTTATGGAAGACAATGGAAGTTGACCTATGCCGACGCGCCCATCGAAAAATAATGCATGTGCATAGAGTTATGGACTTCTGTCTCAGTGGTCAAAGTTGTGTTGATGATAAGTGATGAGGCGTGTATTCGTCTCCCAAGAAGTTCGAATTTGCTATACTTTGAATTTGCCGCCCGGGGCATGGCCCCGGCTCGTCCCCCTCTAGATGCGGCGCAGTCGTCAGCTAGGAAATTAAATTCCCGCGTTTACTTTTAAAAATGTCTTTATGAGATCTATTTACAGATATAAATTACATGATATTTATCATCATGATTTTCTCATACAGTACTGTAGGTACTGTGGCAAGAGATTATTTTGTTAATTATACTTTTATCAGCATGCCACAGCATGCGCATCGTGCTCTATAGGTAATATGTACAGCTTTGATAGATTTTCAATTTTAATACAACACAATAAGGTTCATTTTCAATTGGGCAAATTTGACAGTTTTGGATAACTTGACCTGCTGGCGTCTGTACATCGGTAAACCTCCCTCTGTCTGACCCTTCGGGCAATACAGGCGTGATGGTATGTTATGCTTATGCCTTATATTTTTCAGATAAAAAATAATTCAAAATCGAACGCTAGAAATATTCTGCTGTTGCAGATTGCAGACCATCAGTATTCAAACAAAAATAATTTATCTTATCACTTTTATGAGATAAAAGCATTGAGCCTGTAAAAAATACTGAACTTACAATTTTATTATAGGTGCAAGGTACAGAATATTTTTTAACGCCAAAATTTTGAAACCAAAGACTCGCGAGTGCAATAAATAGTTCCTCTTTATTTTTTATGGAAATAGTATTTATTTTTAAAGATTATTTCACAATAACAAAGTCGTACCTTGAACTCTTCAAATTTGAAATTTTAATATTTTCTTTCAGATTCAGAATCAGCTGATTGTTGACATTTGTAAATGTTGAATGAATGAAATGAATACTTCTTCATCTGCGTTCTTCTTATTTTCATGATTATTGATTGATATTTTGACATCTGACCATAGACACAAAACCAGTCTGCTGCTCAACTGTTAAGCTCCGTGTAGACAGGTCACTCTTGTATTAAAGAGGTCAGTGAGACAGGTATTTTAATACATTACTCGGATCCCATGGCCATGACTTTATGGCAAGTGAAAGCAAGCTTGTGCGGTTTTTAGTCAGTACGAGTGCAACATACCCTGCTACCTCCCCGGGTGGCGGAGAATCCATGAGGGTTTTCCGTTATATAAAAAAATACTATACGGTATTACATTACTGTTCTGCGCCGACTTAGCCAAAAAAAAAATATAACTAAATATTCCTGGACAATTTCACACAACTCCATTTAGTCCCAAACTAAGCCTCTAGCTTCATACTATGGGTACTAGACAATGGATATAATCTATTAATCTGTGTGTGTTGAAAAGTTACATTCAAAGATTATAGGAAAGTTACATTAATCATATTTCTATGAAACTGTAGTCTGTCGTAATAAAAAAAAAATGCTTCATCATCATCATCATCATATCAGCCACAGGAAGTCCACTGCTGAACAAAGGCCTACCCCACAGACTTCCACAAGGACCGGTTACAAGCCGTCTGCATCCAACGACTTCCAGCGACCTTTACCAGGTCGTCCGTCCATCTCGTTGGAGGCCGTCCCACATTGCGCTTTCCGGTGCGTGAAAAAAAAAAGCTTACCATAGAGAAATTATAGATTATTAAATTAATCTGTGGTCTTTAGTCTTTGTCTTTCTATATGTATTCTGTGCTTTGGGCAAATGGAAAATTGGAAAGGAAGGAATAAGTTTTGTGTCGTGTAAATGTTTATTTAACGTTAAAACTTAATTAAAACTAACAAATTTATCCCTACCAACCTAATGCGTATTGAAAATGGATTCGAATTTACCATTTTTTAGCCTCCCGGTAAGGTTTATTAGTTTCACAAAAAACAGCTGTTCATTAACAATATTTGAGTAAAAAATAGTATAAATAAGTAGTGTTGATATTTTATTTTAGTTTGTGGATTCAGAGGCTACGGACTTATTTGAGAAAATAAAACCAGAAGAGTGTGTTTACGATGACCTGCATTCAACCTTACCTTCTCACGGTCCGTTGCTGGGCCCAGATGACGTTCTTGCCCAGTTTTTGTCTGGGGACGAGCCGCTGGAAGAGCCCGACCTAAATGGACCGACTACACTTTTCTGTGAAATTTGTAAGAAGCAGTTTGATAATGCTAAGAAATATTATGGACATTTGAGGGTACATTCCAAGGATAATCTTTGGATTTGTGGTGAGTTTTCTTTTATGAAAAATTGGTACTTACACAAACAGATTTTTTATATTGCTTGTACTTTAATAAAAAATAACAAATCGTATTCTGTCATCAAATACTTGAGGTAATATAGTATAGGTTGGCAAGAAGGACTCTTTGTTATCTATCCTACATTTTATATTTTGCAAAGCTTCATATTATTATGTACATTTTTTGTTATAAGTATTTGATGTTTTCTTTCAATCTGCCTGCTTTGCATTTAGCATTAAGTGCATGAACTTTCTGACCTGTCTTGCATGGAATTAGCCCAGTGGCTAGTTCATATAATTATTCCAAGGTAAATTATATTAAGTCTTGGGGTTTTAATTTTAAGTACCCACATTGACTGAAAAGTAATAATTGTGTGTTACTTTAAAGCACAGGTTCTCAAACTTATTTCGTCCACTTGAAGCTTGATTACTCTTCCGAGTGCCCACTTTCCTGCTGGTAGGTTAGCGTTGTTGATAATTACGACATCATTAATTTTGATATTGTACTTTGGTTGTTTGAGTAGTTGTTTTAAGAGTAGGTACCACCACAGTCTAGATGGATTGGATGGATCTATTTGGATAATTACTAATTTTCTCTGATCCTTCCACTCTCTAAAAGCCTATAAGCGAATGGACATGCACTTGTAGGTTTTCGGAGGCTTTAAGAAAGACTGCATTAAAGAAACACATGTCACATAAAAAAGTTTCTACAGACAAATTGCCAAAGTAATTAAAAGTGATTCCAACTTCCATTGTTAGTATTTGGCCTTTTTTCACATTTATTTATTTACAAAGAATTATGTCTCACAAATAATTATTATATTCACATTTCCTTTAAAAATGTTTCAACGGCTAAGTACAGAGGCAGTGAAGATCAATGGGAGTTCTTGACATAAATATTGCTTTAGAAATAAAACTGCCCATGTACCCACCCAATATACGTAATATTACAAAGTGATTGTCAAAACACATGTTGTTAGCTGCAAGTATACCAAACTCTTTGGTTGATTGTACATGTGAGAAATAAAACCTTTTCAGACAAGTGTCCCAATCAGAAGTTTTCAACGAAACAGCAGCTGATGAAACATGGCCTCACACACAAACCTCTGGGGAGAGAGTGGAAGTGTCTTCAGTGCACGATGGCCTTCGAGGCCCTCTATAAGCTGCAACAACACCTGTTTGCTAAACATCTTGATTATAAGTATGGGATTTGATACATCATAATGCATACTCCATTTTTCTCAGTTCATGTTGTGGTAATAAGATACATAAAACCCAATTTGGTGACAAAATCATATGTAACCTTATTCTACAGATAGGTTATATCTGTAGAATAAGCTAAGCTGGCCTATTATTCTATTAGTAAAATCGTTCATTTTTGAGTGAAAACAATATTTAATAAATTATTTAGGCCAACACCCGTTGCAGTGACATAACCATTATGACTTTATTATATGGATAGGTCAGGGTTAGCTAGATTTCAGGCTTAGAGTAAGGGTGTAGTAGACGATCATGTAGACAACAACTCATGGAGGATTTTTGAATGCACCCATATTAGATAAGTCTGTTTCTACATTGATGTTTTTTCTCCAATCCATTGAGGATCCTTAAATCCTTCTTAGCAGATGTATACATTGTCTACCAAGAAGACAACAACATTTTTATATAATTATGCAAAAAGGAAAACCACTAAACTGCTGATTATTTCACGATTCCAATTTCCAGGGTTGGTCCCATAGTAAATGCTTTTTAACCGACTTATAAAAGGAGGAGGTTCTCAGTTTGATTGGTATTTTTTCATAATAATGAGTACAATGGCCCCCTTAAATTGTGATGGTCATTTAAAATTAAGGGGTATACACTGACAATCAACATATTTATATTTTGCAGGCCCCACAAATGTGATCAATGTGATAAGGCATTCCATAAACCTTCGGACTTGAAGAAACATAAAGATATGCACAGTAGTAAGTTGTCTATACGATTTATAAAAATATATTAGTGTTTGTTAGTCTTGCTATAGGTCAAAAATGGCTGGACTGATTTTGATAAAAAATTGTATTTGAGTGGGTCTGGTTTAGAGTGATGGTTTAGATTCACAATTGGACCCAATATGGGGAGCTGGAATCTGGTTGCAACTTAATAATTTTAATTGGAGACTTCTTAAGTTGTCTTAAAGTTATTTACTAAGAGGGTTTTCTATAGAAAATGGTTTGCAAATTTTATATATTGTGGATACACTTTCCTTATTAACCGACAATGTTTACTGCTAGATGTAAACAGACACGGGTGTCCAGTATGCGACATGCGCTTCAAGGATAAGTCGAACCTGAAGCGTCACATGCTGCGCCACAGCAACGAGAAGCCCTACTGCTGTCCAGGGTGCGGGAACAGGTTCAAACAGGTAGCACATCCTTATCTTTTATCTTAAGACCGGTTTCGCACAACGTCCGATCCGAATCTGTGAAAATACAGAGAGAGAGAGAGATTCACAAATGACGTAGAGAATTTTTTGTACAGACAACCCTGTAACATAACAAGCTTATAACTTTGTGATTTTTCAGGATACAGTTTTGAAATTGTGTACATAAATTCTTTACATAAAAATACTAGACACGTGTTTCAGGTTTCACATATACTAATAATGACATTGTATACTCGCCAATTTTTTGACAAGGGAAACGTTTTTGTCGTTAGATTGCGTCAATGAGGCGTCACACCCAGTTCTGTCCTCACAACAAGCCGACGGGCGAGCCGGTCGACAAGACGATCCGCAAGAACTATTGCCGGGTGTGTGGCGCCAGCTTCCAGTACAAGAGCGCGCTGTTGGAGCACTGCGTCAGGTATTTATGTCCTTACATTACTGTTCCAAAACCGCAGCGTAGGACGGCCTCCAACGAGATAGACTACACTCTTTGCGCTGTAGCATGGTGCGGGTGACAGTTTCAGTAACATTTTGTTTCACTCTTGAAGTTTGCCGCGATTTACATTTATGACTTAGTATTTTAGCTGTACCACATTCGTAATATATTAAATCATTAATAATTAATTGATTGTAAATTGTATTAAGTTTAATTTACTACAGTAAATTAAACTTAATACATACAATACGTCATACAAGCAAATGTCACCCGCACCACGCTATAGCGCAAAGAGTATAGATGACCTAGTAATCGTCTGGGAGATGTTGGTTGGAGGCAGCATGTAACCGGTCTGTTTGCAGTCTATGGGGGAAGGCCTTTGTTCAGCTCATGGAGATGATTTCTGTTCCACCAGTGGGTATGTTAACCAGTCAATGAACAATTATCAGACACAATATAGAAACTATTATTAAGACCCTCTGGAGGGTCACAGTTATTTAATGAATTAGCCCATTAATAAAACAATAAGTTAGCCTCTATTGATGAAAATCAATCACTGTACTATCCCTACTTAATATTATAAATGCGAAAGTAACTCTATCTATCTTGTTACGCTTGCACGCCTAAATCGCTGAACTGATTTTGATGAAATTTGGTACGAAGACAGATCTAATCTTGGAGAAGGACCTTTTGTCTCAAAGAGCCCTTTGATATACGGGTGGAACCGCGCGCAACAGCTTGTCATTTTATAATGCGCACATTGATTTTACAAGTCATAAGTTTTGCATCTACTAAATCCTTAATGCATTAACGGGCCAGGTACTTTATTATTACGTTAATGGCTAATTTCCTGTTTTCTTATATAGACAACACACAAATAACGCTCCGAAACAGCCAGAACCGGAAAAAGATGATAAAAGTAACATGAACGACACAAACCGCATCGTGGACACCATTGTGGACGATATACTGTCAGCTGAAGACGACTACATGACCATGCCGAGGCAGAACGAGATACTGAATGTGTATAATACAAACGATATAGACAACAATCCTGACAACTTGATGCAAATAGAACTGTTGAAAGAAATGAACCAACTACACATATTAGATGGAGAATTGTTCTATAATGATATAGACTTCGACAGCATTCAACCAAGCCATATGTTCAATACAAACACAAACGATATGGACTACAATGTAGACAAAAATTCTGAAATGCTCTTCGATTTCACCGACAACAAAAGTATTGATCAAGACATTATGAACGCACTATTTCAAGTTAAATCAGAACATTTGCCTGATGAACTACTAAATGCTCCGGAAGTATTAAACATTCCTGAGAAACCAAGTGAATCGGTTAATCCAGTGTCAGTGAACGAATGTGCTACTATATTTGAGAGTGATGTGGATTTAGAAGCTAGTACTAATTTAGCTGCGAATTTAAACCAGTTGATAGGAGAAAATAATGTTCAATACATCTCTACTGAAGATGGAGACACGTTTATAATAAGTTTGAAAAGTGAAATCGATGCTGAGCAGTTAACGGACATGTTAAATATTGGAGTTGAGTTAGTTGATGAAAAGATTAAAGAAGAATATGTTCCTGAGGTAGAGAATGAGCCTGTGAGCAATATAGAGCCGATAGTAGTTAAGATTGAGCAACCCCAGAAAATTATGCCAGTAGAATTGAAGTCTTCTGATGAGAAAAAGAAGAATAAAGTAAGAACTAAGCTGAAGAAACGAGTTCTGTATGTCTGTAGAACTTGTAATAAGGTTTTCAACAAGAAGGATAATTATAAGTCTCATATTGGTAAGTTTTTTAAAAAAATCCTTTAATGTATTTTGTCTTCCAAAGTTTTCACAGATTATTTTACTTATGTATCTATATAAATTAAAATCAATTGCAGCATGTATGTATGATCAGCACTCTTTATTGGATTCGTAATGGTCAGGACAAAGTTTGTATGAAATGAATATTGCGAAATACGAGATCAATGCTGGTAACACTGTGAGGCACAGCTAGATATACATAAAATAAAGAATGTCACTCGATACTACTTTCCTTCGTCTTAATTTTGAAGCGGACTGTCGGCTAATATTCGACCAGTTTTACGAGATTTGACAAGCATAACAAGTGACGATGAACTTGACTTTTTGTACACTAAAGCCAGTTTAAGGGTTGACCTGCGTTTCCTTTTATGTACGCAACGCGCAAGTGACAACTCTAGTGTAGCAAGCGTAAAAAAAAATATATATTTCCAGTATAACTGGCCCTTGCACTGTATAGACATTCCATAAACTGCGAGTTCAGCCTTTACTGGAAATAAAAACGTTTAGATGTACAAGTAGTGAAACTTGACTTACTCTTGACGAAACTAAATAGGACTTATAAATAAATGTCTAATACATTTATTTTTAAATGTCTAATACATTTATTTTTAAATGTCTAATACATTTATTTATAAGTCCTATTTAGTTTCGAAGTCAAGAGTTTCACTACTTGTACATCTATTAAGCAAGAAACGTTTTTATTTTTATTTCCAGTAAAGGCTGAACTCGCAGTTTGTGGAATGTCTATACAGTGCAAGGTCAAGTTATACTGGTTTTTTTTTTTTTACACTTGCAACACTAGAGGTGTCACTTGCGCGTTGCCGACCGTTAAAATGAAAGAGGAATAGTTGGGTTGGCAGTATAAGGTCTCCCCACTGCCAACACAACATTTCCTTGTAGAGCACTGGCAACTTAGCTTGATGTAGCCGGGGGTACCTACTCCAGTGTCCTTTAAAAATAAATTTCATTTATATATTGAACAGCTGTCCACGAGCCATCACTCCGGCAGCACAAGTGTAAGATCTGCGGCTCCCGCTTCAGCTACCGCTCCACGCTCAACAAGCACGTGCGCGCGCAGCACACGCCGCTCGTGCTGCCCGAGCACTGCTGCCTCATCTGCGACAGCACCTACCCTGCCGCCTGGATGGTGAGCATCAACCTTTGTTACCCATGATAATAATAATTTATTGGAACAGAAAGAGAGTAACATAATATAGGTACAGTCAAACGGGGTGAATAGGAATGCAGGGGTGAATTGAGACAAAACTTTGAAAGGGATTTTTAGCTTTAATTATTATAGTTCGATGCCAACAAGGTCTTCTAATGGTTTTTTATTATTTAGGAACAATATTAGAGTTCCTTTTTCCAACGAACTAATAATTAAAGCTAAAAATCCCTCTCAAAGTTTTGTTTCGTTTCACCCCTGCGTCCCTATTCACCCCGTTTGACTGTACCTTATAATCTAGACAGTAATTTTATATTTATATGACAATAAGGCTAACGATGACAACCATACTAGTAAAAACTGTCTCACAGTTGTTAGCGTCGTTCAGATAATTGTACAATTAAAATAGACGATCAAATTGACAGGTATACTTAGTTGCAGAGCGTGTGTGTGTGTTTGTGTGTGTGTGTGCGTGTGTTTGTGTGTGCCATTATTTAATTAGGTCTTCTTCCTGATAAGACAGATAAAGGTAGTGAGTGGATTTTGGTGAGTCTATTAACCTTATTGTAAAGCCGGTTGCTGCATATAAAATTGTCCCCGTGCAAGGCTTGTTCTACATGGGATGATTTTGCACACGTGATGTTCTATAGCATATAATCTTCCTCGATAAATGGAGTATCCAACACAAAAAAAATTCGAGGCGATTCTCAATTCATCTTAAAACACGGTGACATTGAAATTCCTCGATACATTCTATTATGTCAATTCTATCGAGAATTTGAATAACGTCTTCTAATAAACATTAATTAATGAATATATTTTTAAATCCTATAAAAATAATCAATCCTTAGGAAGTATTAAATTTTTTTTAACATTTTTGGACCAATTTTATTGAGGTTCTGCATAGTTCGAGATTCCGGGTCTAGAAAAGAGTTATAGGGTTTTCCCACCAGGAAATTATTCAGCCACAAATCGTCAGTTTATGCGTAACGAGGTGGAGAAGTCATGTGTATGTCAAAAAATCATAATAGTTTTATTTTCATATAAACCATATACAGTCACTTATGAAATGTCGAGTCTAGGTGCACGGTTCCAAAGTAGTCGTTTCCTATGGAGAAGAACCGGCAAGAAACTACTTACTCTTTTAAATTAACGTTTTGTATTGTACAATGATGGATTATAAATTGGATTGGATACTTACATGAGAGAATTTATGTTGTTTCAGTTGAAGGATCACCTGGAGCGCGACCACGACGGGCTGATGCCACACGTGTGCGATTATAAAGATTGCCGGAAGAGCTTCTTCAAGAAGTCAGACCTCGTCGCGCATAAGAGGTGTTTCTGTCTTACTCTTTCTTTAGTACCTTTCACCGGGCCGCCTTAAAAAAACTTTTGCGCAGTGCATTGAATGAGAGGCTTTTCGGCTGTTATCCGAAAACCCAATAATGAACGGCAATAACCGCCTTCCAATATATTTGCTGGGAAGAATTTTTGGCTTCTCCTTAACTTGTTAAATACATAATTTTAATACGATTAAGTCACTGCGACATCGCTACGGTTTTAATTACGTGAATCGGGCTACAAGTAACGCAGCGAGTTTGTCCGCACCGCCAGCATGACGTCATCGACTCCTGTCACTTTTTCTGTCTCTCCACGTCATACTGACATTAGCGACCTCGCTCAAGCTAACTGCTTGACGTTGCCAGTGATTCGCGATAGTTAACCAAATTGGTAGAATTATAATAAAATCTTAAACTTTTTGATACTTCAACATACTAATAAAATTATAGGTGTACATAGGCCGTAATAAGGTTCATTTTCAATTGGGAAAATTTTACAGTTTACGTCTGTAGATAAAATTTATATGAAGACAAAGAGATAAAAACAATTAACACACAATACAATAAAAAAAAATAGTTGCCAGTATTGGGTATTTGTCTTATTGTTGTAATATATTATTACAGGTACCACACAGGCGAGCGGCCATACTTGTGCGATATCTGCAAGAGATCGTTCCTTCATGTCAGCCATCTCAAGCGGCATCAACGAACCGTCGTCTGCACTAGAATGTAAGTTGTTTATCTAATCATCATTAACCAATATACTGTCCCACTGCTGGGTACGGGTCTCCTCTCAGGATAATAATATTTATTCATAGTTACAAAGGTAAAATATAATACAGAGATAACTTATAAAAGGATGAGAGGGATTAGGCTATAGTCCAGTTGTTTGTTCATTAAAAATAAAAAAGTAGGGTTTCCCCTCCGTCTAAATCTATAAAAAAAAACGAACTAGAGGATCCAGCAGTGGGATGAAAAAGTTTGTAGATTTATTTATATTAATTTGGTGTATTATTTGTCTGTTGAAACTCATAAACAGATGAACAGATTGGGATGCGTTTTGTTTAGTTAGGTAATATTTTTAAATACTTTGTTCTGCCCATTTGGTTTTAGTGGTCGTAAGCGCGACTACTGAGCATGAGGCCCTAGATTCATTTCCCAGGTTAACCTTTTGACCGCCACGGACGTGTATAGACGTCAAATGAAAACTTGCTCACGACGCCAACGACGGCATGGCACGTCAAAAATACCACTTTTTTTTTAGTTCAATATACATACCTATACAAAAATTTGTTGTGTTTTTTGTTACCTATTATTAAATACTAGAATTTGTCGCTTGGCGTAGAGAACACGGATTTTCGTTATTGACGTGGCGGTTCAAAAGGTTAAGCAATGTTATTGAGTTTTTCAATGAAATGGTCTCAAAAATCAATCAAATCAAAAATCATTTATTTCTTCAGCAAAGTAAATTACACAAACAAAATTAGTGATCCCCTTAAGCAAGTAATGCCTGTATTGGGAGGTCTATAGCATCTTTGAGTTTGGATTGTTAATGGCAATAGTCTCGACATACGGAACCTATACCATAATCAGCGAATTGTGGGGGTAAATAAGTACACCTCAGCCTAACCCTTCAGGGAATACAGGTGTGATTGTTTTCGATAAAATTTGTCTTCACCACCCATGTGAAGATTTGCTAGAGTAATTTTATTTATAAATCAATGTTTATTCTGTTTTATCGTTTCAGCTTACGCAAAATGGAACAGCGTCGATCGCAACATCAAAAAGAGCGTCCAGAAAAAACTGAAAACTGTGATACTAATTTTAATATTGAATCTAAACTAGTTAAAAAAAAAACCTTGACTGTCTGACAGACCTCAAGTCGGATTTTGGGTGTATTTTCGACAGTCTACAGTGTTCTTGGTTATTGCGGGCTTAAAGCGAATAAAGCTCTGTACTCTGTGTCTCACATACGGTTTTACACTATCGAGCAAAAACGTCGAGAAATAATCGTTCGAAAAATACTGATTTCTGACATTTACGCGAATATTATACATTGAAATAAAACTACTTTTTTTATATTATTAGACTGTACCCGGTAGTCTACCCGTGACCATGGCCGCTGTAAAGGGTCCAAAACGTCGGGATTAATATTATCAATATAACGCGATAAAATCCGTAAAAAGTAGTTTTATTTCGTTCGAAGAAGTTGTTTTGCGGTCCACACGTTGATTTATACTCGTTTTAGAGTGAAACTATCGAGTATTATCGAATGTGGGTACGGAGCTTAAGACTATGGCCCCTACTTTCGGACAAGGGAAGATGGTTTTTGTCGGTATGCGACAAGCCTACCGCCTGGTGCTGAATGATCTTTGAAGATATTCCCGCCCAAGAAAGAGAATACGCGCCCTATATTCCATTATTTATTTAATAGTTAGAATGATTTAACAGTAAGTTGCTAATAAAAATATTACTGCCTCATTAGTCTAGTGATCTTAAGCGCGATTTGGATTCGATGCGCAGGTCGAGCAATGTTGTTGGGGTTTTTTATGAAATCTCAGTAGATCGGAGTTTGGATTTATCCCCGGTTAATGGCAATAGGCTTGCCCGTTATTACATGGGACCTAAACATAATGGCAAACTGGGAGTCCCAATGTACTGTGGGAGTACAACTCTGTCCAAGCCTTTGTGGAACAGGTGTGATGGTATGTAAATTAAAATATCGTCCTAAAATGTTGAGATAAGTTTCTTTCAATATCCATTAGTTTTATACACCATGATCGTATAATTATATCATTATTCTGTCTCAAAAAATACTAATTGTATTCTTACAAATTTACTGATTTGTAAGAATAAAATTAGTAGTTTTTGAATGCCTGCCATTGTTGGGTCATAATCTAAACATCGGTTATAAATAAAAAAGCAAAAATTATGAAAATATTTTTTATTTATTTATCACGAATAACATCACGGTTTACAAAGAACATTGCCGTTCAACGACGAGTATAAAAAAGGCCCTTTCTCCCTTTATAAATCAGTACAGTCAACATCAAAAGCAAGTGATAACTTGTCCATGATCAAATTAAAACAATCGACAAACATACATAAACAATAAGGATTATCAACACTTATGACGCTGATATTTAGGCTCAATTTTCTTTACCGCAGAAGGTACGGAAGCGAACGGTATTGTACAGACGCCAGCAGGTCAAGCTATTCAAAACTGTCAAATAGGCGGCAGGGTATGTCGTACTCGAACCGACTAAAAACCGCACGCGTTTCTTTGCCCTTCGGCCATGGGATTCGTGAAATTCGTCACGACCATGAGGCTGTGGTCTAGCTCTCGATGGACCCCTTCAAAGGGCTAGGCCTCTCCTCGCTTCCTACTATAAAGCGCCTACTGGAGCCATTGACTGGCTGGGCGGTGGACTCTCACAAGTCAGCCGCCCGCAGGCCACAGCTCATGGAGGCCGGAGGTATGCCTGCGCTATCCGGCACCCAGTGCGTTTATTACAGATCGGGAAAGGGTTGGATGCTTCCCTCTCCCCTTCTGCCGCCTATTTGAAACAGGTTATGTACTTACCGTGCAAGTCACCTCTCCATAGCCTTAAGCGAGCATTCTCGCCTGTTCGCACGCTTCGCACGTTCCATTCTTTACTGCCGCAATGTAAATTGAGCCTTAGGCTCAGCGCAGAGTAGGCGGAGAACTGCATGTTCTCGACTATTTAAAACTCTATTTGCATTGGATAAGGGCGATATTTAATTAACATCGAAAAATTATCGAGCAGTTCTCGGCCTACTCTGGGCTGACCCTTAGCGTCAGGTACTATTATTACTTGAGACATTTACTGCAGTCTCCTATTTTAATAATGCAACAAATACAGTCAATCAGTATTTCATGATATGTACATAATTATTTTAAATCTTGCCCACTACCACTTTTGGGCATATAGTACAGACGCCAGCAGGTCAAGCTATCCAAAACTGTCAAATTCCCCTAATTGAACATGAACCTTATTACTTTGTATTAAAGTTGAAAATCGATCAAAGAAATTTGACAGATTGGGGTAGCTTGATGTGCTGGCTACTGTACATAAACAATATCTATATAATGTAGAAAACATAGCCTTACTACGTGGTCGTCATCACACTAGCTATTCTGAGTAATTTCACTACTGTTAAGTAAGAAAATGCCTTATTCCGGAAATGACCTATCCTCAAAAGAAATATTTCAGAAAATTACTCTACTCCGAAAATAACTTGTTTTCAAAAAGACTCATTACAGAAATGTCTGAATTCAGGTAAACTATTACTAAAAAAGTAGTTGCACGAGACAGCACTTTCGCACTACCCTACCGTTGTGTCGTCTCGTGAGTTCGATTCCCACTAGACAAATATTTGTGTGATCCAAAGGCTTGTATGAGAATGTGCTTGTCAACATTTTAGTACTCAGATTATAACGTGAAATAGTTAACGTCATTGTCCCGAGAAAATTATTAGTTCTCCCGGTTTAGGAAAGTGAAAACTCCCCAAAGCATGTCACCCACGGCGTGGCATCCAGAGGATGACACCAGAGGCATGACATACAAGACAGGATATCCGATCATTACATTCGAGGCGAAGCGGCCCGGGAATGCATCCAAGGTATGCATGACCTCAAGGAGTGAAATCAAAATCAACAACAGGGGGCTGATATCGCTACTATTGATAAGACACGATATGGTTCACGGATACATGGTCACACAAGTGGCCATACATTGCCAGTATAAGATGACCTTGAATTGTACAAGTTTTTCGTACACTCAGAGGTCAGTTTATAATGGAAATGTACAGCACGTTGTGTAGAATGTCCGTGAATGATATTGTGATTCATCAAGCCATTGCCATTTCAGCCCCATGGAAATAACTTAGCAAACTGTACTACACTGTCTACCTGAGTATGACATCCAAGGTATGACATCCGGGGCAGGCCATCCAAAGGCATGTCCTTCACGATATCTGTCAGGGGTACGAAATTCGATCCGTAAAATTAAAAATGTTTAATTACTACTTCAGGTTATAATCTGTTTGTGCTTTATGATTATATACTAGCTGTTTCTAACCGCATTCTATAGAGCTTTTTGAGACGAAAGCTAGCCTATGTCTTTCTTAGAGGAAATTTCATGAAAATCAGTTCAGCTGTTTGGGCGTGAAAGCGTAACATACAGACAGAGTTACTTTTGCACTCATAACAGTAGGGATTTATGATTTCATTTTATGCTCTATATTTAGTGTTCGTGCGATGAGCAAGGATGTTCTGGTATTGACAGTCATAACATTGGCAGGATCAATGTTAAGCGAGATCAAAAACAATACTCATTATTAATATATGGGTCACAGTCTAAAGAATTATCCAAATAATATAAATTCAAAATATTGAGCAATTTCTCGTTCACTAATTGACTACACTGACCCAATAACAAATACAAAAACATTTATAATAATGATTAACATAATTAATTAACATAATATTTTGACTCAATTGTTGCAGCGGGTATCGAACCCGTGACCCAATACTTGTTCGTGTCTAAAGTTAACCATATCAGCTGCGCAGGTAGTACTTGAAAAAGTGATATTTTGCAAAAATATCGAAATTATGAATGACAATAATCACGAATGGGATACATTGGGACCCCAACTGTCACCCTTCTGAACTTAGCCACTAAAATCTATATCAAAACCTAGCAAACCTTGTTGTGTGGTGTCCCATAAAATATGTGTCTTTGCCATCGCAACTGTATTGTTCGCCCGTCAACTATTCAAAGTTCCGCGAGCGAAATGACAAGGGTGACCTTCTGTACTTGTACACGACGTATACAAGTACAGAAGCAGTTGTTTCGTGCCAACTGTAGTAAGATTAGGTTTATACTAGGTCTACGAGACCCTCTTCTTCTTCTACGACCTTCATCCTCTGCATGAACGCAGCTAGACCGTTCGGTTTGTCCACTAGACTCTCGTATGTATGGTGATTGTTGCCGAGCTGAGGAGTATAAACACACTGAGGAGTATAGTCATGAATAAATAAGGCTCATATTTAGAGGACTAAATATTCAAACGCTGCTCAACTTTAAGATTGCATTAAGTCTCTTGCTGTCACTGAATTTAAATGTAATGGAAGCCTCAGTTAACGTTTAGATTTGTCTCTGAATATTTGTATTATAGACAACCATTATGACCGGTTTAGCTGCACGAGCTGCCGCCGAAAAGCGCAATCCCGTAAGTCCCGGTTGGGAGAAGCCAAAACGAGTTATGTCTAATGGGGTGAATAGGGACAAACGTTTAAGTGATTTTTATCTTTAAATATTATGTTTGTTGGAACGTTAAGATTGTCCCTACATTATGATAAACCATTAGAAGATTTTTTTGGCATCAAAATATAATAAATAAACATGAAAATTCCTATTGATTTCTGACATTTACATTGAAATAAAATTACTATTTCCGGATTGTATCGCGTTATGCGTCCATGATCACGGGCAGACTAGTCTACTCGTATCACGGGCAGACTAGTCTACTCGTGACCATGGACGCTGTAAAGCGTCCCAAACGTCGGGATTAAATAATATCAATATAACGCGATAAAATTCGTAAAAAATAGTTTTATTTCAATAAAAAATCCTTTCAAAGTTTTGGCCCCATTCACCCCTGCATCCCTATTTACCCCATTTGACTGTTCGTAACTTTATGAATATCTTTCATTAGATATCCATAAAGTTGTCCGAATTGATACAAGATTGAAAATAATTGCAAAAAACATTTTGCTCATTTTCCTGAAAATTCGTACTAAACATAATAAATTGCAATCCTTTTGTATATTTTTGGCATTTTCCATGCTAAGATTTTAAAGTTATTTAGAAAAGGAAAAATACGACCGCGGGCAGGATTCGAACCAGAAGACGCAGGTTCGAATCCTGCCCGCGGTCGTATTTTTCCTTTTCTAAATAACTTTATAATAAATTGCACTTTAGCCATAATGTGGTAGGTACTTACGAATCTCTTGACCCAGTTGGACAGGTGCTCCGTGTAGTACTCGGTGTTGTACCTGGCGTCCACCAGCAGCACGGCGCCCCAGTCGCCGCGGTGCCGCACGCACCGACCCACCGCCTGGTTCAGTGCCCTGCCGAGGCAAATAACAAATTAGACACTGTGCAATCTTGAACATTGAATAATTACACGCACCTGCAACACCTACACACTGAACGCTGAAAAGTGACCTATCACACGATCTTCACTTCATCAGCTCGATATACACAACACTTGGAAAATAGGTCAAAATCAAATCAAAATAGTTATATTTTCATATAAACCATATACAGGCACTTATGAAATGTCGAGTCTAGGTGCACGGTTCCAAATTAGTTGTTTCCTATGGAGAAGAACCGGCAAGAAACTCCACATGGTTACTCTTTTAAAATATCGTTTTGTATTTTACAATGATGTTCGATACAGTAATAATTATAAATTGGATTGGATACTTACATGAAAGAACAATTTAGGAATGCTGCGAAGTTTACAATTAAATAAACCAACCAAGATTGTCACCAAGATTTTAATTAGATGCAAGTCAAAAAAAAAAATACATATGACTAAGGTGGGATTGGTTAATAGACATACACACAAAAAGCATACACATACGTCATTACAGAGGTTCCAGGGAAGCAAATGTATCAAATTATCAACATAGTAATAATCATAATCATATAAATACAAATTTTGTGGTCAACGTGTATTGACCACAAAATTTGTATATTTTAATTTTATTTATTTATTATTTTAATTCAGGCTACAAGGCCCATATAATATAAAATACTATAATACAATACAATATAACTTAAACAAATAACAATTAAAATACTATACATAAACAATAAACTAAGCACTAATTCACACGAAGAGTCGGCGTCGTGTGTCGCGCGGTGTCCGGTAGCCGGCCTCAGAAACGCCGGAACACTACTCCTTTTGGCCAACATTCCTCTTTCATGAAGGTCGACAGATGTTCAGTCGGCACTCTCACCACAAAGGAATTAAAATCCACATTTTGACGAGACTCCAACTGTTCGACCCTCAAGGTAAATTGTATATTTTAATAAAGTTAATTATATTGTAACAAATTAGTCATTAAGCTGGAGTCAAGTTTGATTCAATCTCCTTTAACTAAATCATCTCATTGTGGTCAAGACACCTTTACCAGGCTCAATTCTCTCAAACATAGCCATACTGTACGCATTTGGAATAACGGCCGTACTAAGCTGTAAGTCCCGGTACCTTTTTTTTTTGTTTACGGGGGGAAACCTTCAAAAGGCTACCGGTCTACGGGGGTTAGACCGGGGAGTGTAGGATTCTTACCCACTAAAACCACCCCGGTGGCCACCATCAGCACATGTAGGGGGGCACTGTGTCCTCTTAATAGACCACCCCAGAACCCCCCTGTGCACCGCCTATTAAGGAACATCCCTGGGAAGTCCCGGTACCTACGTACAGACAAAATGACATCACAAATCATTGTTCTTAAGCCCCGGGTTTTACGCGAATAGCTTAAAAAAGGCAGCAGACTTAAAGCATTTTTTGGTGTGGCTTTAAATTCGGTAGACCCCAAGTTATATGGGAGCAACTTTATATGAAGTCTAGTATCTGACTCAATAGTCTTGTGGTCGTTAGCGCGACTGTCACACTTCGTGTCCTGGGTTCGATTCGCAAATCAAAGTTTGGATTTGTAACCGGTTAATGACAATAGGCTCGCCCTATTTTACATATCTACTGGCGAACTGTGGGTGCTATGGTACAGACGCCAGCACGCGAAGCTATCCAAAACGGTCAAATTTTCCAAATTGAATATGAACCTTAAAGTTTTGTATTAAAGTTGAAAATCAATCCAATTTGTCAGATTGTAGTAGCTTGCCTCTGTACAATAATGTACACCTCTGCCTAACCCTTTTGGGAATACAAGCAGATATCGAAAGACAGAAATATTGAAATCGATTCCCGATTGTCGCAAATATCAAAGTAACAGATCAGTAAAAAATACACTCGAATTGAGAGAGAACCTTTTAGAAGTATTTTTACCGAAGCCTAGCCTAGTGGTATGACCATTGGACTTCCAAGTCGAAGGTCTCGAGTTCGAACCCAAGGCACGCACCTCTGACTTTTCGAATTCATGTGCGTATTAATAGTTAATTATCACTCGCTTAAACGGTGAAGGAAAACATCATGAGGAAACCTGCATACCTTAGAGATTTTTCTCGACGGTTTGTGAAGTCTGCCAACCCGCACTAGGCCAGCGTAGTGGACTATAGCCTGATCCCTCTCATTCTGTGAGAGGAGACCCGTGCCCAGCAGTGGGACAGTATATATTGATGATGATGATTGATTTTTACCGACGGAGGCAGTGGCATCGTCGTCAATCATCGTCCGGGAAAAGCACCAATCACAAATCAACACCAAACATACCACACGTTTATAATAAGAATGACTTGATTATTTAACTTTCACACCCAAAAGTAGGTACCCGCGCAAATGTTCCCGCTTACCGCCAACTCGAACGTGGCGCGGCGCGGTTCAACAATAATTCAACATGGCGCATGGCAAAGCGGGTGGAAACAGTTTATGTTCCAAATACGAATCTTAATTGTTTTGACTTTGGGGAAACTACAAACTTGCATTCAATGTTCAAATAAAAATGCAGATTAATATGCATATTAATTTTAACATTACAATGTTTTTCTTTGTAATTAATTTGTTAAATTATAAAAATTTGATTATTGCTACTCAACGCATTTCCGGTTCAGTTTATTTGATGTCAACAGTCAACAATATAATACAATTTAGAAGAAAATCTGACTATGATTATGAGAATTCAGAAATAATTACAACATAATAATATACATAATTATTTTGTAAAACATTCAAAATCATAACTGGCGCCATGTTCCTCCAGCGTTAATCTTGATTGAGCCACAGATTGACGCCGGATCTCATGAACACAACTAATAATGTAAAATGTCTATTAATTGTCAATAAACCGATACTAAAAAATACAAAACAATAATTATTCTAATCATTATTTAATTTTATTAATAATCAGAAGGCAATAATTAACAGTCTTGAAGGAAAACATCGTTAGCGCTATTTAAAATTCGAAGAACTAGATGGCGCTGATGGCTAACTAGATGATGGTTTAGTATAAACTTATTTAGTTGACGACCTCTGTGGTCTAGCGGTTCGAGTGCTGGACTGCTGGTCGTGGGTTCGATTCCCACAGGACACAAACATTTGTGTAGATAAAACATGAGTATTTGTGTTTGTCTGGGTGTGTCCTATGTATTATAAGTATGTATTTACAAAAAAAAAAGTATATATGTATTATATCCATTGTCTAGTATATAGTACAAGCTCTGCTTAGTTTGGGATTAGATGGTGCTGTGTAAAATGTCCCAAAAATATTATTATATATATTATATTATTATTTAGTTTATTCTTATTCTACAGATGGCAATAATTTCAAGCTTGTCACAGATTCCATAAAATAATTAGAACGATATTATTAATTTAAAGGCCTGACTAACGTTGTCCTGTCCAAATTCCAATTAATAATACAAAAATATTCATTGGAAAGAAGCACTCAGTTGTTCCCGAATTTTCCTATGTTCAAGACAACTTTTAAATTTTTTCTTCTAACATAACATACCATCACGCCTGTATTCCCCGAAGGGTTAGGCAGAGGTGTACTAATGTAACCCACCGCCGTTCGCCGGTATGTTTTAGGTCCCATGTAACAGGGGGCGAGCCTATTGCCATTACCGGGCACAAATCCAGACTCCGAGCTGCTACTGAGATTTTCATAGAAAAACTCAATAACACTGTTCGACCTGGGGATCGAACCCAGGACCTCTAGCGTAGCAGTCGCGCTTAGGACCACTAGACTAACGACGCAGTTCTTCTAACATATTCGGACTATTACAGTTTATTAGCCAAGAAATCGGTTCAGCTTTCCTCAAATGATGCATCGAGCAGAGAATAACATGTATTTTTTATGACGACGTCTCTGGTCTAATGGTTTCGTGTCGGATTGCTGATTTACGGGGTCGTGGGTTCGACTTCCCACAGGACACAAATATTTATGTAGCAGGAGGTAGTTCTCCAGTCGGGCTGCTCTAACTTGAGTGGAATTACTCCCACTACCTCTGGTGTTGCCAGCGTTTATAGGCTACGGTAACCGCTTACTATCAGGTGGGCCGTATGCTAGTTTGCCACCTTAGTGGAATAAAAAAAAAAAAGACTTATGAAGTGAAGATTAGCTTAATTTTAATTTAATCTTAACTTGTCTTCTACAAATATGGTGTTTGCCTGTAAGTGGTTGTGCAATTAGCTTGTAAGTAAGACCATTTTCTGTAAATATTGTTACGACTGTTGTCAATCCTAAATAAATAAATAAGATGTGTAACCTGTAGGCTTGTACTCTCAGCCACTCCCTGCCGGGCAGCAGGTGCCTGTCGCGGCTGTACTTGTTGTTGTACTCCATCTTCGCGCTGACGCCGGTGTCGTACGTGTTCGGGTACGGTACACCCACCTGGAGAACGAAAACAGAATGACTATGCGCCTGCGCAATCTTTTATTGTGAGCTGTGATTGTGATATATCTATATGGAATCAAATCAGCTTATCGCAGTTCACTGCTGGACATAGGCGTCTCCCAAATCGCGCCACAACACCCGGTTCTTCGCCTTCCGCATCTGACCCGGCCGCCCTCTTAAGATCGTCGGTCCATCTGGCTGGGGGGCGTCCCACACTACGTTTGCCGATTCGTGGTCTCCACTCAAGGACTCGTCTGCTCCAACGACCATCGGTACGTCGACAGACATATCTTATATGTATATAAAAATCAATTGGTGTTCCTTAGTCTTGAGTACAATACCCAAATTTGAATGCATGTATCTACTTTTAAAAATAAAAACATCACTGTTTAACATCAATTGGACGGTTGGATGACCTGATGATTTCCTAGCATGGGGGCCATTAATCTATCTGCTTGACCTCTGTTTTCTTTTATAAGTGCTATGTCTGTGTTTACATTATCCATGTACTATGATGACAAATAAACTTTTATTATTATTATTATTGAAACACTTCAAGTACAATATTAAAACAAGTAACAACTAAAACTAAAGACGGTTGAATCGATTTCGATAATGTTTTTGTGTTTTTGAGTGAGCTCTTTGATGGTTTAGATTCACAATTAAACCCGGTAGATGGAGCTGCAATCGGTTTGCAAGATATATTATGCCAGACCAACTTGGATACGGAGCCTGAACGACCTGAGAATGTTATTTACAACCTCACGGTCAGCAGATACTCACGCCACTAGACTAATAAACTTTTTGTTTTCTCTTTGAAACTGCCATCGGTCGGTAGCGACTATAATCAGTTCGGTTGAATTTTGTTGGGGATTTGGGTTTTCGAGACCAACGCCTCAACCAACCATTATTTTAACGATATTTGCTTTCGTTTTAGTCAAGCAATTTTGACGACGTCTGTGGTCTAGTGGTTCGAGTACCGGACTGCTGATCATGGGGTCGTGGGTTCGATTCCCACAAGACACAAATATTTGTGTGGGTAAAACATGAGTACTTGTGTTTGTCTGGGTGTTTCTTATGTATTATAAGTATGTATTTACAAAAAAAAAGTATATAAGTATTATATCCATTGTCTAGTATGCATAGTGCAAGCTCTGCTTAGTTTGGGACTAGATGGTGCTGTGTAAAATGACCCAAAATATTTATATTTATTTATATATTATTAATAGTATAGTAGACTGATAAAGTAGATATGTAAATATTTACGCATATAACCGCTCTCGCCTGATGATCTTTGAAGTCCATTCCTTCGGACACTTTGCCGCGGTACACCGCGAATAGAAGAGCACCCTTCGTGGTCTCCACGGTCTGGTAGAAATCCTGCAAGCAATTTACAACTACATGTCAGAAAGTCTTACTTGAGCCTCCCACCATTAAGGAAGGATTTCATCACGTCTGCATTCCCCGAAGAAGGCAGAGGTGTACCAATGTAGTCTGGGACCATAAGTCCAGTAGCACGTCAACGATCATATTCGCTTGCACGGTACTGCGCGTATACATAGATGTATGAGCGATTTCAATGCAAACATTTACCCGTCAAACAGTATAACTAAGAGAAGGTGATAGTGTGTGGTTTGTCACTAAGGCAAATTATCATTATATCGCACTCTTTCTATCTAGATAATGATGAAAGAGAGCGATATACGAGATCGTGTATGTGTGCAAAATGTTTGTTATAGAAAAAGGTCGTAAGTGCGACTTGTTTTGATGCGATAGATTTGTGAAACTGCTACTGGACTTTTGACCCCGACCGTACCAATGTACACCCACAGTTCGCCGGTATATTTAGGTCCCATGTAAATAGAAGCGAGCCTATTGCCATTAACTGGGAAATCCTAAATCCAAACTGCTACTGAGGATTTCATAGAATAACACTTTGCTCGTCCTGGGAACCCAGGACCATAGCGTAGCAGTCGGCTAACCAAGTAGTTCTATATTTAAAACCACTCACTCATTAATCATGCACTCTTATGTCATTAAAAGGTTGTGTGTAAGAGATCACTTTTAGCGATAAGACCGCCCATTGTACCATTCTATCATTTATAAATATGTGCATTTGTTTATGGTGTACAATAAAGAATAATCTATAGAAATAGAAATATTTATTTGTCAATGTAGGTAAAATTTACATTAGATGTTACATTTATACTTAGACTAGTTCGCTACATTGTACCCATACAAATTGTAATAATTAAAAAAATACTTATTTAAACTAAATTATTTCAAAGTAACAAGCCCAATAACCAATTTAACACAACAACAAATAGACTAATCAGATTTGTAATCTATAAAATCAAAGTTGTAGAATAAAAACATTTTTCAATGAGGAACTCCTTAAAAGCTTTTTTAAAGATATTTAATTTTAAATCTTTTTCGGAATTTTATTATATATTATTATTGGAGCCATTTCATATATGCTTTTCCTAAAAAGAGTTGTATTACTGTGTCTAGTACAGAGAATATTAGAATCCCTTTTCCTTAATCTGACATCCACTGGTTCTCTTTTATTAAATAAGTGCCGATTGTTCCTGACAAATACTGCTATCTCGTATATAATCTATTCTATTCTTATGGTGCCTCCACACCGCAGTTACTTTTTGTGGAGCAACAGAATGCAACATGATAACATTAGGTAACATTCTTCAACTTTACAACAACAAACACTTATGTTCATCACATAAATATTTAAATATTTGTGTCCTGTGGGAATCGAACCCACGACCTCGTCAACACGCGAACCAGTAGACCACAGAGGTCGTCGAATAGTATACAGGTTAGGACCACTTATGACTATTTGACTAACGAAGCAGTTATCCATTTATAGTGTTTATATACTCACATTCATAGTTTCATCATGGTCTTTACTATTTCTTCTCTCGCAGAACACATTTTTTAAACGGGTCAGGTCATCCCACAGGCCTGTTTCTCGCCAACTGTAATATTTAAAAAAAGTTATGATAGATAGTCTACATTCTACTTCCGAGTCTTTTCCCAACTATGTTGGGGTCGGCTTCCAGTGTAACCAGAGCGGCTGAATATCAGTATTTTACACGAAGCGACTGTCATCAGACCTCCCAATTTCTGTAATACCGATATTCTAAGGATAGTTTGGTTGTCAGGCTTTTTGGGCTTCTGTGGCGTAGAATAGTTTTAGGAATCACCGAAAAATAGAACCTTAAATTCGTTGAGCATTTGTTCACCAAGTAGGCTTTATTATATTTATATTTATGAGAGGCCACAAGGTGAATATACAAAACAGAATATGGTAAGTGATTTTTCATTAAAAAAAATTACACAATCATTCTTTTTTCGAAAATGTTGTCCGAAATAGTTAATCCCTATGACTATTATCAAAAATGTTGTCCAGAATAATTATTGATAATAATGCGGTTTAATGTGTTTTTTTTTTATGTGAAGAGGGAGGCAAGCGAGCAAGCGGTTCACCTGATGGTAAGTGATAACTTCTGGTGTTGTGGGTGTCATTGGACACCCACAACACCAGAGGGGTTGCAAGTGCGTTGCCGGGCTTTGAGAAAAAGAATAGAAGGTTGCCATGTCCTCCGCTGGTTATTGATTCCACAGAGCAGTCTTTCGCGGAGATTAATTTTAAGATCAATAAATTCAACAGAAAAATATTGCCATAGCATTTAACAGCTGACAGGCTCCGACTGGTAGAACTTTTGTGCCTGACGTTTGCATATATTGTTGGAATTAATCCTGTTGCCAAGTTAGGATCAAGAGGACAGTACTAACTCCTGCACGAGGCGGTCCAGTAGCCAGTAGGAGGGCAGGAAGCACAGCACGCCGTGCGGGGCCAGCTCACACACTCGCAGCACGGCGGCGCCCAGAGCCTGGCGAGCTCGGCTCGACCCCACCCCTGCTGCGTCGTACTTCTGAGCCCCGGATGAATCACCGAGCAGTGTACCGATCCACACCTAAGTTTTAATTGGTATTATTATTATATTTGTCACACACGGCGAAGATATTATAATTAATTAAAATATCGCTCACTATATATTTTCATATTACAATATCTTAAGCTATCGAGCGATATGGAAATTTTATGTTAAGATACCGAGCGATGCAATAATTTTATGTTAAGATACCGAGCAATACAATAATTTTATGTTAAGATACCGAGCAATACAATAATTTTATGTTAAGATACCGAGCGATACAATAATTTTATGTTAAGATACCGAGCAATACAATAATTTTATGTTAAGATACCGAGCAATACAATAATTTTATGTTAAGATACCGAGCGATACAATAATTTTATGTTAAGATACCGAGCAATACAATAATTTTATGTTAAGATACCGAGCAATACAATAATTTTATGTTAAGATACCGAGCGATACAATAATTTTATGTTAAGATACCGAGCGATACAATAATTTTATGTTAAGATGCGAAATATATCTTAACATGCTTCTTGTATCTTAACTAAAAATGAGAGAATGATTCGAGCGGATATATTATAGTATCTTAACCGTGTGTGATACCTTAAGATACTATAATATTTTATATCCAGGCATCTTAACATAAAGTATTAAAGTATCTTCGCCGTCTGTAACGCCCTTGAACGCATGTTAAATATTTTTAAAGATTTTAATTTTAAAGAAAGCAAAGATCTTAGGCAAAGTTTTAACCTGCGTCTCTCCGGTTAACTACACTGGACACTTTAGCCAACTAACTACAGGTTTCGCCTTCATGAACCACGTATTTTCAAAATCTTTCCTATTATTAAGAGCAGTGTTATTGGGTTTTTCTATGAAATTCTCAGTAACAGCTCAGAGTTTCGATTTTTATCCGGTTACTGGTAATAGGCTCGGCCCCTTACATAGGACCTAAACATACTGGCAAACTGTGGTGTACATTGGTACATCCCATAGTAACCCTTCGGAAAATACAGGCATGATGGTATGTTATTATGATGCAGGACTTGACTCACCCGGTCTTCAGGTATGACGTGATTAGGCGATACGCTGTGGGGAAACTTGGTGCCGAGCTCCGAGTGCAGGCTGATGAGCGGCGTCAGGGTTCCTGAGGCTACCGCGATGCAGCGAGCTTTCTGTAGCCCCTTCATTACGATTGCAGGATTCAAACAGATTAAGGACAGAGTCAGAGCGTCCTGTGCCACCCACTGCAAAAGAAAAAAAAAAAAATTTTTGAACTACTTATTATAATTGAAGGAAAACATCGTGAGGACAGTGTGTAAAGTCTGCCAACCCGCAGTAGGCCAGTGTGGTGGACTATTGCCTAATCCGATCTGAGAGGAGACCCGTGCCCAGAAGTGGGACAGTATATGTGTGTGCGGGATGAATATTATACTCAAACGCTTCTAACTATAATAAAAATTACGGTAACAGATAAAAAAAGAAAAATCATAGGTAGTTCTCAGTGGTCAACTACAAACAGATAGTAATCAATGATAACTTTTGTAGAAGTAAAAATTACTTACTCGTTTCTGATCCTAAGCAGCAAAAACAATAGATATTTTAGTTAACACACACAGACAAAGAGTATGTAACGATGTAATGTGTCGAATAGCAGGTGTCTATAGCTACCTATATTATACATACCAAACCTTTTGGCGGATAAATTATTTTATTTTTTATTTATTTATTTCAGATGTAAGTACATCCATAGTGTGTTAGTAGTGCTTAAAAACTATGTTAATAAGAATATTTATTTTTATTTTATTTTATATTAAATATTGCTGGCCTGGAGCCATGCACACAATTCCAGTGCCTTACAACTGGGCATTCAAATTTTTCCAGTATGGTGTTAAGAAGGCTGTTGGTACTGTCTCTCACACGACGCATCAGGGAGGCCACTCTCTTCCGCACTATTGTTCTAAAACAATCCGTCCTACTTTCTGCAAACATACCCGATGCACTGCAGAAACGAGGCAGCCCCAACAGCATTATTATAATCTTGACATGCAGAAAATCGAAGTGTAATAACACTGCTTTGATCTGTGTTGTGTTCCTAACGGTGAGCAAGGTTGCCAGTGCTCCACGAGGAAACGTTGTGTTGGCAGTGGGGGGACTTTGACCTTTATACTGTAAGCTCAACTATTCCTCTTTCATTGAAATAAAACTACTTTTTACGGATTTTATCGCGTATATTGATATTGTTAATCCCGACGTTTCGGACCCTTTACAGCGTCCATGGTCACGGGTAGACTGAGGTGGTGGTCGTCTTGATGATAAATATACGTAAAAGGTATATATACGTAAAAAGTAGTTTTATTTCAATGTATAATATTCGCGTAAATGTCAGAAATCAATATATTCCTCTTTGTTTTACAGGGTCGGCAAGGTGAAAGTGATACCCCTGGTGTTGCAAGCGTCTTATAGGCTACGGTAGCCGCTTACCATCAGGTGGGCCGTATGCTTGTTTGCCACCTTAGTAGTATATATGAAATCTTAGTAGTATGAATGATAAACAGTAGACATATTTTTATTAACCTAGTTGACATCCTTCCATTAAATTAGTTAATTATATTAAAATTTATATTGTTAATTATTATTAAATTTAATATTAATAATTATTATTGGTATTTACATTATTAATTACTATTGGAATTAATATTATTAATTATCATTATATTATCTTTTTGTATATTTTTGGCATTTTCCATGCTAAGATTTTAAAGTTATTTAGAAAAGGAAAAATTGGACCGCGGGCAGGATTCGAACCTGCGTCTTCTGGTTAGGTACACCAGACCTTCAAAAAAGGAAAAATTCGACATGACGGGTAGGTATCGCGGTGGCTTAGTGGTCATAGCGTCTGGTGTTTAATTGTAACAAATATCTTCCACACCATGTATATTGTTAAGAAATAAACTACTTATGACTTAAAAAAAAAGTAATATATGATTATAATTACCTCGTTAAACTGTGAAGTCCGCCATGACACGTTGTTAGATAGCGACTTGCTCTTCCCGGTGATGCGACGTATTAACGCCGGCTTGTAGTCGTCTATGTACTGGCAATTTTCACGGAATAGGAAGCCTGCCAAGTATATGATATTATCTTTATCTAATATATAAAATTCTCGTGTCACAGTTTTCGTTGCCATACTCCTCCGAAACGGCTTAACCGATTTTGATGAAATTTTTTGTGCTTATCGGGGAGGTCTGTTCCCCCAATTTTATTTTTATTTTTTTTATATGGCAAAACAACGTTTGCGGGGGCAGCTAGTCTACATATATAAAATTCTCGAGTCACAGTGTTTGTAACAAAACTCCTCCGAAATGGCTTAACCGAATTTTATGTTTTTTTTGTGTATATTCGGTAGGTCTGAGCATAGGACGTAAACTATTTTTCATACCCCTAAGTGATAAGGGTGGTCCACCCCAAAAAATATTTTTTTATTTTTCTTCTACCACCAACCCCTATTTTACAACACTAGATGAACACTTACTACACAAGCGCAGTGTTCATCTAGGGAAACATATCGTAAGCCCAGATGAAATAAAAGAGCTCAACCCTAAGCAAATCCTGCAGTTTATAGTAGCCGCAGGGTTTAGCGGTGAACTGTAACGCAACGAGTGGCGATCACAATAGACCGACTGCGGTCGCAGTGATACTTAAGCCGTTATATAATAATAATTAAAAAAAAAAAAAAACCTATTTTCTAATAGTGATATTAGTATTTTTTTTTTTATGGAAATACAACATTTGTAGGGTCAGCTAGTAACAATATCTAATTCATATGATATATTCCCTTCACAGTCTTTAAGACTATCATGTTATTCTACAAAGATCGTGATTCTTCCTATTCCCTTTAAGTCAAGTTTGGTTCATGTTAGTAAGCATATGTTACAGGTACAGTCAGCAACTTATTATCTAGAAGTTACTGGCCCGAGAAGTAGTACGAGTTCTTTGCATAAGATAATTAGAAGCTTTACTTATTATAGAATTTAAAGAAAAGTTTTAGTGGAGTGATGTTTTCATTATTTGATTTTGTTCAACGACTTTCGTTGGTGACCGTACATGCTCCTGAGTTTGTTTGGCGTAATACCACCGCTTGGCCAAATAAATAAAAAAGGTTCGTTCTTTGGACCACACTTATTCCGTCGCAATAACGGTGATTTTTGACTGCTACTGTATTATACTGATTGAAGTGTTATCAAGGAATACTTGAAAACAATAGGGAATAGAAAATAAGAGTGCAATGCATTTATACTGACCTAGTCCCATTGCTATTGACTCCAGCAGCGTGCCGGTAGCCTCTGTGACGCCACGCATAGTCCTTGAATCCTCTCGCAAACGAGTGCAGAATTGCTCAGTGTTGCTTCTGAATTCTGGTGACGAAAATACAGAGACAATTGGATATTACGAGATACAGAAGAAATTGCCTCATTACGCTAGTGGTCACTTATTTATCCCTTTGACCGCCACGGACGTCTATAGACGTCAAATTAAAACTTTCTCACGACGCCAACGACGGCATGGCACGTCAAAAATACCACATTTTTACAGTGTTTAGCGTAGAGAACACAGATTTTCTTGACGTGGCGGTCAAAAGGTTAAAGTTATTGGTTTTTTTCTATGAAATTCTCAGTAGCAGCTCGAAGCTTGGATTCGTGGCACGTTAATGGTAAGCTCGTCACACACGTGTATCATACGACGTTTTTCAACACACTTGTGAAGAAAATAACTATAATTTCAACTGTGAAAACGAATTGTGAAAATTTTTTCGCAATGGCGGGAAAAAATAATCAGCTGTTTTATAACAATGGCGATCGGCCATAGGCTAAAAGAATGAGGCTTCTTTTTTTTTGGCTTTTCGCAGATAGCGTTATGCCACATACAAAATGGGGAATTTAAAGTTTTCTTTATTACAGAGAAAACAAAAGTTATATTTGAGTGAAACTTTTATTTATTAAAAACGTACAAATTGATCTGTTTAAATACGAAGTTGCATGAAATGAGCGAGCAATAGGTACATTAATTTATTTGTACTATTTATTGAACACGATCTTTTTTGTATCGAAACTTTTTTAAGAACAAAGCAACTCAACTAATAAAATAAAAAATAAAACCCTATAACTCACTTGTGAATAATAGCAATGAAAAAGTCACAGTTTGATTATAGGTGTCATTACGTGCCTAATTGCGGTGAAATAAGAGCCATTTTAAGAGCAAGTGTGTTGAAAATTATATTTTGTAAATTTGATATGACTTGTAAAAGTGTCTTTAAAAGATCTACTTTTAAAAACAATTTTACAAGTCAATAATTAACTAATAATACTAGATGGAGCCGGCATTTCCTAGCTGACGACCTCTGAGAAGAAACGCCGAAACAAACTCAGAGAATCATGTTCTCTTTTAAAGTCCAGACAGTAACAATATTCAGTCCATATCATATGTGTTTTACAATGTAGGCAAATCTGAACTGGCCTTTTGAAGAAAGAGCCACAGCCGTTTGAGTTGACCAGTCCATACTGACAGCACGCGTACATCAGTCATCGTGTAGTTCAACCATTATTTAGAGAGCTCAACGACCCGTCGGTGTCGCACGACCATACCAGATCAGCAAGATATTTGAGTGGGTACAATAGTGTAAACTTCTGCCTAAAGGTGGGCATAGACTAGAGCATTTGCTAGAATATTACATTTTTACGAATGCTACAATGCAGGCAAAAGTCATTTCCATGTAATAATAAATACATAAATAAATATTATTGGATAATTTTACACAGCACCATCTGGTCCCAAACTAAGCAGAGCTTGTACTATGGGTACCTGGTACTAAACAATGGATATAATACTTTATACAGGTGGCCCATTTACAGTGGTCCAAAAATTATCTGGTCGGGCGACAAGCCTACTCATCCTGCTGGTAAATTCTCCACTGATTTTATATAGTACTCACTGTCATAATGTTTGTCCCCTATGTTGTGGTTGTTGAGCGTATTCACAAAGTGGTCCACCTGCCACTTGTAGACCGCCTCGTTGTTGTTCACGGCTTGCTGATTTACTAGAGGCGTTTGGTTTTCGAACCTGGGAACAGCCATACAGATTAATTTTACAAATACGAAAGTAACAGTCTGCAGTCTCTTCTCTAACCTTACTCTGTAGAAATAATTGTTAATAATAATGAGATAAATATTATAAATATATTTGGGACATAAACCGCACCAAATAGCCATAAACTAAGCAGATCGGGTACTTAAAAATAGCCATTGTCTAGTACCCAACTAGACAATGGCTATTTTTATGATAAATTAATATTCTTGGACAAATTACACAGCACCGACTACTCCCAAACTAAGCAAAGATAGTATTGTGTACTAGACAATGGATAATATATTACTTATACACATTTTTTGTAAATACATACTTGTAATACATAAGAAACACCCAGACAAACACTTATGTTCATCACATTAATATTTGTGTGTTAATTAAAAATCACAGTCTTTGTAAAAAATAGAATTAATTATAAGCTTTATACTGGAAAAAAAATTTAAGAAATTGACTAATATAAGTTTAAGATATAAGAGTTTAAAGTATTTAGTGAAGATGCTCTGTCCTTTTTCCGTAAAAAAATTCTATACTAACACTCAGTATAGAATTTGTGTCGAACACGGAACATTTGACGTCACATGTTCGTATAGTACAGCTACCCCAATCTGTCAAGTTTCTTTGATAGATTTTTAACTTTAATATAAAGTAATAAGGTTCATGTTCGATTGGGAAAATTTGACAGTTTTGGATAGCTTGACCTGCTGGTGTCTGTACAGCTTAAAATGGTTATAACTTCTTCATTTCTAAATCGATTTTAAATTCGTTTTTGTTGATGTGCTCTATTTATGGTCATTTCATGAGATGATAAAAAATAATCAGTCAACTAATCTGTTGTACAGTCAGCAACGAAAGTCGCTGAACATGTTGCAATCTTCAATATGATTTTAATAAGTATGAAGTTACTGACTTGTGAAGATTATGCAAAATAATTGCATAGATGACCATTAAATATTTAGGTTACCTTAATAGAAAAAACCTCATGACAAGTTTTGGAGCTGTGATGTTTTCAAAATTTTGCTGTGTTTAGCGACTTTCGTTGCTGACCGTACTCACTTCATCTTGTTTCCCCGCAAAGCTCATTTATTTCACACTTACCAGTAGTCCCAATCTTTGAGCGTTTTCAGTAGAGACTCGATGTAAGACAGTATGTGACAATTAGTGAAGCGGTACTCTACCACCTTTTCCAACTCCTGTAAATGAGAAAATGCATAATTATCCTCCGAGTACCCTAGCGCCCTCTCAATCCGACCTACTACACTAGCGCGCGGTCAAAATGGAATTGGTACAAATAACAGCACATACTACAAACTGTAAAATATTCAATTTTAGGGATATAATTAAAAAAAATGATGATGAAATAGATAGAAGATTCGGTTTGTATTTTTGTTGTTTCCATCACGAAATTTTAAAGACTCACCCTGATGGAGCTCCTTATTTGTGTTCTGTTGATGTCAACGGACGCGGCATCTCGACAAATGCCCTCAATGTTGTGAGCCTCATCTATTATAACCACGTTATTTTCCAAGCTGATGCCAAGCTGTAAAATGGATACACTTTATAATTATCTTCTTATTGTGTAAGGTACAATTAGAAATAGCTTAGATCTTAAGATCCACTCACATGTAATAATAATAATTTTAATAAAGTAATAATGTAACTCTAATTAAGTTGTTCGACTATAACTCTGAACTGTGACTCAGCGAGCGTCTTCTGCTCCACGGTTTGTTGATTCGATCCCTACATCATGAACCCATATACTGTCCCACTGCTGGGCACGGGTCTCCTCTCATATTGAGAGCGATTGTGCTATAGTCCACCACACTGGCCTAGTGCGGGTTGGCAGACTTCACACGCCGTCGAGAAAATCTCTAAGGCATGCAGGTTTCCTCACGAGGTTTCCTTCACCGTTTAAGCGAGTGATAATTAATTATTAATCATCATCATCCCGCCCTTGTCCCAATTTATTTGAGGTCAGCGCAGTATGTCCTTTTCTTCCATTCATCTCTGTCAGCCGTCGCATCATCAGTCACTCTCTTTTCTCTCATGTCCGCTTTAACACACTCCATCCACCTTTTCTTTGGCCTTCCTATACCCCTCCATCCCTCCACATAATAATTAATTATTAATACGCTCATGATTTCGAAAAGTCAGAGTGCCCTTGGTTCGAAGTTGAGACCTTCGATTTGGCAGTCCAATAGTCATACCACTAGGTTATCACTGCTTTGATTAGTGTTCAATAAAGTGTAAGAAATTTACTTACGCTACTCCTGATGCTAGGATCGATAAGGTAGTTGTACGGGCAGAAGATAATGTGTGCAGTCTTAGCCAGGGCTCTCGCTCCATAGTAAGGGCATGCCTCTTTTTCCCTCCCTATCTCCACCAGCTCTTCCAGGTCGAAGGCAGCAGGTAGACTGCCGTGGGTGAGGGCGGCGCGGTTGTCATAGTACGTACAGTTCGAGCGCTCTTTCTGGTTATTTTGAGTAAAAGGCTGCAAAAAGATAAGAAATATTTTGAAATAAAACTAGACGGACAGTCTACGTCTACCCGTGACCATGGACGCTGTAAAGGGTCCGAAACGTCGGGATTAATAATATCAATATACCGCGATAAAATCCGCAAAAAATAGTTTTCTTTCAAGAAATCAATAAGTAATATTTTGTGTATTTAAGGGCAGTTTGTTAATGAATTAAAAGTAATTATAGCTTTGTATATATATTTGTCTTGAAATAAAACTACTTTTTACGGATTTTATCGGTTATACGGTTATACGGTATACGGTTTATATAATATTCGCGTAAATGTCAGAAATCAATATATATTTGTCTGTTAAGTTTTTGAGTTGGAATCCAATACCACCTCCCACTTTTAGAAATAGCAGAGTTTTTCATTACTACTCAGTAAGTGAGTGCAGTAAACAAACTGGCGGAGTGGTTTCAGCTCCTTACATAAATATTTTTAAGAATCTTACTAATAATAAAGCTAAAATATATATTTAATAATATATTAAAGCTGAAAAGATTTTGTTTGTAATAAAACTACTTTTTACGGATTTTATCGCGTTATATTATTAATTCCGACGTTTCGGATGCTTTCCATGTCTACCCGTGACCATGGACGCTGTAAAGGGTCCGAAACGTCGGGATTAATAATATCAATATAACGCGATAAAATCTGTCAAAAATAAGTTTTATTACAAACACTAATGTTCATCATATAAATATTTGTGTCTTATGGGAATCGAACCGCCTTGATCAGCAGTCCAACACTCAAATCACTAGACCACAGAATAAATCATTGACGTCATCAATTGAACTAACCTTAACACATTCCCTACACATATCATTCCTTGTATGCCAATGATCCTTGTTGAACTCTTTAATGCAGCTCTTATCTCTGCTGGACAGAATGGTCATTTTCGCGAGGCCGCAGTACGAGGTCCGTTTGAACTCCCTGACGACCTGTTTGAGCTGTGTATGTGTTCGTGCACCGTAGTATATAGTCGGGAGGCTGGAACCAACAAGCATTGACGTGCAGACTCGGAGGTTGTCCACCAGTTTGTAAAGGCGTCTGGAACCAACCATCCCGTTTCACCCGACCGTCATGCATTGTTGTCTACTACTACTTAATAATTATTCCTGACTGCGTAAAGGTTTAATCTTATTCTAGCCTACTAATATTATAAATGTGAAAGTTTGTGGGCATGGATGGATGATGTTAAAACTATTGAACGTATTTTGATGAAACTTTACAATATTGTTATTTATACATCATAATAATATATAGGCTTTATTTTATAACCGTTTTGAGTAAATTAGCCAAATTACAAAGATAATTAAAAGTAACTTTTCCACGCAGACGAAGTCGCGGGAAGAAGTTAATAATAATAATATTCGCGCGCATCGTCAGGATGTTCCTCTCACTGGAACCCTGACAACTCTGACGGGAGCTCGGATACTGTTCCTGATACCGGCGGGCTACAATTTTTTAAATGTTTTACTATGTTTTTATATTTAAAAAAAATATCAATAATTATGTACACACGCCAGCAGGTCAAGCTAGGCTATCCAAAACTGTCAAATTTTCTCAATTGAACATGAACCTTATAGTATTGTTTTAAAGTTGATAATCTATTAAAGAATTTTCATTTGACAGATTGGGGTAGCTTAATGTGCTGACCTCTGTAGATACATGAATAAAGGAAATAATAATTTTAATAATCTATTTAATTTCACATATAAATTTGCATTTTTTTCTACATTAGGTGTAACTTACAAAATTCGCACTCTCTTTATAATATTAATTAAGACTAAGATGTTAATTATTTATAATTAATGAAGAATATTATAAAATGAGAGATTGTGTAAAATTATAAATAAACAATTGATATATATTATTAATGTAAACGAAATTTAAATTGAATTGAATTCTAAAGCATAAATTTGATTTTTTATCGCTTTACGCAATCAGGTTGTATGTTATGAAATAAAATAATAATTAAGTACATATATTATTACACATACTTGCTATTACTATACTAAATACTATAATATATAGCTACATGCATTAACACTACAAGATCAATTTTATTTAGATCTGAAAAATAAAGACAGTAAAAATAGAAACTAAAATACCGCCATTTACGTGGCCCGCTACTCGGGTCAAGTAATATAAATAATGTACCTATTTACCATTCACACAAACAGAAGAAGTACAAGGGTTACCACATCAAGCTACCACAATCTGTCAAATTTCTATTATTGATTTTCAACTTTAACACAAAACTATAAGGTTCATATTCATTTGAGAAGATTTTACAGTTTTGGATAGCTTGACCTGCTAGAGTCTGTACCTAAAATACACTAAGTACAGTTAGCGACTTCAATATATATTTACATAGATTTTTTTACAATTCAGTGTTAAAATACACGTCATTAATTGGCGAAGTAAGTATTCGTATTGAATGAAACAAATAAATAAATATTATGGGACATTTTTACACAGCACCATCTAGTCCCAAACTAAGCAAACCTTGTACTATGGGTACTAGACAATGGATATGATACTTAAATATTTTTTTAAAAATAAATACTTATAACACATAAGAAACACCCAGACAAATACAAACACTTATGTTTATAACATAAATATTAGTGTCCTGCGGGACTGAACTCATGCCCTCATGATACAAGAGTCCAACACTTTTCATTATTTTTATCTATACATTTTCTCGAAACCGAAAATGAAATCTTGATCCATTTTGCTCAGTTTATGTCGCTAACTGTACCTACCCATTCTAAGAAAATATATTAACATATTTTGTTCATACCAACTCTGTCTAAATTACACAGCTCTCTGCCCATCACCAAAAACTATTTCCCAAAAATCATTCCCATGCATACAACCGTGAATAATTTAAAAAAACATAACATACCATTATGTCTGTACTCTCCGAAGGGTATACATCCACACCGCAGTTACTTTTTGTGGAGCAACGTATCCAAGTGGGCAACATCCGATAGCAAAGTTAGTTATTTGTTGTTAGTATGTTGCCGTGTTAGGTAAAGTTGCGTCAATATGGTGGTAACTATCCAGAACATTAGTTCGTGAATATTATGCTGTGCAACTCTCTGGTTACAATTTGTTACTTTATGTTATTGGCGGTATGATAATAAAAAAGAGTAAGAAGCAGTGGCAAAAGTTGAAGAATGTTAGAGAAGAAGAAGAAGAATGTTATCTAATGTTATCGTGTTGCGTTCTGTTGCTCCACAAAAAGTAACTGCGGTGTGGATGCATCTTTAGGCAAAGGTGTGCTCATGTACCTACACTCTTATTTCGTCGGTATATTTAAGTCCCATATATAGCGGGAAAGCCTATTGCCAATAAACGGACAAAAATTCAAACTCCCGAGCTACTGGGAATTCATAGAATAAACCGAATAGTACTTTGATCGACCTGGGAATCGAACCCAGGACGTCTAGCGTAGCAGTCGCGCTACGGTCACTCATCTAATAAGACAATATCAAAAATAGACAAGCAATTTCATCGCGAAGTACAGGCTATTACGGTACGTTGAATATCGTTGGCGGTTGAACACATTTCGACTCTATGCTCTTAGTAATAAGGTTACGAACTGGTTAACTATAAAGATTCTCGATTCTACATCTATTCCTTTATTGCTTTTCCTCTTTAGGTAATACCGTGATAATATAATTATTAACAGATATTTTTTGTAAGATTTTAACAAAACACTTTCAGACAAACAGACAAACATTTTAATGTTGTCATTTTTTTTTTTCAAAATAATATTTAATGTAAGTAGATGATACAGTTTTTGCTTCGTTACCATTTTACTATACCTACATGTAAAGATATTTTAGGCTAGAAATATAGAAAAAGAACTTTTTTTGTTATTTTCCTTCAATTTTATTGTAAGTGAGGTGGTGAGTTGACATGGTTCTTGACAAATTACATGACTACCTCAATATAGAAAGAAAGACAGACGGACAACGATGTGATCATATAAGGATTCCTTTTTGCTTTTGCTTTTAGAGCTTTTTTCTAAATAGACTTAGAATCCCGTGGTAGAATATTTCTTTCAAAAAATTGTGAACAAAAATGGTATCAGTTTGTAAACAAGAATATTGGCGAACATATAAAAAATAGGTTTAAGATTAATTGAGAACCTCCTCCTTTTTAGTTCTTAATCTAAATAATTTAAAAAAAACAATCTCATGCTGATAACCTTACCTTACGTTTTCCGGAGTATTCGGTAAGTCGGCGTTAATAGGCTTCTCAGGAGTTCCAGGGAGAGGCGTTTTGATATTCTCTGCGGATCCTTTGCAATCCGGCGGAGTGTTCTCTGCGGAACCGAGGCGGGGTCGCTTGTGGATCGTCACCTGGCCCGCACATTTCAATTCTGTGGAAATGGAAGGTACATGATGGTTTTTTTTTATTTATCATCATCATCCTATATACTATCCTACTGCTGGGCACGGGTTTCCGTCTGATAAATGATTAAATGATATTTATTTCTGTAAATTGATCCTCTAAAGACACTTTTACAAGTCAATATTTTACATATTTTTTTAAGCTAAGATGGCTCCGGCATTTCCTAGCTGACGACCTCTGAGAAGAAAGTAGTAGTCTCTTTTAAAGTCCAGACATAGTATAGTAACAAATATGTGTCTTACAATGTAGGGCAAAGTCTGAAATGGCCTTTTGAAGAAAGAGCCATAGCGGCTTTGAGTAGACCAGTCCCAACTGACGGCACGCATGCATCAGTCATTGTGTAGCTCAACCATAATTTAGGGAGCTCAACAACCCGTCGCACGACGATACCAGATATACTTACCGTCCTCGCCAGCGAGGCTCGTCGTGAAGACCCTTTAATGGTAACCCTCCTCGTCCCTTGCTTGAGCCGGCCCGTGCATGGCCAGTAGCTTTAATTCGCCCTTAAATAAGTTAAACCCAGATCCAGCCATCCGTAGCTGACCCCCAGCAACGCCCTAAGCCGAGGCCCGAGTCCCGTAAGGGGACGCCTTTAGCTGTTGTTGCTTAGTTTATAAGCATGTCCATTCAGTGCCCCGCTACCAAGTCCGGTTAAGTTTTTAAAATTCGTAGCTAAAAACTACTTACCTCCGTCAAAAAAAACGGATTCCCTCTTATAATGAGAGGGGTTAAGCTATAGTCCACCACGGATAATGACAATAGGCTCGCTCTCTTAGTTATTCGAACTCGGTCTATTTAGCATATAATGTGAAACTGACCATCTTATCTAGAATACGTGTCGGATCAAACGTATACGTTAATAATCAGCTTTCCTTAGTCATCGCCCGGTGGCGGTGCTTATCGTTTCTAAGGAATTAAAGCTTCGACATACTTAGTATACGTTAGGTCACGGAAATCGTACGAAATTGAATTCTGATACGGTCGAGCTACATAATGACTGACGCAAGCGTGCTGTCGGCTGGTATTGTGACACTAACATGTTTGATATTATTATGTCTGGACTTTAAAAAAAACCATGATTTTCTGAAGTTGTTTTCGTTTTTTTTTTCTCAGAGGTCGTCAGGAAATGCCGGCGCCATCTAGCATTAAAAATTCAAAACATTGACTTGTAAAAATGTCTTTAAAAGATCTATTTACAGAAAATAAATATCATTTCATTTCAAACTCTTACTATAACGGTTTTACTTTAAATAAAATAAAAAATAAAAATCTTTTATTTTCAAGCAACATAATTAGGCTCATAGCTCATACTTTCTTTGTGAGCAAACTCTACCGAAGTCGTAAAAAAGTAATAGGCAGTCAGGACTATGAGGAACTTTGTTTCGGTCGACATGATAGTACACTATTATTTTGCATGTTCAAACATAAATAAACCCTAACAAATCATTCAAACGGTTGGATGTAATATTTGTGAAGACACTGTGTGTAGGCGGTGACCGACTCTAGCCTATCATGCTACGAAATAATTCGCCTCACTTATCCATAGTGTGGAGAGGCGAGATGTATTGCCCCTCCAACGAAAAGGGAGGATCCTCCAACCAGGCGGGTGTTGTGCCTGGCGGGCCACGGCCCGACGGTTGATGTCGGGCGGTTGTATATATGTAACTTTTCGTTGCGAATTTTGCTTGCGCGATTCAGGCCTTCGTAGTTCTATGTAGCGCGGTAGATGTCGCTACAATACCATAGATTTGAACGGGCTCTGTCTGCGTTTTTCTGCGAGGATATCCTCGTAACCTACTACTTCCAGTAGTGGGCAAATATAGTTTGATGATGTGACATCTCGTGCTAAGACACTGGTCTAAGACTATAATATCATATCGTAGGCATCGCAGCACATCACCGAAAATGATACAAAATGAGGATCCTAAGCCTTGACATTTTTACTAACGTCACACGGTGTAACGTAGGCTAAGCATGTTTTCTACTTCGCTTATAATGCAGTGCAGTACAAAGGACGGACGGGTCGCGGAGCTATGGAATAGCTATGACATTTCCGGAATACTGCCGGGCATGCCGCCGAGACGCGGCGCAATGGGTAAATGGTACTGTCTAGCTAATCAACATGTAATAGGATTGAGTAAGCTATGCGATTCAGGTTTCAGATAGGTGGTAAATATACAGGTTGTTACAAAACTACCCGCAAAGCCGGAAGGAGGTTAAATGGGGCCTTTTAACGAGTCCATTCACAATATTTAAGAACCGTAGTAAAACAACAACATTAATGAATGAAGAATAGAAAACTATTAAAAGAGACAATTATTAGGTAAAATAGGTACGTAGGCCTTTCTGTTAAATAATCTGGTTCCCTGACATGACAGCTGACAACATTTTTGGCTTTGATAATTAATTATATTTTTTACGGGGTATTTAGTAACATGTGTATACAGATATACATAGATGTGTATCAGATCACTTTTAAGGAATGAAGCATTTAAAAGGTTAGGCTGAGGTCATCCTGTAGATGGGTGACTATTTTTTAAATATCGAGACATCCGTGCCTCGGATTTCGTTAAGCTGTCGGTCCCGGTTGTCATACGAACACCTATGAAGATCGTTATGGTAGATCAGAAGCCCAAAGAGCCTGACAATCAGTCTATCTTCAGGATATCGGTATTATCGGAAGTTACGAAGGTTTCATGGCAGTCGTTTTGTGTAAAATACTGATATTTAGCCGCCTATGTTTAGACTGGAAGAAAACCCCATTATTTTTTCTATTTGTGGAAAATCCTTATTAATCCATATAAGGATTTCCCTTCCGACATCTTATACTGTCATCTGGGGAGGTGGCAGTATATATCAGACTCGTACCGACTAAAAACCGCACTTGCTTTACCTACCACTATAGTGGCAAACAAGCATACGGCCCGCCTGATGGTAAGCGGTTACCGTAGCCTATAGATGCTTGCAGCACCAGGGGTATCACTTGCGCGTTGCCGACCTTGTAAAACGAAAGAGGAATAATAGTTGGGTTGGTAGTACTGCCAACGGTTTAAGTCAACATTTTATATTCTAGAGTTTTAACATACCGTCTTCAGACTCCTCTCTATATGGAGTTTTCTCTTGTCTTTGGTTTATTAAACTGGATTCGCCGTTCTGTTCAGGTTTGGAGTAGATGTTTTTCTTTCCTGTAATTGTTCAGAAATAGAAATTGAGTCGTTGAAAGTAAAGCTGTCGTGATAAACACAGCTCATAGCTCCGAGCCAAAAACAAAATTGTATAAATGAATTGTTCTTCTCTTTCTTTCTTTCGTCATCAACACATACTGTCCCACTGTCGGGCACAGGTCTCCTCTCAGGATGAGAGGGATTAGGCTATACTTAGTCCACCAAGCTGGCCTACTGCGGGTTGGAAGACTTTACACACGTTCGAGAAAATCTCTCAGGCATGCAGGTTTCCTCACGATGTTTTACCTTTACCGTTTTAAGGGAATGATAATTAATTATTATTACAAACATCATTTTTTATTTGTTCTTTCATCGTGTTTTTAATATGTGTGCATTGTCCAATAAATATTTTTCTTTCTTTCTGTCGATATCTTTAGGTCTCATGTAATGGGGGCGAGCTTTTTGACATAACTTATGACATTCGTTAGAAAGTAATGAATATATTTTTAGTCTGAGTTTAGCGAAGATTTAGCTTTAAAACTACTTTCTGTAATATAGGGAGTTAGTGTTTACTATAAATTACTCTGACAATATCAAAGTAATTTGCAAAAAGGTAAGCATTATCAGTTTCAACTTTCCTCTTTTTTATACTACTAATGTGGCAAACAAGCATAAGGCCCACCTGATGGTAAGCAATTACCTTAGCCTATAGACGCTTGCAACACGAGGGGTCACTTGCGCGTTGCCGACCCTGTAAAACGAAAGAGAAATAGTTGGGTTGGCAGTATAAGGGTCAAAGTCCCCCCACTGCCAACACAACGTTTCCTCGTAGAGCACTGGCGACCTTGCTCTCCTCTCACCAAAATTAACCCTTCCCCACTGGTAGGTACTGTTATACCTACCGGTAGGGCAGGTACAGCTGTACTTACTGTACACCGGCTTTATAAATTTCCTATAAACTGAACCGCCATTGACCCGGCTTTCCGTATAATAAAAGGTCAGCTTATACTGGTTATGATTACTGGATGTGTAGCCATACATATCAAGAAATACATTACTATCGTACACCGAACGTCAAAATATACGATATTTACAGACGAGCTAACACAATGGAGATAAGTTATCAGTACAAGATAGTGTCAGCCGTGACACTCCAATTTGTGCGCCGTCGGCAATGGACGAATTTTTAGGGAAAAAATATGTTCTAACCGACTCGGAATATTTCGAGGATTATTTGATATTCATTGGTGAGTTTTCTTTTGTTCTTTCTGCGATGAGACCAGATTTTCCTTAACCACATTTATGCCAGGAACTTGCCGTGATTGGGAAGTTTAGCTCCACAGACGAAGACAATAGGATAATTTGTGAGTTGGTAATGTTATTGTGTGATTATGTGTCTATTGATCGATAATTGGATGAGGTAAAAGATAGTGAAACCAGCAGATAAATTCGGGTAATTAAATAATTTGAATAATGTAATTTTGATCTAGTCTCGTAATGGTTCATATTCTATATAAAAACATATCAGCAAACTTTAATATAACAGTACCTTTACTTCAATCTTCGTGAATACCTGAATACCTGTGTTCAGGTATACCTGTATTTGGGAATACAGATATTAAAAGTTATTAGGAGGTAATTGTTCAAATATAATTTGTAATACATAACTGAAATAAAGCTTGTTACAATGTAAAACGCGAACGAGTTAGATTGAATTGAAATCGTATTCGGGAATATCTGTATTTGGGAATACAGGCATTAAAAGTTATTAAAAGTGTATTGTTAAATATAATTTGTAATACTTAACTGAAATAAAGCTTGTAACAAAGTAAAACGCGAACGAGTTAGATTGCATTGAAATCGTAAATTGATCCAAGTGACATTTATAGATAATAATAATCTTTTTAAGAAGTATGCAAGAATCGTAGCAAGTGGCGTTCTTTAGTTTCTGCCTACCCCTATGGAAAAAGGCGTGAGTGTATGTATGTATATGTATGTAATTACCAGAATTCGCCTTCCTTATTTGTAGAGAAAGAAGCAGGTATATAGCTTTATAGTAAATAAAATGGGTACTTCAAAATAATTGCTATCGTTTCCGTGTACATAATGAGGGCTAAAGGACTTAGTCGGAAGTGAGAATAGTGAAGTGTTTTGTTTACCTAATTAATATGAGGTGCTAGGTGAATCTCGTTGTTGAATGTGACTGCAATTAGGAGTTGAGTGCGACTAGGATACTCAAGGAATATTTCCTCCAAATTTCAACCGCGAGTCCCACCCGCCATTACAAAACATAAAAAAGATAGTTAGTAGGTAAGGTGGCATCGTTCGACATTGAACTAACCTGTACCTAAAGTAATGTCGGTTGAGAAGCAAAAACTTGCTTTTCAATACGTGTGACTGACGTCACCATAAAGACGTAAAATTCTGAATGTGAAGGCAATTTTCGACATGGCGGGTGGGACTCGCAGTGGCTTAGTGGTCATAGCGTTTGGTGTACCTAACCAGAAGACGCAGGTTCGGATCCTGCCCGCGGTCGTATTTTTCCTTCGCTAAATAACTTTAAAATCTTAGCATAGAAAATGACAAAAAATACAAAAAGATAAAATATTATCGTGCTAATTTCAGGAGTCGGGTACTTCGCACGTAAGGTGGCGCTGAAGCTGAGTCAGACGCACATCCTGACCCTCAACGAGGATGGTTCATACACGTTCCGGTTTGTCTCTCCACTGGCCAGCTCCGAAGTCACCTTCACATCGGGAGTCGAGTTCGAAGAGGTCAAGGCCGATGGAGTTAAGGTATTCTCTATTAAGGTTTCTTCATCATCAAACCGTCTAGGGTTCACGAGTCACCTCTTCGAATTAGAAGGGTTAGGCTATAGTCCACATCGCTAGCCTAATGCGGGTAGGCAGACTTCACACGCCGTCGAGAAAATATCTCAAGCATACAGGACTCTTCACCGATTGTTTTTTTTCACCGTTTAAGCCAGTGATAATTAACTATTAATACGCACATGATTATTAATAATGAATTATCACTCGCTTAAATGATTTGAAGTCAGGGGTGAGTGCTTTGGATTCGACTTTGACTAAATTGTATTGCTTGTCGTCATAATTTGGGTCGGAATAGGTAGAGTTTTTAAGTACCAAATGACGTAAAACCAAAATCCTAGCATGGATACGCCTAATCCCGGAATTAATATTAAGTATATCAATAAAATTTGCCTTCTAAAACTTTTTTACCTATTTTGAACATAAAACTAAGTAAGTGTTTGTGGATAACGTCGTTAGTAGTATAAATACTACTCATATTGACTAAGTGTTTAGATCATTGTATTATACAACGTGTTACAAAATACCCCATAACAAATATAAGTAATTATCAAAGCCAAAAATTTTGTCAGCTGTCATGCCAGGGAACCAGATTATTTAACAGAAAGACCTACGTACCTATTTTACCTAATAATTGTATACTTTAATAGTTTTTCTATTTTTCATTCATAAATGTTGTTGTTTTCCTTTTTTTGGGGTATGTTATACAGCGTTACTACGGTTCTGAAATACTGCGAATGGACTCATTATAAGGCCCCATTTAACCTCCTTTCGGCTTTATGGGTAGTTTTGTAACAGCCTGTATAAGCTCAGTGGAGAATTTACAAGCAGGATGAAAGGAGGCTTGCCCGACTGGATAATAGACGACGTCTGTGGTCTAGTGGCTCGAGTGTCAGACTGCTGATCATGGGGTCGTGGGTTCGATTCTTAGGCCTTATAGGCCCCATTTAACCTCCTCTCGGTTTTACGGGTAGTTTTGTAACACCCTGTATAGATACTGCTGTTTGTTGTCCCTAATAAAATAAAATAAAAGTAGTTCTTTTTTTTTCATTCCAAAAAATATAATTAAGAAATTATTAACTAAATTTCTATGAAATAAGTCCTAGTGTAGATCCAATTCCTGGAAACATATTCTACCCCCTTTATTAACTTCCATATCAAAAAGTTAGTGCTGGATTAGTTTGTTTTTACTCGAGAAAGGCCAGGTACATAGAAACAAAGAGTTCTATGAGACAATTATATCAATCCCGGAAGTTTTAGAAAATATTGATATCAATCCCCGAACCCGGGATTAAAAGTCATATCCATGTTAGGATTTCGTAGGCCATTTTAACGTCATTTGGTACTAACCTAAAAAATTTATGATCTGTATAAATCTAGTAGGAATACCTACGAATATATTACCACTAATCACGGTCAAAGTCAAATGTTTTATTTCAATTAGACCATTAAAATAGCACTTTCGAAAAGTCAAAACCAGTTGCACGGTTCCAAGAAGTAGGTCTTATGGAGAAGAACCGGCAAGAAACTCCATAGACACTCTTTTTAAAAAACATGATTATAATATATTTATTTATCTGACTGTTGCAGGTGAAAGCGGAAATAACAATAGAGGGCAATATTATGACACACATACAGACAGATGAACAGGGAAGGACATCTAAACATGTACGAGAATTCTATGCGGACAAGATGATTGCGGTAAGACACAGTGACAAAAACAAATTTAAAAATTATTAAATCCTTCCTCCGAACTTTTTTCAAACTATGTTAGGGTCGGCTTCTAGACTAACCAGAACCGGCTATATTATCAGTATTTTACACGAATCGACTGCCATCAGTCCTACGCAACTCGATTTGAAAGAATGAATTTTCTGATTCATTTTGACAGTCACAACATAAGACAACGCCACTTGTGACGTCCAGCAGTCACATATATGGGAGGATATTATATAATGAAACAACTCAGTGTATTTAATTGTATAGCTGCAGTCGCACGGCTGCTTGGTCTGGCTGACAGCTGGACTGTCATCCCCACCTAGTACGTCCGGCGGCCACAGCCACAACTATGTTTTATTTATAATACGTCACACCTTTCCCCTTTTCCGTTTGACCCTTATACTGCCAACCCAACTAGGTATTCCTCTTTAAATACAGGGTCGGCAACGCGCAAGTGATACTCCTGTTGTTGCAAGCTTCTATAGGCTACGGTAACCGCTTACCATCAGGTGGGCCGTAGATATGCTTGTTTGCCACCTTAGTAGAATAAAAAAAAAAGACTAGCGTAGCTTAACTTTGCAGATCAGTAGATTAGTTTAGTTACTACTTAGCTACGAGCCCCTCCTTCTCTTTAAAGATTACAAAATCTGCGTCTAAAATAAATATTCATTCTATGGGTGGCGGGAGGATAATGCAAGAAGCTCTTGCTACCCTAAATGAAAAAAATACAGTCTGTATAGACTAGACAAAAAGAATAAAATATTTTACAGATCTGGCTTAACTTTAAGGCAAAGTAGGCAACTGCCTATGAGCCTCACGACTCTTAGAGGACTCCGAAAAATAAGTATTTTTTTTGTAGGAAGATTCCGAGAGATCAGAATCCTAGAGGTGTATTTCAAGAATCACATTGCCCAGAGGCTCTTAAATGGCTTAATCTGGCCCTGATGATGCATCTAGATGGCCGTCTAAAACAGTTACAGTATCTTGTAATTAAATATTTTTTTATGGTTTTTCCTATGAACACTGTGCAAGCATAGTCCGTTTGTATGTATAGCTTATGCTAATGCACCTCCCTGAAAAAAGGCCATCTAGAATTGGAACGCCGACGGGACATGAACGTGCGTCTTGCGGTTCGGAGTTTACAAGTTTGCTCGGGATGTCAAATTTCTCTTCCACATTATTTATTCGCTTCGTCTTACGGTGATGTCAGATTAGAATTTTTAATATAAGTAATTTCGCTACAAATCAGCCACTGACTGAGTCTGCGAGCAATGAGTTTTAAGTGGACATTCTTAGGTACAATATTCCTAAATAATCCCTATTAATCTCTACTTCCGTACTAATATTATAAATGCGACAGTAAGTCTGTCTTCCCATCCCAATGGATAGATTAGATCTAGGATACAGGTTACCTTTTGTCTCAAAAAGGTAGTAATATAATTTAATAGGAATATGGTTGACCATAAGTAGGGTCAACCATTTTCTTATTTAATTATAAGAAGGGACTGTAATATATTTTAAAGTAATTATTAATGTTTCAGACAACCACTGCTGAAGGTTTTGACAAAACAATGAAAAGATATTACGTCGTAGAACAATAAAGATGTGGAGAGAGAGTCCTTCAATTCTAGTCACAATTACTGATATAAATTAATTAAAGCGAATTATGGTGTTAAATTCTTTTTATAAGTAGCTATTATACTGTGTTGGAAAAATGGGACACCTGCTTAAATGGGGAAATACTTTATTACAAAATTATTTTTAGTCAAAAATCTATCACTAGTTCAATCAATCAATCAAAATAGTTTTATTTTCATATAAACCATATACAGGCACTTATGAAATGTCGAGTCTAGGTGCACGGTTCCAAAGTAGTCGTTTCCTATGGAGAAGAACCGGCAAGAAACTCCATGGTTACTCTTTTAAAATATCGTTTTGTATTGTACAATGATGGATTATAAATTGGATTGGATACTTAAATGAGAGAACAATTTAGGAATGTTTCGAAGATTACAATTATATAAAATACAGCTAGGCATAAAAGAAAGTTCTAAACAGTTCTTCCATTTACAAACGGAAAGTTTGTATATTAACTGTTTAAAGTTTTGTGTAAAATCACAATTTTGCACGTAAGCTGTAAAGTAGAAGAATTTTTGATAGAACATATGTTTTTATTCCTACTGGACTTCATTTTGATTTGACAAATAAATTTATCAAGATGTAACGTTATACTATACCATATTTAATCAGATGTCCCGTTTTCATGGACACCCTAATATACGAGTATTATTATTGTTAATCCATATTATAATAATTAAGATCGTTGTTTTTTTTTTTTAAATATAATTATTTTATTTTACCTAAATTCCTGTTACTCAAATGGAGTTGGGCGGGGCACCTGGAAAGGCGTAATGATGGCAGGTGGAGTAAAGCTGTGACAGAGTGACAGCCGAAGTCAGGAAAAGGAATGTTGATCGTCGGGTAGCAAGATGGGCGGGCGATATTTTTACCATGCCGTCATAAATTAAAAAAAAGCGGTACCTATCTTTTTACATTTTCCATGCATGCCAATTTAGTATAAGTACAGACGCCAGCAGGTCGAGCTATCCAAAACTGACAAATTTTCGCAAATGAATATGATTCATTTGCGAAAATTAACACAACCTTATGGTTTTATATTAAAGTTGAAAATCAATCAAAGAAATTTGACAGAATGTAGTAGCTTGATGTGCTGGCCACTGTACATGTACCGTATGTATAATAATTATGTACATTATAATAGTACTAGATCCATTGAAAAATATAACACTCAGGTTAAAATCACTACCTACCTAAAATATACAATGGAATAGAATTTCTAGCAATGATTTCGGTCAGGAATAATTTCTTGTTTTGTTTTTTCTTTTTGTGTAGTAAGCTGTTACGCCATTAAACCGAATTACTTGCCATGCTTGCGAAGGTTGCGAGTAACTTGAGCACCGTCATTTTAAATTCAATAAATTACTTGTGTTATATCTAAGGAGGTTCAGGTATCGATTTAATAAGCACCACTGAGTGCACTTTAGGTTCCATGTAATAGGGGGCGAGCCTATTGCCATTAACCAGGCACAAATCCAAACTTCGAGCTGCTATTAGAATTTCATGGAAAAATAACAGTGCTAAACCAGGAAATCGAACTGAAGACCTGTTCCTCAGCAGTCCCGCTTACGACAATTAGACTAATAAGTATCAATATTATAGATTATACATTATTATATTATAACAGCAGTGTTCGGCTGCCAAGTCAAAGGTCTTGAGTTCGAATCGAAGGCACGCACCTCGGACTTCTCGAAATCATGTGCGTATTAATAAACACTCGCATAAACGCCTTAAAAATTTTCACGACAACGTGTGAAATCTGCCAACCAGTGTGGCCAGTGTGGTGGACTCACATAGCCTAATCCCTCCATTCTGAGAGGAGACCTGTGCCCAGCAGTGCCCAGTACATGGGTTGATAATGAATACTATAGCTTACAGTTATACCCCAGAGTCCATAAATATAACATTTAAAACGTTCAACCGTTCCATTAAGCAAAATCAAAAGACTACAGAGCTGATATTTGAAGCAAAACCCAGTCAATTCATCAACTATACCCAAAACGTCTGTGTAATCAAATTTGGGCAAGTTAATCCCATATCGACTTTCACTTAACATGGATGGCGGCCCTTATCGTGAGTTAACAACCCAGAACATTCTCTCCGGGGCACTTTCCGAAACATGATTCCCTATTCCATTAGACCCTCTCGAAGTTATCTCGCGCTATTTACATCGCCTGACCGTGCCTTCTTATGTACCTATTCCTCCCTGCTATGTGTCTGGGGTATATAAGTGAGCAATGGTCCGTATGTTGTTTGTGATAGGGGTTACTTTGGCTTGTCGTGGTGTGGGCGAGGGTGGGTGTGGTGTCGCGGTGTCGTTGCCATGGCGACGGCGCCCGGACGCGGGATCCCGACGCCCGCAGTGTCGGCGGCCGCGCCCGACCCTCCGAAGTGACACGCGCCGCGAAAAAGCACAACCACCCCGCACGTGGAGACCACACACGTCTAGGATTTGGAGATATTACTTGTTATAGATATATTTGGATAATACTTTTTACTTTGGTGACGCATTTCTTATCGCTCAAGTTAAGAAAAACCTCGTATTGATAGTATCCATAAACACGCTTAGTCGTTTAAAGATTTTAAAATTAATTAATTGCAACCAACATATAGCATTAACCCTCTAAAACGTGTTTTAAATCTTCGTTATACAAGATACCACGAAAAATATCCCCAAAATACTTCAATTTTGGAGTCTTCAAATCAATCAATCTGTCAAACTTTGATAGTTTTTCAACTTTAATACAAAACAATAAGGTTCATGTTCGATGGCGATTGTGTCACTTTGTACATTAAAGTATAAATAAATAAATAAGTGGAACTCATTGCTGGTCGGTTGGCAAATTTCATCAAAATCGTTTTAGCGGTCTAGGCGTGAAAGCGTAACAGATAGAAGGATTACTTTCGCATTAATAATAATATTAATTAGTAGGTAAAGTGGAGATTAGTACACATTAGTAGGGATTCAATTACATTAATTCTAATCGAAGTAACATTCAACTATAAGACTATATACAGATAACTATAGGTACTGCTTCTCCTTAGCGTGTCGATGGTAAATAAAAACAATAATAATAATATACCTATTGTAGACTCATATTCGTACTGTACGGACGCCAGCAAGTCAAGCGATCCAAAACTGTCAAATTTTCCCAATTGAATATGAACTTTACAGTTATGTATTAAAGTTGAAAATCAATCAAATAAATTTGACAGATTGTGGTAGTTTGATGTGCTGGCCTCTGTACTTACTCTACTATCTACTAATAAAGGCCTTCAGGACAAAAATAGTAATACTTACCTTTATAGTTAAAAAGGTTAAAAAAAAGTTAAAAAAAAGTTAAAAAAAAGTTAAAAAAACTGCTACAGAACTTATGTTCTGTAGCAGTTTTTTTCTCTTACAATCGACTGTCACATCGTATTATTATACAAAAGTTGCCATACTACTGGGCCTCGCTCAAATACAATGTCAATGTCAAATATTTTATTTTAATTAGACCATTAAAATAAGGTAGGTACTTTTGAAAAGTCAAAACTACTTGCACAGTTCCAAAAAATGGGTCTTATGAAGAAGAACCGGCAAGAAACTCCATAGACATTCTTTAAAAAAATATGATTACAATGTTAATCTTGGTTTGTTAACAATGTTTGTGTCTATGTTTCACGTTGCAAGCGGGATAAAAAAAATTATAAACATAAATTCCATTTCTGGGTCAAGGGTTCCGCTAGTCCTGGACTCTTGAATAAATCAGTCGCGCCATGGTCACCCTACCAACCACCCTACGGCTCGGGTCGATGTGGCGGTGGGCTGGGGGGCTCGCACCTTTTGTTTAGGACCCCCTCCGACCCCCTCGTTCATTTACTCGCGTCCCGGTCTCAATGCTGTTTGCAAACGGTTTAGGTGCCTAAATGTAGAAGGGAAATGTCACGATTTCACTTTTTTGTTTGCTAACCTTAGGTACCTACGAGGGGTGCGATGCTGAGGTCGGCGGATATGAGTTTTATTGCGAGGTAAGTAGCTAAGTGCTGACACTGAGTTTGTACGACTTTTTTTTTTTAATATTGAATTTAAAGGGCAAGGTTTGTTTTGTTCCATAAAATGGACCTTTTGAAAGAACTGTGGAGCTAAAATTAAATCTGTTGCTGAATACTTATGCTTTAACGTTTTATTGGAAGATATTTAATTAAAGAGAGGTAGGGTATCGTGAGAGTAATTCCACTCAAATTGGAGCTATACCTCTTTCGTTTTACAGGGTCGGAAACGTGCAAGTGATACCCCTGGTGTTACAAGCGTCTATAGGCTACGGTAACCGCTTACCATCCATGTGTATGAAACCCTAAAAAGACACATTTCACTGACTTACTAGTCTTTCTAGAATCTTAAACTAAAACTTCATTTGTTTATAAAAATTGATTCTTCCGCTTTCCAATGAAAGAACTTCTTTTGGTGGATACCTACTAATAATACAACCTTTTCCTATCTTTCTTTCAGTGGAAACCCAGCTTTATGTGTATCTAGGAAGTCTCAGTTTGTTTGGTCGTACTACAAAAGTGAAATGTTAGGCGTTTATAGACCACTTTAAATTATGACGTAACCATTACTTTTGGGTTATGTATCAGACAGTTACCGGAAACAACAGTTTCAGCAGGACACCTCCAGGGTAAATTAGCTCTCACTCTGATAACCAAAAAATGCTTAGCTACAATACTGTGTGTACAGGATGTTACAAAACTACCCGTAAAGCCGAGAGGAAGTTAAATGGGGCCTTATAACGAGTCCATTCACAATATTTAATAACCGTAGTAACGCTGTATAATATATCCCAAAAAAAGGAAAACAACAACATTTATGAATGAAAAATAGAAAAACTATTAAAGTAGACAATTATTAGGTAAAATAGGTACGTAGGCCTTTCTGTTAAATAATCTGGTTCCCTGACATGACAGCTGACAGCTTGGCATTGATAATTTATTATATTTTTTACGGGGTATTTTGTAACACGTTGTATAATATGTCGCAGTTATGTGATGAAAACAGAGATTTGGTCAATTGGGTTTAAATAATTTATTCCCTCATATGAACATACTACAGTTCACTTCAGTTTTATGAGGATGCAATGAGAATGGTGTAGTATGTTCCCTAAGTGATTTGATCAAATCACGGATAATATATTGTTGATAATAATTATATTGTTTAGGGAAATGATAAAAATAACGATTTTATCATTTCCCTAAACAAATATACCTAATGATTTGAACAAATACCAGAGCTGGTTCCGAGAAATGAAAATAAAACATTTCCACGCGTGTGTGTGTGTGTGTGTGTGTAAGTAGGTTTTAACCTAATTTTTACTTAGGTTAGGTTGTTAGTTTTTGTTTTAAAAGCCTGATAACCTAACTTACTAAGTTTAAAAAGATGAGCAAGTGGAAACTACCCACCTCATTATCCTAGTAGACGTTAGCATGAATTCTACGCTTGAGGTCGTCGGTTGGATTCCCAGGTCGAAAAAGTGTTATGGGGTTTTCATATAAAATTCTCAACAGGCTCGCCCCCTATTTCATGGGACCGAACCACATTGGCGAAATGTGGGTGTACACTAGCACACCAGTTGCCTAAGTTTTCAGCTTTTCAGGGAATACAAGCGTGATGGTATGGTGCAATGGTAAGATGTTGAGCAAATTGTGAACAAACGTTTGTAGATCGCAAAAGATTTTCGAACAGAAAAGCCGAACACATCCGAAGGAAGTAATAAGAAACCGCAACACAAACTAAACACAGTAAGTATTTGCAATCACAAACCGCAAAAGCGATGAAAATTTTAAATAAAGAAAAATTTACCCCGAATCTGATACCAATTCATTTTATATCCAACGATTCAAAGAACTTACGCACGTTTTTCACGGAGGAGTCTCAAATAAAATCGATCGCATGGCACCTCCAGCCGGGGTGTGAAGCCACGCCTACAATTCACGCGAAAGGTGACGATTGGACGACGCTTCGTACACGCACACTACAACACTCCGTCTTTAATACGTACACACAGATGTAGGCCGATTTAAAATTAATGTGAACATAAATTAATAATTCATTTTTGTTTATACTTGTGGCATTTGTATACGGAACGATTCGAAATCTACGGCATTTGGCCCACTAGGTAATTGTTGTGCGTCGTATTGGGCGAAAATAAATATTTTTTCGTTCTTTCTTTCTTACGGTAGACAAGTATGGAACGATTTTAGGCGAAGTATTTTTTTTTATACTGGATACATTTTTTTAGTTTATTTACTTGAGATATGAATTTGTGGCGACGGTTTCACACTACCCCGCTTGCGCAAATGATAGGTAATCTTAGTTTAATCTTCTTAGGCTTGAAACACAAAGGTTCGTTTGAAACTAAACTTTTCTATACGTAGGAGAAAGCTCTTGTTGTACCTCTCGCTATCAGTACTCATTATTCTCGGAGCCTTTTTCCAACTATATTGGGGTCAGCTACCAGTCAAACCAGATGCGGCTGAATATCAGTATCATACACGAAGCGACTGCCCACCCAATTTCTTGGCAATCTACTTATATCCTAAGGATTAAACTGATCTTGCCAATACTAAATCAACTTTTGTCATGTATTTTCACAAAACTGATGTTCAAACTCGCAAGCAGTTAAATCGTTACAACATAATACAATACATCTACTAGATGTGAATCCTGCAAGCATATTTTCAGACATATCTACAATGATTACAACCTACAAATTTAATACAAAATAAACTACATACTTTTACGGAAAAAAGACTAAGTATACAGAACAAAAAAAAAGAAAATTAATAAATGCGAGTCACTTTATCGAGTCTGAGTTTAGACCTAACTACTGAACCAGCAAAGACATCTACTTATATCGCTACGAACCGAGTTGGCAAGATTTAGCATGCTATATAGCGGTGAAGAATGACCTATATTGGTTCCACTTTTAGGCAGAGCAAAAGTTTTACGGTTTATAAGCGGCTGCCATTACGCGACAGACAAATTTGAAATTTTTTGGATTGAGATTGTATGTAAGTAGCTTTTAAGCTTAAGGTTTTAGGTGTAATCAAGGTTAGCTACATATTTCTAGCAGACACGGAAAGTTAAATAATTTTCAAAGTTTTTAACATAAAACAACTCTAAATTGCATGAACTTGTGAAAGCTCAGACATTATTTTGCAAATTGTCGAGCTGCAGTGCATTTAGTCGTCTGACTTATATAAGTTGTGAATTGTGCTAAAGTTTTTAAGCTACGAAGTAAAAAGGCCAAAGGATTTACGGCTACTAGACAGTTACAAGAATTCGCAATACATTGAAGATTTAATACTTAGTAGAAATATCATATTTGACTATATTATCATATTATACTAGAAATATCATATAGACTGCCTCATTAGTTTAGTGGTCCTAAGCGCGACTGCTACGCTAAAAGTCCTGGGTTCGATCCCCAGGTCGAGCAAAGTGTTATTAGGTTTTTCTATGAAATTCTCAGTAGCAGCTTGGAGTCTGGATTTGTGCCCGGTTAATGGCAATAGGCTCGCCCCCTATTACATGGGACCTAAAACATACCGGTGAAATGTGGGTGTACATTAGTACACCTCTGCCTAACCCTTCGGGGAATACAGGCGTGATGGTATATATATGAATATCATATTTGAATCAAAACAAACATAATATAGTTTGCACCGACCCTTCTTCTAAAAGCTTAGCACAGTTCTAAATATTATTGCAATCCAATTTCAAATTCATTAAATAAATCAAATCAATAGAGGTTTCGACCTCTTTACAACATTATTTGTGCACTTTGGCGACATTAATATAACTATGCAAGTTTCGATCTAGTCTCACCGTCAAAATGTCAATTGGTAAGGTCTTTTATTTCCAATATTAGCATTTTATGTAAAAGCTGAAACTACTAGTCACAATTTAGGTTGTGATAAACTAGGATTTTTTTCATCCTACAACAAAGAATATGAACAAGCCAGCTACCGTTATTTTGCGGTAGATAACATCTCACAAGCGATACCCATGAAATCTAACCCCGCTTCCATACAATCGAACAGACAGACAGATGCACACGGCCAACAATACCCGTACATTTGTAATATCTAATACGTTTAATTCTACAACGATAATGGCGTTTTGTTCGCGCCTTGATCGACAGATCTGATAATTTGAATATGGAAAGGCATTCGGGCAGAATGAGCGCGATGCCTGCGCATACGATTGCGTTGTTTTTTTTAGGCTTCTCGTACACGTGTATGCGGGAAGTAAATGTCTGTTGGAGCGTGTAAAATGTGTTGGGGTATGAAGTTGCGATATTTTGCCAAATTATTGGAAATACTTATTTTATCTGCGAGATTATACACTTTGAAATCAATTGCAACATACCTTTTGGCTTCAGGTTGGTCCTGGTTAGGTAGAAGAATAAATGGACTGAGTCTTTTAGGTACTTATGTTTAGTAAATACCTCACTACAAACTTAGGCTATATTAATAGCTGATTTTCTAATACAGCTCTTGCTGTATTTTAAAAATCGAAAATCAAAAACGTAGAATTAACCGTCACACAGTACACTCAGACTAGAAACAAATATCTATGAATCACACAAATCCGGATTTTGCCAGCGGTTTTAGCCTAATCCCTCTCATTCTGAGAGATCTGTACCCAGTAGTGGGTCAGTATCTGGGTTGATGATGATGACACAAAAATTTTTTTTGGGTGGGAATCGAACCCACGACACTCACCTCGCCACTATCGTTGTGCAGACTGTTCGGTGCTGACCGCTACGCTACCACAAACTTAGTATACGGCCTTTTTCGGTAGTCCTAAACGGTTTTATTTTAAGACTACCTTCTGCCCGCGACTTCGTCCGCGAGGAAAAGTAAATTTTAACTATCGTTGTAATTTGGCTAATTAACTCAAAATCGTTATAAATTATAGCTTATTATGTTATTCTGATGTATAAATAATAATACTGTAAAGTTTCATCAAAATGCCTTCAGTAGTTTTAGCGTGAAAGAGTAACAAACATCAATTCTCACAAACTTTAACATTTATAATATTAGGTATGATTACATCTTACTTTTAATTTCAATATAAAACACTTAATGAATGGCTCTGCTTTTTAGTTTCCAATTTTAAATTAGTAATATTATCTCGAACGGTGTGTACGTGATACTATGACCGTGAGCTTCCCAGCCTGCGCACGCGCTGCGTGCATTCGCGCATGCGTACGGACGTGCACGAATGTGATGCAAGAATTTAATCTATAATGAATATCATATCATTTGGTGTGACATTGGTCTTTTGATACGTTTTAAAGACTGGTCTTTTTTTTGTATTTCTCTTTCTTATAGTTTTAATACTGTATGCTTTTCGATTTTTCCTTTTTAATGTTCTCCTGGACACGGTGTACAGAAAATTGTGATCGACTCTCTAGCTGTGATGTTAGAACTCTGTTGCTGGGTTCTCGTGTGGATTGAGACCAACGCATTGCTAAATATTCTGATTCTAAACAATACCTAACATTATTATTTTCCGATTTGAATGGCAATGTAGCCACCAGTGAAATGAATGGGCGAATGACACTTAACAAAAGAGCGTCCGTACCATCAGGTGGCCCGTAGGTATGTTTGTCATATTATTACTAGGTTATTTAGAAAAGGAAAAATTGGACCGCGGGCAGGATTCGAACCTGCGTCTTCTGGTTAGGTACACCAGACGCTATGACCACTAAGCCACCGCGATTCCTACCCGTCATGTCGAATTTTTCCTCCACATACTGAATTTACGTCTTTATGGTGACGTCAGTAACACCTATTGAAAAGCAAGTTTTTGCTTTTCAACCGACACGACTTACTTTACAGTTAGTTCAATGTCGAACGATGCCACCTTACCTTCTAACAATCTTTTTGTATATTTTTGGCATTTTTCTTTTTATATATATTTTTTTTTGTATATTTTTTTTTGTAGAAATCGTGGTGGCTTAGTGGTCATAGCGTCTGGTGTACCTAACCAGAAGACGCAGGTTCGAATCCTGCCCGCGGTCGAATTTTTCCTTTTCTAAATAACTTTAAAATCTTAGCATGAAAAATGCCAAAAATATACAAAAAGATTATTACTAGGTACTTATAAAAGAAGAATTGTCAAAATCGGTTTATAAACACCAAGGTTATGCGCAAATATACAAAATGCCAAATTGAGAACTACCCTCTTACGCTAAACATCAGAACAATATATTATTCTTATTGGCAAGGTAAAAAGTACTGCTTCCATAAGTTAAAGTATCATAACTTACCAAAATTATTCCTACTGAAGAGCTTCTCAGGTGTGACGTCAGTCTTCCGATCCTCAGGAGTGCCGATATACTCTGCAACGCCTTCCTTCTTTAGCTCTGGATACTGGGTGAAGTACTGCTGCACTTGGTTTTGGCTTAAACGATCTGCAAAAAGAAAAAAAAAAATGAATTGTGTATGATAGAAGAAGAATGAAATGAAACCTAAGTAATGACCGCCTCATCGGTCGTAAGAGCGACTGCTGATCGTGAGGTTCTGGGCTCAATTCCCAGGTTAAACAGGGTTTTCCTGTCCTAATAGTTCGGATTGAATAGCTCTGGTAATGGTAATACGTTCACCACATGAGACCAAAAACATACCGGCAAACATATCGCAATCTGCGGCTGCACATAGGCCTATTCCAGTGTGTACCATAATATCCGGTTATCAACCAGACCCTGGCGTCCTACACTACAGTTGTCAGTCTCCACTCAGAACAGTCCGTTTAGGAACTCATGATCCTAAAATAGGTGTCTGGTACTGCATGAGCATTTTTGGTTATCAGTATTCTGAGTCTGTCCGATACCTGGAAACGTCAGCGGATTCTTCACATGTTTGTAAATGAGAAAGTTTGAAATTAAAAATGGAGCGACGAATGAATTTTATTTGTGGAAATGTAGGTATCCGAAATTTGTAAAGTAAAAAGGGATAAGGGTCCTCAACAGTCATCCAAACGAAAACGTCGTATGAGAATTAAAGCCGAAAATTTCATATTTCCTAAAACATCGGACGGAAACCACTAAACACCCCACCCCTCGGCGTGTCAACACAAAGAACTGTAAAATCCGTGCAATTTGTACCCTCTGCCGCTGGCGTGTACCGTATATACTTATCGATTTATCGCAAACACGGCTCGTGTTTTAAAAAGTCAAGTAAGACGCCACTAGCCTGATTTAAAACCTCACTCCATGTGTCAGGGTTCAATTTGAGTTGATCCCAAATCGGTGTATACGATCTGCCGGTTCGGCGGGTGTGTAAAAATGCCGTCTTGTCGTAGGCACGCCGCCCCTCCCTCGGCGACATTTTTACAAGCGGGGGGAGGGGGCCACCCGCGGACGCTCCCGTCATTTCGTTGTCATCCAGGGCTCCTTTTTGCGCGTTCACGGCGCGAGCCTCCGCCGCGACAATACTGTTCACAATTTTTATTCTTTTCGAAAAGAAAATACGAAAAAAAATATAGGCTCGTAGAGAAAATGACGAACAATGCCGCCCTTCGGCGAGATTACCGCCATCAGAAAATGAATGCTTTGTTACATCCGACCAACGGGATGTTTTCAGTTGTTACTTGTTACATTAGACTTGCCATTTCCATTAGGATCTGACTAGGCATGAAAAGTTGCCGAACACAACGGTCTGCTACGTCACTTCAATTTCGGAAAGTACGTTGCGATCCTTTTTTTGTTGCCATTACAAAGATGCTTTAACAGAACCTTTGGGGAATGTAGATATTGTGTACAACCAATCTTTTTAGACACCATCTTATACGGCTTTCGGGTAATGACAACATTTGGAAATGTATAAAAGGTACTCGTAAATTTTCTAGTAAAACCAAGCGATGAAAAAATATAAATGTTTACAAATGTTGCGGAATTTTCGTGGTCAACTCTTCACACGACTTCACACTGCATCCTGCCTCAGATAGCGCATCATATAGTGGATCCTTAATATCCTAGGACCGTTTTTGAGTTTTAGCGAGACTAAGCTTTAAGATAAGCTTTATTTATAAAATCAATTGCTGTGCGTTTACAAGTGTTTTGGAAACATTAGGTCTCTAGTTGCACGGTTCCAAAAAGCTGATCATATGGAGAAAAATCCGTCATGAAACTCCATGAACACTATTTTAAAATAATAGGTTCTACAATCTTCCCTGGTAGACATAATATTGCGATTAGGTACATGATGTGTGTACATTAAATAACGAGAATTTCTTAGAAAAACCCAATATCACTGCTCGACCTGGGAATTGAACCCAAGTCGTTTTGCTCAACAGTTGTGCTTTCTACCACCAGCCTAATAGACAGTTTCTATTTAAAAAAATATATAAAACGTGCCAATGAAAAAAAACCCTACTTAATATTATAAATGCGAAAGTAAATTTGGTACATAGGTAGATTAGATCTTGGAGAAGGTTACCTTTTGTCTCAAAAAAACCTTGGGGATGCGAGCGAAGCCGTGGGCAATAGCTAGTACTATATAAAAAGGTTTACAACCCACATCATTTTGTTTTCCGTTCGTTTTTACACCAATACGGAAACCATAGATCATAAAACTTGGTTTTTACGGTAACCTTCATGGGTGATGAATGACTCCGCTGTTTGGACTATAAACCTACATAAGGACATGCAGATCAGCCTGTAAACAGTAGAAAACGGCTCCATAAATCACTGGAAATGGCGTGATGGCTTTAGGGTTCGGTAGTCTGAACACGACACTGTCATGTCTGTATTGTTTAATCTGTGGTGTAAGGGACAAAGATAGTTGTGTTATCTAAAATTGAGATATTATTATTTATCCGATGAAATACTCGTTAATTATTGAAATGATATAGGGACAATCCCTAATTCTATAACTCAGCCGCCAAAAGACCAACCGCTCAAAGGACCAAAAAAGGAACGTTCAATAAGTGGTGATATGATTGGCGGCGATGTGCGGCTAAGACAAAGCTTTGCGCCGGCACCGATTTGTATGAGGATCGCGTTACGCCGCGACTGCCTCGCACGCTTTCATGTTTGTGAAAAGGACTTAACCCTACACTAGTCTTTGAGGTTGCCGCTAAGTTTTTAGCTGTTTAACTCTACGCTTTGAAGTTGTGTGTGCTTACAATCATCAATTCTTAGAAATGTTGGGTTTCATCCATCTTAGATCTTATCTCTATCTGAAGATATTGACCCTATAATACTAGAGCTTTCACAGGGTTCAATATTAATCTATTCACAATATTATTTGAGCTTGCCTTTGCTAATAATATCAGATGAAGCGTCTACAATCAGTGCATGAAACACTGAGTCCATTTCACTTGATTATTCATATCATAGCCGAGAAACCATTGACTATGAACTAGTAAATTCCTAGCGATGACAGAAAAGAAAGGCTGCCCATTTGTGCCATTGCTATATTATTATAATCTGAAGCTAAAATGCCATATTAAAGTACATTGCACGTGTGCGAAGCCGAGGCGGGTCGTTAGTACCATAATTTATGAGTATTTTTTATAAGTAAAGAATATAACTTGACATATATATCATCACGCCTTCCAATCCTAAGATTTACTAAGTAAATGGTGGTAAAAGTTCGAAATGAACGATGATAACAGAACTGTTCCGACTTTTACGATTAAGAGTTGGTAAATCTTAGGGTTTACTGGAAAATCTTAGGATTTACCGTAGTTCGTGGTTTTACAGTAACATATATATTTATATAAAATACAGGTAGGCATAATTTTTAGTTTTCCAAAGTGAAATGTACTCCAACTCAAACACACATTTGTCTCAAAACAGTGAGTCATTTAATTTAAAGGATAAACAAATGAAATTCTAATTTTGAATTTTCGCGCAATTGCCAAACTGCCAGCTATACAATAATGTGATTAATTTTGATTGAATGAAAACTCTTTTGTATTAAAATAGGACAAACACCATAAAAACGGAAGTGTTTCGATTTTTCTGATGAGAAGTGTATATACACTAGTCGCACTTATGATTGCTAGGCTAATAAGGCAATCAATTAGCATTATACCTTACCTTACAGTTGCGTAATGACCTAGTGATCTGGACACTGGTATGAGATATAGCTACCAACTAGGTAACTAGGTTTATAGTAGAAATGTAAATTCAATGTAAATTATTGCCTCTGTAAATACCTGTTCCAATTTTGAATGTCTAGTGAGTAAATCACGTTTGGTCGCTTCATCTGTCTGCCGAACTTGAATTACTCAATGGATTTTAGAACGTAATTCTGATATTTCTATGTGCTATTTCGTGCTTTTGAACACGCATGAATGTACGGTCGACAAAAGAGTTAAGTATAAAGGCAGCTAATTAAACATCTGTGTTTTGTTAAAGATTGTGTAATATGATGTATCACGCAATATGTGTCAAAACGCAGGTATTGTAAGCTGCTACACATCAAACCCTTTGACGGGTAATTATTTAAATCACAATCTGTGTAAAGATGCAGATTTCGTTCGCTACCTGTGTACTAATCTCTTTTGTTGACTGTACCTACTCGCAAATAATATCTACTAAGAAAGAATATTAAAAAGTAAAGTAAAAGAGTTATACAATTCTTTATTTAGGTACTGCCTCATTAGCCTAGTGGTCCTAATCGCGACTGCTACGCTGGAGACCCAGGGCTCGAATCCCAGGTCGAGCAAAGCTATGCTATTGGGATTTACTATAAAATTCGGAGTTGAAATTTAAAGTTTTAAGTTTAAAATTTAAGAAAAAGCCGACGAAAAATTCCAACGCAGGGGGGTCCAGAATCATGTACTGAAGTCATGGTAAGCCGTTGCGCGTCGATGTGCCTTCCACCCGGTAGATTTTTATCTCGCCTTAAAAATCAATACTACCCATCGTGTTGTAAATACGTCACGATTACGACTCTAAAGCCCATTGAAAATGCGTGTACATCCCATCGATTTGTACCGACGGCTCTTTAAAACCTCATAAAATATTTGAACCTATTTTTATTTGGTGGTGGCATTTTTTTAAGAGGCTTCCGTGCTTGATATACTTTATCGGAAAGCGATCGTATCCGTTAGTTTCGTGTCGAGCGCGATACAACCCTTTATCTAGATCGGGGTAGGTAGTGACGTCGCCGGTAAGCGCCGCTTTGTATTTCATTACCACAAAAATTATTCAATATTCAATTATTCATCGCTCGGCGGATCACTGATTAAAAATCGTTTGAATATTTCGGCGTTTGGTCCTTTGGTCCGGTTCGTTGAGTGGTTATGTTCTTTTAATGCTTGGAGACAAAATTGTTTTGTGTAATGGATATTCTGAATTTAGATAATATTATTGAGATTTGAATGTTATTTTAGCGAAGGAAAAATCTGACTGCGGGTAGGATCCTTAAACTTGCTTTTCAATAGGTGTTACTGACGTCACCATAAAGATGTAAATTCAGAATGTGAAGGCAAATTTTGATCTGGCGGGTGGAACTCACGATGGCTTAGAGGTCTTCTGGTGTACCTAACCAGAAGACGCAGGTTCTAATCCTGCCCGCAGTCAAATTTTTCCTTCGCTAAAATAACTTCAAAATCTTAGCAAGGAAAATGGCAAAAAATACAAAAAGATTATTGAGATTTTTAATTGCAGGTATTGCTACTGAACTTCTAAATTAAAAAAATAGAAGTAGATTTTCTTATACAATAATGAATTAACTTGTAGGTACTGTATACTACATACTATAATAAATTTAAAAACAAATATAGTTTTTGGGTAATACCGATATCCCGAGGAAAGACTGGTTGTCAGGCTTTTTGGGCTTCTGACTACCATTAACCTCTGTGGTCTAGCGGTTCGAGTGCCGGACTGCTAATCATGGGGTCGTGGGTTCGATTCCCACAGGACACAAATATTTGTGTGGATAAAACATGAGTATTTGTGTTTGTCTGGGTGTTTCCTATGTATTATAAGTATGTATTTACAAAAAAAAAGTATATATCTATTTTATTCATTGTCTAGTACCCATAGTACAAGCTCTGCTTAGTTTGGGACAAGATGGTGTTGTGTAAAATGTCCCAAAAATATTATTATTAACGATTGTCACAGGTATTTCCATGGCAACCGGGACCGTTGGTTTTACGTGTTCTCCGAGGCACGTAGGGGTCTCGAATACTCTCGATGTGTTAACAATGGTCACACATCGACAGACGGACCACACCGTCCTTATTGGTGGGGTTCTTCAAAAAGGTCAGGTGCGTAGTACTCGCAACCAGCGTATGTGTATGATAAGATAATAATAATAATAATAATCGGCCATCATTGTGCCGATAGTCGTTACGGTCAATGGACTTATCGCCAAGAGCCTCGACCAACACCTCAGGAGGCTCGAGCTGGGTGGCTGGGTTAAGGGCCTGATTCAGAAGGCAGTACTCCTTGATACGGCACGTATTGTGAGGAGGTTCCTGTCTCTGGGGCCCTAACCACCGGTAGCTTGGACCCTGCTCCCGATACCAGTGGGCCTCTATTTTTTATATTTTTAAATGTTTTTGTCTTTTTTTATTTTATAAAAATATTTAAAAATGTGATTAGTAAGTTTATAGACAAATAAAGGAGATAATAATAAATAATAAATTCTTTATTGACAAACTTTGTTCACAATTAAATGAAATCCCTGGCCCCTACGCTAGTATGAACTGTATTGCAGGAGCCAGTGCCTCCGCCCAGTCTAAGTATGCAACACATGCCAACAAAAAAAAATAAAATAAAAATGAGCAATACACTACGAAAACAAATTAATAATCTAATGTAGGATAGGTTCGGTACGTGTGTGTGTGTGTGTGTATGTGTGTGTGTGTTTGTGTGTGTGTGTGTTTCAAGTGTGTAAGTGAGTTTAATTTAGTTCTTATATATTAATGCTAAGATGTATGAATGTGGACGAAGCGAAAGAGGTATGTAAGAATCGTAGCAAGTGGCGTTCAGTTTCTGCCTACCCACATGGGAAAAAGGAGTGAGTGTATGCATAATAAAAAAGACATGATATATTGAAATCAAATAGTAAGTCTCCATAAAGGAACCCCGAAGTATTGTTGTTTGACGTAACAGAATAGGTTTGTTTGTGCGAACAGTAATTTTCTTTCGTCTATATGAACAACGACTATGCGTGGTACTAACATATATTTTTGGCATAACTCCACATTAGTATTCATGGCAGTTCGATTTTGGTTACTAGATATATTTTTCCTGTGCCTAATCGTTTAACATATTTCGATATGGTCGGAAATGTATAATTTGTGTCATGTTCCTTGAGAATATGGGTTGAGTGAGTGTAACAAGGTCCAAATAAATCATGTATCTAAACCCCACTTAATACTATAAATTAAATGCGAAAGTAACTCGTGTTTGTCTGTTACACTTTCACACCTAAAACACTAAACCGATTTTGATGAAAGTTGGTACAGAGGTGATTAGACCTTGGGAATTTGTCTCAAAGTGAGTGGCTAGTATTAAGACAAATTCAAAGCTTGGTACAGGAATATCGGGAGAATTCAGACAAATTATTACCAAGCCAAGTCTGACATTTACAATATCCGAAATTCCGAAGCTACAATCTCCATCATCTTTGATCATTAAACAAACAACCCAATATAGAGGAAATTCCCATTTCTATACCACAATAACGCCAATTCGAAACCCTCTAACGTCCAAAACAGCTCAACGTCATACCCCAAGAAAATTGATAACCAGTAATTTTAGAACAATAATTCGACACGAACAAAGGCCACGTCTCGCCCAAAACGTAACACAGTACAAAGGTAAGGAAATAGCCAGTTTCAGTAGCCTGCTACACAAAAGGAATAATATTAGGCGACCACAATGGCGCTTTGATGCTGGGAGCCGGATAAAAAACGGATGTGTCAATAATTAACTGTGTGATTCGGGAGCTATACGCCGCCGGCCATCGATTCTGTGCTTTACCGAGCCGGTTTATTAAAAAAAATATAACGTACGCACATTGTGATCGGACAAAGGGGCGAAACTTTCGCTTCGAGCTAAAACGGTGGTATGTTTTTGTTGGGGTGAAAAATATTACACCCTCGGGCGTGTGTGTGAGAGGCGGGGGCACATAGCGTTGTGTACATAAAGGGCGGGTTGACAGCCCTAATGGAAATCTGAATTGGCCATTAGTATTAACATTTGATTAGCATCGCAAATTGAGAGGCGAATGTTCAAAGGAAGTGCATATGGCAGCCGTATATCGTTTTTTTTTTTTTTGTATCAATTTCATAGTACATTACAACACACCATCTTACTCACGCGTGTATTCCTCGAAAGGTTAGGCGGAGGTGTATTAATGCACAACCCACGATTCACCAATGCTTAGGTCCCATGCAATAGGGGGCGAGTATATTGCAATGTAACCGAACCCAAATCCTAACTCCAAGCTGCTATTTTTTCATAGAAAATCCATGTATTATTATCCAATATAAAAAAAAAATGGGTTTCGGAGGTCTGATGATGGCAGTCGCTTCGTGTAAAATACTGATATGCAGCCGCATCTGGTTACACTGGAAGGCGACCGTAACATAGTTGGGAAATGGCTCGGAGGAAAAGCGTAAACGTGCAACAACAACTTCTTTCACCTTATATTTTCTGAATTGACTATAATGTGAGAGTTTTACACTACAAGTCATCCTAACCTACTACCAACAATATTTAATTACGTGTACTAATATCTATAAAGCTTAACATAAACGCAAGCCCAACAATCTCCGAGTATTCGCAACGCAATCGGAGCAAATCCGCATCAATACTGTAGGAGGATAGTACGCACAATTCGTGGCAAACCCCACGAGAATCAGGAAATTCATCTCGCTAATCCACCGTCCGCCGTGAATAGTAAAAGTGATGGGTCTATTCATTCGGAGGGGAGGAGGTGGGGCCGAGGGGGGTGGAAAGCGCTAAAATTTAATAAAGCAGGCTCGTCATGGCCAGGCCCGCGATTAATTACGCACAAGAGGCTAGTAATGATACCTACGTGGGGGATGTCGCTCCATCTATTATTCATGAACGATGTTTATAAGTCTGTTTATGGCTATGATTCCTTGTGTACTTTTTAAATTAATTTGGAGTGATGGCGTGTTATGAATTTTTCACTGTTTATTTACGAATCACAGATGTTTTAAACCTTTTTTTTAACAAATGAGTACGATAAAATAAACAGGAGTCTCATACAGTTTCACATTACACTTAGTTGTATCTACATCAGTTTTCATATTTAATTACAAGACAAATTTAATATCAATATTTTAAATTCGGTTGTAGTACGCACGTTGTTAGAAATAATAAAAAAAACATTTAGCAGGTAGTGGTATGTGCTATGTGTTTCACACTTGACACTGTATTTTAACACAGATTGTATCTCACATCAACCGATATACTATCCCACTGATGAGCAGGGGCCTCCTCCCAGGATGAGAGGGATTAGGCTATAGTCCACCACGCTGGCCTAGTGCGGGTTGGCAGACTTCACACGCCTTGGAGAAAATAGTGGCTTGCAGGTTTCCTCACGATGTTTTCCTTCACCGTTTGCAAACGAGTGTTCATTCATTATTAATACGCACATGAATTTGAAGTCAAAGGTGCGTGCCTTGGATTCGAACTCGAGACCTTTGACTTGGCAGTCCAATGGTCATATTACTACTTTTTTTAAACAAAACTACAATAAGTACAAATTGGTTGGAGCTGGGAGCATTAATTAATATTAATTAGGGATTACATACATTTTTCTGAAAACGTGACCAAAATCAAAGCGTGGATTTGACACAGATGACAAAATTAGTTGACTGAATTAATGTATTTCGAATGATAGAATTGTATTAGGATTTATGTTCATTCAGTGGCATTCACCCTTTAAACTATCGCGTGTTGCATTGTAATTATCGAATCGATTGTAATAAGTTAAAATAAAATCGATAATACGATAACCTTTAACACCTTAGTGCATATTTTTAACTTTATAATATACATATAAGTTCAATCTATACACTCTACTAATCTTCGTCATCACAATTGTGGTCTTTTGATCCGGCTTAAAGCTGTAGAAACGTAAAACAGATTTTAAAAATTTAGTTTTGATTAGAATTTTCTAAAGCGCCATAATCATGAAAGATTAACTCTGACTCCAGAAATGGTTACTTACCCATGTTGAGAGCTGATACTTAGTAAAAGGCACGCGGACCCTAGCAACCAGTCACGTTATGCTCGCTAGGGTTAATAAGGGTCCTAATAGGTACAGATATTACAATAAAACAGCTGCATTGTTTTTCATGAAAACAATATGTACCAGGCAAGCATAACAATTCAGTACTGTTATTTATAAAAGGACTTGCCTTATAGGTAGGTACTTTAGCAGGGACATTTTCTCAGCGCACAAATACGCATGTACACTGGTAGTCTGTTTTTGTTGATTTACCATTAAAATATTAAAATAGGGGACGGTATCGACATAGGTAACATTTACCTATAGAAAAAGTTAAAATAGGTAATTTAAACTACTTTGTTCGTCTCTATTTTAGAAGGTTGTCTTGTAGAAAATGCCTAATGGCGTTAAGACCGCCTTTGTACGCTTTTTTGTACAAAAATAATAAATAAATATTCTACAATAAAATACTAAGTCCTAAGTTGTATATTTGAATAACTGAAGTATGGTAGTATAAATATACCTCTGTGGTCTAGCGGTTCGAGTGCCGGACTGCAGATAATGGGGTTGTGGGTTCGATTCCCACAGGACACAAATATTTTGTGTGGATAAAACATGAGTATTTGTGTTTGTCTGGGTGTTTCTATGTATTATAAGTATGTATTTACAAAAAAAAAAGTATATAAGTATTATATCCATTGCCTAGTACCCATAGTATAAGCTCTGCTTAGTTTGGGACTAGATGGTGTTGTGTAAAATGTCCCAAAAATATTATTATATTATTATTATATTGCGCTGGTATAAGCGTATCACATTATAAGGATAAAAAGCTGAAGAAAGGGCGAAATTTTATTATTTTTTGTCTACGTGGTTCTCAGGATAACTACGTGGCCACTTCAAACGACATAGGTACTTACTACTCCAAACTTGTTTAGCCTTTAACACAATATCGTTAGCTCTATGTTGCCTTCTTCGTGAAATCCGCCGTCTATGTAATTTCAGAGCCTCAAAGAACCTTAAAACCCACCTATCCCCGTATCCAAATAAAAATAGGCGTTAGAGGTATCTAACGCCTTCAATAAAGGAGGAAGTTCTATGTTCGACTGTATGTATTTTTTTTTATGTATGTTCACCGATTTCTCCCCCATCTGTGGACCGATTCTCAAAATTCTTTTTTATTGGAAAGAGTATTACCCTAGTACCCTTGAGGTGGTCCCATTGGCACCAAGACAGGATCTGATGATGGAATCCCAGGGAAATCGAGGGCAACCCTCAAATGTTATAGGTATTAACAATGTTTTTCGTATATCTTCTACTTAAAGCTATTGAAACATTTGCGTATGGTCATCATCTCATGTCGCTGAGCTGATGAAGGAAGGTACAACTCTTTAACGGTTAGAAGTTAAGTGATTTCTTGTTCTAGAATAATGTATACAGACTTGTCTATATCGATAATTTTTGATTTCTCTGGAGACAACAGAGTGACTGCTAGAAACTAGAAGTATTAATCATTCGTACCTACTTATTTTTGTTGTCCGTCAGATGGACGAAAAAATAAATACTTTTCTTTCTTTAATACAGTAGAATCTGTAACATACCTACCACTTTCATCGTATATATCTCTAAATAGTGTAAAACAAAGCCCGGTCTGTTTCTGTTTCTCATCTAACTTCTAGCAATGGATTTTGACACGGTTTTACTTTACAATCATGAGAATTTCTTCTGAATGTTTCATACATATAATTTTAATAATATTATTACTACATTGCATCTGTGCGAAGGCGAGGCGGATCGCTAGTTTACAATATAAATTATTAAAAGTTTGTGCCAGAAAGTCGACGACACTTCAACAGCACTACACATAAGTCTACAAAATAAAACATAAAGGAAATTCCACACATATGCATGTAAAATTCACTATTAGACGCACGGCAGCTACGCTACGCCAAGTTATTTTTAAGAGGAAACTCGAGTGGCAAGGCTGCGTGTACACGGGCGCTCGACATAACGACATCTTTTGTAGAGTCGTACACGGTGAAAAGTGGCTCGCTCTACGGCCGGTAATCCGCGCTAGCTCTGAGTGTTTCACATCGCTCGCTCTTCATTCAGAACCCTTCAACTCAGCTGTAGGACTTAGTACAAGAATTACGCGTACCTTATATATTAGGGTTGCGGATTTAGGTACTTACTTCCTGTTTGTATTTTAGTAAATAGTAATAGTAAGATGTATGATTTTATCTATATTTAGAACTTTCTTTTATGCCTAGCTGTATTTTATTTAATTGTAATCTTCGCAACATTCCTAAATTGTCCTCTCATGTAAGTATCCAATTTATAATTATTATTGTACTGAACATCATTGTAAAGAACTATAATTTAAAAGAGTAACCATGGAGTTTCTTGCTAGTTCTTCTCCATAGGAAACGACTAATTTGGAACCGTGCACCTAGACTCGACATTTCATAAGTGTCTGTATATGGTTTATATGAAAATAAAACTATTTTGATTTTGATTATCGATAGAAGTCAAAAGATAATATTTAATAGAACGGAAAATCCTCATGCATCATCATCATCATCGGAAAATCATCATGCTATGTGGGGAGGCGGTATATTGGACTCCTGCTGACTAAAAACCCCTATCATCTCTTGCCTATTGTAGCCATGGGATCGCCGGTATGACCGCATTTTGGATAGATACCTATCCATATATACCAGAAGTAAGACAGAAATACGATTCTGATGACGACGCATTTAAATATATAATATAAGGTTATATACAATATTGAAATAAAAATACTTTTTACGGATTTAATCGCTTTATATCATAATAATCCCGACGTTTCGGACCCTTTACTTTATATACGCGATAAAATCAATAAAAAGTAGTTCTATTTCAATGTCTAATATTCGCGTAAATGTCAGAAATCAATATGTTATACAATAATGAAATACACAAATAATCCTTAGCCAATGGATCAATAAGCAACAAAACAGCCTATATAAAAGCGCAAAATCTCCCAGCACCTTTTTGGTACCTTCATTATTTTGAACAGGCAACACAAAACCCACCAAGACCTCACCGCATCGTCGGCGTATCGTCCCCGTAATTGGCGCTCAAGTGGCAATTAGCGTGCTCGACTCTGTCGCTCGCCGTTCTGTACCCTGCCTTCCTTCTCTTGTTATTTGCGAACTAGTGTTTCAAATATGACTCGGGAAATTTTACGGGGTAAAAGTGTCCGGTTTTGCGGATTTTATTTTCGTTTAATTGGAGACTGAGGTTTCGTCAGTACTTTTGGGTTTTTATTTTGTTATGAAGATTTTAAATTTAGAATTATTTGCGGGTTCAAAGCATCTTAATAATGATCAGGAGAAATAGAGCATCTCTATAATATAATTAACTCAATAAATACTTTGGATACGGAGGTTCTAAAAAAAAGTTGTTGAAATACATATATTTTTTTAGAATACTAACTACGAAGAAAAATGGACCGTGTGTGGTGGATTTAATTAGCTCCGTGCCATGCCATCTCGGCTGTAGCTTAGCAAATAATCAAGGGTTGAGAGGGAGAATGTAGAGGGAAAGCCTACGTTGGATATAATGAAGTGGTATGGACCTTTAAAAAGATTTTGTAAATTCAGGCGTTGATGACTCTTGTATTTTGAGGCGATCGAACTCTATACTGATTTCTTCTGGGTTGGTACCATTGTTACCATGGACACGGCAATTGCCGTAATATACGGCATTTTGGGTAAGTTTTGGTTTGCCGTATATCTGGACAATAGTGGTACTATTTTCCAGATATACATTGTATCTTAAGCATTTTACGGCAATATTTGCCTAACAAAAGATGCAAAAATTTTGATATTAATATACCTATCAATTATTGTATTTTACGGCAACTCTTATTGACATGGTGACAATGGTCGGTACCATTGTAAATATTCTAAGCAATAATGTGTTAGTATTATTGTGTTATTCACTAAAAGAGATCAACGTCCAGCAGTGGAAGAATATGGGCTGATATGGTGTTTCGTTTGAACTGTAACAAATGTTTGAGGAAATGCGGTCTTAAGATGATAACGCGATACCACTGGTGTTGGCGGCCTCTATAGGCTGCGGTTATGTCCTGGCTGGCTCCTTTACTTTTAGGTATAGCTCATTTAGAATTTCCTAAAATCTCGTACTTAATTCTTCTTCTTTTCATGTCCATGGTAAATACATTATTTATATACTTGAACCCAGTAGGTGGCCACGTGAATTGCGGCATCAGTGGCATTCTTTAGGCACCCCAATTCGTACTTTATTAAAAACTCGTCATTATTATAGACATTTACCATAAAAGTCCCATGGCGTCATTTGATTTCCCCACATTTATCTACTAGATTTTGTCCGATCAGCAACGTTTTAACCCAGGCTTATTCAGGCACCCCCGGGGAAGGCGGAGGAATCAATAATTGAATTTTGCGAACAGGGGAGGATCACTTCGACCCTAAGCCCTCCATTAATTGCTGGAATTAATTCGTCCCTTCCTAGTAAGGGTCAACCGACAGTTGGATGAATAAATTTTGCGTGTAAACGCTGGATAAACACAATTTCAGAAGATATTTTTTTTTTGCCAAGTAATCCGGAATAACTTCCATCTAACTGATTCATTACCCTACTGGTCATATGCGCGACTACTACGCTTGAGGTCCTGGGTTCGATTCAGAGGCACGCACCTAGGACTTTTCTAAATTATGTGTGATTACATTATCACTTGCTAAAACGGTAAATGGAGAAATCGTCAGGAAACCTGCCTTGCCTTAATTTTTCTTGACGACGTGTGGAGTCTGAACTATAAACCAAACCCCCTGTAATTTTGAGAGGAGACCCGTCCCCAACAGTGGGACAGTATATGGGTTAATGCTGATAAAGTACAACATGACTTTTTAAATGAATGATTTCGGACACTTGACCAAAACTTTTTAAATTTCAAGAGTTTTTCTCACGAAGTGTGCGTCTGTCTTAACACAGCGAGGGTGGCGGAGGGTTTAAACGCAATCGATACGAGCCCTGATGATGACTACAGCCACCCAACACAAGCATTTCATTCTTTTGTGGAATCTCTCGTTATTACTCGCTCTTACGAGAGCTTTTTTGGCCTATTCGATATTGGAATACCTTTTCATTCGATACTTTAAGGTAGTTTGTGAAGATGGCTTTAGTACGTCAACATCGCAGCTAAGTTTTATTAAAAAAAAAAACTCATTTTGATTTCTGACACTTACGCGAATTTGAAATATTGAAATAAAACTACTTTTTTAAGATTGTTTGTTATAAGTATTACTTGCCATCTGTTTGGAATCCTGTTATAGATTCTATTAAATCAAAATCCAGGTCTACAACTGCAAGACCAAAGGATACGGTGAGCTCGTTTTGCGTGAATCGGTATGCCAATAATTAACAAAAATGTAGGGTAGCAGTGATAGCCTAATGGTATGACCATTGGACTGTCAAGTCGAAGGTCTCAAGTTCAAATCCAAGGCACGCACCTCTGACTTTTCGAATTCATGTGCGTATTAATAATTAATTATCAAAGCAAATCTGTCAAATTTCTTTCATAGATTTTCAACTTTAATACAAAATCAGAAGGTTCATGTTCGATTGGGAAAATTTAAAAGTTTTGGATAACTTGACTTGCTGACGTCTCTACCATCGTGTGACTTAAAAAAACTGTCTTTGCGGATGCCGCAGTTTTAAAAAGAACTATATTTAGTGACTGGCTCATTAGCCAAGTGTTCGTATGCGGTATTGCTAAACCAAAGGTCCAGCCTTTATTTCCAGAATAGGTGTACGAAGTACTACACCCAAAGTTCGCCATTGTTTAGATCCCATGGAAGCGTGCTTATTGCCATTAACCGGACACAAATCTAAGGCTAAAGAGCTGACTGAGAATTTCAAAGAAAAACCCAATAACATTTTCCCCAATCGAGAATCGGATCCAGGAGCGTAGCAGTTGTGTTTGTGACCACTAGGCTATATAATGAAGTAATTAGGTAGTAAAGATTTAAAAAAAAAAGTCCTCATCATCATCATTGCAGCCATAGAGTCCACTACTGGACATAGGCCTCCTTCATAGATTAACTAATCACCGCTCTTGGCAAGTGTTGGCGAGCGAAGTTGCGTAGCTTTCCCGCTTTCGACGCTGCTGCCCGTCGTCAGCCTGGATTCATTTGCTACGCATTTTCTGGATGGTTATTCTGCCATCGCCTAAGATGCTTGCAGTCGCCTTTTAAGACATCTATGGGAAGAGAAGGAAGTGGTCTATTCTATAGCCAGAAACCACACGACAAAAAAATAGTAAAGTGAGCAAATTCAGGCAACAAATGAACAAAAACATCCAAGTGGATATGATTTCGTCCTCTGCTAGAGTCACCACGATGAATATCACTTTCACGTATCACATTGCATATCCATTTCACATGCGAGCTATTGCGTCGCACAACGCGACAAGGGTGTTACCCACACCCCTAGCTCGGCACATACACCCTTAGCCACAGCTACTTACGCTTAGACAAAACACAACACGGTATTTTGAACTTTACCTCAACGCAATAGAGGTTGGTTTTCAGTCTAGCCTTGTTTCGCAGGACAGTGTTGTGTGGTGATTGTGTACATAGAGGGTGCGCCCCTTACTGTCGCCGAACAAACATGGCCGCTCTAACGAGGTTTTTGCGAGCCCTCGTGAGCGATTTCGCGCCTAATTTGGACGTTGTAGTCCGATGTACTTTATTTAGGTTGTATGGGGACGCGTGATGAACTGCTGACGATTGGTTCGATCAAACTGCGGTATGAGATTTTGTTTTTTTGACAGTTTTTAATGTAAATGTGTAAAGCAGAACTTTTTGTACAAAACTAAATCAGACAGTGAAAACTCTTTTAGCTATCAGCAGTTTAATCTTATGCTTCATCAGCATCATTATCATGAACCCATATACTGTCCAAAAGTGGGCATTAATGTCCTATAAGAATAAGAGTGATTAGGCTATAGTCCACCACGCTGGCCTCGTGCGGGTTGGCAGACTTCACACGCCGTCGAGTAAATCTAAGGCATGCAGGTTTCCTCACAATGTTTTCCTTCACCGTTTAAGCGAGTGATAATTAATTCTATATTATTACGCACATGATTTCGGAAAATCTGAGGTCGTGCCTTGGTTAGGTACACCAGACGCTATGACCTCTAAGCCACCGCGATACCTACCCGCCATGTCGAATTTTTGCCTTCGCTTTCTGAATTTACGTCTTTATGGTGACGTCAGTGACACCTATTGAAAAGCAAGTATTTTACCAGAAGACGCAGGTTCGAATCGTGCCCGCGGTCGAATTTTTCCTTTGCTTAATAACTTTAAAATCTTAGCATGGAAAATGCCAAAAAAAAAAAACAAAAAGACATTTATTTATTATTATTATCTCAGAAAGAAATAACAAGACAAGGGACACAAGTCAAGATCATTTCCTTCTATAGATTTCGAATACCGGTACGATTTATTCAGTTTTGCATAAAATAGTAAAAGGAAGGGTAAAATTAGCTCTACTGGTAAATTTACCTACTTTTCACAAAGTATGAAATAAGTAATTATTATCTTTTTGTACGTTTTAGCATTTTCCATGCTAAGATTTTAAAGTTATTTAACCAAAGAAAAATTCGGCCAAATGCCAAAAAATACAAGATAATTAATAGATAAGCTGTAAAAGCAAGTTTTTGCTTCTCAACCGACATGTCTTAAACATCGTCGGTTGAGAAGCAAATACTTGCTTTTCAATAGGTGTCACTGACGTCACCATAAAGACGTAAATTCTGAATGTGAAGGCAAAATTCGTCATGGCGGGTGGGACTCGCGATGGCTTAGTGGTCATAACGTCTGGTGTACCTAACCAGAAGACGCAGGTTCATACCCTGCCCGCGATCGGATTTTTCCTTCGCTAAATAACTTTAGGTAATTATAATTTTTTTGTGTATGCATGAGAAATAAAGCATCTTTGAACCAAAGTCCGGCTGTATGGAATACCAGTATTCCGCAAAGCGCGGGATTATCTTCAGCGGCCATTAGGTCTTGCTTGATGTGTGCCGGTCTTGGGGACTGGATCCATTGTACCACACGGCGAATATAATTAAGCATATCTACCGGCTAATTCTGGGTGTACATTAGTACACCTCTGTCTAACCCTTAACCTTTTGACCACCACATCAATAACGAAAATCTGTGTTCTCTATGGCCAAGCGACATAGGTAAAAAAAACCAGTATAAACATATTTTTGTATTATATTTATTTTGAACTATAAAAAAAGGTATTTTTGACGTGCCATGCCGTCGTTGGCGTCGTGAGCAAGTTTTAATTTGACGCCTACAGACGTTCGTTGCGATCCAAGGGTTAAGGGGAAGACAGATGAGACGGTATATTACGTAATTTTGTATTAATAAAAGAACAATGATTGACGGAAATAGACTTATGATCACAACTCTACTGACGACTAAGACTTGTTCTGCCGCATTTAAGTAGAAGTCTATGGTAGCATTGCATGGCATCCTATAAAGGAATAGCGGTTTCATTGTTCCATATGAATAGAACAGCTACTAGGAAAAGGCGGTAAGTCAAATGAAGTTACTGTGAAGTAATATGACGTCATCGATCAATACTAAGAAAATTCGATTTTCTATGTAATTGAGTGATATGTGCCTAAGTGATACCACAAGCGTCTATAGGCTACGGTAACCGCTTACCATCAGATGGGCCGAATGCTTGTTTGCCACCTTCGTAGTATAAAAAAAATATTATCTGTTGAATTTTATACTTATTCTGTTACTTTATACTTGTTCTGGCTTATCACGGGTGAATATGTATCCACACGTGCGAAGCCAGGACGGGACGCTAGTTTTCACTAAAATTGTAGTTACAATACGAATAAATTTCTACATTAACGTTTCGCTTTCTTACTGAAAGTCTTATGTCCCGTAGAGTCGATATTTGTGGACTCTCCGCCTACAAGTATGGTACGTCTGAACACAGGGACATATTGATGCCGTGGGCCATCTGTCCCAATCGCAACTCCGGCCAACCCCGAATAAATACCAGTAATAGCTAAACTAGTTATGTGCCGTTAAAGATGTTCAGAAATTCGAGGGTAGTTTTATTTGTTTTTAGCCAGATTAAAATAGTTGATACCGGGATATATTTGACCCTCTAAAATTAATAATTACGTTTGGACTCGTCTAACAATAGTCGACTTCGCATCCATTATATAAAATAGAATATTTATTTTTTCTTCATTCATACTGTTTCCGTTGCTAATTGATATACCATTCATCCGCTTACGATTAAACTTTGTTGTTGTGGGCGCAAAGGTTTTAGGCAATATATTTCAAGGTATATAGGCACAGTTAGTCAAAAATACTTATTCGTTACTGGTAGTACCATGGTGGCAGAAATTCAACCTTTTTAAGGTTTAATGTTATAGAGACTCATTGAGTCAGTCTAGGTATTCAATAAAAAAAAAGTAAAAGCGACTTCAAAAAATAATCATCAGCACTAAAAAGTGAAAAATAAACTGAATGAAACATTTAATTCAAAGGATAGAAATGTGTTTAAAAATTATTATGATTTATTTACACAATTACTTAGTGTCATTTTTCGGCTAAACCTCTTAACTATTAATTTAAATAAAGTATTATTATACCTGCTTGGTACCTACTGCGTATGGTCATCAAAGTTTTCTTAAAGCACTTATTTTCTTATTCCTCGCTAAGTCAAATATTGCACGATTTAGACAAAAGGTAGCCTATGGTCCTTCTCCAAGGTATAATCTATAGGTTAACCAAATTTCATAAAATCTGTCCAGTTGTTAAGGCGTGAAAGCGTAACAGAACGACAGTTACTTTGACACTTATAATATTAAGTAATCCCTACTTAAGTAAGAAAAATATTCCAACGCAGTTTCAAGAAAAGATGGGTTCGCTTAACCCAGCCGAATTATAAGTTTTTGTACTCTCATGAGCAATAACAATCCAAACAGATCAATTGTACTAACAACACAATCATCCGAACCCCGCGTAATTGTGTTTAGAGAATTTTAATAACAAAAACCAACTTATTAAACGGAAGATGCTGTTGAAATAGTACCAACATTATTTGAACTCCTATACAACATCCAATACACCTCTTTTGTACACAAATTGTAAATACTATAGAGTTCGAAGCGGGTCAGGGAAAACTGGATGCTGGCACAAATAGGTTCGACAAAGAAGTTTGTTAAAAGAGCATTGGGTTCCAACAAAACGTTATTAAATCTTATTTCAAGGATAAGGATATTTCAACTGAGTCGTCCATTGTTGGCTTTGGCGCCTTTTCATTGGGTTATTGCTATAATTATTTGTTGTATAACCTTTTTGTGTTTCACATGTTTTGGTATCTAATAAAGAAATTGCACCTGGATGGATTTAGAGAAAAAAAAAACAGTTTATTTGATGAGTAATATTATATTAGATTATACAAGTAATTTGCAGAAAGGTAGGGTATATTGGTAGTAATTTCATTCAAATTGGAGCTGCCGACTGGGGAAGTACCTACCTACCTCAGCCTTACAGAAAATCGAAGTGTAATACACTGCTTTGAGCTGTGTTGTGTTTCTTACGGTGAGCAAGGTTGCCAGTGCTCCACGAGGACACGTTGTGTTGGCAGTGGGGGGACTATGACTCTTATACTGCCAACCCAACTATTCCTCTTTCGTTTTACAGGATCGGCAACGCGCAAGTGATACCCCTGGTGTTACAAGCATCTATAGGCTACGGTAACCGCTTACCATTAGGTCATGCGTGTTTGTCACCTAATTGGTATAAATAAAATAACATACTTAAATCGTGATTTTGATATGCCTTTGGTATCGTTAATTAGAGATTTTTATTTTAGTTGATGAAGCAAACTGAAACTATTTGAGATGACGATGAAACTGCCTTATTGGTCTAGTGGTTGTGAGCGCAAGTGCTACGTAGAGGTCCTGGGTTTCCAGGTCGAGCAGTGTTATTGGGTTTTTCTATGAAATTCTCAGTAGCAGCTCGGAGTTTGGATATATTGTGCCTGGTATAATGGCAATAGACTCGCCTCCTATTACATGGGATCTAAACATACCGGCGAACTGTGGGTGTAGGTATGTAAGGACCTCATGTGCATCTAGATTGAGTGATGTTTTTATATTTTTTGATAAAATCAAAACGTTCACTTAGTCATAATTTGTCAAAACTGATAGCCGAAATCTAAAAATTTGTCACTCACATGGAAAAGAAGTTATTGACCGATATGTAGATCAGTCAATCCAGAAATTTGACAAAATATCTACGAGCTGAATCTCATCTTCTCTGAGTACCTCATAAGTCTAGGACTAACTCATCAGCCTAGCGGTCCTAAGCTCGACTGCTACGCTAGAGGTCCTGGGTTTGATCCCCAGGTCGAGCAAAGTGTTATTGGGTTTTCTATGAAATTCTCAATACCTCGCAGCTCAGAGTCAGGATTTGTGCCCGGTTAATGGCAATAGGCTTGCCCCCTATTACATGGGACCTAAACATACCGCCGAAATGTGGGTTATATTAGAACACCTCTGCCTAACCCTTCTGGGAATCAGGCGTGATGGTATGTAGGTATGTTATGTTATGTTGAATCTCAGAGAATACTATGTGATCCATATTTTTATATAAATAAATCTGCCTAACCCTTTGGAGAATAAAGGTGGTGATGGTTTGTTATGATGCAACAATACTCGAATCATTCAAATCGACATTCTTTCGAGATAAGATACTTAGTTAAAATATAAGGTTATAACGATAAATTTGCATGTAAACTAGATAAAGCTGAATTCAGTGGAACTCAAAAAAAGTAACCTCAAAAAGTAGGTATATATACAAAAGTGAATAGAGAATAAAAAAACACTCCGTCTGTGGAACTAATATGTTCCGAACACATTATACAACAAAAACATTGAATCGACAATAAAACGCATTGTCGCATCGTTCCAGACGATTAGCCTGCAGCGTTGACAATGCACCAAAATGGGATGAAAATGTCAAAATACTATCTGTGACGACAATCTAAAATGTAACTGAACTGTACACTCCATCCAAAACAGCCAATAATAAACTTTAAGCACCAGTAATAAAGGTGGACTAGTCAGCAGAATACAATTTGCTTTGTAATGAAACTGTGATTGGCACAATAAGATTAATCTTAAGTAACACTAGAACTTGTGCGGATATCGTTTGCGATTTTTTTGTCGCACCACATTTAATCGTGCAGTCGCGATAACAATGAATGAGCTATTGAACGAAGAATTGTTGAGAGAGCAGTAAGACATTTTTGTTGTTTTGCAACTTCGGCAAGAGAAATGAATGGAGTTGATGCTTTTAAATAAATATTGATTTATCATTTATATTCCATAGACTGCCTCATTAGCCTAGCGGTCATAAGCACGACTACGCTACAGGTCCTGGGTTTGATTTCCAGGTCGAGCAAAGTAATAATAATAAATAATAATAATGGCGAGTCTATTGTATAAATTACATGGGACCTAAAGATACCGGTGGACTGTGAGGATATATATATATATAGGCAGAGGTGTGCCAAACCTCTCGGGGAATACAGGCGTGATGGTAAGTTATGTTTTTATCTTCTATAATTCTTTTTGAACATTCACTAATTTGTTTAAACATCCTTACGACTACCATCTTCAAAACACACATGTTGCCCGTCTTAAGCATCTCATGCTCCAGAATCTATGTAGGAAGGGGACAATGAAATTAATTAAATTAATTATGATGGTCTAAACTTTAATATTGCCAATTACTTAATTAATATCTGTAATGAAGAGAAATGAATTGCAGTTTTAAGAATGCGAGTGTTACATTTTACTTCTAGCAATAAAAAGAAATCTCCAAAAAGTTTTAGCTACAATATTGGGTCCATTCCTTTCGATACGTCAGCACCGTTGAAGGAGCGTCTTACCCACAAATAATTGGCCTACAACATCCACTTGCCTGCGGGGATTTTCGGATTAAACTTTATTACATTTGAAAAAAAAAAGAACTACAAGTAGAACATCTATTGTTGGCGCGTCGGTCTTTGTGACAGTTTAATGTTTGTACGAGGATTGGACAATCCTTCTAATGTGAGACTGTATGTTGGGTTAGTAAGCTTTGTGTCATTTGTTGGGTTATTTCAGTGATGTGGGTTGAAGTAATGCGTTTCACCTGCTTCTGAAGATAGTTTATGTTTTGTAAAGCTTTGGAAAATCCGATTGTGTCTTAAGGAATATAATTAATTATTAATACGCACATTCATTCGAAAAGTCAGAAGTGCGTGCCTTGGATTGGAACTCGAGACCTTTGACTTGGTAATCCAATGGTCAGATCACTAGGCTATCACTGCTTCTGAATCTAATAAATTACTAAAATTAAAATCCCTGTCCCTACTTTTAATATAAATGCTATGTAACTCGATTTCACGTGTAAACTGCTGAATTGAATTCTGAAACAACTAGTTGATTAAATAAGTCTGTGATTAATTTATTTTGATAATAAAGATGCATACAGTTGTGTACAGCTTTCATCATACATCAGCTTTCATTAGGTCCGTTTCCTACTTTAAATTAATGTTTAAACAGAGTGAGGAAGAAATCAATTTCAAAGTATTTTATTTCAATTAAACCATTAAAATAGCACTTTTGAAAAGTCAAAACTAGTTGCACGGTTCCAAAAAGTGGGTCTTATGGAGAAGAACCGGCAAGAAACTCCATAGACACTCTTTTCAACAAAAAAAACATGATTACAGTGTTCAGTATTACAGTCTAAATCTGAATAGTTCATGATAACAATGCAGTTTGATGTGTACTATTAAATTAATCTAGTATAATAAACAGAAAAAAAAAAGAGGTTGCCATTGACAGTAAGAGCTGACCAGCCCCGACAGACGGCACCCGTTCACGAGTATGACGTGCGTATCGGCGTCGTTCGACTCAACCATGTTATCAATTGAAGAAAGTATTTATCCTATGAGAGATCATATCATCAATCTGCAGCGGATATAATCAGTTCATGACTTCAGTGTCCTTAGAGACGTACCTATTTAACTTATCGTATATATTTTTTTAACGTTTGTAATACCTAGATATTTCGGAAAGATGTTTAGGAAAATATTACTTAATGAGATACTTAATTCATTCGCCATTACTGTTAACGCGGGAATTACCATAATTTTCAAGGTATTTTAAGTTTTCTATTCCACAGATTGTTCTAGATGTCACATGATAAATAATTTTTATTTCTGTTAGATCTTTCAAAGACAAATGTCAATATTTTAATCTAGATGGCTCCGGAATTTTATAACTGACGACCTCTGAGAAGAAACACCGAACAACGTCAGAGAATCATAGTCCCTTTTAAAGTCCATCACATACTCGTATGTGAGTGTTACAATGCAGGACAATATCTGGGAATGTCCTTAAAAATTGGATATTTATTTTTGTCTGCCTACACAAATCTCCACCGACTCGACTATTAGCTACATGCAGCTCAAAGAAAAAGAAACAATACAAAGCTTTCGAAATCATTCTACCGACGTACATAATCTCCGTACATAAGCAATCACATAAACACTCCCCCGTTCTCGTTGTATGCATCACTCAACGTCACTGCGAGTCCTCTGTCCCCCCTGAGAATGACGTGGAGGGGCAAATCAATTTCCTGTGCTCTTACACCGAACACTTCACAACCACTTGGCGTATTTTAAAAGCAAGGGTATATTTTAAAAGAAGTAGGTAAGGAAAAAGGGCTGAGTAATAACTACTTTGATAAATCAATCAGAATTGTTGAATTTTAGGAGGTGAATTTCTTTATTTCTTTTCTTACTCCAACCGGTCTAGGTCCTGGGTTCCATTTTTAGGTCGAGCAGTGTTTTTTTCTTTATTTGAGGGTTTCGTAGCTGTGCTATAATGTCGCACCGTTAACAAAACTCAAATAAATACTAATAATTTTATAATAATACTTTCTCATCCTATTTCCGCTAACTTGTACAACATTCTGGCTTGCTCTGCTGGATAGCTTGACCTGCTGGCGTCTGTACAGTAGTAGAGGATGACCAAACACATTTGGATGGAATGCGTCAAGAACAAGGAGCAAAGTGTGGAATTTCTCAGTAGCAGCTCGGACTTTGGATTTGTGCCCATTTAATTAATTTATTTTTATTTAATGCCAATATACTTAATCTATTATATTTTTGTTTTTATACCACTAAGGTGACAAATAAGCACACGGCCCACCTGATGGTAAGCGGTTACCGTAGCCTATAGACGCTTGTAACATCAGGGGTATCACTTTCGCTTGCCGACCCTGTAAAAAGAAAGAGGAATAGTTGGTTTTAGTCCCCTCACTGCCAACACAACGTTTCCTCGCGCACCACTTGCTGACCGTAAGGAACACGACACAGCTAAAAGCAGTTCATTTCGATTTTCTGCAAGGCGGAGGTACTTCCCCAGTCGTGCAGCTCCAATTTGAGTGTAATTATTCCCACTATTCTTGTATGAATTGATTTATCCTATAAGAGCTAATTTTGTACAACGTAAGTACAATAGATATGTCATATCCATAGATAAAAACTCCAAAAGAAAAAAAAGAAAAAAAACCTACCTCTCTTCAATAAAATTTCGTCGGTGATACTCCAATACAGCGTAAGTAACACTGATTTAAGGCCTAACTTTGTATTCAATAACATTCAAAATTAGGTCTTACAGCAAAGTGCTACTTACGCGGTATTGAAATAACACAAATACAGAAATAAATAATTAATATTTAATATCATTTTAAAATCATTAATTATCACTCGTTTAAACGGCGAAGGAAAACATCGTGAGGAAACCTGCATGCCTGAAACCTGCATGATTTTCTCGACGCGTCTGAAGTCTGTCAACCCGCACTAGGCCATCGTGGTGGACTAGCAAGAGGCAGCAGAGGGACAGGATATGGGTTGATGATGATCATTTTAAATAATATTTTTCTTTTATTAATATTTAAAGTTTATTTTTATTATCTATACTTATATTATAAAGAGATAAAAGAGGTTTGTGAGGTTTTACTTAGGGGGTAATCTCAGGATCTATTTAACCGATTTTGAAAATTCTTTTACCAATAGAAAGCCACATAATCGTGAGTGTCATCGGCTACATTTATGTATGATACTTATATTATTATTATTGGTAAAACACACTAGCACCTAATTAGCTGATGCGTGTGTATCAAATAGCTTGGAGATGTTTTCCTTATCCAATCTGTTCTTGAAGCAGTTCAATGTTGGAGCCATCACAGTATTTTCTGGTAGTTTGTTCCATTAGGCAAGAAATGCTTCATTGGTTTCTTTTTCGATGAGTTTTCTTAAATATTCAAAGGGTGACCACGCGGGTGTTTATTTTCGTTCGGCTGATACATGTCTTTAAGGCTAGGGACATCATAGTGATCAGAGATGATTTCATAGGTTTCGATTAAAAATTCCCCTCTGTCTCCGCTGTTCTAGTGTGGTGAGGCCAAGGTCTTTGATTCGCTGTTCATAAGGTAAATTGCAATCGCATTGAACAAACCATCTTCGTAGCTCTTCTCTGTACGTTATCAATAAGCTTAATTATATGCTTATTATTAGGTAGTACATTGCACCCGTGCGAAGCCAGGGTGGGTCGCTAGTTAGCTATGTTTTAGGTGACAGAGTGACCCTTCATAAATTTAAAATAGAAAATGGTACAACAAAATTCTATGTAGTACGTATACGCATGTCTTTTCCAAACACTACAAAGGAGCTTATTTATACAAATGTCATTGTACACGTGACGCATATCACAATATACGACAACGCCCTACAGTTTGTAATCGCACTAAATAAATAGCCTACACGCTACCCACTCTATTTTACATGAAACTTCAAAGACATATGAGGTTGACACTAAGCGCTTTTCGTGTCAAATTCCCCCCTTTTGTCCCTTTTATAATATCTTAATTCACACCCCTAGCGCTTAAGCTCGGTCAAACGAAAATGAATTCTATTTACACTGCTATAAAACGAAAATTCAAACTAATGGCAAAGGCCTTTTACATGCAAATCCGTTTACGAATGTTATCGAAATATGGAACTTGATGATATTAATTTAAGGTAGAGATTGCCAAAGCAGATTTATTAGTTTGCCAGGGGTGTGCGTATTTGAAAGCAATGCTAAGCAGGATTGTCGGTGCGCTTTGTAATTAATACATAGGATGGCGCCATTGATATGCCAAATTGCCAATTGTGTGCCAACAAAGGATATTTTATTTGAAGGGGTGCGTGTTACTATTGAAACCAATGTTAAGCTCGAATAGATGTAATAATTTGAACTTGTATTTCGGTTAGATGATAAAAAATAGATTAAAAATATTTTGAAAAAGGAACCCCAACATTCCATTCTGACCGATCAATAAAATTCGGAATTAGAATGGAAATAGAAATAACCGACGGTACTTATTTAAATTATTTATATTAAAACAAAAAGTGACAAATATTTAGGTATCAACCCTGGCAAAGGTATTTCTTATACGCATAGTTGGAGGTACGATAAAGGTGACTCCAAATTTTTGTCCACACTAAGATTTTCCTTTATATCACGGCTATGGATTCTTTCAGTCTTATTATTTTCTTATAAAGCATCATCAAAGCAGAAACGGACATTACCTAAATTAAAATTCATTCCGTTGATTTGATATACATACTTAGGCGGACAGACATTGCTCCGATGACTAAGTAGTAAAAACGAATGAATATTTAGCGAAATTTTGTCAAATGCCGCCATTTTAATATTTTCCCTAAAAAGCTTTCCAATAGGTCGGTAACCCGTAAGATGCGAAGGGTAGCTACGGGTGGGGTGGGTTAGTCCCCACAAAAAAGTGCAGGTGGCGTTGTAAACAAAAATTGTGTTCGTACGTAGAACCCTCTTGATTTAGTACAAGTTTGTTCCTGTAGATGGCGGTAAAACGAGTTCTATAAAGGTGGTATGCTACTGGTAAAATTACATCAGAGATTTTCCAAACTAATGTCTATTGGGGTCGGCTTCCAGTCAGACCAGATGCGGCTGAATATCAGTATTTTACACGCAGCGACTGTTATCAGACCGCAACCCAATTTTCTGGGTACTATCGAATCGTGAGGACAGATTGGTTGTCAGGTTTTTCAGGCATATAACTACCACTAACCACTGTCACGGTTTATTACCATGGCGCTGTAAAGGGTCCGAAACGTCGGGATTAATAATATCAATATACGCGATAAAATCCGTAAAAAGTAGTTTTATTTCAATGATTGTCACAGTGTTTGTACCCAGATCCAGCCGTCCCTAGCTGCCCACCCACTAACGCCCTAAGCCGAGGTCCGAGTCCCGCAGGGGACGCCCTTAGCTGTGTTGCTTAGTTTATAAGTTGCCCCTGGCTGGAGGCATTTGGTGCCTCGCCACCTAGTCCGGTTAAGTTTTTAAAGCTCCCTCGAGCTAAAATCTATGTCCGACAAAAAAAAAACACAGTGTTTGTATGACAACTAGAACCGACGGCTTTACATGCTCTCCGAAGCATGGAGGGGTCTTGATGTGTTAAGAACGGTCACCCATCCAGACTGAGCGCGGCTAGCGTAGCTTAACCTTGCAGATCGGTTGATAAGCATAGTTAATTCTGGAACACACAATTCACAAATTTCCTTCTATTAGGGTATTCTAGGTTACAATTCCCTGGAGGCTAAAAGGAATTATGGTCAGATCGGAACTATGTGCAAAATTCTCCACATTAAAATTGTGGCACCAGAGCTACATGAAAAGCTAACACGTTTATTTGTACCTAACAATTACAACCGTAGCAGAAAACACAAGCTTTTTGCTGTACCTTCTTGCCGAACCGTGGCGCGTGCAAACGCCTGTACCGCGTTCTCTCACTGCGCTCAACGCTCTTTTGGAGATCAGTACAAATTGTGATATTTTTGCCGATGAATGGAAGATGATTTTATCAGTGTGCCTGAAGTATTGTGAGAAGTCTGTGTGCGAGCGTTGTCCTTAATTAGTGTAAGTGGCCTGCGGCCGTTCTATTTAGTAATAATAAATAAATAAATGCATCTATCAAATGTACTGTCCAGCTGTTTGGCAAGGGGTTCCTCGCAGAAAGAAAAGAGGTTACGCTATGATTTCCCAATACACACAGCACACAGCTGTTTCCTCTCGATTTCTTCACTGTTTAAGAAAGTGATACTTATTTAATTTATTGTACAGTGGCCAGCACATCAAGCTACCACAATCTGTCAAATTTCTTTGATTGATTTTCAACTTTAATGCAAAATTATAAGGTTCATATTCAATTGGGAAAATTTGACAGTTTTGGATAGCTTAACCTGCTGGCGTCTGTACATGACTTCGAAGTCAGGATGTTTGGAGTCGAACTCGAGTTCTATGACTTGGCAGTTCACGATATAATCATTAGTCACTACTTCCTAAGCTATCATTGCGCAGCTACGCGAGATACTTATATGTTTGAGATCCCGACGGCGATATACGCCCCAACGACGAGCTACAACCGTTGGTAGATACAGTTCTCTCTTCTTCTAGGAGAGACAAGGCAACCAGGATTTTCAAATACTCAATAATACAAAAAAAAAGTAATATAAACTGTCTCGTTACTCTAGTGGTCCTGAGCGCGATTTACGCTAGAGGTCTGGGGTTCGGTTGAGCTAAATATTTTTGAGTTTGTCTATGAAATTCTCAGTAACATCTCGAAGTTACGATTTGTACCCGGTTAATGGCAATAGGTGCGCTCCATAATACCGGCGAACTGTGAATTACATTACTGTACACTAAAAAAATCATAGAAAAACCCAATAACACTTTGCTCGACATGGGATTCAAATCCAGGACCTCTGGCGTAGCAGTCGCGTTCAGGACCACTAGATAAACGAAGCAGTTCTTGACGACATCTGTGGTCTAGTGGTTCGAGTACCGGACTGCTGATCATGATTTCGATTCCCACCGGACACAAATATTTGTGTGGATAAAAAATGAGTATTTGTGTTTGTCTGGGTGTTACTTATGTATTATAAGTATTTATTTACAAAAAAAAAGTATATAAGTATTATATCCATTGTCTAGTACCCATAGTACAAGCTCTGCTTAGTTTGGGACTAGATGGTGATATGTAAAATGTCCCAAAAATGTTTATATTTATTTTATTTATATTTATTAATTTAATTATTTATTAATAAGGATTTTCCAATAATTAAGTAACGACATGGTTGGCTAACCGATATCTGCATTAAGGACGTGTGGCAAATTTCAAATAATTAACAGAAATAGTGTGCAAAACAATAGATATTAGTGGGGGCCGAAATTCAACCTTATTAAGTTTTAATTTTATGATCTAGGCGCTTTGGTGTACGTCTACTTAAGTATTGAAAAAAATAATTGACGTATTCACATAGATGTGTTTGACATTGACAGCATGAAAGTAACCAATGAGTGTTTTATTTAATTCAATTTAATGTATTTGCACAAATTATGTGTTTATTTTGGCTTCCTGCACTCCTTCTCCATATAAACTTTATCTATGCCAAATCTCACACTCCTGCGTGCGCACAATATGCTTAAAAATGGATACAAAGCTTTTCTTCATGTATTAATCACTGATAGATGTGTGGCTTACAGCGATTTTAGAGGAAAAAATACTCACAAATCATTGAAAGAAGTCGTTTATATTATAGGCAAATAACTAAGTAGGTACTTTTTTTTTTTATAAGAGTTAGGTTAGCGTTTGACCACAATCTCACCTGATGGTAAGTGACGATGTGGTCTAAGATGTAGCACGCTTACCTAGAAGATACATATTCACTCGTGACTTGAAGACCCCCAAATTGTACACGTCAGGAAATATAGACTCAGGCAGCTGATTCCATTCCCTCGTACGTACGGATAAGGAATGTCGATCAAATAAAATTAATATAACCTGCCTGAATATTAAGCGTTGCTTCGTGCATGGAAAAACCCCATGATTATAATCAATATTTTTATTTCACTGCTAACAAATTAAGTAGTAAAAATATTGCTTAAGCTCGTGATTTTCAAAACGACGTGCTTAGTTGTAGGTACTGAAAAGCACTAAAACAACCAAAATAAACGAGGAAATAATCCAACAGTTTGATAAAATTAAATGCTAGGCAAAAACCAGTCTAAGAGTACATATTTCATGTACGTTTGTCTCTAGCAACGTGCTGTAACAGACATTATTTTGTTCCGCTACTTCACACTAGATGGCGCTAGTCGTACCTAGTTTCGGTAAAAAATAAATATTATTATTTATAGTTCGGAATCATCATATTCATAAAATATATAAAAATCTCGCGTCACAATGTTTACGAACTCCTCCAAAACGGCGTGACCGATTTTTATGTTTTTTTTTGTGTATATTTGGTAAGTCTGAGAGAACCTAGGTCGTAGGCTTTTTATATTCCTAGATGACAAGATCTCTCAAGCTCTCCAACATTTTTTTTATGACAAAACGTTTGCCGGGTCAGTAAATCTTAGTATTATTATAATATTAATATAATATCTAGAACAATGACACGAGCAGATACAAACCGTATTATTGAAAAAAAAAATGTACTATAAATCATTAATTGTAAACGTAAAAGTAGCTTTGACTGTTAATAAGTGTTAAAGCTCATGAACTTATCATAAAAACTTCAACCCTATCGGTTCCATAAAATATGTAAAAAATATCATAACTCCCCATCAAATCGTTGTACAGAATATCTATTTTAAACAACCATGGAGTTAGCTGCGATGCTATCAAACGCTAAAAACTATAAAAGTCACCCCTAGAATAAATCACCTATCAATAATGATACCACAGAACAACCTGAATTTACATTAACTAACTGCGGGAGGACAATTTAAAAAAAAGGGCGCAGACAACTAAAGCTGGTTGTTCACTTGACAAACTTGCAAAGCTGCTAATTTTTTTTAAATAGATTTCTTTAGCTTTTGTTCAGTAGTGGATAGCCTAAGACATCTAATACTTCTATTCTACTATTATAAAGAGAGCGAGAGAGACAGCAGATTTTATAAGTTTATTTATAATGTAGTGTAATCTGCGGAACCACAGCACATATATTTAAAAATTCTTTCCCCATTTCAAAGGCTATATTTTAATGTACAGACGAAGCGAAGCTGCGGGTACCAGGTGGTTTCATATTTGGAGGCCGGATACCTATTACATAGAGGCACTGTACTTTACCTATTTCATAATATTTTAAGAGAGGTAGGGCATAGTGGCCCGAAACGTCGGGATTAATAATATCAATATAACGCAATAAAATCCGTAAAAAGTAGTTTTATTTCAATGTATAATATTCGCGTAAATGTCAGAAATTAAAATCATTGTTGTCCTTCTTTGCTTAACCCTTGTCGCTTAGTGTACACACAGCTTAATTCCTTAACGAAACGTTTAAAGCTAAGTCACGAAACGAATAATGCCAAGCGCCCATCACATTAATAGATTGACGTGCTCAAAACTGTAAAATTACCATTCCGAATGCTATTCAAGAAAAAAAAACCTATGAAAAAATTATAACGGGTGTCCTTTCAACGGTAGCTGGGTTCCGTGAGCTTAATTCATCGATATGTATCTTTTAACTCATGCAACTGTTCAAAGAAAGGCAGTGTGAATTACGAGAGTTCGATAAAAACTTCAGTTGCCATTTTAAGTTTTGCCAAAGAGCAAAATGACTAATGGTTACCTCAGGCGAATGTTCATAGAAAAGCAAGTAGTGTGAGTTGACAGAGAAGAACAATATAAGAAGAGTATTAAGAACTTCGTGTCAACTTACAGGTAAGTACCAAATATTTTCAATCGGAAGAGCAAATTGCAATAAAACGATAGATCTCAAATAAAGAATCATAAAGCAAGTGTCTGAGTTACAAATACAAAGACAAGAAGATTCACAAGAAACTTCCCAGGCTTCGAATTTAAAGAGTAAATAATTTCGACAACAAGATGAAGTTTTCAATGTCAATGAATACGGAAAATATTTTTATTTCTGACATTTACGCGAATATCTAAACTACTTTTTACGAATTTTATCGCGTTATATTGATATTATTAATCCTAATTATATTAAATACGCGATAAAATCCGTAAAAAGTAGTTTTATTTCTACGGAAAATATTATTAACCTACTAACTATTACTATTTATTGTTAGAATTTAAAATATAATATAACATTGTTGAAATAATTACAGAATACTATAAAATAATTTAACGACCCTAAGACATTTATTGTAAATTAATAATTATATTTAAAAAAAAATTGCTGTGCCCTACATGGTCCATAATTGTTTCTTGCTTTTAAGCAAATATTGTATAACATCTAATATGGCATTGTGGAATGCAAATAAATGATATGAATATGTATATAAATAATATTAATTGAAAAGTTAAACATTTGCTGACTGAAAGATATTGTCGGAAGGGCTAGTAAACAAGTAGATTCACATAAGTAGGTACGTGTCATGTCTAGAACGAATTAAAACCTGTATATCTAAAAAAAATATCGTTGTTTAACGCAACCACCAGGCGAAAATAACAAGAAGGTTTTAATACCGATAACAGACCTCAAAAAACAAGGTCTCACAAGTCGAGTCCCTAAAAAAATAACAAATAGCTATGTTCAAATGAACGATTAGCGACGTAAGCGCCGGCGCTCACGAAACCGTCGTATGAACACAACATAATTTTAATGAGTTTTAACCGAATAGATATAGGGGCACGAAAACTAAATGAGCAACCGTTTTTTATACATAAATATATCAAGCTTTTATATAAAACGATGAGGTAACGTTATAACACAGAAAAAAATATAGCACTATAACATTAGTTTTTTTTTATTCTACTAAGGTGGCAAACACGCGTACAGCCCACCTGATGGTAAGCGGTTACCATAGCCTATAGACTTAATTGTCAGATAACAACGGGTTCATATCGTTCACGCCTGTATTCCCCGCAGGGTTACGCAGAGGTACCAATGTACATCCACAGTTCGGTATGTTTAGGTCCCATGGGTCATAGGCGAGCCTATGACCATTAACGGGGCACAAATCCAAACTCCGAGCTGCTACTGAGAATTTCATAGAAAAACCCAATAAGACGCGCTTGTGACCACTAGGCTAATGAGGCAGTTCTGTCATGGTCGTGGGGAATTTCGCGGATCCCACGGCCATGACAATAGGGCAGGTGAAGACAAGTGCTGTTTTTAGTCGGTACGAGTCCGAAATACCCTGCCTGGGTGACGGAGGATCCTTGACGATTTTCCGTAATATAAAAAAATGGTTAATGAGGCAGTAAGAGAGCAAGCGTAACATTGTTTTTGCGTTTTATTGATAATTATTATTAAACTCCTCCTTACTGCCCATAGACAGCGAGAACCTTAACCATTGTGAGGCTCCGAGCGGCAGATGTTTGCAAGCCCCTTGTCCATTGCGTCCGTGGTGATTGATGAATACATTTAGAGAGACATCAGCTTTTGTACTTATACCAAACTTATTTTATTGTTTTAACTAATACCTAAGGATGAAATAAACTTTTTAATGAAAATAGGGTTGTTGCGCGAGAGTCCTCTTTTCGCCACCTCTATTGAGGTCGCCACTGCCTATTGATGCTGTAAAGGATCCAGAACTTCAATACCTATAACGCGATAAAATCAGTAAAAAGTAGGGTTATTTCAATAAAAACATACGCATTTTTCTACTATAAATAGTACCTACCTAATTAAAAGTATTTTTTACAAAAAAACTTCAAATAAATTCTACAGTATACATCGCGAACTCGATTCAAATTCAACCACAACATAAAATCGAATTAAGATTAGCGTCTCTGAACAATAAAATAAACAGTATTAAACTGTAAAAATTCGGTCTACCCTCAATCACGCGACGGTTTGTTTATGGTACCCAAAAATGGTGGATTTAAAACATTATTTAGCATTCAGTTTTCACGTAACAGAATTGCCATTTGTGTCATCAGCACAACACGCGATTATCGATAATTTTGAATTTACTTTGATACACATAAAGACCGTGCGGTGTAACTCGGAATGACAGATTGAGAAATAGTGTGATACAAGAACGTTGCGGCTTGAAGACGATGTAGTGACGAGAATTGAGAAGAATATGTTGAGATGATTTGGGCATGTCGAGAGAATGGATGAACGGAGACTAACAAAACGGATTTACATGGCGAAAGTCAGTGGAACCGCCGAGAGGGGACGCCCTAGAAAAACTTACGACGACCTTATTGGTGAGGTTCTTCAAAAAGGTCAGGTGCGTAGTACTAGCAACCGGCGTGTGTGTATGACAAGATGTATGAATGTGGTCGAAGCGAAAGAAGTATGCAAGAATCGTAGCAAGTGGCGTTCTTTAGTTTCTGCCTACCCCTATGGGAAAAAGGCGTGTGTGTATATGTATGTACATAAAGACCAAATGAATGGCATGGTTTGTTAGGAAATTACATGAAACAACATAATCATATCATTACTCCTATTGCCCCGAATTATTAGGCAGAGGTGTACCTACTGATGTCCAGACGGCAGCAGGTCAAGCTATCCAAAACTGTCAAATTTTCCCAATTGAATATGAACCTTATAGATTTGTATTAAAGTTGAAATCGAATCAAATACATTTTACAGATGGAGGTAGCTTGATGTGTTGACCTTTGTACACCCACAGTTCGCCGGTATAATAGGGGGCGAAACTATTGCCTATTCGAGCTGTTACTGAAAATTTTATAGAAAACTCCCATAACATTGCTCGACCTGGCAATTTTCCTAAAGGAACCAGGCCCTCACGTTTAACAGCTGGCGATTACTAGACCTAGTAAATAACTTAGGCACTTAGACATATTTATATGAACTATTTTTAAATAGTAAACGAATGTCGTCGGAGGGTCAACCTGGATGAGAGTTTCACAGGACTGTGATGGATAACACAATCAAAATTCTTCTTTCTCTGATTTTCGTATATTGGGGTCGGCTTCCAGTCTACGCAAATGCGGCTGAATATCAGTATTTTAAACGAAGCGACTGTCATCAGACCTCCTCAACCCAATTTTTGGGTAATACCGATACCCTGAGGATAGACTCTATGTCAGGCTTTTTGGGCTTCTGAATACCACTAACGGTGGCTAGGTGTTCGTATGACAAACGGCACCGACGGCTTTACGTGCTCTCACTCTCTGCTTTCTCTCTTTACGTCTCGATGAACAAAAAAACTGAGGGAGGCCTATACTCAGCAATGGGTGAAGTCAGGTTCTGAATAATGATGATCACGAGTAATTAACATCATTCAACCTCATATACATAAATAATATTCTTTAGGAAATTTCGGGTTTTGGAATTACGATGGTGGGTGAGTACATTCTGTTTGATTAGGGCCCTAAGTTCGATGCAGACAAGGGGACATGTCACATTATTATTATTTTCAAGATTTATTTGAATTAGGTACAACTAGCTTCCTCCCGCGACTTCATCCGGGTGGAAAAGTTACTTTTAATTATCGTTGTAATTTAGCTAATTAACTCAAAATCGTTATAAATTATAGCCTATATGTTATTCTGATGTATAAATAATAATACTGTAAAGTTTCATCAAAATCCGTTCAGTAGTTTTATCGTGAAAGAGTAACAAACATCCATCCATCCATCTCTCATCGACCTCTGTGGTCTAGCGGTTCGAGTACCGGACTGCTGATCATGGAGTCGTGGGTTCGATTCCCACAGGACACAAATATTTGTGTGGATAAAACATGAGTATTTGTGTTTGTCTGGGTGTTTCTTATGTATTATAAAAAAAGTATATATAAGTATTATATCCATTGTCTAGTACCCATAGTACAAGCTCTGCTTAGTTTGGGACTAGATGGTGTTGTGTAAAATGTCCCAAAAATATTATTATTATTTTATTATTATTCTTACAAACTTTCACATTTATAATATTAGTAGGAAGAGACAAATACCACAATTAAGATGACGAAATTAAACATCAGTAAGTATAAGTAATCCAAACGGAAAATACGCGCCGTGTTGAGTTGAGGAAAACAGATTAGAACCACTAAAGACTTCTTTGTATAAAAAAAAATATTTCTTGTAAAGAACTTTACAATGTTATTAAAGTGCTTTACGAAAAAAAAGAAGTTAAAATGATAAATAATAAAAATTAATCGAAATATCATTTTACGTTTGCAAGAAATTAAAAACAGATTAAGCAAACTGAAAATAGTCCTTTAAGTGAAATGGATGCCATCTTTGAAAAGTTCCTCGAAGCAAGTTTCAATCTCAAGACATATTTTTAAATACACTATACGTAGATTAAGATCAAACCGCAAAGATTACGTTTTACAGCTATCGATAAATTCAATGGAGAAGCGAGGGAGGCCACGGAAATTTATAACGGAAGCCACGTAAAATACTATCGAATGTTACCATCGGTCCGTAATCGGCCGATTTTTATTTTTATTCCACAGTTCACAAAGTAAATGCATGTTTAAATATTCAAAATTTGCCTACCCCTTTTATTGTCACGGCACGGAGTGACTTCCGTGCGTGATGAAACTATGGATGGCTTATACGGTAGATAAAGGTGCAAGTTTTTTAGTCTACTAGTCGTAAGCGTGCTTGCTACGCTAGAGGTCTTGGGTTCGATTCCCAGGTCGAGCAAAGTGTTTGGGGTTTTTCTATAAAATTCTCAGTAGCAACTCGGACTTTAGATTTGTGCACGGTTTAAAAAAAAATGGCGATAGGCCCCTTATTATCCCAGGGACGTGCCTTAATAGGAGCTGCACAGGGGGGTCCTGGCGTGGTCTATTAAGAGGACACAGTCCCCCCCCTCTATGTGCTGATGGTGGCCACCGTGGTGGTTTCAGTGGGTAAGAATCCCACACTCCCCGGTCTAACCCCCGTAGACCGGTAGCCTATTGAAGGTTTCCCCCCGTAAACAAAAAGGGATCTAAACGTACCGGTGAACTGTGGGTGTACATTGGTAGGTACACCTCTGCCTAACCCTTCGGAATACAGGCTTGATTTTATGTTATGTTCTTGCCCATAAAAATCAGATCCGCTGTACTTACTCCAATTCGGCGTGTGTGTATGACAAGATGTATGTAGGTGGAAGGAGCAAAAGAACCAGAATATTCGGCGTTCTAATGTTTCTGCCACCACAATAGCATCCAAAACATGCTTGTTTTATATACTATATGAGCCAACTCAACGCGTGGATGGGGACAGGTAGTCCAAACTAATATAACTGGGAAAGTAACTCTGCTTTTTTTGTGTTTTACGTTTTCACGCCCCGCTGAAGCAAATTTGATGATTTATTGGAATGAAGATAGATTGAACATTGGAGAAGGATAACAGCCACCTTTTGTCTCAAAAAGCTCTATGGGATGACGATGAAACGGCGGACAACAGCTAGTATTCTATAAAAAAAAACTATATCGCTGCAAACATTCGTGTCGTATCGTTAGTGCCATGATATGGTTCGGGAAAAACTGTCTGTTTCGAGATACACCATTAGCATACGGGCAACACCGACGCGGCCGTAATGGGACGTTACAGTCCCATATGTTAACATAGCATTACGAGAAGAAACATGACGATAAAACCTAGTTTGGTCTTGTGCAAGGCAAAGGACGGAATATATTGTTACTTAATGTTTTACTTGATATAAAAATAAAAAATAAGACAACAACAAGAAACACGTTTAAAGAAATGAATGCCTTGCAGAAAATCGAAGTGAAGTAACACTGCTTTGAGCTGTGTTGTGTTCTAATGGTGAGTAAGGTTGCCAGTATTCCGCGACGAAACGTTGTGTTGGTAATGGACTTTGACCCTTATACTGCTAATTCAACTATTCCTCTTTCGTTTTACAGAATCGGCAACGCGCAAGTGATACTCTTGGTGTTGCAAGCGTCTATAGACTACGGTAACCGTGTACTATCAGGTCGGACGTATGCTTGTTGGCCACATTAGTAGTCTATATAAATAAAAAAGAATAAATAATTTTACAGTATCAGAGGTACATCATGTTTCGCCTACTATGTACATGTACATGCAACAGTATAATTTTCGTTAACTAATTATGGTATGCATTCATCATATTTACTTACAGAAAAGGACGAAAAATATTGACAGTCATATATTTATAGATGAGAAAGAAAAATTATTAACACAGTAACATCAAATTACTAATGAATAAAATATTGTTCCATGGCTAGACCAAATAGCTCCAGTTCGGCTATATTCCAGACCTCTGGTGAGCTTCCTGGAGCTGGTTTGCTACTGAACCCTTTAAAAATGAGGTGTCCCGGTTGTAAACCAGTTTTTCAATTCAATTTACGAATTTGCTTATCTATAATTATTGGGGTAAGCACAGATTGATATTTCAGTACCTAGAACACGAGAAATTCAGTAAGTAGGTACCTAATTAAAACTATAGATGGCTTAAGTTATCGTAATTTTACTACATTATTTACATTACACACGTTACATCATTAACATGTTACTGTTAGTAACCTACTGATATGACCATGAACTACCAGGTCATAGGTATCGAGTCAGACTTATCTGACTGAAGTCAAAGTTGCGTGCCTATGTGCCTAGGTACTTATACCCAGGCACATAGGCACGCAACTTTGACTTCGAAATCATGTGGGTATTACCATGTGGATATTAAGTACTTGCTGAAAAGTTTGAAAGAATATAATCTTAAGGGAACCTGTGTGCTTAAACCTAATAGAATTTCCCGACGGCATGTGAAGTCTACTAACCCGCACTAGCTCAGCGTGGTGCACTATAGCCTAAACCCTCTCATTCTAAGAGGAAAGCTGTGCCCAGCAGTAGGAAAGAAAATGTGTTGATGAAAATAATCTAGTTCTCAAGCGGACTAAATCAACATTATTAGTATGGTAAGCCGTCGAAAACTGTGTCGATGGAAATAAATAGAATCGAATACTGTGACATCAATATTCCACTATAAAGTACCTATATTTTGAGTAGAATTTATACGTTACTTGGCACTCTACGCGGGTAATTGGCACTTGGTACTCGTTACTCACTGTAACAAACGTATCGATCAGTGCCGACGATGCTAGTCCGCGACACCCCAACTATCGAACACCCGGAAACGTACGAACGTAGGGAATCATCCACCGCGTATAAATTTCTATGCAAATGAACCGGCGAAGAGCGACGTCGTGGCAATAATCGGCCGGCGGCGTCGTAAATAAAGTTTACGATGCGACGACATTGGCGGCAACCCTTGCCGGGAATTAACGCGACGCGGGAGGTAACCGATGCTGGATTGATAAACCCGCAGGGCTGGCCCAAGCGCCAACGTACTGCATACACGCTCATACACCACACCCACATACAAACATACGCATAATAAAAGTAAAGTAAGAATATTATGAACAAAAATGGTAAGCGTTTTCATTCTACGCCGCATCCCCAACGCGACTGTTCCCACCGATCCAGCACGACCCTAACGATGCAAATTAGGCTAATTGACATTAAGATTGAGAGTGAGCAACTACGGAGGCCGATTTATGCGCACGGCGGCATCGGTAGAGGTGTGCTGGAATAGAGCTCGCTCTACCAACGTCCCATGCACACATTAAGATCGAGATTAAGCAAAAATATACCTGCCATATTGAGCATCCAGCGGATAGCTCCGACTGGATTTTATTCGATGTAATCACATATACGCTGCTATAAAGCTTTGATTACGTCATATATACGAGTTTGTTTATGTTAACACCGACATAAAAGGTGGAGTGGAAAATGTCGTGTACAATGTATTCATATTCGCATAAATATTTGTAGCGTTTGACATTGTAATCAATTTAACAATAAACTTCTAGAGAAAATTGTACCATCCTTTATATAATAACACGAGACATATTTTTCATATCTTTAACGCAGCCGTCGGACTTGGTTCATTCGTGTGACAACGGTTCGGAGCGAACGCGTCGTAGATTCCGAATTCTAATTCAATTTAGCAAAAGGGTTGCCAGCTACGCGGAACGAAAAAACTGCGGGAAAAAGTAAAGGGAGAGTACGGAGCAGGGAGAAACGAAATTCAAAGACATGTCTAGGGGCGGCGGCGTGTCACGTCGCGCGCGGTTTTCGGGACGCACGGGTAATTGATGCGTTCTGGATTAAGATAGCTTTTTAGGTGTCGCGAAGTGAATGCGATAGGGGTGGTACATCCCTGCAAATTCGTTGATACCGCAAACATCGGCGTGATTGATGACAAAAAAACATTTGATGCCATTAAACTAAAAAGACAGATAAAACAAAGCAAGATGGCATAAGTCATTGTGTTGTCATAATGCAGCGGGTTGCCGAATTCATGGAGCTGTCAAAACTTTCCCTCAGACTTCCGTGTTGGATTCCCAGACGGAGCCGCGATTGAGCCGTCAAAAACTCTGACACGAAGAAAATTGGGCGCGAAATTTTCGTGACCGAAAATGGAGGCTGTCGGTTGCCAAAGCCATATGGCTGGCGGTGGGCATTTCTCACCAAACGTCTAGGGCGATTTAAAATGTCAACCAAATTGTTTTGAACTTTAATCAGAAATGAAACAGGTTTTTTTTCTTGTTAGGGTGGTATAGTAGAGTTGAATATGGACTACAAAAGACTTGCTAACCAATTTTCCTGCTGGGTTACAGTTTTTAAGAATCAATAATTATTCTTATTCTGTTATTATCTGTATTATAATTTTAACTAGAAAATTTATTAGGATCTGCTATGGATTCGCAATAGGTATTTCTTTTAATATGAATTTGATGAGGTCTGTGGTCTGGTTCGTTTGTCGGATTACACATCACGAGGTGGCTTCGATTCCCACAGGAATGTATGTGATAAACATAAGCGTTTGTCTGGGTGTTGTTTATGTATTATAAGTATGTATTTAGTAAAAGTATACTTCTAAGTATTAGGTATATCCATCGTGTCGTATCGTACCGTAGCTGCGTAGTATCGTAGTAGGTACAAGCTAGGGCTAGATGATTCGGTAAGTACCTAAAATGTGTCAAATATTTATTTATTATTAGGTACCATTTATTGCAGACAATTTGCTCAATATGGTACTGTTCATCACACAAATTTAATGGGTAAGTACCTAATAAATACTAAAAACATCGTGTAGTTGTAATTTGAATTTATTCTTAGTATAACTGAAGTGTAGAAATATGCTTAATTTGCTCGACTCGACTCGACTATTTAATCATTGGTCTAAATAGGTCTACAGTTTCCTAACTTTCAAACCGAATACAATTACTCTGCAAAGCATAACCGTTTACGATCTGCTAAGGAAGTTGCTATATTTACCTATGCCAAGAAAAATTTAGATATTAAATTGCCATATAAAAAACTTTGAACAAAAAGTTTACATTGTCAGCTATGCATAAATAGGTAATTGAATTTAATGGCGATTATAATGGCAACACATTTCAAAGATAACATCTTTGTTATGCCATAGACAAAAAATGTGTTGACTTGACTGGTGAGAAATAATCGTTGCCATTTAATAAGCCATTACGTGCTGAACATCAATAAATTGATACCTGCACGGAATATGAACTGAAATAGCCCATGGGAATAGTAATATTTTTCTAGGGAATAATACATTTAATTACGGAAAAAATATAGCCATTTCGTTTCCATGCAGGTATTAATTAAATATTGTAATGTTATGCAATGAGAGAACTGAAACTGTCTAAGATAAAAATCTTATTTGCATTAGAAATTTATTTGTATGCGTTCGTTTGCATTTTTTGAGATCCATACAAATTCGTTACACTCTCTTCATATTAGACTACGTAAAGCTAAACTTCTTAATTAGTAAAGTATCCTAATTCTAAAATTAATAAATATATAGAAGGAAATAGGGATTTAATATTGTTCAGGAAATTCGAAATTCGTAAACAATCGGATAAACAAGAAAACTGACGCAACGATTTCCGTTCGCAAAACAGATTATTTTTACCCTATTATTGAGTAATATTTCATTAAAAGAATACTCCTCCCCCTCAAAATTACACGGATAAAAACGAAACTTACATCACAATAACTCTGGCGAGGTACCAGGGCAACATAAATCGAAGGCAATACACAATTAAACTCCCGGTTCCCCCAAATACGATTTCCAAATCTCCTGTTCAGTATTTAGTTCGAGGAGCTTTGATGATGTAACTCTTCGAATTTCAAATTTCGCCCACTTCCGTGACGAAATATTTCGGTGTGACGGCGTAGTTCGAGTGTGCACAAGTTTCGGTGTAAAACTGCATTACAATGACGGTTGGCCCGATCGTTACGAGTAGGTTTGTTCGTGAACTTTTTTGTAATTTAATGTGATTTTTATGTGAATTTGAAGACAAAGATTTCTGCATAAATTGACTTGAGGGAGACGGGCTTACTTCCCTACTAATATAATAAATACGAAAGTGTCTGACTGTCTGTTACGCTTTCACGCCTAAGCAGCTGAACTGCTTTTGGTGAAATTTGGTACAGAGATCTTAGAGAAGGACTGCTCTCTGTCTATTTATCTTTCAAACAGTCCTTTGAGATGCGAGTGAAATCGTGAGCAAAAGCTAATACCATATATTTCGTTTTTCGATGATATCTAATACAAAAACAATACCAACAAACTACATAAACTGAAATATTTATGAAAGCAGTTATGGAGCAAATGCTCCTACTTGTTCAATTTTGCAACACAGTGAAATCTACAACTGTGTTTAAACTGAAAAGCGCTGAGTTATGAAACTGCCGAAAACCTACCTGTTTATAAATATAAGTAAATTAAATCAATCCGTTAAGAGAATTGTAGTCGCTTCATGTAAAATACTGGTAGATTCAACCGCGTCCAACCCCAAGCCAGCAACGCTAGGGGTCGAGCAAATCATTTGTTTTTTTCTATGAAATTCTTAGTAGCAACTCTGAGTTAGTATTTGTTTTTTTTTTATATACCACTAAGGTCGCAAACAAGCATACGTCCCAGCTGATGGTAAACGGTTACCCTAGCCTATAGACACTTGCAACACCTGTAAAACGAAAGAGGAATAGCTGGGTTGGGAGTATAAGTGTCAAAGTCCACCACTGCCAACACATTGTTTCCTCGCAGAGCCCTGGCAACTTTGCTCACCGTTAGGAATACTTACAACACAGCTCAAAGCAGTATTATTTCATTACGATTTACTGAATTTGTGCCCGGTTAATGGCAATAGGTTCTTAAAATGGCCCTAAACATACCGGCGAAATGTGGAAACATTATTACATCTCTATCTAACCCTTCAGGAATACAGGCCTGATGGTATAACGATACTGAAATAAGTCCTTACCGGTCTTTTTGTATTTTTTTTGGCATTTTCCATGCTAAGATTTTAAAGTACTTATTTCGAATTTTTCGAATTTTCACCGCCTAAATTCTGAATGTGAAGGCAAATTTCGTCATGGCGGGTGGGACTCGCGGTGGCTTAGCGGTCATAGCGTCTGGTGTACCTAACCAGAAGACGCAGGTTCGAATCCTGCCCGCGGTCGAATTTTTCCTTCGCTAAATAACTTTAAAGTCCTTACCGGATTTAGAAATTATATAACATTCAGAAACATCAGCTACTTCTCTATCCTTCGGAACGCGATCGCATGCAACAAATGCATTCAGTATTGGTGAAGCGCAATTTTCGTGTTACGCTGTTGGATTTTGTCGTGCGACAGTCGGCCTATGATTTATTTGTACGCTACGGCCTACAAGACTTGGGGGCACGCAAACACTTGTGATCAATTGTCGCTTTTTATAGCCTTAGAGGTAATATTTATGTGTTTAAGCCTAGTCTCAGTTTTTGAGTTTCCAAGGCAGGACTTTTAGAAATCATGTGCGTATTAATAATTAATTTTATTATCACTCACTATCTTTTTGTATTTCTTTGGCATTTTCCATGCTAAGATTTTAAGGTGGCATCGTTCGACATTGAACTAATTGTAAAGTAAGTCGTGTCATAGCGTCTGGTGTACCTAACGCAGGTTAGTCCTGCCTGCGGTCGAATTTTTCCTTTGCTTAAAAATAAATTTAATTATCACTCACTTGAACGGTGAAGGTAGACATCGTAAGGTAACCTGCATGTCTAAGAGACTTTCTCAACGGTGTGTATAGTCTGCCAATCCGCATTAGGCCAGCGTCGTGGACTATAATCTAACCTTTCTCATTGTGAGAGGAGCCCCGTGCCTAGCAGTGGGACAATACATGGGCTGTTGATGAGAGGCATTCAAAAACTCATTACATCATCATCATTACTCATAATTTTCTTAGCCTTTTCACAACTACACTGCTAAGAGTATACAATACTTAAAGATATTAGTGAAAGATCAATTTTAATTCATTTTCATCCTAGCCTCCCTAACTATATTGGGTCCTTCCAGTATAACCAGATGCGGCTGAATATCAGTATTTTACACGAAGCTATTGTCATGAGACGTCTGTAACCCAATTTTTGGGCAATACCCTCGTTGTCAGGCTTCTAACTACCACTAACGAATGTCATAGGTGTTCGTCTGACAACTGGGGCCAACGGCTTAATGATGTACTGACCGAGTCCCGGAGGGATCTCTTGTTGTGATGTTTTTAGTTCACCAAGACTGACCACGGCAAGCACAGCCTTGCAGAACGATTGAGTAGTTATTACATAGTATTACGGGTTCTTAATACGTGCTGCTATAGAAAATAAACGCTTCTGAAACGTGCCTACTACGTACTACGCGTAGCATTAAGTGTAGGTACTACACACTTAATGCTGCGCGTAGTACTCGTAGCGGGCTACGTGCGTAGTACGGTCGGCAAGAAAGTTACGTAGGTATAAAGGTAGCTAATGAAATGTTTGTTTTTGATAAAGATTGTGTAATAATTATCCTCCGAGGCTTTTCCTAACATGTTGGGATCGGGAATAATAATAACACGAAAGAAAAAATAATAAACAGCTATTGTTTTCAAAGATGCGATCATTTTCTTTACGCATTCTAGCGCAGGCGCAGTCCCGCGTACAGTGCGCATAAAAAATATTTTTCAGTTTTTTTTTTATAAGTTATGTATGTTTATCTATATCAAACAACTGAACGAAATTCTTAGTTATATTTTTAATACCATTATCACATATCAAGGCAGCACATTAGATACCAAACAGTTATCAGAAGAAATTGATAATTTAATGTTTGTTATCTTTACATTGCCAAATTTATCTCTATCATCATTTTTCGATTTACTTTTAATTAATTTAGATTCTGAGTGTGAAGATTGTTGGCCGTTGACCACTTTTCGACTGTTATCTACTTATATAGTAACAAAGGCGAAAATTGATCAACCTTCAAGGTTTTTGATTGTACTTATTTAAATAAATATTGATATTATTAACTTTAGAACAACTTCACCGATATTGCTTTTTTGTAGTGTTCGTAATTGTCAGGTTTGTTTTTAGGGTTCCATAGCCAAAGGGTAAAAACGGGACCCTATTACTAAGACTCCGCGTCTGTCACTAGGCTGTATCTCATAAACCGTGATAGTTAGACAGTCGAAATTGAACCATGAGGAATGCAAGGAAAGAGGCCTATGCCCTGCAGTGGGACAACAATAGCTACATAATAATAATTATTATCCCTTACATTCCATATATTATAATGGAATAGGATGTTTAAAATGAAGTCAGTATTTCATTATTAGGAGACCAAAGATTTATTCAAGATTTGGAACTGTACATTTTCAATGTCAGTGCATAACAGACATACATAAACAAAAAAAAGGAAGACTGGGAAGTCACGTGAGGCTTCTGTTGGAGGGCTTTTTGTTGCCTCACTAATTCACCACCTTGCCTAGCTTTATTGTGAACATCCCCGGAACCAACAACAAACGAAATTATTGAATAATTGTTGGCTTAATTAACAAATTATCACTCAATACTTGGTATTATATATTATATGTATAAATGTATTTTCTAAATTACTTACTTTGCTCATGCTGTTGCCAAGCCAGGGCTCCGCAGAGTAATGCAAGAGTCTTTCCGGAGCCCGTTGGACTCTCCAATATGCAGTTCTCACTTTTCTTGATACCCGTTATGATCTAGGGTAAAAATTATTTCATTAAGTACTGAATATTATAAACAACAAGAATTTATTATCATTCATTATCTCAGCTACAAGAGATCCACTGCTGAATGAAGCCCCCACATAGACAATGAGATGGACAGGCTACTTAGTCAAGGTCAGTTAGATTTGTTCCATGCAGGCACCATATAAGTGGCCTTAGTGTTTTAAGTCTATGGGGTAGCAACTATTATTTTCACTCAATTTAACAATAAGCATTAGGGTCCCAGTGTCCCACAATAATAGATCATCATCAACCCACATTATACTGTCCCACTGCTGGGCATGAGTCTCCTCTCAGATTGAGAGGATACACCTTGTTTGCCAGTATGTTTTAAGTCACATGCAATAGGAGGTGAGCCTATTGTCATTAACCGGGCACAAATGCACATTAATTAAGTCCTACTCAGAACTTTATTGAAAAAGCCGATACTACTGCTCTACTTGAGAATCAAGCCCAGGATCTCCCTTTTAACAGTCATGCTTGCCTATATTTGTGTAAATTTCATAGGCCGAAACTAGTAAAAGGTTTGTTTATTTATTTATACAATTAAATAGTTACTCCAACTTTTTCACTTAAGCATGAGGAAGGAACGTTTACATTACATTATGTGAGTTTGTACACAGCACTTTATTAAATCTGAACAGTATGATATCGAAAATAGTGATGTAAGGTTAGTGATAGAGAAGAACTTGAAACAAGACAGTGATAGACAATGGATATAATACTTATGTTACTGTTTTTTTAATAAAAATTGTATGAACTATATATCAATTAAGACAACTCACCTTAGACATCAATGCCACTTGGCTGCCATAAGGATCTACTGGCAACAAGACGTTAACACCTGCAATCATTCTATTATAAACTTTTTTTGGTGGTTCTATTGGGGGTCTTGTGTCTGTAGCTGCTGGGATAGCATTATTAGCATTCTGTTTAGAAAACAAAGCTTTGATTGTGTTCCTTTTGACATCCCTATTTGTATTTTTCGATGGAAATAATGATTTGATTGCCGCCTTTTTTTTAATAGTTACTTCTGGGTAGTCCTCGTCGTCGGTTAGGGTACATTCACCACTATAATATGGATCTTTAGGTCTCATGATGTCATTTCCTTGGGGTTTTGGAATTACTATATCCAGTGCAGCATTTTTCTGCAGGTTCACCTCTGGGTAGTCTTCATCATCTGACAATATAGTGGTTTCGGCTGACATATTACAAATTTTTTTTTCCTCGTCACTACTCAAAGCGATTACATCCCTTGAATCACAATTTCTTACAGCTTTTGAGCAACTAGGCTCTTCGAAACTGTCTTCATCATCAGATATTTCAACTAGTGTAGCCATTGTTCATAAAAATCAAGTAATTTATAGTATTTATAGTCACTAAATTCACTATTTTCAATTCCCGCGCTTTACCTAATTCGGTTCGAAATTCGTCTTACACTTTTATATTTAGAAGTGTTATTGATAATTAATATTGACACATAATTAAAGCACTTATCTATTGAACATTGTAACTTATTAACGACTGCCCATTATCATTGTAATAATTACTCACAAAATGTATCGAAAAGAATCAAAACTAAGTTTTACAATTTGCAAACAAAGAATATCAGCTGTGATAATTGTCAGTGTCACTACCTATTGTCACTGTCAATGATTTATGTCAGTAGGAGTAGCGTTTCGTTGTGGCTATGGCTTAGGTTATTTATTTAATTCTGCAAAACCCAAATCTTGAAAATTACTCTTAAATTTACGACTTAACTTTATGGTAATTCCTTACGCGTTACGTAAATTAAATATCTATTTAATACCTATTTTACAGATTTATTATTTTTAATGGTCCTAATGCGGTATTAAGTGTAGAGGTCAGTATCATAATGCCATTGTTTCTTTTTCTCTTGTTTTTACTGTGATTTGGTTGCGGAAATTATAGCTGAACGCATTTCGTCCGATATATCTATTTTCTATTCTACCTGCCCATAATATTATATTACCTTTCCCATACACACGTTTTTCCTAACCACTTTGACATTGGCAGAATTGTCGACATCGGCATCAATTGCCACAGAGAAAGAAAGAAGAAGATAATATTATATTATGTACAAAAACGAACATGAACGATGTTGCGGTGGGGTTGCATCAGGGATCGGCTCTTAGTCCTTATCTCTTCCTGATGATTATGGACGCTCTTACGTCGGACATACAGGGGGAGGCTCCCTGGTGCATGCTCTTCGCCGATGACATTGTGCTAGTTGGTGAGAGTGGCCCTGAGGTCCAGAGCAAGCTGACGGAGTGGTGGCAGAGACTGGAGAGTGTCGGTTTGAAAGTCAGCAGAACCAAAACAGAGTATCTGTTCTGTGATTTCGGCGGCATTTCCAGTTCTGTGCCACTAACTTTGGGCGGCATGTCCTTGCCAGTTTGCTCCGACTTTAGGTATCCCGGGTCACTCGTGCAAAGTGATGGTGGAATTAATCAAGACGTTACACATCGAATCAACTCAGGTTGGATGAAATGGCGACAGGTCACAGAAACCACTTGCGACCCAAGGATGCCTGTCAAGATCAAGGGCAAAATCTATAAATCGATTATAAGACCTGTCGTATTGTATGGATCAGAGTGCTGGGCCGTTAAGATGGATGAAAGAAGATTACATGCAACGGAAATGAGAATGATGAGGTGGATGTGTGGAGTTACCAGAATGGACAAAATAAGAAACGAGTATATTAGAGGAAGTTTGAAAGTTCCACCAGTGACAGAAAAATTGAAAGGGAACCGTTTGGCATGGTATGGGCATGTGATGAGGAGAGATGAAACGCATGTTACTAAAAGAGTGATGAATATGAATGTGGAGGGATGGAGGGGTAGAGGAAGGCCAAAGAAAAGGTGGATGGAGTGTGTTAAAGCGGACATGATAGAAAAGAGAGTGACTGATGATGTGACGGCTGACAGAGATGAATGGAAGAAAAGGACATACTGCGCTGACCTCAAATAAATTGGAACAAGGGCAGGAAGATAATGTACAGAGGCCAGCACATCAAGCTACCACAATCTGTCAAATTTCTTTGATTGATTTTCAACTTTAATGCAAAGCAATCAGGTTCATATTTAATTGGATCATTTTGACAGTTTTGGATAGCTTGCGTCTGTACAAAAACGAACTGAATAGATTTTCAACTTTAATCCACAGTCATAAGGTTCATAATCAATTGGGAAAATTTGACAGTTTTGGATAACTTGAACTGCTGGCGTCTCGCGTCTGTACATACCTAAGTGGTAGGTAGGTAGGGGAAACAGAAAAAAGTCGGTCATATCATCAAATAGGACAAGCTTTATTTTATTTTTTCTACAAACTTGTGTTGGCTTAAACAATACATAGCATTTTTTTAAGTTTTGAAATTGCTAACAGGATAACTATTATGTACCTGAAAAAAATAAATAATAATTAGTCGCTAATGGTGAACGAAAAATCATTCTAATTTCTTTTGTGAAGTCTAGTAGATACCTAATGCACACGGCCAGTTTAGTGGATTGAAATACTATCTAAGTGCGACTTCTGAAATGCGACTCGCGATCGCGCAGTGAAATAAAGGAGTTATTGATGATAATGATGAAAATTATATGTGTGAATTACTTCTTAATAGGTAATTTAAACCATCGCCTCACTTCTGGCTAAGTAAGGCTCACTTCGGAATGAGCGTTAGGTGCGTGCAATGGGTAGAATTGTTAATATTGGAGGTTAACCAATTTTATAGGAATAATGTCAAAAAGTAATTTTAATTTAAAAGAGTAATGAGTTTCAAGCCGATTCTTCTCAAAAGGAAACAACTACTTTGGAACTGTGCACCTAGATTCGAAACTTATGTGCCTGTATATGGCTTATAATGAAAATAAAACTATTTTGATTGATTTGAACTGGCTGAGAAGAGCTGAACATCGAGCTGACTGGAAGAGGGCTTCGTCCAGCAGTGGACTAATAAGGGCTGATCATAATGAAGATTGCAACTTGCAAGCGCTTAGGTAGGTGCCTACTTCACCGTACGTTGAAGGATTACGGAGAGCTAGGTACGATCGACAAAAGAGTTAAGTATACAGGCAGCTAATTAAAAACATCTGTGTTTTGTTAAAGATTGTGTAATAATGCATCACACAATATGTGTGAAAACGCAGGTATTGTAAGCTGCTACATATCAAACCCTTTGACGTGTACCTAATTATTTAAATCACAATCTGTGTAAACAGGCAAATTTCGTTCGCTACCTGTATACCAATCTCTTTTGTTGACTGTACTAGGTAGGATAAAGAATACTAAAGCATTTTTATAACAGCGGTGTCACCCGCCTAATTTCCTTTTTGCTCGGCTCCTATTGGTCATAGCGTGATGTTAAATAGCCTTCCTCGATAATGGACAATCCAACACAAAAATATTTTTTCAATTCGAACCAGTAATTCCCGAGATTAGCGCGTTCAACCACACAAACAAACTCTTCAACTTTATATCACTTAAATAAAATTGAAGTGTCTCTTTGTAATTCCAAATTAACGGCTTTCACTAAATGCTGAAAGTATATAGGTACGACACTTACAAAGAAAAATAATTCTTTAAAATTTTTGTTTGTCTGTCTGTTTGTTCCGGCTAATCTCTGAAATGGCCGGACCAATTTTAACGGGACTTTCACTGGCAGATAGCTGATGTTATAAGGAGTACCTAGGGCTACTTTTATTTTAGAAAACAATAGAGTTCCGCGATCACTTATCACCCATGCGAAGCCGGGACGGGCCGCTAGTTATAAATTAATAAGATGTAACTTACAGTAATTTTTTTAGCAGATTTGAGATGTGCCAGATATTTACATCCTTTCTCTGCGTAGTATCTTTTCAAAATACTTTCCCATCAGCATTTTGTTCAAGATGTTTAGTTACATGTCGTCATGTTTTCTGTGGCTGTGGTGTCATAAATATGTACGAAAACAAAGAAAATGCTACAGCCCAACCTAACCAGCACATTTTGTTTAAAAAATATTTTTTTTTCTCTTTTTATTATTTTTATTACATTTACAAATTATAAACGTTGTATTAAAAGTTATGACATGTTGTCATAATGAAGTTTTTAATAGATCAGTTTTCTGTCAAATAATATTATGCGCCAATATTATTTTGTTTGAATAGGCTTCTACTTTCACTCCATTAAAGCCTCTATACTTACTATTAGTTATTTTTAACTAAGTAAAATAAAATAAATTTAATAAAATCCAGCATATTTTATACTTAGGTAAATTTAATACTTTTTATTTTTTTATTTATCGAGCTATTGCGACGTTAATAAGAATGCATAAATGTATTTTATTGTTCACCCACCATTAACGCTCACGGTATTTGTCAAAATGTCTGGCTGTATGGAGTGTTGCTGTTGCCATCGGTGAACTCCCGCCAAAATTTCGGCGCCATTACACGAGTGAGTTGTCAACAGAGGTTATGGCGCGTTATAATTTGGTTTATAACCCGACACTATGCTCCATGCTGTTTAGACCGTGCAATTAGTGATTGTATCATGATAATGCATTTCTTTATTGTTTTTGTACTGCTTTAATAAAAACCGTATCACTAGTTCATCTATCTCCTTAAAGGTAGGTAGGTAGGTACAGCTTCTAGGGATAACATCCATTACCATACCAGTGCTCATCAAGATATAATGTTGAGCCTACGTATATCAGAAGAGATGTCTTTTAATAAAATTACTACAGCTAGCGACAGCGAGACGAGCCATAGAGGTCAGTGATTACAAGTCAGCATCCCTTGTCAGCCACAGACTCTGGCCAAGTCATCTTTTTATATAATAGAGGTATTTATCCTATATGTAAGTGTTACAATATTATTATCATAGCGTGTAAAAGTCTAAAGTAGCGTGTCAAAAATCGGAAAAACGATAGGTAGGTACTTCCCTACCTATTTGAAACACATAAAAAGACTGAGTTGGAAAATTTTAGTTGGAAAAAAATATGAATTTAGACTACTTACCTACTTACTATAACGGACGGCAAGCTTGCGCGACGACCAGGGTTTATTATTTATGGTAACTTGAAAAATTAATATCTAATTGTTTTAGAGATGTTAAGGACCGCTTTCTAGATGTTAATCACTCTGACGCAATAAAATAATAAACGCATAAACAATGTTAAACTAAACTATTCAAGGGATGCCACCCTATTTTTCGGGCCATTCAACAGTTTACGTCCGTTTTAATACGACTCCTACAAATTGGTATACGTCATAAATTACAGTGTGAAGACCCTGGCTCCCCTTGCCTTCGTTGTCGCGTTCGTATTGGGATACTCTGGGTTTCTAGCTTGTATTGTGAATTCTTTGCAGATGGAATACGTCTGATAATTTTCGTCGTCGATTTTGATTGAAGTTAAGAAAATACGAGAGCAGAGGGTTCGTTCATTATATTTCAGGGATAGTGCAGATACCTACTTATGTACACCAATTAACATAAAATGAAATCGATCTAAGTTATCATCGTAAAGTAAATAAAAACGACATCTACCTAAAATTCTTAAGTCAGTTTACTCATTACAAACCTTTGGACGAATCAAAAATGTACCCTAAACATTCACAAGTCAACACATAGAAACACGTTGAACTTTGGCGACCAAACAGTGGCGCGTCCCTTCCAATTATTGACATGCTTTATTGCGCTTCCTATCCAAGCCGGGCTTTTATCAGCGTATGTCGCTCTACCCGATACAGCCACCAAATTCATCACACATTTAGTCGAACAATAACGAACTTTATACCATGGAAATAAGACCTGAGTTGAGTATGGAATGTGTCGTGTTATTTCTACTTAATTTGATGGCAAAACTTTTTATATCGAACTCATTTATACTTCCAAACATTATCAGTTGGGGTTCGCGCGCATTCGACGGACTCAAGATTGATATCTAGCAGCAAACGAGTAAGTATCTCTATTTTATACCTACCTACCCACATTTGATGGCATTTCGCGGACAATAATTCCGTGTTTGTTAATTTGGTAGTTAATCTTGTGTGGAGGGAATTAAAAGTGTAATAAAACTGATAAAATAACAATATAAAGTTGTGTTATCTTTGACACTTCTGGAAGATTGGTTTGTGCTTTGTGGTGACATTGTTTTGAATGTACCTATTAGGTAGTCGGAAATACCTAGTATTATAATTATTATTATTATAGTCACTTCATTTGCGGTTATTCTGGAAGTTGCAGTGCATCCTGGACTTGTGAAAATATAATTATTTAATAAGACATAACTAATATCCATCACGTCTATATGCGTACGGTTAGGCAGAGTTGTATTGATGAATTTAAAACAAAAATATTTACCTACAAATTGCTAGTCGCTATTCAATGTCATAGGCATAGTCTACTTACCCGTAAAAATATTTTGTCGGTACCTTGTCGAAACGATTGCACACGCCAAGCTATCCAAAACTGTAAAATTTTCCATGAACATGAACCTTATATCTAATTTTGTATTAAATTGTTAATTGGGATAGCTTGATGTGCTGGCCTCTGTACCTAGCTGCTACAAGTCTTAATTCTTGCTTAAATACCGTAGGTATTCTCTCACCGCACTGGCTGCGTGTGACCGCGTGCGTCCGCATTGACGTTCACCAATCACTCGATTCAGTTTGAGCGGCCGTGCGTTATAAATCGACTAAATCGGCAACCCCTAGTCCAACCGCTAGTGTACCGTGAACTGGACTAATTTCTTTGTTGTAAGCACATGCACCGCACTAGTAATCAGTTGATTCTTTGTCACAGATGGTTTTTGAAAAAAGAATAGGTCCGTGCAGTTCTAACTTCGAACTTAATATTTTTTGTTGTTGTGTGCCAAGTGCCAACACACACTGTGTTAACACAAATGTGAGCTTTTTCATAACTAAGTCAGTATGATACCTAACTTTAAGCCTTCGAATACTTTAGAAGTGAGAATTTTACTGTAGCTACTTAGGTACAATAAAGTTCAAAAAGATATTATGTGAGATTTTTTATTTTCCACCAACACTTCTCACCCATTTAATCCACTTAGGAAGCCCCATTACCCCTTATGACATGAGAGAGACGCAAGTGATACCCATACATTTTTAATATTTCATTGTATGTCTGTCTCCTAACATGCTCTACATGTTCGTCCCTCCCCTGTTAAACATATTTTCTGTTGACGACACACGTCACCGGCAATAATCGTTTAGCTTGACCGAACACAAGTAATTTGTTGCAATGCCATGTTTTTTCTTAAGGTCTAAAGATGGATGATGTAGGCGACATTTCCAGAAATCCCTACTAATATTATAAATGCGAAAGTAACTCTGTCTGTCTGTTACGCTTTCACGTCTAAATCACTGAACTGATTTTAATGAAATTTGGTACAGAGATAGAGTTGACCTTGAGAAAGAACATAGGATAGTTTTTATCTCGGACTTTTGAAGAGATCTCTTGGAAACGCGATATAGCCGAAATCGACGCGGGCGAAGCAGCGGGCGGAAAACTAGTGTTTTATAATTTTCATGTTGGCAGCAATTTCAATATGGCGGCTCTACTGTGGCAGTACAATTCGGGTCGAACCACTAGACTGCAGACGTCATCAAAGGGCTGTTGTCACTACTTATTCTACTTTGATGTTTTAAGATAATGTGGAGAGCCCGTCAGTCTATCCGAACGGATTCGGGCAGTAGAGTACAACTGGTCTACTTACTGTTACAAGTAGGGCTCCTGTATATAACGTTAGGTCTTGCTAGGATAACTTGCGCTGAACGAAATTGTTGTCGTTTATTTCGTACCGAATACATATATGGCTGTTGACGAGATAACACGACGATATAATTATAAATACGAAAAAGATCTGTCTGTTTGTTAAATTTTCATGCCTAAACCGTTGAACCAATTTTGATGAATTTTGGGAAGTGTGGATATAGATTGGAACTTGAGGAAGGACATACATAGGCTACCTACCTTTTGTCTCGAAAATCTCTTTCGGGATGCGTGTGAACCCGCGGGCAACAACTAGAATGAACTATTGTGTTTACATTAATATAAGTAGGTAGGTAATTATAAAAAATATAAATTTTATAATAATTTCCATTGGGTCATTGATTTAAATAGTACCTACCTAATATTTTACTTAATGCATTAAGAACTTCACACTGAAAACTTCTTTCTACTATCTGGAATAGATAATAAATGCAACTTTTTAAATTGTACCATAACTACTTAGTACGCATATCTTCTCCGCTAAGTCGTGCGGTGTGATTTTAAACAGCAATCACCAGGTTTTTACTCGTGTTCTCACTCGGGAACTATTCCAAAGATTTAACAGCGTTCGCCTGCGACAAGTATCTTTAACCGCGGGAAAAGTGACAGTAAAAACTGGCATTAAGAGCAGAATGTTGCCATGACGGTTCCTAGTAGTGCTAATATAATGGAGCTATGCTACCCAAGGCTCGAAATATGCTGTAGGCCGACATATTTATGGTATAAATGGCAGCACCTGCCCACGACCCTGTAGGTCGGTGATACCAATCGGAATAGATAACATATTTTTTATTGCAGTTATAATTATCTTTATTTGGTCACCCCATCACACGGTCGATAGTTTACAGTTCATTGGTTTCGGAAAAAAAGGCAATTTTTACGACGTAAAAGTGTCGCTGTTGAGTTTTTTTTAATGTGATGACGTTTATGTAATTGTAGGTAATAGAAGTTGTCGGGGCTACAACGATCGTGTCGCTAGTACTTAGCAAATTAAACGTTTTTATTTTAGTTTACGTTTGGAAATTAAATATCTAGAAAACATAACATACCATCACGTCTGTATTCCCCTTAGGCAGGGGACTACTAATGTAGACCCACAGTTCGCCGGTATATTTAGGTCCCATATAATAGGGCCCGCGAGTTTATTAAACGGGCAAAAATCCAAACTCCGAGTTGCTACTGAGAAATTCATAGAAAACCCCAATAACACTTTGCTCGACCTGGGAATTGAGCCCAGGACCTCTAGTGTAGCAGTCGCACTTACTACCACTAGAATAATGAGGCTGAAAAAAATCATAGAACTGAACTATGGCATTATGTTTTGACAGTTCGCTGAGTTCGTCATAGTTAACAACACCTTTTCAAATTTATAGTCAACAAATTAATTTAAATTAGAATTGCCTCATTAGCACTAAAAAAACGTTTACCTATGTATTGATAGCCAATAAAATTAATGAGCTCACATCAGATTGTTTTATTAGTCCAATGTACAGACGCCAGCAGGTCAAGCTATCTAAACTGTCAAATTTTCCCGATTGTATATAAACCTTATTGCTTTGTGTGAAAGATGAAAATCTATCCAATATCTAAGTTAGACAGTTTGGGGTAGCTTGATGTGCTGGAATCTGTACTTGTTGTATTCAATTATTTTTGGTAACTACACAAGATTTTTATATATATATTTTTTCGATAATAAATTGTTACTACATAGTACCTAATACTTATTATTGTAGTGGCTTGAATGTAAATATCAGCTATAATAAGACGTACAAATAATTAAAATTAACTGTCAAAAAACAGTTTCGTGCACGAACTGGGACCCCTCGCATTAGGCATAATAGCCAATGCGTTTGCCTTATTTAAAAAAAAAACAAAAAACTCCGCGTATCTGACAGACAAAGCTCGTTAAGTAGTGACACGGAATTTTTCATTTTTCACCAACTTTTTTTCCTATTTTGAGTGATTGGAGTAATTTTCGGGGACATCACTAAATTAGTGTTGTAAACACTGATTTGAATATCGTAATCGATTACTTATACAATTTTCAAGTTTATATACTATATCAAGTGTCGTAAGTGGAGGTGGATTGGCCACACGCTCCGAAGGGGTCCCGATCACATACCCAAGCAAGCTTTGGACTGGAATCCCCAAGGGAATAGAAAGCGTGGCCGTCCCCGTCAAACCTGGCGTCGCACCGTGTTGGCAGAAGCGATGAGCATCGGAATGACATGGAGCGAGGTAAAGCGTGAAGCTCAAGACCGATCGCGATGGAGGACATCTGTGGACGCCCTCTGCCCCATCTAGGGGTTATAGGACATTAAGTTAAGTTAAGTTAATTGCTTGTAGTCTCGCCAATTTCTTATAATAACAAAATAGACGGCTAGATAGCTCGATCCTATGACGCGAACTTTTTGTAAAGTTCAATTTCAAATATGTATCTAACATTCCTTTATATATATTAACTTATTCGATTATCGAATACCGTGACAATCGATATGATATCGATATAAACTGCCGTGAACATAGCACCCCCTAGGCAGATAATCACAGCACCATTACGTGTGTGGCACGCGAACTATTTCAGTGAGCCTAACTTCACAATGATCAGTTAGTTGTACAAAGTTCATCACGTGTAGTTTATTGCCCTATTAGTTAAGTTTTTTTGTCTGTGTAGTAATAGAGGTGAATGATAAGCTGGTTTGTTTGTTTTTCGCCGTAGTTGTTATATAATCCATACGAATATGAAATAAATAGTTTGATTGTTTATCATCGGTTTGTCTGTTTACCTTTTCAGGCCTTAACCAGTGAACAGATTGAGATAAAATTCAGCAAGGTGATAGATTGCATACTGAGGGAGGAAATAGGTTATTTTACACTGAAAAAAATGACATTTTGCAACGTGAGTGAAGCTGCGGGCAACAGTTGTATTTCGGCAAAGCGCCATAACCACAGTTTTAATTATTAATGTCTTCTAATGCAAGAATACACAACCGCTTTGTGAATGATGAGCTCACTGACGGAATATAGAAATTATAGATAGTTGTCATCTTGTGATCTAGTCATTTCATTGGCTACATTGTCCTTCAACCCGAGACACAATAATGTTATCACATTATTGCTTACCGGAAGAATATTTGGCAATGGGGTGTTAACTTCCCGGACATCAGCAACATGAGGAGACGTGCTGATTTATTTATGTAGACGTGTTAATTTTTTTTATATAGGTACTTTTTTTTTTTAATTTATCTTCTTATTTTATTTTTAATATTTTTTTATTTACGTGCAGCACCCGCTCGCCTGTGCTAAAACCAGCCAGCTCTGTACCTCTGCTATGTGATGTAACTGCATTATGTTGATTTGACGCTTGTCTTCTTCTTAGATATTGTTTTTATTATTTTTAATTAATTTTGGTGTGTCATGTTGACGTAAATAAATTCATTTCTTTCTTTCTAGATATGCAGTAGATTAATATAGAATTTGACATTGAATGAGACATTCAACACGACCCTGACAGGCATAGAAAATCCCCTTGCATATCAGAATAACGGTGATTTTATATTATAGAGTAGGTAATCGACATTTGAATAGAACACCATTTACTATTCTTTGTCTATGCACTCCCACCCACTATTGTACAGAAACAACAGTTTAAAATCCAACCCATGTATTAACAAACAATGCACTATCGTTCAAACACGAATCGACATAAATTATTTGATAATCGAATAGAATTTGGACATTAATCGAATGGGATTTGAATCGCTCACCGTGCTATTATTTGATACAATTGCATGGGACAATGTATGGCAATTTAATGAGTTGAGAGGCGCCAAACAATGTCACGGTGGCCGTAAGGTGGGCTAGCTGATACGGATTGTAATGAAAAAGTGTAGGGTGACCATTATGGTTATCGTGATTTTAGTGAAAACTATAATTTTCTGAGTACATACCTCTTTATAAAGCGATGCTCATGCAGTGTTTGTTGACTCAAAATACTCATCTCTTTCATCTCCCGAAATACCGAAACATGGCAAATGGCAGAGTGAGTGTTGAATAATATGACTTTGTTGTGATGTTGCACGTGTTGTAGTACTTGTCCTGAAAAGGCTGGATCATTTCAGTCTGTAAAAAAAACACATAAGGATATATTTTTCTCTGAGCTAATAGGTTGATGGCATATGCGTAGTTAGTGACTGAGCGATCGGCTTATCCGCAAGGGGTTGTGGCTTTGATCCCCGCACGAAAAAAATATTGTATGACGTAACAGATAGTTGTTCCGGGTCAAGGGGGTCTACTCCCTAAGCACGAAGTCCGTAGTTTCGACCTTCGTTACGGGCGCTTCCTACTCTGTGTCACCTACGGACGGATGATTCGTTCGGGGCCCGAACTAAGAATGAATGACAACACAATTTGACAGTTGTCCCTACTCTCAATGTGTTTTTACCCGTTCGAAAAAATTGAATTTGACACTTGTTTTATCGGACTCCGAAGTTTCGGAGAACTTTCGAACGGCTCGTAACTTCGTTGACGGAGATAGGGAGTAGACCCTCTGGTTGTATGTAAAAAATTGTATTTGTAAGAACACCTATGATATATGGGAAAATCCTACCCAAGAACTACCAAAACATCTCGACTTCAAATCAAATGCGCCTCTGATTTGTAATTCCTAGAAACAATTCAGTAATTTATTGTCACAGTAGTCTATTTTAGTGTTATGCCTGTGACAATGACGCATGTCACAGTGACGGGTGTCGTTATGGCGCGCAGTCACGGCAGCGATGCGTGTGCGCCACTTAGCTAATAAAAGGGATCGAGGAAGGGGTGCTGGCATTGGGTAGACCGACCTCAGTTTTACGATGTAGTCAGAGTATCTACGTCAATATGTTTTAATGTCACATAATGTATGGTACAGACGCCAGCGTGTCAAGCTATCCAAAACTGTCAAATTCTGTCAAAATCTATCAAAGAAATTTGATAGATTGGGGTAGCTTGATGTGCTGACCTCTGTACTCGCAGCAAGCAACTCTTTCTCAGAAAGTGAAAGCCGAGTCAGATCCCAACAACATCAAGGATTGGCTGAGCCTCCGTTAGGACTTTAGTTCCGATCAGGTCGTGGAAAGATTTCATTCCACTGCATTTCATTCATTTCTTAAAGTCTTCTATTTTTTTTAAACGTTGCCCCACACTTGGGTTTTTTCCTGTGTCGTGAGCGTGTGCGTTACAAATCCCTACTTAATATTATAAATACGAAAGGAACTCTGACTGTTACGCTTTCACGCCTAAACCACTGAACTGATTTTATACTAATTGACATAGGCTATCTTTTGTCTCAAAAATTACTTTGGGATGTGGGTGAAACAGCGGACAACCGATATTAACATATACAGACCCAGAATATTTTGGTCATGCAAATATTTCCCTGAAAGGATCGAACGAAAGGAGAAGCAACTCCTGGCGCTAAAGTTCACTCAGCCACTAGGTACCGCCAAACGTGGCGTCAAACGTAAATATTTAATAGACATATCGCAGTAAAGCCATTGAACTGTCTAAAAGTGGATCTTATAAATTGATTAACTTGTAGCCTCGGCATCAGCTGTCCAGTGAACGTTAGCACCCTATTATTGTAATACTACCAGTAATCACTATGTAGCACCTTGTAAACTACTGTTTACATGTAACTACTATTTTTTGTGTGAAGCATGTCATGGCAACACCAGCGTAATGTAATGTGTATTAATGTGTGGAAAAAGAATGAATTTATTATGGTGTTAATGGAAATTGATTAGCGTATTTACAGGCAGTTTTTTTATGTTCTGCTACCTCAGTTTTTTTTAATACTACCTTAGTAGATACAGCAAATTATCTTTTATGTATTTTTTTTTTGACTTCCTTAGATAATCAATCCACATCAAGCTACCACAATCTGTCAAATTTCTTTGATTGATTTTCAACTTTAATACAAAATGAGAAAGTCCATATTCGATTGGGATAATTTGACAGTTTGGGAAAGCTTGACCTGCTGGCGACTGTACAATATAAGTTCGTGACATGTAAAAATAAATGTAATATGTTTTTTTTTTCTATATTTTGCAGGCGCAATGTTTATTGATCTTACCAAATTTAGTTCATCGTCTAACAATGGTTAATTATAATAAAAACATCATAAACACTGCACATTAAAATTTAGAACCTAATAAATAATACCTAACAAGTAAGGTACTTGTACAACCTTTAAAAATCGACGATGAATTTCATTGTACACGGAGACATGACATTTGCAGCAGTCGGCAATGTTTTAGAAAAACGACTCAATTAAGTCGCATGTAAGCCGAGTGTATCGCGCTAGTGACCAGGTGCAGTGATGCCATTAATATCAATTGAACATTGACCGTCTGCCACCAGCTCACTGTGACCCCCCACACCCCTACAAAACCGAACACTGACGCCGAAACAGGGGAGAATTTTTACCACATTACAGCTCTACTTAAACTAGTCGAGAAATATTTTATGAGCAGGTTTCCGTCGTTCGAAGAGTAATGCGATTTTGATACTAATGCGCTTCCGTTTCGATGCTGTCGATTTCGTATTAAAATGGGAAGTCATATATTCTGCAGTGACACGAATTTCGAGTTATTGTCGTGGTTAACACATGTCAGCAGGTACCTACATGTTGTAAGTGGGAATTATGATTATTTGTTTTTCAACGAACATTCCACCTGAGTGACAAAGTTATTTCGATGTGTCAGATGCTAATATTTATCTATTTAAATGCCTATGGGCGCCTGGTATGAGAGCTCCTTGTTAGTGTCCTTCTTACATTGCCTATTTGTCATAATCCTAAGAAGTTTGTTCTTAATAGGTCCCTAATGTTAAGTCGCTACATACCTTACATGATTCTCTATTTGATCCAAAAGTTGGCTTAGTTACTAAATTTGCATATTTTTGCACTTCATATTGGCTGGCTTTACGTACAGACGCCAGCAGGTCAAGCTATCCAAAACTGTCAAATGTTCCCAATCGAAAATAAACCTTATGATTTTGGATTAAAATCGGAAATCTATCAAAGAAATTTGACAGATTGGGTTAGCTTGATGTGTTGGCCTCTGTACCTACACTTAAAGGTTAGCTTATATTGAAAATTGACGGCCTGTTGTGAAGGTATAGTCCGCACGTACAGAAGATGGTCGCGAGTGCTGCGCGCATAATATTTCGCAACTTTATATGATATAATTATCCCTTACCGCATACCTAATTAAAAAAGTCTATTTCCAACATTTAACTATTTTCTTATCGACGCAAATGTCTTGGAGAGGCCAGCTTCAGCCCGGCCAAGATAGAATGCGCGGACTGTAGATGTGTCCGTGAATCATATATTGCGATTCATCAAAATAGACCATAGGGATCTCTGAGAACTCCAAGAAATATTGGAGTTCCTATCACAGAGACATCTATCACAAGCGGCCGTTATAGCCCTGCTAGTCTTCTAAAAACAATAAAATCTCTTAGCAAGACATTCAGTCATTGTCTCCCCATTTTGATGCGTTAGATAACATCACATTGGTTGCCACCAAAGCAGGGGGTCTCAATTACAGGCGGGACTGCGCATCGCCGAATTCACTCCACACTTTATCACTGTGTTGTATTTAATTTACAGAAATGCCATTTCACATTCACATTTGGAATCTTTAGAAAAAAGAGTTTCAGTTTTCTAACTACTAAATTATCTTTGTGCATTATTCTTTATTCAACACCATTTTTTTAACGGTATTTTATTTTGATAAGTATCTAGGTGCCTATCTTGTTTCGAAACTGCAAGAATTTAAAACCAAACTACCTACAACAGAATTATTTTTAACTTAACATTTGCATGACAGGTTATGGCTGAATTTAAGGAACTATTTTATTTTAATATTAATGTAAGCCTGTATTAAATAGATTTCATTTGATTTGAGTGTGACCCGCCTTGCAAAGAAATTAACAATTTTGCGTTATCTTAATCCGTTTTCTATGCTCTCTATTAGAAAAAAAAATTGAAAAAGCTTGTAAACGAAATGTAACATATTAAGTAGATATAAGTATGTAGATATTTTATAAAAATATGTTTTTCTTTTTAGTGAGAAAACTTTATTGAAACAACTGAAAAAAAAATTAAATGCTTGTAAAGCAACGGATTTTGTAAAAGTCTAGAAATACTGACTTATGTTACGAAATATTCCGAATCAAGTCACACAGAACCATCACGGGGAACTGGGGTTTATTGGGGAGACAATTAAAAAGACATGTCCGCATCGCCAGCTCCACGCAGCACCCGCTCCATCACTTACATCAGTCACACGTCTTACACACGACACAGTCTTCCCGTTTGTGTTGCCAGCTGGAATAATTATGTGGGGAGTTTTGTTATTTATTTGTCTATTTTGAATTATTTAGTACAAAGGCCTTTAGTACAGAGCACATCAAGCTCCCCCAAACTGTCAAATTTCTTTGATAGATTTTCAACTTTAATACATAATCATACGGTTCATGTTCAATTGGGAAAATTTGATAGATTTGGATAGTTATATAGATAGACATGCTGATGTCTGTACCAATGGATGAAGTGGACAACTTGCGACTTAAGTTATTTTTTTAATATTTAACAGACACGGGAAAAATATAACTATCTTTTAGTAAAAACAGCAGGTGCAATCTGATAATAATAATAACAGACAACGATCACCTAATAGACGCAAACAATACCAGTGATATATCTACTTACCTTGACTTCAAATTCTTAAATTACTGGGCATCCCCAATAATTTTACTGACTAAATTACTCATCAAACATTTTAGCACATTTTTACTAAGCAGCAGAATAGGCAATGCTACAGATTTAACATTTTTCTTACTGGCAATCCATCAGTGTATGTAGCAACACTGCTAGTGTCGCAGCCACGCGGCCAGCCGACCGAGAGAGTCAATAAGGGCGGGAAATGAACGAGGGTCGTGTTTGACCGACCCGTTTGTACAGACGCAATTATATTAAGATTACATATTTATCTGTTGAGATGGACCGATTTCTTATAGGGGTTTGGACAGCAGTCTATAGAGACGATAGTACCGCCTTGTAAAAAAACATATCATGTATAATATTATGTACTTATCTACAATTCCAGGAATACTGAAATATGTTAGGAACATGTGTTTCTTAAACTGGCTCATTTTTTCGCCTTTTGTGTGTGTAGCAAATCTCATAAACACGACACAATTATCTTTCTTCTTCTCCCTGAAGATGTATACATCAATATTTTGGTCCTATTTTGTTCCGTGCGGCAATCAAACTCCTACCACCAAGTGTAGCAGCTGATTGCTTAAACATTGTGTCCTGATAGTCGAGTACAAAAACAAGGTGAGTCAACAGCTCTATACACATACATCCAATAACAGTACGTTTGATCCCCGATATTGATTCGGTAGCTCAACGTCTGTCGGCCCGGGTCGATCTTATCATTGTTTTAAATGTTACCCTCCGTAGCCTGATGACCTCTACTGAGCGTGAGGATTTGATGCGGTTCACGGAAGATTTCGGGACACGCCACCTAATCATGTAGGGAGATTTTTGATTGGTTCAAGGACTCAATTCGGCTATTTTATTATGTTCAAAATCAACATCAATGACTTCGTAATTGTTGATTTTTGTCAGCTTTGTCTACCAAATTGGTCAGTCATCGTCTCATTGAACGATCATTCTGAGAATACATAAATTTTCATTATAATAATTATCTTTTGTGCTATCATCATTACTACTGTACAGACGCAGCAGGTCAAGCTATCCAAAACTGAAAAAAAATCCCAATTGAAAACGAACCTTATAATGTTGTCTTAGAGTTGAAAATCAATCAAAGAAATTTGACAGATTGTGGTAGCTTGATGTGCTGGCGTCTGTACATAATAAAAGTTAATGTATTTCCCTGAAATGGAGAATGGGGTCCTGAAATACAAGCCTAGTTTAGGCCCCAGTCTACCACAATCATCAACCACAATATGAAACTTATGTCAAACATAATTTTACAAGACATAGGTACTAATTACATATGTACCTACGTCTTGTAAAATTGTGGTGAGAAAATAAAATAGATATATTATTATTCTGATACAATTGAAGTAGTAGACTTGGTCCCAGGTCTGTTCTAGGGATTGAGGGCGAGTTTGCTCGTAGACAAAGAACAATGTTTTCAAAGTTTAAAATTAGTATTGTTAGATTATTATGAATAGGTTTCGTTTTTGTAACTTTTTTGATGTAATCCTCTGAAAATATAAAATAGGTAGATAATATGAACAGCTATTTAAACGGTGGTTGAGAAACGTTTCTGTTTCTTTTCTACGTAGGTAAGTAATACTTGCTTGGAAAAGTTTGGTCAATTGTCAATGCTTGTTAGAGTTACGTAAAAAGGGTCAAGTAAATGTTTCAATGTTTCAATAACTGTTTTGTTTGAATATTTTGTTGCGTAAATTGGGTATATTTTTAGCTGGTAAACATTGTAATAATAATTAGGTAAGTACCTACTTAAATCTTGAAAAAGAAAACTGTACTTACCTACCTAATATAAACTAGCTAGAAACCAACTTATTTAGCTATACTTATTCGATCAGTCGAAGTAACTCGACAACAGCTTTTTTGAACCACAGTCATTATAGATTACGTCAGAAGATAACATAAACTAAATTTATTTTCTTAAATTCCATTTTAGTAGTGACAGAACACGACTTAAACAGCCTTATCGGAATATCGATGGTCATTATGCGATTTAAAACTCGTATCGATTCGTAATCGATTCCCACGAGTGTATCGAGCTGGGGTGACGCCGCGGCTATATTTTGCGTCGCCCCGCACTACGCGACCGTCCGGAACGACTGACGAACGTTTTGAATTTTCAAATTAGGAATGGAAATCTTCTGTAATTTTATGTTATAATGTGGATTTTTTTTTTCAGCCAGACTCATGGGAGTAGTCATACCAGGTAACGTTTTTAAAAGAAAATAATGATTTTTTTTATGTCTTTTTCTTGTCGGTGGGAGAAGGGGCTCTGCAGTAAACCAAGTATCTGCAATACAGTAGTCTAGGAAGAAAATCCTTTTTTAAAAGCTATGTAGGTACCCACCAACTATTCCCACTGTGCAGGGGACTGATTATAACGATGGGCTGACAAAGGACGGCCATAATGATAATTATGATTTGATAAAACACGGCTATAGAATTGAATTAAAAGGCGTAACGATATTATTTATACAGCATTGTGCCGTAAATCCACAATATGTAGGGTCATTGAGCTAAGTTCTAAGTTATCGTGAAAGAAATGTGTTGATGAGTTTCACAGTAGGCTCCTCAACTTAGGGAGTAAGAAACGTTGACCAAATATAACAAACGATTCTATTCATTCTGGTTTTAACAACACTACCATTAAGTAAGTAAGTTATTCCACCTGTATAATTATGTAAAATGTTTTCTTTATCTCACACTTTCTTTGATTTGGCTGCTCTAGTACGATAATGTATTAATACCTCAATAAAAAAAACTAAATTTTATGGTCTATGTAGGTATAGGCGGTAGGTACTAAGTATGAAAACTGATCATATATTTTTTCGAAGACATGAATAAAATTACAATATGAAACACGGAACATCCCTATTTTTATATTGGAAGTTAAACTAATGCCATTCAAATTAGGAACAGTAGAATATTGCCGTTATAATAGATGCGTTCGTTTGCCAGTCGTTTGTCAAACGACCTACCTATGTGAAGTAATCTGTTGAAACTTGTATGGAAGACTAAAAACATTACCTACCTAAAATGCAATTTATAGGCAATTTAAAAATACATCATAAAGTTACATAATTTATTAAAGGAATGTAATATTTATAATTTGACTTTTGAACGCGTGTGAGATAAAATTATAATAAAAAAAACTCAAAATGTCTTAAATAGAACTTACAAAATGAATTTGAAAATGGAACGAAACGTAGATTCTTTCTGAACATGGAAGTAGGTATTACTGGAAGTAATTACAAGGGATTCGTACTTAGGTTTTTCCCTTGTAAAAAAATAAATGTATGGAACGTTACGTTACATGGGCACGCTAACCGACAAAATCCACAAGTTGTAACTAACAAGTAAGGTTTTACACAGTTTCCGACGTCATAATCATCTCATTCATTTAAATCCTTTCCCAACTATGTTAGAATTCAGTTTTCAGCTATCCATTAACCAGATGCGACCTCCACAACCCAAGTTCTGGGTAATAATGATATCCTGATCCTGAGGATGTATTCATCATCATCATCATCAGCCTATATAAGTCCATTGCTAGACGTAGGCCTCCCCTAATGTGCGCCATTTCACCCTGTCCTCGGCTTTTCGCATCCAGCTTCAAAATCATCAAAATCATCACTCCATCTTGCCGGAGGGCGTCCTACACTACGTTTGCCGAGTCGCGGTCTCCACTCAAGAACACGTCTACCCCAGCGGTTGTCGGTTCTTCTGCAGATATGGCCAGCCCACTGCCACTTCAGCTTGCTTATCCGGTTTGCTATGTCGGTTACTTTGGTTCTCTATCGGATAACCTCGTTGCGGATTTTATCCTTCAGAGAAACTTCTAGGATAGCGCGCTCCATAGCACGCTGCGCGACTTTGAATTGGTGAGGATGTATTCGATTTTCGAATATTATTTTCTGTGGGAATCGAACCCAGGACCTCGTGATCAGCAGTCCGAAACTTAAACGTACAACATACCTGGAGCGATGACACCCATGGTGTGTGTCGAGGTTTCGCAAAGAGGCGTGTTGTCATGGTATGTGGGCACATGAGCTGTGGTGTCTCCGGGTAATTACTTCATCACTCACCAACGGAAACCTTTGCTGACAGGAACTGGCATAAGTAGGGTCCTTTTGTCAGTAATTTTACTTGAAGGAGAACGAAATTGCGTAAGGCATCCTGCCAAAATGGAATGAATAAAAATATAGACTATTGAGGTTTTATTTGGTTGAAATTATATTAGATAATACTAGAATCATACACATGAATGATGAACACTATATATAAGTAGATGAACTTTAATACTTTCAAATTAATACTGTCCCACTGCTGGGCACGGGTCTCCACTCCACCGAGACCAGCTTTCACCAGTTCCCATGCTTATAATTGCTGTGAATCATGATATGATTTCACCATCATCATCAATTCGTACTGCTCCACTGGGCACGGGTCTCCTCTCAGAATGAGAGGGATTAGGCTACACTCCACCACGTTATCCTAGTGCGGGTAGGCAGACTTCACACGACTATAAGAAAATCTCTCAGGCATGCTGGTTTCCTCAAGATGTTTTCCTTCACCGTTTTAAGCGAGTGTTCATTTATTATTCAATAGTTTCTGCCCGCGACTACGTCCACGTGGAAAAGATACTTTTAACTATCTTTGTACTTTGGCTAATTAACTCAAAATCGTTACAAATTATAGCCTATATATTATTATATAATAATAATATAATATTTTTGGGACATTTTACACAACACCATCTAGTCCCAAACTAAGCAGAGCTTGTACTATGGGTACTAGACAATGGATATAATACTTATATACTTTTTTTTGTAAATACATACTTATAATACATAAGAAACACCCAGACCAACACAAATACTCATGTTTTATCCACACAAATATTTGTGTCCTGTGGGAATCGAACCCACGACCCCATGATCAGCAGTCTGGCACTCGAACCGCTAGACCACAGAGGTCGTCGTATTCTGACGTATACCTAAATAATAATACTGTAAAGTTTCATCAAAATCCTTTCAGTAGTTTTAGCGTGAAAGAGTAACAAAAATCCATACATCCATCCTCACAAACTTTCACATTTATTGTATTAGCAGGAGTGGGATTAATATGCACATGATTGCGAAAAGACAACTCGCAACTGCTTCGTTAGACTAGTGGTCCTAAGCGCGACTGCTACGCTAGAGGTTCTGGGTTCGATACCCAGGTCGAGCAAAGTGTTATTTGGTTTTTTCTATGAAATTTTCAGTAGCAGCTCGAATTATATATCGGATATAAAAATTCGACATGACGCGGACGGGTAGGAATCGCGGTGGCTTAGTGGTCATAGCGTCAGGTGTACCTAACCAGAAGACGCAGGTTCGAATCCTGCCCGCGGTCTAATTTTTCCTTTTCTAAATAACTTAAAATCTTAGCATGGAAAATGCCAAAAATATACAAAAAACTTGAGAGGTGTCAAGGGACACCCGGATGGAACGAAGTTCCTTTCATTAAAATTTAATAATAAAAAATAAAAAAACCTGTATACACTCAACAATTCACAACGCGCGAAATTCAAATATTGTCATTCACTCAATAATATTTGAATGCTTGTCAACAATATTTGAATTTCGAAAAAAGTGTCGTGACAACTTTTTCGTAACGTTTTTTTCCGTCTAGCCCCCATTCACAACGCGCGATAAGGAACTTCGTTCCAAAAAGATAGCAGCTCGGAGTTAGGAATTATGCCCGTTTAATGGCAATAGTCCCGCCCCCTCTTATATGGAACCTAAACATACCGGCGAACTGTGGGTGTACAGAAGCCAGCACATCAAGCTACTGTCTGTTAAATTATTTGATTGATTTTCAACTTTATTACAAAACGACAAAGGTTCATATTCAATTGGAAAATTGCCTCTGCTTAACTCTTTGTTCTGCCTAACTCTTCGGGGAATACAGGCGTAATGGTATATTATGTTATGAAAAGACAAACATAGACATCACTAGTTGCAAATAAATACTTGTCGTACCACCCAAGAGTATATTAATGAGTGTTGATAAGAACCACACAAGCGATGCGATGGCGTGATACGCCACAATATCATTAGCAAGATTAACCTCTCGCGGGTTCTCAGCGAATTAATAAAAATCTATGTTTAACATTCAACACGCGTTTGTTACGATAGGGTTGCCATATACGGTTTATATCAACTAGGTATAATTAATTATAAATTATATATGTAAGTACATCAATGGCACTGTATTTTCTAGGAATTTACTAAATACTTATTGTAAAAACTACCGCTTACACAGGGCCGGACCGTGAGTTTAGGGGGCCCTGGGCTAATATTAGGGGCCCACCTATACTATACTATATTTTTTTCTATACTCAAAGTATAGAAAAAAATGCGACAGTAAAATATTTGATTTATATTGACTTTAACTTGACTTAGCTAGGCCCTTGAATCCACGGGGCACTGGGCTGAAGCCCAAAAAGCCATAATATGGTAGATCCGGCCCTGCGCTTACAAGTAACTACAGTGGTAGTTTTTTATAGGTACATAATAGACATTTAGGATTAAATTTATAGCAGTGGTAACCTAGTGATATGAGCATTGGAGTGCCAAGTCATTGGTCTCGAGTTCGAATCCAAGGCACGCACCTCTGACTTTTCGAATTCATGTGCGCATTAATAATTAATTATCATTCGCTTAAAACGGTGAAGGAAAACATCGTGAGGAACCTGCATGCCTTCGAGATTTTTCTCGACAGTGTGTGAAGTCTGCCAATCCGCACTAGGCCATCGTGGTGGACTATAGCCTAATCCCTCTCATTCTGTGAGAGGAGACCGGCAGTGGGACAGTATATGGGTTGATGTTGATGATGAATAGATATTTAAATATGATTTCAATCGAAGCGATATCGTATTTATCTTCAACATTGTTTGTTAATAGAAAGTCTGAGGCTTAGTTTGAACATGGGCTGGTTTATGTAGCAGTGTCCTGAGCTATTATAGATGATAATATGATTTCACTTTTTTAATAATATGGGGGTTTAATGGCAAATTCCATTAAACCTCCCATATAATATAATCTATTTTTTTTTTAAATGAGCTATGATTAATTTAAATAGTTTATGTTATTTGATTGTTACCTATACTTATATTAATTCTACTTTGTACGCCATAGTTGGCAAAAAATGTACGCTCTATTTATGTTAATCTAAACATCCTGCATGACTGACTTATCTTATCTTTATCTTTATATTATTAAAAAGGTTGAAGTTAATTGTAAAAATCTTTAGAAAACGTAAACCCTGACGCTGTTTTTTGCTTTCGTCATAATGATGTGTTAAACACAGGTTCCGTGTAAAATCAATTATTCATTGCGCCAACATGGCAAATTGTTTCACAATCAATCGTTTGATCTGACGTTTTCACATGGTTTTGTATCACGTAATCAAGGTTCAACGCCGTATATTATGATGAATGAGAGCAATTAATATGGAGACGGTAAGTTTAATAATTATTTTGTATTTTATGTAAATAAGAAAAAGCAGTGATAGCCTAGCGGTATGACCATTGGACTGCCAAGTCGAAGGTCTCGAGTTCGAACCCAAGGCACGCACCTCTAACTTTTCGAATTCATGTGCGTATTAATAATTAATTATCACTCGCTTAAACGGTGAAGGAAAACATCGTGAGGAAACCTGCATACCTTAGAGATTTTTCTCGACGGTTTGTGAAGTCTGCCAACCCGCACTAGGCCAGCGTGGTGGACTATAACCTAATCCCTATCTTTCTGAGAGGAGACCTGTGCCCAGCAGTGTGGACAGACATATGGGTTGATGATGATATATATAAAAGAACTTTTGAAATTGCCTGAGATATTTTCTCGACGGCGTGTGAAGTATATAGTTTTTGTTTAATAAAGAATTATTTTATTATTTATTTTTTTTAGTCTGCCAACTCGCATTAGGCCAGCGTGGTGGACTATAGCCTAATCTCTCTCATTTTACCTAAGTATCGTAATTCTCCTAGTCTTTGTCAGCTTCCAGCTTAACCATATGCGGCTGAATATCAGTATTATACACTAAGTGACTGCCATCAGACCTCCGCAACCCAATTTATGGGCTATTGCCCATAAATTGGGTTGCAGAGGTCTGACACCCTGAGGATAGACTGGTTGTCAGGTTTGTTGGGCTTCTGACTACTACTGAAGACTTTCATAGGTGTTTACATGACAATGGGGACCATGGTTGACGTGGTCATGGTTGACGACGTGTGTGGTCTAGTGGTTCGCACATCGGACGGTTCGCGTATCGAGGTCGGTTCGATTCCAATATTTAAGTATGTGATGAACATAAGTGTTTGTGTTTTCCTTGGAGCTTCTTATGTATTTAGGGGTCCCTGTTCTTAACAGAGATTGTTTTTTTTTATATAATACTAAGGTGGCAAACAAGCACGGCCTACCTGATGGTAAGCGGTTACCGTAGTTTACTAAAGGGGCAACAATTTCAGTGGAATTACTCCCACTATGCCCTGCCTCTCTTATGTATATAAATGTAATTATGTTTATAAATGTTAATGATTTTATAATTCTTTTTTATAGGTCCCTACAAGCCGGAGGCGCTTGATATGGAAAATACGGAACTGCGAAAATACGTAAAAACTGTCAATATCGACTCCACGCCCTCCTCTGTTCTATGCAAAGCAATAAATAGTATACAATTATAGGTTATAAAGTGAGCTGTCGTGTCTGTTAGCGTTAAATGAGAATGTACATAAACCTATTGTATTGTATCGGTTGGGCGCGTGAACGAAACGCCATTGGAAAACGATTTTACGAAATCACATCGATGGTTTTTTTTTTGGTTGTGTTTATTATTTTTTATTAACTGTTGCCCGCGGATTTACTCGCATCCCACAGAGCTTTTTGAGCCAAAAGGTAGCCTATGTACTTCTCCAATCTAATCTATCTCTCTAGCAAATTTCATCAAAATCGGTTCAGCGGTTTAGGCGTGATAGGGAAATAGACAGAGTTACTTTTTTATTTATAATAGGTATTAAGTAGTAGGATTTAAGAGCTCAGCTTTTGTCGCTGGAGCAATCCCCACTGTTCTCTATCCTCTGCCTTCTGTTTAGCTTTAAAGACATTTATTCTCATATACTTACGTACCTAAGATAATAACTTCCATGAGAACATGGTTCATAAAAACATTACAAAGTCCGTCGTCACAAAATAACCGTCACAAGATTCGATTCCCACGTTTTTCTTCACCTGTTCTACAATTTTTCAATTCGAACCAGTACTTCCTGAGATAAGCGCGTTTAACGAAACAAACAAACAATCTTTTCAACTTTATAATATTACTAGCGACCCGCCCCCGCTCGCACGGGTGCAATATACATGTATTAAACATAATTATAAACCTTCCTCTTAAATCACTTTATCTATTAAAAAAAACCGCATCAGAATCCGTTGCGTAGTTTTAAATATCTAAGCATACATAGGGATATAGGGACAGAGAAAGCGACATTGTTTTATATTATGTAGTGATGATGACTACAGAAAAGTATAGGTACTATACAAATAAATGATAATGGCTGGTTCACACCGGCCGCTCCGACGACAGATCGCGCCAATTTGAATATTAAATGTTTGCAGCGATGCGTGAAAACTGACGCGACACACGGAACGGTGAGTACGGGGAGCGGACACAATGTTTTTAATTTAAAAGTACAAATAGGCCATAGACAAAGTTTGGGCAGGTAAAGAGGATCGATGAACGGAGATTGATGAAACATGTCAAGGCAAGAGACCAAATTGAATGATTTTGGCGGATGCACCAAAATCAATTTAGAACAGAACTGCTTTTTAGTATTTCTAAGATCTCAATGTATTGGTACATTGAGATCTTAAATCTAGCACTGATTAGTTTATACTACCATTCCTGGTATAGAAATCTGTATACTTCATCATCAATCCATATACTGTCCCACTGCTGGGCATAGGTCTCCTCTCAGATTGAGAAGGATTAGGTTAATAGTCGACCACGTTATCCTAATGCGGGTTGACAGACTTCACACACCATCGAGAAAAATCTCTAAGGCATGCAGGTTTCCTCACTCCTCACGACGTTTTCATTCACTGTTTAAGCGAGTGATATTTTAACGCATAATTATTATTTATACGCACATGAAATCGAAGAATCTGATGCGTGTCTTGGATTCCCATTCGAGACTTTTTTGTGTTTTCACTTAGATTTACATCATTCCTTCCAGAATGTTTACGTATATATTATGTATACATGCATGTTATTAGTGCCTATATTGCACACATGCAAAGCAGGAGCGGGTCGCTAGTATTACATAAACCATAAATTTTATTTAAACTTGGCAATCTATCGGTGGCCATGTAAGTAGGTACATATCAAAGCTATGCATAAATGATCTCACATTTCGGCAAAATGTTAACGCAAACGTTGATTTGCTCTAAATTATTCTGAAAATAAAGCGCTCAAGGCATCAAAACAGCTTTAATTTATAACTGCATGCAGTTCCTACATTGTCAATAAGTACAGTTTACACAACGCATCGATGACATTAGTAGATTCCATTACGATACGAGCTAGCTTACCAATCGGGCGCACACTAGAACAAAATAAATTTAAAGCGGGTTCACACAGCGCGGGCGGCGACATATCGCGCCAATTTGAATATTAATAGTAGCAGTGGCGCGTGAAAACTGATGGGACACACGGGTGCATAGATTACATGATGCTTTTTTATGATTAAAAATGACAAAAAAGTTTAAATGGATGGTAAATGGCAACAGCAGCCTAACTCTAGCCAGCAATACCCAGCCGTTATTAAAACTCATTTAAAGATTTATGTATAAGAGAAAGGAAAATTCGATCTCAGTCAGGGTTTTATCTTGCGTCCCTCCGGATAAGTACACCGGACACTAGCCAACTAAGCTACTGAGAACACAGCCTGTGATGTTGAATTTCCAACATTCTACGTCTTGTAGGTGACGTTACTGACAGCCAGTAATTTCACTTGTTACATTATACCTTTTAAACTGGAATACAACAATGTTAGCTGCACATTACTACTGAGCGGTAGGCCGGCAGAATACTTGGCATTACAGTGGTACCAAACTAGACACCTCAAGGTAAAGTTTTTTTAATTAAACTCATGATACTCCTGAGCCTGCGAATCAACACAATTCTAGCCTTATACCCAAAATTGTGGGGTTCGTTCCAGCCTTAACAGATGCAACTGAATATCCTTATTTTACACGGAGCGGAAAACAAACCTCTGGGCATACTGGACAATATCCTAAGGATAAACAGTGGTTGTCAGACTTTTCGGGTTTCTCAGTAACACTAACTATTGTCATACTCGTAAAAAGTCCTGTCGAGGCAATCCTCGACAGTCGACACTATTCGATCCTCGATGATACTCGATTGCGACAATTCAATATCAATTTCATATTAAATACTGCTGTAATCAAAAAAACGTCAACTCCAGTCAAAACCAACGTGTGTCCACGAAAGCGGCGCGCGCGGCGGACCGCAACGCATCGCAACCGCGCCTTATATCGACGATGCATAAATCAAACCCTAATAAATATCGCGCGTTTCCTGCGTTCCGCTACCAAAGCGTAAGTGTTTCATGACCACCACTGTCCCGTAACGTGTCATTAGATGACCAGTTCTTTAGGAAATGGGTGTTTAGGCGTTTATTACTTACTTTTAGGGAATTACAGGTATGATTGTTGGCAATGCATCTATTGTTCCCTTTTTCCGGTGAGGGGTTAACAGGTTACACTAAGCACTTACTTCTTCTTTTTATCCTTTTTCCCAACTAGGAATATAATAGTTAGGATAGTTTCCAGTATAATCAGATTCGATCTAATAATTGCTAGGCTTTTTGGTCTTCTAACTAGGCATGCCAACCGGGATGCTCTCCAAGGACTGCTCTAGATGCTCTCCAAGGTATGGAGGAGTCTAGATGTGTTAAAAATCCCGTATGTCATCAAAAATAGAAGTGCAGTGCAGTATAGCTAAAGTGAATATTGAACGGAACTTCGTAATAGCATGATTGGTATTTTAATGCCAGCAGCGTATTGTGCTAGTGCTCGCTCCACCGCGCGGAGTATCATTACCAAGCCACGGGTCGCGACCGATGACGCGTGAAAATTGGTTGCAGGTTTTGACTTTTGAAGAGTGACCTTCCGAGGTAAAGGTGTTGTCAATTACTAGAATAATTATTGGGTTTTTCAGCAGCTTGGAGTTTGGATTTGTGCCCGGTTAATATCAATAGGCTCGCCCCAATAACATGGGACTTAAACATACTGGCGAACTGTGAGTGTTCATTGGTACACCTCTGCCTAAGCCTTCGGGGAATAAAGGGAATACATCCATTCTCCCTACAGACCACCACAATATTCCTTAAAAAGTTATTAAGTACTCTTTAGTATTACAATCTACAGTGTAGACAAGATATGTGTAATATGAAAGAATACCTTATATCAAGAAATATATGTCATAATACAGAAATATTAGTTTCTACATCAATTAATTATATTGCTACCTTGTTCATCTCATAGGCCCCACTACCTACTCACGACCAGCTAGTTGTGTGATCATTAATATTGTGGTCTAACGATGGGATAGTTGTTCTATCGAGTTTATTACTTAGTTCATCATCTGAATCTTTGATCAGAAAAGGAACGCTGTCTGCCTGCTGTGTCGGGTAGAATCAAGCAAACCTTCCAACAGGATAGCCTAAATTGTATTTAAAACCATTGAGTTCATCACTACTTTATTTGCCCTTTATTCGGCTATCGATCGCCTGCACAATTGAATGATTGGTATCTTTTAATGCCATCGACAATACGCGAAGTGTTCGCTCACCGTGCGTCATTACGGTCGCGTCGCGCGGTCGCGCGTGAAAATTGTCGCATTGTCGCGCGGCGCCCGCCGTGACGGCGTGGCCGCGCCTTGTGGCCGATCAGCGGTGCAAACGCGGACAGACGGTGGGTTGGCGCCAACGTTGGATCAAATGCTGAGAGGTGTGGTTTGTGCAATTTTCATGGCCAACGTTGGCTGTCTAAAATCTGGTGTTGATCAGCTACCACAAACATCGAATCATAGGATTAATTAAGACAGACACTGTCGGAAGCTTATGTAGTGGGCTAAAGAGTAAGTGCACCGAACTAGAGGACGCAGGTTACGCTTGGGTACAAATTTTATCATTAAGAAAATATTTGAAACCTAAGAGACTAAAGCTACAAATTTCCCCTTAAATACTAAAAACAATAAATCACATGTTATAATACCCAACAAAAATTTCTTTTACGGGCAAATGATGCAGTCTACCCCAAGTAGCCACAATCAGCCGTGACCAATGCGCGCCATCAAATAAAACCAACGCTTAATATTCGACACCACTACCACAATAAATGTCCAAATATTTGTCGTTGAACATTTGGCGAATTCAAATACAACCGTGACCAAACGCCCTTAGATTCCCTAAAGATCGGTCAAGATTGCTGCACAAACAAAAACCGACTTTAACTACGTTTGTTTTAGTTGGTTTTAATTTAACAGCATTATTTTCTGTCGGAGAGTGACCGTTCGAATTTCAAACTTACCTTTTCTAATAACGAGACATAATTTTGAGTAACAACGTATCCTGTACTATAAATTGTTTGTCCACTGAAAAAAGAACTCTTCGCTCCAAAGATAGAGTTCAATATTTATTGGATTAACTTGTGGGTAAATCCTTAAGATAGAATTCGTAACGGCTAATATTGTACGGGGATATTGGCCAGGAGATAGTAAGTGGGATAAGATTTATACGGCACGGGACGTCATGGTGGTTTTCATATCAAAATTAAATATCTCGTTGGGGGAATAAGGAATTTGTGGAAAATATCTTTTATTACTACTGGTTATTGCCATTGACACTATGTTTAATTAAAAATGAGGAAGGACGAATGATATTTGGCTGGAACCGGTTCCAAGTGATGGATGGTTGATGTATTTCTTGAATCTAAGAACGTATCAAACAAAAAGCTTCCTTATTGAGAGCTTATGAGCTAACCGCGGTCAGTCTGTGGATGGGTGACCATTCTTAACATATCGAGACCCTCCGTGCCTCGAAGAGCACGTAAAGCCGTCAGTCCCGGTTGTCAAACGAATACCTATGACACTCGTTAGTGGTAGTCAGAAACCCAAAGAGCCTAACAACCAGTCTATTATCAGGATACCTACTAGCACTACCCAGAAATTGGGCAGCGGAGGTCTGATGGCAGTCGCTTCGTGTAAAATACTGATATTCAGCCGCATCTGGTTAGAAAAGGCTCGAATGAAGGAAGGAGCTTAAAAAAGCATTTTTTGTAACAATTTCCTCATTAGTTTAATGGTGTAAGCGCGACTGCTACGCTAGAGTACCTCTGGGACCTCTCCGGGGACTCATTGTTATTGTTACTCTTTCTATGAAATTTTCAGTAGCAGCTTGGAGTTTGGATCTGTGCCCGGTTAATGGTAATAGGCTCCTTCCCTGTTGCATGGGACCTAAACATTGAACCAAACGTCAAGCGATCGCACAATCAATACAAAATACTGACGTTCCCTCTGCGTTAAACCCGCCCGCACTTTAAAACTCAATCCGTCACTCGGAACCCACAAAAATAAATCGAGGGACCACGACAGCAACTGTGTCGACGAAAAAACTAAAAGTAATTTTTACTCAAATCAATCACACGGAAAAAACGGGCCATGTTACTGAGGTAATTCGCTAGAATTCCACCTGAGATTTAGTATACCCTCGCGTGCTAACTTGCGACGATATAATGAGCAGCAGCCGCTCATTGTCCGCTCCTAAAAAGAGAAGATAAATAACCAAATGAGAATGGAAAAACGGCAAAAATGGTAAAATAAAGGTTTCAATTGGACAAAGGCGCCGAATGGGGATAATTCGTCGGGGATATGCACCAATTGTCACTGTTTTGCTTTGTTTTTTGGCGGCAAACTGACGGCTTAGGAAGGCGACGCGGACGATAAAATTGTCACGCGTCCCTGTCCAATTTCATTGAAATTTCCGAACGTGAGAGTTTCGGTTGCAAATACGAAGTAATCACGCGCACTTCGAAACTGAGATTGGCGTTCGATTTTTGAATCGATTCGGACATAGATTTGTTGCACTATTAAATAGACAAACCAGTGTATGGAGACATAATTGACGACTGCATCAATCATGTCGAATCAACTTCTAAGCCAGGGGTAACGGATTCGATTTCTGCCCGGAATACATATTTGTATGGTTTGTAAACGCATCCTGGATACAGGAGAAAATAACCTAATTTTAAAGAAAAAATACAAATAATAACTTGCAATAATTAAAGATTATTCTATCTATATCTTTCAGTGTTAATATGACCGTTTTTTCAAGGACATAAGTAATATTATTCTGGGTCTTTTAAAGCTACCATATCGTTGGTATAATTCTTGACAACGGATTAGTTCAAATATGACCCAGAAATGCGAGACTACCAAGAGGCCAAAATGGAGATCCTAAATCTGGGATGAAAATGGAGATATAAAAAAAAAATATAATTTACCAGCAATAGATATAAACGGCCTTGTAAGTCGTAGAGTCTTGGTTCCGTTTCCCTAGTCGAGCAGTGTTATTGGGTTTTCTATGAAATTATCCGTAGCAGCTCGGAGTTTGGATTTGTGTCCAGTAGGCTCACCCCCTTGACCTAAGCATACCCTTGAACTGTGGTATACATTAGTACACCTCCGCCTACCCTTCGTAGAATACAGGCGTGATTAGTATGTTTATGTTATGCAGATGTAACTGGGCTGTTTTAATTGATTGCAGGTCCTAAAGAAAGATTTTGGGTCCCAGGCGAAGACAAGTGGACAAGTGGCAATATACAACCTTTTTATTATATGTATACCAAAAAAAATAATGGACCGTTGTAGGTCGGTACTCTTACCCATTGTTGGCTGGTCTCATATATTTTTATACCACTAAGGTGGCAAACAAGTATACGGCCCACCTGATGGTAAGCGGTTACTGTAGCCTATAGACATTTAAAATACTTGCGCGTTGCCGACCCTATATTGAAAGAGGATTAGTTGGGTTGGCAGTATAAGGGTCAAAGTCCCCCCACTGCCAACTCAACGTTTCCTCGTGGAGCACTGGCAACCTTGCTCACTATAAGGAACACAACACAGTTCAAAGCAGTGTTATTTTACTTCGATTTTCTGCAAGGCGGAGGTATGTACTTCCCCTGTCGGGCAGCTCCAATTGAAGTGGAATTACTTCCACTATGCCCTCTTTTAAAACATACTAAACTCGCCAAAGTGTATAATTATAAAACTGCAGATGGATGACGTCTATAGACTGCGGTTGCCGCTTATCATCAGGCTTGCTTTTCATCTTAAAACAATATAAAAAAACTCTGCAGAAGAGGATAGAGACCTAAAGCATCTACTCCTTACAGTATATTACTATCCCTTCCCTAATATTCATTTCTATACAAACATTCAGCACTAAAACTGTAGACTAACATATCAGTCAACTGTCAGCAATCGCCATCAAACCTCAAAATTGCGATTAAGATAAATTTAAACGCGTATCAACATGCTAAGAGACACATATCGGGGTCGTGGTAGTCATTAATTATGTGTATCACGGCAGGTAATCTTGCAGTAGCTCGGGACCGCTCGGCAGTTCTCGGGAATTGTCGGAAATAGATCGGGCCACCCGTCGCGGGCGCACGTACTGACGATTGCTGTAATTTTGCTCAGTAATCGCAAATTAAATAGGTATGTGTTTTGGTACTTTCATAATTTAAACGTATTTTTTTGAAAGATTAGTCAAACTATACATTGCTAAGTGAAACTATTCCTGGCAAATCTTTAATTATTATTTAGCCTAGTGGTTCTACGCGTGACTGCTATGCTAGGTCTTGTGTTCGATTCCCAGGTCAAGCAGTGTTATTGGGTTTTTCTTAGAAATCTCAGCAGCAGCTTTGGATATCTGCCTGGTTAATGGCAATAGGCTCGCCCCCTATTACATGTGACATGATTATTACAGGCGTGAGTGTATGTTATATATGTAGGTAATGTTTTTCTAGCGTTGCACTCCACTTCTCTCTGAATCAGTGGAGAGGCAGCTTTAGACATTGGAGACATTATACTATGAATGTAATTAATTATTCCCAAAAAGTGCATCCATTATGCATGGCGCCGATCCTCATGGGAACTGAGCGGATGTATATCTAAATTGCAGGACGATTAGTTTCCAAGTATATCAGTTTCGTATGCAACGTCCAAACATCAAGACAATTGTGAGCAAAAAGTAGGATGCAATAAATTATTGTATTGTATTGCCTGTTGCCGTTTGGCACACAATGATAGGTTTTTTGCTGTTTATAACACGAATTCTGTTTCTGGCGACAGTTTAGCGATGATCTTGAAATGTAAAATCGAATTGATGTGTGAACAAGTTTTAAAAACCAACATACGATAAAACTAAGAAAAAGAAGCACCAAGAAATTGTCTCTTTAGTATAAGTATATGAAATAAAACGCTCATTGAGAGAAAAGACAGCTCACAACGCGTTGTGGTCAATTGCTTATATTAGAAAATAGAAGTAGCAGCTTAATTGTAAAAAAACCTAACAACCTAACCTAGCCTAAGTAGGTTTTATTTATTATTTAGTTTTTATAAATCCTTACATTTTGAAGCTCAACTAATATAATTCTAATACTAATGATCACAACGCGTTGTGAGCTGTTTTCGATCTTTTAGCGTAACACTATACTTTGTGGTCATAAACTCGACTGCTGACCAAGAGTTTTCTTCGATTCCCTGTTCGAATAAAGTGTTATTGGGGTTGTCAATGAAATTCACATACCATCACCTGTATTCTTCGAAGGGTTAGGCAGAGGTGTAACTACTAATATACACCCACAGTTCGGCCCAGTTACAACCAAGGACGGTTTCAAACATCATCAACTCATATACTGTCCAACTGCTGGACACGGGTCTCCTCTCAGAATTAGAGGGATTAGGCTATAGTCCAAAGTACAGAGGCCAGCACATCAAGTTACCACAATCTGTCAAATTACTGATTATTTTTCAACTTTAATACAAGTTTGAAAATTTGACAGTTTTGGATAGCTTGACCTGCTGGCGTCTGTACCTAAAGTAAACTCAGTAGTAACAGTGATACCCTAGTGATATGACCATTGGATTGCCAAGTCAAAGGTGTCGAGTTCGAATCCAAGGCACGCACCTCTGACTTTCGAAATCATGTGCGTATTAATTATTAATCGCTTAAACGGTGAAGGAAAACATCGCGAGGAAACCTGCATGCCTTAGAGATGATTTTACTCGAAGGCGTGTGAAGTCTGCCAACTCGCACAAGGACAGCGTGGTGGACTATAGCCTAATCCCTCTCAATCTGTGAGTCCCGTGCCCAGTAGTGATACAGTATATGGGTTGATGATGAAGGCTATAATCCGCCAAACTAGCCTAGTGCATACATAAGTACACCTATTTCTTATCCTTCAGGTAATATGGGGTGATGGTACATAATTATGTTTTTTTACACATATTTTTGATAGTACTTATTGATTTCTGACATTTACGCGAATATTATACATTGAAATAAAACTACGACGTCCTTGGTCACGGGTACGGACTGACAGTCTACCCGTGACCATGGACGCTGTAAAGGGTCCGAAACGTCGGGATTACTTATTAATATCAATATAACGCGATAAAATCCGTAAAAAGTAGTTTTATTTAAATTTGATAGTATTTATTAAAAATGGGTACCTACATTACAATACAAACAACCTCTTCATCTCCCATTCAAAGAGCCTAACAGCATTACATACATAGATTTTCTGTTAAAATTAGATGTGGCTACAAACTGAGTCGTCACGTTCCCACGTCGTGACGCGTTGCCCGCGAGAACTCACGACAAACATACTACATGGTTCACGTAAATTGTAATATTAGTATAACGTGAGATTGTGTACTGATTATCTTGGGTAATCGCGGTAAGGATGGGTGTTGTGACTTCAATGGCGGCAGTAGTGCTTGCTGGCTTTGAGTTCCAGAAGATACGTGTAAATGTGAGACTTTACGATAGAATACCTTGTTGGATACGATTCCCTGGTGCAGCAGTGTTGTCGTTGTTATGTAATTTAAGTATATGTATTTACATAAAAATAAGTATTTAAGTATTATATCCATTGTCTCCTACCGAAAGTAAGAAAACCTGCATGCCTTAGAGATTTTTCTCAATGGTGTGTGAAGTCTGCCAACCGGCACTAGCCTAATCCCTCTCAATCTGTGAGAAGACCAGTGCCGAGCAGTGGGACAGTATATGGGTTGATGATAATGATATAATTGCAATTATAGTGTGCTGGGGTATGAATGTATAAACCGTCTCATTCGGCTATAATTTTTAATTCTATCCACATTGCACGCTACATCATATTCCGCCCCGCGCGATAGCTAAATATAAATAAAAATTATAGCCGAATAAGACGGAAATTCGCTTTATACGTTTCTTACCCCAGCGCCAATCTTACCCCAACACCTTATAGGCAAAAACTAGCTACCAATTTAAAGTTAACAACAACTAATACAAAATAACACGTCAAGTCTTAATAAATTTCCCTGGTTATAGCAAAAAGTGTCGGGCGGCACACGACGACCGCCGCCGTACATTCGTTACCAGTGGCGCCCTCTGCGAAATGTCTCGAAATTCATAAGTTTTTGTCGGTAACGCCGGCCGGCAAACAGCAGAGCGGTGTAAAGGATCGTCCACACGAGATGTGATTTTTTTATTTAATAAGATCACAAACAAGCTATAATACGGTATACTTAGTGGAATAATTGCACTCAAATTGGAGCTGCCCGACTGGGGAAGTACCTCCGCCTGGCAGAAAATCGAAGTGAAATAACACTGCTTTGAGCTCTTTTGTCTTACGGTGAGCAAGGTTGCCAGTGCTCCGCGAGGAAACGTTGTGTTCACAGTGGCAGGACTTTAACCCTTATACTGCTAACTGAACTATTCCTCTTGATTTTTACAGGGTCGGCAATGCGCAAGTGGTGGTGTTACAAGCGTCTATAGACTAAGGAGACCGCTTACTATCAGGTAGGCCGTATGCTTGTGTGCAACCTTATTTGTATAAAAATAAAATACGGGCCGCTTGATAGTATTTAAGTGGCAAATGTTTATTAGACGATTGGATCAAGATCTTGATACAGAAAGCGGTACTCTTCGACAAGGCACGCATTGTGAGGAGGTTCCTCTCTCTGGAGTCTTAGCCACCGGTAGCTTGGACCCTGTTCCCGATATTGGTGGTCTGACTATTTTTAAATGTTTGTTGTAAAGATATTTAAATATATAATCTTAATAAGAAAATAAATAAATTTATAAGTACGAGATAATAATCATTCTTTATTTTTTGATTTCTGACATTTACGCGAATATTATACATTGAAATAAAACTACTTTTTACGGATTTTATCGCGTATATTGATATTATTAAAGGGATTAATAATATCAATATACGCGATAAAATCCGTAAAAAGTAGTATTCTTTATTTGCATAAATGTAGTGTGTAGGTATAATAATTTTATTGGTGTGACTATGTCATATAATGATGATTTCTGCTTATATCGTCTTAAAAGTAACTTTTCCAGGCAGACGAAGTCGCGGGCAGAAGCTAGTGTTACATATGTAGTTATTTATCACAAAGTTTAAGTAGAGGTCTAATTATATACGGCACAGTTAGCCAGTTTACTCCCATGTAACAGGGAGCCAGCCTATTGCCATTAATCGGGCCCAAAACCAAACTGAGAATCTCTCAAACTCTCTCCACTGAGAATTTCATAGAAAAACTTGTCGGGATCATCCAGTTTCTTTTTGTAGCAATAAGCAGAAAAACAAGCAATACATATTTTTTTGCATTTTCCATGCAAAGATTGTAAAGTTATTTTTAACGAAGGAGAAATTTGACTTCGGGCAGAATGTGAAGGCAAATTTCGGCCTGGCGGTGGACTCGCGGTGGGCTATAGGTATATTTATTTATTGCATTCTATAATGTACAATACAGGTGGTAAATATTATAAAAATAAACAATTATGGATCATCGCATCAACAAAATTTTTAAATTAATTGTTTTGGAGGGAGGGCTTGTGGCTAAGTAACAACTAAGCTGATCAACCTATCTAATCTAACCTATCAAGGTTAAGCTGCGCTTGTCGCGGTCAGTCTGTGGATGGGTGACAATTCTTAGCACATCGAGGCCCCTCCGTGCATCGGAGAGCACGTAAAGTCGTCGGTCCCGGTTATCATACGAACACCTATGGCAATCATTAGTGGTAGTCAGAAGCCCAAAAAGCTTGATAACCTGTCTATCCTCAGGGTTTTGGTATTATCCAAAAAATGGGTTGCGGAGGTCTGATGGCAGTCGCTGCATGTAAAATACTGATATTCAGCCGCATCTGGTTAGACTGGAAGCCGACCCCAATATAGTGGGGAAAAGGCTCGGAGAATGAAAGAATGAAATGTTTTGGAGAGAGGAAGAGTTCTTAGTAGAGCCTGAGTTGGTCATAGCGTCTGGTGTATTGAACTAGAAGATGCAGGTTTGAATCATGCCCGCTGTCAAATTTTTCCTTCAAAAGGTACCTATAAAGTACTTATCACAGTTCAATAAAAAACAACGTCCCGTAAACATAAATTACGCAAGCATTTAATCCTTCCGCTTTAACCCTCCGTCTACACACGCCTTAAGACTGTAATTTTTTCATTCCAGGACAATTGGCCCGCTCAGGTACTCGACAGAAAAAAGCCCTAACATATGAGTATCCCCCTGATATATACGATGGGCTACTTTTGTTAGCTTAATCGATTACATTCCCCCTTTTTTCAGGTATCGATACTGCAATCGATGTTTCTTATCGATTAATTCAGTTTCAGTTTTTGCTTCGTTTGTCTTTTTTGGCGTTTTAAGGTATTTTTGAACTGGATTTAACTGCCTCATTAAACTCGTGGTTGTAAGTTTGACTGCTACGCTTCATATCCTGGATTCGAGCAGTGTTATTTGTTTTTTCTATTACATTCTCAGTAGCATCTCGGAGTTTTTGATTTTGTGCCTGGTTAATGGCAATAGGCTCAACCCGATAACATACCATCACGTCTGTATTCCCCAAAGGGTAAGGCAGATATGTAGGTACTAAAGTAAGTTACACCCATAGTTCGCCGGTATGTGATAGTCCCTTGTAATCGCAAATCCAAACTCCTAGCTGCTACTGAGAATTTCATATAATTCAATGCTCGACCTGGGAATCGAACCCGGGACTTCTCACCCATATTACTGTGATCAAAACATACCGGCGAACTGTGTACCTACTTTAGTATCTACACCTCTTTCTCTGCGATAATCGTCCTATAAATTCACGACAAATACTATTTCACTTGAAAATCGGAAATCTTCAAGTAACACAAAGAATTCTTCAAAGGCGTGGCGATCGGCCTACCCCCCCTAACCACCGGCAATTGCGTGTAATACCCAATGACCATTACAAACGACAGTATGAAGCAATTCTCACAATCCATTATGGATGATAATCAATTGTATCGGCTAGCGGGCAGCGGGTAATTGGATTTAATTGTATTCACATAGTTATATCAATTAACTTGCAAATTGTTATACATTGTAGTGAATGTAGTTTGTTCTACACTAGTTTTTCGCGTGGTTTCACTTCGCTTTTATTACTCAGGTTATAATTAAAATTCGCCTATCCTATCCTCAATTCTCTTAATTCTGTTCTATCAAAAATGTTATTTTGTGTGAAGATGAATTCATAAACACAATATTACCATGTCTCACCCTTCATCACCTTAAGATGTAAAATGTGGGAGGGAAAGTCGACATCATAGGTAGTGGTCTCGGTAGTTTAGTTGGCTAAAGCGTCCGGTGTACTTAACCGGAGGGACGCAGGTTCGAAACCAGATCCAGATCGATTTTTTATGTATCTTTACATTTTTTTAATTTCAGGGCACCAATGTTTATGATGTCGATTTTATTTACCACTTTCTACGTATTTTAAGGACGTAAGCAACATCTATTGAAGAAATATTGCGTTCTTCAACCGACATGACTTGCATCACAGCATCGACACGAAGAACTAAAAAAACCGGATTCCTTTATAACAAACTGTTCTTTTTTCATGATATTTTATGGGAAGAAGTGTTTTAATTAAAAAAACCATTTTTTTAAATAAATTTGGTTACCGCATCATTTAAAAAAAACCATTGCTTTCTCTTTTGATATCCTAATATGCGTACTTATATAAACAAACTTCTGGACACTAGAAGTTTCTATCGCTTCACAGTTACCTAGATGTAGCGATAACTGCCAATGCCAATCACGATATAATTCAATAATTGTCCAACAAGCATTTTACTGCAATCTTTTTTCCGTAATAAGTATATTGATTTCTGACATTTACGCGAATATTATAGATTGAAATAAAACTACTTTTTACGGATTTTATCGCGTTATATTGATATTATTAATCCCGACGTTTCGGACCCTTTACAGCGTCCATGGTCACGGGTAGACAGTCTACCGTAAAAAGGAGTTTTATTTATTTTCTTTCCGTAATTTATCCAGTGTTTGCTTTCTTTGACTTTTAGTATTCAGATTGTTCATAGATTTTACCAAGACTTTATACAAAAGCAGAGCGTAATATTTATTACGCTCTGCTCTAAACTTATTCCCTATCACACTTTTTTTTTTAAATGTAATCTATAGGCACTAATATTATAAAGAGGTAAAGTTTGTGAGGTTGTAGGGGGTAATATCTGGATCTACTCAACCGATTTTGAAAATTCTTTTACCAATAGAAAGCCACATTATTTGTGAGTGTCCTAGGCTATAGGTATTTATGTGTAATATATGCAAGCACAGTAGGCGTAGTGTAGGACGCCTGCCGGCCAGGTGGAGTAACAACTTGCGGAGGGCAACTGGCTGTGACTGGATGAGGAAAGCCGAAGATCAGGCTTTGTGGCGTTCACTAGGAGAGGCCTACGTCCAGCAGTGGACGAATATGGGCTGATGATGATGATGATGATGATGATATGCAAGCACATTGCACCCGTGCGAAGCCGAGGCGGGTCATCATCAACCCATATACTGTCCCACTGCTGGGAAGGGGCTCCTCTCACAGAATAAGAGGGATAAGGCTATAGTCCACCACGCTGATCTAGTGCGGGTTGGCAGACTTCACACGCCGTCGATAAAATCTCTAAGTTAGGTATGCAGGTTTCCTCACGATGTTTTCCTTCACCGTATAAGTGATAAATTAATTATTAATACGCACATAATTTCGAAAAGTCAGAGGTCAGATAATTTCGAAGAGTCACACATTGGTGCCTTGGATTCGAACTCGAGACTTGGCAGTCCAATGGTCATACCACTAGGCAGGGCCGGATCTACCATATGGTTTTTTGGGCTTCAGCCCAGGGCCCCGTGGTTTCAAGGGGACTCCAGCTAAGTGAAAGTCAAAAATAGACGATACTTAATGCGAAAGAATCCATAATTTTATTAAATTAAACAGATCGAGTGCAGAAAGGTTGCTTTATAATTTGTCAATTTATTTACGGTTGTTTAACACTAAGGCATAATATTATATTATAATATAAATCAAATATATTGATTTCTGACATTTACGCGAATATTATACATTGAAATAAAACTACTTTTTACGGATTTTATCGCGTATATTGATATTATTAATCCCGACGTTTCGGACCCTTTCAGTCTACCCGTGACCATGGACGCTGTAAAGGGTCCGAAACGTCGGGATTAATAATATCAATATACGCGATAAAATCCGTAAAAAGTAGTTTTATTTCAATAAATCAAATATTTTACTGTTTCATTGTTTTCGATACTTTGAGTAATTAGGTGGGCCCCCTAAACTCACGGTCCGGCCCTGCCACTAGGCTATCAAGGCGGGTCGCTAGTTTAATATAAGTAGGTACATAGGTTAGTAAAGATAAAAGGTAGATAGGTACTTAAGATGCGCATCATATCACATCATCGCGCATTGCGCGTTGACGCGGTTAGTTTGTAGATGAGTGACCATATTTAACACGACGCGACCATTCCGTGCCTAGGAGATTACGTTAAGCCGCTGGTCCCGCTTACCAAACAAACTTACCACTACTACTGTCTACCAACTGTCAGAAGCTCAAGAAGTCTGACAACCAGTCTATACTAAGGTTATCGGTATTACCCAGAAATTAGGTTTGATGGTAGTCGCTTCGTTTAAAATATTGATATTCTACCAACACAGTGGGAAATGCCTCGGGGATGATGATATTCCCTATTCTGTTAAAATATTGATCAAACCATTATGGTAGTATTTAAACAATGCCGCTTGATTGACCGTGCTTGTCGTAGTGCGGCGCGATAAACAGAGGCAGAGTTAGCGGCATTTGAAGCGGCGGGATTAATTGCTGGGCCGTGGACCGGCGGAAATCGCAAGCCTTTCGGTACACATTCTCCGGAATACAGTAAATTTGGATAAGGAATTACTCTGAAGTAAAATACAGTAAATTCCTAGATACTGTTTTTCTTAATCTACTTGTATACTATCTGTAGAAAATCGAAACACCACTCACTCATTGATTATTCATGAAATCTATGAAACTGACATTGAAATTTGACATGCATATAAAGTGTAGACAGCCGTTAAGAAGGGATTTGTGAAAATTTCTATCAAATATCATCATCATCATCTTATTAATTGAAAATCAAATCTTAGAACCTATAAAGAAAGAAAAATATTTATTGACACAGTAATGGTCAATGCACACAATTACATTAAAAACAATTAATTACAGAAAACAAAAAAATGCGGCTGCGTCAAATAGGCCCCAGTTCAGCTAAATGCCAGACCTCTGGTGACTTCTTAGACAAATAAATTTTGTTTTTTTAACAAATAAACTTTGTTTATAAAACCTGTAATATTGAAATGTTGGCAGGTAAGTTGCTTATATCCGGGATACAACAATTAGTAGGTACTAACTACTTAAGTAAATTATAAAATAATTGTTTCGTTTAGATACCTTAGTACAAAATGCCTAAAAGCTGAGCTTTAAGCTCTTACTGTTACCAATCATTTACAAAAAAAGACCATTTCTTTTTATTGTAATCAGATGGGAAACGAGTATACGAGCCTCCTGGTGGAAAGCAGCAATCGCAGAGTTTATACACCAGCAACACTAGTAGTTTTTAAGTCTTATTTGTCCAGTAATATCGCTGGCTACATTGCCCTTCAAACCGGAACACATTTTTGTTTCGCGTCAAATATTTAGCAATACGATGGTACCACTCTAGATGAACTCAGCACCTGAATAGAGCCTACTTTAAAAATAATATATTTACCAAGAAAAAGTTGTAGGTACTCTGTTGAAACTATGTCCTCTACAGTTTTACGTAAGTACCTATTTATTTTTTTATTAATTTATGTACGTCTACATGATATAACAATGTCGAACCATGTTTTTGCAATACGTGGATGTGTTTCGATCCAAAATAATGAATAATTATGCATAAAATAATAGGTTTAGGATTGACACAGTAATGGTCAATGCACACAATTACATTAAAAACAATTAATTACAGAAAACAAAAAAATGCGGCTGCGTCAAATAGGCCCCAGTTCAGCTAAATGCCAGACCTCTGGTGACTTCTTAGACAAATAAATTTTGTTTTTTTAACAAATAAACTTTGTTTATAAAACCTGTAATATTGAAATGTTGGCAGGTAAGTTGCTTATATCCGGGATACAACAATTAGTAGGTACTAACTACTTAAGTAAATTATAAAATAATTGTTTCGTTTAGATACCTTAGTACAAAATGCCTAAAAGCTGAGCTTTAAGCTCTTACTGTTACCAATCATTTACAAAAAAAGACCATTTCTTTTTATTGTAATCAGATGGGAAACGAGTATACGAGCCTCCTGGTGGAAAGCAGCAATCGCAGAGTTTATACACCAGCAACACTAGTAGTTTTTAAGTCTTATTTGTCCAGTAATATCGCTGGCTACATTGCCCTTCAAACCGGAACACATTTTTGTTTCGCGTCAAATATTTAGCAATACGATGGTACCACTCTAGATGAACTCAGCACCTGAATAGAGCCTACTTTAAAAATAATATATTTACCAAGAAAAAGTTGTAGGTACTCTGTTGAAACTATGTCCTCTACAGTTTTACGTAAGTACCTATTTATTTTTTTATTAATTTATGTACGTCTACATGATATAACAATGTCGAACCATGTTTTTGCAATACGTGGATGTGTTTCGATCCAAAATAATGAATAATTATGCATAAAATAATCACTTGTCTTCATTCTTTCATCATCAATTTGTGTCCTTAAAAGGAAATTAATTTGTTGTGGGGCACGACATCCTGTGTTTTTTCTTATAAATTCGAAATTATTAATGGAAAGCAATTTTGAAATCGGTTTTAAACTCAACGAATACGACGTAAGTTTACCTTCAGTAATTCAGAGACCTTAAGAAGGTCTTTCTGTCTCTGTGGATGAATTAATATGTTTTTGAAAACTTTTACTTACCCAATTGTGATGTGACTAACGTCTGGACAAACCATAATAATTAACTGGATTTGTTTCGTCGTTTCTTCTCAGAGGACGTCATTTAGAAAATGCATTAGCCAACATTACAAAATTCAAAATATTGTCTTGTATAAGTAAGTGTCTTTATAACATTTAAGTAAGTATATTTTAATATTAATCGATATGCTAAATTAATTTAAATTCTTTTTTATTATTTACTATCCAAAACTTTTAGAATCTAAGATCCAGCAGCCAACTGTCTTCTCATTGTCTCTAGTGATTTGTGGCGACACTTCTACAGAGTGAACGAGACAAATATACGAACTCATTATACAACAGAAAGAGACCACACTACCCAATAACCTATAACAGTTAATTATAATGGGCCATTCTAGCTTGTTAGTAGATTTTTTCGATTTATTTTCGCGCCAAGAATTGAAATACCGCAAATTCTACTTCACGCCGAATTTATAATTGACATCTGAGTTAAGAAAAGGGTCGTTTCGGTTTCACAATAAATTAAGCGTTGGGATGTTTGAGAATTTACGGAAAAAATGAATAAAATTGGTAACTAACCAGACTATCCGTACGCAAGAAAGTTACACATATTATTTTCTAATGAATTCCACTAAGGATAACCTGTAATGGCATACCTACTACATCTCTGCTTAACCCATCAGAGAATATAGGCGTGATCGTGATGTGAAATCAGATAGGATGACAAGTCGACAACGAAAGAAAAGAATAATTGTAGGCAGGTAGGTTACTTACCTACACTTAATTCATAATAACGTTAGACAAATAACGGTTATAACGCCAGCGTTATTTCGATAATAGTTGTAATAAGCTACGTTATTTCACGAATACAATACTACATACTAATCTATTTACCATTTACAAATAAATATATGATATAAAATTCAATAATTTATTTAGTATAACACAATAACTGTCGTTATTTGTCTAATGCTTTAATAAATAGAGTAATGTGAAGTATGGTGAAGATCGTGGGCGGTTGACCACCTTCCGACTCTATTTTCTTAGTAACAAGGGTGAAAACTGATCAATCGCTAAGTTTATCCACGCAATTATAAAAAATAAATATTGCCTAGATTCTTACAAGTACCTACCTACTTACTTACCATTATCAGCATGACGGTTAATTATATTAGGCATATCCAAATCCAATTTCACACACTAACACATTATTTATAGTTTAAAACTTATTGAATAACAGTTAAAACAAAATAACATCTGAATCGTGAGTGTTGAATGCACTTTGAAGTGCATTTGCGAATGAAATGAAGTGTCAAAGATGTCAATGGCCACAGATTATAATAAAAAATAAAGCAAGTCACAAATTACGTGTATGTAGGTAGTATGGTAAAAAAGAGTCTGACGCGGTAACAGCTTAAACTAAAACATAATGTAGGTACTCGTGGCAGCACTATATAAGTACTTCTTTGACAGTCTATGCTATGTCATCTCGGGTTGTTTTTTTTCATGAAATTCTTAGCCTCCTACATAAAAAAACGTTGAAATATAGACTATAAATAATATTATTATATTATAATATAATAATTTCTATATTCCAACCTTTTTTAACACTAATGACATATTCTTCTCGAAAAAATATTCGTTCGTGGGCATGATTCGAACCTGCGTCTTCTGGTTTTTAAATAACTTTAAATCTTAGGTTGGAAAATACAAAAAAAAACATATTCGATGACATTTGATGATTTAATCAATAACTAATATATAAGTAGGTCCTGTAGCCATTAATAATTAATGACACACCAATAGTAATCTGCTATCTAGTACAGGACCTACTTATTTAACTATCTGTGATTAATTTGATCACATTCTAAATATGAAAAAAATGGTTGATTAGGAGGGAATCGTCAAAGAAATTTGATCAAATGTTGGACAAAGATAGTTGACCAGTGGCATATCAACTTTCTTAGGTTTCTTTATTACAAGGTTTATATTGTGGATTCAGGATTAAGCAGTGATAGCCTAGTGGTATGACCATTGGACTGCCAAGTCGAAGGTCTCGAGTTCGAACCCAAGGCACCCACCTCTGACTTTTCGAATTCATGTGCGTATTAATAATTAATTATCACTAGCTTAAACGGTGAAGGAAAACATCGTGAGGAAACCTGCATACCTTAGAGATTTTTCTCGACGGTTTGTGAAGTCTGCCAACCCGCACTAGGCCAGCGTGGTGGACTATAGCCTAAATCCCTCTCAATATGAGAGGAGACCCGTGCCCAGCAGTGGGACAGTATATGGGTTGATGATGATGATGATATTGTGGATGTAGGTATGTTTTATTATTAAGTTTTCTTTTATTATCTAATCTCATGACATAGGCCTCCTCATCGGTTGATGAGGAGGCCTATGTCATGAGATTTCCTGCTAGCCTATTTCCAATCACACGAAATATCAGTAGTTTACCTACACGAAGCGATTATCATTAGACCACACCTCAATTTCTGGGCTATACCCATAACCTCAGGATAGATTGTTTGTCACACTTTAGGGGCTCCTGACTGCCACTAACGATTGTCATAGGTGTTCATATGACAACAAGGACCGACAACATAACGTGTTCACCATACACGGACGTTTTAAAAATGGTGATCCATCCACAGTTTGACCGCGCCAGGAGCAGTTTAACCTAACAGGTAGGTAACAGATCATCATCATAAACCCATATACTGTCCCACTGCTAGGCACGGGTCTCCTCTCACAGGGATTATTAGACTAGACTTCACACGCCGTCGAGAAAATCTCTTAAGGCATGCAGGTTTCCTTACAATGTTTTCTACGCACATGATTTTGAAAAGTCAGAGGTGCGTGCCTTCGACTTGGCAGACCAATGGTCATACCACTAGGCCATCACTGTTTAGGTAACTAAAATAGATAAAAAATTCTTTATTGTGCCAAAAATAATAAAAAGGCAGTAAGCAGATAAAGTCCTTGACCCCACACTAGGATTCGCCGTGTCGTGGGGTCTAGTCTCTTTGACCAGTCCAGTTGACTGAAAGAGACTAGACCTCACTGACTATTAGGTATATGTCCCACTGCACAGACAATTTTTAGAGATTTTTGAAGAAGAAGCCTTCTAACAATTTGTGGTCAAAATGTTCACCCATCCATCCATAATATTTTACACGATCGCACTACAGATAATACATGTGTAGCAAAAACGTGGCTTTTGTCGCAATTTACGATTGTACATTGAAAGAATTTTAAATGAGCACACTATTTGCATTCAAAATGCGTCTATCTAGATTGTCAGAAAGCCCTGCAGTCTGTTGTTATTGTTGTAAAGTCTGTCTGTAACCTACAGATTAAAATAAAAGGCGTATTATTTTTAAATGTCGCTGTTCTAAACTTTCAAATTTAAAATTATGCACGAGAAATGTGTCTATGTATCAAAATAGGTATACAATACAAAATACTAATAATTATACACTACTAGCGACCCGCCCCCGCTTCGCACGGGTGCAATGTACTAATAAAATATATGTATACATATAAACCTTCCTCTTCAATCACTCTATCTATTTAAAAAAAACCGCATCAAAATCCGTTGCGTAGTTTTAAAAATTTAAGCATAAGGGATATATGGTTAAATACGTCACAAAGTAAGTAAAGAAAGAAATAATACTATTAATTAAGCACATGAAACACTCGTACACCTACACGCCCATGGTACAGACGCCAGCAAGTGAAGCTATCCAAAACTGTCAAATTTCCCCAATTGAAAAAGAACCTGATTATGTTGTATTAAAGTTGAAAATCAATCAAAGAAATTTGACAGACTGTGCTAGCTTGATGTGCTGGCCTCTGTACATAGAAATGACAATAAAAAAATAAAACAAATGGTAGGTAAGGTAACCAAGTCGAAACTTATCTACCTTTTTTTGTAGTGGGGAAAATCCACTCCATTCAATATATTCACCGTAGGTGGTAGGGAAGTCAAATGCGGTTTCTGACTTACTGAAACTGACCTATAGTTACGGTCAAGGGATGACTTACGTTCGCCACAAGCATCACAACAGTACCTACCTTTCAGGAAACGTGGTGTTGGCAGGTTTTGACCCTTATACCGCCAACCCAACTGTTCCTGTTTCATTTTACTGGGTCGGCAACCGGCAACGCGCAAGTGATACCCCTGGTGTAGCAAGCGTTTATAGGCTACGGTAAGGTGCGCCGTATGCTTGTTTGTATTAAAAAAAACTTAACCATGAACTTATTCTAACAAACCTGGCCTTCCATTGATCCTGTTAAGTTCTGTTGACCCTACTCAGCAGATCATAAAGATTATCATTATGTAAGTTAGTCATTTGCTCGTGCCATAAAACATTCTGTTGGGTCGCATAAAGCGGTGTGCAGATATCTACTTATTCTAAGCTTCCATATGTTTATAAATTTAACTGCGATGCCAGAATGCAGGTATACCTAAATATAATATTATTATGTTTAACAATACCTGACACGTAGGTATCTGGACATCTTAAGTAGGCAGTCTAGGCAAAATTGAAAATCTGTTTCATAAATTAGCAGATATACTTAAATGTGTTGCTGGGGAGGTTTTAACGCTCCTTCTTTCTCGCTAAAACACTAGGTGGCGATGAAGACCGGGCGTTTTGGGGACTGTCTTAAAATGACGTTCAACTACATTGGTAATAAGTACTAACTACATGTGAAAACGACAAACAAATAGCCAATCATGTTTATTTTATAGAAGAATCTGTGGAGGTTCTTGCCGATTCTTCTTCATAAGACCCACATTTCGGAACCGTGCAACTAGTTTTGACTTTTCCAAAGTACCTACCTATTTGAATTGTCTAATTGAAATAAAACAATTGAATTTCACTGTATTACGTGAGATAAAAAGGTAGGTATTTTGTTACCTAGGTAAGTAGGTATATATACATATTTTCACACTAATATTATAAAGGCGAATGTTTGTTACTCTTTCACTCTAAATCTACTGAACGGATTTTGATGAAACTTTGCAGTATTATTATTTATACATCAGAATAACATATTATATTTTATAACGATTTTAAAATAACTTTTCGACGCGGACGAAGTCGAGGGCAGAAGCTAGTTGTCTTTAAATAAGTCTCTAAAATAATGATTAAAGTATGCTAAAAATATTTCGCTTGACACGAGTTCTTAATAAAACTCTTTCAAATATATTCCGGACGCTCTCAGACTAAGCGAGTCCTAAGGTCGTAAGTTAAGCCTAGCACACACCAGCGAGCGCTTCGCACCAACGTGCGCGCGATAACATGATATCAACACAATCACCACGCGTTGGACGCTGCGCTGTAGCCTACGAGGAACCCATTCAAAATAATTCAATGTCGTAACATGTGTAAATAGGTAGTTGCGACAATGTATGATTAAAGAAGAAAGAATAAGTATTTATTTTCGCACAAATAACGACGCACGACACTTGGACCAAAAGCCAATGTGTCAAAAATAAAACAATACTAATACATATAAAAAAAGGTAAAAAGATTAAAGCAGTGTCTTTGATTTTAATATTAACAATGCCTACTAAATAAAAAAAAACACGAAATAATTTTTTTCGTATATTTTTGACAGTATGATTTAGTCCCCAATTAAAAGAGCTCGTAGGAATTTTGTGTATGAATATGAACCTGATTATGTTGTATCAAAGTTGAAAATCTATCAAAGATATTTGTCAGATTGTGATAGCTTGATGTACTGGCCTCTGTACCTACTATGTTATTAAATACTTATATAAGAAACACGCAAACACCAACACTTAGGATTTACCAAGTGGCCGTTAACGAATCAGATTACATTTACCTAACTTCACGGAGAAAACAAGCGTGATGGTATACCACGAAGTGTTCTTGGACCCAGAGAATGTCAATAATGAGAATGCTCCATTTGCTGCAGTACCCATAGTTTCCGAACATCTGCATTTGAGGGTATACAAAAACGCTACGAAGCCGAAAACTGGCTCCTAAGCGCGAGTAGGCACCTACCTTATCATCATGATTAGATACCTATCCTCTAAACCTTACTTTGCATACTAATAGCCGTTATCTCATCATTCGAGTACCTAACATAGAAAAAATAAAAAATTGTTTACCTTACCAAAAAAAGATTGCGCACTCCATCTTGTTGTCCATCAGGAACTAGTGTCGAACGGATTCAATTCTCCTTAGAAGCGACCTTTAAATTTATTAATTTACGTGTTTAATTCACATTTACGATCACTTTTTAACTAACCAATATGTTTAACAGAATATTTAGATGAAAACAATTAACGCTCACAATCAAGTACTTTAAAAAACTGTTGCTTTCTTGTTAGAGCACGACAGACTGATTTTATTCTGTTATTTTATTGTGCACTGTGGGTAGTTGTATCAATAAATTATGTGTTTTTTCTAAAATACCCACACAGGCCATTGGATGCGATGAACAAGAATTACGAAGACATATTTTCTAACGTCAATGCTCTTGACATTAACAGATGACATTGACATTAGGAACAGCTTAATTACTCCAATCAGTGATCAAGTGTAGGCTTAAAACCGTGATTTCTGATACAAAATGCAAATACCCACTAATCCACTCATCACTGAACTTCATCTTGGCATGAATGGGCATCAAACCGGCTCACAATCTCGCTCGTTAATCAACCTAACACTGTGACACTGTCCTTACGTTCTTATCCTAAGTACATCTGTTGAACGTTTTGCGCTGCACCTCGCCTATCGCTCGCCCAGTCATCAAAAAACTAGTTTAGCATACAAAACTAGGTATTAAGTGGGCGAATAACGCGCCTACAATCTGATAGCGAGGCACCAATTACGTACGTGTCACCTGGCGGAGATCGCATCGTGTGTCCCCAGCCTAGTGTTGGGTATGTCTCCAATTATTATTTCGTTGTCTTGTTATTCTGTAATTGTTGCGTAAAAATGTTTATGGAGCTTCATACAGTAAAGATGTTAGATTCAAGACGTTTTTATTGTTGCTGTGTCGAGCTGTAGTTATGGGACGAGAGTTCTGGAGTTTTAATGTGCATACTAAAAACGTTTTTTGGTGCTAAACGGACGTGAAAGGTTAAGGGGCACCTTTATTATAAGAACGCAATTCGCAACAGTAATGGATGTTTTGTGAGTTATGAATGTGTCCTTATGAGAGGGGACCTAAGTCCCCAAACAAACAAATTAGAAACTTTGATGTGGATGTACAATACACTACTTACAGTTAATTGTGCTGGTCTAAAGTTGTGCGCAAGTGGTTCATTATCATCATCAACCCATATACTGTCATACAGCTGGGCACTGGTTTCCTCTTAGAGTGAGAGGGACTAAGCTATAGTCTACCACGCTGGCCTTATGCGGGATAGGAGACATTACACGCCTTCGATTAAAATCTGTAACTGTAAGGCATGCAGGTTTCCTCACGATGTTTTCCTTCACTGTTTAAGCGAGTGATTAATTTTTAATGTAAAGATGATTTCGAAAAGTCAGAGGTGCGTGCCTCGGATTCGAATCAAACGGTTCAATAGTTATATCACTAGACTATGACTTCATAGGTACACTAGGCTATCTTAGTGACCTATAACTATATGAAGACCCAAGTGGTTGTCGAGTGGTATATTTTACGATAAAAACTTTTTATAAAGACAGTAGGGATCGCATTCCTGATTATAGTATTTTCTAATTTCGATATTTTTGCATAAAAACTTTTTTGAAGTGATTAGGTACCAGTGCATCCATTTAGAATAACTAACTAGCTAATTTCAGACACGCAATACAGGTTCATAGGCAGTCAAGATCGGCAGTCAATATGAATGAATTTCAATTCTATGGCTAAGGGTTATGCTTCAAATAAGAATATTATTAACACTAGTTTATAAGTTTCTATTGTTATTAAAAAAATATGGATGTAATTCCGAAATAAATATAAATCCGAAATAAAACTACTTTTTATGGATACGGCGTCCATGGTCACGGGTAAACTACCCGTGTATACTCTACCGTCTACCATGGACGCTGTAATGGGTCCGAAACGTCGGGATTAATAATATCAATATACGCGATAAAATCCGTAAAAAGTAGTTTTATTTCAATAAAAATATATTATTATTATAGATACTTTAAAATTCTTTAGTAGAGGAGTGTCCAACATAACAGATGAAATAGGTATTGATAGGTACTTACCGCTTTGCGAAGTCTCCTTAAGGTAAAAAGTGGGTTTCCACTAAGATGCGAGTGACGACCTGCAAAATATAGAGTGATACCACTGGACCCAATTACCGTAGGTCAAGGGTTGAAGACACGACTTGGAAATGGTCTACGACCACAGTGCAATGCAACAAGTTTCATGACATGAAAGAAAACAATTGTTTTTGTCAATAGATTTATCTATATATTTTAATGAATAATTTTTAATTACAACTGTTGCAAAATTACAGTCTCCATCCTTTTCACAAAGCTTAATAATTTTTTTTTGTAGAAAAAATGGCAATTCAACAATTATAATAAGTATTGCAATCAAATCACTGGTTATAGTAGTATGACAACTGTAAGTTAAAAAAAAATATGAAGTTTTAGTACATAATGACCGTGGCCTCGTGCTAACAAGGCTTTTTGTCGTAAAAATGTACGGTTTTCTCGCAATTTCCTACACAACTACCAGTATAAGCTGACCTCCCATTGTATAGGATTTCAGTCTAATGAGGGGTCAGCTAATAATTTTTATATCTTGATATATGGATAGATATCAAGCTATATATATGTAGGGTGCGAAGCTTTGTATAAAGCACTACGTAAGATTGTTAACAGATACGACCACGCACCGTACCGTTTTGCAGCCAAGCTTGTCAATACGTTTTCATTGTAGTTCACTAACGACCATAAGACACGATCGAATCCGAAGATTTTTACGGCAAAAACGTACGTTTATAGGCGGCCTAACGTTTTATCTTACAAGGATATAAGCTTTTTGATATACTTAATATGAAAAAAAAATAATTTAAATAAGTAAATTTAATAATTACACTCAATGTATAATTTAGTAGATTCAATGTATAAAATGTAGATACCTACAGTCATGATGTTACAGTGAGATATCTTAATACGGAATTTCGAAAAAATCCTAGAAATTTACGTTAGGTACTTTCTCTTGCAAGAGATTTAATTACAAAATCGACCGTCTTATACCTAGTTAAAATTTAGCTTTAGAGGATTTAAGAAACAGACAGATTTTAATGAATGAATTTAAATTAAAAGCATTTAGGCCAATATGTACTAAAACAGTTAAACATTACTAAAAGTTCGTTAACTTGCTTAAGTTTAATGAATTCCCTGGAAAATTATATTCATTTTTATAATTATATATTTTGTATTTGTAACTACAATATTTATTAACTATATATTACAAACTTTAACTTACAGTTAGATTTTTTATCAATCGTATTTATTTGCGCGCGTACAATTGTTGCTTTCTTTGAGCTATTTTTTTTTTTATATTTCGCCAATTGAAGACAAGAAATAAAATACATCAAAATTTAATAGATTCGTGTACACAATGCCTTATGTTAAAGTATTTATAGTGCGTGTAAGATATATAAAAAAAATCTAATCTGGTTAAATGAAAAAATAATATTATAAGTTAACCAAATTAATAATATACCACCAAAATAGTCATATAACTATTTTGGTGGTAAGTATATTGTGTCGTAAATATTTAACTGCACATTTCTATATTAAACTGTTTGAAGCATAAGACACTGTCTACAAGAGCCATACTTTTTTCTTTTCTTTTCCAATTTTCACATTTGAAATTGAATTTTAAAAGGTTCAATTACGATTATTAAAATTTTACGAAAGCAGCAATCGAACCCGCGCCATCTCACAGCACAATTGACAAAACATATTTTCAAAATATGTCTATTTATTAGTTAAACACGTAAATATAGATACCTTATAAAATGTATTTACAAAATAAAGCGATATTATTAATTATATTTTAATTATTCAAAGTGGGAAATGAAAAATTAATCTTTCGACGCAACGGTTTGTAGTAGCGACTTAGTGACGTCAATAAAAAATGGTTGACCAATCAAAATCAACCATTTAAATAAAGAAAATATAAGAAACTTCTGCTCCAAAACAAATGACATAATTTTAGATGGAAAATAACAATCAAAGTTTTAAAAAGAAAATCAAATTGAAACCAACTTTTATTCCAAATAATGTTGGTTCTGCCACAACAGTGACCATATATATTTTATCTAGTTTGTTAAGTCGTTTTGATACTTTTCCAAATGTTTTACAGCACAGTTTTATGGCATACGTATCACAGCTACAAGCCGCGAGCAGTCGAAATCAGAGTATTAATTTAAAACTATTGCTATTGCAGTGTTTCTATGTGTCGCTAACGTGAGGATTGCTAAGGTGGACGGGCGCTGTCGCGAGGCAAACGTACCTACAGAAGATTAGTTACAATAACTTATGGCGAAATAATTAAAATGACTGCAACATTGGCAAGAATTTGATAGCATCTTAGTAAGTTGGGAAAATGAAAATTATACTGTTTTTTGTATCCTATAAAATTTGTTTTATAATTTTAAATAAATATCTGCGTTTAAACAATAGGAGTTTCATCGCGAAATCGTCCGTCAACATTGTACCTTACATCGTGAATCCTAATGTAAGCTTAACTATTTACAGTCAGTATACGAATATCGACCCGAATAGAACTCGAAAGAAAAAACAAAATAGGAACGATACAAAACGTCGGCCGGGGCCCACCATATAAATACACGGTATGTACAGCACTAGGTCGCGATCAGTCCTGGGTCTCAACGTCGAGGCCGTTCACCATGCGCTCGATGCTCTTGAGGTCGGAGGCGGGCGGCGTGGCCGGGGTCGTAGAGCTCGGCGCGTCGGGCGGGGGGTCCGCCGAGGCCGCCCGCGCCGGCGGAGAGCCCCCCCGCGGCCGCGCCGGCGACGAGCTCAGCGAGCGGGCGCGCGGCGCCACCTGCTCGAAAGCAGACCCCAGTCCGGGTAGCGCGTACGGCGCGAACCTGTGCGCCTTACCCAGCGGAGCCCCGTGGGGGCCCGGCGGCGCCGGCGGGGGCGGCAGCGAGTACTGTTGCAGCAGGGGATGCAGATTGAACAGTAGACCTGGCGGCATCTGATGCGGCGGGAAGAACGGCGGCGGGTACAGCGATGGCGGGTATAGGTACGGCAGCAGCGGGGGCTGCACGGGCGGGCCCAGCGACACGTCGGGCGCGGGGGAAGGCCGCGACGGCCCCGCGGGGGGCGAGGGGGCTCGCCCCGCTGAGCACGACGAGTCGGAGCCCGCCTCGATGCCTTCCTCCGCTCCTGAGTCACCGCCGCCTCCACTCGAACTAAACCAGGCTGCAAGAGAAGAACTTGTAAGAACAACAGAATTATATTGTCTGAAGGACTTCAGCATTATTTATAATGCGAATAATGATCATTCTTGTCAAGACATTATTTCCGTAAATTTCAAAAATACAAAATTTTGTACGGTCCCTGATCTACCCATTAATTCTGTACCTAAAAGTCAGGCATTTACATACCTACATACACATACAATCATGCCTTTTATCCCACAAAGGTATTTACTAGAAACTACAGACCGCCACTTGCTATGATTCTTGCACACTTCTTTTGCTTCTACCACGTCCTTACATCTTGCCATACATCTGGCTTCTTTGAAAGACCTCACCAATCAGATCGGTAGGCGTAGGTCCTTCTAGGGAGTCCACTCGCAACACTGCCTTACTTCAAAGTTCTTTTCATTAATTCTCTCAACGTCTATCATGATTGTATTTGTTGTACCTACTCCCGTTCCTCCATGTAGGTATTTATGTATAACAATCCAATATTTTATTAAAATACATAAACACTTATGTCAAGCCATCTGAATTAGATCACCACTGCTTCAAGCAATATCGATGAACAAGTGAATGAAATCAATCAAACCAAACAACCCTGTAAACGCTCGCGTCCGGAAACCACCCGTCACCATTCCAGTTACATAATATAAAAAATTGCCTGTAGCTTAACAAATAGCTTGTCTACGCAGTAACAATGAAAATGTCTGTCTATTGATAGGGTTAACTGTCAGACCGCTTACTGACGTTATTCATAAAACGAAAAAAACATTATATTTACTTTTAACATACCTACGGCTACGCAGATGTAGGTACTGTGGGTGTAGGTACATAAGACGGCTAATATTCGCGGGTGTGTTTTGTCAGCGGTGTCGCGGGTGGATCGAGTCTATTGCCATTTACCAGACACGAATCCAAACTCCGAGATAATCGGGAATCGAACCCAGAACCTCAGGTTCAACAGTCCAAGCAGTTCAAAGTTTATATTTGGCGTTGATTTAGTCATTCAAAATTTCCGAAGAACGTTCAATTACCAAGCTACAAGGTCTCTAACAGTCTGTTCATCCTTTCCCAACTATGTTGGAGTCGGCATCCAATTTAATCAGATATGGGTGAAGATCAATATTATAGACGAAGTGACCAGCTATAAAATAACATGAAAAAAAAAACCCTAAATAAAAAGAAATGGCCACACTCCAGTCATAGACAAAATTTATCAAAATCTTCTGCCCAAAATTAATTTAGCTATACAAAATCAGGCAAGGCGGTTAAAGTTCAAATGTATAGATTTTCATAAACACTTCCATTTCTTTTTTTTCAGCATTTATATTGGAATACTTACAGCTAGTGTTGTGCTGCGTTGACGGCGGCGGTGGGGGCGGACTGGAGGGCCCCCCCACGTCCAGCGGCCGCTCGTCGTCATCATCTCTAGCGTCCGACCTCGCCGTCAGCAACGCCTGCCTGCGGTACACCGACAGACTACTCGTGTTATTATCACATTTTATCTAACACAATTTACTTTTTATTTTAATACCACTAGCGTGGCAAACAACCTACGGCCCACAGGGTTAGCGATTACGGTAGCCTATAGACGCTCGTAACACCAGGGGTATCACTTGCGCGTTACTAACCCTGTAAACTAACACAATTTATTTTAATACCGCTAGCGTGGCAAACAAGCTGCAGCCCACCAGATGGTAAGCGGTTACCGTAGCCTATAAATGCTTGTAACACCGAGGGTATCACTTGCGCGTTACCAACCCTGTAAAATGAAAGAGGACTAGTTGGGTTGGTAGTAAATGGGTCAAAGTCCCCTCACTGCCAACACAATGTTTCCTCGCGGAGCACTAGCAATCTTGCTCACCGTAAGGAACACAACAGTTCAAAGCAGTGGTATTTTACTTCGATTTTCTGCAAGCAATTAAATTTTCTGCTAATAGCTTCTAAACTTTCTATAGCACGAAACCCGTTAAATTATTGAAATTTGAACTTCATTTAGATGATATAGAGGTCATTATACAGGTTTTCGTGAGAAACAAGTATTTAAATACGTTTTCTAAAAAAAATATTGTAGATACGTCTTTTTTACGTTTTTTTTTTTCTATACACTTAAAAATTATAAGTATACGTACTTAGAAATACAGCTTTTGTTTGCGGTTTCACTCGCATCGCAAAGAAATTTTTGATATAAGTGATAGACTAAATTCTTTTATAAGATCCAATCTATTCCTGTACCGAAGTTTATAAAAATCGGTTCCGCGGTTTAAGCGCGAAAACGTAAGAAACAGAGTTACTTTCGCTTTTAAAGTATCAGTATGGATATCTGCATAGAAAACTAAAAAGATTAAAGTTCCAAAGCATTGTGGGGTGTGAATCATTTGACATTTAAGGTAATGGGTCGCGACGGACCCCGGCCGGCGCTAAACGAAAGGTTAATCTTCTTCTAATGATAGGGAAATTTGAGACACCGCCGCGACGCCATTATAGCATGGTTTTAGCTAATAGTTTTATAAAGGTGCATACCAAAATACCACCACGCCTGTATTCCGCAAAGGGTTGTTCATAATGTACGGTCGGGCTCATAAGTCCAGTAGTAGTTTCACAAATATATCGCATCAAAACAAGTCGCACTTACGTCCTTTTTCTATAACAACCATTTTGCACATATACACGATCTCGTAAATCGCACTTTTTCATCATTATCTAGATAGAAAGAGAGCGATGTAATGATCATTTGTCTTAGTGACAAACCCCACACTATCACCTTCTCGTAGTTATACTGTTTGGCCGGTAAATGTTTGCATTGAAATCACTCATACATGTGTGTATACGCGCAGTATCGTGCAAGTGAATAATTATGATCGTTGACGTGGTACTGTACTTATGGCCAGACTGTACCAGATCTAGTTCGCCAGTTTCAGTTCCATGTGATAGGGGGCAAACCTATTGCCATTACGTAAGAGAATTTAAAATTTCATAGAAAAAACCCAATAACATGTTGCTCGATTGAGAATTGAACACAGGACCTCTAGTGAAGCAGTCGCACATATGAGCACTAGAGCAATGAAGCAAATCTCATTGTAGGTGACCGGTTAGAAATAGAAAAATCTTTTTTGTAAAATCGTGAGACTTATTTCAATTGTTTGTGATTTTGTTGCTTGCATCGTGTGTCATCATTAACTTTTTGTTTGAAATGAAATGATATGAAAGATATTTATTTTCTGTAAATAGATCTTTTAAAGACACTTTTAAAAGTCAATGTTTTGATTTTTTTATGAAAGAAAGAAAGAAAGAAAGAAATCATTTATTTGTTGATAATGTAGGTATACATATAAGTTGGAGTATTTGTAAATTGTCCCGATACATTTTACCTTATGCTAGAAGGCGTTTAGAACTAAGACCCTTTAAGTTTGCTGTATGATCTCTCGAGCAAACATACACAAATACATCATGTTTTCTATATATTTCCAAAAATCTCTACATGTATAGTCAACATAAAAATTAGACAGATATAGTCCTATACAGATAGCGAACGGAATTTGAATCTTTACACAGATTGCGATGTAAATAATTACGTGCAGGGTTTGGTATGTAGCAGCTTACAATATCTACGTTTTGACATAGGTATATTGCGTGATGTATTATTACACAAGCGCAAAAGATGTTTAATTAGCTGTATACCTACCTCTTTTTGTTGACCGTACTTTGCTAAATATTTTTTTTTTCAAGTCGAACTCGAGTGTAAAGTCAAACACAACATATCAATTCCCCTTAAGCGTTAAATGCGTACAATATTTTAAACTGTACCAAAAAGGATAAAGAGATTCGACCCAAACGTTTAGCTCACCCCAAAAAGTACAAAAAGCAAAAGCAATTATTTGCCTTCTGTCGCCCACTGAACAAACAACTCTTTATCATCTGCATTGTTTTACTGATCCCTAAATACGGTCCCATCTTGGGCCCGGTTTCGGGGTTCCGTACTAAATTCGTTTTATTAACTCATCTCATTGTCGACTGACAGAATTTAATTTGTACCACCCCTGGGCACGTAGGGCTGGTGATATAGTTTTTGTGTTTTATTTATTTCATAATTTAATTTTGTCAGATGATTTTATTACGAAGTGAAAATGTTTTAATTAGTTGGAAACTAGAAAAACATTGGTGAAGATTTAGCTGAGTTTATTTTTATTTTTATGGCTGAAGTTACGTACAAGATATTAAAAAATAGGTTTTTAAGACGAGGAGTTGTCAACCTACCTATTAACTAAAAGTTTTGGTGTAGTTAATAAGGGATTACCTACTTAATGTCAGATAATATGGTCACTTGTTCCCCTTAGATGGTAGAATTTTGATCATTGTATTCAGTCTAAAATCTAAATGCTTTAAAGCCAAAATCTTATTTGATTTCTAACAAGCAAAACTAGAGTCAAACAAAGAGCCAATGATAAAAAACATTTTATTATTATATGAATAAGGTAGGTACCCGATAATTTTAAGACTACACTTTTTTCAAATTGTACTACGGAATTTCATAGTTCATAAGTTCACCAAAAATGTTGCTGTCAAATTAAAGTTTAGTGCGTTCAACCCTAACTTAAACTGTTCACATTAGGGTGTTCACGTTACAATGTAAACTTGTGGCACAGGGGTGGCCTGCCTTGTAATTTTGCCAAATTTTTATCCCTTATAAGCGTGGCGGTTAGTTCGGAAGCCGCGAGGGAGCCACATTATTCTCGTGGAGACAAGGGCAGTATATTAAGTAGATGTTTTGATTCTTGAGCTATTGTTTTGTAGCGGGAAATAAAGTTATTGTAATATAATTTGTGTGAAATGTTTGTCTAGACAGGCTAGGGGTAAAAGAGACTTTTTGAGGCTAAAGGTAGCCAATGTCGTTCCTCAGGAGTGCGGATCAAAAATAATTTGATCAATGTGAAAAAGTAACATACAAACACACAGTTATTTTCACATTCACAGTATTAAATTAGGGATACGTATTGAGATATTTTAAGCTTTTCTAAATTTAATTAATTTATATTTTTTAATTTCTAAATTCTCTGTTTGGGTATGGGTGTTTGTGTATGTTAAAGTTTGTGCTAAGCGGACCCACTATTGATGTATGCCAAAGTAGTTTTTTTAAATGAGAAAAAAGAGACATGTAAGTCTAAGTAATAAAATTTTAACTACCTCATGCCTAGTGGTCCTAAGCGCGTCTGCCAAACTAGAGGTCTACAGCAGCTCGGAGTTTGGAGTTGTGCGCGGTTAGTGGCAATAGGATCGCCTCCTATTACATGGGACCTAAACATACCGGCGAACTGAGGGTGTATAATTAGTACACCTCTGCCTAACTCTTCGGGGAGTACAGGCGTGATGGTATATCGTTTTTTTTTAATATTACTGACTACTCAATATACAAATAAAAAATGTATTAACAACCACTCCATTATTTTCCTGTTCGCAGATTATCCTCGAATATAACATAATAATCCCATCAGCCGCGCCTTTGAACCTCGCAATGACCTCAAAAACGTAGGACCCGTCTTAATTAGTAGCCAGCGACATAAAAGGGCATTCTCACTGCGGTGGGCGATATCAAAGAGTACCTGAAGATACCTGCGGTATGTCTGCTACCCGGCTGATGGGTGACACACAATGTGTGAGCTAGGGTTGTCTCTGTAATGTAAAGGGGAAAACTGATCCCACGCACACAACGTAAGTAGACATCGTTTAATGTGAAGTGATTATACGTGACGCGTTTAACGTGACGCGTAGAATTGGAGTCACACGTCTTTATGGTGACGTCATTGTAAAATAACTTTAAAATCTTAGCATGGAAAATGCAAAAAGATAACCATTAAAATATCAATACGATCGTATAGCAGTCGATATCGTAGAGTAGTCGTATATCGTATAGTAGTCGTAGATCGTATAGTAGTGTTTACTTAATTGTTTAGCCTACGAAACTCATCCAGTAGGTAGATAAATGTCTATGTCGCAGGCAAATACTCGAATTAATATTAAAATATGCTACCTATTGCATTAACTTCACGGGTAGACTGACTTTACGTGCCTGAACGACATGCTGACATAAATCTCATTACCTTCTGTATAACTTAGTTTAATTCACATCCAAACCAGGAAACCCTTTCACTAACCGGACTTTTCACTCCGACCACTCATTACCGTAAAGGAATCAGACACAATATAAATTATTTAACGCGTGGCAGCCCTGCAGCCGGATGTGTTATGCGGCCTGTGTCCGTGCCGGCTTTTCCGAGCGCGGCGTTTGTCAAAACGCTCACGTTTCCCGCTCTTCCGGCCGCCATTTTGTGAAGATTCGTCCGGCGCGGCCGCCGTCCGGCCGGTCTCCGGCAAAACGTTGTGTAAGCGCATTTAGGATCGCTTCCGTCACCGGACGTGGTGAGTTCACGTTATTTAGCGGTTTGGAGGTACATAGGTGACAATTGGAAATTGCAAGGTTGGTACCTAAATACCCGTTTCACGATCAACACAAGTTAACCACGTTCGCCTATGAATGCCAATCTTATGATGTTATATGCTAGGTGCCTGGTTGAAAAGACGACGAAAATGAGTCCTGTCTGTCTTTTCGTCTCTTTAAAGGAGTTTTTTATATATACTACTAAGGTGGCAAACATACGGCATACGTACGGCCCACCGGATGGTAAGCGGTTACCGTAGCCTATAGACGCGTGCAATACCATATATATCTATGCGAATTACCTACCCTGTAAAACGTATGAGGAATAGTTGGGTTGGCAGTATAAGGGTCAAAGTCCCCCCACTGCCAACAAGTTTCCTCGTGGAGCATTGGGAACCTTGCTCACCGTTAGTAACACAACACAGTTCAAAGTGGTATTATTTCACTTCGATTTTCTATAAGACGGAGGTACGTCCCCACTGGGGCAGCTCCAATTTGACTTTCAACGACATTAAACTGCACTATTCGTATCTTCACTGCCAAAAAAATTTAAGCTTCAAGATTTTTCGAATAAATTAATGGTAATGCGAAGTTGTAAGTAAATTAAGGCGACATGATATGACAGAATACCTTTAACGTTCGGCTAAACAATACGTTTTCGAGGATCCTATTATACAACTTAGTGCATAATATTATTTTCGCTCCAACACCTACTAATGAAAGATGTCTTAATGTTTTTATAATAGTTAGTGTAAAGAATGATGGATTAATATATTAAGATCTTTAAGATAGTACACGATTATCATTTAAAACTATTTTACACCAAACTCGAATTGCTTTAACAAAACGCTATCCTAATCCGAGTTAACGATGCGCGCCATAACAGATGGGTATCAACCACTAATTGAGTTCTTGTTCGAATTTCAAATAAGGTAGCGGAACGGCAACCTATTCCCGCAGCCGAGCAAATTATACGGCGAAAAAAAAAAACAAAGCTGATTTTATCGCGGAAATCCAATTTTCTCCCTTGCACGCCAAAGACGCTGGAAAAAAGCGCCAAGTCGAATGACTCCACCATTTGGAGCGTTACCCACCGTGTTTAAACCCCGAACACGAATAAGGAGGCGCCCGATTGGTTTAATTTGAATTTTCAACGGCTCGGGACTCGGAAACGACGCCCTGTCCTAATTAATTCTGAAGATTCACAGATACCACGCTAATTTAGTTAGCTTTTAACTTTACTTAAATAGTCAGTCGCCAGTTTGCGCCGCTATTTATCTTTTTGAAGCCCACCTACCAAGTAGTTTTTAAATTATTCAATAAAATTGGTAGATATTTTTTCCATTCGTTCGCTTTACAAGCCAATAAATTAGGCAATTAAGTATTAAAATATAGGAAAGGGGATTTGATCGTTTATTTTTATTCTGTGCTTGTTAATAAGATCGTTTTACAAATGAACGCAGTTGTTTGGCTGGTCGTGTGGGATTTGAAATTGTAAATGGAACGCGTTGATTGTGGGACACAGAGTACAAGTAAATGGAGTGCTCATTTTCGTTATCATATTTTCACACTCAACTTGTGTGGTTGGAAAGCCCGCAGCTGATAAGTAACATTAATTCATTATCAATGTCTGCTCAAAATTGAATAAATGTTAATGACAATGTGTAATCATCATAGTGTTAAGTTTTTACGCCTGGACTTTTAAACAAATTTTGATAAGATTTGGCAAGAAGATACATTGCATTCCAAGGATGGACATGGCTACCTTCGGTGTACATAATCAAACTGCATTATTCTCAAGAACTATTGTAAACTAAGAACAATACTGTAATCATTTTTTTTTTTAAACAGTGTCTATGTAGCCTCTTGCCGGTTTTTCTCAATAAGATTCATATTTTGGAACTAGATTTGACTTTTCAAAAGCAAAAGTTCTCCGCAAGGAAACGTTGTGTTGGTAGTGGGGACTATGACCCTTATACTGCCAACCCAACTATTCCTCTTTCGTTTTACAGGGTCGGCAACGCGCAAGTGATACCACTAATGTTACAAGCGTCTATAGGCTACGGTAACCGCTTACCATCAGGTGGGCCATAAGCTTGTTTGCCACCTTAGTGTAAAAAAAACATGCTTTAATGGTGTAATTGAAATAAAACATTTGCCTTTGATACTGTAGTAAAAAAAAAAGATAGTAGCTAAATAGTATTTTTGGATTGCGAGTGAAACCGAGCGCCAGCTAGTTTTCTATTTCTTATTGGCAATACTTGTAGCAATATAGGTATGTTATTGTTTCAGCAGAGCTCTCCCGAGCCGTTCGCTCTCTGTTCCCCCTCTACTATGTAATGGGGGACTCCCAATTAATTCCAAGGGTTAGGTACTTACTTCTTCTCTCGTTTGCCCGCTCCCGTGTCCCGGAAGCCTTTCGCGAACGGATTGTTGTCAATCTTCAATTGTGTTATCTGTGAAAAATAGTATTATTAGACATTCGTCCAATTTAAAATCAAGAACATATACTGAAAAACTATCAATCGACGATTATTGCTCAGGGTAATTTTATACCTACATTTAATATGAATGGACAGGGGTGGGTTTGTAAAAACACCAGCACGCCTGTATTCCCCGAAGGGTAAGGTAGAGGCGTAACCAAAGAAAAATCGCAAGCCACAAATCCAAACTCAGAATTTCATATAGCAATTACTGCTAAATTACCACTAAATGAACACTGCTCCCTGAAAATCGGAAATCTGGCGAAGAGCGCTCATGAACGCTAGGCTAGTGTGGAATCCTGTTAGGGTAACATCTTACCTAATTATGTTATACATTACATATAGCCGCTGTGGCTCTTTCTTGAAAAGGCCATTTCAGACATTGCCCTACATTGAGACACATATTTGATATTATTATATCTGGACTTTAAAAGAGACCATGATTCTGAGTTTATTCCGGTGTTTCTTCTCAGAGTTCGTCAGTTAGGAAATGCCGGTGCTATCTAACATTAAAAATTCAAAACATTAACTTGTAAAAATATTCTTTAAAAGATCTATTTAAAAAATATATATATATTTCATTTCATCACATATACGAGTATGTACAGACTACAGAGCACATCAAGCTACCCCAATCTGTCAAATTTCTTTGATTGATTTTTAACTTTTAATACAAAAAAATAAGGGTCATAAGGTCATAAGGTCAATTGGGAAAATTTGACAGTTTTGGATAGCTTGACCTGCTGGCGTCTGTGTATAACCTTTAAAAATGGTCATCTTACCTTCTCATTCTGGTAAGCGGTGACCGCGATGAACTCCGTCTCCTTGAAGACATAGGTCCTGAAGGTGGAGTACGGCAGCTTCAGGATGTCGTTGGCTCGCACCAGGTGGAACCTCGGCTGGTACTTGTGCATGGAGTTCAGGATCGTCTGTGTGACACACTTCAGACAGCTTAGGAAAGTGCTCGAAGGATAGACGCGTGGGCGTGGTTGGTAGTTGAGGGACAATTCTTTAAAGGAACAGGGTCACCGTCGAGAGTATAAAGAAAGCGAGATTATAGAGGCGTTGTCGTGGCTACTCCAATCTGTCAAATTTCTTTGATAGATTTTCAACTTTAACACAAAACAATAAGGTTAATTTTCAAATGGGAAAATTTTACAGTTTTGGATAGCTTGACCTGCCCCATCTGTACAGTCACTAGCATAAATATGTATACACTTACTAAAAGTCAAAAGCATTTCGCGAAATGACGATTGCAACTGAGATAAGAGTAATATAATTAGAGTATAGTTTTGAAAATATTCGTAGCAATAAGTATATGTACAATTTCAGTCAATACTTAAAGAGAAAATCTCTTTAGAATTTCGCTAAGTGTATACATATTGATGCTCGTGAGTACACACACACTATTGAGCTCGTTAGTATGTTTTAAAGTCCGATGTAATAGTAGGCGAGTCCTCTCTCTCTGTCTTGTCTACTCTCTCTCTGTCTTGTCTTCTCTCTCTTTTGAAATTAGTCATATCCACGTTCAGGATCATAAACGACTGGGTACGCAATTTGTTTATAGTATGTAAAGAAAATCCTCATGGATCGTCCGCCACCCGGGGAGGTGGCAGGGTATGTCAGACTCATACCGACTAAGAACCGCACTAGCCTTCACCTGCCCTATTGTCACGGCCATGGGATCCGCGAAATTCGCCACGACTATAAAAGGTATTTTGTCATACCTACTTAAACCTGTCAAGGAACATTTAGGCGCGGCGCACATTATCGGCATCGGCAAGAAAAGGGATCCTTCGGCATTCCTACATGCAAGCGCACACTGTCGGAAACTATGTCTTGGCATGCTGCAACGTTCATGTCTCAATATCGTATTTCTCTTCAAAACAGTCTCAGAGTTGTTACAAGCTAGTTGCCTGAGTTGTATTTAATATGGTGGATTGGGATCTATTGCTCATAGCAGCTCTTGCTGAAGAAGAAGAGAAGTCTAATCAATCACGAGAAGATTTTGCCCCGAGATGCTTTCCCCCGAGTGTTGCCTCGGCGACGGCGTACCGAAGGATCCCGAAGTATCCCGAAGCAGCCTCAAAGCTGCCGATGCAGTAGCCTCAAGCATACCGAAGCGGTATTTTTGTTATAACGATCATATATCATGAAAATTTCTACTTTATTGCCATGAAGTTAATGTATAATGCTTTTTATCACCTAAAATCCTCAGCCGTGCCGATGCCGATAGTGGACGCCGGGCCTTAGCGGATACAACAGAAAAATAATTGTGCCGACCCTCTGGAGGGTAATCGTTCTTTAATGAATTAAAACGGTTTGTTATAACTTTGTTTTGAATTGCAGTTTTTACGCTAAAATCATCAAGCATAATAGGTATATCCCTTCTACTATATCATTTGGTTGTTAGCATTCCAAGTATTCCACCTACATGCTTAACGCGCAATCTAAATGTAAAACATGACAGCTGATTATTTACCGCCATTCACTACACACACGTTAAGCATATAAACAAGTGAATTTTCTAACATTTTCCTATACGCAAGTGTTGTTGATTTACGATTGGTTTGTAAAAACAACCGATTGACGAGCGTTGTTAACCAACTCCAAAAAAATTTTAGGTTCTCAGTTTCACCTGTATGTATGTTTGTCCGCGATTATCTCTCATTTGGTTGAACCTATTTTGATGCGGTTTTCAGAAAAGTATTTGTTATATTCTGGAGAAGGTTTTGGTTTACAATAAATAAATACCCTGTCACATCATCCACGTGGATCCGTTATTAAGCGGTATATTTGTTCAACTCGACCGATTTTTGTTCAACGACTACATACTTTTTATCAAAGAAGTCAGTCAAAGTCACGGGCAGAAACTAGTTGCTAATAAATATTGTACTCATAAAGACCTTCTAACAACAGGAATCGATCTAACCTATTACAATAATAACCTGTCTTTAAAATTCTGCTGACGACCCACCAACCCTCGTGTTATTAAGGGTGATTATCGTCCGCACCTATGAATGATGCATGAACGCATTGCGATCTTTCGCCGCGATCGCTGTTAAGGGAAATCAGCCTTAAATTGCAACAATAATTGCATGATCGTAGTCAATTGTAGGAATTGACTGGCTTTTTGTAATAAAATTATTATGACTAGTTGTGTCTTGCGAAGTCCTTTATTAAGTGGGTAAGTTATTGGAGGAGTTTAAAAAATATATAATAGTCATTATTGGGTACGCGAATGCTACGCTAGAGGTCCTGGGTTCGATCCCCAGGTCGAGCAAAGTGTTATTGGGTTTTTCTATGAAATTCTCAGTAGCAGCTCGGAGTCTGGATTTGTGCCCGGTTAATGGCAATAGGCTCGCCCCCTATTACATGGGACCTAAACATACCGTCGAAATGTGGGTGTACATTAGTACATCTCTGCCTAACCGTTCGGGGAATACAGGCGTGATGGTATGTATGTAGTACCTACAGTCAACAAAACAGATTGGTATACAGGTAGCGAACGAAATCTGCATCTTTACACAGATTCTGATTTAAATAATTACCCGTCAAAGGGTTTGATGTGTAGCAGCTTACAATACTTACCTGAGTTTTTTTTACACATATTGCGTGATACATTATTACACAATCTTTAACGAAACACAGATGTTTAATTAGCTGTATACTTAACTCTTTTTCGACCGTACATAATAATATCTAACCAGCGTGGGACCACTAGTAGGTAGGTATATTATAATAAAACTATAAATACTTAACATACAATTTCATTCAACCAAACTTTTCAACTTTAGTTTTAACAGAATACTTTTACTGTGACATCGTGGATTCGTGACGGACGGACACGCCTCCGTTTAATATTAGAGACAGTTTCTCAAGCGCCGTGAACTCGGAGACATATGTTAACACATCGCCCCACCCGCGAATTAAGCGTTAAAATATTACTTGACAAGTTCATAGGGTTGGCAGGAAGTAATTTTTTGATGTCCTCATAATTATCAAAATTTTTGAGGCTTCTCCATGTGGTTCTCCATAGTTATGTTTCGGATAGATTTGTGGGTACTAACTCATACCCTAGCATCCTAAAACTAGTTGAGAAGGCTCCAAAGGGATGGAAAAACAACTTTATTTAGAAAACGATATTACGATACTATAATACGTTATGCGTTCATACTTCATTAGACTAGTAGTTACAAGCGCGACTGCTACAGTAGACGTCCTGGGTTAGATACCCAGGATAAGCAGTGTTATTTAGTTTTTCTATGAAATTCTCAGTAGTAGTTTGAAGTTTGGATTTGTGCCTGGTTCAATGACAATAGACTCGCCCTATACCTATTACATGAGACCTACATACCGACGAAATGTTGGTATACAGAGGCGAGCACATCAAGATACCACAATCTGTCAAATTTCTTTAATTGATTTTCAACTACTATAAGTTTTATATTCTATTGGGAAAATTTGACAGTTTTGGATAGCTTGACCTGCTGGCGTCTGTACATTAGTACCTACGTAACACCTCTGCCTGACCCTACGGAGAAAATCGTGATAGTATGTTAAGTTACCTACTAATCCTACTAATATTATAAATGTGAAAGTTTGTGAGGATGGATGGATGGATGTTTGATACTCATTCACGCTAAAACTACCGAACGGATTTTAATGAAACTTTACAGTATTATTATTTACACACCAGAATAACATATAGGCTATAATTTATAACGCGGTCAGAAGCTAGTGATAATATATTTTCAAGTTCATTTAAGTAAATCAATTTCTAGTGTTTTTTTTTAAGTACTACTACTAAGGTGGCAAATAAGCATACGGCCCACCTGATGGTAAGCGGTTACCGTAGCCTATAGACGCTTGTAATACCAGGGGTATCAATTGCGCGTTGCCGACCCTGTCAAACGAAAGAGGAATAGTTGGTTTGGCAGTATAAGGGTCAAAGTCCCCCCACTGCCAACACAACGTTTCCTCGTGGAGCACTGGCAACCTTGCTCACCGTAAACACAACACAGCTCAAAGCAGTGTTTCCTAATTCTGCCAGAAAAGAGAAGTAGGTATTGCAAAATTCTGAGACTCCCGATGATGGTAAGACACACAAAGGCCCTATGCCTTTGTGTGTCTTACCATCATCGGGAGCCTCAGAATTTTGCAATAGTCTAGATGGTAAAGTCGATAGGAGTCTCACTAATCTCATTCACATCCCTAGTCTGCATAAAGATAGGTACTCCTCAATACTATGCCATTAACCTTTTCACCGCCACGGACGTGTATAGACGTCAAATGAAATCTTCCTCACGACGCCAACGAGGGCATGGCTCGTCAAAAATACCACTTTTCTTTTAATTCAAAATAAATAACTATAAAAGAATTTGTTGTTTTTTTTTACCTATAGATACTAGAATTTGTCGCTTGGCGTAGAGAACACGGATTTTCGTTATTGACGTGGCGGTTAAAAAAAAGGTTCAGGTATTTTCGATTTATTTGAATTTATTCACGTCATTCGATCGCGTCATTGGTGACAGCCCTGTCATAATATAATGACAAGGTTCGCGACCCCAACACTAAATTACTACGTTGCAGTGTCTCCCCAACCGGCTGGTCACGTAACACTTATGATTTTTGTATGACTCTGGTTAATGTATGACATGATGTAATATCAGGGTTTGGAGGATCATTTATGGTAAGTATTTCTTTTTAAAAAGCAGTGATAGCCTAGTGGTATGACTATGTATGGTCTCGAGTTCGAACCTAAGGCACGCACCTCTGACTTTTCGAATTCATGTGCGTATTAATAAGTAATTATCACTCGCTTAAACGGTGAAGGAAAACATCGTGAGGAAACCTGCATACCTTAGAGATTTTTCTCGACGGTTTGTGAAGTCTGCCTACCCGCACTAGGCCAGCGTGGTGGACTAAAGCCTAATCCCTCTCAATTTGAGAAGAGACCCGTGCCCAGCAGTGGGACAGTATATGGGTTGATGATGATGATTTCTTTTTATTTATACTTACTTATAGTAAGCAGTGATAGCTCAGTGATGTGACCACTGGATTGCCAAGTCAAAGGTCTCCGAATCTAAGTCGACCACGTTTGACTTTTCGAATTCATTTGCGTATTAATAATTAATTATTTTAAAGTTATTTTAGCGAAGGAAAAATTCGACTGCGGGCAGGATTCCAAATGCCAAAAAATACAAAAAGATAGTGAATAGGTGGCATCGTTGACATCGAACTAACTGTAAAGTAAGTCATGTCCGTTGAGAACCAAAAACTCTCTTCAATAGGTGTCACTGACGTCACCATAAAGTCGTAAATTTAGAATGTGAAGGCAAATTTCGACCTGGCGGGTGGGACTCGCGGTGGCTTAGTGGTCATAGCGTCTGGTGTAGGTACCTAACCAGAAAACGCAGGAAACAAAACCAATTACCATTCGAACCTGATTCGAATTTTTCCTTCACTAAAATAACTTTAAAATAATTAATTATTAATACGCACATGAATTCGAAAAGTCAAACGTGCTCGACTTAGATTCGGAGACCTTTGACTTATACCTACTCCGTTTTAATTGTAAAATAATTAAAGTATAATTATTTTACAATTAAAACGGAGTAGGTATGAATCTTAACAACTGCACCGCATATACCTAAGCCATATTTTAACCAGCACATTTCACATTATGCGCGGATACCATCTAGATATGCGACCATTGTCCTAGGTTGTATTGTAAAAATATGTGTTTGTATGCAAAACCTCGCATTGGTATTCAATGCGGGCTATATACTGGCCAGTGCGTTGGATGTATCAATATTCATGGCAATGTATAGGTACCTACCGCTTTCGGTCAACTAGTTACTTGATTCCCATGATCTCAGATATGTGATTTATGTTTTCTTGAGTTTATTAAAAAGGTTTTATGTTTTTGCAATATTTGTTTTTAAAGTGTGTGGTCGTGTTTATATTCATTTTTTCTTTGCATTATTTTGAATTACCTATCTACCAACATGGCTGTGTTCCTCAAGGGTTAACTTTAAAGGAGTGTCTATGGAGTTTCTTGCCTGTTCTTCTCCATAATACCCACATTTTGGATCCGTACCTACTACGTATCTAGTTTTGACGTGTTTTGATGGTCCAATAGAAATTAATCATTTGACTTTTACTATAAAGCATAGGTACTAAATATAATACTAAAACGCACAGTTCGTGGGTCGCGCATCCAAACTGACGAGTTATTATTGCGAATTCCATAGAAATACCCAATCGCAAACGCTCGCCTTTAACAAACAAAAAAGCAGTATTAGCCTAATGGTATGACCATTGGACTGGCAAGTCAGGTCTCGAGATCAAATCCAAGGCACGCAGCTCTGACTTTTCCGGGCGTATAAAAATTAATTATCACTCGCAAAACTTCGTGAGGAAACCTGCATGCTTGAGAGATTATCTCGAAGGTTTGTAAGTTTGCCAACCTGCATTAGGCCAGCGTGGTGGACTATACTTAGCCCCCTTTCATACTGAGAGGAGACCCGTGCCCAGAAGTGCGACAATATATGGGTTGATGATAACCGCTCGACCTTAGAGTTGAAACCAGGATTTGAAGCGTAGCAGTCTCAACTTACTCAGAAAAAGCAGTTTTTATTGTCTAATCTGTATGTTCCCCTCAAGTTTACGCCGGGTCATTATGTTCAATTGCTCTCATTAAGCTTAACAAATTGATTACGACAACATCCGCTTAAAGCCAGATTTCTGTTTACTGTCCAATTGATTGAAGTAGGGAAGTACTTCAAGATTCATTAAGAGTAAAAAGATGAGTGACAATTAATAAATTAGCAGGCGCACCCTGAGGAAATATTTGGTCTTGCTGGATTCATCAATCTACCCATATACTGTCCCACTGCTGGGCACAGGTCTCCTCTCAGAATGAGAGGGATTAGGCTATAGTCATCGATTCTTGTTGTATTATGAAAATTTGTGTTTTAAGAATCAACGCGCACTTGAGATTATTGATTCCTAATAATTGCACACCTTGTTTATATTGGTCCATACACTAAGCCGTCTAAATCCCATACCCTAATGAATTATTCCATCAAAATTTACAACGGCATTAATATTTGTTCCAAAATATCTATTTTGACGCACTGATCATCTCATCAGCACTAAACGAGATCATAAAGACAATTATTTTTTTTTCTTCTTAAGCTAACGAACTCCGACTGCAGCCATCCCAAAAACGATAACATTAAAATAAAATTATAGTTGTTCCTTGCGTCGGCTTTAATTACCCGCCTCTTATTCGTTCTTCCAATTTCTTTATTTTACGGTTGGACAACAAATTTATATGTAAATCGATGGCGCGGTGGTCCGGCGCCGGTGATGCATCGAAATATATCGATTAAAAGTAATTGCCCCTCTCTATGAAGTGACGACATCTGGTTAAACGTTCGAATTTTGAAGTGTTTTTAAAAATTGATTCGATTTTTCTAGTTATTTGTTGTTATTTCGGTGTGATAAATTGATTTTAGTTTGGAAGGTGTTAAGTCTTCATATTTTTTTTTAATACGATGAAAGAAAATGCATATCTTACCTACCTATTTGTGTAGCATTGAGACCACATTATACCTTCAGAATATCGGAATAAAGCCTTGATTCAAGGCATGTCTCAATTATTTAATTAATTTAATAAAATCGATACCGGCATAAAAATAAAACCAGAATCCCTAACTAATAGTTCAAAGTAATAGCCGCAAGGTGGCGCCACTATTCCGAGCGTTACAATCGCTTCGCCACGCTCACAGATCATAAACAATAATTTTATTTTGTTGATCGTTCTTTGATGAACTGTCTATGCTATGACGCAACTATCCATAACGTAATTTTATTAAAAACCCAAAAACTTCAAACGGGTTTTACGACTTTTAGGGAACCATAAATTCGACGTCTTGTTATGAATCGGTATTTTTTTACATACTTTATGTTAAGTATTCAATTCAGATCACACTGATTAATTTAAGAATGAATATCATTCATTGGTGACATTCATTCATCATTCTTCGAGCCTTTTCTTAACCATATTGGGGTCTTAGGGTCAGCTTCCAGTCTAATCAGTATACGACTGAATATCAGTATTTTACACGAAGCGACTGCCATCAGACCTCCGCAACCCAATTTCTGGGTAATACCGATATCCTGAGGATAGACTGGTGTTCAGGTTTCGTGGGCTTCTGAAAACCACTAACAATAATTGTCATAGGTGTTCGTAATGACAACCGGGACCGACGGCTTATGTGGTCTTGCACGGAGGAGTCTCAATGTGTAAGAATGGTCACCCATCCACAGACTGACCGCGGCTAGCGCAGCTTAACCTTGCTGATCGATTGTTCAGCGTAGCTATAACTTATTATTATAATTATTAAAACAAATAATCAAAATATTCTTTGACGGTTGTTTACTGGAAAAAGCATAAACGGTGACTTGGGTAGGTAAGTAAAAAGGTAGTAGGTATTTCGATCGAGTGACGTAGGTATGTAGGTAATCAGTATCTATAGATCACCTTATTACGAATATTTGTAGAATACCGGTGTTAATGAAGCCGAGGTTAAATTTTATTTTCAAATTGTCGTCGTATTGTTACGCTATTCGCTACGAGATGGCGCTGCGTGCGTGGTCTCGAACCAGAACTTGTTCACATGATATCTGTATTTTTTTATTGACCTAGTAGATATTCACGGTTCAGTTTATTTGTTTATTTTAAATTATGTAATATCTAAATTTCGATGGCATTAAAAGAATAGGTACAAGAACTTTAGCAATACCTAAATTAATTCAATGTCAAAATATTTATAGTTTAAAATAAGAATTATATTTTAAAATAATAGGTAGCTATACCTACCTAGACACAGGTAATAAATTACAATAATGGAAAGGCGACCTACACCAACAAATAGATTTAAATATAGAACGCATATCACATTCTAGGCGACGCATTGCCGCCCGTCGCCCCACACATTCGCGCCAAATGGCTAATTCGCGCGGCAAGCATACGCGCCATAACTCATATCAACTAACCAATCGCCGAGGGAGCGTGCAAACATGCCACCGTCTCGTTCTAACCTACTAGAAACCCGAGCCTTGTGTTTTTCCTTTTACTTCCTTTGAAATCTTATTTTGAATTTTATTCCTGCAGGGGCGTGGATGCGACGATGCATTTACTCTCTCCCACGTACGGAACGCAACTGCCGTCTCCGTCTCGCTTTTTGTAATTTTAATTCGCAGAACGCTATCGAAACGTGATTCGAGTCTATAGAAACTTTTTTACAGCAAATGTTCGAAATTCGATGAGGCAAAGACAGGATTTTGGCAAAGCTTATGCAGTATCGATTGAATTCGAATGATGCATCTTCATGTTTAAGTTAAGAACGTGGTATCTCTACATCCACCATTTTCCAATGTATCCCAAACTTTATCTAATCAAGCTTTTCAAATTTGAATTTAACCAATTTATTTTACCGCTATTTTCAATCTCAAAAGACCAGGCACAAGAAATCTCAATGTAGTTTTTTTTAATGCCTTATTCTAGGTCTGAATTCTAGCCTATCTAAATAAAGAACTACCTATGTACCTACTTCTTATCAAATAAAAATATTTTTTCTTTAAACGGCACCCTTCCTAAAGGCATTAAGCTTATGGAACTACGTCACTAAAACGTGCTTGATGATATATTTAATTTATTTGGGTTCGTGGCGAAGTATTTTTGCTAATTAATAGCTCATAAGGTTTATAAAAAAATTAATGTAAAGGTCTCATAGCAATGGCGTTGTAGGTATAAAATACTGATATTCAGCCGCATCTGGTAAATTCATCTTAAAAAACATTGTCTGGCGAATACGGGAAGAAGCGAGCCAACCCTGACAAAAGTATTTATATTACTTAATAGGGCTGTCTCAATTTGGTGTAAAATGCAATGTAAGTAGGTACCTACAAGATTCAATAAAGAACTTTTTTTGTTTTTTTATTTTTTTTTATCTGGTTAAACTGGAAGGCAACCTCAACATAGTTGGGTAACAGGTTGGGATGATGATGAAATTCGAGAAAACAGTGCTTAAAATACATATCTTCTAAAAATGTTATAAACATATCAAATCCAAACAACTATTAACCTATCATGGATCAATTGGTAGAAACAATAGAAAAACCTTTGTTTCGATTCTAGATGGTCACGGTTTTATTAATCCATAAAGACAAAGTACCTAATAATAAATGTATTCTCAACACAATTAAAATGCATTTCTCACCTACCCAAAGTATCCACACATTCGCTCTTCAAGCTAAAGGTAAAACAAACGAAGGATTATTACAGACGAACCGCCACCAATATTTGAGGCCAACTGTTGACAAGCAAACCGTCTTAGCATTGAGTCAACAGAAGGGGTTCACTAATGCCCTTTTTACCACAAAAAGCATTGACAAATATTGGATCAAATGCGGCAGTCGCTTGCCGCGTTATTGTCTGTGATTTTAGAGAATTTATTAAAAAGAGGTTTATCAATTTTGAGGTTACTAGAGTGTGACGTTTAGTTTTTACTCTCGTTGATTCATTTTGGTAATGGTTTATTACATTTAAGAATACCCAGTTTGTCGGTAAATACGATGTTTAAAAAATTTCGCGATAATCGCAGTGTATTTATTTCATTAACATTCTTTCTACTTAATATACTATTTTTTTTAACGGTTTGGGAATGTCCTGTAATGTTAGTTGCATGTTTGTATGAAATTCCAATTCCAAAATTGCCAACACTTTACACTCATGACAATGATCAGTGGAAACCAGGGTTGTTAACTTAGTCAAATCGTTTTAGTATCTTAAAGACGCAGTTTCAAGACTATGGTTGAAACCGTCTATCCGAAAATACGTAAAATCATTGTGCTTTGTTTTATTTTTAAATGTTCAAGAAGCAAGGTTCCAATAAGTTACTATAATTAAGTCAAACTATGACATTACAAAACAAAAGCAGTGATACCCTAGTGGTATGACCATTGTCGAAGATCTTGAATTCAAATCCTTGGTACGCACTACTTTCCGAATTCATGTGCGTATTAATTATCACTCGCTTATACGGTGAAGGAAAAAATCTTGAGGAAACATCCATGCCTGACACATGTTCTCGACGGCGTGTGAAGTCTGCCAACCCGCACTAGGCCAGCGTGGTGGACTATAGCGTAATCCCTCTCATTCTGTGGAATTGTATATGGGTTGATGGTGATGGCATTACAAATAGTATAGTTTAAAAGAAACAACCAAAGCTATCATCATCAGATTTTTCGTGTGCGTTTTAATCGTCATCAACAAACATCCAACTGTGTCCCCTTCTATCAAATTTGTTGGTTCATTCATAGCTTTCTTTCTCTTCCGTCCATTCACCTTCATTTAAATCAAGTCATTAGGTGTCCTAGTTTTTCGGATATAAATTTGAATTCAGAATGATCCTCATAAATCAATAACACCAACGTACAAATCTAACCATACATTAGACAAAAGCAAAACTATATCTGTTAGTTCCTAAACCAATCAGCGATCGCCCGACAATAATCGATGCGCAATCGTAGATCCATTAGCAATATCTTATTGGGAGTCTGTCTCTATCTTCTTGAGACTACCTACTTTATCTATCAACAGTCTATAGTAGCAATCTTTCTACATGACAATTATCAACAATAAATATTTTTTAATGTGCGGGTGTATAGATCCTTCCTGTGGTTTAACAACGGTGAAATTGATTCTAAGCGATACTCTTAAGACCAACGATTACATTATAAATTGTACAGTGGTCGAAGCGGAACGCAAAACCTGATATTCTAGTGAATGGGTGACGATTGATTGGATTCAACTGGTATCTGGCAATCAAAATATAAAAACGACAGTTTATTTTAATGTTAGCCAGTACTTCTATCAAAATTAACACTTCTAGCAAAAATAACATAATCGTTTTTACAGCTTAACCAGTAAACTGAAAAAAATCCAATAAAAATCTTGATGCGAAAAAATCAATTCTCCCAAGTCTTGACCTCAATACATACGTAATCCCGCGAATATTTCGAGAAAAATAACCGTCGAATCCATCGCTGCTCAAGGTGGAACAATCGCACATGCGCGGGAGCATATCCATTAGCGATTAACGAGCGATCGGCGGGCGGCCACTAAATTAAAATAAATATTTGCCGGCTCGCCACAAAGCGTCGCCGCTTTCATCTCTACCGACACAGGTGCCGCCGGAGACGTACAGTCAACCACTTACTGGCAATGCTCATACTGGCTATTTAGTTCTTGATTCATTTGAGAGTTCAACTAAAGTATAGTTAACTAATGATTTTGAAGCAGTAATAGTTATGTCAGCAGTTAAGTTATATTATGGTGTAAATAGTAGTTAAATGCTTAGAGTAATTTACAGTAATGCCAGCAGGTCAAACTATATAAAACTGACAAATTTTCTCAACCTTACTATTTTGTATTAGGTATGAGAATCAATCAAAGAAATTTGACAGATTGTGGTAGCTTGATGTGCTGGCCTCTGTATTTACAGGGAATTTCTTATACATATATTATCAGGACTTTAGACATTGAGAAGATCAGTGGAATAATAGGTAGGCAACCTAAGACCGCATCTATCTCGAAGATGATCCTGAGGGGGATCTAAAAGCAGATGTACTTAGTGCATATAGGAAGGTTTCCGACACTAATGTCAAAGTGAAGAGTTAAATGGAGGAAGAAGATAAAGAAGACTGACCCTCGTGCTAGATTGACAGCCGGAAAGAGAGAGATTACTAAAGAGTGATTTAAAATTCATCTCTGATTTAATCCATTATTTTCGAGATAAAAATAAAATGTGTTCAAAGAAATTTACAAAAGAGTTGTCATTGAATTCAATAAAAACCATTTCTTTTGCTGTATCAGATGACAAATATAATTAAGTACTGTTTCGTAACTCAGTCCACCTACCTAGATGATAATTTATAAACATAATATAGTTATTAGGATCTAGATAGATTGAAAGACGAACTCAACATGTCTGGGATTACACTGTACAGATATGAAGCTGGTACAATCAGAATTGACATGCATGCCCTGATTCGTACGTATGCAAAGACCACTTATTCCACTTAAGTTGCAAACCGTACTTGCTCAATAAGTGTACGATGCATATCATTAAAGATATGCGCCCGCGCACGGCGTTACGACGTATCAAGCACTTACATATGTACTACGATAAATAAACGATTATGTATTGCAATTGTAAGGAATAAGATGGCTGACTGGCAATTATTATCAAATTATTAATGTGGAATTCGCAATTTAAATAGAGAATTTACGTGTTTTTTATAATTTTTTCTTTATTATTACTCATATTTAATTTCCCTTTCTGCATCTTTTGATAGGACTTTAAAACTTTATTTTATTCGGTTTAAGTTGCTGCGTATAACAATGTATGTTGGATTAGATGGTTTAGCTCTTAATAAACTGTCGCTAACTCATTAATTATCCCTTCTTTTTGGTCCTTCCCCCTATAGTCAATATATCAGATAATGTATTGGAATCAGTAGCCTACTGTTTGAACCTTCAGACTATTTTTTGACGAAGGATCATTTTACATATCCATTAGTTACTACTGAAAATGTGTTTGCATCTATAGAAGATTTACCGAATACTTACATAGAATTTTAGACATGACTATGACTTGCTTAATGGTGAAAACGACATTTAAAATAAGAAGCCGGAAGCCGCCAGTAGTCTAAGAACTTAAAACCTCTATACTCTACACAAACATTTGGCTATGGTCTTGTTGTTTTTTCAAAGACACCTGATAACCCAATACTCACATTTGGATTGATAGGAAGAAGTTTGGACAGGTGTCTAATGTCTATTGAATATTGACGACTGGGAGTTGTTTTAAAACTACTATTTTCAAATTTGGTCCTTCTATACGCGGGAGATTTGAGAACCAATCAAGAAGCCTTTGACTTGACAGATAAAACAAAATCCCTTATTATATAATTATTATTTAATAGTTTAAAGTGTTCGAAATACTGCTGTGACTGATACGCTAGAGGTCTTGGGTTCAATTTCTAGGTCTAAAAGTGTTTGAGTTTCTAAATTTGTCAGTACCTAGCAGCTCAGAGGTGTTGGGTTCAATTTCTAGATCAAGAAGATTTTGTAAAATTGTCAGTAGCAGTTCCGAGTTTGGATTTGTGTCTGGTTATTGGCAATGGACTCGTCGCCTTTTACATGAGATCTACTAAACATATCGGCTGTGATTGCCTTTCTGATTGGCTTATGTAGGTACCTACACCTCTACAATACAGGCTTGAAGGTACGTTATGTTTTTAGAGTAACGAATATACGAATCCGCGGCATTTCCAAAATTAAAACTATCATAGAAAGCAATATAAAGGCAGGTATGCACAGAAGTGTTAACGTTTGACGTGTCCCGGCCGCGCAAACATTCATGTGTGCACACCCTTTAACGTCGAATGTCATCTATATTTGTATGTATGTACAGTCGCGTACAAAATGGTGCTTTACAGTTTAAAAGGTAAGAGCGTAAAAATAATTGAAATTGTATTAATAGTTTAGTTAGTCCCCGCAAGCGTAGCAAGGCGTTAGGTCCTATCATCGATTCCCAATTTAGACATGTTAGGTTTTTCTTTAAGGAAATTCTCTATGGCAGTTTAGAGATTGTAGGTACGTATTTGTGCATGGTAAATGGTAATAGGCTATTAATACTTAAATCCTACAAAACGAAAAGTTTGGAAAATAGCAAAGAAAGTAGGTAGGTACTACTTATATCCAAAAATAAAACTAGAAAAGCAAAATCTTCTGACTATGTTTTATAGCAAAGTTTGACGGTTGCTCTATAGTACAATAGTACTTAATGCCTCAATGTAAAAGACATCGTTTGTACATTCATTAAACATAATCAACATACATTTTACACTAGATATTAAACTATAAAAGCCTGCATCCTCGAGTATAAAATCACTACAAACAACCATTTCAACAAGACCTCCCATTTAATAAACAGCATGATGGTAAAAGAGCTCTAGGTATTATAGTCATTTGATACATCCATTATGACAAGAGCTGTCATTCAAAACATGGAAGTTTAAATGAAGATTCAAGTTATGCTGGTGGCGGGATAGTTTGATGTGAGGAATAATTACAGGCGCCACGGTATGATCCACATTTTAATGAGGAACTGAAAAGGCGTTAATGGAACAGCTAAGGATAAGATGAGATGGTAAATATTATGGTTTTTATGATGCTTTTGTGAGATGAGCAGATTTTTTTAGTTAGTTAATTGACATACCATCTGTATACCCCGTTCGCCGGTACTTTTTCGAGCTTATTGTCATCCGGGCACAAATCCAAAATCCGAGCTCCTACTAAGAATTGCAAAGAAATCCTCAATAACACTTTGCTTGATGTGGAAACGAGAACCCAGGACCTATAGCGTATCAGTCGCACTTAGGACCACTAGACTATCGAGGCAGGTAGTAAGATAATTGAGTTGGTACCTAACCTAACCTAACAATTTCTTATTTGGATAGAGTTGATGCGCAACGTTTATCGTCATTATCAACCCATATACTGTCCCACTGCTGGGCACGGGTCTTTTCTAAAAATGAGATGGATTGGCAGAGCTCACACGCCGTAGAGAAAATCTCTTAGGCATGCAGGTTTCCTCAAAATATTTTCCTTCACCGTTTAAGCGAGTGATAATTAATCATAATCCTACTAATATGATAAATGTGAAAGTTTGTGAGGATGAATAGATGTTTGTTACTCTTTCACGCTAAAACTACTGAACGGATTTTGATGAAACTTTACAGTATTCATCATCATTGCGTATGGCAGTCGTCCTGCATGAATCAAATGTCTATATCTAAGGTTTTCAGCCAGGTTGCGGCGGCTGGTGTGAGTTTGTGGACTTCCGACATTTCACCGGGAAAACAACGAAGTGGGCATTCGTTTACCACATGCGACAGGGTCTGGTCAGTATTATTATTCATACATCAGAATAACATATAGACTATAATTTATAACGATTTTAAGTAAATTAGCTAAATTACAACGATAATTAAAAGTAACTTTTCCACGCGGACGAAGCCGCGGGCAGAAACTAGTCACTGATAAATACGCACAAGACTTCGAAAATTCAGAGGTACGTGCCCCAGATTCGAATTCGAGACCTTTGACTTGGTAGTCCAATGGTCATATCACTAGACAATCACTGCTATCAACAATTGTGACATCTAAGTATTGTCTTTTTGTATATTTTTGGCATTTTCCATGCTAAGATTTTTAAAGTTATTTAGAAAAGGAAAAATTCGACCGTGGGCAGGATTCGAACCTGCGTCTTCTGGTTAGGTACACCAGACTCTATGACCACTAAGCCACCGCGATACCTACCCGTCATGTCGAATTTTTCCTTCACATACTGAATTTACGTCTTTATGGTGACGTCAGTAACACCTATTGAAATGCAAGTTTTTGCTTTTCAACCGACACAACTTACTTTACAGTTAGTTCAATGTCGCACGATGCCACCTTACCTTCTAACTATCTTTGTACTGGTGTACCTAACCAGAAGACGCAGGTTCGAATCCTGCCCGCGGTTGAATTTTTCCTTTTCTAAATAAATCTAAGTATTGTTCAAGAACTGTTAAAACATGATTTTACCACTGGCAACAAAATATTTGAAAGAAGCTTTTGTTTTACCGATGAAATAAAGAAAGATTTATTTGTCAGAATATGGGTATACAAAGTTGTAAGGTGTTTTCATTTCGGGCACTAGCCATACTCTACTCTACCATCAGTCTTATCGTATAAGAAATCTTTTATGCTGTAATAACATATGTCTAGTAACAAATTTAATAAGTTTCGCTTAAAAACATTTACAGTGTTCATTTCCATCAACCTTTTCAGTAATTTATTATAAATACGTATCGCCATGCAGTATACATTCTGACTAAATACATTTGTGGTTAAAGACTGTGGAAAAATTACATATAAATTTCACTTAATGAGAAATATAAAATTCGGTAAACTAAAAAAACAGTGAGCAGAGCTAGAATAACATTTCTTCAACGTAAAAATTATCTACAGTAACACGAAACAACAACAGAACTATTTAAAGTAAGTAAGTAGTACGTTTAGCTGGTTAGTTCAACATCAACAGAACGTAATGTTATTAATTAATGAGAGATTGTAGGTAGTTGAAGTCAGCAGTAAAAGATTGCGAAACAGAAACCAATTGATGCGGGTAGGATATGAAATCGTAACCAGGGCCGGAATTAGATGTTATGAATTATATAAGATTTTAATTTAATTTTAAAGATTTGAAAACTTTTGGATTTTTTTATTTCTAGCGGTAAATTATTAAAAATCTGTGCTCCTTCGTATGTAATATTTTTTTTTTTTAGATTTATAGATATAGATTTCATTTAGACTTTGCTTAGGTATTAGTAGTTTATGAAATAATGAGAAAAAAGGTTTCAACCGAAAACGTGAAAACGTACTAAGCCCTTCCCTACGAATAAAACTTTTATAGATATTTTTAGGCTAATAAATGACCGTGACCTTTGACGTAGAAGTTTTCGGGTGCCGAGCAACTTCGTACCAATAAAGGAAAAAAAGGAAATATATTTTCTGTTTTACAAAGAAGTTCCAAAACAAATCAATAAACAGCAATTTAGAGAACAATGCCTAATTTTATTTTTCTTTACAAAACAAACGAACCATCTTTATTTATAACTATAATAAATGAGTACGGGGCTCGTAAAATTATATGATCAATGGCGAGGCGCCACCTGCCGTCGCCTGCGCGCAACTATGTCGAGCGATGCGTACACGCATGTATTTCGAAAACCCATCATTAAGACAAAATTTACTTTATTTTTATTGCTGTAAGATTGAAAACTGATTGTAAGAAATACCAGACATTTGTAACAAAATTAATAAATATGAAAATTCGAGTGTTTATCTCACTTCCCGATCTCTAAATTAATATCTTTTGTATTTAATCAATTAATTAGTAGTGTATAAATCAATTCAGACGTTATTTTTAGGTAATCGGCGACATTATCTATATTTTGTCGCTGTATAAATTACTGAAAAAGAAAAAGCCGGCCAAGTGCGAGTCGGACTCGCGCACGAAGGGTTCCGTACCAATATTTGGCAAAACATGCCGTTATTAATATCGAGCAAAAAACGGCAAAAATATCACGTTTGTTGTATGGGAGCCCCATTTAAATGTTTATTTTATTCTGTTTTTAGTATTTTTTGTTGTGAATTTCAACTGTCTAGCTATCACGGTTCATGAGATACAGCCTGGTGACAGACGGACAGCGGGGTCTCAGTAATACTTAGGGTCCAGTTTTGACCCTTTGGGTATGGAACCCTAAAAAACGAATAGTTTTGATGTATATCTGTAGACAATAAATGTGCAATTATAATTATTTAATCTGAAATGTAATCTTAGTCAAATAACACTTAAAATATAAGGTAGTAATAATAAAATAAACACGTGTAAAGCGGTTTTATACCAAGTTATAATATAATTATATAACATACCCTCACGCCTGTATTCCCCTGAGGGCTAGGCAGAGACATATGTACCTACATTGTATACCACAGTTTGTCGGTATGTTTAGGTCCCATGTATTAGGGCGAACCTATTGCTATTTGTACAATTCCATGCTCCGAACCGTACTTAACTAAGAAATTTATAGAAAAACCCAATAACAGTTTGCTTGACCTGGGAACTGTATCCAAGAACTAAAGCGTAGCAGTCGTGCTTCCAATTACTAGGTTAATGAAGCAGTTTATCGTTTTGAAACTTTATTTCATCATCAACCAATATAATATTCTACTGTTGGGCACGGGTCTCCTCCCAGAATGAAAGGGATTAGGCTATAGTCCACCTCACTGGTTTAATGAGGGTTGGTAGACTTAACACACCGTCGAAAAAATCTCTATGGCATGCAAGTTTCCTCACTAATATTCCAATTCAAATATCATTTATTGTAATTCCTTTTTAGGTTATATTATTCAAATATGTAGTATATACAACGTGTTACAAAACACCCCGTAAAAATATAATTAATTATCAAAGCCAAAAATTTTGTCAGCTGTCATGTCAGGGAACCAGATTAGCTATTTAACAGAAAGGCCTACGTACTTATTTTACCTAATAATTGTCTACTTTAATAGTTTTTTTATTTGTCATTTATAAATGTTGTTGTTTTCCTTTTTTTGGGTATGTTATACAGCGTTACTACGGTTCTTAAATATTGTGAATGGACTCGTTATAAGGTCCCATTTAACCTCGTTTCGGCTTTACGGGTAGTTTGGTAACACACTGAATCTAATATATAAAATTCTCGTGTCACAGTTTTCGTTGCCATACTCCTCCGAAACGGCTTGACCGATTTTGATGAAATTTTTGTGCTTATCGGGGAGGTCTGAGAATAGGCCAACATCTATTTTTCATACCCCTAAATTTTTTTTTATGGCAAAACTACGTTTGCGGGGTCAGCTAGTGATACATAAATTCTTATTTGCCATATTTATTTTTTGATCGACCGACACAGCGTAATTACCATTCGTACTGCTGTCGAAAATTTATTAACCGTCTAAATATGACTCCTTCTGGCCATAAATTACTATCTAAGAACGTAGATAACTTCTGTTCCGATACAAAAAACGCTATATTAATACGCACATGATTTCGAAAAGTAAGGTGCGTGCTTTGTATTCAAACTTCAAATGAGACCTTTGCCTAGCCTATCACTTCGCTTCTTTACCCTTTTAAAATGATTACTATAAATGAGGCTTTATATTGCCATATTTAAAAATAAATTTATAGGTAAGCCATATTTTTTAAAGACAGTTACGTTATGAGACTTGACACACTTGCTTTGATAGAATCCATTGCTAATCTCATGGGACTTGCGATGGATTCCGACCAGCTATCGATATGACAGCGGGCGTAGGGTTCACAACTTAAGGAAAAATATGAATACAAGAAAAACTTCACCCACCGTCGAGAAAAAATCTTTAAGGTATGCAGGTTTCCTCACGATATTTTCCTTCAACGATTAAGCGAGTGATAGATAACTAATTATTAATACGATACGCTTTGGATTCGAACTCTAGACCTTTGACTTAGCAGTTCAATGGTCATGTCACAAGACTATCACTTAATAATAAATATTTAAGGACATTTATACACAGCACCATCTAGTCCCAAACTAAGCAGAGCTATGGATAGTATGGGTACTAGACAATGGATATAATACTTATACACTATTTTGTTGGAAAATACATACTTATAATACATAAGAAACACCCAGACAAACACAAACACTTATAATCATCACCAATATTTATGTCGTGTGGGAATCGAACCCACGACCTCGTGATCAGCAATCCGACACTCGAACCACTAGACCACAAACGTGACTGCTATTAATTTCAGTTTTTTTTTATATCTCTAAATAATTACAGTTACATCTTAATAACTGATTCATGATACATAACTTGACAGCCCTACGCGAGGGGTAGTGAGTAGAACGTTCCCTAAATTGATTGGCTCTGTGATTGATCGTGGTCTTTAACCGATATAGGTAATAGTAAAAAAAAATCGATCGTTTTGGAATTGATGAGAAAATATAGGTCATGTAACACTAGCTACCACAATCCAATCATTTTTTTTATTCCACTCAGGCGGCTAACAAGCATACGGCCCACCTGATGGTAAGCGGTTACCGTAGCCTATAGACGTTTGCAACATCAAGGGTATACTTTGGCGATGCCAACCCTGTAAAACGAAAGAGAAATAGTTGTGTTGGCAGTGTATAAGGGTCAAAGTCCCCCCCATTGCCTACACAACGTAAGGACCACAACAGCTCAAAGCAGAGTTAAATCACTTCGATTTTCTGCAAGGCGTACTGCTCCATTCGGGCAGCTCCAATTTGAGTGTAAGCTCCACGAGGAAACGTTGTGTTGGCAGTGGGGGGACTTTGACCCTTATACTGCTAACCCAACTATTCCTCTTTCAATATAGGGTCGGCAACGCGCAAGTGATACTCCTGGTGTTGCAAGCGTCTATAGGTTACGGTAACCGCTTACCATCAGATGGGCCGTATGCTTGTTTGCCACCTTAGTAGAAAAAAAAAACCTGCCACTATGCCCTCTCTTAAAACATATTAGTATTATTACTAAACCACACTTCCCTAAACAGCAACATAAGCATTTCCATACAACAAACATAAAATTCCGTGTTTCGAATCGACGAGCTAATAGAAATAACATACGTAACTGGCGTCCATAAATGCCATTTCTATACTTAATTATGTTTTGATTCGAAAGATGGTATGCAACTTGTCTGCAGGCCAGTCTGACACATCGTTTGTTTAAACTCCTGATCACCAGTAACAAGGGCCATTCGATCACCATTATGCGCCCAATTATCAAGTTCACGAACACATGTCATTCACAAAAACAAACAACTAACGACAGTATAACTATTTATTACGTAATCTATAACAAACGCCTCTTAGTTTTGGGAACAAACCCCTAATCTTTTCATAATTAACTAAGTTTTTACGCCAATTTCGAAACCAACCTTTTTTTTTGCTTTATCTTTAACGAGGTTGATTTGAACATAGGAGAATGAGTTCTATTTCTATGTTGATTAGGTGTTATTTTCGTTAGTAGGTGTGGTTATAACAAATATTTGAGTTTGGTGAGGAGTACGCGTCCATATAATTAGGCTGCAGACACCTTGGTGTGATGATCGTTGGCGCCTGCGGGCCGTAGAGTGACCATATTGAATTATGACGTCGAGACATCACGGAAATGATTTATATTTGGAACATTTTTTTAAGTAGATAGATATGCTGCTAACTGATGAAAATCTCGACAAGAATTTTAATGACAAGATCGTACTCAATTCTTGATGTTCAAGGTAGTTCAAGAAGTATAGATGTAATACTTCTTGAACTACTAACCTTGAACATTGACATGAACGCTGCATTGCAATTGTGTTTATTAACCTGTCGAAAGAGACTGGATTCTGTAAAACAAAGTTTCCTAGTCCGGGATCTAGTGTCTGGATACTATATCAAAATGTAACTTTTTTATTATTTCTCTATAATGCTATAATAGGTGCTAGGCTTAACAGTAGTATTATTATGACCCCGAAATATCTCTTATACGCGACTCTCCAAAAAAGGAGTGCAATGTTTTCAGGGTTCATGTTTCTTTATTTCAGCATAACTTTAAATGCCTGCACAGTTCATAATTAACATAATTAATATAAATGTCTTATTTTTGTTTTTTTTTTAATTAAATATGGCGGCAGTATGGTTGCATTTATTACTTGATAAACATTTACTAAGTTACGTTAAGTATATTAAATTGACCAACAATATAATAGTACGGTATAATACAAATTCTTGCAAGAGATTTGACCGAATATATGTATATCGTCATCATCAACCCACATACTGTCCAACTGCTGGGCACGGGTCTCCTCTCAAAGAATGAGAGGGATTAGGATACAGTACACCACGCTGGTCTAGTGCGGGTTGGCAGACTTCACACATCGTCGAGAAAAATATCTAAGGCATGCATGTCTCCTCACGATGTTTTCCTTCACCGCAAAAATAAGTAGTAATTAATTACTGATTAATACGCACATAACTTCGAAAAGTCAGAGGTGCGTGCCTCGGATTCGAACTCAAGACCTTCGACTTGGCAGTCATATGACTAGGCACTATCTTATATATCACTAACTTATATATTTTGATTAACTAACCAATAATTTATTTGTAAATTATTGGCATAATTTAAATATAGAAGAATTGATTTTGATTCAATGGATTAAATTAATTTTATATTTTTTTAACTTTTTTTACTTAACCGTAAACAAATCTTCACTTATGTAGGTATGTCTTACCGCAGTTAGGTTAGTTATAAGACGGGTTTTTCCCAATTAAAATAAACTGAGCAGAGTCCATAACAGTTTTAAGTCAAGAGAGACAGAGTACTAACGCGTAGTAGTTTTACGCGGTAATGAGATAATTATTTAATTAATTACAGCAATGCTTGAGACAATTAGTGCAAATAAATGCGAAAAAGTGCAGAGTACCTAACGATACAATTAATATCAACAGAATGTTTATTTTTTAAAATGAAAATACAGCGATAGTACGTACGGTAATTCTAACGCGAATCTAAAATATTAAAAAATATTTGGGGGATTTTTAAACAGCACCATCTAGTCCCTAAACTAAGCAGTTTGTACTAAACAATGTATATAAATACTTATATACTTTTTTTTGTAAATACATAGGTACTTATAATATGAAACACCTAGACGAGCACAAACAATATATAATGTACAGTGGCCAGCACATCAAGCTACCCAAATCTGTCAAATTTCTTGGATAGATTTTCAAATTTAATTTAAAACAATAAGGTTAATTTCCAATTGGGAAAATTTGACAGTTTTGGATAGCTTGACCTGCTGGCGTCTGTACATCTCATGAATATTTATGAAGGAAGACGTCGTCGTTTTTTTTGGATCGTCATATAAAAAGGCACAGAAAATCGTAAAGTAGCTTAATTATTAACTATCTGATTATTTACATGGCTAACGACTGTTTTTAACAAATTAAGGTGAATTTTTACAAATTGGGAGGTGGTTTTATGAAGCACTTTGTCGTTTTAAACGTCATTTTCTACTAATGGCTTCGCTTCGGTCGTTGAACGTTAATTTTTTCCGGTACCTACCTACTTAATAAATACACCTAAGTCTAAATTAATTAATAAAAAGTAATGTGGCCTTGTGTAAGATTTACATCCTAAGTAAGTTATTATGCTTCTAGTTATTTTATTTTCTTTTTTTACTTTTGTTTTGCTTCAGCGCGTCGCTATTTCTACGTAGCTTAAACACTTGACAGGAATGAAAAGTGGTTATTTGTGCACTAAATTATAGTAGGTAATCTAAGTAGGTACTTTACAAAAAAATCATTTACTAATTATATATAAAATAATCTCTAATTCTGTCATTTTTGCAAATACACAAAAAATCTACTAATTAATTTTCGGAATAAGGTAGGAAGCTATTATTTGGCGTGCACAGCATAAAATATTTCAATATAAAAAAAATATTACTAATACGCTTATTAAAATTTAAATCTTAAATACTAGGTATTTGAAGCACACCCCTAACTCTCCATAGAAACTTTCAATACCGATGCCTACAACTACATACGCAAGACGACGTTTCTACACGCGCTTATGTGTGTGTAAACACCTAGGGTTGCCTTGCCTTTGTTTTCATACCTGTGCAGTTATTCAATGCTCGAAGATAGTCTTCAGTTGTTTTAAAAAAAGTTCTGAACAATTGCTGTCTACAATTAGGTCAAGACACGGTTTGTAAATGAAAGAGATAGCACGCGTATTCACTAGCCTCCGTATAAAGACTTCACCATATGAGACAAAAAATCCATAATTGATAGCATGTATGGTGTTCCTACAAACGCGGCCAAAGGTATGCGATCAGTAACATTAAAAACGATTTTTGTAGCGAAAATTACCCTTAAATGGTAATAGCCCAAGGTGTATGATGTGTGTGTGGAATGTATGAATCATGATTACGATAGTGTATGGTATTGTTTTAGATTTGGTGTAGCTAAGGGGTCAATGAGATTTTTTAATCATCGAAAGCAGATCCTTTGTTTCGACAAACAAAAATGTATTACCAATGGGAATTCTTTTTTAAAGCAATTTATAAAAACTGACTATTATTTGCCGCCTAAATGCATTTAGTTAGGACGTATGGTTTATAAAGAAACTAATTAAATTAAAATTGCAAAATGCATTTAGTAGGTAAGTAATTTTTAATTGTTTTTTTTTTAATAATTGAAACATTATGCCGTATTGCACACTATCAATTTAAGTTGCAAACAAATTATCGAACTATAGTAGATCATAGAAAAGAGGTGTAAAATTAACGAGGCTGGTACACAAACTGATTACTGTTCGAAAATTAAAAAAGTAACCGTCAAAATATATTACGTAGGAACGCCCAAAGCTATTTGAGTAACGGCTAACTATTTTGGAGGCAAAAAATTGATGATGCTCGTCATACCAGCAGATGTTAATGATTCTATTATTTATGAAGGGATATTTTGGACCCTTTTGGGCCTTTACACGGTTTCCGTAGATATTGTCTAGGGAAACATGTAGGTATACGTCATGCGCTTAGAATGGGCAGAGGATCATGTGCAAATTTTATGTAATACCTACTTATGGAGTTAGCTCGGCCTGTCATGGTCGTGGAGAATTTCACGGCGGCCATGACTATAAGGCAAGTGAAGGCAAGTGAAGGCAAGTGCGGTTTTTAGTCGGTACATGTCCGACATACCCCTGTAGGTTGTAAACGATCCATATCCATAAGGACTTACCGCATTTTAAAAAAGGGGTTAACTCGGCCCAGCACTGTTACATAAATGCATTATTTAATTAAGCTTTGTTAAATTTTCAGATAAGCATAGCAGATGTCAGCTTAATATTCCTGAAAAACCTTTATCAAGTCTTGCCAGTTAAATTAAACCTCAACTTTACCTTTTTTTTTATAGTACGGAAAATCCTCATGGATCCTCCGCCACCCGGGGACGTGGCAGGGTATACAGCAGCAAAAGGTCATTAGTCTCTTATCAATCTTGCCAAGTAGTTTGATCATAATTTCACTAGTAGGTACTGTTTATAAAAAGCAGATATCCCTGATTTTTTGCTTTTGGTAGGTACCAATCTACTTAAAAACAGTAGCATAGCGGATGAAGGAACTTAGGTAGAAGATATCATTGCTTTGCAGGAGTTATAAAATATAAATGGACGTCCCATGCACTAAGGGTACTCAGCCTTGTTATCAAATGATTAACTAGATAATCATTTTGGATTTAATAATCTGTTATTGTCTGGAAAGGTCACGCACTATGCAAAAGGCAAAGGCCCAATTGCAATTGACGGGAGGACCAATTTTAAAGTTGCCAAAAGGAACATCGATGCGCTACGAAGTGGATTGATACTGATAGATACAAGTCATATTAAAAAATGGTACTTATTTCATGTCTACATTAAAAGCGTAAAAAAATTACTTATATAAGTAACCTAATTACAGTCTATCAATGTCCAGGCATACAGCTTGTTATAAACTTAAAGATGGAGACAGGTGGTACTTATGTACTCAGTTTTTCCTATACTGCAAGAACAAAGAGATGCACCTTTTATTTTAATAAAATTTAAACAGAAAAGTATGAATACTTATATTAACTGCATTAAAAAAAAAATGTATTTGTTGGCGGTATTCGTATTAAACGTTAAAAAAAAAACGTTTCATAAAAAATAATACAAAATTCGAAATTTAAAAATTACGTATATTGGAAAGGAATTCAATCAAAAAAGGTCGTTTACCTACATGAAAAAAAATTAAGGACTTTAGTCTAATTGTTTTAAGCGAATACTCAACGAGTGACGATGTATATAAATGAAAATGCCAAAACTAACATTTTTAAACTTAGTTTGTCCAGCGAAACCCAACGTGCGTGTAAGAAATTGACCATTTATCTTAAATGTGATTGGACAATGACTTCATACGTCATCGCTTGTCAGCCATTTAAGAACAAACCCTTTTATGAACTTGTTATTAAATAAAACATTGAATAACCAAATTCAAATAGGTTGAATAAACTTGAATGATATACCTACTGAGCTATAAAAATTAACAGTACCTATACAGTTTGTTTATAAAAAAGTAGAAATATTTTCCAGGGGTTAGCAACTTTTCAGAAGTTTCTAAAATTAGAAGTAGCATTCGCATTGTAATTTTTTTACATATCTATTATTGTAGGTACGTATTTATGTCAGTAGGAATTTAATAATAACTTCCAAAAAGTTTATTTACAGCGTGTGTTTGTTGGCTTAAAAATTTACCTAATTTCTAAAATTAGAAGGTTTATATAACCTATTTGGTTGACTTATAACAGATTTTGTTGTAAACAGAAAGCAATGGATTTAAAAAAATATAATTTGGGTGTTATTTTTTTAAATAAAACAAAATGTCTACTAACCAAATGGTCTGAGTGGGGTTCTCTGGGCGCACTAGGGCCCGCGTTGGGCCACAGCAACTTTGACAACATCCGTTGACTTTGGCAATAGATGAGCTCCTACGAAGGAGAAAAAATGTACTTTAGTTTGTTTAGAATAAAGGCTCTTATCGCCTGACTGACATTTCACTTCGTTTCTAAGGGGGCAAAATTTCATAGGGTGGAAAAAATCACAATATTGGTTAGTCCTTCGCCTTCGCTAAAATAAAATCTAAAAGGGATAAAAAGATACAATTGTTGTTGATTTATATTAACATATTACGGAAAGTGTTGTTAATACTTACCACCTATCAAGCAGTAAAAAGAGTGTTTGCAATAATGTAAAGCCCACTATATTTTTATAGGTTTCATGGCGTGTTAACGCTCCGGAATGTGAATTGACTAGTAGGAGACAATACTGCCCAATAATTGCCCATGCATTCAGCTAGACTGGTAGCTACTACCAACATAGCAAGGTTAGGCGAAAATTATGCCGAAAAATACTAGGAATTTAAGATCTACGATGACACACCTTCGTCATCGTGGAGGGTCCTCTAGGTACGTTTCTTCGAAGCCCCTCATAGCTTAACAAGCACGCTCGAGTGTTCTCAATGAACGAGATTATTAATAATAACAACACGTTTTTACTGGTTGCGCCCGCGCCGCCGGCGATCAAACTTAATGTTGGCGGGCGTAGGTTACCAACTTGTGGTTGTTTTTGGAATTTAAGTAATTCCGATAAAAACTATAACGTAATTAAATAAAAATAATAATTTTAATGCTGTAATTAGTACCTTATTTAATATTTTTCAAGCTCATTTTAGTTGTTGATATTGATAGGTAGATCTACTTATTCATAATGTGGAGCGAGATATCAGAACATGGATTTCTATCCCTTTCTTTAGAGATCCAAAATCCAATTGTTAAATAAATTTTAGGAATTTGTGCTTTACCTAAAATGTTGCTGAAACTAGGAGGCTCCGAGACATATCAAATTATTAAGCCGTCACCGGAATTTCCGCTAATTAAAGCAAGTGGCGTGCACAAAATTACGACATATTTCAAAACGCTATACTGTTTTCTTAGTAACCCAAACGTTGAGTACCCCTGGACGTTAAAAAGTATAACGAGATGGTAATAATAGGCTGTGTTCAGTTCTCGCCTGCAAAACAAACATTGGACAGAGCAGGTTCGAGACAGAGAGTGCTAAATTACTTTAATTATGGTGGAAGAGACTTCGACGTCGTTTTCTGATTTACGTTCACAATTTTCGTGAACGTTTTTTGAATTTCGATCGGTTTCGCCGGATATGGTTGTCATTTTTTTGTTTTTATTTGACGTTAATGTCATTGTTTACCACGTCCAAAAATATTAGTTTAAAATTTGTTTCTTTTAATATTATAATGTAGTACTTAACTGTTTGTGAGTCATTCTCTTGTTATTTGAGTAAATATTTTATTATTATAATTGGACATTCAGAATTTTAAATGCATCTAATGAGTACCTATCTACTTAATTATTATAAAGAATCCTATGAATTAAAATTAAAATAAAACAATTAGGTACTTATTAAAAGCTTTTTGTTTCTTACCATTATTTAAAAGTTTCCTCAAAGTAATAGGTACATTTTATTAATCTACACTTACATAATATATTAGCAATAAAGATAAGATTAAACAACTTAAAACAACTATAAGCAACACGTTACACCATAGCCCCAGGTAATATCGATGGGATCTTACGCAGCTGATACTCAAAAACCCAGATTAACATGTAACCTATACCTACCCGAAAAGTATCAAAATTTCAACCGCTCACGGATTCGTGGTATGAATTAAATATAGCTTATGTTGCGTTGCATAAATTATAATATTTTACGCGGACGTAATTGCCCCTTGATAGGTGCATATTTGAAACCTTGGAATATTCATAGTGATTCGTTTTGTGGTTGACCTATTGCTGAGAGTCGTGTCGTGACACATTGTGGGATTAGGGAGATTAGCTGGTGTAGGTACTTAACTCTGTGGTATTCTCATACTATTTAATTTAATACCATCACCTGTATTTCCCAAAAAAAATTAGACAGGTGTAAGTACTAATAGGAATATAATAATTCTTTATAGGAACAAAAATCTGTTACTTACAATTAGAAAAGTTTCCTCTAACTGTGTTTCAGAAGCTAATGTAATATACAACCACACCCCCCCTTTTAACCGGTACGTTTAGGTACTAAACATGTAAAAGGGGGCGAGTCTATTGCCATTAATCAGGCACAAACTCTAAACTCAGACCTACAGAAAATTTCATAGAAAACCCAATAACCTCACTAATAAACGAACCTCCAGCCTCTACATCAAGACAGTTTTTGACAACGTGATTTCTGACAAAATATTTACACAGCCCTATATTTTTCATTACAACGCAGCAAGAATCATCAACGAAGGTTTCATAATCATTAATCGCATCTAACTACACGTCCATCTACTAGCAAATTATCAAAAACCACAGAACCGGTGTGGGCACGTAATTGTGAGTAAACAGTGTTTACAACTTAATACTACGACATCAGAATTTAATTTACTGTTAGCCGAGCTGTGTTTATGGGAAATTGCAGAGCTGAGATAAAACAGCAGCCTAGGCTAGACTTGGCGGATGGTCACTTGAGATTCTGAATGTATATTCAGAATTATTCCCGTTTTTTTTTTCAATTTTGTTTCTTAAATTGGCCAAAATAATAGCTTAGTTGGTATCAAGGGCTAAGGAGTACTTGCAGTTTTGACAAACTTCCAAATTCGCAGATCAATAAATATGGAAATACTTGACTGGAAAAACATTTTATGAAAACGAAGAACATTATGTCAAGAATTTATCAGTCAACGATCAGCACAAGGGCTCCGTAAGCTGTAATTAGCGGGCAGTTGTATCTACCAATATGAATGGAGGCTGCGTTGGCGCAACCCGCGCAACGAACGCCGCGGGCGCGACTACAACACCCATAACATTGAACATCAGGTCACAACAAAGTCAACTAAAGTACTCACATTATTCGCAAGTAATGATAGACCTTTTTTAAACCACTCACGAACCCAGCATGACATCTAGTTGAAGTATCTACGATCTCGTCCGAAGATATTGGCCAATAAAGGCGAACCGTAGACTTATAAGGCAGCCCTCCGCCGCGACGAGACGCCGACAGAGCGAAAGATCAACGCTAATTAAGCGCCATAAAACCGAATATCGTTCTCATACCATCGTTACCTTTCACCGGGGCCGACAACAAATTCTATTGAAAAAAATAAAAGAATTCCTTTTTTGACTTCACATACACGAGCGCACGATATGAGGTTCGTAATAGATTAATGATATAGGTTGCGAGGTCTGTATTTAAAGGTTGGTTTGCGGGGAGGGCGCGCACGCCGCCACCCGCACGGCGAGCGGGACAGCACACGGGGCATGCGCGAGCGGGACGGCAGCGCAGGCGCCGGTGGCGCGCCGCGGGGCGTGCTCGGCCCCACGCGTACACCTCTTATTGAGAAATTCCCGAGATGATGCATAATTCTCGTTTTGGTTTCCTCTCTGTAGTTATTTTACTCCTTGTTAACAATATTACCGATTCGGTGACCGACGCAGACGCATATTTTATCTGTTGGTTTAAAACTTTAACTGGACGTTTGATTTATGAGTTGAGTCTGGTTTGGTGAATGGCGATGGCCAAATTGGTGGTTATGGACATGTCATTATCTGCTTAGACAGTAAACATTAAGTACTTAGGATACCATAACATGGATAAGACAAATGGAGAGATAGGTATTTGTGACACGTTCCTTGTAAGATACTGTCAAACAAATTTCACTCCCAGTCTTATAAGAATCGAATACTAAAGTCCCTCTACACCCACTCATTCGCAAGCTGTTAAAACACCAATCTCTTATCAGACAGTTATGTTAATAAGACATGCTAATTTCCAAAACCAACAAACGGGGAGCAAAAAGGAGCAAAAAGAGGAGTTAAGGGCCTCAGGGTCGAAAAAGGAGCAAGACATCAGACGGCGCCAGGCGCAATTACGCGGCCACTGTAGCCCAAACCGAGGGTCGGAATGCGAACAGTATTCTACTAGCTAGAACTTTTTTCAGTCTAGATTGTTCTTCGAATACTTTGGCAGAGGTTCTGAGAATGACGTTGTAAAAAGATGACAATGTTATAGAGATAGTTCTTGGTTGTAAGATTGGGAAAGAATTTGGTTGTTGCTTTATGCTACTAAGCTATGACATTATTTTTGTTTGAAACCCGTCGTTTATCCATACTTATTGTGATATTAATTTATTAAGTAAGTATTTATGTTATGTTTTATATATACTTACTATTAATTTAAAACATAACATATCATCAACCTGTATTCCCAAAAGGGTCAGGCAGACTCTTTGCCGGTATATTTAGGTCCCTTAAAGGATGCCTATTGCAATTAACCGGACACAAATGTATCCAAACTCCTAGCTATTCAAGAATCGAATCCGGGACCAGCTTACTTAAAAGTTTAAGCGCTTACGCCCTACTAGGCTGAGGTAGAGTAAATACAGAATACATATCCTTCCTATCCGACTTCCTACTCATATTATAAATGTAAAAGTTTGTGAGGGTGGATGGATAGATGGAAGTGTGTTAACTCTTTCACGTTAAAACTACTGAATGGATTTTTATGAACCTTTATAGTATTATCTAATATATAAAATTCTCGTGTCACAGTTTTCGTTGCCATACTCCTCCGAAACGGCTTGACCGATTTTGATGAAATTTTTTGTGCTTATCGGGGAGGTCTGAGAATAGGCCAACATCTATTTTTCATACCCCCAAATTTTTTTTTATGGCAAAACAACGTTTGCGGGGTCAGCTAGTTATATATACATTAGAATAACATATTATAGGATATAATTTATAACGATTTTGAGTAAATTAGCCAAATAACAACGATAATTCAAAGTAACTTTTCCACGCGGACGAAGGCGTGGGAGGAAGCGAGTTTATTATAAAATACATATATAAATTTACTATAATTGCCACATTAACTATTACCAGACTGCCTCATTAGTCTAGTGGTCCTAGGCGCGACTGCTACGCTAGAGGTTCTGGGTTCGATCCCCAGGTCGAGCAAAGTGTTATTGGGTTTTTCTATGAAATTCTCAGTAGCATCTCGGAGTCTGGATTTGTGCCCGGTTTATGGCAATAGGCTCGCCCCTTATTACATGGGACCTAAACATACCGGCGAAATGTCGGTGTACATTAGTACACCTCTGCCTAACCCTTCGGGGAATACAGGCGTGATGGTATGATGGTATGTTAACTATTACCTTTTTACACCTAAAGCGCTGAATAGATTACATAAAATATGGCAAGGCTATAAGATTGCATCGTGAGGAAGAACATATAGGTAGATAGTTCCTACCTTATGTCTCAAAAATAGTACATACTTTTGGGATAAATAATTTTAAATAAGAAAAACTTAATTGTATGTTTATGATTATTATGACATTGAAAACATTTTTCTGTGAGACTTGTTCATATCCATGCATCGTTGATTCATTCGATTGCTTTTAAAATTGGTTTGCAAATCTCATTCAATCATCAAAATCCGTTTATCTTTTTCATCTTGCTATTTAGTAAATAATTATGACGTGGTCTCATGAGTAGGATTCCCACGTTTTTTTTATTAAAGCCAAGTTTTTTTTTTATTAAAATTTCTATTAGCAACTAGATATTTGGAATTGTCATCGGTTCAATGCAATACCTAAGTATCTAAGCCTCGTCTCATGTAACACTTTAAAAATATGCTAGCGAACTGTGGATAAGAAGCCTAACCGTTTAGGGATACAGACAAATCGATTTTTTTTTTCAGAATTTTTGTAAATTATAAATTGGTACTTATTAATATATTGATTTCTGACATTTACGCGAATATTATGCATTGAAATAAAACTACTTTTTTGTTATTTATATTTCTAGTACTCACTTATTCAAGGGGTCACGTGAATAAATACTACAGAGGCTCCATAGGGTATCGATGTGTTAAGAATGGTCACCCATCCACAGACTGACCGCGTCTAGCGCAGCTTAACCTTGCAGATCGGTTGATCAGCTTAGTTATTAGTTAGTTACGAGCCCCTCTAAGGGTAAGCGAGATTCACTCTAAGGGTAGTAAAGCAATTTTATGGCGGAGTATTCCCATACGTCAAACGCATGAACGACGGCAACGGCGACCCGACGGCAGTGTTCTCAAATCCTGACGCTCAAAATTTTACTGTTACGCAATTATTTAGCAGAAATTTCACAGTCTATTGTTCTCATAATTACATAGTTTAGACCAATAATTAAATTTTAATTATGCAATAAAAGTGATTACTATGAATGGATCATGTTGGTAGCGCGTTGCGACAAGATAAAATCTTTTAATAGCAGAAAATGTTAAAATTATTTAAATTTATTAAGTACTCTATACTGTGTGGATGTTTACGGAAATAAAATTATATAAAAAAAAAATCAAAAGTAACTTATTTACAGGCTAAGTAGCGGTCAAACGGGGACCCATAGAGAATAAAAAAAAATTAGATCATCATTTGAGAACAGCTGAATGAATTTGGCTGATGTTTGTTGTTGTATTCCTCAGTTGTTAAGTCTCATAGGCCCAGTTATTTCAGTGGCTACATTGCTGTTGAAATCAGAACACAATATTAGTTCATTATTGCTTTTCGAAATCATGTGCGTATTAGTAATTATTAGGTATCACTCGTTTAACTGGTGAAGGAAAACATCGTGAACCTGCATGTCTTAGAGATTTTCTCGACGGCGGCGTGTGTAGTCTGCCAACCCGCTCTAGGCCAGCGTCGTGGACTAAAGCTTAATCCCTCCCATACTGTGAGGAGACCCGTGCCCAGCAGTGGGATTGTATATGGGTTGATGACGATATAAATCTTAATTAATTATATTTTTCACTAAGCCTTTTAATTTTAATAAATTCAATACCAGTCAACTATTCATCTCATTTCCCTATTTCATCTCAATCGGAAACCAGCAAGTAGTTGATAAAAAAATGGCTTGCTTGCAAGTTATATAAACGCTTGTAAAAAGGTAAGTTTTTACTACAATTTCCTCAATAAAATAGTACCTAAGTACCTAGCTCTGAGTTTAGATTTGCTGTGGTTAATGTTAACAGGCTTGTTTCCTGTTAAATGTACTGTGCCTAAAAATATACTGGCAAATTCTGGGTGTACAGTTCACCCTTGCCTAACCCTAAGCGTGAGGGTACCTATTTAAGGTTGATCTTTTGACCGATTATGAATTACGATAATCGAGTATGCAAATAGTTCTTAGAATCGATTGTTCGTACCGAGTCGACCAATCAGCAACTTCCCAACAACAACGGAACATCGGACAGTACCGGACATTCTAATCCGGTAATTCGAGCGTGGGTAGGCGTGACCGGACGGCCCGTGACGTCATACACGTCGACCAATCAGGACGCAGCGTTAATCTGATTGTCACCCTTGTGTCAATAGACTAATAGATGTAGAGACTGCCTCTTAGAGCCGTCACGTTTACTCTTGAGCTCGTTATAGTCTTAGGTTAAAGATTACAGAGTTTTCTTTTATAAGAGGTAGTTTTAGTTTGACGATAATCTCACCTGATGTTAAGTGACGATAATGTGGTCGAAGATGTAGCAAAGGATGTCACCGAAATCTGCCCAAATGATGTACCGAGAGTACACTTATTGGAAAAAATACCCTGTATTACGCTGGTTAAAACTCTATTCATACTTTTTTTATGTTCACTAGGGGATGAGAAAAAATATTTAAATTTGAAAAAACGCACGCCATTTTAACACAATAGTATCAGTTTCATAGTCTTTTTATAGTAAAAACTGTCAAACGCACGCAACTTTGGCACATTTCATCAATTTCATAGTGATTTCATAGTAAAAACTGTCAACTTGACAGCTGTCATGTACCTCAGGTACAAATTTGGGCTGAGTTGTATGGACTTTTGATGACCTCCTTTAGGTACCTTTTTTATAGTAAGTACGAAATATTCTCATGGATCCTCCGCCACCCGGGGAGGTGGCAGGGTATACCGGACTCGTACCGACTAAAAACCGCACTTTCCTTAACTTGCCTTATAGCCATGGGGTCCGTAAAATTCACCACGACCATGACAGGCTGTGGCTAGAGGATACCTATTCACTCGTGACTTGAACACCCCAAATTGTACAAACGTCAGCAGGTCAAGCTATCCAAAAATGTCAAATTAGCCCAATTGAACATGAACCTTAATGTTTTGTATTAAAGTTGAAAATCTATGAAAGAAATTTGACAGATTGGAGTAGCTTGATGTGCTGGCCTCTATTCACATTAGGAAATACACTCAGGCAGCTAATTCAGTACACCTGATATTTATTACACCTAGAAATTTTAAGTGGCTAGAAGTAGGTATCGATAAGATATAAGTATTTTATTGAACCTTAAAATGAAACCTAAAATTTGTTTTAAGTGTATCATTAGTGTAGTGGTCGTAAACGTGACTGCTATGCTAGAGGTCCTGAGTTCGATTCTCAGGTCGAGAAGTGGTGAGTGTCTATTGATTTTTTTATATGAAATTCTCAGTGGCAGCTTGGTGTTGCATTTATGCCCAGTTAATGACAATAGGCTCGCCCTCAATTACATGGGGCCTAAACAGACCTACCGGCGAACTATTGGGGTAGGTACCTACAGTTGGTACACCTCTGCCTGACCCTTTGGGGAATACAAAGTTTATATTTCCAAAAAAAAGTATATAAGTATTATATCCATTGTCTAGTACCCACAGTACAAGCTCTGCTTAGTTTGGGACTAGATAGTCCTGTGTATAAATGTCCTAAATATTTATTATACTGAATAATTACAGTAGTGTTTAATGTTAGTATTTCTCTGATATTGGGTTGCAGAATCTGATAGAAGTGGCGTCGTATAAAATACTGATATTCAGCCGGATTTGGTTAGACTGGGAGCCGACCCCAACATAGTGTAAGGCAAGAATGATGATGATAATTACGTGTAAGAATTCGACCAATGGCAATATCCCCTATTATATAGGACCTAAACATACCGGCGAACTGAGGGTGTTAATGGTACAGCTCTGCCTACCTCTTCCGAGAATACAGGCGTACCTAATCATGTGATGATGATGATGATGATGAGGATTTGGGCCTATTATACCACTAGTAGGTACTGATCTACTCATTAAGTAATATAATTATGCCCTTTTAAAGTCTTAAAATATCCATTTAGTTTCATATGTAGGTAGGTATGTTAAAACTGAATAAAAAATAATTCTTTGTTTTTTATCTATAGTTTAAAACTTGTCTGAATATTTTTTCCATACACATCTGAAATTGCATTTAAAAAATAAGCTTCAAAACACGATTCGTCTATGACCCCAACATATTCTCTACAATTCAATTTACCGTTAAGTATTAAAACTACATTTGAATCTCAACCGTAATCCCTTATAATAAGTGTCTTACAAGTATTTTACAGCTGCATATTATGTGGTTTAAAAACTAGGGTGACGAACTAGGGTGGTGACACAATGGATGCAACGGATTAGTCAAAACAGGCTTACGCTATTACGTCACAGTAATGGCCGCCACATTATTAATAATAATATAATATTCGTGTCAGTATTATTATTAGTTTAGATTAAGTTCTTTAATAGTATGAGGACGAGTGAATGGTCGACTGTCCTGGGATTTTAGGGTTGAATGAATGATCGACAAATTGAGTGATTAAGTGGATTTTCTTGAATAATATTTGCAATGAAAATAAAATATCGTATCATAAAAGATTATATGATGTGTATCGATTCTCCGAGATATCCATTGCCACAACACATGCAGATAATGGAAATGTATGTACAAGCGCAAAAATATTAAAAAAAAGTTGTAATTATACAATTATTTCTCTATAAAGATTATGCACCAAAAAATCACATAAATAAGTGTAAGTACATCGACAAAGCATGATATTTTTGACAAAATTTATTACTAGGAACACATACGATCATAAAGGCCTACACACATAAATCAAAGACTAAAGAATAAAAAAAAAGACACGCCACTCTAATCAACTTTCTCATGAGTCAAACCCAACAAATTTATCAGTCGGCCTCGGTAACCCGTCGCTCGGCCTAATCTCGTAAAACCCGACTCGGAAGCGCCTCAATTAACTCTAAAACGTGTTCAAAGTCTGGCAATTAAATAGATAAAGGTTCGATTCTGGTGGTCCGTGTCGCATGCCCGTAAAATTCTTAAAGTCACTTGGGTGGGGGAACGCAAATTAATTTGTGATGATGTCACTTAAGGAGCAAGGTATGGTTAAAGAACTATTTGTAGACAAAAAGGAGGAAGCTAACAATTGTTTATTGAATTATCAGAATTTAATTGTAAGAGGTGCCTAGGTCTTCAGAGCGTTGGGAATGTAGGTAATATATCTCATGAGTTTACGAATAAGCTAATGAGATACGATTAAGTCTAAAGAGAGATGGGAAAGGCTGAAATGTGAAATTAAACTTTATGTAAGTAATTATGATTGTTTATAATATAAACTTTTTTTCAAGAATCAAGTCTTTAGATTCTGGAGATATACCACAAATTGCTTACAATGTCAAATAAGCTAAGGAAAAATAATTGGCAATTGTAGATATCCATTTTTTATAAAGTTACGCTCGATCAGGCAAAATGACTTTAAGGATAAAGAAGACATGCAAACGTGAGGTCAACGTAAGGAAAATAGTGACAACACAATTATGCAAAACCTTTTTGCACAAAATGTTTGTAAAATTGTAGGGAGCTATTAAGCACATGCAAAGAAGCATCACAGAATAACTAAAGTATTAAGACCATTAGAACACAGGTTCTCAAACTTATTATGCCCAAATTGATGTTTTTTTCTAGGGCCCTCCAAAATTGTTGAAGTAACCATCAGTTGCTCATCAAGGTTCTCATTTCGACAGTATTTTATTGTGTAGACATATTATGCGTTCGATTTTTCGTCCATACGACAGAAAATACGTCTCGAGATTATCTATATACCTATGTATAATAAAACGATTGCTGTTCGTTAGTCTCGCTAAAACTCGAAAACGGCTCGACTGATTTTGATGAATTTTCGGGTCCCTTGATAGTTTAGATTCACAATTGGACCCAGTAGATTGCAATCAGCTTGCGGGACGACATCTGCCGGGCAATCTAGTCTCATATAAATTTGGTTATTGACCATCGGTTCTGAAGATACCACAAAATTATTGAAGTCGGTTTTCCTAACAAGTTCATTAACAAGCATTAATTACTTTTCTTTCTACTGCCTTCTTGAATGCCTTTAATGCCTACAAGGAGGAGATATCGCCGGTAACTTTGAGAACGACTGTATTACGAGGTAAAAAAATACTATTAAGGTCTATATCGAGTCTAATGACAACTTAAATACCTATTTTAATTGATCAAGTGTCCATGTTCACTCTACCATTTAATTTCTATGACCTTTTTGTAATGTGAACTTTTTGCATGGAGAATAGGTACGATACCTATTGAAAATTATGCGGGCCTTGAGATTCTGCGCCAAACGAACACGTATGCGGGCGATTTCATTAGGTACTGTCAAAGAATAAAAAAAAAAGATGTGTAATTATACACTAACTTGTGTATTTTTTTTCTTAAATGTTTAGTAGATAGTACTTAGTAAGTATGGTTTTTGAAAATAAGGTCCTGTTTTCAATTTCCAACATGTAATTAGGAATTTCTGTTGGGTAATTTTGTCCCAGTCGAGTAATTAGCTCGTCCCTTTTGTTAAATTTTCAACTTTAACAGAAAGAAATAAGATTCATAATCAATTGGGAAAAATCTGCATAGCTAGCATAGTTTTTGATAGCTTGACCTGGTGGCGTCTGTACATTGATACACCAATTCTGTTGACCCTTAGAAATATACAGGCAGGCGAAATAGTAAAAATTCTTGTCACTCCAACTGTTGCCTAAGTGACAGGTAGTCGAGTAAATTTTTTTGTATGAAATTCCTGTCGGTACAGCACCTCTTGCGGTCACTTTAAGAACTAGGTTTTCCATATATAAAATAACTAACTATTGCTCGCGATTTCACCTACATCCCATAGGGCTTTTTCAGATAAAACGCCTATGTCATAGCCTATGTCATTCTCCAAGGTCTCATCTATCTCTGTAACAAATTTCATCAAAATCGGTTCAGCGGTTAAGGCGTGAAAGCGTAACAGACAGCTACTAGAGACATATAAGTACTACCGTTTATTTATCACTTAACTCCTGGTTAGGTTGCTGTTAACTTATTTCAACTACCGTATTACGTACATAGCAATTTCTTTAACTGTATCGTATTGAAATGCTGACAAAGAGCGTCGAAATAAAAGCCGCAAGCGCACCGCTAAATGACGACCACATTTCATTGATTTTATTATACTAAATATTAATTTCAAAGATTAAGTGAGATTAATGTCGGAGAGGCGACAATGCTCTGGTGTGATTAATATTGATCGAATGGTAGATTATAGGTAGGTATTCTGATGATATAATGAGGGCTTATAATAATTTAATTATTAAGATAATGTCTATAACTGGTACTCGCAGCTTTGTAAGTTAATAATATGTAACCTAATATGTTCATGTGAAATAATTTACCTTTCAAATGGTGAAATACTTTTTACAATAAGTGTAAGTAGTGATAAGGATAAGGTACCCTCCACATACATACTAAATTAACAGTAGCTCTTTATAATATTAAATACAATTTACTTCAGCTATTTCATAATGAAACAAATGCTTGGGACAAATAAAAACTTTTCTCCATCTTTTTCTTATTCCTAGCCGTGCACCCATGGTCAAAATATATCATATGTCATTTATATAAATAAATTGCTGTTCGCGTATGTCTTTCTGTTTTCTCGATTACTCTAAACTACGCAACAGATTTTGATATGGTTATCACTATCATTTAGAGAATTTCTTACGAAAGATTTATCTGTAATACGTATGCATATTATCAGTGCATTGCACTTGTGTGAATTCGGGGCTGGTCGCTAGTACGTTTATAAATGACAATAAAAGATTATATGTTTAAAAAAAAAAAGACTTAGTACCACAATCACACGAATAACCCATTTTAACTTGAAAAGAATAGTCATTACATCCATAAAGACCAACATTTTATAAAACCCAAGAAATCGCAATCAAATCTTACACGACCTGTTACACCTTTCTGAAACCAGACTAATTACGCATCTGCGTCCAACTCATTGGCGATAACTGAATAACGACGAATAAAATCGCTCGTTCACTCGTTCGTTCATTCGGCCGTTCGTTCGGCGCGTTTGTTGAGCTCAAAGGAGGCCGATTTGTTTAGTATAAAGACTCCTTTATGGCCTGTATCGGCCTCATGCGAATTTATTCTCTCAGTTATTATTGCGATTCAATTAATGCACAATGTTCCGATCAGGTTTCGGTCTCTTTATTAAAGCCGCGGGTTCACGTTTTGTCAGTTGGTAGGTAGTTCTGTCTAGTCTAATAACATTGTGAAAGAGCTAATAATGTGATCGTGTGTTGAGGTGTAGAGCACATTTCATAATAGATTTTGGGATAACAGTTGACGGATAACCTTTCTGGGTTATTGATATTTGATTTTAGTGGACTGTAAGGCGTTAAAATGTTTATGTTTACAAAAGTGCCTACTTAGTGCTACAAAGACAGCTATTAATTAGTCATATAGGTACTTAAAATGAATCACAAAAAAAAAGCATTGAAAATCTAATGAGGTGCATACATGAAACATGGGATTTGCTAAATATGGCCTAACCTCCACATAGGTATATACATTTGAATACAAGTACCTAATAGTGAGTTGAGTGCAATTTTAATATCATAATAGGTACCAACCAGTCTACTAAACAGTGCCTAATTCTAGAATACATAATTATTTACGATATTCGTTTTTAGTGTACTTAATAAATAGCTGCTTCAAGGAAATGGGAAGTCTTAGGGAATGGAGATGAGAACATTAAATAAACCTACCTATTTTATATCAACTATTATTTTTCCCGCCATTGTATAATTGTGAAACAAGGTTTACTTATGATATTATAAAAAAATAAGGCACCAAAAAGATGAAATAAAAAAGAAGTGGCTACAAATTACAATTCATGAGACGTTTAACCTTTTTTAATGTAGAAAAAAGTATTTTTGAAACGAATATGGATGCCGTCAAATGGCTACCGAATTTCGCGCTTCGATGACCGAAACCGTTATAATCGGTGCCTTTAAAAAAAAAAGAGAACATGCACTTGGTGATTATCGCTTCATCCTTGGCATTTGAGTTGCTATTTTTGAAATTGGAATATTTTTATTCTAAAATAAAAAAAAAAACTTGTCACAATACAGAGTTACTAAACGTTTCTTTTTTAATCGATTCAGGACTATTTTTTTTTTTTGCAACCTGCTGTAACTATAAAATGATACGAACTTGGACTTAATTACATTACATTACAGGTATATAATTTTATAGATAGGTACAACAATTGTGGGCATCAAACCATTTTCAGTTAGGAAAATATCATTAACAGCAATACTGTGTTAGAGACTTAATACTTGACTCTAGACTTAATAACTGAGATCTCAAGATGACATCGTGCGAGTGATACTACTGGTGTTGCTGACGGTAGGCTTACCATCAGGTACTTTTTTAATATATATGCGCATAAGGGCCTATGCTTGTTTATGATAATCAACACAATAAAAAAGTGGAACACAGAGGCATTGGGAGTTCCTGTTTAGGTTAATGGCAATAGGCTCGCATCCTATTAAGTAGAACTTAAAAATATACACACAAGTCTACCCGTGACCATGGACGCTGTAAAGGGTCCGAAACGTCGGGATTAATAATATCAATATACGCGATAAAATCCGTAAAAAGTAGTTTTATTTCAATATACACACAACTGTTGGTGTAAATGTAAGATTGTAGGTAAGTATATTTTTTCTTGTTTTTTCTTTTTTAAAGAAAACATTGCCTCATACCTAAGTACTGGGATTTTCTCCTGTATCGTGGGTGCGTTTACAAACACTATTAAAACTATTCCTGAAAGGAATTGCGTGAAGCTCTGTTATAAATTCTATATTTTTGCCTACTTTTTCAGGTTTTTTTCCGGCTATTGTAAGGTATTGTTGTGACAGCTTTACTTAAGGCGCGCTCATTAGGAGGCGCAATTAGTGTTATGACCAGGACCTCTTAAAGTCCAGGGGAGGTGTAAGTACCTGCGAGGCTGTGCACAGAGCTGTTAAGTAGGTACTATGTTTTGTACGTACGTATTGGATTACCAAGTCTAAGGTCTCGACTTCGAATCCAAGGCACGCACCTCTGATTTTCGAAATCATGTGCGTATTAATAATTAATTATCACTCGCTTAAATTGTGAAGGAAAACATCGTGAGGAAACCTGCATGCTTGAGATTTTCTCGATGGCGTGTGAAGTCTGCCAACCCGCACTAGGCCAGCGTAGTGGACTATAGCCTAATCCCTCTCATTCTGTGAGGTGAGACCCGTGCCCAGCAGTGGGACAGTATATGGGTTGATTTGGATGTGGATATGAATGGTGAAGACACCAGTAGGTCAAGCTATTCAAAATTGTCAAATTTTCCCAATTGAACATGACCCTTAACACTTTGTATTAAAGTTGAAAATTGTATATCAAAGAAATTTGACAGATTGCGGAAGGTTGATGTGCTGGCCTTTGCACATAGGTACCTTTCCAATTTGAGTGGTTTCGAATTTCTAATAATGTTTTCTTTGTAGATGTTGCAAACCAACACCAGTGGTAGGTATCACTCGTGCGTTGTCTTAAAACATCACTGGCTACCTTACCCTTCAAAACGGAACACAATAACATGAACTTAATATTGCTTAACGGCTGAATGGCAATAAATTCATACCAGTACAGCCAAATTCAGCCGCAGAGTTCTACTGATTCATACCTACCTCTCATTTTCATACTAAGATACGATATAGATAATCATTAGTCATATAAATCAATAAGGGGCGATTTGATTTTAAATATTATACAACTTTCAAAAGTTTTGAAAACAGGACGATAGCGCGCGGGCGGGAAATACTAACCTGTCATCATGGATGACGGATTAATTGTCAGTTGACATTGACAGCTAGTGCCGTAGAGTCGCCATAGTGTTGGGATGCCGTCGTCCTGATATCGAAAGATCGACTAACAGTTTTGAAATTAAATGAGGAAGCAATTAAGAGAAAAGTAGTTAACAGTCAACTTATGTAAAGTAAGTATGTGTACTCATGTCAATAAACTGTAATGAGTGAAATCTTTAATGGTGTGCAATGGACGGGAATTTATGTTAATGATATTTGTTGAGAATATGGTTGTACTGCACTACCTACCTGTGGCCTAAACCATCTGTCGACACATCGGCAGAAGGTAATTTTTACACTACGACTGTGAAGTTTATCACCCTTGTAAAACTATTTTTTTAACTTGCAACACCATTTTATACGTAAGTATATTAGGTGACAATATACCTACTTAGTGACACAAAATTGTAGGTAATAAAACTTTCAGTTATAATTTCAACCTTAAATCTATTTGGCTGACAGTATATAATTATTTTATGATAAGGGTTAACACTACGTAAAAGTACAACAGTTTGCTAAAACTAGATAACTAATTTACTATTAATCTTAAAAAAAAAACTATTCCAAATACTATTTTTATCATGCATTATTAACTAGCTATTGCCCGCGGTTTCCCTCGCATCCCAAAGGAATGTTTGAGGCAAAAGGTAGCCTATGTCCTTCATCAAGGTCTAATCTATATCTGTACCAAAATTCATCAAAATCGTGTCAGCGGTTTTGACGTGAAAGCGTAACAGACAGACACAGTTACTTTCGCATTTATAATATCGTAGGGATTTTCCCTGAATCTGCTACTGCCCTGAAATCCTACTGTGTAGGCGTAATCGCGCACTTTGAGAAAGGCTGATCTATAGCGGTATACTAAAAAAAAGGTGCTTACACCTTTCGTGAGATAACACTCACCTCACACAACTCAACTCGATAAACTACCTACCGCATCCACATACATCGTGCCACATTAGCCGCTGGTGACAAAACAAATGACGATTTTAGCGGTATCAGCCACCTTTCATCTCGCCGCGGTAGCGAGCAAGATAGCCAGCGTCCTTTTATTGGCCATAATGGGTGAGATAGGACTAACGTGGTTGACTGTACTTTAGATTATGCTTTTGGAAGGATTGGATTTTAATTTGGCCGGTGGAGACGTAGTTGTGTGTTTAATTTTTGGGTAAGTACAAGGCTTTTGGATAGGTTCGTTTGCGGCACAAGAACTTTTTTGGTGTTATATTGGTACCGTCTGCATCAACTGCGTCATTTGCTAAGTGGATAGCTGCGCGACTGCTACGGGGTTTGATTCCCAGATGGAGTAAAATGTTATTGGATTTTTTTATGGAATAGCAATAGCAGCTCGGAGCTTGAATGTGTGCTCGGTTAATGGCAACAGGGTCCCCCGCATGGGACCAAAACATACAGGGGAACTATGGGTATACAGTAGTATACCGCTGCCTTACCTTACGAGGAATACAGGCTTAATGGTATGTTATGATTTGGTAACTACTAAACAAACCATCTTGAAACCATTGAACTATCCTACTGCTGGGCACGGGTCTCCTATTGGAATAAGAGGGAGGGATAGGCATAGTAAAGGTACACCATTTACCTAAATACCTAAGGGCTAGGTAGAGATGTACACCCAAAAATTCGCCGGTATGATTAGGTCTCATGTAATAAGTGGCGACCCTATTGCCATTAAATACCTTTTTATTTTTTTTATTTTATTTTAACAATAATGCTACTCTAAAGGTTTCTTTGTTCAACGCGGCCGACCACCAATAGGCCCGCCGATAACGTGTTTAAATCCAACTTTTTATTGAGCCTTATCAACGGTTGAAGCTCATTCACCCACACAGTTACAAAAACTTTTATTTTTTCAACTATCTGTACGCATAATACACCCACACAGCCGCTCAGAAAAAACAAATTTGCATTAACGGTTGTCTGAAATATTTGTCGTTCGATTTTAAACGTTACCTCCCTGACATAAGGGCGTTAAGAAATTTGTAGGGTTGTAAAATAAAAGTGTGACGGTAGCGCTTAAGGAAATTTTTAGGATGCTTCCCAAAAGTGAACTTTAATTTGTTTGCCGATTGGTATCACTTAATGTAGAGGTGTTTTGGGTTTTTGTCGGATCATTATGTTGGTAATTTTTAAATAGTGACGGGGCTTACAATTAGAAACTATCTGGTATCTTTAAAATGTTTTTATGGTGCAAGCTTTCTTTGCTTGCCTAAATACCTAAGTTATAGGGGATATTTTGTATATTATTATTAATAGGTACCATAAAAGGCCATAAGAATTATCATGACCAATTTTCGAATAAAGAATAATAAATTTCAACATACAGATTAAAAACAAATGCATTCGATTTTCAAATAACAAACATAAACAACCTCGATATCGTATCACATTCGATATCGAAACTCACCGAGCATTTAAATTGAAATATCAAAATTCAAAATAAGAATGATTTGATGACGTCAGACCACCAAAGAGCCGCCATCATTGAGATCAATACTTTGATCACTTTATGGCGTATGTAGGTACACGGAATGTCACTTGAGTTTTATACTTTGATACGTTTTATCGGTTATCTTAAAGGGATTAAAAAGCTACCGGTCTTAGCCGATACCTTTGGCGTTTAGTTAACTTTTTATGTTGATAGTTGATGCATATTGATTGGTAATGGAGTAAAGACACATGAATTTAGATATTGTTTTTTTTTTTTCTTTTTAGGAATTTTTTTTTGGCCAGGTGCGGGGTGTGAATTTTTTAAATTTAGTTATAGTAGAGGTAGTAATATTTTCAAACAATAAATTAAAGTCAACTTTCAAAGAAGTACGTACCTAATGTCAAAATATACACAAACAGTTTTTTCATAACCACTTAGCTAACTTTGACTGACCCGAGGTGTTGGGTTTAATTCCCAGATAGAAGATGTTGTGGAATACAGGCGTGATGGTATGTTACTTGGGTAACTGTGTCGAGAGCAAATAGCTTACTTCCTACTTATCACACTAATCACATCACACTAATATTATAAAGGCGAAAGTTTGAGTGTGTATGTTTGTTAGGTACTCTTTCACGCTAAGACTACTGAACGGATTTTGATGAAACTTTATTTATACATTAGAATAACATATAAGTAGGCTAATTAAAAGTAACTTTTCCACGCGGACGAAGTCGCGGGTGAGAACTTAATCATCATCATCAACCCATATATTGTCCCACTGCCGGGCACAGGCCTCCTCTCATAGAATGAGAGGGCTTAGGCTATAGTCCACCACGCTGACCCAATGCGGGTTGGCAGACTTCGCACGCCGTCGAGAAAATGCAGGTTTCCTCACGATGTTTTCCTTCACCGTTTAAGCGAGTGATAATTAATTATTAATACGCACATGATTTTGAAAATAATATTTAAATAAAATTTTTAGTAACTACTGTATTTTAATGAAAACTCAATTAAGGAAATATAAGACTTTTCTATGTTATTCATTCAAGCAAATTCTTAAATCATCTCACAAAAAATCATTTCATTACTAGACATCTTTCAAAATCTACTTACTTTTTTGTTCGCCACATAGGTATTAATCAGCCAGAACGTGAACAATAAAAACTTATTGTTCCAAACTCTTACAGTACCTACTTTCATCATAATTATTAAGTACTTATTATAAATACTGACAATAGACATATTTTCCCTTTCATTTTCAACCACAAATTATTGTGAAGGTGACCTCACAGATACGTAAGCGACCTGTCGACCCCAATCAATCTCCCGCCCACGGCACGCCGCTTCGGCGCCGCCCTACGCCCGCCCAACGTGACGACTAACTTGCAATTTGTTGAGATACGCAATAATGAGGTGTTGAGATAGAAAAAAGTAAGTTTAAGTAGGTGAGTTCAAAGAGGTGTGTATATGATAAATGATTATGATATTAATCATCATGAACCCATATACTGTCCCACTGCTGGGCACGGGTCTCCTCTCACAGAATGAGCCGTCTACCCACCAGGTCGAAATTACTCGACTCGACCTGGCGATGGCTTAGTGGTTATGGCGTCTGGTGTAGCTAACCTAACCTAACCAGAAGACACAGGTGCGAATCCTGCCCGTGGTCGAACTTTTCCTTCGGTAAAACAACTTTAAGATACTACATACCATCACGCCTGTATTCCCCGAAGGGTTAGGCAGAGGTGTACTAATGTACACCCACATTTTGCCGGTATGTTTAGGTCCCATGTAATAGGGGGCGAGCCTATTGCCATTAACCGGGCACAAATCCAAACTCCGAGCTGCTACTGAGAATTTCATTGAAAAACCCAATAACACTTTGCTCGACCTGGGGATCGAACCCAGGACCTCTAGCGTAGCAGTCGCGCTTAGGACCACTACACTAATGAGGCAGTCAGACTTTAAGGTACTATCATCACCTAAACCGAATATAGAAAAAGTCAAGTATCCAGCCAGGCGATTTTAGATTTAATATTGTAATCAGACAGTCAAATTCTACATTTACAAAGTTGTGACGTATTTAACGCAAATATTTTATATATTTTTTTATATTTGGAAAAATTGACCTCACATTTAGAAATGAAGCAGTAAATATTATTACTAAAACACTTGAGAAAGACGAAAATATTTATTTTGTATTTGAAGGGAGCAAAACGAAAACAATAAATAAATATTAAACAATATATGAAGCGAAATGTGCCTATAACAAACGCTTACAGTGGAAATAAAGTTAAATACACAAAATATTCGCGCGCTTTCATATTAAGACACGAGTTACGCGTCAAAGTATTTCGTATTTCTTTTTGACGTCCGTGTCACCTTGCTTAGGGTTGACAGCGTTCTTTTTTCAAATTTAAAATATGAGCGCATTGTCATGTCACTTTATTTTTTAATTGACAATGTTGGCAGTTGACTACTCTTTAACAGGATTATTTCAAAAAGACGTAGGTACCTATCTAATTCAGTAATTCAGAGTTCAGACCAACACACCAGGAAAGACCTTGATATAGAAACTAAATAGTACTATTGACATTGACTGAGAAATTGTGTTTGAAAACATAACGGGTTATAACGATCAGGCTGTCAAAAATGTAGAACATAACGAGCTTTTGATTTAATGTCAAATAGACAGTTAAAATTATTTATACATATAAATTTTAAGTAGGCACTATCTTTAATGCTTGACATATTTTGTGAAAAGATTAGACACGAGCCAAAACAAGAAATATAAAAAAAAAAAACTTGAGAGGTGTCAAGGGACACCCGGATGGAACGAAGTTCCTTTCATTAAAATTTAATAATTAAAAATAAAAAATCCTGTATACACTCAACAATTCACAACGCGCGAAATTCAAATATTGTCGTTCACTCAATAATATTTGAATGCTTGTCAACAATATTTGAATTTCGAAAAAAGTGTCGTGACAACTTTGTAAGAAACGTAAGAATTTTTTCCGTCTAGCCCCCTTTCACAACGCGCGATAAGGAACTTCGTTCCAAAAATATAAAAATCTCCTTCCAAACAATTTGACAACCCTAACAATAGAACAAAAGTGAATATCAAATACACTTGCGACTAGAGAATGCGGAAAATGTAAAATTGTCGTTTTCACGATTGAAGGGACAGGTGTAAGGGCTGCTGCGTGTAATAGAACAAGCCGGCATTCCTCACACGACGGCAGGCAATAACGGAAACGACTAGTGAGGTGTTACTTGTTTGTGGGGCTCGTGGCTAAGTTACAACTACGCTGATCAACTGATCTGCAAGGTTAAGCTGCGCTAGCTGCGGTCAGTCTGCAGATGGGTGACCATTCTTCACCCCTCTGTGCCTCAGAGAACACGGAAAGCCGTCAGTCCCGGTTGTCATACGGATATCTATGACAATCGTTAGTGGTAGTCATAATCAGATAAAATAAAAACTTACACAGGTTTATTACTTATTAATAACTAAGTGTTTCCCACGGTTTCGGCCGCATTCAAAAGAGATTTTTAAATAAAAGGTAGCCTTCTCCAAGTTATAATCTACCTCTGTACCAAATTTCAGCAAAATCGGTTCAGTGGTTTAGACATGAAAGTGTAACAGACAGACTGACAGACGGAGTTACTTACGCATTAATAATATTAGTAGGGTTTTTTATCGGATAATCATTTGGGAAATAACTACCTAATAGTCAAATAAGTGAAGGATTATTATGGCCCCAACTATTATCGTCATCAACCCATATACTGTCCCACTGCTGGGCACGGGACTCCTCTCACAGAATGAGACTAGGCTAAAGTCCACACGACGGCCTACTGCGGATAGGCAGACTTCACAAACCATCGTGAAAAATCTCAAAGGCATGCATGTTTCGTCACGATGTTTGCCTTCACCGTTTAATAATAATAATATAATAATAAATACTTTTATTTCAGACCGTAGTCCATTTTGTTAGTATACAGGCAGCTTAAAACCTAATGTTAGTACTTATATCTATTACATAATTACATGACAAGAAACTTATACCTATTTATACGCCACACTTGCATGTAGACGTACCCAATGTCCCAGTATTTGACTGTCCCATCTGTCTGCTATGGTTTTTTAAGCTAGTGATAATTAGATAATTATTAATACCTACACACATTATTTGAAAAAGTCGTAGGTAAGTACGTGCTTTGGATTCGAACTCGAGACATTCGACTTTGCATGCTTATAACTATTATCACTGCTATGTTAATACCGATACAAAGGATATTTTTCATAATAGTAAACCAATCAACTAATCATTTCATATCCTAAGCGTATTTAGAAAAAAAAAAGTAAAGCAAAACTTTATCTGTGAAGTGTCAACGAATTTTAAATTTTAAACTGGCAACATTTTGTTCGGGTGTTACCGCTATCATGACATGAAAGCTTTTCAATGGTATTTTATGGTACTACTGAATTGCGAGTTCGGATTTCATAAACTACGTATTTCTAGACGAATTGTTTTCAGCTGTCACGTATATTTGCCCTGATTTTTGTCTAGTATGCAAAATTAAATGCAGTTCGAAACTGGAATACGTTTAGTTTTGTATTTTCTGAGCAAAATTTTCGTTTTCGAATGCGTAAATGTTAGGAATGGGAATATATTACTTACACATAATATGTGACTTAGCATCCTGTTTCACGAGACACCGTTTATTAAACCTATGTCAGATTATTAAAAAAACAGTTGTATGGAATAAGTAGGTACCAAATTAAGCTAAATTTGTATATTATAAATTCTAAAGTAACTCTTTATCTATTTTTTACGCTTTTACGCCTAAACTGCTTAACCAATTTTGATGAAATTTGGTACCTACAGAGATAGATTAGACTTTGGAGAAGGACATCGGCATACCTTTCGTTTCAAAAAGCCTTTTAGGACGCGGGTAAAACCGCGGGAAACAGCTAGTTAACCATGACTGAGTAGACAAGACGTTTAGTTATAATTCCCCATTAATTTTAACAATAAAATAAACGACATAACTGCCTAAGCCTAGTGTTTATAAGCGACTGCTACACTTAGGTCCTGGGTTAGATTCCAATGTTCCAATGGGTTAGATTCAAGTATTTTTTGCATAAAATTCTCTATAGCAGCTCGAAGTTTGGATTTGTGCAGGTTAATGGTATCTAATAGATTTGCCGCCTATTATTTGGGACCAACATACCGGTGAACTGAGGGAATACATTCATGTATTCAGCTAGTGTACAGGTAGACCATCACGTTTGTCTACGACTAACATTCAAAAGTACCAAATTCTATTGTATCCGCGCAATGACAAACTTTTCCCCTCCCAATTCAGATAAAATAATGACAAAGGTCACGAATTCAATGTCATCCTTCTTTAATTAATGAGTGCCATTTAAATATGACCTTCGTACCTACGCGTATTCACGTCCACTGTTATCGACGTGTTTACGTCAACTGTCATATATGACGTGCAACGTGTGACAAACGGAACACATTTACGATGTTTCTATGCAAATTATGACATAATGGATGGTCCGAGACTTCATATTTTATGGAGGTCGATGGCGTTTGGGAAAGTTGGTGGGGTTCTTTTATTAAGAGAACTGAGGTAAGGTACTTGGTATTGTCATGGAATTGGTATTTAATTAACCAATAAGGTCACTAAACACTTTGACGGTCATTAACATCACCGATCTACAGAAGGTCATAAGGTGAAATGACTCAAGCGACATATTTTGGCAATTATGAAGAAGAAAATAAAGCTCAATATTGCAAAAAAGTCTTTCTTTCTCACAGCTGAATGGTTTACTTAAAATACTTAAAGATTACGTTTTCCTTCATCGACTTAAGCCACCTAAAAGCGTCATTAAAACGCCTATTTATGTCATTAAATTGATTAAAATAATTGATATGTTGATGTTCTCCAAACCTTATCGCTGTAATGACCGCCTGAATCGAGAACACTTAACTATCAAGGAGAATAATTGAATGATTTGGCAGATAATTATGATAACACACTAATAGAGCAAAATACAATGTTGATTGTTTTCGCTGCTGAACTGAAGATCTAAATTTGTCTTTTAAGGAGCTTAAGTCAAATTTGACATTAATCTTTAAAGTTTATGTAAAATTGCCTTTACTTATATTATCCAGTAGACATCGAGAGATAGGTTATAAATTCCAGCCGTTAATGTTAAGTACACTACACTAGAGTGCTCTCTCTTCTTGGATTGCCATACAAAAAAAAAAAAACAAGAAATACGAAGTAGGTTACATTTAATTCCCGAGATGACAAACTTTTTTGGTTTTCCCTTATTCCCAATTCAGAATTTCAAAGGTAGCTGCCATCTTTACAAACGTGGTCCAAAACGCCGAAACTACTTTCACGTGTTACAAAATTCACAGGATTCCAGAACATTTTGGAATATTCGAGAGGCATGCCTAGTTTCTATATCATTTCCCCGTCGGCCTCCCGAGCAGTCCCGAGTGGCAGCTTCGTTACAATATTTGTGCCTCAACTTGACGCAAAACATTATGTAGTTGTCTACCTACATTTCTCTTTAAATGTCAATGTTCGTTTGTACCACAAAAAAAAACTGTTTGATCAGGAATATGTTGCAATATTTGGGTTTATTATCTTGTTATATTACGTTTCTCCTTTTTGGAGCTTGTCTTTAGCAATTAACTAATGTTTAATCGTTTTATTACTCCATCAAATACCTTTCTAGATTCTGACGTGTTCGGAATGATGAAAATGCGCTTAAATAATAACGATACTTAATTGTAACTGGTTAAGTAAAGCCATAAACTTTACAGCATTTCTCAATGTTTAATAGGCGTCTATCCTAGCAGTTTCCGTAATTATGCCACCTCAAAAATATCCACTTAACTATATAAACTGTGTATACATTTACACCTAAATTACACCATCAAGCGTGCTGTTCAAACGGAACACATAAAAAGGAACAACACGTGAAGCCGTTAGTTTGGCACCCCCCTTAATAATAGGTGATTTGGCCTCCCTTTCGCCCACATATAGACACCGACAGCATATTATGGCCAGAATATTTTGGTCTCTACGTGGCGAGAAATTCTGAGGAGTTATAGGAGAATTTTCTAGGCGGGGCAGTTCTACCTATTTTGGTGATTCGGCGAGGATGCGTGCTTCCGAGCCATCTTGGAGGTTTCAGTCTAATGCCACTTGTATTGGACATTTTATTGTCACACGCTGCTACTTTTCCGTGAGTTGTGAACCTCGAAATTTAGGAAGTATGTTCTCGCTGACGGTTTTATAGGCTCTAAACGTAAAATAAAAGTGAACTTTGAGTGTTTTCTAAGTTTTGCGGTTTTTTTTATTTCGGTTCATATTTACTGCCAAGGTGTGAGCGTAAGAATGTTTGAATGAATTCAGAGGCCAGCAATTGCTGCGAACGGTATGTAAAAATAAAAATGTATGGCAAGTATTTAGGTTGCTTCGAATAATAAGATGTTTTTTTTTTATGTTGGGATTTTCTTTAAATAGGTAAGATTTTAACGCGATTAAAAGTTTGGGAAGCACTATTGAATTACAATATAAGAAATATGAGGTCAGGTCAGATGTCAGGCCTAAGTAGTTCAGCACAGTTATTGCCAACCAATTTTATCTATCAAATTCTTCCACAACTATTTTTACGTCGAAAACTTAAAGAATCTGACAGAAGCTTGGAAATATACCTATCCTACCCGATAACCGCAAAGAATTTAATAGACACATCAAACTGAAAACTTTGGGTCTTGCAATAAAATCTCCTTATTACGAACTTCGCTCCAAAAACCATTTCGAGTATTTCCGAATAACTCCGAACAATTTCGTTTGTTTTATTTTTAAATGCTTCCGCGGCAATCCGGGGCGTTTGGTCGTTTGCATAAATTTAGTGTGAGTTTATTAGACTTTGTGGTACATAGAAGTGTCGTTTTCTCAATTTTCCCGCCAATTTTTGGGTTACAAAATGGCGGCCGACGCGTCGACACGCACAGCCCTCACGCGATACGTGAGCATTCCCTTTCAGCTTTGTTGAATTATTTATATGTTTTCAATACCTCTGATGCCGCTAATAAAAATTGTTAGTATCTTTGTCCGACATTGCTCTACAAGACATTGCGATTCCGGATGCGAATGGTGTTACGATTTTCGCGTGAATGTTTTCGGGGAGAAACATTGTCGGGATGACTTTGTGACACAAATTAGTTCGAAGAAAATGCATGTTCCGCTTTTTTCTCGCTGTTCTTTATTTGTTAAATACATAATATTCAATGATTGCTAATTTTTTTACAATTTTATTTATTTTATTAAGTACAATTTAGTGTGATTAATTGGTTATTCTTTTTTCATTTAGCTAGGCTGGATGCATAGGAAAAATTTCGTTTGGAAATTGAGAACTAAGTATGTCTAGCAATAATATTATGAACTAGAAAAATATTCTTTAATCTAACTCAATTTTTTTTACGAGCCAAGCATATCCTCAACATAATCTAAATTATAAAACTATTGATTATAATCGTACAACTTAACTTATTCCCCTTTCTTCTATTGACTCGTTCGGAAATCTTCCCCCTTTGGACAAAATCTGTCAAGTGCGAAACTCAAATATTTGCAACGTTAGTTTGGTCAAAACAGAGGTACGCGAGTATCATTTGACACTTTTTACATGTAGCGAGGGAGCTTGGTAAATACTGCCCTGCAAATAGATTAGCCGGCAGTACCTACTTAGGTACTCTGGGTTCTCGATTCACGAAATGTAAGCATGTAATCATTTTAGAATTTGTGACATGGTACCTCATTATACCGACCAACCGTGGATCTACTTTCATACACCTCTGTCTAACCCTTCAAGGAATACAGGCCTGATGGTATGCATTTAAGTCTAGGTAAGTACCAAAATACTAGTCAAACCTATTTTATATGAAAAAGAACTTTAGGTAATTCAGAAACTGATTTAGCTGTTCTTTTAATAACTGTCAATATTTTACAAAATAATATAATTAACACATTTAGCTACAAAAACTCACATAAATACCGTCCATTTCCTGTTGTAAATGTTAAATGAAACGAGTTACCGATAGTAGTGGCATTGGTAGTGAAGTGCCAGAACAATGTATTTGATCCCAACTTGATCCAACGCAAATATTTGATCCAACTCGCACCGGCAAACATTTGCTAAGTATCACGTTCTGTGGGAACTGCACATGCACTTCAACACTGATTTGTTTTTACAATATTTTTGGTTGTGAGCCTTTTAAAAAGGGCTCGTAGCTAAGTAATAACTAAGGTAATCAACCGATCTACAAGGTTGAGCTGCACTAGTCGCGGTCAGTCTGTGGATGGGTGACCATTCCCAACAGATCAAAATTCAGCCTCATTCAAAATCGACCTTGAGAACCCATGCTTATGTACAAAGGCCAGCAGATCAAGCTACCCCAATCTGTCCCCAATCTGTCAAATTACTTCGATAAATTTTCAACTTTAATTCAACTTTAATTCAAAATTATCCCAATTGAAAATGAACCTTATTGGTTCATTTTCAATTGGGATAATTTGACCGTTTTGGATAGCTTGACCTGCTGGCGTCTGTACCTACATACTGCTAATTGAATTCATATTTTGATCATACAAGCTAACTAACTACGCTGATGATTAGGCTGCGCTTGCCGCGATCCGTTTATGGATGGCTGTTCATTCTTAACATATTGAGACTCCTCCGTGCCTCGGAGAGCACGTAAAGCCGTCGGCCTCGTTGTCATATAACAATCGTTAGTGGCACTCAGAAGCAGTGCCTCGGGGAGCACATAAAGCCGTCGGTCCCTATTTTCATGCGAACACCTACTTATAACCATCGTTAGTCAAGACCAAAAAGCCTGACAACCAGTTTATCCTCAGGATATCAGTATAACCTTGATGCTGCTGAATAGTACAGACGCCAGCAGGTCAAGCTATCCAAAACTGTCAAATTTTACCAATTGAATATGAACCTTATGGCTTTGTACTAAAGTTGAAAATCAATCAAAGAAATTTGACAGATTGTGGTAGCTTGATGTGCTGGCCTCTGTACCATCAGACCCCCGCAACACAATTTCTGGGCAAAGCCGATATCCTGAAGATAGACTGGTTGTCAGGTTTTTTGGTCTTGACTAACGACGGTTATAGGTGTTCGCATGAATATAGGGACCGACGGCTTTATGTGCTCCCCGAGGCACGGAAGGGTTTCGTTGTTTTAAGAGTGGTCACCCATCCACAGACTGACCGCGGATAGCGCAGCTTAACCTTGAAGATCGATTGATCAGCGTAGGTATAACTTAGCCACGATTGCCTCACGACCCTCGTTTTTTTTACTAGTATAGGTACCTAATGGAGTCTAAAGGGCGTCACACACGGGAAGATACTATAATATTTTACATTAAGATAAAATATCGCTCACTATTTATTTATCTATTGCGGTATATGAAACATACAGTACTATAATTATTATAGGAAAGGAAATAATAATGTTAGCAATGTCACCAATTAAGTTTCTAAAAATTAAATTCCACTCGTCGAGAAGTTGCAGTAAGACCACATTATAACATTTTAAAATAAAATAAAAACAAACTAAACCGTGTAATAAAGATAAAAGATAACACTTCTAACAGTAAGCCTAAAAAAAATTGTTTGGTACATTAAACTTTAACTTTTATGTATTGTATAGTTTGTAGGTATGAAATATCATAAACGGCTAAGATAATATTTATTTTCATATTATACCATCTTAAGCTACCGAGCGATATGGTAATTTTATGTTGAGATGTGAAATATATCTTAACATACAAAATATATCGCAAGATCCCTATACAAATTGTGCCTACACCAAGCCTTTGAATGATTCAAGCGGATATATTATAGTAACATAACAGTGTGTGATATCTTAAGATACTATAATATATTATATCCAGGCATCTTAACATAAAGTATTATAGTATCTTCGCCGTGTGTGATCACGCCCTTAATTGTGACTGACACGTAGGTACTCATTACAGTTGGGGACAGTAAAAACAACCTCATCGGTTCGCCAATCACCGACGCAATGCCATCTTTACTGTCATATTGCAATTATATAGCTTTGAAATGACTCTAAATGCGAAGACTGTCCATAGGCGAATTCCTTGTGAAGCGTGACTTGTAAGTAAAGAGGTTGCATCTAAGTAATAAACGAGACAGTTTATCTGTGTTCTACGTTTTTATGATTGAAAAGGGTTTAGCTCAACTGTTGCTAGAGGTTCTAAGTTCAATTCCCAGGTCGAGCACTGTTAGATATTGGATGTTTCTGTGAAATTCTCAATGGTACTTCCCTCGGTTTTGGATTTTGTTAATGGCAATACAAGTATCTATTATGTATCTATGAATTACGTGTTCATGATTAAAATGATTTAGCTCGACTGTTCGCTAATGGTTCTAAGTTCAATTCCCGAACGAGCACCGTTAGATATTGGGTTATTCTGAGAAATTCTCAATGGTAAGTACTTACTCCGGTTCTGGATTTGTTGTTTTTTTTTTATGTGATAAGGTGGGCAAACGAGCAGACGGATCGCCTGATGGTAAGCGATTACCGCCGCCCATGGACACCCGCAACACCAGAGGAGTTTCAGGTGCGTTGCCGCCCTTTTAAGGGGTTTGGGCCTCCGGTATCCTCACGCACTCGACGAAACACAACGGAAACGTTATTTCACGCCGGTTTTCTGTGAGGCTGTGGTATCAAGTCCGGTCGAGCCGGCCCATTCGTGCCGAAGCATGGCTCTCCCACGGTAAAAATTGATGAGAATATACCTTATTAAGTAGGTACCTATCTATCGTAATAGCGAAAAAAACAAGCTGTTCCATTACTTTTTCGAGTTGTGTAATACGATGGCTTTTACTCTATAAAAATTATTTTATTTAAGTTTATATAAAAAAAAACATCGTAATGTTTTGTTCCTAACTACTGCTGTCAACACTCACAGGTACGCAGATATAACCACAGCGAGTGCCGCCCGGATTACGGCACTAGCCTATCGATTACGTCACCGAAGCCCTAATCCGAGCCGATAACTATTCAGGGTTGTCACACTTGTTCTATAGTTCGAGTGGCGCAAGCAATGCAATTTTTTTTTACTCAATACTCAATACGTTTATTGCACTCCACAATGTTAAGCAGTTGTTATACAGTTTATGGTATCAATCATGGACCCTGTCGGGCACGGCAACGTAGGAGAGAGGAAGAAGGCACTATATTTATTACTATATACGTAGTTGTTTGCTATGTTTCCATTTATTTACTAAATATTTTTTTTCTCATTTATACATATATTATAGTTTATTGATATAGCTATTATATTATAGTTATTACCTATATGCAAACATTTTTAAGAAATTTAGTAAGTAGATAATATTATTTATTGTCATTATAATTACAAAGAAGAATACGGATCTCCTGATGGTAAGCGGGAACCGCAGCCTATAGACATCAGCAACACCAGTGGTATCACTACCATGTTCTCGTCTTGAGACCTCCGTTGTTACGAGTATGTCTTAAAGGCCTTCTACACAGTCGGCACCAACGGCCAACCATTGTGTCCTTGGTAGGGTTGATTTAAAAATGTACAGTGTAGAAATCGGTTGACCGACCAATGTTTTGTTGATGTCAACGGCCTTGGCGGGAGCGCATCCCTCGCGACAGCTTAAGCTGTGTCCGTGGTCGGCTCTGACCGTCTGGAACGCTGTTGGCCGACGACAAAAATCGGTTGACTCGACCACGGACACGATGGTCAGCGGTTTGGCCGATCATGTTCTTTTAACATGACCAGTAATGTCACTGGTTACATACATTGCCCTCCAAACACCACAAAATATAATTGTGTTTTTTTTAATTCATCAATTTTCTTTTTGGCAGCCCTTGGCCTTACAACTTGTTATAAAACATAAAACATAAGGGCGTGTATACACAGTATCGTTTGAAAAACGGCTGTGTTTACACGGGCGCGTCTGACCCCAGCTAGGGTCAGATGACAAATGGACAGCTAGTAATTTTATACTGTTACTATTTTATATCTACTTACTAGTGATGTCAACAAGGAATTGTGTGATAGGTCAGTAAAGTGTATGCTATACCTACATAAATGTATCTTTTTTTTTTGTACAGCGGTCTCTTTAGCCTATAGACGCTTGTAACACCAGGGGTATCACTTGCGCGTTGTCGCCCTTGTAAACGAAACAGGAATAAATACCTACTTGGGTTGGCAGTATAAGGTTTAAAGTCCCCCACTGCCAACACAACATTTCCTCGCAGAGCACTGGCAACCCTGCTCACCGTAAGGAACACAACACAGCTCAAAGCACTGATATTTCACTTCGATTTTCTGCAAGACGGAGGTACTTCCCCAGTCGGGCAGCTCCAATTTGAGTGGAATTACTCCCACTATTCCCTACCTCTTTAGACATTTTAAGAGTCAATTAACTGCCTAAGTTTACCTGGCTGTTTATTCTAATCATTGCTACACTAGAAGTGTTGGATTCGATTCACAGCTCGAGCAGTGTTGTTGGGTTTACGTATGAAATTTGCGTTGGAATTTGCCCGGTCAATGGCAATAGGCTCGCCCCTTAAACATGCCGACGATCTATTTGGGACTCCTCTACCTAACTCTTCCGGAAATAAATTTTAAGTCCAGAAATAATTTCATACACCATCCATCTTAATAAGCTAGGGCAGCTAGTTATGGACAAAAAAAATGTGTCTCCTACATAGCCTAGATCACATTAGATGTAGAGTAGAATGAGCTCCTGAGTAGAATAATTGAGAAAGGAGTACTTAGTTGAGCCATGCCTTGCTCTCAAGGAGTTTGGGAACTAAGAGGTCGCCTATCAATGTCAGCCAGGCTTCAATCTCTGGCTAGCGCCACAATTGGCTCCGTTGAATGCTAGGCCAATCTGGATGCTCAGTGAGTGATCTTAGAGAACAAACATATTGGCCACAATTGCAGTTGTTCACACTGCAGGAGACGTGCTCCGCTAGTTGTCTCCTTGTAGATAAGCATTACTTCTAGCATAGCTCTCAGCTTACCATGCCTAGTAAGATAAGCCATAGGTAGATAATAAAATTCCTCTATCTAGATTTATTCAAAGCCAGACCATGCAAACACAAACAGTATAAGCTCCAAAGAGTTTGAACCTAACCTACAATAACGAAAAAAAAAAAGATAACCAATCAAGTCGAAATCCGAAAGCTCAGTTTTATCACTGGCCAGTATCAACTTTTATGATTTTTAATCAACTTAAAATTATTTGAAAACCGAACTGGCGCCAGTCGTAATCGAGGTGCACCGAAAAGCGGGTTTTTGCGAGGATTATAATATTATCCAGTTCATGTAATACGTTGTATAGATGAAAAATACTATTGTAGTCTAAAGATTTTTAAATATCTTTTTGAATAAAGGCTTTGGAAAGGATTGAAGATTGCGCTTCTAAGACGGTTTAGTATTTTTTTGAGATTACGCTGTTTTTTATTAAACACCGAGAAAATCTTTTGATGTATACCTCTTTTGCGAAATATTAAGTAGCGCTTATATTTTTGTAAGGTGGTAGCTCTGCTGCTGATTTCAAGGTTGGTACCAATGTCATAACGGTCAAATTGCTATGAAATTATCAAGTGAATGAGATTTACTGAGGTCTCAAGATGATAACGTGCGAGTATTACCACTGGTGTTGTTGGCCTATCCCTAATCCCTAAAACCTATCCATGTATAGAGGCCAGCACATCAAGCTACCCCAATCTGTCAAAATTTTTTTAGGTTTTCATCTTTAATAGAAAATAAGGTTCATGTTCGATTGGCAAAATTTGACAGTTTTGGATAGTATGACCTGCTAAGAGCCAGATATAATAACGGCAATTACCAAAAATATCATATTCACGCCTGTATTCCTCGATGGGTAAGGCAGCGGTGTTCCAATGTCCACCTACAGTTCGCTGGTATGTTTAATTACGGGCACAACTCCCATCTGCTACTGAGAATTTCATAGAAAAACCCAATAACACTTAGCTGGACCTCGAAATCGAACTCAGGACTTTTAGCGTAGCAATCGTGGAAAGTCATAATTTCACTAAACAAAATCGCACAACAAACGACCAACATTTATGTCTACACAAAATTCATTGTTTCAAGATACCTATTCTCAAAACCGCACCGTTCGATAATTAATCCACTGGAACACTATCGAACCGTTAAGACGATAGCCCCGTCGAGATTTTATCGCCGTTAATAGAGAACAATTCGGTGGGGCTGTTCATGTCGCCTGAGCGGCTGCCAAAGGACACATCACCTTTTGATCAATAACTGTATATAAATTACGGAGCATATGCCCTTTCCTGCTCGAATGAACACCGGCCGGGCCTTTGTAACCCTGTATATTGTGTATTATATGTATATTCGGCTATACGTCCGTAATTTGCTTGCGTAAGAAACAGAAATAAGTTTAAAGAAAATGAAGCCATAGAGTTTCGATTGAATTTTTGTTTCAGTTTGGAAAGTTGGTTAAGTGCCTACCTTGTCAGTAAACATTTGTTTTGAAGTTATCGGTTTGCTCAACAAATAAATATGATGTAGGTAGGTATAGCAATAAAGTTTTGTTTAAAAGTATAATTTTTTTGGAGGAAGTTTTACTCTTAGAATCGATGTTATTAAAGCGAAACCTTACTGCTGGTTAAACTCATGTTTTTATCAAAAGTTCGAACGACCTTGATGTTGAACAATGGAGGCAAACTTTTTCGATTAAAATGTTGTATTTCTTTTTGTCACAATTGAACATAACATTAAAAACTTTATTCCGTAACGTACCATAAACAAAATAGCCTAACTTTTTGCGGACACAGATGTACAGACGAACAAAGCGCTACTCGAAACGAATTTGACGCACGAAAAACTTAATCCATAGACAATTAATACCCCACATTGACGTATTAAAGCTACCTCAGTACACTTCTGTAAGAATTACCTCAAGATGTTTTCACAAAAACTTTGAGAATAGACCCCAATTAGAGCGTTTGAATAGAGTTGATACTTGTCAGGCTTTTGTAGTGAAATCAAGATGTTTTGGTGTTATTAGGGATGATGAGTTGGTTTCTTGAGTGGCATTAAAATGGTTTTAGTTGTATTAACTGACTGCCTCATTGGATGGGCGTAAGCACAACTGCTATACTAGAGGTCCTGGTTTCGATTCGAGCAGTGTTATTGAGATTTTCTATAAAATTCTCAGTAGCAGCTCGGAGTTTGGATTTGTGACCGGTTAATGGCAATAGGCTCGTTATTTTAGCACCAGAAGAAAACATTCATATCAATAGTTTTGAATTTGACAACGTCTGTGGTCTAGTGGTTCGAGTTGGTTTGATTCCCACGGGGCACAAATACATATATGTATTTACAAAACATATGTATAGGTACAGACGCCAGCAGGTCAAGCTGTCCAAAACTGTAAAATTTTCCCAATTGAACATGAACCTTATCTACTTTGTATTAAAGTTGAAAATCTATCAATGAAATTTGACAGATTGGGGTAGCTTGATGTGCTGGCCTCTTTACATAAGTATTATATCCATTGTCTAGTACTCATAGTACAAGTTCTGCTTAGTTTGAGACGAGATGGTGCTATGTAAAAATGACCCAAAATATTTACTTATTAATTATTTATATGAACTATGGTAACCCGCACTAGCTATACAGTCCATACGACTGTGTGCCTTACACCTTTCATTCTTAGATGAGACCCGTGCTCAGCACAGGGACAGTACCTAAATGGATTAATGATGTCTGTGTCTGTATATCCTCAATGAAGCAGTGATAGCCTGGTGATATGACCATTGGACTGGCAAGTCAAAGGTCACGAGTTCTAATCCAAGGCACCTCTATTTCGAATTCATGTGCGTATTAATAATTATTATTTGCTTAAACAGTGAAGGAAAACATCGTGACGAAACCTGCTTATGATTGCTCGACGGCGTGTGAGGTCTGCCATCCCGCACTAGGCCAGCGTGGTGGACTATAGCCTAATCCCTCAGAATCTGAGCGGAGACCCTGTGCCCAGCAGTGGGACAGTATATTGAGTTGGTGATGATGTCTTTCTGTCCTCAACTATAATCAAATAACCTCCAATGTGCGCACAAAGACAACAACCTATAATAAAACATATATCATTCCTTTAAGATTGAAATATTTATTCCGATAATTAATGGGTGCAATACATATTAAACCACAACGATTGATAAAAGGTATCGCCAATAATATAATTAAACGCTTTTTGCGACTATAAAGCCGATATCTCTCAAAGTCGCCATGCCAATCGCGGCTGTTAACAGTGTTGTAAAAGTGCAAGACTTAGGGCTTGTGCAGAATGGCTGCGCGATAGGTACGTGTAAAATATTAAGGTATAGCATTTATTAATCACATACCAATACGCTTGTATTCTGAGGTTAGGCAGAGGTGTATTAAAATATTATTATACCAGTTCCCTGGTATGTATGTTTAGGTCTTATGTAATAGGGGGTCGAGCCTATTATCATTAACCGGGCACAAATCCAAAGTGAGCTGCTACTGAGAATTTCATAGAAAAACCCAATAATACTTTGCTTTACCTGCGCCTGTAGACAAGTGGCAATCTGACAATCGAATCGACGAACGAATAGAAACAAAATGTATGGAAATGACATAAGCTTTCGACAAATCGGGCGATCATAGCTGTCATTCCCTTACATTTTGTTTCTATTCGTTCTTCGATTCGATTGTCAGATTGCCACTTGTCTAAGCCCCCTGGTAATCGAACTTAGGACTTCACTAGCAGTTGCGCTTAAGACCAATAAATAGGTTAACAGACAGTCATCAAAGAATGTATAAGATAAATTTATAAAATACAGTTTGTTATTGACAATCATGTTTAAGAGTAGAGAAAGACAATGCTACTATCAAGATTATTTATAGAGTTAAGTGTTACGTAACAACCTATTTTGAAGAGCTATTCTGCAATTTTAAATAAGTATGTTATAGTAAGAATATATTCTGCAATTAAATAATAAATCAAATTTATATTGTATGGGAAACCATTATTGTAAAAAAAATCATCAAAAAAAGTCTGCGATCACTAGCATAAGCTGATATAATTTGTTAAATTGAACTTTATCAAGAAAAAATCTTTGTTGTGTGTTTTCTTTAAATAGAAATACCCTGTTAAAGAATCTAAAAAAAAGAAAAAATCATAATATAATCTACCGTAACAAAAAAGATTTAGATTTTTCAAAGTGATCGTAAACTGTTTTGATGTGTCTTAGAATGTTGCTACGCTAAAACTACGCCTAACGTCTATATAGTGGAAATTAATAGAACCGCCAAACAAAATTACTAAACAAATCGCCAGTCGCCACTACCCAAATTGTCCGCTTACATTGCCGCGCCTGCCTGCCTCGGCAATAAAATTAAGGGCGTTGTAAATAACCCCGATTGCCGTCAATATATTCACCGCTTGATTCACGACAGAGGTCCGAAGCGTTTGTTTTTAAAATTTTATTGGCAACTAGAGATACGATCTGTCAAATGGTCGGCACTTAATTAGTCGGTTAAACGCGAATGGGTGATGAGTAAGATCTTATTTAGTTTTTTTTTTGCAAATAACTGCCTCATTAGCCTAGTCGTAAACGCGACTGCTAAGCCTGAAGTCTTAGGTTCGATACCGGGTCCAGTAAAGAGACTATGATTATGAAACTCTCAGTAGCAGCTCGGAGTTTGGATTTGTGCCGGTTTTAGGCTCGCACGTGACCTAAACATACAACTGAACTGTGTTTTTCAGTAGGTACACCTCTGCTTATCCCTTCGCGGAATACAATTTGATACGCGTTTATATTGAGAACTATACATTGTTGTCTAAAATAAAGTTGCGCATACTAGAATTTTCTGTGTGTGCGTTTACGAACACCAAATCTCACACGAACAAACACACTGAACACCCGGAATATATCCTCAGTTCGCCGGTAAGTTTAGGTCCCATGTAATAGGGGGCGAGCCTATTGCCATTCACAAAGCACGATTGCAAACTCCGAGCTTTTTTTTATTGGATACGAGCAGACGGATCGCCTCATGGTAAGCGATTCCAGAGGAGTCACAAGCGCGTTGCGGGCCTTTAAAAACAACAACTACCTGGAAGTAATTGCTAAATACATCCATAGTCCTATTTGGAGACATTGGATCAGGTTACATATGCTGTGTAGTAAGTAGGTGATCATTCGCTTTTTCTTTTATATTATAGTGTATGTAAGTTACTAACATAGCCTTAAGTTATCCAGATGTAATACTAACACCATATGGACCAAAAAGTCTGAAATAAATGTTTTGAATTGAATTGAAAAAAGGACTACGCTCTTTTCTTGAAGGTTTGAAGGTCATAATGGTCCAATACTGCAGGCGACAGTTCATTCCACAATTACGTTGTGCGAGGCAGAAAGTTCCTAGAGAAACGCACAGTAGTGGACTCCCAACCATCTAGATGATGATGATGGAACTGCTGTCGCGTGGAACGATGGCATAGAGTATCTAATGACATTACAAAGATGAAATATTACTAGGCTTTTAACATAACATACCATCACGCCTGTATTCCCCGAAGGGTTAGGCAGAGGTGTACTAATGTACACCCACATTTCGCCGGTATGTTTAGGTCCCATGTAATAGGGGGCGAGCCTAATGCCATTAACCGGGCACAAAATCCAGACTCCCGAGCTGCTATTGAAAATTTCATAGAAAAACTCAATAACACTTTGCTCGACCTGGGGATCGAACCCAGGACCTCTAGCGTAGCAGTCGCGCTCAGGACCTCTAGACTAATGAGGCAGTCTTTTAATAATAATATAATATTGAATAACTAGGTGACCTGGCAAACTATGTTTTGCTTAAATAAAATCTGAAGAGAGACTCTTATCACCTAGGGCCTAAATAGCCTACGACCTATTCTCAGACTAGCCAAATATACACAAAAAAAAAACATAAAAATCGGTCAAGCTGTTTCGAAAGAGTTCGCTAACAAACATGTTACACGAAAATTTTATATATTAAATATTTTCACAGTTGAAGTCAGGGTTTTTCACTAGTTTTCTAAAATATATTTATATCAAAACTAGTTAATCGTAGGCGGCAATTACTTTATAAAATTACACCAAGACCAATTACTTACATAGACTTTATGAATAATTGAAAATTATTAAGTTATCAAACTGAGATATTACCGTATTTATTATATAGAGCATAACCTATCATTATATTAAGGCAATTTATCAAGAAATCTGCAAAACTAAGACTTTCTATTTTAATTTAAGATAGAGAGAGTATTCTATATTGTCCAAAGGATAGTGAAAAAAACAAACTTCGCAATATTATGTAATATTTTTTGATACAAAAAATAATTCTGTAAGCATACGTTGTCTTTTGTGCTAAAACAAGTTAATAATAGAGGTTTTTGAACGAAAAAAGAAATAATAATAAAAAGAAGAATAAAAAAATATTGGTTGAGCATGGTGCGAAATAAAAGATATAGCTCTTCAAAAAGGTTTAACCATGCAGTATAGGTACAATCAAATGACATTTCAATTACCCAAAAGGCTCATTTGTTTTTTACTATTAAGTAAATTCAGCATCAAATCATTTTAATACTGTAGGTATTTGAAAGTCATAAAAAATATAAGTAATTCTTAAATCGAACGGAACACTTTTTACTGTTCCAAACACAAACAGCCCTAATATTTCAAATTAATCGTTACTAACGATTGTTTCGATAATATCAGTATGAAATATCGATGGTCTCAGAAAAATCGGCATCTCCCGTCAGAGTAAGAGACAAAAAACCTTAAAACACAACACATCTATCTTGTCAAGCTGTTTAATTTTTTTTCATGATAGGACCCAATTTCGAAAACAAAAAGGAATGTTATCTTAAATTATAGTTTTAAATTGAAAAGGCAATTTAATTATCTATTTAAATATTTATAGATCATTTTAATTAGTATCAATAATCTTTATTGAAGTTTCAAAATTATACTTAGATGATACAAATATTCGTCAATATGTAATCTGCTACTTTTTACAAAAGTATGCGAATGTGAATTGTAAGTTTCAATAATACCAATTATAATACCAAACCTTAAATGGTACACATTTATAAGAGACAGTTGAAAAATACAAGGATACACATCACTGGCTTTGAGGTAGTCAGCTGTTGTCAAAATTCTACGCATACCACACCGCGACCGTCGTTATTTCAATTACCTTCGTCCCTCGTCAAAGACAAAAGGCCTGACATCCAGAAAAAAAGGAACGACAAAAAAAAACAAGCGCCCATCGAGCGAATTAAAAAAACAATTGTGTTATCTATGATTGGATCGCGGTCGTGTAAACGGTCAAGTGTAAGTTACAAAAAGATCCCGCCTTTTTCTTTACAGTAGCAACTTACGTTTCAAAAATGGACCACGCAATTTTTTTCTTTAATTCCGAATTGGGTTTCGGGTGGTTCCTATTTTGAATGGAAATGGATTGTCCCAAAATCTAATTAAAGTGATTGACAGTGTTGACGTTCTAGTTTTGAATTATGGTGTATTTTGGCGCCAATTTGCCAATGACAAGATCAAAATATTTCAAGGTTCATGAAATCACCATAATTGTTTTTCATCCGTTACCCTAAAACTAATTTATGATAGCACTACACAATTCCTAAGACAGATTTAAGAGGCAGCATTTAGAAGCAGAGAATTTATAAATTATAACAAAATGATTCCAAAATTGAAACCTGTCACAAAAACATAAAACGCATATCAACACGCTATAAAAAAACAAACATTTGAAGTGTACGCTCAAATATGGTGATAATCTATTGAAGTTGGGTAAGATGATGGGTACCCAATGTAAATATCCGTAATAGCCGTAACCGGCACAAAGGGCCCCCGCAGACATCGACAGGGGTCCTACCCAGTCTCGTTATAATTATAATATCACCCACATTATGTTGAAAAAGCGACAAAAAATAGGAGACTGCTACTTTTCGGATGCGGTATAATACTATTGTTGGCAACATTTTGTGTGTGTAATTGATTGTTCGTTAATCAAACGACGCGTATAGTGGAAACTATTGTAAGGCTTTGGAATCATGAAGGTTCGTAGGGAGCAGAACTTTGGGATTAAAATCTTGAAACCTTTGGAGCGTTGTTTATCAAATTTTGATTTTTGAAGTACGAGAAGTGTATTTAAATGTATCAACATTTTGGGCACACTAAATGCTAAATTTTGGTAGATCTTCTTTGCATAATAAACAGGCTATTGTAATGTATAAGAATAAAAAACTTTGCAATATGTTTTAACCCTGACTGTTCCGGTAAAAACCTCCTTTTGATGCTTTTAAGATAATAGTTCCAATAACAGTTACCGTTGCAACATCAAATGTCATAATAAACTTATCGAACATACAGTTATATTCTTGGTTTAACATAGGAATTGAACCTAAGTTATTGAAGTTATCCATCGAACTTTTCAGAATATAATTAGATTAAAAGCAAAAAAGTCTATTTAACAGTAACAGTGCCGCCCCCTTTCCTTCACAACTCCGCAGCTAAAAATAAAGTCGGTACTCACGAAACCGTGCTTGTCGCTAATATTGTTCGTCAGCTTCAACTTGTGGAAGGAGACGACCTTCTGCATCCACTGCTCGCCTGTCGAAGGCGAGTCTGGGTGGATGTACATCCTCTTCGGCATCTCAGGGTCCGCCTTCCCGGCCACCATCCACCGACTCCGAAAACAAATGAAAAAGGTCAAGAAAAAAAGAAAACCAAACTTCTAACGGACTTAATAAACCAATTATTTCAATCAAAAAATTCTTCCCATAATTGTAAGAAAGTATTGACCGATTGACATGATTTTTTAATAGTTCATTAGTAAAATGAAAACTTCGTTACATTGAAGTAATTGATTGATTATTGGAATTAAGAAATCAACTAGAAATTTGGCGATATAATGACGTTTATTGAAGCAACAATCTTGGCCTCGAAGGCAAGTGTTAAGCATGCACTAAACTACTGCCTATAGCCTACTGAGCATAACCTCAACCGCCCGTTACCAGTTTTCTTACACGACTTTTGCCCGTCCAATGGTTGTCTGTAAGAAATTGCTTTTAGCAATAAGACCGCTAATTGTGACATTTGTTTGTTATTTTTGCACTATATTCTGTGGTGTACAGTAAAGAATACTCTATTATATCTAACCACCATGTTCTAATACACTCATTAAGGCTAGTATTCAAAGACGAATCTAAGCATGAACACAATTTCAATACTAATTTAATATATGCTAGCGTAAATTGACGCATAGAATCGTCTCTGAATATTAACTTGTGTATTTTATCTTTATTGACATCAAAATGACAAAGAACAGAACAGAATTTAGTGTTATAATCTAAAATAACTGAGTGTTTTGGAATGAGGTCTGAAGATGTTAGTGGTGGTGGCAAACATGCTGTAAGTAAGACAAATAAGCTATTTAGTTCTACAGACAAGTGTGCACAAAACAATGTGAATGAAAGATCTGCGTGCAACGATTATTCATACCGAAAAGTGCGATGTCAAAACAAAATGTATGTAAATTGTAAGAGAATATGATAATGTGGCCTCAAATGGACTTGCATTCCCCAACGATGAAATCTCATCGCAAAACGCAACTTGGAAAGGAATTAATTTAGAGAAAATTGCAAATATAGTTGAAAATATTTCCGATACCTAGTATTCTAAACGCAGATCTCCAATATCACATATCACAATTGCAACAAAACGCATGCTTCTTGCCTCACGTTTATTGTCAACGAATTACATTAAAATAAGATCAACTATCTTAGGCCCGTCATCTACGATTTTCTTATTTTAATTTAATTCCATCTCTTTATTTATACCTGTTGTGGAATTTGTATCTGCAATCGTCGGCAGCTACGATGTCCATTAGCAAAATGTATTTTGCTTTTTTATCAAGACCAGAAACGCGGAGTTTGTAGGCAGGAAACATACGTCTGCAAGCAATCGAGAGAAAAACATGGGTTGGGACTTGTTCTTTTGCGACAACGATTTGACATCACGTCGATTGTGAGACATGTTGCTGGACTAGTTTCACTTTTTATGTTCATGTACCAAGAAACGCGTGTTTAGCTTGTGATCTTGCGCCGTGTTAATTAGATTTCATTCATTTTATGTCGCATACATAAACTAGTAACCGACAGTACAGAATACCCGTTAGCTCGCTTTTCACCTAATCAGAGCGACACGACGAGGTGTTATAAACTATTTGCGACGCACAAAAACAACGTGTTTCCGCCACGAAGGACCAAAAATAGCGAGGTGCGCGTCCATTGTGCGATTTTGTGCCGTCGCGAAATCGTGACCAACGCACGTGATCAAATGTGGTGTTACACGATCTTACACGAATACTTCAACGATACAAGCGTCCCAGAAAAAACCGTCTGGATCTCGTTTAGAATCCCATCTCGTAATTGGTAAGTAATTTATGTACGAAAGATTTGTAATAATTAATTACCATATTAACGGCGCTAGGCGGCAGGCCTTTGTCGGCGTCTATATCGGTTTACGGCTGACTCACAGTCGCATTTTGGACCGGAATGCTCGGGTCGTATTAATTAACGGATATTAAATCGGAGTTTATCGGCCGCATCTCGATGTTGCCAAACCTGCGGCCGTTTGATACTCGACGAGGACCGAACGTAAAGCAGAGGAACGAACCTTATCGCGGCGTGTCATCGGGAATCAAACAATGTACGATCAAATACGATGATTATCGATTTCAGATGCAGCTCTGAGGGATGTTCACAACACCCGGAAGACTCATTGTGTTTTTTTGTCGTCGAGATCTCCCAAGAAGATTGTGGCGAGTTGAGCTCCAATTTTGGTCAATTTGGGAGAACAGTACGAGTCGCGTCGGTATTTCTCACCTCTGGTGTCGGCCCGGCTTTTTACATTACCGCTGCGGCGTTTGAGACAAAGATATTTTAATGATATTACCCATTGGATGCGAGTTGAATCCTTAATCGTCGGATCCAGGCGGTGTCCAGTTGTCGTGCGATGTCGTTGCCCTTAAATTAAGCGTGTTTCGTACAAATTGTCTGGGCGCAATTAACGAACGCATCGGAATCGTTTCGTGATGGGAACTAGTGCATTGCGTGGGGAGAATCACAAGCTAAATGAAAACAAGCGTGTAACGGAACGCTGTTAAAATGGAATGAGCATCTCCAATCAACGGTGATATCTATAAACGTTGGGCCGACAATCTGGCGTCGGTTTGACGCCAAATTCTCGGTCGTAGTACATTGACAAGCAGACATGTGAAGACGAGGATGGTAGTGAAGTCCGGCAGGCAATGAATGGGGTTCTACCTGTTGTGAAACTTATATCTGTAGTCGTCAGCGGCTACGATGTCCAGTAGGAGGATGTACTTGGCCTTCGCGTCCAGTCCAGAGACGCGGAACTTCATTTGTGGGAACATTTGTCTGCAAATTGGAAGTTTTGATGTCTATAACATGGATGATTCCAAGTCCTTAGAAGGCTTAGAAAGTCGCTGGAAATAATTCCTTACAAATACTTTATAGCTACGTAAAGTATAGACGTCGCTCGCTACCTTTGTCCGAAAACATGATTTATGCGTGTTGTGATATGAACTTTTTTACTTTGTACTTGTCATAATATTGTGACCGCTCTTTGATCTTTATAAAATTACATCATCATCAAGCATGTCAACATTACATCAATAACCAAGCATCCATCTCATTGTAAGTGTTACTATTTGCACCGTTGACGTCACCATCATGCATCCAGGAAACAAAAAGCTTATCGAATAAGGATAATCAGAAGCTGACCAGCTCATTAGGCTTTTATTTATATACCCTACGTGACGTTTCGTCGACAGCCTGATAGATGTCGTGCCTTACAAACGTGCGTTTTGAATACAGATTGTGCAACAAAATCTTAATACTATCCTCTCTTTCTAAAGTACTTATGGAGAGAGAGAGGGGAGTATCACCGTTTTATAAGCTATCTTTCAACATCTGATTTTGAACACTAAGTGAATTTTGAAATCTGTTGTGTGTACATCCGCTTACGGTGTTTTTTTTATTATTGTTTGCAAAATTGTGTTAAGTTCGATGTAGGCGTTACTGTTACATGACCTGAAGTGAAACAGTGGCAATCTATTAAAAGTAAATCCTGCTTAGTATGAATTAGTTGTTTCCTACATCTATCATTCCTACATCTTATCAAAGTTTAATTAAATTAGAATGGAAATCAATCGATACATAATTAATAAGTTTTTTATTTTGCAATACTTTATAGTTCCAGTTAAGGTAACGACTTTTAATAGACAAGTATTATTTATAGAAACTGGTATGTCAATAAAAATATTATTTATGGTTTCTTTGACGTGTTGACGATGAAACGTCATTTGTATCAGCTGTTTGCAAACAAGTTATAGGTATTCGTACGAATTATGATAATTAAGCCCAATACTATCACATAGCTGGGCTCTTCAATGAAGTGGTTATTAAATATACCATTACGCTTATAATCCCCGAAAGGCTAAGCTAAGATGTTTTCATTTTTGGGGTACATACCAAAAAGTTTTTATTAAATAATAGGTCAGGAGCCGAAGCCGTTAAAAACATTATATTATCGATATACATATAATATAATTAGCTAGTGACAAACTTAACTTGTAACTCAATACAAACGTTGTCGCTTGTCAATAGGGCTGTCAAACATACTAAGTATACCTACTTATACAGTATTGTACATAAGTATAGTTTATATAGTATATTTAAGAAATAATAAATATTCTTAGTCCACCACGCTGGCCTACTGCGGGTTGGCAGACTTTACAAAACGTCGAGAAAAATCTCTAATGTATGCAGGTTTCCTCACGATGTTTTCCTTCTCCGTTAATTAATTATTAATACGCACATGAATTCGAAAAGTCAGAGGTTGGAGGCCTTGGATTTGAACTTGAGACCTTCGACTTGGCAATCCACCAGGCTATCACTGCTTACCTACGTGGTGGACTATACCCTAATCCTTCTCAATATGAAAGGGGACCCGTACCCAGCAGTGGGACAGTATATGGGTTGATGATGAAATATTCTTAGACAAGTTTACTACACAGCACCATCTCGTCCCAAACTAAGCAGAGATTGTACTATGGGTTCTAGATGATGGATATAATACTTATATAGGTACTTTTTTTTATAATACATAAGAAATACCAACACAAACACTAATGTTCATCACATAAATATTTGTGTTCTGTGGGAATCGAACCCACGACCTCTAGTTCAACAGTCCAACACGCGAACCACTACACCACAGTCGTCGTCAATATATACAGTAGGTACAGAGGCCAGCACATCAAGTTACCACAATCTGTCGAATTTCTTTAATTGATTTTCAACTTTAGAATAGAATAGAATAGTTTATTTCCATCACTTATTACAAATATCTCTTAGTCTAAGAAAAATATAACAACAATGGGTCAGTATATTAACAAGAGAATACGTTGACGACCGTAGTAGTATGAACTGTGTCACAGTCGCCAGCGCAAAACGATGCTTTAACACAAAACGATAAGGTTCATATTCAATTGGGAAAATTTGACAGTTTTGGATAGTTTGCCCTGCTGGCAACTGTACGCAAAAACATTATATTTTAGTGAGATCGATAATTATGAACAACTGTGAGGGAATATAGATTATTTTTTAACAATAACAACAATATCGTCTGGTATATGGTCTAGTGTTCATTAGCGCAGTTGCGAGCGTGAAGTTCTTGGGTACTCAAGTCAAGCAGTGTAATCTCTTCGAGGAATACAGGCCTCATTGTACGTGTCACTAAGATAACAAATTTATTAGATATTTTTTTATAAAACGTATTTTTTTATTTATTAATAAGTAATCTATTTTCATAAATATTAAAATTATTAAATTATTAAAAAAATATTGGCAACCCTACTCCCGACCGCGACATAACGTAACCCAATACCGCCAGTAGGTAAGTCCGCAAAACATGTAAGTAACAACTTTATAGAGAATGAAGAGAAAAGGTGTTATTATGCTAAAACGTTGTGTTGGCAGCGGGGGCACTTTGACCCCAGTACCAATCCAACTATTCCTCTTTCAACACAGGGTCGGCAACGCGCAAGTGATACCCCTGGTATTGTAAGCGTCTATAGGCTACGGTAACCGCTTACCATCAGGTGGGCCGTATGCTTGTTTCCCGACTTTGTAGTATATAAAAAAAAAGGATAAAACATTAAATTTACTGTCTTACGATATGCACTACCCACTCATAAATTCTAAAGACCCACCCCCCTTTGCCCACTAAGGCAAGGCTATCATTACCACACAAGTCACAACATTGAATGATACAAAATTATAGCGATTGTCAATCAAATGTCAAATAGCAACTGCATAGACTTCAATGAACCTTTCTTTACTAAGAATTTTAACGTTCAACGTTAACAAGAAGGCTTTATATTGATCAAACATTCGATTTATTGCGGAATTTATTATGGTATACTTAGTATTCTAATAATATTGAGTAAGTATTTAAATAACTACGCTGATCAACCTACGGTGACCATTCTTAACACATTGAGGCCCGTCCGTGTCTCAGAGAGCACGGAAAGCCCCGGTTGTCAAACGAGCACCTATGACAATATGTTAGTGGAAATCAGAAGCTTATTACCTAGAAACTGGGTCGCGTCGTCTAAAATACTGATATTCAGCCGCATCTGGTTAGACCGGAAGCCAGCCCCAAGTTGGGAGAAGGCTCGAAGGATCATGAAGCTTTTAATTCGCGGCAGGCATGAGATTTATAGATCTGTTCACAATTTGTAAATGTTTTTATTGCTGATAAGAATCTTGTGATTTTTGTAAATTATGATGTGCAAAGAAATTATTATAACATTTTTATTATCTAACGAATAACCGGAGGTCTAATTATGCCAACCAAACTGTATGTTTGACGTTGTGTAAATACGATTAAATTGACATTTCGACTCTGCTATTAAAAGGGGCCTTAACGTACGGATGTGAACTGTGGATATCCATAATGTGAAGGAAACTCCAATACCGCGTCAGTAACTTTCAGTAATTAATTTTCAATGTCATTTAATACATCGTTCATTATAGTCTCTATATACTTATCTTTTGACTGAGCACTGCCTCCCAAAATACAGGCTTCAGCGTTTTGGTACCAGTTCCAGTAACTCTTAGGAATAACATTATTTAAGACCTAATAAGATTAAGCTTATCCCATCGAACTATTCTTTGTGACAAATAAACATTTTTACTATTATACAAAGTTAGGTCTTATAGCAGTGTTATTTACGCAGTATTGGAATATCACCGACGATAAATAGGTATATCTCTGCCAAACCTTTCGGGGAATACAGGCGTGATGGTATAATATCCACGTATTACAATCGCTTCTGCACTTGTTGGTAAAAAAAGCCCTGCAGATATACATATAATATTAACTCCCCCTTAATTTAGCACCTAGATGACGTCATGTCCACAATGCAATTGATTGAGCAAAGCGATGACGTGAAAGGGGCTGCATTTCATCATGAGGGTTAGTTGATCACTTGTTTAATTCATATTTAATAATTCAGAGAGAATTAAGTATTTAAGGTTTTATTTTTATCATTGATTTTTAAATGAGAACACGATTAAGTAGTTTACATTAATTACCTCGACATAATTTGCGTGTTAACGATAATAATTGTAGATAATATTCGAATGAAATTTTGTTATCAAGCTACCAACTAATCTTATATTATCTTAACTATGTAAAGTTAATTTGATCAGTCAATTAAAATTATATAAATTTAAAGAATTGTGTTTTGTGTGGAAGTCGTTCGTAAAGTTCAAAGTTCCGGGAGAAACTTTAAGTCAATTTTTATTTGCATTATACTGATGAGGGCCTACAAAGTTGTAATTGTACTATTTATCACAAAAAGTCTAATCGGCCGAATAAAAACGATCCATTACCTCACTTTACGGCAACAACGAGTTAATAAAAACAACTACACGACCATAAATTATCATTTTGACACATGTCAAAACGGCGCCTTTATAAGGTGATTAATTAAAAATCCCTCTTTCAATTACGGAGCGCGATAATTGGTGTAGTAGTGAAAATTTTCGCTTTTTAAAAGTGCCGGGGGTTGTGGGGGGTGCATCTGCTCTGCACATTGACGCATTCTTGCGGCTTCGTTCGAGTATGGTGAGTTGCACCGCGGTAACACATCAAGCACGGTTAACGGCCGGTTAAGGCTTTTTAGTTGGATAGTAAAACCTCATTACCACAACCTCAGTAAAACTTCAGTTTATGTATTTACATTTTATGATTATTTTGGTTTTAGTTATGGAAGTAAAGAAACTGAAAAAAGTCGCAATGTTGCAAGCAATATTATTTTGTCATTACACTCATTCAGCTTTAAACTTTTTCTTTTACAAATCCGAGACACTCGAGGATAATGATCTGCCTCTAAACTAAACGGTATATATAGTTCTCAAGCGTAGATCACTCTGTTTAGCTTATGAATGATACATTTGTATTGAATACCATATTCTAGACTGAGTGCCTTGTGCAGCTTACATTAACCAGTAGTTAACGTCATACGCTTGACGGTGCAATCAGCCGCTCACTCCAACTTATCTTGCAACGAAGCGACGCCGCGCACTACACATACACGTATAACTAAATCAATGGCGCCTATTGACACCAAATGTGACACAAGAATTTCCGCATTACGGAAGATTTTTTTAGAAAAACATAGTGTTTAAAATGAGCTCGTGTTTAATAACGACGTTTATCAACAGACCTGTAAGGTTAAGCTGCGTTAGTCGTGATCAGTCAAAGTTACAAAGTCAAATGGCAGTCGCTTCGTGTATAGTACTGATATTCAGCCGCATCTGGTTAGACTGGAAGTCGATCCCAACCCAACATAGGAAATTGCTCGGAGTATGACGAGTATTTTAAAGGTTTTTAGGTTCCTAACTAGTACCTTACTGCAGTGTTACTTAAACCGCATCGATCCTCGTTTTTGATAGTAGGTACGTGGGAATATTCCCAAATTTTGTACTAGCAGAGGTCACCTTATAGAAACTACGTTCCAAAATTTAACTTTTGTAATATACCTACCTAAATCAATTTTATTTAATGATGAAGTGTATATTGTACACAGGCCCACAATCTGTCAAATTTCTTGGATCGATTTTATTTATTTATTTTATTTTGGAAAACCAACAGCTATACAATGGACTAAGAAAGAAAAACATTTAAGTGTCATAAAGCCAATTACAGGTTTTCACGGTTAGTGACAGACATTAAATTTAAAAAATACTAGGACACTTATGCAACACAACTACAAGTTATATTTTACGTGATAGTTAATAATTAAAAAACTTAAGGTTGAGCATCTTTCTTACCGCAGAGCTTTTAATAACAAATGGATCAAGGGTGAACTCTTTGCATAACTTATTGAGATTTCTACTTGCCCGCACGATAAATGAGTTTTGTCTATAATTTGAGGAACACTGCGGAATAGAAATGGGGGGATTATATCTAGTGAACCTATTTGGGACACTAAAATTAAGTTTCTGCAATAACTCAGGGCTGTCAATTTCATTCGCCATTAACTTAACCAAAAAAGAAACGTCTGCTGTGTGACGACGATTAGTAAGAGGCAGAATATGAAATTGTTTGCATATTCTTGGATAATTGTCAGAAGAACAACTTTAATACAAAACAATATGGTTCATATTCAATTGGGAAAATTTGACAGATTTGGTAGCTTGACCTGCTTGCGTCTGTACTATTACGTTTTTGTGCACACATAAAGCTACACAGTGTGCTTTTGGACCGCACGTATTCTCTGGCAATAGAGGTGATTTTTGTAGTGCACCGTAATGTAATTCACAACTAATTTTATGTTCATTAAAAAAGTAACCTCTCTTTAACCGTTCGGGAATATAGGTACGCGTGATATTTTTTAAGGATATAAATACTCTTTACGTATTTCGTCCATTGTCATTATTTGACCTTGATAGGCCATGTATGATGACTTGTAGTCATGTGTTAAGAAATTATTTGAATAAAGACCTCGTTAATACTCATAAAATAGCTTTGTTATATTTACGATCTCGTGTTAAACAAGAGAAACATGGCGTAAAACTAGTCTTGATTAAAAAATTTAACAGCTGCAGTAAAAGAAAATGGCGTCAAATTATTAGCATTCAAGCGGCAGGGCCAAGTTCTGACACGTAAATAATATGAAATAATATTAAAAATGTTTGTGACCGAATTAAAATTCTCAAACCTCTTAATGTATTTGTGAATTTTTTTAGAACAATGTGGGTTGAGGCCGTTGAGTTTGAAAGTATGGAAAAGGTTGTCAAAAATAAATTCCAGAACTATGGTGTTATTTTTCTAGATATTTTCACAACATCAAAGTATTTTGAGTAGTTGTATAAATGTAGGCATATTATTTGAAATACGAACTCGTAATTATTTAAATCAAATGAATATGTGTTCTTTTGACTATTTGTATAAAAAAAATACCTTATTATTAAGAAAATAACAATCAGTTTACGACGTTAGGGTTTAGGTATACAAAAATATTTTAAATAACTATTTCAACCATTTTGCCACATATACATGCCACACTATACAAAGAATATAGGGCCTATATTTCTGGGAATGAATTTAACTTCACTATCCAGAAAAAAAAATCACAAAATAATCCTCAAAACTATGCTTTCTGTCACTTCTAGCTGAACTATAACCACAACGTAACGTGGGGTACATCCTACGCCTAACATAGTACCTCGATCGACTATAAAGATAAGCCAAATTCCGCTACTGAACACCATCTGACTAATTAATAAAAAAATAATTAAGGAATTTATACGCTGAACATACGTTCGTTACACTACTAGGTAACGGCTCAACGTGTAAATGTTTGGGTCTGTATTATCACATAGTTTGTACAACAGCGGACTTTTTAAAGGGCTGATTATGGTGATGATAATTATGACAGTTCGTTACTAGGAGCAAGAAGTGCCAACTTTTAAAAAAATATTCCTTTTTTGAAAAATTAAACAATTACTTATTCACGTAACAAAACTAATAGGTACATTTCTGAAGTTTGAGAAAATTGAAAATAAAATAAGTTTTAAGGAGTCTGGTGTAATAATAAGAAGACACAGGTTCGAATCCTGCCCGCAGTCGAATAGGTTTAAGGAAGCATAGCATAATCATACTTATGTTATAATCTAGGTGCCAAGAGGAATGTCTCTAAGAGAAAAAAAGACAATAAAATTTTAACTTTAATAGGTACTTTGCTAAATAAATAATTTCTGAGTAATTTACAACCCAATGAAGTAGGAGCAGGCGTAGATACAACATAGACAAGAGCTTTTTTCGACTCTGCATTACCAATTTTTATTGATAGAAGATTTAAAAAAAAACTTTTTGTCGACACAGCTGTCGATCGTAGAGGTAGATGTCGTTTAACGTAACAATATTTAATTATTTACTACCAGAAAACTTAAGGAGGTCCATTACCCTCAATAAAAGAATCTATTCAAATAAATAAATCTATAGGAATCATATACTCTTCTCTTTACAAACACACTCAATTTAAAAAAAATTGCCTTTTATGAGTTGAAAATAAAACCATACACTGGATCTATGATGTCGCGAGCGCAAGCCTTACTACATACTTATCTTCATTAAAACCTACACACATAAAATTTAAGAAATACCGTCAAATCAACGCTCGAATTGTTTTAAGGCCGGCGCCCCATGAAGCCAACGGCATTGTTGTAGATATTAAAAGACATTTTGATGGTCATGTGATTTAGGACAAAACGTCGGCATAAGCTGCGGATAAAAAGCTAATAAATAATGGTTAACAAAAGCGTTGTCATCTTGTTTCCCTTATCGAAGGGACCGACGGTAGCTTTGATGACCAGAAGAAAGTTGTAGAGACGGTTTGTTAATTTTTTTTAATTTTTTTAGTAAAACTGTTTCTTTAGGTATAGTTTTCTAGCAATGATATTTAAAAACTACATAAATAATGATAAGTTTTATTTATTTCTCCACAATAAGATACAAGTTCCACAAGGTACAATATTGTTAAGTTATATAAAATATTGTGGAAACTGGTGCGACTGGATTACATTGTTGAAAGTAAGGAAGTAGATCTTCGGAAGTTATTACTGTTATTTTAATATCTAATTATAACAAGAGCAGCGAACTTGACCAAACTCTACCGTGCACAAATAAATTTACTTTATTCATTTAATTTTACAAACAAAAATTTTATTATTTATAGTATTAAGGAACGCTGGTTGTGTACCTACCTAACATAATACTAAATTTGGAAAAATAACTTTAATTAAGTACGTCCAAAACAAAACAAATAACATTTCAAAAGAACACAACTTTTTCTTCGAAACAAAACTACTTAATTTTTCACAAACTTTCTCCCAAAAAAATAAACAACAGTTCGACTCCACGCCTCCGAGATGTAGATAAAGGCTTGTAAGTTCGGTGCGCGGCGCCATGCCGGGGTGGGCCGGCACGTTACTTAAACATGTATCTAATAATGAGCCTTAACTTGATTCCCTATCTCATTTTTAGAGTTAAAATTCCAGTAGTTACTTTTACTTAACGACTCCATACTTTATTTTGTATACGACTTGTCTACTTTCTAGGGATCACTTGAGATTTTAACCTATCATATGGACTACAGACTATAGAAAAACTATTGCTTTGACCCTCTGGAAGGTCACAATTCTTTAATGAATAAAATGAAGATTTTAAACTTGCTTACTTATGTGCCTGTGTGCTTAGTGTCTTGTTAGTGGTGTAGGTACCATATTTCGAGAAACTTTACTCTAAAGGATTATTCTGGATTTAACACTGAGACATATGGCATATTTCACCAACTTCCTGTTAAATTACCCGGCAGTTATTTTTATAAAACTAATACCGTCTACCCAAACATAGTGAAATATAGAAATACCCTACGTTTTTTAAACACATCCATGACAAGAGAAAATTTTAGCTGTTTTGGTTTAAAAATTTACTCGATCTACTTACTTACGCATAAGTATTTGTACCTACTCACCCCGTAGGTGGTTTTCTAAAATTACGACCAAGTAAGGCTTTAATAAGTACGAGAATTAATTAATATGTTCGGCGGACACCGGACGATACACGGAAACATTTGCACCTGCTCGCCGAGGTTGGTGTTGGGTGTTGGTGTTGGACGAACGGCATGGCCCAACGTTGGCCGACCGATGTTGTAATATATCCTACCATCACACCTATATCCAGGAAGGGTAAGGCAGATGTGTACACTCACAGTTCACAATATATAATATTTTTTTATATCACTAAGGTAGCAAACAATTATACGGCCCTCCGGTGGTAAGCGGTTACCGTAGCCTATAGACGCTTGCAACACCAGGGGTATCACTTGCGCGTTGCCGACTCTGTAAAACGAAAGAGGAATAGTTGGTTTGGCAGTATAAGGGTCAAACTCCCCCCTATTGCTAACACAACGTTTCCTCGTGGAGCGTAAGAAACACAACACGGCTCAAAGCAGTGTTTTTTTAGTTAGTTAGAAGTTATTTCACTTCGATTTTCTGCAAGGCGGAGAGACTTAGGTACTTCCCCAGTCGGACAGCTCCAATTTGAGTGGAATTACTCCCACTATGCCCTACCTCTCTTAAAAGTTATTTTGAGGTCCCATTTAATAATTCGAACGAGAAGGATATAGGATCGGCAACAGTGGCGGGGTAGAGAAGAGGCCTTCACTCAGCAGTGGGTGTTACCGGCTGAATAGATAGATAGATAGATTGCCATTAATCGGGCACAAACACAAATTCCAAGTTGCTACAGAAAAATACAATAACACTGCTCGACCTGGGACTTCGAGAAGGACTCCCCACCATTGCTAACACAACGTTTCCTCGTGGAGCGTAAGAAACACAACACGGCTCAAAGCAGTGTTTTTTACTTTAGTTAGTTAGAAGTTATTTCACTTCGTATTCAGCAGCCGCGCTTCTAATCACTGGATCAATGAAGCATCCTCCGAGCCCTCTCCCAACAATGGGTCGGCTTCCAGTCCAACCAGATGCGGCTGAATATCAGTATTTTACACGAAGCGACTGCCATCAGACCTCCGTAACCCAATTTCTGGGTAAATACAGATAGCCTCAGGATAGACTGGTTGTCAGGCTTTTTGGGCTTCTGACTACCACTAACGATTGTCATAGGTGATCGTATGAAAACCGGGACCAACGCTGTTACATGCTCTCCGAGGCACGGAGGGGTCTCGATGTGTTAAGTGTGGTCACCAATCCACAGACTGACCGCGGCTAGCGTAGCTTAACCTTGCAGATCAGTTGATGAGAGTAGTTATTACTAAGCCACGAGCACCTCGGAACTATGAAGCAGTTTTAGAGTAACCATCATCAACCCATATACTGTCCCACTGCTGGGCACGGGTCTCCTCTCATATTGAGAGGGATTAGGCTATAGTCCACCACGCTGGCCTAGTGCGGGTTCACAAACCGTCGAGAAAAATCTCTAAGGTATGCAGGTTTCCTCACGATGTTTTCCTTCACCGTTTAAGCGAGTGATAATTAATTATTAATACGCATATGAATTCGAAAAGTCAGAGGTGCGTGCCTTGGGTTCGAACTCGAGACCTTCGACTTGGCAGTCCAATGGTCATCACTAGGCTGTCACTGCTTTTTAGGTTTAGAGTACTTAATAATTTCGTGGAAATTCACTGGCGCGTTGTTAAGTCAAGTTGAATGTTTTATGAACAGCTGGTGATGTGTATTTATGTAAATTATCATTAAACGGCTGAATAAGCTTAACTTACCTTTCAGACAACCGTGAAGATACTCAACAAAAGCCATAAAAAAATATTTAAACAAGATTCCGATTCAAAACATCAATAATTACGCATCACCGATTTTTTGTGTCCCGACAAAAAAAACACGCTAAAACAACACGCGGGCCTTTTGATCCGCGTCTCGACATGTGACGATTAGTCGCAGCGACAAAAAGTCGATGTCGCTGTCATGTAGCAGTGTCGCGAAGGCGTTTCGATAGACCGGCTGATAAGAGATGAGTAATGATATTTTTTGAGACGCATCATAATCATTTCTTCCCTTTGAAACGATTTGGTTTACGATATGTATTAGTTATGATAACTTTTAGGATAATATAAAAGTTATTTGTTTCTAAAACTAATGATAGTGATAACTTGAACGATAAGTGATATTTAAAGTACTGTTAAAATCGACCCATTGTTGAGTTGAGCATTAAAAAAAAACTTAAAAGCACCGGCGTTTAGAGAAACTGCATTTAAAAAAGAAAGCTCACCAATCGTCCAACAACTAAACACAAGACGTGACAAAATTTAAAAAAAAGAACATATTAGCGTACGGAACTAATTCCAACAATCGAACTTTCAAATCGATTCCACTAAACGATATCACGCACAACACTAACAGAGAAACGTTACGATTATGTAGCAATTAATTAAAAGTAGCAATTAGCCAAAGTCACACATTCTACGATCTACTTACGTGAGTGGCTTACATTAAATGTATGGTGAGAACCACGCAAGTACGTGACGTCTTTACGAATTTGAGACATGTAATACGTCTTGATGGGACAACTTGACATTATTAGAGTACTCTGTGATTTGTGTATTATGTTAAAAAAACAAATGAGATGTCTATAGTTTAACGTTACGACCGAGGGGACGATGACTCGACTACACGGATTTTGTGTGTAGGTACCATGTGGATATAAATTGGCTAAAATTATTATGTAACCCATTCACTGTTGTCTAAAAAATTCGCATGCAAATTCTCACAAAATGTCTGTGTGAATCTCTTAACTGTACAGTTTAGTGTAAAAACTATTTACAAAAAAGAAAACGATTATTCAACATTATAACAATCGAGTAATGAATTTCTCAATAAATTGAAATCATTACTTCACAATATTATCATAACTGCCAACATTACAAAATTAATTTTAGAAACAAAAAAAAACTAAAACATAGTTCCACGGAATTAGCGCAAAATTAAAAAACAAAAATCGCGTCGCAAGCCACAACCGAAAAAAAAAGTTAAGATGGCGGCTTGCTTACGACGAAATGTCGGGAATGTGTCCACGTGGAGCCGAATTCAGGGCCGAATGTAAACGCTCCCGTTCTATATGCTTTATTTTGGATGTCTCCCATTTGTTATACATAATACATGTAGGGACCGTATCGCGGGATCGCGACTGTCAGAGAATTTTCGGCGGCGCCATCCAGCCCGCCGCGAATACAGGCTGATGTTGTTTGGGGTTCCAACAATAATGCCGTGCGAGGGCAAAATAAAAGCGAGAGATTACGAAAGAAAAGAAGAATAAAACGCGTTTGTAAATTTGCAGTAGTATTTTGAAGTAGATTTTTACAAGATTTGTTTTTATCTAAAAAGATAGAAGCTGAAAAAGTTACATGAAGAAGAAAGACACAAAGACACATTATGCTGATACTTATTTCTTTTACTGTAATCAAGATCATAAAACAATTACAAGATATTTGAATTGTATCACTAAATGACACAAACACTGACAGGTTTGATAGGACTGTCAAAAATAAATAATTCCGAAGTCATAGAATGACGAATAAGACACAATAAAAAAGCAATCTTGAGGAACTGTGTCATAGAATCTAAAATCAATCATCAATCGCAGATATGCCAAAACCAAACTTATTTTGGATCTAAGGTTTATGTCACAAATGATACCATCCTCTATGGTCCAGATAGTAGGATCGAGCTGAGAAAGAACGCGGCGCGACATGAACTTATGAGGAACAGTCGCCGTGAGACTTTTTGTAGCGCGCCGGACGTGGAAAATTAGCTTAAGTAACAAATACTTGGCTTTAGCAGGGTATAAATTTAAAGTAACATGGTTTTAAGTAAGCAATAACCAAAATCTAACCTACGGATATGAATTAGGCGTGCAATAAGGCCTGCATGTATGTTAATTTTGGACCCACTATAACATCGCCTTGAACAACAATTGTGGCGCTCATAGGCCGCGATATATAGTTGATTCTACGTAGAATTCTTTTCAAATGCAAACAACAGACAATGTTAAAAATATGTTTGCATTGATTCTCCCAATTAGTGCAAATACATAAGTATAACTTCACGTTCTGATTCACGATTCCCCTTATGATTATGATGCAAACATGCAAAGACAACAAGACACGTTCCTTCCATATATAGCCTATGCAATGTCGCAATTCCAATCATCACCTATTCTGTATTCAGAATCGACTTACCACAGACTATAAATTTAACGCCGAAAAAAAAACACAATTAAATCATTCTGCATTTGTTTTTTCTAGAAATCCTTGAGTTTCTGCTAATTTTTCGACACGGTTCCGCTTGATAGAATTTGTTGCGAATTATTCCTAGTAAGCCTTGGAGATGGGAAACTGGGGGGGCAGGCCTGAATACTAATAGACCAGGTAGTGTACAAACAAAATACGCAAAAATGTACTAATGTAGTCCTGTCACGCATAGCTAAGGTGAAGATGGAAAATTAGCAAGATTTAGGCGATGACGGTGATTTATTCATTAGGTACTGTTAATTCTACCATATTACTTGTGACAACAAGTACAGCTACCTGAATTTTGACTATTGGATTTCTGGATTTGACTCCATTCCCAAATTTGTTTAGGGATTTTACGATATGGGAAACCTCATTAGAAAATATCTCAAATATTTTGGTACATCACGCGCGAGATTACCAATAAACCATGAGCTGAAATAGTTGTTTCGTCCTACAGTATATGCATTGAGAAAGTATGCTGCATGTCTTTTTTTAAGTTTATCAAGAAACAATTAAGGCCCAGACGAACACTATCAGAATATGTTAGTGCTGCTAGGGTAGAAAGGTAGCTTTAATATCACATTAAAAATCTGTTAGGGATCTGCTACGAGTTCTAATTGATTGCAGAGATATTGCTCAAAATAGTCGATCAATCGATAAAAAAAACTGTCGTTTCTCCAAACTGTCAGACATTTAAGTATGTTCAAAACATAAAAGAGAATAGAGACTTCAACTTCACGAGTAGCGTCGAATTCAGGATTGGCACTTACAATTGCTGGCAATCGCATTATATGCACGCGATTTCGATTTGTGGAAGGTTGCAGTGAGTACATCAAAGGAACAAAACTATTTGAAAATGTTGTACTGTCAAAAAAAATGATTCATCGCCTTTAAATTGGTAACATCTTTAGATATTTTTTTCTAGTTCCTTAAATGAGGTCCTATAATGAAGGAAATAGGTGTCAAATAATATAACCTGCTCAAAACAAATTAACTTAAATATTCAGCAGAAAGTATTGTAATGTATGAACACACGGCTATATAAATGTATACCTTAATATGATTGTGTTAAGTTATAAATTTCCTGTATGAGTGTATTGTGTAGATTGAGTAAGATAGTTTTGATAGTATTAATAGATAGGTCAAACAAAAAACTAGGTGCACCTCGATTACCTATATTTGATATTTGTAATTGCGTATACAGATAATTAGCATCATATTTATTATAATACATTTTATATTCTTCTTCTTTCTCAATCTTTGTACACCCAACCTCCTTTACACACAGTGTTTAGCTATTTCATTCAACCAAATTTTATAATGTAACATAGCAAAGATTTTTCGATACTTTTAATTATTAAACTTGGCTTATAATTAATTCTATAAAGTTCGTGTAACTATTCTTGGATTTCCATAAAAACTAAATTAAAATTACTAATACAAATCCCAGGTAACACAACAGGCCCGTTTCCTAGATACGGACAAGCAAAACGTACATACATAAATAACCTCTAAATAGGTTTGAAAAGACAAATTTTTCTCACAATAAACACTCATATGCATTTCAAATGTGCTACATTTGCATCGTAGTGTCTTTTAATACTTTTTTATGCTACTTTATATGCACCGTTTATAAGGGTTCATGGTTAAGTTTTTAATTTATTTAATTGTGTTACAAATATGAAAGTTCATACGCTTTTGAGTGTTACTTCATTCTGTTTTTGAAGGCAAGGGTGTGCGTTTAGCCAATAGCCGTATTGTATTGCCCTAATGTGATAGGGCAGACAAACCGTTAACTATTTATAAACTGTATTTATTTATCATATATCGGTTTTTTGGCGTATAGCCAAATTACAGGGAATGATTCCCTCAAGGGACAATCTTGGGACCATTAGAAGTAATTCTTTCTTAATACTAGAAGTGCAATATTGTCTGTCTGTTAAGATACAGGTTACCTTAGTTTAAGTGGCAGGCTTAATATAATTTTGTATGGATTTTGCAACATCTAAATTGTTAACCTTTTGATTCCTATGAATTGTGATGGTATTTAGGTACTGTGCTTGTAACTGAAACCTGTCTCCTTTTTGAAAATAAACCTCATTAGTATTTACACATACTCAGATGTGGCTTGACCTTTGCAAGTGAAACTAGTGTATTACAAGTACCTCGTTAGACAATCTAACTTTTAAAAGCAATTCATTTGAGTCAAAGATACAATACATCTTCAACATCCGGGTCGGCACAATTGTTCTAAGCACATTCCCATCACGAACATCTAATGTCCCCCAATCGACGCCTCGTCCATCTCACCGAGTATTTCGGACATCGCCCGATTCGGAGATTTACGCGAGCAGACTACGTAATTTGCTTAGTATGTTTGGGCTTCCTGGATTTTAGCAATTGTTATTAGTTCTCGGAGACTAGATGTCTGGCGGAACCGTGATTTGTGGGTTTAACATTCGGTGTAGATCGTGTTAAATTGTGTTTGACATTTGAAAGTGTTGTGATGTTTATGTAAGCACTAAGATACATATATACACTCACGATTTTTTCTCATAACTGAGAGCGACCGCCACTTACTATTCTTAAATAAGTCTTTTTTTGCTTCATCCATGTTCACGCATCTTGTTATGTAAGTTTTGCATGCAAATTGCAATATAATATGATTACATTATTTTTATTGTTTCAGAGTGATATTCTTCTATTGTGGTTAAATTATAGAAACTTCTTTCTTTCTCCGAGCCTTTTTCCCAACTATGTTGGGGTCTACTTCTAGCCCAAACAGATGCGGCTGAATATCAGTATTTTACACGAAGCGACTGCCATCAGACCACCGCAACACAATATCTGGGTAATACTGATACCCTGAGGATAGACTGGTTGTCCTGGCTTTTGGTTAATGATAGAAACTATGATATGATATTTTAATGGTAAATATTAACTAGTCAGCGGGTTGATGCCGTAACTGTGACTCACTCACTGCTCAAGGTGAACCTACCGAACGATCATTTATACAATAATATAATCGTCAATCATCAGATCAAATTAATTAAATGCATACCTTACCTACAACAAGAATTATGTAAGAAATGTGACGTTAGCAGGAAAATATTTATATTATTATGTATAAAAGTCTTAATTCTGATGATTATTTTTATCCTATTTTGAGCTAGTTAAATATTTAAAGTAGATATCACCATAACATCACCTACTTTAAAAGAAAATAATTATTTATGTAGCTAAGTTCCAAAGAGGTTGTCACAAAATAGGTTTTCAATTTTATTTACCATCAAATCTGATGTTAACGATACGTCAAAATAAATGACAATGACAGATAGTAGCATACTCGGATCTCGTTTTTAATACTGATCTTTATCACCAATAGGTACACTAAAAATATAGACCAACCAAACAACCCACTAGAACCAACAAAGATAATTTGATGATTTCCGCATCCAAAAATAGATAGCAGTCTCAATTGATGGTAATCCATTAGGTACTTCCACTACCAGAAAATTGAGCGCTGTAGTGTCTTAAAGAATTTGCAGAGTATTATCACTACATTTTCTAGATATCGAGTGGGAAGAGATTATTATGAAGCAGTGGCTTGTTAGTTGTGGTTCTAAGCACAACTGCCAGGTACACTAGAGGACCCAAGTCAAGCAATGTTATTGAGTTTTTTTTATGAATGATCAGTAACAGAATGAGTTTGAATGTGCCCCGTTTTTTGAAGATACAAATTTTAGCATCAGAAAAAATCCAACTCGATTTCCGATTGTAGACGTAGAATGTGAAGTAAGTACGACATCACAGGCAGCGGTAGCTTAGTTGACGGACGGTGTATTTAAAGTTTTTCTTTCGCTTAAAGGATGTCACCAAATCTGCCCAAATGATGTACCGAGGGTACACTTATTGGAAAAAATACCCTGTATTACGCTGGTTAAAACTCTAGTCATACTTTTTTTTTATGCTCACTAGGGGATGAGAAATAAATACTTTAAATTTAAAAAAACGCACGCCATGCAGGCACAAAAATAACAGTTTCTTAGTGATTTCATAGTAAAACTGTCTACTTAACAGCTGTCATGTAACTCGGGTACAAATTTGGGCTGAGTTGTATGGACTTTTGATGACCTCCTTTATATCTCATAAACAAAATGCTGATAGGAATCCAGTTGTATGCATCCTTCGCCATAAGACATATTACTTCATCAACACAACCCTGAGCTATTTACCATAATCTGCAGTCGAGGCACGTATGTTGCAGCCGAGCTTAGGTAGGTACCGTAGACCGTAGGTACCTACTGATGTTTATTTGAAGCAGACCCGGAGGTTGAGTTCATGGTTGTTAGGTACCTTTTTGGTGTGAGCAGAACGTTACGAATCCTATGAGCGTGACATATAGGGCATTAGTCAGTAGGAGCCCCACATACCCTTTTTTTTGGTTCGGGAAATGCTCCTTATGCATGCCGCCCCGCTCGGGGATGCGGGCCGGTTATGTTGGGCTCTCCGGCCAGGTGGCCAGCATACCGACTAGAACAACCACCACTACTACCGCGGACGTCCATTGATGGACCCTACCGGAGGGCCAAGTGCAATGAGCGACTGACGACGAGTCCCACATACCCTGCATTCTGACTACCATTAACGATTATCATAGATATTCTTTACGTGCTCGCGAAGGCATGGATGGGATCTCGTTGTGTTGAGAATAATTACCCATCCACAGACCAACCGTGGCTAGAGTAGCTTAACCTTGAAGATCGGTAAATTAACTGGGTTATGACTTAGCCACGATATTAAATTAAACAAAAAGCATAGGTACCAATAAAAACCTTGAAATATAATTAAATGGTACTAAACTAATAAAGAATTTATTACCTTAAGTCCTTGTCATAAAACGCCTAAATAACACTAAATTTAAATTTAAGACCTTTACTTTGTTATGATGTCTGAAAATAGTTATTATTTATATCGTCGATACCAAAATAAGACAAACTTAATTTGACAAAATCGGCCATCAAGATGAATCACGATGAAATTGGAATGTGCAGGTTCGTCTCATGGATCTTCTGGCACCTAGTACTAGGGTTGCCACCCGTACTTTATAATAAAGTATTGTACAGTCAGCAACGAAAGTCGCTGAACACAGCTAAATTTTAAAAACATCACAGCTCTAAAACTTGTCAAGAGTTTTTTTCTATTGAGGTAACCTTAATATTTAATGATCATCTATGCAATTATTTCGAATAGCCTGCACAGGTCAGTAACTTCATACTTATTAAAAATCATATTGAAAATAGCAACTTGTTCAACGACTTTCGTTGCAGACTGTACGTTACTTCAGGTAATTGTACTCTATACTTTATGAGAACAATAAAGTATGTACAGACGCCAGCAGGTCAAGCTATCCAAATCTGTAAAATTTTCCCAATTGATAATGAACCTTATCGTTTTGTATTAAAGTTGAAAATGAATCAAAGAAGATTGTGGTAGCTTGTGTACTTTATTTTTATACTATGTACTTTTTTTCTTACCTATAATAACCAATGTACAGAGGCAAGCACATCAAGCTACCCCAATCTGTCAAATTTCTTTAATAGATTTTCAATTTTAAGACAAAATAATAAGATTCATATTCAGTTTGGAAAATTTGAAAGTTTTGGGTAGCTTGACTTGCTAGCGTCTGTACTTTAACTGTAAAAAAAGGTAACAACCCTACCTAGGACGAAGCTGGGTATGTCATATTCGTGCTGATTACATACCGCACTTGCCATCACTTACCTATATAGTCACGGCCATGGGATGGGTGACATTCGTCAGACTATAACGGACTGTGATCCTGTAAATCACCGGACCATAAAACTAGTTGCACGGTTCCAAAAAGTGGGTCTTATGGAGAAGAACCGGCAAGAAACTTTTAAGAGAGGTAAGGCATAGTGGGAGTAATTCCACTCAAATTGCAATTGCCCGACTGGGGAAGTATTTCCGCCTTACAGAAAATTGAAGTAAAATAACACAGCTTTGAGCTGTTGTGTTTCTTAAGGTGAGCAAAGTTGCTAGCACGAGGAAACATGTTGGCAGTGGGGGGACTTTGACCCTTATACTGCCAACCCAACTATTCCTCTTTCGTTTTATAGGGTCGGCAAAGCGCAAGCCATACTCCTGGTGTAGCAAACGTCTATAGGCTACGGTAACCGCTTCCGCGCCAATAAGTGGGCCGTGCCGTGCTTGTTTGCCACATTAGTAGTATATACAAAAAAAATGTTTTGAATAGTAAATGAGAATAATGACGTGTACAATAATACTTAATCCAGTATGATAATTAATAAGAGAATGATTGCCATTGACAGTTAGAGCCGACCAGCCCCGACAGACGGCAATATGAAATCGTAGGCATGTCCGTGAATCCTACACACACTTGACCGATTTCCAACACAATAACTCCTTGACTAAAATAAAAAGCTCTGATATCGGTACGATTTGAAGAAGTGACCCTTGAATATATTTATCAATGGGGCTCTTTCCAGCCTATCTCTCGACCTGAGGTCGCTAGAATGGATCCTTTCATGATCTGCGAAGAGGAATCTTTGTGTCCTAATCAGTTGAGATAATACCACTTAAACTGCCGTTAAATTGTATGATTTATTTATACAGATAACGTTTGAGTCATAGCACACATCACGTTGTTTTTTTTTATCTGTGCTCTTGATGTTTATTAGTCTGTGGTGATCTTTGGTCTATGGTCGTGGAATGAGGATGAATAGATGCTTGTCTGTGTTACTAAAGTTGCTGCTATCTGTTTTGTCATTTTCTGCGTAATTCATGTTCTATATACGAACATTCCGTTTACTTACCTATCTCTAGCCTTTTTAATTTCACTGCTAAATATAAGTAGGTCTCCGTCTTATTTTTTCAAAACAGTATTATCACACTATGGAGCAAGCCGTGTCGCGGGGGCTTTACAAATTTACAGAAATACAGTCGGACTCCAAACAAACATCCATGAATAGGCTCACCCTCTTTGGGTGCGTACCTAACCTAAGTTAGGGATCTAAAATATCGCAGAGAAAATACTTACATACAGTTAGGTTAGGCATAGGCACAATGTAAACCCACAGTTTGCCGGTATGTTTAGGTCCCATGTGATGAGCCGTGATCCTGTTATCATAACCGGGCATAAAGCCAAACTCCGAGCTGTTACTGAGAATTTGACGATGTCTGTGGTTCGAGTGCCTGCTGATCATAGGGTCGTGGGTTCATTCCCACAAGACACAAATATTTGTGTGGGCAAAACATTTGTGTTTGTCTGAGTGTTTCTTATGTATTAAAAGTATGTATTTGTGACAAAAAAGTAGGTAGGTGTATAAGTATTATATCCATTGTCTCATAGTACAGACTCTGCTTAGTTTGGGACTAGATGGTGTTGTGTAAAAAGTCCCAAAACTATTTCTTTATTGGCTCCAGGACCTCATTCGTAGCAGTCATCATTCATTAGCCTAGTGAGCGCTGGCTCCTACGACCAATAGACTAATGAAACAGTCATTACAGAAAAAGAAAGATTATATATTTTTGTATTTTTTTGGCATTTTCCATGCTAAGATTTTAAAGTTATCAAGCAAAGGAAAAATTCGACAGCGGGCAGGATTCGAACCTGCGTCTTCTGGTTAGGTACACCAGACGCTATGACCACTAAGCCACCGCGATACCTACCCGTCATGTCGAATTTTGCCTTCGCATTGTGAATTTTCGTCTTTATGGTGACGTCCCAGAAAGATTATAATTATCTACTAGCGAACTGTACTCCCTTTGCCTCTGGTAATAGGCGTGACGATTATCCATTAAAAAAAGAAGTCTCTCTCTCTGGCAACCGCCAATTGCAACAAAGATTTAAGGATCTGAATGGAGTCAATCGCCCCCTCCGGTAAAGTACCCGAATTTGGGTACCCTCGGAAACGAACAACTTAACTCCCATCTCCTTTACACTTTTTGGTAGCATTGTCAAATAATTGGTCGTTGTAACTTTTAGGAAATGGCTCTTGAGGAAATGGCTATTAACTTAGTATTTGTTCTGGATGTGGTGGGTGTTTGTGGGGATTTGTGTTTATAAACACAACGATGGCAATGTTTTACCAAAAAAATATGGTTATTACTCTTCAAGCCCAAACCTAAATAATCTTCCACTTTACTTAAATTTTTTTTAATAGGTATTTATTTATTTATAATTAACAAACTTATGACATTAATTTTATTCTCGGTTAGCTTTAATTTCCCGACACTACAATGTTCTCCTGAATCGCGGGTTTACAAACACAAATTCTCACATAAACAAACACCCAGATCCGGAACGACTACCTAGTTCATACAAATATATGCTCCGTGCGGGGATCGAACCCGAGACCCGTGCCGTCAAACAGTAACATATTAAGTGACCACAAACGTGCGTCACAAATTTACGAATTCCCTGATAAATCCAGACAAAACTGAGCTAAAATAAAATGTTTATTTAAGTGCCGACTCCATTAGCACAGAGCTTTTATAGATACGCCGCTAATTAGCTCTCTCGTAAACTAAAGGGGAGAGTCGTCAATCAATGGCGAGTTCTTGAGTTATGGTGACACATTCGCGACAACACGGGACGCAATTTAAAAGTAGGTATTACTAAGAAATCCACTACTATTGATCTGTGCAATTATACCTAAGTAAATAATAAACTGAGGTTTTGGTAATTCAATTTTCCGACTATACAAACACAACTGCTGCGATTCTCCAGAGGGTCAGAGTTCTTTGCTGAATTAAAATGGACTTTCCATTTTAATTCATTCATTTCTTTGGGTTATTACCTATAGTAAAAAAAAGTTAATTTAAATTACATAAATGCGTATACTTAATTAGAGATCACCTTTTAAGCAAGGAATTGCTTGTGTTAAGAGACACCGCTCTTCCAGACAGTTTAATTTACAGTTATTTAATTGATTCAGCAAGTTAATTGAACAAAAGAAATTGGTTTACATTTGAGAAAGTTTGAAAAATTTACAATTTAGTTCGTTAATTTAACATAACATTCCGTCACGCCTGTATTCAAAGAAGGGTTAAGCAGAGGTGTAATAATATACACCCACATTTCGCCAGTATGTTTTAGGTCCCATGTAATAGGGGGCGAGCCTATTGCCATTAACCGGGCACAAATCCAGACTCCGAGCTGCTACAAAGAATTTCATAGAAAACCCCAATAACACTGCTCGACCTGGGGATCGAACCCAGGACCTCTAGCGTAGCAGTCGCGCTTAGGACCACTAGACTAATGAGGCAGTCAATTAAGAACTTAAGTAGTTAATTTAATACATTCCTAAAATCCTGGACACCTGATGGATTGAGGAATACCTAGGTACTGATGTATTACATAATTACAGTTCGCCAGGTATAGGCGGATTAACCTATTACCAATTACCATTAACCGGGTACGAATCGCTCAGAAAAATCCAATAAAACTTTCCTCGGCCTGGGAATCGAACCAAACACTCACTTGGACTTGTTCTAGCGCAGGAGCTGTAACCAACTCCTAATTAGAAGCAATAATCATTTGTCTAAATAGTGAAGGCAGGCGGCGCCGGTGGGTATTCAAGTATAATAAAACAATACCACTATATAAATGAACACAGAAGTACTAATCGGTACAGCAAGGGATTACGAAAAAAAAAATAGAAATTATACAAACAAAACTGCATCGTAATGATTTCTGACATTTACGTGAATATTATACATTGAAATAAAACTACTTTTTACGGTTTTTATCGTGTTATATTGATATTATTAATCCCGACGTTTCGGACCCTTTACAGCGTCCATGGTCACGGGTAGATGGGTCAGCCTACTCGTGACAATGGACGCTGTAAAGGGTGTGTAATATCAATATAACGCGATAAAATCCGTAAAAAGTAGTTTTATTTCAAAACTGCATCGCTTGATCACATCGGTCACTATTTTAATAGGTACTTTTTTGGAAAATCTGTTGAACAACATAATTACCATCACGCCTGTTTTAGACAACAGCAATGCAATGTCAATAGGCTGACCTTATACATGGGACCCCTATGTAATACAGATCCCTATTGTCATTAGGCTGGTACAAATTCATATCCCAATTTGCAATTTCTTATAGAACACGAATTTTTGTTCTGGCTACATTCGAATTTTTCTTGCACAAAATATATCTATACAAAATACTTTGCTTGCGTAATAAAATTGAAACAATCGCAACTTATTGTTCAAAGTGAAACTTCTAATGACAACCTGCGTTGTGGCAACACTGACAGATCAAATAAACCATCCAGTCTTAACGATACTAATAAAACTTAATGTGCTTAACTATGGCACCAAAACAGGAGATTCATGGCAAAAACAAAGGAGAACCATGAATTTTTATTTTCATATTAAATGTGGAAACACGTTTTTTGACTGATTTACTATAGTAAAGTTACGGCGCTTGAGCAGCGGCTGAACATGAGGAGGATTTTCAGCTACTAGACAAGTCAAGGGGGCTCGTAGCTCAGTAATAACAACGGCTATCAATTGATCTGCAAGCTGCTGCGGTTGCCGCAGATAGTTGCTGGATGGGTGACCATTTTTTAATAATATATGTCTACGCCTGAACGTAGCATTTCTTCATATTTACAAATTATTACGAACGCACCCTAACAACATCGCTCGCTGCGGGCTTCACGGCAGAGGAACTGCACCTAACTTCACTACGCACGACACGGAGCTTGTTGGACGCACCGCCTTTTTGTCTCGACACAAAATTGTAATAACTGAACAATAATAGGTACACTTTTTATCTATCAAACATCGAGGTGTGATCTTTATTGTATTGCCCCCAATATAAGTAGAGACCTCTTCATGTCTCGGACTGTAAAATCCTTGTTGTCAAACAAATAGCTGACAATCGTTAGAGTGATGAATATTAATATTCTATTTTTGAATTTCTGTTAAATAAGAAGCCCAAAACTATCCTAATGTTATCGTTATTGGCCTGAAATTGGGTTGCGAAGGTTTTATCACTAAAATGTTAAAGATGCACAGTCCGCTGCATGGTAGCTAGCTGTTAGCATAGCCATAGCATAGGATGCTGGCAACACCAAGGGTATTACTCGCGTGGTGCCAGTATTACCACCATTTAAATCCTCGGTTGTTCTACAAAGGTTATTACAATTCCAACTCAGTTTAAAAAAAGAACTGTTTCCCCCACAATTCTTTTTTTTTGTGTCGAGAATGCGTTTACAAAAATAAAACACGTACCTACACAAACACCCAGACTCTTCAAAATCAGGATCTGTAGGCCATATAAATATTGAAGTCAGTTTGTGTAGGTGGTAATGGAATAGAAGTGGTAATCCTATCCGAATTTAACCTCCATGCTGTCACATTACAAACTAGGCTATATGTTGCGTTTACAAATAAAGATACGACAAAAAATTAATTCGACGACGTAAAATTTGTGTCGTATCTTTCTTTGTAAACGCAACATATACGTTTACAAAGAAAGATACGACACAAATTTTACGTCATAAGTCAATAAACTTGCAAGGTTATATGCATTATAATATTTTCGCAAGGGGAGCGATGATAAATCCATTTAGACAATAAGTTCAAGGTGATTGCTGAACAATTTGGTTCGAATACAATAATATTTGCAGACGTTACTGTTACTGTAATTGACCCGTCTGAAATCTATGTACCTAAATACATTAATTTATGTACTGTTTTAAGATATAATCAATCAGATGCTGCTTGATAATCGTATGATTTTGGGCACATATGAGGATGAATCAACGAGTGAGTGTGTCATGTTTTATTCGTCCTAAAACCACTGAAATCGTACAAGTATGAATTTTCAAATTAAAATTCATATAATCCTACACACCTGGATCGGCTCAGAATCAGGCTTGAATAGCAAAATAATGTTAACTAGTTTTATATTTTAAAATGGTGAATTACCAAAAAAACGTGTGCTTAGCTATCAGACATAAGTAACATTTATCTAACACGTCATGATGTAAACAAGTATGATAACCAGTGCTTGACGATATTATCCGAATTACGCCGGAGGAAACCGAACGTCTCGAAAGAATACAGCTTTTTCCTAAGTGAAGATTTCTATCAAGAAACTCCTACAGCAGGCCTCGTTCTAAAAATTCGTAGTTTTATTTTAAGACTTTGTGAACACTTGTCCAAAGCTTACTTCAAGATAGACAATTGATCTTTTTAAAATAAGAACACATAAGTACAAACGCCAGCAGGTCATGTTATCCAAAACTGTCAAATGTTCCCAATTGAATATGAACCTTATTACTTTGTATTAAAGTTGAAAATCAATCGAAGAAATTTGACAGATTGTGGTAGCTTGATGTGCTGGCGTACTTATAAAAATAAATCCACACACGAAATTTCAATGTCTGTTAAAATTAGATTCGCAGCATTTTAATATAATAAAATTCTAGTTAAACTTTTTTTGCAGTACCTACTTAAATGAATAAAAAAATTGAATTAATTTAACAAAATTACGATTTGAATCTCTAAGTCGGTTACATTATTCTCATAAGTATTTAAATTAGGAAGATTGCGCTTCAATTCAACAGGAACATAAGATGCAATGCACGCTGCGTTGCAGTGCATTTCTGTTGCAACAATAATAATAATATTTTTGGGACATTTTACACAACACCATCTAGTCCCAAATTAAGCAGAGCTTGTACTAGACAATGGATATAATACTTATGTACTTTTTTTTTTGTAAATACATACTTATAATACATAAGAAACACCCAGACAAACACAAATACTCATGTTTTATCCACACAAATATTTGTGTCCTCTGGGAATCGAACCCACGACCCCATGATCAGCAGTCGAACCGCTAGACCACAGAGGTCGTCAACAGATTTGAAAGCTTTAATTATTGTAAGCAAGAAATGTCAGCAAAAAGTGCAATTAAAAGAGATCTTCAATGTGTATCAAAAATACTTTGGCATTCGATGAATGTCGGCTATGTTGAGACAGTTTGCACGTTTCGTGTGGTGGTTAAGGTGCTTCTACATCGTTGCCCGCGTGTCGTGGCTTCGATTGCCTCCCGAGGGACTATTTATTTATTGGACCATGTTGTACATATAGTATCTATAATTAACTTAAATATACATAGACCCTGTAATAGTGTTGCAACACATTTAATAAAAAGTTTACTTAGGTAGGTACTTGAATACAATATTTGTTTGTTCCACGAATGTTTCTTTCAAGTCTGGGTGTACTTTGTGTCTGTTAATTGTATCTTTGTAAAGTTACCCCCACAGGGCTATTTTCGTACTACCTGAAGAGCGTAAAATCATTATAAATTCGTAAGAAACTAATCGTCAATCTCATGAAATTGCCGAATTAATTGCTCCAAATATGACAAGTTTGAGTTAAATATCTATTAATGAAGGTATTTCCGAGCCTGTAATTAAGAGAAGAGGCTCGGTATCACCGCGCCCCTAATCGTGGTTTGGGTTCCCTCTCCGCAAAGTAAAGAGACCATACGATCCGGAGAAATATGGACATGAATGTTATTTATTTAAGGAAAAAGGCCAAATAAATACGTAAAAAGGCTTCTTCTCCTAATCCAGGATTTTCTATCCCATAAGTATCCTGTCGAATCGACTAACGAATACGAAAATACCATATGGAAATGACATTAAACTTTTAGACAGATACTTGGACAAGCTTCTGAAATACTATGCCACGTCATGTTTAGTTAGTTGAGACCTTTGCCCAACAATGAGAGACCGAAGTTACATAACAAAAAAAAATAGTACATTAGGCGGTAATCTACTTTTGGAGCTTATGTTCGTAATATTATGGGTGAAAGTTCCTATGTCGCTTAACTGGTCACAATTGACAATCTTGACACATAACAAAACCGTAGCAAAAATTAACATGTGAAAATCATAAGTACATACATTTCACTAAAATATTAGGTAGGTAAGTACTTATTGGTAATTTTTTTTTCAAAGTACAGTATTATTTAATAATGGACTACACGTAAAGAACAGACAAGCAGTTTTTAAAACATAAAAAAACGATGGATATGATTTTTTGAAACGCCTAAAAAAATATATGTGATTTAATCAATTCACGATATTTTTTTTTAATATTTAAAAAAAATCTATCGTGCCTTTGTCTAGTGACCCGTATGTTTGTCTCATAACAGCCTAGCCGCATGGTAACCCTACAGCGTCCGGGGTGTAGGGCAGAAACTTTACCGTTTCACTTATCCGTGCCAATGGGGAATTTAAATGCGAATAATCATATTAAATGTAATTGATTCTCAGAATACTCTCGGTGTTGAGGAAAGTGAGAGTGCCCTTTAATCAATGAAATAGAGAACAACTATATAGTACTCTATTTACTATAACATTGGACAAATAACGGCTCAATAACGCCAAGTGTGGGGTCTTGGGAGCGACTCCTAGGATTTTTTTTATTAGTTTTATTGGGTTTTTCTATTAAATTAGTGTGGATTTGTGCACGGTCACCTAATGGAAACCACTCGCCTTTACTCGCCGAACTTAAAACATCCCGGCGTATTGTTGGTGTGCTTTAGTACGCCTCTGCCAAACCTTTCGGGGACATAGGCGTGATGGTATATTTATAAACTTGACCTTGACCTTTCCGAATTTTAAGGAAATATGTTTTTTTTTTCTGTACAAAACTTGTCCATTTCAATTTAAAATTATAATTTAACTCAGATTCGTTTCGAACCTAGCGAACCTAGCGAACGAAGCCTATATACAAATATTATTTTTAAAAATCATTCAACACCAAAATCCCGCCATATCTGCTGTTATTTATTTAGACTAAAACGAACTAGGTCGGTTAGCCGTAAAATAAAAAAGCTAAACCAGACAAACCTTACCACACCACAAATTGATAGTCGGATGTTTCTTTTAGACTATCTATAAAATTGTCAATGTCAGTATCAACATTTACTTACATATTTCGATCTAGATTATTTTTATTGTAATATGATGAGGCCCCTACAAGGTCGGCACCAACCGCCGACCATCGTGTCGGGTTGATGTAAAAATGGACAGTGTAGAAATCGATTGACCGACCAATATTTGGTTGGTGTCAACGGCCTTGGTTGTGTGCGCATCCCTTGCGACAGGCTGCGTCCCGACCGTCTAGAACGCTGTCGACAGCAAAAATCGGTTGACCCGACCAAGGACACGATGGTCGGCGATTGGTGCCGATCGTGTAGGAGGCCTTTTATACGGGCCGCGACCCTAGCAACACCAGTAGAATCACTCGCGCGCTGTCATTCTAAGGCCTCAGTTGAGAAGTCTCATACACATCAACATCACGCCTGTATTCCCCGAAGGTTTAGGCATAGGTGTACTAAATCAGTTCGCATGTATGTTTAGATCCCAAGTCATAGAGGACAAAGTCTCATATGCCCAGTAATTTCTGGCTACACTACCGTTCCAATTGTTTACTGGCAGAAAAATTACCATTGCGGTGGAACCCAGACGAACTCAGCATTTCCTTTCATTTCTTATGTATTATAAGTATGTATTTACAAAAAAAAAAGTATATAAGTATTATATCCATTGTCTAGTACCCATAGTACAAGCTCTGCTTAGTTTGGGACTAGATGGTGTCGTGTAAAATGTCCCAAAAATATTTATTATTTATTTATTATTTCAACGGTCTTTATCTAAAGTTGCTCTTACACCTGTTTACCTAATAACCTAGTTATGAACAAACAAATATTTGCGATATAAAACCTGCATATGCATTGTAATCGTACAATTAATTAAAAAAGTAATTAATTAAAATGTCACCTTCAGGCGATAGTCTAACAAATTACTATTACCTATGCATTATACGAGCTAAGATAGTTTAACAATAGTCTATTAACGTTAAATTGCATGTATAACTTTATAAATAATTCACTATTCATTTACCCTTAATTAAAGTTACGTTTACGTAGAGATAAGCGGCGCATTCTACTTTCAAATACTTGATAAGCAAAGGAAACCATTATTCATGCCTATATATATTTTTAATTTTTATCATGTTGGATGTAGCTCGGATTTTACGCGCTTTTTATCTCGAATTTTCAAAAAGAGCCATTTGATTTCGGAACTACTTATGCGTAAAAGTGATAAGATAAAATTTTATAAATAAAACAATGTTACCACACGAAGCGTGATTTTTTTTTTTACTTTAGCACTACATTTAACGATGGTGTTGCCAGCACTAATGAATATTGACAGTAATGATTAGTAAGACAGGTTCTCACTATAAACGATTTTAAATATGAATATTACGCAGAAACGCGTTTCCATTGCATAACTATGAGTTTTCTACTTTTTCTGAATGATGCATTGTTGGAAATCATAAATATTGGCGTTGGTACAATTTAACACGCTGTTGCTGTTAAGTAAATATCTAAAGCCGTGCAAAATGATGAATTGATTTGAGATCTAGTTTTTTATCTGTTTAAATACCTTTATTCTGAGTTCGTCAAGACTAATAGATAATATAATTCATGAAGACGGAGGTATTTCGTGTAATAGTGACGTAGGTATACCTATTTGTCCGTCATGGATGTTGCACAAAAAAGATCATAATAGTCTTTGTTTGAGTTTATTGCATTCATTTTACTATATGATGAGCAATTAATGGCCATCAAAATGTAAATCTAAGATGAACTGAAATTCATACAAAAGTCGGTTGGCTCCCAAAACAAAATTTCAACGCAGAAATAAAACCAAGCAAAGAAACCACTTCATCCAACCTTTTTTCTTTATAAACATTTGACAACGGCGCCTGTAGGCGTCGCTGTCCCCGCAAACGCGTCGCGGCTGCTTACCTATTCCCCTTGTACGGGACTTGCGTTTACGAAGCTAGGTAGCATTTACGATTTTTTGGCAGAAACGCTTTGAAGATTTTTTTTGAGCAATGGAGCGTGACTGAATCTACACTTTATTGATAGATCAGTTGGAAGTAAGAGTACATTTCCCCGTAAAAACACTCGAAACATCTATAATTTTAAGTTTTCTTTGGCCACAGTTACCATTTTATTTCCAACAGATATTTTAACCCTAAACCGCACATGTAGAGACACACAGAGTATTTTCAATAAAACTTAGCTCGTACAATGTCAAATGGTTATCGTAATTGATTTATTCTGTTCGCGTGTTGCCAGCAAATGGAATTACAGTTGAAAGTACAACATACTATCAGTTTAAATGGTTATTATATTGTTGGTTGTCGTACCTCGATCGTAAATGGTCGCAGTGACAAGTTTTTTGCACGGAATTAGTTTAATAGCATTGTCGAGTGCAGGGTTAATGTGATAAATATTAATGGAGCAAATAGATGTTGAGTTCTTTCGAAGCTTTTATCCATATAGAAGAAATAGTTTTAAATTATGTGGTTTAGTAGGTATCTAATTTGAAATGAATAGTTGTCACTCAAAATGTATTTTATATACAATTTTCATTTCTAAAATATAACCAAGCATGCTAGCATTAAGTATATTAATTCATCATAATTTTTTTCAAACTATCACGCCTGTATTCCCCGAAGGAGTAGGCAGAGGTGTACCTACACCCACATTTCGCCGGTATGATAGGTCCCCATTCCGTATAAAAAAACCAATACGTAAGACTTTGCTCGATTTCAAATCAAACCCAAGACCTCTACCGTAGCAGTCGCACATAGGACCACTACAGTAATGAGGCTAAATTAATAACCATTAATTTTTTAAAAAAGAACCGTTACCCCACAACGATTTTCTCCTGTATCATGGATGCTTTTAAAAACACAATTTCTCACATACACAGAAACCCCAACTAGGAACATCTGACACCTGTAGTTCACACAAATTACTAGGTACTTACGTGCGGATATCGAATCCACTACCCGTGGCACAGAAACCGATCGCTCCACGCAAAACGAAACATTTCCATTCGCACCTCTAAATATACAACTATAAAAGCACCTTTGCCACTTTTTAAAAAGTAATTAAACCTGACTGCTGTACACTTTTACCATAAAGTCAGCCCAGTTTAAGCACTAAATACTGGAGTTGAGTAAAAACGGCGTCTTACTATATTTGGCCGACAGTGTTAGGGAATGTTGTAGGAAGCTACGCTGGTGGCTGTGCTGTGAAAGCCTTATGACGTTTACACATTGAAGCGATTCCGTAAACGCGTTTGCTGATGTATAAATATTAAAAAAATACTTTAATGAGTATTGTACAACCTTGGGTCCTTGGTGTTAATGATACTATTTTCCTTTACTAATTAATAGCTAGAGAATTGTAGAAAAAAAATACGATGTAATTTCACGCAAATTAGGACATCGCGTCACTTGAAAGTGAGACAATTGTCGAAAATTGCAGAACATAACATACATTTCATTACGCCTGTACTTCCCAAAGGATTAGGCAGAGGTGTACTAATGTATACCCACAGTTCGCCGGTATGTTTAGGTCTCATGTATTAAATAATAAAGACCTCTATCGTAGTTGCGCTTGTAAAATTTTCGTTTTTACCGCGCATTCTCACGTCTTGCCGCGCCGCGCCTATGTGTTGCCAACCTAACAAATAAAAACACAGGTGTGGCATGTTGTGGAACAATTAATTAGGCATCACTTCTGCATCATGTTTAGATATCGCCAGTTAACGTTCGTTGCGTGAATCCTATAATTGTAGGTACCTAGTCGACAGTGTTCCGTGCGATGGGAATGAGAGAAAAACAACAAATGCCAACTACTCAGCCACCCGTTGTATTGTAGAAGTCGGTTATAATCGTAATTGACTTTAGCTAATAGCAGCGATAAAATTCACACCAGCTTTCATTGGCTGTTCGGTTTCATCGTGTTTGAATTTCGAACAGTTGTCGGGTTTCGCGCTAAAATTGTTCGTTTGCCGCGCTATGAGCCATGATGACGTTGTAAGTTGAATTAGTAACGCAGTTTATTAACTTAGCTGGTTGTTCATTTGGTAGATAAATCGTTCAAGATCTCCCATGATGGGTGTCCAGCGACGGCCTGTCATGATCATGGCAAATTTCACGCATCTCATGGCCATTACTTGTGGAAAGTGCGGTTTTTAATCGATTAGAGTCTAACATACCCTGTCGCCATTCCAGGTGGCAGATGATCCACATTGACTTAATAAAGACAGTTATTATAATTATATTTTTGTAATGAGCTTGACCCAATATGTTAATGGTTTTTGAATAATTTGAAAACCTGAAGGCGCTTGCACTATCTTTAAAATAAAAAAAAGGTACACTAGAATAGTCCACACTAGAATTTGAGAAAAAGGTTGGAGAAAAAACTTTTTGAATATAGACTTTTTACATAAAATGCATAAATGTGCCATTTCAGGTTATAAAAAATGCTCTTGCATTAATTATCCATCACTATTCTACCTCAAAACTGTATAAAACATTCCCCTTACTACTCAACTAATTAATATATCAACATGTAATGATAACGCGAAGACATTATCGTTTTGTTTACATATCGAGTTACGCGGCGCGCCCACAAGATGGCGCGTCGCCGAATTACTTCTATCTCACTGGGTGACGCGCGATACAGCTGATTTTATAAGAAATTAAATGGCGGACGAAAGTAAAAATTTAAATATAGGTATGTATTTAAGAAGCAAGTGGTCCTAGACTGTTTTAAGAGTTTGAAATTGGTTTGTTGGTAGATACTTACCTATTTAATGATAAAAATACTTAATAATAAAGGTTTGATCCCAAATAAAATAAAAAGCAGTGATAGCCTAGTGGTATGACCATTGGACTGCCAAGTCGAAGGTCTCGAGTTCGAACCCAAGGCACGCACCTCTGACTTTTCGAATTCATGTGCGTATTAATAATTAATTATCACTAGCTGAAACGATGAAGGAAAACATCGTGAGGAAACCTGCATACCTTAGACATTTTTCTCGACGGTTTGTGAAGTCTGCCAACCCGCACTAGGCCAGCGTGGTGGACTATAGCCTAATCCCTCTCAATATGAGAGGAGACCCGTGCCCAGCAGTGGGACAGTATATGGGTTGATGATGATCCCGAATAAGCAAACTACCGGACCGGCCATGTCTGTAGACGGACTGATGGCCATTGGAGCAGACGAGCCCTGAAGAGGATGAGAACCGCGTGTTGTCGCCCTTTTGGGGGAGGCATATGTCCAGCAGTGGACTGCGATAGGCTGATATGATGCAGAAAGCGGTAAGTACTATTGCACACGGCGCGTATCGGCAAGTGGTTCCCTTACAAAAGCCCTGACCACCGCTAGCTTGGATACTATTCCCGATACTTTATAATATTTATTTACCTATAGACTGCCTCATTAGTCTAGTGGTCCTAGGCGCGACTGCTACGCTAGAGGTCCTGGGTTCGATCCCCAGGTCGAGCAAAGTGTTATTGGGTTTTTCTATGAAATTCTCAGTAGCAGCTCGGAGACTGGATTTGTGCCCGGTTAATGGCAATAGGCTCGCCCCCTATTACATGGGACCTAAACATACCGGCGAAATGTGGGTGTACATTAGTACACCTCTGCCTAACCCTTCGGGGAATACAGGCGTGATGGTATGTATGTATTTACCTATAGCTAAGTAAATCAACAGACCTATCTGCAAACTTGATCTATGTCGAACCCCTTTTGATGCCTATTCTACGTAAAGTACATAATCGCGTGTCGCAGCGTACGTTATGTGATAATGTAATATAATTAACGCGGCCATATTTCGTGTCACTATAAATACGCGGTTGTACACATAGTTTAATAAATTGCCACTTCTGTGACATTTGTTGGTTTTAGATTTTTTCTGCTGATCTATGATGACTATGGAATAAGCCGTACAGTCTACTACAAAAGTTTTTTTTTTAAGAATATATGACTAGAGACTTGTTTCGAGCGTGGACTGTTCAGACTGGATGTATCTACAGATCGTAGGGATGAGCAGACTTGATGGAAACCAACCTTTGCATTGAATAACTAATTATTTATTTTCTAGAGGAAAAACATGGACACAACAAAGCGCGCGGGTTCGTGGCAGAGAGTGATGCCAACATTAAAAATGTAACTATGACGTTAGTGTTACCAGCACTAAATAGGTATTTAAATCACTTAACACTAGGGTGAGAGCCTGGTGATCCGTAACACAGGGTAATCTTAGTACGGACTCTCGCAAAGGAGGTTTTAAATACACAATATTATAGTTATTTAGAAAAGGAAAAAATTGGACCGCGGGCAGGATTCGAACCTGCGTCTTCTGGTTAGGTAATTTTTCCTTTTCTAAATAACTTTAAAATCGTAGCATGGAAAATGCCAAAAATATACAAAAAGATACACAATATTATGTTAGGTACAGTCAGCAACGAAAGCCGCTGAAAATGTTGCAATCTTCAATACGATTTTTAGTAAGTACCTATAAAGTTACTGACCTGTGAAGGATGTGCGAAATCATTGCATAGATGACCATTAAATATTGATTAATTAAAAAAAAAAACTCTTGACATGTTTTGGAGCTGTGATGTCTGTGTTCAGCGACTTTCGTTGTTGACCGTACTTAGTGGTAAGATGACAATAAGCCAACCTCTGTTGTTTTAAGAGAGGTAGGACACGGTGGGAGCAATTCCACTCAAATTGGAGCTGCCCGACTGGGGAAATACAAAGTAGGTAACACTGCTTGATCTAGGAGTCGAACCCACATTACGCTCACTAGCCGTACTGTCGATAACTAAATCAATAAGACAGTAATTCCAAATATTTCAGTTTACTTAATACCTATTCCTAAGTTCGGTACCTACCTATCGAGATAGGTAGTAACTTAGTAAGCTACAATTTTAATAGCTCTTGCCAGCTGTCTAACGTTGACTATGTTGTCTAGTTTGACCATTTGTAGACCAACCAGTCAGTCTGAGTATGGTGACCATGATTTTTAACCATCAAGGATAAGTCCAGAATGTCCGGAAGCTATTTCAGACTTTTAGGATGTAAAACGTGGTTTTCTTCTTGTGTGTTAAGCCGACGGGAGTCGATTTTGTGGTTAAAAAAAGTATATTTTATAGAATGTGAGTAGAGAACTAAAATACTATCATCATCATCATTAATAACGCATCAAATACTGAGAGATTAGTACTGTGAGATTCACACAATTTATTAATTAAGTATTTACTTGTAGTACCTATTTTATAAATTGTTAATAAGACATTTTTGGTAATAATAAATTGAAAATGTATATAAAATAGCAATAAGAAACAACCCATATTTTGCAAACGATATTATTAAATAACAAGCAACCCTAGCTATAGTAATTTTATTACCTATATGGAAAAATAATATAACATTCGTAATTTACAATATAAACGTATCAGGACAGTCCAACAAATCACCAAATTATGGTCACCTTAGTCTACTAGGTAGATAATTAGTTGCACTAGACTTTAACATCAAAGACTATCGCCAGTTTATTAAAACCACTTGTTATGCAACTATCTCGTTCACTCTTACATCTGTAGCGATTTGTAGAAAGGGATAGCGTTATTTAGAATCGTTTCCATATGATATTGTCCGTGTTTGGGTGGTAAAATAGTATTAAAGCTGATAATAATAGAAATGCTTTTAAGTTAAAATTTAATATTAATTGTACCTACCGACCGTTCTAAACTTCTAAGAGCAAGTCAAGACCCTCGACCAACATCTGAGGAGGTTCTCGTTGGGTAGATGGATCAACCCCTTGATACGGAGAGCAGTATCTACTCCAGGCCTGTATAGTAAGGTTTCTTTCTCAGGACACCTGATCCTGGTAGCTTGGATCCTGCTGCTGATACCGGTGGAATATTTATATAATCCAAAGGTACTAATATAATATAGATAGCGGTTTGTTTATATTGCATAGCTATTGTATATTATATGGATGGTAATCGCCGAAACAACTGCACTCTATTTAAAAAAATCGTTCACCATTCGAAACCTGCAGACGCAAGCAGGTCAAGCTATCCAAAACTGTCAAATTTAATCTTATTGATTTGTATTAAAGTTGAAAATCAATCAATAAAATTTGACAGATTGTGGTAGGTTGCTGGCCTCTGTAGGTACATTATTCCATACTAGCGACCCGCCCCCGCTTCGCACGGGTGCAATATACATGTATTATTGTACATATAAACATCACTCTATCTATTTAGTTTTTATTTATACATGTAACAAGTTATTTTTGTTAATATCTCTGTTTAACTACCTATACCTTGATTAATTTATAATTATTTGTGATTATTTTAGAATTTGTTAGTCCCACTCGCCTGAAACACAGGATTACCTAGTTCAGGCATATGTATTGTATTATACCTAATTTATACTTTGTTTTGTCTAGTTAAGTTATCTTAAGCCAAAAGTTATTTGAATAAATTTATTATTATTATTAAAAAAAACCGCATCAAAATCCGTTGCGTAGTTTTAAATATTTAAGCATACCTACATAGGGATATAGGGACAGAGAAAGCGACTTTGTTTTATACTATGGATATATAAATATGGATGGACTTATCTTGCAACGTAAGTGAAGCTGCGGACAGCAGATTATTCCATAAATATGTTATTTTAAATGTCGTCAGGATATCGGTATTGCCCTGAAATTGGGTCACGGAGGTCTGATAGCAGTCGCTTCGTGTAAAATACTGATATTCAGCCGCATCTGGTTAGACTGGAAGCCAACTTAACATAGTTGGGAAAAGGCTCGGAGGATAATGATGACTGTTAAATTTCCCCAATCGAATATGAACCTTATCATACTTGAAAATTTACCATGTTTTGCGAGTGCTGGCCTCTATACCTTCTGAATAAGATGCTAAAGCGTTTTGAAAATTACACTTCAGTTGAGTTCAGTGACTTTGTTTGTATTGTAGGTACCTACCTACCGAATCATCTGGTCATTTTCAAAAAATTTAAATTAAGGAGGTTAACCTCGTGCCAACGTGCTCTACAGACCATCACTTTAGAATAGGTTATTATTCCGTAATGATACCTATTCTAAAAAGAACAAACAATAAAATAATAATTATTATATTAAAATAATATTCTCAAAATTATGTATTTTCTCGAATTTTATCGCTCGTGTGCATTCGCAAGTTAAGGTAACCTAATACAGGAAAATAATTAGATAGTTAAACAATATTTGGATGCGCGAATAGTGTAATGCTCGGAAACTTTCAAATTCGGAACACTAAATTCCAGAATAAAAAATTTATAAGTAGATACATACCGATGCAATTTTTTCAATACCATAACATAACTTTATATACCTACCAACCTAATCTCAAATAAAAATATTCTGTTAAAATTGGCAACTCTCAGGTTTGTGTTCAATTGTAAGGTCTACTAACCCTTTCGCTGACTAAGCCATTGCCGCTGCCCCAATTTATATTAAAAAACAAATAGTCTACATTGTTGATAAATAAGAAAAATATTAGGTTCAAGTATCCGTTGGAGTGTCGCGTCGCTTGCACTTTACATAATTATTATCTTTAATACTGACAATGACAAATAAATTATATTAGGACATGATAACTCATGAGCGCTGGCGCCTACTTGCCCTGCAAAGGACCTGTATAATTGCTAAAACAAACTACAGATGCCCTCAAATTAATAAATCTAACCGACAAGTCGACGATAAATTGCTTAACAATAATATTTTGTACTTCGAACAATAATTGACATGTCGCCATTTTAATAGACCGTTAGTATATCTTACTTAGTTGTCTGAGGACGCTGAACAGATGCAAAATGTCTTCTTGTAGTACCTAGGTACTACTAGGTAGCTACTACAAACATAAATTGTGTGATTGGTGGCTGATCTCGTAAATTAAGTCTCTAGCTAGATGCTAGCATTTTAAGTTAGGTATTTATAACACTGACTACTAGCAAGATATTAATTATGTTCTAGCTGATCCAATAGAAATTGTCTTGTCGAGATTTTAATAAATTTCAACATTTTTGCTCTGCTCCTGAGGGGTCTTATAGCGTGATGTTAAATACACTATAAGCTCCAACAATGCACACACACAACCAACCTTCAAGATTGGTCTGATAAATGCAAAAATATTTTTTAAAAATCCGAATTACATATTAAAAAAATCAAACTACGCGTTCAGAAAACCAAACAAGCAAACAATATAAATATTATTTTTATGTCAAACATCAGATCTATCGAATTGTATTAGTGACGGCACGTTTAGCGTAATGGCTCAGCGGTCGGCTCCTACGCCACCGATAGTGGGTTCGATCCCCGCACGGAACAAATATTTGTAGGTATGACCGATACAGGTAGGTGTTCCTGTATACATGTTTTCATTATTTTTTTAAAACGCACCCACGATATAGGAAAAAACCTAGTGGGCCACGTATTAAAAAAAATAAAATTATAATGAGCTCCGCTTTAAAAGATTTTCATTCTCAAAAATTAGTATTTACCTACTTACGTTAATAAGCAGAAGCATTTCATTATAATTTACCTATGTGATACCTACTTGATTTTAATTGAGGATTTACCTAAATAATAAGAACCTAATTTTATTATTTAGAATATTTTCTTACATTTAACCCTCAACTACTAGGATTTATTCAAAAAAGTATTCGTTATCTAAAAATGAATTTGGAATTTGAGTAGGTATCAGAATTTCAAATAAACACAAGACTTCACATTCGTTTTTCAAAACTCACATTTATTATTGTTTCACAATCAAGTTATTATAGTAGGTACCCACATTGCATAATTATATTGGCTCAGTGAAATAATACGATATGTACGCACTCTGTAATTTATTTCAACTACACGCTTTGCAAATTGGTTCTAGGCTTCAATTCAGTATGCGTGGATGACCTAGCACACTTAAATGGAAACGGAGTTATGGTTTTACTTGAATTAAACCATTCGCAATATTTGTATTAAGTAGTAGATAAGTAACTATTATTCAAATGACGCTTACTTTACTTTTGACATGAGGTTATCTGATAGCGATGTCTACATGTAATATTGATTTTATACAAATTAGGTATGTCAGCTGTTGCCCGTTCCCATATTATTCAATAAAGTAACAAGGCGGTAAAAAATCTAAAGGGCTTTGGGTGTAGATCGGAAAGTAGTCAAATAATCGAGAATTTAAATCGTAGGTTTAATGATATTTATTTCTGTAAATAGATCCTTTGAAGACACTTTTATAAGTCAATATTTTACTTTTTTTCATCTAGATGGCTCCGTAATTTTCTAACTGACGACCTCTTAGAAGAATCACCGAAACAAACTCAAAAAAATAGTTATTCACAATATTCTCAGATTATTCATTTTAAATGTAAGTAGTTAATTTTATTTGCATTGAAACTTTTAAGTTAAATGGATGGAGAGATAAATGGATTACTGCTAATATGACAATGAGTAAATACCTAGAGGTCTCAATTGTTAGTTAATTATTTTATTCTAATTCAGCTTTATTTAGATTTGCCTTTCTTAAATTAAAACAGACAGACAAAATGTCTTTAGTTACCAGTACTGTTCATAGTAAGGATAAGACAAGGTAGTTAGTATAATGATAGGCTTAGTAATATTTTTCGAATCCCGCGCAGCGATTAAGTTATTATGAACGGACCGTGTCCGGAATGTTAAGATCAATTTATGGATAAATTGTTAGTTTTACAATAATTTATTACTTGCCTATAAAATTGTTCTATTGGCAAGTTAGGTATCATAATTACGATCCAGCCTACATAACTGTCAATGATGAATTTGCATGTACAATTTAAAAAAATAGACATGATATACGGACTTTTTCCTCCTGCCGGAAAAAGCCTATACTCAAGCATAAAAAAACTAACCTGTCATCTAATCAAATATTTGTCTATGATATGTCATTTAATAACATGACAGTCAACTCATAATGACATTGCACAGATGTCATGCCACTCTTATGTGTCTGTAGTAATTATATGCGCATGAGCACATTTGACCAAAGTCGGACAGCTACTGTTGTTTCGAAGAGTCTTGTAAGATTTAGCGAATAATATTCATATTCATTTATTTGCGTACCATAATGTGAGTAGTAGGTGTTATAAAAGGCTTAAAGCTAAATAACAACAATGGACCCTGCTAGGGCACAGCAACAAAATTAAAATTATACATTAAGCTCAAAGTATTAATATCACAATAACTCATAGATCATTTTTGTTATACCTATTTAAACATTCATATTAAAAATTTATATTAAAACAATTAGAAATAATAATGTCATATAATTTACTATTGCGATTAATGTTGAATAATGAAAAATTATAAAAATAGGTATTAATTTAGTGGAAGATGCAAATAAGATTTTTTTTTTGTTGGCTGGGTAAGGCTACGTAATGAAGGTCTTATACGGAAATATAAGATAATGGTGTCTTGCAACTAAAAATCGTTATCTTGTCCAGTGTATCCATGTCGCTGTGGTTGCCTGGAAGAAATCACTTTAAGTGATAAGGCCGCCCATTGTACATTTGTTGTTAGATATAATTTGTTTTGTTTGGTTTCTATTTCTGGTGTACAATAAAGAGTTAAATAAATAAATAAAAATAAACCTATCATGGCTAAAATTAGGCATTGCCAAATATTCTACTGCTAAGCAATAATGTGCTTATATTATTGTGTTCCAGTTTGCAGGGCAATGTTACCAATGAAATTACTGGGGAAATGAGACTCAGGTAACAAATTAAGTGGTCTCAAGATGACAACGCGCTAGTGATACTACGGATGTTGTCGGCGTTTATAGGCTGCAGTTTTAGCCGCTTAGGTAGGTACTATAGAACCCTTATGGGACCCTAGGAGGCAAATCTAAGAAACTCTCGATTAAAAGGTACTTTCGGACTTTATTCTTCAAAGGTCAAGGGAAATCTCTTTTTGACAACCATCACTTGCTAAATATTCTACGATTCAAATGATTATTTCTTCTTATTCAAAGCAGCCAGTCATATGCTGACTCCTTGTAGCGACCTCTACAATACCATACCGTCGGCAGACCTAATGATAAGCGGCAGCCGCACATATGCTTGTTTGTCATTTTTGTTACAATAAAAAGATAGCAGCACTCAGTGGTAGGTATGTAGGTACTTGAATTGGTGCCTGATCATTGAAGTCTGCAATTTTAACAAATAGACATAGAGCTGGTAGAGTCTGGATTTAAATAAATACGGGGTTCATACATCCATATACCTACATATTATAAACGTGAAAGTTAATTTGTCTGTCTGTCAGTTGTTTGTTAGGTTTTTACTGCTGAACCACTCAACCAATTTTGATGAACTGTGGTATAGAGATAGGATGTACCATGGAGCAGGACATAGGCTACTTTTGTCTATTAAAGTCTTTTGTGAAACCGCGGGTAACAGCTAGCAACTTTATAAATGAATGGAATAATGGATAAATGTTGTAGAGCTTCAGTGTAAACACCTTTCGGCGTTTAACACGAATGCCCTTTTCATTCCAAACACATTAACAGTGCGAAGAAATCCAAATTTTAAAAAAGTTGTCCCGTCGCAAGAACGGGAGCTCAAATCGTCCAAGTACCAACCCCGAGTTTATGCGGGAAAAACTTTTTGGGCACTTTTCTTTTTCAAAGGTTTCGAGGGAGGCACCTCCAACAAAAATGTCCGTCACTTTGCACTCAGAATTCGGAGACTTTTCGTAAACGTATTGCTTTGATGTCTGGAGTGTTACCCTTTCTTGTTCTTCCTGTTTTCCTCTTCGTGAATCGTTGAGTTTATTTCAAGTGAACTTATTTATCATACATTTGATGTTTTTGGCTATTGTCTTCCTTGCTTTACATTATATTTCGAAGATAGTTAGCTACTGTACCTACTGTAGATTCTCACTCACGATACTATTGATAAATAAACACTTATGTCGCGTAAACTGTGTGCTTTTCGATATATAGCATGTTTTATTATTATGCGTTGAGTCCTTTGGGATAACAATTGTAGATTAAATTGAAACTTAGCTTGCATTTGATTGCATTTCTGCTTTTTTTTTGTTACGAAATTCAAGTTATAAAACCGTTGCTTCTATAATTATTTCGAATTCCGAATTGTAACGTGTCAGTGATATTTAAATTAAGTAGGTTCATGCCATTAAGAAACAAGATTTGTAAATCGTCAAGTTCATTGACAAATTAATAAAAATATAGCTTACATAATAATAATTTACGTCGATAAAACTATAAATAGAAATTAAAAGTAAAACATGGGACTCTGTATACCTATACCTACTTAGATAATCAGCATGAAATTATGGTATTTAAGCTTATGTTATGATTATGATATTTAGGTGCATTATTGTATAAAATATAACCCAACTAGGTAGGTATTGCACAGATTACTAGGGAAGTGTATTTTTTTTACCTTTATTGTTCCTTTTTTTTAAAGGGACCTATTATTATTATACATTTACCTAAAACCTTTGATTTTCTAATAAATAATTGAAAATACCTACTTACCTAATAAAATTTATACGTAGGTACCTACTATTCGAAATATTTAAAAATAATAATACACATTTTTAGCCATGATTAAATACAACGATGAAATGTTAAAATCTAATTCCACATTTTTACATCACAGATGTACAGCGAGACGATATTTTATGCCGCTAGGAGTTCGCTCTTAGAGAGCTCTCCAGCTCGGCTTTTAGAAACTCTACTCTTTTGCAGCTTCATTTTGATAGTTGTCTTATTATTAAACTCGACGATACAATGAGCTAATACTTAAGACTTAAGTATTCCTTGCAGGCAGAAACTTTGTAAAGCATTCAAAATATAATTTCACGGTAAAAATTTTTGATTGGCCGTGCATAAAGCCGTGCGTTATGAATATAAAAATAACGCGTGTATCGATAATTGGGTTAATTAATATACCTATTCCGTTGTAATAATATAAGACGAAATAATTTATGAAAATTTAATACTATTATGATGAAATTATATTTTCTTAATTTTACCCGGTGTATACATTTATTTCTCCACGCATTACACAGTTAACCCTCAATAACTGTATAATGCGTGGAGAAATAAATGCCAAGACATAAAATAGGTACCTACGTATGACAGAGTGTGATAATTATGTTTTAGAAAAATAAACGTCATCTTATCGCCTTAACCTATCCATACCTATTGTTATAAAAAACAGACAGTGTTTAAAACTGAACAGCTGTATAAAACTATCTTTTTGTATTTTTTGGCATTTTCCATGCTAAGAATTTAAAGTTACTTAGCAGAAGCAAAGCAAAGAAGGAAAACTGACGTCACCATAAAGACGTAAATTCTGAATGTGAAGGCAAAATTCGTCATGGCGGGTGGGACTCGCGGTGGCTTAGCGGTCATAGCGTCTGGTGTACCTAACCAGAAGACGCAGGTTCGAATCCTGCCCGCGGTCGAATTTTACCTTCGCTAAATAACTGTACATACTTATAAAAATCTATTATTTTATCAGTTCACCTGCCGAGATGGTTACCTACCGTTTTTCAACTTTACTTCATTATAGTGTAGGGTAACAACAAATTTTCGCGTGTCGCGTTTTTGGTCATGTCAAATAAATTTGTCAGTAGTGATGTGCGTGCGTCACATTATTTTATTACATGTTAGGTTCGAAATGGAGAGGTACCTACCTAGTAGCTAGTAGCCCATAAAGTTTTCACGCACCATACATATTGTAAATAGTTGGGCTATAATTCTTTCTAAACACGACACTACATGCGCTGTTTGATTTTCGTTTCCTATGATTTTTATACCTTGGTGTTTTTTTCTTTAATAAAATAGCTATTAACAAGTTAACGGACCTCCTTATTAAAATTAATCGTACCTAGGTAAAAGAATTTCTATTCAGTAATACTAATAAAGCTTGCGACCTCTTTTGCGAATTAACTTAATTGTTAACGCAATTAAAATGACAAGTACGACTGACCAAAACAAGTGCTAATTCGAAACTATGAACTAGAAATTCGTAATGAATTCAGCGTAAATTATAAAACCAAAACTTGTTTACTTCAGCTGTCAAAAACTTGATCACAGTACCTACCTATCTGTATTGTGATAGATGAAACAATTATGCATGTTATTAATAAAGCTTGTTTATTTGCATATTCATCTTAGAATTACCTGCCAACGTTTATTATGCAAACATTAATCAAACATTTTAAAAGTAACTGCTTAATGTAAATAAATAAATGAATAGCTCCATTTTGCCTTTGCATTATGGATTAAAATAAATGTAATACCTACTTAGGTATCAACCTACCTAAAAACTTAGGAGAAACCTTTTTGTTCTAATTTAGCAAGGGACATTCCATTTTTAAATTTAATATATCTACATTTTTATTCGCATCAATTTACGAATCATTCTCCAAAAAGATTTTTATCATTCAAAAATAAATAGAAACACTTGTATCACTACAAAACTGAGTTGCAGATCTTTATTAAAATATTGCTTGTCCGCTATTTTTTCCAGTAAAAAACTAGGAATAAAATCAGAAATAGAATAAAACTACAGTTTCGAGGCTCTAAAGTAATTAATGCAACAGCACGTTCCGACGGATGCTAGTTTTCGGCGAAAAAATACGCCTATGGCACGATCCCCACTCTACGTGATCGCGAAATATAATTAGCACAATATATGAAACAAACTAAATAACCACAAAAATGTATGTCTATTTTGTAGCTAGCCAATTTTTCGTAAAATAATTCTAGGTTTGGAAACATATTAATGAAGTGTCTATGTACGCAAAGAGCATATTAGAGCAGTATTAACAAGACTGGGAAAACTGACCAAAATATTTAATTAGGTAAGTAGGTACCTAAGTATGAAATTTATTGTAGCCTCTGGTGGCAATTATTTGAGCAATGTGACGTAATAGCGTGACTGGTAAACAATTACTAAAATAACTTACAGCCTACGCTAAACTTCATTGTAGGTATTTCACTCTAATTATTTTTATATTTTCATTCTTCCTAAAATGCTGCCTCATTAACATTTGATACCCGCGCTATTTGAGGAAGGTGACAGTTTTCCCTGCACACAACTGTTCAAAAAGGCCTACCTACTTAATTGTTTTTGTAAACAACTCCATGTGACTGGTATGGCTACCGCTCAGTAGAGTCGGCGGATTACATCGGGTTTATCAGTGGGCCATAGTATTTTGCTCACTTACCGATCAGTGCAGGTGCTATTGTAACAAATACTTAGATAGGTCGGTTCATATCACACACAACACTGGCACGTCCGCGGTCCGTAAGACACGATCACAGGCGTCGGTAGCGAGCGACGCGGTTGGCACGGGGCCGTACTGACCTGCCACTCTTGGTGATCACCATCTCGGTGCCCAGCTTGTGGAACTTCTCCCACAAGTCCTTGCCTTCAAGCGTGACCTTGGGGTCGTCGATGACGCCGTCGTCGTCTGGGGGCAGTGGTGCGTACGGCGGCGGCGGCGGCTTGAGCAGCGGACAGGGCGCGGACAGTGCGGCGGCGGCTGCAAGTGCAGCTGGCAGGTACGGCGGCGGCGGCAGTGCGCCCGCCGTCAGCAGCGCCGACACCGAGAAGTCGCTCGGCCGCGGCGCCAGCAACGGGTGGAACGCGACGGCGTCGCGCCGCTCCGCGCCCTCGAAGCGCATGCCCGCGCCGCCCGGGGCCCACGGCGCGCGCTCCACGACCGGCGTGCCCGTCGGCTCCAGCGGTCGCGCTCGCGCCCGCTCATGCAACGTCCATAACGCGCCGGCCGGCGGCTCGTGTGACACTCGCTCTTCCCGTGGCGACACCCGCTCGCGCGGCAGGCGTCAAACGACTGGCCGCCGGCGGCGCCGGGCGCGACACCCCTCCCGCGCGCGCCGCCCAATCGCGCGTGTTTCCCCGCGCGCCCCCGCGCCGGGCGGGGCTCCGCGGCGCCGCGTTGTTTTTTGGTCGCAGGCGAGGTGTCCGCCGCCGCCACACCTCGCGCGCGCTCCGCTCCGCTAATCTGGTTAATGCGGCGCGCGGGGGACACCGGTGCGCCGCCAGACATCGCGCCCGCGCCCGCGCCCGCCGCCTCCTTCTAATTGGACACGTTTCCGTTGGTTCATCAATTGAGCTCGTTACGGCGTATCTTTTGTGCGGTGCGCTAGAGATGCGGCCGCGGTGGCCGCGGCCTGCTCGCGACACAACTTCACTTGATGCTAAACTTTTGTTGGTCGCCGTCTGTTGCTGCTGTGTCTAGTCGAGCACACTGAGCAACTAATTTAAGTTTGTTTCGTTCAACTAAGAGTTGGTCTGACTATTTTCTTGATTGTGAACTTTTATCCGCTATGCTAAGGTTCCAATAATGTTCGCTACTTGGGTATTAGGCCTCTTTAATGATCACATAAAATGTATCTTTGGTTTTATCTTAGCATACAGGTGTCAATAAAATTAGGTAGATACCTACTGTACGCAAGTACCTAGAGTACCTAGTCTCTGTAAGAATGGTTAATCGAATTTTTTTTTTATATTGGGTACCTACCTACCTATCTACTTATAAAATAATTCATGGATAAAAATGTTGATGCCCTCTGCATTTGCCTGAAATGTTTGCATGATGCTGTGTATTGTACAAGAAAAATATAATGTGCCCTTTTATATTATAATTTAACAATTTGTACCTATACCATGTTGTACGCAAATAAATGTTTTTTTATTAATAATAAAATAGGATAGACCTTTTTCAAACGTACTTAATTAAATCTACTATCTAGGTACCTGTAGAAAGTTAGTGTTCGGCGCTATGGTGACCTAACACTCCTTTCTTGTATTGATAGTGTGGTTTAGGGTAAACATTATTGTAAATTGAGCATATTATCTACTATTTACATACCTACCTAGCTAACTACTTAAGTCTCGGTAAATTGTGTAGGTAATGAATTCTTCCGTGTAAATAAAAATGAAACGCTGTTCGTTGGTAAGCGCGTCAATGAAGGATGGCTGGACTTCGTTGATTTTACTTCAGTTATACTTCGTAATACAGCTTGACATCGATGAAAGCAGTACGGAGTCATAAGTTAGGTTAGGGTAGGTTTTTTTTTTTTTTACTACTCTTACCTAAGGTGGCAAACAAGCATACGGCCCACCTGATAGTAAGCGGTAACCGTAGCCAACAGACGCTTGTGACACCAAGGGTATCTATCACTTGCGCGTTGCCGACCTGTATAACGAATACGGAATAGTTGGGTTAGCAGTATAAGGGTCAAAGTTCCCCCACTGCCAACACTACGTTTCCTCGCGGTGCACTGAAGTTGAAGTTTTTTTTGACATTTGACATGACAGTTAACACCATGTTTTGCGAAGTAGGCATGTAGGGATGTTCTGTCAAAGTGAGGCCGAAGTTCTGTCAATATTATTGTTGAGTGACATTCCGAAAAATCAAAAATATTTTTTACTACCTACACTATGCGCTGTAGTATGGTGCGGGTGACAAGTTCAGTAAAATTTCGTTTCACTCTTGAAAGTTGCCGCGATTTACAAATTAAGTATGAAGTAGTATTTCAGCTGTAGGTACCACATTCGTAATATATTAAATCATTAATAACTGTAGTGCATCATCAACAACCCATATACTGTCCCACTGCTGGGCACAGGTCTCCTCTCATATTGAGAGGGATTAGGCTATAGTCCACCCATTGGCCTAGTGCGGGTTGGCAGACTTCACAAACCGTCGATAAAAATCTCTAAGGTATGCAGGTTTCCTCACAATGTTTTCCTTCACCGTTTAAGAGAGTGGAGGTGCGTGCCTTGGGTTGGAACTCGAGACCTTCGACTTGGCGGTCCATTGGTCCACTAAGCTATCACTACGTCATCAATACGTCATACAGGCAACTGTCACCCGCACCATGCTACAGCGCAAAGAGTGTAAGTAGGTTCATCCTTATCCCCTAGCCTTTTCCCTATGTTCGGTTCGGTCGGCTTCCAGTCTAACCAGCGGGCTTAGACAAGCTGCAATCTGACAATCGAATCGACGAACGAATAGAAACAAACAGTATGGAAATGACATAAGCTTTCGACAAATCGGGCGATCATAGATGTTTAGGAATCAAATCAATAATGTGCAATACCTACCTATATTAAAACAAATAAAACTATCTCTAATTTGGACAGAGTTTAGAAGGTATAGGTAGCTACTTATCTATAGTTGTAAATAGGGATAGCTCTTTAGGGTGGCCTTTGAATGGATTAGGTGCATGCCTTTTGCCTTTATTTACCGATATATATTGGTAAATAAAAAGGAATGTGTAGGTACTTACCTATCTCCTCCTTCACTAATGACTGTCAAAGATGATCGTGTGACAACCGGGACCAACGGCTTTACGTGCACCTAAGCCGTTTTAGTTTAAAATTAAAACGATGACAAGCTTTGAATTTGAACTTTATCCTCAGTCCGTCTTAGAGCTTTGAATCGCGAACGCTATTAACATTTAGGTAGGTAGGAAGGCTTTAATTACACTTATACTTATGTGGTAGAGTTAATTTATATTTCTGAGATGAGATCTGAATGAGAATATAAAAAATAATAACATATTATTTTGTTGGATTTGACCAACTTTTGAGTTTGAAACTTGCAACAGCGCCATCTCTGAGCGAGTAGCAGTGAACTAAATTATAATTCGATTTTAAAGCTTTTTAAATCTTTCATACAAATCGTACACGTCTTTCTATTATATAAACCACGCAAATTTGAAATATATAACCTCTTTAGGCTAACTAGAGGAAACTCCGTAGATTAATTAAGCTACCTACTTGATTGCTAGTTTTATAGGCACGCAATAACAATTAAAGCAGTTACCTAATTAAGTATTGATTTTCAACCTAAAGAAATACTTTGCATGCATACAAATTGGATTTTAATCATTGCAAAATGATTACTCGGGGTCAAATGAGGTTTTATTTGGAGGTCTCTTGGAAAGAAAATGTAGGTATTCCCTTGACCTTATTGATGGTGGCTTATTGACCTTCTATTTACCTATACATAACACATCACCATTAGGCCTGTACCTATTCCCTGAAGGTTTAGGCAGAGGTGCAAGTACTTAGATACTAATTTATATCTATATTTCACTGGTCCCATAGGACGCGAGTCTATTGCCATTTACCTACCGGACAAAAATCTAAATTACGAGGTGATATCTACTAAGAATTTCATATAGGTATATTAAATGGATAAATACCTAACAAAAATTACCTATTCACCGTCAGTTTTAAAAAGATATCTTAACTAATTGTCCAAGGTTGAACTTCTGAAACACTTGGTATAAAAATGTAACAAAAATGCCTTTCAATTTGCATAAAAAATAGAAAAGCGCGTCGGTAGCACCAACATGAAAACAAAAACGATTTACAAAATAGGTCACGTTCATAAACCTGGTAGGTAAAACTCTTTCGTGCAATATTTTTTAAATCCAATGCAATAATTGCCAGTGATGTAACCAAATATTTTTAAATTGAGAATCGAGGAAGCGTAATGACTTATCAAATCGATTACACCATGAAGATCGCGTGCCCAAATTCGATCATTTCCATTAAAGAAGTATGATTGAGTCGTTTAGCAGTAAACGTTACTAAAAATATATTTTTAATTGCAGTCCATTCCAAACAGATGGGTCGTTCACGCTTTTTGTAATAAAGGAGTCTTATAGGTAGGTACCATAAGACTCCTTTATTACAAAAAGCGTGAACTATACATGAATATAGGAATATAAAATACGCGAATCCTGTAATACAAAAACCGTGAATAGTTTTAGGCTTTCAATTTAAAAAAAAAACATGCTTTATAATCAACAAAATACCTATCTATTAAGTCAATAGCACTTACCCATAATGTAATATTGTACCTACATAATATACCATCATGGCTGTAAGCCCGAAGGGTTAAAAGCAGAGGTGTATATACTGGTTATAGACCCACATTACGCCAGTGCCTACTTTTTAGGCACAAATTCAATCTTCGAGCTCCTACTTACTGAGCATGTGATAGGAAAACTCGATAGGAAAACTATAAACACTACTTGACCAGTTGACCTGGGAATCGAACCTAGGACCTCATGCTTAGCATGACATCGATCTAAATCTGTAAGTAATTGTTTGGCTCAGTACTTAATTTGCTTAAAAACTTGAGAAAGTGTCGCATCAACATACCTTCCAAATAATATTGCGCCAATATTTCAAATAAAGAACAGATTCAAGTAAGTCTTATTCCAAATTCAAACATCGATCCCCACAATTTAAACGACTTCAATGCAAAGACACCTTCCCTTCACCTCAAATCTTATAACCGAATTATCGGATACCCTCAACGATCACTTATTACACCCCACCTCGAATTATGCAACCTTGTCGAAGTGAAAATGTAAGAAAATATCCGCGGAAACGTAGAGAAAATTCGGCGGGTAACTTTGACAAGGTTCTGGACGGTCAGGGTTCAGTGGGTGTAAGATTTGTTTGTGAAATTGAATTTAAACGGAAGGGGGTTTCTATCCTGGTATTCTTATTCCTTTTTTAAATTTCTATCTTGACAGCTATTTTTTAATAAAGCAAGCAGTATTATGCTGTACCAGGTGTATTTTTTTTGATGTTCGATCATCTTGTGTAAAGTGAGAAATTTGATAATGACAGACATTAATAACCCGCCAATTAGGTACATGGGACCTAAACTTAACGACGGTCTTTGGGCGTACCTACATAACAACTCTTCCTAATCCTTCAGGGAATAGGTAGGTATAGGCGTGATAACACACAAGTCACCACATAAGCACATCAAGCTAACCCATTGATTGGGGTAGGTTGATTTGCTGGCCTCTGTACATTAGACAGTTCCCGTAAAGTACGGAACCACTTCGATACAACAACGTTCGCTCTTCTCAATATATTTAAATACACTTGTTACGTTTTAGCTCCGTGTGATTGCGGTGTGCCAGTGCTTGTTATCGAATATTTTGTGTCGAGACGTCCACACTCCACTCGGCATCGATTTGAATATTTCTTATTATCCCCTCCTTATTGGGTAAGCAAATATTATTTGAATTTCGAAGTGTTTGTTATTTTTGTTTTAAACCTTTTACCTAACTAGAGTGTAGGTACCAACCCTTAGAAATGTACTAAACAAGATTTTGTTCTGGTTTAGTAGCCAGTGAAATTATTGCGCAAATGAGACAACAACTGATTATGAGTGAGGATGACTGGTACTTAGTGATGATCATGACAGCCATCTAAGTATATTAGTCCACTTACCACCAGGCAGCTATGGTTGAATGTCTGTCATCATCATCATCATTAACCCATACTTATACTGTCCCACTGCTGGGCACGGGTCTCCTCTCAGATTGAGAGGGATTAGGCTATAGACCACCACGCTGGCCTAGTGCGGGTTGGCAGACTTCACACGCCGTCGAGAAAAATCTCTAAGGTATGCAGGTTTCCTCACGATATTTTCTTTCACCGTTTAAATACATAGGTAGGTACCTACCTAAGTCACATATGTCTGTACCACAATAAAAAAAAACTCACAAGACGGATTAAGGCAACCATTTTTTTAATATTTGACATTTTACACAACACCATCTAGTCCCAAACTAAGCAGATCTTATACTATGGGTAGGTAATATTATGACAATAGATACAACCAGGGACCGTACAACCCCCTTTATGAGTTAATTCAATTGAATGGGTTACCCGTTGATTCGGTTACCGTATGGATGATGTTACCTCTTAGTTCCTGTAACCTTTTCCTAACACCAATGAAAGGGTAACCCTTTCAATATGTTAGCCAGTGGAAGGGGTTACCCTTTCCTTTAAGGTATCCAATTGAAAGGGTTATCCTCTTGATAGAGTTTTTCAGGGTAACCGTATGGTTATTATCATAATTGACGTTGTTAGGTAGGGTGAGGAGACTATAGAATATAGAATTTTTTCTTGCAAACATCTAGAATTGTATCACTAAGTAGTTTCGTTCATAAGGCTTGATCACGCAGTGCCCTATATCGTTTAATATTGGGTGCTCGATTTTGTAGGTAATTATGTAGGTATACAATAACAATAAAAAAAAAATAGAAGCTATATTATGATGGTTTGATCATGATGTAGAGAAAATGGATGAACAGAGATTGATGACCATAGTCCCGTATTTATCGAGTCGCTGTGGTCTATTTAGCTCAGAGCAACTAACACGTGCTAGCTCAATGCATGCTATTTTGAACATAATGCAAGGTTACTAGAGATCAAATTAGTGTTTGGACTCGGAAAGTGTTACCCTGTTACAGTGGATGAAGTGGTAACCCGTTCGGAACGGCTTACCGTTTAATAGTATACCTAACCCGGTAAGAATTTAAACAGGTAACCCAAATGAAAGGGTTTTGAAGAGGTAACCCATTGCAGCGGCTTACCGTTAAAAAGTGTAACCCCTATGAATTGGGTTTTCTAACAACACTTTGTAAAAACCCTATCGAAAACCCTTTCAACGGGTAACCAAAATGGTCCCTGGATACAACACATACACTTTTTTACACATCTACACAAACACTTATGTTTGTCACATAAATGTGTGTAGGTAGGTACGGTCAACAACGAAAGTCGCTGAAAACAGCTAAATTTTGCAGCTAAGTTTTTAGCTAAACATCATAGCTCCAAAATGGTCAAGAGATTTATTTTTCATTAACGTGAACTAAATATTTAATGATCATCTATGCAATGATTTTGCACAATATCCACACGTCAGTAACTTCATACCAATTAAAAATCGTATTGAAGACAGCTACATGTTCAGCGACTTTCGTTGCTGACTGTACTGTGGGCATCGAACCCGACCTCATAATCAGCAGTCCGATACTGGAACCACTAGACCACAAACATCGTGAAATTTGACAGCAATTTTATCAAGAAGGTGACAATCTGGTTTTATTTAAAGATAACATTACCCTACTTCGAGCAGTGCGGCAAAAAGATGATATTTGTTCAGTTATACCTATAGACAATAAAATAAATAACATAGTTGGTATATGCTGTGCCAAGGAAGCTTGCCAACTCGAGCTGTGAACATCGAACACCCATTCTTATTGTTTCACTCTAGTAATATCCCTTGTTTATGGTTTTAAACCAACTAGATATAATAGCCTAGTGATATAGCCATTGGACTGCTAAGTCACAGTTCTCGAGTTCGAAGTGAAGGCCTCTGTTATTTATAATAATAATAATAACGTTATTTCATAAAAATCAGATTAAACATCTACACTACTATTATAAAGAGGAAAGATTATTTTGTATTTTTGTAATGAATAAACTCAAAAACTACTGTGCCGATTTCAAAAATTCTTTCACCATTGGAAAGCTACATTCACCCTCAGTAACATAGGCTATATTTATTGCTAGAAAAGATTTCCACCCGTGCGAAGCCGGGACGGGCCACTAGTATTTAATAATAGGGGTTAAAGTATGAAATTCCCGTTTTATTGTAATAGGTACCTCGAATTGACATAGAACCTTCATGGTTTGAGATTTTTGAGTGAAACTTTTTTCAAATGGTTATCGACTTTCAATTGTTTTTTTTATTCAGCTTAGACAAGAAAGATGGATACTTCGAAAATTCGAATGATTCTTAAATACGAGTTCCGACGCGGAACTAACGCGGCAGAATCAGCTCGCAATATAAATGTTGCGTTTGGAGAGGGGACTGCTAATGAACGCACCGTGCGATTTTGGTTTAAACGCTTTCGTGATGGAAATTTTGATTTGAAGAACGAACCACGTGGAAGACCCCACACAGATAAATAACAATGAATTGAAAGAGATGGTGGCAGCCGATCCGAGCCAAACTATCCAGGAATTAGCGGCATGGTTTATTATTACCTAACCAACAATATTGATTCATTTACGTCAAATCACTAAAATAAAAAAAATATGAAAAATGGGTGCCTCATGATTTGACTGATCTGCAGAAAAAAACGCGTGATGAAACTTGTGTTGCCTTGAATCGACACAGAAATGAATGAATATTGGATCGAATTGTGACATGTGATGAAAAGTGGATTCTTTACGATAACCGTAAGCGAAACATGCAATGGCTGACCCCAGGTCAAACGCCGCAACAGTGTCCTAAAGCAAAGCTTACCAATAAAAAGGTAATGGTAACTGTTTGGAGGTCTCAGCATGGTGTTATTCACTATAGCTTTCTCCGATTTGGTTCAGCAATAACGGCAGATGTCTACTGTGCCGAACTCCGAACAATGATAGCAAAACTAGCAGTGAAAAAGCCCCGACATGTCTTTATAGAAAGTGCAGTGATAGCCTAGTGATGTGACCACTGGACTGCCAAGTCAAAGGTCTTGAGTTCGAATCCAAAACACGCACCTCAGACTTTTCGAATTCATGTGCGTATTAATAATTAATCATCACTCGCTTAAACTGTGAAGGAAAACATCGTGAGGAAACCTGTATACCTTAGAGATTTTTCTCGACGGTTTGTGAAGTCTGCCAACTCGCACTAGGCCAGAGTGGTGAACTTTAGCCTAATCCCTCTCAATCTGAGAGGAGACCCGTGCCCAGCAGTGGGACAGTATATGGGTTGATGATGATGCTGGACTACCCAACACAAAAATAATTCTTAAATATACGAAAGAGCAGTACCTAAGATTAGCTAGCGCATTCAACCAAACAAAACAATCAAACTCTTTAGCTTTATAATGTTAAGTATATAATGATGTCAATTAAGATAACATGAGCTTTTATGTCCAACAGTAAATATATACAGTATGATCTACTTAAGGTATGAGCAGTTCATACATATATGGCGTAAAAGGTTGTCTACCATTTATACAGTTAAAGACATTAATAGGAGCATGATTTTTATTTATAACTTCTGCCTGCGACTTCGTCCGCGTGGAAAAGTTACTTTTAATTAACGTTGTAATTTGGCTAATTAACTCAAAATCGTTATAAATTACAGCGCATATGTTATTCTGATGTATACATAATAATACTGTAGAGTTTCATCAAAATCCGTTTTAGCGTGAAAGAGTAACAAACATACACACTCACAAACTTTCGCCTTTATTTATAATATTAGTGTGATTAGTATTAGTATGATAGGATATTGACTTTAGAATAACTTTAAACACATCGATCTGAGGGGCTAGTGGCTAAATAACTACGCTGATCAACTGATCTGCAAGGTCAACTGCGCTAGCTGCGGTCCATTTGTGGATGGGTGACCTTCTTAACACATTGAGACTCTTCTGGCGCTCGGAGAGCACGTAAAGACGTAGGTCCCGGATCTCATACAACACCTATGACGATCGTTAGAGTTAGTTAGAAGCCCAAAAAGCCAGGATGTCGATATTGCATAGGGGTTGCGGAGGTCTGATGGCAGTCACTTAGTGTAAAATACTGATATTCAGCCGCATCTGGTTAGACTGGAAGCCGACCCATTGTTGGGAGAGGGCTCGGAGGATGCTTCATTGATCCAGTGATTAGAAGCGCGGCTGCTGAATACGAAGTCCCAGGTCGAGCAGTGTTATTGTATTTTTCTGTAGCAGCTTGGAATTTGTGTTTGTGCCCGATTAATGGCAATCTATCTATCTATCTAATCAGCCGGTAACACCCACTGCTGAGTGAAAGCCTCTTCTCTACCCCGCCACTGTTGCCGAAGTGTTTTTTTTTTTATGTGATAGGGTGGGCAAACGAGCATGGTAAGCGATTATCGCCGCCCATGAACACCCGCAACACCAGAGGAGTTACAGGTGCGTTGCCGCCCTTTTAAGGGGTTTGGGCCTCCGGTATCCTCACTCACTCGACGAAACACAACGAAAACGTTATTTCACGCCGGTTTTCTGTGAGGCCGTGGTATCAAGTCCGGTCGAGCCGGCCCATTCGTGCCGAAGCATGGCTCTCCCACGGTTGTTGGGAAAAAGCTCTGAAGATAGATTTAAAGAATATTCAAATTCTGCTGCTGACTTCGTCTGGGTGGTACGATCTAGTGTTGCCAGGTTCAATGTGTCAAATTTCGGAACTGAAGGTAAAAATAATCGCGATTTCAGTTTTCAAATCGGGACTCCAACGCCTTGCAACTCCGTATCTAAGTCCTGGATAGATCAATAACAAGTTTTCATCGTAAAAACTGTTTAAAAAAAAACGTAAAAAAATACCGACACAGAGAGCAGTGGTATTAAAACCTCATTTAACGATGTATCTCTCGAGATATAAAACACTAATTAATTAGTACCTAACCAGTCCCGAACTAAATGAAGAAATAAACTCAATATATAATTATATACACGTCCGTTATTCAGCAATGATACGTCTCTTTTAGTAATAAGATTACCATCTAGATTAAATAGATAGGTAATTAAACATTACATATAATCATGCCTGTATTCAACGAAGGGTTTTTAAGAGAGGTAATGGCATATAAGTGCATAAGTAGTGGGAATAATTCCACTCAAATTGGAGCTGCCCGACTGGAGAAGTACCTCCGCCTTGCTGAAAATCGAACACTGCTTTGAGCTGTATTGTGTTCCTTACGGTGAGCAAGGTTGCCAGTGCTCCACGAGGAAACGTTGTGTCGGCATTGGGGGAACTTTAACCCTTATACTGCCAACCCAATCATTTCTCTTTGGTTTTACAGGGTTAGCAAACCGCAAGTGATACACCTGGTGTTGCAAGTGTCTACATATAGGCTACGATAACCACTTACCAAAGTCCTCCGCTGAACAAAAGTCTCCTCCAAAGACTTCCACAAGAGTTATATGCCGCCTGCGTCCAGCGACGCCCAGCGACCTTTATCAGGTCGCCGTTCCATCTCGTTGGAGGCTGTCCTACGCTGCGCTGCAAGTCTTTTGTTCAGCAGTGGAACTCCTGTCCGATATGATGGTAGTTATGAAAGGCCCTCGCGGCACAGGGCGTGTTTCCGAGCTGTCTTTATTACGAAAAAAAAAGTACGTTTAGTTGATACGAGTCCCACATACCAGACATACGATCCATGAGGATTTTCCACACCCCAAAAAAGGGACATGTAATCAATTAAACTGTTTATCCCATAAAGGATTGGGATAAAAAAGCGGTTTCTTTATGCCAAAATTACCATAGAAATTTAAATTAAAGCGAATAATTTTTATTATAGTACTCTCTGCACTGCGTGGGTGGCCTTAGGGTTACAAACTTATCTTTATCTTACTATAACTCCTATCACATTGACACAAAGGTGATTTTCGCTCGTTTGAAGTGCGTTATAACTTTGTATGTTGGTATATATTTGGTGTTGGAGCATTTTGGTACCGAATTCGGTTTATTGGTGAAATAATTCTTGTTTTTTATGTTACGGCTCATTTTGTGGTGTTTACTGTTGTTATAGTGGGTGAATCCTTTTATTGAAGTGAGTTAAATAAGTTATTTATGGGGTTGAATAAGTACCTATGGTTTTAATTGGAACAGTAGTAAAATATGCCAGCTTAGTTATTATTCAGCTCCCTAAATTATGGTTGAGCTACACAATGGCTGATGCATGCGTGCCGTTGGCTGGGACTGGTCTACTCAAAGTCATGGCTCTTTCTTCAAAAGGCCATTTCAGACATTACACTCACATATTTCTGGACTTTCGCTATGTCTGGACTTCAAAAGAGACTACTTACGATTCTCTGTTTGTTTCGGTGTTTCTACTCAGAAGTCGTCAGTTAGGAAATGTTGGAGCAAACTAGTTAAAATAAAAGAATGTACAACATTGACTTGTAAAAGTGTCTTTAAAAGATCTATTTACAGAAATAAATACCATTCATGATACTCACCAATACGGTGAATCATAGTTTCTTTTAAAGTCCAGACATAGTGTTAATAGAAAATTATGTGAGTGTTGCAATACAGGGGAATGTCTGAAATGGCCTTTTGAAGAAAGTGCCATAGCGGCTTTTAGTGTTAGGTTACCTACCTACTAGTTAGAAAAAGGTAAAAAAAAGGAAGGCATAAAATTATTCTTGTCATGGCAACACTGTAACCTGCAACTGTCACCACAGTTAGTGACCGTAATTATAGCAACATTGTAATTGTAACCTGTTGGTAATTGAGTAGCTATTTGCGTTGCTGCAATTTGTAACTGTCTTGGGGTAGTAATTAATATGTGTACATCGATTAGGGAATACTATTATTAAGTAAGAGCAGCGAAAGCTTAGTTGTATGACCATTCGACTGCCAAGTTGAAGGCCTCAAGTTCGAATCCAAGGCACACCTCTGACTTTTCTCAATCATGTGCGTACCTATTAATAATTAATTATGACTCACTTAAACGGTGAAGGAAAAACATCGTGAGGAAACCTGTATATCTTAGAGATATTCTCGATGACGCGCGAAGTAGTGTGGGTTGGAAGACTTCACATTTGCCAACCCGCACTAGGCCAGCGTGGAGGACTATACTTAAGTAGCCTAATCCCTCTCAATCTGTGAGAGGAGACCCGTGCCCAGCAGTGGGACAGTATGTGAGTTAATGATGATGATGGTATTATAAAAGCCTAGAAATACATACCTCTGTACATATTCCCAGAAGGGTTAGGCTTCTGCCTAAACCTTCTGGGTTATGTATTAATAAATATGTACTTAATTAATTAATAAATATGTACTAATATACAACAGTTCACAGGTAAGTTTCGATCCTATGTAGGTAATAGAGGGTGACCCAGTAAATCTTCTTTAATGCAAAATAGCTTCTTTGGTGTTGCTCCCAAAATGTACAATAAGATACTAAATCAATTCAAATCTTTTAGTAATTAAAGTAAAAAAATTTGCATGTATGCAATAGTGTATCAGTAACCTAGTTTTAGGTGTTCATTTAATAATGAATTTTTTAGTTACATTAGGGGAACCATAGGTCTTTTTGTATTTCATTTGTCTAAGATTAAGTATTTTGTAAATGACTGTTTGTTTCTTTTCTAAATAAATAAAAATCTTCGATCAACGGCAAAGTTTTTGATTCACTCCCTTGTAGCGCTCACTCTACAGTTTATAGCACAATATTTACTCCGTTGCAATCTCTATTACACAATAACTCAATGCACACAAGTAAGTATTACGTATATTTACGTCGTTACATACTAACTTTATGTACAAATCTTTTTATTTACAATTCCTTTACCTATGTAACATCACACGTAGTAATCGCATACAGACTACGCACATACGAGCCACTTATGGCCTCTTTTAGGCCTCCCTATAGGCCTCAAGAGGTTCTCAGGCACAGAGAATCAGCGGTGCGTTCCACAAATCTTTCTAAGGCACAAGCACTTTCTGTACACTGTGTTTTTATTAGACAGTTTCCTTTGATTCGTTAAGTGTTTCATAGTCTGTGGCAAAATGAATGTGTCTTGATACTGAGTGAATGAACGTGGAATGAAGATCGGTATTGTGAATGAACTTGTTTGATTGACTTTATTTCATAAAGCGTTCTAAAATAGTATAAGATTACCACTTAAAACAAAACAAATAAAAACTTCAACGAAGACTGTTGTCTAATAGTTCGAGTGACGGACTGCTGATCATAAGGTCGTAGGTTAAGTTCCCAGGGGACATAAATATTTATTTGATGAACATAAAACTGTTTAGTCTGGGTGTTTCTTATCTACACTACCATTATAAAAAGGAAAGATTTGTGTGTATGTTTGTAATGAATAAACTAAAAAACTACTGTGCCGATTTCAAAAATTCTTTCACCATTGGAAAGCTACATTCACCCTGAGTAACATAGGCTATATTTAGCTATAAAAGATTAGGGATCCTTACTGAAACTTAACTAACGCCGTGCGAAGCCGGGACGGGCCGCTAGTGTTTTATAAGTATGTACCCATGTATTTGATATAAGTATTATATCCATTGTCTAGTAGGTTATACCCATAGTAATCATTATCAGCCTATATTAGTCCACTGTTGGACGTACTTAGGCCTCCCCTAATGTGCGCCGTTTCACCCTATCCTATCGGCTTTTCGCATCCAGCTTCTACCAGCATACCCATAGTAAAAGCTCTGCTTATTTTTGTACTAGATCGTGCTGTGTAAGAATATTCCAAATATTCTTTTAATATTATTTGTTAAATTGAGCTGTGACTGATAATTTCGTATAATACATACCTAAGTGATAAATGATGATAAATTATAAATAACACCCCTCCTCCATCAATCCTAGTATCTAACACTGTCTAACCTGGGAATCAAACCTATGACTTTACGGACAGCAGCCGGAGATGCGGCCACTAATTAATAAAACAGTACCTAGGTACCTAAAAGTATTAAAAAATGAACACCCTATGTAAATAATGACTGCCCCATTAGTCTAGTGGTCCTAAGCGCGACTGCTACGCTAGAGGTCCTGGGTTCGATCCCCAGGTCGAGCAAAGTGTTATTGGGTTTTTCTATGAAATTCTCAGTAGCAGGTCGGAGTCTGGATTTGTACCCGGTTAATGTCAGTAGGCACGCCCCCAATTACATGGGACCTAAAACATACCGGCGAAATGTGGGTGTACATTAGTACACCTCTGCCTAACCCTTCGGGGAATACAGGCGTGATGGTGTGTTTTTAACACCCTATGTAAATAAGTAGGTACCTACTTACTCTATAGATCGATGTGCGTGTTCATTTGAATTGCGAAAATTGTCCTACTCATTTCAGGCAATGTTTCAATTTAGGCACCCACGAAATACAAGAGGAAATCCTAATTGTGGGGCAACGTTTTTTTTTCAAGCTAGGTATCCAAAACTGTCAAATTTTCCCAATTGAACATGAACCTTATTATTTTTGATTAAAGTTGAAAATCTAACAAAGAAAGGTAGCTTTAGGAGCTGGCCTCTGTACATATAGTCAACTTAATTATCTTTACAAGCTCCATCTTTTTAAATTTTCGAGCCTGGCAACGTACCTACCTACTTTTCTTTTTTTATTGGACTTTAATTAATGATGGCAATAATTAATTTATAGGATCCAGTTGTAATCGAGTTGGGAATAAAAAAGTAATACTTAAGTATAATTAATAGATAATTAGCAGCAGGTTATTATTATATCCATCTAATTCCTAATTGTTGGCGGTAGAGACTTGTTTTGTGTAAGGTATCATAGATAAGTAGGACTTAGGTTTTTTAAAAAAAGGATTTATATCATAACGGCTTTAGTGTGGTTATTAAGAAATTAACTTATCAAGGAACAATAGAAAAACAATTGTTAAAGACCCTTTGCAGGTGCTTTGGCCAGATATTTAACGACTTAAACTGGGTTATGAACTTGTTGTTTGATAGTTGGGTAATTATTTTATTTTTAACTATTTTTTGTTTTGTTGTGTAGACAGGCCAGCACATCAAGCTATCCCAATCTGTCAAATTTCTTTGATAGGTTCTCAACTTTAATTTAAAAAAATAAGATTCATGTTCAATTGGGAAAATTTGACAGTTTTGGATACTTAGCTTGATCTACTGGCATCTGTAGCTTCCTATGGTATTTTATTATGTAGGTAGGTACCTAATGTAAATACTAAAATAGCTGGAGGAGCTTACCTTTATCTAAATTGTGGGGAAACCGGGTGACTTATGAAAAAAAACTTAGGTATGAAAAAAAAAGACACTTGGCTGAATGGACTTCGCCAGTATAAAAAATCCGATTGTACCTATTGAAAAAAGAATTAACTATGGAAATGAAGTGGAAGGCACAAATAGCTACCACCCTACAATGTAAATACAGTATCAATTTCTTCGAACACCTTTTATATCGACTAGTTTTTATTAAACACATTTGTAGACCTGTAGGTCTTCGTATAGGTACCTACTGTGTACAGTAGGTACCTATACGAATAGGTACATAATTTATTGAACGCGGTACCTACTCCAACTATTCAAACTGCTACAAGATGCTACTGGGAATCAGCGCCATCTATTGGAGAGTGGAACGCAGTTTTGATATTGGAAAACGATAGAGCACTATAACGATTTTTAAATTTGGAATACCTAGCCCACGTTGGATTTAAAACTGTTTGTTTTTTTTATATTATTATGTATTCTTATAGCCAAACAATTTGATTTATGGTAAAAATAAGTAATATTGAAATCGCTAGGTAACAATTAATTCTTTATTATATGTAAGTAGGTAGGTACCTACTTATTACATAAAAAAATGACTTTAAGTTTAAATTCGTCTATGTAGGTTTCTACCTAGGTAGTTATGACAAATAATAACTTTTTTAACAAAAAAATTATATGGACGTAAACAAAAACTGAAAAGCGAATAAAACAAACCTCCTTGGTCTTCAAAATATAGGCAAGTAGGCTAGGTTACGAGTTGACTTAAAAACCTCTATTTTATTTTTGGTTTAAAAACGCCAACATAAAATAGGTAGGTAATAGGTAAGTATTTAGACCGGCACTTATACTTAGTATTAATTTAGTTATCTTATAATGAACATAAACTAGTTATGGACGAGATGAAAATTATAATGAAATACCTATGTATCAAACCGCACCGCCTTTTTCCAACCCACATTCGTACAATACATAACTCTATGTAACTCAAGTAATTTTTTGCACATTTCAGAATCTCCAGAAACCGAATTCCACAACACTGTCAACTTCATCAGGACATAAAACAAAAAAAATAAGTTTGAATCCTAAAAAGATCTTTCGGCGCGTCTCAAGATGCTAACTTACTTTCAAATTAGACGTTTCAAAACAAAAAAAAAAGTTCTATTCCACACAAATATTGCACACGGCGACGGGCGGCATCGTATGTTAAAATAAAAGAATACAAACATACTATTTTTCTGTAGAAGCCCGGCATTGTGACGTCTGAGCTGCGCTTGCGACGAAAACGAACAAGCCGAGCGCTTGACGACACCCGCCAGACAGAGATAGACAGATATTCTTACAATAGAGAAAGGGAGATGGATGTATTATGGGCGTTCCTACATCGATTTTTGTACCCAATTAATGGTCAGTGGGCTTTCACGTAGGCGGGGCGTTTTCGATCCAAGCTAATAGGGATCGAGCTAAAATGATCTATAGATCACAGCGCGGTGCGCCTGCACAGTGTATTGTTATCGTTAATATCGTGGATTATTTATTTTATATCTACGTTTGATGGCTGAATAAATTTTCATGTGGCTTTTTTCACTTTTTTCTTCGGTTTTTATCGATTTTTGAAATAGGGAGGTCTTGTCAAGTTCTGAATAAGCAAATTTTGAAAAAAGTAACTAAAGTTAAGCGTTTTTACCTACTTATTTCATTAATATCATGAAGTGTCTAGTAGTTAATATTAGTCATTGTTTTCTTTTAGTTCAATGTGCGTTAATAAGGCTACTTACCCCTAATTTCTTCCTGGTTATTTTTATTGTTCTTTATCTCCAACTTAGACCTAGAACAAAAAAAAAATAATAATAAAAAATATACCTTCTAAGTAGGTAAGTGCTTACTTCCTATAAGTGAGTGCTTGCAGAATGCTTTTCTACATTTTTTGTTGACGTCGTACCTACTGCTGTATCACCTGTTAGAGGGGCTCGTGGCCAAATAATAACTACGTTGATCAACCGATCTGCAAGGTTAAGCTGCTGTAACCGCGGCCAGTCTGTGGATGGGTGACCCTTCTTAGCAACTTGATAACCCCCCGTGTCTCGGAGAGCACATACAATCGTCGAAACCGGTTGTCATACGAACATCTATTACAATTGTTAGTGGTATTCAGAAGCCCAAAAAGTCTGAAAACCAGTCTATCCTCAGGGTATCCGTATTGCCTCAGGATATCGGGTTGCGGAGGTCTGATGGCAGTCGCTTCGTGTAAAATACTGATTATCAGCCGCAATTGGATATAATGGAAGCCGACCTCAACATAATTCGAAAAAGCCTAGGAGGATAATATGAGCTTATGTTGTGCTCATACGATAGATGAAGGGAAATCTTAAAGAAAAAGAACGAAAAAATAAGAATAAAAACTCATTATGCAAATAGATTCACCGTGAAACTTAATAGACATTAAAAAAAACAAAACCTTTCATCAGATTCCATTACACACTGTATTTAAGCGTAATTCTAAAAAAAATAATTCAATTGTCGATGCCAGCCGGCGTTCCGGTCCCTCGATGGCAGATAATTAGGGGTAATTTGACACTTCACTGTGGCAACCCAGCGGAAACGCGCCAACCGCCATTGAAACAGATAGGCGTTTGAAATTATTGTGTGAAACAAGAAATCTGGGTTCTATTTGAGAAATAATTCATTCATTTTTTCTTTTTGTACAGACGCCAGCCCAGTAGGTCTAGCTATCAAAAACTGAGAAATTTTCCCAATCGAACATGAACGTTATTATTTTGTATTAAAGTTAAAAATCTATCAAGAAAATTTGACAGATTGAGGTAGCTTGATGTGGTGGCATTTGTACCTAATACCTAAATAAAATACCCCGTTCCCCAATAAAGCCGCCTCAGACTAGTCTGTACCTATTTAAAACCAGAACTAGGTACCTACTTAAAATTTTTTGGTGCGTGGTCGATCCTGGCCAAGTTACCCCAAATTCCTAATTAGGTATGACATTAAGTAAGTTAAAAATATCATCATGCCTGTAAGTATTCCCCGAAAGGTTAGGCAAAGGTATAATACTTTACTATACCCACAGTTCACCGGTATGTTTAGGTCAAATGTTATAGCAGACCAGCCTTTCTATTAACCGGGCACAAATCCAAACTCGCGAACTGCTACCGAAAATTTCATAGAAAAACTTAGTAACACATCTGCACTTGGGAATTGAACTCAGGACGTCTACCTAGCAATCGCGGTTTCGATCACTAATGAAGCAGTTTTACTGGACTAGGATAAGTGAATCATAATATTTTGATTCGTCAAAAAGTGGGTTTTTAGCGCCCCGCGCCATATCTACGTAAATATTTTCAATCCTACTTCTTACAAACCAAAATTACATTAAGTAAGTAAGTATGTACTATAAGTAGGTTACGAAAGCTTCCTTCGCAGGAAGCAGTATAATAACTGCTATTCAACGAAACGATAATAAATGACATTACTAACCCACAAATCATCGTTATTTACATAAACAAACGTATCATTGTGGCTTGTCAACGACATACGTGGATTTCAAACTCGTAAACAAATTAAACATGGTCCCCTTTTCTCCCTATTATTAGGTACCATTTTTTTCTTTGGCAACACAGATTTCGAAAATCGAATTTACCATCTGTCGTCACTCAATACGTTTGTATTGTCTGTTTCTTTTTTTCAGATTAACAAAAGCGTTCAATAAAGCATTCTTTGATTCTATTTAATTATTGCCGTACCTACTGGCATTTAGACTCAGCTGCATGAAAATCCTGAGTCAATTGAATTTGGAAATAAAATTTTAAAAGTTAGATTATAAGCAGTGATAGCCTAGTGGTATGACCATTGGACTGCCAAGCCGAAGGTCTCAAGTTCGAACCCAAGGCACAAACCTCTGACTTTTCGAATTCATGTGCGTATTAATAGTTAATTATCACTCGCTTAAGAAAAACATCGTGAGGAAACCTGCATACCTTAGAGATTTTTCTCGACGGTTTGTGAAGTCTGCCAACCCGCACTTGGCCAGCGTGGTGGACTATAGCCTAATCCCCCTCAAGATGAGAGGAGACCCGTGCCCAGCAGTGGGATAGTATATGGATTAATGATAATGATAAATTATGAGGAATGAAGAAAAAAAAGTGTCAAAACTTCTTAAGCTTTATTTTGAAAGGGAATTAAACCTGAATACAAAAGGTTCATTATCATTTCATGATTAAATATATTTAGGTGTCCACGTCAAATAATGTAACACCACGTAACGTAAGGAGAGGATTACACGTAGGTATTCGGCTTCGGTTTGTCAGCAGTGTTGTATTACACATTCGGACGGGGCGGCGTCGATATATCGAATGTCTCATAGCGTTAACGTGGCGTTAGTTGTAAAAAGAAAACCAAGCACGGTTTTCTAACAAAAAACAGAAAGATTGTGGGTTTCACTGTGTATCGACGCTAGGCTTTTTTTTATTGTGTTATGATCACAAATACAGCAGTGATAGCCTAGTGGTATGACCATAGGACTGCCAAGTCGAAGGTCTCGAGTTCAAACCCAAGGAACGCACCTCTGACTTTTCGAATTCATGTGCGTACATGAACAATCATACATCAACATATTACCCATATATTGTCCCACTGCTGGGAACGGGTCTTCTCTCACAGAATGAGAGGGATCAGGCTATAGTCCACTACGCTGGCCTAGTGCGGGTTGGCAGACTTCACACACCGTCGAGAAAATCAGGCGAAAGTCAACTTCAGGCGTGCAGTTTTCCTCACGATGTTTTCCTTCACCGTTTAAGCGAGTGATAATTAACTATTAATACGCACATGAATTCGAAAAGTCAAAGGTGCGTGCCGTGGGTTCGAACTCGAGCCCTTCGACTTGGCAGTCCAATGGTCATACCATTAGGCCTAGTCTTTTAGCAGAAATAAATATATCAGTTCCCCGTCATTCTTTACCCAGAACTGAACGCAAACTAAACGTGTTCGCTCCCTGCACCGCAAGAACAAATCTCGGCCGCTCGTCGCCAATGAATCGGTTCATGAGGACGTACAATGAGTGCTGTACCCGTTCGAACAGCATTGACATCTACGCTAACACGTTGTTACAATTTCGTAAACAATTACAATCCCTCCAATCATTGTAATAATTTTATTATTTAAACTATGATTCCTTTGCTTAAACCACTTCATTCTTGTCTTAATGTTGCCATTCAATTATAATGCCATACCTAATGTAATTACGATCAAAAAATATGTAAGTGCTGTGCACACCTGTAAGTGACAAACTCACTCTAGATTATAAGTTTAACGTTAAGATACTATAAAAATGTATTAGTAAGTCGTTGGAGTGCCTTAATTTAAATAAATAAATAAATTATTATAGATGTTTCTATTCTTATCTTGCAGATGTCAGATATAAAAATATAAACATTTATTTTCTTCTTTCTCGATTTTCTCTCGAGTTATTCAAAATATAAATTCGATTTTAATGTTGCCAACATGAAAAGTAAATTCCGCCAGATATGGCGTCTAATTGTTTGACATTAAACACGGGTAATTACAAGCCGGGAACATATTCCATTAGTTATGGTCTATAGACAATTGATGGTACGCACCAACTTTTTATTATCCTTAACTAGCTGAACAATTTCTTTTTTTAAAAGGATGTCGTCAATTTACGTTACGGCGGCAATTAAATTATTGTTAGTGTTGCTGCCGTTTTTTTTTGAGAATACGCAAAGGTATGTTTATGCGATGCTTATTGATGGTTTTATTTGAGTATCGATGCATGGTTTGCAATAAAAAAGAGCAATGATACTGAAGCTCATGTGTATCTACAGTGGCTTTTCTTTCTTGTCTTCATGTAGGTTAATATAAGTTATGAAGGTTAATAGCTTCTGAGAAAATAAAGCATTCTGAAAATGATACTTCGTATTGAATAATGTGAAATATTCTAATAAAGATATTCAGACTGAACGTAATTACACCAAATATTCAGAATTATTTTGTGTTAGTACCTATACCTAGAATAGATAAATAAGTAAAAGGCAGAGAAAATGGCTCTTTTTTTTTTTCGTTTTAACTAGAATTGTATTTGTTATACGCAGGGAAGTAACATTACACATATAAAAAACAAAAGAGTATCAATTCCCACCCACAAACATTCAACAAAAACTGCATCTAAAAAATTGCCTAAAAGCCGCAACTGTCAAAATATATGAAATCGATTAAAATGCGAGTACTCGATGCATCCTGTCTGAATCGAATGTTTTCAAATGAACAATAGGGAAGGAAGTGGCGACCGCAAGTGGGAATTACGGCGGCATCCCTAATTATACGATTTTACTATAATTTTGCGGCCAACCGGGACTAAGGAGCCAATACTTAGAGCGTAGGGTTGTTACGCCGATAATATTATTGTTCTTTACTGCGAATTATATCTTGAAATAGATTATTTCGTAAACAGGTGCTAGATCCTTTATTTATTAAAGATTCCCAGTTGTAACTATTAGGAATTCAAGTAGGTATTTAGATTACCTACTTAGGCAAGCAGTAGGTACCTAGTTTGTTTATGACTTAGTGTGAAATGTAATAATTTGAAAACACGTTAACAGTTTATTTACCAATGAAAATTCTGTACGTTTTCATATTAAGCGATACAATTTCACTGATTTCACCTTCAACAAATATAAATTTTTTGACAGCCCTGCCTCCTTAAAATCACCAGTCACATTGTAACGGTAGGCAACTTCAAATCAAATAACATTAACGTCTACTTAAGTCTTTTGTGTTGCCATCGAAATAAATGTTCCTTTCCATATTTAAAATATCGTAAATGATCGCTAAGATTGCTAGTGTTGACCACTTGCGGTAGCTAAGAGTAACGGCTTTCGAACGCATGTATAAATTTTGAATGATATCGTTTAAGGAAATGAATGGGTCGTTTGAGTCATTACTTTCCAAAATTATACCTATAGGTACCTTGTATGGGTGATTTTAGTTTAAATTTAAATTCTCCCAGCCGACCCAGTGAGATAAATATCAGCTATTTTCTTTCTGGTTACACTTGTCCGATTTAAATAATTGAGAATAATATTGATTTCCGATTCCGACACGTGATTATTGCGGAACTCATAGAACCTCATAGAACAATTATATTGAGAATAATGTCAAAGAACTTAGGTAGGTATGGAGTACCTTACGGTGAAGTAAATTTTTTTGGTACTTATTTAACAACAACGAAAATGTAACAGCAGTTGGATCATTTTTGTGTAGAGTACCTACTCTACACAAAACTGATCCAGCTGCTGTAGAGTACTTAGTAGAGTAGAGTTGTTATCTAAAAGCACTCTAGAAAAATTTTAGCAGCTTTAAAATTTTATAATAGAATCGGCCACTCTTCAATCCCTAATTTATTTTAAATGCGAAAGTAACTCTGTCTGCCTGTTACGCCTTCACACCTAAACCACTGAACCAATTTTGATGAAATTTAGTACACAGATAGATTAGATCTTGGAGAAGGCCATAGGCTACCTTTTGTGTCAAAAAGTCCTTTGAATTGCATGTGAAACCGCAGGCAGTAGTTAGTTAAAAGTAATTTGAATTGACAGCAAGACAGACATAAAGTAGGCAGGAAGGTAATTGGGCTTCCGAGCTTTGCCCAGGACAGGATACTTAAAACATCTTGCAAGATCAATTTCGTGGGCAAGTAAACATTGTTGCCTTGTCAGTTGTGTCTGAAAACAAGGAGAAAACTATTTTTGTGAAAATGAAAATCAAGCTAGATTGAATTTTCGCGCCGTAGGCCTTTATTGTCTATTTTATAGAAATCGGTAGAGCCTTTTTCGAGGATAAAATTACAAACATATAAACAAGTATATACTACCTTTATTACGAGCGTCACTGTAGGTACCTACAATGAATCAAAATTTAAGAACAAGTATTTAGTCCACCTTAAGTATCTCGAGTGGTTTATTTAATATTATATTTGATAGTAGAAAATCTATTTAGATTAAATAAAACGCCAGATTACATGTTTATTAATATTTTCAAAGAATCGGATTAAAATCCACGATACTAATCTATAGGACCAACTTAAAAAAAATATCTGTCATATCTTTGAAATAAGAATCAAAAATTCGTTAACGTTTTTCTTATGTCTGGCGTAGGAGGCAGGGGTGGGGAAGATATCATAGATTATATTACAGAAGGATCACTCGGAAATGAATGCCTAGCTTTATAGTTCTAGATAATTTGTATTATTTATTTAATATTATTAACTTATTTTAGCTAGAAGCGAAACAATACCTAAGTAGGTACCAATATTTCATAAAATTGCAATGCTATATAAAACAAAACAGAGGAGTCTGTAGGTACTATAGGACCCTGATGGGATCCTAGGAGGCTTATTCAAAGAAACTCTCGGTTAAAAGGGACTCTAGGACTTTATTCTTCAAAGGTCAAGGGAATTCTCAATGTGACAACCATCAATCACTTGACTAAACATTCTACAATCAAATTCATTTGAATTTATTTGATTACTTCTTCTTAAACCAACCAGTCTCATGCCGACTCCTGGTAGCGACCTCTACAGTACCTACTATTTGATTTTCTATCCTTTTTTTATGACAAACGGGGCACACACACTAGTTTTGTATAAAAGGTTACCTATTCATGGTAGTTTTTTAATCACACACTCTCGTTAGATGCCGTCCGACGCTGCGTGGTCTTCACCCAAAAACCATAAGAATTTTTTTGATCAACAAATTCTATCAGTAATATCCTATGTAAAAAAAAATTACAGTAAATTTGATGTTGTGATTAATTTAGCATTCAAATTAAGCATGCTGTGTATTATTAGTGGTTGAATACTCAGTTTTCTGAACTCTTTTAAATGTTTATAGGAAATTCTAGGACCATCATTAGGTACGTTTGAATTTTCGCTTCTAAGCTACGGGTTTTCTGTGCGTTACTTTTAAGTGGCACTAGGGAGGGGGGAGTGTTGAGGTTAGTCGATCGACAATTAATATTAAGTTGGAATCTGTGGGATTCCGCGCCGCTGTCCGAATTTTATAGCGGCGGGCGCCACCCAAGCCGCGGCACAGGGATAGTGGAGCTCCCTCGTTTTATTTAAATTGCTTTGTCGCTTAGCATAGGTATTATCGCAAGTTCGCAACATTATGTTGAGATAGTGAATTTTTTTTAGGCTCGCGTATGGTTTGCTTTAATTGTAAGTATACCTTGTGTTTTATTATTTTGTACCTTAGGTACTCTGTGTTCTAAAGGAGTCTAAAATAAAAAGTTTTTCTTTTTTCTTGAATCAGAAGCGAAACGAGTTAGTTACATCCTGGACCGAGTTAGGGAGGCCTTTTCTCAGCAGTGGGACTCAAAAGAGGCTACCTACATAAAAAAGAAGTCTAGTTCCTATCTAGAATTATATCCGGGCCTGTCGATGCGTTGTAATTTTACAATTAAATCGACGACACAACAGAAATAACTATAACATCACGTCTGTATACCCCGAAGGGTTAGGCAGAGATGAACCACGGCTGCTTTTCATTAGGCGGTCGGTAGGTATGCTTGTTTGTCGTCTTATCACCATCATCATCAACCCATATACTGTCCCACTGCTGGGCACGAGTCTCCTCTCATATTGAGAGGGATTAGGCTATAGCACCCGCACTAGGCCACCACGCTGGCCTAGTGCGGGTTGGCAAACTTCACAAACCGTCGAGAAAAATCTCTAAGTCTTATAACAATAAAAAAACATGCTGTTTGTTCGTCCCAAATTTTTTTTGTCTCAATAACGACTCCATGGCTCTGTCCGCGACGCGGCGCCTAGACCGCAGCGAGAGGCGCGTTCCGACCGCGCTACATTATTTATACGACAGACGCGCAACACTACGTAGTTACAAACACATTTTTTATGTAAGTATACATCTAGGTAGGCGCCTGCTAGTTGAAAGTGTGGGATGATCAACGACCAGATTCATAGAGAACATAGGTAACATACCGTCACGCCTGTATTCCCCGAAGGGTTAGGCAGAGGTGTAGTAATGAATTTCCACACTTCGCTGATTGGTTTAACTCCCATGTACCTACCTAATAAGATTAAGATTCCCATGCAATAATATTGCTCGACCTGGGTATCGAACCCAGACAATTAGACTAACGAGGTAGGCTCTAGGGAATGAGAAATATTTGTCTGTGGTAGGTACCTGCAAAGATGCGCCCTACCGCGTCAAATAACGGTCACGTTTCCGTAAGTAAACTGTTTGACATTGGAAGTAGATCGAATTTGTTATTGTCTCGTTCACACTGTATACTAAATATTGCACACTGTCGTTGTCTGTCTCTACATGGAATGTGTGCATACACTCATCTCTATTTGGACACGTTTTTGAGCGGTATAAGTACGGTGAGGACAGATCTAACGATTTAAATCTTTAGTGGTAAGAATAATTAAAAATTTAAGTTTGGCATAGCCTAATTGCCTCAGCTAAGTGTTATTGGGTCAGAGTATGGATTTGTGCCCGGTTAATGGCAATAGGCTCGGCCTACCTGAATCATACCGGCGAACTATCTGTGTACAGAGGCCAGCACATGAAGGCTGAAGAAAGAAAGAAAATTTATCCTGACAGCCACAACACGGCTACCCCAATCTGTCAAATTTCTTTGATAGATTTTCAACTTTAACACAAAACGATAAGGTTCATTTTCAATTGGGAAAATTTGACAGTTTTGGATAGCTTGACCTGCCAGGTCTGGCGACATTCGCACACCACTGAGTAATCCTTCGCGGAATACAGGCGTAAGTAGGTATGTTTATTTAATAAGTATGAGTAAGTAGATACAGCTGTGTACAATCGGAATTTACGGTAGGTAGGTAGGTATGTTCATTTGTTTAATCAACCCATTCTTAAAACAGGAATCACAATATAAAAAAAAATTACTGACGTAGGTACAGAATAAATTTAATACCTTTATACCTTCCAAACATTCACTGCAATGGATACCTAGGTAAGTACCTATTCGAATATTGAATTAATGTGATGGAATTTTGTTTAGGTAATTACTCTCAAGCTACATAAAACAGAAATTTTATTACATACTTTTTACCATTTATTTAATAAAATAAAATGCTACACTACAGAATGATGATACCTACTTACCTAACTGTCAATTTTATTTGAAAAATCTTTTTTCAAAATAAGTAATTTAAATTAAGAAATGAAAAAAGAAAATTGCGACGTCGAACTCGAAACAAAAAAGGAAAATAAAATTTTAATGTCAATGAGGTGACATGAAGTTCTACTTAATTTAAAAAATAGAACCGCCTGGTAAATGAAATTGAAATTTTTAGGTACCGCTACAACCAATAGGTACCAAATCAATCCAATATAGGTACCTAACTATACCAAATCAACCTACTCAGGTATTGATTAAAAAAGTTTTTATCCGATTTGAAATGAATACTTTTTACTCACGGGTTAGGGAGGTACCTACCTACTTACCTACATCCCACATCAACAACGTTGTAAAACGATAGCTGGAAGTAGACATCTAATGCTGTCTCCGCATGATGTGGGAAAATTAAAAATAAAACTATCGGTGCGTTGGCGTGGCAATGGCGGGAAAAAAATTATAAAGGTTTGTAATGTTGGTATCGCGCTGCGCTTGTTTATTGGAGTTAGCATAGATAATTATTTTTTTTATGTTGACTGTTTTTTAATATGTTTTCTCGTAACTAACGTTTCCTCGTGCTCATGGGTGCGTTTCCAAAATAAAAGACAACTAGGCCATACAAATTTATTCACAATTTAGACACAACGAGATTTTGTGTGGTTAAATTGCTCATTTTAGGTGAGATACCAACTTATATTAAAAAAAAAACATTAAGTACATACTTATTTAAATATTTTAAAACATTTTGAACTGTAATGAAACGTGAATATGGTTGATATTTAGTCACGAAATTTACCATAGACATCAATTAGGTAGGTAGGTACCTAAAGATATGACGTGCGTAGAGTATACAAAAACACCGTCACGGATTATCTATCGTGCTTCAAACATCCCGAACCAACCAATAGGAAACTGCCGTTGCATCCACAAATAGCACTCTAGGTGTTAAATTTAACACCTACTGCCCCACATCAATATAAACCTTCTACAAACTACGCATGACTCAAAATCGCATGCGTCTTGTCTATCCCTTAAACAATACGTGTAAACGCACATTCGAATATAGCCCTAAATCCAACGTAATAAAATTCACCACGATCAGTGATCATAGTTTGGCTATAGGCGTCAATTTTCACACCTAGTTATACAAGCGAATTCCAATCTTATTAATGGGAATGCAAAGAATAAATTCGAATAAAGAAATGTGTGTACTTGTGTTATTTTTTGAATGTGTTCCAAAAAGGTGTCGAGTTTCGCGCCTACGGCGTTAAGGGTCGCCATACTGGCCTCTGATTGGTGGACTGTCGCTTCACACCATTCGCTAGGTGTTGATTATTGAAGATATAGATTATAGTCGAAGAGATAAAGACTGTAGTCATAACAGGTCAAGCTATAAAGATGCACTACGAAAACCAACTCTATTGCGTCGGAATACGGGCGTTCCGTAAGTCTCAAATACACAAGAGTATTGATTTATACATAGCATACTTAACATACAATCACGCCTGTATTCCCCGAAGGGTTAAATTTAGTTTTCTTTAAAAAAAAACCCGTTACCCCACACTAGGATTTCTCCTGTATCGTGAGTGCGTTTACAATCATAAATTATCACTTAAACGTTTGTTTAAGTGATAATTTAAACACAACAACAATGTACAACAATGTAAACACCCAGACCCGGAACGACTACCTGTAGGTAATTTACAAATATTTGTTCCGTGCTGGGATTGAACCCACTGTTGGATATTTTGATTATATAATTGCAACACCAACATTAAAATGCAAATTATTGTTTTTCTGTGGCAACATTCTTCCCTTCTAACTGTGACAGTCGTCCAATACACGTGAAAATTTATTTCCTTGCCGTTTTATTTATTCTTCCCCGGCACCAACGTACCAGCACCTCATCAGCACCCACCACCTCAACAATACACCGCTGCACACCCACAATCCGTGTCACAGAAGCCGTCTATCAAAATATCTATCAATGGCGGGCAGCACTGCCAACATAAAGGTACCAACATAATAAATAAACCAATCAGGAACTTAAATATAATCATTCCGATTGTTATAGCCTATATAGCGTTAGTCGCGTAAACAAACAGACCGTAGCAATGTTATATAGGTACCTATACCTACCAGTCAACAGCACATGACGTTGTACCACAGACTGACAATTTTTTTAAAATCGAATTTGAACTTAACCGTCATCATTTTAAGGTTTAAAATCATTTGAGGAAATTTGACAGTTTTGTATAGGTACTTACCTAACTATAGACGCTTGTAATACCAGGAGTATCACTTGCGCGTTGCCGACCCTGTATTGAAAGAGGAATAGTTGGGTTGGCAGTATAAGGGTCAAAGTCTGCTGCCTACACAACGTTTCCTCGCGGAGCACTGGCAACCTTGCTCACCGTAAGAAACACAACACAGCTCAAAGTAGTGTTATTTCACGTAAATTTTCTGCTAGGCGGAGGTATTTCCCCAGTCGGGCAGCTCCAATTTGAGTGGAATTACTCCCACCCTGTTGTCTGTATTTAGGTTGTGCTTCATAAATAAATTGTTACTCAAATCTCTCTCATCTGTCGTGTCCATCTACCTAATAAATAGGTACTAGAGCGAGCGTTCCGCTCGGTATCGCGCGGCATCGCGACATATCGCATCTCGCTCCATGTGGTGTGTGCCTTTAAAGTTCCTATAGCAACGGTCTATTTACAATCGGTAACTGACTAGGGTTGTGGGGCTCGTGGCTAACTAATAACTACGCGAATCAATTAATCTGCAAGGTTAAGCAGCGCTTATCGCAGTCAGTCTGTGGATGTGTGAACATTCTTACGTGCTCGTCGTCGATACACATCGAGCGACCTCCGTGCCTAGGAGAGCACGTAATGCCGTCGGTTCTGGTATTCACATGAACACCTATCACAAACGTCAGCTGTAGTCGGAAGCCCAAAAAGCCTAACTTCCAGTCCTCAAGATATTCAGCCGCATCTGGTTAAATTGGCAGCCAGCCCCAACATACCTAAGTAATTAGGACAAGGTTCGGAGGATGATATTATACAGGTAGTTCCGGGTCTGGGTGTTTGTGTAAGTGATAATTTGTGTTTGTAACATGACTAAGTGTTTTGTATCTAAGTATTTAATTAAGACCGAACTGTACCAATACTTATCGCAAATAAAGATTCATTCATTCATTCACCCACGATATAGGAGAAAATCCTAGTGTGGGTAAAATAAACACACTAAAAAATACAGTCGAATTAAAAATAGGTACCCTCCACTTTTTTAAGTTGGTTAATAACATGACAAAGGAAACTTCTCTTCATATTACCACAATCATCCATCGCCAACCCTGCTAATCAAGATGGCGTGAGGTATTTGGAGTGTTCCGCGTAACGCGAGCGACACGACACGACGACGCGACAGATACGGACGACGATACGTGCGGCCGAGATTAATCGTAGTCGCAACTCGCGACTTCTGCGGACGACTATTTATAATTTAATGTTTCTGAGTCGTGATGTTTTCTTTGTGGTTGAGGTATAAAATGGACGAAGATATTTGACGACTTCTGTGGTTTAGTGGAATGCTGATCACGAGGTCGTGGGTTAGATTCCCACAGGACACAAATAATTATGTGATTAACTTATGTGTTTGCATTTAGTCTGGGTGTTTGTTATATATTACTAGCGGACCATCCCGGATTCGCACGGGATTAGATAAGATCCCTTATCTTTTCTAGCAATAAATATAGCCTATGTAACTCAGGGTGAATGTAGCTTTCCAATGGTGAAAGAATTTTTGAAATCGGAACAGTAGTTTTTTAATTTATTCATTACAAACATACACACAAAAATACAAATCTTTCCTCTTTATAATAGTAGTGTAGATGTAGATAAGGATGTACCTATTTAAAAAAAAATGGTATGAAAGTATTATATCTAATACCCCATGACACACACTCTTCTCGGTTTAGGACTAAGTGGTGCTGTGTAAAAAGTATTCCAAACAATTTACTTATTTATTTGCATCCCTACTAATATTATAAATGCGAAAGTAACTCTGTCTGTCTGTTACGCTTTCACGTCTAAATCACTGAACTGATTTTAATGAAATTTGGTACAGAGATAGAGTTGACCTTGAGAAAGAACATAGGATAGTTTTTATCTCGGACTTTTGAAGAGTTCTCTTGGAAACGGGATATAACCGAACTCGACGCGGGCGAAGCCGCGGGCGGAAAACTAGTTGGTAATAAAAACACTCGATTCCCAAGTCAAACAATGTTTCCCACTCAACCCAACCACGTGGATGAGTTTTTCGCGGTCGAGTTGATGAATAAGTCTTTGTTATTCGGTTTTCCAATGAAATTCTCAGTAGGATCAGCTCGGAGATTGTAATTTAGGCTCGCCTCCCAAATGGGACTTATAACGTAGATAGATACTACCAGTGAGATGTGGATAACCTACACCAGCCATGTGCCTAAAGTAGGTACCTATCCATGATAATTAAGAACCTAATTTATTCATTGAAGAACCATGACCGATCAGGGAGTCGAAACAATACTATGTTTTTTATTGTGACTGCTAAATGTTCCTTGACTTTTTGGAAATACTTCTAGGTAAGTATTTACGAAAAAGAGTTCAACATCCCATACAATTTATGAAGTATGGTTAATAAACTAGTCAAGATTCGGGAAAAACTTTACTCACAAAGTAACCCCACTATCAATACACCTACAAACATTCTCCAAAACAAAAGCAAACTATGTTGAACAAAGACTCATAATTCGCGTGAAAACACACACCCTCATACACACACACATAGATGCACCCTCACACACATACAAACAATCACACATAAAGCTAAGCCTACAGCCAGGCCACATAACGACACTAAAGTCCACTAAGGCGATTACACTACAGGCACCCGCTGAAATTGATCCCCACGGGGCGCCCCCACCCCCCCGGATGGGCCTTTGTGATGGCCCTTTATCCCCGGCTGGGCAGTGACTTACACTACGTCTTGGAATTTAGGATGCTACCATTACTTTTGTGGAATTTTCTTGCGCAATTTTCAATGCCGTTCGATTTTTTTAAATAAATGTAAGTAGGATATAAAATTATTGTGAACCTCCATGTTTGTACCTAAATGATAAAGGTTCGATATTTGAAATTTAAAATAATTTTTTTTGGAATGTTGTCGTCTTGCTACTCATTTTGATTCTCTCTTAGCATAGATGGATCTATTTCAATAAAATTCTCACACTGATCTACGAAAACATAACTATACTTTAAGTTTTGACTTCTGGCTTCCTTTGCGATTTTAAATATTAGGTCGATTGTGTGTATTGTGACGTCAAAATTGACATTAACTAACAACTAATTCAAAACTCATATTTTCATAATTTCCTGTAATACACAATCTACGTTCAGAATTGAATGCTTCCAAATTTCGAAGTACACCAGACATCTATTTCTAAATCAAAACAAGAATAAATGAACAATCACAAGTCCCCTTACCCATACGTTAGGCAGTTGACACTTGCAGAAACACTCCGATAGTATCTCTACGTATAAAACTAAACAACATTTACAAACATACTTCTAGTGACATCTTAAAGGAAAACCACCCTTAAGCCTTCCAAACAAAGCCCAAATCATGTGCAAATCTAATTTGTTTTCTTGCAATCTAATCTATTTACACGTTGAAGATTATCAAGCAAAAATAACATCTAGTTCCCTGCAGTAGAGTTGAAGGCTAGTGCATAATAAATTTGTTTTCTTGCAAAGTTAACCCTGTAGTTGGGTATGGGAAAATTGCTTTTGTGCTGTTGTATTAAGGATGTATATGTGTGTAAATGGGTAAGTAATGCGGAAGGCGCGCGAACGTCAATATTAGGTGGACAGAGTAGGCGAAGTAACGATGTAGTTTAAATAAACCGAAGGGAAGTGAGTACTTTCTTGTGCAAGTAATTTTGTACAATACATACCTATAACAATGTTGGTTCGTGGCTATATATAACTATGCTGATCAACGGATCTGCAAGGTTAAGCTGCGCTAGCTGGGGTCAGTCTGTGGATGGGTAACAACAATTCTTAACACATCGAGACCACTCCGTGCCTCGGAGAGCACGTAAAGCCGTCGGTGTCATGCAAACCTATGATAATCGTTACCTAGTAGTAGTCAGAAGCCCAAAAAGCCTGACAACCAGTCTATCCTCAGGATATCGGGTTGCGGAGGTCTGATGGCAGTCGCTTCGTGTAAAATACTGATATTCAGCCGCATCTGGTTAGACAGGAAGGCGACCCCAGCATACTTAGTTGGGTAAAGGTTTGGAAAATGATGATGACATTTAATTTTGTAGCAATGTTTCTGTTAATTTAAGAAGTGAGTATTTTGAAATAAAACTACTTTTTACGGATTTTAACGCGTATATAGGTAATATTATAATATTAATCCCGACGTTTCGGACCCTTTACAGCGTCCATGGTCACGGGTAGACTCTGGACGCTGTAAAGGGTTCGAAACGTCGGGATTAATATTATAATATTATATACGCGATAAAATCCGTAAAATGTAGTTTTATTTCAATGTATAATATTCGCGTTGTAAAATTAAAATACGTAAATTGCTCATGTTTTATCCACACAAATATTTGTGTCCTGTGGGAATCGAACCCACGACCCCATGATCAGTAGTCCGGCACTCGAATCGCTAGACCACAGAGGTCGTCAAAGTGTAGCACATAGCGACATTATAGGAGGAGGAGGAGGAGGAGAAGAAGAAAGAAAAAGAAGAGATGAATTAATGAAAGAAAGAAAAAATTTCGACTCAAAATACCCCAGCTCATTGCAATTAGGAACCGGAACGCTGATTTTCAACGAGCTTGGACCTGGTATCTATCCTGAACTTACGTAATGGGTGGTATTTAATACTTTAACTGTAAATCCCCTTTTTTCAATCAAAATATTCGAAATTAGCACCAAAAATACTGAACTGCACACTAAATTTGCTCATCAAAGTGTTATTATATACACTTTCTTGGTTTTCAGATTCGGTATCATTCTGATTTGGTTCTGGCGATGTGTGGTCACAGTTCTAACCTAACCTAATCGATATCTGTATTTTGCTGCTTAATCAGTAATTTTGTTGCTCAATCAGTATATTTGATGCGCGGTTTATTATATTCCTTAATTAATTACTTGTATGCTTCTCTCTGTAAGATGCCTTTGCCCTGTCCTGGATCTTACCGGATGTTTTTCTTTTAATTAAAGGAGTAGGATTATTTAGTAATTGTATTATTAGCTTGGGGCCAAAAATCTGTTTTGTTTTGCTGAAGGAATTTTTGTGAGGTAGTTCAATATACTTAATGGTGAGCGAACTTCTTTTCTTGTAGAGTTTTTATTCTTTATAATTTTTATAAATGTAATTTCATCTAAATGTGACGCTCAAATGCTATTTAAAATTCTGATCACTATAAAACATTATTACAGAAAACGCGTCAACTTTTTGTAGAGCTTCTTCATTTTTATAAATTTAATTTCATCTAAAAGCCTAGTGGTATGACCATTGGACTGCCCAGTCGAAGGTCTCGAGTTCGAATCCAAGGCACACACCTCTGACTTTTCGAAATCATGTGCGTATTAATAATTAATTACTTATCACTCGCTTAAACGGTGAAGGAAAACATCGTGAAGAAACCTGCATTTCATAGAGATTTTCTCCACGGTGTGGGAAGTCTACCAACCCGCACTAGGCCAGCGTAGTGGACTATACTTAGCCTAATCCCTCTCATTCTGTGAGAGGATATGGGTTGATGATGAATTTCATCTAAATATGACACTATTCAAAATTCTGATCACCATAAAGCCTTATTCTAGAATACGCGCCTTTGAGGCGAATACATAGGTAGGTACTTATTTCGTTTCGTCTGAAGTTTCCTTCGGCTTACCTTGCTTACGTCATAAGCAGCGCTTAGTGACGTCACAAGGATGTGTAACATAAGTAGGTTACAAGTTTAAATGGATTTAGCTAATAGTCTGTGTAAGTACCTGCTTTTAAAAGTTTAAGCGATACTTATAACTTAATACTCTAATATATTTTATATACTAGGTTCCCGTGACTTCGTCTGCGCGGACTTAAGAATAACAGGGATAATAAGTATCCTATATGTTAGTCTAGGTTATAAACTATTTGTGTGCCAAATTTCATCTAAATCCGTTAAACCGTTTTTGCGTGATTGAATCACAAACGTACAAACTGTCTATAAATATGGCATACCTAATATAAGTGGGATTGTATTGATTTTATTGACAAGTGGTTTGGTTGAAGCTGAAATCTGTGGTGTCTTCAGTGGCTGTGTTATGTGGTTGCTTCTATCTGCCACCAGACATGACCCTTCTTTTAACCCGACTGCGCGATGCAAAGGAGGGTAATGTGTTTATCACCCCATGTATTTGTTTGCTACTTTTTTTTCTAAGTCAAAGTCAAACATTTTATTTCAATTAGACTATACGGCACTTTTGAAAAGTCAAAACTAGTTGCACGGTTCCAAAAAGTGGGTCTTATGGCGAAGAACCGGTAAATTAAAAAAAATCCATAGACACTGTTTTTAAAAACAACATGATTACAATGTTAATCTTGGTTTACAATGTTTGTTATGAATAGTTAACGAGAACAATGCAGTTTGATGTGTACTACTTATTAAATTAATCTAGTATAAACAGAAAAAAAAAGAGATTGCCATTGACAGTAAGAGCTGATCAGCCCCGACAGACGGCACCCGTTCACGAGTATGACGTGCGTATTGGCGTCGTTCGACTCAACCATGTTGCAGGGAATAAAACGACTCGACACACAACGCCACCATCAGCAGGACATTTTAGTGAGCATGACAACATTTCGCGGGTGACTACAAAAGTGATTTAAATTAATGCACATAAAGTAGGTACGCTCAGACTCGAAAATAACAATAAATTATTAGTTGAGTCTTATACTTAATTAGTAACTTGTAAGAAACGTTCACGTTCTAACGGTTAAACAACCACGTTTATTATAGACATAACATTCGGTTTAATTTAAACCCATTTACTGTAATTTAAGGCTAACACGTTCGTACAGTCGCGTGCAGAAGCCGCAAGCGCGGAGGAATCTGGGAGGAGGGGGGAGGTGACCCCAGACCCCCTCTGCCTCCGTGCGACGTCCTGTCACTGACAAATGGCCCGAAGGAGAGCTCGACCCCAACACCCTCTCGAGGCTCGCGGTGACGTTACGGAGCAAAAGATAGAATTGTTTGGTGAATATTTATTTCCATTAAAATCTTAGGTAGAATCAGCACAGTTGTTTTTAAGTGATAATACAATAAATCATCTAATTATATATACAGCATGAACACCATCACATCAGACTAAGTATTCCACAAAGAGTTAGACAGAGGTGTAGGTATACTAATTTTATTTATTTTTTATTTTTGGTACAAAGTTCCTTATCGCGCGTTGTGAAAGGGGGCTAGACGGAAAAAATTCTTACGAAAAGTTGTCACGACACTTTTTGCTATAGTAAGCTTATTACGAAAATTGAGCCTACTGATTAAGAAAAATAAAATTTTATTACAATTCCTTCACTAATTAATTGAAAGGAACTTCGTTCCATCCGGGTGTCCCTTGACACCTCTCAAGTTTTTTATTTATTATTTATTTAGATCAACTTACAAAACATACACTAATACAAGGTTTACAAACAGGTTTTACAACTAAGTGCCGAGTGTTGTTTCACTTACAGGTTGCTACGGCATGGTGTACAAATGTACTTACAGAGGCCAGCACATCAAGCTACCACAATCTGTCACATTTCTTTGCTTGATTTACAAATTTAACACAAAACTAAGGTTCATATTCAATTTGGAAAATTTGACAGTTTTGGATAGCTTGACCTGCTGGCCTCTATACATTCATAGTTCGGTCTCATGTAATTGGAGGCGAGTCTATTGCCATTAACCGGGCACAAATCCAGACTCCGAGCTGCTACTGAGAATTTTATAGAAAAACCCAATAACACTGCTCGACCTAATCGAGCTCAGGTCTTCTGGGTAGCAGATCATGCGCTTACGACCACTAGGCTATTAATTGAGTCAGTTGCTGTGTACAAAACTGACAAATTAACTCAATTGAATAATATGAACATAAGGTCTTGTATTAAAGTTGAAAATAAATTAAAGAAATTTGACAGATTGTGGTAGCTTGATATACTGGCCTTTGTACAAAGACCAACACATCATGTTACCCCAATCCGTCAAATTTATTTGATGGATTTTCAACTTTAACACAAAGTAATAAGGTTCATGTTCAATTGGGAAAATTTTACAGTTTTGGATAGCTTGACCTGCTGGCCTCTGTAGGTACAACTGAACAATAAATACATTAATATTTTATCTACTTATTTCAATATTAATAACTTAATTCTAATAATTTAGTCAAAATCGGTGCAGCGGTTTAGGCGTGTATCAGACAGACAGAGTTACTTTCGGCTTTATAGATAGTTTCGATCGTAGTCGGGTCTATCTGTGATCGAACACCCATACTGCACCCCGAGCCAGGCGGAGGGGTGCTATAATTTCATAGGACGGGCGTCGCCACGCTTATCTCGGGCGCGGCTGCAGGCGCCGCGAGCAGCGCCTCTGCCCCCCCCCCCCCCCCTCCCCCCGTCCTATTGTATCGGGAATTTTCGATAAACCACATTCTTAGTACAGTAATAAATCATGGGAAGTGTTTGGGGTCTTTGTTTCCTGAATTGGTTGTTGGGTTAGGTTTTCAGGAGGTTTTTATATGCGTTATTAATTAAGTCTACAAAGAACTCTGACCCTCATGAGGTTTTAACAATTATTGTTCTATTGTGTCTGATTTTTGTTCCTTGGCAAGTTTAACTTAATTTGTAAATATCTTTTTGTATATTTTTGGCATTTTCCATGCTAAGATTTTAAAGTTATTTAGAAAAGGAAAAATTGTAAGTAAAGTAAGTTGTGTCGGTTGAAAAGCAAAAACTTGCATTTCAATAGGTGTTACTGACGTCACCATAAAGACGTAAATTCAGTATGTGAAGGAAAAATTCGACATGACGGGTAGGTATCGCGGTGGCTTAGTGGTCATAGCGTCTGGTGTACCTAACCAGAAGACGCAGGTTCGAATCCTGCCCGCGGTCCAATTTTTCCTTTTCTAAATACTAACTTTAATTTGTAAAGTTAAACTTTTGTATTTAACGACGTTAATCCAAAACGCATTTGTAAAAATAATTTGCTATGAGACTTTTGAAATGACTCATAGGTAGATAGACCTATCTACTCACAAAATTTATCATCAAAATCAGTCGAGCCGTTTTTCAGAAACTAACGAACAGCAATTGATTTTTATGTATTAGGTACTTACCTATATAGATATATTGATCGAACATTTAGCCACCAGCCCCTCAAAATGTCTGGTAAGCATAATGAAGTATAAATAAATACATTAATTCGGTGTCCGCCGACTGTTCGCGATTGTACCACTGCGCGCGACGTTGAGTAATATCACCGAACATTACTAGATTTACTGAAACACCATTGCCTACGTAGATACCTATTACAGCTTAATTTATTGCATATAAAAATAAGGAGGTTAAACAAAAATAATAAAACTTGAGAGGTGTCAAGGGACACCCGGATGGAACGAAGTTCCTTTCATTAAAATTTAATAATTAAAAATAAAAAAACCTGTATACACTCAACAATTCACAACGCGCGAAATTCAAATATTGTCATTCACTCAATAATATTTGAATGCTTGTCAACAATATTTGAATTTCGAAAAAAGTGTCGTGACAACTTTTCGTAAGATTTTTTTCCGTCTAGCCCCCTTTCACAACGCGCGATAAGGAACTTCGTTCCAATAAAATTGAAAGAATGAATTAAAACAATTATTTATTTAGCATGCAACACTGAGCGGTTCGTAGCTAAGTACCTAATAAACTGATCTGTAAAGTAAAGCTACGCTAGCTGCGGTCAGTCGGTGGATGGGTGAGCATTCGTAACACATCGAGACCCCTCCATGCCTCGGAGGATATGTAAAGCCATCGGTCCCGGTTGTCATACGAACACCTATGACAATCGTTAGTGGTAGACTGAAGCCCACAAAGCCTGAGAAACTTAGTCTGTCCTCAGGATAAGTATCGTTAAGTATTGCCCATAAAGATTGCGGAGGTAGATATGATGGCAGTCCGTTCGTGTAAAATATTAATATTTGGACCCCAACATAGTTTGGATGTCTGACCTTACCAACTTGTTTTTCTCCACTTAATAATATCTAACAATAATTTACACACACACACAATTATGAGAAGATTGGCCCAATGGTTAGTAAACTTATTAAGGTTAGTAATGTCAAAATAGATGAGCAAAACTAATCTAATTAATATCATTCTTTCGCACGAGGAGCTAAACAGAGTATCTCAGTACCTATTGGTGCATCATATCTTTCCTGCTAGTTTCCTCAAGATGCTGTTAGTGCTAGCCGAGGTTCTGATTAAGAGGGATGCTGTCTTTTTGATAATAATGACATAGAAGTTATCAGTTCCAGCCACAGCAAACATATTGGACGCACTGCAGAATCGAACCAACCTCAACAGCACCCTGACTGAAGTCATTATTATATAATGTACTGGCAGGGCATCTCGACGGGGTCCAGCAACACTGGACCACAGCCTGTCATGGTGTGGCGAATTTCACGGATCCCATGGCCACGACAAGAGGGCAGATGAAGGCAAGTGCGGTTTTTAGTCGGTATGAGTCCGACATACCCTGCCAACTCCCCGGGTGGCGGAGAGTCCATGAGGATTTTCAAAAAAAAAAAAAAAAGGGCATCTATCCCGCGTATAGTTGACCCACAAACTGACCGTGTAGAACGTTTGGTAATAAGCAACGTTTTATGTAGGTACCTATCTATTACGAAAGAAAGTATATATCGAAACTTATAAAACACATACTGAACAAATATTGCTACCAAAGACACTTAGAATAAGCAAAAAATCAAAGACAAAACAAACCAATTTTTTTATCCCAAAACAATACCATAACAGTTTAGTATAACAGCATACCATAAACCAATACATATATCGCTGATGTGGCCTATCAATGGGACTCATATCATTCAGAAACGCTGATGTTTCAAAAGCCGAGTGTTTCAAATAAAACGGGCAGTCTCGTCGTTGCTGTAAAAATAAGACTGGATAAATAAAAATATAAAATAAGATATGGTTTGAAAGTGGCGCGGGGCGCAAGAAACTCGTGATCCTTTTGAATGTGCGCTGTGCGGGACAGGAGTGCGGTGGAGTCGGCTTAGGTGTAGACACAATTATTTTTTGTTGCTCACCTGGGTGGCTAGAAACTTTTGATGATCCTGCTTTGATGACTACACAGTATATATATTTCCTGTATAAGCTGACCTCTAAGTGTAAGAAAAGGTTATACATTGAAAGAAGTAAAGAAAATTTATTCTGACAATCACAACACAAGACAATATACCGAACAACAAAACAATAGATTCAAGTCTTAAACTAAGTATGTAAATAGGTACATTATCCTGTACGATGTCCGAATAGGTCCCTATCTCAGCACTATGCTGCAGCAAGCAAATCAAGCGAGTGTGAGTGCCAGAAGTGGCGATTCCTGCCCCAGATCACAAGTTTGTGTCGTTTTAGGGTAAGTAATTAATATAGATAAGCAAGCATCTTTGAAATATAAGTTAAGATTTTTTTTTATACCACTGAGGCAAGCATACGCCCCACCTGATGGCAAGTAGTTACCGTAGACGCTTGTATCACTTGCGCGCTACCGACCCTTTAAAACGAAAGAGGAGTTGGTAGTAGTTGGGTTGGCAGTATTAGGGTTAAGTTCCCCCCACTGTCAAAACAATGTTTCCTCGCGGTGCACTGGCAACCTTGGTCACCGTTAGGAATAAAGCAGTGTTATTTCACTTCAATTTTCTTCAAGGCGGTATTTTCCCAATCGAGCAGCTCCAATTTGAGTGGAATTACTCCCATTACCTCTTAAAATTAAAGTTAAAGCAACAATAAAAAATATTAATAATTTCTCGAGGCGACTCCATTACTTTATTCCCAGGGAGTGTTTCTTTGGCCGTAACAATCTGAGGCGGCGCCACGGGTCAGCGAAGACCCCCCACCCCCCTTCGTGTGTATGTGTGCATATCACAGATACGTGAGAGGCAGAAAATTCGCCGTTTTGTATATACTGACGTAGTATAGCACAGAGTGTTATGTGGGACTGAGACAAAAGTGTTATAGTGATAGCTTGAAGAGTATTAAATGGGTTTTTTTCTGTTTAATATACTGGATTAATTGTTAGTGTACACATAAAACTGCATTGTTCTCATGAACTATTTGTATACCAAAAATAACACTGTAGGTAATCATGTATTTTTTTTGAAGGACTGTCTGTGGAGTTCATTTTCTTTATAACTCTAAGGTGGGAAACAAGCATACAGCCCACCTGATGGTAAGCAGTTACCGTAGCCTATAGACGCTTGTAACACCAGAGGTATCACTTGCAAGTTGCTGACCCTGCAAAACGAAAGAGGAATAGTTGGGTTGGCAGTATATAAGGGTCAAAGCGACTGCCAACACAACGTTTCTTCGCGGATCATTCTTTCCAGATTTTCTCCATAAGACCCACTTTTTGAAACCATGCAACTAATTAGTTTTGGCTTTTCAAAAGTGCTGTTTTAATGGTATAATTGAAATATAATATTTGACTTTAACTTTTTTTAACCCTCCGAGTGGTAGGTACAAAACCTCTGTCCAGAAATTAATTACGATTTTCTGATCTGATTGTTACCTCTCTCGTTAGTCTAGTGGTCGCATAGGTATTAGGCGGTATTGGTGCTGATGCTAGAGAAAATTCCGAATAGAGAAAATTGTACTGAGATTTTTTTTAATATACTTTCTATATGGGATATAAGTATAGCAAATAAAAAATAGTAAATGTCCCTGCTAGTGAAAAAAGCAGTGATAGCCTATCGGTATGACCATTGGAGTGCCAAGTCGAAGGTCTCGAATTCGAACCCAAGGCACGCACCTCTGACTTTTCGAATTTATGTGCGTATTAATAATTGATTATCACTCGCTTAAATGGTGAAGGAAAACTCGTGAGGAATCCTGCATACCTTAAAGATTTTTCTCGACGGTGCGCGGTGTGTGAAGTCTGCCAACCCGCACTAGGCCAGCGTGGTGGACTACAGCCTAATATGAGAAACGGGTCTCCTCTCAATATGAGAGGAGACCCGTGCTCAGCAGTAGGACAGTATATGGGTTGATGATGATGATGATGATGAAATAAAAAATTATGACATCAAATCATAAAAAATAACAGGTTTATATTAATAACTAGTTGTTTCCCACTGTTTCGCCCGCATGCCAAAGGGCGTTTTTAAAACAAAAGGTAGCCTATGCTTTTCTTGAAAGTTTAATCTAAAACAAAAGGTAGCCTATGCTTTTCTTGAAAGTTTAATCTAAAACAAAAGGTAGCCTATGCTTTTCTTGAAAGTTTAATCTAAAACAAAAGGTAGCCTATGCTTTTCTTGAAAGTTTAATCTAAAACAAAAGGTAGCCTATGCTTTTCTTGAAAGTTTAATCTAAAACAAAAGGTAGCCTATGCTTTTAAAAGCTTTTTTTTTTGAAAGTTTAATCTATCTTGTTATCTTCAATCAGAAGTCCAAAAAGGCTTTTTGTTACCACTAAAACTAAAACTTCATATAGCATTAAATCCACTATTAACACGTTCCCTGAACTTCCCTGGGAAAATGGATTTTTACATCGAGTACCTACCTAAGTACCTAGGTACTAGTAGGTACGCTCTTTTGAATTTTCCGTAGCCTTGTTGTCACTTGTCAGTACACAATTAAAAACTCTTTATTAGATACTGCTTGTTTATTTAACTCTTAACTCAAAAAAAAAAAACAATAATCTCATGAGAGGTGGTTGAATACCGGAGAATCTTAAAATCGCCATCTAGAAAATGACGTCATACGCATAGTGACATCTAGTTGCAAATAAGTGAATATAAAATTAGGCTTAATGCGATTAAACACTTGTTATCTACCATACGTCTATGAGATTTTTTTTACTCTTATTCACACGTCAAGTGAAATAAAAAGCATCAAATTTTATTTATGACTACAAACAGAGTACATGAGAACATATGAGTTTGGTACATACAAAAGTGTCTCCTTTGGAGTCATTAGACAGTGAACGTGTATCAAGAAATATTTACCATCAAACAAGCGTCGCATCTGTGTTAACAATACTCTGTGGACTAGAAACATGGTGCCTTTGTCCGTCGGATCTTGAGGGTGGTCAACTTATTGGGAGCGTGTTGCCGCGCCTACGACCTTCGGAGACCGTATCATTCATCTGCCGCGGAGGTGAGCAGAGATGCACCGATGTATTGCGTTTATTTCGTGTTGTGAAAAATTTGCTGGGAACGTGGTTGAGAGATGCAATTGTACTTGGGTGAAAGTAAAATTGATTGTTCCGTTTGCCAGTGTACCTACTATGTTAATTGTGAGAATATTTCTTTTAAATATTGTTATGTTTAAGAATCCATCACCAACCCATATACTGTCCCAGTGCTGCCCCTCCAACCAGAGGGAGGATCCTCCAACCAGGCGGGTGTTTTGCCTGGCGGGCCACGGCCCGACGGTTGATGTCGGGCGTTTGTTTATATGCAACTTGTGTTGCGAATGTTGCTTGTGCGATTCAGGATGTTTTCGTAGTTCCATGTAGCGCGATAGATGTCGCTGCAAGCCCATCGTGTAACTCAACCATAATTTAAAAAAACTTTAGCACCCCAAACTTCCAAAAGCTGTTGACCGACATCATAATTGTCTCTTTCCTCAACACTTTCAGCAGTTACTAACTTTTCGTTGTGAACAGCGCCTTCTCTTATAACTTATCAAACTGTTGGCTCAATTAAAACTTTTGTTCTTGGAACGGCGGTATTTCTGTAGTTTGTCACTGATTTGTGGACTGGAGGAATTGTTTGGTGATAATTCTGTACCTTCAGTGAAAAGTGATACATCTTGACTTATAACACTTTTAATATTTTTGCACTAAGTACCACAGAAAAAAAAATGCTATTTTTTGATCTTATTCACACCCCTCTAAGGTTCAAATTGAGCAAGTTAATTTTGGTGTAAAGTGCTATAACTAGGTTTTTTTTACATTTATTAATGTGTAATTAAATACAACTGTATTAATATCAAAGTGAACTGAACAAATATTTTAATTTTCTTAATGTATATTAATACGAATATAAATAACTCCTATTACGCGACCGAATTATTTAGATGTGAATTAGTACAAACTGATATAATTACACTTTTATTATTAAACATTGTATTGTTGGCTCTATTCATTTTTGTGAAAACCGGTATAATTATATTTAAATCACAATAAATGTAGATATTTGTAGGATCAAAAATGTGTATAATGATACAACTCTTAATATATCAATTTACATTTTATTTTCTAATCAAATTCATTGTGATATCTGACTCCGATTTAATTGTATCAATGTTTACATAATTTTGGAATACGCGTATAATAATATAAATGTATTTAAAACAAAAAATATTCATTTTAATAGAACTTGTTTATACGATAGAATAAGTGTATTGTGATACAAGTTTTTAGTGCAGCGGGCGGGGGTAGCAGCCTGTGAATCAGGCTCGCCTCTCGCATCCCACTTACCCGCGTCGAGTGAGATTCATATATTGGAAATTAGAACAAGTGATTGTTGAGGAAGTTAGTCTTGCGATTGCATTTTAGCTAGTACGTCGTATTTTCGGTAGCAAAATAATGTGTCAGGTAACTGACTTATATCATTTTACACAAATAACATTTAATTCGTGGTGATATTATTGTGTCACTAAAATACCTCGTATTATTATTTATTTACACCTAATTTATTATATATTTTAGGAGTTATGTAACTTATCATAATAAATTAAACATTATTATGTGCATGAGGTAATTTTAGTACATATCTGAAATAGATTTCTATCCGAATCCTAAACTATAATACATACATACATATCATCATGGCGACTGTCCCCGAAGGGTAAGGCAGAGGTGTACCAATGTACACCCACAGTTCGCTGATATGAATTGCGTAGACTATAAATTGCGACGATACCAATCTTGTGTCAACTTTGACCTTAAGAGTGGCTACATTTCGTAAAAAGATTCATAAGATTATACAAGTGTATGCACCAACGTCCGCACACCCTGACGACGAAGTCGAGGCCATGTACGAAGACATAGTGAAAGCTATGTCTCGTACCAAAACATTCTATACTGTTGTAATGGGTGACTTAAACGCTGAAGTGGGAGTACAAGAGAGCGGCGAGTCGAAAGTGGGTCCATTCGGCTATGGACACAGAAATCACAAGGGGCAAATGCTGGTAAACTTTCTCGAGGTACAGGGGCTTTTTCTGATGAACTCTTTCTTCCAGAAGAAGCCTCAAAGGAAGTGGACCTGGCGAAGCCCCGATAACATGACAAAGAACGAGATCGACTTCGTTATGTCTAACAAGCGCCAGGTATTCAGAGATGTCTCTGTGATCAACAGGGTCAATACCGGAAGTAATCACCGACTGCTAAGAAGCACTCTGGATATAAAGGTCAAAATAGAACGAGCGCGCTTAACAAGGTCGGCTCTTAGACTAACACTGCCACAGGTCGAAGCTGGCTGCGCCCATATCACTCCTGGGACATGTTTACTAGTTGTTGTCGAGGGTTGTCTCAAATCGTCTTGCCCAAAAGTTCGATGACTTCCGGCCACCGGAGCAAGCCGGTTTTCGGAAAGGCTACAGCACCGTGGACCACATACACACCTTGAGGTAAATCATTCAAAAGACCGAGGAATATAATCAGCCTCTCTGCCTAGCGTATGTGGACTACGAGAAAGCTTTCGATACCGTCGAGACCTGGGCTGTACTGGAGTCTATGTAGAGATGCCTTGTCGACTGCCGATACGTTGAGGTGCTGAAATATCTGTATAATGCCGCAACGATATCCGTCTAAGTACAAGACCAGAGTACAAAACCAATCCAACTGCGTCGAGGGGTAAGACAGAGAGACGTCATCTCTCCGAAACTGTTTACGAACACGTTTGAGGACGTTTTCAAGACGCTTAACTGGAAAGGACGAGGCATAAATACTTATGGTCAGTACATCTAGCACCTCTGATTTGCGGATGACATTGTCATCATGGCAGAATCTCTGAAGAAGCTGGAAGTGATGCTGAACAGCCTTGGCGATTCTTCAAGGCAGGTGGGTCTCGGGATGAACCTGGATAAAACCAAAGTACATGACTTTGGTTTGGCTTTTGGCAATGATTATGTCATCCTGATACCTGTATACGTAAATGGCTCTGCCCTCGAAGAAGTGCAAGAATACATATATCTTGGCCAAACTATTCAACTGGGGCGGCATAACTTCGAGAAGGTGGCGGCCAGAAGAATACACCTGGGCTGGGCGGCATTCGGGAAGCTGCGTGATATCTTTGATTAGTCGATCCCGCAATCCCTAAAGATCAGGGTCTATAACCAGTGCGTCCTACCCGTGATGACTTATGGAGACCAAACGTGGACACTCATCATGGGACTGGTCCAAAAATTCAAGGTTGCTTAGCGTGCAATGGAGAGAGCAATGCCTGGAGTTTCTTTGGTGGATAGAATTCGCAACAAAGTCATTCGCCAAAGAACAAGCACGATGAAGTGGAAGTGGGCCGGCCATGTCTGCAAACGCACAGACGATCGTTGGGGCAGACGAGTGTTAGAGTGGAGACCACGTTTGTCCAGCAGTGGACGGCAATAGGCTGATATGATGATGATGATTATGATATCTGTATTGCACTTATATCAATAAATACTTTAATATTTTCAAAACGTATCAAAATGAACAACAGTTTGTATCATTATGCACATTACATCATAAGTATTATACGGGTGTATAATGATTTCAATTCAATTTGTCTTACATTTTCTTAATTACAATATCGATTACAATTTTTAATACTCTAATTAACAATATTAATTTTACAACTTTTTGTTTTAATATCTCCTTCAAGTACAAACCTACCAAAATACGAAGTATAGAATCATTCAACACCAAACCAAAAACGATGTGTAAAAGAGTTCAAGTAATTTTAAATTAAATGACACGCAAATTATTGATAATGATGTCTTGTGTTAAGTGATACATCTGGACTTTTTATTAAATTAAAAAAAAACTACACAAAATCATCCATTTCTTTTTTCACTATTTGTTTTTTTAAGATATTATTTATCAATAACAGTAATCAGTTCTTATTTTAGTAAAGTAGAAAAAGAGTCAGAATTTTTTAAAACTTTAAAGCGTTTTTTCTCAAAACCATGATTTTCGGTTTATATCACTTTTCACTGAAGGTACAGAATTATAGGTATTATGTACCTAACTAACTAATGCTTTCAAAGACACGTGTTCTTTGTGTATCATATGTGTGTTAGAATAGAAAGATGTCTATGAAATTTAGTATTTAAACCAGAATCTAATATTTCTTTGTTATTCTACTCAGGTGGCACTTGATGGTAAGCGGTTACCGTAGCCGATAGATGCTTGCAACACCAGGGGTTTCACTTGCGCGTTGCCGACTGTAAAACGAAAGAGGAATAGTTCGGTTGACAGTATAAGGATCACAGTCCCTCTATTGCCAACACAACGTTTCCTCGTGGAACACTGGCAACCTTGCTCACCGTTAGAGCACAACACAGCTCATTTGAGCGGCCTAAGTGAAATAAACTTCGATTTTCTGCAAGGTGGATGTACTTCCCCAGTCGGGCAGCTCCAATTTGAGTGGAATTACTCCCACTAAGGATGTACTACCTCCCTTAAATTGTATATTGTATATAATGTATATTGTTCGTCCTATACCTGCATGTTGAAGTTGGCTATGGCAGCCCCTTAGTAAGACAAGATAAGATCACGCCTGTATTCCCTACGTACTTTACTTTGAACTTTACTGTTAGGTAGAGGTGTACCGATGTACACCCATAGTTTACCGTAATAGGTCCCATGGAATACAGGGCGAGCCTATTGCCCCTAACCAAATCCAGACTCCGAGCTGCTACTGAGAATTTCATAGAAAAACCCAATAACACTGCGCGACCTGGGAATGGAAGCCAAGACCTCGCAGCAGGCTTAGGACAACTAGACTAACGAACTATGTAAGTCAGGAAGACTTATATACATACTATCAAGCCTTAGCCTAGAAAAACAAAGAAATAAAAGAACTAAACTTCATTTAAAATTACACCTAACTTGCTTTCACAAAAATGGCGCTACAGAAAGTTTTTATCAGTAGAAATCCACTTTTACTTTAACGTGTTACCTCCTTATCCGAACTATTCTCAGTTAAGAGGAATTATCTCTTCACCTTCGCAGTTTGCCCGCTTGCCCCCTTGCCCACCCCTAGCTCACCCCCCAACCTTAAGATATCGTCTACAGGGGTGTCTTGTAAAATTGTCAGAAAATTTTGCAGGTTTAATTTTTGTGTTAGTATGGTGTTCGTAGATTAAATGGGTGTTACTGGGTAAACCATTATTCCTAACAATTAATTATATTAAAGAGTAGTGTTTCCCGCACATTTTCTTGCGTTTTAAAAGGATTATAAGTAAATACAACGTTTTACAAAAGACCCCGTAAAAAATATGATAAATTTTGTCAGCTATCTTGTCAGGGAACCAGATTATTTAACAGAAAGGCCAAAGGACAAAAGGTACGTATACCTATTTTAGCTAATAATTGTCTACTTTATTAGTTTTTCTATTTTTCATTCATAAATGTTGTTGTTTTCCTTTTTTTGGGGTATGTTATGTAGCGTTACTACGGTTCTTAAGTATTGTGAATGGACTTGTTATAAGGCCCCATTTAACCTCCTCTCGGCTTTACGGGTAGTTTTGTAACACCCTGTATACTATGAGACAAAAGGTAACCTATGTTTTTCCCCAGGATGCAATATTTTCCGCAACATCAAAGTCAAAATAATTAATTCAAGCAAGGTAGTACTTTTGGAACGTCATTTTTACATTTAAGACTTTTACATTTAAGCCTCCAAAACGCCCGCCATTCACCGCCTCCTAGTGTTTTAGCTGGGAAGAAGAAGCGGCGAAAACTCCCCAGCAACACATCAGGACAAACAGAGAACTTACTTTCACTCAACTTAGGTACTTACATCAAATTTGAAATATTGGCTTGAACTTACTGGTAGGTCATAATTCCTTCCAGCACGGCATGACTCACAGGAAACCACCACTAAAACAAGAAAAAACCCACTTATAAATGCGAAAGTAACTCTGTTTGTTACGCTTTTACACCTAAACCGCTAAACTGATTTTGATAAACTTTAGTACAGAGATAGATTAGAATTTAAAGATGGACATAGGCTACCTTTTGTTTAAGGCTAGCTTTTGTCAAAAACTCCGTTGAGATATGAGTAAAACCACGGAGAACAGCTAGTATAAAATAAAAATAACAGTCGATATAAAGCCTAGCGCACACTCGCGAGGCTTTTAATATAACACGGGCGAGCGTAAAAGCCGGGTGGAAGGGGGCATTATTACACCTACGCGGCGTGCGTATCTCGGCTATTTTCCGGATAATTTCCCACAGACTCTGGTGGGCAAGAGACCGTGTTAAAGACAGGGGGATACGGGATACGGCGGCCTCGGCTGACGTCATACAGATAGTGTACACTTAGTTTTATAGCGAAGATTATTTTTTATGTAGGTTACATTCTGAGTAGTTCGAATAGATAGGAAATTTTCCTTAAAGAGTATGTTATTATGAACAGTGTGAGTCCTTGTAGCCAATCTCCGTAAACTACATCATCACCAACCCATATACTTTCCCACTGCTGGGCTGGCTGTAGTCTACCACCCTGGCCTAATTCGGGTTGTCAGACTTGACACGCCGTCGAGAAAATATCAATGGCATGCAGGTTTCCTCACGATGTTTTCCTTCACCGTTTAAGCGAGTGATAATTACTGTAGTACAGTCAACATAAGAGTTAAGTGTACAGATAGCAAACGAAATATGCATTTTTATACAGATTTCGATATAAATAATAACACGCCAAAGGGTTAGGTATGTAGCTGCTAACAATACCTAAGTTTTGACACATATTGCGTGATACATTATTACACTATCTTTATCAAAACACAGATTATTAATTAGCTACCTGTATACCTAACTCTTTTGTTGACCGTACCTACGCAAGTTGTTGTAGTACGCAAATTCTCATGCTAATTCTCTTACCATTAGGCGGCTTGCATGCTTGTTGGTTAGTCCTACTTCCCCACTAATATTATAAATGCGAATATAACTCTGTCTTGGTGAAATCTGGTACAGAGAATATTAGACTTTGGAGAAGAACTTAAGCTACCTTATATCTCAAAAATCCTTTGTGACTCGTGTGAAACCAGGCAACAACTAGATATAAATAATAGTAAACCAACTTATCAATTCTTGGACAGTTTAAAACAGCACCATCTAGTCCCAAACTAAGCAGAGCTTGTACTATGGGTGCTAGACAGTGGATATAATACTTATATACTTTTTTTTTGTAAATACATACTTATAATACATAAGAAACACCCAGACAAACACAATCACTTATGTTTTAACCACACAAATATTTGTGTCTTGTGGGAATCGAACCCACAACCCTATGATCAGCAGTCTGACACTCGAACCACTAGACCACAGACGTCGCCAACCAATTGGCAACCAAACTTACCATGCACACATATGTTACCAAAATTACAGCCGAACAAATTCGACGCAACACACCCCATTTTACACTAACCAAACACGAACTAACACGAAGCAGCTAAGTCCCCAAAATTGGAGTCCGCAATTTTTTTTTTTTGTAACAACGCGAAACCAATTCGAGAAACTAGTTACCTTCCAAATGACGAATTAATCTGTCGAAAGTTGCTGGTTGAATTTTTTTAACGTTCCCCGAAGCAGCGAGTCGGAACAGATTGTTGTGACATTTCGGCAGTAAGTAAAGATGCGTCCATTTTGTAGTTTGAAGTCGGGAACGACAGTGTACGCTAATCTTTATTGTCGTTTCATTCGATAGATGTGTCATGTCATTGATATTTATATATGGCGGTGAAATATTAAAGATATTGAGTAATAAATACATTGATAGACGATTTCCTTTTTTTTTTGTTCATAGGCTGAATTCTTTTGTGGTTAAAAGATAAATAAGCATACCTACGGGCCGCCCGATGGATAAGCGGCAACCGTAGCCTACACATGAGCAGTATCACTCACGCGTTGTCATTTTGAGACCTCATTTCAGCTCAGTTGTTAAGTTTAATATATTATAATAATTTCATAGTATATATACAGTAATTTCATTGGCTACGACAAACCGGAACATTATTGCTTAGTGCCAGAATAATTACAACGTGCCATGCATTTCTAATATATTATCAGAGATATCCTAGTTGTATGACCATTGTCCTGCCAAGTCGAAGGTCTCGAGTTCGAGTCTCTGCACGCCCCTCGGACTTTTCGAAATCAATTTGTGCGTATTAATAATTAATTATCATTCACTTAAACGGTGAAGAAAATAATCGTGAGGAAACCTGCATAACTTAGAGATTTTCTCGGCGGCGAGTGAAGTCTGCCAACACGCACTAGGCCAGTGTGGTGGACTACAGCCTAATCCCTCTCATTCTGTGAGAGGAGACCCGTGCCCAGCAGTGGGACAGACACACATCAAAAAAAGTTTATGATCACTTTTAAAAATCGAAATCTTTTTTGTTATGGTAGATTATATTATGATTTCTTCTTCTTTTTATATTCTTTATTTAAAAATATAGATTTAGAATATAAAACAATGAAACAGTTCAATTGTTTAACGTTCAATTTAAAAAAAAAACAGCATAAGCTAGTGATCGCAAACATTTTTTGATGTGTGTAGGTTGATGATGAATGCTTTCCAGATCAGGTTGGTTGGCGTTCTTTGAAGGAGTCCTACGTTCAGCAGTAGACGGCATTATGCTGATATGATGTTCCCTTCAGTTAATCGATGTTAGAAAGAGTGACGTCGCGGGTGTCACCCTAATTATTTGTGTTAGAAGTTGATAATGCATTCCCATTATAAGCTGATCTCGGAGTATATACGAAATGGATATAATACTTAGATACTAAAAGCATATAATATAATGAATATGCAGACGTTTTTTTATACTACCTAAGGTGGCAAACAAGCATACGGCCCACCTGATGGTAAGCGGTTACCGTAGCCTATAGACGCTTACAACACCAGGGATGTTACTTGCGCGTTGCCGACCCTGTAAAACGAAAGAGGAATAGTTGGATTGGCAGTATAAGGGTTAAAATGCCAACACAACGTTTCCTCCTGACTGTACGGTTAGGCAGAGGTATACTCATGTGCCTACCTACACTACACAGTTCACCGTATGTTTAAGTACCATGTTAAAGGGGCATCAACTAGGTTTAAATATAAATTCTGAGCTGTTAATGAGAATTTCATAGAAAAACCCAATAACTGCCCGAACCCAGGACCTGAAGTAGTAGTCTCGTTTATGACCAATAGGCTAGAGAGGTAGTCTGTAATAAAATTACTTGCATAACGGATTAAATGTCGGAAACTTTGAAGCAGTAGCGTTGTGCATCTGCCTTTACAATTTATAGGCACGGAGTTGCAGCAATTATGTTCAATTTGTGCCGAATTTGGAAGGATCGAGTGCTCCTTAAACTTTCTAAAATAAACACGACGCGAAATTGATTGCTCAATGAGAGGTAGTTGGCTCACGTCTTCCTAAGTAGAGGTGTACTAATTTACACCCACAAAACACACATACACACACACACATACACAAAGGTTAGCCTTTCGGGATACAAGTGTAAATATTTATAGTACCACCAGAAGGGCCACCTGATGGTAAGCGGTTACCGTACGCTTGTAACACCAAGGGTATCACTTTCGCGTTGCCGACCCTGTAAAATGAAAGAGGAATAGTTGTGTTGGCAGTATAAGGGTCAAAGCCCCGCCCACTGCCAATACAACGTTTCCTCTTGGAGCACTGGCAACCTTCCTCAACGTAAGGAACACAACACAGCTCAAAGCAGTGTTTTTTCTTTTTCTTCCGTTCAGCTCCAATTTGAGTGAAATTACTCCCAATATGCCTTAACTCTCTAACTGCCACTTGGTGAGGGCACAGGGTATGTCGGACTTGCCTTCTTTCACCTATAGTCACGGCCATGGGGTCCGTGAAATTCTCCACGACCGTGACAGGCTGTGGTTCATCAGTCGGATCCCATCAGTTGGCGAAACCTTGCATCCTAATCAAAGGCACGCGTGTGGCGTCCGGCGGCTAGGCAACCTAGGGGTTAATTTCAGAGCAAGATGTTGGTTTTTCTATTATATATTTATTTAGAGGTTGGTTTTTCTATGATGTATTATATATTTATTCAGTTGCGCTTACGTCCATTAGGAATTTCTAATAATGTATGTACAGATACTTTACAATTATTGCATCTGATTTTCACTATTCAAACCCAGCCGCCATGCCATTTTTTTCAAATTACTGTACGTTTTGATCCTTCAATACACACTATTTAATCTCTTCAACGTTCAAATGGTCGTCTAATTTTAATCCCGTGTCCGCCATTTTTAATTCAGTTACCTGAGCGCCGAAATTGCGATTCATGTGACGCAAAACGCATGACAGTTTAGCCAACGCAATGGCGCGGAAATCTTCACCGAAATGAAAGATACCGCCTCATTATGTCGCTATTGGATTGGCATAATCTGGCAAAAAACCATGACAAAAATCTAGTCGGGGTATCACACCGAGGGTTCCGTACCAAACCCTCTCAAAAAGACATCTCCCGTGCGATTTTGACGACCTCTGTTGTCTATTGGTACGATGTCAAGGAAATATTTATGTGATGAACCATAAGCATTTGTGTTTTTTTGGGCAAAAAAAAGTTCTAAGTATTATAGCCATTGTCTAGTAGGTACACTCTGCTTAGTTTGAGACTAGATTGTGCAATGTAACAATGCCAATTCTGGAAGAGGTTTAAAGATTCGAAACTTACTTAGAAGTTAGAATTTTTTACACCTGCAAGGAACCAATAGACTTCAGTGTTTGATATAAATTTTATCTTAACTAGTACCTGTTCTTGAAATAATGAGTCTTTACTTGTTGGACAGCCAACTAGGGATAAAGGAAAAAAATCCTAAAGGGTGCCGTTTTGTCCTTTTGAGGTACGGAACCCTAAAACAGAACAAATACACACGACATTAAAATTTGGCAGTGAAGCAATTATTTAAACGTTTAAATACAGAACAACCAGGATAACTTTGCCGCTAAACATGGCGCCACTTGCAAAGGCGATATATCCATAACAGTATGACTTTAAATTAGTTCCTCATTTCGCCGCTTGTCAAGACATCGTGGGCTTAATGTTTGTTCGTCTGTGTAATGTCAAAGATATTTTAGAGGTTTTTATTTGCAATTGAACTCAGGTAGGCAGATGATACAATTATATTGGTAATTGAAAGCTTACAATGGATTATTTACTGTCACACGGGTCTTCGAATAGGTGGAATAAAGTGGCTTAACAAGACGGCAGAAAGCAAGTCCAATCATTCTTAACGTACTGATATGATCATTCGACCGCGAAATCAAAGGTTTCTAGTTCAAATCCAAGACCTCTGACTTCTCGAAATCATGTGCATATTAATATAAATACGGTGAAGAAACACATCTTGCGGAAACATGCATGCTTAAGAGATTTTCTCGACGGTTTCTGAAGTGTACCAACCCGCTTTAGGCCAGCGTGGTGGGACTGTAGCCTAATCCCTCTCGTTCTGAGAGGAGACCTGTGCCCAGCAGTGTACCTAGCTTTATAAATAGGTAACAATATGATAAAGAAGTATACGGGTTGCCCATAGCGATAGACGGGACATCAAGACACAATTTTTTTTTATACCACTAAGGTGGCAAACGAGCATACGGCCCACCCGATGGTAAGCGGTTACTGTAGCATAAAGACGCTTGCAACACCACCTTGCCGTCCCTGTAAAACGAAAGAGGAATAGTTGGTTTGGCAATATAAGTGTCAAAGTCCCCCCACTGCCAACACAACGTTTCCACGCGCAGCACTGGCAACAATATTGAAAACATAGAGTGATTTGTTTGTATTTGCTCTGTCTCTGTCATATGTTAGCATAACAAAGAGAGACAACAAAACAAATCGGGATCAAAACCCCTACTTACTAATAGGTATTATAAATGCAAAAATAACTGTGTCAGTCTGTTTGTTACGTTTTCACGCCTAAACCACTGAACGGATTTTAATGAAATTTGGTACAGTGATAGACTAGACCTTGGAGAAGAACCTAGGCTACATTTTGTCTCAAAAAAGATTTAGGAATGCGGGTGAAACCGCTGGCTTTACTTAGCTAGTTTTTGTATAAAAATATTACCAATGTCCACACTAAAACCTCTTTGGAGCCTCTTTGGGGTCGCCTGATGGTAAGCGGCAACCGGAGCTTACAATAGACAGACAGCAGCACTAGTAATATTCACAATCATGTACAGAGGCCAGCACATCAAGCTACCCCAATCTGTCAAATTTCTTTGAAAGATTTTCAACTTTAATACAAAACAATAAGTTTCATATTCGATTGGGAAAGTTTGACAGTTTTGGATAGCTTGATCTACTGGCGTCTGTACCTATTTACTATTGAACCTATTGTTTTGTTGTTCAGTATTTTGTCTTGTGTTGTGATTGTCAAAATAAAATTTTCTTTCTTTATTTCTTTCACTTTTGTATTATCATCGTGCGTTGGTAAGTGGACTTCAACAGCATCTGGTTTTAATGGAATGCAGATCCCAGTATATTTGAGAAAAGATTATTTTATCTGCATTTGAAAATTTTACTCCAAAGGTATGGGAAAAATTCAATCAGAAAATGGGACAAATGCAATTCACCTATTTCGAGAAAGTATTGTAATATTCCGACAACTGTTGGCGCCAAGAAATAGCCAATCTTAATAATTTGTTTGTAGTATTTTGTAAGTTAATTTGATACCGGTACAAAATGGGAATTAATCCTGAGGAAGCTATGGCTTAATGGGACTATTTACTATTTTTTTAGGTGTTTTTTAAACGATCTATGATGGCTTTCAAATGGAAAGTACTTACCTATTTAGGTCTTTTCGAAGGTTCACTAAAGACAGCTCAAAGATATTTCTAAGCTCAAAAGAGATTGCTTTCAGATGGACACTTCTTTAACATAGCGTACATGGATCACTGCTGAGGTGGTTTGCATCGTATCTAGAACAGAGGACACAGAACGTTGTCTTGAATGGTTACGTGTCAAAGCCATATGTGTCCATTTCGGGTGTTCCGCAGGGATCCCATTTAGCACCAGTCTTATTTCTGCTATTCATAAACGACTTGGGGCAGGTTATCAAAACCTGCAAATTCTTAATGTTTGCCGATGACCTTAAGATCTACATGCCAATCATGTCACCAAACGACTCTGTGGCGATGCAACATGACTTAGATCAAATAGTAGATTGGTGCAATAAAAATGGCATGACCTTGAACGTTAAAAAATGCTTTCATATAAAATTTTCCAGAAAGAAAAAGGCTAGCGCAACATCTTAGAAAGTCAACAACGTAACACTTACCAGGGTCAGTGAAATTCGGGATCTCGGAGTGATAATGGATGAGGGATTAACTTTTAGGCAACATATAGATAGTTGTGTTAAAAAATCTGCCCAGCAACTAGGCTTTCTGAAAAGGAATACTCAAGGATTTAGATCTGTAAAATCTAAAATCGTTCTGTATAATGCGTTAGTGCGCAGTAAATTGGAATACGCCAGCGTTGTTTGGAATCCGTTTTATTCCATACATTCTCAGCGTCTAGAGAGTGTACAGCGGGCTTTCACCAAACACCTTGCTTTTATGGCCCCCGGCATATCTCATAGGTGCCCATACCAACAACGTCTGACATTCTTCAATGTAACTTCACTATATCAACGAAGAATTATGCATAGCCTTTTGTTCCTATACAAGTTAGTCAACGGTCATATTGAGTGTAGCGAACTACTATCGCGCATTTATTTGAGTGTTCCACACAACATTCCACGGTATCCTCTTACCGGATTGTTCAATCGCCCTTCTACCCGTACCAACATAGGTCGCAACTCCCCACTAGCGAAGATGTGTGACAACCTGAATTCACTTATTAAGTCCATTCCTGAGACAGATATATTTGATGACTCTAAGGCGAAATTTAAATCGAGAATCCTGGCTTCCCTACGTGCTAACAAGTCTCCTGATCAAGTCAGTTGTCCAAAAAGTTAACTTGGTTTTTATCTGTATTTCCTGGTTTACTACTGTTATGTTTTCCGTTTTATTGTATGTATTGTGTGCTATTGTTTTATATCGTGCCTCTTTGTAGTAGTGTATAAGTAATCTGGCGTGTTTTGTCAATGTTGTGTTTGCCCGTAATTGGTATATATATTAGAATATTACCATAAGACTCAATATACCAATGTCCATATATGTGCTGTGGGTGAACCTTAAATAAATAAATAAATAAACATAAGTAATTATTGTATATCCTCATATTTCTATGTTATACTTACCTATTTGTATATATTATACATAGGTAAGTAGGTAATTATAATATTTGTTGTAGATAAGTTTTAAAACCCTACGGCTTATTCCATGTAAGTAACATGACAACCCATATCACGTAAAAATCGTCCCGAAAAATTACATTAATTTATTTTATTAAAAAATATCGCATCTTTCGAATTTCGAACTCTTTTAAAATAGGTCAAAAAAGTAAAACAATCGCGGATGACAATATGTCGAAACAGCAAGGAGCGGTCCGAACACGCGAGAACATTCCTTTTGAAAAAACATCAAAAAAAGAAACTCAAAAGAACGGCAGACATTCAAATAAAGAGCATCGCAGCGCGTTGGCGCCAACGTTCCGCCTGTTTATTTTTTTTAAGAGAGACCACGATTCAATTTGCTGAGGATCAACCGCGGAGGTCACAATGTCAGGTTGAACTCCCGCTAATTAACTAGGGCGCCGCGTTGGTTTTCTGAAAATAATATTGGAAATTGTTTCTTAATACGAAAATCTTCTTTATTTTTATTGATATCTGACACGCGAATATATTAGACATTGAAATAAAATTACTCTGGGTTTTATTGCGTTTACTGTTATTATTAACCAACGTTTCAGACCCTTTTCAGCGTCCATAGTCACCTACATATATATAAATTTCAGAACTTTATTTTAGCTTTAGGCATGTTTGTATTTCAGAGTTGTGAAAGTCGCATATAAGTTGTGGTTGTAGTGGATAATCATAACTTAGAACCCTAACGAGCAAAGGCGTGATATGATCCTGCAGCGGCTTCGAAAATTGTAGGTTTGAACCCCAACTTTGTTAGAAAACGTTTCCTTAACATTGTGATTACAGCTATAAAAGTACAAATTGTTTGTGTCTGAATTAAAAAATAGTTATGACAACTTATATTTTAATATTTTAGCACGAAATTGTTAATTTGTAGCGGTATCAGTTACATAATAAGGTAAGCAGTGATAGCCTAGTGGTGTGACCATTGGACTGCCAAGTCGAAGGTCTCGAGTTCGAACCCAAGGAACGCACCTCTGACTTTTCGAATTCATGTGCGTATTAATAATTAATTATCACTCGCTTAAACGGTGAAGGAAAACATCGTGAGGAAACCTGCATACCTTAGAGATTTTTCTCGACGGTTCGTGAAGTCTGCCAACCCGCACTAGGCCAGCGTGGTGGACTATAGCCTAATCCCTCTCAATATGAGAGGAGACCCGTGCCCAGCAGTGGGACAGTATATGGGTTGGTGATGATGATCAGTTACATCCTAAGAACTTATTGAGACAAAATGTAGCGTTAATCCTTCCCTAAAGTCTAACCTATCTCTATACGAAAACACATCAAAATTGGTTCAACCGTTTAGTCGTGAAAACGTAACAAAAAGACAGAGTTACTTTTATATTTATAATAAGTAGTTTGGATTCATTTACATTTCCATAAACTCATATTTTTTTTTATTTGACTGATTTTAAACTAGTGCCTCAACTTTGAGTATGCTCACATTCTTCTAAAAAAGATATTAATACTAATCTTCAATCATTACTGATACTTAAAACAGTCGTAAGCAGATAATTTGGTGATGACTCTCGATTTCATGTGATAGTCGCTGACAGCAGATGAGTTATGCTCGAGGTCGCTGGAGTGGCGGCGCAAGCGCAGCGGGGGCGCCTGCGCGCTGGACCACCCGGCCACAGGGCTGCCACGACTGCGGCGCAAACTTTAAAGGGACAACCCTGACGATAATTAAAGGTTGATAAATAAATATTAGCATAATCATTATAAGCAGTGATAACCTAGTGGTATGACCATTGGACTGCCAAGTCGAAGGTCTCGAGTTCAAATCCAAGGCAAAACCTCTGACTTTTCGAATTCATGTGCGTATTATCACTCGCTTAAACGGTGAAGGAAAACATCGTGAGGAAACCTGCATACCTTAGAGATTTTTCTCGACGGTTTGTGAAGTCTGCCAACCCGCACTAGGTCAGCGTGGTGGACTATAGCCTAATCCCTCTCAAGATGAGAGGAGAATAAAATAAAATAATTCAATAATTTTTAAATAAATACCGTAATAAAACCATCAGGGCTTTGCAGAAGCAGAAATATACCTACATTACAGATAAGAACTTCAAAAGAGCACAGAAAAAGCAAAGTGTAATTGGGTATTATTATGCAATTATCACAGATAGACATGCTCTATAAAATAAAGCTGACTTTGTGGTGAATTCAAGGAAACAATGCAGCACATCTTGTGTGATTGTGACGTCCCGGCGACGAAACGGAGAGCCATCTTAGCAACGGATACCCGAAGTCAGAAGACTATAGGTACCTCTTAGTGGGCTAACCGCCTCCATGAACCACGTATTTGAAGAGTAAAGATAAGGAATGTACAATGCTGGGGACTACACAAAAGAACACATTTGGTTGAAATGTTGCTGGCTAAGTCAGCGATTTAATTCTCATTTGATTATTGTGCCCGGTTAATGGCAATAGGCTCGCCTTCTTTTACACGGGACCTAGACCTAGATGTACAGAGGCCCGCACATCAAGCTACCACAATCTGTCAAATTTCTTTAATCGATTTTCAACTTTAACACAAAGCAATAAGGTTAAGGTTCAATTGGGAAAATTTGACAGTTTTGGATAGGTTGACCAGCTGGCGTCTGTACCATATATCATAAACATGGGTTTATGATGAAGAAACCCGAGCCCAACAGTGGGACAGTACCTATATGGATACTGTCCCACTGCTGGGCACGGGTCTCCTCTCACAATGAGAAGGATTAGGTACTTAATGGTTGTCTATAAGAAATTGATAAGACCGCCAAATGTACCCTTGTAACGTATGCATATTTTTTATTCAACTTGTCCTTTGGTGTACAAGAATACTCTATCTGTAGACCACCACGCTGGCCTAATGCGGGTTGCTGACGACCCGGACAAAATATATTCGGACAAAGTGGCCGAATTGACACATTTTAATCACTTCACACGCCATGGAAAAAATCTCTAAGGCAAGCAGGTTTCTCACGATGGTTTTCTTCATCGTTCGTTACATAAACTCGAGAACGTTTGATTTGGCAATCCAATGGTTTCCATCTGAAACAGGATGGCAAACAGTCGCCTTTCTTTTAAAGTAGTTACGTAAATATCTTCAAGATAATACCTTGGCAGATTCATTATCTCGACGTTGATCTTATACCTATATATATTATATATGTATGTTTTTGTATTTAATATGTATGTTATGTAGTTTTTCTTGTATTTATGTATAATTAATATATTTGTATATTTAGTTTTATCAATCGTGGTCTTGTATTACTTGACTAGTACATCTACTGTTTTATCGTCTCTGCATCACCCCAAGGTTGTCTGGCAGAAAATGCCGTATGGCATTAAGGCCGCCTTTGTACCAACTGTGCCTAAAGTATTAAGAAATAAAAAATAAATAAAATGGTCGCAAACGCTATCGCTGATAATTACACCTCTGCCTAACCCTAAAATACAGTGGATTAAAAGTTTACTTTCTGTAGTTATGAAAATCACTGACGGGTTATGTGCAAGTTATGTTATCGAAGAGTGGCAGGGCATCGCCGCAGGGCGCTTCAATGCTAGACCACACAGACCACACAGGGCTGGCAGCCGCCCATAACTCGCTTATTTTTTTAAAACCGTAATAAAATTAAGCTTTTGTACTCATAATCATTATAAATATTGAGAATAGAAAACTTGAGAGGTGTCAAGGGACACCCGGATGGAACGAAGTTCCTTTCATTAAAATTTAATAATTAAAAATAAAAAAACCTGTATACACTCAACAATTCACAACGCGCGAAATTCAAATATTGTCATTCACTCAATAATATTTGAATGCTTGTCAACAATATTTGAATTTCGAAAAAAGTGTCGTGACAACTTTTCGTAAGATTTTTTTCCGTCTAGCCCCCTTTCACAACGCGCGATAAGGAACTTCGTTCCAATATTTTTGGACAATTTTATTCAGCATCATCTAGGCTCAAACATTGTGTGTGTTGTAGTGTATGTTCTAAGTTTGTACATCGAACTTAGGTATAATACCTACATAAGAAACATCCACACAAACACTTATGCTCATCACATAAATATTGGTGTCCTGTGGGAATTTATTTATTTAACCATGACTTACAACTATCTATAACTAAGGTACGACCCAATGCAATAGTGAAGCAAACAACTTATTTTCTATAACCTAACCTATATTTCATAAAATATTATGCTTGTGAATTTACTCAAAATAATAATTAAATATAAATAATAAAATTCAACAAAACTCTTGCGAATTCACTTAGATTGCACAAAAATATGTCAATCCTCTCATGCACTTCGTTTAATACACATAATGTGCAGGTGAGGGGTGTTTTTGACAGCAGGTTGAATTTAACCTTGTGATCAGCAATCTGACAGGCGAACCACTGATAATAATTGACGTTTAGAAAAACGTCGTCAATCATCATATCAGCCACAAGAGTTCCTCTGCTGAACAAAAGCCTCCCCCATACACTTCCACAAGGACCGGTGACCGGCCGCCTGCATCCAACGATTTCCTGCGGCCTTTACCAGGTCGTCCGTCCCCTCATCGATAACTCGACATACCTACTCATGATTATGAACAAATTTCATTATGGGCCCAACCCTGAAATCGCGAATAACGGCTTCAAACGGTCTCGACAATATGTAGGATTGTAGCAATTTTTTTTTTGCACTTCATGGTTGATCCCATACAAGAAATTGTTGATCGTGATGAGTAGAAGTATATTCTTTCGGCTGTAAGACGAAAAAAAAACACGGTGTATAGGTGTTGAAGGTTAAGGTCTGACTTGGCGAGTTCTCAATTCTGACAACCCTATCGACAACGTAGTAGCTATTCTCCAATTATAAGCATTAATTTTATAGATGATTAGATTAATACTTAAATAATTAAATACTAACTATGGCAGGCGCCGATAAATTTGATGTCCAACATTTGAAGATTAAAAATAGTTCCGAGAAGTTACATGCTCATATATTTTTTATGAGGGCTGTTGATATTTTTTAAAATATCGGGCCTTCGATATATCGATATTTTTAAATATATCAATATCGGAGTTTGATATATTGAAAAAAATATCGATATTTCGATATATCGATATTTTATCCACAGTCCTAAATTGCATGATGATTTTGCTTTTTAAGTGGGTTAAAGTTATTTAGAAAAGGAATAATTCGACCGCGGCCAGGATTCGAACCTGCGTCTTCTGGTTAGGTACACCAGACGCTGTGACCACTAAGTCACCGCGATTCCTACCCGTCATGTCGAATTTTTCCTTCACATACTGAATTTACGTCTTAATGGTGACGTCAGTAATACCTATTGAAGAGCAAGTTTTTTTTTTTGCTTTTCAACCGACACGACTTACTTTAGTTAGTTCAATGTCGAACGATGCCACCTTACCTTCTATCTTTTTGTATATTTTTGAAACACTTCTTGTATCAACTTTTTTTAAATACGTTCATACAATGGAAGAATTATAATATTTATAATATTTATAATATTTTTGGGACATTTTACACAACATCATCTAGTCCCAAACTAAGCAGAGCTTGTACTATGGGTACTAGACAATGGATATAATACTTATATACTTTTTTTTTGTAAATACATACTTATAATACATAAGAAATACCCAGACAAACACAAATACTCATGATTTATCCACACAAATATTTGTGTCCTGTGGGAATCGAACCCACGACCCCATGATCAGCAGTCCGGCTCGACTCGAACCGCTAGACCAGAGAGGTCGTCAATTAGTCCAAGAAGACATATTTCGGCACAACTATTTCTATGTAACTAGATATTAAATAAATTAATATGAATAAACACTGCTTTTACTGCTACATTACAATAAAACAGTAATTTTTCATAACAGAGATAGATAATAGGAGAAAATACGTGACAATAAACAATAACTGTAAGTAAAGTAGATACTCCATATCATAGATTATAGTATTTTTTATACCACAGAGTTATATTTATACAAAATTACATGTCGTTTTAAGAGAATAAGTAAACTAGGAATAGAGAAAAATCATATATAGTGTGGGTCCATATTGGCTCACCTAAAGTTCTTTACCCGAAATTGTTCTTCCTAATGATTTGTAATCCGAATGATCACTCTTCCTAAAATTTTTCATCCTAAAGTTTTCATTCATACTATTTGTAGTGCTACCGGCGATGTTCATAACACTCATGTTTCCGAAAATTTTAATTAATAATATCATTAATGTAAATATATTTAAACTCCTACTGTTTTTTATCATAACGCTTTTATCCCTAAACATAATTACCATAACTGGGAGTTTATACCGCAGTTTTAACCGTACCTAAACCAATAACTATAGGAGCGATTCGGTTCTGGCACTTCGCCGGCCGCTGACGCGGTATCGATATTTCTAAATAATATTATCGATATTTCGATATTTTATCAACACTCCTATAATATTAAGTACTAGGTGTTTCCTGCGGTTTCGCTGTAATCCCAAAGATTTTTTTGATAGAATAGGTAGCCTATATGCTTCTCCAAGGTCTAATCTTTGTACCAAATTTCATAGAATTTTAGTGCTGGTTACCGTAGCCTACAGACGCTTGCAACACCAGGGTTATCACTGGCGCGTTGCCGACCTTGAAGAATAGTTGGGTTGGCTGTATATCTGTCAATCTCCCCACTACTGACACAATGTTTCCTCGCGGAGCACTGGCAACCTTGCTGACCACAAAACTTACTCCCATAACTCTTAAAGTTAGGTCTTAATAAAGCGGAGAATTGCGTAACATGCTCAAGCATTTGCCTCCTGACCGTTAAATATTAGCCAATTCTATTTAATTTATCTTCATATCTTCTTTTCAATACCACCTCATCACTTGCCCTCACGTCGGCGATGACGAAGAACCTTAATAAGTAACAGTATTCTCTCAACATCACCTAGGAATCCTGCTCTCCATTTAAGGTAAAACTAGGGAATATAATTCTCTCAAATTTGCATAAAACATTGTATGTATTTATTAGTTACAACTGTTTGAGCCTAATATAGCAGCTAATATATTAGAAACTAGTGCTGTATACGGTGTGATAGCAGTTAAATAAAATATCAGTTTCCTGCAACCGTTCTTCACTGGTGATGTAGTGATACTGGTTCGGTTTTGAAGTGTTGATAAATTTAAGTGGTGTTGCAAAATATAGTATGTTATTTGAGTTGGAATAATGTTAGTGAGCGCATAACCGGATCACCCTTGTTTGGTATACCAACGTTTAGTCGAAAATCGCTTCGGCTAATTTTAGTTACAATAAAGTCATTCCGCATAATTATTCATTTGACCGAATAATTAATTGGTAAAATTTTATTTAGCATATTTATTTCTTTGAAACAATGTCTTGAGCTTCAAAATGCAACGAATTTACTTAGGCTAGGTTAGGTTATTAGGTTTTTTTTTTGGCCTTATAAGTACGTATATAATAATAGCGCAAATGTTGTTATCGCTAATAAATATTCGATGAAATGAAAATTATGTTAATCGATATTAGGTATACAAAGTGATTATTTTCTTAAACGTTGTTCGAATTAGTAACATTACATCAAACGTTTTTATACCAAACAAGGGTGAACCCGCATAACGACTGGTTCTACTTCTAATTTTAAATTTCTATATGATAAATGCTATACATACTATGGAAATATTGTGTGTGTGAAATTAAGAACCTAACATGAAGGGTTACACAGAGGTATATTATTGTACACCTACAGTTCAGGTCATCAGGTATATATTTAGATCCCATGTAATAGGAGACGAACCTATTGTCATTTTACCGGAGAAATATCTAAATTCCGAGCTGCTACAATTAGAATTTCATAGAACCCAAAACCCAGACTGTGTAATACAACGTGTTACAAAACACCCCGTAAAATATAATTAATTATCAAAGCCAAAAATGTTGTCAGCTGTCATGTCAGGGAACCAGATTATTTAACAGGAAGGCCTACATACCTATTTTACCTAATAATTGTCTACTTTAATAGTTTTTCTATTCATTCATAAATGTTGTTGTTTTCCTTTTTTGGGGGTATGTTATATAGCGTTACTACGGTTTTTAAATATTGTGAATGGACTTGTTATAAGGCCCAATTTAACCTCCTTTCGGCTTTGCAGGTAGTTTTGTAACAGCCTGTATAACCCAGGACAATAAAACTGTGTGGCGTCCGTCTTGTGTTGGTGGTAGGTGCTAGCCAGGCGGATCATTAGATCCGAGCACAATAATTGATGCATTATTTTCAGTTAACTGTCTGTAGGTTGAATAGTCTTGAAATCAGAACATAATAAGAGCGGTAGCCTGCGGGATCATTAGATCCTACAACCAAGCAAGTTTTGCTATATAGTATTTTCAGCTGTCTATACCCTTGACATCAGGACCTGTCATCGAGAACTCCATATCACCTTCATCATATTCATGTCTCCATCGGAACTCAGAGACCTGCCTATCCTGGTTCCTGGTACACGCAGCATCGCCACGTGCTCCCACAGGCGGCGCCTTTGTCGGCGGATCAAACGCCACGCGTCGCCGCGCGAGCCGTACACCGACCTGCGCCGGCGCAGCGCCAGGGACATAAGGGATGAGCGGCCAGAGATTAAAAGGGATTGAGTCCTTTGGGGCAAAACTAAGTCTCTTTAAAATTAAGTTGTTGTCTGTGATGGTAAGTAGTTGCTTCACTTCACTACGCATCACATGTCCATACCACGAAAAGCGATTAAAACACATCTTTTCCATTACTGGTGTCATTTTCAAACCGCCTCTTATATATTCATTCCTTTCCTTGTCCATTCTTGAAACCCCACACGCACACACGTAAACTTTACACATAGTAGGTATAGTATCAAATATGTAAGTGTCACAATGTAGGGTAACGCCTGAACTGTCATTCCTGTGGCGAATTTTTCGGATCCCATGACAATAGGGTAGGTGAAGGCAAGTGCGGTTTTTAGCCGGTATGAATCCGACATACCCTGCCACCTCCCCAGGTGGCGGAGGATCCATGAGGATTTTCCGTACTATAAAAAAAGAGTAATGCCTGAAATGGTCTTTTGGAGGAAGCTATAGCAGATTTCTTATAACTTGAACCGCATCATATTGATCTTACAGGATTGGAATGCGATGTCATACGGTGTGGGTAAGCTTTCCTAATCGATTGTGAGCGGAGCGTGTATGTAGCAGCATATGCGTTTGTTTTTATGTTGATCTACGCAGAAGTATTGATATTCTAGTGTCTAGGTACGCTGATTCCTAGAAGCTTTGTATGATTTAAAGTATCATGGGGAGACGGAACGAGGTGCAATGTGAGAATTTACAACTTTGTTCATCTCCTTTATTCTCTGCTCTCTTCAGAGCCTGAGAACTGGCATTCCACTGCATTACCATATATCCAGCTACTAGTCTAAGCAATAATGTCCTAACATTACTGTAGGTATTCCGGTTTGAAGGTTAATGTAGCCAGTGGAATAATTGGGCATAAGATGACAACGCGCTAGTGTAACCACTGGTGTTGCTGACGTTTTTATAGGTTATGGTTGCCAGTTACCATCAGCTGGCCCACATGTTTGTTTTTCATCTTATCACAATGATATAAGCTGATTTTTTGGACCAAGAAATAGTACCTGGTTTAAAATTATTGTCTTGTCTGTCAGATCGTGGTGATGCTGATTAAACCCCCATAGACCAGACTGTAGGGCGTGGGAAGGTTAGCGCGGTTAATAGTCGGTACGAGTCAGATATACCCTGACAACTCCTGGCACCACGAACGTTCCAGCAGGAGTTTCCAGATATCACGCGTGGCCTTTAAAATCTTGCATGTCCTATTAATATGTCAGAGTTAGAGGTCTACCTCTAACTCTAGACTCTAGTCTATGGCATCAAATGCCGTCTACTTGTTTGACTGGAGAATAACTTGTGTAACGAGGTATGTAACAGACGACAAATGTACCTAGGTACCTCAACATACCTTCACCAACCACTCAACTTTAGATCAGGGCCTGATTAAGCCAGAGCCCCTCGACGCTCACTCGATTTAAGTATAGCCTATAAGAGAGGTAGGGCATAGTGGGAGTAATTTTTTACACTCAAATTGGAGCTGCCCGACTAGGGAAGTACCTCCGCCTTGCAGAAAATCGAAGTAAAATAAAACTGCTTTGAGCTGTGTTGTGTTTCTTACGCTGAGCAAGGTTGCCAGTGCTCCACGAGGAAACGTTGTGTTGGCAGTGGGGGAACTTTGACCCTTATACTGCCAACCCAATGCGCAAGTGATACTCCTGGTGTTTCAAGCGTCTATAGGCTACGGTAACCGCTTACCATCAGGCGGGCCGTATGCTTGTTTGACACCTTAGTAGAAAAAAAAAAAAGTCTGCAATGCCTCATTCATTTTACTCTTACGGGACGAGGAGGCAACAGGCGTGCGAAGCGGAACCCATAAACAGCTGCCTATTTCAACTTAAAGTTGATCCGGTCCTGTTTCGGGGTAGTTTGTCTGCCCATTCAAACCTATCTCCAGCTATAAGGGTGCCGCCACATTTAAACATGAATACCGAGAACACATCGCCGTCTCCGCGATACGGTCAATTAGTGCCGGCCCACACATGCGTATCACGACGCGATCTGTAAAACGCGTCGGCGAAACGCCGCGTACTTGCGCGAATTGCGACTGCGCGCGTTTGTACGCGTCATGCGAAAGATAAAATAAGGTGAGTATACCGAGTATGGGAAGTAAGCATTGGTTTTCTCTGAAATGTTGTTTTTTTGTTTGTTTATTATATAAGTGCTACAAAAGCAAAGGAGGTTATTTTAGATAATATTAAAAAACAAAACAAATGTTTTTCATAGATAAGATATAGGTGAATAAAGAAGAGAGAGGTAGGGCATAGTGGGATTGATTCTACTCAAATTGGGGAAGTACATCCGCCTTGCAAAAAACGTGAAATAACACTGCATTGAGCTGTGTTTTGTTCCTTACGGTGAGCAAGGTTGCCAGTGCTCCACGAGGAAACGTTGTTGGCAGTGGGGCTTAAGTTTGATCCTTATACTGCCAACCATACCTCTTTCGTTTGTCTATAGGCTACGGTAACTGCTTACCATCACGTGGGTCGTATGCTTGTTTGTAACATTTGTGGTATACAAAAATTTTGATGATAAAATATAAAAATACTTAATGTAAAAAAAAACCCTTTTACTAACTTCACGAATAGTTGCAATCGGTATTGCCTGCTCTAGATTCCACCATGTGAGAGACTGGTGCTTAAGGTAGGTTTGAGAAAAACCTGTGTGACAGGTACCTAAGTATAATATTGTATAAATTGTAAGTATTCTTTCATATTCTTTTTCATTTTTTTATACATTACCAATGTAAGTTTTTTCATTAAACTGACTAGGCCCCCACGCTTCAAAAGTAATAATAATATAATAATAATTTTCTTTTTTGGGATAGTTTACACAACACCATCTAGTCCCAAACTAAGCAGAGCTTGTACTATGGGTACTAGACAATGGATATAATACTTAATTATTATTTTTTTGTGTATACATACTTATAATACATAAGAAACACACAGACAAACACAAATACTCATGTTTTATCCACACACATATTTATGTCCTGTGGGAATCGAACCCACGACCCCATGATCAGCAGTCCGGCACTCGAACCGCTAGACCACAGAGGTCGTCAAGTCTATTTTAATGGAGTAATTGAAATAAAACATTTTAATTCCACTTAGCCACATCTGGTTAAACAGGAAGCTGACCCAAACACAGTTGGGAGAAGGCTCGGAGAATAATTAGGTAAGTACATATCAGGAAATTATTGCGTAGGTACTTTACGGATCTAGTTATCCAAATAAAAATAAATAAAAATTCGAGTCAATGGCACGCCTGTTTAATTCTTATAAACTCTTTTATCCTAAATTCACCTGACCACACACTATCCACATAAATATTTTACATCTAAACTACACGTTGAAACCTGTGGGTTTGTGTACAAAAATGAATTAATACATAAATAAGGTCGGACGAGGTATAAATAAATAAATACAAATGGAGGCTACTGGCGCCACGCTCGCCGGCGCGGGCGATCCTCTTATTGCCCAATATGTGGACAGGGACTCCGTGGAGTCGTCAATAACCTAAATATATTTTTCCCTCGATAAAATAACTTAAAAAATCTTAGCATGAAAAATGCAAAAAAAAAAGATAATAAGTTATATGTTATTTAAAGTAAGAACTGTCTCATTATTTTTTCATTAGCCTAGTGGAACTAAACGTGGTTGCTGCGCTGGAGTTCCTGGCTTTGATTCCCAGGTTGAGTTAAGCTTTATTGGCTTTTTCTATGTATTCTCACCAAGCATTATTATAAAATCTTTGTCAAAGCACAGAAATTGTTAGCTGCCTGTATATTTAACTTTTTTTATTAATCCTCGGAGACTTTTCCCAAATATATTGAGGTCAACTTCCAGTCAAACCAAATATCAGTAATTAACACGAAGAAACCGCTATCAGACTTCCATAACCCAATTTTAGGGTACTGCCGATATCCTGAGTATCCTCAGACTGGTTAAGCTTCTGACTACCACTAACGATTGTCATAGGTATTTGTTAAGAATGATCACCCATCCACAGACTGACCGCGGCCAGCGCAGGTTAACCTTACAGTTAGATTGATTAGCGTGGTTATTACTTAGCTACGAGCCCCTCCCATGTACCCAACTCTTTCGTCAACTGTAAATCCTATCCAATTCCAAAAAATAAAACTGAAATACCGTCTCCATGCCTTTCCCAGTCACATAGGCTTATCCGATTTATAAACGCAATATTGTATTTGTATAAAACAATAGCCTTATTATAGGTGCTTCGCAGTCGGGTAACATTATTTGTTTTTATTTCGTTGCTACGAAGCACACGCCAAAACGTCCTGTACCTCGCATTTTGTTATTAATATTTTGTATAACAAAAGCGATGTTGCGTTTAGTTATATTATTAGTTTTTGTGTTAGGGGGAAATGGGGAGTAGTTGTCCTTTTGCTTTGGTTATAATTAAAGGGAGTAGGAAAAGGCTAGTGGTTAAAGCACTGGTTGACATGCACGGTGGTCCTAGTTAGAATCTGATGTACTCTTTTGTATATAAATTCTGATTAAGTATCAGCTCAGAGTTCGAATTTGTGCCCAACGAATAAACAATAAGATATAATATACCTAATATTAGATATTAATAACCAGATATTGAGTGAGGAGGTCTGATGGTGGCCGCTTCATGTAAAATACTGATTAGACTAGAAATCGTTTCTAACATATACTTATGTATGGGAAGAGGCCGGGAGCTAAATGAAACTGTGAACGTGAGTTTGTGTGTATTTTCTTCTTTAATTGCTGATTCTTATATTGATTTTACATCCACGTGAGCGAAGCCGCCGGCAAAAGCTAGTAACTAATATAAATAGCAGTAAGTCCCTCCCTGTAAGGAGCACATAGCTCGTAGAACTTATGGCCTTTGGGGCAAGCAGGTTCTTTAGTGGAGACCAAGCACCGGAAAGCGCAGAGTAGGACGGCCTCCATCGAGATGGACAGACCTGGTAAAGGTCACTGGGAGTGGTTGGATGCAAGCGGCTCATAACCAGTCCTTGTGGAAGTCTATGGGGGAGGCCTTTGTTCAGCAGTGGACTTCCTGTGGCTGATATGATGAAGCTCACTCCCTATTATAGGTACGGGACTTCACAGCAATACGTCACTAAAGAATATCTATAGGCTTGATGGTATCTTATGTTCAGTTATTATACATATATGACGTCACTTTGACGCTGAGGAATGCAAAGCAGTGGTGTGCTGATGTTGTTGTTTGTAGGTACAGTCAGCAACGAAAGTCGCTGAACATGTTGCAAGCTTCAATATGATTTTTAATAAGTATGAAGTTACTGACCTGTGAAAAGTTATGCGAAATAATTGCATTTTGCTGTGTTCAACGACTTTCGTTGCTGACCGTCCCACCTATAGTTATGTACAGAGGCCAGCACATCCGCCAGCTACCCCAATCTGTCAAATTTCTTTGATAGATTTTCAACATTAATACAAAACAAAAAAGGAGGTTGGATTTGTCATTTTCAATTGGGAAAATTTGACAGTTTTGGATAGCTTGAACTGCTGGCGTCTGTACATAACTGTTAATCCGTGTATAGAACACCCATGGTTAACTATAGGGTGGTCTGACCGGTAACCAAATGATTCCACATACATGAACCAACGGTTAAAATATTACATACGTTAATTAACACAATCATTGATCATCATTGCGCACGCGTCATTCGTTTGATGAACCGCCCACTCCTGATTGGTCAGCGGTAACGACCAATCGATTCGTATTCGTCCGTTCAAATTTGGAATGATCACTGTGACTAATTGAGAAAATTCGGTCGCCATTTGCGCATGAGCAAGTAATTGATTCGACGTGTTCACTACTTGATTTATTCTGGTTTTGTATCTACTATACGATATGTTACAAAAAATATGATAGCAACATCAAATGAACAACTAATATACCTACTGTCCCACTGCTGCGCACGGGTCTCCTCTCAGATTGAGAGGGATTAGGCTATAGTCCACCACGCTAGCCTAGTGCGGGTTTGCAGACTTCACAAACCGTCGAGAAAAATCTCTAAGGTATCCTCACAATGTTTTCCTTCACCGTTTAAGCGAGTGATAATTCATTATTAATACGCATATGAATTCGAAAAGTCAGAGGTGCGTGCCTTGAGTTCGAACTCGAGACCTTCGACTTGGCAGTCCTATGGTCATACCACTAGGCTATCACAGCTACATATAATGAACAACTAAGATAACTCGTAGTGTAAGTAGGTACTTTCATCATCAACCCAATTACTGTCCCACAGCTGGGCTCTAGTCTATTCTCTGAATCAGAGGTATTAGGCTATAGCCCACAGTAAATAATTATGAGTAGGCAAAACATAATCTATAATTATTATAAAGAGAGGTAGAGCATCGTGGGAGTAATTCCACTCAAATAAGAACTGCCCGACTGGGGAAGTAGAAAATCGAAGAAAAATAACACCGCTTTGAACTGTGTCATGTTTCTAAAGGAGAACAACGTTGTGACAGTGGGACTTTGACCCTTATACTGCCAACCCAAGTACCCTAGGTATTCCTCTTGCGTTCGGAAACGCGCAAGTGATACCCCTGGTGTTGCAAGCGTTTATAGGCTGCGGTTACCGTTTAGCATCAGGTTAGCCGTATGCATGTTTGCCACCTTAGTGGTATATAAAAAAATATTAGTTGCAGCTCGGAGGTTGAATTTGTATCCGGTTAATGCCAATGGGCTCGCCCCCTATTACATGGGACCTAAACGTACCGGCGAACTGTGGATGTAGATATATTAACAGACCTCTGCCTAATCCTTTGGGAAATACAGGCCTGGTCAGGTGTGTATGTCAAAAAAAAAAAACATAAATAGGTACTCAAAGATGACGTCAGAAAATCAAATAGTTTTTAACAAAAGAGGTGCTACAACTTACACTGTATAATTTGAACCAACTTAGACTTGCAACTGGCCGAATAGACATTATTACATCAATAATAAAACACTCTATCGGTCTTAAAAATACGCTTAATCCAACCCTTCATATATAATTCCACAATCCCTTGGCGCTAATGTCACGCCTCTAGTACGTACTTATAACAACAAAACTAACAATCAAATACTCCACACAATAAAAAAATCACTCTGAAATCATATACTTAAAGTTTAAATTACTTCGGACAGAAATCTAGCGTAGAACGGGGTAATATGGCACACTAGTTTGAAGAATAAGACTTCAGGTGGTACGCAAAATTCCAGACGCAGTCGCATTCCATCTTTTGCGTTTTAAATAAAGTTCAGAATTGCGTGTAAAAACGGTTGTGGTATGTTTGTTAGAGGTTAGGTGACAATCGCGACGCCATGTTGGTTTAGTGGGGAAGTGGGGGAACTATGGGGTGACTAATAAGAGGTTTATAGCACTTTAATTGGGTCCACGATGGAAATTGATACGATAAGTATAGGGAAATCGATGTATCCTGATTTATTCAAATAAGAAGGACTTTTGGGGCTCGTTTGTGTAGGTAGAGTTTTTGAACGAAGTTCTTAGAGGGTGGACACGTGCATGATTTCGTGACTTTGGAAAAAGGTTTTTATTGAGACTTAATTGATTTTAATAAAATTTATTAAAAGTAAAACTTCCATGGTTAAAAACTTTTTGGTGAGTTTTTCTCTTATGTTGTTAGGAAAAGGTTGATTAAAAGTTAAGCAATTGCATTATAGGTATAGGTAGCCGGGATTCGTATACTTAACTTACCTATAAAGGTGGAAGTAAAGGAAACATGTGGTTTTTACTTGGCATACATACTATTATATATATTACTTAAGCGACTGTATGACAGCTCTGACTCATAATTAAGTACTTATTTCTTTTTTTTCTAAACATTCTACCTAATCGAAATTCAAATATTTGAATGGTTCTTTGTTCTCAATTAATCTTAATCCTAAGTACCGACCTCTATTATAGTAGGTACAGACGCCAGCAAATTAAGCTATCCAAAAACTGTCAAATTTTCGCAATTGAATATGAACCTTACTGTTTTGTATTAAAGTTGATAATCAATTAAAGAAATTTGACCGACTGTGTTAGCTTCTTGTGCTGCCCTCTGTCCCTCTTTATCTGATTAGTAATAAGAATTACAAGATGCCTCAATTATACACAAACAGTACACGTAAAAAAGTAAGTAGGTAGTATAGAAATTGAAGTGATTGAAGAAAGTAATTATACTTACTTGCGGCACGTTATAATGGCCGTTACGTTAATGGACGAAAATAAAAAAACAAAATATCTACACATAAATATTGTATAAGTATATATTTTTATAGTGGTATCGTTAGATCACTATTATTATTTTATTACTTAAGGTTTGCTAACAAATGTAACAAATAATAAATGCACATTAAAAATTACAAGAAAAAAGATAAAAGTTACATTCCCTTACAAGCAAACACCACTTGCACTATTAATACAGGATTAATAAACTAATCATTAAATTCAAATCTTTCCACAATTCTAAAATTTTGATCACTAATTGGCCGATAAATGATTAACTATTTTTCGTAAAGAAGCGAGAGAATCAGCATATATATCTACAGAACTACTACACTCATTTAGTAACCTACACAGACGTGGTATAGGAGAAGAGGAACCAAGAACCGTTCTTCTAGGTGTTACTATTGACAATAAAGAACAGCAATTTGCTCCTTCAAATGTAATTACTAATTAATACGAAACTTCATGAGCGGACAAACGTCAAAACGGCCATCATAGCGTGCCGGTAGTGTAAATAATGTGTATTATTATTAGAAAGACTGCCTCATTAGTCTAGTGGTCCTAAGCGCGACTGCTACGCTAGAGGTCCTGGGTTCGATCCCCAGGTCGAGCAAAGTGTTATTGGGTTTTTCAATGAAATTCTCAGTAGCAGCTCGGAGTCTGGATTTGTGCCCGGTTAATGGCAATAGGCTCGCCCCCTATTACATGGGACCTAAACATACCGGCGAAATGTGGGTGTATATTAGTACACCTCTGCCTAACCCTTCGGGGAATACAGGCGTGATGGTATGTATTATTAGAAAGAATTTCATCTGAAGTGGTACTATCGCATTTTCACAGTAATAATAGAGTTGGGCATAGCTCCACTTAAATTGGATTCGAACCTGCGTCCTTCCGGTATACCGGACGCTTTAGCTACTAACTACCAAGAACCCTGCCAGTGATGTCAAATTTCTGTATTCTAAGTTTACAGCGACATCTATCGAAGACATAATATTACTAAGTTCTTGAAAGAAAGAAAAAATTCGCTACTATACAGAACACCTTAAAAGTAAGTACAGAAGGGGTACATTTACTTAAAACTAAATTTTATACTCTACGAATATTCTATATCTATAATTCTATATATTTCTTGAACCAACATGACTTACTTTACAGTTAGTTCAATGTCGAACGATGTTGCCTTACCTTTTTTTGAAACCTGCCTGAGATCAAACTATAATTTCGCAAAAAATTATATCTCCAAGAGACAATATCCAACAAAAGCGCAATACAAAAATAACTAGAGCGTGTAAAAACAAAAAATATGACCCAAAGTCCGGACAAAGAATTTCATATTGTAGGCTCGAGAATTTCGAGTGCTAATTTCGGCCTCTCGGCTCGAGTTGGGTTAGCACTTAAGGGCTATTGGGGGTTGAGGGGCTATATTAGGCCATGTTAGAGGCCACCTCGTGCGAGTGAGCTGTCTCCACGACACCTTTGGATGTCCGGTCGATGATATTACTATTGGAACATTTGAGATATATACTATTTTTTTTATTATTCTACTAAAGTGGCAAACAAGCATACGGCCCACCTGATGGTAAGCGGTTACCGTAGCCTATAGACGCTTGTAACACCAGGAGTATCACTTGCACGTTGCCGACCCTGTATTGAAGGAGGAATAGTTGGGTTGGCAGTATAAGGGTCAAAGTCCTCCCACTGCCAACACAACGTTTCCTCGTGGAGCACTGGCAACCTTGCTCACCGTAAGAAACACAAGACAGCTCAAAGCAGTGTTATTTTACTTCGATTTCGATTCGACAAGGCGGAGGTACTTCCCTAGTCAGGCAGCTCCAATTTGAGTGGAATTAGTTCCACTATGCCCTACCTCTCTCAAAAAGGTCTCTGTTTTTACAATAAACATGCTCGATCCTAAAATTTTTTAACTACTCTTGACAAAAACTTCCATTCAAATCTGGAGAAATGTGTATCTGTCAAAAACATTACCTACCCTCCAAGAAATTGTAAATAAACTTGCTTGAATACTAGTGAAATCTTCAGCAACAGCTTGTAAATTACATAGCCTACCTACCTGAACTTTCTGTTAGAACAGCGTAGAACGAAATAAAGTTACAATAATTCGGTGAAATATCAAAATCAATCGAGATTCCGTAGTACCTAAGTTTCCTTTAGCAACGGTCAGAAGAGGGGTGGGTCTCCACCCCCCCTCCCTGGGCCCAAGTGGCTCGGACACTCGAGGGGGTTCCGACATTGGCTTTTGACAGTCCGCATTGCTTAGGAGCAGACTCGGAATGCTAGCGTTACATTATTCGGATTGTATTCTATACTAAGACTTGTACGGTATAGAGATATAGCCTTACTAAAGCTTTGTTCCGTACAACTTTGAGGGTAATACGAATTTTTCCATCAATTGGCTTGGTTTAGGAAACAGAGATTTTTTTTATTACCGAGCATACGGGTCGGTATTTGTTTGTTTATTAAAAACGGCTGAACCGATTTGCATTAAGTTTGGTACCTACACTAATAGTATGTGACCTGGAATAACATATAGGCTACTTTTATCCCAGTAAAATGTGGAAATATCCCAACAATACTGAAATACTGAGATAGGAGAACTATTTACTGGATTTTAATGAAATTTTGGTACACTAATGAATAGTTCGTGACTAATAAATACTTCAAATCTCGAAAAAAGCGGGAATTTCTCTAACAATAAATTGTGTTACTAAGTCTACGCGTACGAAGTCCCGGTAAAAACTAGTTAAGCTAGTTATTAATATAGGTACAGTTAAGAAATGCCGTCGCCATCTAGTAGGTAGATATTAATTAAATATTGATATGTTAAAGTGTCTTTAAAAGATCTATTTACAGAAAAAATAACCTATCATTTATTAATTCAATTACCTAAGCATACATTGTCATTTCTGTCACCCCTACTTTTACTCTATCTTTGTTATAAAGCATGTGTGTTTTCTCACGATAGTATGTATGTCACAGTAGATATAATGACATGACACGCTACAGTAATGATACGGTTTCAACAGTTGACTTTTATAACTGGCCGGGGAATGAACCAGCTGTGCCGATAATTTCTTTACAGTTTTTCATAACAATATTGATTTTGAAATAAAACTACTTTTTACGTATTTTATCGCGTTATACTTATTGTGGAAACTGGATGCGAATAACCGAGGACAGGGTGAAATGGCGCACATTAGGGGAGGCCTACGTCCAGCAGTGGACTAATATAGGCTGATGATGATGATGATGATGATGATGATGATGATGATGATGATACTTATTGTTATAATCGACCCCGTAAGTGTCAGAAACCAATATATATTGATTTTGCGTCGGGTTTTTTTTATAAGCATTAATAAATGTACTGAGGTGATATGGTTTGGGTAGGTACTTATATGGAGAAATTAAATAAAAAAAATATATATATATTGGTACATACGTGAAGAGAAAACTTGTCAAATCTTACATTCCTCCGTGTGCGCAATATTCTCAAAAAGAGGTAGGTAAGTACAGACCTGGCGTCTGTACTTACCTACGTCAACCTATCTGTCAAATTTCTTTGATATATTTTCAACTTTAATACTTACAAAGTAATAAGATTCATGTTCAATTGGGAAAATGTGGCAGTTTTGGATAACTTGACCTGCTGACCTCTGTACTACAAAGCCTGAAAGCCTGACATCCAGTTTATTCTTCAATATTGCAATTTTTACTTTTATAGGAAAGGGACATTCCAATTTCAAAAGCTTATTTAAGCCTCATTGCGTCACAGTCGGACATCTATAAAATTCCATCATGAATTCCATTTAAATTTCGAACGCGCATTCGATTCACACACGTCGCGACTGTTTGTCCGTTAATTGTCTCTGTCAACTAGTAATTGACCCCATCGCTTCCTATTTAACGGACCACCCATGTTACAGGGCATTCTATTTATGAATAAGTGCTTTAAGAAATTAACAGCCATTATTTTTTTAAAGCAATGACAACCTTCTTGAAGCCTGCTTTAAAGTGATTGGCTGACGTGCACTTGCGTAGGTATTTTGGATTTAGTGTCATTTTCATCATAGTCTTTTCACAAGAACGGTCGCCTTCCAGCCTAATCAGATGCAACTGAATACTAGTATTTTAGACCTCCTTAACCTGTGCAACTGGGTAGTAGATACAAATCTGCTAATGGATGGATGGACTAGTCGTCAGATTTCTGCTGTGGCTTCTGACCTAGGCACCATTGCACTGTCATGTTTAAGGGCAATACCAAATTTTTGGTTAATTCAAAATAAAGATTTTTTATAGGAAAAGGCTTCCCTTTTCTTCTTCAAAACCTCTTTAATTTTTTACGGTCATGCGTGCCCCACAACCCACAACACACAATATTTAAAAAATATGGAAAAATATCATGTTTTCGTTTAGTTTATTTTGACAGAAGTCAATCTAGCTAATTTAAATTGGGATTGGCAAAAAAACTTAAACACAAGATACAGAAACCAATTCAATTTACTCGTAGTTATGATACCTTCTATAAAAAAAGTCTTCGAAATATAATAGGTTACTAGAAAAAATAAAACGTTGAAAAAGTCTATCACAGAAAAGTCGATCACGGCTTATTCTGCGTTTAACCCAAACATCTCCCTTAGATATATCTATTACAAACCTATCACTTCCAATTTGTAGGCAAAACGACATCGTATCATGATACTTTAGAAAAAAAACATGACAGTTTATTCCATCGACTCCACCTGTGCCTAAAAATATAACGAAAAAAAGTTAAAACGTCAAAAATACCGCCACCTTCTTTTTTCAAATTAAAAACTTTAAAATGTCAAAAGAGTTTGGTTATTTTTTCTTCCTTATCCCAAATTCAGTGAGCGTGAATGTAATGGTAGTTGAACATAAAGGATCTATGTTTTTAACAGTTGGCTAGTTAATCGGGTAATCTACAAGATGGCGGGACGTGATTTATAAAAGATGCGCAGGCGCCGCCGACGTCTTCCAGTCGCCGCGCGCCTTTTGATGCTCAAAGTTTTTTTTAGTTAATATTTAAGCTACCAACTTAAGAGTAATTATTACTTTTATTGAAAATGATTAGTTGTTGTTATAAACAAGCTCTGCCTCCTAAACGGGTTTGTTAGCCTGTAGCTCAGGAGACAATTCCTTTCCTAATTACTTGTTTTAACATTATGGACACTATGGTTTAACTCAAAATTGCAATCGTAATTTCACGAAAAAATCACTTTTGACTTTTAGTAGGTTGGTACCTACGTGTATATATATTTATGCTGGTGACTGTACAGCACAAATATTGGTTTCGTGAAGTTATGACATTATTTTTATAATCTTTGGTATAACAACGCAGGGTCTAAACCCTTTGTCACTATACCCACGATGACGCCAAACGAGTGCCATTGCCGATTAGGCCAAAGAGGCGCAGAAAAAAAAACATTACTACCGATACCGCCTTTTATATTCTTAATCAAAATCCAATTATACGGGCCGTAATTAAACTAATCGACTTTTAGGAACGGTTTTGAATGCATCTAATAAAATCTGGTATTATGTCGGTGACTGTTTAAATCTGACCACTTTGAGGGTTCGATCTTCTTATAAGTAGTATCGACTGCAAACGGAAAGGAAAGATTATGACACGACAGTTGTGCCAAACGGCAGGGAAGCTCATGACACGCCTGCAGTGTCTTTAGGCTTAAATTAAAAAAAAATAGATAAATAGAGACTATGATTCTCTGAGATCGTTTCGGCGTTTCTTCTCAGAGGTCGACTGAAAATGCCGGAGCCGTTTAGCTTAAAAAAAAAGTAAAATATTGACTTGTAAAAGTGTCTTTAAAAGATCTATTTACAGAAATAAATATCATTTAATGCGATAAAATCCGTAAAAAGTAGTTTTCATTCATCATTTTAGTTGTTCATTGTTTCCGTGTCCTTTCAAAAAAACAGTTAGTGATGTGACCAATGTACTGCCAAGTCAGAGGTCTTGAGTTCGTATCCAAGACACGTTTTGCAATCATGTGCGTAGGTATTAATAATCAATGATCACTCGCGGCGGCGAAGGAAAACATCGCGAGGAAAACTGCACGGCTTTTCTCGACGGCTTGTGAAGTCTGCCAATCCGCATTAGGTCAGCTTGTTGGACTGTAGCCTCTCTCATTCTAAGAATGACCCGAGCCGAGCTGTGGGACAGTTTAATAATATGGTTGATAATGATGATTGTCATACGCAATACTTGAAAGAAATCATTGACACGCGTGTCGTGCCATTCACAATGAATCGGTGAAGAGAAGTACCTACAGTAATTTGTTCCGGGTATGACATACTCGTGCATGTGAAATTTGTGTTTGTAAATGCATCCACGATACAGGAGAAAACTCTAGTGTGGACAAACGTTTTTATAAAAAAAAGGAAGAAAAGAAATTCAATGAAAAAATTAAACTACATTGTCTTTTCCATCTTAACCTCAAAAAAGGTTTATGAATATTACCGGTTTTTTTTAACGCGCAAGTGATACATCTGGTGTTGCAAGCGTCTATAGGCTACGGTAACCGCTTACCATCAGGTGGGCCGAATGCTTGTTTGCCACCTTAGTGGTATAAAAAAAAATACCTGGACAAAATACCTACTAGCTTCAACCCAATAATGTCCTTATCTAATAAATGTCTTCATTCATCCGAAAAAAACTTTGAGCAGCGCATGCGCCTAAACGAGATCAAAGCATCGAGATAGTCGCCACATCGATTCCACTCGATTCAGAACTAAAAAACAACGTTCAAAATTCCATCAGAGCCAAGTTTTGATGTCGGACAAATTCATTAGAGAATTTCTGAACGAATTTGTCAAATGTCAACGAAATCTTTAGATACCTTCGTAAAGGCTATTTAGGGTATTTCAAATAGTTTTAAAGGCATGGATATAAGCTAAGTTTTCAAAAGATTGATTCTAATAAACAAAAACGGATTTATCAAACGTAGTTACATGAATTTAGGCGGTTATTATCAAATTGGAGCTGCCCGAATGGGGAAGGCGGCCTGTAATCCCCGAAGAGTTAGATAGAGGTGTAAGTATACAATTCTAAGCCCACTATTCGCCGGTATGTTAAGGTCCCACGTTATAGGTCGCAGAGACCTTATTGCCATTAACCGCGCACAAATCCAAATTCCGATCTGCTACTGGGAATTTCAAAGAAAAACACAACAACACGATACTCTACCTAGAAATCGAAACTAGGACCTCTAGTGTAGCAGACGCGCTTACTTCTACACTAATGAGACAGTTATTACAGAAAACAAAGCTGTTATCTAAAAAAACTTAAACCTCTTTCGACAATTTCGTTGGTGATGTCATAAAAACAAAAACCGGATTTTGAAATCGGAACTTATAAGGAAACATCGATCAGGCAAAAATCAACTAAATCACAACATAGTTATACTAAACAGCTTATAACTCGTGACGAGAGCTTTCTTCACTCGCCACAACAAGAAAGAGACAACAGATATTTAAAGCTCGTCAAAAAGAGACAGAAAATCTTAAACCCGTCAGAGCTTGAGTAGACGAAGATAGTCGTATTGGTACGATCACTAGAGTGAACGGTCTGACCACCGGTATGGGTGGGCACCCCCCACGGTTGGTCGATGACCATAAAAATGGGTATAAAATTGAAACATCAATATAATAAGCAATCAACCGTCTGAACGAACCTAATTATACAGGGCGAGTGTATGTTATAAATTACTTCATGACTTGATATACAGATTGTTTCAAAATTGAGATGGTATTACCTGGCTGTTTGTCGGATAACTTTTGTTGACTAGCATGTTTGGTGGGCTGTATTAATGGTATTGACCACCTGAGTTAATGCTGTTTGCTTACTCTTTGATGTGTGATATATAAGTAGCTAATGGAGTGTTTTATCATGCCACGTGATTACATAAATTATACGTTTTTTTAAATAGTTACTTAATTTTATTTATTTATTGTCTTAGCTAGAGAAGCGTTGACGGAAATACCTATAATATGTGGTTAAGTGAACTTCTATAGTATTTTTTAGCTTGAATATTAAATTTCATAACGGCTTAGAAGTGTTTATGAATTTTATCAAAATACTCAGCAAATATCAGCTTTTCCGGGAAAATTAGTTAGACGAGAGTAAATAATAATAATAATATATGTTTATTTGAGGATTTCTTACAAAGAGAGCTTACATAATAACAATAGCACTGAACCTCACACTAGGATACCCTGTGTTGTGAGGTACAGTCTCTTTCGTCACCTTTTGCATACGTATATAATTACTTGTAAAATATATTTGCAGCAAATCGGTCTATATTTACAAATTTATATTATTAATTTTGTAAATATAGACCGATTTGCTGCCCTGAACTACCCTACCTGAACTTTTTGAGTGGCTCGTCACTAAATAGTAACTACGCTGATCTAGCGATCAATAAGGTTAAATTTATTGTTCTTATCACGGTCAGTATGTTCGACGAGACATTGCAGATGTTACATTTATGCTGGGTATTATATCAGGTTCCGTTGATTGTCCGGATCTTCTTTCAAAAATTGCATTCGATGTTCCGATTAAAGTTTCTAGATATTACACTCCCATTTATTTGCCATTGGTTACTACCAACTATTGCCAGAATACATTCTTGTGGCGAGCGAGCAATACAATTAATAAAAAATGTAAGCAGTTTAATAACTTTGATATATTTGAAACTAGTATGCAATCAGTGAGACCGGCACTTAGCTTAGATTTCTTTTCTGAATATTAATACATTCAGAAGCCACATATTTGAGTTTGAGCATAGACTTATATGAGTGATGATTATGTTGTTTGTAATAATGCATCCACACACTTCAAGATACACGAAGTCTACTCGCGAGGACCTGTTAATGGCTGCTGTTCCGTTACCACAATTAAACTAATCGATGTTCATGTATTGTCTGGTGTGCATAGCAGTAACGAGACGCCAATTTGTTGGCTGTCATGCGCGTACGTATCCGTCAAACTTTAGAGTGGCAGCACTGTGGTATCTGTGACCACCAATCAAATCGGACGAAGAGTGCAACATCATTACGTCAGTGACGGGCGGCGCGACAAATGACAGTTCGCGAGCGGTGTGCATCAGGACAGTTTAACTTTGAATCTCTAAAACGAACAATACAAAAATCGATATCGATCCTCGAGGTCCGCGAGTGACCGAGTGTTAAACTAGATACCTACATCCGTTACCGTCTACTCAAGTCCAAACGACAAGGTGGAAGCTCATCGAGTGCTGGTCGCAGTCTAAGGTACGTACGCTTGCACATATCTTGCTGTTGTCCGCCTAGACAATTTATATGAACATCGAAACCCGTCAACCCTCAACAAAAACCGTCAGACCTTTACCGTGGTCTTCCCAGAGTAGCAGGACGCCATCCTTTTTGAGCATTTCGGTGGATGCGCATGCTACATCTTTATGGTGCCGAAACCCGGGAGCCTCCATTTTGTTTTATTATTATCGTAAACCGCTAATCACAACTAGTGATATTTCTGATTCCCACACTTAGAATATCATTAAAACTATTGTTTTAGCTGAAAACTTTAGTTTACTATCGCATTCTAAGTGATTCCTCCACATTTTCTAATAATTATAACAAAAGGTCAATGTTTGCGAATTATCACCTCGTCGTAGGTAGCTTACAAACAACGTAAGGTCAAAGAATATATAATTTCATTTGTTAGGTTGTCGCTAATATTGCGAGATCTACTTGTAAAAAATTGTGCAATCGTTTTCTAAACTACTTTTATCGCTATCGGTGCACAATTTTGCTTCGGCTCGCAATACTTACCTAGGCAATACCTACCTAGGTACCCATTATTATTAATCCGTCGTAGGTAATATACCTATCTCTCAAGCGTTAATCTGTTGGTAGGCAGGTATTTTATTTAGTTGCCGTGTGTTCAAGGTTATTATTATTTTGAATTTGTATTTTTTATTTTATTTTTCTCATCAAGTGCCCAGGTCGAATTATCGTAACTCAGTTGGTTTTTTTCCTAAACCTACCCACTTATCTATTATAATATCCAATCACTATACGTCAGGAACCCGTAACTATTACAGGTTGGAGTATCGTTTACTCGTTTTTTCTTTTCACACAAATAGGTACCTATCTGAAATTTTATTTTGTGGAAACTATCATCACATACTTACGTACATAGACGTATTATACGTACGTACGTTGAGAGTGCAATATTTTATACTAACAGTGTTAAACCGGTTAAGTTCAGGTGTCCGTTTTGTCTTTGATTTTTCGTTTAGTAACTACGTTAACGACTAATAACAAAGCGAGTACACGATTATAGGTACCGTTACAGTCTAAATTCGAAATACCTACCTACTTAATTAAATTTCATTGTTGGTTCATTACAAGGTTTTTTTTTGTTTTGTACCTACTTATATACTTACATAATAACCATGTCGCTTCTAGGGAAACACTCTTCTCGTAAATCGAGTCTGTTGAAAAAATCTAAGTCCAAATCTATCGATATCGAGTATACTACTCAAGATTTACCGTCTTTGCGTCGAAAGCGGACGATTGCTTATAAACGTATGACTAAGGCTTTGGAGATAGGTGCCTTGGCCGTGAGCGATCCTACTCAGCGAGAATTATTCTTGTCATACTATCAGGATGTGAAACAAACATTAGCGAATTTCGAAGATGCACATTTTACAATTCAGGAAATTCTTGAGAATCCTGAAAACGAGGATAATGAAATTCAAGAGCGCTTTGACGAGATGTACTACAAGTCTTTAACGATTTATCGCAACTTAACTAAGGGTGAATCGAGTAACTGTCATAGGAATTCTTCGTCAAATATTCGGCTACCGAAAATTGTGCTTCCGACGTTTAGTGGTGACATAAAGAAATGGCCTGAGTATATAGATACCTTCAACGCGTTGATACACAATTCGATCGCTATAACAGACACGGAGAAGTTTCACTATCTTTTATCATCTTTGAGTGGTGATGCATTGATTGTAGTCAAACCCTTCCCGATTACCCACGAGCACTATCGCGATGCGTATGAAGCGCTTACCGCACGCTATAAAAATAAGCGTGAACTAGCATTTGCGTGTTGGCGGGATATTTTAAATGTCGAATTTAAATTCAATGACGCTCAACAGTTTAGAAAAACACTTGATTTATTCGAAGAAAATCTAAGTATTTTAAAAACAGTTAATTTACCGGTTAGCCAGTGGGACTTTGTCTTGGTATATCATATTTTATCGAAGCTTGACACAAAGCTGCGTCGTGATTTCGAAGAGAGACATTCAGAGGTTGAGCTGCCTAGTTACGTGCAAATTAAAACTTTTTTGCATTCTAAATGCGAAGCTTTATTGCGTGATACACATTTTGTTGAATCGAATAAGGCGAACACCTCTCCACCAAAGGTCGCACCACAACAGTCACAAGCTAAACTTACCAATAGGTCACATATACTTGTAGCCACCGAACAAAGCCAACCTGGCAGTAGTGGTGTAACTCCTAATCCATACAAGAGTAAATGTTCATTCTGTGGAGATGTACATCCCATTACTGGGTGCTCGGAATTTCTGAAAAAATCTTTAGACGAACGCATGAACATTGCTACTGAAAAAAACTGGTGTTTCAATTGCCTAAAACCGTCTCATCAACTCAAGGACTGTAAGTCAATATTCTCGTGCCGCACGTGTAAACGACAACATCACACCTTACTTCATCGCGATAAATCTCTTGTATCGGCTCTGAGTACAAGTAATGGGGCTCACACTACCGTATTGCTTGCTACTGCAATCGTGCAAGTTAGAGATTCTTCCGGGGTAATGCAATCGTTCCGCGCTTTATTTGATACTGGAAGCCAAAGCAATTTTATTACTGATTCGGCTGTCAAACGTTTGAATTTGTATCCCACTCAAGCAACTGTTAACGTAAGTGGTCTCGGAGAGGCAGAGGCTTCAATTCTGGGCGATGTCACTTGTGCAATCGGTACAAGCAATCAGGTTCTTTTTACCTTAGATATGCACGTAATTTCTAAAATTTGTGGTGATCAACCCATTGCAAAGCTGAATACCTCAGGTTGGTCGCATATACATACACTATCATTGGCAGACCCCGGGTTTGATGTACCGGGAGCCATAGACCTACTGCTAGCGGCTGATGTCTTCGCTGAATCACTTCTTAATCAAAACATCAAGGGTGGTTTCAACCAACCTATCGCTTTTAATTCTGTTTTCGGATGGTTGCTTCTAGGAAAAACCAGATTGGCTGCTAGTACATTGTTGCACACATCGTTGGACAACGATAACGAATTAACCACTCTAATCAAAAAATTTTGGGAGTTAGATTCTGTACCGAAGGCAAATATGTTAACTTCAGATGAAGCGCTCTGTGAACGAAAATTCGTATCTGAACATTCTCGTGACCCATCGGGACGATACATTATTCGGTTACCATTCAAGGATGATTCTGAGCCCGAATTCACGGGATCTCGGGACGTCGCGTTGCGAAGATTCCATGCGATCGAACGAAGGTTATCCCGGGACCCGGACTTACAGAGTCAGTACTCGGATTTCATGACAGACTATATCGAATCCGGCCATATGTCATTGGTTCCAGTAAACGAACTCAGTATGGGAAGGTACTATATACCGCATCATTGTGTCTTACGACCTGATTCAGCCACTACACGACTACGCGTTGTGTTTGATGCTTCCGCAAAGGATTTGCACCACCGTTCCTTAAATGACACTTTACTTGTCGGTCAAAAATTACAACCGAATATCGTTGATATTCTCTTGCGATTCAGAGAACACAACATCGTCTTTATGGCGGATGCCCAGCAAATGTTTCGCCAAATATTAACTTTCACGGATCACCGTGACTACCAACGTGTTTTTTGGAGGGCTTCGCCTAACAATTCTCTCCAAGAATATCGCCTGAATACCGTGACGTATGGTGTAGCGTCATCCCCATTTTTGGCATGTCGTGTTTTACGACAGCTAGCTATGGATGATGGCGATTCTTATCCCCTAGCCAAACAAATTATTTTATCTGATGTATATATAGACGACGTAGCAACTGGTTGTGACTCGCTTGAGACTGCCCAAGAAGCAAAAAGTCAACTAGTCGCCTTGTTCAAACAAGGGGGATTTCACCTTAGAAAATGGGTTAGTAATAATGCGCAATTTTTATCTGATCTTCCACCAGAAGATTGTCTCATCGGACCCATTTCTTTAGATAATTCTGAATCCTCAACTTTAAAGGTTCTTGGCCTTAAGTGGGACCCTACATTGGATGCTTTCTTGTTTGACATCAAACCTTTAGATCGGCCATGTACTAAACGCTCAATCTTGAGTGAACTTGCTCGAGTGTTCGACCCATTAGGCTTCTTGTCACCAATCACAATACAAATCAAATCTTATATCCAAAGGCTTTGGATCCTCGGTATTGCATGGGACCAAACGCCGCCCGATGAGGTTACCAGTACATGGACAGTATATAAGAATCAACTTCATCAATTAAGTCAGATTCGAATACCTCGCAAGCTGACTTGTGTCGACTCAAAATCATACGAACTACATGGTTTCTGTGATAGTTCAGAAACAGCATATGGCGCTGTCATATACTTACGCGTCACTGATGGGGGCGATCTGCACCATGTTTATCTGGTCTGTTCAAAGGCTAGGGTAGCTCCGCTGAAACGCACTTCGTTGCCTCGACTAGAGTTGTGTGCTGCAGTTCTCCTCGCAGATCTTTATAAGCTCATTCGAGATACTTATCTTGCTCGCATTCACATTGATTCGGTCTACCTATGGTCGGATTCCACCGTTGTCCTCGCGTGGTTGCGCTCACACTCATCGCGCTGGAATACATTCGTCGCAAACCGCGTTAGTCATATTCAGGATCTTACTTCTACGGAACATTGGCATCACGTATCTTCCGGCGATAATCCTGCTGACATTTGCTCGCGTGGACAATTGCCTAGTGACCTTCTTCATAATAATTTATGGTGGGCGGGGCCTAAATGGTTATCCGAAGATCATACGTCCTGGCCTCTAAGCTTAGAAGGTACAACTCATAACGACGAGGTGGTCATTGGAGCAGAAGAGCGGAAATCAGTGACATTAGTCATAGGACAATTTAACGAGACTGACACTTCAATTATAGAAGAATTTCTGAATCGTTTTTCCTCGTTATCGCAATTAATTACAAGACTATCGTATGTTTATCGCTTTATTAATAACTCTCGGAACCCTACCAAGGCATATCGCACAGATTTTTTGAACAACGTCGAACGGCATCACACTTTAATGAAAATCGTAAAATACGTACAGAACCGAGCCTTTCCCGAGGAAATTTCTAAATTAACCTCAAAAGGGACCCTGTCTAAGCCCTTTCGAAAACTAAACCCGTTCCTAGACGACCAGGGTGTACTCAGGGTGGGCGGCAGGATCTCTCGATCAGGGTTAGAATACCAACAAAAACATCCTGCTTTCTTACCATCTGATCATCCATTAACCTTCTTAATCATCGACTACATTCATCGTACTTATTTGCATCCGGGCATCAATACAACTCACTTCCTGGTTCTGCAACAGTTTTGGATTATCGCAGCAAAGCGTACCATTCGTCGTCATCTTTCCAAATGCATTCCGTGCTTTAAAACAAACCCGCAGCCGTTGCAGCCATTTATGAGTGATCTGCCATCATATCGAGTAAACCAAATAAAGCCGTTCTCAGTGGTAGGCGTCGATGTAGGCGGACCGTTCCGCATTAAGCTAGGTTCCCATCGTGGTGCTAAGATAGATAAGGCGTATCTATGCTTGTTTATCTGTCTCGCAACCAAGGCGGTACATTTGGAAGTAGTCTCAACACTTTCTACAGAAGGATTTATCGCAGCTCTCCGTCGTTTTGTAGGAAGGCGTGGCCGCTGTAACGAGATTCATGCCGATTGCGGAACTAATTTTGTTGGTGCTAGGAACCAGCTTTCGTCTATAATGCAACAAGCTTCTACTGCGGAAAGGTTGATATTCAAATTTAATCCACCTGGCGCACCGCACTTTGGTGGCGTCTGGGAAATACAAATAAAGGCAGCCAAATCCCACTTATACCGAGTAGTGGGTGACCAAGTCTTGACGTTCGAAGAACTAACTACACTGTTTGTCCAAATCGAAGCGATTTTAAATTCGAGACCTCTTTACCCCATCAGTTCCGATCCGAATGACCTTTCTTGCTTAACACCGGGTCATTTTCTCACTCTTGAGCCTCTAACGGCTGTTCCCGATGAAGATCTAACTAATATTAACATAAAACGGCTTCACCGGTGGCAAATGTTACAAGCTTTCCAACAACATTTCTGGCTTAGGTGGAAGAATGATTATTTGAATTCGTTAACACAACGCGCAAAGTGGACGAAGGAATCTAGGTCATTACCAATAGGTTCTCTGGTGATAATTCGTGACGACAATCGTACGCCATTACAATGGCCTCTTGCTAGAGTAGTGGATCTTCAATTAGGTAGCGATGGAATAGCTCGGAGTGCGTTAGTGAAAACTGCAAGCAACCATCTTATTAATAGACCGTTAGTGAAACTGTGTCCTCTCCCTATAGAGGACTAGTCCTATCATTCCAGTCTTATCAATTTATTATTAAGCTCATCTAATTTAAGCAAACTTTAGCTAAGCAATAGTTTTAACTTTCTTTAGTATCTTTGTAGTATCAAACTTGTCTATTTTATTTCTTTTTATCGGAAAATACCATAGCTATTTTGGTGGGCGGGATGTTCCGTTACCACAATTAAACGCATCGATGTTCATGTATTGTCTGGTGTGCATAGCAGTAACGAGACGCCAATTTGTTGGCTGTCATGCGCGTACGTATCCGTCAAACTTTAGAGTGGCAGCACTGTGGTATCTGTGACCACCAATCAAATCGGACGAAGAGTGCAACATCATTACGTCAGTGACGGGCGGCGCGACAAATGACAGTTCGCGAGCGGTGTGCATCAGGACAGTTTAACTTTGAATCTCTAAAACGAACAATACAAAAATCGATATCGATCCTCGAGGTCCGCGAGTGACCGAGTGTTAAACTAGATACCTACATCCGTTACCGTCTACTCAAGTCCAAACGACAAGGTGGAAGCTCATCGAGTGCTGGTCGCAGTCTAAGGTACGTACGCTTGCACATATCTTGCTGTTGTCCGCCTAGACAATTTATATGAACATCGAAACCCGTCAACCCTCAACAAAAACCGTCAGACCTTTACCGTGGTCTTCCCAGAGTAGCAGGACGCCATCCTTTTTGAGCATTTCGGTGGATGCGCATGCTACAGCTGCCTATCAAATTATTGTAAAAATCATATGTATTTGTTAATAGCTGTTGGTCTTCCATGATCAAATAAATAAATAAAATAAAAATCTTATTAAACTGGGCAGTGTATGTGTTTCCGTGTCGTCACCATGTTAATTATGATGAAATTTAACATAAAAACTTGAGAGGTGTCAAGGGACACCCGGATGGAACGAAGTTCCTTTCATTAAAATTTAATAATTAAAAATAAAAAAACCTGTATACACTCAACAATTCACAACGCGCGAAATTCAAATATTGTCATTCACTCAATAATATTTGAATGCTTGTCAACAATATTTGAATTTCGAAAAAAGTGTCGTGACAACTTTTCGTAAGATTTTTTTCCGTCTAGCCCCCTTTCACAACGCGCGATAAACAAACTGACGTAAGAGGTGATGTTTTGTGAACACGCTTTATCTGTCGGTGTTGGCTGTCATAACAGGATAATAAGTATGATTAAATTTCGGCTCCCCGAGGCTCTGCCGTGATATTCTGTTTGTTTTAGAGCTTTTGCTTTTTTTAGGACAATTTCTGAACGTTGGCATAGCGTGGATGTGTTGCGGATATAATTATTTGCTTGTTTAATTTTGTTTCACTCGTTGATGCACGTGGAAGTGTGTTACATACATTGCAATCATTACAAACATTTTTATAGATATGAAGGCTTTTCATGAACGAAAGTAAGTACTAGGTATTTCATTCAATAATAAAGTAGAATTATTTATTTGTTTGACCATTTTTACGGGTAAATTCTCATGAGTATTGCTGCCATTCAATATTTTATCCAAACTACTTAATAGAGAAAACATTTGTTTTTTTTTTGTATGTGTGTTTGCAACAGATAAACTCAAAATTACTTCATTAAGATTTTAAAAAAATCTTTCACCTATCGATCTAGCTACATTATTGGAGAGTAAAATTATTTAAAATAAATATTTAAAAGAAATTATCAATACATTATATTTTTGAAATAAAGGCAACAGGCTCCGTAAGGAAACGCTGTGTTGGGAGTAGGAGGACTTTGACTCTTATAATGCCAACCCACCTATTCCCCTTTTGTTTTACAGAGTCGGCAACGCGCAAGTGATACTCCTTGTGTAGCAAGCCTCTATAGGCCGTAACGTAACCGCTTACCACCAGGTGAGCCGTATGCTTTTTTGCCACCTTAATGAAATAAGAAAGAACATAATAACCTTTTCCTCTATTACATGGGATCTCAAGCATACCAGAAAACTGTGGTGTACATTAGTACACCCTCTCTAACCCTTCAGGGAACACAGGCATGGTAGTATGTTATTTATGGTATGAAAAATTTAGCTGATCCACAAGTTTCTAACGGGAGAAAACGGCCACAGATTTGGCAGTTGCCACAGCCTCGTATTCCCATAATTTACGGGCACCATTGGTGATAATAACGTGGCTAACTAACAGCACTTGTGCTTGCGTGGGTGGTACTTAAAGTGGTACTACCACTAAGGTGGGCGGCGGATGCCTAGTTTGTTATCAGAATCTATGTATTTATTCATAGTGTTTAACTTTTTAAGGTGGCGGGCACTGCTCATGCTGTTGAGGTCGTCTGAGGTGGTACCACCACATTGTCAAGTATTCTAAGTAATAATGGGAAAATATGTGTGTGTGTTTTTTATACCACTAAGGTGGCAAACAAGCATACGGCCCACCTGATGGTAAGCGGTTACCGTAGCCTATAGACGCTTGCAACACCAGGGGTATCATGCGTTGCCGATCCTGTTGAACGAAAGAGGTTTAGAGGCTACTTTAGTTAGCAGTATAAGGGTCAAAGTCACCACCACCAGTTGGGCCACTGCCAACGTTTCCTCGCGGAGCACTGGCAACCTTACTCACCATTAGGAACACAACACAGCTCAAAGCAGTGTTATTTTACTTCGATTTTCTGCAAGGAGGATGTACTTCCCCAATCGAGCAGTTCCAATTTGAGTGGAGTTACACTCAGTATGCCCTACCTCTCTTAATATCCTCTCTTGTTCTCGTTTAAAGGTCAATGTCGCCAGTGAAATGACTGCCTTTTAGACTTAACAAATGAGGTATCAAGATGACAACGCGCCAATGATACCACTGGTGTTGCAGAACTCGAAGCGAAGACCTCAGCCTCTCTATCCTGAGAATAGACAGGTTGCTTATGCTTCTCACTACCACTATGCGCCTTCCAGCATAAAAAAAAATAAAAGCATTGACTTGTAAAAGTGTCTTTAAAAGATCTATTTACAGAAAATAAATATCATTTCATTTCATCATTTCACTAATGATTGTCATAGGTGTTCGTATGACAATCAAGAAGATTGGCTTTACGTAATGTCTGAAGCACGGAGGTGTCTCAATGTTTTCAGAATGGTCACCCATCTAGAGATTGACCTTTTACCGCAGCTTAACCCTGCAGATTAGCTGATTTAAGTTATTTATACAAGTTTTATACACGTGGATAATATTAAGGCGTGACTTGTCGTTCATTACAACACTATAGGACTTATTAGGTTGGTCATTTCGCAATGTAGAACGATACCCTGGTGATAATTACGCGCCATCTACTGTTATCATCGTAACTAGCTGACTGTGGGTGGTATATGTAGGGTAACTACACTACGCTGCTACTAAAGTAAAACAGCAAAATACATTTACCAACATAAAAAATATTTAATTATTTGGTTACTTCAAAACTTTTAACAAAATAAAATAACAAATAAATAGTCTTAATTAGGTTTAATGTATTCCGGTGTTTCAGATTAGAACACATAATAAAGTCTAATATATTTTTTAATAATCAATATTAGTTTTTTGAGATAGAAGTAAGTAGGTACCTACGTCCACTGCTGAACAAAGGCCTCCTCCTCTGGCTTATATGATGATGGTGATGATGACGAAGGCACTCATAGAACAGTGAGAAGCTAGTGATAAGTAGGTATGAGTAATCACGTGCGTCATATGAGTAATCAATCAAGCGCTCAACTAACGATAAACGACATGAATTAACATAAACAAAGAGCGTAACATCTTACTTCCTATCCTATCCTACAAATTACAACGATAATTAAAAGTAACTAATCCAAGCGGACGAAGTCGCAGACAGAAGCTAGTATAAACATAAGATATTATTTTAACCAAGTATGAGCTAGACCTAGTATAAAAGACAGAACTATTTTAAAACCTGAGTTTGTCGTGTCCCATCGTATGTAATAAAAGTTACATAAATAAAAAAAGACAGTATAAAGCCGTTGGCAAGTACCTATCCAGCCGTAAAAAAAAAACACAAGCGTTTAAAAATCGAAATAAAATGCAAGATATTCTTGCATTCTAATCCCGAAATTTTTCCCTAACATTTGGCGACACTACAATAAGCTATTGATTGCCATCAAATTGTCTGCTCGTGACTTTGCTTTCGAATGGCTAATGTCTCTTTTTACGTAACTCCATAGAGATTTAATGTCCTCATAATTCGCTGCATGATGGTCACAGTAATTACCTTGAAACTACTTTGGAACATCATGTATAATTTTTCACGGGATTTTTAATGTGAATGCGATGCTATTGTGCCATTTCTTCGTGTTAGGGTTACACGATACCTACCATATTATCATAAGAATATAAAATACACAAATACATCATACATACATAATATAGAAGGGCTCGTGGTTAAGTAATTACTACGCTAATCAATCGAACTGCAAGGTTAAGCTGCGCTAGCCGCGGCCCGTCTGTAGATGGGACCATTCTTAATACCTACATCGTGACCTGTGTGCCTTAGAGAGCACGTAAAGCCGTCGGTACCAGTTGTCGTATGCGAACACCTATAACAATCGTTAGTGGTAGTCAGAAGCCCAAAGCCTGACAACCAGTCTACCCCGGATATCGGTATTGCACAGAAATTGGGTTACGGAGGTTAAGGTGCCAAACAAGCATACGGCCCACCTGATGGTAAGCGGTTACCGTAGCCTAGACGCTTGTAACACCAAGGGTGTCACTTGCGCGTTGCCGACCCTGTAAAACGAAAGAGGAATATTTGGGTTGGCAGTATACCTAAGGGTCAAAGTTCCCCCCACTGTCAACACAACGTTTCCTCGTGGAGCACTGGCAACCTTGGTCACCGAAAACAAAGCTCAAAGCAGTGTTGTTTCACTTCGATTTTCTGCAAGGCATAGGTACTTCCCGAGTCGAGCAGGTCTAATTTGAGTGGAATTACTCCCACTATGCCCTACCTCTCTAAATGTCTTCGTATAAAATACTGACATTCAGCCGCATCTGGGTAGACTGAAAGCCGACCCCAATATAGCTGAGAAAAGGGTCGAAAGATGATAACTGACTGACGTTGTCGTGTCCCAATTTCAATAAATGATGCAAATATCGAATAGGCTCATAAGCATAATGGTCCTAAGTGCGATTGCTACGCTAGAGGTCGTGGTTTCAATTTCCAAGTCCACTGTTCCCAAGTTCCTAAGGTTTTCTATGAAATTCTCAGTAGCAGCTAGCAGTTTTGATTTGCGCCGATTAATGACAATAGGGTCACCCGTGTACTGTGTATGTACATTAGTTTACCTCTGCCTAAACCGTCTAGGAATACAGGCGTGACAGTACCTACATAAAACATCAACTTTAAGGCGTTCGTGGTGCGAGTACCGAATTGCTTTCTACCTCTCGTCATGGAAGAAGACTTTTGGCCGCAGGGCGTGGTGTTCCGTCGCTTCCGCGGACAAGTACCACAGGACAGCACAAAGACAATTAGTGCAAAGTGAAGTGTTACTAACATAGGTGTAACCTTTATTTACTAACACATTTGTATTTACTGTATATATGTTAGTTTGTAAAGTATTTATCTATGGGCCATAGATGCCTGAAAATAAATTAATAAATAAAAATAAAATAAAATCGTAGAGGAAAACTCAGTTTTTTTAATTTTCCTTGCAATATTTTCTATAATTATTCCCCTAGATACCTTATTCGAACTATAACAAACATTAAAAAAGAGCGGATGACCTTGAAACGGCTGATCAGATTTTGACAAAGAATGTTTATGAACCACTGCTAGAAAACCTGTATTCAAATAAAAAAACCGCATGCAAATCGGTTCACACGTTTAAGTGTTACGGTGCAATAGAAAGACACACTGTGATCAAACTTATAACTCCTTTTTAGATCGAGGGTTAAAAAAAAGTTTTGCCGAATCTGTCCAGCAGTTTTCAAGTGATGCACTAACCAACAAACAGCATTTAATTTTCTTGATTAAGTATTAATTTAATATTATACAGATAGACTAGCTTCTCCCCGCAACTTCGTACGCGTGGAAATGTTACTTTTAATCATCGTTGTAATTTGGCTAATTAACTTAAAATCGTTATAAATGATAGCCTATATGTTATTCTGATGTATGAATAATAATACTGTAAAGTTTCATCAAAATCCGTTCAGTAGTTTTAGCGTGAAAGAGGAACAAACTTCCATCCATCCATCCTCACAAACTTTCACATTTATAATGTTAGAAGGAAGTAGGATAATGAATACTATGTACTTGAATTCAGACATGAAGCCAGGAACCCATTCAAAACTGCGTCCTAATTGTTGGACCTGCGTTTTTTAGGTCTTTTGGGCGTGTTTCATCAAAACGTTTCCATCTAAGCAGGTTCTATTTCCGATCCGCACTCGAAATCGAGAAGACATAGGTGTGTAGCCGGGTTCCAACTTGGAGCTCTGATATCTCCGCTGCTTTCTTTAAAAAAAAAAGCGAAGGGGCGTAAAACAAGAGTATAAAAGTGAATGAATCCGTGTCCAAGTGCTGTGTGGTCGGTATAATCGTGTGTAGCCGGCGGCTGCAGCTAACATCGCCACATTATCACCTGTGTACCGCGGACAGAGGCGACGGTAGAGACGCTGTGCGATCTCTGTTTTTTTTTTCAATTTAAATAATAAAATGATGTAGTAACTTCAGAAATCTACTAAGACTGGGTGATCCTGGGTTTCCAGCAGTGCTATTTGTTTCTTATAACAATTTCAAAACCTGATTGTTTCATGGCTCTCTCGAATCTCTATCATGCGAACACCTATATGACAATCGCTAGCGCTCAGAAGCACAAAAAACCTTACACCCATTATTTCCTCAGGATATCGGTATTGCCAAGATATTGGGTTGCGAAGGTCTGATGGTTGTTTCTTCGTGCAAAATACTGATATTCAGCCGCACCTGGTTAGACTGAAAGCCGACTACAACATAGTTGGGAAAATGCTCGGAACATAAATTATTATTCCATGGGAAACACTAACATGCACCTGATTTTCTGCGTTGGAAACCCACCAATCGATCGTAATTATTTCATAATATTTTTTATATAATTTATTATTTATGCCATTCTATACGTTTACCACATTGGTCTAGTGGTCGCAAGCGCAGTTGCTGATATTGAGGTTCCAAGTTCAAATCCCAGGTTGAGCAAATGTTATCGAGTTTTTCTATGAAATTTTCAGTAGCAGTTGGGGGTTTGGATAAGTGATATGTTAATAACAATAGATTCGGCTCCTGTGTATATCAGTATTCACACCTCTGTCTTACCTGCTCCACGAGGAATTTGACCCTTATAGGTAGGTACTGCCAACCCAACTAGTCCTGCTTCGTTTTTTACAGGGTCGGCTACTCGCAATTGATACCCCTGATGTTGCAAACGTCGATTTACTGGATTATACTTGGAATTACTCCCACTGTACCTCTCTTAACATGTAATATTATTCTAAACATAAATCTAAACAGGCGACTCCATGCCTCTGTTCTCTAACTCGAAACTCAGGTTCGTGATACCAATGCTCATTATCGAGTTGGTTGCTCGTTTAAAAAATATAAATAATGATGGCGGACACAAATTGACCTGTAATCATAGCTTTACCGTGATTAGAGTTAAATATAGAGATTATGTGGCTTGCTGGGTGGCGAAGGGACAATCGTACGTGTTTGCTGTTGGTTTAGTGAATATTTTTTCTTTAAAAAAATAAATCATAAACCACTGTGTTGCAATACTTCTTTTTTATATTTATTTGTTTGTGTGTCAAAACTCTTTGCAGGTGAGCACACAAAATAAAAAATAACATACTTGGGACATTTAAAATTATCATACATAGGTACATACCATCACACTTGTATTCCCCGATTGTCATTGAGTACAAATTGTTTTTTTTTAATTGGTATAGTTCATCATGAAAAACTAAAAAATATAGGTACTTAATAATAAATTGTTTATTAGACTGAAAAGGCTGTACATACAGTCAAACACTAGTAAACAACATTAAGCACTAAAGCACAGTAGATACCTACGTATATATAACTAACTAGCTGACCCCGCATACGTTGGTATTGCCATAAAAAAAAATTTTGGGGTATGAAAAATAGATGTTGGCCTATTCTCAGACCTTCCCGATATGCTCACAAAATTTCATGAGAATCGGTCAAGCCGTTTCGGAGGAGTATGGCAACGAAAACTGTGACACGAGAATTTTATATATTAGATGATCATTACGTAGTATTTGTATGAACTCTGGTACTCCAAGATAGATTTATATTGACGACGTCTGTGGTCTAGTGGTTCGCGTCTCGGACTGCTAATCACGAGGTCGTGGGTTCGATGCCAACAGAACACAAATGTTTATGTGATTAACATAAGTGTTTGTGTTTGTCTGGGTGTTTCTTATGTATTATAAGTATGTATTTACAAAAAAAAAGTACCTATATGTGTTATTTCACAACGATTTTCTGCAAGGCGAATTACTCTTACTAGTATGTTCTGTTATTTTACCGGTATAATTTGTATTCTTTCTTGCACCCTTGGTATTTCAAGGCGAAAGAGAGAGAAGAGAGACTAGAGTAGGAATATTTCTATAGTTCGGTCGTATCAGTAATGTGTTGCCAGTGACGTGCAGGGGTGGGCAGTATTGTCCGAGCGCCACGCACCATGACCGACCATTGTAGTACCGTCTGCAGATTAAGCAAACAGTTTTATTAAAATTCTGTGACGTCTGACATCTTCTTCTTCCTATCTTACCCGCCAAATCGAGCAAAAAAGCGGCACGGCCGTACCATCTTTTTTTCGAAGCAATTCAGGCCATTTTCGACCCCTATAACTTCGTTGTGGATAAAACTAGATGCTTGAATATCTTTTTGTATTTTTTTTTTGGCATTTTCCATGCTAAGATTTTAAAGTTATTTAGCGAATTTGACGTGATTTAATTTTATTATTTTTGAATTTGACGTCACCATAAAGACGTAAATTCTGAATGTGAAGGCAAAATTCGTCATGGCGGGTGGGACTCGCGGTGGCTTAGCGGTCATAGCGTCTGGTGTACCTAACTAGAAGACGCAGGTTCGAATCCTGCCCGCGGTCGAATATTTCCTTCGCTAAATAACTAGATGCTTGAATTTTCAGTAACCAAGCACGCATTGTATAGACACGGTACATTTCAAATTTCATTTAATTTGAACCAGTAGTTTAAGAATTATAACTAGTCAAAGTTTTTTATAATTTTGTCACTCACTCACTGACCGGTCATCAAAACTCTAAGGCACTTCTAGCAGACATAGAAGCTTCAAATTTAAAATACAATTAGTGTTTAGTGTATAAATCAAGGAAAGACTAAATATTTTGCAATTTCAGTCCAGTTTTCTAGATACACCATCTGCATATACCTTTGTAATGCCATATATAGGATTACAACGTTACTCGAATAATAATAGGTGCAGAGAAAGGAAAATAAGTAGGAATATCTACAAAAAGAAATGAGATGCGAAACTTGTTTTTTTTTTTACAAGTTATGTTTTTGATGGCATAAACAATTTGCGAGTAATATAAGGCTACATCAATAGGGTTAAACGTGGCTCGAGACCGTCCTTTGTGCAGGTATTCGGGCACAAGGGACAAACCAATAGGTGTGGCAGTTTGCTCTAGGTCTCCGCAGTCACATTGAGCAAGGTTAAGATCTCTGGAAAACCATTTGCACATGTACGTTCTGCATCTTCCAGTCTGGGTGCGGAGAGCTGGCGATGTCTGACTGATGACATCTGTGGTCTACTGGTTCGAGTTTCGGTCTGCTGATCACGATGTCGTGGATTCGATTCTCACAGGATTCTCCTATTTATGCGACGAACGTAAGTAAGTATTTAGTGTATCTGGGTGTTTCTTATTTAAGTGATAATAGAATGTATTCATAAAAAAATAAACTGATAAGTATTTATATCCATTGTCTCATACCCATAGTACAGAGGCCAGTACATCAAGCTTTCACAATCTGTCGAATCAAAATGTCAAATATTTTTTTGCCGACCGTACCAAACAATCAGCGCTTATTTTCACTCACATTAGTTTAGTGAAGGATAGTATCAATGAATTATGTGCATTCGCGTGATGTCTTCATCCCTTGTGGGTGGGGACTTCCCCCCTCGCCTCTTCCAACCCCCGCCCTCCACTTAGGTGATTGGATTTTTTATAAAAATTCTTCTTTGCAGCAACACTGCAGGTTTCTTTGATGTCATATTATGTGTGTGTGTGAGTTGATGTTAGCACTAGGTAGGTTATCTGTAGGTCCTAGAATATCAACCAATGATGTGTCAAGATTTTTTATCAAAGGGTTTGTTAGGTAAAGGGTAATTTTGATGGCGTATTCAGCTTAGATCTTAGTGCAGTGTCAGTTTGAGAACTATCAGTTGTGTGATCAAAATTTTAGTCTTCTTGCAGCGTGAATTAATCAAATTTTTTTGCACATTCCAAGCTAATGATTACAAAGTTATTTTAATGAAGGAAAAAATCGACTGCGGGCAGGAATCCAACCTGCATCTTCTAGTTATTTACACCAGGTCGAATTTTTCCTTTGCTTAATAACTTTAAAAATCTTGCCATGGAGAATGCCAAAAAAATACAAAAAGATAGCAGGTAAGGTGGCTTCGTTCGACATTGAACACTAAATTTATTTATAACTGTAAAATGACCTAAATAGTGGTTTAAGTGGCTGCTGAACGAGACGTCTTGGTTTGATTCCCAGATCGAGCAGTGTTTTTCTATATGTGTATTAATAATTAGTAAAATGTAGTTAGGTATTACTTAGCTCAAAACTTACATAACACACCAACACGCTTGTATTACCCAATGGGATCGGCAGAGGTCCTGTATACTATGTACGCCACACTGTTCGCCGGTATGTTTAGGTCTCGTATACTAAGAGAGTGAGCTTATTTCAAACTCCGAGCTGCTACTGAGAATTTTATGGAAAAGTCTTATAACACTGCTTGACCTGGGAATCGATCCCGGTACTTCTAGCCTGCTTACGACCACTAGACTTATGACGCAATCATTACTTACGTTCTATTAATAATATACTTAATTATTAATATTCTAGCAATTTTATAACAAATTTACACTATCATTTCGCCACAAATCAAAATGTGTTCAACCGATCACAATTGTAAATCACGTTGCTAAAGGAATTTTGTACAATAAATTCAATCCAAATATTTATGGCATTACAAATGTTAAACTACTAAAATTCGCGAAAGGGTGGCCGAGACACGTGACCGACCCTAGAGGGACACCTCACCAAATTATGCTGAACTACCGCAGCCCTTCGAAACTGTTCGCTAAGGAGAACCGAGGGGAAAATACTATCATAGTTGAAGGCCAAAGTAATCTGGTCGTTACCCATAAGAGATTTTATTTAATACGTTTAAAATTTATTACTTTGGCTGTTTGTTTGGCGGCCGAAAACAATTTGGGTTATGAAGTGGTTTTTTATGATGCCGTCATCAAAAAAGTTTATGTTGCTTGCGGTTGGTTATTGAATTATCACTGTGGTGATAAATCAATTCTAAATACGATGCGTGGGAAAGATCTTTGCAATTTTGTTTTTAACGAGTTTTGTAATATGACATTATCCTTATTCAATGTTTTCCTAAAACTAAAGAGTTTTGTCATAATTGTTTCTCTTGTAATGTAATGATCTCTAAAAAAACTTGAACATGCTAGATTAGGTTTTAAAAACGGCTACACATCACGACAACACAATTCCAGGTTAACCTGACCTCGAATTGTATAAGCTTTCCGTACAACGAGAGGTCAGTAGTGTATAGGTACCCGTGTGTACAGACGACAACACGTGATACTGTAGCTGTGCTACACAAATAACCGCTATTGCAACGGAATACGGCAAGGGGCAACCTGCACAGCTTATTTATGTGTCACTGTGTGTACAAATACAATTATAATAATGAAATTAATTTTCAATTCATCATCATCATCAACACATATACAGTCCCACTGCTGGGCACGGGTCTCAGAATGAGAGGGATTAGGCTATAGTCCACCACGCTGGCCTAGTGTCGGTTGGCAGACTTCACAAACCGTCGAGAAAAATCTGTAAGGTATGCAGGTTTCCTCACAATGTTTTCTTTCACCGTTTAATCGAGTGATAATTAATTATTAATACGCACATGAATTCGAAAAGTCAGAGGTGCCTTGGATTTGAACTCGAGACCTTCGATTTGGCAATCCAATGGTCATACTACTAGGCTATCACTGCTTTTTCAATTATTATACTCCAAAGAGATAGTAGATACCCAAAGTATACTTAACAAAACTTGTCCATATACCCCACAATACAGAGTTAATCTACCAGAACTACCAACAAAAAATGTAAAGTGAAAACTATTGTACTCCCCTCAACAAATCTCTAGGGGAGAGGAGACAAATTATTATTTTCCATAATATCATCACACGACCATTACGCGTCGCCAGCGATGTGTGTCCAAAAATTATTAGGATATTTTTGCGTTTTTTCGCACGTCCGTCGCGTCGCGCAATCGGGGAGATACTGAGCGTTCCGGAAGTTGTAAAGTAGTGATTTGTAACGCACGCGCCGCGGCGCCTGACGCCACTTCCGTTTGTACGCCATAATGACGTTGCAGGGAAGATACTCTGTCCAAATGTCTTGTGGGTCTCATCCCCTTATTCCACACCCTCTATGATTTTATTGTTGGCATCGAAGCTTTTACTTTTATGCTCTGTTTAGCTAAATTTCTCTTTCCATTTAATTACGGCGGGAGTTGTAATGTGTTTGGCAGATGACATGGCCCTTAATGACTCGAATAAACGTGTTTTTCGACTGGCCGTAACGATGTCTGGCTATCAAATGGAAAGCATTTGGAGTGAAGTCGGTCCATTGTGTTTATTTCTATTTTCTGGATTATTTCGTTCACTTGATTGATGTGTATCCATTTCTAGGTAACCAATTTTAGTTGCGCACAAATTACAATAGGTTTCAATTTTAGTGGATAAAATTCGAGCTCAGGCCGGATTCTGCGCTCTTGGTACATTAGAGGTTTTTAGCCGACTAAACTACCGAGATGATGTGGAGTTTCTCTTTACTATTGTCCGTCTTATGTGACGTCATGTTTATTAAAGATGGATACAATGGCTAAGTAAACGAGAATGGTCCTAAAAAGTTCATATACCTACTTAGGTATATTGATTTCTGTTACCAATAAATACTAGACAATCGGATGAATAATATCAATCGATAGTTTTATTTCAAAATTTATATAATTGTTTTATGCGTTTGTCCATTCGAACGTTAGCTTGCAACTTAAGTAGATGACCGAAGCTTCATTTTTGCTTACATGGCCAACATGCAAGTCTTAAGGAAAGTTTCATTAAGTAACAAGTCCCTTTATTTTCATCATCAAATCAATCCACACCTCCATTGCGTATATTCTAGTTAGTGATAGCTTTATAATCAATATCGTCAGATCAGTTTACGCAAATTACTGAACAAGACGAAGCTTCTGTAATTTGCATTCAAGATTACCTGGCTTGTGTTGTGTGAACGTTGTGGTTTTAGTGTAAGCGATTAATGAAGCAATTCTTTTGATTCTGTTTGAAAAAAGACAATGACGGACTCATAGAAAAAAAGACAAACAGAGAGAAAGAAAGCGAGAAAGAACCGCGAGGTTTTAAACGAAAATAAAAAAATAGAAATCATCGTAAGTATGTCAGCCTTCAATATTTATAACTAAAGGTGCTGACAGATTTGCTCGATATTTGAAGAACGTTATTAACTGTCAAATTTCTCCAAAAGATTCTTTAGAGGAAAAATTCATCATAACATCATAATTCATTCATGGTTAACAATCGTTAAATATCAAGGTTACAACCTAGCAGTAGGCACTAGGTAATTGCTGACTGCGGAGATTGCGGTGTGCTGTTTTCTCACGTGTCATCCATCAATCCTCAAATCCACAATCGTCACGAGACAATCGGTACGCACTTTTAGGAACGTTAAAAAAATGCAGAAAAAGCGTGAAGTACCCGCTGTAAGAGGCACCACACCCCACAAACTAAGTCCAATAACGCGGCCTACAATCAAATAGTTTCAATTCCTGAATTAAAACGTTCAATTGTGCCGTAAGATATCGCCGTCCGTCCATCCGTCCGTCCGTCCGGTCGTACGATTTATAGTGGCGACTTTACTCTTTACGGCCATCGGTGTTAAGTATAAAAAGGTATGTGGAAAGTTCTTTTGAAGTAAGTGCGAAACTAGTTTGGATGCAGCTACTTGATGTTGATATAAAGATAGGGTATTAGTTTTTTTTTTATATATTAAAAAAAATATCTCAGACAGGATTCTTTATTCCGCAATATTTTATAAGTATCTTTCAAAATATCTTTTTGTATTTTTTGGCATTTTCCATGCTAAGATTTTAAAGTTATTTAGCTAAAGAAAATTTCAGAACAAAACATTCAGAATTTACATCTTTATGGTGACGTCAGTAACACCTATTGAAAAGGAAGTTTTTGCTTCTCAACCGACATTACTGACTTAACAGTTAGTTCAATGTCGAATGATGCCACCTCACCTACTTTCTTTGAAAATATTTAGCTTGCGTTAATGCCAAAGATAATAAAAAATATTGTACTAAAACTATGGCAGCATTGTTCGTTATTGAACTGACTGTAAAGTAAGTCATGTCGGTTGAAGAACTTCTTCAATACCTACTTATATGACGCTGACGTCACCTTAAAAGACGTAGAATACGGCTGAAGCAGTGCTTCTGTATTCTGCTAGTATGTTTCTCGTATATAATAAGCTAGTATGCTTCTGCGTATGCCCGTCTCGATAGGTTAATTTGCTACTGAACTTAACCGGAGGGACGCAAGTTCGAATTCTGCCTGAGATCGAATTTTTCTTTCGCTAAAATTTATAAGTATCTTTGAGATGTGGTATTAAATAGCCTGTAGCCTATAAGAAATCACTCTCACGTTAGCGGCTTGCTTTGATTCGTAATTGCACATATCAAAGTCCCCTTCCCACCATACTTAGCCACAGATAGGTACTATTGACACACATAAACTTCAAATTAAATTATCCACAGTATCAAGCGAGGTCGCCAACCAGGGCTGCCGCAAACAAACAAACGTATAACAATCCCCTCACAGACTGTATTTGTTGACATTGTTAGTGGTCAAATAGCAAAAATGTACGACGTAACGAACCGGTAATCCGATTCCGAGTGGTCAGTTCTCTAAAGTTTCGATCTGCAATCAACTGTGCTAACAGATCTATTTCGTGGGCAAACAAGCCGGGGGCAACCCTACGCACACGTATGTGTTTGTGTGTGCGTGTAGACTTTATAGCGATGGTATTTTTGCTGCCAGAATTATCAAATTCTAAATTCAAACTTTTTTTATATTAGTAAAAATATTGTGAATTAAAAATATGTGGGTTCTCAATTCAAAATTACTTATATAGTATTTTTTTTTGTTACAAGATATCAATAACTTGTATTTTTTTTTATTTAATAACTTCTGCTACGCTTGAGGTGTTGGGTTCTATTCCCAGCTAGAGTAGTGTTATTGAGTTTTTCTGTGGAAATGTTCAGTAGGTGGTCAGTTTGGACTTGTACCCGGTTATTATAGGTTCGCCCCCTTTAAAGGAACTAAACATACCGGAAAACAAATCTTAGCATACCGCTGCCCTTAACCCTTCGGAAAATACAGGCGTATCTAATGATAAGCATGTTTTATTTAATATTAAACTTTATCAAAGAGGTATTTTCAAAGCAAATTGTATATTTTTTATTTAAAATTACTAAAATCATTGAACAATAAAACGAAACATGTGAAGAGCATTGCAGAGCTGTTTTACTACCAACTTAAGTCTTAATAAGAAACGATTCCAAAAGACAGCTCAAAAAACGAAAATTTACATACAAAAACTAAATACAACACAAACCGTCCGACTGGTCCTTCAAAACGTGCAATTAATTCCTACATACAAAATGTCTACCTAAAAACTGACATAAGCTTCCCGAAAATAAATAATCGACTATAAGGAATACATTACTATTCATCGGTTTTATCAAAAACATTCTTAATCACACAAAAAACTTTAAAAAGGAGATTGATATATCCGTCTAATTTGACTACGCATTGGGACATACAATAAATCTGTCATATCATATGGCTCTTTGTACTTTATACCTTTGCCTGCTACCAACCTAATAAAAACAAACTTTTGGCTGAATGGCGTATTTCCTGTGCATAAAATTGAGCACTAAGATCCTGCCAATTAAAAAGGCTCAAGTGATGTGGGTATATAGAGCTCGTAAATCAGTTTAGTCGATTTTAATTATGGTAATAAGGATGTCCCTCGCATTGCTTTTTTTAAATTGTATTGTTGAACTCGTATGGACTGCAATCGAGATTATTAATTGAGATTTCTTTTAATTGGAATATGTTGTGGGGTATTGTTAATATCATTATTTTATGGTCACTTTTGTTAATTGATATTAGGTAGGTACTTAATTTATTCTGTAAATAATTACTTTGGAATATTCTAAGAGGTTATGTTTAGGTAGGTAGCTAGGAATTTGTTTCCTTATTGGGGCACGGGCCTCCTCTCAAACTGAGAGGGACTCTACTACGCTAAACGGGTTAGCCTATATTCAATTCATCATCAACCCATATACTGTCCCACTGCTGGGAACAGGTCTCCTCTCATATTGAGAGGGATTAGGCTATAGTCCACCACGCTGGCCTAGTCCGGGTTGGCAGACTTCACAAACCGCCGAGAAAATCTCTCAGGCATGCAGGTTTCCTCACGATTTTTTCCTTCGCCGTTTAAGGGAGTGATAATTAATTATTAATACGCACATGAATTCGAAAAGTTAGAGGTGCATGCCTTGAATTCAAACTTGAGACCTTCGACTTGGCAGTCCAATGGTTATACCACTAGGCTATCACTGCTTAATATTCCGTTACGGGCCTACCACACGCACAAGCTTCACCACAATTTTGGCTGCGCAAGCCGGCTTGTACACGGAACACCGTGCGTTTGGTAGGTAAAACTGTATCTGATTTATCAACCAAACGCACGATTTGTTAAAGCTTGTGCGTGTGGTAGGCCCAGCTACTCTTATACGGGATTGCAGTCTTTATACGCTGCCGCCGGCGCCGTCGAGAAATTTTTTTAGGCTCTCCTTACAATGTTTTTCTAACACCAATGAAGCGAGTGATAATTTACTATAAGTCTAATATATAAAATTCTCGTGTCACAGTTTTCGTTGCCATACTCCTCCGAAACGGCTTGACCGATTTTGATGAAATTTTTTGTGCTTATCGGGGAGGTCTGAGAATAGGCCAACATCTATTTTTCATACCCCTAAATTTTTTTTTTTATGGCAAAGCAACGTTTGTGGGGGCAGCTAGTTTTCTATAAAATTCTCAGCAACAGTGTAGTTGGGATTTGTGTCTAATGGCAATAGGCTCCCTATTACATGGGAACTAAACATACCGGCGAACTGTGGGTGTACATTAGTACACTTCTGCCTAACCCTTCGGGGAATTCAGGCGTGATGGTATGTACGGTCGACAAAAGAATTAAGTATACAGGCAGCTAATTAAACATCGTGTTTTTTTAAAGCTTGTGTAATTATGTATCACGCAATAATATGTCAAAACGCAGGTATTGTAAGCTGCTACACATCAAACCCTTTGACGGTTAATTATTTAAATCACAATCTGTGTAAAAATGCAGATTTCGTTCGCTACCTGTATACCAAACTCTTTTGTTGACTGTACACTACGCCTTTTTCAAGCGAACCATTCTACATCTCAAGAACGCAACAGGCATATTTGCCCTAGCGATCAGTGATGTAGAAACATCTCAACAATGCAACGCGCATATTTTCAAACCACCCAACGCTTCCAAATGACATTTGCAACAGCTTTCTACCAACAAAAAACATTAAACGACTTAATACGAGCACATCCATGGTAGTTTTACTTAGAAAACTATAATGTTACCATGAAATATGGTTATAATTGGCCATGGTGCCTAGGAACCGACTTGTTATGGCAAAGCAACACTTGGAAGTACAATATCATGGTTGTTAGAAAATATATTAGTTGCGCTCCGAAGAGCATGGCTATGGGGCGAATAATTCAACGCCGCAAAAATGGAGCGTAAGATTCTGGGTTCTGTATGATTTTAAAATTTGTCTTTTTTATACCATTAAGGTGGCAAACAATCATACGGCCCACCTGATGGTAAGCGGATACCGTAGCCTGTAGACGCTTATATGTAACACCAGGATTATCACTTTCGCGTTGCCAACCCTGTAAAACGAAAGATGAATAGTTGGCAGTATAAGGGTCAAAGTCCCCCCGCTGCCAACACGTTTCCTCGCGGATCTGTTCCTAATACTATCATACCATCACACCTGTGTTCTCTGAAGGGTTAAGCAGAAGCACGGTAATATTATTACTGTGGCAGAGGTGCAATAGGTGGCGAGCCTATTGCGATTAAGCGGGCACAAATCCAAACTCTGAGCTGCTACTGAGAATTTCATAGAAAAACCCAATAACACTGCTCGACACAATCGAATCGAACCTTAAACCTCTAGTTTATCAGTAGGACCACTACACTAACAAGGTAGTTTTTTCAAATTTAGTCTGTTAGATATACCTACCTAATTACCTAGTAATTTTTTTTTATTGTAATTGTAATAAGACGCGCAACAAGCATACGGGCCGTCTGATGGTAAGTTGCAACCGCTCCCTAGCCTATTATTCATTATTCATCAACCCATATACTGTCCCACTGCTGGGCACAGGTCTCATCTCACAGGTTTAGATGGATTAAGCTATAGTCCACCACGCTGGCCTAGTGCGGGTTGTCAGACTTCACACGCCGTCGAGAAAATGTCTTAAGCATGCAGGTTTCCTCACAATGTTTTTTTTCACCGTTTAAGCGAGTGATAAATAATTATTAAAACGCACATGAATTCGAAAAGCCAGAGGACTTGAATTCGAACTCGAGAAGTCAAAGTTAAACGTTTTAAGTATTTCAATTACACTATTAAAATAACACTTTTAAAAAGTCAAAAATAGTTGCATTGTTCCAAAAAGTGAGTCTTATGGAGAAGAACCGGCAAGAAACTCCATAGACACATATTGATTTCTGACATTTACGCGAAATCCGTAATAAGTAGTTTTATTTCAATTCATAGACACACTTAAAAAAAAACAAAAGCAACACAATTTTGAACTTTGAGAACTTTGAGTTCAATGGACCTATCACTAGGCGTTCACTGGCTGTAATGTCAATCAACCGTACTCACGGGCCCCTAAACCAAAAAAACAAAGAAAATTATTCCTAATAGCGTTATAATAGACGTAAGAGATTATAATGTTAGCGCAAATTCATTGATAATTACACTTCTCAGCGTCGCTGCTACATATCGGGCGTGTAATTATAATTAGTAATAGTACAACACACTAACATTGTAATAATTTTGCATATTTACTTAGAAAATAGGGGACGTCAAGTATACGGCAATAACTTGTATAAACAGTTACACGAGTTTCACTTTGCGCTAAATTTAATATTTGTACGGTATTTAGTGTGCTAAAGGACATTTGAATTTCGAACAATTACCTACCTATAACATCATCCTTCCAGATTAAAAAAAATATATATAATTTTTTTAGAAAATAGGTGGTACTGTAGAGGCCGGGTTACTATTATGGGTAGCGTATTTTAATAAAAACTCAATTATGGAAATATAAGACTTTTTTAAGTAATTCACTCAAGCAAATTCTTATAACATCTGACAATTGATAAATAATTTTATTACTAGACATCTTTCAAAATCTACTTACTTTTTTTTTTCGCCACATATTAATCAGCCAGAACGTGAGCATTAAAAACTTATTGTTCCAAGCTCTTACAGTACCTACAGGATCTTATTATAAACTATAGACGCTTGCAGCACCAAGGGTATCACTTGCGCGTTGCCGACACTTTAAAACCAAAGAGGAATAGTTGGGTTGGCAAAGTCAAAGTCCCCCCACTGCCAACACAATGTTTCTTCGTGGAGCACTGGCAACCTTGCTCACCGTAAAAAACACAACACAGCTTAAAGCAGTGTTATTTGACATCGATTTTCTGCAAGGCGAAGGTACTTCCCAAGTCGAGCAGCTCCAATTTGAGTGGAATTACTCCCACTATGCCCTTTCCATGTTATGATAAACACTATTCAACCTTTTGACCGCCACGTCAATAAAGAAAATCCGTGTTCTCTACGCCAAGCGACAAATTCTAGTATCCAATAAGTAAAAAAAAAACAACAAAATTTTGAACTAAAAAAAAGTGGTATTTTTGACGTGCCATGAAGTCGTTGGCATCGTGAGCATCTTTTCATTTGACGTCTATACACGTCCGTGCCGGTCAAAAGGTTAAAAAAATGCCATTTCATTAGAACTATACACCGACACTTTAGTCCCACATGACAGTGATTGCGCAATACTAAAATAATCCCTCTGTTACAGCATCCCTAACCATAATTTATACGTTAGAGAACTCCCGGCACCCTCTAGCGTCACTTCCTGTTCTAACCGGAAGCAGGCAGCCGCCATTTTGGCGAGCACGCGGCAGGAAGCAGGCGCACGCGCATAGCCGTCGTCACTTCCGTTTTGTCTATGACTTGGGGATTTTATAGAAAATATTTTGTTCGGTTTTTGAAAAATTGTAAGTGCTTATTGTGTTTAAGGATATCTTTCTCGATTATTATGGTCAATAAAAAAGAACTAGATATAGTACCTAATATATTTAATGTGAATCACGTAAGTCAAGGAAAATCATATATGGTCTTAAGAACACAAGAATTGACAGTATACATGGCCTGTGACCATTAATAATTAACTTGTTTCCCTTATTTGATACTAACAACGTGATCGGAAACATAATTAGTTGAGACAACATATTATTTAACACAGATTAAATTTCACTAGTTGTTGCTCGCGTTGTCACCCGTATCCCAAATGGTTTTTTGAGACAAAAGGTAAGCTTATGTCCTTCTCTAAGGTTTAATCTATCTCTGTACCAAATTTCATCAAAATCTGTTCAGTTATTTAGGCGTGGAAGCGTAACTGACAGACAGACAGAGTTACTTTCGTATTTATAATAGTAGAGATAGGGATTAGTAGGGACTAAATGTGATATGGACTGCTAATTCAAAGGTAAAAAAGGACGCAAATCTTGAAAAACTTTTTCAATCCCTTAAACCGGTGAAGAAAGACATTAGAGCAATCCTGCATACCTGAGAGACTTTCTCGACGTCATGTGAAGTATGCCAACCCGTATTAAGCCAGCGTGGTGAACTATAGCCTAACCCCACTCATCTTGAGAGGACACCCGTGCCCAGCAGTGGGACTGTAAATGGGTTGTTGATCGATTGCTTAATAAAATTCTTAATCGCAGCTCGAAGTGAGGGATTGTGCCGCTTAAATATATGTTCAAAATATAGTTCCGCTACAGTTCCAGTGTCATTAATGTCATAAATTAAATGGTTGACATTTAAATAGGTGACCTTTAACTTAATTTAATCTAATTTCTTCGTGTTTGACGTTGTTTTTTTTACTAATACAAATTAATATTCATTATGAAACAGAATAATAGATAGGAATTGTAAAATTTTATTTTTATTTTCACTCCCAAATTGCCTCAAACTCCTTGTAGTCATGCATAGTTTTTTTTAATCATTGCTTGTATGCGCCATTTCACCGATGTAATGGAATAAGAGAGGAGGTTTGCTACTGCTTTAATGATGCATCAGTATTAACTTCGATGCCAAAACATAATGAGTGTGCACTGGCTCACATGTAGCAATGAAGATTTATTTAATTGAAGCAAAATAAAGATTTTGTTAATATAACATTTTACTTAACATAAATTAACAGACAGAATTGCTGGTGAGTTTTTTTGCGCCGTTTCTTCTTCCCAGCCAAAACACTAGGAAGCGGTGAAGGCAGGGCGTTTTGGGGGCTGTCTTAATGTAAAAATGACGTTCAAAAAGTACTACCTGGTAGTGTATCCTTAATAAATTATTTTGATTTTGACTTTGTATTTTGAACATTATTGTATTATCCACGAGAACTTGTCTTTAGGACAACTCTGCTTAATTTTTCAGGAAATACGGGATGGTGTACATATATTACTATTTATTATTGAATAAATCTTTTCCATTCTGACTCCCATGGACCGCACAACGATAATTAGAAACCAATCATTCAAGAGCGGAGATTTACCGAAATAACTGAATCAACATCAATTCATAGCGAATAACGTGCGGTCATTATGAAGATTGACGTCCGGCGCAGTGTGGCAACTCATCAATTCTGACCGGGTAGGGTGGGTATGAGAGAGGGTGGCGACAGGACAGTCTTGCTACTTTGAAGTAGGTACTTACTTGATTCTGCACAGCATACAATCACGTCTGTATCCCTGCAGGTATGTTTAAAGGCCCATTACAGGAGGCGAATCTATTGTCAGCTTACAACAGTAACTTCACAGATTCCAGTTTATTACGAAGTTCCTTAAGTTTTTATGAGTTAAAATAAAAATTATGTGGTTAATTGACATGTGCTGTCAATGTGTCCTGTAATATTAGTTTTTAAACAAGCAAGTACAGAAGCCACCACATCAAGCTACTACAAATATCTGTGATTGATTTTCGACTTTAATACCAAACACATATTCAATTGAGAAAATTTGTCAGTCTTGTAGAACTTGACTCGCTAGCGTCTGTACTTAAAAAAAATATAAACTCGCTTGCAATACTTTTTTCTATTTTCCCTTGTACTGAATAAACACAATTGTTTTCATCTTTCTACAACAGACAAGTAAGAAGTAAGAAATTTCTTGCCTGATTTCGATTTCCCCGTAATTATCCTAGCTTTCCGTTAATCATGGCGATCTGAACCAGCAGAGATAAGTTATGGTGGTGTATTGGATTACATCACAAATTGAGTTTTTATGCTTAATGTGATCATGTAACGTATGGTAATATAATCTATTGCTTACCAGTTATATTCGTGGTCAGGGCTTGGAACAATATTATGAAAAAAATAGCTCCATAAATATATAATATACTTATATAAATTTAAATATAATTATAAAAATATAGTACCTCCGCCTTACAGAAAATCGAAGTGAAATAACACTGCTTTGAGCTGTGTTGTGTACCTTACGGTGAGGAAGGTTGCCAGTGCTCCGCGAGGAAACGTTGTGTTGGCAGTGGGGGGACTTTGACCCTTATACTGCCAACCCATCTATTCCTGTAACCGGATAATCATATAATAAATTATTATTGTTAAAAATTGTTTTTTACGAGTAATAATTAATAAATGTTATCAAATTCAGTAGATGCAGATTTGCCAGTTCCATGGATAAGTGTTTGTGAATCGATTCGCTACAAGATCCGTGGGAAAATTGTACCAGCTGTTATCTCAATGGACGGATTTGTAAACTTCGTAAAACCAGGGGAGTATTTTTAATATTATTTAATTTTATATGTTATTTAACACCTAAAAGCCGTTTAGGATGACGGTGAAAAGGCAGGTCAGCTAGTTTGAAATAAGGCACTTACAAATTAGTTTTCAAAAGCGACTGTAACATTTTCACTTGGAGAAATATATACAAATGAATTTTTACATCCACACTAATATTATAAATGCAAAAGTAACTGTATCCGTCTGTATGTTTATTACAATTTTACGCCTAAACCGCTGAACCTATTTTTAATATTGGTAGATTGACTTCTTCTCAACGATTACGGATGATTGCTCATAACTTTCTGCAATGTAGTATTTATTAATTACTTAAACTCAGTTTTGTGTTATTATTTTTTTTTGTTTCAATTAATGTATACATGTTTTGTACTTTTGCTCTAGCTCAATTTATTAACTATATTAGTATCTGTGAGGACATTTAATTGGCCTACTATTATTGCTTAATGTGTGTTTAACAATGTGTGCTGTTTGTCTTCCTAAAAAAAAATAGACGACCTTGGAGAAGGACATAGTGTAGGCACCTTTTATTTCCAAGTTTATATAATTGTAATCTTCGAAACATTCCTAAATTGTTCTCTTATGTAAGTATCCAATCCAATTTATAATCCATCATTGTACAATACAAAACGATATTTTAAAAGAGTAACCATGGAGTTTCTTGCCGGTTCTTCTCCATAGGAAACGACTACTTTGGAACCGTGCACCTAGGTGCACGGTTCCAAAGTCTCTCGACATTTCATAAGTGCCTTATATGGTTTATATGAAAATAAAACTATTTTGATTTTGATTTGAAGTGTTCTTGAATGCGAGTGAAACCAGGGACAAAAGCTAGCAACTTGTACATAAATACGAATGATCCAGTTGTTTTCCATCCCATTCTGCTTGTAACCGACAATTGACGGACATATAGACAATTGCTTGAAGTGGTGCTCAGACGCAATAGGCCGTCACCACGCATGCGCAATTGTAGTCTTGACCAATGAACGTTATTGTTATTAACGACATCTGTGGTTTATTGATTCGACTGTCATACTGCTGATCACGAGCTCGTGGCTTCGATACCACAGGACACGAATATTTATGTTTTTTTTTTGTCGGACAGAGTTTTTAGCTCGAGGGAGCTTTAAAACCTTAACCGGACTAGGTGGCGAGGCACCAAATGCTTCCAGCCAGGGGCAAGGATCTGGATTTAAATTATTTAGGGGTTAATTTAAAGCTACTGGCTCGGCACGGGCCGGCTCGAGCAAGGGACGGTAAGGATTACCGTTATGGGGTCTTCGCGACGGGCCTCGCCGGCGAGGACGGTATATCGGGCGGCAAATATTTATTTAAGTGATGCCTCCAAATAAAAGTCAGTTTTTCATCATCAACCCATATATCTACTGTCCCACTGCTGGGCACTGGTTTCCTATCAGAATGAGATGGATTAGGCTATGGACCTCCACGCTAGCCTAGTGCGGGTTGGCAGACGTCACCGAGAAAATCTCTCAAGCATGCAGGTTTCCTCACCATGTTTACTTTCACCGTTCACTCGAGTGACAATTCATTATAAATACGCACAAGATTTCCAAACTAATTTTTCCAGAAGTTAGTTTTTGTTTTACTAAAATTAAAAAAATAAATGAAATTCCTCACGATGTTTTCCTTCACCGTTTAAGCGAGTGATGATTAATTATTAATACACACATGAATTCGAAAAGTCAGAGGTGCGTGCCTTGGGTTCGAACTCGAGACCTTCGACTTGGCAGTCCAATGGATATACCACTAGGCAATCACTGCATGGTTTATTATAGATTCCTTAAAAAAATACTGAAGGAATGAGGTTATCAAACGTTTAACAGTAATGTCACCTTCCTAAGACCCCGTTCAATCCTGTCGTGCGTTGGCGCCATAATGATACCTTCGCGACCTATAAATGCGAATAGATTAATTTACGTAATGTATGAAGCTATAAAGTAGGGGCAAAAGCTACTTTATACGTAACATACAATCACGCCTGTATTCCCTGAAAGGTTAGGCAGAGGTGTACAGCAAGCACAACAAGCTACCACAATCTGTCAAATTTCTTTCATAGATTTTCAACTTTAACACAATATTATAAGGTTCATATTCAATTGGGAAAAATAGACAGTTTTGGATAGCTTGACCTGCTGGCGTCTGTACTATATACACCCACAGTTCCATGTAATATTGGGTGAGCTTATTACCAATAATCAGACACAATACCCAAACTCTCTGTTACCAAGAATTTCATAGAAAAATACAGTAACATTTTGCTCTAGGTATTTGGAAACCGAACACAAGCTTCTAGCGTAGAAGTACCTCACTAGACCTTACGAGTTAATTGTCCATTTATAAAGTCCCTCGTTACACAGAGCTTGTTAGCTAGTGCGCCTTTTTAACACTTAAGTAGAGAAAAATAACAAAGAAAAAGTATTTTTGTTTACACTCACATTGACACACACGATAAAATAAATCAAAACAAGAACACTCAATAAAAAATACAATTATAAAATAATTTACTATTAACCTAAAACGCCCAGAATCTGCTTGAAAGTTATTCTCTGTGGCACAGATTAAGGGCCTACTTTAATGTTCTGTGAATCTGTGGTGGTATGGTTTTTGTTGCCAATAGTAGACCTTTCCAGCATTCCCAAACAGGAAAAAGAGATAGAAAAAAAAAATTGAGAGTGAACGATTCCAATACATAAATAGGTACACAAATCCACAAGTTCCAAAAACAAAACATCTATAAAAAATAGTGAGTGAACGACTAACATACATAAATACACAAATCCACAAGTTCGAAAAACAAAACATCTATCCGCGAAATCTATGCAGCGCTCATCCTTGCCAGCCAAATAAAAAAAAAAACACGGAATGCCGCGAAAACGGAAAAAATGGCGTTCCGTACGTTGGCGCCAAATTAAACCTGGTTCTGTATGATATCGCGCTTTGATCTCTGTACACAGGAGTGTTTGCGCAGGGCTGTCTGTGTGTTTGTCCTGCACGCGTTGAAAAGACCCACTGAATAGGCGTCGGGGACTCTTTCAATAGTAGATTTATATCGGCGAGGATGCCAACTATAGCGCGGCAATTTGTGGGTAGAAGATACTGTGATAAACTGCGATGTGGAATGACGTATGGTGTAGCTGTTTGGATGTTTGTGTGAGAAGGATGTAAACATGTCGACATAGAACTGGAAGCGGTTAGATATCCCCAATCTTCAGAGTTCCTTATTCCCGAGCCTCCATATTCCCGGGAAAAAAGTCGGGAAAAAGGCTCTTGGCGTCTTGTTTTGTCAACATAATTATAGTTTTTTTTTTAGTTTTAGTTTTTTGCGACCCGGACGTGATCTGCAGTGGATTGTATGGACAGAACTCAACCGGATGCGCTCTCAAGTTGGCCGCTGCAAACACAATTTTAGGAATAAATAATTCGGAAACAATTAAAAAAATCAATAGGTATAAAGCGATAAAATCCGTAAAAAGTAGTTTTATTGCAATGCGCATATTCGCGCAAGTGTCAGAAAATTGTTATCGTTTCATTAATAAGAACATACGTGTAATGATGGAATTCAATAGTTGATGAAAATTCCCATTTATCTATCTGGATTTCAAGCCCGGATTCACCGATTGTCTACGATTTAGCCACAAATTTTCAAACTTATTTCCCCCATCTGTTGATAATAAAACGTTCTAGGATTAAAATATTATTTGAATTGATGATGATTACGATCAAAAAGAGCTATAGCATATAATATTTTCTTGTCTTGAGTTTTCTAGTGACCTCCTGAGATCCTGCAACACCCCCAAGGGGGCGTTGCCGGCCCACTTTGGGAATCACTAGCACAGTGGCTATTTCTACTTGTTATTTATTCTATTCTCTCTCCACAAGTGACATCCAGACATACATACGCGTATTGTCTTACATATTTGTTGACTCATCTTCACCAAGGGTGCAGGAACTCGTGTCTTGAGTGTTTATGGGATTTTATTATTCATACGTAGGGTTGCGAGTGGCTTCAGGCAGCACTTGAGGGTTGAGCGGTCATGTTCAGGGTTGGTTTCAATTTGACAACCCGAATTGTGGAAAAGGGAAGTGTCTTGGCTGCAGGACGACTTATTTTAAAATGTATGAAGCTATGCGTTTTGTAGTGACATTATTTTGCATCTACGCATCATAATAAACTATTTCTACTTCGGTAGGTATCAACCCTGAAATCCAAACAACAATAACAGCTGTTTCCTATAAAAAAAAGAGAGAACTGGAGTTTTTTTTCTTAAAAACAGTTAAATCTTCACGCTTTCAGGGTTGGTACAATAGTACTTGGAAGGTTTCCCCCCGTAATAAAAAAAAAAGACTTACGTACTTAAGGGACATTAGCGTAATTATAACAGAATTACTGTTCTCTACCTAATTTACCCAGGCAATAGCTTTGCACATCATCATCAACCCATATATTGTGGGCACGGGTCTCCTCTCACAGAATAAGAGGGCTTAGGCTATAGTCCACCACGCTGGCCTAGTGCGGGTTGGCAGACTTCACACACCGTCGAGAAAATCTCTAAGGCATGCAGGTTTCCTCACGATGTTTTCCTTCACCGTTTAAGCGAGTGATAATTAATAATTAATATAGCTTTGTACAGCTACGAATAAAAAATTACCCATCTTCGACTTCGGCACAACAGAACAACAATATTAACGCAATACACCGGTATCCTGGGTGGCAATGAATAATTCAGCAGACCAGACACTCGGGGTGAACGTGGGGTGACGTCTAGACCGCTGTTTTTGTACCTAGAGTCTGTAGGTACATACAGTGAAAAAAAAGAGGTACCTATTACACGCAGCTAACGACATGTGTTTTGACAAACATTATCTAATAACTATTAATATATGTATATTTGTGTATTATTGGAACTCCCGAGTTGGTATCGAGTTCGAATCTAAGGCAAGCCTACTCCGACCCCGCACCTCTGACTTTTTGAATTCATGTGCGCATTAATAATTAATAATTATCACTCGATTAAACGGTGAAGAAAAACATCGTGAGGAAACCTGCATGTCTGAGAGCTTTTCTCTACGGCGTGGCGGCGGGTGAAGTCTACCAACGACTATATCCAAACCAAAAATATATGAGTCCAACATTACAAGACACCTCCCCGGGTGGAAGACGATCCGACGAGTATTTTTAAGAGAGGTAGGGCATAGTGGGAGTAATTCCACTCAAATTGGAGCTGCCCGACTGGGGAAGTACCTCCGCCTTGCAGAAAATCGAAGTGAAATAACACTGCTTTGAGCTGTGTTTTGTGTTTCTTACGGTGAGGAAGGTTGCCAGTGCTCCACAAGGGGGGACTTTGACCCTTATACTGCCAACCCAACTATTCCTTTCAATACAGGGTCGGCAACGCGCAAGTGATACCTACTCCTGGTGTTGCAAGCGTCTATAGGCTACGGTAGCCGCTTACCATCAGGTGGGCCGTATGCTTGTTTCCCACCTTAGGAGTATAAAAAAAAACCATTATCTGCCTATACATACCAAACCCTTTGACGGATATTATTTATACTTAACAGAATCTATGTCAACCATCAGATTTCGTGCGCTGTCGGTGTAGCTACCTTTATGTACCCCTTTTTTCCCTTGCGCAGGGAGTATTACGGGAAATAACTACTACTATTTGTCAGTTTGCCTATATCTTTGCTGTAATTACCTACATAAAATCGAAGTCATATTTTTCTAAGAGCAAAGCTCATGTATACATACTTCAAGCTCTTTATACTTCATTAATTAGGGTTTTTTAAACGACTCCGTATTTTTAATGGCTATCATTAATTAGTTAGTGACTTGCCACGCATTTCTACTAATTACTGTAGTGACTACGTTCACACGCTATTAATTTAAGCAATTAGTGCTGGATCTAGGCTAGAGCCCCTACTAATGTTGTAAATATCACTAAGACTACAACACGATCAATGACCAATGACCGGATCTAATGATCCAGGCCTGTGTTCCTCTAAGGGAGAGGCAGTCAGGCAGAAGTGTACCTACAGTCACAAGCATCATGTATACTTACACTTAGCGAAATTTTAAAACTATTTTCTCTTAAGGTGTTGACTGAAATTGTAAGTATGGTGCTACGAAAATAGTGTTTTCAAAACTATACTTAATTATTATTAGTCTTATATTGATTTCTATCACTTTGTGCGAATATTACACATTGAAGAAATAAAACTTCTTTTTACGGTTTTTTTTTTATAATAGATAAGTTAGCGTTTGACCACAATCTCACCTGATGGTAAGTGACGATGTGGTCTAAGCATGATGTAGCACGCTTAGGTACTTAGATTCACTCGTAACTTGAAGACCCCCAAATTGTGCACGTCAGGAAATACAGACTCAGGCAGCTGATTCCATTCCAAAGCTGTACAGATAAGGAATGTCGAGGCAAAACGCTAAGTGCATAGTTTATCATGTTATATTGATATTATAAATCCCGACGTTTCGGACCCTTTACAGCATCCATGGTCAATGTAGGGTCAGTCTACCCGTGACCATGGACGCTGTTTGGACCCTGTTTCCAATATCGATGTACCTATTATAATTAAAAAAAAATTTTTTTTTTTTAATTAATTCTTTAATTCTGAAATACAATTTACATTACAATGAAAAATGAAATGTTTTTATGTTAGTGTTTTTTTGTAAAAACACTTAAAAATATAATGTTAATAATAAAATAAATAGATACGACAATAATAATATTTTATTGGTATTGCCATACAAAAAAAAACGTAAAACTTAGTAACTAAATAACATAGCATACTTAAAACAAAGTATGGTCCTACAAATCACGTCATAAAAAATAAAAAAGTTACGTCAAGCGGTGGTTCAGTCATATAGTAGGAGACATAATGATTTTAATGCACGTTGATACCTTTTTCGTCAACGTATGGCCGGTAATGCAGTTTTTGTATTACAAAATGCAGTTCAATATCGGCTTCGTGTTAAATACTTCAGTGTTAATTACAGTTGAAGGCTGTATCAAAATGGCGGCGCATTAATTTAAAGAAAATGGCGGGAAAATGGAACTTGTAATTTTTTTTATACCACTAAGGTGATAACAAACATACGGCCCACCTGGTGGTGAGCGGTTATCATAGCCTATAGACGCTTGCAACACCAGGGGTATCAATTGCGCGTTGTCAACCCTGTAAAAAGAAAGAGGTATAGTTGCGTTGGCAGTATAAGGGTCAAAGTCCTCCCACTTCCAGCACAAAGTTTCCTCGCGGAGCAATGAAAAAAATTTTTGGGCTTTAGAACGACAACGTTTCGTTAATGGGTATAGTAGCAAGAGAATTAAAGCCTTATTATAGGGATAGGCAAGGCAATTAATAGATAAATTGCCGTTGTGTTCATGTCTCTAAATTTATATATTTTAATAATCTATTAAAATATATAAATCTCTCAAGCCTGCAGGTTTCCTCACGATATTTTCCTTCCTTTATTAATATGCACATGAATTCGAAAAGTCAGAGGTTGCTATTTTGGATACGAACTCGAGACATGGCATTCCAAAGGTCATCGCTACTCATAAAGTTACACATTTATTGAAAGAAAAAAAAAAAAAATTACCCAGTCCTTTCAAAACCAGCTTCCAAAAAAAGAGCTCTCTTATTCCTATTTCAAAAGTTGTCATGTTTTAAACCAGTGAGCCAATTTTTGATCACCCATGGTTCACATAATTTAAAGAACATTATTTTTCACCATTCTCTTATTTTCTTGGTACCACCTCACCGCTCAAGACTGGCTATCGACACATCGACACGTTTCCTCACAAACACAGCACTAACATACACACAAACAAGTACAGAAACCGTCTACAAATGATTTTAATCTCTACCTTAATCAAAATACGGTGTAATTTAAATAATTGCCTTGGGTTTTCTGAACCCGCCTACTTATAATAAAGCCGGCGGCACTAGTTTTTGCCGCGTCGTGAATGTGACAATGGTGTATACCATGGTGAAAATCTATGGTGGGGAGCAACTTCCCTCATTAGCATTTTATGTTCTTATAAAATAGTTATTCATTTTAATTTTATACCTCTAAGGTGGCAAACAAGCATACAGCCCACCTGATGGTAAGCGGTTACCGTAGCCTATAGACGCTTGCAACACCAGGGGTATTTGCGCGTTGCCAACCCTGTAATACGAAAGTGGAATAGTTGGGTTGCCAGTACCTATAAGGGTCGAAGTCCCCCCATTGCCAACACGTTTTGTCAGCCGGTATGTTTTGGTCCCATGTAATAAGGGGCCATCCTATTGCCACTAATCCAAACTTCAAGCTGCTACTGAAAATTTTATAGATAAACACAATAACTGTGTACTCGTGAATGGGTGCCGTCTGTCGGAGCTGGTCAGCTCTTACAATCAATCTTTTTTTTTCTGGTTAAATATTTTTTATTGGAACGAAGTTCCTTATCGCGCGTTATGAAAGGGGGCTAGACGGAAAAAATTCTTACGAAAAGTTGTCACGACACTTTTTTCGAAATTCAAATATTGTTGAGTGAGTGACAATATTTGAATTTCGCAACAATTCACAGTTGAGTGTATACAGGTTTTTTTATTTTTAATTATTAAATTTTAATGAAAGGAACTTCGTTCCATCCGGGTGTCCCTTGACACCTCTCAAGTTTTTTTTCTCACAAAGAAAACATTTCACTTATTTGAGAACACTTTTAACAATAATATGTACTTAGATTTTAAAAACTTCGACAGGTCAGACATAAAATACAATAAGGTCTTTGCAATACTTAACACATAGCTATACATAATATCATATTACTTATTCTAATATTGTGGGTATTCTAACAAGTCACAAACACAACTCTCGGCTGGCGAAACTGCGCAAAAGTACCCCACTCGGCGATAAAGGAGTGCGGACTCACTGTCACAATGCAAATAATAATTCCGTAGTACCTACTAGTTCTCTTAATCAGATTTTATTCGGATTCTTTTTTACTTATTTTTCCGTTGTTTTTGTTTTGATGATAATATAAAGGTATGATAACATTAATGTATTAGTTTTATTAGTGTGGTGCTTTGCAGCAAACAACATTTTGAATATGTTGAACGAGTTAGCACTCTTCACCTCTTTTGGTAAGTTGTTGTACAGTTTCACTCCCTCGTAGGTGATAGTTCGTTTACCTTGAGTGGTTCTTTTTTCTGTTTATTATACTGGATTAATTTATTAGTACACATCGAACTGCATTGTTCTCATGAACTATTCAGAATGTAGTTATAAACCAAGATTAACACTGTAATCATGTTTTTTTTAAAGTGTCTACGGAGTTTCTTCTCCATAAGACGCACTTTTTGGAACTGTGAAACTAGTTTTGATTTTTCAAAAGTGCTGTTTTAATTGTCTAATTGAAATAAATTATTTGACTTTGATTACGTTAATACCAAATATAATTTTAAAAAAATCGTTTTGACTAGATAAGAATTTTGCCTGTAACATATTACAAGTAGGTACATTTTCCTTACTATATTATAAAAGCTGAAGTAACTCTTTCTGTCTGTTATGCTTGCAGCCTAAACCGCTGAACCAATTTTAATGAAAGGAGGTCATCAAAAGTCCATACAACTCAGCCCAAATTTGTACCTGAGGTACATGATAGCTGTCAAGTTGACAGTTTTTACTATGAAATCACTATGAAACTGATACTAGTATGTTAAAATGGCGTGCGTATTTTCAAATTTAAAGTTATTTTTTCACATTCCCTAGTGAGCATAAAAAAAATGTGTGACTAGAGTTTTAACCAGCGTAATACAGGGTATTTTTTCCAATAAGTGTACCCTCGGTACATCATTTGGTGCAGAGATAGACTAAACTTTAGAGAAATACATATGCTACCTTTTATCTCAAAACTCCCATTGGGATACGGGTGAAACCGAACGCAACAGTTAGCAAATAAATAAAACCTCTTTTGCGTGTGAGTTGCTTGACCCCTGCACATAGCTACGTCATAACATGGCGGCAATTTAAACATGAATTGTCAGCTGTAAAACATTCAAGCTATGAAGTTTATTATAAATGGTCCGCCATTAATTGAGCTTACTAGAACTTGAATGGGGGCTTGAAATATTATACAGGGCGGTAACAGGTTCAAACGAGCCACTGGTTTATGAGCCTGTGAGCCTGTGGATTAACCCGTATCTCAAAGGGGTTTAGGATGCAAAAAGGTAGCCTATTGCGATGAAGAACGACAACGTGCAGTACCTACGTTTATTTCCAAGTATACAATGTACCAGTCGCTGTTTTTTTATGGGATAGGGGTCAAACGCGCAGACGAATCGCCTGATGGTAAGCGATTTCCGCTGCCCATGGACACCCGCAACATCAGAGGAGTCTCAAGCGCGTTGCCGGCCTTTAAAAGGGAGTACGCTCTTTTCTTGAAGGTTTGAAGGTCATGTTGGTCCAGAAATACTGCAGGCGACAGTTCATTCCACAGTTTAGTTGTGCGAGGCAGAAAATTTCTGGAGAAACGCACAAAAGCACACAGTTTTTTAAGGCAATAAAATGTTCCTTTCTTTTTGTTTCTTTCTTATTATGTCTTTCTATAAGGTTTAATCTATCTTGTACCAAATTTCATCAAAATCGGTTCAGCGTTTTAGGCGTGAAAGCGTAACAAACAGACAGACAGAAGCAGAGTTACTTTCGCATTTACCTATAATATTATAAATAGGGATCCGATATGAGTATACTGTATACTTTAACAACGTTTTACAGTTTCTTTTTAACGTTTTAAGTTCACGCCTGTATTCCCCGGAGATTTAAGCAGAGGTGTACCAATGTCCCCCACAGCTCGCCGGTATATTTAGGTCCCATGTGATAGGGGGTGAGCTTATTGCCATTAATTAGGTACAAATCCAAACTGCTACTGAGCTCGAAGCAGTTACTGAGAATTTAATGGAAAAACCCTTGAATTGAACTCAAGACCTCTAATGTAGCTGCCTAGAACCACTAGTCTAATTAGGCTTATGAAATATAGCAAAAAATGATAGGTACCTGTTTTTAATATACATTCTTTTACTTAAAGTTCACTTCATAATCATTAGTTAGGTAAATAAATTGGACTCAATACACGTAGATATAAAGTGAAAAATCTACTTATAGTTTTATTGCATATCAAACATTATCATTATCAAGCCGCAAAAAACGTATGATCACAACTGTTAAGAGATTATCAATGTGCCCGCGAATATCTCGGTTTCCCTACCCTGTGGGAATATCCCAAAATCCCGTAAACATACAATTTACATACCTACATCCAGACTCAAGAAAAATAATTGTGAATCAGGCGATTATTTGTTTCGGATGGGAAATCGAACGAACGACATTACAGTCAAATAAAAAAGTCTATTCTATAGCTTATAGCAGGGTTGCCACTAGTAGGCACTTTCGCGTCACGTATCGGGGGTTGATTGCAATCAGTTGTAACAACCCTTATTGAATTGCGTCGATTCGGGACATACACTGCTTGTTTGCAGCTTCTGTTTGTTTGTACTATTATAGCACCACGGATGGTAAGCACGCTCGGACTGGATGGGGCAACATTTCTATATTATCATCGTCAACCCATATACTGTCTCAGTACTGGGCACGGGCTCCTCTCAGAATGAGAGGGATTAGGCTTTAGTCCACTACGCTGGCCTAGTGCGGGTTCACGGGTTGGCAGACTTGACCACCGTTGAGAAAATCTCAAAGGCATGCAGGTTTCCTTACGATGTTTTCTTTCACCATTGAAGCGAGTGATAATTATTAAGTACATGATTTTAAAAAGAAGAAAAATCAGAGGTCAGAGGAGAGAGACCCTTGACTTGGCAGTCCAATGTTCAGAATTCACACAAAATGTAAATTCCACTTAAATTGGAGCTGCCCGACTGGGGAAGTGCCTTTGCCTTGGAAAAAATCGAACTGAAATAACACAGCTTTGTTTTGTGTTCCTAACGTGAGCAAGATCGTCAGTGCTCCGCGAGGTCCCCCCGGACTTTGACCCTTAAACTGCCAACCTAACTACTTAATTCCTCTTTCGACTTACAGAGTCATCAACGCGCAAGTGTCTGTTGCGTTGTAGGCTACAATAAGCGATAACCGCTTACTATCAGGTGGGGCGAATCATTGCTTTACACCTTGGTGGTATGTAAAAAAAAGTTAAGCAACTCACATCTATTAGTTTTTGCTCTGTGTAACGAGGGGCAAAATTATCTTTATCAGATAATTTATTAGCTTTTATTTCGTGGTTTAACTACGTACGTATAACAATTTGTATGATTTGCTGTTTGTGTGTCATATTAGTGTAGCTATGTTATTAGGTACAAACATCATACAAGCTCACGCTGTCCGTTCGAACTAAAATATTGTTATTGTTTGTTATAAAATAGTAAAATAAGCAAATCGTAAAATAAGCAGAGCTTGTAGATACTATATTGACTGTTTCGTACCTATTACAAGCTCTGCTTATTCTATTATATTTTTTGTGTCAATTTGCAAATGCAATATTAATTTGTAATGTCACTTACGGCAAAATGTGTGGAGACTTCTTAGCACTCTAAACATCTGTTTGTACTCAGATTTTTAGAGAAATAAATCAATACGATTACCGACTATAAACAGCATAGCTTCTTGCCTAGCCCTATATCGTCGGTGATATTGCAATACCGCGTAAGTAATACTTTGCTATAAGGCCTAACTTTGTATTAATTATCATTGAAAATTTGGCCGTACAGCAGAGTGTTACTTACGCGGTATAGTATCACCGACGATCTGATATGGCCATGGGATTCGTGAGATTCACCACAACCATGACAGGATCATCTTCCACCGAGGAGGTGGCAGGGTATGCCGTCAGTTGACTGCACTTAGCCCTCCAGGAGGGTCCGTCAATGGACTCCGCGGTGGGATCGCGGATCGGAGTGTATGATGTATGATTTCCGTGATCGCACCACTATGCCTAAGGTGGTAGTGGTGGTAGTTTTAGTCGGTATGCTGGCCACATGGCCGGAGAGCCTGACATAACTTTCCCGCATCCCCTAGCGGGGATACTCGGGGATGCATAAGGAGTATTTCCCCACCCGAAAAAAAAGCATATGACGGATTTGTACCGACTAAAAATCCCACTTACGCGTCTTAGCCAACCTCCAAAACGAAACCCAATATTATAATTTCCGGACAAATTGTATGAAATTGAGTTACAGTAACGAACATCAGCATCGATTGGTAATTCATTTTGTAAATCAGGGTCCATTAATCAGATCCCCACAGGAAACCACTTGAGCATGCAATTTTGAACATTGTGACACAAAGAATAAGGTTGAAGCGTATAGCAAGGGGTATTTATAGATTGGATTATTAAGTAAATATCCAGATTCAGGATTCATTATTGCTAAAACAGTATATGTTGTTATATTTTATACTGCCTGGTGTATCGCGAGTTGACGAACGAGTCTATAATAAGCTTCGGTAAGCAGTTCGGTAAGCCTGTAGACGGTTGCGGGGTAACACTTGCGCGTTGCTGACTCTGTAAAATGAAAGAGGAATATTGGGATGGCAGTATAAGGGTCAAAGTCCCACAAACAGCAACCTTGCTCACCGTAAAAAACAGAACACAGCTCAAAGCAGTGTATATCACTTCTATATTCTGCACGGCGGAGGTAGGTAAGTACTTCCCCAGTCGGGCAGCTGCAATTTGAGTGGAATTACTCCCACTATGTCCTACCTCTCTTAAAGTACCATGTAGGTACCTACCAACCTTGCAAATCGGTTAATCAGCGTAGTTATAACTTATTTATTTATTAATATACTTAACTTAGCCTTAAAGCTCTTAAAGCTCGTCGTGTTTTAAGGCTCATAAGGCTTTAACTCTAGAAAGCTATATTATAAGTAACCGTTTCTCATTGAGCTCTAACATAACATACACACAGACAGACTTCTTCTCTTCGTGTCGATGGTAAATACATTATTTATATTACTTGAGCCCAGTAGGAGGCCACGTTAATTGCGGCATCAGTGGCATTCTTTAGATCTTCAAAGGTGCAGGTGTACGGGCATTTTGGGCACTCCAGCAAGTGTAGCATGGTCTGGTCAGGGGCCCGGATCTATGATCCTCCATTTCGCCAAGTTTGCAGCGGCCAAGTTGAGAGCGCATCCGGTTGAGTACTCTCCATACAATCCACTGCAGATCACGTCCGGGTGGCAGTTGTTCCTTGGGTTGAACATAATCACGTGGTGGTGGATACTGTACTTTCCACAACTTACTCGACAGACAGACAGACAGACAATACGCCTAATAAACAATAGGAAATATCCGTTATCCGCCATATGCTCCAAATGCCGACCGCGACCGCAATTTATGACGCGCAAGCGCAAACCTGCAACCACAAGATACGTGCCAATTACTAATTATAGGCACACAAAAACTTTACCCCAGCATTGGGCTGTTTTTACGATAATAAGATCGCGTGCGCACAAGTTTTTTTTGTGATTATTAGGAATGTTTTTTGTTTAAAATTGATTATGGATTACAAAGGGCTGGTGGTGATAAAAAATATTCCCATGAGTAGTGATGTGCTTAAATAGATATTAGGATACTTAACTAGCTGGATAATAAGGTGCTTAATAGATTAACTAATTAATAAATATTTTCGGACATTTTTACACAGCACCATCTAGTCCCAAATTAAGATTTAAGTAAGCAGAGCTTGTACTATGGGTACCTACTAGACAATGGATATAATATATTTAATTATACTTTCTTTTTGTAAAAACATACTTATAATAGGTACCTACATAAGAAACACCCAGACAAACACAAACACCAAAATATTTGATCATGGGAATCAGCAGCCTACTCTACTCTAAGGTCTAATCTATCTCTGTGCCAGATTTCATCAAAATCGGTTCAGCGGTTTAGGCGTGAAGGCGTAACAGACAGATAGAGCTACTTTTGCATTTAGTAATATTAGTAGGGACTTGGGAACTAATGGCTCGCCCCGGCTTTGTTCGTTTTGCGACCCTGTAAAACAAAAGAGGAATAGTTGGGTTGGCAGTATAAGGGTTAAAGTCCCCCCGCTGCCAACACAACGTCTCCTTGCAAAGCACTGGCAACCTTGCTCACCGTAAGAAACACAACACAGCTCAAAGCAGTGTTATTTCACTTAGATTTTCTACAAGGCGGAGGTAGGTACTTCCCCAGTCGAACAGATGAAAATTGAGTAGAATTACTCCCACTATGCCCTACCTCTCTTCGATCAGCCAGTTATTCAATCTCGACAAGTAATTATATATGTATAGTTATCTATCTAAAATGGCATTTATGAAACCTTCGACCGCTAGTTCGCCTGATGTTAAGCGACAGTATCGACATCGAAGCGATATGTAAGGCGATCTACGGTCGCGCGCGCTGCCTAATAGAAACCGAATCACTTGATATTTAAAGACACCCAGACTATACTTAGTTATTGGGGAAGACCCACTAATTGTGGAATGAGCTTCCTGAAGATCATTCCACAATTAGCGGTACGCATGATAAAAGTAGACTTAAACCGTTTCGCTCGGGTTTTTGGGATGTTCACCATGAATCGATCGCCATGTTCTAAGAGAATTATAAAATCTCTCAAATACCTATTTATTTATTTTATTTAAAATCATCAAAAAAGATTTCACCGTTCTCCTTCCATCGCGTGCGCATCTCAAACGAGCCGCCGACTTTGACACAGGAGTGACGATACAATGATCACGGAACATCACCAGTAATCACCAACATAACCACATCCTCTCCAACACACCCTAATGATGCTATAATTGACTAAAAAACACCCCTTTTAAAACCGTTTTTCGGCAGATTTGTAACTTCAAGAAAAACAATTTAAGATCTGCACCTGAATTTTACTGTGTCAATGATAGTGAACCTTATTTCAAGTTGATAAGGTTTATGTTTATTATAAACGATTGGGTGATTAATATTATGCGTAGTTGTGATTTAAACGAAATTAATCTGTGTGAGCTCCCGTTTGCAATATGTTGTTATTGTGTTGTTACATGGTATTAAGAGGCTGCGGTTTTGTCTGGTTTTGTGTGTGTTTTGAGATATTCCACCTGCTTACCCTTTTGTTTACTATTTGTATATAAGGGGTTAAAGTATGTAATTGCCAATTTGTACTGAAAAATTGAAATTCGTTTACTAACGTCGTACTAAGGTGGCAAACAAGCATACGGCCCACCTGATGGTACGCGGTTACCGTAGCCTATAGACGCTTGCAACACTAGGAGTATCACTTGCGCGTTGCCGACCCTGTATTGAAAAAGGAATAGTTGGGTTGGCAGTATAAGGGTTAAAGTCCCCACACTGACAACACAACCTTTACTCGTGGAGCACTGGCAAACATGCTCACCGTAAGAAACACAACACAGCTCAAAGCAGTGTTATTTTACTTCGATTTTCTGCAAGGCGGAGGTACGTCCCGTCGGGCAGCTCCAATTTGAGTGGAATTACTCCCACTATGCCCTACCTCTCTTAGTCTCATATGCCCAGTAATTTCATCAGCTACATTGGTCTTAAAACTGGAACACAATAATTTATGCTTCACCATATCAAACTGCATACGCCAGTTGGCAAGTCCCTTTTCTTACCGCCTATTGTTTAAATTTAAACCAAAATACGTGATAACAATCGTCATTAATATAGAAGACAGTTGCAAACAATCGTCATGGGGGACAAAAGACATCAAAAGAACGCATAGTTACAGAAATTGATAGGCCGTCAAACCGTAAAACTGTTGTACGTAACAAATGTCGTTTTAAGATGGGTTTTGTTATTAATATACCATTGTTTGGGTGAAATAATTATAGTCGTTGAGACTGCGAATAAAAATAATCTATTTTGTTGTTCTTCTATAATAAAGTTCGCCTTAATGGAAATTAAATTCATTTCTATAAATTATACTTAATTCTGTAAATAGATCTTTTAAAGACACTTTTACCAGTCAATATCCTTTCCTGTATAATAGACTTAATAAGAATTTATCCGTTTATGCCCTTAATTATCATAGTACTAAATCATTAGTGTACAAATATTTACAATCCTTGACCTATGATGAGGCCGAAGCCCTAATTAATATTATAACATAGGATATCAAATAAATAATTTCTTTTTATTATTTTTTATAATTTTTTTTTCTAATTTATGTTACTTACTGTTTGGTTTATTAGTTATTACAAATTGTAATATTTTACTTAGTTATCGGATCAGCACTTGCCGCCTGTGACACAGGTTTACCTAGTACAGGCACCTAACACTGTAATACCTCTTAATTATTTTATGAGTTATCTCTGTATTATATTTTACCTTTGTAATTATGAATAAATATTATTATTATATTAATATATAAAAAAATATATATATACTTGAGTGCCTATTTGAAGCAGTCGTGGGACACACATTTTTTTTCCTATTTTATATGTACTTCCATCATGTTTTTAATTTTTGTGCATTGTCCAAGACTGTGTCAATAAATATTTTTTCTTTCTTACTGCTAAGGTGGCAAACAAGCATACGGCCAACCTGATGGTAAGCGGTTACCGTAGCCATAGATAGCTTGCAATACCAGGGGTCTCACTTGCGTGTTGCCGACCCTGTAAAACGAAGGAATAGTTGAGTTGGCAGTATAAGGGTCAAAGTCCCACAGTCGACACGATGTTTCTTCGCGGATCACTGGCAACCTTGCTCAGCGTAAGAAACACATCTCACCAAGAAACTAAAAACCAGTAAGTGATTCCATATCTCAACATCTCAATCAACACAATTTAGGATCTTTCATCTTTATTTACTTAACATGCAAATATTGACAAGCGGCGCGGAGTGGGGGGCGTTACAAAGGGTGCCGCTTCCTTTGATGTCGCCGCTCTCACCTGTGCTTCTGAGATTTATAGCTGGCGTCTTCGCCGAGCGTATTGTTTGGAGACAACCGTCTTTATTGGGAGCAAAAACACTGATGAATGGCATTTCGGGTACTCGATCTGTTCGTTCGCGTTTTGTACGTCCGTCAAGGTACGTACGTATAGTCAACAAAACAGATATGCAGGCAGCTGTAACATTTGCGTATTAACATAGATTGTATTATAAATAACTACCGGTTGTCCGCGGTTTCACAAAAGATAGTCTGTGTCCTTTTCTAAGGTCTAATCTATCTCTGTACCAAAATTCATCATAAGCGGTTAAACGGTTTAGGCGTGAAGGTGTAACAGACAGAGTTACTTTCGCATTTATAATATTAGTAGGAATTATCTGACAAAGGATTTGGTATGTAGACAGCAAACAACACCTGCTTTTTGACACAAATTTCGTGACACATTATTTCACAATTATTGCCAAAACACAGACGTCGTCAGTTGCCTGTATATTTTACTCTTGTCGACTGTACGTATTCAAAGACAACCCTACACCAACTACTGTTGGTGTAGGGTTGTCTTTGAATTTGGAATATTGTCTTCGAAGTTATTGTGTTCGAAATTCAAAATGGAAATGAATTTGTTTGAACTTAGCATTCCATGATAAATACTTAGATGGTGGTGGTGCTTAATGCCTAGGCTTCAATTGAAACGATAGTATTATTTTTGTTTGTTAAATTATCTTAAAAATGTCGGGCAACATCTAAAAAGAGTAATGAATTGCGCAAAAAACAGTGATAGCCTAGTCATATGAACATTGGATTGACAAGTCCCCCATCCCAGAAAGGTCTCGAGTTTGAATAAAAGGCACGCATCTCTGACCTATCCAAATCATGTGCGTATTTTTAATTAATTATCATTCGCTTAATGGTGAAGGAAAACATCGTGAGGAAACCTACATGACCGAGAGATTTTTGGGACGAGGCGTGTGAAGTCTGCCAACTCGTATTAGTCTAGCGTGGTGGACTACAGCCTAATCCCTCTCATTCTGAGAGGAAACCCTGTTAGGAAACAGCATAGAAAAATATTGTAGATACTAAGTAATAAATCAACAAATTATTATTATTAGGTATTTAACAAATTGCGTGCATCTCGATGTGTTCTCGAGTGGAGACCGCGAGTCGGCAAACGTAGTGTAGGACGCCCTACGGCAAGATGCAGTGATGATTTGCGGAAGGCTGCTGGTAGAAGCTGGATGCGAAAAGCCGAGGACAGGGTGAAATGGCGCACATTAGGGGAGGCCCACGTCCAGCAGTGGATTAATATAGGCTGATGATTTATGCACCTCTGACAATCGTAGGTGTTATCAGAAAGAAGCCCAAAAAGTTTGACAACAGTCTATCCTCAGGATATCAGTATTGCCCAGAAATTGGGTTGCGGAAGTCTGTCGCTTCGTGTAAAATACTGGTCTTCAGTCAACCCTACACCAACTACTGTTGGTGTAGGGTTGTCTTTGAATTTGGAATATTGTCTTCGAAGTTATTGTGTTCGAAATTCAAAATGGAAATGAATTTGTTTGAACTTAGCATTCCATGATAAATACTTAGATGGTGGTGGTGCTTAATGCCTAGGCTTCAATTGAAACGATAGTATTATTTTTGTTTGTTAAATTATCTTAAAAATGTCGGGCAACATCTAAAAAGAGTAATGAATTGCGCAAAAAACAGTGATAGCCTAGTCATATGAACATTGGATTGACAAGTCCCCCATCCCAGAAAGGTCTCGAGTTTGAATAAAAGGCACGCATCTCTGACCTATCCAAATCATGTGCGTATTTTTAATTAATTATCATTCGCTTAATGGTGAAGGAAAACATCGTGAGGAAACCTACATGACCGAGAGATTTTTGGGACGAGGCGTGTGAAGTCTGCCAACTCGTATTAGTCTAGCGTGGTGGACTACAGCCTAATCCCTCTCATTCTGAGAGGAAACCCGTGCCCAGCAGTGGGACAGTATATAGGTTGATGATGATGATTAAATTTTATGACTTGGCAGATCATTCGAACCACTAGGCTACGACGAATAATAAATATTTGGAATACTTTCCACAGTACCTACCATTTAGTCCCATACTAACCCGAGCTAACAATGTATACAATGGATATACTTACTTATAGTTTTTTTTGTAAATACAAATTTAGTACAAAACAACAGTTGCTGAATTCTGGGCCGGACGAATATTAGTCTACAATATTATTATTTTATTTATTTTTTTATTTACCATCAACACGCTAAGAAGAAGTACAATACAACCTTTCCCTACCTTTTAGATATTTTCATCTGAAAGTTTTAAAATTAATGTCTAATACATGCATACCATTAGTACAATATACCCATACGAAGCCGGGGTTGTTACTTAGTTGAAGATAAAAAAAAGCATGGAATTTCATCATCATTCTCTAAGTCTTTTCCCAACCATATTGGGGTCCGCTTCCAGTCTAACCAGATGCGGCTGAAGACCAGTATTTTACACGAAGCGACAGACCTCCGCAACCCAATCTCTGGGCAATACCGATATCCTGAGGATAGACTGTTGTCAAACTTTTTGGGCTTCTTTCTGATAACACCTACGATTGTCAGAGGTGCATAAATCATCAGCCTATATTAGTCCACTGCTGGACGTGGGCCTCCCCTAATGCCGCCATTTCACCCTGTCCTCGGCTTTTCGCATCCAGCTTCTACCAGCAGCCTTCCGCAAATCATCACTGCATCTTGCCGTAGGGCGTCCTACACTACGTTTGCCGACTCGCGGTCTCCACTCGAGAACACATCGAGATGCACGCAATTTGTTAAATACCTAATAATAATAATTTGTTGATTTATTACTTAGTATCTACAATATTTTTCTATGCTGTTTCCTAACAGGGTTTCACTAAATTTAAAGACCTATTTAGGAAACAATTTTTTTTGACTATAACAACAAATTTGTAAGTTACGACCAAAATCAAAATGACAACAAAAATATCACTTACCAAAACGAATCGCGGCCACGTTTCCCCCAAATACTTTAATCCAACAATACATCCCATTCATACATTCGTTCCCTCGACAATCATTCGGTCAATTTGACAATGGCGGCCGGACCCCTGTTTTGAAAATATTTGCTTGTGTCGGACCAAACAATTTCATATAAGTGCCTGAGGGCCCGAAATTATTATGAATTGAATAATGTATCCTGTGACGATTATTTTAAATGATGGGATGAAGTTATCCTGTCAGAATTTTAATTCATTCCTTGAAACTGCCATCACACTATTTTTCATATTAATTTATTCTCATTTAATATTATTTTGCGCGCCGTGTGCCACGGCAAAACATGCTGTAAACATATTTTTATTGAACATCTTGTTACCTACCATGTTTTATGCAAATAAATGATTTGATTTGATTTGGTTGGTGGTAGAATTCTGCTTCTGAGTTTGTCTGGGTTGGTACAGTCAACAAAAGAGGTATGTATACACATAGCGATCTACATCTCTATACAGATTACGATCCTAAATAATTAAGCACCAAAAAGTGTTTGGTATGCAGCAGCTTCCAATACTTTTTTTTTTATAGTACGGAAAATCCGCATGGATCATCCGCTACCCAGAGAGCAGCATTTAAAAACAAATACCCTGGTATTTGTTTTTAAATTCATGATAGGCCCACGTTTGACCACTAGTTCGCCTGATGTTAAGCGACACTGCGATCTACGGTGGAGCGCGCTTGCCTAGAAGAAACCGATTCACTCGAGATTTAAAGGTTAGTACTTAAATATACACCCAGATTATAGCTATTAGGGAAGACCCACTCGAGAAACTCATTACACATTTCAGCGGTACGCATGATTAAAGTAGACTTAAAGCGTTTCGTTCGGGTTTTAGGGATGTACACCATGAATCGATGTCGCTTTTTCATGCTTCTGGTCGTCCGATAGTAGAAAGGGCAAGAGGGATCGTGGAGATCTGATGCACACTCCGAAATGTAACCGATAAAAAAATGATAAGCTAGAAACTTTGCGGCGATGTTCCAGACTCTGGAGTTTAACCCGGACAAGCGAGTCGTTGCCAATGATCTTCTTGGCGCGTTTCTCAACGGATTGTTGGTAAGACTCGTACCGACTAAAAACAACACTTTCCTTAACTTGTCCTATAGTCATGGCCAGGGTGTCTACATCATGGGATCCGTGACATTCACCGCGACCGTAACAGGCTGTGGTGCCTCGCTGGACCCCTTCAAAGGGCGATGCCTCACCCCGCTTCCAACTATAATCATGAGAATCATGGTCATATAACGAATCATACATCGATGACGCCTGTGGTCTAGCGGTCCGACTCCTGATCATGGGGTCGTGGGTTCGATTCCCACAGGACACAAATATTTATGTGGGTAAAACATGAGTATTTGTGTTTGTCTGGGTGTTTCTTATGTATTATAAGTATGTAATTTACTTTTTAAAAAAAGTATATAAATATTATATCCATTATCTAATACCCAAACCTACAAGCTCTGCTTAGTTTGGGACTAGATGGTGTTGTGTAAAAAGTATGCCAAAAATATTTATTTATTTTTATTTTATTTATATAGAATACTAATAGTATCAAATATGTGAGTGTTAGAATGCAGATTATATCTGATATGGCCTTTTAAAGAAAAAGCCATAGCGGCTTTGAGTAGGAGAGTCCCAGCCGACGGCACGCATGCATCACTCATTGTATAGCTCGACTATATTAGAGGGAGCTCAATAATCCGTCGCACGACGACACCAGAACGGTGGAACTGCGTAGGCTTCATTCTCAAAGCCACCAAATAGTTAAAATCTGTGTATGTTTGTATAATTATCTAGTCTAGTTCATAGTGGGAGTAATTCCACTCAAATTGGAACTGCCCGACTGGGGAAGTACCTCGCCTTGCAGAAAATCGAAGCGAAATAACACTGCTGTGACGTGTGTTGTGTTCCTTACGGTGAGCAAGGTTGCCAGTGCTCCGCGAGGAAACGTTGTGTTGGTTGTGGGGGGACTTTGATCCTTACCTTGCCAACTCAACTATTCCTCTTTTGTTTTACAGGGTCGACAATGCGCAAATGATACCCCTGGTGACAAATGATTAAATGATATTTATTTATGTAAATAGATCTTTTAAAGACACTTTTACAAGTCAATATTTTACATATTTTTTAAGCTAGATGGCTCCGGCATTTCCTAGCTGACGACCTCTGAGAAGAAACGGTGAAACAAACTTAGAGAATCATAGTCTCTTTTGCGATACAAGCGTCTTATAGGCTACGGTAACCGCTGATGGCTGTCTCCTCGTGTAAAATACTGATATTTAGCCACATCTGGTTCGACTGGAAGTCGACCCCAATACAACGTGTTACAAAATACCCCGTTAAAATTTATAATTAATTATCAAAGCCAAAAATTTTGACAGCTGTCATGTCAGGGAACCAGATTATATAACAGAAAGGCCTACATAGGTACCTATTTTACATAATTGTCTACTTTAATAGTTTTTCTATTTTTCATTCATAAATGTTGTTGTTTTCCTTTTTTTGGGGTATGAATCTTAAATATTGAGAATGGACTCGTTATAAGGCCCCATTTAACCTCCTCTCGGCTTGCAGGGTAGTTTTGTAATATCCTGTATAGTTGGGAAAAGGCTCGAAGAAAGAAGAACGGCCATGACTATAAGGCAAGTGCAGGAAAGTGCGGTTTTTAGTCGGTACGAGTCGGACATCTGGCCACTATTGTCACCATATCTTGCCACTCGGGACGACCCATGCGAATTTTCCGTAGACAATAAAAATAAAAAAAAAAATGTTAGTTACCTGTAAAAAAAGCCATTTCTAAGTCTTTAATCACTTACCATTTCACGGTGACCAGAGTTCCAAGTCCCAACGCATCTTGTAACGTCACCATCACGACTTTGACCCGAGATGACCCGCACTGATATAGCCCTTATAACAACGGTGTAAGAGCTATAATTGGGCAAAAGAATTATTGCTTCGTGACGCATTTTTTGGGAGACGGACGACGAATCTCAGATCATGTTCGTGATACACTTTGAACACAATTGTGCTTTTATGAATTGAAATAAGTATTTGTAGGTACCTAGGTACTTACTTTTCAACTGATTTTAAAAATGGAGGTTATTTTCAAATTTCGAAGACGTCTATGGCTAGATTATACACACACATCTTGCACATCAGTGCAGGCCTCTGTACCTCATGAAATGTTAGTTTGTCAAATTTACACAGGTTGTAAGGACATGCCTTGCCGATCCTCATTATGCTAGCGTCGATACAGTAACGGGTTACATTATGCTAAGTAAGCTAAAATATGATTGTACTTTAAGTTTCAACATTATGTAAAAGACACAAATAAATCAGACTTCAAACAGACAACTCGTTTCGATATTCTCACCTACAACCCTGGGTTGCATTGCACAAGAGAGCAATGTACCTACCTACTAACTTTCGGGAGTAGGTAATAATTACTTACTGTCTAAATGATAGTAAAAATCGTATTAAAATCCGTTCTGCAGTCTAAAAGATCTCAGCTGATCTGACTGTCGGCAATACGACATTTCACCTCGTCACATAAATCTAACTTATTTTCGTCCTCTGGAGATCGAAACCACGACCTCTCGTGATTAGCATTCCGGGACTCGTGCCACCAGAATTTGAGCATAATGATTAATGCTAAAACACTTTAGTTGAAAACAGAATACTTAGGTATCTATAAATCAATTAATGGAATATAAATCTACCGATAGCAAGCACGAGATTTATGTAGGTATAGTTAATGCTTTTTAGTAGGTAATTTAATATAATGTTATGCTCAAAGATCGAAAACGCTCATTGAGCGAAAAAACAGCTCACAACGCGTTGTGGTCAATAATATTAGATGAAAGCTTCAAAATGCAAGGAATTATAAAAACTAAATAATAAATAAATCCTACTTAGGCTAGGAAAACTAACCTAGCCTAAGCCTTTTTTAATAAATACAATAACTCGATGCCAGTTTAAATTTAAACAAAGCTGATTTTAAATTTGACGATTTATGCTACTCGCCAACAGATGGCGTTAGGTTCGCAACGTGAGATTTGGTTTTGATATTGTAGCGCCATCTGTTGTGAAGTAGAAGCAAAACATGATGTACACTCGACAAGAAATATTGATGGATTATTTTAGAATCAGAATCAGAATTATTTATTTGTAAAACATAGGTAAATACAAGTAGGTATAGGTCCTTACATGGTAAAGAGTCCACTATGTTTTGTGAATAAGACATATAAATATTACTTATAAATTGGTTTATATTAAAATACAAACAAACAATATTGTCACAATATACCTATGTTATTTACTAAGGAATCACGTCATAAAGAATGGGTAAAGTTCACAATCACGCCTGTATTCTCCGAATGATTATGACATGTAGAAGTATGTATACTGTTGCACCTTCAAAGTTCAATAATGATGTAGGTAGGTAGGTAGGTACTTAAGTAAATTATCTACATAAATTTATATACCTACTAGGGATCGGGCCTCGCACTGGTGCCATGTATCTACTATTATCAGGCATATATTAAATATAAACCTTTCGGAAAAGATGATCTAAATACCTAATAGTGACGTATCAAAGTTCGTTGCGTAGTTTAGAAGTAAAAAAAGACAAATATATTTTTTTTACAAACAAACATACGTGCCTCTTGAAGATAAGTGGTAGCCGCGGTACCATCGCATTCTCATCTTGAGACCTCAGTTGTTAAGTCTCCTAAGCCCAATAATTTCACTGACTACATTGTCCTTTAGACCAGCACCTACACAATAATGTGAGTACATTCTGTTGACGTTGCCAAATCTGTAATCGACATTGCAGCACCTACTTTAGCCCTTATTTTAATGACTGCATCGACTGTGGTGAATTTCCTGATCTTATGAAAATTAGCAAGATAATACCTTTGTTTAAATCAGGTAGCACATCTGACCCCACTAATTTTAGACCTATTTCAGTGTTACCTACGTTTAGTAAAATTTTCGAAAAAGTAATGTTGAATCAAATGCAAAGGTTTTTTCTTAACAATAAATTATTACACAGTAAACAGTTTGGATTTACAAGGGGTCGTTCGACAACCGATGCTGGTGTTGAACTTTTAAGACACATATACAGTGCCTGGGAGGATTCATACGATGCTTTGGGTATATTTTGTGATCTGTCCAAGGCATTTGATTGCGTCCTTCATGAAACTTTAATAAGGAAATTGCACCACTACGGTGTTAGGAACGCTTCTCTGAATCTTCTTACTTCGTACCTGTGGATTCAGAAAGTGGACGTCAATGGAAAAAGATCCCCCGGGTCAGTCGTTACTATGGGAGTTCCGCAGGGCTCAATTCTTGGCCCATTTTTATTTTTAATCTATATTAATGACTTGCCTTATCTTATAAGGGACACCTTATCTCATGAGGTAGTGCTGTTTGCAGACGATACTTCTCTTTTATTTAAACTGAAACGCCAGAAACTGGCAACTGACGACGTAAACAGCGCTCTGTCCAAAGTAGTGCACTGGTTTAATGTTAATAATTTGTTATTAAATGAAAAAAAAACTAAATGTATTAAGTTCTCAACGCCTAATGTGAGACAGGTGAAAACCAGTGTACTCATAAATAGCGAAGAGTTGGACCTTGTAGACTCCACTGTGTTTCTAGGTATTACTTTGGATTGTAAGCTTCAGTGGGGCCCACATATAGATAAGTTATCAAAAAAGCTCAGTTCTGCAGCTTATGCCGTGAAAAAAATACGTAGCTTAACTGACGTCGAGACAGCTCGCTTAGTATATTTTGGTTACTTCCATAGTGTAATGTCGTATGGTATTCTGTTGTGGGGGAATGCCGCCGATATACAGAATATTTTTGTGCTGCAGAAGAGGGCTATTCGATCAATTTATAATCTAAGCCCCAGAAGTTCACTGAGAGAAAAATTTAAAGAGATTAATATTATGACTGTTTCTTCCCAATATATTTATGAAAACTTAATGTATGCGCATAAAAATATTAATCTCTTTTCTAAATATAGTGATATCCATAATATTAATACTAGGAATAAAGATAGGTTTGTTGTTCCTTCGACCAGGCTCCAGAAAATCAGTAATTCGTTTAAATGTCAATGTACGCAATGTAACGCTTTTACAATAAAATCCCAAGTCAAGTGCAAAAATTGAGTTGCAATAAATTTAAGACATTTATTAAACAAAGACTTTTTAAAAAGGGTTACTATAAAGTTAACGACTACATAGAAGATAAAAATGCTTGGGATTGAGCTGCTCTAATGAACCGGGTTATTAATGTATTACAATTAAATTTAAGTATTTTAGTCAGTTGCACATAGATTGATAAAGTAACCTTAATTGACATCTTCTTTAATTATGTATGTTGACATATTTATTTGTGATTTTGATATTGACATCTGTACATTTGACATGGAGCAATATTTATTAACTGACATTTTTTTAAAAATAATTTATTTCATATAAAGTATGAGAGTCGTGCAGCCATTGATGTTGCATATATTGAAATGCATTATAATGACTTAAAATTACATTGTGCCCTTCAGTTGCCTAGCAGTCTGAGCTTGTCATGCTCACTAAAATGTCCTGCTGATGGTGGCGTAGTGTGTCGGGTCGTTTTATTCCCTGCAACATGGTTGAGTCAAACGACGCCGATACACACGTCATACTCGTGAACGGGTGCCGTCTGTCGGGGCTGGTCGGCTCTTACTGTCAATGGCAATCTCTTTAATTACTATTATTTTGAGCCATCTAGCTTAAAAAAAAAAAGTGTAAAATATTGACTTGTAAAAGTGTCTTTAAAAGATCTATTTACAGAAATAAATATCATTTCATTTCATCATTTCATTTCATTTCATTTCATTTCATTTCATTTCATTTCATTTCATTATTGAGGCGGCAGAACTCTTTTTTTATACCACTAAGAGGTGGAAAACAAGCATACGGCCCACCTGATTGTAAGCGGTTACCTTAGCCTACAGACGCTTGCAACACCAGGGGAGCCACTTGCGCGTTACCAACCCTGTAAAATGAGAAGAAGGAGACTAGAGAAGAATAGTTGAAGAGAGGAATAGTTGGGTTGGCAGTATAAGGGTCAAAGTCCCTGCACTGCCAACACAACGTTTTCTCGTGGAGCACTGGTAACCTTGCTCACAGACAAAAAACACAGCTCAAAGCAGTGTCATTTTACATTAATTTTCTCAAGGCAGAGGTACTTCCCCAGTCGGGCAGCTCCAATTTGAGTGGAATTACTCCCACTATCCCTTACCTCTCTTATCTCTCCCTGCAGCATGAGCAGTGCCTACCACTTGTTTTTTTTTTACCTTTTAAAGACACTTTTACATGTCAATATAGCTTAGGTACCTACTACCTCTATCTGAAAAGAAACTCCGAAACAAACAGATAGAATCATGGTTTCTTTTAAACTCCAGACGGTAACAGTATTCATGCTTAACAGATGTGTTTTAGAATGTAGGAAAATCTGAACTGGCCTTTTGAAGAAAAAGCCACAGCAGCTTTGAGTTGACTAGTCCTAACTGACGGCACGTATAAATCAGTCATCGTGTAGCTCAACCATTATTTTTTATTTATTTATTTAATTATTAAATGATATTTATTTCTGTAAATGATCTATTTTAAAGACACTTTTACAAGTCAATATTTTACATATTTTTTTAAGCTAAATGGCTCCGGCATTTCCTAGCTGACGACCTGTGAGAAGAAACGCCGAAACAAACTCAGAGAATCATAGTCTCTTTTAAAGTCCAGTTATTGTATAGTAACAAATATGTGTCTTACTATGTAGGGCAAAGTCTGAAATGGCCTTTTGAAGAAAGAGCCATAGCGGCTTTGAGTAGACCAGTCCCAACTGACGGCACGCATGCATCAGTCATTGTGTAGCTCAACCATAATTTAGGGAGCTCAACAACCAACAACTTATTGCACGCCAACGACAATTCACTAAAAAATTTTCATGATCATAATGTTAGTTACAAATCTAAAATAGGTACAGAGGCCAGCACATCAAGTTACCACAATCTGTCAAATTTCTTTGATAGATTTTCAACTTTAATGCACACGTAAAAAGGTTCATATTTAAATGGGAAAATTTGACAGTTTTGGATAGGTCGACCTGCTGGCGTCTGTACATACTACAGTAGGTATACTTGTCACTTACAGGCGTGTATAGCACTCACAAAGATTAATTTATTAATGAGAATAATAAATGTTATTCTAATTATTTAATAAGCTAATAACAATATTATTAGAATTATATTTTATTTAAATAAACTTAATTTATTGAATAAGGATATTTTTTTTATTTGGTTGCGGCATAATGCAGATAGGTATTTGCGAAATTGAGCCAGGGTGTTGGAGAAAATGTCGATGTCATTGGTGTAAGTGTGACTATGATTAAGTATAGAAACGGTTTAATGGTGCTGATCTTCCAAGATTTTTTAAAAGCTCAAGCTTAAGCAATAATTATTAATGTATTAATTCGCTTAATTCTTATTCGAATTAAGCGACACATATAACTTTATCTAGGTACCTAGATAATAACAAAAATAATATTATGACGTACTTATTCTGATAATCTTTTGACCTTACCAGTATTTATGTCATGTTTAACACTGCATAAGACTTATAATGAGACTGTCAACACTAGGGCATTTCCTGTTTTATGTAGGTACTTACTATTAAAAAAAAAAAATTAAAAAAATTAAAAAGAATTAACGAGGTGGCTTGCTGAAAAATGATTTTATAGCATTAATGATTTCTTTCAATTTAAATTATTAATTGACATTATATTGTTAGATTGTGCTTTTGAAAAATAGTAATGTTCTTAGCTTCATAAAAATATTTGTACGCTCGTAAGAGCAAAACATAGTGGGCCACAATTACCTAATCTATAACACCTTTAATGTACCTGTGTTTGTTGTCAAATAAATATTATTCTATTCTATTCTATTACACAATATTGTTTTTTAAATACAATTCTAGAAACTAAGTTTGATAATAAGTACATAATATGTTTATTAATGAAACTAAATCGTGTCATTGTTCTATATTAATTAGTAGCTTCTGCCCGCAATTTCGTGCGCGTGGAATAGTTACTTTTAAATAGCCTATATTATGTTATTCTGATGTATAAATAATAATACTGTAAAGTTTCATCAAAATCCGTTCAGTAGTTTTAGCGTGAAAGAGTAACAAACATACACACTCACAAACTTTCGCCTTTATAATATTAGTGTGATTAGTGTGATTAAGTAGCTGAGAACCGCGATGTAACTGGAGGGGCTCGTGGCTATGTAAAGCCTAAATACACTAATCAACCGTTCTGCAAGGTTAAGCTGCGCCAGCATTCTGTGTCACCATTTTTAACACATTGAGACCCCTCCCCCTCTTGAGTACCTCAGAGAACACAAAGCCTTCGGTCCCGATTGTCATACCATTATCGATGACAATCGTAAGTGGTAAGTCAGAAGCCCAAAAAGCCTGTACCCAGTCTATACTCTGGATATCGGTATTGCCCAGAAATTGCAGATAAACGAAGTAAAATAACACTGCTTTGAGCTGTGTTGTGTTTCTTACGGTGAGCAAGGTTGCCAGTGCTCCATGAGGAAATATTTTCTTGGCAGTGGGGGGACTTTGACCCTTATACTGCCAACCCAACTATTCCTCTTTCAATACAGAGTCGGCAACGCGCAAGTGATACTCCTGGTGTTGCAAGCGTCTTCAAGCTACAGTAACCGCTACCATCAGGTGGGCCGTATGCTTGTTTGCCACCTTAGTAGAATAAAAAAAAAATGTGTTGCGGAGGTCTGATGGCAGTCGCTTCGTGTAAAATACTGATATTCAGCCGCATCTGGTTAGACTGGAAGCCGACCCCAATATAATTGGGTAAAGACTCGGAGGACTATAAGGATACACCACGGGTGGTGTATCCCGAGAACATTTCATAGGAAATTCACAAAATGTTCATAAACCCATATACTGTCCCACTGCTGGGCACAGATCTCCTCTCAGAATGAAAGGTATTAGGCTATAAGTCCACTACGCTGGCCTAGTGCGGGTTGGCAGACTTCACACCGTGGAGAAAAATCTCTAAGGTGTTGCAGTTTTCCTCACGATGTATTCCTTCATTCGTTAAAGCGGGTGATAATTATAAATACGCACATGAATTCGAAAAGTCAGAGGTGCGTGCCTTGGATTCGAACTCTTTCGAGTTCCTTTGACTTGGAAGTCCAATAAAAAAACGTGGTAAAACCATTCGCAATTAATACAGTTAGGTATAGTAGACTTATCTATTCATTCGTAAAATAAGGCATATCGCTTGAGTTGGATTGTAAAGTAATTATTATTAGTCAGCGCAGTTTCCGCTTGGTGTCGCTGTGGTCGCCTCAAGTGGAATACAAAGGAACTTGAGTGACCCCAAGAAACACAATCATGTTATAATGTTTACAGTTCTCGTTACCCATGGTAGATGGCGCTGTTAGCAATGAAAATGATCTTGTGACCATCCAATTGTCTTAACGACTATTAAAAGGATGACCTGTTTATTTATTATTATTTTTTAATTTACTGTTTATTTTAATTGTTAGATTTAAGATTTTTTTTTATACGACTAAGGTGGCAAACAAGCGGCCCATCTGATCGTAAGCGGGTATCACTTGCGCGTTGCCGACCCTGTAAAACGAAAGAGTACTAGTTGAGTTGGCAGTATAAGGGTCAGGGCAATGGGAGGACTGCCAACACAACGTTTCCTCACAGAGCACTGGCAACATTCCTCACTGTAATTTTTATAATCATTCATACGAGCCTTTTCTCAACTACAACTAGGTAAGCACTAAGTAAGTATCTAAAGTAAACTAAAATGGATCGAGTTTGCATTTTGCGCGTGCGCGGTTAAGGGCTTATTCCCACATAAGACCTAACCAAGTCTACCGGGAATCTCTGAGAGAACAGTAGCACCTCCAGCCCTGCTTACCCTTCGAAGAATACAAGAGAGGTAGGGCATAGTGGGAGTAATTCCACTTAAATTAGAGCTGCCCGACTGGGGAGATACCTCCACCTTGCAGAAAATCGAAGTGAAATAACACTGCTTTGAGCTGTGTTGTGTTCCTTACGGTGAGCAAGGTTACGAGTCCTCCACGAGGAAACGTGTTAGCATTAGAAGGACTTTGACCCTTATACTGCGAACCCAATTATTCCTCTTTCATTTTACAGGGTCGGCAACGCGCAAGTGATACCCCTGGTGTTACAAGCGTCTATAGGATACGGTAACCGCTTACCATCAGGTGGGCCGTATCCTATACAAGCGTGATGGTATATTGTGTTAACATACCAAGAGATTGCCCATTGGGCTATTTCTGAAACCTATAATCGCATAGTGCTCAGCCGTGAGTGAAATTCAAGGTAATAGTTACCCAATCGCGTTTACGTAAGGTCTGGTGTTATTTGCCGACTAAGACCCGATTTTTCTGGCCTTTAACTTTTTTTGTGGTACGCAGCAAGTAGGTACGCACTATGATCACGTTAAATATAAGTAATTTTAAATTGAGAATAGAGTATCTAGTCTTGTGGTCGTAGGCGCCAATGCTACGCTACAGATCTTAAGTTCGATTACCAGGTCGATCAAAGTGTTATTGGGTTTTTGTATGAAATTTTCAGTAGCAGCTCGGTTATTATTTATCTTTTATTTATTTGGAATAAAAAATATTACACACATTACATTACAAAACTAGCTTATAAATACTTGAGAAAGAAAGAAAGAAAATTATTGACACAGTCTTAAACAATGCACATATCTCGAAAACAGGATGAAAGAACAAATAACATACCTACCTACCTAATAAAATTTGTGTACCCCACAGCTGCGTCAAACAAGCCCCAGTTCAGCTAAAAATATCGTTATCCACAACATACTTATAAAAAGAAGTAATAATTCGAACATTACGAGTAGAAGTACTTAGTATAAATTATGATTATTATGAATTTAACCTAATTTTATGCCCGGCAATAGTGTCGTCCCACTTTTATTAAAAGACCTATTCATTTTTAAAACATTGCCCCACACTAGGATCTACTACTGTATCGTCGGTGCGTTGACAAACACAAATTTTCAAATACACAAACACCCAGACCAGGAACAACTACAAATATTTAATCCTTGCGGGAATGAAACCCGTGACACATTGTGTAGAAGGTTATCGCTATGTTTTACTGTTCATTGTGTCCACCAGAACGTTGTTGTTTTTGGAATTAGCGCTGATCGCAGTAAATGTGCGTTCGTCATGATTTTCATAGAAATGTTTACACAGTAATATTAAACTACTATTCCACTTATAAAAGTTCAAAGTTCAATCACAATATGTAGTTTATATTTTAAACAGCTACCCCAATCTGTCACATTTCTTCGATAGATTTTCAACTTTAATACAAAATAATAAGGTTATCATTCAATTGGGAAAATTTTACAGTTTTGGATACCTTGACCTACTGGCGTCTGTACTTGTACGCTGGCCTAATGCGGGTTAGCAGACTACACACGTCGTCCAGAAAATCTCAGAGGTATGCAGTTTTCCTCAAGATGTGATAATTACCAATGCATACGCACATGATTTCGAAAAAGTCAGAGGTGCGTCCAATGATCACCTTTTTTATTTTTTGGCAATTTCCATGCTAAGATATTTAGTGAAGAAAAAATTCGACCGCGGGCAGGATTCGAACCTGCGTCTTCTGGTTAGGTACACCAGACGCTATGACCGCTAACCCACCGCGAGTCCCACCCGCCATGACGAATTTTGTCTTCACATTCAGAATTTACGTGTTTATGGTGACGTCAGTAACACCTATTGAAAAACATTTTTTTTTTTGCTTTTCAACCGACATGACTTACTTTAAAGTTAGTTCAATGTCGAACAATGCCACCTTACCTACTAACTATCTTTTTTTACTGTTTGGCATTTTCCATGCTAAGATTTTAAAGTTATTTAGCGAATTTTAGGGTAAGTCCAATGATCGTTATTTGCATATGTATAAAATATTATCATCTTCAAGAAGTTTCACACAATTACAGATATTCAAGTAAATGACATACTTCCTGCGTTCATTTATAATGAGTTACACTAGTGTTTAGAATAAATGGTCCTACAATTTATTACTATTTGTTCAAATATCATTTTTTCTTAAAACAAAAACGTCAAAGTATTTATTAGCGTGATTTTTGGTGATACAATAGGTCTTATAATTAATTCTTTGAGTAACTCAAAGATCTACCCAAAATACACTATTTTACACAAGACAGAAAAGAAATTACATACAAATGATTGTTGGATATTTTGATTATATAATTGCAACACCAACATTAAAATACAAATTATTGTTTTTCTGTGGCAACATTCTTCCCTTCTAACTGTGACAGTGGTCCAATACGCGTGAAAATTTATTTCCTTGCCGTTTTATTTATTCTTCCCCGGAACCAACGTACCAGCACCTCATCAGCACCCACCACCTCAACAATACACCGCTGCACAATGATGAACTTTGGAGCATTTGGTAAGAACTATAGTTTGTATTTTCATCTGTCACATTAAATTTTGTCAAGAAGGAATTCGTCAATGGTGTAGTGGCTTAAATGAATTAAACATTTTGACAGTTTATTCTTAAATTGTGTCAAATTTGAATCTTTAATGTCGTTTATGACTACACCCACAGTTCGTCGGTATGTTTAGGTCCCATGTTATAGGGGGCGAGCCTATTGCGGGCACAAAATCCGAACTCCGAGCTGCTACTGAAAATTTCATAGAAAAACCCCATAGCACATACAGAATGGTGAAAAAAATCTGAGAATAATAATATTCTTCACTAGGTTCATTCACAATCTTGATGATGTCTCTGTGGTCTAGTGGTTCGCGTGTCGGACTGCTGATCACGAGGTCGTGGGTTTGATTCCCACACAGAACACAAAATATTTATGACAGTGATGAATATAAGTGTTTGTGTTTTGTCTGGGTGTTTCGTAGCTCTGTTTCTTAGGTATGTGTTATAAGTATATTTACAAAAAAAATATAATTAAGTATTAAGTATATCCATTGTCTAGTACACATAGTACAAGCTCTGCTTAGTTTGGAACTAGATGGTGCTGTGTAAAATTGTACAAAAAATATTTGTTTATATTATTACTTATAATTTTACTTTAACCTAATTTTTAAGTACTTATTGTAACGAAAAAAGCAAAAAGCAAGTTAAAGAAGCAGTGATAGCCTAGTGGTATGACCATTGGACTTGCAAATCAAAAGTTTTGAGTTCGAATCCAAGGCACGCACCACTGACTTTTCGAAATCATGTGCGTATTAATAATTAATTGTCACTCGCTTAAATGGTGAAGGAAAACATCGTGAGGAAACCTGCATGCCTGAGAGATTTTCTCGGCGGCGTGTGAAATCTGCCAACCCGCACTAGGTAAGCGTTGTGGACTGGCCTAATCCCTCTCTTACTAAAAGGAGGCCCGTTGATGAAGAAGAAGAAGACAGTATTGTAACGAAGGCTCTGTACTTGTGTCAATAAAATGATATAGTAATTAATACCTACAATAGTACGAAAAAATAGCCAAATCTACATAGATCAAAACAACGTTATTCAATGTTGTCATTTTCGCAACACGAAATCAGTCCCGACTATTATCGCCACAAAATCAGCCGTTCATTAACTCTGATACTTGTCCACTCGACGGTAAACGTTTTACGACATATATAAACGACCGCTGCCCACAGTTCTGTAGTGACGGTCAAGGCGCGAGCACTTACTGACGAAACAAACATGGACAAACTCACAGTTTATACTATCGGGTGTCTCCTTATCACGCTCGACGCACGCGTCGTACCGGACAACTACAATAAAGAAAGGAGAGCTTTATTGGAAGAGGAAACGCTCACAGCTGTCGGCGGAAAACAACACTTGAATGAAGATGAAACAATAGCTAATGATATACTTATGAGATGGAAGATGAGAGAGCTGAACGCTTCATACATTAACCCTCAGCATTTCAACTTCTCCAAACACTATTTTTCATACAAAAAGGACATCGACAAATCTAAGGTGTACCAGATCATCAGAAACATGCCGAAAGGTGCAGTGTTACACGTGCACAGCTCGCTAATGTTACATCCAGATGTACTAGTGAAGTTAACGTATGAAGATTACTTATACGCGTGCTACACAAAGGACGTTTTAAAATTACATTTCTCGGAGACGATCCCAAACCGACCTTGCGCGTCTGAATGGGCTCTTGTTAGCGACCTCAGGAATTCTTCCGGCGATCCAGACGCTTTTGATTCACAATTGAAAAATTATTTCACATTGTACAGAGATGACGGTGAAGACTACAGCTTTGTCGACATCAATACAGTTTGGGAGAGATTCAACAAAGTTTATTACACGATAAAATCGTTGATTTCATACAGACCGGCGAGAGAAAAGTACTGGTATGAAACTTTGAAACAGTTTTACAATGACAATGTTATGTACATTGAATTACGTACAGGTCTACACAGTTTATACGAATTGGATGGCACAAAACATGAAAAGAAATATCTAGTGGAACTTTACAAGAATTTAACCAATAGATTCATTGAGGAGCACCCGGACTTCATTGGTGTGAAATTAATACTGACAAGACATCGAGCCCAAAGTATAGAACAAGTGTTAGAAGCACTGAATACGTCTAAAAGATTAAAAGCAGAAATGCCTGACATGATAGCAGGTTTTGACCTAGTAGGCCAAGAAGATTTAGGGAGGCCTCTGATAGATTTCCTTCCTGTACTAGCTGAGGCCAAAGATGAGATCAATTTCTATTTACACGCTGGAGAGACCGCTTGGCTGGGCACATCAACCGACGAAAACCTTGTAGATGCGATTCTACTAGGATCAAAGAGGATTGGACATGGTTACGCTTTAACGAAACATCCAAGTCTTATGTCAGCTGTGATCAAAAAAGACATTGCTTTAGAAGTGAATGTGATATCAAACGTTGTGTTATCTCTAGTGCACGATGTAAGGAACCATCCGTTGGCTTCGTATTTGGCTTTGGGACTTCCTGTGGTGTTGTCAAGTGATGATCCTGGGGCTTGGAGTGCGGAACCTCTGTCTCATGACTTTTTCGTGGCCTTCATGGGTGTGGCGAGTAAGCATGCTGATTTAAGGCTCCTGAAGCAGCTTGCTCTGAACTCTATCACGTATAGTGCCTTGGAAGATGAAGGTAAAACGAGACTCTTTAAAGTGTTCAATGATCGGTGGGATAAGTTTGTTAAAGACGTTATTTCTAATGAATCGTTATCAGTTATTAGTGTGTCATAAAATATTATAGTTGATATTATTTATATTACTGGAATTTTAACTTTCGTTAGCTTATAATGAGTCTAGTCAGATTGTAAACTGTCAAAATACTATACACTGTGATTTTCAATTTTTTTGAAATTTATATTATATTATACATTTTCATCGGGTATTTTTTTATAAAATAGCAAATGGTCAAAGGCGGTCGTAATGCCATTAGAAAATTTCTATAAGACAACCTTATTGTTATTATTTTTTTCAATATTTCAGGCTTGGTCTTATAATGATTCTTATCATAAGTACTTTCACCCCTTGAAAAGATAACTGTGAATTAAAAATCACCGTGTATTTTTATTTTACATGCATACTATACCTACATATATTCGTTTTCAATATATTGTAATTATTCTAAGTAGATTATTCTTTATCGCTGTATCATCATAGCTTATTAACGCTAGATAAATTAATCTGTACGTTATGGTTAGATTATAGATAACAATTAGCATTATTTATGAAGTCACATAGTTTTTGCTAGCACATACATCGTCGTTAACTCTTTATTAGCATGTAAAAATACAATCTAATATATAAAATTCTCGTGTCACAGTTTTCGTTGCCATACTCCTCCGAAACGGCTTGACCGATTTTGATGAAATTTTTTGTGCTTATCGGGGAGGTCTGAGAATAGGCCAACATCTATTTTTCATACCCCTAAATTTTTTTTTTATGGCAAAACAACGTTTGCGGGGCAGCTAGTTATTTATAATATTGATAATTAATTATCACTTGCTAAAACGGTGAAGGAAAGCATCGTGAGGATACCTGCATGCCTTATAGATTTTTCTCGTGTGTGAAGTCAAACCACACTAGATCAGCGTGGTGGACTGTAGCCTAATCCCTCTCAATCTGAGAGGAGACCAGTGCCCTGTGGGACAGTATATGAGTTGATGATGAAGATAGATCAGTTTGTCCACGTTTTTGGATTATAATATTTTTTTTATTTAGATAGGTATTAATTAGCATCGCAACCTTGTTCCCAACTACGTTGGAAGCAACTGATAAACCATAAGCGGCTGAATACCTATAATTATGACAAAAAGCGACTGCATTATCGCCACTAAAATAGTAACTTTTGGTGACTCATGGACATAGGGTTTTGACGACGTCTGTGGTCTAGTGGTCCGCGTATCGGACTGCTGATCACAAGGTCGTGGGTTCGATTCCCACAGAACGCAAGTATTTATGTGATGAACATAAGTGTTTGTGTTTGCCTGGGTGTTTCTTATGTATTTACAAAAAAAAGGTTCCAAGTATTTATATCCATTGTCTAGTACCCATAGTACAAGCTCTGCTTAGTTTGGGACTAGATGGTGCTGTATAAAATTGTCCAAGAATATATATATAAAAAATCTCGTTAGTTTACTGTATGTCTAGCTATTATAACCGCTTATAAATTAACTCGGTTACATAAATCTATTAAGATAACAAGGTCAAAGGGAGTCCTCCCTTTGACATTTCATAATTTATCTTAATATGATGAAATCAAACAATATAATATTATTTTATGCAAAATAAGGAAAATATGGAAGAAAATTTCGTCAGGTTATAACAAACGGCCATTATTAATTCCCCGAAGGGTTAGGTTCGGTGAAGTCCTGGGTTTAACTTCCAGGTGGAGCAGTGTTCTTGTGTTTTTCTATGAATTTCTGACAGCTCGGGAGTTTGGAAATGTTTTTTATATAAGTAGACTTTGCTTATACCATTTCTTGTTATAAGATAGATTATTGTTTTTGGAGAGAGGAAAGGCATAGTGGGAGTAATTCCACTCAAATTGGAGCTGCCCGACTGGGGCAGTAGGTACCTACCTCCGCCTTGCAGAAAATCGAATTGAAATAACACAGCTTTGAGCTAGAGCAAGGAAACGTTGTGTTGGCAGTAACTTTGACCCCTATACTGCCAATAAACTATTCCTCTTTCGTTTTACCTACGCCTGGTACTGCACGCGTCTATAGGCTACGGCAACCGCTTACCATCAGGTGGACCGTATGCATGTTTGCCTCCTTAGTGGTATAAAAAAAATGTGACGAAAATATCTCCTGACTTATAGATTAAATCTAGTTGAGTGAACAGAAATTTATGGGACAGTTGTTTTTTTTTTTCTAAAGTAAGTATAGTAACAGATGTTTGAAATAATGAGTTACAATGACGCCCTCATTTTTTTTCAGTAACAAAGAAATAAGGGAGTAAGTAGTTATCTGTGTTTTTTTCTAAGAGTAATAAAATATTGTCGTTTTTTATAAGTACTTAGATAAGGCAACTAGGTTAAATGTCAAATTTAGTTTAGATACTAGCCGTGTTTAGACTTTATAAAAATAATCACTAAAAAGTTTAATTATCACGCGCTTAAATGGTGAAGGAAAACATCGTGAGGAAGCCTTTTTTTTTGTTTACGGGGGGAAACCTTCAAAAGGCTACCGGTCTACGGGGGTTAGACCGGGGAGTGTGGGATTCTTACCCACTAAAACCACCCCAATGGCCACCAAAAGCACATGGAGAGGGGCACTGTGTCCTCTTAATAGACCATCCCAAGAAATTTTATGCAGCTAGAAGTAGGTATCGATAAGATATTGATATATTTCACTCAATCTTAAAGTGAAACCTCAAATTTGCTATAAGTGTCTCAATGGTCTACCAATATGTCTTCTTAATAGACCATCCCAGAACCCCCCTGTGCACCGCCTATTAAGGCACATCCCTGAGGATCGTGAGGAAACCTGCATGCCTTTTAGATTTTTCTCGACGGTGTGTGAAGTCTACCAACCCTATCCAGGTAAAGTACACGCAAACGAAGTTGCGGGCAGAAGCTAGTTACTAGATAGTATTTTGGATATCATTCACTATCAGAGTAGAGTAGTAGGTAGTGGATGATACATGAGGTTTGGTTTTTCCGTACCTGCTATAAAAAAAAGGTTGCTACACACCAAACACTATTTATAGGTAGGTATGGTAAATTATACCTCGCTTAAGCAGTGAAGGAAAACATCGTGAGGAAACCTGCATGCCTTAGAGATTTTTCTCTACGGTGTGTGAAGTCTACCAACCCGCACTAGGCAAGCGTGGTGGACTATATTGCCTAAGATTTTTCTCTACGGTGTGTGAAGTCTACCAACCCGCACTAGGCAAGCGTGGTGGACTATATTGCCTAATCCCTCTCAATCGGTACACGGATTGATGAGATTTGAGTGTGTCGGCATCGCACATGTATGTGTCGCAAAATCTCAGTAAATAATAATAAAAATTAAAGTAATTAGTGAAATCACCATGTTGGACGAATATGATAATTAAAAATAGTATAAAACCAGTCCGTTTCTTCGCTTAGATACTTGTTTTGAACCATAGAATGGATTTTGATACGGTTTTCAATATCATTTATACTTATCCGCTCTTCCGGAAGGCATACTTATATATTATAAAACACCCAGACAAACAAACACTTATGTTCATCACATAAATATTTGTGTCTTGTAGGAATCGAATCCACGACCTCGTCAGCAATCCGAAACTCGAACCACTAGACCCCAGACGTTGTAAAAAGTCTTTAAGTTTCTGGAATGTCTCAAAGACAGCATAGCAAAGCGTATCTGTCATTACAATAGTCTACGTGATCGATTAAAACAAGAAATAGAACCATTTTTTTGTGTGATATCGAATTGTGTTCTTGAATCATGAATGATAACAAAAACTGACTTATTTTCTCTTCGCTGTCTGTAGAACTTTCTGGAAGCCTTTTAGAATTTATTAGAAAAGAGAAACTATATTACATAGTAAGTTAAACTGGGTGACTGGTCAAATTATTTTCATACTAACTAAGAGAGGTAGGTATGTATACCTCTGGGAGTAATTTCACTCAAATTGGAGCTGCCCGACTGGAGAAGTACCTCCACCTTGCTGAAAATCGAAGTGTAATAACTCTGCTTTGAGCTATGTTGTCTTCTTATGATGAGCAAGGTTGCCAGTGCTCCGCGAGGAAACTTTGTGTACGCAGTGGGGACCTTGACCCTTATACTACCAACCCAGCTATTCCTATTTCGTTTTACAGGGTCGGCAACTACATGTGATACCTCTAGTGTTGCGAGCGTCTACAGGCTACGGTAATCGCTTACCATCAGGTGGGCCGTATGCGTGTTTGCCACCTTTGTGATATATATTTTTTATTTTTATTAAAATTAATATTTGTGTATTAAAATTCTTATTATACAAGTATAATAGAATATCGCTAGTTCATGTCCGGACACACTGTATACTTATCGCCATAAATTGGCGCCATTTTTATCTGTCATGCCGAAAGGTCAACATATGGTTGACCTTTTGACAGTAAAAACGATAGACAATTTTATTGTTATCTTATCCGAGAATGGGTAAGTCGGAACAATGACCTTTTTGGAGTTAAAATTATGTCAATGAACTTTTACGACGTCTGTCCAGTGGTTCGAGTGATGGACTGCTGATCACGAGGTCCTAGGTTCTGTTCTCACAGAAAACAAACATTTATGTGTTGAACATAAGTGTTACCTACTGATTTTCTGGGCGTTTCTTGTGTAGGTATTATATGTATGTATTTACAAAAAAAAGGTGATAAATATTATATCCATTATTTAGTACCCATAGCAGGTACCTACAAGCTCTGCTTTTTCAGTTTGGGACTAGCTTGTTGTCACGTATTTTGGTTTAAATTTAAAAAATAGGTAGTTAAAAAAAGGGTCTTTTGCCAACTGGCGGATGCAGTTTGTTATGTAATTTGTGGGGCTCGTGGCTAAGTAATAACTACGCTGATCAACCGATCTGAAATAACACTGCTTTGAGCTTTTTTGTGTTCCTTACGGTGAGCAAGGTTGCCAGTGCTCCGCGAGGAAACGTTGCATTAGCAGTGGGGGGACTTTGACCCTTATACACTGCCAACCCAACTATTCCTCTTTCGTTTTACAGGGACAATTTTACACAACGCGAGCAAGTGATATCCATGGTGTTGCAAGCGCCTATAGGCTACGGTAACCGCTTACCATCAGATGTGCCGTATGCTTGTTTGCCATCTTAGTTGTATAAAAAAAAGTACTAAAGGTTAACTAAATCTTGTGTAAATTAAAATTTTTATTGGTCCTTTACGTAATGTAATGGCCTAATGACTCATTGGTATTAATCAATAATAGTACTTAATATAATTTTACGACCAATATACGATAAGTAAGTACCTAATTAAACATAGCTGATTGTTATAGCGTCATTCTCTGTAGTGGTAGACTTCTGCTGTTTCTGTTGAGGAATTACTAAATGTGGCCTTGGAAAATCAAGGGATGGGCCCGAGGGAAATCACCGATTCGCTAGACGGACCAGGTTAAAGCAGCGCTGAATTGTTCATTATATACGTGTACCAGAAAAGCAGCAACCAGGGCCACGAACCCAGACATGACCTATTATTATATATATATATATACGCTTTATTGCACACCAGAACACAATTACAAAAATAAAAAGCCACATAAAGAGTTGGTACAATGGGCGGTCTTATCGCACAAGGCGATCTCTTCCAGACAACCTTTGGATGGACTGAAGGAAAGGAAACACATTGGGTAGTTTAGGCGTACTAAAATTGAAAATTAATTATTATTTTATATAGTATGTAAGAAATAAGAATAAATAAATATATACTCATAAATATATACATATTAAATATATATATATATATATTATTATAATATTAAATATATAAATATAATATATTAAGTTAAGGAAAATTAATGATGACAGTGCAAGCGAGTAGCAAGTTAAGCATTCTTGGCTTTAAGGGAAAGATAATGATATTTCACCAGCCTTTTAAAGATAGGTAACGATTGAGCTCGTCTAATGTTATATTATATACAGTAACACAAGCTTTTAAATTGTTCCCCTTGGGCACCATTGGTGGACACTGTCCACCTGTGGGGGACAGTGAGAATTATTTTAAAAAATTGTGTCAGTGCCCTGTCCCAATGGTGGATCCATTGGGACAGGAGGGTGGAGGACATCGGGAATAATCGGACATGTCGACCACGACCACTCAGTCAAGAGTGTAACTACTAAGAAGGTCTGGGCCTAAAATGGCTACATCATCATCAACCCACATACTGTCCCATTGCTGGGCACGGGTCTCCTCTCAAAACGAAAGGGGTTAGGCTATAGTCCACCACGCTGGCCTAATGCGGGTTGGCAGACTTTACACACCGTCGAGAAAAATATCTAAGACATGGTTTCCTCACGATGTTTTCCTTCACCGTTTAAACGAGTGATAATGAATAATTAATGCGCACATTAATCGATTCGAACTCGAGACCTTTGACTTGGCAGTCCAATGGTCATAACACTAGGCTATCACTGCTTATCTAGAATCATAATTTATGATTAACTAACTGCCCGTTCCGGCTTCGCACTATTTAGTTTTTCTAAAATAAAAGTATCCTAAGTTACTCCTTATAATATCAGCTATCTGCCAATGAAAGTCCCGGTAAAATCAGTCCAGCCGTTTCAGAGATTAGCCGGAACAAACAACCAGACCGACAAAAAGATTTTTTTATATCTTTTTTTTATTTGTTGACGTCGACAAACGAGCAGACGAGCCACCTGATGGTAAGTGGTCATCGTCGCCCATGGACATCTGCAACACCGAATCTGCACACACCCTTAAGGAACCTGTATACACGCCGTTTGAAGAACCCCATGTCATAGCATACAGGGAAAACCTCAGCACACCGTTCCACATCTTGCAGGTGCGCGGGAGAAAACTGCGCGACGCTCTAACATTCTTGGAGACCCAGGTCTCCAGACTGTGAGGATGGGCTCTGCTTCTGAGGCGGGTGGTGCGATGATAAAAGGGAGGAGAGCACGCGGGAGGCACCAGTTCATATAGCTCTTGGGAACACTCCCCATAAAACAGACGATAAAACGCGCACAGATAGCCAACGTCTCTCCGAAGACTGAGGGCGTCTAGGTCGTCCGTGATTTTAGGATCGTCGATGATCCGAACCCGGCGTTGGATGGAGTCAAGAGGGAGGAGTTGGTATTGGGGTGCACCAGCCCAGATATGAGAACAGTACTCCATATGAGGTCGAACTTGTGCTTTGTAAAGCAGAAGCCTATGACCCGGGGTGAAGTACCGCCTCGCTTTCTGACATTTACGGGATCTATTATACATTGAAATAAAACTACTTGTTACGGATTTTATCGTCTACCCGTGACCATGGACGCTGTAGAGGGTCCGAAACGTCGGGATTAATAATATCAATATAACGCGATAAAATCAGTAAAAAGAAGTTTTATTTCGATTGTTTTTTTTTTATGTAAGTAAGTACCGTGTATACTGTCATATGCATTTTGTGAAAAGCTGTTAATTTGGAATCACAAAACGATACTTCAATTTTGTTTATGTGTATAGATTAGAATTGGGTAATTTAACTCCCCTGGCACTTTTCTCTCATTCAGGAATCAGTCGAAAAATGTTGGCAACCCTAGTATTACACTAGATGACGATCTATCAGCTATCCATCCACTAATGAGCTACCTAATTACCAAGATACGGGTGGATTCGCACAAGCAACAGAGATCGCGCCCTCTCATGTTTCATCAAGAAGTTTTAATAAATAGACTTTTCTATAATTGACTTTTTAGGAAAAGAAAACCGACTTCAAGCGTTGTGTGTAAAAAAATCGGTCGAGTTGAACAAATATATCCGGATCCACGGGGATGACGTCACGGGGCATCCATTTATTGTATACCAAAACCTTCTCCAGAATATAAAAAATACTGTTCTGAAAACCCCATCCAAATCAGTTAAGCCAAACCCGAGAAAATCGCGGATAAACATACATACATACAGGTGAAACTGAGAACCCTCCTTTTTTTTGAAGTAGGTAAAAAATGAGACTAGGGCAGTATTTTTATTGTGATAAGATGAGAAACGCCTATGACGCATCTACTTAATCGTCTCGCGCGTTGTCATCTTGACAGAATGGGTGACCTGTTTTTTGGAATATAATAAACCGTGCATCAAAAATACTGATTGAGCAGCAAAATACAGATATCGGTTAGGTTCGGTTAGAACTGTGACCACACATGAACCAAATCTGAATGATACCGAATCTGACGACCAAGAAAGTGTATAAATTATAACAATATTTTGAGGTGACTATTTTGCTGTGCAATAGGTATTTTTGCTGTGCAATAGGTATTTTTGCTGTGCAATAAGTATTTTTGCTGTGCAATAAGTATTTTTGCTGTGCAATAAGTATTTTTGCTGTGCAATAAGTATTTTTGCTGAAGTATTTTTGCTTAGGATTGGGAATTATTTTGTTATACAAAACGTCATTTTTTTATTTGCAGTTAAATACTAGCCATTTTTTTAAGAAGACTTAATAAAAATTAGAAACTGATTAATAAACAGATTCACTTTAAAAAAAAAAATATTTTTTTAATAATATGTACTTATTTAATCAGCAAAAATATTACTTATCTTTCTTCTACATCCATACCTCCTTCTTTATCTATCCTTATAATTCTTAAACGAGGTAGAGGCGTTTGCAAAAGTGGGATAGGGGAATTCCGACGGGATTGACATCAACACAAATAACCTTATAGACAGATAAATCTAGATAACCTATTAGTAAACACGTTATAAAGGCGTGGATAATAAAAAAATAATATAATTGATTTCTAACACATAAGCGAATATAGACATTAACAAACCCTACTTTAATATTATAAATACGATAGTAACTCTGTCTGTCTGTAACGCTTTTACTCCTAAACCGCTAAACCGATTTTGATAAAATTTGTAACAGATATAGATTAGACCTTGGAGATAGACTAGGCATACCTTTTGTCTCAAAAACCTCTTTGTCATGCGAGTGAAACCACGGGAAACTGCTAATATTGAATAAATAATTATATCTATAGCCTACATTAAAAAGCATGGCTTTAGATCCTGAAGGGTTAGGCGGAGGTGGAAAGCGCAGCGTGAGACGGCCTCCAACGAGATGGTCGGACGACCTGGTAAAGGTCGCTGGAAGTTGTTGGATGCAGACGGCTAATAACAGCTCCTTGTGGAAGTCTATGGGGAGGCCTTTTTTCAGCGGTGGACTTCCTGTGGCTGATATGATGATGATGATAAGGCGGAGGTGTACAGTGGAGTCCCACAGCCTCCACCACTGTGGGACTCCACTGTACACCTCTGGGATTTTTGATGATTCGTGGACCTCCAACGTGCCATACGTTTCCATTACAAGCTGATCTCTACGTGTCTTATTGAGACAAACTGTAGGCATATATCCTTCTCCAAGGTCTAAATCTATCTCGGTATCAAATTTTATCAAAATCGGGTCAGCGGTTTAGGCATGAAAGCACTACAGACAGAGAGTTACTTTCGCATTTATAACATTAGTAGTAAGTAAAAAAGTCTAGAAAGTCTAGTTGGCACGACTTAAAAAATAGGTAAGTAATTAAAATCTAGGGATTTTAATTACTTACCTATTTTTTAAGCCGTACCAACTAGACTTTTTTTTTTCTGATATTATTAACGCCTAAATAAAATATGTAGCAAGCATTTTGGTTCCGATGACAAAATATAACAAAATATGAGCAGTGATAGCCTAGTGGTATGACCATTGAACTGCCAAGTCGAAGGTCTCGAGTTCGAACCCAAGGCACGCACCTTTGACTTTTCGAATTCATGTGCGTATTAATAATTAATTATGACTCGCTTAAACGGTGAAGGAACACATCGTGAGGAAACCTGTATACCTTAGAGATTTTTCTCGACGGTTTGTGAAGTCTGCCAACCCGCACTGGGCCAGCATGGTGGACTATAGCCTAATCCCTCTCAATATGAGAGGAGACCCGTGCCCATCAGTGGGATAGTATATGGGTTGATAATGAACTGCTACGGCGAGCGGACAACCGCCTACTTGATTCCGCGAATAATTAATTTAAATTAACCTACCAACTTTAGAGACACCATAATTATCTAAAACTAATATTAAACACAAATTAAAAAACCACTTCCTAAGGAAGGATTTACTACCATGTTATTATTTATAACTGAGCATTGTATTGGATTAAATAACGTGTCGAATGATTACGTCACCTAAAAACTATTTTGGTAAATGATGTATTTAATCATTGTAAATTAATGTATCTGATAAATGAATAAAAATTAAAATAAATATATAATTATATTTTTGTACCTATAGAAGGACCGTTTTATCATAATCATTAGGTAAGCTATATACTTCGACTGCCGTGCACGTGTCTCCTCTAAGAATGAGATGGATTAGGCTATAGTCCACCACGCTGACCTAATGCGAATTGGCAGACTTCACACGCCGTCTAGAAAATCTCTAAGGCATGCATGTTGTCTCACAAAGTATTCCTTCACCGTTTAAGCTATTGATAGGTAATTAATTATAAATACAATACGCACATCATTTCAAAATAAATAAATATTCTTGGACAATTTCACACAGCACCATCTAGTCCCAAACTAAGCAGAGCTTGTACTATGGGTACTAGACAATGGATATAATACTTATATTATATTTTTTGTAAATAAATACTTATAATACATAGAAACACCCAGACAAACACAAACACTTATGATTTAACCACACAAATATTTGTGTCCACTGGGAATCGAACCCACGACCCCATGATTAGCAGTCCGACACTCGTCCCACTAGACCACAGACGTCGTCAAATAGTCAGAGGTGTTGGATTCGAACTCAAGACCTTTGACTTGGCAGTCCAATAATCACATCACTAGCAATCACTAAGCTATCACTGCTTGATCACCATCTTCCGAGTCTTTTCCCAACTATGTTGGGGTCGGCTTCCAGTCTAACCAGATGCGGCTGAATATCAGTATTTTATACGAAGCCACTGCTATCAGACCTCCGCAACCCAATACCGATATCCTTAGGACAAACTAGTCAAGATTTTCGACTTCTGACTACCACTAACGATTGTCATAGGTGTTCCTAAGACAACCGGGTCCGACGGCTTTACGTGCACTTCACGGCATGGATGCCATATAGGTAGTTCTAGGTAAGCAATAATAATGTTCACCCACAGTCAAAGTCAAAATAATTTATGCAAGATCGACTACTAGCTACCTAGTAATCTAGTGTAGTACTTGTCAACCAGGGTAACTGTAAACAGTAAATGCAAGGGGTAATCGGAAACGGGGCCGGTATTGCCGCTACTATTTCCAGTTACCCCATGTATTTTCTGTTTACAATTACCCCGGTTGACTATATCTTATCTTTCTTTTTATTTACTTACTTAGCGAACATATAGTGTGCTTTGTCTGTGGCAAATACGTTATTTCTTTTTGAACGTCATTTTTACAGCACAAAAAACGCTTCTCCGCCCTTCACCGCTTCCTAGTGATTTAGCTGGGAAGACGAAGCGGCGCAACAAACTCCCCAGCAACACATTTCTAGTTTAACTTAGGTAATACAATGATCTTATCAAGAAAAATCATCGCTATTTGTAAGCACTTTAATATGTACATTAAGAAGCTAAAATTAACACTAATAGCGTCGTATAAATATCACAATTAGTACTATTCACGGGTGAGCGAGATTCACGCACATGGTAAGAAGATACAGAAGTACAATAACCTTTTTTTTATGGTAAACAAGCATACGGATCGCTTGATGGTAAGCTGCATCCTCCGTCCATCCTCATTTATCTGTTTTCTTTCACGAGCGGAACGTAGTAAAACTGCTTTTTTTCGGTCTTACGAAGTTGACAGCAAGCCAGCGGATTACTAGGATTTTATCCACCAGTGGAAGTAAATGAATTTTCTTAAGTATTTTCGAAAAATCATAAAAATGCTGGATCTGCGCTGGATCCAGCTGGAATTACGTTGATCCAGCAAATATACAGCGGGATTGAAAAAGCTGTTGTGTTGCAATCCTACTCTTGTACATTCAATGGAGGTCTGTAAAAAATTGCATTAAGCAACATGACCGCCAAATGTAATCATGTGACATCTGTTTTCTATTTATCCACTGTAGATATGCTTTGGTGTATCTACAATAAAGGATACACTATCTATCGATATATTTATTACTGTAGGTATCGAAAATCATAGTAATATAAAACGATAATTTAAAAGAGTAATACTCGACATTTCATAAGTGTATAGGGTTTATATGAAAATAATACTATTTTGATTTGATTTGATATTAGCAAAATTATGATAGTCGCGTGGTATGAATCTTCTGAGTTTACCTGTGTTGTGGTGAACATCACCGTCAGTGTCAGCGCGGCGTCGCAACGTAATCGAAGCGTGAACGTTCACAGTCGTGCGCCATTACATCTCTGTCGACCCCCTAATTAGTTGCACTTGCTGTTATATACAAGCGCATATCGCTAATAATTAAATTTATTGCACTATATTCAAGAATTTAATTAAATGGAATGTGCTGATTACTCAAGTTGATAATGTATTGCAACCGCCATCTTGGATTTACATTTTGACCGCACTATCAGTTTCAACACCCTCAAAAACCATGAAAACGACACCCATGACGAAAACGTTGATAATTTATTGCAACCCCTTTGAGAGGTAGAGCAGTGGGAGTAATTTCACTCAAATTGGAGCTGCCCGACTGGGGAAGTGCCTTGCAGAAAATCGAAGTGAAATAACACTGCTGTGTGATTCATACGGTGAGCAAAGTTGCCAGTGCTCCACGAGTTGTGTTGGCAGTGGGGGGACATTGACCCTTATACTGCGAACCCAACTATTCCTCTTTCGTTTGACAAGGTCGGCATCGCGCAAGTAACACCCCTGGTGTTGCAAGCGTCTATAGGCTACGGTAACCGCTTACCATCAGATGGGCCGTATGCTTGTTTGCCACCTTAGTAGTATAAATAAATACTCAACCACTCCATTTTAAACTAAGTAGTTATGATAAGACTGTCCGACATACCCTGCCACGTCCCCAGGTGGCAGAAGATCCCTGAAGATTTTCCATCATCAACCCATATACTGTCCCAGCAGTGGGCACGGGTCTCCTCTCACAGAATGAGAGGGACTAGGCTATAGTCCACCACGCTGGCATAGTGCGGGTTGGCAGACTTCACACGCCGTCTAGCAAAATCTCTAAAGGCATGCAATTTCCTCACGATGTTTTCCTTCACCGTATAAGCGAGTGGTATGTGTCTAATTATTTATTAAAACGCATTATTTTTCCTTACTATAAAAAAAAAATTGTTATCTTTGTGAACTCAAGACCTTATTCTTCATTCAAACGATTCAGAACCATGAAGATTCGACCAATAAGATTATATCATTCAAAATAACAAATTCGAAATTCAAAACTTACACCACTCTCTCAGCGCGTTTGCAGTTGATCTAATTAAGCTAAGTTCACACATAGCGTTGTCATGGACCGTTTGTGCTCATAATCGTTAGCTGTTCACACTAATTGGTGTCAGCCGTGAGCCGTCACCGATTTACGACCAGAGATAATATAGACCACACAGGTTTTATTATTTGTTTATGTTTAAGGTATTTGTATGATGAGTTTAAAGGGCTCGCGAATCGGTCAAACGGTTTGATTCAAACATTACGTGTTTGATTAAATCGTTTGATACCGGTTTGAAGGCTCTGCCGAAAGGTATTGCGTAGTTTGAATTGAAACACGTTGTTTACTCAAACCCATAAAAAAATATATATCATAATCATCATACCAGTCACAGGAGGTCCACTGCTGAACAAAGGCCTCCCCCATAAGCTTCCGCATGGACCGGTTATAGGCCGCCAGGGTTTATTCTCAGGTCGAGCAGTTTTATTGGGTTATTCTATGGAATTCTGTTCAGTAAGCAGTTTAAAGTTTGGATTTGTTCTCGGATAATGCCAATAGACTCACCCCATTTTACATACCGGCGTACTCTGGGTGTACATTGCTACACCTCTGCCTAACCCTATGAGGAATACAGGCCTGATTAAGAATTGTTTCTCTTGCGACTATTTCTTGACTTGAAGTTGAAAAGTTTTAATTAGGTACTTAAGAATTTCCATAGACTATCTAAAATTAATTAATCTAAATAGATCAAACGCAACGATAGTGTTGTTAGGCAATAAACTTGATACAATTTACAATATGATAATACCTTATCTTTATTACAAATCATTCATTAATTCGATAATAGTTTTAGATAAAGCTGTTGCCAAGTAATTATAAAAAGATTTTTGTTGATCATCAGAAGCACGCGCATAAGTGATGATAGAGTAGTGGACACAGAAATAACATTAATAAATATATACACATGTATCATACTAGGTATGTTTTTTATACCACTAAGTGGCAAACAAGCATACGGCCCACCTGACGGTAAGCGGTTACCGTAGCCTATAGACGCCTGTAACACTAGGGGTATCACTTGAGCGTTGCCGATCCTGTAAAACAAAAGAGGACTAGTTGGGTTGGCAGTTTAAGGGTTAAAGTGCCAATACAAAGTTTCCTCGTGGTGCACTGACAACCCCGCTCACCGTAAGGAACACAACACAGCTCAAAGCAGTGTTATTTCACTTCGATTTTCTGCAAGGCGGAGGTCCTTCCCTAGTCGGGCAGCTCCAGTTTGAGTGGAATTACTCCCACTATGCTCTAGGTACCTCTCTATATATAACTATTATTATTAACTGATTATCGCCAGACATTGTATAATATGCACTATCAAAATGCATAATATGCTTTAAAAAAAGGACCAAATGTGCAGAAAATATGCACTAATACTAATTTTAGTTGAAATTGTTTTTGGTAATAAAATCAATCAGTAACATGATTTGAATTCACCATAATTATTGTGGCAAAATACCAAAAAAAGCACGATCGGCAAGAAATTGCTAAATTATGCAAGATGAAATATCTATATGTAAAATACATATTCAAATATGCGAACGCATAAAATCCGGTGTCTAATTATCATTAAATCGAGGCATGACACCTTAGTCCATCGTACGATATTGTTATCAAATAAATCAATGTTATCTCGCGATAAATCGCTACACAGACATCTCTACAAATAAAACATTAGGTAGGTATAAACACTTTTTCATCTGAGCAGAATCTGCCTATGTTAGAATGAATATTACCTACAGTCTGGACTTTAAAGGGCGTCGCACACGGCGAAGATACTATAATATTTGTGTCATTTCGCGGAAAAATGACTCCTGACTTTTAATAACTGTATACGTATATGCTCGTGATTGTATACCTCTACCTAACCCTACGGGGAACACAGACGTGATGGTTTGTTATGTTATGTACTAACACTTAATCAACAAAATAGCTTATAGGATTTAGATACGAACTTAAGTACATATAATTAAATAATTATCTTCTACTTAAAGCGCGGCGTTTTCATCCGTTGTTGATAATGTATGGGGATTAAATTACAAAAGATTGCTATTAATAGCAGCCAATAGGTAAACCTTGAAAAATGAAACGTATTTCAACATGTCAGCTCAATCATTACTTCATAAAACACACCATTACGAAGGAAAATATCGTGAGGAAACCTGCAACCTGGCGCGGCGTGTGAAGTCTGCAAACCCGCATTAGGCCAGCGTGCTGGACTAGGTATAATCCCTCTCAATTTGAAAGGGGATCCATGTCCAGCAGTGGGACAGTATATAGGTTGATGGGGATAGTGTAAGAAAAAAAAATTCTTCACTGTAACAAGTATTTGTTATTGTTTTTTTATGCGCACTATTCGCGGTATTGTAAATCGATTCAATCAAATGTATTTAAATCATCTATTTGATTGAAATAAAACTACTTTTATGGATTTTACAGCGGACCCTTTACAGCGTCCATGGTCACGGGTAGACTGGACGACTCATGGACGCTGTAAAGGGTCCGAAACGTCGGGATTAATAATATCAATATAACGCGATAAAATCCGTAAAAAGTAGTTTTATTTCAATGTATAATATTCGCGTAAATGTCAGAAATCATCTATTTGATTTTTTATAATTTAAATAATGTACCTAAGTATACAATTTTAATAAATAATTAAAAAAATTATAATGTAATAAGTACTTAGGTATTTAAAAATCAAAATATTTACACGACCGTAATGTCGAATGCAGTGAACCTATTTTTATTGGGAAATATATACTTAAAATAGTTTGGGCATGTTGAGAATAGATGAAAGATGATTAACAAAAGAAATGTCTAATACTTAAGGCGAATGTTAGTGGAACCGCCGCCGCGCCGGGAGGGAGACGCCTTAGAAAAAAGTACACTGACCTTATTGGTGAGTATCAAAAAGGTCAGGTGCGTAGCAATCGCATCATGAATGTGGACGAGGCATAAGAAGTACCTACCTATGCAATAATTGTAGCAAGAGGCAATCTTTAGTTTCTGCCTTTCCCTATTGGGGAAAAGACTTTTTGAATTAAATAAGATTACATTAATGTAGCGAAGGAAAAATCTTAGCGTGGACAATGCCAAAAAATACAAAAATATAAGATGACATACTCAGTTCTGTTATAAGGAGCTATATCTACTAAATCGCCATCATTGAAATAAAACTACTTTTTACGGATTTTATCGCGTATATTGATATTATTAATCCCGACGTTTCGGACCCTTTACAGCGTCCATGGTCACGGGTATACTGAGGTGGTGGGCGTCTTGATGATATAATTACTGACAGCTACCCTACATTTTTTATTATTACATGATCAATGACATTTATTACTAATTATTAATTAAAACTAGATGGAGCCGGCATTTCCTAGCTGACGACCTCTGAGAAGAAACGCCATCGCTAACGCAATCATCAGCTAGGAAATGCCGGCTCCAATATGTTCGCCATCATTGTTTCTTTCTTTAAATGATCTACACATTGAAAAATAAATAAAACACGAAATGAAGCTTCAAATAATTATTTAAGTAGGTATACAACACAATACACAACACGATTAAAAAAACAGATTGTACAAATTTGAGATTCCACATTACCAATGATCTTTGACGAGTGCATCTATGAACTTTGTCCAGCGTATTTCAAACTCATGCACCAACTTATCCACGTGAGGATATGAACTGTAATACAGTGAATTCAAAGCCAACTGTTTCAGCATCCTTATGTCGGCATGGCGACTTGCAACTCCAACAAATGCTATATAAAAGTCGTGAGCGATTGGATCAGCCTCCCATAAACCTGGATCATCACATGACAGCACTACAGGCAAATTCTGACTTAAAAATGCTGCTAAAGGATGATTTCTAACATCATCAACTAGTCTTAGAACGGAATTCGATACAACGTTTATTTCTAAAGCAATCTTTCTTTTCTTCACTTCCTCCATCAAGACAGGATGCTTTATAAGAGCAAAGGCATGGCCTATTCTTTTGGCACCCAAAGCTATGGCATCGAAAAGATTCTCGTCTGAAGTTGTACCATACCAATTTGTCTCGCCAGCATGTAAGAACAAGTCCATGTCATTTCGGATTTCTGTCAACTCCGGTATAAATTCCTTTAGCGGCACTCCTAAGTCCTCTTGACCTACTAAATCGAAGCCAACTATAAAATCCGGCATCAATGCCTTGATTTGCTTGGAGATTCTTATATATTCGCGTAAAGTTGACTTATCAACTAGCTTCAATGGAGCGTATATCAGTTTCACTCCAAAGAAATCTGGGTAGTCAAGCATGAATTGTTCTGTGATTCTTCTGTAGCATTCTGCCGTATCTATAGGGTCGTAGATATTCCCTTCTAAGTCATACAGTGACGGTAACACACTTCTAATTTCGAAGTACATTATATTATCTTCCCTCAATTCTTTAAGTGTATCGTAATAATATTGTTCCCACACCGGCTTGTACGTTAATAAAGGAGTTGTAGTTATAAAGTATTGCTGAAATTTCTCCCATACAGTGTTCACATCGGTGTAAACCTCCCTAGGATTATCGATCACCATACCAAATAGCTGTTTTAGCTTTGCATCAAAATGCTTAACATTAGCGGAGGCGTTCCTTGCATCCTTCATCAGCTGCCACTTTGTTTTACACGGAGTAATCGGAGTAGTTTTTGAGAAAAGAAATTCTGTACGATCTCTTTCAAAACAGACGAACAAATCATCCCAGTAAGTGACTTGTAATACGTAATCTGGGCTTAATATCCCCGTATCGTGGGCATGAAGCACTGCCCCTTTCGGCATATCCTTTAACAACTGGAACAATTTCGTTTCTCTCACCAGATCTTTGTACTCAAAGAAATGTTTCGACAAGTTAAAAGTCTCCGGACGCACAAAACCCTTCTCTATTTCTTGATATTTTAAACTCATTATTATTTCATTCGCTTTCAATTCACTATCACTAAGTTCTATTGAACCGCCGACCATCATTTTAAGCTCCTTTTCAAGAAGCTCCTGTCTTTCCCGCATCACTTGTTCTATACTTTGACAATTTGTTAATATAATATTGGCTAAAAACAATATTGTTAGCGGCCACATTGTCACAACACGCGATCAGAAGTTGTACTACACTATCTTAAGATTGGTACGGTAATACTGATACCTGGGTAGATAAAATGAGTTTGTAAGCGAGATATGACGTAATAACCAATTCGCTGTGACAAATGCTTATTCATGAGTTGTTCATTGTTCTAGTTATGCTTAATTCTACTGCTTTGCTTGGTAAGTAATGCTAAGCGGAAGGTATAGTACAGCAAAATCTGAAACAATACGCAATGTTTTGTTATTTTAAACTTTATTTATTTATGTTTGCGGTACGATACGTAGTCAGCACTTAATTACTTAGAAATATGACCATAGACCTCATTGGGCTACTAGAGGTCACAAGCGAGACTGCGTAGCTTGAAATTCTGGTGCGATCCCCAGATCGAGCAATATTATTGGGGTTTTCTATGAATTTCTCAGTAGCGGCGTGGAGTTTGGATTTGTATCCGGTTAATGGCAATAGGTTCGCCCCCTATTACATTTATGTAATTCTATAATATACCGGCAAACTGTGCGTGTGTAGTTAATAAGTAGCTACCCGCTCCTCTGCCAATCTCTTCGGGAAATACAAGTTTATTGACTTGTGTTGTTTATTAGATTCAACAAACAAATTGACAAAACAAATTTTTTCTCATGTTAAAGTGAAAGTTCATGTTTATGTCACGGGCCAAATTCATAACACGGTTGGTTAGACTGAATGTATTGTCACCAGAATTTATTACAATGACACCCAGAATAAAATTAATAATTTATTCTATGTAGACCAGTGGTTCTTAAACTTTATTGGAACGAAGTTCCTTATCGCGCGTTGTGAAAGGGGGCTAGACGGAAAAAATTCTTACGAAAAGTTGTCACGACACTTTTTGCTTGTCAACAATATTTGAATTTCGAATTATTGAGTGAATGACAATATTTGAATTTCGCGCGTTGTGAATTGTTGAGTGTATACAGGTATTTTTATTTTTAATTATTAAATTTTAATGAAAGGAACTTCGTTCCATCCGGGTTTCCCTTGACACCTCTCAAGTTTTTTTTCTTCTCTCTTTATTTAAATTAGGGACTTTTATATAAAATACATGACAGTCCCATCGCACCTAATAACAACTTTAATACTTACTTACAAAATTCTTAAGACAAAAATTAAATTAACTCTACATAAAGCGAAGACTTACAAATCTAAACAAATCTTTAGCAGTATCAGACAACGGCATAGACTAAATTTCGTGAAATAATCCTATATTATTTTAGGTCCTAAGCGCGACTGCTACGCTAGAGGTCCTGGGTTCGATCCCCAGGTCGAGCAAAGTGTTATTGGGTTTTTCTATGAAATTCTCAGTAGCAGCTCGGAGTCTGGATTTGTGCCCGGTTAATGGAAATAGGGTCGCCCCCTATTACATGGGACCTAAACATACCGGCGAAATGTGGGTGTACATTAGTACACCTCTGCCTAACCCTTCGGGGAATACAGGCGTGATGGTATGTATTTATTCTTAAACTTTTTGTAGCGACGGACATCACATTCAGAATCTGCACTCCCGCGCGTCAGATCAGAACCAGTTAATTACTGCATAATTTTCCTAATAAATACCTAAGTATATTATTTTAAGAGGGAACTGAGAGGCTTTGGTTCCTTGGCATTTATGTCACGGACCTTAGGACATTAGGGAATGGGCATTACCTGTTAATCCGTTAAAGCGAAATAACCTGTGGAAATAACATTGTCTCGCATACTATGTGTGATATTATTATTTTATGTGTAACATAAAAAAAATAAACATTCCTGTTTCCCTTGGTCACGTCATAACTTGAGAACGACTTTTCGATTTCATTCCTCTTTTATTTTTTAGTTTTTCAATACTTTGTTGAAGGTTCTTACGGAAAGAAAAATTAAGAAAATTGCGCAAGAAATTAGAAAATTTCAGAAAAATAAATGATTAGATAAGTACTTTTTACTCACGCAGATGAAGTCGCGGGCAAGGGTAAATATTTATTTACCCTTGCCCGCGACTTCATCTGCGTGTAAATGTGAAATGCTATTTTAAATTTTCTAATTTTGTACCTATGACATGGGACCTAAACATACTAAAGAAACTGTTGGTATACATTGATACACCTCTGCCTAACCCTTTGGGGAATACAAGCGTGATAATATGTTACGTATGTTAACGAAAATCAAATAAAAATTAAATTGCAAAACAAAATATCACTATAAAAGAGCCTATTCTGTTCGAGCGATTTATGCTTGAATTGAAATTTATTCGATATCGTTAAAATATGCAATAAATGACGTAAAATTATGCAAGAATGACATAAAACAGTAACGTCAATGACCGAATATAATCATATCCTATCCTACTATTCCTACTAATATTATAAATGTGAAAGTTTGTTAGGATGGATGTTTGTTACTCTTTCACGCTAAAACTACTGAACGGATTTTGATGAAACGCTACAGTATTATTATTTATACATCAGAATAACATATAGGCTATAATTTATAAAGATTTTCGAGTTAATTACCCCAATTACAACGATAATTAAAAGTAACATTTCCACGTGGACGAAGTCGCGGCCAGCAGCTAGTAAGTAATAAAATCTACCTGTATTTCCAATGTGACGAATCATTTCAAAACACAATCACAGAACTAATATAGGCTTTCATTATTTTATTTCAAACGTGTGCGACTATCTAAACTATTAGCAGAACCGTGTTGAACGTATGTTATTCTTGATTTGCACACACATTGTTGCAAATTATAATTTTATTGCTACAACATACATACATACACTCACGCCTTTTTCCCATAGGGGTAGGCAGAAACTAAAGAACGCCACTTGCTATGATTCTTGCATACTTCTTTCACTTCGACCACATTCATACATCTTGTCATACATACACGCCGGTTGCGAGTACTACGCACCTGACCTTATTGAAGAACCTCACCGATAAGGTCGGTATAAGTTTTTCTAGGGCGTCCCCTCTCGGCGGTTCCACTGTTACAAACATTTTTATAATATGTAAAACTATACTTATGACGTTATGGCGCGGGGACTTTAAAGAAATAAAATAGGCACGGTTGTCTCAAGAGATAATAATAATAATAATATTTTTGGGACATTTTACACAACACCATCTAGTCCCAAACTAAGCAGAGCTTGTACTATGGGTACTAGACAATGGATATAATACTTATATACCTTTTTTTTTGTAAATACATACGTATAATACATAAGAAACACCCAGACAAACACAAATACTCATGTTTTATCCACACAAATATTTGTGTCCTGTGGGAATCGAACCCACGACCCCATGATCAGCAGTCCGGCACTCGAACCGCTAGACCAAAGAGGTCGTCATTCGATCGTCATTCGATCGTCACAGATCGTCTTGTGCGACCGACCATAGTACAGAGGCCAGCACATCAAGCTACCACAATCTGACAAATTTCTTTGATTGATTTTCAACTTTAATACAACTGAATACGGTTCATTTTCTATTGGGAAAATTTGACAGTTTTGGATAGCTTGATCTACTGGCGTCTGTACCTCCCTTTTTTTTTAATACGGTAAATCCTCATGGATCCTCAGACACCCAGGCAGGTGGCAGGGTATGTCAGACTCATACCGACTAAAAAACGCACATGCCTTCACTTGCCCAATAGTTATGGAATCCGTGAAATTTACCACGACCATGACAGGGCCATAGTAGGTACCTACCAATAACGGACATAGGTACAGAGGCCAGCATACCAAGCTACTCCAATCTGTCAAAATTCTTTGATAGATATTGATTTCTGACATTTACGCGAATATTATACATTGAAATAAAACTACTTTTTACGGATTTTATCGCGTATATTGATATTATTAATCCCGACGTTTCGGACTCTTTACAGCGTCCATGGTCATGTCATTGATCATGTAACAATAAAAAATGTAGGGTAGCTGTCAGTAATTATATCATCAAGACGCCCACCACCTCAGTCTACCCGTGACCATGGACGCTGTAAAGGGTCCGAAACGTCGGGATTAATAATATCAATATACGCGATAAAATCCGTAAAAAGTAGTTTTATTTCAATTCTTTGATAGATTTTCAACTTTAATACAAAGCTATGAGGTTCATGTTCAATTGGGAACATTTGACATTTTTGGATAACTTGACCTGCTGGCGTCTGTACATACACATTTTTCCCACAGGTGTAGGCAGACACTGAATAACGCCACTTGCTACGATTCTTGCATACTTCTTTTGCTTCGTCCACATTCAATACATCTTGTCATACACACACGCCGGTTGCGAGTACTACGCACCCGATCTTTTTGAAGAACCTCATCAATAAGGTCGGTATAAGTGTCTCTAGGGCGTTCCCGGTGGTTCCACTAACATTCGCCATATAAATCCCTTTTGTTAGTTGCTTTCCATCCCTCGCTCGAGCCGGCCCGCGCCAAGCCAGTAGCTTTAAATTCGCCCCTAATTTAAATGCTGATCCAGCTGCCGCTATTTGTCCCCCGAGAAACGCCCTAAGCTGATCTCGCCATGCCTGAACCATCTCAGCATATTCTTCTCAATTCATGTCGCTACATCGTCTTTTATTCCAACCACGTTGCCTCATCAGTTATCAGACTATTTTTCATAATATCATTCCAGATTGTATCGCACATAGAAACACATTTCCGTAGCATAGCATTGTCAATTCAAATTAGTTTAAGATGCTATTAAAGAAAACTTGTAATTTTATTGGCCTTATTTTTTTAATCCAAAAATTTACTTATCATTTTAGTACGGAGAATACTCATGGCAGGGTATGTCGGATTCATACCAATTAAAAACCTGCACATGTCGTAAAGTAATAGCCATGGGATCCGTTAAATTTGACAAGACCATTTCTTATCTGTGCGCTGTAATTTTTTTCAGAAAATACCCAGCAATTCTATCGTATTTAGACATGGGTAAGTGATTTCAGACTATATAAGATGAATATTTAGTCATTGTGACTATAATGCTAAGAAGTCATAAAGTCAGTGACTCAGTGACTAACTGACTAAATGTCTTATTTGACGGTTGACTTCACGAAGTCATTCATGAATAAAAAATCGTTAAGGTGAATTGAGAATTGTCAAGGTGAATTGATTCTTTCAGGTGAATCAGAGTAAGTGAATCAATTCAGTTAAGTGAATTTAGATTACCTACCCATGTAAATAAACAAAATATCCAGCAATTCTGTATATCGTATCGCAATTCGTAAGAATCTTAAAACGTAAAAGACCAACCCGTTGCCTGCACTTGTCAGAATATCATTCCATTCATTATTATATTCGATTATTTCGTATGTATGACATTTCAGCCCAGCATTCACTTCCATAAAAATAACATTTATTTTGTAAGTTAGGTATCAAATTTAACTTTATTTAGGAAACAAAATAAACATTTACTTGACACTGTTTTTTAACCTATTAAACATGGTTTGCTTATCGATACTCCAACGAACTTAACCTCATTATTTTTTAACGATTGCACAATTTTGTATTACTTAAGTCTGTGATAACTACCTAGTGGTCCTAAGCGCGATTGCTATGCTAGAGGTCTTGGGTACGATTCCCAGGTCGAACAAACTGTTATTGGAATTTTCTATAAAGTTCTCAGTTGCAGCTCTGAGTTTGAATTTGTGCTCGGTTAATGGCAACAGGCTCGCCTCCTAATGGGACCTAAATACCGGCAAACTGAGGAACTTGCGACTTTTTGAAAAGTCAAAACAAATTGCACGGTTCTAAAAATTGGACCTTATGGAGAAGAACCGGTAAGAAACTCCACAGATAATAGTTTACAAAAAAACATGATTACCTACATTCTCGAGAATAATGCAGTTTGATGTGTAGATACAATTTTTTTTTGCTAGCCATTAAGTACACCTACTGTCCCACTGCCAAGCAAAGGCCTTTCCCAGGTCCTTCCAGGTACTTTTACTTGTGCTGTCTCGAACCAGCTCCGTACAATAATTAATCCAGTATAATAATTATACAGAAAAAGATTGCCATTGACTATAGTAATCGACCAGCCTCGACAGACAGCATGACGTGTGTATCGGTGCCGTTTGACTCAACAAGTCAACAATGTTCTAAGGAATAAAATAACCCGACACACAAACAACCAATGACATTTGCCTTTTATCATAATTTAATTATAAATCCTAGACTTTAATAATAATGAGGAATAATGTAATGTTATCAATTCTCATTAATTGTTACGACAGATTTCTATCAGTGTTTGGAGATATAATTTTGTATTGAGTCAGACAAGTATTAAAAAGTATTGGCATTCCACGAGGAAACGTTGTGTCGGCAATGGGGAGACTTTGACCCTTATACTGTCAACCAGGGACCGAAAATCTTTATAAATTACGGTACAGGTATCGAAGAATTTAGGTTACCTAAACGCCTAAAGGTAACAGCTATCTGGAAAAAAACATGTTACCTCTATTTAGGTTACCCTTTTAATACCGGTTACCTAAAATTACCTTGCTTGAGAAAGTAATATTTTAAATTTTAATATAAATCTGTGGGTAACACAGCTCGTCGACACACACACAGGTGATGCGAGCCCTTTGACTAATACCGACGGCACGTGTTAGATAGAGGTAATTTCTATTTCGGTTACCCGTATTGATAAAATGGTTGTCTATTAAATTTAGGAATTAAAGTAACCTTTAAAAATACCTGTAAAAAATATAGGTTGTAACCGAAAAAATATCTGTATTGATCGTACCGGTTCGGTCCCTCCTGTCAACCCAACTATTCCTCTTTTGTTTTACGGGGGTCGCCTAGTGGGAATCCAGTATTTGCCAAGCTGGTCTACATTGGCATTCATTGAGATGTGTCATCCTTTGGGCGATAATATCATGGAGTAAGAGCAGTAATACACTTAAGCCGAGGTGGATAAAAAGTGGAATCACTAATATTATTATTACGTCTGTCTTTTGTTTTACAGGGTCAACGCGCAAGTGATACCCCTGGTGTTGCAAGCGTATATAGGCTACGGTAACCGCTTACCATTAGGTGGGCCGTATGCTTGGTTGCCACCTGTGGCATAAAAAAAAGTGGTATGAGGGGCTCGTGGCTAAATTATAACTAACTACATTGATCATGATTAAAGGGTGCTGATCATGGGGTCGTGGGTTCGATTCCCACAAGCCACAAATATTTGTGTGGGTAAAACATGAGTATTTGTGTTTGTCTGGGTGTTTCTTATGAATTATAAGTATGTATTTACTAAAAAAAAGTATATGAGTATTATATCCATTGTCTAGTACCCATAGTACAAGCTCTGCTTAGTTTGGGACTAGATGGTGCTGTGTAAAAATATCCCAAAAATATTTATTATTTATTTATTTATCAACCGAACTACAAGGTTAAGCTGCGCTAACCGCGGTCAGTCAGTGGATGGGTGATCATTCTTAACATGAGCACATAAAGCCATCGGTCCCGGTTGTCATTCGAACACCTTTGACAATCGTTAGTGGTATTTAGAAGCTTAAAGAGCCTGACAACCAGTCTACCGTCAGGATATGGGTATTACCCAGAAATTGGGTTGCGGAGGTCTGATGGCAGTCGCTCCGTTGTCATTACTGATATTTATCTGCGTCTGGTTAGACTGGAAACCGACCCCAACATAAGATCGTCAGGTCTGTTGTTGTTGTTGTCCTCTATTTGATTTCCAGGGTAAACAAAAGAGTTTTTACTTAAGAAATTCTCCCTAGCAGCTCGAATTATGTATTTCGAGCCGGAACTTCAGGATTTAATCATCAACACCCTCCCTACCTACCTTCCCTAGGTGATGGAATTATTGAAAACAAATAAAAACCAATTAAATTCCGATTTTGTGTGTATTTTTAAAACCGTTATAACAAGTGAAAATAAAATTTCCTTTCTCGCTCCTCATTTTAGGTAACATTACACTTCCACAAACACGAATAAATACCGCCAAAAACTAAAAGACCAAACTCTTTAGCTAAGTTTCTCACAAAACCTCCGGCAATTATTTAAAAACATACGAACGATTATGGCAAAGAAAAAAAAAGAAAAAATCTAAAACACGACTCGGGTGTACATTACATCGCAAAAAGGGGTTCGTTTTCAAAGAGCAAAGAAAAAAAACAGTAGGCGAGCAATGGCGGCGAATTCAGATTTCCCGGCAAAGGGTTGGGATGGATTAAGTGGCTCTTAAACGTACCGCCCTGCACCGGTTGAAAAAAAAAACATGGCCGACGCGACACATGTTAGCGCGGGGTTGCATGTCACCTATGCCTTTAATCTTCTAATTGCGGTGGATCGTTAGACGTTTCTAGGAATATTTTAAGTGATACCTTTGTCTGTTGTTTGTAAAGTGGAGGGAAAAAAAAAAGTTATATGTCAAACGACGCGAGACTAGAAGTGAGATGATGAGTTTTCCAAATAATAATTTGCTTATGCTTCAATTACTATAGTCCATTTTTTAAAGCATTTAGATAAATAACAGTGAATTAACGACAGTTATTTTGTTAAAATTACTAGAGAACAAAATGTAATTGTAAAAGTTGTACGGAGTCCAGCACATCAAGCTACCACAATATGTCAAATTTCTTTGATAGATTTTCAACTTTTATCCAAAGTAAAATGTGAATGGGGAAAATTTGACAGTTTTGGATAGCTTGACCTGCTGGCGTCTGTACCTAATATGAGGTGACTTCTTGATTGATACTCGTTGTATAGGATTATAAACTTATCTATACTTCGATCTTCACAATACAAATGCATCACAAGAAGTGAAACAAGCTACCTACATAAAAATAACTAATTAAGTAATTATGAAATCATAACATGAGACGCTTAGTCGGCAGTCCTTCCAAGTAGTAGGTACCTAGGTATTTATATTCTTGTACGGTCGATATAAAAATGGTTTTATATTTTCAAATATAAAATCATAGGTGCTAACTAGTTTGACTTTTCAAAAATGTTATCTTATTGATATAATTGAAAAAAAAAATTTTTGACTTTGACTTTGACATACAATAAAAGGGTAAATAGATTAAATACTTTTGTATTTATCATGAAATAACAGCGCTTATTCGACGCTTTCATCAAAAATAATGATAGCTTTTTAACGTTAGGTAATTGATAGGAATTAGGAGTGTAAGTGTCATTTCGTTCTTTGATCGATTCTCCCATAGATGTAGGTGTTAACATAAAACATCATCATTATGTGTGTAGTCAATAAATTTTCTTTCTTTCTTTCATATCATCAACCCATAATACCCATCCACTGCTTGCCACGGGTCTCCTTTCAGAATGAGATTTATCAGGCTATAGTCCACCACACTGGTCTAATGCAGGTTAGCAGACTATACGCTGTCAAAAAAATCTGAAGCATGCAGGTTTCCTGACAGTGTTCCTTCACCAGACAATCAATAACATTGTTTTTAAATTTTATTACACGTGAATGAATTTATAAAACTTCAGGAATCTACCACACGAAATGGTTTCTAATTTCAAAGTGCAGTGAGAAACTGTAACATTGTTTATCTTTATACCATGTCGAATAATACACTATTATCATAACGTTCAATTTTTTAATAAAAATCCCATCCCACACAACACATTGATATCAATTGTTAACACACAGTCTTGGTTTATCACATTAATGTGTCACAGGTCGACGCCCAATCAAGTCCTTGTTCATTCAGTAGGTACCCGACGCCAGACCGCGGCGTACGTGCAATACCATTATGCGCTATATAATACTAACAATACTGTTCACTTGCGTAATCTGTGACAACTACAATGAGAGACGAAAACAGTTACTTGAACGTGAATTACGGACTGCTCTCGGTGGAAAAACGATACTCAGTGACAAAGAAAATGTGGTCAACAATTGTTTAATGCAACACAAATTCAATGAAGTCGACTATGGATTCACAAACCCGGCGGAATTCAATCTGTCACACCACTTCTTCAACTACAAAGACAATATTCACGAATCTAAAGTTTATAAGATCATCAAGAATATGCCCAAAGGAGGTGTGTTACATGTCCACGATATGGCGTTACTCGGACCTGACTATTTGATGAATATCACATACATGGACCATCTGTATGTGTGTTTTGATAAAAAGATAAACTTTCGGTTTTCAAATATTGTTCCCAATATGACGTGTGACTCTCATTGGAGACTCCTGAGCGACGTACGGCGCGCATCGAGTAATATTACATTTTTGGATGCATACATCAGAAAACAATTCACTATGGTTGTAGACGACCCAGATATTATATACCCCACCATAAAAGAAAGTTGGAAAAGGTTCTTGGACTATTTTGGCACAGTCTCATCTTTACTTTCTTACAGACCAAACTGGGAAAGGTATTTCTACGATGCTCTTACATTGTTTAAAGCGGACAATATCATGTACGTTGAAGTTCGGAGCATATTACCCCAACTCTATGAATTGGATGGAACTGTATACGATATGCAAATAACAGCTAAATCCTATAGGAAAACAATAAGAAGGTTCGTCAAAGACCATCCGGATTTCATAGGAGCAAAATTGATTTTTGCCCCGTCAAGGAAGGTTGATACACCTATGATGGATGAATATATAAGAGTAGCAAGACAAATTAAGAAAGATATGCCGGAACTGTTCGCTGGATTCGATTTAGTCGGACAAGAGGACGCAGGGAATCCTCTAATTGAATTTGTACCACAACTACTTGCAACACAAGACCTCAACTTCTTCTTCCACGCTGGGGAGACCAACTGGTTCGGAACTTTGACTGATGAGAACTTAGTAGATGCTGTTCTGTTAGGTGCTAAACGAATCGGACACGCGTATGCTTTAGCTAAACACCCAGTGCTTATACAGGAAGTGATTCGCAATGATATCGGTTTAGAAGTGAGTGTGTTGTCAAATGCTGTGCTGTCTCTAGTCAGGGATGTCAGAAACCATCCTTTGAATATTTTTCTGAGTTTAAATTTACCCGTTGTTTTGTCTAGTGATGACCCTGGGGCTTGGGAAGCCGATCCTTTGTCTGATGATTTCTATGTAGCATTTGTTGGTGTTGCCAGTAGACTGTCGGACTTGAGAATGTTGAAGACTTTAGCAATTAATTCTTTAAAGTACAGTGCATTAGAACCAGCAGACAAAGAAAGAGCGCTTCGTAGTTTTCATGAAAAGTGGGATGTTTTTATTAATAACTTTGACTGCAAATCATATTAAAACATTGGTTAAATTTACACTCAAATCAATGTTTTCCTTATCCGGTGTACCTATTGTAGATTGACGCAGAATGAAGATTATAATTATGTTTTTTGTACAGTAGGTACATATCTGTGTTACACAAATTAAATGTTGACTCGAACTGCAAGCGTTGGTTTTATTTTAATTGCATTACTAAATACACCGACGATATCTGTGGTTTTGTGTTTTGCATGTCGGATTGCTGATCAAAAGGTCGTGGTTCGATTCCCATTGGACACAAATATTGATGTGATGAACTTATGTAGTGTGTGTTTCTCTGGGGGTTTCTTATTTATATAAGTATTATCTATTGTATAGTACCCATAGTACAAGCTTTGCTTAGTTTGAGACTGGAGGGTGCTGTGTAAATTTTACCAAAAATATTTATTAAGTTATTTAAAAGTTTGTTCAAGAGTAAGAAATTGACTACGGTCAAGATTCAGTTTGGTACAGCGGACGCAGCAATATCCTGTTCTTCAATTTATAACTATTTTATTTTATGAATTATTACTGTACCCTGTTTAAATAGAAAACAGATGAAAGTTTTTCTTGTTGACAAAACTTAATAAAAATAAAGGGAATATAATAAACCGCGTATCAAAAATACTGATTGAGCGACAAAATTACTGATTGAGCACCAAATACAGATATCGGTTAGGTTAGGTTAGAACTGTGACCACACAACGCCAGAACCAAATCTGAATGTTTTGAGTGTATATAACAATATTTTGAGGTGACTTTCATATAGAAGATATTATTTTGGTGACCATTTATCCATTTTGGTAACCGTTTAGAATTGTTTTGGTAGTAAAATTAGTACTTTTTTGGGCGGTGTTTAAACACAAGCCAAAATAAAGTAGGTACTACCTATACTCTATACTGATGATGAGCCGGGACTAAGTTATTAAAAATATCTATTTAAAGCTATGACGAATCGAGATATGTTTTATGACGATTAGAAACCGTGATGATCCAGGCCTCATTGGACCCATTCAATTCAATTAATAACTTAACAACAATAAGAGAGGTAGGGCATAGTGGGAGTAATTCCACTCAAATTGGAGGTGACCGACCGGGGAAGTACGTACTTCCGCCTTGCAGAAAATCAAAGTGAAATAACACTGCTTTGAGCTATGTTGTGTCCTTTCTTTCTTTTTATTATTGTTAACCGTGTCTACGTATGCTCCTAGCCTTTTCCCAATTATGTAGGTCTAGTCGGTCTAACCAAGTTCGGCATAAAATGAGTAAGTATTTTACACGAATTATTTCACATGAAGCGACTGCCATCAGGCCTCCGCTATGCTGAGGATAGACTGGTTGTCAGATTTTTTGGGCTTCAGATTACTATTAACGATTGTCATTGATGTTCGCATAACAACCGGGGCCGATGGCTTAACGTGCTCGTACAAATAACAATACACATCTACTTTTATATCTACAGTTATATATACATTCGTCGTTTAAGCTTCCTCCTGTGTGCACCGACCAAAATACTGCAATAAAAATATAATAATATAACGAGTTGTGTCCGGCGGCGCAAGCGCAACCGCCCAATTTCGTTTTATTGATCTCGTTCGTTGATCTCGTGTAGGAATTTCCTCACTTTAGAAAGAACCTGCTGCCAAATTTCAATATCTTTACTCTCTAAGATAAAACAAACGTCTTTCTCCGAACCTTTCCGTAACTATGTTGCGGTAGGCGTCCAAATAGATTAGGGCGTAGTAGTAGTAATTCCACTCAAATTGGAGATGCCCGACTGGGGAAGTACCTCCACATTGCAGAAAATCGAAGTGCAATAAAAATGCTTTGAACGGGGTTGTGTTTCTTACGGTGAGCAAGGTTGCCAGTGCTCCAGCAGAAAACGTTGTGTTGGCAGAGGGGGGACTTTGACCCTTATACTGCCAACCCAACTATACCTCTTTCAATACAGGGTCGGCAACGCGCAAGTGTTGGTGTTGCAAGCGTCTATAGGCTACGGTAACAGCTTTACATCAGGTGGGCCTTATGCTTGTTTGCCACCTTAGTAGTATAAAGAAAATCTCACCAGGTGCAGCTGAATATCAGTATTTTTCAACGAAGCGTCTGCTATCAGACCTCCGCAACCCAATTCCTGGATAATACAGATATCTTGAGGTTAGACTGGTTGTCAGGCTTTTTGCCAGCAGTAGGACAGTATATAGGTCAACAGTCAGTCTTTTTGGGCTTCTGACTACAAACATAACATGACGCTTATATTCCCCGAAGGGTTTGGCAGAGGTCTACCAGTGTATACCCTCAGTTCGCAGGTATGTTTAGGTCCCATGTAATAGGGTCGAGCCGAGTACAAATCCAAACTCCGAGCTGCTACTGAGAATTTCATAGAGAAGCCCAATAACACTGCTTGACTTGGGAATCTAAAGCAAGACCTCTAGCGAAACAGTCGTACTTAGGACTACTAGACTAACGAGGCAGTTAGATAGTTTCGGAGATTTAATTAATAAATAATTAATTAACTCAGTCTACTTGATAGATTGCAAAATATTTTACGTTGTTCTACGAATTACACACAAGTTTTAAAACTGACAGTCCGCTCTCTTATGTGCGGGTTTCCTTACGATGTTTTTCTTTATCACAAGTGATAATCAGTTTTTAATGAGTACATGAATTCAAAAAATCCTGCGTACTCGCAAGATCACTGTGCGCGTGTGCGCGGCGTCCGAGTGCTCTATCCACAAGGCCGCGAGCCGCTTGCGCTTCTTTGAAGAGTCAATTGTCAATTGTATTTATATTCCCCTCAAATTAAATACATATTCATTATAATTTTGGCTAATAAATAAATTCTTTGTTACATAGATTTGTTTTTAATTTCCCTCCCTATTAAAATTTGGTTTAAAGTGAAAAACCTGAAACAGAAAACCGAAACTGAGCTTGCGAAAAAACTATATTTTTGCGGCATCTGGCTCTTTGACTAAAACGTTTGCCGGCCCCTGTATTAGGCAATTAATGCTTATTAATAACAAAGACAAAATAAATGATTACGACAACTGTTACAATTGCCATTCTAAAATCTTTATCATAAAAGTCATAGGTCGCCAGCTCAGCTCAGTAGCCTACCGACGCCTGACCGCGGCATACTTGCGATTCAATATGCGCTCTATGTTAATAATAATACTGTTTATTTACGCAAAATGTGACGACAATTACAATAATAAACGAAAGCAATTACTTGAACTTGAATTACGGACTGCTCTCGGTGGAAAAACGATACTCAGTGACAAAGAAAATGTGGTCAACAATTGTTTAATGCAACACAAATTCAATGAAGTCGACTATGGATTCACAAACCCGGCGAAATTCAATCTGTCACGCCATTTCTTCAACTACAAGGATAATATTCACGAATCTAAAGTTTATAAGATCATCAAGAATATGCCCAAAGGAGGTGTGTTACATGTCCACGATATGGCGTTACTCGGACCAGACTATTTGTTGAATATCACGTACATGGACCATCTGTATGTGTGTTTCGATAAAAGGATAAACTTTCGGTTTTCAAATATCGTTCCCAATATGACGTGTGACTCTCATTGGAGACTTATGAGCGATGTGAGGCGCGCATCGAGTAATGTTACACAATTGGATGCCCACGTCAGAAAACAATTGACTATGGTTGTAGACAACCCTGACCTTGTATATCCTTCGATAAAACAAGTTTGGGACAGATTTAGATTATATTTTAACTCAGTTCACAATTTACTTACATACAGGCCAAACTGGGAAAAGTATTTATATGATGCTCTCACGTCGTTTAAAAACGACAATGTCATGTATGTCGAAGCACGAAGTATATTCCCCGAACTATATGAATTAAACGGAACTACATACGATAAATCAACAACAGCGAAAGCTTACGACCAAACTATAAAAAAATTCGTCAACGACCATCCGGATTTCATAGGAGCAAAATTGATTTATGCCCCATCTAGGAGAGTTGACAAACCTATATTGGATGAATATTTAAGAAAAGCAAGACAAGTAAAAAAATATCTGCCGGGACTATTCGCTGGATTTGATTTAGTCGGACAAGAGGACATTGGGAAACCTTTGATTGAATTTGTACCACAATTACTTGCAGCACAAGACCTGAAATTCTTCTTCCACGCTGGGGAAACCAACTGGTTCGGAACTCTGACTGATGAGAACTTAGTAGATGCTGTTCTGTTAGGTTCTAAACGAATCGGACACGCGTTCGCTTTAGCTAAACACCCAGTGCTTCTACAGGAAGTGATTCGCAATGATATCGGTTTAGAAGTGAGTGTGTTGTCAAATGCTGTGCTATCTCTAGTCAGGGATGTCAGAAACCATCCTTTGAATATTTTTCTGAGTTTAAATTTGCCCGTTGTTTTGTCTAGTGATGACCCTGGGGCTTGGGAAGCCGATCCTTTGTCCGATGATTTCTATGTAGCATTTGTTGGTGTTGCCAGTAGACTGTCGGACTTGAGAATGTTGAAGACTTTAGCAATTAATTCTTTAAAATATAGTGCTTTAGAACCTGCAGATAAAGATAGGGCACTTAATAGTTTCCATGCAAAATGGAATGATTTTATTAACACCTTTCACTGTGATTCATATTAGAACAAAACTAACGATAGTGTAATTTCCTACAAAGTTTTGGATTGGCGTCAATACTATATTCCTTAGTTTTTAACTAACTTATGTATAGTCTGGCAAATAAAAAATCCTGTTATTTTTTATTAATTCATTAAAGTAACTGTGACCCGAATATGTCCCGAGGGTTGAAACAATCGTTTTTCTATTATGTCTGCTAATTAATCGTTAATGGGTAGCATCATTTGGATTTGATGATAGTAAACCTAATATAGTAAGGTTGCCTGGAAGAAATCGCTGTTCGCGATAAGGCCGCCCATTGTATGTTTTAAATTAATTTGTGTCCTGATGTTTTTGTATTTTTATCGGTGTACAATAAAGTGTATATAAATAAATAAAATAAATAAATAACCCATTAACGATCTGAACACATTGTCATCATGAAATCTATTAGTAGAAGAACCAAAATTGCCGACATAGCTGAAAGGATTCTAGCAAGCGGAAGTGGCAGTGAGTGGGGCACATAGCTCGTAAAACTGATGTCCGCTGGGGCAAAAAGGTTCTCAAGTGGAGACCACCTCCAGGTTTTCGAGTGGAGACCACAACCCTGAACACACGATCTGGTAAAGGGTTCCCAACTGGTTTCAGGTCGACCAAGAAATTGTTGGGGTTAGGTAACTTCCGACCGGATGCAATTCGTTCGGTCAGATAAAATTTTGAACGCGACGTTACTAATTCGCTGGCGCAGGTAGTTAGTTGTAGGCACTAGGCAGCATACTTAGGAATTGATGGTGATTTTCAACTATACTAAAACCTGTTCAGAGGTTGAAGAATTTCGAAGAAAAGATGCAGAAAAATTACTTGTCAAAACTGTTAAAAGCGAGAGCAAGTAGGTACAATTTTAAGAAAGAAATATTCTCCTACACTTATATTTTGTTTTTACCTACCTGTTAAGTTGATACATCTAAATTTTTAATAAAACTCTTACATTTATTCATTTAATTTTTAACGTGTTTTTTTTTCCGATTTTGACTAAGTAGGTATGACCATATTAAATTTGTTCTCCGGTTATGGCGGCTGGAAAAGTTGGTAACTCTGGCAGGGAATCGTTGGATCCAGGAGGCATATAACCGGTCCTTGTAGAAGTCTTTGGAAGAGGCCGGTCATAGGACTTTTGTGGCTGATAATTATGATGAAGCAGAATTATTTTTAGGCATTTAGAAATACAAATATTGTAGGTACACCAATTTATCGTTATGCGCTAGTATAAGGTGTTTACCTGAAGTAAGTACTTTAACCTTGGAGTAACATATTACAGGCAACATGGTATGGTACGTATGCATTTTTTTCTAACAAGCAGTAAACGTGTGTCATATAAATTTACGCCCACATAATGTTTGATATATATAATAGTGAATATTTCACTTTTAACCTTGGATTTACGTCCAAGGTTAAAAGTGTATCTACTTCATCCTCAGAGTCAATCAACCATCTTTCATCCTGTTCCCAACATTGGGCTTCCAGTCTAACCAGATGCGGCTGCATATCAGCATATTACACGAACCGACTGTCATTACAATTTCACAACCCAATTTCTAGGCAATAATGAGGATAGACTGCCAGGCCTTTTGGGTTTCTGACTACCACTAACGATCGTCATAGGTGTTCGTATGACAACTGGGAGCGACGTCTTTACGTGCTCCGAAACACGGAGGGGTCTCGATGTGTTAAGAACGGTCACCCATCCACAGACTGACCTCGACTAGCGCAGCTTGACCCTGCAGATAGGTAACTAAATTTACGATTACAGAACAGTACGTTATTAAATTTATTTATTTTATAGCTCTCTAGAGTTTTAAATCAAACCGCTTCAAATAATAATTGAAAAGTAATAAAGTATCTGCTTCATTAGTCTAGCTCTCGCAACTGCTAGGCTAGAGATACGGCGTCGATTCCCAGGTGGAGCAGTGTTTTTCTGTGAAATTCTCTATACCAGATTGGAATTTGGATTATGTATCGGAATTCGTATCCCGAAAACGAGCTGCGCGCATTCCACAAGTGCTGCTGACGACGTCGATAGAATCGGAGAACGTTAAGTACGCTATAAATTATTATGGTGAGAGATTGTTACAAGTGTTGGTACCGAAAATATTTAATAAATTACGCAAATTAAGACAAAGCTAAGATTAGTAAAAGTAGTTTAAAAAAGAAACTGAGGGATCTGTTTCTAGGTGAACGAGACATCCATTCGGATATTAATTCTACATAGTGAGAAGTTTAGCTAAAAAGGAACGTCTGCCTTCATTGGGAAATAGATCCTACCTAAAGCTGTAAAATTTTGTATTGCATTAGCATGTTGCATGATTGATTAAGTAGTAGGTAAGTGATTAGTATAATGAGCGCATCTCGCCATTAAACGTAACAGTTTGGCGAGAATAAAACGAATGTCATAAGTTTGTTAATTATAAATAAATAAAATAAAAATATATATATATTTCATCATATATATATTTTTGCCTCATTAGTCTAGTGGTCCTAAGCGCGACTGCTACGCTAGAGGTCCTGGGTTCGATCCCCAGGTCGAGCAAAGTGTTATTGGGGTTTTCAATTAAATTCTCAGTAGCAGCTCGGAGTCTGGATTTGTGCCCGGTTAATGGCAATAGGCTCGCCCCCTATTGGGACCTAAATATACCGGCGAAATGTGGGTGTACATACACACCTCTGCCTAACCCTTTGGGGAATACAGGCGTGATGGTATGTATGATGTTATGTATATATATTTCAATAAAGTTCAAAATGCTGTGTACAATTTTGTTCCAAAAATTCCCTTCCGTAGCAATATAAATTGACTCTAACAGTGCGGCAACGACTTCTAATAATGTAAATGCGAATCGCTGAATAGAAAAAAAAACAATGATAGCCTAGTGCTATGACCATTGGACTGCCAAGTCGAAGGTCACATGTGCGTATTAATAATTAATTCTCGCTTATACAGTGAAGGAAACATCGTGAGTAAACCTGCATGCTTTACAGATTTTTCTTGACGGTTTGTGAAGCCAACCCGCAGTAAGCCAGCGATTATAGCGTTATGTCTCTCAATCTGAGCGGAGACCCGTGCCCAGCAGTGAGACAGTAAGTATATAGGCTGATGATGAACCCCTGAAATTGACTCTAACAGTGCGGCAACAGCTTCTAATAATATAAATGCGAACCGATGAATAGAAAAAAAACAGTGATAGATAATTATAGTGATATTTACTTTTAAAATCGCCACTTTGAGTTCACGACATGATTCTTGGACAAACATCTACACAACAGGCCATATATTTCCACTATAAACTGACTTGTAAGTTTTCGAAAAGCCAATTCAATGCGAGGTGACCTTAAACGGGACACAAACACACTTTAATACAGATAGAGCATAGTGGGCGTAATTCCACTCGAATTGGAGCTGTCCGACTGGGGAAGTACCTCCAACTTGCAGAAAATCGAAGTGAAATAACACTGCTTTGAGTTGTGTTGTGTGCCTAACGGTGAGCAATGCCAGTGTCCTCTAAGAAATGGTGTGTTGGCAGTGGGGGAACTTTGACACTTAAGTATACTGCCAACTCAACTATTCTTCTTTCGTTTTACAGGGTCGGCAACGCGCAATTGATACCCCTGGTGTTTCAAGCGTCTATAGGCTACAGTAACAGCGTACCATCAGGTGGACCGTATGCTTGTTTGCCACCTTACTGGTTTGTAAAAAACACAAATGGCCCGTTTTGTAACCTTGTATTGTGATTTACCAATGTTGATCTTTGACCCTGATTTCGGTATTTTAAGAACACAGTTTACATCCTTTTATCTCAAAACGTTATATTGGGATGCGAAAGAAACTGCGGGAAATAACATACATAATGAAAAGTACATGCTTGCTTTATACTTTTAAGAAATTCATATAAAAAAGAGCCAGGTAGAATGGAACTAGACATGCACTTTAGTTCTCTCAAAACCAATATAAATACAGTTTTAAAACCACAGCTACACGGAAATATAAACTTTATACCTTTGTAATAAAGGTTGTAGTGTTATTTATTGGATGGCTGAAGTTATTCGTTGTGGTTTTCGCAACTTGGAGTGACACCCTTAAAAGGAGGGTACTCACAGCTAACGAACTCATTGTCTGCATTCCATCTGTTTTAACTAGCTCCTCATGCATTATGATAGCCTGGTACATAGATATGTAAATAGTGGAACTCTGCTTCATGTTTTAGGTAGGTACAGTCAGCAACGAATGTACCTATATATACATTTTATTTTATTTTTTAGGTCTACCAACAATTGTTTACATTAATCTACAAATAAAAAAAACATGCACCTAAACTTTACACAGTGCAACAATTACTTAAAGGTAAACACCACATGACCAAAAAAAACAGTAATAAGTAACAATTTAAGTTGTAAGCTACATATTATGCAAGTAAACAGTAGAAATGACGTTTTTAACATTCAGCACAATATGTAATAGTAATTTATGCTACGCTAAATATCATAAGCAAAATTTTTTTTTAAAGTTACGTAAATGTATACAATCTTAAATTTTTTACAATAAATCTGATAAACATTTTGCAATCTTCAGAATGAAGTTACTGAGGGTCTTCTCCCTATCTCCGTCAACGAAGTTACGAGCCGTTCGAAAGTTCTCCGAAACTTCGGAGTCCGATAAAACAATAGTCTCAAATTCAATTTTTCTAACACATCGGGAGTAAGGACAAACTGTCAAATTGTGTTGTCATTCATTCTTAGTTCGGGCCCCGAACGAATCATCCATCCGTAGGTGATACGGAGTAGGAAACGCCGGTAACGAAGGTCGAAACTACGGACTTCGTGCTTAGGGAGTAGACCCGTGAAGATTAAGCGAAATAATTGCACGATGACCATTAAACACCTTAATAGAAAAACTTCTTGTTAAGTTTTGGAGCTGTGCCGCGATTTTCGTTGCTGACCGTACCTACTGCTTTTAGTAAGCTGTATGTACCTATTTACGTTCTATTTTTGTCTATTATGTACTTATGTTATCTTTTGCTCACCTTTGTATGACGCAAATACATTAAATACAGATCACCACGCCTGTATAACTCTATTCTCCGAAGGGTTAGGCAGAGGGTTACCAATGTTAACCCACAGTTCGTTTAGATCCGATGTAATAGGGGGCGAGCCAATTGCCATTAACCGGGTTCCACACTCCGACCTGCTATTGTGAATTTCATAGAAAAACTCAATAACACTGCTCAATAAATTGTTATTTGTTTTGGAAAGACAGTAGGTATCTCTTATACTTATCTTTTTTACTGTGACAAGAATAGGGCCCAGCTGACGATTGTCATAGGCGTTCACATGACAACAGGAACCGACGGCTTTACGTGCTCTCCGAGGCACGGGTCTTGATGTGTTGAGAATGGTCACACAATACTACCCGTGGTAGCTAGCGCAGCGGCATTATTACTTAGCCACGAGCCCCTTTTTCTTAATAAAAATCAAATTATATGATATAGTAATGTTAAATGTCACTTGTAGTTAAGCCATTAATGGAAACAATGCAAGGATTTACTTCATTGGAACTTACATAAAATACCAATTTTATCTTTGTGTTAAAGCAGTGAAGCACATAATGTATAGGAAATTATGAACCAATAATATACTGACTTACACAACATAACATACTACAACGCATACGGGGTGTTTCTTATGTGTTATAAGTATGTATTTACAAAAAAAAAGTAAATAAAATTATATCAATTGTCTAGTATCCATAGTATCTTGTACAAGCCCTGCTTAGTTTGGGACTAGATGGTGCTGTGTAAAATTGACCAAAAATATATTAAATAAATATTAAGTAATTTCACCTAAATAAACGCGGAAATGTCAGAAATCAATAATATTTACCTACTTATATTATATATTATTGATTTCTGACATTTACGCAAATACATATTAAACATTAAAATAAAACTACTTTTTACGGATTTTATCGAAACGTCGGGATTAATAATATCAATATAACGCGATGAAATCTGTAAAAAGTAGTTTTAATTCAATAAATATTATTTTTAACCTCGTACTAAATAGTCCTAACCTGGCTACATTCTAATTCCTAAGTGTGTACATAAATTAATGAATAAATAAGTTAGGCAGAGGTGCACTAAATTGTAGGTACTGAGGTTAGGTACACCCACGGATGTATGTTAAAATACTGGATGGATATAATACTTATAGGGGCACATAGCTCGTAGAACTGATGGCCGCTGGGGCAAAAAGGTTCTCGAGTGGAGACCACGCACCGGAAAGCGCAGCGTGGGACGGCCACCAACGAGATGGACGGACGACCTGGTAAAGGTCGCTGGAAGTCGTTGGATGCAGACGGCTTGTAACCGGTCCTTGAGGAAGTCTATTGGGGAGGCCTTTGTTCAGCAGTGGACTTCCTTTGGCTGATATGATGATGATAATACTTATACATATACAAAAATAGTATACCTATAAGTATTATATCCATTTTTAGTCCCTACCCATAATACAAGTTTTGCTTAGATTGGGATTAGATGGTGTCATGGTGTGATGGTGATTGCTGTGTAAATATGACAAGAAAAAATAAAAAGTACCTATTCAGACCTGATAAGTATCTACCTGCTCTCGTCGCATCGAAAATCACTCAATCATTGTAGGTACGTATCGATATATCGATTGCACTTCCCTATTGTTTACTGTCGACAATCGCAATTAACGATGTATTGTCACCATAGTCTATGAGTTCTAGGAGCCTCTTAATGTCTGTCACTCACACCGTATTGTAATTGTAATAGATGATTACAATTGCAAAGTACAAAAGGTAGTCTTAGGAGACTCTTAATGTCTGTCATTCACACCGTATTGTAATTTTAATATATGATGCAAGTGCAACGTGCAAAATGTAACCTATGTCCTGATCCAAAGTCTAATCTATCTATGTATCAAATATCATCTAACTTGGTTAAGCGTTTTAGGCGTGATATAGACAGACAGACAGAGTTAGTTTCGCATAAATATTAGTAGGAATGGCTCAGGCAAGTTTGTCTGGGTGTCTCTTATACATATTATAAAAAAGGATATTTTAAGTTTTATGCCCATTTTATGGTACTGACCAGCAGGTCAAGCTATCCAAAACTGTAAAATTTTCCCAATTGAATATGAACCTTGAGTCATCTGAGTTGACCAGTGTCTATCAAAGAAATTTGACAGATTGGGGTACCTTCATGTGCTTGCCTCTTCGTTTCAAAATCAAAATAGTTTTATTTTCATATAAACCATATACAGACACTTATGAAATGTCGAGTCTGCTTACTGCTTCGTTTAGGTGTTCTGTAAAATTGACCCAAAATATTTATTCACTTTATTTTTATTTATTTTTCAATTAGAATGGACAGAAACAAAACCTGTTGACGATATGTTAATCTACCCGTATCCACTAACTAGTTTTTATTTTCACCATTTTCCGAATAAACAATGTGCAATAAACAAAAGAAAGAAAATAATTTAGCCCTTTGACCGCCACGTGCATAACGAAAATCTGTGTTCTCTACGCCAAATGCATTCTAATAGTCTTAAAAAGTGGTATTTTTGACGTGCCATGCCGTCATTGGCGTCGTGAGCAAGTTTTAATTTGACGTCTATAGACGTCCATGGCGGTTAAAGGGTTAAGTATTTGCATTGACATCACGCTTAGATAAATAAAATTTTCATTACAAAAAGAAAAAAAAATCGTTGTTAAATAGGTACTCGCATGACAACCGGGACTTTACGTGCTTTACGTGCTCTCAGAGGCACGGCGCTGTCTCGATATGTTAAGAATCCACCAACCATCCACAGACTGACCGCGACTGGCGCAGCTTATCCTTGCGGATCGGTTGATCAGCGAATTTACAACTTCGCCACCACTCTATTACTTAAATAACGTATTTTAGCAAATTTCTTTGATAGATTTTCTACTTTATTACAGAAGAATAATGTTTATTTTTAATTGGGAAAATTTGACAGTTTTGGATAGCTTGACCTGCTGGCTCTGTACATTGCAATGTATAATATCCATCTGACATCGAGTTAAATTAGGTAGGTACATCCCTGTACCTACGTCGTATTTAACTGAAATCCAGTTAAATTCTACATCTATGACTTGTCTTTTAACCTTTAGCATGACTTACTATGCAGTACCTTGAACTTGAATAATAGATTGAAAGCTCAAGGAGCACAATGCCAACGGCATAGCGAATACCTATGGCGAACAAAAAAAAATGAGAACAGTTTCGATCAATCACGCATCTAGGTACTTACCATTAAATGTTTGCTTCGGGGTTTTGAACACTATTAGATGTTAGTATCTTTATACACTTCATCAGCACTATTAGGCACGTCCCTACTTCTTACACTTCACATTAAACAAAACATAGTTCCAGAAGTTAAAAAACAAAAGGATAACATAGAAGATATAATCTTCTTTCGAAGACATACACGCGACCGTCCAACAGGATATTCATCCAGTGGAAACACCCGTCAACTAACTAATGAATATTCTGTTACGTCAAAAATACTAACTACCCGCGAACTTTTGCTAAAAATAATACGCTCGGATATTTGTCTACAAATTATTACTATTAAGTGGGTACCGACAAACTCAAGTGTAAAAGAAATTAATTACATAAACATTAAATTATCTTCTTTTAAATTTCTATAGTGTATTGGGGTAAGATCGGCGCTAGGGTAAGAACGTATAAATCAAAATTAAATCTACGTCTTATTCGGCTGTAATTTTTAATGCTAGCCACATTGCGCGGTCGTCATGTTCTGCCCCGCGTACAATATGCTATCTAGCTAGCATTAAAAGTTATAGCTAAATTATATGGAAATTTGGTTTAATTATACGTTCTGACCCCAGCGCCGATCTTACCCCAACACACCTTAATTTATTTAAATGTTTATTTGTATTACTCCAACATAATTCCAATCCCAACTTAGTCATTCAGTCATTTTGTATTAAATTTTATTTGTTTTGACTTGATAGATACCTACGTAGACACAACTAATACAATTTCGCAAATCTTGTTGATAAGTTTTGCCAATTGCTTTGTAGGTATAGAGATATAGGGAAGAATCCCTCGTGCGGGGAATATAAGAAAAAGAAATTTTAGAAAGTTTCGCGTCGGTGTAACTAACAACCAATTGGATACGACCGTAAGTATTTCCACACCGGGGTGCACATGTCACTCAATTATCACTTTTGCATATAAAAAACATAGCAACGAAACCCACTTCATATTTTCTAGGGCGCGTTCTAGACATTGTCATGTTAGTGTATTCCTGCTGCCGAAGCAAACGTGTTATATTAGGTATACCTACTTATTAATATATGAATAAAAAAAATTAAAAAAAATATTTTAATCGGCTATTGGATGTATTTTTTGTAGGCGGCAAAGGCAGGCTCACGAAAAATAATACCTGTTTTTTTTATTCGTTTAAAATTTAAATATTTAAGCTACTGGGTATTGGACGATTTGAAGGATAACATTTCGTACCTATCTAATAATAAAAAAACGTTCATTCTTTAATAAACAAATACTGTACCTACTTCGTAAAATACAGTATAGGTAGTACGGTACGGTACATAACTTTAAATGTTACGTCAATAAAATCTATGAGCTTATATGTACGTACTGGTAGTGCTTCTGTGTGACTACATCCCCCTACCCTTGATTTTCATGATCTTGATTTGAATCTATTTACATTGGTTTACTAATAATTAATATTACTGTTAGATTTTAAATTTTGACATTATAAAGTTTGATATTGACGTTGCGTTTCTTTGATTAGAATTAATAATAATTTTTTTAAATTTATTTCATGACCATGGATACAAGTCCTTCAGTCGATTTTTATTAGAAGCAGCTTGTACTAGACAATGGATATAATACTCTTTTTTTTTTGTAAATACATACTTTTAATACACAAACACCCAGACAAACACAAACACTTATGTTCATCATGTCATAAACGACGTCTGTGGTCTAGTGGTTCGACTGTCGCACTGCTGATCATGGGGTCGTGGGTTCGATTCCCACAGGACACAAATATTTGTGTGGTTAAAACATAAGTGTTTGTGTTTGTCTGGGTGTTTCTTATGTATTATAAGTATGTATTTACAAAAAAAACACTATATAAATATTATATCCATTGTCTAGTACCCATAGTACAAGCTCTGCTTAGTTTGGGACTAGACGGTGCTGTGTGAAAAGAATATTATAAACATTTGTGTTCTGTGGGAATCGAACCCACGACCGACGAATGGGTTATAAAAGTAAAAAATACTAAGATGGACGATAAGAAATCATTTACTTAGCTAATAAGTCAACAAAACTATACACTTCATTCATAAATATTTTGATGAATGCTTGATATAATTACATATGAGCCGACACACAGGCTATGTCGCAGAAATTTGCGATGGAGGGGAGGCGACAGAAGTATCGCGCGACTTGCAACAATAGAAAAACCACACCTTCCCTTGATTATAGTGACGGCCATGTCATATAGTCTCGAATCGCCATGATCATGATATTGGCCTATGCCTGAAAGATACAATACTACACAAAATGTAGACGCTACGGTTTACAGCACCGTCTTTCGCAATGATTCATCAGCGAGCATTAGCTTGAATTTTTCCTTAGGTCATTGAGCAGCCAAGGTATGTAAGCTACAGGTTCTTAAAACGATAATAACTTAAGCTTATTACACATAGACGAATATTTTATAACTTTCAAAATGTGTAACTTAATATAACACTAATTAATAAAACATTTAAATTTGGAATGGAATAATACTAGTCTTCGCCAGCCGGTACTGCATCTTCTAATCTCTTAATATATTTTACTCTCAGTTCTGTTACAGCATCGCCTTTTAGTTGATCCTAGAAAAAAAAGTTTAGATAATTATCAACATAGAGGGACTGAAACATTAATTTTAATTCACCGCCATCTATGCTTTATGTGGAGAACTTCAATGATCGAGACATCTTGTGTTTTTTTAAATTTAATCGCTAGATGGCGTTAATCTAAGCATAGCACACAACTAAGACCACAACACAGACATTCCACGGTTTCATGGGTGGTTATAACAGCCCAACATTTTTATATTATCCAGGTATGTATTGGTGTTACATACACACACACTCACGCCTTTTTCCCATAGGGGTAGACAGAAACTAAAGAACGCCACTTGCTTCAATTCTAGCTTAATTCTCGCCCCCAAATTGGCCTTTTATCACACATTCACATTTACATCATTGGTTAAGGCCCAGCTAACCTTTATCATAACAGTTGAAATTATTATTATTTCATTTGATTATGATGCAGATACATTTATCAATGGATTACCAGCATAATCTTTTGAAAATGCTAAATACTGGTGTCATGAATGTGAACCAAGCAAAAGTATGCAAGAATTAAGTATAAAGTATTAAAAAAAAGTGAAATTCTTTAGAAAGAAGAAAGAAAGAAAGATTTTATTGCCATAAAAACAGCGACTAGTACTACATACAAAGAAGAGAAGAAATAACAAAATAAATGAAAGTACTGTACGTCGCCGTTGTTCATCACAATAAGGTCCCCACTCAGCATGATGCGGCTTTGTTTTTGTTTACTCCTTTAAGAAAACGGCATGAGTATGTATATATAAAATTGCCACTAATATTTTGCAAGTATTTTTTCTCCATAGCTAAACTAACTCCATAGTAAGATTAACTTTCGAAAACTGTCTGTTTGTTACATTCTCACACCAAAACTGCTGAACCTATTTTGATGAATTTTGATATAAAGACAGATTAGGCCTTGGAGAAGGACATAGTACACCTTTTGTCTTTGAAAAGTCCTTTGTGATGCAGGTGAAACTGAGAGCAAAAGCTAGCTATTATATACACATAGCCAATTTCAAATTATATTATATTTGCATGCTGAATAAAGTAGGCGAAATATGAAGAACAAAAAAATTTTATTACTTTAAGATCTACCAATGTACTATTTTTCAGGCAAATAAATAATTCTAATTCTAGTAAATAAATACTGTTCTAAATAAATACCTGTACAAACCAGCACTGCACATCAAGCTGCACCATCTGTAGTGCTCCTCTGATGGCACCAGGTATCAGAGCACAGTACTTGAGCCCATTGCTGGGCATCTCCACCCATTCACTGAGAGCACACTGGTCCCAGACTAGGGAGAACTCGTCTCCGGAGCTACTCCAGCTTGTAACTGTGGGCTGCATGTTGAGGTACAGCCTGGAATTGCAGTGATTAGGTTAGATTTGTTCCTAAAATGGCTGTTCTAAATAAGGGACTTGAATATTAACCCTTGTGTTGACTGCGCATTCCAGGGTATGCACAGCTGGCTCTGTTAAACACGCATACAAATGGATATATGTCCTATGCATAGCAGCACCTATGGACTGCACATACCAATATATGCATGTGTGTAGGATAATTAGAAGTTTAGAATTACGCATATAATCAAAATAATGAACACACAATTATTGATGATGAAATTATTGTTATCCTTGCAACTGGCTGAATTAACAAAAATATAAAAGTAAACACAAAAACCAACACTTATGGTGTTGGAAGTAGTTTCAGTGTGTGTGTTATAGCTAAAGGAGGCGGGTACCATCCCCAAGGCGATACTGACCTAAATTAGACATAAATCGTCCCCTTTTGATCCTCCCCTGTCAAATTTCTTTGATAGATTGTTAACTTTAATACAAAACGTTAAGGTTCATATTCAATTGTAAAAAATTGTCAGTAATGGATACCTTGCCTGCTGGTGTCTGTACATAGGTCTGAGTCTAACTTCTCTAGTCTAATAACTACTGTTGTCTATGGTTACACAAACCTGAAGGCTTGTTGTATCTTATCAGCAGTTTCCCTCATCTCCAAGCATCTTGTCGATGTAGTTCTAGCAAGAAAGTCTTCTATCAGTCTGACGCCCATGTTGTAACCGATTCTTTCCAATTGTTTGTTCACTTCGTCGGTATTCTCAGTCTCTTTTAACATTTGCGACACCAAAGCGCCGTATGTTAGCGTAAGAAGCTCTGAATTCTACAACACATTAAATTTTTAGACAATACCTAAGTCGAAATTTTGTCATGCAATTTTTCAAGTATAAACTTACAACTTTCTTGGCATCAAGTCTAGAAGTCTGTCGAGACATTTTGGGAAGATACTTAAATTACTACTTGATATTAAAGAAAAATCAACAAGATGAAGAAATTTAAATGTATCCAAGCAAGTGAAATATTCACTCACGGTATCGTAATCATAAGATTTTTGACAGAAAACAATAAACGAAAAATCTAAAAATGACAAACTTGTCAAAGCAGAGCACACAGAATATAGATAAAAACCACAGATTTGACAGAACAGTCTAATGGTTAGATAAAGATAAAGATAAAGATATTTATTCGCCAAGGATATGGTACAAAAGTTGTTATGTTACAATTAGTTTTCCGACATATCCGCCTCTGCAAGAGGCATACGAATATTCTTAGGCTGAGATATCATTGCACGTACATTATAATAAAATATGGGTATGTTGGGTATACCACCTGACCAGACTTAGAAACATTTACAATATTGCTACATAAACACTAAATAAAAATATTGAATAAATACATTATTGGGTAAAACTAAAAAAAAAAAAAAAAAAAACTATTATGTTATGTGAATAAGTGATACGTATAACGTATATTATGGATCAATAATATGTATTATATTTGTCTTGTGGCCAGCCAGCCAAACCAAACCAGCTGTTAACCGAATGGCTTACTTTTTTTTTTTTTTTATTAATTGAAAAAAGAAATTACAGAGCTCATAAAATTACATCTGCCAAACTGCAAGGCAGTTTGTCGGCAGAATTATACTGTATGGCACATATAAGTAAAGGTTGAGAAACCATGTTATAATTATGTAACATGCGTTATCCATTCTCAACCTTTAAAGTTTAAGTGCCGCTATCCACAAAACAGTCAAAAAACAAAAGCGAAATGATATATTTTTTAACGCATTTGTAATGATACTTTTTCATACACAGAGACAGTTGACCTTGCCTTTACCCTCATAAACTCTTTAGTTTATGAGGGTAAAGGCAAGGATAAACGGCAAAAGTCAACAGGAGCCTTAATATACCTTTGTAAATTAAGGCTCCTGTTGACTTTTGCCGTTTATAGAAGATAGAACCAGGCACCAGCTTATGTAAGGCCCAGGGGCGTATTTTGAAATTTGGCGCCCCGGGTCAATAAATTTCGCAGCCCCAGAAGTCAAGGAAAAAACGACTTAAAAAAAAAAAAAATTATGTCTTGTTAAATCGACTTCAATAATGAGAATCGCTAAACTATATTACTTTCTCAATTTGTTCATTCTATTTAAAAAAAAAATTTAAAAGAACATTCCTCTAGTAAATCTTCCACGAGATCTTTCAGGTACAATTGCTGAAGTTACTTTCTACATGCTTCGCCAAAAATTAGTCAAATTCGGGAGTTGCTTCTGTAAGTATTATAAAGTTGACATTATTTGTTGCTCCGAATTTATCTGTCTTGCCACGAGAAGATAGACCTTGGGTAGCGAATGGTCCCAGAACCAAAACAAAATGCAGCCAGGGGCGGCCACGCAGCCTGGTGGATTGGCGACCCGGGCCATGGCCCGAATGGCCCTAGGGTAAATACGCCCCTGGTAAGGCCCCCATGCGTCTTATCGTCTATGTAAAATTAGAATAATAAATTAAATAAATAATTGACACAGTGTCGATTCAAGATTTGACTCAAAAACCTAGATCTCATGGCCTTACGAAATTAAAAACATTGTCTTTTGTTTTGTTTTTTTGAAAACGTCAAACAATTTCAAAAATGTACATAAAACTGAGCCGTTACGCGACGTAATTTTCTTTAAATTGCGATGTTTTTATTGTTATCACAGCTAATTACTTTATTTAGTTGCTTTAATGAATTATGGAAAAAGATGACGTTGTCAAAACAGGTGTCGTGGGGACCTCGGATGATATTGATTCGCGATGCGCTGTGAATTCACTAATACTCGATTATTACAAAAAGTTTGGTAGAAAACGGGATTTGGAGCAGTATTTCTCGTTATCGACAGCTCAAAGTGATATTAAAGACACAAGTGGTTTGTTTTGGCGTAAAATGAAAAGTGAAAATGATTCTTCGGATTCCGGTGGCAGAAAGAGTGATTCGCCACATGAACTTTGTCGAATTTCTATAAGGTGTTCTCTGCCAGAAGCTTCTAGTTCTCAGGTAAGTCGCAACGACCGTTTAAGACCCACTGTTTGTAACATCCACTATTTGCACTAGTTTTTGACAATACAAAAGAACCTGATGGTCTGCTGAAATTACAGCTTGGTTATGATAAATATGGAAATATCAGATAAAGAGTTTTCTTTCTTTGTACTGTAGTAGCAACAGGTTATCTTAAAGTGGATTTTCTATGGAGTCTCCAGTGTCTTTATGTATATTCATTATCATTTGGTAGAGTGGACTAACTGGTTTACGATCTTATCTGCTAATCAGGAGTGTGACAAGTTAATAAATCTAATGGTTTCCAGGATGAAGAACCAAAGACTAAGACCAACTCCCCTCCAACATCACCACAAACCGTATCTCCACCGATCATCATTGAAGAAGTGCCTGCTGATGTATCGAGACAAACGGACGACGAATCTATCAATTTAGATGATAATAATTCACAAAAATGTAAGTTCATTAATCATGTTAGTATATATACCATAACATACCATTATGCCTGTATTCCCCAAAGGGTTAGGCAGAGGTGTATTAATGTACACACATAGTTTGCTAGTATATTCTGCCCTCGGAAGCATAAGAGCAGTATAATCTCAAAAATTGTTTTTGCTTAGATTAGTTAATCCAATTACCTACCTAAGAAACAAACTAGTAAATGCAATCTTTCCTAAAAGGCATTGAAAAACTGCTAAGAAAATTACTACATATCCAAAAGGAGGTCATCAAAAGTCCATACAACTCAGCCCAAATTTGTACCAGTTACATGACAGCTTTCAAATTGACAGTTTTTTTTTTTTTGGTAATAAGTGTACTGTCGGTACAGACGCCAGCACATCAAGCTACCCCAATCTGTCAAATTTATTTGATAGATTTTCAACTTTAAATTATTGTAATAAGTTTTTTAAACTCAATTCTTGAAACTCAATTTTCTCAAACTTTGGTTGAGATACCACTTTTTGGTTTATGATGGCAGTATTTATGTCCCATGCAATGGGAGGAGCCTATGGATGTGCAGGCGACAAAAGAGTTGGGTAAACAGGCGGTAAACAACATCTATGTAAACAACACCTGCAGTGAAATTGAAATTATAATTTGGACAGGAAGACAGTGTCTGTTGGATCAGCTAGTTATAGAATGTAGAATAGAATATTCTTTATTATACACCATAAAAAAATGCCAAGTACCTACATGTGTATAAATGATAGAATGGTACAATAGGTGGTCTTATTGCTAAAAGCGATCTCTTACAGACAACTGATACAACCTAATATACTTATATAATATGTCAAAAATGTTAGCGGTCTGGATACCTGACTATTTTGTTTCCTGTACTTACATGGTATTTTTTGGGTAGTCATGATATTAGAACCACAGTAACAAAAACTTAAGTAATAAAAGAAGAAGAATTCTAAATATGCACCACCCTAGCTCCATGAGAAAGACCAGCAGGCTTCTAATGACACTTGCAATCTCTCGAAGAGTACTCAGGTTTCCGAGGTACTCAGCCTTGTGTGTGGCGACCGCAGTTCAATGGCATGCAGGCTGCTGTTTCCTCGTTGCTGTGTGAGAGCTAATGTTTTAGTCTTAGCTAAGACTTGCTTAATTTAGTAATTTACTGGCCCCTGGGGTCCAAGTTAAGGTTTGAATTTGTGTCTGTAATTTTTTATCTGATGAGTTAAACAATCTTTATGATTATGTTATGTTGAAGTTTACTTTGTTGTTTTACGCATTTTTTTTTACATTCTAAAGTTTTGTTTATATTACAAATAAAATTTCTAATTATCATAATAATTCTTGACATTTCAGCATTAGATGCACTTTTAGACTTATCAACAAACAAGCCACTCTCCCCTACAAGTAGTATCACTTCTCAAAGGAAACTTGAATGGGATTCTCTTGCTGATGTAGGCTATGCCAATGAAAGTGACAGAAAAACTTCAGCATCCAGTCTCAGCACATTAGAAAGACTTGCTCTAAAGCAACAGTACTCAAACAATGATTCAAAGCAAGATATAGGACCTCCAACATCACATTCTACGCCCCTGGATGAAAATGAAGGAAAATCTAAAGGAAAGAAAGGTTTAGGAAAGAAAACAACAAAAATATACCGGAAAGATGTTGATTTTGTTGAAGTCAATGTACCTCATACTTCAGATAGTAATCAAGCTCCATCTATCAATGTGAATCTTACCAAACATATTTCTTTTAATGTTGAAAAAGATGGTGGAATCACTGTTGATAATGTCAGGAAAGATATCAACATATCTCCTGAAAAAGTATCCGTAGAAACTGAGCCTTTTCCATATTTGGCTATAGATAAAGAAATCCAAACTTCATTGACCAAAGACAAGACATCTTCCAAAGAAAAATCCAGCAGCATGGATGAAACACCAAAAACTGTCAAGACTTGTAATCAGAAAATTCCAGTAATGATCAGCTTGAACACATTACGCAAGAGATTGCGAAGGAAGAAGACCAGAGTGGTAAGAAGAAAATTGAGACCCAAAAAGAAGATTGAGATAAAAGAAGTTACGCCTCAAGAGAGGAGTGGAGAACAGTTGTCTGAAGCAGAAAGTTTTGAATATATGCCTGGACATATGTATAACCAGAATCAGATAAAAGATACTGAATCAAGGCCTGACAATAGCAATGGAAATAAGTCCAGCTTAGAATCAAGTGGTCCTCATACCTCAGATTCAAGCAAAGACTCCAAACACTCATTAACCAAAGATTTAGAAAAATGTGTTGACTTACTAAAAGTTACTTTACGAAGTCGTTACGATGATGGTCAAATTAAAAAGAAGTTAATCAAAGAAATAGTCCATAGATTAATCAATTCAAAATATAGAGATGATGACACCACAACAGAATTTCTCTCTGGCCTCAGTTATAATAGTAAAAAGTTAGGCATAAAAGGAAATAATACGACAACAAGTACATCTGATGCTAATAATACAGACGATAGTAAACGAAAAAGACCTCAAAAATCAATATTGAGAAGTGATAAATTCAATTCAAATGTAGTTGCTTCTACCTCACAAAGTGCCCCAAATTTATTTACTGCCAGTAGTGAAAAAGTTAATACGGCTTTAATTAAAACAGTGGCTTCAAATACAGAGTCGGATGCATCTAGCAAAGGTAAGACATCTTCAGAAAATGGCTTCCCAAAAACGTCCTCTGAAGAACTGTATCTAAAATATCTTGAAGCTCTTAGACGTGAAGAATCATACAAGAAACATTTAAAAGAAAAAGAACTATTCTTAAAACAGAAACTTGCCAGTTCTGAAACCGTCCTCAAAGCTCCTATACGGCAGGAGTCCAAAATAAACATGAGGCTGAAAGATTTGATGAAAGACTTGACTAGGAACAACTATGATGACGGGTCAGGCGATGCCAGCAAATTAGAAGGAGGTTCATCTACCAATGTCGACGTAGAAAAATTCAACGCACCAAGAAATCAAAGAAGTCACTCTGTATTCACTCTTTCTTCAAGTCTTTCCGAAGGCCCGAAAAGGCCTAACTTGAGGAAGAAGATGCAGGCTGAGAGGGAAGGAGAAGCTGGGCCAAGTAAAAACCATTATTGTTGCTGCCCACATCACTATATGAATTCTAAAGTAGGTTACACTGATAGTTCTGTACAAGTTAATATAAAATATCAGTGTGAAGGTGCATCCAGCAATGAGAAGCCTTGCCAAACAAAACCAAAGGCAATAATGCCTTGTGATTGCAAAAAAACTAAGCCTGAATCACCTCGGAAAACACGCGTTGTCCCGGATGACGTCACTGGCGAAATAAAGTATGTCTGCCTTTGTAACGGAAAGCAAGTCTCTACATCCGACCTCGGAGACAATTTCATGATATACAAATGTTCTAGATTAACCAGCCGAGGAGTCCAGATAGAAAATCCTTTAAGAGCGTACAATACAGGTATTCAATGTGGAAATATGGTTAAAAGAGACGATAAGATTGAGTTGATACAGCCGCCTTGTAAGATGAACACAGCTACAGAAAGCAGCAGTTCTGGTCATTCTTCAAATGCCAGAAGGTATTCTAGGTGTTCTCAAACTGACATGGGAGGCACACACCAAGGATGCATGGAAAATAATTATTCTTCGGGCTCCGAAGTTAAAAACATATGCGGGACCTCAACTCGCTGTATAGTGGCTGCAGCAAATGTCAAAGAAGCCGTCATCACCATCCATGAAGCCACTAGATGCCTCCAAACAGAGATCAGCATCAACCCCAATATTGCTGACCCTACTTTATCAGATATAGTTATCGTAAACGACTGTGATTGCGCAACATTAATTTCTGAAGAACTTAGAAGAGTTACAGTAAACAGTTCTGATAAATCTGATAAGACAAAAACGTATAGTGACGTGAGTACTAATAGTAATTCAGGAAAACTTCTTATTCCAAATGAAGATAACATATTTAGAGACGAAATCAATTCTTTTAAAACGAGTACCAACGAAATGGGGAAGGAACAAGATAAGTCTAATGTTACTATTGCAAATACCTACTCTACACCTTTTCAAGACTTAACACTAAGAACAAAGTCAACAGAAGCTGAAGTTACTAAGAAAAATGAGCAAGTATCCCAAGGTACAACGATGGATAAGGTATGCATGACTGATGAGGCGACGTCAATTAGTGAAGAATGTGGGAAATCGGGCCCATGTTCATACTCCAGTTCAGTTGTTCGTAATACCAATAAAAGCTTTGCGAAAGAAACTTCAGTTTCTACAAAGAAACCCAGTTCGCCAAGGAACAAATCGAGAGAAAATCCCAAATGTAACACGTATCCAAAAAAGGATCACGTGAAAGAAAAACCGCCGTTTAAACGAACCAATACTGACATAGGTACTTTATCTATATGTACTTGCGTTCAAACCGATAAAATAAACCAAAAAGACGTTGAAACTAATAACAAAGAAATTGTAGTATGTGAAAATCCTATAATGAAAATTATTACTTGTGAAAATAGATGTCAAGTAGAAAAGTGTGTTGAAAATGACACACTGCGCCCACAAGGCACAGCTCAAATAGATATTGATTGTTCCAAAAAGACCATAGGAACACAAAAAGACTTATCTGATGGAGAAACCAAAACACGTACGGAGGAAAAAAAGAAAATAGTAGGTATAGAAACGTCGGAAATTAACACGAAAAATGTTGGTTGTGAGACTGAAAGTGAAGCTAAAAAGGATACGCGTACCAACGTGGACTTCCAAGAGGATGGCCAAAAGAAAACGAACATCAAAGACCCCAATATATGTTCATCAGATAGTGCTCCGAAAGAACCAGAATGCTCCCCAATGGAATCTTGCTGCATCAAAGACTCTTGTCCAGAAAACCTGAGAAACGACCCTATTATAGAAATCATACAAGACATAACTCAACGCTACACTAAAAAAGAAATAGTAAGGATCAAGAAAAAGAAATGTTTCACTGAAATTATGACTGTTCTCAACTACCTCCTTGAAACTGAAGACAGTACGGATCATGATCAGAAAGCACAAGCATGTTGCAGCACAAGTAGCGATACCAAAACAAGATCCAACAAGTTCAAATATCATAAAATGTGTAAAGGCGATTGCAGTACTGAAAAACAGGTCGATAAAAGCAACCTGCTGCCACCAGGTAGGAGTTCCCATAAAGACAGCAAAGGCACGGAATCTTCAGATCTTCCTTGCTCCTCAGATTTGCCCACGACGTCTACGGACTCCGCAGCTTGTAAAGTGCTGAACAAAATAAAAAAAGAATGCGAAAAATACCATCTAAAGAAATGCAAGGCAAGAAAGTGTGAAGTGTCAAGTAGTACATCTGTAAATTGTGAAAAATGTAAGAAAGTACACCATTGTCCTTGCAGAAATCATAAATGTAAACGATCCAAGGCATTTGAAAAGCTGAAGAAGAAATGTATTGCCTACAACCTGATTATACAGACTTCGGAGAGTATGCTAAGCGAAGACACTGTTTGCGAGAACAAGGGTCGTCCTCTTCAGAATATCATAGTTAAAGTCCCGAAACGTAAAGACAAGAAAGAGACAGCACGACAAAAAGAGTCGCCAAGTAGTCCACGCAATGGTAAAAATAGATCGAAAAGTTGTCCCAATGAGAGTGAGACTTCTGACGAATATGCCAGGAGGATCGAGCTGGCCACTGTCAGAGAGTATTTGGAGCAGAACAGGCCTGATTTCGTGGAGAGGACCTCTCAAAGACAGAACTGTTTGAAGTTCATCAGTGAAAGGAGGTAAGGATTCTTTAGATTTATTTCACATATCTTGTCATTTGTTCTGTATAAGTTTAGGCCTATCGATAAATGATATTTATTTCTGTAGGGAAATAGATATTTTTTTAAAGACAAGATAATTTTCTCTTTGGATTAATATTGTCAATAATACACATAATTATCTGAGGCCATTTGAGGCTGAGAAATATTATAGGAATATATTATTTTTAGGGGGCTTATATTACCTTTCTAGTTTTAATAAGTAATTTTGAACTACTTCAAAGTATTGTTTCTCCGACTCCGACTGAAAATTAGTTATTAAGACTAAAAAGGTTTATTTTATTTTTCGCTTTTCAGTTTGTGTTTTTGTCGGTTGCTTTTTTTGTTTCCTCGTTCCCTCACGATTCTCTCGTACCAAAACTGCCGCAACTGCTGCCTATGCATATTGTAATCATACTGGCTGTTAGTAGTGTTGCTCATAATTTGAGGGGAATTGCCATGATGAACCGCATCAGGTAGTTTTAGTTTCTGGGGAGTTTGTTGCGCCGCTTCTTCTTCCCAGCTAAAACACTAGGAGGCGGCGAAGGGCAGGCGTTTTGGGTTGTCTTTAATGTAAAAAAATGACGTTCAAAAACGACTACCTAGTAAGTTTATCTTTAATAAATTAGTTTGACTTTGACTTTTAGATGATAATAGCTAGATTTGATATCAGATAGGATAGGACTCACCAAGCTTTCTCGCTTCAGAACTCAAGACCCACGCTCTCCGCGTTTGAAAATGGTGGTAGTACACAAACCCAGATGTATGGGAAATTTGGCGTCTTGCCCAGTGTACTGTCGAGGTACCTTCACTTGTATTGCCGCTGTAAATTGAACTCTAAACCCTTAGAACTGAGTGTAGAACTAGTATTATTTGCATAACGTCGATGACTCATAAAGATCTGTCAAAAATATTGCATTCAAATCGATTTTCAAATAATCGACTAATAGTAGTTTTGTTCTCTTTAAACTTGTTCAAATACACTTTTTTATATTGATTTATTTGAGTTTCAGTAACAATTGAACAATAACATTTTAGGGTAGTCCTATTTAGTCTGCAACTCTAAAAACCATCAATCATGACCTCTTTACATGTAGAAAGCAATGAAATTATTCCTTTAAATTCATCTAACCTTATAAAACAAACTTAAATGTTTTTATAGGTGTTTACTTCAATCGTTGCGATTCGGTCGAACCGTGCATTCCTTATGAAAACGCTAAGCCGCGCTCACCGTGCAGGCCTTACGATACTGTCGATTCGTGCATGCCGTGCAGGCCTCCCAATCCCTGTGACACCGTCGAACCGAGTATACCATGCAGGCCTTGCAATCATTGTGAACCGGATCCTTGCAACTCTTATGTCGATCCTTGTAACCCTTGTAACGATCCTTGCAACCCATGTATCGATCCTTGCAACCCGTGTATCGATCCTTGTAATATGCGTACGATACATTCGAGACTTGGTGAGTTCTATAATCATTATAAAACTGTTTTATTTCGTTCAATCATTTCATACGCATAGAAAAAAATAGGGACAGTTTTTTTGAGGTTGACTAGAATGCTTTTGAATCTAGCTTTGCTTCATTGAAAGCACACAGTAAATATACTTCCGGGCATTGGCCCGACGTCTGTACTCTCATGCTTCGAGTGTGGGCTGCTGATCATGAGGTCGTGGGTTCGATTCCCACAGGTCAATATTTATTTGATGAACTTAAGTGTTCTGTGTTTGTCTGGGTGATTCTTATTATTATAAGTATATATTTAAAAAAAAAGTAAATAAGTACTATATCCGTTGTCTAGTACTCTATACATGCCCTTCTTGGAACTAGATAGTGCTGTGTAAAATGGTACAAATATTTATTTTTATTATTATTTAAATTTGACGGTAAACAATAAAACTTTTTGGAGGATGTAAGGTAGCTAGCCGGATCACAAGAGATCCTACCGTTAAGCGTGCTTTGTTTTTGTGACAAAACGTTTTTCTTCCCAGCATACTGACGAGAAGTATTTTATGCTCAACCATCCTAGCAGCTCTAACTTTATTTTTATCGTACTAAGCTGACAAACAGGCATACTGGCCGATGATAAGCGCAACCGCAGACTATCGACGCCAGCAAGAGTAGTATTTATTTATTCATCTGCCCGCGACTTCGTCCACGTGGAAAAGTTACTTTTAATTAACGTTGTAATTTGGATAATTAATTGAAAATCGTTATAAATTATAGCCTATATGTTATTCTGACGTATAAATAATAATACTGTAAAGTTTTATCAAAATCCGTTCAGTAGTTTTAGCATGAAGGAGTAACAAACATCCACCTAGCCATCCACCCTCACAAACTTTCGCATTTATAGTATACTAGCTGACCCAGCAAACGTTGTTTTGCCATATGAATTATTTCAAGCCACCCTTATCACTTAGGGGTATGGAAAATAGATAGTAGCCGATTCTCAGACCTACTGAATACGCATATAAAATTTGGTAAAAATCGGTAAAGCCGTTTCGGAGGAGTACGGTAACTAACATTGTGACATGGAAATTTTATATATTAGAAGTAGGATAGGATATTTTATGCACAGTATTTAGTAAATATTCCATATTTTTTTGTATCTCATTCCAGTTGTCGTCTTGAGACTGATCTCAATTGTAATAAGCTCAGTAATTTACCCTTCAAATTAGAACATTGCTTAGCAGTAACATTTGGTAATGCAGTGGTGCCAACATAAACAAATTCTCCGAAGGGTTAGACAAAGGTTTACGGCTGTACACCCTTAATTTGGTGGTATGTTTAGGTCCCATATAATAGGAGAGGGGGGAGACTATTGCCGTTAACCAGACCTCCGGGCTGCTACTGAGAATTCAATAGAAAAACGTAATAACACTGCTTGACCCGGGAATTGGAGCAAGGACGTCTTTCTGATTCAATCCGTCGTATTGCAGAGCAAATGAGCGCGCTGCCCAACGAAACCTGTTGTCACTACACGTGGAACAACAACCAGACCTAACCAAGCTCAGCTCTGACGAACTTCTGCAGCTGGCCCAAGAGATCGGTATTAATTTGCGGAAGAGAAAACGTGAGTGCCTACATTTAGTCTTTATCGATACTCAAATGAAAGTAATTCTTTGTTTGTGACGTCTGATTAGGTTGGTATAGGGATATATTAAGCCTTGGAGAAGGACATAGGCATCCTTTGGTCTCAGGTCCTTTGGAATGCAGGCTACTAGATTACCTTTTTTTTTATACCACTAAGGTGGCAAACAAGCATACGGCTCACCTGATGGTAAGCGGTTACCGTAGCCTATAGACGCTTCGACAGTCAACAACGGGGTGGCAATATAAGGGTCAAAGTCCCTCCACTGCCAACAGAACGTTTCCTCGCGGAGCATTAGCAATCTTGCTCACCGTAAGAAACACAACACAGCTCAAGGCAGTGTTATTTCACTTCGATTTTCTGCAAGGCGGAGATACTCAAATCGAGCAGTTCCAATTTTAGTGGAATTACTCCCAATATGCCCCGCTTCTCATAAAACACTTCCTTTACGTTTCAGCTTTGCCAAAATTAATAAGTGAACGTGAAATGAAAAAACACTCAGAAAATATATACAAAACGTTGCCAGAAGTTGTTCAGAAGAAAGAAGAAAAGAAAAAGGAAAACATCAAAAAGACTAATTTGTTGATGGCTAATATTTTTAAAAGGGTAAGACTGCATTACACACACTTAAGTTAAGAACAGTTTCTATTATAAAATATGCCTTAGAGATTTTCTCGACGGCGTGTGAAGTCTGCCAACCCGCACTAGGCCAGGGTGGTGGACAGCCTTATCCATCTTATTCTGTGAGAGGAGACCCGTGCCCAGCAGTGGGACAGTATATGGGTTAATGATAACACAGTACACAGCCTGTCATGGTATTGTCGAATGACACGAATCCCATGGCTCCCTCGATAGGTCAAGGGCAAGGAGGTATATTTTTTTGAAGGGTACAAGTCAAGCCAGTACAACGGTACAGATGGTACGGATAAATTTAAATAAAGGAAGAGCTCATGGCTACGTAATAACTACACTGATCAACCAATCTGCAAGGTTAAGCTTCTCTAGCCGCTGCCAGTCTGTGGATGGGTGATCATTCTTAATACGTCGAGACCCTTCCATGCCTCGGGAGTGCACGTTAAGCCCGGTTGCCATAAGAACATCTATGATAGTCGTTAATGGTTTTCTGAATCCCAAAAAAATTGTCAACCAGTCTATCTTCAGGTGATCGGTATAACCCAGAAATTGGGTTGCTGAGGTCTGATGGCAGTCGCTTCCTGTAAAATACTGATATTCAGCCGCATCTGGTTAGACTGGAAGTAAAAACTCTTGATCTTTAATATTAAAAATCTGTATTAATTTGGTTTCAGAATCTTCAAAAGCAAACGCTTCGTGGTTCAGTGAATCTATCAAACTACAACACTGTTATAAAAATTTGACGCACATCACTATTTTATTGTTAAAATTGACCAAATGAAATGTATAATGTTCGTTAGTTATCAATTGTTGTGGGTTACGTTGACTCCCAGAATTTACGAGGGTTTAAGCCCCATTTTTAATTATTATTAATAAAAATTCTATTTCTCTATTTTTAGTTTTACTGTTGGACATTTTGTTGTACGCTCTAGTGTAAACAGACTATTAAAGAATAATACAGGGTGGAAGGGACATCGACGCGCAACGGCTTACCATGACTTCAGTACATGATTCTGGATCCCCTGCGTTGGAATTTTTGGTCGGCTTTTTCTTAAATTTTACGTTTTTTTTTGCAGTTTTGTCAACTAAACTGTATAAAATCATTATTTTTATATAACCCAATAAGAATTTTAATTAAAAAGTCATTAAACTTTTTTCACTAAAAACAGCATTGTAAATTAAACTTGAAAGATCTTCTGGTCAACTGTTTCCTTAGAGTTCACTTGCGAGGTTGAAAATTTAAGAAAAAGCCGACGAAAAATTCCAACATGATTCTGGAGCCAATCATGTACTGAAGTAATTACGACGTCAAACGGGGTGAATATAGATGTAGGGGTGAATCTGGACAATATAATATTGTTACTTAATTATAATAAACCTGAGTCATTGTTGGCGTCAAACTATAATAACTGAACCCGAAAATCCCTTTTCAAAATATTGTCCAAATTCACCCCGTTTGACGGTATACAAAATATAACTAATATTATAGTAAGCAATAATTTTCTTGTAGCGTTTTTTGTTTTTGTTACAATATAAGTAATTTATTTGCGGAAAAACTGTTGATCGGCTCTATTTAATTTTCTGATAATTTTTTTACAGTAATGCCATGTCATCAGCTAATAATTTTATTGTCCTAAAGACATCATTATCTGTTTACAAGAATCATGAGGAATTATTATTTATCACTACTTGAGTAGATAGAAATTCGAATTTCATCGAAAAAAAAAACAATTAGAAATGTGCTAATCTTTATATTTGTTTGTCATTGCGTGTCCTCGTCACAATGAAATTGTTGTTGGTTTCTTTCTATTGGTTTTATAAATTAAGTTTTATTAAACTTAACACTTTTTAAATTGACATAATTGACTGAACCTAATCGCAACACAATTTAGGTTGAGTTCTGAATGACGCGATGCTAGATGCCATATCTTTATAAAGTATCGAATCTATATTGTCCCCTGTCCACTCATGTGCGCCAATACCATTTCCTTGAGCTTCCGTCTGTGTACCTTTGTGGATGACGTCAGAGGAAGTTCTTCCATGAAAATCACACCGCCCCTGAGTTGTTTGGAGTCGCTCAATTGTTCTGGAAATACAATGCACCTTAAAATATACAGTAGGTAGGTTCTGTTGGGATGGTATAGACGCCAGCAGGTAGCAAGCTATCCAAAACTGTCAAATTTACCCAATTGAATATGAACCTTACGGTTTTGTAATAAAGTTGAAAATCAATCAAAGAAATTTGACGGTTGTGGAAGCTTGATGTGCTGGCCTCTGTACAGTCAGCAACAAAAGTAGCTGAACATGTTGCAATCTTCAATACAATTTTTAATATGAAGTTGAACATGAGAAGGTTGTGCGAAATCATTGCAAAAAATACCATTAAATATTTACCTTACCTTTATAATAAAAAAAACTTGACAATTTTGGAGCTGTCATGTTTTCAATATTTAGCTGTGTTCAGTGAATTTCGTTGCTGACCGTACCATTGCTACTAAGCAATAAGGTAAAAGCTAACATTATAGTTCTGATTTGAAGGATATTGTTGCCAGTGAAATTAATGAGCTTAAGAGACTTAACAACTGAGGTCTCAATATGACGTGCGGGTTATATCACTGGTGTTGCTAGCATCTAATAGACTGTGGTTACCGGTTAACATTAAGCATTAATCAGGCAGCCTGCTTGTTTCTCATTGCATAAGGAACCGTCAAAAATCTCAAATTCGGTAACCCCAGCCAAGCCATCAACTGTTGGTCAGTATAAGTTATGATTTACTGGTATTACACAGTAGGCAAAGATTTAAATCGTTAGATGCGCCCTATCGCAACAAATAATGGTCACGTTTCCGTAAGTAAACGTTGACATCGGAAGTATCGAATCTGTTAATGTCTCGTTCACTCACACTGAATATTGCACATTGTCGTTCTGTCTCTAATACGGAATGTGTTCGATTCACTCATCTCTATATATGGACACGTTTTCGAACGGTATAAGTACAGTGAGGGAGAGAGATATTTATCGATTTAAATCTTTGACAGTAGGTACCTTTGACCAAGTTCTTGATCTCGTCCTCACTGGGCTGAGCACCGGATCGTGGGATGACGCAAGCTACAGGCAGGTCACCGAACTCCGGGTCGGGAATGCTCGTCACCACCACGTCGAGGACTCCCGGGTGTTGCCGGATCACTGTTTCTAATTCTACCGGCGATATCTGAAAATCAACATTTTATAACTCGTCAATAAGATTTGCAGTTATGTATTTTAAGTATGTATTTACAAAAACGTATAAGTATAAAATAAAAATTAAAGGGTCCGAAACGTCGGGATTAATAATATCAATATAACGCGATAAAATCCGTGAAAAGTAGTTTTATTTCAAATTTCAATTTATAATATTCGCGTAAATGTCAGAAATCAGTACCTACTTATAGTAGTTGGGCTCGTGGCCAAGTTATAACTACGCTGATCAACCGATCTGTAAGGTTAAGCTGCGCTAGTCGCGGTCAGTCTGTGGATGGGTGACCATTCTTAACATATCGAGTCCTCTTCGTGCATCGGAGAACACGTATCTAAAGCCGTCGGTCCCAGTTGTCATAGAACACCTATGACAATCGTTAGCGGTGGTCAGATGCCCAAAAAGCCTGACAACCAGTCTATCTTCTTCTCAGCCGAATTGCTCTTGGCAGAGCGGTCGTAGTCGTCATGTAGTAGTGGTGTTGGGGGCAGACGTTATTCACCTCACGATGTCCCGCCAACTCTCCCTGTTGGCCGTCATCCTGGTACACTGGCCTATGGGGCCACCCACTGCGTTCTTGATTTGGTCAGTCCATCGCATTGGTTACCGACCGCGAGGCCTTGTACCGTCAACCCTCAGGGTATCGGTATTACCTACCCAAAAAATGGGTTGCGGAGGTCTGATAGCAGTCGCTTCGTGTAAAATACTGATATTCAGCCGCATCTGGTTAGACTGGAAGCTGAGCCCAATATTGTTGGGAAAAGACTCGGAGAAAGAAGCGTCTAGTACGGTCGACAAAAGAGTTAAGTATATAGGCAGCTAATTAAACATCTGTGTTTTGTTAAAGATTGTGTAATAATTTATCACGCAATATGTGTCAAAACACAGGTATTCGCAGGTATTTACCCATTGACGGGTAATTATTTAAATCACAATCTGTGTAAAGATGCAGATTTCGTTCGCTACCTGTATACCAATCTCTTTTGTTGACTGTACTTATAGTACCTACAAGCTCTGTTTGAGGTTAGGTGGTGCTGTGTGAAATGTACCAAATATAAAATAAAACTGGAATCGAATTCATATTTAGAAGTACAGAAGCCGGCACATCAAGCTACCCCAATCTGTCAAATTTCTTTGATAGATTTTCAACTTTAAAGGCTTTGAAGGTTCTTATTCAATTGAGAAAATTTGACAGTTTCAGATAGCTTGACCTGCTGGCGTCTGAACCAACGGGTAGCATTGTGTTTGATATAATTATCACCTAATGTTTCAAAACGCAGTTGTTCATAGTTTCTCTTACATGATGACTCCTATATTTGAGCATAAGTTTGATGCGTTCAACGAAGTAGAAGTTGCAGTCTTCATCCCGATACATCGTGTCGCCTGTCCTGAGCCAGTTGTCCTCCATCGCCTCTGCCGTCGCCTCTGGGTTATTGTAGTAACCCTGAAATTGGAAAAAAAGTTTTATTTTGTACTTTTCGAAGAGTAAGGGAGTAACTACATTTATTCATCTCAATTCAGCTTTTGTCCACAGAAAACACCATTTTTGTAAGAGATCCAACACACGTCTTTTCAACTGGCAAATTCTGAACGGATGGGTGCGCATCTCTATACAAAACTGGTGTTCTTTATGACAAAAGTTGAATTGAGCTGAATAAATTTAGTTGCTCCCTATGGCTAGTAGTCCGACTTACCCCGTCGTCGCTGACAGACGGGTCTTGAGAATATTCACATACGAAAATATGTGTTGCGCTGCAAGATACGTAACAACACATAAGTAAATATTTGTTGCGCTGCAAGATACGTAACAACTTTGTTTGCATGCGCGATAGGACTAACGGACGGCAAACATTCTATTCGTTGAACATGTTCGTGGCGGTATTCGGAGAACTTTATAAACGTTAAACAAAAATGAACTCGACGGGGGGAGGGACGGTGGACTGGAGACAGTACATGACGGTTGTGCGCGAATTCAAGTCAACCTATGTTCGTGTCTGTCTACCCAAGTTGCGTCTAAACGTTTGAACCAAATGCTTATGTTTGTGTTGCACGACTGTTGTTGCAAGTGCTTGTCTCGCTATAAATCAATGTGTCCGCAAATTGTTTGTTGACTCATGAGCATGAATATTGGATAGCCCTGTAAGATTAGAGTTGTGACATTTGTTTGCGCAACAATAAACGGCAACACTTCTCTTTTGTTACGTAATACGCATCTGATACAGTCACAGTCTTGGTGCGTTGCTTTGTTACAAATGTGGACTTACCTTTAGCCACATCTACAATATTCCAATCGTAATCTATACCTACGCGATTGTCTGTCATGCTACCAGGGCCGTATTTACCCTAGGGCCATCCGGGCCATGGCCCGGGGCGCCAATCCGCCAGGGGCGGCGTCAAGGGTGGTGACTTCTTTTAGTTTTTCTTGTCAATCTCAATTTAAAAAAAACACAAAGAACACAACACATAGAAAAACAAGAATCAGTAAGTAAATCATTTGGTCGAAAACACGCTTGTAAGTTAAGTTTCGCCAATATCTACGGAGCGCATCTGTAAGTAAGTAGGTACACAATAAATAAGTAGGTACTGTTCCGAATATAACGCGCACATGGCGCGGGCGCCGAGCGAGGTGGGGGCGGCGTGGCGAGCGTGGCAGGGGCGATCAGCCTTACGTACAAATACTTCGGTTTTTGGTATTTGATGACACCAAAGAGGAGACACGCCAGATGCAATTATTGTCTCGACTTCATTTTGAGGATTGTCTAATAAGCAATGGAGTGACGTGTGTTCTTTATGGGATCTGGTAACAAAAACGAGCGCAAGCATTCTGCACTCTCGGGATAAGGCGATCGGTTCGAGCCAATAAACGTAGGCCATACACAGTGTCGGTATAATTAAACCTTGACACAACAAGTGTTTCAACGGGCTGTTCTCGAAGTTCTTCAGATAGATAAGGTCTTATTTTATAAAGGACCGTATGGCGGTAAAAACAGCTTTGTACCGAGTCAGATACATGTTTTTCAAATCTGAGGTTGCTATCCATGAGCAGTCCAAGGTTACGGGCTTCAGCTACCCTCTCAATAGGTTTAACTAACACTATTATATTCAATGACGATGGAAGCCTTATAACATGCTGTATACATTTATGCGTAGGATAAACTTTATTGTACACCACGATAAGAAGCAACATTCTGGAATTCATAAAAATAAGGGCGGTATTATCGCTAATAGCACTCCTTGTGAACTCCTTATGTACTCTTTATGTACTCCTTATGTACTCCTTATGTACTCCTTATGTACTCCTTATGTACTCCTTATGTACTCCTTATGTACTCCTTATGTACTCCTTATGTACTCCTTATGTACTCCTTATGTACTCCTTATGTACTCCTTATGTACTCCTTATGTACTCCTTATGTACTCCTTATGTACTCCTTATGTACTCCTTATGTACTCCTTATGTACTCCTTATGTACTCCTTATGTACTCCTTATGTACTCCTTATGTACTCCTTATGTACTCCTTATGTACTCCTTATGTACTCCTTATGTACTCCTTATGTACTCCTTATGTACTCCTTATGTACTCCTTATGTACTCCTTATGTACTCCTTATGTACTCCTTATGTACTCCTTATGTACTCCTTATGTACTCCTTATGTACTCCTTATGTACTCCTTATGTACTCCTTATGTACTCCTTATGTACTCCTTATGTACTCCTTATGTACTCCTTATGTACTCCTTATGTACTCCTTATGTACTCCTTATGTACTCCTTATGTACTCCTTATGTACTCCTTATGTACTCCTTATGTACTCCTTATGTACTCCTTATGTACTCCTTATGTACTCCTTATGTACTCCTTATGTACTCCTTATGTACTCCTTATGTACTCCTTATGTACTCCTTATGTACTCCCTATGTACTTCTTATAATTAAAATTAAAATAATAGAAAATAAAAACATTTAAGTATATCACTTTTTTCTTAGAATTCTGGGGCGGCGAAACTTATTGGCCCGGGGCACCAAATTCCAAAATACGCCCCTGCATGCTACTAGGCTTCGCTTGTTAGCAATAGCATAGAGTAGGTAGGTAATAATATAGAAGAGGTACCAAAAGCAAAAACGGTAAAAGGGTGGGATTGGCATGCTGGTCTCCACGACTAAATGTACAGAAGCCAGTAGGTCAAGCTATCCAAAACTGTCAAATTTTCCCAATTGAATAGGAACCTTAATATTGAAATGATTGTGTTAAAGTTGAAAATCTATCAAAGAAATTTGACAGATTGTGGTAGCTTGATGTGCTGGCCTCTGAATATCAAGTAGGTACCTACCTTAAACCCTCCAGGTGGTTTGACCCACAGCTCTCCACATTTATTCGGCTCTGTTATTTCATCTCCCGTGTCAGTATTTGTTAACTGGAATCAAATGACTTTAACATGTTATCATGATCTTTTATTACTAATTGGACTGTGACATGTTTATTCTACTTACATACAAATTAAATTTATATAAAGATTCTATTTTGTTAATTATAATTATTTGAAAATTAAGTATTTTTAAATTCAATTTCTCTAAAGATTTGCATGCCATGACATTTGGCAAACATGTATTAAGCACAACTACTTTGTTTATATTTTGTCACCCTACATATATACACCTACGTGTGTGTGTATGTATACACATGTTTTTTGCGAATAAATTTTATTATTATTTGTATCTCCTTTTTGGATATCTCGGCATATCTCCCGTGAGGAAGACATCCGGTCCTTTGGCAGGCTTGCGCGGGGACACAGGTCCAACGCGTAGAGGCCCCTTGGAGAGCTTTTATCTAAATATGGGATGGGGCACCAACCCGGGACACTCCACACCTGCACTATAAAAGTACAGTCATGGAGTATCCCGGGCGGGTGCAGGACTATTGTAGAATATGGAACTATAAATTACTGGGATTATGGATGTGGGGGTTTGGTGGACTGATAACCTCTACTGCCGGAGGAAAACGGCGTCTGCCTTACGCCTCGAACATACATCCTTAGGGATGGCAGACGGTGACTCGCCAACTCACTAGCTGGGCCCCCCGAAAAGCTGCCAGTGCAGGCAGAAGGCGGCAACAGCGGTGTGAGTGGCTAGGGGTGTAGAGAGGTGCGGCCCCGGTTTCACCGTCGCGAGTCTCCACGAGACCCGGATTGGGTTTCCCCGCTATTACGCCATTAGACACTTCCACCCCCGAGCATATAGCTCTGGCGGCCCCCCTCCGGCCAGTTAAGGCAAGACAGTGTTGAGAGTCCTGCGGGCGCTCTTCGGGTTCCACTCCATTATTATTATTATTATTAAAAAACAATTTTACGTCAGTTTTATTACCAAAAATCCGTATGGTATAGTTGTTAGACTCTGTTTAGGTATGTTGCTGAGTTCGTTTGGTGATATACCACCGCATCCCCAATCTGGTGGTAAGCAATATGCTATGATTATTGAGATCCAGTTTGAAGGACAATGTAGCCAGTGAAATTACTGGGGATATAAGACTTAATAACTGAGACATCAAGATGACAACGAGCGAGTGATACCAATGGTGTTGCTTAAAATAAAAATAAATAATTAATATTTTGAAACAAAACTACTTTTACGGATTTATTTTATTTGTTATATTGATATTATTCAAAGGTAAGTAAAAGCAGTGAGAGCCTAGTGGTATGACCATTGGACTGCCAAGTCAAAGGTCTCGAGTTCGAACCCAAGGCACGCACCTCTGACTTTTCGAATTCATGTGCGTATTAATAATTAATTATCACTCGCAAAAACGGTGAAGTTGAAAATCCATCAAAGAAATTTGACGGTTTGTGGTAGCTTGATGTGCTTGGCCTCAGTACAATAAATCGTTTTAAAAAAAAGAGAAAAAATAATTACTTTTACCCAATACGACGCACAAAACAAAAAAATAAAACAAGTCGAATAAAAAATATGTACCTGATAGTGTTAATACTGTTCGTAACACCATACAATTTCAGTCAATACCGCGAGAAAATCGCTTTAGATTCTATATTGATAAACGTGACTGTACAAAGGCTAAAATAAGTGAATCATTCTCGTGCGAACTTTCCATTATAAGATGACCTCTAAGTATAGGAAAAGCGTATACAAATATATAGCCAGTCGTGTAGAGCCATGTGTGCGTCCATAATAATAATAACTAATAGACTTAAATTTATAGTTTTGTTCTGTTTGGTATTTTGTCTTGTGTTGTTAATGTTATAATACATTAATTTCTTTATTTCTTTCTTTTTTTCATTCCACTTTCTCATAAATGACAGTTTTAGCCCTCCCAGATCCGAGGCAGGGGGTGTTTCCTCATGATGATTACTCTTTTTTTACAATGATAGAAGAGATGCTTACCTTGTATTGCATGTGGGCTAGGGGCTTCCCACAAGACCCTATCGGGCAGTCTAAATTATGGAAAACCATGGATCCTGTCTCACTCATTCCATAGGCTTCCTTCACAGTCGCATTCGGAGCCAAAACCTGGAATTAAAAATGTAAGCGTATTTTGATAAAACGTAACACGTCACGTTTACGGCGAGCAAGGTTGCCAGTGCTTCACCAGGAAACGTTGTGTCTACAGCAACTATTCCTCTTTCGTTTGACAGAGTCAGCAACGCGCTAGTGATACCCCTGGTGTTAAAAGCGTCTATAGGCTACCGTAACCGTTTACCATCAGGTGGGCCGTATGATTGTTTGGCACCTTAGTAGTTAAAAAAATAGGCTACCTTTTGTCTCAAATAAACCTTTTGGGATGCGGTTGAAACCGCGGGAAACAGCTAGACAATACTTCCAGGTTGTTCTAACCTAAATTCTATCAACTCTCGTCTCAACGAAATCCTGGTTAAACTAGAAGCTGAACCGATTTTTATGGAATTTGCCCTTGGAGAAGGACATAAGCTATCTTTTGTCTCAAAAAGCCTTATAGGATGCGTGCGAAACCACAGGCAGCAAAAAGTTAGTAAGCTATAAAGTTTATCATCATCAAGATTCAAGCCATACATTATCCCACTGTTGGGCAAGGGTCTCCTCTCACAAAATGAGAGGGATTAGGCTATAGTCTACCGCGCTGGCCTAGTGCGGGTTGGCAGACTTCACACGCCGCCGCCGTCGAGAAAATCTCTAAGGCGTGCGTTCCTCACGATGTTTTCCTTCACCGTGTGACTGAGTGATCATTAATAATTAAAACGCACATGATTTCGAAAAGTCAGAGATGCGTGCCTTGGCAGTCCAATGGTCATACCACTAGGCTATACATATAGTTACTTATGCATATATAAAGTTACAAGTTACCGTTAAATCTTCAAGTAATTCCTTGTGCACAGCACTTCCCCCAACGTATATGACTTCCAAACTTGAGAAACCGCGCTTGGCTTGCGTAGCAGCTTTAACTAATGTGGTCATCATAGTTGGGCTTATAATTAGGAAAGTTGGCTGAAAAAATAAAATGAAACATTTTTCTTGATGACGGTTGTGGCTAAGTAGTAATAAAGCTGTGCGCTGATCAACCGATCTGCAAGGGTTAGCTGCGCCAGGCTGTGGATTGGTGACCATTCCTAATACTTCAAGACCCCTCCATGCCTCGGAGAGCAAGTAGACCTATCGGTCCTGGTTGTCATACGAACATTTAGCCGTGAGAAACCTGCCTGAAAATCAGTCTATCCTCATGACATCGGTATTCCCCAGAAATTGGATTGCGGAAATCTGATGACAGGCGCTTTGTGTAAAATACTTATAGTCAGACGCATCTGCGGGCTTAGACAAGTTGCAATCTGACAATCGAATCAACGAACGAATATAAACATAAAGTATGGAAATGACATAAGCTTTCGACAAATCGGGCGATCATAGATGTCATTCCCATACATTTTGTTTCTATTAGTTCGTCGATTCGATTGTCAAATTGCAACTTGTCTACAGGCGCTGGTTAGACTGGAAGTCGATCCATAGTTGGGAATAGGCTAGAAGGATGCCGATATCCTGAGGATAGACTGGTTGTCAGGCTTTTTAGGCTTCTGACTACTATTAAAATTTTTCTAGATTTTTCTATTATTATCTGGTAGAATATCCTTTCTGGTTTGTCCCCTTCAGAAGAAACAACTCAAAAAAGTGGGTTTCGTTTTCCTAAAAAGTGAATCATTAAGTGTAACAATGTATGAATTACTCTGTAGTTTTTTAGTTGTTTTTTTTTAATATTGTTTGTTAGTAAGTAGGTAGTGTGGGAAGTTTATTTTTATTTAATTATCTGTAAGTACCTAGTAATTTAAAACATATTTTATCTAATAAAGAGATGTATGAATCAGGATACTGTTGGGTCTACCAAGACTCTTTTGTGGCGCTCTGGGATGTTCACTGAGGCCAGCGTTGATGGTTTTCATGCCATTATTATAAGGAAACAGTGTGCTTATATTCGCGATAGAATACGTGGAAGCTCTCGCAGCATCCTGAATGTATTGTGTGATGTGGGACAGCTGGTTCACTGGATACGGCTGCATAGGTGTCAGTCGTTTAAATTTTGTGCATATGGTGTGGTTTTTACTAACATTAGGGATGGATCTGGTAATTCGATCTGAAATAAATATTAAATAAATAAATAAAAAACACTACACGCTAACCTCATATTTCTCTACTAAATCTAGAATATGATCCGCTGTGAATGGTAGTGAGGATTGTATTCTCGTAAACCTGAAGTATGGAGAGAAGATGTAGTTGAGGAGGGCAGAGAGCCATTGCATAGGAGCCACGATGAGCGACGATCGGGTCGGTGATGGCATCTTCTTGGCAAAGTTACTGGAATATAAAGAAGAAATCCCAGTTAAAGTTGACCATTCATTGGAAAAGAATTTCAAATAATTGAAGGTCAGTTTAGGTACTGAAAATGTATAGCTTGTTATGAAATTGATATAAACATTGTAGGTATTCAAAAGTCTTCGAAATTCGGTCCTGGTTGTCCTGCACACTTATGACAATCTTATATCTTTATTATAAGTATTCAGATCCAAAAAGCCAGGCTATTATTCGAATATCGGTACTGTGGAGGTCGCTACCAGGAGTCAGCATATGACTGGCTGGTTTAAGAAGAAGTAATCATTTGAAATTATTGTAGAATGTTTAGTCAAGTGATTGATGGTTGTCACAAGGAGATTTCTCTTGACCCTTGAAAAATAAAGTCCTAAAGTACGTTTTAACCGAGAGTTTCTTTGATTAGCCTCCTAGGATCCTATAAGGGTCCTAGGTAGGTAATAGTACTGGCCAGAAATTGGGTTGCAGAGGTCTGAAGGCAGTCGCTTCGTGTAAAATACTGATGCTCAGATGATATGATGGTCAGACTGGAAACTAGTGATAAAAGCAGTGATAGCCTTGTGATCTGACTGTTAGAATGCCAACTTTTTAAAGTCATGTTCATAATTATTTATCACTTGCTTAAACGGTGAAGGAAAACATCGTCAGCAAACCTGCATGCCTGAGAGATTTTTTTGATGGTGTGTGAAATCTGCCAACTCGCATTATGCCAGCGTGGTGGTCTATAGCCTAATCCCTCTGGTACTGATAGGAGACCCGTGCTCAGCAGTGGGACAGTATATGGGTTGATGAGACTGAAAACCGACTCCAAAATAGTTTGGAATAGGGTTAAGTGATGAATATACCATATGTAAGGTCCACTGACAATAAAGCATTTACGGGTAATCGAAGCAGCTTTTGGCAGTCCTGTTGTTCCACTAGTCGATATCAGCATAGCTAGCGTGTCTTCAGGATCGAACTCTGCAGCCCTGAAAATATAAAACAATAAAAAATATATTTGGGTACAGTGTTAGTAACATAACTTATAGACTATGCTAGTATACATGACACTAGACCTAAAAGTGACAAAGTAAGAAAAAAGAAACACCCCCCAATGGGCAGCCGGTGTCAATTGCCCAGCGTTATACAGTGCCAACGGGCAGCCGGTGTCAATTGCCCAGCGTTATACAGTGCCAACGGGCAGCCGGTGTCAATTGCCCAGCGTTATACAGTGCCAACGGGCAGCCGGTGTCAATTGCCCAGCGTTATACAGTGCCAACGGGCAGCCGGTGTCAATTGCCCAGCGTTATACAGTGCCCAGCGTGGATCTTGAGTGCTGACCTTTATCTGCGCAGAAGTGAATAATTTGATCTGTTTGGCGGCATGACCTGAGATGCGTCTAGTGTACCTAAAAGACGCAGGTTCGAATCCAGCCCGCGGTCGAATATTTCCTTCGCTAAATAAATTTAAAATCTTAGCATGGAAAATGCCAAAAAATACAAAAAGATGTTTGTAATATTATTAAGTAGGATAGTATAGGATGTATATTATAATATTAGTAGGCTATCCTACTAATATTATAATATACATCCTATACTATGGAAATATATATCCTATGATAGGAAGTAGGATTTCCAAAAATAATTATAGTAAACTAGCTTTCCGCCCACGGCTTCGCCCGCTTGGTTTCTTGGCTTTTCTGTGCTATAATATAATATGAAGAACCGCTCGACCGATTTTGTGCAAACTTCACATAAACCATCTACTAAATAGTCCGAACAAAGCCTAAACATTTGGTTTGGATAGGTGAGTTATAAAATTACAACGAAAAGTGGCATTGATTTTTAATATAGATAGACTTACTTAAACTTTTGAACGTCAATATTATCACTATATTTTTCCAACATTTCTGAAAAGTTCATGGTGTCGGTACTCTTATCAAAACTGATTACTTCAGCATCAAGTCTTGAGAGTTTTAAAGCTTTTTGTACTTCATTTACTTTCTCACTTTGGCAAAATACTATTTTCGGCTTGTCGATGTTAAAAGTATCTTTTAGTTCACCTGAAACGAAAGGAGTACTCATTAGAAGGCGACCATTAATTACGTAAGGCGTTCAGGGGGAAGGAGGAGGTCGAGCCGAATCTCACTCAATCTCTCGTGGAGGGGATCGAGCTGAATCTCACCCAATCTTTCGTGGTGATTAGCAAATATCACATTTTTTTACTGCAAGAAACCGTGTAAAATTCTGAGAAAACTGGATTAGTGATCTTAAATAAAAATAAATTAAGCAAATTGTTTTTGTTTTTTTTTTTTTTTTTTTATAAATCTAACGCAATCAAGCACAGTTTAAAATACAGTCGCTTCGTGTAAAATACTGATATTCAGCCGCATCTGGTGAGATTGGAAGCCGACGAGTCGAGAAAAAGCTCGGAGAAACATACATAGTTGTTTTTTTTTAACCTCGGACGCAAAAAGGAGCTCTTAAACAGGTGAACCGATTTGGATGAGGATTTTTTTGTTTAACTGGTTGTTTTTTTTTATGCCTACAGTAGAAGATGAGCAAGCGGCTCACGTGATGGTAACTGCTCACCAGCGCATTGGGGACAGAGCTTACCTACGTTTAAAAAGTTTTTAATAGAATAGAATAGCTTTATTTCTCAGTATATGGTACATTGAGGTCTTACATTTAGCATTGATTCACATATACTACCATTGCTGGTGTAGAAATATTAAAAAAACTATGCATGCAAATCATAATCACTTACATTATAAAAACAGATTACAATGTTATTAATTTATTATACTAAAAATATTGAGCACTTGATTATTTATGATTGTAATAAAATAATAAAATAACAATGTAAACCCTTTCAAATAATTGGAAAACAAAAAAAACCTAAAAATGCAATGTCAGAATTAACGATTACAATTTAGTATATCAATGTCAAAATTTTTGATTCAGAAATTGGTTCACTGAATACAAACACTTGTCTAAGAGCCAAGAATAAATTTTACTTTTCAATTTATCAATTGGTAACATTCTGAGCTCCGGTGGCAATTTATCATACATTTTAATTGCCATACAGTAGACATTTCTTGTATATTACTACTATTGTATATTAATTTAAGAGCTACTGATTGTAATTTTAGCCACTTACCAACTCCAAACGTCCTATCAATAGCAGCAACTGCAATTCCAAGGTACAGAGCTGCGTAAAACGGAATAGCTTGATCTAAATGGTTGGGGGCCATCAGGACGATGACGTCACCAGTTTTCAGGCCCATGTTTCTGAAGCTGGTGGCGCAATGAACGCTCCTTCTTAATACTGAACCGTTCGTCTCAAACTCCCCAGTTCCACCATCGATCTGTTATTACAAAAAAATATATAAGTATTATAATATATAAAAAAAACACTAAGGTGATGGAATGGCTACTTCAACAGGATAATGCACGAACTGAATCACTACTCAAATGCATTGCCTAATATTACATTACTCTGCACTTTTAATTCCTCACACTCACTACTCTCATTCTCACCATACATACATCATAAAAACACCCCCACACACATTGGGTGAATGTACATATTCCATTTTATTACTACATAGGTTGGTACTTTAATTTTAAGTAACCTCACAGCTGAACACTGTCTCTTAAGATACAGGTTGTCCTAGTTTGAGAGGCAGGGCTCACGATATCTGTATACACTGTATACTGCAACGACTACGCAGTAGTCAACCTCTTAACTACTGCAACGTAGTCGTTGCAGCAGTAGTGTAGCTAAACAATTAACATCTTGTTTATCAGTGTATAATAATGTACAGTTTGATTTCTGACATTTACGCGAATATTATACATTGAAATAAAACTACTTTTTACGGATTTTATCGCGTATATTGATATTATTAATCCCGACGTTTCGGACCCTTTACAGCGTCCATGGTCACGGGTAGACTCACATGTACATTTTCTTTGTGACAATAAATTATTATTATGTCTAGTACCTTTCACTCTGCTTAGTTTGGGACTAGACGGTGCTGTGTGAAATTGTCCAAGAATATTTATTTATTGTATGTTAGCTAACAGCTTTAAGTTATTACATAACAAAACATACCATCACGTCTGTATTCCCCGAAGGGTTAGGCAGAGGAATACTCTGGTCGTGACGAATTTCGACTATAGGCCAAGTGAAGGCAAGTGCGGTTTTTTAACATACTTCAAAAAAGGAGAAGGTTCTCAATTCGACTGTAGGTTTTTATGTTTGTTTTTAACTTTCGACTGGGTTAACAGATTTTGATAATTCTTTTTTTATTTAAAAGCTGGTGCTTTCTGTGTGGTCCAATTTGGTTCAGTTCAACAATACCCTATGTTCTCCCCAGAATCGTATATTCCTTCTATATAAAAAAAAAGAAAAAAAAAAATAGAAGGAAGGGTAGACCACTTAAAAGATGGAGTGACGACATCGTTCAAATAGCCGGCAACTTATGGCCCAGATGGGCAAAAGACAGAGCCACCTGGAACGGTTTGGAGGAGGCTTTCACCGCAAAAGGTGGCTCTTACACCTAACAATACTAACCATAACTAAGTACAAAACTAACATTACTAACAAAAAAAAATAAGTACACAACACAAAGTAGTGCTTATGAATTTTTTTTAATGTAAGGGATAAAAATAAAGCTAATAAAAAAAATCCAAATACCTGGTTCTTGGAAATGGCTAGCCCACTAGCCGTAGTCTATTTTTTTGTCACCAGCTGTCTGACATTTAGCTAAACTGGGACCTATTCAGCGCGGCCGTGGAACACACAATTTTTATTCTTATTTTATTTATTATTTAATCATGTTTTTTAATAGATATTATTGTGTGCATTGTCTAAGACTGCGTCAATAAATAGTTTTCTTACTTTCTTTCTTTTTTCTTTCTTCTAGCTTCGGGTATCCGTTGCCGAAATGACTCATCCGTTTCGTCGCCAGCACGTCACAATCACACAACATGTTGTGCATTTACTTAAAATACTTATCTTGCCGTAACGCAGTCTTGACTAGCAAGGAACGTAAAGAGCTAATTATTCTTGTATACCGTCATCTATATAATTATATGGAACGTGAACGGATGGAACAATTTCCCTAATTCTTTTTTTGTTGTGTTAATCAGGAGAAAGTTCTTATGAAAGAAAAAAACATTTCGCAGGAATTTGAAAATGTTAAAGACCTAAGAACTAGGTAGATACTTTCTGGTAAATTCACTCAGACGAAGTCGTAGGCAGAAGCTAGTTAGACATAAAATACCTACATTAAGTGAGTGACGTCGCATAGTCATACATTAATTTTTGTTTACTCGTTTTATCTTGCAGCTTTGTAATAATTAAGTTTTTAGTGAACCAACCGCAGTAAGTTAAATCTGTCACTCCTACCTCTGTTACCACTATGTTACTGTTAATGTTTATTAATGGTGTACTGTGTATAGTATCGACACTGAAATAAATACAGGATGTTAAAAAACTACCCGTAAAGCCGAAAGGACGTTAAATGGGGCCTTATAACGAGTCCATTCACAATATTTAAGAACCGTAGTAACGCTGCATAACATACCCCAAAAAAAATAAAACAACATTTATGAATAGAAAAACTATTAACGTAGACAATTATTAGGTAAAATAGGTACGTAGGCCTTTCCTTTAAATAATCTGGTTCCCTGACATGACAGCTGACAAAATTTTTGGCTTTGATAATTAATTATATATTTTTTACGGGGTATGTCCGTATATATAATGTACTCTGTGGTATTTTGTAACACGTTGTATAATCTATACATGAGGAACATCCAATATTTTATGGTCTTACCTGCATGACGAAGTCGGGATCATCTTTGATACTCTGCAAGATGATTTTACCCAGATGATACTTGTCACTTGGTATACCAGACTCGGCAACTATTCGCGAAGTGAACTTATTTAAATAATTATCAAGAATTTCACTTTTATAACCGAATTCGGCCATGTTTTTTTTTCAGTATTTTCCAAATATTACTAAATATTTTTTTAAATAATTTAATTGTGTTAGTTAATCAAGAGCGTGGAAGCTACTGAAGATGCTGTAATAAAAATTGATTTTTTATTGGTGAAATCTTATCAAAGTAGATATAGCCTCGTCGTTTAAATATATATGTAGGTGCATATTACATGCACACAAATATATAGGTACATACCGACGTGTTACACATATACCTATGTAACTATACAACTATAGTATGCATTATAGTACTGTAACTATGCTTATCATAAGTACTGTAGATAAGTTTATTTTTATTTAATAGATTTACCTAAATGTCAAACGCAAAAAATACTGATTGTCATGTTTTCATATATTTTTGCTGTGCAAGTTGTAAGATTTGGTAAATTACAAAACTGTAACTATAGTAAATATTCATGCAAATAAAATTATTTGATTTGATTTGATTATGTAAAGAATGAGGCGACGTGGGAGCCAGTTATCTGTTGTGCCGTGTACAGACCACTTGTATTTTTATGATCATTATAAATATTATTATATTTCCGGGTTCGTGTATAATTTGGAGGCCAACAGGTAACTCCTGTTGGACACCGTAATCTCGTGCATTCACCGGAGACTGAATACATCCTCCTGCACATTCCTAGTACAGTAACTCATATCCTACATATACTTATATGTATAATATTAAGAGAGCTGGCACCAATTTTTGTATAGGTATTTGAGGCAAGCAGAAAACTTGTCCCATACCTCTCCTATTATACCCCAACTCGGAGCTGCAGACCTGGCTGGTTAGTAGCGGGGCTAAATTAACCTCTAGTTTTTTTAATTCATCGACAAGACATCAGGGGTACAGGCCTATCACTTGCGCGTTGCCGACTCTATAACACGAAAGCGGAGTTGTCTTGTCTGCTCCATCGATATCGATTAACCGTGTGTGTCATACTTTCTAACTATCGATAATGCTTATCATAAACATACCATCACGCCTGTATTCCCCGAAGGGTTAGGCAGAGGTGTACTAATGTACACCCACATTTCGCGTATGTTTAGGTCCCATGTAATAGGGGGCGAGCCTATTGCTATTAACCGGGCACAAATCCAGACTCCGAGCTGCTGCTGAGAATTTCATAGAAAAACCCAATAACACTTTGCTCGACCTGGGGATCGAACCCAGGACCTCTAGCGTAGCAGTCGCGCTTATCATAAATATTCCAATTACCACCACTGAAGACTTCTAGTGAGTTCAAATTATTCACCCATCCTCAGACGGACCGCGACAAGCGCAGCTTAACGTTGCAGATCAATAGATCAAAGATCACGATCCCTCTACCTGATATCAGATATGAATGTGTGACATAATCCTTATCAATGCAACAAAAAACAATCCTTGGCTAAAGTTGACAAATCAATATTTTTATCTTTATTGAAGTTGATTGTACAGACGCCGGTCAAGCTATACAAAACTGTCAAATTTTCCCAATTGAATATAAACCTTATTGTTTCGAATTAAAGTTGAAATTCAATCAAAGAAATTTGACAGATTGTGGTAACTTGATGTCCTGGCCTCTGTACATGATTTCAGTCTGCCTCGCTAATCTAGTAATTCTAGTAATTCCAAGCGAGCAAACGGGTCTCCTCTCAGATTGAGTGGGATTAGGCTATAGACCACCGCGCTGGCGCAAAGTCTGTCAACCCTAGTGCGGGTTTAGACTTTACACACCGTCGAGAAAAATCTCTAAGGCATGGAGGTTTATGTTTTCGTTCACTGTTTAGCTTTCTGACATTTACGCGAATATTATACATTGGAATAAAATTATCGTCAGTCTACCCGTAACTATGGACGCTGTAAAGGGTCCGAAACGTAGGGATTAATAAAACCAATATAACGCGATAAAGTCCGTAAAAAGTAGTTTTATTTGAGTGTTAAGTATTATTATTAAGCAGCAGGAATTTGAAAGTTAGAGGTGCCTTAGATTTAAACTCGAGACCTTTGACTCGGTAGTTATATCACTAAGCTATCATTATGTCTGACCTATAAAAACATGCCCCACTTTGCAAATAGTCATAGTGATGATAACGTTGAATCTCTATCCGTTCATTACGTGTTTATTGTTATGGGTGTTGATCCTAATGTACCTAATATTACTCTGTAAATTGTTACTTGTTGTTGGCCTACAGCCATATGAAATTCTAAAACAAAATTCTATTATTATTTGTATCTCCATTTCGGATATCTCGGCATATCTCCCGTAAGGAAGACATCCGGTCCTTTGGCAGGCTTGCGCGGGGACACAGGTCCAACGCGTAGAGGCCCCTTGGAGAGCTTTGTTCTAAATATGGGATGGGGCACCAACCCGGGACACTCTAAGACTGCACTACGAGAATACAGCCATGGAGTATCCCGGGTGGATGTAGGACTATTGTAAAATATGGTAAATAAAAACTACTTGGTTTATGGATGTAGATGATTGGTGGACCGATAACTTCTATTGCCGGAAGAAAAATAATTATTAATAATTTAGTTCACACTGGTTTGTCCATAGATTGTTATTATTTTATATTTGTAGTTATTTATTGTTAGTAATACATTAAAACTTAAGATCCTATCCTACTTATAATATGTGTTATAAATGTGAAAGTTTGTGAGATAGGATGGATGGATGGATAGATGTTTGTTTCTCTTTCACGCTAAAACTACTGAACGGATTATGATGAAACTTTACAGTATTATTATTTACTAGCTTTTGCCCGCGGCTTCGCTTACGTGGATAAAGAATCAATATAATTTATAACGAATTAGAGTTAATTAGCCAATTTGCAACGATAATAAGCAAACATTGTATAATTAAATAGTTGATAAGCAATAAAAAAAAAAAAATTGTTAATGCCACCGCTGAGTGACGTCACACGTCATCTAGGCCCCACTGAAAATCAGCGCTGCAGCGATTTAATGCGCTGCCGCATCATGCTGAGTGGGGACCTTATTGTGATGACCAACGGCGACGTACCTACAGTACCTTCATTTATTTTGTTATTTCTTCTCTTCTTTGTATGTAGTACTAGTCGCTGTTTTTATGGCAATAAAATCTTTATTTCTTTCTTTCTTTCTATAATTTAAAAGTAACTTTGCCACGCGGACGAAGTAGCGGGCAGAAGCTAGTCTATATATAAATAAAGATGTACAGTATTAGCTGAATCTACCAGACGATGAACTGTCTAATAAAATTCACCCACCTAGACGTTTTCCTATTTGCTCGACTTCTAAGAGTCGTAGGATGACGTTAAGTACCCATGACTTTCCTCAAGAATTACGCTATCTTTATGAATAAAGAATTTTTCAAATCCGACGGGTAGTTTCAGCGATTAACACGTTCAAACAAACAAAACTCTGCAGCTTTTATTAGAGAAAAATGCCCCCGCGGAGTCACTCGCCGTTTTTCCTTTTTTGCCCGACTCCTATTTGTTGTAGTGTGATGTTATATAACTTATTACCTTCGTCAATAAATGGGCTATCCAACACAAAAAGAATGTATCAATTCGAATCAGTAGTTCCTGAGATTAGCGCGTTCAACCAAACAAGCAAACAAACTCCTCAGCTTTATAATAATTAAGTAGTATTAGTATTGAATTACAGATGATAAAAAAATACAGATAGGGAATTCATTATAATTTTATTCTCTTTGCATAGTAAGCACCATTTCTTTGAGCTTCTGTCTGTTGATCTTGGATGTACTGGTCGTCGGAAGCTCTTTCATGAATACCACACCTCCTCGTAACTGTTTGGAGTCTGCCAGCGATTCTGGAAGTAGATAAAGAATTTTTTATCTGTCATTGTTCTACTTGGGGTCGGCGCAGTATGTCTTATTCTTCCATACATCTCTTTTAGCAGTTATCTCATCATTCATTTCCTTTATAGCCTTATCATCTCGCACGCAGTCCATCCATCTTTTCTTTAGTCTCTCTTTTCCCTTATATCCATCTACATTCATGCTCAACGCATTCCTGGTAACATGCTTTTTACTACTACGCATCACATACTCATACCATGATAAGCGATTACTGCACAGCTTTTCTGTAATTGGTGCCACTTTTCCATTCCATTACGATGGCAAACAAGCATACGATCCACTTCGTTGGTAAGCGGTTACCCGACACACAACACAATCATCAGCAGTTAGTGAGCGTGTTGACAATGTTTTGGTTCTTCAGTTCTTCAGCAGCATTTACCTTTAACTAGCTCCTTAATCTCATGTGCAGTTGGGCTGTGGCCAGGTCTGGGCACAATGCACGCCACTACTAAGTCTCCGCACTCCTTGTCTGGTATGCCTGTTACAGCTACGTGGAACACTCCAGGGTGCTTCGCTATTAGTGTCTCGATTTCTACTGGAGCCACCTGCAAAACAGTATTTGGTTAAAATACTGACGGCATACTTGTGTGGTGAAGTGGTTGGAGATTTCTGTCATACGTATCAATCATCAGACTTTTCATTTCTCATACGCTGATTATAAATGATATTTATTTTTGTAAATAGACCTCTTACAATAGATCTCTTCAATATTTAATTAATACTAGATGGCGCCGGCATTGCCTAGCTGATGACCTCTGAGAAGAAACGCCGAAACAAACTCAGAGAACCATGGTCTCTTTTAAAGTCTAGACAGTAACGTATTCAAATTATAATGTTTTACAATGTAGGCAAATTTGAACAGGGCCTTTTGAAGAAAGAGCCATTGCAGTTTTGAGTTGACCTCTACTTACTGACGGCACGGCTTACATCAGTCATCGTGTAGCTCAACCATTATTTAGAGAGCTCAAGCTCAATTAAGCAGATAATTCGCATGAGGCTTCACTGATAGCAACCATTAATTTGTTCTATGACACGATTTTATCAGTTTCGGATAATATGGAGAGCCTCAGAAAAATCCCTCTCAGGATGATAAACCAATAAATCATCTAGGTAGTATAATTAAGCGGATTTACTCACCTGATGATTTTTGTACTTTAACAATGATTTGTATCGATCAACAAAAAACAAGTTCCACGAGCTATCTCTGTAGAAAATATCACCAGATTTCAACCAGCCGTCTTCTGTTAACGTCTCTGCCGTTACCTTAGGGTCATTGTAATATCCCTGAAATAAATCTTAAATAAATATTTAGGACATTTTACACAGTACCATCTAGTCCCGAACTAAGCCGAGCTTGTACAGACGTCAGCAGGTCAAGCTATCCAAAAACTGTCAAATTTTCCCAATTGAAAATGAACCTAAAGGTTATGTATTAAAGTTGAAAATCTATCACAGAAATTTGACAGATTGGGGTAGCTCGATGTGCTGGCCTCTGTACTTTATATAGTACTTTATTTTTGTTTACGGGGGGAAACCTTTAAAAGGCTACTGGTCTACTGGGGTTAAACCGGGGAGTGTGGGATTCTTACCCACTAAAACCACCCCGGTGGCCACCATCAGCACATGGAGGTGGCACTATATCCTCCTAATAGACCACTCCAGAACCCCCCTGTGCAACGCCTATTATAGCACATCCCTGGGGAGACTGTAAACGGGTCGTAAACGGGTCTCCCCTGAATCTGTTCCTGTGCACGGCAGCACGTGAGCACTGTGCTACCGTCTTCTCTGTGGTCGCATGATGATGGACGAAAGGAGTCCCCTCTCTGGACGCCCCTATTACTTCTTTTTTTAAATAGCACCCAGTAATGTACAGTTACATACACTATTATGTTCATCATAAAAATATTTGTGTCCTGTGTTAATGGAACCAACACGACAAACATCATCCTCCAAGCCTTTTCCCAACTATGTTGGGATCGGCTTCCAGTCTAACCAGATGCGGCTGACTATCAGTATTTTACACGAAGCAACTGCCATCAGACCTCCTCAACCCAAATTTCTGGGCAATACCAACTGAAAACTGAAACTGAACTGGCATACGACTGAAAACCAGTCTATTCTTTCCTTAGGATATCGTCCTAAGGAAATGATAGACTGGTTTTCAGGCTTCTGAATACCACTATTGCTATAGGTGTTCAAAGGGCTACCGGGATCGACAGCTTTACGTGCTCTCCGAGTTACGGAGGCGTCTCGATATGTTAAGAATGGTCACACAGCCACAGACTGACTGCAGTTATCGCAGCCTAACCTTGCAGATTGGTTGACCAGCGTAGCAGTCCTACTTACAACCACTACGCTAATGAAGTAGTTTTTAAGGATTTGAATTGTAAACTTGAATCTTACTTTGAATATTGTTGGGCCCTTTAGCCACAGCTCTCCTGGTATGTTAGGTTCAGTTATTTCTTCTTTAGTTTCGTTGTTTACTAACTGGAACAAACAAATAGGTATATTTTTTTCGGTGGGGAGTATCGCTGCTGCAATAGGGTTGATACACAACTGTAGCTACATCTATACCATGATTTACTAGGACCCCTACTATTTAATATTTTTATAAATGATATTTCATCGTACTTTTCATATTCCAAAATTCTATTATTTGCTGATGATATGAAAATTCTAAGTCAAATTCGGACATACGATGATGCAAGGCGTCTCCAATACGATCTTAACTGTTTTCAAAACTATTGCTACACGAACAAACTAGATCTTAACGTGTCGAAATGTTATGTTTGCAGTTTTACGCGTAAACCCAATCCCATACAATATGATTATAAATTTTCAAATAAAATAATTACTAGGGTTAGTTATATTAAGGATTTAGGAGTTACGTTCGATTCTAAGCTATTATTTGATTTTCACATTGATAATATTATTAAAAAGCATTGAAGGCACTAGGGTTTATTTTGAGAATATCTGCTGACTTTAAGAATATTAAAACTCTTAAAATCCTTTACTGTTCATTTGTACGCAGTCACTTAGAATATTGTTCACCTGTCTGGAATCCTTACTATAATGTGTATATCAACCGAATTGAAAATATTCAAAAAAGATTTCTTCGGTTCATTCAATATAGGTCAAATACTTATTTGCCTGATTATCTCAGCCGCTGCAGAAAATTTCACATTCTTCCATTATTAGAGCGGAGGAAAATAGCTGATATGTCATTTCTATTTGGTTTAGTGAGTGGTTCAACTGATTGTCCTGAGCTTATGAGCAAAATTGGGCTTCGTGTGCCATCTGCATTGTTACGTAAACCTCAACTCTTGTTTGCCCCCTCTACTCGATGTATATATCGGCAAAATTCTTATTTATTAAGGGTTAGTAGGAGTTATAACGAAGTGTGTCAAAGTGTTGATGTTAACTTATTTTCTACCAGTGTTCCTCAACTAAAACAAATATTAAATAAACAATTTTTCAACTAAAATTAGCTATTTACAAGTGTTTTACACTTATTTTTTAATTTTTAGTCTTATTGAGCTGTCTTTTTTGCCTTTGTCTACCTGACATTTTATTGTTATATAATGTGATATTAGCGAAAACTTTTAATTGGCCATATTTTACTATTTTTTTTTATTATACTTTTTATTTAGCTGTAAGTTTTCTAAAGTATTAAAATAAAATAAAATGACTCCTGTAGGTTAGGTAGTTGCGAACCCTAACTCAGCGAGTGGCGATCACTTATTTTTTTATCATTGCTTGTGTGCGCCATTTCACCGATGTAATTGAATTAAAAAGGAGGTTTGCTTGGTTAGTTGTTAATACTCAAGCATCATTAAAGTAATAATGATGCTTGACACTGGCTGACATATAGCAATAAATATGTATTAAATCTAAGCAAAATAAAGATTTTGTTTTAAATATAACATTTTACGTAACATAAATTAACAGACAGAAACGTGTTGCTGGGGAGTTTGTTGCGCCGTTTCTTCTTTCCAGCCAAAACACTAGGGATGGCGTTTTGGGGGCTGTCTTAATGTAAAAATGACGTTCAAAAACAGTACAGTACGCGTGGTATGACCTGGCCGGAGTGAAGTTAGCCGTTTGAATGCGCAATGGATTGTTTATGTTGAAAAATTTTATACTGCGCAACTAAACAGCCAACTTCAGTCCGGCCAGGTTATGCAGCACATACTGTACTAGTCTATCTTGAATAAATTATTTTGACTTTGACCTTGACACAGTAGACCGACAATGGTCACAGTGATACTATAGCCGCAAATAAATAATAATAATAAAAGTAATAAGCCAATGGCTTAATAGCCACGAGCCTCGACCAACACCTTAGGAGGCTCTCGTTAGGCGGCTGGGTCAAGGTTTGATCCAGAAAGCAGTACTGCTGGACACGGCTCGTATTGTTAGGAGATTCCTCTCTCTGGAGCCTTGACCGCCGGTAGCTTGGACCCTGTTCCCGATACCGGTGGGCCTCAATTTTTTATATTTTTAAATGTTTTTGTCTTTAATTTATTTTATAAAAATCTTTAAAAATATAATTTATAAGAAAAAAGTTAAATAAAGGAAAAAATAATAATAATGTTTAATGGCAATATAAAAGAACAAACCTTAAGTACAACTTCTAACAATCCAGTGATATGTGTCAAGGAACATAATAAGTTTGTTTGAGCTTGATTCGCACTGACCTCCGTACTAGTTAATACTGTATCACGGTAATGTAATAAAAAAACAGGCTGAGATGTACTTAATGATCCACAGGTTGCCGGTATGTTTAGATCCCATGTAATAGGGGGCGAGTCTACTGCCGTTAACAAGGCACAAATTCAAACTCCGAGCTGCTAATGAGGTTTCATAGAAAAACACTGTGCTCAACCTGGGAATCTGTTCTCCGGAGATATAATACTTACTTTACAGTCGATACAACCAATTGGTCTGCCGTAGGACCCTGGAGTGGATAAGAAGCCACAATGGGTTGCGACACCACTCAATTCACTCATACCATATGCAGGGAACACGTGTTCAGTTTTTGCCAGATTCTGCAACACAGAAAGAGAGGTTTGAACTGTCGATGACTTAGGAATAGTCATCAATTCACTGACTGAACGAGATAAGGATGATTTTAATAATGTGAAAATGGTTTTTTTTTAGTTGGCTAAAGCTTCCAGTTACTTAACCGGAGGAAGACAGGTTGCCCTTCCTGAGATCAAATTACATCAATACAAATATGTGCTCAAAAGTTCTGACTTTTGAGAACTCTTTGAAGACTCAGTAAAGACTTCTGAGTCGGATATCGGTATTGTATAAATCTTTTTTCTATAAAGAATATTAATTTATGATTATTATTATAATATTTTAAGACTTTCTAAATTTCTGCGCCATAGTCAACCCCAATATGTCCATCCAAAGGTTGCCTGGATGGACATATCGGGGCGAAATCTGCATATTTACACAGATTGTGATTTAAATAATTACCCGTCAAAGGGTTTGATCCGTAGCAGCTTACAATATCTGCGTTTTGACACATATTGCGTTATACATTATTACACAATCTTTAACAAAACATAGATGTTAATTAGCTGCCTGTATACTTAACTCTTTTGTCGAGCGTACAAGCTCTGCTTAATTTGGTCTCATCTAGTCGGTGGTGCTGTGTAAAATTATTTATTTAATGGGAATATAACACAGAATATATGGCAATGTGCATACATCTGTTCTTTGTAATCTATACTACATTAATCATGATTTAATGGATGCGTTTGAAAATGGTCTAACCTTCAATTTTTCCATTACATCCTGTGGTGTAGTGCTGCCCCCCAACAGGATGAACTCCAAGCAGGTAAAATCACAAATGTCACTAGCAGTCATCAAAGTTGTTATTAGTATGGGACTGCTAACGGCGAAGGTTGGCTGAAAGGAGTTTTTACTTAAAGCAGGTTTTAGTAATTTCTGTGGACGAATGCTACAGTGCTCCCGTAGTCCCAGCACTAAAGTGGTGACGCGAAACGCCGAGGTTGGTTTAGTCGGTAGATCGCTCTTTTCAGAGCGGAGTTCGACACACTCCACCGCTCTCCCCGGAGCGGTGGGTAGTGCTTATAGCACTTTCCAACCCCGTCAACAAAAAAAAAGGTTTTAGTACTTCGTTTTCTTTTGCTGCCTCTTTTCAGACTTTTTTTAAAGTACGGACAATCCTCATGGATGAATCCAGGTACTCTGCCTGGATTCATCCATGAGGATTGTCGGAATCACACCGACTAAAAACCGTACTTGCCTTCACCTGCCCTATAGTCATCGCCATGGGAATCCGTGAAATTCGTCACGACCATGACAGCCTGCGGGATCAGGGAGCCTTCCCTCGCATCTTAATCAAAGGCACTAATATACAAGCGCAGTGTTCGTCTAGGGAAACATATCATAAGCCCAGATGAAACAAAAGAGCTCACCCCTAAGCAAATCCTGCAGTTTATAGTAACCGCAGGGTTTAGCGGTGAACTGTAACGCAACGAGTGGCGACATAAACTCATCCCCTATTACCGGCGAATGTGGGTGTACATTGGTAGATCTCTGACTAAGTTGAGGTGTACACTGCACACATAGGTGGTAAGCCTGATGCTGCTCACTGAGCACCAAATCGAATTTCGGTAGGCTGCTAATAAATTCCTGACAGAAAGATTGTCACACCATATCCATCTTGGGAAATGAACCCAGAATGCTCTTGCTCTGCAGTGGCTTACGATTAATAGGCCAAGGAGCTCATCATCATCATCAACGCATATCCTGTCACACTGCTGGGCACGGGTCTCCTCTCATATTGAAAGGGATTAGGCTACAGTCCACCACGCTGGCCTAGTGTGGGTTGGCAGACTTCACAAACTGTTGAAAAAATCTCTAATGCATGCAGGTTTCCTCACGATGTTTTCCTTCACCGTTTAAGCAAGTGATAATTCATTATTAATACGCACATGATTTCGAAAAGTCAGAGTTGCGTGCCTTGTATTCGACTTCGTTACCTTCCACTTGGCAGTTCAATTCAATTCAATCTTTAATGCATTCCATAATGTACATATAAATTCGTACCTAAGCTTAAAACTAAGGATCAATTATGGACCCAGTTGGGCACATCACAGCTCAGTACAACAGACGGACCTATGCATGTATTAATAATTTAATTTAAATTATATTTTCCTAAGTTATTATGTACCTACTTTTCATTATTTATTGCACTATTTATTTATTTTTATAATTATGGTCATACCACTAGGCTATCACTGCATAAAATGGAATGAAATGGCTTATAATAAGGAGCTCATACCTTATACTTATTGATTAGTTGTACCAAGTGTTCTTTGGTGCAAGGTGCTGATGTTTGCAGCCGAGTATACTTCAGGATTGGTGAGAATAGGTAGTGTATGCCAGCCGACAACCACTGCCCTGGTGACATAACCAACGCCAGCCTCGTTGGTCTGGGAAACTTGGAGAAACCCAACCTGAAGAAGAAAATCTAATATATAAAATTCTCGTGTCACAGTTTTCGTTGCCATACTCCTCCGAAACGGCTTGACCGATTTTGATGAAATTTTTTGTGCTTATCGGGGAGGTCTGAGAATAGGCCAACATCTATTTTTCATACCCCTAAATTATTTTTTTTATGGCAAAACAACGTTTTCGGGGTCAGCTAGTAATATATATAATTAACAGGTGACGTCTTGCAGAAGGGCACGGGGAAGAAGAGAATTGAAGATTCGATTCTATATTGTTCATTGGGAGAAAGAAAAAAAGATTTATTTCCACAGAATACAGGTGGTATCAGATATAGCAATGGTGCATAGTTCAAGCTATATTCTGTCTGTATTAGGCATGCAAATATTTATAATTATTATGAAACAATTAAAATTCTATTTTAAGTATTTCTTTCAAAATGTCAAGTTAGCATATTTTTATTATTATTATATTACATTATTTTAAATTTTACTAAAAGTCAGATTCGTTAGTTTTATGTCGCATAAAATCTTCTATTGTATAAAAAAGAGAAGAGAAGAGAGAAAGAGAGGCCTAAGTCCAGTAATGGATCAATAAAGGCCACGTCAGGCTCCACATGCGATCATACTAATGTTGGCGCCCACCACCTTGAGCCAATTTACACCTAGTCACCTGCTCCAAAGAAAACCAATAAAAAATCCCAACAAAAACAATACATTTTTGATGAATATAGCTTGGCTGCTTGATCTTGTCAAGCTTACTTAAATATCCTGCTAATGGTGGCGTCATTTTTTTTTGTATTACTAATGTGGCAAACAAGCGTACGGCCCACCTGATGGTAAGCGGTTACCGTAGCCTAGAGACGCTTGTAACACCCGACCCGACAAAAGATTTTTTTTAAATAAAAAATGGGCTTGCTTTAGACCTCAACCTTAGCTTCGGAGCAAAGATGAGGTCGACGATGGAGCGGGCATACCCAGAAGATGCCTGTTCACCCTACTTTTATAAAGATTCGGGTTGTACGTACTCGGAAATACAGACGCAGGAAGGGAGTTCCACTCATGGCTGTGCGCATTATAAAAGATGATGTATAGCGCTGTGTGTGTGACTTGAACTATATGTGGAATATCAACGAGGTAGGGATGATATCCTGCGGTGTGTCTGGAGCTCCGATGGTAGAAGGGGGATGGCGGGATAAGCTCATGAAGTTCCTTACGGTTCATTTTCCGGTATGTTTAGGTCCCATTAATAAGGAGCGAGCTTATTGCCATTGGCACAAATCCAAACTCCGAGCTGTTACTGAGAATTTCATACAAAAACCTGAATCGAAACATTTGATTTTGATAAGAATAAAATTACAATTAGCGTCATATTAATTTAAATAATTAGCTAATTAAATAGTAAATTGTTTATAACGTTCAAATGAAAATAATTTGTGTTCTATTGTTTCGAGGATGTAATGAAATAAAAAAAATATATAACTCTTAATATTGTACATCAATAATTGGCAAAGAAAAAACAAGATTTATTATTTATTTGTATAATATGTAATAAATATTCTTACTTTTTGTCGTGCAACTATCAAATTATTAAATATTATTACTGACCACGAGGTCGTGGGTAAACATAAGTATTTGTGTGTGTTTGGACTGGACTGGACTGTAAATGGCCCGAATTTATTATTTTACTCGTATTTTTTTTTTCTTATTTACATTATATTTTTCAATACCTTTACAAATAACACTCGCATAAAAACATTAAAAAATATAAAAAAATAGTAGGAACACCGATATCGGGAACGGAGTCCAAGCTACCGGTGGTCAAGTCTCCTTGAGTCTCTCTCTTATTTTTTTTTCACTGTATCCTTTGGTGTACCATAAAGAATACTCTATCTATCTAATTTTATATTGTCTGAAGATAACACAAACATCCGAAATCCAATTTTTGGGCAATACCTACCCAAATTCTGAGACGAGACTGGTTGTCAGTTTTGGGCTTCTGACTAACACTAATGATTGTCATAGGTGTTTGTATGACAACCGGGCAGCTTTTCGTGCTGAGGAGTCTCGATGTGTTAAGAACGGTCACCAATCCACAGAACGACAGCGGCAAGCGCAGCTTAACCTTAGTACAATAAAAAAGCACTGTCAATTGACTTACCATACATACGGCAATGCAATAACTAAGTTCTTATGGGTAAGCATCGCTGTTTTGGGCATCCCTGTGGTTCCACTGGTTGAAGTCAAGTAAGCCACAGTGTTTTCTGGATCGAAGTCAGCAGGTCTAGATATGAACAAGAATGCATTGCTGAATATTACGCCTGATAATATCCATAAGAAGAGGATTAAAAATTATTTAAATTTCTTTGGGTAGGTACGGTCAGCAACGAAAGTTGCTGAACTCAGCTAAATTTTGAAAAACATGACAGCTCCGAAACTTGCCAAGAGTTTTTTTATTATAAAGGTAAAGTAAATATTTAATGGTTATTTAATTTATGCAATGATTTCGCACAGCCTTCACAGGTCAGTAACTTCATAAAATAGTATTGAAAATTACAACATCTTCAGCGGCTTTTGTTGCTGACTGTACCTACAAAGTTTTCCTTTCTAAATTTAATAAAATTATAATTACATTACGGATTGATTTTCGAAATTAGTTGACTTACTGAAAATTTTCAACTGCCTCATCTTTTACATTCTTCAGCAGTTGAGCCAAGGTACTATATGTCATACTCTCATCGAAGGTCACAATTTCAGCTTCCTTTTGGGCTAAGTTTAATGCCTTTTCAACATCACCCGTCTTTTCACTTTGACAGAAAATAATCTTTGGTTCGTTGTTGTGAAAAACGTTTTTCATTTCATCTGAAATTTTGGACTATCTCTTATTACTGCCTCACTAGTCTTTGTGGTGGAAAGCGCGACTGCTACGTTATAGGTCCGGGGTTAGATTCTCAGTCGAGCAGTGTTGTTGGGTTTTTCTAAAAATCTCAGTAGGAGCTCAGTGTTCTGGCTTCTGCCCGGTTAATGGCTACAGACTCGCCTTCTATTACATGGGACATCATCATCATATTCATCAACCCGTATACTGTCCCACTGCTGGGCACGTTCTTCTCTCAGAATGAGAAGGATTAGGCTATAGTCCACCACGCTGGCCTAGTGCGGGTTGGCAGACTTCACACACCGTCGAGAAAATCTCTAAGGCATGCAGGTTTCCTCACGATGTTTTTCTTTACCGTTTAAGCGAGTGATAATTAATTATATACGCACATGAATTCGAAAAGATGAGATAGTCTTGGATACTTATTACTATAAACTAGTTGTCAAGCTTTTTGGGCTTCTGGATTCTTACCCCGGCTTTAGGAGCTATGGAATAATATATCAACACGCATGTATTCCCTGCAGTGTTAGGCAGAGATGATGTACCAATATTCGTCATAGATCGAGCTGCTACTGAGAATCTCACAGAATAACCCAATAATACTGCTGGACATGGGAATTGAAAACAAGAACTGGCGTAGCAGTTGAAGAGTATTTTTTTTTCTTTTTGTATTTTTTGGCATTTTCCATGCTAAGATTTTAAAGTTAATTTAGCGAAGGAGAAGTTCGACTGCAGGCAGGATTCGAACCTGTCTATGACCACTAAGCCACCGTGAATCCCACCCGCCAGGTAACGGTGGCTTATTGGTCATTGCGTCTGGTGTAGCTAACTAGAAGATGCAGGTTCGAATCCTGCTTTTTTTAACGTTCATCGTCGGGGCATCGTTTTTCACTAGGATTTTCTCCAGTATCGTGGGTGCGTTTACAAAAACAAACGTTCACATGCACGAACACCCAGACCCGGAACTATTACCCGTAGGTCATACAAATATTTGTTTCGTCTATCGAACTCACAACCCGTGGCGTAGAAACTGATTGCTCAGCCGCTGTGCCAAACGTGGCATCAAAAATAAATGGGTTATTGATGATTGTATTTGAAGGATTATTGATGTTTTTTTTTTCGTATCGTTATTATTTTATTTACTAGCTTCTGACAGCGAATTCGTTCGCGTGGAAAAGTTACTTTTAATTATCGTTGTTATTTGGCTAATTAACTCAAAATCGTTAAAAATTATAGCCTATATGTTATTTTGATGTATAAATAATAATACTGTAAAGTTTCATCAAAATCCGTTCAGTAGTTTTAGCGTGAAAGAGTAACAAACATCCGTCCGTCCGTCCATCCTCACAAACTTACACATTTAGAATATTAGTAGGATAGGAGCCACCTAGCTTAAAAAAGATGTAAAATATTGACTTGCAAAAGTGCCTTTAATAGATCTATTTACATAAATTAATATAATTTATCATTTGTGTCTCTGCGTTGATCAAATAAAAGTTTTTTTTGTCTATCTTTCTTTCTTATTGTAGAATTGAGAAATCATACTTACTGACACCCAAAGTAGCGTCTACACAAGCCACCATGATACCAAGATACAGGGCTGCATTATGAGGAACGCAGTAATTTAAGTGGTTTGGTCCCATCAGGATTATGACGTCACCTCTCTTCAATCCCATGGTTGTGAGAGCGACGGCACATCGCAGGCTACGATCCAAACCCGAGCCATTGGTTTCAGACTGGCTGGTAGCTCCATCGATCTGTTAAGTTTAAAAAACTTAAAGACTTGTTCTTGTTTTATTTTTCACAGTTTTTTTTTATTCCGCTAAGCTCGCAAACAAGTATAAGGCCCACCTGGGTATCACTTGCGCCGACCCTGTAAAACGAAAGAGGAACAACGTTTCCTCGCGGAGCACTGGCAATCTTGCTCACCGTAAGGAACTCAACACGGCTCACAAAGCAGTGTTATTGCACTACGATTTTCTGCAAGGAGGAGGTACTCCCCTAGTCGGGCAGCTCCAATTTTAGTAGAGTTATTCCCACTATACCCTACCTCTCTTATAATCATAATGTGGCGTCTGGTTGAATTTTGATTACTGTCATACCTGTCTTAAGTGACACTCGCAAGATTGATTGACGTAATAATAATCAAAATTGGCCTATGCGTTTATTCTCTAGAGTACCTACTACATAAAACATGCATACATAATATATAGGCTGATAAACACATTACCATCTTAAGAGAGGTAGGGCATAGTGGGAGTAATTCCACTCAAATTTGAGCTGGGGATGTACCTCCGCCTTGCAGATCATCGAAGTGAAATATCACTGCTTTGAGCTGTGTTATGTTTCTTACGGTGAGCAAGGTTGCCAGTGCTCCATGAGGAAACGTTGTGTTGATAGTGGGGGACTTTGACACTTATACTGCCAACTCAACTATTCCTCTTTCGTTTTACAGGGGCAACGCGCAAGTGATTCCCCTGGTGTTACATGCGTCTGTAGGCTACGGTAACCGCTACCATCAGGTGGGCCGTATGCTTGTTTGCCACCTTAGTGGTATGAAAAAACCGCCTGGGTCCCGTTTTCAGGTTAAAAGTAGTTTTATTTTTAATGTATTATATTCACGTGTTAGAAATCAATATAAAAAAAACACCTTGAATGTACAGAAGCCAGCACATCAAGCTACCCTAATCTGTCAAATTTCATTGATAGATTTTCAACTTTAACACTATTAATAATAAGGTTCATTTTCAATTGGGAAAATTGGACAGTTTTGGATAGCTTGACCTGCTGGCGTCTGTACATAGTAGTAACATTGATATATAACAAAAAAAACAAATGATCAAGTTGATACCTGCATTACAAACTCCGGGTCGTCTTTCAAAGCTTGCAGTATAAGTTTGCCGAGGTGATGTCGGTCTGAAGGGACTCCAGTCCTTGCCACAAGACGTGACGCCACCTCATCCATATACAGATGCACGGCATCAAAAGCGTGGTAAGTCATCCTTACTGTATATTAACCTGAAATTATAAAAATATAGAGTAATATTAGAGGTTATCCGACAGAGAACCAAAGTAACCGACATAGCACACCGGATTAGCAAGCTGAAGTGGCAGTGGGCTGGCCATATCTGCAGAAGAACCGACAACCGCTGGGGTAGACGTGTTTTCGAGTAGAGACCGCAACTCGGCAAACGTAGTGTAGGACGCCCTCCAGCAAGATGGAGTGATAATTTGCGAAAGGCCGCTGGTAGAAGCTGGATGCGAAAAGCCGAGGACAGGGTGAAATGGCGCACATTAGGGGAGGCCAACGTCCAGCAGTGGACTTATATAGGCTGATGATGATGATGATGAGAGTAATAAAACAAATACACACGCAAATCACATTCACAAAAAAAACACAAATCCAACATCGCATGATGAGAAATGCAAATAATATTTGTTTAAAACAACCACGCACTAGTTACGGTTATAAAAACATAAGATACGAAGGGGCTCAGCTATATAATAGGCTCCCAAAAGATGTAAAAGGAATTCAGTCCATGAACTTATTTAAAAAAAAACTTAAACATCACATCCTAAAAACAAAAAACATCTGTTAAAATATATAATATATACTAAATAAATAACTAATACACTATTTATTTATTAAATAATTTTAAATCAAATTGCATATCCAACCAAGTAAAATGTAGATTTACAACAGTTGCTATTCTAATTTGCTATACGATAGCAATCGTTTATACATACCTAATAAAAGCCATCGTCATTAATAATATGATGTTGCACTGGTAAGTTTTAGTAGTACCCACATTATTTTTTGTTTTGTTATGATGTATTCTCGCAAACTATCAGCAAATCATTTGTTAAAAATAATAATTTATACGTCATGTACTTAGAATGCTTGTTAGTTTAGTTTACGTATATGTTTAGATTAAGCCATCCTGTATTTCTCAGATAAATGAATTGTATTCTTTATGAGAAATAAACGTCTTAAACCGTAATATTTCCTGTTAGCGGTTCGGACAGTTTCTTGAAGGTACCTAGCCCACCAAAGTCCTAAAGTCGGAATTTTTTGTTGTAATAAAATGACAAACAAGCAACCAGCGACCGCAGCCTATCATCAACCCATATACTGTCCCACTGCTGGGCACGGGTCTCCTCTCAAATTGAGAGGGATTAGGCTATAGTAGACCCAAGAATAAACCAACCCTCTGGGGTTGGTTTATTCTTGGGTCAACAAATTAGCATTGCCATTCAACGTAGCAATGCGGCCAGTCTTCTGGGAACGTTACCAAATGACAGCGATGTGGAGGAATACTTTGACGCTTGGACGTGATAATGTATAGAACAGTTCTTTATAATTTCCTTTTTTTTTGTACAATAAGTACTTAAATAGTAAATTTAGTTTTGTTTTTATCATTAGGTACTTGCAAATTATAAAGTGTTGTTGTTATCAAGAATAATATTATATTATACTAATTTCACTGGCTACATTGCCCTTCAAACAGGAACACAGTAGGTAATGTTATCACATTATTGCATACCGACAGAATATTTGCCATTGCAGTGTTACCACCCGAAACGTACTCTGCTGTACGTACAGAGCCTTATCACCTTGTAGATAATTAATTCAATAAACAAGTTTTTTATTTTATTGATAATAAAAACAATAATATCTTATCTTTTGCTTTTTTTGTTTGTTTCTGTATCCATCATATAGATTAGAGGTTATTGTATGTACCACATTTGTGTATGAAGTATACATTTTCAATAACCAACCTTTATTTATTATTTAGTTTTTTTTTAAGTCCGGAAAATCCTCATGTATTTGCTCTCTCGCAGCTGTTGCCAAATTGGCAACTCCTGCCAGAGGCTCTACGTGGGGATCATACGGTCCATGGTGTTGTACGTGCGTCAGTGTGGGCGGACACCCTGTCGAGCCGCAATGCCGCTCTGTTGTAAAGACAGCAGCAGGCGATGGCCGGGTAAAAGCGTTCGATCTCCTTTGAGGCGGTAAGTGGCCTTGCTAGATCCGTGCCCTGGGATCTTGAAGCTCGCGTCACTGTATCGGTGGCACTAACGATCACCGGCCTAGAAAATCCCGGCCCCGCGTATACAAAATATGGTCAATTCAACCCATTCCTTTTCTCAAACAGAATAGGTGAAATAGAATACGTAAATAAAATGGAGAGAAGCAAAACTCTCCATAAGAGAACGGTTCCTCATCGTCAGCATAGGCTTTGAGTCAGTAACCCTTAGATTATAAGTAAGCTCAGGTCTAGGACCTGATGGGATCCTAAATCCAACACTTCTCACACTTGTTTTTATATATAAATGACGGTGTATGAAAAGATTTCTGCAATAGGCTGTAAAAGACCCCCCCCTGGACAAACTACACCAAAGCAACATCGACACCAAATGCACCTGTAAAATTCTATTTATAAGTGACATGTAATAATAATTTTTGTACTAGTGAAATTTTATATTCTATTCTAATTCCATTCCATTCCATTCCATTCCATTCCATTCCATTCCATTCCATTCCATTCCATTCCATTCCATTCCATTCCATTCCATTCCATTCCATTCCATTCCATTCCATTCCATTCCATTCCATTCCATTCCATTCCATTCCATTCCATTCCATTCCATTCCATTCCATTCCATTCCATTCCATTCCATTCCATTCCATTCCATTCCATTCCATTCCATTCCATTCCATTCCATTCCATTCCATTCCATTCCATTCCATTCCATTCCATTCCATTCCATTCCATTCCATTCCATTCCATTCCATTCCATTCCATTCCATTCCATTCCATTCCATTCCATTCCATTCCATTCCATTCCATTCCATTCCATTCCATTCCATTCCATTCCATTCCATTCCATTCCATTCCATTCCATTCCATTCCATTCCATTCCATTCCATTCCATTCCATTCCATTCCATTCCATTCCATTCCATTCCATTCCATTCCATTCCATTTCGCAACCCAGTGCAGAGTACGCCACGATAGTGGCGGTAATGCCCGTCTTAGACGAATGGCTAGAGAGGCGCCACGGCTACCTCACTTTCTGGCTGACTCAGGTACTTTCGAGACATGGGTGTTTCGGGTAGTATCTGTGTCGCATACGCCATAAGCCAACGCCCGATAACAACTTTGCGTGGACTGTCCCGTAGACTAGAGCTGCCCGGGAGGAGTGGCGCCATGATCTAATCACAGTAGTGTTTGATGAACTCTCTCTTCAAGCCGTCATACGCCGCCTCTTACTGTGAGCAAGTTATGCTTGTAAAAGTTGCGGAAAGGGAGAGAGGATTTCACACCGAGAGGAGAGTGCATGCTCCAAGGTTTTCGAACAGAAGCACCACCTCTATTGCGATCTTTAGACGACGCAATGGGTGCCAGATAGCGCAGACCGATCTGCCCTACCTCCGCTAAGGATAATATTCATGTATTATACGTTTATACCTTTCGGAAGAAATTTTCTAAACGACGATGTCTGTGATCTATTCGTTCAAGTGTAGAACACTAAAAACATAATATGATTCTTCAATATATTAATTTAGTTCATAATAATGTAATAAGTAATTTAAAAATTTCATAATTTTCGGGATTTAATCGTCATGTTTACGATTCCGGTATTTCAGAGGAGATATTTATTATTTATTCTATGTTATTTACTTCCTCTAACTTAAGGACCCGATCTCTGATTTTAAGTACCTATGTATTAAAAAAAAGTACCTATATCAGTATTACCTATATCGTCTAACACCCATAGTAATAACTCTGTTTACTTTGAGACGTGTAAAATTGATCCAAGAAATATATTGGTATATTAAAAAACCTTATTAAACTCCGGCACGTCCTTTCGCATTTATTAGGGACTATTCGTGTCAAACACAGATTAAATAATGTAAAACTGGTTTTTATTACTTCGGCCATGATTTAAGCATAATTATTCACAGAATCTTACCTAGGCAAGAAAATAACAATGCCTGCAAGCGATCCATTAAGTATTATCTAGACATAACAATGTTAATTATCTTCTGTAACTGATCAGAATTCGGTTATTTATTAGGTTTTGTGTCTTTCTATAAAAATAAGTTATTGATTCAATGGTTTATATTTAATTTTTGTATCATACTAAGCCAAGTGCCTTATCACTATACACAAACAGACAAATTAATTTCGTAATTATAATACAGATACGAAAGTGGGATGAAATATTTAAAAATTAGAACGCAAGATTATATTTTTATCTTTAAAATTGTTCAACCGTTTTGAATAACACGAATTTTGAATTAGTTCATTAGGTTGTTCCTGACAAGACATTTTAAATATTTAAAAATCTCTTTGGTTTTAAAATTTCATTAATTTCAGCTGAGTTAAATTTAATTTGCTTCAATACACCTACCTATTTTAATACCATTTGTCTTATCAACAATGATAAAATAATTGTCGTCGTAAGTCATTAAAAAAAAAGTTTATTGCAATGAATGTAAATAATCAATTCTGAATTTTAAATTTCATCTATCTATGAATTTATTTATTTATTAATACTTACTTTTAATACGTTTTTTAACTTGTCTACGTTTTATTCACAAACACAAAAACAAACTTTTAAAATTCGAAATTCAATTTTTTTTAATCACTGTGTTGCGTTCGCCGATACTTTGACAAATGAGTTCAGATGCGATAGTTTGTTTATGTAAATATTGATAATTTCTTAAGCCATAATTTGCAGCTATCTATACAGGGTTGAATAGACATTATCTAGTCTTGTTTTTGTTTTCTGTAGGTACAAAATATTACAGACTGATAATACTACTGTTTTTGTTATACCTAGCCGTTTTCGAGAACGCGCGTACAAACAATTAATTAAATATATATGGTGAGATCTGTGAGATCCTTCAAGGAGGTCAGGTGCGTAGTACTCGCAACTGGCGCGTATGTGTATTGGAAGATTTATGAATGTGGAAGAAGTAAGAATGCAAATGACCATTTTTAACATATCGAGACCCTTCCGTGCCTCAGAGATCAGTGTCAGTAAAGCTGTCGGTCCTGGTTGTCATACTAACACCTCTGACAATCGTTAGTGGTAGTCGGAAGCCTAAAACGACTGACAACCAGTCTATCCTTAAATTGTCAGTGTTGCTCAGAAATTGGGTTGCAGAGGTCTGATGGCAGTCACTTTGTGTAAAATACTTATATTCAGCCGCATCTGGAAGTCCAGACAAGTAACAAACTATAGTTCGAATCGACAAACGAATAGAAACAAAATGTTTGAACAGTCATGTATACTATATATTACATAAATTATTATAGTTGTTATTACACACATGATTTCGTAGTCAGATAAGCCTTGGGATTTGAACTCGACACCTATGACTTCTCAGTTTATAATCATAATACAATCCGTATTGTTATTCAAAATATATAACCCAAAAAATACAGCCGTTATTCTTCTCCAATCTTGATATGAACCTACATACTTTCCTTGTACAGAGGCCAGCACATCAAGCTACCCCAATCTGCCAAATTTCTTTGATAGATTTTCAACTTTAATACAAAACTATAAGGTTCATTTTCAATTGGAAACATTTGACAGTTTTGTATAGTTTTTACACGTTGGCGTCTGTACAAAAAGTTTGTAACCCTATCTTAATCGACAATTTGTAAAGAATCAATCATAATAAATACATGTAAGTATCGTCAGCAGGTCAAGCTATCCAAAACTGACAAATTTTCCCAATTGAAAATGTACCTTATTACTTTTAATTAAAGTTGAAAATTTATCAAAGAAATTTTATAAGTTGGGGTAGCTTGTAGCTCTGTACAAATTAGGTATATTTTGAATACAATGGAGCGTTATCTCTGATAAAGATATTTATCTTTATCCTCTTTATCTACCCATTTAGGTAGCAATACAAAATTATTGAAATGTGTATGGATTCAAATTACATCCCGGGATCGATTTCCGGGTCGAAGGTTTTCTATAAAATTTTCAGTAGCAACTTTGAGTTTGGATTTGTGCCCGGCCAATGGCAATAGGACTTGTCAAAATTATAAAATCATATTATCTAGAAAGTCGTTCATGTTTCTGCTTGTAAATTTCGAAACTATGTGCATAAAACCCTAATATCAAACTTAAGTAACTACCTAGTTAGTTCTGCCCGCGGTCGAATTTTTAATAACTTTAAAATCATAGCATGGAAAATGCCAAAAAAAAACCAAAAAGATACTTAAGTAACTAGGTAATTTTAAGCTACAACACTGTATTTTTATCTCTTTCTTTTTTTCTTCTTCATGAATGCTCATTTAGCATGCACATTAACCTACTAACCCCATTTTATATATTTAAGTCAAACGGGATGAATAGGGGTTTTGAAAGGGATTTTCAGGTTTAATTATTATAGTTTGATGTCAGCAAGGTCTTATATTGGTTTATTATCATTTAGGAACAATATTAGAGTCCCCTTTTCCAACAAATTATATATTAATAATTAAAGCTGAAAATCAAAGTTTCAAAGTTCACCCCTATTCACCCCGTTTGACGTACTTGATGTACCTAATAAGAATCTCACAAGGAACTTCTAATCCCTTAATCATACTGTAAATTAATGTGGAAGCCGTTGTTGGTTATACTTTTACTAACACACAAGTTCCAAATTGTGTACCTAACTGTTTTTTTCCCAAATAAATAAAATTTTGTGCCATATTGGGGATGGTGTTCCTAAACCAAGATTTATACCCACAACTTTTTATACTAATAAGGTGGCAAACAAGCAAAGACACGGCCCACCTGATGGTAAGCGGTTACCTACCGTAACCTATATACGCTTGCAACACCAGAAGTATCACTTGCGCGTTGCCGACCTTGTAAAACGAAAGAGGAATAGTTGGGTTGGCAGCATAAGGGTCAAAGTCCCACTGCCAACACAATGTTTCCTCGTGGAGCACTGGCAACCTTTCTCACCGTAAGGAACACAACACAGCTTAAAGCAGTGTTATTTCACTTCGATTTTCTGCAAGGTGGAGGTACCTACCTACTTCCCAGTCGAGCAGCTCCAATTTGAGTGGTATTACTCCCACTATGCCCTACCTCTCTTAAAAGATCGCTTCAAGGTTCCTTGCTAGGTCCCCATTTATTCTTATTGTTTATGAATGTCATCTCAAAACAATTTCATACCCATCTTGTTTTTCGGACGACACCACTTCATTCTATAGTAGCGAAAACTACTAGAATTGGTGTATTCCCGTTGTCCCCGCTGACGCTGTCCCCACTGTGGGGACAGCGGGAAGTCACAATTGAACGACTGCAGCCACCTCTACAACTTCTCATTTATTATTTTAGATACTCAACTGTTCTCCTAGTCTCTTTTCGGCTTCCAGTCTAACCAGATCCGGCCGAATATCAGTATTTTACATGCAGTGACCGCCGTCAGATCTCCGCAACACAATTTCTGGATAATACGGGTATCCTGAGAACATACTTCCAGACTGTTTGGGTTTCTGACTACTACTAACTGTTGTCATAGATGTTGGTATGACTACCGGGTCCGACGGCTTTACGTGCTCTCCGAGGCACGGACGAGGGATTAAATTATTACACAGTAAATTATTTTTTACTAAAACAATCCACTTTAAAATTAATAAAAATATTCCGTTTGTATACTAATCCCAATCAGCGTAACAAACTCATATCTAGATACCATTAAACCAGATTTAGAAACTGAAAATATATACATATATACTAGCTTTTTCCCGCGACTTCGTACGCCTAGACTTAGTAACACAATTGTTGTCGGATTTTATTCATGGGATAAGAAGTACTCAATGTTAGGGAAATTCCCGCTTTGTCAGCGCCAATCACAAACGATTAGTACCAACATTTCATTTAAATCCCGTAAGTAGATCTCCTACATAAGTTTTCTGGGAATGCTCACATAATTTTGGGGTATAATATATTCTATTTGTTATTCCCGGTCACTTACTATGTGTGTATGAAATTTCATTCGAATCCCGTAAGCTATTAGTTTTTCGGGATTTCCGAGATATTCCCACATTTTTCTGGGGAAAAATATATACTATTTGTTATATTCCCGGTTACATACTATGTGTGTATGAAATTTCATTCAAATCCCGTAAGCTATTCATTTTTCGGGATTTGCGGGATATTCTCACATTTTTCTGGGGTAAAATATATCCTATTTGTTATTCCTGGTCACATACTATGTGTGTATGAAATTTCATTCGAATCCCGTAAGCTATTCGTTTTTCGGGATTTCCGGGATATTCCCACATTTTTGGGGGTAAAATATATCTTTGTTATTCCCAGTCACATACTATCTGTGTATGAAATTTCATTCAAATCCCGTAAGATTTTAAAGTTATTTAGAAAAGGAAAAATACGACCGCGGGCAGGATTTCATCCTGCCCGCGTCCCGTAAGATATTAGTTTTTCGGGATTTCCGGGATATTCCCACATTTTTCTGGGGTAAAATATTATATCCTATGAGTTATTCCCGGTTACATACTATGTGTGTATGAAATTTCATGCAAATCCCGTAAGTAGTTCTCCTATATCCGTTTTTCGGGATTTCCGGGATATTCCGTCATTTTTCGGGATAAAAAGTATACTTTATTCCCGGTCACATACTATCAGTAATACCAAATTTCATGCAAATCGGTTCAGCCGTTTTTGCGTGATTGAGTAACAAACAAACAAACAAACACACAAACAAACATCCAAACATTCACATTTATAATATTAGTATGATATATTATGTACCTATCGTCGATGTCGTCTCCCACATCACTATTTGTATTACAGAGCCTAACAACGGGGACACAATTCATCAATACCTCAATAGTTTGTTTAATGTAGGTAGATCTTAATTTTAGTAACCCACACACTGACCATTACAAACGAAGTTGGCTTGCATTTTGTTTACCTTTTGTATGTATAGGTACCATGTAACGTTATTGTAAGTAATTATATAAAGTTTAGGTGTTTTAGCTAGTTTCCTCAAGTGTAAATAGTGTTGTACGTTTCTCATCTTCGCACTAACTGTAAGTACGATACCTTTGTCTGTTATCAACTTATCACATAGCCATCTTTTTTTTTAGTATATTACATAATATATCCATGTTTGTTTAAATGTTTTCTAAAGGCGACCATAGTCTGTACTATGATAGTTTTCAGTAAATTATGTTTTTTTAAATAAATTCAACGCAATCAAAAATAGATTAACTTATTTATACAAAAAATATGCCTCTCGTAATTAAAGGAAATTCCAATAAATAATCATAATAATTATACAAATGATGTAAGTACAGACGCCAGCAGGTCAACCTATCCAAAACTGTTAAATTTTCCCAATTGAATATGAACCTTATTGTTTTGTATTAAAGTTGAAATTCAATCAAAGAAAGTTGACAGATTGTGGTAGCTTGATGTGCTGGCCTCTGTACTTTATACTTTTTATCTTGTATGTAATAATTTAATGATGATTACTAAATAATAATTATAATTTGAAGGTCTTATTTCAAAACATAAAACAAACCTCTTTTAAATTACAAGCTAAAATTAAGTATAATAAAATTGTCTTTGTCATTTTGACGTCAATAAAGCGGGATGGGTCAAGAGATAATACCCACTTTAGCTGTTTTTTAACTAAAGAAGATTTAGAATAAGGAAAACCTCCATATTCAAATTTTCCTTTAGTTTATTGATTTCTGACATTTACGCGAATAACATTGAAATAAAACTACTTTTTGCGGATTTTATCGCGTATATTGATATTATTAATCCCGACGTTACTGACAGCTACCCTACATTTTTTATTGTTACATGATCAATGACATTTATTACTAATTATTAATTAAAACTAGATGTAGCCGGCATTTCCTAGCTGACGACCTCTGAGAAGAAACGCCGAAACAAACTAAGAGAATCATGGTCTCTTTTAAAGTAACAATATTCAGTGATCATGTTTTAGTTGTTAATTATTGGCAATCCGATTCACGCAGAACGAGCTCACAGTATCCTTTGGTCTTGCAGTTGTAGGCCTGGATTTTGGTTTAATAGAATCTATAACAGGATTCCAAGCAGGTGGTAAGACCCAGCCATCTTCTCTATTGAAATTTATAGTCATTAGGAGTCAAAGTGCCCCTTTGACCCTTATACTTCAAACACGTTTCCTCGCGGAGCACTAGCAATCTTGCTCATCGTAAAGAAAACGACACAGCTCAAAGCAGTGTTATTTCACTTCGATTTTCGAAGGCGAAGGTACTTCCTCTATGAATTACTCCCACTATGCCCTACCTATATTTACTTACTACCCCTACCTATTAATACCTCTCTTATATTATACGTATAATAATTTGAACACACTTATGGATATAAGGAATATTTGTAATACAATTTATTTGTAATAAAATCAAGTATATTATATTGGGGGATAAATAAAACAGAGGACGTCAAGAATTTGCTTTAAACCTTACGGTGTTTTTGGTGATTCTGTCTTAGTTAGTTTATCCTTAAAGTGTTCTTGAAAGAAGGAAAGGAAGAAAGAAAGAAAGAAAGAAAGAAAGAAAGAAAGAAAGAAAGAAAGAAAGAAAGAAAGAAAGAAAGAAAGAAAGAAAGAAAGAAAGAAAGAAAGAAATAAATAAAGAAAATGTATTCTAACAGTCACAACATAAGACAAAATACCAAAATAACAAAACAATAGATTCAATAATAGCGTTTCTGACGTCACCATAAAGACGTAAATTTTGAATGTGATGGCAAAATACGTCATGGCGCGTGGGACTCGCGGTGGCTTAGTGGTCATAGCGTGAGGTGTACCTAACCAGAAGACGATTTTTTCCTTGCCAAAAAATACAAAAAGAAAATAGATTCAAGTCTTAACCTAAAGTAGTTAGTTAATTCTCTTACATAGCGGAGTCAGATGTGACGGTACCAGACCGTGGTAAGGGCACCTTAACCTTGCAAATCGCTTGATAATATATAATTACTTAGCAACGAGTTCCTCAAACGATAAATAGGTACATCATAATATACAGGGTGTTACAAAACTACCCGTAAAGCCCAGAGGTGGTTTAATGAGGCCTTAAAACGAGTCCATTCACAATATTTAAGCACCGTAGTAACGCTGTACTATAACATACCCCAAAAAAAAGGAAAACAACAACATTTATGAATGAAAAATAGAAAAACTATTAAAGTAGACAATTATTAGGTAAAATAGGTACGTAGGCCTTTCTGTTAAATAATCTGGTTCCCTGACATGACAAAATCTTTGGCTTTGATAATTAATTATATTTTTTACGCGGTATTTCGTAACACGTTGTATATTATATAAATTATCATTGTTCTCATGAAAAGCCCGACCTACCTCACATACACGTCATTAACACGTCACTGCTTCAAACGACCTGGTAATAGAACCGTGACCACCGAGGCATATTAGGTACATACATAATTACATATATTTACATATGAAGGGTCCACTGCAATAATGATGAATGTCCTTTGTCTTTTGTTTTAAGATAATTGGGTTTTAAATTTATAAACGGTGTAAAAAAACTCAGACCCGAAGATTATAAAATGTTATTTATTAAAGGTAAATTATAGGTTTAATAGTATTATTTCTTTGGAAAATAATCATTCTTAGGGTATTATTAACTAATTAAAAATAATCTAATCTTAAGAAGTCTTTAAAAATCAGGACTATAATGATCACTGTCCACACTGCGTTCACAGTCAATAATGATTGGTGTCCAAATGACTTCAGTATTTTCAGCATGTGGAAGTTCATCGTAATAACGTCTCGTTTCAGGCTTAAAGATTTTTTTCAGGAACTGCAGATCGTTAGGTATATTTTGCTGTTGATATAGGCAGCTTCTCATTATAAACCAAACCAGGTAATTTAAATTCGCCCTCATTAACTGCCTTCATAGACCGAAAAGAAACAGGTGTGTATCGTATATCATAACCTTACAGAACGACAGACTCACAAAGACTGACAAAACAACTGGCAGGATCGCCGCTGATTTGACAGCAAGATGGCGGTAAGTGCGCGGCGATGGACATTTATCATTATTGTCGTGAATACCCGTGACGTTCAGCTTTCTAGCGGTGTAGTCAAAATATTTAAAACATATTTATCACGGGACTGCAAGCGATATTGCTAAGTTTGCTAACAAGATTTCTAAATATAATTTCATCTGACTGAATGGTATTATTCGTTAAGATTTTAAAAAAATTGGACATTCATCATTATTGCAGTGAACCCTTCATATTATACTTTATAGAAATAAAAAACGTAAACATCATTTTTATACTATTAAGGTGGCAAACAAGCATACGGCTCACCTGATGGTAAGCGCTTACCGTAGCCCATAGACGCTTGCAGCAACAGAAGCATCACTTGCGCTTTGCCGACCCTGAAAAACGGTAGAGGAATATTTGGGTTGGCAGTATAGTGACAGTCCCTCCACTGTCAACACAACGTTTCCTCGTGGAGCACTGGCAACCAGGCTCACCGTAAGAAACACAACACAGCTCAAAGCAGCGTTATTTTACTTCGATTTTCTGCAAGGCGGAAGTACTTCCCCAGTCACACGATTTCTGAATCATACCCATTTATTTCTATTTATTTTAAAGCCGTGCTTCGGAGAGCACGTAAAGCCGTCGGTCCTGGTTGTCATACTAACTCTTATGACAATCAGAAGTGGTAAGTAAGAAGTCAGAAAAATAATTGACAACCAGTCTATCCTCAGGGTACCGGTATTGACTGTATCGTCCGCGGTGGGATCGCGGATCATATGAGAGCGATCTCACCACTATGCGAATGGCTACCTGGCCAAAGAACCCGACATTAACCGTCCCGGTTTCCCGAGCAGACGCCCATACATAAGGAACCCTACATTGTAAGATACATATTGGTTACTATTCTATATCTGAATTTTAAATTAGACTATGATTCTCTGAGTTTGTTTCGGCGTTTCTTCTCAGAGGTCGTCAGTTAGGAAATGCCGGAGCCATCTAGCTTAAAAAAATATGTAAAATATTGACTTGTAAAGGTATCTTTAAAAGATCTATTTACAGAAATAAATAGTATCATTTATCATTTCCCCACCCGAAAAAAGGGTAGGTATCGGTAATGCTCAGAAATTGATTGCGGAGGTCTGATCGCAGTCGCGTCCTGTAATATTCAGCCGCATCTGGTTAGACTGAAAGCCGACCTCAACATATTCGGGAAAAGGCACGGAATATGATGTTTGCATAAAAAATGATACGAATAAACGTATAGGTGATTGATATAAAGGGCGTCTGTAGGTTGTTGAGATCATTGATAGCGATAACCTTGGGACGGATAAAAAATATAAAGAAAGATGATACTTACATAATTTGGTGTACATAAAAATACATATTTTAATATAATATCCAAGTTTGACACAGCATTTTTGCGGGTTTTCCCGAGATGATAATAGAAGACAATGTAAATAAGCGTAAATGTACACAGATAAAACAGCGAGATCAACACAGATGAGTATAAAATGGAATACTAGCATGGTCATGCATACTACTCAGAAAATTACAAAAGAGCTGTGCAGTGGAATTATTGGACAGTCGTATACTTGATGACTTATGGTACCTATTCTATGTTATCATCATCTGAGATCTTTCCAACCAAGTTAGGTTTGGCTTCCAATCTATATAAAATATAAAATACATAAGGCTGAATATTTGTATTTTACACGAAGCCATCAGACCTCCGCAACCCAGTTTCTGGGTAATGCCGATATCCTAAGGATAGACTGGTTATACTGATTTTTGGGCTTCTAGTTAGATACCACTAACTATTGTCATAGGTGTTTGTATAACCGACAGCTTAAAGTGCTTTCAGGGCACTGAGGGGCCTCGATATGCTAAGAATGGTCACTCATCCACACACTGACCGTGACAAGCGAAGCTTTACCTTGCAGTTTGGATGTTCTGTGTAGTTATTACTTACTAGAAGTAAGTATCTGTCTTATATGTGTTTATATAAAAATGTTATGCTGTTTGTTGGTAAGCACATCACTTGACAACGGCGGGATCGATTGGTTATTTTTAAAATATACTTGTAATGATCCGGATAAGAATTTAGGAAAAAAAATTAAAAAGATGCCCGGAAATTTAGAAAAAGGCTGAATGTGCTTTTTCTGTGGTGTTTTTCTATAATTTATTGGAATTTGGACTACGTCTGATGGTACAGCTGGTGCTTGTATAATAAAAAATAGAATAATAATATACAATATACACAAAACAATAATATACCTTTTCTTCATTTATTCTGACTGATTTCTGACATTTACGCGAATATTATACAATCTCTGTTTTACATGTAACTAGCAATTGAATAAAATAAATTATTGTTATTCATTACAACTCCGTTCGTTTAGCTTCTTTCCCGAGCTTAACACAAAGTTGTATGATATCGTTCGCATTAATAATAATAAGATTTTTGGGACATTTTACACAGCACCATCTAGTCCTAAACTAAGCAGAGCTTGTACTATGGGTACTAGACAATAGATATAATACTTATATACTTTTTTTTTTTGTAAATACATACTTATAAGACATAAGAACACCCAGACAAACAGTTTTGCCCACACAAATATTTGTGTCCTGTGGGAATCGAACCCACGACCCTATGATTAGCAGTCCGGCTCTCGAACCGCTAGACCACAGAGGTCGTCGCATTGGCACTCCATTTCTTCATACTCCGTGACGAATTGACGAAAGAGTCACTACGTCATGAACTATGAAGAAATGGAGTATGTAGTGACGTCAGAGTCGGCTTTATGCCCGTCTCGTCCGTAGACAGATAAATCACCTTTTTTTTGAAGAATTAACGTTGATTGATTAACTAAGTTTTAAATAAATGTGGGTTTTGAACCGGTTTAAGCTGACTGAAAGAAAAATAGGCTTGTTGTTTCGCCGTTGTCAAATCTTTCCCAGGTTGGACGTCAAAGTCACTTTGATGTCCAATTTTGTGCACGTGCACGAAAGTCATGCACGAATCAGTGCACGAAAAATAGCATGTTTATTGCAGATTTAGAGATATACCTACCACTAAAGTGACAAACAGGCATACGGCCCATCTAATGGTAAGCTGTTACCGTAGGCAATAGACGGTTGCAACACCAGGGGTATCACTTGCTCGTTACCGACCCTGTAAAGATGGACCCCGAAAAAGGAATAGCTGTATTGTGGATGTTCAAATCAAATCCGTTGCCTTCATTTTTATAAAAAAAAATACTGTACGAATTAGTACAATATATAATATTAGTATTTTATACATTTCTGTAAAGCTTATCTAATGGAGATTTGAGAAAATATATTTTTAATTATACGGTTTAATTTATGAGTAATTAATTTAACATTAATGTATTTGATGATGTCTCTGGTTTAGTGGTACGAGTGTCAACTGATCACGAGGTAGTGGATTAGATTCCCATAGGACACTGATGTTTATGTTATAAATGTGTTATGAAAGTGTTTGTGTTTGCGTGGCTGTTTCTTATGGGAATATAATAAACCGCGCATCAAAAATACTGATTGAGCAACAAAATTACTGATTCAGCAGCAAAATACAGATATCGGTTAGGTTAGGTTAGAACTGTGACCACACATCGAATCGATCCAAATCGATCAATCGATCCGAATCGATCGATCAGAACCAAATCAGAATGATACCGAATCTGAAAACCAAGAAAGTGTATATAATAACACTTTGATGAGCAAATTTAGTGTGCAATTCAGTATTTTTGGTGCTAATTTCGAATATTTTGATTGAAAAAAGGGGATTTACAGTTAAAGTATTAAATACCACCCTTTCTTATGTATCATAAGTATGTCTTTACAAAAGTAAAAAAAAAACCATTGTCTGGTACAGAGGCCAGTACATCAAGCTACCACAATCTGTCAAATTTTTATGATTGATTTTCAACTTTAAGGCAACACAGTAAGGTTTATATTCAATTGGGAAAATGTGAGAGTTTTGGATAGTTTGACCTGCTGGCGTCTGTACTACTCTACTTAGTTTGGGACTAGATGTTGCTGTGTAAAAAAATCCCAAGTACCTATTTATTATTATAAAAAATAAAAATAATTTATTTCAGACATAAAAATCCATAGGCAAGCCGGCAAGGCAGTTATTATTAATATACATAATATATTTCATATTCAAGATACTTTTAGAAATAACCCACGATTTTGTACGCTTTAAATTTCATGTAGATTTGTAGTTTAAGCGTTAACATATTGATTTCTGACATTTACGCGAATATTATACATTGTAATAAAACTACTTTTTTACGGATTTTATCGCGTATATTGATATTATTATTAATAAATTGGGATTAATAATATCAATATACGCGATAAAATCCGTAAAAAAGTAGTTTTATTTCAATGTTTAAGCGTTAATTTATTCAAAACGTTATTTTCAGAATTAAGTGCAAAAAGACACGGCTTCGAATTGCGTCATTTAAGAATAAAAATAATGCAGCATTTTAGTATGTTTGACGAATGTTGTGGTGAAAGTTATCAATAATTAATGTATTAAGACCGCCTTGTAATTTTGTAGATCAAATAGAAAATGAGGCACATTATATAAAACTAATTCACAGCGGAATTTAAAGTTGGACTATTTAATATAACGGACGTTACTTCGTCGACTTGTTAAAATGGCAACCTTTAAATGGTTGAATATTCTATATCGAAATCTATCTGTACAAAATTTCATCAAAATTGGTTCAGTGATTTAAGCGTGAAAGAGTTACTGTAGAGGTCGCTACCAGGAGTCAGCATAAGACTGGCTGGTTTAAGAAGAAGTAATCATTTGAAATTATTGTAGAATGTTTAGTGAAAAAAAACTGATTAATGGTTTTGTCAGATTTCCCTTGACCTTTGAAGAATAAATTCCTTTAACCGAGAGTTTCTTTGATTAGCCTCTTAGGATCCCATACTTTCACATTTATAATATTACCTTATATGGAGAAATGATAGTACCAAAAAATTATAATCGTCACTACTTTACATTTGTGCAAATTAAACACTAGTGTTGTTATCTTAGCCTTACAAACAAAAAGGTTACAAATTTTTCGTCCGCAGCAGACCATTATTTTCCACAGTACGTGCTCTCCAAGGCACGCGTGCGTCGTGTTATCCATACTAATATTATAAATGAGAAAGTAACTGTGTGTAACGTGTTACGTTTAGATTGTACCTGAACAGATTTCGATAAAATTTGGCAAAGAGAATAGAATTTTGCATCCTGAGGAAAACCACAAATAGGAAACTATAGTACAGAAATTTTTACACAGCTACATCTAGTCCCTAACTTTAGAAGCTATAGTAATTTAGTAAAAATGAAAAGTTTTTTTGGTGGTTTATTACCTACGCGCTAATTTATCTCAAACTTCCAGTCGGATTAAAAAATGTTTTTTTTTTTCAGATTGTTTTTTTTTGAGCTATGAAATACAAAAATTAAAAAAAAAAATTTGATAGCTCAATTCTTGAGGAAGGTTATAGGCTATTTAATATTACGCTACGACTCTTATGAGCCGAGCAAAAACGAAAGCCAGGGCGGGCGAACTCGCGCGGCACAACTAGCGTTTATAAAGTTGGAAGCCATAAACAATGTATATTATTAGTAGGGAATAGTAGGAATTAGTTAGGGATTAGAAGGAATTATTAGGGATTAGTAGGGATGAGTAGGGATTAGTAGACTATTAGGGATAATTAGGGATTATTCGGGATTATTCGAGATTATTCAAGATTATTCGGGATTAGTAGGGACTAGTGGGAACTAGAAGGAATTACAGTGATTAGTAGGGATTAAGTAGGGAAGTAGGCATTAGTAGGGATTAAGTAGGGAAGTAGGCATTAGTAGGGATTAAGTAGGGAAGTACGGATTATATACCTACTTATTTAATATAGCACACCAACTACTAGCATTTACATAATATCAATTTTATACGCGTCCTTCAATACAAGTAGAACTAGTAATTTTGTCTCACAATGACCCACCATTATAGGGGAAATAATTTACTAGCACATACATATTTAAGTGAATGACGATTTGAACGTTTGTGCTTCACATAAAGATGGTAACACACTACAATCATATAAACTGGAATTATATTTAACATAAAATCAAGCCTGTATTTACCTCATTAGCTTTTCTCAAGCAACAGCAGCTCGGAGTTTGGATATATGTTACATGTTAATGGCGATAAAGTAACTCTAGCTATTACATGGGGTGATAAAACAAGGTCTGAGTAGTCTGGGTTACTGTGAGTGTACATAAGTACCTAGAGAATAGCTTACCTCCATGGGGAATACAGTGTGTAATGATAATTATGTATGTCACATATTTTCACTAGAAATTGGATAGGATGAGTGAATGATGCAAAGCATTTATTATCGTTTGTGACATAACAATTGGGAATTGAAGTATCTGGCTATCTGGGTCCTCGGAGTCAATTGAAGAAATTGGTCCTTTGTCCCGTACACAATTTTCTAACAATATGCATACAGTGCATTGGTCGTTACGAAATAACCTCGGCAATTTGCTATTGTAATTCAGGTATTGGCAATTGAGGTGGTTCAGATTTTGGGAAAATAAAAAATTATTAAGTAGCGAGGGACTTAACAAATATATACAATTAACGGACACAAAGACTAAGACTAGACCCAGACTAAGCAGATATTCGTGGAACACACAAATATTTTCATTGACTAGAAATCGAACGGATACCTCACCCACACACGACACCGAACGTGCAGTCAAAAATCCAAACAAAATAGAATAAGCATGTTAATTACCTACGCCTAATAAAACGTCTATTCTAAAAACATGTCTATGATTAAACATCACGAAGTAATTTTCTTTCTTTCATCATTCATCATCAACCTATATACTGTCCCATTGCTGGCATGGGTACTTTCTCAGAATGAGAGAGATTAGGCTATAGCCCACCATGCCGACCTAATGCGGGTTGGCAGACTTCACACGCCGTCAAGGAAATCTCTCACGCACGCAGGATTCCTCACTATATTTTCCTTCACCGTTTGTATGGGTGATAATTATAAATACGCACATTTTGAAAAGTCAGAGATGTGTGCCATCGTTTCAAACTTGAGGCCTTTAACATGGTATTCCAATGGTAATAAACCATTAGGCTATCGCTGTGTTAATAGCCTCATGATATGACCATATCTGATCTGCATTTACGTCAAGAAACATATTTCGTGACGTAAGCACGTAATGTGACAATATCATAATTTGTTTTGGGACCCATACAAGAATCCTGTTCCAGTTGAATATAAGATTAATGTTTGTATTTTTTGTTTACTAGCGTGTTTCTCTTACCTGGATAAAAAGTATCTATTAGATAAGTTTTCAGAAATTTTCCATTCTTCTGCGCAAATTTCTTCAAACCAGCTTATCATTTATGAGAATTGAACTAGTTAAACACCAAGTGATTCACTTCTAACCTAACCTAACTAATTCAAAAGTATCGAACCAACTAGGCGTTAAACTAGTTGAGCCGATATAAAATAAACCGGTTTGATTTAGGACAAACTCGTTTGGCCTGAAATCGGCTTTGTACGGTAACATAATTATATTATTGTTAGTTGCTTTATTGTAAGATTTGATTAAAGTTTTTTTTTAAATATTTGCATCATTATACGAATAAATGAGTATAGTGTAATATAGATTACAGCGATGTTTTTTTTTTCTTCTTCACTATGCTTCACATAATGTGTCTTGTGCACTTAGTGTATCCAGTACTTTATAAGCGGTAACTGTCTAGTGTAAGTTATATAATGAGGTAGTGGCTATTCACTTAATGGCAGGACAGAGTTGTGCTGAACTTATAACAGATCGCACATCTTTCCGTTCAATCGCGGTTCCGTTAAACCTCGTATAAAAGGACCAGAATTTTTCGGTTTCAAAATTCCGGGATTTATTAAAGTTATATGTGAATTGACGTGGTTTTGGAGTCAAATTTTAGGCTCACAGTTTTTAACAGTAAGTATTTTTTTTTCGGGATTAGGATAAATAAAATTAATACTTTATTAAATTAGTAATAACTGAATATTATGTGCAGTGTATTTTATTGTGGTTTTATATTTGATTTTTGTAATATTTATTTAATATGCGTACACGGAATATAAAAAAATATATTTATTGATAGAATAGTCATGATTTACATATTTTTAATTGTGTGTCTTTCTCAGCTCATTCATCATATTATAATGACTATACAATTATAATATTATAATCTAAATCTTGAATCTTTTTGTTGTTCCAATATCAACAAAAAAAAAATAAGATTCAAGAAACTGTTTCTAGCATTATTCTATTTTTAGTTTATTTACCAATCTACTAATTAGTTACAAATTTGTAAATGTTAATTTTCAACGTTTCCTCGTGGAGCACTGGCAACCTTGCTCACCGTAAGAAACACAACACAGCTCAAAGCAGTGTTATTTTACTTCGATTTTCTGCAAGGCGGAGGTACTTCCCCAGTCGGGCAGCTCCATTTTGAGTGGAATTACTCCCGATCGACGATTCTTAACAAATCGAGACCCCTCCGTGGCAAGGAGAATATGTTAAGCCGTCGGTCCCGGTTGTCAATAGCCCAAAAAGCATGAACACCAGTATAGAATGGTGTATTTCACACGAAGCAACCGAATTTCTGAGCAATACTGATATCTGGAGGATAGCCTCAGAATCAGACCCATGAGGCCCACTGTCACTTAAGCTTGCTAATCCTGCTTTTTATTTATTGTAATAAGAACGAAAATTAGTTAAGTACATATTCCATACATCTGCTTAAATGCAGGGCAGTTTGTCGGCAGCAAGAGTTCATGGATTCTGCGTAACAACATGCGTGCGTGCGTGGTTTCTACTTGCTTAACTAAGAATAAGCCAATATTGTAAACATTGTGACTCCGATTCTGTTTCACACAACTGCATATTGCACCAGCTATTTCCAGATCAACAATCGGCTGCTGAGTTCCTGATACATATGATTTAGGAACCTCAGGAATTATTTGAGTTTGTCTTCAACAGATCGTCACTTACGATCAGGTGAGGTACTGCCAAACGCACTCAAATGAATAATAAAAAAAACAGTACCTACCATTGACAGCTGCTGCTAATACCATACAAGACGATGGGTTACACTATTTTATTATCAAATGCAAATAGATTCCACGTCAATACAATGACATGTACTTATTGTGAAGTCAACATAGACCTATTTCGAAAGATGTTTGCCTTGATACGACACTTTGACAGCATAAGACATCAATAAGGCCCTTGTTCTTAATAGGAATAAGCTATTGCTAGCTAAGCTACTCGTCACGTTCTTAGGTTCCGTAGTTAGGTGCGGAACCAAAGAACGTGACCAAAATATATATTGCGTAGACACCTTAGTTTGGATACATTATCGAGGACACTCGTAAAACGATAAAAATGAGGCCGTGTATAATTAATTTATGTATTTATTAAAGACATGGTAGAATAGTAATAATAATTTCTTTATTAGCATCATTTGGTACAGTTTCTTATTGAAGCCCTGACTCCTGAGCTAGGTAATATTAACCTGTGTTACAGGAGTCAGTGTCTTCTTCCACTTTTTGACACTATATTATGCAATAAAGTAAAGCTACTGAATAAGTATAACTAAATGAAGGAAACAAAGAAAAACTTACTACTATTCTATTACTGTTTCTATTACTAATAACAACAGGTATTCTCCTGTCACAGCTCCGCGAGGATACGTTGTGTTGGCAGTGGAGGGACTTTGACCCTTATACTGTCAACCCAACTATACCTCTTTCATTTTACAGGTTCGGCAACGTGCAAGTGATACCCCTGTTGCTGCAAGCGTCTATAGGCTACGGTAACCATTTACCATCAGGTGGGCCGTATGCTTGTTTGCCACCTTAGTGGTATAAAAAAAGCTATTATCAGAATATTTGTATTATGAATTGTTTGTGGATGAGTGACCATTCTTAACTCACCGAGACCCCTCAGTGCCTCGGAGAGCACGTAAAGCCGTCGGTCCCGGTTGTCATACGAACACCTATGATAGTCGTTAGTGGTAGTCAGAAGCCCAAAAAGCCTGATAAATCTTCAAGATATCGGTATTACCCAGACATTGGGTTGCGGAGGTCTGACGGTAGTCGCTTCGTGTAAAATACTGATATTCAGCCGCATCTGGTTATACTGGAAGCCGACCCCAACATAGTTGGTAAAAGGCTAGAATGATGATAATGTGTACATATTAGAAAATCAATAAAAACAAGTCATTTACCAATAAGATTATCAAACATTATAGAATAGCCTATCTACATTAAATTTTTTTCGACTTTGAGCTTTATATAAAGATATTAAGACATATTATTGGATGCTTTTGTTGGACGTCATTATTATAATCACAAATAAATATTATTTATTATGACATCTGTGTGTGAACTCTAAACTTCCTGAGAAACTGTTTATCTTGAATTGTAAATGCATTATTTATTCGATATTTTATCATTACTGATAAAATGTCTTTGACTTTATTTATATAATATTCTAAACTAGCTGTTGTCCGTGGTTTCAAAAGGCCTAGCCTATGTCCTTCTCCAAGGTCTTATCTATCTCTGTACCAAATTTCATCAAAATCTTTTCAGCGGTTTAGGCGTGACAGCGTAACAGACAGACAAAGTTACCTTCACATTTACAATATTAGTAGGGGTTACTTATTTAATTAACTGCCTCGTTAGTCGAGTGGTCTTAGCGACAGCAATGCAAGATTCCAATGTCGAGCAGTGTTATTGCGTTTTTCTATGAAATTCTCAGTAGCAGCTCGGAGTTAGGAATTGTGCCCCTTTAATGGCAATAGTCTCGCTTTCTATTACACTGGAACTAAAAATACTGGTGAAATGTGGGTTTACATCGGTACACTTCTGCCTAACACTTCGGGGAATACAGGCGTGATAGTATGTTAAATATTAAATTATGTAGAATAATAATAAGAATACTATCTATATTCAGATTTTTTTATTTCAGGTATCCAAAATATCGTAACATTAAAAGGACCATATCATATTATCCGAAAGACCAAAAAATAAAACAACAATGACACTACTGCGGATGGCAAACGATTCCGTCCACTGGTTCGTACAGGAACTGACTTCTCGTATAGTGGCGGAGACAGGGATTCCTTCAGATCGACATCATCTTGGCAAGATTATTCTGCAGAGTTTTAAGGATGCTCCCGATTTTATTATGCAGGTATAGTGGGATCAATATTAATACACAAGCACGGTGCTAATATAGGGACACACATTGTAAGCCTAGATGAAATAAAGGAGCTCACCCCTAAGCAAATCCTGCAGTTTAGTATCCGCAGGGTTTAGCGATGAACTCTATTGCAACGATTGGCTTACACAATAGACCGACTGCGGTCGCAGTGGTACTATAGCTGCAAAAAAAATACTAGTAGCCATGTAGTACCATGGACGCTGTATAGAGTCCGAAACGATGACGTCCGAACGAAAATTACGGGATAAAAAAAATAATTAAAAAATATATGTATGCTTAGTTTGCGACTACATCGTACTGTGTAAAAATGTCCCAAATATTTACATCATTACTAGCTTTTGTCTACCGTTTCACTCGCATCTCAAAGGTTGTTTTGACACAAACGGTAGCCTATGTCCTTCTCCAAGGTTCAATCAATCCCTGCACCATATCTCATCAAATTCGGTTTTGTGGTTTGGGCGTGAAAGCGTAAAAGGCAGACATACAGAGTCACTTTCGCATTTATAAGATTAAGTAGGGATTATTATTCATGCCACTACTTTTTGCGACGGTAGTAACAAATACACTATTTCCACAGATCGATGCTGCTACAGGAGAGTCCGAAACAAATCGTTCAGCATTAGAGAGGACTGTGCGTTGTGCCATTTGTATGCGGAACTTAGGACTGGGGCGTGGAGATGTGATGGTCCTAATGGCTCCAAACCATATAGATTTGACCATACCATTCTATGCTGCGCTGTACCTCGGGGTTATTATTGCTGCCGTTGACAGGACTTTGACTATAAGTATGTATTTTGCACTATTACGTTTTGCGTCATATTTTTCAAATTAAGTAGGAACAAAAACATACCACCACGTCTGTTGTATTCCCCTGAGGGTTAGCCAGATCCCCACTTTACCGGTATGTTTAGGTCCCATGTAATAAGGGCTAGCCTATTGCCATTAATCGGCAACAAATACAAACCGATTTGCTGCTGAGAATTATTAGATAAATCCAATGCTTGGCCAGGGAATTGAATCCAGGACCACTAGGCTAACGAAGCAGTTATGTAGGAAATGTTTTATAGCTCTACTATTACTGCCTACTATATTTTTTTAATTATGTTTTTGTTTTCTATTTAAAAATACGTGCCATGCATCTAAGATACTAATATATGTATTAGTAAGTGCCTTACATACTTTTCAGATTACAATTTAAGTAGGTACTAATAAGTCGTTGATTATATTTAATGTAACAAAATGTGTAAAAAATGAAAAGCTGAAAGTTGTTAGTAGTATTCTTTTTAATATTTCTTCATTTGCATTATATCGAAATCAACAGGGTCATCACTGCATAATAAATAACTTGTAGAATTAATTTCCAAGTCCAAGATCAAGAATCAAGGTTATTCAAATAAGCCTTAAAAAAAACAGCATAGTGATAGCCTAGTGATATGACCGTTCCACTGCCGAGTCGTAGGTTTCGAGCTAGAATCTAAGGACGCACCGCAGCTTTTCTTATTATTATGCTTATTAATGAATAATTGATGATCACTCGGTTAAGCGGAAGAGGGAACATGCATGCCTGAGAGACTTTCTCGGTGGTATGTGACGTCTGCTAATTCACATTAGGCCAGCGTGGTGGACTATAGCCTAACCCTTCTCATTATGAGAGAAGTCCTGAGACCAGCTGTGGGACAGTAAATGGGTTGACGATGAAGCCTTCACAAGCATATAAAGAGGTTAAAAATATAACTCTAGTTGTATTGTTCCCATAAGTTGATCTTAATCCTGCTTTTTCTGATCCTACTTACAGACGAACTGCAACAAACCTTCGATTATTCAAAGCCTAAGTTGATATTCTGCCAAAGCAATAGGGCACCGGATGTCCAGCTCACTCTAAACAATCTCAATTTAGATGCTCAAATAGTAAGCTTTGATAAAGGGGATTACTTGTGCAGTTTCTCTGAATTTATGGAGAAATATGGAGATGACTCGTCGGTAGAAGATTTTAAGTAAGTATACCTACCTTATTACAGTAATGTAGTGATTATAGGTCACGATGACAAAGACTGCCAATTAGAATCACGCACCTCCGATATTTGAATTTATCTAAACATCACACTAAAACTATATTTCTGAGATTTTTTTCAACGGCGTGTAAAGACTGCCGAACTGCACTAGGCCAAGATAGACTCCCAGGGCAACGCCAGTTAGGGCACATGCCCTAAAAGGCGTTGCACAGGGGGGATTTTAGGATTATTTATTAAGGGTATACAGTGCCCCACGTATTTTTTATCCCACTAAAATTGCAAACAGGCATAAGACCCACGTGATGATAAGCGGTTACCGTACCCTACAGACGCTTGCAACATCAGGGGTATCACTTGGGCACTGCCGACACCGTAAAATGAAAAAGGAATAGTTGGATTGGCAGTATAAGAGTCAAATTCCCCCACTGCCAACGTAACGTTTCCTCGCGCAGCATTCCATGTACGGTACCCACGGTTTTCACCGTAATAGAATGGTTTTAGTGAGTAAGGATGCCACACACCCTGGTCTAATCCCCATAGACCGGTTGCCTTTTAAAGGCTTCCACGTAAACAAAAAAGAAAGCTAGGATGGATCATAGATCTCACTCATTTTGAGAAGCAGTTGCTCCAAAGTAGGATTATAAATGGGCTGATAATGCTGATAATCAGGAATAGGTTAGACCGCATCAAGGGCAACTTTACAGGGTGATGATCTTTTCAGATGCAATGACTTTGATCCCGAGGACTCCGAAGCATTTATAATTTCCACCAGTGGCACCACTGGATTGCCTAAAGCGGCTGCCCTTACTCACAAGAACTTTGCTGTAATTACACCATATACTTGGTAAGTTTTAACTATGTATTCAGCTTTAAGAACCTTTGGATTTAGCCTTAATTTCGGTAGATCAATTGGCTTATAATCTAGTATCTATCCGCAAGCGAAGCTAGAGGTACTGGATTGATCCTCAGGTTCTGGATGGTTTTTCTATGAAATTGCAAGTAGTTAGCTGGAACTTAAATTTATCATTCCCTATAAGTCCAGTGACTTAACAGTAAACTGTAGGAATATCAGTCAACTCCTGTCTAACCCTTCGTTGGTATTCAGGCTTCAGATAAATGGTATTTATGACACAGTTTGAAACTATTTCGAAGTTCTCTCTCATTGAAGATTTCGTAATTGCTAAGGTACCTATTACTTTTTGTAGTTCAAGATAGAAAAAACCTTGTACCTCCCGCTACGTTCCACCACAGATCCACTCGCCAGAAATCGAAATTTCGTCCATTTCACCTGGATGAAAGGGTTTTTGACCGAGCGTTTCTCAAGATTGTTTTTAACGCGCACGACTGCTCTGTGGAATCAATTACCAGCGGAAGTATTTTCGGTACGACAAGGCAACTTTCAAGAAGCGAGCCTATTCTTTTTTTAAAGGCCGTCAATGCACTTGTAACCCCTCTGGTGGGTGTCAATGGGCGGCGGTAATCACTCAAGTAACCCGCTTGCTCGCTTGCCTCCCTCTTCTTCATAAACAAAAAACCAATATTTACATTGTATGTCCTCTTGTGACTAGGTGTAGATCTACTACATTCCCGACTCCAACCCGCATTGCCCTCATCGGGTCTCCGCTGCAATGGCTGACAGCTATCATAAACTGCATTATATCACCAATGCTAAGGTTCACGCGGCTTCAAACCTCGCAACCGTTGACCCAGCAACATGCGTATGATATCATTAACAAGTACAAGGTAAAGAATTACAAACCAATTCTGCTATAACTATTTCATAATCTTCATCCACTGGCCTTATTATCCCATGGCTGGGTATAGGTCTCCCTCAAGCTATGTCAATTGCCTCGATCCTGGGCCATCGAGATTGGATCCATGACTTGTGCACAGGACTAAAGAAACGTACCCCTATGGCAGGAGTGTGCAAACAAAATTTTGAAAATTTTTAAATAAAACTATTAAGAAATTATGTCTTTTGTAACCCAGTACTTTCGTTTGCTGAACCGGGTCAAGATGAAAATAATTAAGTGATAAACACATATTTTTGCCGAATGCACACAACACATGAAAGCCATAACCCAAATAATCATACACAACTGCTCTAACAAATTATAAATTGGTCCTTAAATAGGTACAATTTGGTCCTAATGTACTCATTAATCATACTTGTAGCCGACATACACAATATTCAGCCCAACGATGTTGACGACGCTCTTGAAGCCTGGAGACCGACATCAATGCGATTTCAGCAGCTTGGAGGTTATCATGTTAGGAGGAAGTGCTGTCCCACAGAGCCTTATCGATGAAATGAAGGTAAGGAGTATTGGCTTTGTCAAAGTTCCTATGTAGCGCGATGGATGTTGCTACAGTTATTTTTATACAACTAAGGTGGCAAACATACGGCCCACCTGATGGTAAGCAATTACCATAGCCTATAGAGGCTTGCAACACCAGGGGTAGCACTTGCTCATTGCTGACCCTGTAAAACGAAAGAAAAATAGCTGGGTTAACATAATAACGTTCAAAGTCCCCCACTGCTAGCACAACGTTTCCTCGTGGAGCACTGGCAACTTTGCTCACCATTGGTCCGAATACAACAAAGCTCAAAGCAATGTTATTTCACTTCGATTTTCTGCAAGGTGGAGGTAAGTAGGATATTATTGGGCATTCTACCCCACCTGCCGTTCCTGCGGCTCACTCCGTTCGCCTCCGTCACTTTCGGTGTTGTAGAAAGCCCAATAATATCCTACGGAATGGGCGCCGTTCAAAACTTGATTAGGAGTAGGCGTCGTTCCCATCGAGACTTACAACGGTATACGATTTGTCAAAGCGAACACGCGATGAACCGATTAAATCAAAACCGATGAAATGACATAAAAAACCAACTTTTGACGCTCGCCGACAAAGCTGAAGACGATACATGACACTCATGATTAATACATTATAACATTGTAATAAAGTATGTATGTTTGTTTAATAAACCTTGATATAAAACTCAGCATGACATCACACATGTGAAATAAAATAAAAAAATCATTTTTACAAAGACGAAAATAAAAACGAGCTGAATGAAAAATATCCTGGAAACATTTTTTTGTGCAGACTAATCTACGTAAACAAACTCGCGTCAAAAAGCTAGTTCACTAATATGCTGCAGTAAAACTTGACATTTGTATGAGTAGTAATATCATCTAACGATCAAAACGAATTTTTCATAATCATTTCATGTAAAGGTTCAGTAGGTATTGATATTAAGATTCAGCTTTCAGTCAATTCCTAGATTGATAGAACTAACAATTATTTATTATGAAACATTATAAAATAATAAGCAAAGTTATCAAAACATCTCTTGTTGGAGGCCTTAATAATAATAAATAAATAAAACTGATATAGGAACATTTAAATATTTAAATTAATTGTATTGGTTAGGAAATCCTCTAAAAAACCAATTTTAATCAGAGACTGCAACATGCACGATGATCATCTTACATGCAGTGTAATTGTTGAATACGTGGAAATGACTCATACATACGTGTTCGTGTAACAAAGTTCGGATAATGCAATTTTGCAATCTTTGACATTCTAAAGAATCATTTACACCTGTACTGTGTAAGCTTAACACGACCATCGATCCGGCGCCGTCGTCCGGCGGTTCACAAAGAGTAGGGTACAATAGACGACCACGGGACGGCGCACGGAAACCATTTCAAAACGGAAATGTTGAACGGCTCCTACTCAGTAGGATATTATTGGGCCTTCTACCACACCGAAAGTGACGGAGGCGAACGGAGTGAGCCGCAGGAACGGCAGGTGGGTGGCAGCAGGTGGATGATCATCTTACATGCAGTGTAATTGTTGAATACGTGGAAATGACTCATACATACGTACGACCATCGATCCGGCGCCGTCGTCCGGCGGTTTACAAAGAGTTGGGTACAATAGACGACCACGGGACGGCGCACGGAAACCGTTTCAACGGCGACGGTATAAGTGTGATAGCACCTTAACCAAACGCAACGCAGCCAGTAACAGCAGAGCAACCAGTAGTTGTTTGTTAACGTCTAAGCTAGTGTTGACTGTATGAGTTAATTAAATTAAAATTTGGATGTCCTTGGTGCCCAATCTGGGGTCATAGAAATAGAATGTGCGTGTGCCTGTAGGTGCATGCTATTTCTTGCTCTGTGAAGAGACATGAGACAATCTGTCCCAAATTTTAGTTTAATGTTTACGGTATCCTAAAGTTCAGATGTCCTTGGTGCGCAATCTGGCGTCATAGAAATAGAATGTGCGTGTGCCTGTAGGTGCATGCTATTTCTTGCTCTGTGAAGAGACATGAGACAATCTGTCCTGAATTTTAGCTTATTATGCTCGTATAGTCGTACAGTTCGATTAGTAAACGAAATATGTGTAAAACTTGTGGTTATAAAACTTGTCAACTAAAGTCATAGTGGTTTAGTGTTCAATTCGCGGATCTGCGGTACTCCGAAAGTAACGGTGGCGTAGTTATTACTCTCTAGTGCTGATATAATAGTGGTTCAGAACCACTGCCCAATTTGGTTTTCAGCTAAAACCTAGAAGTAATAATTTCGGGTCTCTAAAGTGCTGAATGACAGTAAAGTAGTGTAGTGAAACAGTGTACCGTGTTCACAAAAGGTTCTTTTCAGAACCGCAAATTCACGTGTCTTAAAAGAACTCGTCAAAACGTACCATTATACACTGTACAGTCAGGCTCGAGGCAAACAAAGTGAGACGTAAGAACGGTAAGTAAATCAAGTTTTAAAACGGAAATGTTGAACGGCTCCTACTCAGTAGGATATTATTGGGCCTTCTACCACACCGAAAGTGACGGAGGCGAACGGAGTGAGCCGCAGGAACGGCAGGTGGGGTAGAATGCCCAATAATATCCTACTGAGGTACCTACTTCCCCAGTCGGGCAGCTCCAATTCAAGTGAGATTACTCCCACTATGCCCTACATATAAATAATCAATTAGAACAGTATTATAAAGACATTAACAATAATTAAGCAGATTATCCGATTAAATAAACAAAAGACTTCTAGAAAAGCTTCCCTCGTTTACTTGGAATGTGATACATGCGATGTTTGTTGACCTTAATATTATGATTATGTTCAATAAAGAACAATGCCGGCTGTCGTAAGATAGTGTTACGTTTTATGCTCAATTGGGGCCTGACACATGCAATGTGTACCGGAAAGTTTACATCTATTAAAAACAGGAGTGTTTCGAGGATGGAATATTTATTATCTTTTTATATTTGGCACAAAATCAAGTTCTTTGAAAGTGTATTTTTTGTAAATTATAATAAACGAGCCATCGCACTGTGAGGGCCGTTATCTTATGCCATAATTTGCTTATATATCTGTTTTTTTTTTCGTATTTTTTTTATTGTGATTACTTAACAAACAGCATAATTATTAATATATTATAAAGTTTGTCTTTTATTTTATCTCAATATATTGCCTTTCCTCATGAGTTTATGACATAAAAGTGAAGGATGAATAAATTGTTGCCGCCCAGTTAGTTACATAAAAATAATCTCACTGCATTCTCAATTATTTCTTTCAAATGTTGTTTTTGTTGTTTCCTAATTCAAATAATAATATATTTCCAGGAAGTATGTCCTAACTCTGATGTAATTAACGTTTATGGTATGAGTGAGGTAGCTGGAATTGTGTTTCATGGAGACAACCCAGCACCAGGGTCCTGTGGGAAGCCGATGGGATGCTTTCAATATCGGGTAAGCGTTTTTTATTTATTTTGTCCAGAAGCAATGTGAACACTTTTTGTTTGGTCACTCCTTATTGTTTTTAAACATACCGGCAAAATATTGTTGTATCAGTTCACTTCTGCCGGGAATTGTAGGCTTGATAATATAGTCTGTTATAATAAATTTTGCCAACAAACTTTGACATTTAAACAACATACTTTGAAAGTATTTTGACATCAAAATATTATCTCAAATGTTTATTTAACTTAACAACTCTCCAAGGCAAACAGAATAATATTAATGAGGAGAATAATATTAAAATAATGTTACTAAAAAAAACATACATAAAAAGTTTAATGATGACAGGGAAACATCAATTATTCATAAAAACATAATATATGCTAGATGCCGCTTTGCTAATTTATTATATCTGTGTCAATTTATCTACATAATATATTTTTTTGATTGTTATAGATTATAAATGTTGATACGCAAAAAGATATTTACGAGCCCAACGTGCCAGGGGAATTGTGGCTCAAAGGACCAAGTGTATTTAAGGTAAAAATGCTTTGTTATATAAATATTCGGACTGAAAAAACATTACCTGCATTAGTAGAAAACACACAAACAGAGCAAAATATCCTTTCGGGGTCCTGGTAAATATAGTCACAAACGTAAGATCCTGACAACAGATTCGGAAAGGTAAGTGCAGTTTTTAGTCGGTTCAGTCCGATATAAATACGAATACCGTCTCACAAAATACCCTCACATTGACAACCGTGGTACGATATTGTGGTTGTTGCGAAAGTCTGATGGCAGTAATTTCTTGGTAAATACCGATAAGTATTCATCCGTTTATGGTTAGACTGGAAGCAGCCCCAACATAGTTGAGAAAAGGCTGGGAGGAATGGATGGTTGAAACCTAACTTTACGGATTTTAGACGTTACGTACCTACGTATTAAATCATTTAATTTTGGACGTGTCGGATCCTCATTGCGATGAAAAATAGTTATATACAGTATCTTCCTTTATGTTTTTTTTCTAAATTATGTACTACTTAATCGCTGTTTTTACAGCATCTATAGTCACGGGTACACTGAGGTCTTATAGCTTAATTTTTTGATTGATGATGATATTATTATTACTTACCGAGATGATGGTCACATTGCTTAATTCTAGGAATACTACAATAACGCTAAAGCCACAGAAGAATCCTTTTCCGAAGATCGCTGGTTCAAAACTGGAGACACTTTCTATCGGGACGAGAACTGGAATTTCTTCTTCGTGGAGAGGATTAAGCTGTTGCTAAAGTATAAGAGTTATCAGGTAATATTCAATTATTCTTTATACCTCTTCTAGTTCTTTGTGGCTCGATGGCAAAGGGATAAAGTAAAAAATATTTAAATTTACCGAAGACGTCTAATGAAATAAAAAAATACTAGTAAAAAGGTAAGGCAACATCTTCCGGAATTGAACTAACTGTAAAGTAACGTTTTTTTTTTGTTGACGGGGTTGGAAATGCTTTATGCACTACCCACCGCTCCGGGGAGAGTGGTGGGGTATGTCAGACTCCGCTCTGAAAAGAGCGATCTACCGATCAAAATCAACCTCGGCGTTTCGCGTCACCACTTTAGTGCCGGGATTACGGGAAAGCTGTAGCATTCGTCCGCAGACCTGGCAGTGGCGGAACTGTAAAGTACCTAAGTCATGTCGGTTGAAGAATAGTAATGTCTTCGATAGATGTCGCTGACGTCCCTATAGGCCGTAAGAATGAGGAAGAGAAATTCGACATCACAGGCAGTGGTAACTTAGGTAGCTAAAGGGTCTGGTGTGAAATGAGATCGATTTATTCTTTGCCTAGCATTATAACACCTGCTGGCCCAAAACTCAACGACGTGAACCACTTACCATCATGATCTTGAAGAGAAGCTTGAAACAATTGTTTTTTTATTTTTTCTAACAGATATCGCCGGTTGAATTAGAAACAGTTATCCGGAAGCACCCAGGCGTTCTAGACGTAGCTGTGACGGGAATATCGGATCCTGAATGTGGTGATCTGCCCGTCGCGTGCGTCGTGCCGGCACCCGGGGCTGTGCCGAGTGCCGAGGAGATCAAGAACCTAATAAGAGGTAAAGATATAACTTCGATCTCAGGTACGGTTTGAACTTGAGTCCGTCTGGGTAAAAGGACCAGGGACTGAAATGACGTCTTTTGATGAATCGTAATATGTATTATGGACACAAAACTTCATGTAGAGGTCAAATTATGCTGGACTTGTATGACAAGTTCATACAAGTCAATAAGAGGTCGTAGTTGGCTTGAAGCTTTTAGATGATGACGATAATAAACAAAATATTTAAGTATAAGTATATATCAAGCTTAAATCGTTCAGAAGTAATACATAAGGTTGGTATATTTAATATTTTTGAAATGTTTTTTTTTTTGCAGAAAACTTATCGGATGCAAAACAGCTGAGGGGTGGAGTGATATTCGTTGACGCTATACCAGTGACCGCATCCACAAAAGTTCACCGACGAAAACTTAAAGAAATGGCCCAAGAACTACCTAGAGAATAGGACCATTAATTATAATAGCATTTCAATCACCATTAATTGTATTATAATTTAATAAAGTTTTAAGTAATAAACAAGGTGGTAATGAAAAATCTTAAAATGAAGTTCTGGGGGCTTAAATCGACACTTTTGTTGGATGACACTCGACTGTACCATATCGTTCCAGTATAAGTTGATGATGCGATGGATGGAAGTGTGTCGTGAATGTCTGAGTCGTATAGAATCGTAGGTGGTAATCTATATTCTTGGCAGATATGAGATATTGATGCCTAACCTTTTGAACGCCACTTCAATACCGAAAATCTGTGTTCTCTACGCCAAGCGACAAATTCTAGTATCTAATAATAGGTAAAAAAAACAAAAAAAAATTGTATAGGTATTAATTTAGAACTAAAAAAAAGTGGTATTGTTAGCGTCGTGAGCAAGTTTTAATTTGACGTCCGTGGCGGTTAAAAGGTTAAAGATTCAAATATTGAATTAAACGATTTAATTCAATATACATAACAGAACCAAATGCGGCTATTGTACTTCCAAATGCAATATGAAATCGTTGTTTAGTTTCAAAGATCTTCTTTCTGCGTTTTTGAAATCAATGTACTTATGCGCTAGTGCTCACTCAACCAATCACGGCAGCGTATTCGGTCACGTGATAAGATGGCGAAAAAATATTTAGAACCAAAAGTGATCCTTACGCTTGGTGACAAAAGCGACCATCTTTATAACCAAAAAAATCTTCAAATTGGCAATATTTTTTTCAACACACTTGCTCATAAAATGGTGGCTAATTTCACCGCAATTAGGCACGTAATGACACCTATAATCAAACTGTGACTTTTTCATTGCTATTATTCACAAATGAAATAAAGGGTCTATTTTATTTTATTGGTTGAGTTTTTCTTAAAAATGTTTCGATACAAAAAAGATCGTGTTCAATAGTACAAATATTAATGTACCTCTTGCTTGCTCATTTCAAGCAATTTTCTACTTTTATTTCTTCAATTTTCAACTTGTACGTTTTTAATAAATAAAACTTTCACTCAAATATAACTTTTGTTTTCTCTGTAATAAAGAAAACTTTGAATTCCCCATTTTGTACGTGGCTAAAACGCTATCCGCGAAAAGATAAAAAAAGAAACTTCATTCTTTTAGTCTATGGCCGATCGCCATTATTCGCCATTGTTAGATGCGCGCGCATAGGAAAACTGATTAATTTTTCGCGCCGTTGCGCGAATTTCACAACTCGTTTTCAATGTTGAAATTATAGTTATTTTCATCACAAGTGTGTTGTATGATACACGTGTGTATTGATGATTACCGTCCTCGGCTCTCTTAAAACCCTCACCTAACGGCTGGGGTTTCAATGGCGCCTCAGTGGTAATCACTAACATTACACACTTGTACCATAATGTATTATTATTTAATTTTAAAATACCTACAAAAAATTCAAGTAAAAGTATAATTTTTATGTCTACTTGCTATTATAATGACGAGTAATAGAGTAGGACTACTTTGAGCTTCATAAAACGTTTTTTTAATTTACCCAACAATGTCCAATAATGAGATATTGTGATTCTATACGACTCGAATAAGGTTTTGTGAGAGGATGAACAACAGTGGTTCTTTAACGAGCTATAGGTAAGTAAGTTATTCTATTAATTTGTCTTTTTATAATAGTTACCTAATTATTTTACATGCTATTTTATTGTAAAAATTAAAGTATTTGGCTTAAGCTGTTATGTTATGTTTGTATACTTGAATAAATAAATAAATAAGCTAAGTACCTCTAGGTGTTAAAAAAATCGATATATTGCAAGGTTAGCTTATTCTGGAAATGTATGAATCTTAAATCTCAAGTATGTGCATAAATAAAATGAAACATACAGAATGTTTTATAAGGTTTTATAGGTCTAAAAACTATCTCAGTACGTTAGCACTTACAATATTTCTTTGAATCTCTCAAGAATTTGTGATGTAATATATATTTTTTAAAGATCTTATAATTAAAATCTCTACACCCAAAAGCTTTTGCATACTTTTACCTGTTTTCACAACTTGTATAAGCATTTTCGTATAATTCTGATAGTATTTTAAGGTAAGAAACTATATCGCTTGGTATCATAAAATGTATGATAGTCCATCGGATTGTATGGTGAGCGATATTTAACCTTTAGATTAAATATTACGGCATCTTCACCATGTGTGGGGCTCTTTACGCAAATAAACGATTTATTAACTTTTAATACTAAAATAAGGTCGGTTTAGAATTATTTATTTTATGGTAGGTAACTTTTTCGTTAAACTGTCACTGGATTCATCTTTCAACCCGACAGATACAAGACAAGTAGTGAAAGTAAGATTTTATCAAGTTTAATAAACATATAGGTAATAAAAAACACGCATTTAAAGGAGAAGAGCTCAAGGAGTCAAGTAAGTACCTATTTAATATTACCTACTGGTCATTCTGTGTCATTGGTTACCACTTTGTAAGACAAACGTTTAGAGCTTAACACTGGAAACTTTCGGAAGGTAATTAGGTAACGCTAAGACTAGAGCTTAGAAAGCTTGAAAAATGCTCTTTAAAGTTGTCTTTTTACATTTATTATCTTTACGGTTTTCTCCGAGCAAACTCCGCGTTTACCCAAATAGTTTTAAACTTAAACGGAGCCCTAGGGGCTAAAATCTTAGGGCTTAAATAAATGAAAGCGAGTATTCACTATTCGATCAACTCGGCTGCCGACAATTTTATCTGAGTACTGCACGATAAACGCTAGCGCCTACAATATTTTTATAGAAGTGTGTAAAAAGCACTGTTGCTATTGTAAATCTGTAAGGATAAAAATACCAATTTTAATAAAATAATCATGTTATGACTAAATTGTTTATTTTTTTTTATTGCTAAGGACCTAATAAATTCAAAAGTTAAACTCACCCAGGGCAAGTCACTAGTTTCGCTGTCCGTTTTAAGAAATGAAAAGAACATCACAGTCCGCACAACATTTTATAGAAAGAAAGAAAGAAAGAAAGAAAAATATTTATTGATACAGTCTTGGACAATGCACACAAAATATTAAAAAACATGATGGCAAAACAAATAAAATAAGGATAAAAAAAAAAATGTGTGCCCCACGACTGCGTCAAATAGGCTCCAGTTCAGCTAAATGCCAGACCGCTGGTGAGCTGCCTGGCGCTGGTTTTCAACTGGACCTTTAAAATTATGTGTCACGGATGCAAACCAGCATACAATAACAGTAGGTATTTATTTATATGTATATATATATATATATTGTATAGTTCATGTTGGTAAATAATATGAATAAATTAAAAGAATAATATTATGTTCATAAGTGTCAACTACACTCAGAATACAATAATAATATTCTTATATATTGACATGAATAAATATTTATTATCGAAATGAGTAGGTATACTATCTAAGTTGCTCGACTCGATTTGCCTCTCAAAGAAACCTGTTTCCTAGCGAGCTAGGCCGATACAGTCGACGCGTTATAATTTATTTGTGATTATGAATCATCTTCATTCATTACACATACATATACATTATAGAAAAATAATATTTATTAAACAAATGTAATTACGGAAATAACAAAGGTATTTTTTTACATAAATATGTAAAATTTTAATTATTATATAGTACCTTATATAGTACCTTAATTATTATAATTGATAAATGTCAATGAGAATAAATGTAATTTTTTGTTGCGGACTATCTGAAGTTGATCTCGCGGTCTGCACAAAATGGTAGGTACGGCGTCCGCCATTTAGCGACCGCTGTTGTAGGGATTTAGGGGATAAATACAGTAGGTACCCCTCTGCCTAATAAGGTAAACCGAGTGAGTTTATTGACAATATAATATTACCTATCGATTCAATTGTATTTTTTTTTCTTTATTAATTATAAATCGAGGGTTTAATCACGCGTGATTAAGCCACCCCCAGTGTTTACAAAAAAATAAATAAACTTACACTACGTTTAAAACCTAAAGTTAACAATTTTATATAGCGTTTTAGCTTCATCTGATAAAGAAATAGCTAAGATACTGTTAAATAACCCGATGTGTACATTTAAATTGTTTTCATTAATATAATTTATCCTTTCAGGCTCATTACGGACACATTCCGACAAAATGTGATGGACGTCCTCTAATATGTCACATTCTGAGCAGTATGGTGAATTCGTTTTCCTCATTAGGAATCCAAAACTGTATAGCGGAATGTGTCCAGAACGAAGTCTTAACGCTGTAACTATGTCAGACCTACTCAAACCAGTAAATTGTTTTTGAAGTAAGAACTAAGTAAAAATGAATTGGTCTACCATTTCTGAACTTTTGATTATATTTATATTGTACCAAATTACTTTATCAAAATTATGTTCATATTAATAATTAATGATCACTCGCTTAAACAGTGAAGGAAAACCTGCATGCCTTAGAGATTTTCTCGAAGGTGTGTGAAGTTTGCCAACCTGCATTAGGCCAGCGTGGTGGACTATAGCCTAATCCCTCTCATCTTGAGAGGAGACCCGTGCTCAGCAGTGGGACAGTATGAGGGTTGATGATGAAATTACTTTAAGACGATAAGAACCTACCACTGAATAACTTCATGTAACCGATGGCCAAGGTCTGCCATATCTTTTTTTTTCGCCCTGCTCTGGGACGCGGGACTGTTAAACGGGGCTCTCCGGCCAGGGGGCCAGCATACTTACCGACTAAAACCACCACCACTACCAACTTCCGCATAGTGGTGGGATCACGGGAATCGCTTTCGCATTATCCGCGATCCCACCACGGAGTCCAGTGTCGGACCCTTCTCGAGACAGATGGGACCACATAACAGAAAAACTTAAGAGGTGTCAAGGGACTCCCGGATGGAACGAAGTTCCTTTCATTAAAATTTAATAATAAAAAATAAAAAAACCTGTATACACTCAACAATTCACAACGCGCGAAATTCTAATATTGTCATTCACTCAATAATTCGAAATTCAAATATTGTTGACAAGCAAAATGTGACGTGACAACTTTTCGTAAGAATTTTTTCCGTCTAGCCCCCTTTCACAACGCGCGATAAGGAACTTCGTTCCAAAAACTGTTTTTCGGTTTTGTGGATGGGACAGATATCCGTGGCCCCGCCGTCTACACTTCGGCCGCAGAGGATAGGGAGAGCGGCGCAAGATTTGCCATACCTGTGGGAATACAGGCCGTGCGATAGAGTGTCCTGCTTAGTACAGTCAACAAAAGAGTTAAGTATACAGATAGCAAAGGAAATATGCATTATTATACAGATTTCGACATAAATAATTACGCGCTAAATAGTTAGGTATGTAGCTGCTTACAATACCTACGTTTTGACACATATTGCGTGATACATTATTACACTATCTTTATCAAAACACAGATATTAATTAGCTGCCTGTATACGTAACTCTTTTGTTGACCGTACCTATGCTTGTTGTTACAGTTTATTTATGTACTTACCTACTTACATAGCAGTAAGTACTAACATTATCTAGGTAAATAGCCATGCATGACTGGTTGCAGTCAAACCAGTTGGATTACATTCTACTCCAAACTGTGTTTGTTACAAGTAGTAATATTATTTTACTTTTGTATATAATTATATTCATTGCCATTAAAAAATATGCTTGGGTTGCATCATACCGTTGCGCAGAGTTCAATTTTCATCAGAGACAATATTTTTTGATCAACGGGTATTTCCGACGACTCTGTGGTCTAGTGGTTCGCGTGTCGGACTACTGGGGGTCTACTCCCTAAGCACGAAGTCCGTAGTTTCCACCTTCTTTACGGGCGTTTCTTACTCCGTATCACCTACGGATGGATGATTCGTTCGGGGCCCGAACTAAGAATGAATGACAACACAATATGACAGTTGTCCCTACTCCCGATGTGTTTTTACCCGTTAGAAAAATTAAATTTGACACTTGTTTTATCGGACTCCGAAGTTTCGGAGAACTTTCGAACGACTCGTTACTTCGTTTACGGAGATAGGGAGTAGACCCTCTTATCACGAGTTCGTGGATTCGGTGTATTCCCGTTCGTCCCCTCGACTTCGTCCCCCGAGGGGGACGAACGGGAATTTACAAAAATAATATTAAATTTGTTCCCGATCGTCCCAATCCTAATTCAAGAGGGGACGAATGGGAATATGTTCTTCGATTAGTGCCATTCGTCCCACTAAAAAGATTTGTGCAGAAATAATGTTTATTCGTTGTTTCGTAGTTTACTTTTAAATTAGTTGTACTTCGTTAGATTTAATCATTATTTTACAAAATTCTTCTCTATTTTTTTATGAATTATAAAACGTATCCCAAGTTTATCATTGTTTCATTATGTTTACCTACACTAAATACTTATAACAACTCTGCCGGGAAGCGCCGGCGATGCTGGTAGTTAACAAAAGAGTGCCGATAACATTGTGTTATTTGCGAAAATCCTATTGGTTTACCTGACATTCTCTCCCTTTCCTATCCTTAAATTAGACCGGTCGGGTTAGTGTTGACAAAACAATGAAAGTGCACGGGTGTTAATGTAATAATATATATTCGACACGAGTTCTGCGGAAAACTACTGATGTAAGTACCTACATTTTTGTAAGTTACAAATGTTATTAGATTGTTTTATAGTCAATACTATATTGTCTCATGTCTTATTAATTTATGCTAATAATGTAAATTCAATGTAAATTGAATATTTGTATTCAATTTTAGTATACACATATTATTAAATATCATTCTAAATTATATTAATAAGTGTGTAATTATTGTCTCCTGTTTTTTAGAGCTCAACAATGTCACAAGAAGCGCATCCTGGTCCCTCTGGTAGTACAGGAAGCTGTTTGCAGTATATACAAAGAAAAAGTGATAATTTACTGACCCTATTTATGTGTTAAAATAATGAGTAAACTTTTCTAATCACTTACATAATGTTAAACGTAAAATCTTGCCACCATACACAAAAGCAACTTAAGTGACTTATATTTCAAAAGGAAACAACCTGAATGGTAAAAAGTCTGTTTGTAGTGTTTGATTGTAATATAATACAGACTTTTTTTTATTATAAGCTTTTTATTCATATTTTTTGTTGTAAGGAGAATTTTATTCTTAATTAAAAAAAATATTATGTAAAAAATATTGCGAGTTATCGCAAAGTTGATTCTGTGATTTTTACTGTGATTTTTATTCCTTAATAAATGACTGATTTTTATTTCAAATTTCTTTTTTTTTACCAATTAAAACCACCAGTCTTATTTTATTTGGTGGGAGCAATAGACCTAAAAAAAAGAAATAATAAATTATTCCCATTCGTCCCCCCATAAAATTTAGAGGAACCATCGGGAAAATAAATAACGAATTCCCGTTCGTCCCCCTTGGGGACGAAGTCGAGGGGACGAACGGGAATACACGGTGGATTCGATTCACACATGATACAAATATTTATGTGATGAACAAAAGTGTTTGTTTGTTTGGGTGTTTCTATTGTATTTTTATATAAAAAGGTATATAATTAGGTATAATACATCCACCCTCCCGTGAACCTCATTCACCACGCGTATGGCCCTAGTGAGAGGAGTTCTTGCCAACAGGTTGGTCCTGGCCGCAGGCACAGCGAGCAGGGACGGGCGTTGCCGCTTCCACACGTAACGGTCGGGCACGTACAGCTGTAGGTGTCGCAGCACTCCCGGGTTATGCGCCACGCCACGTAGTAGCTTCACTACATACGCTACGAGCGAAAACTCCCGTCGTACTCTTAGAGTGTTATACCCTACCATACCCAGAACAAACAGTGTAGGGTACATCAATGGGTATAATGGATATACCCCATACAGTTTGTAATACAAGTGTCTCGTGAACTTATTTTGGATACGTTCCAACATAACACTATATTTCGCCTCATGAGGAGCCCAAATGAATGCGCTATGTTCGAGGTGACTTCTTACTAATGCGTCATATAGTACCCTTAGTGTCGTGATGTTGGTGAATCCTTGGGACTGCCTGAGTACAAAACCTAGGTTTCTGTATGCCTTCTTACATAACTTATTGATATGCTCACAGAAGGTTAGTTCTTGAGAGAAAACTACCCCTAAGTCTCGTTAAGCAAAGCAAAAGTTACACTATATGTAATAAGTTATTTAGATTAAAATATTTTTTTAACTAGGTATAAGGTGTAGATTTAGTAAAGCCACTCTGTCGCATTGGATCATAGATCTGTAATGATAGTGTAGGTAAGATTGTTATAGATAAATAAAAAAAATAAAAAATTATATGTAGATTTATATACTTAGTCATTTTATATATAGGCACTACCTTTAAGGAACATCTTGAACTTGCTTGAATCCTCAAGCAAGTTCCTGCCAACGATCAAAGGGAATGCCAGGTAAGGTGACGTTTTAAAACGATAGCGCGGTATTGCTACGAGTAAGTAAGGCTATTGAGGCAGTTCTCATACACACACTGCTATTAGCTCATAGTATCACGATTGAACCCTTAACCTAGCACGCTCATTCATACGGCTTTAAGTGGTGCAAGTTTCACAATCAATGTTGCAATCATACTTTATTAACTATTTATTAACTATTATAAGGAAAACATTATGTGTCTAATGACAACACTAGTAATTTTTACAATAAGTGTGGGTTCAGATCTATCAGGCGTAGATTCCCATTCCAGAAGGATCCTCACTCAATTTCCAATGGAGAATGCCTTTTTATAACGGAGGTAAAGTTGTGAATATTTTGATTGAATATATCAACAACCTATTTAAAAGAGGTAGGCTATAGTGGGATTAATCCCACTCAAATTGGAGTTGCCCGACTAGGGAAGTACCTCCGCCTTGCTGAAGATAACACTGCTTAGAGCTATGTTGTGTTCCTTACGGTGAGAAAGGTTGCCAGTGCTCCGCGAGGATACGTTATGTTGGCAGTGGGGGGACTTTGATCCTTATACTGCCAACCCAACTATTCCTCTTTCGTTTTACAGGGTCGGCAACGCGCTAGTGATACCCCTGGTGGTGCAAGCATGTGTAGGCGGGGGTAACCACTTACCAACAGGTGGGACGTAGGTATGCCTGTTTGCCACCTTAGTGGTACTTATAAAAAAAGGATCTGTCATCTCTAGTGTAAACCACCTTTGCCCAAGTACCCACCCCTTTCGGGGATACAAGCGTGATTTTATGTATGTATGTAAGTATCTATGTAGTAGGTATCTAATTTAATTGCAGCTGTCAACTACAGACTCATGCTAAAAATATGTTTATCAGTCTGTTTATCAATTTCTAAAGGCCGCTCTACACAGAGGCGAATTGCACGTGAGCATATAACATATGGCATAGCAGAGATAGCCTAGTGATATTATCATTGGTCTACCAAGTCAATGGTGTCGAGTTCAAATCCAAGACCGTAATGTAAAATCGAATGTAAAAGTTTTCTCAATCATCAGGTTGTTCGAAACTGTTAATTATGACGTCACTCAGACTGGCTAAAAGTCTGTAGTGGATATAATAAAATTATTTCACTAAGCCCCAAATGGGACTTGTTTTTATGTTTTTTACCCATGACCATGGCCGCTGTAAAAGGTCCGAAACGTAATAACGAACGGTATTCATAATACTTATTATTATCAATATTATAACGCGATAAAATCCGTAAAAAGTAGTTTTATTTCAATTTATGTTTTTTTTTATTCATCATCATCAACACATACTGTCCCATTTCTGGGCACGGGTCTCCTCTCACAGGATGAGAGGGAATAGGCTATAGCCCCCACGCTGGTCGACTTCAGACGCTGTCGAGAAAATCTCTAAGGCATGAAGGTTTCCTCACGATGTTTTCCTTCACCGTTTAAGCGAGTGATAATTACGTAATTATTAATACGATTTCGAAAAGTTAGAGGTTAGAGAGACCTTCGACTTGGCAATCATACCACTAGGCTATCGCTGCTTTGCTGTATTTTGTTTATTATGTTCACAGAAAGTACAACCTGGATTTAAGTAGCTCAGAATTCAAGTACCTAGTCCTTTCGATCTATTGGCTAACCTTCTTTTCTACTATAGACAAACTGATTAGCACAAATTCATCATCCTCCAATCCTGTTTCTGTGTTGGGGAAAGGAACCTAACCTAAGCTAATCAGATGCCGTTGAAAGTGCGAGAAGTAAAAAAGCGAGAACTAGTATGAATGAGAATAAGATAGTCAAAGGCGCCAATTGGCGGTATTAGTCCAAAAAAAAAAACAAAAAAAAAATACACGAAGCGACTGCCATCAGACCTCCGCAACCCAATTTCTGGGCTGATATACAGAGGATAGACTGGTTGTCAGGCTTCTGACTACCACTAACTTCTTCTGACAACCGGAACCAACGGCTTCACGTGCTCTCCGAGGCACGGAGGGGTCTCAATGTGTTAAGAAAGGTTACACATTTTGATAATTTATTGATCAGCGTAGTTATAACTTTAACCACGAACCGGCGAGCAGTTATTATTAAGCGCTAGGCACATTTATAACACCCGATGACACCCCACGCGTGTTCATTGGCCGATTGTTGAAATCCAGGAACATAATACCTATATAATCTGGCGAATGGACACGCTACATTCGCGTCATGTGTGGCGTGGTGTGTTACAAGTCTGTTTCTAGCTTTAGATTCTACCAATCCTACCAAGCAAAAATATTTTGTTTATTCTTTAATTAAAAATATACTTTATTAGCTAGTCATTTTATTAATTTATTTTACTTCAGTCCCAGTTGTACTTAATTTCATTTTAATTCACTTATTTCTTTATGTTACTGTGAATTACTTAGTTTAAATTCAGCTACCTACTTTGCCATTGCATTAATTAGCGATAATAATAATTGTGCTAGGTACTTCGCTGAATGTGCTAAATGCTCACAAGCACATGTGCGCGCGCGCGCCGCTTTGTAGTAACGGCTTTATTACAAATCACACGTCCAAACAGTACTGACGCATTACTTGTGTACACAATCGATTAGTGCTAGACGGGTAATAGATAATAATATAGGACGATTGATATAATACTTTTTTGTGTTATTTACCAAAAAAAAAGTGAATTGGTGAGTAAATTTTTTTTATATTTTAAAATAGGAATAACATTGGTAACGGTTTTTTTAATAGAATTATTCTTGAAATGTAAGAAGGAAAGGGTGAATTTTGGCTTTATATGTTATCCAAGCAAAATTAGTTATATTTTTTACTGAATAAAAAAAGTTGTGACCCTCATCATTGCTGAATGCTGGACGGAGTTAAGGCTGATATGAAAAATGGTAAATTTGGATAAGCTGGAACAAAGCTGCAATCTGCTTATCTTGACTTTTTGACGTGTTTAGCAATCATCATCAACACATACTGTCCCACTGCTGGGACGCACGATGACCTAATATTGGTAAGCAGACTTCACACGCCGTCAAGAAAATTTCTAAGGCATGCAAGTTTCCTCACGATGTTTTCCTTCAACGTTTTAACCGAGTGATAATTAATTATTAATACGCACATAAATTCGAAAAGTCAGAGGTGCGTGCAATTATCCGGAAACAAGTCAACACTCCGAGCTGCTACTGAGAATTTCATAGATCTGGGAGTCGAACCACACAGAGTAACCGCACTTTCGACCACTAGAGTAATTATATTTTTATTTTTGTTAACTAACGAAGTATTAGTGTAAGATTTTCTATGAAATTTTCAGTAGCAGCTCAGGGTTTAGATTTGTGATGTTTAGGTTAATGACAATAGCTCGGCCCCCTATTACATGGGACCTTAATATACCAGGGAACTATGGATATAGGCGTCGCTTCGGGGAATACAGGCGTGAATATATATTTTTTATCTTTTTAACCTACTTAGCTCTTTGTAATAAAATTTATTTAAGTGAGCACAAAAACAAACGAGCACTGTGCACCTGTTATGTAAATTTTATCATATTTAAATAGTAATTACTATGTATATAAACATTCTTAAGAAGTCTAGTTAATTAAATGATTAATTAAAAATAGTAAAGAAATACAATAAAGGAACGTACAGCCAGCACATCAAGCTACCCCAATCTATCAAAATTCTTTGATAGATTTTCAAATTTAATACAAAATAATAAGGTTTATATTCAATTGAAAAAAATTGTCAGTTTTGGATAGGTTAACCTGAAATAAAACTACTTTTTACGGATTTTATCGCGTTATAAACAGCGTCCATGGTCACGAGTAGACTACCCGTGACCATGGACGCTGTAAAGGGTATGGTAGGTATATCAATATAACGCGATAAAATCCGTAAAAAGTAGTTTTATTTCAAATAATATTCACGTAAATGTCAGAAATCAATAGGTTTACCTGTTTAGTCCGCCAATGTACATTTATATGTCATAAAGTTTGAATAAATAAATAGGTTTACCTGCTTGCGCCTGTACCATAAAAAATTGCAGTAGTTCTAAAAAAAACCAGGTTATGAGTACCCTAAACCGACAATTATGCATGAGAAGGAAATGTAGATGGCCCGAAACCGGTGTGCCAGAATTGCCTGCGGGCTGCTGACTTGGGGTGCCCCACCCTCGCCCCGAAGATGCAGGAATGCTCACAAACCGTAAAGTAATATTACATAGGTAACCTATTACAAAAATATAAACAAAACCAAAGTTATTAAGCAAAGGAAAAATTCGACCGCGGGCAGGATTTGAACCTGCGTCTTCTGGTTAGGTACACCAGACGCTATGACCACTAAGCCGCCATGTCGAATTTTTGCCTTCACTTTCTGAATTTACGTCTTTATTGTGACGTCAATAACACTTATTGAAAAGCAAGTATTTGCTCCTCAACCGACACTCCTTTACAGTTAGTTCAATGTCGAACGATGCCACCTTACCTACTAACTATCTTTTTGTACAAAAAGATAACAAAACCAAAGTTGATTCTATTGACGGGCGAATTGTATAAGATTGTATAACTATGAACGGTTGAATCTAGATTAGTTTTTCATTTTTAACGTAACTGTCCCATTGCTCATGCAGCATTTACCTTAGATATATTCTTGGTTTGTCTATGCCTGCCCCCCCTAACAAAATCCTAGCTACGGCCTTCATCATCATCATCAACCCATATACTGTCCCACTGCTCGGCACGGGTCTCCTCTCATATTGTAAGGGATTAGGCTATAGTCCACCACGCTGGCCTAGTGCGGATTGGCAGACTTCACAAACCGTCGAGAAAAATCTCTAAGGTATGCAGGTTTCCTCACGATGTTTTCCTTCATCGTATAAGCGAGTGATAATTAATTATTAATACGCACATGAATTTGAAAAGTCAGAGGTACGCGCCTTGGGTTCGAACTCGAGACCTTTGACTTGGCAGTCCAATGGTGGTTAATCTGGCACCTTCCCAGGTGGCAGACGATCCATAAAAATGTTCCTTTCTTTACAAAAAGGATCGTAGCAATTGGAAATCTATAGTTTCTGCCTACCCCAATGGGAGACAGGCGTGAAAATATGTTACTTACGTCAAAAAGACGTTTTTAAAAATAAAAATTAAAAATATAAATATTCAATATTCAAATGTTACTTGGTAATTCTTTAACTATAGGTTTATAACCTTTTGCGTTCATGGTCATTTTGCCCGTAGGTACCTAATGCCATATGTAAAACTGTTGTTTTGTTACTAAACCTTGGAACAATAATTCGTCATCATTGCTCCAAACTACGGCGGGTACGTTACGTTTTTTTTACTTAATAAGTATAATTATTAGGGGCTCGTGGCTAAGTAATACCAACGCTGATCAACCGATCTGCAAGGTTAAGCTGCGCTAGCCGCGGTCAGTCTGTGGATGAGTGACTATTTTTAACACATCGACACCTCGTGCCCCGAAGAACATGTAAGGCTACCGATCCTTTTTCCCAACTATGTTAGGGTCGGCTTCCAGTCTAACCAGCGGCTGAATGTAAGTATTTTACACGAAGCGACTGCCATCAGACCTTCGAACCCAAATTCCGGGCTATACCGATATCCTGAGGATAGACTGGTTGCCAGATTCTTTGGACTTCTGACCACCACTAACGATTGCCATAGGTGTTAGTATGACGGACAGCTTTACGTGCTCTCCTAGGTACAGAAGGGTCGCGATGTATTAAGAATGGTCACCCATCCACCGACTGACCGCGGTTAGCGCAGCTTAACCTTGCAGATCGATTGAGCAGTGTAGTTATAACAGCCACGAGCCCCTCACTTAACGTGTAGAACGAAATTACTTATCATGTACAACCTCAATGTACGGAGGCCTGCACATCAACCTACCACAATCTGTCAATTTTTTTTATTGATTTTCAAATTTAAAGCAAAGTAATAAGATTCATATTCAATTGGGACAATTTGACAGTTTTGGATAGGTTGACCAGCTTGCGTCTGTACTGTACAGAGGCCAGCTCATCAAGCTACCACAAACTGTAATTTTTTTTTTATTGATTTTCATATTTAATACCATACAATAAGGTTCATATTGGATTGGAATAATTTAACAGTTTGTAACCTGCTGGTCTGTACTTACTTTTTCGCATAAATAATCGATTTGAATTTGAATTTTCCACACTAAATTATAATATAGTGGTCTTACTCTACACGGCATTCGACATTCAATATCAATAGATTTCGGTATTATAAGTACCAATTATGAAGAAAAAAATACTGTTTTTGTTCACCATAAAATATGATACAAGATTCAACGTTCACGGTCATTGCTAGATTACGAATTAAAAGTAAGTTATATCTCGTTTATACGCAATGACGTTGTGTTGTTTAGGACTCATTGACACTGTGGCGTATCTGACAGACTTTGCGATTGTACCCCGTTTATTTACTTTTTTATTTTATTTAAAAAAGAAACGTTTCCCCACACTAGGATTTCCTCCTGTATCGTCGGTGCGTTTAGCGTTAGGCTATAGTCCACCACGCTGGCCTAGAGCGGGTTGTCAGACTTTACACGCCGCCGTCGAGAGATTCTCTAAGGCATGCAGGTTTCCTCACGATGTTTTCCTTCACTGGCGAGTAATTAATTTATAAGTACTAATATTATAAAGAGATGATGATGATGATTATAAAGAGTAAAGATTTGTCTGTTTGATACAATTTAACTCAAAAGCTACTCGACCGATTTAAAAAAATATGTTTTTCACCTTTAGAAAGCTACATCTTCACCGAGGAACATAGGCTACATTTGGTTAAACCACTGGCGGAAAGCTAGTTATTAATATGGACATGATTTCGAAAAGTCAGAGGTGCGTGCCTTTATTAGAACTCAACTTGGCAGTCCAATGGTCATACCACTAGGCTATCACTGCTTTATTCATATTGCAGTATTTATTGTAGAACCTAAATAGGTTAAGGAAAAATAATGACAAATGATTATTTTTCATCGGTAAATAAATACCTAATGATACCATTATCTCATGTCACTCAGTCCACTGACTAAGACCAAAGTATCACTAGTCATAAGTGATTCATGAGTGAGATAAATTAGTCCGTGAGTGGTATTTCGCTTATACAACGTGTTCCAAAATACCCCGTAAAAATATAATTAACTGTCAAAGCCAAAAAATAATGTCATGTAACGCGATAAAATCCGTAAAAAGTAGTTTTATTTCAATATATAATATTCGTGTAAATGTTGGAATCAATATGTTAGCCAAAAATTTTGTACCTATTTTACCGAATAATTGTCTACTATAATAGGTTTTCTATGTTTCATTCATAAATGTTGTTGTTTTCCTTTTTTTTGGGGAATGTTATACAGCGTTACTACGGTTCTTAAATATTGTGAATGGACTCGTTATAAGGCCCAATTTAACCTCCTTTCGGCTTTACGGGTAGTTTTGTAACACCCTGTATGTAGGAATATAAGTATAGATTTATCAGAGCGCGAATATTTAATGCAGTTTCGCTCTAATAAAAATAAACGTTTCTTTTATTTATATCTGTTTACAGTATTCATACAGTGTACAGAAGTCACCACATCAAATTACTCCAATCTGTCAAATTTCTTTGATAGATTTTCAACTTTAATACAAACGTAATAAGGTTCATGTTCAATTGGGAAAATTTGACAGTTTTTGATAGCTTGACCTGCTGGCGTCTGTACATACATGCAATATAAAGTATTGTATTCCCCGTAGGGTTAGGCAGCGGGATACTAAAGTTGCACCCACATTTCGCCTGTATGTTTAGCCTCATTTGTAATAGGAGCTGAGCCTATTACCGGGCACAAATCTTAACTTAGAGCTGCTGCGGAGCATTTTATAGAAAAAAACCGGCCAAGATCGGAATCACGCACAAAGGGTTCCGTACCAATATCTGGCAATAAAAGTGTCTTCTTGTTGCCATTATTAACATCGAGCAAAAAATGGCATAAAAATCACGTTTCTTGTATGGAAGCCCCCTTTAAACATATATTTTATTCTGTTATAAGGGCAACTGAAATACATAATTTGTGAAAATTTCAACTGCCTAGCTATCATGGTTCGTGAGATACAGTCTGGTGACAGACAGAGGATTCCGGCGACCGGGACCGCAATTAACTCGAACCGCGGTCCCAGTCACCGGATCCATTTATATAAATATTTTTCTTCCGGCGACCGGGACCACCAATAAACAGACAGACAGACGGACAGCGGAGTCTTAGTAATAGGGTCCCGTCCCCAGGAACTCAAAACGTAGCAATCGCGCTTACGACATCTAAGTAGGCGAATTTGGCAGTAATACAGTTGTTACGGTATAGTGTGAAGTAAACCTTAAAAAACATTCCTATTACGTTAACCGATCTGTTTTATTGATTTACAGAGCAGCCGAGTGTTTGCTGAGAAAAACTGTAGTTTTTATCACGTCAGTCGACAGCTGATCGCGTGTAAATACGGTCTACCATGACAATGGCTGGGGGCGTAGACAAATATGTTAACGTCAAATACAAGCTGAAGTCTTCAGAACATTTTGACGAATATCTGAAGTTTATCGGTGAGTTTTTTTTTATTACTAGCGTCTGCTCGCGACTTTGACTGTGTAGACTTGTAGATAACTGGATAAAAATAAGTATCTAGTCGTTAAGTTTTCTGAAAATTTCTTTAGCAGTTTTCTTAATTTTTCTTTCCGTAAGAACCTTCTACAAAGTATTAGAAAATTTAAAAAAGAAGATTAGTTAGTGAAATTGGTAAAGTCGTTCTCGAGTTATGGCGTGACCAAGGGAAATAGGGGTTCATTAGGGTTCCGTACCTCAAAAGGAAAAAACGGAACCCGTAAAGGATCACTTTGTTGTCCGTCCGTCTGTCAAGACCCTTTTTCTCAAGAACGTGTGAAGGTATCAAGCTAAAATTTATATCAAATACTCAGGTCTACTGTCCCTTGGAGCTGTGAAAAAATCAAACTTCTAAGCCAATGCAATCAAAAGATACAGCCGCAAATTTTCGAAACTCGCAAGGGAATCAAAACCTACAGGGTACCTACTTCCCATAAACTCAGAATCTTGAAATTTGGTACGAAGCAACATCTTAAACAAAAATATTTTAAATAATTTTACAGTTACTACCTCTTTCCTCATGAACGCGTAGAGGTATTAAATTGAAATTCATATCAAATACTGAGGTAAGCTGTAACAAAATCAAATTTCTATGTCAACGCAATCAAAAGTATACCTACAGGTTTGTACGGAACCCTCGGTGCGCGAGCCCGACTCGCACTTGGCCGGTTTTTTTTTATATATAAATGGCTTCTACCCGCGGCCTCGTCTGCGTAGACTTTACCTGAAAGCATCTAATTGTTAAGTTTATTTAAAATTTTCTGAACACAATGTTTTAATTTTTTCTTTCTTGTGAACCTTCTCCAACATAACAAAAAAATAATTAGCGAAATTGTTCCATCCGTTCACGCGTGATGCGATGACCAAGGGATAGAGATAGATGATGCGAGAAAGCATAGCGACGGATGTGTATTAAGTTTAGTCTGTGAGTGATACCATAAGATAATTATTTACACTAGTGACCCACGGGTGGGTCTATGAAATTCGACCTTAATTAATTGAAATGTCGAGTTTTAAGGCTATAGAGGTTAAGAAAAATTAGGGTAGATATGAAGGTCTAAGTCATAATTATTTAAAAAGCAATAGATGTGTTTAAATACCTAATACTTATACACATTGATATAAAAAGCAAAGTCGCTCGCTTCCCGATGTCTGTCCCTCTTTACCTACGCTGAGATGTGTGACAGTGGAACCCACACCTTCAAAATTAATAAGTAATTCTTTAAAAAAAAAACAAATTTGAATTTGGCGGCCGAAAATTCACCTTGAGATAAAAATACACGAAGTTAATTTTACTATGATAAACAACAATACAACTGTCATTATTCAAATTACGAACGTAATGTTGATGAAAAAAATAACAGAAATAAATAAACAGGAGTTAAATCCTTAAATGTCAAAAGTCTTGTTCACGATACGTAATAATTTTAATATAAAAAAAAAAGGTTTTTGAATTAATAAAAAATAACTAGTAAATCTGGTTTTCTTCGAGGTTATGGGCCAAAGTACAAAAATGTGAGGGAATTAAATTGTCGAAGATCGGTATCATTTTAATTAAAAACTTAGACATTAACAAGCCATCACGCCTATATCCACAAAGGGTTTGGCAGTGGTGTACTGATGTACACAAGAATACATATCAACTAATCAGTTTCCAGTATAACTTGAACTCGCATTGTGTAAGATTTCCGTACAATTAAAGGTCAGGTTATACTGGATTACAGTTACATAGCTCGAGCCGTCACTGCCCAACCTGGGACCTGACACACGCTTGCGACACTTAATTAAATAGTAAATCGGAGATTACTGAATCCTAAGGTACAGCCCCAACAGGTCAAGCTATCCAAAAATGTTAAATTTTCCCAATTGAATATGAACCTTCTCGTTTTGTATTAAAGTTGAAAATCAATCAAAGAAATTTGACATATTGTTGTAGCTTGATGTGCTGGAGTCTGTACTTAAACCGTTAGGTATCCAAAATCCACTGCCTTTTTTTAACATATAATAGAAATCATGTTTATTGTTTAACCCATAGTAGTTAGCTAAATTATCTACTAACAAACTAAAACTTAATAAACTACTAAACTAGGATATTTTTAAGAAAAGTTACTAAAGGGAAAATTACCCATACTGTGTGCATTGTCCAAGACTGTGTCAATAAATATTTTTCTTTCTTTCTTTCCATAGTTAGTAAAACGCTTGGAATACGATGAAAGATGTTTAATGTCCGATGCTCTGAATCAATGTCTTACAGCCCCTTCACACTAGCGTTTGTCCAGCGTAGGCGTTTGAAGAACGTATGCGCAGCGCAGACGCCGCGACAACGCCAACGCGGCGCGTGCGACGTTCATCGAACGCCTACGCTGGACAAACGCTAGTGTAAAGCACCCTTAAGTCTAATTAATGCCCGAATTCCAAAGTCCACTGCCGTGCAAAATAATGATAGGGTAAAAAAATATTGCGAAATATTTATGTAGCTAATAAAAAAAAACTAGTTATTTCATGACGAAGTTAATGTAATTACGAGAATGGCCTTGAAAACACAATGCCTGGAAATATTATTATGATGAGATTTCAACTGACATCATTTATGCGGCTACTAGCTTCTGCCCGCGAGTTCGTCCGCGTGGAAAAGTTACTTTTCTTTTTATTATACTAAGGTGGCAAACAAGCATACGGCCCACCTGATGGTAAGCGGTTACCGTAGCCTATAGACGCTTGCAACACCAGGAGTATCACTTGCGCGTTGCCGACCCTGTATTGAAAGAGGAATAGTCGGGTTGGCAGTATAAGGATCAAAGTCCCCCACACGTCATACTCGTGAACGGGTGCCGTCTGTCGGGGCTGGTCAGCTCTTACTGTCAATGGCAATTTAGGTTGCCGATTCAGCTTTTAAGAGAGGTAGGGCATAATGGGAGTAATTCCACTCAAATTGAAGCTGCCCGACTGAGGAAGTACCTCCGCCTTGCAGAAAATCGAAGTAGAATAACACTGCTTTGAGATATTTTGTGTTTCTTACGGTGAGCAAGATTGCAAAGTGCTCCCTGAGGCATCGTTGTGTTGACAGTGGGGGGACTTTGACCCTTAAACTGTCAACCCAACTATTCCTCTTTCGTTTTACAGAGTCGGTAACGCGCAAGTGATACCCCTGGTGTTACAAGAGTCTATAGGCTACGGTAACCGCTTATCATCAGGTGGGCCGTATGCTTGTTTGACACCTAAGTGGTATAAAAAAAAGCTATTTAAACAACGATAAGTGACCAATTACGAACGGTGAACACCGTAATGAAATCTACGTGCCTTAGAGATTATCCTCGACGGTGTGTGAAGTCTGCCAACCCGCACTAGGCCTGCGTGGCAGAATATAGATCATCCCTCCCATTCTGAGAGTAGACCCGTGCCCAGCAGTGGGACAGTATATGAGTTGATGATGGTAGAAAAGACCAATTCATTATCAGCAACAGTACCATTATCAACCATCGTTCGATAATAGCTCAAAAATTTGCGGATACGTGACATGGATTGTTAAGCTATCGATAGACAGATAAACGAGGCCCTACATAATCACTGTTATTAATTATTGTAGACATTTTTTTTAAATTGAAGCAGTGTTATGTTGAACCTAACTGTTATGATCATTGGACTGCTAAGTCGAACTTCAAAAAAATTCCAGCGCGGTAGACTATAGCCTAATCTCTCTCATTCTGAGAGGAGATCTATTAAAAAAAGAATGAAAATTTAATTTTGTCATGTCAAGTTGTGTCAATTGTTTTACATGAAATGTCATTGTAGTGTTCTTGCTGTGCAACTAAATAATAAAATATTATTATATCTGAAGATTGTTTTCTCTAAGGCCACCTTAATCCTAACAGGTTATGGGCCCCGGATACTTTGGTATTAGAAATTAGAAGAATATCGAAAGAAAACGGCAAAGAAAAATTTTTTCAATCATTGTTGAAATAATTTAAAAATGGATCCCACACGACCAATGCAGTTAGAAAAATTTGATGGAAATAACTTTCGTCAATGGAAGTTCCAGATAAAATGCGCTTTAAAGGCAAAAGGAATTGATATTGGAATGCCAAAAACAGAACATAATACTGTTGAATGGTTGAAAAATGATGGTATGGCTATGTACATTATAACTTCGTCTATGGATTTCAAACAAATAACATTAATAGAAAATTGTGAAACTGCCAAGGAAATCATGATGAAACTTGAATCGATATATGAACAAAAGAGTGACATGTGCAAAATGTTTATTCATGAAAAGTTTTATCAGTACAAGATGGCGTCGGGTGATAATGTAGCTCAACATATTTCGAAAGTGGAAATCTTGGCAAAACAACTAAAAGAAAGTAGTGAGACGGTTAGTGACATGGCTATCATAACAAAAATATTGGGTACATTGCCGCCCAAGTACAGATCATTACGTCAAGCGTGGATGTCATTAGACTCTAAGCAACAGACTATTGCAAATTTAACTGCTCGTCTGTTGGATGAAGAAGCAAGTTTTTCAAATGAAGAAGAACAAGAGACTGCTTTCCTTGTTGCTAATAAAAGTTGGAAGATGAAGCCAAAACAAAATGAACCGATGCCGTGTGGTAGTGGGATGAATCAAACTAAAAATTTCAAACATAGGTTTGAATGCTATAATTGTGGAAAGCGAGGCCATTTTTCTAAAGAATGTCGTGCTCCAAAGAAATCCAAGTACAGAAAACCTCGGCAAGAAGGTGCAGATAATATGTTAGCATTTTATGTAGAGAATAATGCTTGTAACACTGAAGAAAATACTTGGATTTTAGATAGTGGTGCCTCTGCGCATATGACTTTTAGAAAGGATTTGTTTTTTGAACTGCTTGAATGTAACCAGAAATCATTGACATTGGGAAATAAACAATCAGTGGAAGTATCTGGTGTTGGCAAAGTATTAATACAGAGATATGTCAATGGACAATGGGAGACAAGCAAATTGCATGATGTGCTGTATGTGCCAAGCTTGAGAAGAAACCTATTTTCAGAAGGTGTGATAATACGAAAATCATATTCTATTGTCAAGAAAAACACAAGTGCTTTAATTTATAAAGAAAATGAAGTTGTGATGAGTGCTAAGATCACAGAAAATAATTTGTACCAGTTGAACATAAAAACAGTGATTCCAGATACCTGTAACTTGGTACAAAACAATGACATTAAAATGTGGCATGAGAGATTGGGACACATTAATTTGAAACAAATTAAAAGCATGAGTGCAAACAATGTTGTTGAAGGTTTAAAATTGAATGACAATGAACAAAATAATTTTGTTTGTGAGGCATGTGCATATGGAAAGCAATGCAAGTTTCCATTTCACAAATCCGAGAGAGGAGAATTACAGCCAGGTAACCTTGTATACAGTGATGTATGTGGTCCAATGAGTTTCTCATCAATTCAGGGTATGAGATACTTTGTATTATTCAAAGATGCTGCTACGAGTTACAGGCATGTATATTTCATTAAAAATAAAAGTGATGTCATGGAAGTATTTAAGAAATACAATGCAATAATAAAAAATAAATTTATGCACAGTGTCAGAATATTACATACTGATAATGGAACTGAGTATGTGAATAAAGCTTTCCAGGAATATCTGGACAAAGAAGGAATAGTTCAGGAGCGCACTGCACCATATACGCCAGAGCAGAATGGACGTGTAGAAAGGGAAAATAGGACGATAATGGAGAGTGCACGTTCTATGTTGTATGCACGAGATGTACCATTGGTTCTATGGGCAGAAGCGGTAAATTGTGCAGTATATATATTAAATAGAACTTCGTCTACCCAAACTCCTAATACAACACCTTTTGAACTATGGAATGGCATCAAACCCCAGTTAAGTCATGTAAAGGTGTTTGGCAGTGTTGGTTATGTGTATGTTCCAGACCAACTAAGACAAAAATTAGAAAAAAAAAGTGAAATGATGATACTAGTTGGCTATGATAATACCAACTACAGGATGTATGATACAAATACAAGAAAAATAAAGATATCAAGAAATGTCATATTCAATGAACATCAAGTTCCAACCACAAGGAAAAATATTGCACAAATAAGTATTATTGATGAAGAAATGCTGATGAACCAGAGTAATGACCAAGACAGAGATGTAGATAGTGCTTTAAATGAAAATTCATCAACAGAGAATGAAGACAGCTTGTTGAGTTGTAATAGTGATGACCCAACATATGAACCGTCTCGAGAATTGGATGATTCAGTGGTACGGAATATTAATTTAAGACCACGACATAACAGAAACATTGAAGCAAATCTTGTAGAATTGTCATTACCTCAAACATATGATGAAGCACTGAATAGTCAACAGAAAAAGGAATGGTCTGAAGCTATTAAAGAAGAATTATCAGCACATAAAGAAAATAATACATGGACTACAGTTAAGAGAACTGATCAGAGAACCCTTACTACAAAGTGGATTTTTACTATTAAGAAAAACGAGAATAATGAAATTGTGCGCTATAAGGCTCGTTTATGTGCACGTGGGTTCAAGCAGATCAAAGATATTTCATTTGCTGTAAATGTATTAAGCAGATATGTTACCAATCCAGGCCAACAACATGTAAATGCGGTTAAACGTGTAATTAAATATCTAATGAGTAGTAAACATAACATATTTAATATAAAATATGGAGAAAACAGTGGTCTTTATGGATATTCGGATGCTGATTTTGCTGGTGACCTAGATACACGAAAATCTACCACTGGTTATATTTTTTTAATGAATGGAGGAACAATCACGTGGTCCAGTCAAAAACAAAAGACTGTTGCTCTCTCCACAACTGAGGCAGAATATGTAGCTGCTTGTGAATCTGCCAAAGAGATAATTTGGTTACAGCAACTGATGTTGGATTTAGGTGAAAGTTATGATTGTATTACATTAAATGTTGATAATCAGAGTTCAAACTTTTGCCTATCTGAGAGATCAGTTTTTATCTGGTTAAATAAAATGTTTATTTTTATGAAAGTTAAATTTTAAAGGGAGTATTAAAAAAAGAATGAAAATTTAATTTTGTCATGTCAAGTTGTGTCAATTGTTTTACATGAAATGTCATTGTAGTGTTCTTGCTGTGCAACTAAATAATAAAATATTATTATATCTGAAGATTGTTTTCTCTAAGGCCACCTTAATCCTAACAAGATCCGTGCTCAGCAGTGGCACAATGTAATGGTTGAATAAATTAATTCATTAAAGAACTTTGACCTTCCAAAGGGTTGTAACAATTGTCTTTTTATTGTGTTTGTTATTTCTTGACAACTATATTATAATATACAGGGTGTAACAAGGGGGATGGATCATCGTAAGTCAAACGATGGGGGACTTCAATACCTATCGATATGACCCTCATGTATGTTCCGCGATATTCAATGGTTCCAAAGCTGTTGAGATTTTTGTGAAATTTGAGTAAAATACCGGAATTCCGTATAAAAGTCGTCACTGTAGCTTTAGTTAAGCTAGACCTGCTTGCATGATTTTTTTTTTCTAGAAGTGGCCATGACTATATAGGGCAAGTGAAATATGATGATCCACTCGCCCTGTTACATCCTGTATATTCCCCGAAGGATTCTTCGTGGAATACAGGCGTGATGGTATGTTATATTAATAAAATTCCCTCTCTATATTTCAGGAGTGGGTCTCATATCGCGCAAGACAGCGTGCGCAGTGAGTCCGGTGGCTGTGCTGACGCGAGATGGCGATACCTACACCTTCACCATGTCGACAACCTTCAGAACCGTCACCTTCAGCTTCAAGTTTAACGAGGAGTTCGTTGAGGAGAGAGCTGATGGAACTAAGGTGAGAACTCATGGGTTTATGGGTATAAAAAATAGAAATACTTTGATTTCTTATGATTATAATTCTTAGATCTGAGATACAATATTTCACGTCTCCGACCGTAGGGAGAGAGAGAGATAGATATATACGTCAATGTCAACTTTGACACCAACTTGACATTGACAGGTAGCAAATGACAATATTGTATTGGTTTACAACAAAAGCTGGAAGTATTGTCTACTTCTTGTTGCCCGGGGTTCCAACCGTATCCCAAAAGGGTTTTTTGAGGCAAAAGGTCCGGATTCAGAACAATTTTGTCAGCGAAGAAAAATATATAATACACTGAAGTTTTTGAGGGGTTAAGAGTTAAAGAGTAATTTATTACGACAACATTCTACCTTTACTAAGTACCTAAGTATGTACATACAACAAAATAGTATTTTATAAAATTGCTACGTAGAGAATAATACTATATTACATTCATCTGCAAGCAATTTTTCTTTAAGTGGGGAATCGCACTGGCGAGGCATTTAGGTAGCTTTCAAAGAAAGACAAATTGACAATGATTGGGGTTTACGTTTTGAATAATAAATTAAAGGAGGCTTTGAATACAAAGAATGGACATTTTAGTGCAATTTCGTCTAGGCAGTATGAATCAACCTCCGAGCCTTTTCCCAACTATATTGGGGTCGGTTTCCAGTCTAGAATATGCCGCTGAATATCATTATTTTACACGACACGACTGCCAACGGAAGTCCACAACCCAATTTCTGGTTAACACCGATATCCTGATCGGTGTTAACCAGATTCTGATCCTGATTTTTGTGCTTCTGACAAAATTTATTGTCATAATTTGTGGAATGTTTTTAAATTTTGTAGAAAGATTGTCTGGGCATTTCCAAAAGTTGTTTGTGATCATAGTGACTATCCAATTATAAATGTACAGAGGCCAGCACATCAAGCTACCACAATCTGTCATTTTTTTTATTAACTTTCAACTTTAATACAATGCTATAAGGTTCATATTCGATTGGGAAAATTTGACAGTTTTGGATAGGTTGACCTGCTGGCGTCTGTACTTAGTTGAGAATAAAAGAATGAACGTTGTAATTTTTTAAGTGTATGGAACCCTAACACTGAGTGCGGTCCGATACGCAATTTCCTTGAAATTTCTTTCTCTTTTTGTATCCGTTGCTATCACTTTTTCACATTGACTTTTTTTGAAAGGAGGTTACAAACTTATTTCGTGATCTCTGCTTAACCTTTCAAGGAACGATTAGAAGAAGAAAGAAAAAATATTTATTTTTCGTCTGTCTGACGCACAAGAAACCATAAAATACACCAATAAAAAGTAACTAAAATGTAATATTATGCAAAAATAACAGCAATTAGCAGGCAAAATAGAAAAACAATTGTTGCGACCCTCTTGAGGGTTTCCGTTATTCAATGAATTAAAATAAAAGTCTTTATATTTAAATTCTTTTCATACCTATATTTTTCAGGTAAAATCGCTAGTTGTAGCCGAGGGAGAATGCATGACACAAACCCAAATAGAAGAAAATGGACGGAAATCTACACATATGCGGACTTTCACACCGGAATTGTTAACAGTGGTAAGTTGAGGGTTAATAATTTATGAGTCTCGACTTGTAATTATAGGCTTCAACTTCAATAGGAGGCCAAGAAATAGTAACTAGTTCCTACAGTTGCCTTGAAATGAATTAGAAGGAAAATTGAGTGTACCATTATGGATAAGTGGCTTTAATTGCTGGATATAGGTATGTAAAAGGCAAGTCGTATTTAAAATGATTCATTTGCTAAAAAGCTTGTAAGTTCTTATGAGACGCTTTTACACCATTAACATAGACTTGTGACTCTTCTGGTGTTGCGGGTGTCCATTGGCGGCGGAAATCGCTTACCATCAGGCGATCCGTCTACTCTATTGCCCCCTATCCCATAAAAAAATAGACGCATTGAAACCTTTCAAAGACAAAATCAAATATTTTATTTCAATTAGACCATTACGGCACCTTTGAAAAGTCAAAACTAGTTGCACGGTTCCAAAAAGAGGGTCTTGTGGAGAAGGACTGGCACGAAACTCCATATCCATCCTATCATATCCATTATTTGATTTAAATATGACTATACACTAAGAACAACGTTTTGTATTTTTCTTTAAACTACTAAGGTGGCAAAGAAGTAATAACCCACCTGATGGTAAGCGGTTACCGTACCTAGACACTTGCAACATCTGGAGTATCACTTGAGTGTTGCCGACCCTGTAAAACGAAAGAGGAATAGTTGGGTTTACAGTATAAGGGTCTAAGGCTGCCTGTCCACCCGAACGGAGCGAACCACTGCCAACACAACGTTTCCTCAAGTAGCACTGTATACCATAATGTCGAAGTTTGCATAGGAGCGTCTCATGATGAACGCAATCAAATGCTTTTGAGAGATTACAGTTCACTCCAATTGCATTCTGTGCATTCTGTGTAAGTCACAGGTGTGTGCCCTGGATTCTAACTCGAGACCTTTGACTTAGCATTCCAATGGTCATATCAGTATGCTATCACAGTTTTACCAGAGTCGTTACCCTACTTATAAGAATAATTAATTAAAAACTATTTTTGTATTTTCCTTACTAGTGACTTATATATATTTACATACATACAAACAAACAAACAAACACACACACACACACACACACACTCACACACACACATACATACACATGCACTTAAATTCTCATAAACGCATTACTAATTTTGTTGTTTAATTGATAACAAGATATGAATTCAATAATTATCTAAATACAATCATTAATTGTTCTTACTGCATGTAAAAGTAAAGTATATAATAAAATTAAATATATAAGGGGTATATATTATACACTTCATACCTAAGCTAGGCTCAAGGCCTGTATTTCAGGATTGGTATCCTGAAATACAGGCCTTGAGCCTAGCTTAGGTACCAGTCTCCCCACCATATTATAAATCGTTAAATTATGTTAAACCTAGATGTAAGTCATGTTTATATTGTGGTGAGAAAATAAATAAATTGATTGATTGAAATTGATTGATTATATTGTTTCAGGTAACCACAGCGGACGGCTGGGACGGGAAATGTATCAGAATTTATGAAGTAGTCAAAGATTAGTTTAATACAATTGAATCGCTTGCAACAAACCTTTTTTCGCTGTAAAAAATACGGTTAATGGCCAACGCAGACCGACTGGCATGGCAAGGGAGTTACATTTTTACGGAATATTATTAACCGCGCATCAAAAATACTGATTGAGCGACAAAATTACTGATTGAGCAGCAAAATTACTGATTGAGCAGCAAAATTACTGATTGAGCAGCAAAATTACTGATTGAGCAGCAAAATACAGATATCAATTAGGTTAGGTTAGAACTGTGACCACACATCGCCAGAACCAAATCTGAATGTTTTGAACTTTTGAGACCAAGATAGTGTATATAGCAATATTTTGAGGTGACTGTTCTAAGTACTTTTGCTGTGCAATTAGTTTGCTTAGGATTGGGAATTATTTTTTATACAAAACGAATTTTTTTTTGATTTGCTGTTAAATACTAGCTAATAATTGAAATAACTGCCGTGGCATCGAAAAATCCCTTTCGAAATCATCAATCAATCATTGTAAAGCATAGCAATTTATATCGTATTGCTATATCAATACGTTTGAATGTCGATTGGTAAAAAATATAATCTCTTGCCATGCCGTCCCGGTCTTCGTAAGCCTTTACTCGTCGTTTACTTACGATGACGCGCCGTACTGAGGCCGTACCACAACGTGTTATTGCGACCGTTTTCCTATTGTGAGAAAGGGATGTCACTCTATAAATTAAATAGCGCCATCCTTTTCTTACAACCTAAAAATGATCGCGTTAACACGTTGTTTTTATGGCCTCTGTATATATCCTCTCACTGTAGCCCAGCTTTGACGATCGTGAAATACACCGTAAATTTTTACGGCAAATAAACGTAGTTGCTACGTAGCAGCATTAGATCTTTGTAGTTTTGTGTCTGTGTATGATAAACGGGTGGTACATAAATTAGTAAGTTTTAAATATTACTATTAAAATGATTACTATGGTTAAAAGTTATTTTATTATTGCCCATCACTGGGAGTTTCTTCTGTATCGTGGAACACTATGATTGATTGCAATATTGTTAAGAAAATGGTTGTGATAAAAGGCTACATGCAGTGGAGACCAGTTGGCATATTGAGGTGCATTTGTGGAGTGAAGGAAAACATCGTAAATAAACCTGCATGCCTGAATGATTTTCTCGACAGCGTGTGAAGTCTGCCAACCTGCACTAGGCCAGTGTGGTGAACTACAGCCTAATCCCTCTCCATCTAAGAGGAAAACAAAAATATACACAAATACACCTCTGCCTAACTCTTCAAGGAATACAGGCGTGATGGTATATTTTATGTTTAAATTTTCCCTATTTTATTAGCAATAATACTATAACTGTAGCGACATCTATCGCGCTACAATAACTGCCTCTTAATAGTTATTAAGCAAAGGAAAAATTCCACCGTGGGCAGGATCCGAACCTGCGTTAAGTACACCAGACGCTATGACCACTAAGCCACCGTGATACCTACCCGTCATGTCGAATTTTGCCTTCGCTTTCTGAATTTACGTCTTTATGGTGACGTCATTTCGAATTTTTCGTCGGTCGAATTTTTCCTTTGCTTAATAACTTTAAAATCTTAACATGGAAAATGCCAAAAAAATACAATAAAGATTGCCTCTTAATAATTGGGCAACTCATTGTAAAAGGTAAAATACACATTCTCATTAAATGGAAAATGACAGGAAATGGAATGTAATTACGTACTACAATTAATTATTAGTGATCCACAATTATAATAGGGGTTAAAGTATGAAATTGCCGATTTATTGTAATAAGTACTTCGAATTGACATAAATGTCATGGTTCGAGATTTTTGAGTGAAACTTTTTTCACATGGTACCATCTTCATGGTTCGAGATTTTTGAGTGAAACTTTTTTCACATGGTATCTATGACGTTCTTCTTTTAAAAAATGTGCAACATTCGATTATCGACTGGGGTAGCTTGATGTGCACACAGCATTGTTAAATATTCTGCAATATTATTGTGTTCCGTTTGAACATGTAGCCAGTGAAATTACTGAGCATATGAGACTTAGTATGAGACAAGTGCGTTATCATGATGACAACGCACGAGTAGATACTACTGGTGTTACTGACGTATAAAGGCTGTGGTTGCCGCTAACCATCAGTCAGTCCTTATCTTTATAATTTACTAGCTGACCCCGCAAACGTTGTTTTGCCATAAAAAAAAATTTAGGGGTATGAAAAATAGATGTTGGCCTATTCTCAGACCTCCCCGATAAGCACAAAAAATTTCATCAAAATCGGTCAAGCCGTTTCGGAGGAGTATGGCAACGAAAACTGTGACACGAGAATTTTATATATTAGATATAATTCTACTGTACGTGTGTATGTCAGTGAACTCCTAAACGGCTGGACCGATTTGAATGAATTTTTTTGTATGGTTTTGGGTGGCGCCCTAAATGGTTTAAATTCACAAATCAGCCCGGCAGATGGCGCTGCAGTCGGTATCTAGGTTATTTATCTATACTGCAACTAAACGGCTGGATCATGTAGGACAACGTTGATATAATTCGTTAGAAGTTAGAAGGAAACACGACCAAATAATAACTGCGTGCAAGATCCTTCGTGGGAAGTTTGATGCCTTGGAACTGCACAGTGAATTGTCTCAACTGTTTTCCCCCTTAAACTATACCCGCAACAGGAGACACAGATTGTTCGCCGTGCTCGCGTGCCGAACTGTCACGCGAGCACAGTCTCTTGTTCCTCGCACGCTGTCTGCGCTTAACGCTCTCCTGGAGGCCAAGCCTGAATGTGATGTGTTTGCGGATGAATGGAAGACATTTTTGTCAGTATGCTTGGAGTATTGTGAGAGCAGTGTATGAATGCTATGTCTTTAATTAATGTAATTGGCCAGCGGCCGTTTTAATTAAAGTAAAAATAAATAAATAAATAAAATAAATAAATAACGTCTGTCGGGTCCGCTAGTGCTTGTATATACTAATCTCAATAAAACATAAGTAGGTAGAATTACGAACTTCTTAATTAAGAAACTTGTTTTGATTGGTATGTAACTCTGTATCTTTTAAATTGAAATAATTATTCTGTTTTTACAAATCAACATCGTTGACGAGGTACTTGCTAAAAATTGTTTGTGGTAGGTAACTATTTTGGCTTGTGTAATATTATTCAAGTTTTATATTCCTATATACAGACGCCAGCAGGTCAAGCTATCCAAAACCGTCAAATTTTCCCAATTGAAATTCATTGTTTTGTATTAAAGTTGAAAATCAATCAAAGAAATTTAACAGATTGTGGTAGCTTGATTTGCTGACCTCTGTACTATATTGAACTGTTGGTTTTCCCTTAATAAATAATTAATTAAAGTTAATTAAAGAATTGCTTTGCAAGAAACATGGTTTTACAAAGATGTTATGGTTTGGGGAAATTACATCATGTCTCACCGTATGATCGGCATGCAAACTATTGATAGGTACTATATTATCTACATTTTAATTAAAAATGAATTGAATTAAATTAATTAAAATAAAAAAAAACACAATATTCAATTATTATATGGCTCACACAGTCAACACCTTGAAGAAAAAAGAAAAAAAATTGGCTGAACTTTCACGCAGTAAGTAGGAGGCACCCAGACTGTCTTTCAACGCTATTTTCCCTGTTTTGCTTAGTAGATGGACAATGTATTTTTCCTGTATTGCTTAGTAGATAGGCAATAAATTGAAACTGATTAATTATCCAGATTATTATCATAATTTTATCATAAACTTTATAACGTTGATGTATCTGTCGTTGATGTACCTACGTAATTAAAATCTATAGCACTGACTGTCTCAGTTTAGCGAGTACTAAGACAGAATTTTGGGAAATGGCCTCGACTTTGAAAAACGAGATCAAAATGTTCTCGATTTTCAAATCGAGAATAAAATGTTCTCGTTTTTCAAATCCATGGCAATTTCTACACAGCCAGTTATTAGATAAATGGCAGAGGCGTGTAATAGGGGGCGAGCCTATTGCCATTAACCGGGCACAAATTCAAACTCCGAGGTGCTACTGAGAATCTCATAGAAATACCCTGCTAATAATAAAGCTGCCAGGAATCGAACCCAGGATCTAGCGTAGCAGCCACGCTATACTAGAGTAATGAGAACTCGAGCGTACTCCCTTTTAAAGGCCGGCAACGCGCTTGTGACTCCTCTGGTGTTGCGGGTGTCCACGGGCGGCGGAAATCGCTTACCATCAGGCGATCCGTCTGCTCGTTTGCCCCCTATCCCATAAAAAAAAAACTAAGAAGCAAGATTAAAGTTTTTTTTTTGTAGTACCTACGTTTAACATCAGCTCATATATTGTCCCACTGCTGGGCACGGGTCTCCTCTCACCACGCTAGACCACCACGCTGGGCCTAATGCGGGTTGGCAGACTTCACACGCTGGCAAGAAAATCTCTCAAGCATGCAGGTTTCCTCACGCTGTTTTCCCTCACAATTTGAAGCGCGTGCCGTAAGTCAGAAGTAAGTGCCTTAAATTGAACTCAAGACCTTTGTCTTGACAGTCCAATAGTCATATCACTAGGCTATCACTGCTCGCTACGTGCATACGTACCCATACCTATATTACAAACACCAGATAGTAATTTTGATAGTGATGAAAGTATCAAAATTACTATCAGGAATATGGATATTGATAGCATAGTAGATACTAAATACTAGTAATATACCACGCCTTGTAATAAAAAAAGATAATTTTTAACTTAACTAAATATATTGGTCGTTGTACGTTTGATAAAGGCCCCCTCGACGTTTACTGAAGTAGGGTTCTTTTAGTAAACCGAAATTCCATTCCAATTCACACTACGTCGGTGATACCGCGTAAGTTACGCGGTATCACCTTATAGCAAAGTGTTAGTTACGCGGCGTAACTAACACTTTGCTATAAGGTCTAACTTTGTATGAGGCCTCACTCTAAAGTGTTAGTTACGCGGTATCGGAGTATCACCGATGACTACTCGACCTTTTTTTTATTATTATAGTACGGAAAATCCTCATGGATCCTCCGCCAGCCGGGGAGGTAGCAGGGTATGTCGGAATCATACCGACTAAATATCGCACTTGCCTTAACTTTCCCCACAGTCATGGGATCCGCGAAATTCGCCAGGACCATAACAGGACGACTAGTCGACCTGGGAATTGCACTTAATACCTCATGTTAAGCAGTTGCTTACGATCATTGAGACAGTATAGACCTTGACTTTTCTATATTAATTTTACACAGCACCATCTAGTCCTAAACTAAGCAAATTCCCACAATGAGTGCTAGATGGAGTATAGAGGTGGAGTATGGATCCTGATAAAATACCAACTCATAAACTTATTTATCCTTTTAATTAAAAATAAACTTATAATACTTAAGAAACACCCAGACAATTACGAAAAATTATGTTCAACACATAAAATAATATTACATATTACATTTCTAAAATACAACTTATCAGAACATTCTCGTTTAAAAATTGTATCGATATACTTTTTATCAATAAGATACTAATTGTTTAAGTAGATATAAGCACATATAGGTAAGTGTGAGTAAGTCTTGATAAGTAATATTTATAGCGTAAAGATAAGAGGTGAACAAATAAATATTTGTTTGCAGAAAGTAATTGCAATATAATTATCTATATCTAATAGGGTATTACGATACCCTTTACTTTTTTTTTTGTTTAAATCAATTTTGAAGTCGTAATGAACCATTAGAATTATTATTTCAATTTTATAAAACCGAAAAATGCCTTGATAACTATAGAATTTATGATTTTAAATTTTCGCGCGGAAACACTAGCCGCCATGCTGTTTCGGCTTGTGACGTCACTATATTACTTAAAAATATAGTTTGTCGGAGTGACGTCACGTCGGAACCCAATATGGAGGGAGACAGAACAGATTAAAAAAATAAATTATAATATTTACGCTGCTTTTTTTAGTCTATTTCAGCCTAACCCTTTGGCGAATACAGGCGTGATGATTTGATTTGATGATTTTTTTACTAATATAGAATGTTATGCTAGACAAATAGAAATCCAACGGGAATGTTTACTACACCCAAATCGCTAGAAGTTGGCAGTAACGTCACAGAAAATAACAAGAATAATAATAGAGGAACGAGTACGGTCAGCAACAAAAGTTAAAATCTATAGGTATAAAAATATTTTTATTTTCATAAACGAGGTAATAACAACCTAAAAGATAGATAAATAGAGTATTCTTTACAGTACACCTCAGGATACAGTGAAAAATAAAAAACAAACGTCACATGAGTAGGCAAAAATGTTCTTATCGCCAAAACCAATTAATTTCTTACAGACAACCATTGAATGGACAAGAGTCGTGTACGAAAACGGGTAACGGGCGGTTGGGGGTATACTCAGTACTCATTTATATTAATTAAAAAAATACTTCCAAGTCAAAGGTCTCGAGTACGAATTCAAGGCACGCACCTCTGACTTTTTGAAATCATGTGCGAATTAATAATTAAGAAAAACACCGTGATGAGACCTGCATGCTTTAGAGATTTTCTCGATGACATGTAAAGTTTGCCAACCTGTATTAGGCCATCTACTGGTCTATAGCCCTCTCATTCTAAGGAGAGGAGACGACCCGTGCCCAGCAGAGAGACAGTATATGAATTAATTATGGTTACTAGTAAATCACCAACTTAATGTTTGTCTACTAACTTAATGCCCTCATTTCTAACTCAGAGGAACTCCAAGCCACTCCAGAGTGTTCGCAGACTTCATAAAAAACGACCTGTGTTCTGAGCCTATTACATAAACACACACGGACACATAAATAGACCGCTTATTACATAAACGATGCCGCCGCTACCTTCAAGATCGAGATGCAATAAACTTTATCATTTATTACTGTGTTATCTTTATCTAGGGATTAATTTATCACTATAAAACGCACATCCAAACCCCTGTAGTCTCTTAGTTTACTGTCTTTGGAGTTGCCAGAAGATCAAAAACTTGTTATAATGTCTTTCTTAGGCAAGGAATACTCGTTTGAGAAGCAGGAGAATTTTGAGGAGTTTGTCAATGCTCTAGGTAAGCTATAAAATACAATGCCTACTTTATAAAATCATAAATGCGAGAGTAAGTCTGTGTCGGTCTGTCTGTTACGTTTTTACGCCTAAACCACTGAACCAAATTTGATTAAATTTGAAACAGAGATACATTAGACCTTGGAGAAGAACATAGGCTAACTTTTACTTTTGTTTCTTTCCATCTCATTCTCATCATCAAAGTGTTATAGGGTTTTTCTATGAAATTCTCAGTAGCAACCCAGAGTCTGGATTTGTGCCCCGTTAATGTCAATAGGCTCGCCCTCTATTACATGGGACCTAAATATACCGGTGAAATGTGGATGTACATTAGTACACCTCTGTCTAACCCTTTGGGGAATATAGGCGTGATGGTATGTATGTTGTCTCATTCTAATCACACTGTAGTGTCAATGGTGACGCATATGATTTGGCTAATGAGGACTTGTTGGGATGTCCCGTAATCCGCACTACGGACGACACTCGCAAATCCCTAACAAATACAATCTAACAATTAATTTATTTAGTTTTTAACTTTATCACAAAAAGGGATTTCAATATTGTCAAAAGAAACTTGGGGAAGAGTTGACCAATCAATTCTTGGGACGGTTCTGGAACTGCCTACCACAATAACCTGAGTCTTCGCGGGGTTAACCGTAAATCCATATCTAATACAAGTCAGATCTTTAATTATAGTGGAAACCACTTATGACAAGTTTCCTAGAAGAGCCAGGCAGTAAATCTGCAAATCATCAGCATAAAAATGGCAGGAAGGAAAGTAATTGATCGGGAATAGAGTTTATGAAAACTGCGATAAGTAGTGGAGATAGAACGCCACCCTGTGGTACGCCGGCAGAGGTAGGTATTGATCCAAGAAGAAAAAGATTCTTCAATACAAATGCGTTGCCAGCGGCTGAGCAGGTAACTGCGAAACCAGTCAATCACTGATGGAGAGATGTTAATAGAGCGTAGAATACAAAGCAAAATATCGAAATCAACTGTATTAAAGGCATAACTAAAATCTAGCAATGCCATTACCAATTTCCATGCCTGATCTTCCGTAACATTGACAAGGGCTGTGCAATGAATTCTATATAATTATTTATGAATACTGTATTTCTCGAAGAGCCAGGCAGAGGTGTATTAATGTAAGCCCACAGTTCGCCGGTATTTTTAGGTCCCATGTAATATGGACTGAGGCTAGATTGGTTGAGGAGAGCATAGTTTCCGCTGATATTCACTAGTGAATCAGTTATATTCACCGCTATAGCAAAGCTAATGTCAAGTTCACAAATATAATACAATATATCATTGTTTATCTACTTCAGCCTTTTATGCTAATCTCGTGATAAGAATTGTGGCTTATCTACCCTTTTAATCAGAAGAAACCCTGAACTTGTCCGACTGTCAAACATGTACTTACGAATTTTTTTATACCACTAAGGTTGCAAACAAGCATACGGCCCACCCGATGGTTAGCGGTTACCGTAGCCTATATACTTTGCAACACCAACTCCAACTTTCTCTCCTTTCTTTCTTTTTGGATTTCTTCCTTTCTATCTATCTATCTTTTTTGATTGCTTGCTTTCTTGTTTTCTTGTTTTCTTTGTTTCTTTATTTCTTTGTGTACTAATAAAACCCATAGTTTGCTGGTATGTTTATCATCATGAGACCTCAGTTGTTAAGTCTCATATGTCCAGTAATTACTATGTAATACTATTACAGTGGCTTCATTGCCCTTCAAAATGGAAGACAGTCATTTTGGCACATTACTGCTTAGCAGCGGAATATTATGCATGGTGATAGTACCTACCCGAATTTTGCATCATGAGCAGATACTTACACCAATAAGTTTCAACCATATGAAGTTGTATTTTGTGGGCAAGTTTGCTTGAAAACCTGGTGAAACCGTAGTTAGATATCTTATTTATTTTCTTAGAAAGACTTCCCGCGCTATGGCACAAGCCCTGCGTCCCAGGGGCTTTACAAACATATATTATAATTAACAGAAGCCAATTACGTACCGACTCGAAACAAATATGTGTGGATTACACAAAGATTTGTGTTAGCTGGGAATCGAACCCATGAGACCCAGCGCAACGGAAGTGGTGAAGTGACCACTTCAGCCACTACATCAAACGTCATTTCACACAAATTTATTTTTTATTTTCTTAAAAAAACGTTACCCCACTAGGATTTTCATCAAATATACAACATGTTATAATGCATTGCTCGTATAAAATAATAGAATATCAAGATTAAAGACATTCCTTTCATATTAACATAAATATTTCCAGGGCTAACTCCAGAACAGGCCCAGGGTTTCATCAACTACCGGCCAACGCAAAAGCTGGAGCAAGATGGCGACTCCTACACTCTTACCACCACCACGCCGCAGACCAAGAAGGAACTCACCTTCAAGTCTGGAGTAACTTTCGATGAAAAGACTTCTGACCGCAACGTGAGTTAATATATTTTTTATGAAAGAATCCTACAAAAAAATAAAAAAAACCTACCCCCGATACAAGTTGAGGGTTTTTTTCATTTCACGCCATAATTATATCCATCCTGCCCATAGTCGAATTTTTCCTAATAAGTAGTACCTACATAATTACATATGACATAATATGATAGTCACATTGATACATTCTGAAAAACAGTGATAAAATCATTGGGCTGTCAGGTCAAAGGTCTCTATTTCAAATATAAAGCACGCACTTCAGACTTTTCGAAATCCTGTGCGTATTAATTAATTATCACTAGCTTAAACGGTGATGGAAAATATTGTGAGGAGCTCTTCTTCTTTCTTGTCAGCATGTGAACTCTGCCAACCAGCATTAGGCCAGCGTGGTGGATCCCCCAGCCTAATCCCCCTCCTTTTCTGGGGAGACACGTGCCCAGCAGTGGGACAGTTCTGAAAATGAAAGCTATTCAGAATTTCTATACAGTTTTTTCTTTTCTTCTTTCGGAAAACTTTTGAAGTTACAAGGAAATTTGACTATTCGATATTGATTTATTTTTGGAGAAATTGTCTCAAAGACTGACTTTCTATTTCCAGTGCAAGACCACCATCACAGTGAACGGCAACACAGTTACTCAAGAACAATTGTTCGACGATGGCGTGACCTTAAAAATCGTCAGGCAGTTCACTGACAACGAGCTGCTTGTGGTAAGTATCATCCATTTGACTAACTTAACTTCTATTGCTAGCATGGGCATTGAATATTTCTGCATACCTATAAATTTGAGGCAGCCTTGAGACGAGGTCTTGCCTCGCGACGAGGTCTTGCCTCGAGACGAGGTTTTGCCTCGAAACGAGGTCTTGCCTCGAGACGAGGTTTTGCCTTGTCTAGAGGTAGAAACGGGAGCCGGTGGGGCCTCGACTTCGTGCTTAAAGTCCTTATTGTCGTACACTGCCAGGGGAGATTCGTCCTGTCATAGTCGTAGGGAGTGTCACGAATCGCATCGCCGAGATATGTAGGCCAAGGGACAATTACTGTGGTTTTTAGTCGGTAAGAGTCCGAAATACCCTGCCGCCTTTCCAGGTGGCAGACGATGGCCTGCGGGTGGTTGAATTGGGGATTCCGCCGCTCGACCAGATAATGGTCCCAGTAGATGTGTAGCGAACACGCGTGCCTTCAGTTATGCGAGGAAAGGCCTCGCTAATTGAGTGGGTCCAGTGGCTGCCCATAGCGCATCATGGTCGTGACGAATTTCACGGATCCCATGGCCATGAATATAGGGCCAGTGAAGGTATTTAGTCGGTATGAGTCCGACATACCCTGCCACTTCCCCGGGTTGCGGAGGATCCATGAGGATTTTCCGTACTAAAAAAAAAGGTGGTTCCCCGTGATGTCACGAATGTCATAATCAGTGTTGCCGTTGCTTAATATTTTCAATACAATTAAGGAGATTTAAAAAAATTTATTAGAGCCCATCTATTTTGCCCCCAACTAGGTGGATGGACGACCTTATGAGGGTCGCAGGGAGTCGGTGTATGCGGTCTGCGCAAGATCGATTTTTGTGGCGATCATTAGGGGAGGCCTATGTTCAGCAGTGGACGTCCGTGGCTGATAGATAGATAGACCTATTTTGATCTATTGTATTTCAACTATTGACGACAAATTTGCCAACCCACACTAGGCCAGCGTAGTAGACTATAGCCTAATCCCACTTTATGAGAGGAGACCCGTGCCCAGCAGTGGGACAGTATATGGGTTGATGATGATGATGACGACAAAGATGGCGCAGCGGCTGAGCAATCGGCTTCTGCAACACGGGTTGTGGGTTCGATCCCCGCACGAAACAAATATTTCTATGACCTACAGAACTGGGTCAGAGTGTTTGTGTATGTGATCATTTGGGTTTGTAAACACACCCACGATATAGGAGAAAATCGAAAAAAGTAGACAGTACACAATTACTAATTAAAAATTGTTTTATTATAGAAGCAAGCTAGTGAAAACTTGTATGTAAAATACATATATTTTAATTTGTATAGGTACAAAGGCCAGCATATCAAGCTACCACAATCTGTCAAATTTCTTTGATTGATTTTCAACTTTAAAGCAAACCGAGCTTGATCTACTGGCGTCTGTACTTAGTTAAATTGTGGGTGGAAACTATGAAAATTTACATAATTTTTTATCTCTTTCCTTTTCAGACTATCACCACCAGCAAATTCAGTGGCGTTGCCAAAAGATATTACAAAGCTTAATTTATTTTATAAGTAAAACTAAATCAATTTATTATGTAACTAAACTAAACCTTTTGGAATTAAAATTATTTATTATTTTTTTTAATTTTTTTTTACTATTGTGTTAAATACAACAAACAAGAATACAGGTCGCCTGATGGTAAGCGGCAACAGCAGCCTATAAACGCTAGCAACACCAGTTGAGCCTTCAAGTGTTAATAAATAATTTTTATATATAAAAATGAATCTTTATTTCCCTTGGTCATCGCATCACGCAAGAACGGATGAAAAAAATTCGCTAATGTTTTTTTTTTGTTGTGTTAATTATTGTCAGGAGAAAGTTCTTTTAAAAGAAAAACTTAAAAACATTGTGCAGGAAAATTTAAAAAACTTTCAGGTAAAGTCTACACAGACGAAGTCGCGGGCCGAAGCTAATCTAGTAATAAATATATAATGATTTGGGACATATTACATAGTAGGTAAGTACCATCTAATCCCAAACTAAGCAGAACTTGGACTATGAGCTGTAAAGGGTCCGTCGGGATTAATAATATCAATATACGCGATAAAATCCGTAAAAAGTAGTTTTATTTCAATGTATAATATTCGCGTAAATGTCAGAAACCTATGTTTTAGTTGCCGGACCGGAAGGGGTTATTGCGAACTCATCACTATAAACACCTTTTACAGTAGACCAACTGTGAAATCGCGAAAAAATAAAATCATCTTGACGACTTGAGTGAATATAAATATATTATGCTGAAGCCATTTTTTTTCTCATATAAAATAATAATAAAATGTTTAGGAAATATTAAAAGGTTTACACATGACGATCTAGTCCCAAACTAAGCAGAGTTTGTACTATGGGTAGATATTAGACAATATTTATATCCTCTTTTTGTAAATACATAGGTACTTATAATACATTTAAGAAACACACAGATGAACACAAACAAATATGTGTGTCGTGTGGGAATCCAACCAACGACGTCGCTATCAGCAGGCTGACCCCTTTCCGACTTCAAACCAGAACACAATAATGTTAGCATAATTATTACTGCATAGGGGTAGATTATTATGCAACGCGGTGGTACGGTCAACAATGAAAGTCGCTGAATACACCAAAATTTAGAAAACCCGACAGCTCCAACTGTCACGACTGCCTCATTAGTCTAGTGGTCCTAAGCGCGACTGCTACACTAGAGGTCCTGGGTTCGATCCCCAGGACTCAAGCAAAGTGTTATTAGGTTTTTCTATGAAATTCTCAGTAGCCGCTCGGAGTCAGGATTTGTGCCCGATTAATGGCAATAGGCTATTATATGGGACCTAAACATACCTGCGAAATGTGGGTGTACATTACTACACCTCTGCCTAACCCTTCTGGGAATACAGGCGTGATGGTATGATATGGACGACCGCTCCAAATTTATCAAGATTTTTATAGTATGAAAGTGAGGTAAATATTTAATGGGTAATCTATGCAATGATGAATTAATGGGCAATCTTTCTTTCTTTCTTTCTTTCGTAACAGGGAAAATTTGACAGTTTTGGCAAGCTTGATGTCTCTAGGTACCGATTAAAAATCGTATTGAAAATTAAAACATGGTCGGCGATTTTTGGTGCTAACTGTACCAGTCCAGGCAAACTCTGCAGCGTGAACAGAACCAAATCAATCAGATCAAATAATTTATTTCCTCGAATATGGTACATCGGCTTTTTTAATGTTCATCATATTCTGCCATGTCCAGCGTACAGTCAGCAACGAAAGTCGCTGAACATGTTGCAATTTTCAATATGATTTTTAATAAGTGTGAAGTTACTGACCTGTGAAGGTTATGCGAAATAATTGCATAGATGACCATTCAATATTCAGGTTACCTTAATAGAAAAAATCTCTGGACAAGTTTTGGAGCTGTGATGTTTTCAAAATTTTGTTTGTTATGTTCAGCGACTTTCGTTGCTGACTGTACAAATATATTTCTAGTGCAACAAATACACAATTACTTACACTAAAACAGATTAGGTACAGACTCCAGCACATCAAGCTACCCCAATCTGTCAAATTTCTTTGATAGATTTTCAACTTTAATGCAAACGTAATATGGTTCATTTTCAATTGGGAAAATTTGACAGTCTTGGATAGCTTGACCTGCTGGCGTCTGTACCTACTATTACACTATAAACTACGATATGTTTTTATAATCTAACTTATCATCCTAGTAATAGTTATACTGAACCAACTTCGCAAAAGCATATCTTTTTAACCTACTTGAAGTATTTATCAGATAATCTGCAATAAGCAATAGTTAGTGACCCATATTGCTATAGCTAATCTTTCAAAGTTGCTTGGTCATCTAATTCTATTCACTTTTTATAACAAGCCCTTAATTGTGTCGTTTTATTTAATTTATTGTTGATGGGCTTGCTTTTGCTTTGCTTCTACTCAATTGGAGATTTTTTTGAATTAAAACCGAGAAAGAACTAATGTAACTATTTAAAAATAATATCATGTACAGAGGCCAGCACATCAAGCTACCACAAACTGACAAATTTCTTTGATAGATTTTCAACTTTAATACAACACGATAAGGTTCATTTTCAATTGGGAAAATTTGACAGTTATGGATAGCTTGACTTGCTGGCGTCTGTACTATATAATAATAATTACTGATGAATATACATGATTAATAAAAAAAAAATCATATAAAATAAATAAATAACAACAATAAATAATAATATATAATAATAATTAATATAAACCTTTTAGTTATTAGTACGGCGATCTACTTCTCTTACTCATCTTTGCATGCTCTCTTTATCCTGTGCTGCGTTGAGTTGTGCGAGTGAACTTGCCTCCTCGCTACACATAAAAGACTAAATATAAAGCCCTCAAATTTAGCAGTGGCTGAAAAAGGTGACTAAGTTTATGAGAATTAACTATTAACTACACCTATAATGTACACTTATAATAGTTAGAAAAATGTCTAAATGAATTTTAAACTCCGCTAGAAACAAGCCAGTCTCTGGTCACGCGAAGCAGGGGCGGATTTAGGGCAGGGCAGCTGGGGCTCTGGCCCAGAGGCTTCCAGAGCGAGAGTATCCATCATAGATCAAATATCTCCACAATAGGATTTTATTTTATTAAATTTTCGAGGCCTCCAGTTCTTTGTTGCACCTGGGCCTCCACATCTTTATATCCGACACTGACGCGAAGAGTCAACCAGTCTTCTTGATATTTTCTTGAAAAGGAGATGGACAATCGGACCCCACACGACTTGACCCCAAACGGCTCAAAAACGTAATTACTAAATAATAAAATAGATATTACATTTGATAAAATTTATGCTATTTCATCATACGTAAACTTTTCTTTGATCAAAGTAGATTTGAATTTGATAAACATTATGTCAGTTCACCATGCGTAAGATTTTTTTAAAATTCCATTTTACGAATTAATTACGTGGTTTTGAATCTATATTCTTAAGGTTACGATTTTTCTTTTTGTCATTATCAATTAACTGATTAGAGGTTAGATATAAGACAGGGTATGGTCGCTTTTGATCATCATTCAGTCACAGCACAGAGTCGACAGTCACCATGTCTTTCCTCAACAAGAATTACGAGTACGTGAAGCACGAGAGATTCGATGAATTCCTCAAGTCTGTCGGTATGTGATCACTTTACTTATCAGTGTTTATATAGTGTGTGGTCCAGTGTTTTTTTTTATACTACTAAGGTGGCAAACAAGCATTCGGCCCACCTGATGGCAAGCGATTACCGTAGCCTATAGACTTGCAACACCAGGGTATTACTAGCACGTTGCCGACCCTGTTAAACGAAAGAGGAATAGTTGGGTTGGCAGTATAAGAGTTAAAGAGCCAACGCAGCGTTTCCTCGCGGAGCACTGGCAACCTTGCTCACCATAAGGAACACAACACAGCTCAATACAGTGTTATTTCGCTTTGATTTTCTGCAAGGCGAAGGTACTTCCCCAGTCGGGCAGCTCGAATGGAATTACTTCCACTATGCCCTACCTAATGAGGTGTTCAGGTGGGCCGTATGATTGTTTGCCACCGTAATAGTATAAAAAAATCGGTTCAGTGGTTTAGGCGTGAAAGCGTAACAGACAGCGTTATTTTTGCATTTATAATATTAGTAGTGAAGTAGGGATTATATCCATTGTCAATTACCCATAGTTCTAGTCCTAAACTAGCTCTGCTTAGTTTAGGACTAGATGGTACTGTGTTAAATGTCCCAAATATGTATTTATCGTAACGAAGGCTCTGTACAAGTCTATTCTTAGCGGCTTCTCTAATTTGTGGATTGTGTAAGAGATGATAGGGATACAAAGGAAGTGAATGATGAGATGACGGCTCAAAGAGATGTTAATATGGAAGAAAAAGACATACTGCGCTGTCCTCAAGTAATTTGCTTTAAGGATGATGACGATGTTATATCATTGTATTTCGTTGGCAAAGGATTTGTATCCATTCTTTGCTTAACAGATTTCCAGGCCCCCTTTGATACTCGTGACGAATTTTACGGATCCCAAGACCACAACTATAGGGCAGGACAAGACAAGTGCAGTCTTTAGTCGGTATGAGTCTGACATACACTTCGGATGATCCTTATGGATCCTCTGTACTATAAAAAAGGCTGTTGTTCCGACACTGAAACGTGAACAGCATAATATAGAAAATTTTAATCAATCTAGGTGTCCCTGAGGACCACATCGCGGATGGCCTGAAGTTCACACCTGGCTGGAAGTTGGTCAAAGACGGTGACACCTACACTTACCATACAGCTGACTCAAAAGGTCCGAAGGAGATCAAATTCAAGTCTGGTGTAGAACACGACGACACTGTTGGCCCTGATAACCTCCCAGTAAGTATAATATCTGTTACTATCAAACCATTTTTCAGATTCCCATAATGATGAACATAAGTGTTTGTGTTTATCTGGGTGTTTTTTAAGTACCTATGCATCGACAAAAAAATATAGGCATTATATCTATAGTGATGTGTCCCAAATATATTAATAAATTATTATTATTTAAATTCTCCAGTACAATCTCTGCTAAGTTAGGGATTAGATAATGCTGTGTAAAATTGTCCAAATGTTTTTTTTTAATTTACTGTCCAATTGTTGGGCACGGTCCTACATTCAGGATGAGATAGATTAGTGAACTTATAATGTTTATTTGATTTCCACAGGACACAAATATTTATGATAAGGGTTTGTGCTTGTCTGGATGTAATGTATTTTACAACAAAAAAGTATATAAGTACTCATAACCCATATAGTATAAATTGTTGTGTAAAAATTTACCGAAAATATTTATTATTAATTATATAGCATAGGTACTACTATTTCAATACTCAGCTAAGGGACAGTTAAACTATCTCACTTTATTGACATCGGACAATATTATAAATAATAATAGCGTTTGATCCAAAGCCTAATACCTAATAGGAAGCGAGGAGAAGCCTCGCCCAGATTGTCACGGTCGCGAAGTCCTTGGCAAGTGCGGTTTATAGTCGATAGAAGTCCAACATACCCAGGCACCTCCCCAGGTGGCAGACGATCCTTGAGAAATTTCCGTACATAAAAAAAGAAAAAAGGTAATCTGCAAGAAAATAAATAACAACTGTCTATTATTTCCAGGTCAAGAGCACTTTCACAGTCAATGGCAACGTGGTGACGCAAGTCATCACGTCTGATAAGGGCTTTGCCACCTTCAAGAGGGAATACAACGGCAATGACCTCGTTGTGGTGAGTTTTAAATTGATCAGCTCACTAATTACACAAGCTATTACTTTCAGTTTATCTGACGTCCTAAAATAAATAATAATATTCTTTTGAAAAATAGTCTACGTCCTTCAGGATGCAATTTATCCCGTTGCTAAATTTTAACAAAATCTGTTCTGCATTTTAAGCATGAAAGGTAACAGGAAAACAGAGTTACTTTCGCATTCATAATATTACGATCATAAATTATTTATCTCTAAGGAAATGCAAGAGAAGGCCAATTAGTTTTTAATGTCTACGGCCTACAACAAACAGCTATGGTCCCAAAATAGTGCCCTGAGGTATACCAATATGAGTCAAAAACCTAAGTATCATCATGTCATATTCAAAATGAACAAAGTAGAGAGATTCGCTCAAATTTATATTAAAAGTAAAAGAACTCATGAAATATTGGTATTATTAAAAAAATTGCGTTATAAGCAGGGCTAAAAAAGTCTCTATGAGTCAAATGCTAAACTGCAGTCAATTCTAGTTTTACTAGAAACTGCCTTCAATCGTCAGGATATTTTTAAGCTTGATAATTATGTCGTGTACCCCTACTACTCAAATTCGTAGTAGTAGTCAAGATACTAACCACTATCGTTACGCCTAGTGTCGTGGTTTCTATTCCCACCAGACATAACCAGACATCAAATATCTTTGTGAGCCACAGATATTTATTTCGAATCTTAGAGTAATTTGCATCCGTCCTTTTTAAGTCCTACACGACAAGAGCCTATTCTCTAATTCAGGAGTTCTTTTTATAGAAATAAAAACAAATAACAATTTAACATAGACTCGATATAATATAATTAGGTTCTTAATTACTAAGCTGATCAACCGATCTGCAAGGTTAAACAACGATAGTTGCGGCCAGTCTGTGGATGGGTGACAATGCCCGGTTGTCATACAAACATCTATGATAATAGACGGTGGTAGTCAGAAGCCCAAAAATTCTGACAACCAGTCTATCCTCATGATATCGATATTACACAGTAATTGGGTTACGGAGGTCTGATTGCAGTGGCTTCGTGTAAATTACTGACACGAATTATTATCTTCACTATATCCCGTAATCATAATAATAGCACAAATCGAATAATTTATCGTTTGGTTACTGTAGGCCGCAAAAGGGTACAGAGGTCAGCACATCAAGCTACCACAATCTGTCAAATTTCTTTGACAGATTGTCACAACAGAATAAGGTTCATTTTCAATTGGGAAAATTTGACAGGTTTGGATAGCTTGACCTGCTGGCGTTTGTACCTACTCATAATTATACTTTTCTAAATTGAAATATCGGTCTTTGGGCACGTAGGTAACTGAGATCAATTATGCATTTTTTTAAAGCTAGTCTCACAGTCTTCTTTTTAATTGACTTCAAAAAAGAAGGAGGTGCTTAATACACCTATGTTTTTCTCGGTATACGCGATATCTTTACCGATCGTTAACCGATTTCAGTGTTTATTTTTATCTGATAGTTCAAATGTTTCCTTGTTGGTGTTGTGGATACATAAATTTATTTAATTCGTTATTCATGCTATGCTTGGTATAAGAGTAGCCGTGCCGTAGAAGAACAAAAGTTGCCGACATAATTGAAAGACTTAGCAAGCTTAAGTGGCAATGGGCGGGGCACATAGTTCGTAGAACTGATGGCCGCTGGGGCAAAACGGTTCTCGTGTGGAGACCACGCACCGGAAAGTGCAGCGTGGGATGGCTTCCAACGAGATGGATGGGTGACCTGGTAAAGGTCGCTGGAAGTTATTGGATGTAGGTGGCTTATAACCGGTCCTTGTGGAAGTCTATGGGCCTTTGTTCAGCAGTGGACCTCCTGTGGCTGATATGATGATGATAATGATTATACATAAACATAGTACAGACGCCAGCACATCAAGCTACCCCAATCTGTCAAATTTCTTTAATCGATTTCCAACTTTAGCACAAAGTAATAAGGTTCATATTCAATTGGGAAAATTTGACAGTTTTGGATAGCTTGACCTGCTGGTGTCTGTACAAAGGCAAACTAAATGCCTAAGGCATTTCCTACCAGTCGATTAGGGTGATGTAGAGAAATTGGTAAAACAACTTGATATAATCAATCGAGTAGTTAAAAAAAAGTTTCTATATATGTCAGGGATAGCCAAGTGTTTAGAACGGTCACCTTTCAACAGAATGGCCGCAGCTGGCACAGCTCAACATTAAAGATAGCTTTCTTAGCATGATTATTACTTAGATACAAGTCCAACAATACATACATAGATACATTCACGCCTATTCCCCTTAAGGGTAGGCAGAAAGTAAGGAAAATATTTCTTTTGCAAACTTACTTCTATTGCTTCATCCTCATTTATACATCTTGTCATACACATACGCCGGGTCCGAGTACCAACCTACTGCACATCTGACTTTTTTGAAGAACCTCACCAACAAAGCGAAAATTGTATTTTTTTAAATAAATCAAACAAGAGAAATAAAAACTGTCCCACTGCTGGGCACAATAGCAATAATATTATATTTTTTTGTTTTCAGTCCATCACCGCCGATAAGTGGGACGGCGTTGCCAAGAGATACTACAAAGCAGCTTAATTTTAATATTAATTACTATTTTAATTTATTTGTATAATAAATACCTTCTAAAATTAATTTTAAAGACTTTCTTTCCATACTTACTTCGAAAGCTTAATTCACATTCATTTTGCTTGTATGTTTCTTAAAAAGGACTTGCTAATTTCAAGTTATCAAGTAATTTTAACTAAGTTTCACTTATTTAATATATGGACCGAAAGACCAAAAAGTACTATAACACACATATATTAAAATGTTAGCAAAAAAAAGCAATATGCTGTCGTATCTGGATTAACACAGCTTATGTACATGTAAAAATCGTAGTAAAGAAAATCTTGCACTGAATACTTTGAAAAGAAAGATGGGCAAAACTAATTCACAGCAGAAACGAATGGAAGGTGCTATTGGTCCAGCAGTTGACAGATGATGAGCTGATGATGATGATGAATGTCGTATGAAGCCTTGGACCCATGGACTATTTTTTATTTAGACCTTTTGTGTTATTGGATCAGTACCTACCTAATATAAATTCAGAAAAGAGTTCCACGTCCCGCACAGTAAATTAATTGAGGATGTTACAAAATGAGCTCTAAGGGCCACTGTATTAATTCCATGATCCTATGGCTATCTTCCATCCATTAACAGTCCTACTGTTGGGCACGGGTCTACTGTTTAAGCTAGAGGAGTTAGTTTATGTATCATAATCATCATATTAGCTACAGCAGGTTCACTGTTGGACGAAGCCTCCCCCAAGGACCGACTTGCCGCTAGCATCCAACGACTCTCAGCATCAACATAAACAGGAAATAATTAATTAATTGGCTCCGGCACATTATAAATCGATTTGTGATGTACAGTTTTCCTTGTTACTGATCTGATTTCTTTTTATTTGACAAGCCACCTGATCTGTACCTTATATCATGATATTAAACAACGTTTGTCATATTATTGGAAACGTATAGATGTATGATTGAATCGTATCATTGTGTATGAATCATATTATTATGAATCACGGCCACACGACTACATACAAAACGTGTCATATATTTCCAGTATAATCTGATCTCTAATTGTACGAAAAGCCTATACAATGCAAGGTCAGCTTGTACTGGAACTTATGGCCTGTTTCATTAAAAGTGGTAATTTTAGGCCCCTTTAAAACAAATAGGTACTTTCAGGTGTCAACTTCGTATTTGTCATCATCATGATCATCAACCCATGCGCTGTCCCACTGCTGGACACGGGTCTCCTCTCAGAGGAGAAAGGAGAGGGTTTACGCTATAATCCACCACGCGAGCCTAATACGGGTTGGCAGACTTCACACGCCGTCGAGAAAATCGCTAAAGCATGCAGGTTTCAGATGGCGATAAGATCAGATGGCGGGACATCGTGAGGCGAATAACATCTGCCCCCAACATCAATACTACATGACGGCCACAACCGCTCTGCCAAGAGCGATTCGGCTCAGAAGAGAAGAAGAATGCAGATTTCCTCACAATATTTTCCTTTACCGCTTAAACGAGTGATAATTCGCACATTATTTCGAAAAGAGGTGCGTGCCTTGGATTACAACTCGAGACCTTTGACTTTGCAGTGCAAAAGCAGACTAACTCTTACTGTGAAGTATTTGCACTTGACTAGTTTTTGACGTATGTGATAAGCTTTTTTTTAAATTCAATTTTACGAATGAATCACACATTAATTCTATCATCCAGACAGTCATATTTTTTTTTACCTTTATCTATATCTGACTGATTAGAGGTTAGATATAAGACTGGGTATTGGCGCTTTGGTTGTCATTCAGTCACAGCACAGAGTCAACAGTCACCATGTCTTTCCTCAACAAGGATTACGTGTTCGTGAAGCAGGAGAGATTCGATGAATTCCTCAAGGCTGTCGGTATGTGATCACTTTACTTAACAGTGTTTATGCAAGGTGGAGAAGAAGTGTGAAGAAACACTTTAAAATAAGGAAATGGTAGAAAACAATTACCCATACACGTTTGTGAGCTCATCATATATTTGATAAGGAAAGTTTATTTGGTTTGAATTGCTATTTTCTTATTTTTAAGTGCTTCTTTCGACTAGAATGTGTTAGTTTAGGCTATGGAAGTGATATTGATTTCGTTTTTTAGTTTAACTAAGAATCAATAAAAATTCTGAGATTTACTATTAAAGTTATACTAATCACATTTTTAGTCTGATTCTTTGTTTGACTGCTTCATTAGCGCAGTGTAATTAGTGTTGTCATAAATAAGTACAGAGGACAGCACATCAAGCTACTACAATCTTTCAAATTTGTTTGATTAAGTTTCAACTTAAATACAAAACAATAAGGTTCTTAATCAATTGGGAAAATTTGACAGCTTGACCTGCTGGCCGTACACTAAAATTTATCCGTAGTCTCTCGGTATTAATCGGCTAGCTGCGTATCGATATGGCCACAGAACACAATAAGATACTTTTATTAATTACCTATAAACGAATAATATTAGCAGATAATAAAAAAACAATTCTTACAAAAGCGATCTGCGCCGAACACTAGTCTCTTTCTAAAGATCGATGTTTGATATTATACGTTAGGCAACTTTTAAACAACTGTTAATTAATATAGGTGTCCCCGATGAGAAGATCGCGGCTGTCCTAAAGTTCACACCTGGCCAGAAGCTGGTCAAGGATGGTGACAGCTACATCTACTACACCACCGGCTTCGAAGGTCCCAAGGAGGTCAAATTCAAGTCTGGTGTACAGTTCGAAGACACTATTGGCGCTGATAACACCCCTGTAAGTATAAAAAAAAACACAACTGAAAAGCATGACACAAGAAAATATTCCTCTGGTCACGAAAAAGAAACAAACAACACATGAATGAATTATTGAATATATTTATGCTAGAAAATTATTCTAACAAATGCCTATTATTTTCAGATCAAGAACACATACACAGTTGAAGGCAACGTGGTGACGCAAGTTGTCACAGCTGATAAGGGCTCCGCCACCTTCAAGAGGGAGTACAACGGTGATGAACTCGTTGTGGTGAGTTTTAACTTTATAATAAAACTAGCTAACCCAAGGCGATGTTTTGTCCAAATTTCGAAATCCAATAAATCGTGAAAACATCTACTATATTTTATACTTAGTTGATAACATAACACATATCCAAAGTCTGGAAGGGTACTTCTTAAATTGCTCTTCTCTCTTGATCTTATTTGTGCGTTCCATTAAGAAAAAAAGGTAGTCCTTATAAATGTTAAAAAGATAAAGTTGACTGACTGATAACCAGTTTATCCTTAAGATATTTGTATTCCCCAATACGTAATTGGTCTAAGGAGGTGGATATGATTGCAGTTACTTCGTGTAAAATACTGATATTCAGTCGCATTTGGTGGAATTGGAAGCTGACCCTTAGGTTAGGATGATTAAACAACAATAAACCACTCTTTGTGATAAGACCACCATCGTTTACCTTTTCATTAGTTTGGTAGTTTGGGTTTAGTCAGAAAAGATAATCCTATCTATCTAAATAGCATTCAAATTGGTTGTTTGATTCTGAGAATTCCGGTGGCCCAAACAGATAAAATCTTTAAACTTTTAACACTGTTGTATAGACTCTGAAATAAACCAAAAGAGCTGTGGACCCAAAATGGTACCCTGATGTATTCCAGTACGCGTGAGATGTAAATATAAAATAATGTAGATATAAAATATATGACACGTTAAAAATTAACAAAATAGAAAGTGTCGTTCAAATTTAAAGAAGTACAGGAATATCATTAAGTAATGAGAACGAGATATTGTTATGCAGAGCAATTGGGTTGTAGAGCTAAAATGTCAGTCGATACGTGTCAAATGCTAAAGTGCAGTCAATTCTAGTTAGGTGGAAAGACAACTTCAACATTGAGATACAACAATACTGACGCATAAATAAAGAACTAGAACGGAGACTAAGATTCCAATGAGCGTGCAAAATTTAAGGTCGAAAATGCCATGAATGGCTTCGAGAAACGATGGTACGGTTGTACCTTTTACTCGACTTGGCACAGATACCTATTTTGGCACAGGAAGATAAAAATTTAAAGATAAAAGGAAGATAATATTCACCCTAGTCAACAGTTGAATATTATGAGTGATGTAATAATCAAAAATATTGATCACGTCAGTTTACAATATCGTTCGTAATAAAACAATTAGTGTACCTACCTAATCTTTTTTTTTTGGCTAGTCATTCATGTCAGATGGTTAATCATAATCTTCATTACCTATAGGTATTTCGTAATCACATCAATCACACAAATCAACTAATTTATCGCATGATTCTTCGATGCAAAGGTTACTTTTTAAATTGATAATGCTCTATATGCGACCGAGAAGACATCGGCGATTATTTCGACTGTTTTTTGCCAATATAACAAGAAGCCTAGGATAGATAATCTTGGATCGAGTTAGGGGATACCTTTGCCCAGCAATGGGACACAAAATGGTCCTTCAAAACGTCAGCTACTACGTCTAGAGCCATAATTTTTTTATCTAAGTAGTTAGTCTTACAATTTTCTTTTGTCTAATCGACAAGAGCTACACAATTATTGCCCCTAGTTTAATAATGAGTTAGTTATTATAGGAACTTTCGTTCCAATGAGTCCCTAAGATACTTACTCTCAAACCCTGAATTTGACATTTTGTAAACAAACAAGAGCAATGAAATCAATTATTAAAATAATATTTTTTTATTTCCAGACCATTACCGCCGACAGCTGGGACGGTGTTTCCAAGAGATACTACAAAGCTGCTTAAGTTAAATTTTAGTTAATGCTTTAATTTATTTTTATAATAAAATACTAAAATAAATAAAGACTTTTCCTCCTTACATAGTAATAAAATCTATTCTCAAGATATTAAATTGGTTAGAAACTAAGAAGTTTCTTAAAGGTAAGTAAACCAACTGTCGTAGGTACCTACAGCCTGCCCAGGAGGCGGACGATCCATGAGGATTTACACTGCTTTAAAAAAAGGTCACTGACAGTGACTGACTAGTATGTAAGTATAAATAATAAAAAAAAAATAGTATACTGTATGGTAAACTTGCATAATTATGTGACTCACTTATATGGTGATAGATTTGGAAGCTTCCTCATAGGAGTAAAATTACTAGGTACTATGAGTAGTATTACCCTACGACAAGGTTGATTTTAATGTAGTGAATTTTACTCATAAATAGCTGAAGAGGCTTCCAAACGTTCTATCACCGAATTAATTGACTAATCATTATTAAGTAAACAAGTTTACCCTATGCCTGACTTTTCTCAATGGTGTGTGAAGTAACGCGCTTGTGACTCCTCTGGTGTTGCGGGTGCCAAGGGCGGCGGAAATCGGTTACCATCAGGCGAACCGTCTGCTCGATTGCCCCCTATCCCAAAAAAAAAAAGTCTGCCAGCCCGCCGTAGACCAGAGACAGAGACCTAATTCCTCTGATTCAGGGGCAAGACTCATGCAGGGGGACAGTTAACTGAACTGAACTGATGATGAAGAACGGATATAACTAGGTACTTATATTAATCATAATGAGATCGTAGAAAAACTAAAGGTGAACTAAAGGTGACATTAGTCTGCTACCATAATAAATACCAAAACAAGGGAAATATTTCAAGACGACAATAACTTTAGTTTTATTAAAAACAGGTTAAAAAATATCTAATTTGATTTTAAATAACAGTCGGTGAAATATTTTAAACTTCTAGAATATTATATCAAAAATATCTGTTTTACTAACCCTACCCAGCTGGTTTGAATTGACAGCTATGACGTCACAAGGCTTGAGGTCAGTACTATATTATTTGAATCGCATAGTACCTACCTACGCATTTTGAAGTCGGTCGGGACTAGCACGAGTAGGTACCTACCTACTTATAATGACCGCACTGCCACTGGCTGTGCCCGAGTTGTAGGTACATACACCAACAGCTTATCCGAGCTGCTATTTAGCGAGTTGTACATACACCAACAGTTCGGCGTATCCGAGCTGCTATTCAGATAACTCTGTGTTGCTACTGAGAAATTCATTGAACAATTCAGTCATATTTTGCGTAACTTGGGAGTCAAATCTACGACTATCACGGTCAGCAACCGAGTTTACCTACGACTACTTGACTAAAGGCAGTGGAACAAAATGAGTAACGGCTATAAATTGAGGTCAAAGTCCACGGTAACAGTTTGTGTTGCTAAGGGATATATACTAAGTACCTACATGTTTATCAAATCAATTTGTGCTTGTTGCTGACCTGGTTTTTTAGGGTTCCGTACCGGAACCGAGGAGATACCAACAGTTAGCGGCAGTAGCATAGCGTAGTGGGGGCGGCAACATTTCACAATAAATTTTAATAATTTATCTTGTAAATATTTGAACCATTTCATATTTTTGTCGTACCTACAATTCGGACCGATTGAAATGAGCGCGGATACAATTTCTAATTTTATTTAATTAATTCTAAAGAACTTTCTAATTAACTTTTCGGAATGAACAGTCAGCATTATTGTGTATAATTATAGTCTTTTAAATTATTGAAATACAATATAAGAGGGCGCAAGCAGTGATAGCTAAGTGGTATGACCATTGGACTGGCAAGTCAAAGGTCTCGAGTTCGAATCCAAGGCACGCACCTCTGACTTTTCGATATTATGTGCGTATTAATAATTAATTGTCACTCGCTTAAACGGTGAAGGAAAACATCGTGAGGAAACCTGCATGCCTGAGAGATTTTCTCGAAGGTGTGTGAAGTCTTTCAACCCGGATTAAGCCAGCGTGGTGGACTACGGCCTAATCCCTCTCATTCTGTGAGAAGAGACCCGTACCCAGCAGTGGGACAATATATATGGGTTGATGATGATGATCTTTTAAAGACATGTTCACAAATCAATGTTTAAAACAAAGTTTTGACCGGCATTTCCTAACTGATGACCTTTAAGAAGAAACACCGAAACGAAAAAAACTCAGAGAATCATAGTCTCTTTTGTATAGGAGGGTACCTATGACAGTCGTTAGTGGTAGCCAGAAGCCATTTTATCGCAATATATCGGTATTACCCAGAAATTGTGTTGAGGAGGTCTGATGGCAGTCGCTTCGTGTAAAATACCAATATTCAGCCGCATCTGGTTAGAGATTGATTTTATATCTTCAAAATAAAAGAAGAAAATTAACCGATTTATGTATAAATTGTAAATAAAAAACTTGCAGATAACAATTCTAGAAAATAGCTACGGAACCGTCGCTGTTGAAGTTACACTCGCACTAGTGTTTTTTTTATCGCCAGTTGCCACACCTTTCTGTGATACCTAATGAAAGTGTTTGTTTGAACTGAGATTAGATTTTTTCAAGCACCTATATGTACATACTTCATGTAGGTAGGTATGTAGGTACTTACTATCTTCATTAAAGATCAACGTAAGCAAGGTGTGGATTGCTTTGATCTGTTTAGTTTATCAAACAGTAGTAAATAGGACAATATGATTGTCAACAGATAAAAAGGTAGGCCGTGCTATTATAACAATCAGGGTTCCTTCAATTCCTCTGTTGATTTATCAATCTTCCTATACTGATAAATCAAGTTTTTTTTACAGGGTCGGCTACGCGCAACTGATACCCTTGGTGTTGCAAGTGTCTATAGGCAACGGTAACCACTTCCCATCAGGTGCCGTATGCTTATTTGCCACCTTAGTGCTATAAAAAAAAGTTTTACTGCCAAGAGGTTCTGGGTTCGATTCCCAGGTCGTATTATTTTTTAGTTATATTATTATCTGGTACATTTCTTTACAGCATCTTGTAGTCGCAAAAAAAGTTGAGCTTAAACTACACAATTGATAGGTATTTATACCTATCAATTGTGTAGTTTAAATAGGCATATGTAGGTAATTTATAAATTACCTACATATGCCTATTTTTTTATTGTAAATAAGTAGGTACAGACGCCAGCAGGTCAAGCTATATATACAAAACTCTCAAATTTTCCCAGTTGAATATAAACCTTATTGTTTCGAATTAAAGTTGAAATTCAATCAGATATATTTGACAGATTGTGGTAGCTTGATGTGCTGGCCTCTATAATAACATAGATTTATTATATAGCAGTGACAGGCTAGTGATATGAGCGCTGGACTGCTAGGTCAAAGGTCTCGAGTTCGAATCCTCAGACTAATCCTAATCATATATGCGTACCTAATCACTTGCTTAAATGGTGAAGGAAAACATCGTAAGGAAACCTGCAGGCCTGTCAGATTTTCTGGACGGCGTATATAGTCTACCAACCCGCATTAGGCCAGCGTGGTGGACTATTAGATTTAATCCCTCTCATTTAGAGGAGACCCGTGCCCAACAGTGGCCCAGTAGGTTAAGTAGGTACATGGGTTGATGATGATTTTGACAATATTGTTCCAGAACTGTCTTTAACCATATTTATTGCAATTAAGGTTTTATCTTATCTTAACAATAAAACTATATTAAAGCACTTTTCTATTATCTTTATTAAACAAACTTAAGTCGAAATAAATTTCAGTCAGGCTTAACTAATGGTAAATCACAAAAAACACATAAAGGTTTATAATTTAAATCCGCCCGGGCTGTAAAACCACAGCATCGACACAGCAAATAATCAATACAAGTAATAGGAGTGAATGTCTCCATACAAAACATATTCAAATGTCCATATTTACAAGAAAACCCATCGATTTTTTCGTCACAACACTGACACACATACTCACAACTATGTTCTAAAGCATTCAACACATTTTTGTCAAAGTCAATCTCTATTTTATATTTGGTCGAGAAAAATTCTAAATAATTTTTACTCCCATACAGAGATTCCATGTCTGAATCACATAATTGTCCCTCCTCCTGACACTTATTGTATAAAGTGCTTATTAAATCATGGGCATATAGATATAGTATATTTTCTTTCACTATTACTGGAGAAGTTTCAGGTAAGTTCACACTCGTACAGTTACGTAACAGTTTCTTTAAGCTACTGAAATAAGTCATGAGGATATAATAGATTTTGAGCTTATATGCATCGCGTAATGCTTCAGTGTACAGTTCATTATAATCTAACTTTGGGATTACCTTCAATTTGGTCATTTGAAATCTCAAAACTTCAACACAATCCCAGTGACAAGTCAATGCTCTTGTTGGATTATTCAAAAGTGTTGGTATGATTGAGTCAAGCTTAGACTCTGTGCTAAGAAAAATGATTTCCATTTTATGGGCTTCTTTTCTCCAGAGTACTCTTCGGTCAGCCATAGCTAATGCACAAACCACATTGTTATTTGAAAATCGGAGACTATAGAGTTCATGAGTTGGGTATGGATCTTTTATGTCTAATTGTGCAAGATCAACATTTAAATGGCCATTTTGGAAAGTTATATTTATCTTGTATATTTTGACATTTACAGTAGCAACATACATGCCTTCTTTTGTATGAACTATGTCTGTAATTCGATGATCGTTAATATTATTTAGGTACTGAGCCACAATTGTTCCATTTTCATCAATAGCTTGTACTAATAAATGTCTATGTTTACTACATACAAATATTAGGTGATTATCAATTATGGTGTAATTTAAGCTTACAGTTGTCATCCTATCGTTGCAAGGCCAGAGTGTGTAACGCTGCAGCAGATGTACTGTTTCATTGATGATTTGACATTCATATGCACATACTTGCCCCAAGACATCAGCGCATATTAAAATAAATTTATTTTCTGATTTTGCTACCCATTTTATTCTTAATATTTCTGCCATATTTGTTTCTATGCGTCCTTGGAGTTTTGCGGTACTGATATTGCTACTAATTTGCCAAATCAAAATTATACCATTTTTCTGGGCAGTGATGAAGTAGCAAGATTCATCTGCATTTAATTCCTGCGCCCAACAGATAGCTGATGTTTCAACAATACAAACAGATTCTTTTAGTTCTTCAAAATTTTTTGGATTTTTATTGTACTCTACAGCATCCTTGATGTATGGAGATAAGTTTAAGATGGTTTTCAGTTGGAGTTGCTGTTGCCCAAAGATTTCTACACCGCCTATGTTGTTTAGGATTGCAAGCACAGACTCGCTTTTAACAGCATTTGTTGGTGACCACTTACACATACTCACACTGGCCATTTCTTGAGTCAGTGATGGATTGTGAGGCCAATATGAGGGGTTTACAATCATATTCGTGTAATCCAAATTCCTCATTTCAGACTTCAAAAAGTCACATTTACACAGCTCCGTCGCAGGACTGTCCTTAGGACTAGGCACCTGACATTCTACAAAATCAATATTCTTCTCCAAGCATTCTAAATTGTAGGAGAATTCAAGAAAATTCACATGCTTTATTGTTCGTATGGACAAAATTGTATTTCGCCATGATAAATGGGCTGCTTCGTTCTTAATTATGGGAATTGATCGCTTGGTCAGTTCGAAGTACGTGTCTGGTCCCATTTTATTAAAACTTATCATGAAAGTAAATAGAAAAACACTGTTTTTTAAAATAAAAATCACAGAATCACACATTCACCATGTGATTTTGACAATGACAGTGAAGTGAAGGCTGTCACCAGTGTTGCCACCTTGCAGAAAAAAATATCTCTAGTTTTTGTCTGAAAACTCCCTAGATTTCAGTATATTTTTAACTATAAAAATCTCTAGAATTCACTAAATAATTCAAAAGAAAATCACAATGTTGGTACAACAAATAATGTAATTGTACAAGTAATTATAGAAAATAAGCATAACATAATAATTTCTAAAAGCTAAAAATCAACATCAAGTGCTTCTACTGGTATTTCTTCATCATCTTGATTTGGAGTCATATAACTTGCAGATGTAGAAGGCTGAGATGGATCATCAGTTTCGTTAAACTTTTTTGACTTAAAAGAGTATTTAGAATTGCTTCCGATAGCTGTAATTACATCAGCCGGGAGCTCGTAACTGTAACAGTTTTTCTTCATAATCTTCAACTGATTTCTTATAAAAAGAATGCTACTGAGAGTGCTTACTGCCATTTTGTTTCCTAATTTATTTTTGACAATATTCATAGCACTAAATGCCCTTTCCACTTCAGCGTTTGAGTGAGGAAGTGACAATGCGGATATAGCCAGCTCAGATAATTCCCAAAAGGTATTTATTCCAGCAGCATTCTTATATTTTCTAACTTCAGCCGAGAAATTAATAATGTTATGTGTAGCATACCATTTAACATAATTTATACCATGCCACTGCTGTAACAGTTTGTCTATTGCTTCGTCATCAAATCCGAGTTCCTTAGCAAGATCTGCTATGTTGTTGTCTTTACCCTGGCGAAGAGTATTTTCTACACTCAATAGACACATTTTCTCCAAAATAATGTAGTTGGATGGAAGTCTTTGCTGTATCTCTTTTCCTAATTTGACAGTAAAATCAATACAGCGTTTTCCAGTATGTATTTTCTAAATTCTCCGAAATATCACTAAAAGTCACCAAATATTTATTTGGTGATTTTTTTTTTAGAATATCACTATCTGACTCCAAAAAATCACTAAATCTAGTGATAAAATCACTAAGGTGGCAACACTGGCTGTCACTCAGAGGAATTATTGTTTTTTTATATTGGTGTGGCTAAGCCACTGGCTTGGTTACAGGACCTTTAAGCCTTGAAATGTGGGTGCATTACATACATTAGTACACCTCTGCCTAAACCTTCGGGGAATACAGGCGTGATGATTGTAAATTGATAAAGTTGATAAAAGGATACTTGGTATCTTTGAAAGCACACGATTATAAATACATATTTTTTGTAAAAACGTCGCCAGTATGTAGTACTACGGACGGACTGTTTTTTTTTTTAATAATTATTTTATTTTAATTTTTAATAACAAATGAAATCGATGACATTTTAAAGACATCAATTATTTTCGCCTGTGTAATCTAAAAAGAAAATCATGATATAATCAGCTCGTAGACAGAGGAAACTATAGACTGCTGGATACATCTATCTCTCTTCAGCAAAAAAAAAGGATAAATATACACCAGATGCCCGAGAAGAAAAGAGATAAAGATATGCTATTTTTTGTCCCTCATCGCGTGGCCGTTTTTTTCAAGGTCAGCACTTCATTTGCTAAACAAACTTTGACGTTTTGATTGAGCATTCGTGACAGATTGTGATAAACATTGAATTTTTTATTGATTATTTCATCAATTTTGTATTATTATGTGTTCGCTGTTGAGCAGGATCTTTATATAATACTGCAAAATGGTACGGTGCAGTGTTCTTGGTTGCAAAAGTGATAGTGAGAAGAAAATTCCCGGTTCATCTTTTCATTCGTAAGTATCAAATTTTTTTGTTTATTTGCTAAAAGTTTTTCAATTTAACACTTGTGATGCTTTATTATCTAGTTTAGATCAGATACTGCTATTTCAAAGTAAAATAAGCTGCTATTTCAAAGTGAAATAAGCTGCTATTTTATAATTTTTACATAATGGTAAAAACATAACCTAAAAGTTCAGTGTTGCCACTTTGTGCTGGGAATAATTTCAATTCAATAATTTCGTTCAATATTTTTTTGATGTTTAATTAAGTATTTGGCGCTTAACCTTAACGCCTTCTGGTTTTTCAGATATCCCGAAAAACCAGAATCATGAAAATTATGGATTAAAGTAACAAGAAGAAACATCTGGCTGCCTAAGAAAAGCTCTAAAATATGCAGCAAACACTTTGGTACTATTTCAAAGACAATAAAAATAAAATTTGGCTTTGATGTTTTATTTCTAGTTATAAATACCTTAGGGCTAAATAAGCCCTGTAGGTAGTTAAAGAACATAACTCTCTTCTGGCGGTATCTGGTTTTAAACTAAGATTTGGGGTAAAATAATTTAAATGGTAACCCTAAAGTTACAAGTACCTTTATTTTTTGTTCCGCTCAGCGGCACGCTGACCTATAGTCTGTATTATCTTTCCTCTGTGTCTGTCTACGAAGCAGCTCTATTTTCATTTGACAATTGACAATGTCATTCGCAAATATTAAAAAAAATAAAGTCATAACAAAAACACGTTGGATTGTTAGCATTGTAATAGCGGAAAAGTAATTTTCTTTTATTGATGGTTAAAAGAAATATCTGGAGATATTTCTTTTAATCTGCAACGATGGGTAAAGCGCGCTATAATGCTAAGGCTCGGCAAGTTGTCAAGACAAATATAGATAATTCACAAACAAATGAGGTAAGACATATTTGTTTTAATTTTTTTATTAGGTTACATTCCGCTTTGAAAAGCGATATTTGCAATAAGCGATTAATTGTGTTAATGTTTAAAAAGTCTACTTGTATAAAACTTTTCACATAACCTGCTTACTGTGTTTTATCTTGAACTGACACGAGATTCTACGGAACGTGGGTCAGAGAGTCGTTTTAGCGAGACGCCCTGAGTTCTGGAACTCTGCGCGATTACCAGGTCGATCTTCTTTGAGCTTTTCAATATTTTTTTTCTGTAACAGCATAGAGTGGATTTGTGATCAGTTGATGGTGAATTGGTACATCTGTGCTTAATCCTTTGGGGAATACAGAGTTATTGATGGTGTTTGCAATTTTTTTCTAGATTCAACTAGAGTTTACTTCCAATGAATATGGGGCTAGTGACACCAGCAATCTCTTGGCTCTTCCTTCGAAGAAGCGAGACTCCAAAGTTGTTAAGGAAAAGAAAGAAAAGACAAGGTTCCTGTCAAAGGCACAGAGAAAAAGATTAGAAAAGATTGTTGAAAAAAAACAGAAGAAGGAAAATGTAAGTATATCTTATACCATAACCATAACTATTGGAATTTTTCAGAATTCCCTTCTAAATAATAATGTATGTGTATTTCTATATTATTGTTTTAATTTTATTATATGTTAGCTGGTCCGGTAGACATTGTGTGACACCACCTACCAGGTCAAATTGATTGTCAATCTAAACTGTCAAGGATGGCTACAACTAAGCCTACTCAAATATACACAAAAATATTTTAACAAAATTGGTAGTTTTTTTAAAACTGCAAATGTGTTCCTAATTTCATTCAAATTCATTCAGCCATTTTTACATGATTGAGTTACAAACATCTACACATTCACATTAAAATTATTAGTAGGATAATAAAATGATGTCTGAAAATTACAGAGGGCATCCCTCCTAGAATCTCTCTCCCAAGTTCAAGCAACACCTGAGGAAGTAAAACAGTTGACAACCATATCAGCGGTTCAGACTATCGGTCTGAGGAAACTGAACGAGCTGAACCTAGGGTTAGCTACCCAGGAGGTCTCTGAGGATACAGAGAATAAGAAGTTCAGCAGTATCGCTGGTAAGTATCGTAATACTGTGGCAGTTCTTTGGTCATTAAAAATATTTTCCGTTATACATAATTATGTATGTTTTATACTATGGTAAGGAGCTAAGAGAGCTCATAGCTAAGCTGTAACTATGCTGTTCAATTGATCTGTAAGATTAAACTGCACTAGCCACGGTCAGTGTGTGGATGTGAGACTATTCCTAACACATTGAGTGCCCTTTGTGCCTCGGACAGCAAATAAAGCTTATTATCATGACAATTATTAGTAGTTTGACAACCAGTTTATCAGGATATCGGTATTTCCCAGAAATTGGGTTGCAAAAGTCTGATTTATTTATTTATTTATGTTAGGGAAACAAACAGCTTATAAATATCTTAATAATAAGTTACGAAATATAAAACTTAAGCCTATAGTTTCCACCTATAAACACAAAGGAAACATTAAAGTAATAAGTAAAAGCAAATAAAAAAGAAAAAGATGCAATATAGTAAATAAAATAAAAAAATATTATGTGTCACGGATTGAGAATTTAATTGAAAAACTCATTCTATATAAGTCGTCGGAACGATGGCAGTTACTTAATGTAAAATACTGATACTCAACCGCACCTGGTTGAATATCTGGCATGGAGGATGAACATCATAGCGTATCCCATATGTAGCAGTGCTGGTAGAGTCTATAACTTTATCCTCAACACTATGGGTAGAGAATGATAGTGTTGATGATAGGTGTTATAAGCAGAGGGTACTGTTACTATTTTTTAAAGTCTATATTTTAACAGGTGCCAAAAAACGTCTACGACTATTAAAACTAGATAATGCAGATAAAATAAAAAAGAAAAAATATGATCCTAACGTAGTTGGTCTTGAAGAATCATCCGAAGAAAGTACATCTGAATCTGAAGATGATGATGATGAACCGGAACTTGTAAATGTAAATGTGAGTAAAGAAAATGATACTCTCAGCACAGATGATAAGGTTGAAATTACTGAAACAGAGAATAAAAATGAAACAGTAGATGATGCTCCCAAAATTACTGAAAAAACGGAAGATACTAGTAAATTGAATAAAAGTAAAACAAAGGAAATTAAAGTAGAAACAAAACCTTTGCTTGAACATCCTACAGTTCATGTAGAAGTGAAAAGGGACCCTAAAATTCAAGTGGCAAGGTTGAAATTGCCGATACTGGGGGAAGAACAAAGGATTATGGAGCTGATAAATGAGAATGAGTTTCTTATTGTTGCTGGTGAAACAGGTAGGTAGTTTAATTTTATTAAGTATTTTTTTTTTACAATTATCGGTCCATTGTGTTCATAGTAATACATACACCATAATATAGCAATAATGAGTATGTATATTATGTAATTACCGAAAAAAATTAAGGGGTTTTTGTACTCATTACAAATAACTACGTTGGCAGAATTTGAGAGGGTTACATTAAATTATTTATCATTAATTTAAATGTTTCTAAAAACTACATGTTGTATTGGGTAATAACTAAATAAATAAATAAACTTTTATTATAAGACCAACTGTGAAATCGCGTTTTTTTCCGTAATTAAGAAATACAGTTTTCTTTAATTTTTAAAATATTGCCGTACACTAGGGTTCTCTCCTGTATTATGGGTGAGTTTACAAATACACGCGTTCATACACACAAACACCCAGACGCGGAATAACTATAGATCATACAAATATTTGTTCCGTACGGGGATCGAACCCACAATTTATGGTAATCGCTCAACCGCTGCCCCAAACGTGTTGTCTATAATGTCGTAATAAATACAGCCACCAGTAATTTAGGTCCCATGTAATCGGGGCGAGCCAATTACCATTAGCCGGACAAACTTGACTTGAGAATCGAAATAGGCTTCACGTTTATTTTGTTATCATCTGTAATTTTTTTTTAACCAAGTTTTTTTTTGTTTTGCAGGCAGTGGTAAAACCACTCAAATCCCCCAGTTCCTTTACGAAGCAGGGTACGCACAACACAAGATGATCGCAGTGACTGAGCCGCGGCGTGTCGCCACCGTCGCCATGTCAGCCCGAGTCGGTCACGAGCTGGGCCTCAGTACCAAGGAGGTCTCATACCTGATGCGATTCGAGGGAAATGTCACTAAAGATACTAAGATCAAGTTTATGACTGATGGTTAGTATTTAGTCTAATAATCATCTTTAACCCATACACAGCAGTGAAGTGACAAATTTTTAAAACAATTAAAATTAAAAATATATAAATTATCAAAATCATAATGTCTCTCAGTATGAGAGGGATTAGGCTATAGTCCACCATGCTGGCCTAGCGCGGGTTGGCAGACTTCACACACTGTTGAGAAAAAACTTTAAGGCATGCAGGTTTCCTCCCGATGTTTTCCTTCGCCGTTTTAAGCGAATGATAATTAATTATTAATACGACATGATTTCGAAAAGGTGAGTGTCTTGGATTCGAACTTCGACTTAGCAGTCCAATGGTCATACCACTTGGCTATCACAAATAGACATAAATTATAGACAAAGAAAAATTCGGTCTCAGGCAGGGCTTGAACCTGCGTCCCTTCGGTTAAGTACACCGCTTTAGCCAACTAAACTACCGAGACCAATGCCTGTGATGTCGAATTTCTTTTCCTCATTCTTACGTCTTATAGGGACGTCAGCGACATCTCGCGTCGAAGTCATATTACTGTATTCTGTGCAAATAAATCTTTCTTTCTTTCTTTCTTACTATGTTCAACCGACATGACTTTACAGTTAGTACAATGCTGAACGATGTTGGCTTACCTTTTTTACTAGTATTTTTTTATTATATTGGACATGCTAAATATTTTTAAAGATTCACATTCAACTTTGATTACTTAGGCATATGGCTCAAATTTGTAAAGCAAAATAAAATTACACTGGTTGTCTCTAATCTCGATACGACGTGAAGCTGTTTAGCTGTATAGATTTTCAGGCGTATGTTAACGTTTGTAAAGTTGATTTTCGATTGTTATTTTAGTCGCTTTGTTGCCAGCAGTCCTAGCTAGTCCTTAAAGTCCCACTGCTGGGCAAGGGAGACCATTACCCAGCAGCCTCAACCCTCTAAAAATGAAAGGAGCCACGCTATCCATTCCACACACTGGCTAACTGCAGATTGGTAGACTTCATATGCGGTTGAGAAACTCTTTGGCACACAGGTTACCTCTTCAATATTTTTCCTTTCTTTTTGTATTTTTTGGCATTTTCCATGCTAAGATTTTAAAGTCATTAAAAAATATAGGTACACCAGACGCTATGACCACTAAGCCACCGCGATACGTCATAGCCAGATAAGTCATAGCGTCTGGTGTACATAACCAGAAGACGTAGGTTCGAATCGTGCCGGCGGGCGGTCGAATTTTTCCTTTGCTTGATAATTTTCCTTTTTTAATTTCAGGAGTACTTCTCAAGGAGATCCAGTCAGATTTCCTCCTCAGCAAATACTCTGTGGTGATTATTGATGAAGCTCACGAACGGAGCGTGTATACCGATATATTGCTGGGCCTGCTGTCGAGGATAGTACCGCTGAGGAGGAAGCGAGGGTCTCCGCTGCGTCTGATCATCATGTCTGCCACTCTAAGAGTCGAGGACTTCACCGAAAATATTAGGCTGTTTAAGCAACCACCTCCAGTGATAAAGGTAGGGTAGTTATGTTTTTCTCTCATCAGCTTATTGGTTGTAAAGGCGACTGCTACAATTGAAGTACTCGGTTTAATTGGATAGTTGACTAATCTGCTATTTATTAATTATCAGGCTTAGTGAAAAATATAATCACGACATAGTATAAAGTTGCTTCCCGCTGTCCCTATGTATGCTTAGATCTTTAAAACTACGCAACGGATTTTGATCAGGTTTATTTAATAGATAGAGTGATTCAAGAGGAGGGTTTATATGTATAATACGTATATGTATAATAATAATAAAAAAAAATATTCCAAAAAAAACTTTTGACAACAGTGAAATAAGTAGGTACATACATTTGCAGTAGTGGGTTAGTAGTAGAAATTCGAAAGGTGTTAATAAGGCCTAAATAAAATTGTATATAACTAAATATATTAATCAGCGGTACAAGAAAAAGGAAACCTACTCAAATAAAATTATAAAAGCGTCCTGCCTGATCTAGGTTTATACAAACCTGTGTTTCAGGCCATCACTTTACCACATATTTATAATTAGGACAAGCTATTAGAAACAAAAGTAATATGAATATATAAAAGTTCTATAATGTATGATATTAGTACATTGCACCCGTGCGAACCGGGGGCGGATCGCTAATTAAAAACAGTATGCTATCTTTTTGTATTTTTTTGGCATTTTCCATGCTAATGATTTTAGCGAAGGAATTTTCGACCGCTGGCAGAATTGCCCTCCGTCTTTTGGTTAGGTACACCAGACGCTATAACCACTAAGCCACTGCGAAAAAGAAGGTTCATATTCCATTTGGAAAATTTGTCAGTTTTAGATAGCTTGACCTGCTGGCGTCTGTACGTTTTTATATTTTTTGTGTTTCTTATGTATTATAAGTATGTATTTACAACAAAAAAGTATATAAGTATTATATCCATTGTCTAGTACCCATAGTACAAGCTCTGCTTAGTTTGGGACTAGATGGTGCTGTGTAAAAAAATGTCCCAAATACATATATTTATTTATTATTATTTTGTGTTATTATTTTTGTTCTGCAGATAGAGTCGAGGCAGTTTCCTGTTACGATACACTTCAATAAAAACACAAACAGTGATTACTTAAAGGAGGCTTATAAGAAAGCCGTCAAAATCCACACGAGGCTTCCTGAGGGCGGGATCCTCATCTTTGTCACTGGACAGCAAGAGGTAATTAAGATTTATGCTTTTTCTAGCTAGCTAAACATTAAAAAAAAAATTGTAGCTGTTTGTGCCGGCATTGTCGTTGGTGAATTTTAGTGTATTAAAAAAAAAGCATACAAACCTTGTTCTTTCTTACAATTATGAACAGAAGCCGAAAAAGCTTGACTACCAGACTATACTCAGAATATCAGTATAGGGAATATGCATGTTTTATTTTAATATTTTTATCCGATTATTTACATAACTATATAATGGTAAAAAAATATTCACCACAAAAAAAGTGGTAATACAAAGTAAGTTTTTTTTTTTTATTAAATAGCTAACCGAACAGGGCACTTTAAACGCCCGCCATTTTGGCGCGCTTAGTGTGACGTCATAGTCTATCACAAATAACAAACACGTTATATTTTTTATGGCTATCCATTGTCTGGTACCCATAGTACGGTCAACAAAAGAGTTATGTATACAGGCAGCTAATTAATAATCTGTGTTTTGATAAAGATAGTGTAATAATGTATCACGCAATATGTGTCAAAACGTAGGTATTGTACGCAGCTACATACCTAACCTTTTGGCGCGTAATTATTGATGTCGAAATCTGTATAAAAATGCATATTTCGTTTGCTATCTGTATACTCTCTTTTGTTGACTGTACAAGCTCTGCTTAGTTCGGACTAGGTAGATGATGCCCCAAAATATCCCAAATTAATGTTTATTTATATTTTAATACATTCACATTCACCTTTTTCAATACATTAGGTTCGTTATTTGGTTCGAAAACTAAAGGCAGCATTCCCGTACCGCAAAGATGTGGATTACACCAAGCTGATAACGAAGAACAAGACCGTATCCGACGCTGATGCTGCACTGGACTCGGAGCCTGAGGACATCGAGTCTGATGATGATGAGGTAAGAAACTTAGATTCGGTCTTTGTGTCTTATAACATATATCTGAGAGCCACAAAACACAAACAATGCTTAGTTTGTGACTCATTACGTAATATGCAAATGTTACATTACTGCACATCTTAATGTTACATTAATAAACCTTTATAACACATTTGCTCGTAAAGGGTCTCTTATTTCACCAATTTCAATATCGTATTGTATCTCATTACATACTTGTGCGATAATGTAATGTAAAAAGCACAGTTTAGCAAGATGCTCCGTATAAAACGAACGGTACTTTTTTAAATGTTAGCAAAGAGTTTTTATGCCAGAAAAGTGGTCAACATTTACAATAGGTATTATTTTTGAACTAAAAAAAAGTGGTATTTTTGACGTGCCATGCCGTCGTTGGCGTCGTGAGCAAGTTTTAATTTGACGTCTATACACGTCCGTGGCGGTCAACCCGGGTTTACCCGAGTGCGCAACGCATAGAAGGGTAATGTTTTTATCTACCTTATAATATGAATAGATGTGAAGTTGTAATAATAAAGATACATACAGAAAAAATACAGTAATACAAAAATATAGTTTCCTTTTTTTTATTATGTTGGCACTTAGTTGCCAACTTAGTGTCTAAACTGAGACATTGGCCTTTGGCCCACTAATAATTGTCATACGTCGTATTGGGCGAAAATAAATACTTTTTCTTTCTTTTCTAATACTTAAAAAAAAAATTAAAGGTAGAAAGAGAAATGAAACGCGCCCGCAAAGCGCGCAGGAAAGCGAAACTGAAGTCTAAGACCCTACCTAAGATCAACTTGGATGATTACGACATGCCTGAGGATGATGGACAAGCGGATCTGGTGGAAGATGATGAGGACAGCGAGGGGCATCTGAGTGACTCAGGTTAGTTATTTAAGAAAAAGATTTTTTTAAACGTGTTACAAAATACCCCGTAAATATATAATTAATTATCTAAGCCAAACATTTTGTCAGCTGTCATGTCAGGGAACCAGATTATTTAACAGAAAGGTCTACGTACGTATTTTACCTAATAATTGTCTACTTTAATAGTTTTTCTATTTTTTTTTCACGACATTCATAAATGTCGTTGTTTTCCTTTTTTTAGGGTATGTTATAAAGTGTTACTGTGTTCTATGTTCTTAAATATTGTGAACGGACTCGTTATAAGGCCCCATTTAACCTCCTCTCGGCTTTAGGGGTAGTTTTGTAACATCCTGTGTACTAAGGTGGGAAACAAGCATACGGCCTACCTGATGGTAAGCGGTTACCGTAGCCTATAGACGCTTGCAACACCAGGAGTATCACTTGCGCGTTGCCGACCCTGTATTGAACGAGGAATAGTTGGGTTGGCAGTATAGACCCTTATACTGCTAAAGTCCCCCCACTGCCAACACACGTTTCCTCGTGGAACACTGGTAACCTTGATCACCGTTAAGAACACAACACAGCTCAAAGCTGTGTTATTTCATTTCGATTTTCTGCAAGCGGAGGTACTTCCCCAGTCGGGCAGCTCCAATTTGAGTGGAATTACTCCCACTATGCTCTACCTAAATTTATATATACACACCGACACGTTTGGCGTAGCGGCTGAGCGATCGGCTTCTGCGCCACGGGTTGTGGGTTCGATCCCCACACGGTACAACTATTTGTATGACTTACATGTAGTTGTTCCGGGTCTGGGTGTTTGTGCATGTGAAAGTTTGTGTTTGTGAACGCACCCACGATACAGGAGAAAATCCTAGTGGGACAAATTCTTATTATAGAAAAAAAAAAACACCAATATAATAGGCCATGTCCGATTTTAAAACATGTACAATGGATCGTCACATGGTCGGAAGATCTGAGGCTTGAGATGCCAGTGCTGTTTTTTATCTCTCAGACGCAGAAGACGACTCCTTAGTTCCCGCCATAAAGTCCTGTAGACAGCCTCTTTGGGTTTTACCTCTATACTCCATGCTGAACGCCAGTAAGCAAGCGCGAGTGTTTAGCTCCGCGCCGGCCGGGGCGAGGCTCTGCGTGGTCAGTACTGACGTCGCTGAAACTTCCCTCACGATACCTGCAGTTAGATACGTTGTGGATACTGGCAAGAAGAAGATGCGGTGAGTATTAGATAGATAGAGTATTCTTTATTATACACCAAAGGATACAGTAAAATAACATCCATGAATAAAACATTTTAAAACCCCCGACACAGCACGGCCATCTTGGATTTGAAATTTAGCATAGTATATTCTACTAGTCAACATCTTTCATTTGATACTCATATTGATTGAGTAGTGAAAAAGTATGTATCTCGCGGCCATCTTGGACCGATTTTCATCAAACATAGCTACACGCCCCCTCGTTATTGCGTCGGGGGTTAAAAAGGTCACATAAGTATAATTTTCGCTAAAAGCAATTTCTTAGCTTTCTTATTGAGGAAACCTATATGTCTGAGATATTTTCTCGGCTACGTATGTAGTAGGGTGGAGCGACAATGAGTGGAATAAATGTCATCATTAAGGTACTTCAAGTCACAGAAGCAGTAAAAATACTATTATTACTGTAAAAATAATTTTTTTACTGTAAAATACTATTTTTACTGTTTCTTAGCAAGTCTTAAGTTCCTTTCACGATGATGCGCGCTGTGATTCTTCTGTCACTTACATAGAGTTCAAATTTAATTGATTCACGCGTCTTCGTGAAATGAATGAACTATAAGTATTATATCCTTAGTGTAGTACCCATAGTAACTTTGCGTAATATGAAACTCGACAATTTATTTTGTAAATAGATCTTTTATAGACACTTTTACAAGTAAATATTTTACATATTTTTTTAAGGTAGTTGGCTCCGGCATTTCCTAACTGACGACCTCTGAGAAGAAAAGCCGAAACATACTCAGATAATCATGGTCTCTTTTAAAGTCTAGAAATAGAATAGCAACAAACAGTATGTGTTTTACAATTTAGGGCAAAGTCTGAAATGGATTTTTGAAGAAAGAGCCATAGCGGCTTTGAGTAGGCCAGTATCAGCCGACGGCACGCATGCATCAGTCATTGCGTAGCTCGACCATAATTTATGGAGCTCAAAAACCCGTCGCACGACGATACCAGATCGCTTGAACATTTGCGTAGGCCACATTAAAAAATATCTCATCTATTATTCTTATTTATGTTACAGCATATACGACCATATAACCGGCGCAAGCGCATGGCGCATAGTCTGGACGTCGCAGGCCAGTGCTGAACAACGCGCCGGCAGAGCGGGACGAGTCAGTTCGGGACATACGTATAGACTGTACAGTAGCGCGGTGTTTCAACATGAATGTCCCGAACAACATCCGCCGGACTTATGCAGACGACCCGTCGACGATCTGGTGTTGACTATGAAGTGTATGGGCATTGATAAGGTATGATATTATAACTACAGCTATAGGTCTCTTAGTTTGAAAGATATTAGCAATTTATTGAACATAACCGGTTTAAGTCGATAAAAAAAAATTTAGTTAGGTTAGGTATTTATGAAAGTGCATTTGTCGATAAAAATGAGCATTTAATATGTTTGGGAAACGGAAGTGTCGGTAATCGTTTCCCAAACACATTGTATAATATATATATATAGCTAGAATAGTCTAGATGTTGATCTTGACGTCCTTTACAATTTAGTTTTTATATGCAGGTGGTGAACTTTCCATTTCCAACGGCACCAGATAGAATGCAGCTGCGATTAGCTGAGAAGAGGCTAGAAGCCCTAGGTATACTTGAAAAGCCCCCCATGAATAACACGAGAAAGGACGAGGAAGAGGTAACGCAATAAAAGAAAGAAAGAAAAAAATAACATTTATTTAAAACAAAAACACACAAAATAAAAAAGTCAAATAAAAAATATATGCATCTGACAACACTGGCAAGTAACAACTTAGTACCAACATAATAAAAAAAAGTAAACGTAAACGACAATATAGCTAAATACTGTGATTGATATCTGATAATGATTACATTAATGCTACTAAAACTCCATTTTGAAAGCTTATTTTTAAATAAAATATCAAACCTCAGCACACAGTTTGTTTATTTTCAGAGGGAGGTATTTTCCACTCTATATTACTTCCTTTAAATAAAATAATCTACCTATTCCGATCTTTGAAAACAAGGCAGTTGAAAACTCCTAGATTCAAAAGAATAAACTTTTTTTACAGGTACTAAAAGTGACACCGCTGGGAAAGGCGGTATCGGCGTTTCCTTTGCTTCCTCGCTACGGAAAAATGTTGGCTCTGAGTCATCAACAGAATCTTCTGCCGTATACCATCGCGTTGGTATCCGCGTTAACAGTACCTGAGGTAAGTGACCATTTGTGTATGACCTTTGCTCCCCACTCTATGTATGGCATGAGGAAGCTCAGGATAGAAAGTTCTGGACTATTGGGAAGTCTTTGCCCTGAAGTGGGACACAAAAGAGAGAGAGAGAGAGAGAGAGATAAAAATGGACTACCTACTTACCCTCCTGCAAAATATCACTATTCCTAATATGTTTATTATATGTGTAATGTGTTAACATTAACATAATTATTATTATATATAATGTAACATTTTTTTATACCACTGAGGTGGCAAACAAGCATACGGCTCACCTGATGGTAAGCGATTACCGTAGCCGATAGACGCTTGTAAGAGTAGGAGTCACCTGCGCTTACCGGCCCTATAAAACGAAAGAGGAATAGTTGGGTTGGTAGTATAAGGGTCAAAGTCCCCCCACTGCCAACCAACGTTTCCTCGCGGAGCACTGGCAACCTCGCTCTCCGTAAGGAATGAAACACAGCTCAAAGCAGTGTTATTTCACTTAGATTTTCTGCAAGGGGGAGGTACTTCCCCAGTCGGGCAGCTCCAATTTGAGTGGAATTACTCCCACTATGCCCTACCTCTACTTTATTTATTGCCAGGTAATGTCTGGCAAGCCAGACAGTTGGCCTGCCACTGGCAACGTGTTGCTTCTGGGCGACCCTGGCGTGTTACTTCGTGCTATCGGTGCTGCAGAGTACGCGTATGTAAAGGGCGAGGAAGAATTGTTCTGTGCCAAGTATGGACTAAGAGAGAAGGTGAGTGGGATTCATTATTTGATGTTTTAATGTTCTTCTGCACAAGTGCTACCAGCCGTAAGCATGAGGTCCTGAGTTTCAGTTTGAAGAAAATCTTTTTGGTATTTGCTATGTTTTTTTTTTATAGCATTGCTATGGTAATAAAAAATGGATTCACAACCGACTGCCAACATCATCAACACATATACTGACCCACGGCTGGGCACGGGTCTTCCAGATTGTAAGGGATTAGGCTATAGGCCACCACGCTGGCTTAGTGCGGGTTGGCAGACTTCACACACCACCGTCGAGAAAAATCTCTCAGGCATGCAGGTCTCCTCACAATGTTTTCCTTCGCCGTTTAAGCGAGTGATGTTTAATTATTAAATTGCACTTAAATTCGAAAAATCAAAGATAAGCCTTGGATTTGAACTCGAGACCTTTGACTTGGCAGGCCAATTAACGACTGCCCTTTGACTTGGCAGGCCAATTAACGACTGCCAACTTGTATTTAAATTAATAATTGAAGGTGCCATACTCCATACCCACATACTCACTCGTTCCATACACAGCATAGTATTGTGCGAGAGGGGGAGAGAGAGAGAGAGAGAGAGAAAAGGAGAGAGAGAGAGAGAGAGAAAGAGAGAGAGAGAGAGAGAAATAGAAATAACAAGACATCGGCAGTCTAAACCTTTTTGTTAAGTACATATTTAAATTCATGCTTCATTGCTGAATTCATCCTCCGACAGCCACTTCTCAACTAATTTGGAGTCGTTTTCCAGTGTAACCAGATGCGGCTGAATATCAGTATTTTACATGAATCTCCGCAACCCGTTGATCAGCTTATTTATAATGTCAAAGCCAAAATAATTTATTCAAGATAGACTACTTACTAGGTGGTACTTTTGGAACGTCTTTTTTACATTTTGACAGCCCACAAAACGCCCTCCCTTCTCCACCTCCTAGTGTTTTAGCTGGCAACACATTTCTGTCTTGTAATTTATTTATTTATTTATTTATATATTAATAGCAAACTTTACACCTTTTAAATCCGAGAATAATAATCTTACTAATACAATCTTATATAGCCCATTACAAAGTTTGACACATTAAAATTTATACATAAGGCAAGATAGGTATACATGCATTTGTTGGTGTGACTGTGAAGTGTAAGTGGAGTGTATGTGTAATGTGTGTATGATATTATGTGCACTGTTCTGCTTATTGGTTAGTATTTATAAGTAGGGTTAATTCCTTCGATACCAACGCACTGAATTTATTACGGCTGAGGAAAAAAATATCCAGTTGTTTAAATTTTGTCTCATACGTGCGCACAATTCGTTGCAAGACAGAATTTACTCGTATAATCATTGTATAAGCGGTAAAATTATATAAAACAAAAGTTTAATGTTGCTTAGATTTACTTTTCTATTGCTATATGTCAGCCATTGCACATGTTTTTCATCGTAGGTAATACTCAAGCAATATTATAGTAGAAGCCAGCCTCCTCTTTAATTTAATTATAATATAGCCATAAACCCTTAATTGCCGAATTATAACATAATTTAATCATTTCACCATTATCAGGCAATCAAAGAGATTCGGAAACTCCGAAAGCAGCTGACGTCAGAGATCAACCTCAGCGTGGCTGGCGTGGATGTGGCGGTGGACCCTGAGATGAAGCCTCCGGGAGACAACCAGGCCCGTCTGCTGCGGCAGCTGGTGCTCAGCGGACTGGGAGACCAGGTCGGGAGGAAGATCGGTCTTGATGAAGTCAAGCAAGGTCAGTAGCTAGTGATGGACATGTATTGGGTTCTAGAATCCGAGTTAATCCTCTAACTTATAGAAGTTATTTATTGTTACAATGCGGCTTATATATATATAGTATCATTGCTACCGCAGTCGGTCTATTGTGATCGCCACTTGTTGCATTAAAGCTCACCGCTAAACCCCGCAAACTGCAGGATTTGCTTAGGGGTGAGCTCTTTTATTTCATCTGGGCTTACGATATGTTTCCCTAGATGAACACTGCTTGAGGGTATCACTAAGAATATACAAACAATATTGACTACTGCTGATCAAGAGGTGGTTGATATAATTCCCACAAGACACAAATATTTATTGACGACCTCTGTGGTCTAGCGGTTCGAGTGCTGATCATGGGGTCGTGGGTTCGATTCCCACAGGACACAAATATTTATGTGGATAAAACATGAGTATTTGTGTTTGTCTGGGTGTTTCTTATGTATTATAAGTATGTATGTATTTACAAAAAAAAGTATATATGTATTATATCCATTGTCTAGTACCCATAGTACAAGCTCTGCTTAGTTTGGGACTAGATGGTGTTGTGTGAAATGTCCCAAAAAAAAAAATAATTATGTGATGAACATAAGTGTTTCTGTTCGTCTGGGTGTTTCTCATTATTTTAAGTATGAATTTACAAAAAAAAGTACAATACACCACCGTTTACTAAACTGGTTCATATTGCTACATGCATGGAAATGGGAAAATCAGAAAACATGAAAATATCCACAGACGTGCACAAACATTCGGACACAGTAAACAAGATTACAAAATCGACAAGAGATAACGAATCACGACCATCAGTCACACGACAAAATATAAAGTTATAAGTATTATATCCATTGTCCAGTACCCATAGTAAAAGATCTGTTTAGTTAGGGCGAGACGGTGCTGTGTAAAAATGTCCGAAACATAAATTATCGTTAATATTAGGAGATTTTTCACCAAAGGAGAAAGTGGCAGATTACTTACGAGTATGCATTTAAGGCCCGAACTGGAAAGGCCGCAGTCCACACAAGTTCGTAATATATCCACTTCCCCTGAGTGAAGCATAGTGCTTTTTATTTTACCTAAGAGGTAAATACCTAAAAAGTATAAAATTGTCTTCTGTTAGAGATATCTTTCTTTTAACTAATCAGGTTTACTTTTATTATTATTAAGTTCGTAATATATCCATTTCCCCTGAATTAAGCATAGTGCTTTTTATTTTACCTACGAGGTAAATACCTAAAAAGTATAAAATTATCTTATGTTAGAAATATCTTTCTTTTAACTAATCAGGTTTATTGAAATAAAACTACTTTTTACGGATATTATCGCGTATATTATTAATCCCGACGTTACGGACCCTTTACCTTTACCTTTTTAATATCAATATACGCGATCAAATCCGTAAAAAGTAGTTTTATTTCAATGTATAATATTCGCGTAAATGTCAGAAATCAATAATCAGGTTAACTTTTATTATTATTAATACATACTTATTTAGATTTTTCAGTCGCTAGGTAATCACTGCTATCGACTATCGTGATTTTATCCCTTTCAGGCGAAGACAAACGTAAATTCAAATACGCCTATCACTGCGGCGAGTTAGAAGAACCAGTCCATCTTCACTCGGAGTCCATTCTACGGAAGACCATACCAGAGTGGGTGGTGTTCCAGGAGCTGTACGAGACTGGTGCTGAAGATCGGAAGAAAATGGTGATGAGGAATGTGACTGCCATCGAGCCGGAGTGGCTGCCGTTGTTGGTGCCACAGCTTTGTAACTTAGGTACGAACGAATGAAGGGAGAGATCGAAAGAATTTTCCAACTGATTCACAAAATTATCTTTTTGTATATTTTTGGCATATCCCATGCTAAGATTTTAAAGTTATTTAGAAAAGGAAAAATTCGACCGCGGGCAGGATTCGAACTTGCGTCTTCTGGTTAGGTACACCAGACGCTATGACCACTAAGCCACCGCGATTCCTACCCGTCATGTCGAATTTTTCCTTCACATACTGAATTTACGTCTTTATGGTGACGTCAGTAACACCTATTGAAAAGCAAGTTTTTGCTTAAACTTGCTTTTTATGATTCACAAAATCCCGAAAATATCTAGACACGCAGTAGCATGTTAAGCCGAGTTCAAGCTAACAGAACTGGCGAGCAGCACCGTGTGTGATATTACAGGAACCATTTGGAGCCACTTTTGACCCCCTCATAACTCACAAAGCATTTCACAAGAGATAGCTTAACCAAACGACATAGTTTAAGATATACTATCATACTAGCAAACATCACTCAAAGGGTGTCTAGGGGTGTACTAATGTACACCCATAGTTCTTTGAAACGACCCTAGCTTATATAAAAAAAACTCGTAAAATATATATTTTTTTATAACGCTTTTATTAGCCTCATACGTTTTTATTATCTACTAGCTGACCCCGCAAACGTTGTTTTGCCATAAAAAAAATAATTTAGGGGTATGAAAAATAGATGTTGGCCTATTCTCAGACCTCCCCGATAAGCACAAAAAATTTCATCAAAATCGGTCAAGCCGTTTCGGAGGAGTATGGCAACGAAAACTGTGACACGAGAATTTTATATATTAGATGTAACGGAAAATTTGAACATGATTTTGACCCCCTTCAAAACGTCGGATTAACTCTAAATTAGGCATACTTATCAAGGACCGATGACAAATCAATATTTTAAACAGTATATTATATTAATTTATTATTTTATAGAAAATCAAACAAAAAAATAGTAAATAAATTTTCATAAATTTGAATTAAGGATAGTGTAAATAAGAAAAAAAAATGTTTTATTGTTAAAAGAGCGTAGACTTCATGATGTTTTTTTTTTTTTTTCATTTGCTTTACACTGACTAATTAAAAATTTTACATTACATGGTATACTCGCCAAACGTAATAGTTTAACGGCGAGAAGCGCTCTTATCATTATTACATAATAACCTTACATTTATTAACAACAGCAAACAAAATATTTTAAATAACTATCATGGTCTAACTATTACTATTACAAGTGCTATCCAAAAGAGTATTCTTCAGTTTCTTCTTTAATGTGCTAATATTAATTTTAGGGGTTTGTCTTAAAACATCTATAGCATTAAATATTTTTGGCACTATAAACATATTTGTCCTTTCTTCATAATAATTTGTTACTTTTGGTTTATTCAGTCTTTGTTCTCTAACCCTTCTAGTATTATATTTATTCTCGACAACATATTTATACTCATCACTATAGTAGTATTCTAAGCCTATTAAATATTCAACTTTTTTTTCTATTGGCAGAATTTTACATGAAGGGAATAATCTATCGTAGTCTTCATTGCACATGCTTTTCTCTTTCTCACTGACTAGGTACTTTAACATAATATACTTTAACATATGTCAATAGTAGTCCCAGAGCCCGTACATGGCCTAAGACGGCTTCATGAATGGAAATTAAGAACTAATTCTGTGGAATTCTTTGAAACTTAAGTATATTTCTCAGGTGATCCCCTAGAAGACCCTCCTCCAAGATACGACGAGAACTCAGGCCGAGTCAAGTGTCATTTCAAGGGCACCTTCGGTAAGGCTGGCTGGGAGCTTCCTACCGCGGAAGTAGACTACCCTGACAAGACTGAAAGATACAGGTAACATATTGATTTCTAATATTTACGCGAATATTATTCATAGAATATTATACATTGAAATAAAACTACTTTTTACGGATTTTATCGCGTTATATTGATATTTAATATTAATATTATTATTTAAAGTTAGATTTTTAAAAGAAAAAAAAAACAACCAGATGGTAAGCGGCAACCGCAGCCTATAGACAACTGGGTGTATGTGTATGTGAAAGTTTGTGTTTTTAAACGCACCCACGATGTAGGAGAATATTTACGCTTTTATCGCGGCAATGTTTTTTTGAATAAAAGCAATAAAGTACAGATTTAGAAAGTTACAGATCAAATCTTGAAAAGCTATTTTCTGATAAATTTATTATGTTCGAAGTTATTAGTGTTTTCCAAGTTACGCTGTATATAAAAAGTCCTTCTTTTTATTTTTATACGTAGATAATTTTGACAAGACAAAGGCCTTGTATTCGACTCGAGACGTTTGACTTGGGAGTCACTATAAATGCTGATCAAATAAAATACATTTATGTATTATAAATGCTGATCAAATAAAATACATTTATGTATTATAAATGCTGATCAAATAAAATACATTTATGTCGACGTTAAATTATTACCATGTAATTTCATTTCACTGTCAGACGTGTCCCAAATTACGGCTTCATGTACCTAGCCTTACTTTAATTATTAATTTTAGTTGAAGATTATAGGCCTGTCCAGATAGTATACGCGATTTTCGCTACCGCTGCGGGTAGCGAATACTGAGTATGCGGTATTCATGTTCAAACTGCTGTGCTCCACGAGGAAACGTTGTATTGGCAGTGGGGGGACTTTGACCCTTATACTGCCAACCCAACTATTCCTCTTTCAATACAGGGTCGGCAACGCGCAAGTTATACTCCTGGTGTTGCAAGCGTCTATAGGCTACGGTAACCGCTTACCATCAGGTGGGCCGTATGCTTGTTTGCCACCTTAGTAGAATAAAAAAAAACATTATTATCACTCTAGCCGCGGCACTTCATACAATTACTTACCTGTCGGAATATTGCTCGGTATTTAAGAATTACTGCCTCATTAGTCTAGTGGTCCTAAGCGCGGCTGCTATGCTAGAGGTCCTGGGTTCGATCCCCAGGTTGAGCAAAGTGTTATTGGGTTTTTCTATGAAATTCTCAGTAGCAGCTCGGAGTCTGGATTAATTGTGCCCGGTTAATGGCAATAGGCTCGCCCCCTATTACATGGGACCTAAACATACCGGCGAAATGTGGGTGTACATTAGTACACCTCTGTCTAACCCTTCGGGGAATACAGGCGTGATGGTATGTATTTAAGAATTATATTTAAGAACCTCACTAACCTTAGTATTCAAATAAATCTTAAGGATATTTTTAAATTTAATTGTTTTTTTTTGTTTTGTTTTGATACTTAAGCATATATATACAAATTTATACATATTTATTTATTTAAGCTGATTTAATTTTAAAGTTTGATCTCATTGTTTTCGTTTATATTAAGTAGTGGTTGATCTCATTTCGCATGATGTGATCTCCCATAATTAAAGAAGCACTTGGCTTGAAGGTCAATTGTAATATTTTTATTAGCATGTAAGGTGTATTCTTTGTCGGAGATCCTAATAAAATAAAATAAAATAAAATAAATATTTTGAGTTTGAGTTATTTTTCGCTACCGACACCGGTAGAAGATCTGAATAACGCGAGCATGGTATCAAATTGTTAAAATTTCTATAATTTTATCGTAAACGGCAGCATGCAGTTTCGGAATGATCGATACTACGGTTAAATCTAAGTTCCCAAGCAATGGTATGAAACCTCGACGGCAATATAGCGTTATATGAATAGGCTTTAACCGTTCAAAAAAATATCTAAATTTCACGATATCCCACAGATGGTTCGCCCGTTTTCTCCTAGAGGGCGCTGTGTTCCCGAAACTGAAAAAATACACCAGCTCCCTCTTGTCCCCTCCGTCCACTATGGTGAAGAGCTGGGCCAAGCTGCAGCCAAGGACCGAAGTGCTTCTTAAAGCGCTTATAGCGAAGCGCGCAGGGACTAGAGAAGCGTTGAAGAGCGTTTGGGAAGAACAGAGTAGTTGTAAGTATGAGTTTTTTCGTATGAAAATCTTCTTGGATAGGGAATTCCATATATCCCCGTCTCTCATAACAGGAAAGGCGGAGGGTTTTATTGTAAGTATGAGTAGTTTAGCTACTATTTTAAGTAATAGGCGAAGCTACGATCGAAAACCAAAGTTCTTCTCAAAGCGCCTAAATCGAAGCGCGAAAGAACTACAGAAGCACTTAAGAAGAATAAAATAGTTCTCGTTACTTAACACAAAGGTTTTTACCTAGTTTAAGCGACAAGGTCTGTTAAGACCGATAAACATTATTATTAAACCGCGTTTTTTTTTGTTGTCTTACAGCCGAAAAAATATACTTCTACTCATCATAACCAATAATTTCTTTTCCTTGCGGAGCACTGGCATCCTTGCTCACCGTAAGGAACACAACATAGCTCAAAGCAGTGTTATTTCACTTTGAATTTCTGGGCTAAACCAATATCCTGAGGATAGACTGGTTGTCAGGCATTTTGGGCTTCTGACTACTACTAACGATTGTCATAGGGGTTCGCATGTCAACTTGGACCGTCGGCTTTACGTGCTCTCTGAGGCACGGAGGGGTCTTAATGTGTTAAGAATAATCACCCATTCACAGAATGACCGCGGCTTAACCTCAGCTTAATCAATCAGCGTAGTTATTACTAAGCTACGAGTCCTTATATACAGGATGGTGTGTTGAAACTTTTATATTTCTGTTTCAGTTCTCCTGGACGAGTATCTAAGATGGGTTCCGGAGTCGGCTCACAACGAAGTCAGTTTATATTGGCCGCCTTTGAAATAGTATATATAATGTAATACTCCTATTTCATCATCATATCAGCCACAGGAAGTCCACTGCTGAACAAAGGCCTCCCCCATAGACTTCCACAAGGACCGGTTATTAACGCTGCATCCAACGAGTTCCAGCGACCTTTACCAGGTTCTGGAATACTCGAGTTTACTTGTAAATATTGTAAATAAAATGTTATTTGAAACTACTTCGCCTATTTTTTTAATCTCTGTACAAGGTAGAGTCAAAGGGGTAGGCAGAGGAGTATGAATAAATTGTACTCCAATAGTTCACCGGTGTGTTTAAGTCCTATGTTATAGGGGCGAGCCTATTAAATTGATAATGAAGCTATGCAAATGAAGAATATGAAGAATGAGCCTATTTTGGCCTCGTACACTTAATTAGCAATATAACTAATCATTAAATAAATAAATAAATATTCTTGTACAATTTTAACACAGCACCATCTAGTCCTAACTAAGCAGAGCTTGTACTATGGGTACTAAACAATGGATAAAATACTTATTTATATACTTTTTATTTGTAAATACCTACATACGTATAATACTTACGAAACACCCAGACAAAACAACATTACAGCAACCCTGCACAAGTCCAAAGTAGGCTCCTGTGTCAGTATTATGCTGCGATATTAGAAAAACCATAATGCCACAGTGCTGGTTTTCAGATGGGGCCATAACCATGGGAGGAACCTATTGCCATTAACCGGGCGGGCACAAATCGAAATTCTGAGCTGATACTAGGTACTACTGTAAAAAAAAAACTACCTTTGAATCGAACCCAGGACGGCGTAGCTTTCCTCATCATCAGCCCATTATACTGTCCCGCTGCTGGTCACGGGTCTCCTCTGAAATGTATATGTTACGGTAAGAGTGAATAATTGAAGATTATTAATAATTATCTATTATTATTAATAATTACCGAAAGTCGAGGTTAAAGTGATAAATGTACATAAGTAACGCTCAAGGACCAAACACAGCTCACAACGCGTTGTGGTCAATTATAATAATTGAGCTCCAATATGCAAGGAATTATAAAAACTAAATAAAATTAAAAGTCGTACTTAGGCCAGGTTAGGTTGTTAGGTTGTTTTTTATATATTCAAAAACTAAAAGTAATAAATTTCGAACGTTTATTCACATTTACCAAAACATGTGGTTATTATTAATAATTTTGTTAAAAATATTAATAATTTTCAATTAATCAGATTTACCGTAACATATATATTGCTCTGTGCGAGACTTTAAATAAACATTTTTCTTTCTTCTTTTCTCTTTATCAAGACCCCTCCGTGCCTCGGTGACCACGTGAAGGCGTTGGTTCCCGTTGTCATACGAATATCTATGACAGTCGTAAGTGATAGTATGAAGCCCAAAGAGCCTGACAACCAGTCTATCCTCAGGAATAGGATGCGGAGGTCTGATGGCAGTCGCTTCGTGTAAAGTACTGATGCTCAGCTCAGCACTTCAGCAGCATCTGGTTAGACTGGAAATCAATCCTAAAATAGTTTTAAAAATACTTTGAGGATGATGTGGAAGGTAGCGAGCTGCCATTAAATAGAGAGCATTCAAAACTCCGAGTATTGAGGCCTTTTTTTTTGTTTACTGAGGGAAACCTTCAAAAGGCTGCCGGTCTATGGGGTTTAGACCGGAGAGTGTGGGATTCTTACCCACTAAAACCACCCCGGTTGGCCACCATCAGCACATGGAGGGGGACACTGTGTCCTCTTAATAGACACCCTAGAGCCCCTGTGCAGCGCCTATTAAGGCACTTCTCTGGAGGAACATTGTGGACTAGTAGACTCACGTGATTCGCCAGAACTATCCAGATGAAATCATCTTCACATTCATGATTCTCCGGTGTTCTAAGGATTTCTCGCCGTGAGTCTGTCTGCTAGAATACGATAGAGAATAAAATTGATTATGTAACTCTTTGCTTGGCTTGTCAAAATCATTTTTTTAAATTACTTCATAATTTTGGATGTTGGACTGTCAGTTCTTGCGTCATCAGTGTCATTGGACCATTCTGATACCAATTTTATTCCAATAGCAAACTTAAGCCCCAATAACGTAACACAGGATTTTCCTAGAAACTCGTTCATTGTTGTTATATTTTGTGCCATTCCATTTTGTACTCATAAATTAAGTGTCATCTGTTACTGTGTACTTATGTACCTTTTATACCAAAAATACGTCATAAATATGCTAAATAAATAATATTTTACATGCCGTGTAGTTGCGGTGTTATCCGCGTATATAATCTCGTATATCGTAATCCTGTTAGAATTTAGTTAGGTACTAAAATCCAGTTTTAGTGCTCACCATGGAATTCCTGTGAAAATTTTTCGTGAATTATCACTCTTCTGTGTTGTCCGAGAGTGTAAGAATGACTTAAACGGTTCTTTATCGGCTGAAAGTTAAAAAAAATGGTTTTTATAAACCTGTACTTGAAGCTCCACACTTATTGACGTTGGCACACTATGTAGAATACAAGTTACTGCTATTTTCCTCGAATATTGCTGCTGAAATTATCACAAGGCGATTCCACCAGTGTACTTAAAACAACCCTGTATTTGGAAGCAGTCATTGACCTGTAACTGGGAAAATACAGCTCCATTTTCATGCCTGTTGCATATAGTACATAGAAGTACATTGTTGCGCACTCAGCAGAATTACATCAATAAAGGACGGCGGTAACTCCCCCTCCAAAATGTCAGTAAGAATTCCGGCGTGGAGGAGACCGCACGCGCGTCTGTGATGTGAAAATTATTAACAAATAAACTCGATCATGATTAATAACTGTATGTTTATATTGTGTTTGCCGTTCGTGCTGGGGTATACCAATGGATTTGCGTTGCCATTCGAAGGATTGTACAAGCTGGATATAATTCATTATAACGATTTTCATGCCAGGTGAGTTTGGAGTTTTATTCTGTCTGTGCTGGTTATTTTATGAAGGTTGAAGAGTTAATAGTTAACTAATAATTTCATTATTAATAGACTTCTAATATGTAAGTATATTGTGCTAGATTCATCATTTTATAGCCAGTGAAATTATTGGGCAAACGAAAGTTAAACAATGACAACGCGCTAGTGATACCACTGGTGTTGGTGGAGTCTATATTTCAGCTGCGGTTCTCGCTTACCATCAGGCGGAATGCTTGTTTGCTATTGTTTAAGAGTACTAATGAGCTTAATTATACCTAGGAGCCATAGAAATATGTTAAGATAGTACAGAAATCCCTAAGAGGGGTTTGGGATTGCCGTTCACATTGATAGACATACGACATAGTACCTACTTAAAGTTTTCTGGGACTCTGGATATTTTATGTTGCATTGCGGTGTGGAAATCTATGGGGAAGGAAAGAAAGGAATCCTTTTTCCAGCTGAAGAAGTCCTTCAGCTATTATTACGGTGAGATGAAGTACTTATAGATACTTCCCTATTTGACAGTATTTTGTTTTTTTACTGCAAACCTGGTTGCGTCACCCTTTTTTTTTTATAGTACGGAAAATCCTCATGGATCCTCTGCCACCGGGAAGGTGGCAGGGTATGTCGGACTCCTACCGACTAAAAACCGCACTTACCTTCACGTGCCCTATTGCCATGGCCATGGGAATAGGGCACGACCATGACAGGCTGGTTACGTCACCCTGGTCTTATTACAAAACATTTTTAGAGGTAGAGCATAGTTGGAATCATTCCACTCAAATTGGAGCTGCCCGACTGAGGAAGTACCTCGACTTTGCAGAAAATCGAAGTGAAATAACACTGATTTCAGATGTGTTGTGTTCTTTACGGTGAGCAAGGTTGCCAGTGCTTCGCGAGGAAAAGTTGTGGCAGGGACCCTTATAGTTACCTACTGCCGACCCAACTATTAGCTTATTAAGCTTAAGCTAATAGCTTGGATTGCCACGTTGGTAAAGCTTCCAAGCGCGGCTTCTGAGCATGTGGTCTTCGGTTCGATTCTCAGGTCGTGCAGTGTTAGGTACGTAGGTACGGGGTAATTGAGACCAAAGCATAAAGAGTGTTTTGTTTTTTTTTTGTATACCTCTATGTAGATCATAGAGGTATACAAAAAAAAACAAAATTCTATAGATACTTGAACATAAAGAGGTGTAATAGCCTAAGGCTAGAACACTCACGAGAATTTTTCGGCAGCAGCACCACACGCATCTCGCAATTCATACTGAATAACAGTAGGGACAAAGCCCGAGCTGTCATCGGAGCCCTTACAGGGCATTTTGCAACTAACGACATGCTCCTTAAAATGAAACTGGCTTTGAACAACGATTGCAGAGCCTGTGGTGAATTTAAGGAAACAATGCAGCACATCTTGTGTGATTGTGACGAACTAGCGGCGAAACGGATGCGTCATCTCGGCAACGGATACCCGAAGCCGGAAGACTACAGGTTCCTTCCTCTTAGTGGGTTAGCCGCCTCCATTGACCACGTCTTTGAAGAGTAAGAAATGTATCGTGCAGGGGTTAACACAATAGATCACATTTGGTCGAAGTGTTGCTGGCTATGCCAGTCCCCACAGTTAAGATTAGATTAGATCTATAGATGCTTGCAACACCAGGGGTGTCACTTGCGCGTTGCCGACCCTGTAAAACGAAAGAGGAATAGTTTTAGTTAGGTTGGCAGTATAGGTAAGGGTCAAAGTCCCCTCACTGTCAACACAACGTTTCCTCTTGGAGCACTGTGTCCGAGTTATTGCCATTTAACCGCCACCATTCCAAACTTCGAGCTGCTACTGAGAGAAATATCTGATGTAGACTAATAGTATGTAGCATGATACCTATTTAATATGTCATAATATCATTTATTTACAGTTAAACTATTTACCTATTCCGAGATACTTATAACTGGCTTGCGTACCTGGTATCGGAGCTAGTTAATCGATTCCAGTATTAATAAGTACCTAATCAATCAAACTACTTCGGTAGAGTAGCCTCTAAAAACAACATTAGATACTTAATTTATTATGGACCTCATAATAATTTAAGTAATGTTGTTTTTAGTTTCGATCGATTTGTAGAAAAACCAGTTCGGTGGTACTTTTCACCCCGTATTACATGGGTCCCAAACAAACCGGCGAAATGTGGGTGTACTTTAGTACACCGTGAATACAGGCAAAAATTTATATCAGTAAAATATTTGGAAGTCATCATCAACCCATATACTGGGGTCCCACTGCTGGGGACGGGACTCCTCTCACATTGAGAGGGATTAGGTGTCCACCACGCTAGCCTAGTGCGGGTTGGCAGACTTCACACAACGTCGAGAAAATCTCGAAGGCATGCAGTTTCCTCACGATATTTTCCTTCACTGTTTAAGCGAGTGATAAATAATACGCACGTAACTCGTAAAGTCAGAGGTGTTCCTGAAATAGCCTTTTGAAGAAAGAGCTACAGCGGCTTTGAGTAGACCAATCGATCCCAGCCGACGGCACGCATGCATCAGTCATTGTATAGCTCAACCAAATTAGAGGGAGCTTAAGTTGTATATATCCTAGTTACCAGTGCTCCACGAGGAACCGTTGTGTTGGCAGTGGGGGGACTTTGACCCTTATACTGCCAACCCAACTATTCCTCTTACAATACAGTGTCGGCAAGTGACTCGTGTTGCAAGCATCTTATAGGCTACGGTAACCGCTTACCATCAGGTGGGCCGTATGCTTGTTTGCCACCTTAGTAGAATAAAAACAAAAAAATACACATTACTTAAAGCATGGACATCTATGACGATAGTAACAGTAATTTTATTATTGTATCATTCAATGTTACGATTGTATTATTAGGTATAGTCAGTTTGATCTCATCTCGGCATTGAGAACTATATTTAAGTTTATCAACATGCTCTTATCTACGAGGAAACGTATAGCGTATAATCAACTTTATCATTTTATGAACGAATCTGTCAAATTTATTTGATAGATTTTAAACTTTAATACAAAACGAGAAGGTTGATATTCAATTGGGAAAATTTTAGAGTTTTAGAGAATTTTAGAGCTTGACCTGCTGGCGTCTGTACCTACAGTCAGCAACGAAAGTAGCTAAACATGTTACAATCTCCAATATGACTTTTAATAAGTATGAATATACTGACCTGTGAGGTTTATGCGAAATAAATATGTAATTCAAAGTCAAAATAATATTTGTGGCTTGCAAATTAACAAAATAACAATTGTATTATATTAAGGTCTCATGAATATTAGAAGTTAAGACGCCTGGATATAAAATATTATAGTATCCTAAGGTATCACACACTGTCAAGTTACTATAATAATATATCCGCTCGAATCATTCTCTCATTTTTAGTTAATAATGTTAATAAACGAGTAGCATGTTAAAGATATATTTCGCATCTTAAAATGACATCATTGCATCGCTCGGTATCTTAACATAAAATTTCCACATCGATCGATAGCTTAAGATAGTGTAATATGAAAATTGTTTATACTTATCTTAGCCGTTTGTGATAGTTCATACAAACTGTATAGTGAGCGATATTATATCTTAACATACAATATTATAGTATCTTCGCCGTATGTGACGCCCTTTATTGTATACTTCGAAGTTATTGTCAATAAGATTCTGATCAGATCTATCTTCCATGGCCGATCTATGTATGAAGATTTTCCGCCCTAAAGAAAGGGTCGCGCGACAAACCTATTCGCTTCAATAAATTCAATGAGACAAATTGTCGCTCAGCAAGATGACGTCACAGCATCTTGACATTTCGTTAAAAACAGCTGACAATGGTAACAAGGTCATCGCGCTGGACGCTTATTGGTACGGTACCATACAGCTATGAAGAGAAAGGCATGCATATATTACATTTGCGTGTTAATTAACGCTTATTTTTGTATAATTCCGTGACTATTCGTGCCAAAACTAGCTTCCGGCCATAACTTTGGCCTTCTATAATATATTTCTATTCTATAATATAATATTTCTATATCACTAAAGTAGCAAACAAGCATACGGCCCACCTGATGGTAAGCGGTTACAGTAGCCTATAGATGATGCTTGTAATACCAGGCGTACCATTGCGCGTTGCCTACCCGAAAACGAAAGAGGAATATTTGGGTTGGCAGTATATGAGTCAAGTCCCCCCACTGCCAACACAACTTTTCCTCGCGGAGCACTGGCAACCTTGCTCACCGTTAGGAACACAACACAGCTCAAAACTGTGTTATTTCGCTTTGATTTTCGGCAAGGCGGAGGTACTTCTCCAGTCGGGCAGCTCCAATTTGAGTGGAATTACTCCCACTATGCCCTACCTCTCTTGAATTACTTAGATTTCTTTTTAGCACCGAACAAAATTTGCAGCTCGGGAGTTTTCGAAAACTCAAAATTCGCCGCCTATTACATGCGACTTAAACATACTGGCGATCTGAGGCTGTACAGAACCTCTGCCTAACCCTTCAGGGAATTCAGGTGTGATGGTATGTAGTATGTATTACTAACTCAATTTATTGATATCCTTAGGTTCGAAGAAACCTCAGTAGACACGCCAACATGTAGGTACAATAACAACTCCTGCATCGGCGGCTTCCCCCGCCTCTACCAAGAGATCCACACGCTGCGCGACCAGAAACCAGACTCCATAGTCCTGAACGCAGGGGACAGCTTCCAGGGGACCTACTGGTATACGCTGCTGAAGTGGAATGTCACCCAGGAGTTCATGAACCTTATACCTCATGATGCTCATGTAAGTATGGCGTTTATGCTTGTGTAACGTTAAAACAAATAGGTATAACAATCTTGTCATCACGTCAGTATTTCTAAAGTTTAAGAAGAGGTGTATAAATGTACACCCATAGTTTGCGGGTAGATGTAAGAAAGAAAGAAAGAAGGAAAGAAAAGTAGTTTATTTGCTAGTACTATAGGTACAGGACACACTAAAAGTAAGTACAGAATTATTATAAAAAAACTAGCTGACCCCGCAAACGTTGTTTTGCCATAAAAAAAAAATTTAGGGGTATGAAAAATAGATGTTGGCCTATTCTCAGACCTCCCCGATAAGCACAAAAAATTTCATCAAAATCGGTCAAGCCGTTTCGGAGGAGTATGGCAACGAAAACTGTGACATGAGAATTTTATATATTAGACTAGCTGCCCCCGCAAACGTTGTATTGCCATAAAAAAAAAAATTTAGGGGTATGAAAAATAGATGTTGGCCTATTCTCAGACCTCCCCGATAAGCACAAAAAATTTCATCAAAATCGGTCAAGCCGTTTCGGAGGAGTATGGCAACGAAAACTGTGACACGAGAATTTTATATATTAGATTAGATTATTATTATTATTCACTGAAAACTAAATTTTATACTCTACGATGTGTTTTCGGGTTACAATTTGGGGGCGAGCCCATTGCAAGAAGGATTTTTATCGTGGGTCGGAGGATAAGTTCTCCTAGCCTTTTCCCAGCTATGTTGGAGTCGTCTTCCGGTCTAACCATATGCGGCTGAATATCAGTATTTTACACGAAATTAGTGCCATCAGATCTCTACCCAATGTCTAGGTAACACCGATATTCTGAGGATAGACTGGTTGTCCGGCTTTTTGAGCTTCTGACTACCACTAACGATTGTCATAGGCACCTTTCGAAATCATGTGCGGATTAATAATTAATTATTATCACTCGCATATGCGAAGAAAAACATCGTGAAGAAACCTGCACGCCTGAAGATTTTCACGACATACTGTGAAGTCTGTCTGCCCGCACTAGGCCAGCGTGGTGGACTATAGCCTAATGTCTCTTATTCTGTGAGAGGAGACGTGCCCAGCAGCGGGACAGTATATGGGTTGATGATGATAACTCTTCTAATTATCTTTTTGTATTTTTTGGCATTTTCCATGCTAAGATTTTAAAGTTATTTAGCGAAGGAAAAGTTCGACCGCGGGCAGGATTCGATCCTGCGTAGGTGGCATCGTTCGACATTGAACTAACTGTAAAGTAAGTCATGTCAGTTAAGAAGCAAAAACTTGCTTTTCAATAGGTGTTACTGACGTCACCATAAAGACGTAAATTCTGAATGTGAAGGCAAAATTCGTCATGGCGGGTGGGACTCACGGTGGCTTAGCGGTCTTAGCGTCTGGTGTACCTAACCAGAAGACGCAGGTATGAATCCTGCCCGCGGTCGATTTTTTTCTTGGTTGGTTAAAAAGTACCTACTAATATTATCGCAAATTTTTTTATTACTCATTTTAAAGCAATACTCAATGCATCACTAATCTTCCAAGGTCTGTTTATACCGTAATAGTAGAAGCGTGAAGATAATTCAATGTAAGATAGGTGCTAATAGGAATAATTAGCTGCGTAGGATAATTGATTGATGATGGCTTAGTGTACCGAACTGGAGAACCCGTTTCGAGTCCTGCCGTCGATCGAATTTATATTGTATTTTTTTTTAACTTTAGATATGTAGGTAGGTATAAAGAAATATAAAAAAATACTAATTTTTTACACACAGTCTTCAACTCCGAATGTAAAGATTTTTTTTTAATAATTTTTCATAACTTAAAGAAAACGTATTAGTTTATCTCCTCCATGCGAATTTATTTCTCTCTTTCTCTTCCTGTCTCTGTCATTTTTATTTTCAATTTTTTTTTCTATTTAATATTTTGGGAAGAATATTTATTAAATGCATCAACAGTAAACAGTAAATACTTGAAAAATAGCCGCAGTTTCCATTTCTTGAATTAAAATTATTATACTTAAAAGACAATGTGTGTAACTGACGTACGAATTAAAACAATCATACAAATTAATTCACTTATTTGATGAATTTATGATTAAAAAGTTTTAACTAAATTGTTAGTTAATGAACAACAATTTTATTTAACGGGAGCATAACACGTTTGACTAACACGTCATTGTGTAAACAAATATGGCGGCCAGCCCTTGACGATTATATCCGAACTACGCCGAATGGAACCGAACGTTGTGAGGCTTTTTCAGCTTTTTCCTTACGTGACGATTTCTACCAGGTAACTCCTGTGAAAGTTGCGTTATTGAACTTCATTTCAATACAATTGTACTTAGAGCATCCTTTTTTAAATTTAGTTAATACCTTGCTTTAATATGCTATACCTTTTTCCTTATCACGGCACGTTTGAATGCTTAATATTCCGTATAAGCGTAATTAAAAACAAAATAACTATGTACTTATGTATTTTAAATATGTATTTCATTTATGCTGGTTATTAAAATAGATAAAGCAATAAAGATAAACGGTAATAAAGATAAACAAAGATGTCTTAATATTGCTGTTATGCAGTAAATAGTCAAAGATAAAAAAATACATTTATAGGTACGAAAGAATGCGCAAAAGTAAAACTTACACAAACCACATAGGTAATTTTTTTGTATGTGGGTAATGGATATAAAACGGGATTAATTTTATTTTCAACCGACGAAAAACAAAAAACGGACGAGGTTCTCTGGTGTTTGGAGAACTTTCTAATAAAAAACTCAATCTTAGGACCTCATGATGACCAGTTTATCGTTAGGATATTGGTATTCCCTTAAATTGGGTTGCAGAGGTCAGATGGCAGTTGTTTCGTATAATCATCAAACCATATACTGTCCCACTGCTGGGCACGGGTCTCCTCTCACAGATGGAAATAAGCTATATGGCACGCTTGCCTAGCGCGGGTTGGACAGACATACTTCACATGCCGTCGAGAAAGTCTTGAAGACATGCAGGTTTCCTCACGATGTTTTCCTTCAGCTAAATATGAATACGCACATGATTTCGAAAAGTCAGAGGTGCGTGCCTTGGATTCGAACTCGAGCTCGAATTGGCAGTCCAATGGTCATACCACGAGGCTATCACTGTTCTACACTGTTTCTTATAAAATACTGATATTCACTCACGTTTGGTTAGCAAAAAACTGTGCCCAATAGTTGGGGAATAACTATTTGTTTCTTTTTTGTGAAATTAAATGTACCACACTAGGTTTTTTTTTGTATCGTGCGTGAAAAACAACTTTTAAATAACATCCGAACCCGGAACATATATAATAATTGTTCCGTACGGGGATCGAACCAACAAGCCGTGGCGCAGAAGCCGACTGTTCAGCCGCTGCGGCCAACGTGTCAATGAATTCATAACCATATTTATCTTTTTCTACAGGCGATCGGTAACCATGAGTTTGATGATGGACCAGAAGGCTTGGCCCCCTACCTGTCAGCTCTGAAGGCGCCAGTCCTGGCAGCCAACATGGACACCAGCGAGGAGCCAGTGCTGCAAGGGCTGTACAAGCCCCACCATATCCTGAAGAGGAAGGGCAGGAAGATCGGCCTTATTGGCTTGATCACGCCTGATACTGCGGTATGTATTTTTATACCACTAAGGCGGCAAAAAAGCATACAGCCCACCAGATGGTAAGCGTAAGTGGTTACCGTAACCGTAAGAAAGTAGTAGTGAAGTAATTCCACTCAAATTCGAACTTCCCGACTGGAGAAGTCCCTCCGCCTTGCGGAAAATTGAAGTGAAATAACACTGCTTTGAGCTGTGTTGTGAGTTACGATGAGCAAGGTTGCCAGTGCTCCACGAGGAATCGTGGTGTTGGCAGTGGGGGGACTTTGACCCTTATACTGCCAACTCAACTATTCCTTTTTCGTTTTACGGGATCGGCAACGTGCAAGTGATACTCCTGGTGTTTCAAGCGTCTATACCACGTCTATCACCATCAGGTGGACAGTATGCTTGTTTGCCATCTAAGTAGTATAAAAACGTTGATTCTAAATTTGTAGTTGCTAATGAGAATGACGCCATATTTAGCATGATTTGTATGAAGCATACTTCATGGATCACTGGACACGCGAAAAGCATAAAGCGTAGTATATTATTATAAGTATCTATTGTTCATCATAATGTTTTCGGTCGATTGTGGATCGACTTTGTTGCAAGCACGTTTTCTAATTCTCGCACTGGAAACAGTAACTCAACGTTCACGTTCTCATTACATATTCAATAGAAAATGATTTAGTGATTTAGGTTTAAAGAATTTATTTCTCATAAGAACATAATTACAGTTCACTTAAAATGAGATACAAAGTTTACTTAATTAGGTATCATAGAAATTGCATCTGGTGTGTTGGTGATGTCACTGGGTACATATATATTTTCTGAGTTTAGATTTAAATATCTCAATACTCTCTTCAATTCCTCCGGTAAATCATTAAACAGTTGTGCTCCTTCAACCAGTGTTGTTTTTTTGCCGTAATTAGTTCGTGCGCGTGTAATCTTAAGTTGAAACTTGTTTTTACTTCTAGTGTTGTATGTTATTGTTTTTTTATGTGATTTCTAACACATATCCGATAGACTTTGAAATAAAACTACTTTTTACGGATTTTCTCGCCTACGAATCTACCCGTAACCATGGACGCTTTAAAGGGTCCGAAACAATACGCGATAAAATAAGTAAGAAGTATTTTTATATATTGTTGTATTTTTTTTTTGCACATTCCATGGTAAGGTTATATACTGACGTCACCTAAAAGACGTAAATTCAAGATTGTCAAGGCAAATTTCGACCTGGCGAGTAGAACTCACGGTGGCTTAGTGGTCATACTGTCTGGTGTATTAAACTAGAAGACGCAGGTTCGAAGCCTGCCCGTAGTCGAAGTATAAATTTTAAGTACTTACTTAGTTTTATTTAAAAACAAAATTATTTGTTACCGGATTTGACCTCTGTGGTCTAGCGGTTCGAGTGCCGGACTGCTGATCATGGGGTCGTGGGTTCGATTCCCACAGGACGCAAATATTTGTGTGGATAAAACATGAGTATTTGTGTTTGTCTGGGTGTTTCTTATGTATTATAAGTATTTACAAAAAAAAAGTATATTATAATGTATTATATCAATTGTCTAGTACCCATAGTACAAGCTCTGCTTAGTTTGGGACTAGATGTGCTGTGTAAAATGTCCCAAAAATATTATTATTATTATTATAAACTTTCTCCATTTACTAATTAAACAAACCAGTGGTCCCATTGTGGTCGAAATTCAACCTTTTTAACTTAGAATGTCACAGAGGCTCTTTTGTCAAACTCAATTTAAAAAGCAATTGACATAAACACAAATTAATTATGTGTTTGACTTTGTCAACATGAAAGCAAACAATGCATGTTTTATACATGACAAAATGAACGTAGACGATGCATGTTTTAGTTATTTATTTTAATTTATTTGTCACAGACAATAAACATACATTTTAGCTTTCTGTTACGATAATCGGTAGTCACCGAAATTGGGTTCCGGAGATCTGTGTGCTGTCGCTGCGTTTTAATTAATAATATTCATTTGTTTAATATTCATTTGTTTGAAAAAAGCAGTGATAGCCTAGTGGTATAACCATTGGACTGCCAAGTCGAAGGTCTCGAGTTCGAACCCAAGGCACGCACCTCTGACTTTTCGAATTCATGTGCGTATTAATAATTAATGATCACTCGCTTAAACTGTGAAGGAAAACATCGTGAGGAAACCTGCATACCTTAGAGATTTTTCTCGACGGTTTGTGAAGTCTGCCAACCCGCACTAGACCAGCGTGGTGGACTATAGCCTAATCCCTCTCAATATGAGAGGAGATCCGTGCCCGGCAGTGGGACAGTATATGGGTTGATGATGATGATGATTTGTTTACTAATAAAACAGTGTTCCCCGAGGAAACGTTGTGTTGTCAGTGAGGGAGCTTTGACCCATATACATCCAACGCAACTATTCCTCTTTCGATTTACAGGATCGGCAACGCATACGCCTATAAAGCCTATATATAGTTACCGTATGCTTATTTTCCACCTTAGTAGTATACAGCAGTGTTATTAATTCATACACAGCTCAGTGTTATTTCACTTTGATTTTCTGGTACTTCACCAGTGGGGCAGCCAGTTTGAGTGGAATTACTCCCACTGTGCTTTACCTCTATCATTGTGACTATCGCGTTTATAATATTAGTAGAGATGCCATTGGGGACAACTTAAATGTGCTGATGATTTTGATATTATATAAAGACGATTATGTATCTCACTTTAACATATCACCACTTTATAGATAATGAAATAAAAGATACCGTTCGTTCGTGATCTACTTTCATAGAAACGTTTGTAATAGTACCTGGTAGTATTATGATACGGAGATAGCGTGTCATAATACTGTTATATCACGTGTTACGAGTGACATATTTGGTAATCACACAATCTACACATCTCAATATAGATAGACAATATAGAGACTGCCTTATAGTGACTGCCTTATAGTGACTGCCTCATAGTGACTGCCTCATAGTGACTGCCTCATAGTGACTGCCTCATAGTGACTGCCTCATAGTGACTGCCTCATAGTGACTGCCTCATAGTGACTGCCTCACAGTGATTGCCTCATAGTGACTGCCTCATAGTGACTGCCTCATAGTGACTGCCTCATAGTGACTGCCTCATAGTGACTGCCTCATAGTGACTGCCTCATAGTGACTGCCTCACAGTGACTGCCTCACAGTGACTGCCTCATAGTGACTGCCTCATAGTGACTGCCTCATAGTGATTGCCTCATACTGACCCATTAGCTTAGTGGCTGTAACCGCGACTGCTTTGCTTGAGGCCCTAAGTTCCGATTCCCAGGTCAAGTCGACGTCTGTGGTCTAGTGGTTCGCGTGTCGGACTTCTGATCACGAGGGTTTGATTCCCACACACAAATATTTATGTGATGAACATTAGTGTTTGTGTTTGTCTGGGTATTGCTTATGTATTATAAGTTGGTATTTACAAAAAAAAAAGTATATAAGTATTAAGATTTTAAAGTTATTTAGCGAAGGAAAAATAAGTGATCATAACGTCGGTGTACCTAACCAGAAGACACAGGTTCGAATCCTGCCCGCGGTCGAATTTTTTGTTCGCTAAATAACTTTAAAATCTATTTCTTATTTAATTTCAATGGTTTTGTTATTTCTTTCAGAAACTGTCCTCGCCTGGTAAGGTTAAGTTCACTGACCCCAAAGAGGCAGCGAGGCGGGAAGCTGAGTTATTGCATGAGAAAGGTGTCGACATCATCATATTGCTGTCACACTGTGGCCTTGAGATTGATAAGTAAGTGGCGACCTTTTATATCGATAGGTACAGTCAGCGTCAAATAGTTAGTGACACTCAGGGTATTCAAATAAATAGACGCAACCAAAAAGTCAATAATATCGGTACAAACAAAGTTTCCATAATGTTGTCAACATTATAGTCGCTCAAAAGGTCGAGACGTTTAAAACGTCATAAAGATAGGTTCAGTCAAACCGTCATAAATATGGTAACAGTCATCCCGCCAATGGTATCCAAGCATTCTAAGTGTTCAAAAATATGGAACACATTAGAAAAATAAACTTTACTGCTATACATTTTAAATATTATTTCTCACATCAATTAATTTGAAAACATTTAAACACAAAAATGATAGGAATAGAAACTACTGTTGTCCTTTTCATTTTAAGCATGACGTCATAGACATGTCTTTTGTTTTGTAAAGAATTTCGTGCATAGCCGTTTACGATACTTAGCAATATACAGCTGACTGAAAATAGATGTACCTAAACCTCATTGATAATGAGTATGACTATATATGTCATAGAGCAAGAGTGCATAATTAAAATATATGATTCAATATCATGATCATTTTATTTTATTTTAACAATGAACGTCGACAAAACTAGACTCGATAGTGCTTGCAAAAAAGAGGTGCAAAGTTTTCAACCTTATTGACTATTATTCAAAAACTGCTATTTTAAACATAAACAAGGTAATAGAGTGGATGAATAACTAAAAATAAGCAATAAAATAATGTCAATAAAGGTCGATAATCGCTTGCATCTTTTCAATTTTCTCTAGTTTTCGACTGCTTACCATCAGGCGGGATGTGTGCTTGTTTATACATATATGTGCGAATATGCAGAAATGAGAATCTAGAGAGATGAGAATAATTCGATAGGTAACTACACGTAACATCTAAAACGATAGGTATATAAGGATATTCCCAGTTCATTTGAAATATCTGTTACGGAGACATCTTCCTCCCTCAAATATATAATTCGACGTTTTGTGGTGTCACTAATGCGTAGCCATATTTCTAGCTTGCTTTAGTTTTGCACTTGACATTGATATTACTGATAGATAAATAGAATGACATGCAAATAACACTAGATTGCCTAAAGAGGTTTTCATCTTTGGGAAACCGTTTATTTCTATAACATGCTGGTTTATTTTTCTAATGTGTTCCATATTTTTGAACACTTAGAATGCTTGGATACCATTGGCGGGATGACTGTTATCATATTTATGACGGTTTGACTGAACCTATCTTTATGACGTTTTAAACGTCTCGACCTTTTGAGCGACTATAATGTTGACAACATTATGGAAACTTTGTGTATACCGATATTATTGACTTTTTGGTTGCGTCTATTTATTTGAATACCCTGAGTGTCACTAACTATTTGACGCTGACTGTACAGTAACGAACATCAAATCCATCAATATGTACCTGTATGTTACGCTCAAAGACTGAAAACAGCTCACAACGCGTTGTGGTCAATTATACTTCATTCGTTATAACGTTAGAAAAATAACGGTTATAACGCCAGCGTTATTTCAATAATAGTTATTAATAAGCTACGTTATTTCACGAATACAATACTACATAGTAATCTATTACCATTTAAAAATCAATAAATATGATATAAAATTGAATGTAGTGTCTACATGGATTGTACGACATAGGTACCTAGTTGTGTGAGGAGGAAATTAAAAAGGTGTGCGTGGCAGAAAAGGATACCCACAGTACATGTCAAAAGGTTTACGAAAGAGTTTAAATCAGTGTTTTACGTGATCACCTTTAGCAAGTCTTCTGTTCCCTGGTATGTCAATGCTTATTAGATGTGTTTTACAATGTAAGCAAATCTGAACTGGACCTTTTGAAGAAAGAGCCATTGCAGTTTTGAGTTGACCAGTACTTACCGACGGCACGCATACATCAGTCATCGTGTCCTCGCTCAACCATTATTTAAGGAGCTCTAAGTAGACCGGTCGCCAAAGGTAACAGATCCAATCTCCGAGCTGCTACTGAGAATTTCATAGAAAAACACAGTGACATTGCTCCGAATCCAGGACCTATAGTAGCAGTTGCACTTAAGACCTCTAGACCAATGAAGCAGTTTTAGATAATTATTCATCTGATAAAATCTTTGTCAACTCATAATAACGGATTTCATAAATTATTCCTAACTCGAATGGCAAGAAAATGCTGTCTTGTCTTCTTGTACAATAAACGATTTTATCAAGCTTTTGATCTGCCAGACCATTGTACTGTCAACAAGACAACGACGGGATACAATTATTCAATTAGACTTAAAGTACTGAGCGATTATTCTGAAGTATACCAATTAGAAGTTGGTGTAGATCCGTCACGGAATGGCGACCGAGAGTATGCACAAGGAGTGTAGGAAGGTCGATGGCCAGGATGGCGAATTTCGCGGATCCCATGGCCATGACTATAGGGTATGTGAAGGCAAGTACGGTTTTTAGTACGAGTCCGATATACTCGCCGCCTCCCCAGGTGACAGATGAGCCATGAGGATAGAACAAAAAAGGTTGGTGGAGGATAGTAGTGAAGTGTGTGGGAAAGACCTGGATAAGATTGCTCAAAAACAGGGATGAATGGCGTAAAAGGGAGGAGTGTTATGCCCTGAAGTGGGCCAATAAAAGGTATTGATGATGATATGATAGAGATTAACGACTTTATAAAATGGTTGCTGTTATTAAAAGGACTATTTTGGATCAAAGTTTTTCTTCCTCCGAGCTTTTTCTCAACTGTGTTGGAGTAGGCTTAAAGTCATACCGAACTTTGTAATGGTGGTAGGTCTCTGTTCGCTCTAAAAAAAAGCTTCGCCATGCTCTGATCATCATCATCATCATCATCATCATCATCATCCCATATACTGTCCCACTGCTGGGCACGGGTCTCCTCTCACAGATTGAGAGGGATTAGGCTATCCCTCGTCTATTTATCTATCGCTATTCTATCGTGAAGCAATAATCGAACCCAAGGCAGGCACCTCTGACTTTCGAAATCATGTGCGTATTAATAATTAATTATCACTCGCTTAGGTGAAGGAAAACATCGTGAGGAAACCTGCATACCATAGAGATTTGCTCGACGGCGTGTGAAGTCTGCCAACCCACACTAGGTCAGCGTGTTAGATGCTCAGATAGAATTTTAAAATATATTATTTTTGCTTCAGGGAAATAGCCAATGACGTTGGTAAATACATTGACATCATAGTCGGGGGACACACACACTCACTGCTCTGGAATGGAGTCGCTCCCAGTGGCGAGGAGGTCGCTGGACCCTACCCTGTATTCATCGAGAATACCGCCGATAAGAAACACCAGGTAAGGACATCAGAAGTTCCCAGAGCCCCTCAATATTGAGGGGAAGATGGCCACCGGTTTTATAGCGGTGAAAATCCCACCCGCAAGAAAAATACTACATTTTGTAAATATCAAAGAGAGGTGGGCATAGTAGGAGTAATTCCACTCAAATTGGAGCTGTCCGACTGGGGAAGTACCTCCGCGTTGCTGAAAATCGAAGTGAAATAACACTGCTTTGAGCTGTGTTGTGTTTCTTACGGTGAGCAAGGTTGCCAGTGCTCCACGAGGAAACGTTATGTTAGCAGTGGGGGAACTTTGACCTTTATACTGCCAACCCAACTACTCCTCTTTCGTTTTACAGGCTCGGCAACGCGCAAGTGATATCTCTCGTGTTGCAAGCGTCTATAGGCTATGGTAACCGCTTACCATCAGGTTGGCCGTATGCTTGTTTGTCCCCTTAGTAGTATAAAGAAAAAAAAAACTATCAATTATAACTATTCATTATATCTCATTCTCTTGAAGCAATAAGTTTCCAGTTAAAAACAGGCCAATGTTCACTTTTAAACACTGAACGTTCATATTATACAAACATACTATCATGCCTGTATTCTCCGAAGGGTTAGGCAGAGGTGTACTAATGTACTCTCACAATTCGCAAGTATGTTTAGGTCCCATTTAAGAAGGGGTGAGCTTATTAATCTTAAACACATAAATGATATCAAAGTTGAATTAGCTAGCTATAAGAACTATCCCGATTTTTACGGGATGCACCGATTTTTTAGGCTGGCAAATTACTAATAAAAATGAATAAGTGATCAATGCTTATTCGTAAATTCCGAATTATTAATTCACACGTACGTTTTTCTAATACTGAGTCCCTTAATTCCAGGTGTTGATAGTCCAAGCATCAGCATTCACCAAGTACATGGGTAACCTGACGGTCTACTTCGACTTCCGTGGTGACTACGTCAAGTGGGAAGGCAACCCCCTCTTCTTGAATCGATCTATACCTGAAGGTAAGAATATATGGTGAAAGTTTAAAAGGCTCTATGCGATTTTGTGGTGGCAGAACTTTGCTGTGCTGTGTGTTGAAATAACGATTGAAAAGGCACACTCACACAGATTCGCGCATCAACGAGAACCCTAAGGGGACATCGCAGTACTGTCAGTCGCAAGTGCCGTGTCGAGTGGTCGCGTTATACGTTTATCTCCTGCGCCATGGACCGTACGCGATCTTTTTAAAATGACCCGAGTGAATTTATTGTATTTAAGTATTACCTCCATAATTGTAAAAGTAGTCGCCATCTTGAACTATTCGGTTATGGAGTATTTAATTTATTAAATAATTTAAAATTATTTTCTTATTTATTAAATCTTTTTAAAAGTTTTAGTAAATAAGAAAATACTTTTTAATTTTGTAAACGTTAAGATTGACAACCCTATCCAAAAAAAGATCTAACTACTTTCCTAACTAGTTAAGATACAGCGTTAACTATACAAAAAACTTTAGCGATTTTACATAAATTACGAGGGGAACCCTAACGAGAGGTAGTATAGACGTAGAGATAGTGGGAGTAATTCAGAGAGATTTTCTGCAAGGCGGAGATATTCTCCAGTCGAACAGCATGAATTTGAGTGGAATTGCTCCCACTATCTCTACGTCAATGCTTAAGTGATACCCCTGATGTTAAAAGCATCTATAGGCTACGGTAACCGCTTACCATCAGGTGGGCCGTATGCTTGTTTGCCACATAAGTAGTATAAAAAAAAAACGATCCATTGAAGCGTAGGTAATATTTCCAGCAATTTAGCCTAGTTTATATACTGCTTTAGTTTTTAGACAGTATGTACCATTTTTGTTTAGCTGCATGCTTGCACATGATCAAGGAAAAAATACGTCAAGTTTCTACCTCCTTTGTAATTGTGAAGTCATTATTTTTAATTTCATTGATATCAGTTTGACCTCAGCTATCTTAACACCAGATTCTCAGAAACATGCAACATTTGTTTTGATTTGCAAAATTACTATCAACACTGACAAATGAATGCTGTTTATTATTAAATTAACTTTATTTATTATTGTGTATTTTTTTGGGATTTATCTTCTTATGAGTCCCTGACTTGACGTGCAATTAAAACTCAGCACTCTAGATCATTCTGATAGGTGCTGAGTAGGTAGATCTTGATGTAGGCACCAGTACGGGATTTGCGAAGAATATTAATCTACTCCGTGATTTGAAAGCGAGACAAATAAAAACTGTTGAAAATAAAATTATGGATGATCCATATCGTCAATTAAAAAAATTGGTAAGTATATAAAAACTGGTGATAGCCTAGTGATATGATCGTTGGAATGCCAAGTCAAAGATTTCTAATTCGAATCCAAGGCACGTGCCCCAAATTTTCACACTAGGATTTCCCAACGTATCGTGGGTGCGTTTACACACAAAAATTTTCACATTTATAGTACAAGCACCCATACATGGAACAAGTACCTGTCGGTCATACAAATATTTGTTCCGTGTTGTAATCGAACCCACAACCCGTAACGCAGAATTTGATCGCTCAGCCGCTGCGCCAAACGTGTCGTCGATTCTTGCTCGATTATAACTCGGTGAAGGAAAACATCGCGAGGAAACCTGCATGCCTTAGAGATTTTCTCGACGGCGTATGAAGGCTGCCAACCTGTATTAGGCCAGGGTGGTGGACTATAGCTTAGTTACGCACATTCTGAGAACAGACCCGTGCCCAGCAAGAAAATATGGGTTTGTTTGGGCTTGTTTTGTAAGCCAAACACTCGCCTGGTCGGAGGAGGGTTTTAGAATATCTACTGACAAGCATTTTTTTCTGGTATTTTCAGACCCCACAATTAAGGCGAAGCTGGCCCCCTACGCGAAACGCGTCCACGAGGCGGAGAACGTTCCGGTGGGGTCTACTAAAAACACAATGCGTTTCGATGACTGCGTCTTCGGGGAATGCACCATTGGAGACATGCTGGTTGATGCTCAGCTCGAATTTGTAAGAATTTTTAAATTTGACAACACTTTTGGCGGCCTATGTGCCATGTGTCGCGGGCTTGATCCCCGCACGGAAGAAACATTTTTATGACCTACGTGTAGTTGTTCCGGGTCTGGGTGCCTGTTTGTGTATGTGATCATTTGTGTTTGTAAACTGCTCCCAAGATACAGAAGAAAATCTTAGTGTGGGGCGATGTTCTTATAACAAAGAAAAGAAAGAATAATTTAAAACTGCCGCAAGATTCTGGAACTGGTTTTCATCTCCCGCATGTCGGATGAATTGTGGTCAAAACCTGCCACCGAATGAAACTCACATAACGTCAGCCGACGTCGCGGCATACCCAGACGGAGATGGTGGAGCAAGCTAGTTGGCAGTGAGGGGACTTTGACCCTTACACTGCCAACCCAACTATTTCTCTTTCGTTTCACAAGGTCCAACACGCAAGTGATACCCCTGGTGTTGCAAGCATCTATATGCTACGGTAACCGCTAACCATCAGGTGGACCGTATGCTTGTTTGCCACTTTAGTGGTATAAAAAACGACCTCAAATGACGTGACCGTCTAGTATTCTTCCGTAAAACTGAATATTATATGTATATATTCGTTTTACTTTCAGGCGAAGAAAACAGTTTCTTCAGACCATCATTACCTGTCTTTCATTCAGCGTGGTAACATCAAATCTTCTATAATGCAAGGAGGTGAGTTTATATACCAAACCTTCACACTTCAAATCAACTTTTCGGTAGGGATGCCTATTAGAACTACCCTCTCTACCCCTATACATGGGACCTAAACATTCCGGCGAACTGTAGCTGAACAAGTAGGTACGCCATTGCCTAATCCTTCAGGAAATACAGTGTGACAGAGCAATACTGCCAAGCAAAATGACCAAAGATGATCATTTTGGGCTATAGGTTATCTGGCATTCGATGAACCATGGGGCAATATGAACGAGCTCATAATTATGTAGTAAGCGTTAGGCAAAAGGCCCTAAGCAAATCCTGCAGTTTATTGTAGCCGCAGGGTTTAGCAGTAAACTCTATCTCAACGAGTGGCGATCACAATAGACCGGCTACGGTCGCAGTAATACTAGACCCGCAAATCAACAATAAAAACAATAAGGGACAGGTATAACCCGGAAATTGGGTTGCGGAGATCTGAGGGCAGTCGCTTCGTATAAAATACTGATATTCAATCGCATCTGGTCTGGACTGGAAACTGACCCCAAAATAATTGGGAAAAACCTTGGAGGATAACGAGTTCGTCTGGCATATGAAGAACAAGGCCGGGCCAATCCCACTTGCCACGTTAATGGTATAAAAAAGAAGAATATAGTGCTCTCCCCTTTCTCCTTTCCTTCTCACTCGTTATTCTACCAATTTTGCAATCCATTTATAACCCAATTGACTAGAACTTATATCACAATTTGGCTTAATTTTCAGTCATAACCGAAGGCTCAATATTTGAGCTACTTCCCTTCAATGACCGCATGCAGGTCTTCGAGTTGGAGGGTAAATACGTGCGTGAAGCGCTGGAGAGGAGCGTCAGCGATGCCTGGTCATTTAAACCATTTAAAGGACCCTGGTTGCTCCAAGTTGCTGGTGAGTTTGGAATGCTCATTCTATCCCCTCTCCGTCACATTCTATAGATTCTATGGAATTTTCTAAGATGAAACGGCACTAGAGCGCGCGAACAGTGGCTTAGAGCGTTCCTACGTGTTCGGACGTGCTCGCTCCCCGGAGCGGTCTCTTCAGTGTTCTTGTGTTAAGGTGGGTTTAAACCAACCGGACAAAGAGCTAGAGCTAGAGCATTCTTTCTTGATCTTTTAGTGTAAACGAAAGCTCGTTGTCAGCGTTTACACCAAAATAGCGTTTGCACCAACGAGCAAGAATGAGAACCAAGAACGAGAATTCGCTAGTAAGGTGGCAAACAAGCATACGTCAAGGAACGTCATATTTTATTACTATGTTACCTTTAATAGTTAAGTCATGAGCTTTTTCATTATTGTAACAGTAATTTTGCAGTTTTATGTTAAAATCTAGTTCAAAACTTTTAGTCCTAAGGTTTTTTTAGTAACGATTGTAATGATTGTGTTTTCTGCATCAAATAAATAAATTAATAAATAATAAATACGGCCCACCTATTTGGTAAGCGGTTACCGTACCCTATAGACGCTTGCAACACCAGGGGTATTTAGTATACTACGCTGGCCTAATGCGAGTTAGCGGACTTCACATGCCTTCGAGAAAATCTCTAAGGCATCCTCACAATGTTATCCTTCACCGTATAACCTTTTGACCGCCACGTCAATAATGAAAATCCGTGTTCTCTACGCCAAGCGAAAAATTCTAGTATAGGTATGTATTTTGAACTAAAAAAAAGTGGTATTCTCGACGTGCCATGCCATTGTTGGCGTCGTGAGCAAGTTTTCGTTTGACATCTATACACGTCCGTGGCGGTCAGGTTAAGCGAGTGATAACTAAAATTATTAATACGCACATGATTTAAAAAAGTCAGAGGTGCGTGCCTTGGGTTCGAACTCGAGACCTTCGACTTGGCAGTCCAATGGTCATACCACTAGGCTATCACTGCTTTATACCGAAGGATATAGTAGACTATTTATTTTTCCTATTCTTGGTTGACTTCTATTCCAGGTCTCAAAGTGATCTACAACGTGACACTTCCGGAAGGTCACCGTATCACCTCTGTGACCTTGGGTGATAAGTCCACGCCCTTGGAAGACAACGAGGTCTACCTCGTGACTGCACCAGACTATCTTTCGGGTGGAGGCGATGGGTTCACCGTAAGTGTTCAAAACGGCTGCATATTTTGTGAAATAGGTCGCATCTAGGGAGTGTTTATGCGCAACATGAAATAATTTTGTCGTCCAATATTTTCTGCCAAAAGTATGGCCACAAACGAGATAATTTAGAGACATATTTATGTCACAGGACACAGACCTCCTGGTGTATTCTTAGTCAGATCTCGTTATCATCGGAATGGATAATAATTTTAACATTGCATGAATTATTATTGTATATGTCATGCTGAAACTATAAAGAGAGAGAGAAAGTAGGAGAGAGAAAGAGGAAAGGAGAGAGATAGCCTTCTATCTCTCTCCTTTCCTCTTTCTCTCAGTGAGAGAGATAGAGGGAGCGAGAGAGGGAGATAGGAGGGAGAGAGAGCTCAGTTTTAATGGTCTTCTTCTTCTTCTTCTAAATCGTTTCGCTCTTGGCAGAGCGGTCGTGGTCGTCTTGTAGTAGAATCGGGGGCAGATGTTATACGCCTCACGATATCTCGCCATCGTTTTCTGTTGGTGGACATTCTGGTACACTCATGTAAGGGCCCGCCCACATAAGATTTAATTTGGTCGGTCCATCGCATGGGTGACCTTCCGCGCGGTCTGGTTCCTTCCACCTTCCCCTTTAATGGTCTACTGTTAGCTATTATCACTTAGTTACGAGAACTTTTACATGTCAACACACGAACAGATTTGCGACAAATGCTTTTTATTTCAGATGTTCAAAGACGGCAAGAAGAATGCGAAGGACATCGGTCGTGACCAGAAGGTTCTAGAAGCTTACATCAGAAGTCACTCTCCTTTAGACATCCAAACTGATGGAAGAATTGTTATAAACAGTTGACTGAGTTGAATTAATTTTAATTAAATAATCACGGAGAAGTAAGTAATGAAGTGTCTTACGATATCTGACCAAAATTTTAATTATTGAGAAAAAAAATTAGCCTAAAGTTTAGCTTATGTCCTTCTTCAACGTCTAATATATCTCTGTACCAAATTTCATCAAAATTGGTTCAGTGGTTTATGCTTGAAAGCGTAACAGGTACACAGAGTTACTCACCTATCTGTAGGCAAATTATTCTGGCTTAAAAGCAGAAATCGAACAACATAAAATGACGACGGAACAACAATTAACAACACTACTTCTTCTCATCGTGTGAATCTTTAAAAAACTAGCGAATAATATAAGGCTACCTCAAGAGAGTTAGGCACATAGAGTTAGGTGTGGCCGTATAGATATCGATCGATTAACAAGACTTAACAACAACTAAAGTATCTCATCTTTATTATATTTCGTCAAACTTACTTCAGCAACGTGCTTCTTCAACGAACCCTACAATTCCAGTATAAGATTACCTCTAAGAATACTAAAAGCCTATAAAATGCGAGGTCAGAATATGCTGGTTTTAATTTATGGTTTGTTTAATTACTGGTTTAAATGTTTGAGCCGTGTTGTAGGCGTGTTCATGGATCATGAAAAGAGGTGATTTCTGCCTCTCTGTACCTGTGTGTCTGAAAATAAGCCTAGATATACGTTTTCGTACTTCATTCAATTTACTTCTCCGTAGGAAATTATGGTTTTTGTACACAATATGCGATGTTGTATGATATTAAAAATTTTGTCCACCCTGCTTGTACATCAATATGTTATACGCTTAGCGAAAGTGTATACATATTTATGCTCGTGATTGTACAAGGAGCGGAACTCCTTTTTTTTTAAATTGTTGACGTGATTGAGGTTGTCCCTAGTTTTACCTGATAGAAAGCACACACAGGGTCTACAATGAAACACACAGTTCAAGTCTAAACTCTTTCGGGTTCCAACTCTTGTAATTTACCTGGCCATCTAAACAAACTAAATGTTTTTGGTTTTGAATCCGTCATCATGACTTTTTACCTTCGTGCTTGCTGATATTCGACTACCATTGCCTATTGTGTACATAAACCTATATAGGCACTTGATTTTTAAACAAGCTACAAAGTATGATTTAAAATATTGTGATATTATCTTTTGGAAGTGGGATTCTCGAGGAGTTTCTGTCAAACAGAGATGAGAGAATACTTACTCTCTCTTTTATTCCATCCTTATAATTCTGTTGTTAGTGCTATTAAGAAGTGAAAGCTATTTTATCAAAGAGTCTGGGTGCAGTTAATACTACCAGCCTCCTCAGTTTTGAGCTTCTTTTCAGAGGGAGGTAGACTATTATTTACCACGTTGGTCTATGCTCGATGTTGTGTTATCTATTGATATTATTTTAATATAATTATTAGCAAATAAGTTAGCTTCTCAGCCAACAAAATAGACGTATCACAACGTGCCAATGCAACAACTTTTAGGTTGTGACAGAGAGATACTGCTAAATAAATTGTAGTGTCATCTCCCTCTAAAAACTCACAAATAATTGCGATAACACGTTGTATACAGCTTTGTAATTTAAACGCTAACATATCAATTTGATTGGCCAATATACATACCTACTTATAATTCTACGCAGTCTGATTGGCTACTGCAATTTTGACGTAGAAGTTTCATTGGTGAAAACAGTTTATCGTCCTCTGATTCCCTAAAATATTTATGAAATGATTTTGCTTTTTTATGAATGTATTTATACGAATTATTCTACTTTTTAACAATTATTAGTATATATGCACACAAACATCAGCAATTCGCTATTTAATTGCATTTTAGAAGCTCTATCGAGAGATTGAATTCTAAAGTTTTGACATAATTTGTAAAATCAACAAATTTAATCATCATATGCAGGCGAATATATGTAAAATATGACCCATTCACACAACCTTGAACACTTCCGATAGGTACTTATTTTGATTTGTTGCAAATGCTAAGTCTAAGATTTAGAGAATCTTATAAAAATTACCCATTAATACAACTTTGAAGACGTGTAATACGATCGATTTGATACAAAGGCTAGGCCTAAAGTTTCCATTCATAACTGGATAATGATGGAAGCGTAAAGGTAGAAACAAACAGGGGGTCTACTCTCTAAGCACGAAGTCTGTAGTTTCGACCTTCGTTACGGGCGTTTCCTACTCCGTATCACCTACGGGCAGATGATTCGTTCGGGGCCCGAACTAAGAATGAATGACAACACAATTTGACAGTTGTCCCTACTCTCGATATGTTTTTACCCGTTCGAAAAATTGAATTTGACACTTGTTTTATCGGACTCCGAAATTTCAGAGAACTTTCGAACGGCTCGTAACTTCACTGACGGAGATAAGGAGTAGTCCCTCTGAAACCACGTACGCAACGTATGTAACGCATTATGACTCTAGATTTTATATGAAAATATACGGATTAGAAATACACACGCATAGAATTGCGTTGCATAGGTACGATTAGTGTGTCTGATGAATACGTTTTTTATATAAAATCAAGTCTAGGTATCATAACGGACAGACTGATCCCACGTAAGCAACGTATGCAATATACGTTGCGTACATGGGATTAGTCTGTTTCTACCTTAACATTACGCATAAAGATGTCACTCACGATTAGCATAGGAACTGTTAAAACGACGTCAAAGTTGTCTCGATTTGCCGATGTTCGCCGCCGTGTGTTCAGGCTCTTATGTCAGCTCAATTCTAATTTCAAATTCTTATTCATAATTTTATTATTCTTGTTCTGTGTCAATTTTCTTTTTCGATTTCAGGTGCCATTTTTAGTCAAATTATTTTGGTATTCCTGTTGTGAAAACAATTTGTTGATATTGTTTTTTATCAGTAACAATTGATTTTTAATAAATTATTTAGAAAAATATTATACAAGTGGATTGTTTATTTTGGTGCTTATACCCAATAATTTTTATTTTTAAAATATTCTCCTTATGTAGTGGAGGAATGGGCGTTTGACTGTATAGAAGTAAAAGACATACTCCGCCGACCACAAGTAATTTGGGATAAGGGTAGGAGGATTATGATGGTGACAAAGGAGTTTACGGCCTGCCTGATGGTAAGCGACAACCGTAGCGTATGTACTCCTTATGTACTCCTTATGTACTCCTTATGTACTCCTTATGTACTCCTTATGTACTCCTTATGTACTCCTTATGTACTCCTTATGTACTCCTTATGTACTCCTTATGTACTCCTTATGTACTCCTTATGTACTCCTTATGTACTCCTTATGTACTCCTTATGTACTCCTTATGTACTCCTTATGTACTCCTTATGTACTCCTTATGTACTCCTTATGTACTCCTTATGTACTCCTTATGTACTCCTTATGTACTCCTTATGTACTCCTTATGTACTCCTTATGTACTCCTTATGTACTCCTTATGTACTCCTTATGTACTCCTTATGTACTCCTTATGTACTCCTTATGTACTCCTTATGTACTCCTTATGTACTCCTTATGTACTCCTTATGTACTCCTTATGTACTCCTTATGTACTCCTTATGTACTCCTTATGTACTCCTTATGTACTCCTTATGTACTCCTTATGTACTCTTTATGTACTCCTTATGTACTCCTTGTGTACTCCTTATGTACTCCTTATAATTAAAATTACAATAATAGAAAAAAAAAAGTTTATATCACTTTTTTCCTAGAATTCTGGGGCGGCGAAACTTATGGCCCGGGGCGCCAAATTCCAAAATACGCCCATGGGTCCACCACGCTGGCTTAATGCGGGTTGGCAGACTTCACGCGCCGGCGAGAAAATCTCTAAGGCAGGTTTCCTCACGATATTTTCCTTCCCCGTTTAAGCGAGTGATAATTAATTATTAATACGCACATGATTTCGAAAAGTCAGAGGTGCGTGCCTTGGTTTCGAAGCCGAGACCTTCGACTTGGCAGTCCTCATACCACTAGGCTATCATGGCAGAATATTTGGCTCAAAATATTTGAGGGGCATGACTAAATAATAATCAAGCTGATCAACCTATCTGCAAGGTTAAGCTGCACTAGCCGCGGTCAGTCTGTGGATGGGTGACCATTATTAACTATTCAGACCCCTCTGCTGTCGGTCCCGGTTGTCATGCGAACACCTATGACGCTAGTGGTAGTCAGAAGCCCAAAAAGTCTGACAAACAGTCTATCCTCAGGATATCGGTATTGCCTCGAAATAAGGGTTGCGCAGTAAAGTTGCTCCATGTAAAATACTGATATTCAGCCGCATCTGATTAGACTGGAAGCCGACCCCAACATAGTTGGGAAAAGCTCGGAGTATGATAATGAGGATATTTAACCTATTGACTGCCACGTCAATAACGAAAATCCGTGTTCTCTACGCCAAGTGACAAATTGTAGTATTTAATAATAGGTAAAAAAAACAACAAATTTTTGTATAGGTATGTATTTAGAACTGAACGTGCTATGCCGTCGTTGGCGTCGTGAGCAAGTTTTTATTTGACGTCTATACACGTCCGTGGCAGTCAAAACGTTAAATAAAACTACTTTTTTACGGATTTCGATAAACTGTAAAGGGTCCAAAACACTGACCTCTAATACAACTTGTATGACAGCGGTTAGTGGTCGTAAACGTCGGGATTAATAATATCAAGAAAACGCAATGAAATCCGTAAAAAAGTAGTTTTATTTCAATGTATAATATTCGCATTAGTGTCAGAAATAAATAAATATGATGAGGATAATTTATATTTAATATATTATATACAACGTGTTACAAAATACCCCGTAAACAATATAATTAATTATCAAAGCCAAAAATTTTGTCAACTGTCATGTCAGGGAACCAGATTAGCGTGCGCAGGTAAAAAACTGTCAAATTTTCCCAATTGAATATGAACCTTATAGTTTTATATTAAAGTTTAAAATCAATCAAAGAAATTTGACAGATTGTGGTAGCTTGATGTGCTGGCCACTATTTTACCTAATAATTATCTACTTTAACAGATTTTCTATTTTTCATTCATCAATGTTGTTGTTTTCCTTTTTTTGGGGTATGTTATACAGCGTTACTACGGTTCTTAAATATTGTGAATAGACTCGTTATAAGGCCCCATTTAATCTCCTTTCGGCTGTACGGGTAGTTTTGTAACACCCTGTATATACCTACCTAAATATTAAACAAGTATTTAGGCTAGCGTATGCTGCCTAAATACAAAGGTTAAACATGAAACCCACATCACCAATAATGTGAAAAAAGCAAAAAATAACATCACGTCACATCAAACCGCGGGTCATAATCGTAAAAATGAATCTTTTTCCTCTTTAAAAGGGTCCGTTTTACTTTGTCTACCATTCCCAGTTGGTTTCCTAATACAGTATTTTTTTAATATTTGACGGCTTTTTTGTAAAATAAAACGTAGGTATCACTGTCCTCTTTATAACACCTTTATACTTGTAATATAGAGGTAGTGGTTTATATTTAATAAAATGACCGTTTTTAAATAGGTACCTAATAGTGACAAAATTTATTTACATAAAACCTCAACTTTTTCGAAAACCCACTTCAATTTGTGGTGTGTATTACTATTAGGTACCTATCCGATCTTTATGGTCAGACCTTAACTGAATTTATTAGAGAATCGTCAAAATAGGTTAATAAACAACAAAATTAACTGCGAATATAAATTAAAAATGTATGTACCGATACCTAGTACATGAGAATTGTTAAAATAGGTATCAGTGGTCCGCGAGGAAACGTTGTGTTGGCAGGGGAGACTTTGACCCTTATGCTGCCAATCCAACGATTCCTCTTTCGTTTTACAGGTTCGGCAACGCCCAACAACGAAAGCGGAATAATTGGGTCGGCAGTATTAGGGTCAAAGTCCCTCCACTGCCAACATAACCACAACATTGCTCACCGTAAGTAACACATCAGCTTAAAGCTGTGTTATTTCACTTCGATTTTATACAAGGCGGAGGTACATTCCCAGACGGGCAGCTCCAATTGGAGTGGAATTGCTCCCACTATGCCCTACCTCTTTTAAACTAACGTGAGTACGGTTGATTTATACTTATATAAGTTTCATGCGTTGTTACTAGCAGTACTTCCATTGCGAAGCCCATTTGAAAAATACATCCTGTATGAATACAAAAGTAAGAAAAACTCCATCAGGTAAATGAGGGTTGTCGAAGTACTAATGAGAGTGAAGAAGCATCCATATTTGACACCTACCCCATTGTATTTTCCGAGAAAACGAGCGTTGAATGAAAAATGGGCGCTCTGGTGAACTGAAATTTTGAGGTCAAAATATGAAAGGCAACAGTCGAAGCGACGACTCTACGATCAAGGTAGGTCATGCATAGGAATCATTTATATACGTGTACTTTTTTTTTCTGTTTCTTTTTTTTTTGCAAGAATTTCCTCATTAGATCACAAGCGCGACTTTTACGCTTGAGGTCCTGGGTTCAATTCACAGGTCGACCAAGTATTATTGGGTTTTTCTATGAAATTCTCAGTAGCAGCACGAAATTTGAATTTCATAAATTTTCAAATATTATTATATTCACGGAATAGAAAAAAACTGATTATATTAGCTTTTTAATTTTAAGGATAAGTAGAATATTTATGGAAATAGTTATAATTCTGTTAGAAAGTGTAGTAAAATAGGATTTATGTTAAATATTTATATGTCACTCCGTGGCAGAACACAGAGACGCTATTGTTTAAATAACCAACTGTTTTTTTACCTGTGTACACAAATAAAAACATTTGATTTGATTTAATGCAAGGAATTATAAAAACTAAATAATAAAAAAAAACCTACTTAGGCTAGATTAGGTTGTTAGTTTTTTCTTATACTAAATACAAAAACTCGATGCCAGTTTAAATTAAAACAAAGCTAACAACTGATCATTAAGCTGCTACTTCCTAATTTAATAAAATTAACCACAACGCGCTGTGAGCTGTTTTTCGCTCAATAAGCATTTTCGATCTTTGTGCGTAACTTTAATGGTTGATTTGCTTGCTACAGCATAGTGCTGAGATAGGGACCTATTCTGACATCGCACATGATAATGTACATACAGATGCCAGCAGGTCAAGCTATCCAAAAGTGTAAAATTTTCCCAATTGAATATGAACCTTATTAATTCTCATTAAAGTTGAAAATTTATCAAAGTAAGGTCATCAAAAGTCCATACTACTCAGCCCAAATTTGTACAGACGTCAGCAGGTCAACCTATCCAAAACTGTCAAATTTTCCTAATTGAATATGAACCTTATAATTTTGTAAGTATTAAAGTTGTAACACTATCAAAGAAATTTGACAGATTGGGGTAGCTTGATATGCTGGCCTCTGTACCCCCGAGGTACATGACAGCTGTCAAGTTGACAGTTTTTACTATGAAATCAATAAGAAACTATTAATTTTGTGCCAAAATGGTGTGCGTTTGACATTCCAAAACTGACACTGACAGCAGATAGCTATCAAGTTGACAGTTTTTACTATAAGAACACAATGAAACTGTTTAGTGTGTTAAAATGGCGAGCGTTTTTTCAAATTTAAAGTTATTTTTTCTCATCTCTTTGTGAGCATAAAAAAGAGTATGACTAGGGTTTTAACCAGCGTAATACATGGTATATTTTCCAATAAGTGTACCCTCGGTACATCATTTGGGCAGATTTTGGTGAAATCCTTTGACAAATTGGGTTAGCTTGATGTGCCTCTGTACCTACTTACTTAGTTTAAGATTTGAATCTGTTGTTTTTTTTTATATTGTTGACGGGTTTGCGTTTGACTCAGTTACTCTGTCTCACCTGATTGTAAGCCACGACGACGTCGAAGATGGAACACGCTTACCCATAAAATGCCTGTTCACTCTTACTTTAAAGACACCAAGGCATATGAGTCCGGGAATACAGACGCAGGGAGAGCATTCCACTCCTTTGCGGTACAAACAAGAAAAGTTGCAGCATACCGCTTCGTGCTAATTGTTTTGTAAGTATTTTGTCTTGTGTTGTGATTATCAGAATAAATCTTTCTTTCCTTCTTTCTCTATTCTAGGTAGTTATAATCAGAAATAGAGATAATTATCTTTTTGTATTCTTTTTGGCATTTTCTATGCTGTTTTTAAAGTTATAATACCGAAGGAAAAATCCGACTGTGGGCAGGCTTTCGACCTGGTGGGTGGGACTTGTGGTGACTTAATGGTCATAGCGTCTGGTGTACCTAACCAGAAGACGCAGGTTGGAATCCTGGCCGAAATCGTTTTTTTCCTTCGCCAAAGTAGACATAATTTTAGAATGGATGGACTCAGCAGTTTTTTATGTCGCTCCTCTAATTAAGTGGAATTGTAACCGACCAGTTATGCCCTTCCTCTTAACAGTATATTTTCTGAAAGAATTTTTATTAAAAAGCATACCTAGTCCGTAGGTACACTCATAAAACATCTGCATTCTCGTCTAAAATTTAATTATATGAATATAAAGAACAGTTTTTAACTTAGATTATAAGAATGGTGGATATGACAAACGAACCGAGTGTTTGAGCACAAACAACTAAACTTATTAAGAAATAATGTATCTATAGGTATGTTTTAAAAATGGAGAAAAACTATTTTTGCTGCCTCATTAGCCTAGTGGTCTTAAGCGACTGCTACGATAGAGGTCTTGGGTTCGATTCCCAGGTCGAGCAAAGTGTGCAGTGGACCAAAATCTATATACATACCGTCACGTCTGTAATTCCCAAACGGTTAGGCAGAGGTATACCAATGTACACTCACAGTTCGCCGGTATAGCTCGTCCCCTATTTTACATGGGACCTAAACATATTAAGGTCCCATGTAATAAATTACCGGCCACAATTCCAAACTCCAAGCACCTACAGAAAATTTCATAGAAAAACCCAATAACATTTTGCTCGACTTGGTAATCGAACCACAAGACCACTAGACTAATGATACAGTCTATAAAACAGTAACACAAAAACAGTATTAACAATTTTTATGTTGATGCCAATCCATCTTTCTACGATCCAAGGTTTTTTAATGTCTACTTATTATTTTTATTCGCGTTTTGGGGACGAGACGAGCGGGTGTCGGCAATTTCTTTTAATACTGTGCGGTATGAATTTTATATGAAGTATGCTGAACAATGTATGCATACACGGCGGCTGACGTAATAGATTCGTGCAAACAGTTCTGGGTGCCTTTCAATTTAGTTTAGGTGTATAATTATCCAAATTAAAAAATATTACAATCAATATTGGGGTCGGCTTCCAGTCTAACCAGATGCTGAATATCAGTATTTATATAAAGCGACTGCTAATACCGATACCCTGAGGATAGACTGGTTGTCAGGCTTTTTGGGCTTTTGACCACCGCTAACGATTGTCATAGGTGTTCGTATGATAACCGGGACCGACGGCTTTACGTGCTCTCCGAGGCACGGAAAGCAAAAAAAACCTATAAAATAAATATTTTGGGACATTTTAAGCTTCGCTTCGTTTGGGACTAGATGGTGCCGACCATCTAGTCCCAAACGAAGCGGAGCTTGTACAGACGCCAGTAGGTGAAAATGAACCTTATTATTTTGTATTAAAGTCGAAAATCTATCAAAGAAATTTGACAGATTGAGGTAGGTTCATGTGCGGGCCTCTGTACTATGGATACCTACTAGATAATGAATATAATAATTATATTATTTTTTGTAAATACATACTTATAATACACTAGCTGCCCCCGCAAACGTTGTTTTGCCATAAAAAAAAAATAAAAAAATTTAGAGGTATGAAAAATAGATGTTGGCCTATTCTCAGACCTCCCCGATAAGCACAAAAAATTTCATCAAAATCGGTCAAGCCGTTTCGGAGGAGTATGGCAACGAAAACTGTGACACGAGAATTTTATATATTAGATATGAAACACCCACACAAACACTTAATGCTCTAACCACACAAATATTTGTGTCCCGTGGGAATCGCACCCACGACCCCGTGATCAGCAGCCCCACACTCGAACTACTAGACCCCAAACGCCGTCTATATTTAACTAATATATAAAATTCTCGTGTCACAGTGTTAGTTACTATATTATTCCTCGGAAACGGCTTCACCGATTTTTATGAAATTTTATTATGTTTATTCGGTAGGTGTGAGAATTGGTCGTAATCTATTTTTCATACCCCTAAGTGATAAGGGTGGTCCTCCCAAACCTTTTTTATTAATTTTTGGACAATTTTTTTTTTATGTTTTTTATGGTAAAACCCTAAATTTTCACCCTTCTGCCACCAACATTACGGCAAAACAACGTTTCCTGGGTCAGCTAGTAAAATTTCATTATTAAATCCTAGAGGCTATTAAATTTATTAGCCTAGTGGTATGATCATTCGACTGCCAAGTCTCGAGTTCGAACCCAAGGCACGCACCTCTGACTTTTCGAATTCATGTGCGTATTCATAGTTAATTATCACTCGCTTAAACGGTGAAGGAAAACATCGTGAGGAAACCTGCACACCTTAGAATTTTTTCTCGACGTTTTGTGAAGTCTGCCTACCCGCACTAGGCTAGCGTGGTGGACTAAAGCCTAATCCCTCTCAAAATGAAAGGAGACCCGTGCCAAGCTGTGGGACAGTATATGGGTTGATGATGATGATGAAATCCTACAGGACGGATGACAAGGCATAGTATATTAAACCATCACGCCTGTATTCCCCGAAGGGTTAGGCAGAGGTGTGCCAATGTCCACCCACAGTTCATTGGAATGTTTAGGTCCCATGTAAATATAGGGAACAAGCCTATTGCCACTAACCAAACACAAATGCGAACTCCAAACTGCTACTGAGAGCTTCATAGAAACGCACTGCTTGACCTGGGAATTTAACCCAATACCTCTAGTACAGCCGTCGTGCACGACTGCTACACCTACCAGAGGCCGTACCAAAAACTGTTAACGCGATCATTGTTAGGTTGTGAGACAGTGATGGCGCTATATAGCGTGTAGAGCGGCATCCCTCTCTCTCAATCGCAAAGCGATCGCAATAACACGTTGTGGTACGGCTTCAGGCAGTTATTCCACTTACAACAGACGTAACGCAGTGGTTTTTAAACAAGAATCTCTTTGCAAGCACTTTATTCTTTGTTGTCGCGTCCCCTTTGTGAGTAAAGTGCAATGGAATTATATATCATCAACCCATATACTGTCCCACTGCTGGGCACGGGTCTCCTCTCATATTGAGAGGGATTAGGCTGTAGTCCACCACGCTGGCCTAGTGCGGGTTGGCAGACTTCACAAACCGTCGAGAAAAATCTCTAAGGTATGCAGGTTTCCTCACGATGTTTTCCTTCACCGTTTAAGCGAGTGATAATTAATTATTAAAACGCACATGAATTAGAAAAGTCAGAGGTGCGTGCCTTGGGTTCGAACTCGAGACCTTCGACTTGGCAGTCCAATGGTCATACCACTAGGCTATCACTGCTATGTGCAATGGAATTATACACAAATTAAATCTGAGTGGTGAGTGCAATTCCTGTGTATGTAAGTAATATACATGCATATACTACAGTTTAAAATTACATTATTCAATTGCAGATATAGTTTAAGAAAAAGCAGTGATAGTCTAGTGAACATTGGACTGCCAAATCAAAGGTCTTGAGTTCGATTTCAAGGTCTTAAGACCTCTGACTTTTCGTAATCATGTGCGTTAATAATAATTAATTATCACTCGCTTAAACGGTGAAGGAAAACATCGTGAGGAAACCTGCATGCTTGAGAGATTTTCTCGACGTCGTGTGTTGTCTGCCAACCCGCACTAGGCCAGCGTGGTGGAGTATAGTCTTATCCCTCTCATCCTGAGAGGAGACCAGTGGCCATCACTGGGACAGTATATGGATTGATTAAGATGTGTTGGCTTTCCCTCTATGGTCTATAATTCGTTTAATATACCTTCTCAAAATTGTATCCATTAGCTTTATAATAAACGCTATTATATCAGTTTCTGCTTATAAGTTTTGAAGAAACACCAAAAAAGATTTGCTTATGTAGATTCCTCAAAAATGCACAACATTGGTTTATAACCTTCCTCGTCTCCAAAATTTATGGACTTTTTTAAGCACATTGCCATTCGTCACGGTCGTCCGTCCCACTCAGGCTTTTGTGGCTCGTTTCCTGGTATTTTTCCTTCTACTGCACGTGATCGGTGAGCGAATGTTCGTACGACTTTAAGATTAATACTTTGGGGAAATACATTTCAATAGGCGATCGTCTAAGGCAGTGTTTTTCAAAGTTTTTTGAATATACGAGTGGCCGTGGGGCGAATTTGACCATTATACTATCCACCCAACTCTTTCGTTTTACAGGGTCGGCAATGCGCAAGTGATACCCCTAGTGTTGCAAGCGTGTATAGGCTACGGTAACCGCTTACCATCAGGTGGGCCGTATGCTTGTTTGCCACCTTAGTAGATTAATATTAAACGTCGTAAAAAGTAGTTTTATTTCAATATATACTATTCGCGGAAATGTCAGAAATCAATATAAATCTTTATCTATAATATTTGTATATATTGCAAAATGTCAATGATAAGATGGAGCACGTATCTAGCGGAGACATAACCTTGAAGGTAGTGTGTAGGACATGCTAACCAATGTGTTAGAAGCACGTTCTCAGATCAGAGAAAACGACCTTGTTCCTAGACACTGAGACTGCAAACGCCAAGTGCAGGCTTATTTGACCTTTTAACCGCCACGGACGTATATAGACATCAAATTAAAACTTGCTCACGACGCCAACGACGGCGTGGCACGTCAAAAATACAACTTTTTTTGTTCAAAATAAATATACAAAAATATGTTTTAAGCGTTTTTTTTAACCTCTTATTAGATATATTGATTTCTGACATTTACGCGAATATTATACATTGAAATAAAACTACTTTTTACGGATTTTATCGCGTATATTGATATTATTAATCCCGACGTTTCGGACCCTTTACAGCGTCCGTGGTCACGGGTAGACTGAGGTGGTGGGCGTCTTGATGATTGATGTTGTTGTTTTTGTGTAGTGAGTAGATGTTTAAATTGTTTACTAAAACTAGGAACTGATTTTAGGGCACGCAGTGGTGGTGGCAAGTCATTCCAGCATCTGGTGGCAGCAAATTTAAGACTACCACGAAATGCGGCAGTTCGATGTCTTATGATTGATGATTATTAATACCTATGTGTCAATATAATTACTTATGATTTTTATTAAACTTGTTTCTCGTTAAGGGAAAGAAGGGCTTAGACCAAGGTTGGTCCGACAATCATTGTTTTTATCTCACGTATAATAATGTATCTCCGTCAAACCTTGAATTTACAACCTGGTACATAGTGATTGCAAGTTGCTTATTAATATAATTATAATTACCAACATCAGAGGTTTGCAACCTTTTTTGAGTTCGCGGCGCATTCTAATCTATACACATAAATAAAATTGAAGTGTCTGTTTGTAATGCCAAATTAACAGCTTCTCACTAAATACATAAAAACAATATTATACGGTAAAAAAAAAACAACTTTTAAAATTGTTGTCTGCCAGTGTATTTGTTCCGGCTAATCTTTGAAAAATATTGCTTAAGGTGCATTTCCCCAACCGAAAAAAAGATAATTTTGATTACCTATTCACAATTTTTCATGAGTTTACAATCTCGCTCGACTATTTACAAACAAACCGGGCTTACAATACGTTGACATATATAAATAAATATTTCGAGCAAGCTAAGACAAATATTTCAATGCCTTTTTAGGCGAAATTGGTTACAGTATGATTTTATCAAGTTATTTACAGTGTAATTTAGGGTGAGATCACATTGTACTATATTTCAAGGAGCTCGTGGCTACGCTAATCAACCGATCTGCAAGGTTAAGCTGCGTTAACCGCGGTCAGTCAGTGGATGGGTGACCATTCTTAAAACATCGAGAGCCCTCCGTGCCTCGAGAGCCCTTAAAGCCGTCGGTCCCGGTTGTCATACGAAGACCTATGACAATCGTTAGTGGTAGTCAGAAGAGTAAAAAACCTGACAACCAGTCTATCCTCAGGGTTTTGGAGGTGGAAAGCGGTTACCGTAGCCTATAGACGCTTGTAACACTAAGGGTTATCACTTGCGCGTTGCCCTGTAAAACGAAAGAGGTATAGTTGGATTGGCAGTATAAGGGCCAAAGTCCCCCCACTGCAAACATAAAGTTTCCTCGCGGAGCACTGGCAACCTTGCTCATTATTAGGAACACAAGATCTGATGGAAGTCACTTCGTGTACAATACTGATATTCAGCCGCATCTGGTTAGACTGGAAGCCGACCCCAACATAATCGGGAAAAGGCTCGAAGGGTGATTATTGTTATAGGTTTGAACTACACAAGTTACGGTTTACAGACTACTTTTTAAACTGAACTGTTTTTGAACGAGGTCCTCTTTTAAAAGTTAATTAATAAAACCTTAGATTATAATTTTGTAACGAGTTTTTTAAATTTAGGTAGGTATATTATTTAAATTGCTGATTAAATTCGAAGGTTTGAAGTCGGTTTTCTCTTATTTTAGGATAATTAACACTTTTAATTATACATTTGAAAATAAATGATTTATCATCATCATCAACCCATATACTGTCCCACTGCTGGGCACGGGTCTCCTCTCATATTGAGAGGGATTAGGCTATAGTCCACCACGATGTTTTCCTAAAAAAAAAAAATGATTTATAACTGCTAGTTTTATGTGATGAATAATATTTTTGGGCACATTTAATAATAAATAATAATAAGTATTTATTTCCAAAATAAGACGAGTTACATTAGTCTAGTAGCTAGGTATGTGGTACACAATCTCCATAAATATAAATCGCTATAGTTATAGGCCACTGAAAGCCAAGCTAAGCAAGCAGTTTACCAAGCATTACCTTATGTGTTGCCGACCCTGTGAAACGAAATAGGAATAATTGAATTGGCGGTATAAGGGTCTAAGTCCCCCCCACTGCAAGCATAACGTTTATTAAAATAATAACGATTATTAAAATTATAGCATTATTTATGTATTATAAGTATTAAATTTACGAAAAGAAGTATATAATTACCTATAATATTATGTCCATCGTCTAGTACCCATAGTACAAGCTCTGCTTGGTTTGGGACTAGATGATACTAGTGCTGTTGTAATGTCCCAAAATAATTATTTATTTATTTATTAATTAGCTAATGTGCCCAAGTGTGGACGAAACTTACTGTCAATTATTTCTTGTACTTAAATGTTTTTGTATGATTTGTCAATAAAAACAGTGTTCGCTTGGGTCACGGTTCATGAGATATTCGTTTAACCAATAAGGCCTTTCAGAACCAAGGCTAAGTATTATCAGACAAAAGAACGTATCTAAATTTAAAATTGGAAATTAAGCTATTTTTGTGCAACGGACTCGGTTGCGTTACCAGCGCATGACGTAAAGTCAATCACAAACTGACAAATTTTCTGATTCAATTTTTGTTTAAAGTAAAATACCCAATATTTCACGTAGGTACCACAAACTTATTAAACAATAAAATAATTATATAAAATATAATTTGATCAACTATTTATATAATATGTTTACAATTTTCCATATATTTTTTTATGCAATAATAACAACAATAGTGAGAACCTAATTATGTCATTTCTCTACGAATTTTAGCATGCAAATAGGATAATTATATTATGAATATAAATTATATCTAGTTTTTTACCTATTTGCATCAAATGGCATGTTCAAAAATTATAATTATTTAAATATATAATTATGAGTGAAGACATTCCCCCACAAATTCTAGTATTCAAATATTAACTACTCACTGATAGGAGAAACTATTATTTACGCCCTAGTATTGCCGACCCTGTAAAACGAAAGAGGAATAGTAGTGTTAGCAGTTTATGGGTCAAAGTTCCCCCACTGCCAATACAACGTTTCCTCGTGGAGGTCTGGTGAGCAATGTTGCCAGTTTTCTTTAAAAAGTCTAGGATCTGGGTTTTTTTTCTTTTTTTTATGACACTTTCACACAACACCAGTTAGTCCCAAACTAAGCGGAGCTTGTACTATGGGTAGGTACTAGAGACAGATGGATATAATACTAAATACATACATAAATAATTATACATATTATTAAGTAACAAACAGTCAGAAATACACAAATACTTGTGTCATGTGGGAATCAAACCGGACCAGTAAACTACAGACGTCGTCGCTTTGTTTATTCATTACGCCAAATCCATTTCAATTAATAAGTAGTTTATCGCATGACAAGATGAATTCTTAATACTGTATATTACGTAAATACTTACGTATAAAGATACTTACGTACGGACGTAACAGAAAAGAGAAATCACCGCTCAGAAATTCAAAAAAGTATTCAACAAAAAAGTTTAGTTAAATTGTATAGTTACTTATATTCGCCTGTTCTACCAGTTACAGTAAGGAGAGTATTTTAACTAGATTAAAAAAAGGCGAATATTTCGCCTGTTTCGGAGAGGCTCATGGCTAAGGAACAACTAGGCTGATCAAGCGGTTAAGGTTAAGCTGCGCTAGTCGCAGTCAGTCTGCGGATGGGTGACCATTTCAAACATATCGAGACCCCTCCGTGCCTCGGAGAGCACGTATATGTATATACACTCGCGAGCCATAAACTGGAATAACTTCTTTGCGCGTTGCTCAAAACATTTTTTACAATTTCTATACAATAAACTATGGATTGTGGCATATCATTTCAAAGGTAATTTTGTTAGCTTTCAATCTCTTCCTATATCATATCCAAAGATTATTTGTAACACAAAATATTGAGGGGTAAATAATATATATAGTAAATTATTATTTTTATTTTTTCATGTCATTTAGACAACCTGTTGCAATAATTTCTTAAATTTAAGTAGAAAATTAAATTAACGTTATTTTTTTCTATATATTTTGAAAGGTAACAAAATTACCTTTCAAATGATATACCACAATCCATAGTTTATTGCAAATAAATTGTAAAAAAATGTTATGAGTAACGCGCGATGAAGTGGATCCAGTTTATTCCTCGCGATTGTATAATATATGTTCATTGCTTTGGCATGTCATAGTGACAATGTCTGAGAATAAACTCCCAAACAAACACGCCGATAATGACAACACAGAACAAACAATTGATTAGTGTAAATAAACTAACGACTTTTCAGTTTATTTTATTTGTTATTTATTTAAAAAAAACGATTACGACACTAAGATTTTCTCCTGTATCGTGGGTCCGTTTTCAAACACAAACTTTCACATGCACAAACACATAGACAACTTACTAATACTAAATTATTTTTAAAATGCACTAGACCATTGGACTGCTGGATAAATCAAGTCTCGATTTGAGTCCAAGGCACACATCTCTGACTTTTCGAAATTACGTACTTATTAATGATGAATTTATTATCATTCGCTTAAACGATGAAGGAAAACATCGCGAGGAAACCATTCAGGTTCCTCACGTTTCCTTAGAGATCTTCTCGACGGCGGCGCGGGCGCGTGAAGTCTACCAACCCGGATTAGGCCAGTATGGTGGCCTAATCCACCACATTTGGCCGGTTTTTTTTAACTAAGAAAATCTATGGCGTTCAGTCTATCATGTGGATAAGTGACCATTCTTAACATACCGAAACGCCTCCGTGCCTCGGAGAGCACGTAAAGCTGTCGTTCCCGGTTATCATGCGAACACCTATGAAGCTAGTGGTAGTAAATAAATAATAAATAAATAAATATTTGGGGTGTTTACACAGCACCGTCTAGTCGCAAACTAAGCAGAGCTTGTACTTTGGGTATTCGAAAATGGATATAGCACTTATATGCTTTTCTTTTGTAAATACATACGTATGAAGAAACTCTTTATGTTCCCTTAAGATTCCCTAACTAGCTGAGTGATGAGATCTGCAGTTCAACACGCGAACCACTAGGCCTCATTCTCCTGTCACTTGTGTTTAGCGCCATTTTGTAATCTGTATCCAATAATAGCTACCTACTTAATAAACATAGACATGTACCTACTTGTACAGTTTTTAGTATCTGTGCCAAATTTTATATTTAGGATCTGGCATTGAAGCGTAGACACTTTTGCGTCATTAGAAAACACCATTTGAGTGTGATCTATTTTCTATATTATTTCCTAGTAGTTGTAAGCCAAAACGTGAGAAATAATTATCAGAAATAATTGACCAGATTTTTATAGTTATATGCTTTTAAATAATAAAATAGCACTATTCTTATGATAATTATTTAAACTAATATTATAAAGAGAAAAGATTTGATATTTTGTGTTTGTTTGTAATGGATAAACTCGAAAAATGATAAACTGATTTTTGAAAATCTTTCACATAAAGATATTATTTTATATATGATAATTATTTTCTGTAAATAGATCTTATATGGACACTTTTTAACAATGTAGGGCAATGTCAGAAATGGCCTTTTGAAGAAAGAGCCACAGCGGCTTTGAGTAGATCCCAGCTGACGGCACGCATGTATCAGTCATTGTGTAGCTCGACCATAATAACGGGAGCTCAACAACTTATAAAGCTACATTATCAGCATATTATTCAAGCAACAATTATTATTTTTTCAGTAAAACCCTTGTGATCATCCCAGCTTACTTTGTAATAATAGACAATCAACAATTTTCAATGGTTGTCCGAGTGCGATAAAAAATTACAATTTTATTCACGTAACTGCGAAACTTATCTTTCTTATAATTTCAACCTTATCACACAGCTATAAAGTTTAAAAAAAATGCAGTTATACAACATCATGTTGTGTTTTAAAGATAAAATCGAGTAGTGGGCATAAAGTAAATTGTACGAGCAGTCATATTTAAACTTCGAATAGCGAATGTCGTCGCAAAAATAATTGAAAAAAAAAGTTTGATAATTACATTCGTGTTTTTTTTTATACTTTTGAAATTTGTGTTCTTTTTTTTAGTTTTTGTTTTAATTATATTTTTTAAATGTTTTCTTGGTGTCATTTATTGTTGTGTGTGAGTTTGTTGGCGGTTAGTGCAAATGTTATTCGTAGTAATGACATATACCAATTGGATATTATACATTACAACGATTTTCATGACAGGTGAGTTTTTAATTGTTTTTTTTTTTATGGCATAATACTGTCCACTATATTCCCATAATTGGGCAAATTTACCATGTACGCTCCTGTCATGGTCGTGGATAATTTCACGGATCCTATGGCCAAGACTAAAGGGCAAGTGAAGGCGAGTCTGGTTTTTAATCCGTATGAGTATCCGACATACCTTGTTGTCTGGTAGCAGGCGAGCCAGAGAGAGAGAGTGTGTGTGTTTGTGTGTGTGCGTGTGCGCGTGTATGTGTTGGCGGACCTAAACATACATTATTATCATCATCATCAACCCATAATACTGTCCCACTGCTGGGCACGGGTCTCGTCTCACAGAATGAGAGGGAATAGGCTATATAATAGTCCACCACGCTAGCCTAGCGTGGCAGACCTCACACACTGTCGAGAAATTCTCTAAGGCATGCAGGTTTCGTCACGATGTTTTCCTTTACCATTTAAGCGAGTGATAATGAATTATTAATACGTACATGATTTCGAAAAGGCAGAGGTGTGAACAACGTATGTACATGTACACATTTTTTTTGTAACGCGGTAAATCTTCTTGTCTCGTCTGTCACTTTAGGAAGCAGCAGGGGATGTTGGTTTCCTACTTAGTAAAAGCCAGTGCTATCCCTTACTCTACTGTCACGGCCATGGGATTAAGCTGATATTCGGCACACATCAAAACTGTATGAGTCGTCCCAATAAATCTTTTTTTTACGAATTTTATCGCGTTATATTGATATTGTTAATTCCGATATTTCGGACCCTTTAAAGTGTCCAAATATAACGCGATAAAATCCATAAGAAGTAGATTTATTTCAACGACTCACTATAATACTGCACGATAAAATCATTATTTTTTTAATATTATTTTTTATCTATGTCTAATATTTCCTGTGTCAGAAATTAATAATGTATGAGTCGTGTATAAAGTTAATATTCAAACAAGACGTCGCTAAGCTATTTCTCCAAAATTTTGTTATTAATTTATTAAAGTACATGTGACCCTCCCGAGGGTCGATTTTTTTTCTATTGTGTAAAAATATCAATTTTATAGGTTCAGTAAGTAATAATTATGTATTTTAGATAGGTACATACACTGAAAAAACTGCTTCTCATCTTAATACAAAAAGATAGTAGGTAAGGTAGCATCGTTCGACATTGAACTAATTGTGAAGTAAGTCATGTCCTTTGAGAAGCAAAAACTTGCTTTTCAATAGGTGTTACTGACGTCACCTTATAGACTCGCGGTGGCTTAGTGGTCATAGCGTCTGGTGTAACCAGAAGACGCAGGTTCGTATCCTGCCCGCGGTCGAATATCTTGTGGAGTGCAATAAATGTATTGAGTATTGAATTTTTCCTTCGCTAAATAACTATAGTGTAATTAATTTGTGAAGTTACGTATATCGGGACCAAGAATGACAATCAAACAAAAACTATCAAGCGTGATTTCATGAAACCTTCACAATGTTAAAAATATCTGTCTACTATCGAACTACCAAAAGCACGGAAAAGCGACATTGATTCATGGTGGAAATCCCAAATACCCGAACGAAACGCTAAGTCTACTTTTAACATTCGTACCGCTGAAATGTGGAATGAGCTATAATCTGAGTGTCTAATCTCGAGTGAATCAGTATCTTCTATGCAAGCGCGCTCCATCGCAGATCGCAGTGTCGTTTAACATAAAGCAAACTGGCGGTTAAGCGTTCGCCTATCAAGAATAATAGAAAAAGAACTTATTTATCTTTCATTTAGTAAATCTATTTTTTTAATAAGACGGAAAGAATAACATCTAGCCTTATTTTAAACATTTACAACAACAAACTTACTTTGAACAGTCTGGTGGCTTTGAGCTTTTTTTTTATGTGACCTACGCAAATGTTCCTCTGATCTGGTATCGTCGTACGACGGGTTGTTGAGCTCCCTAAATTATGGTTGAGCTACACAATGACTGATGCATGCGTCAGTTGGGACTGGTCTACTCAAAGCAGCTATGGCTTTTTCTTCAAAAGGCCAGACTTTGCCCATTCTATGACACATATTTTTTACTATACTAAGTATGTCTGGACTTTAAAAGAGACTATGATTCTCTGAGTTTGTTTCGGCGTTTCTTCTCAGAGGTCGTCAGCTAGGAAAAGCCGGCGCCATCTAGCTTGAAAAAATATGTAAAATATTGACTAGTAAAAGTGTCTTTAAAGATCTATTTACAGAAATAAATATCATTTATCATCATTGTGCCTGGATTGGCAGAGTTGTTGGCGGGAACTCTTTGCTCAAGCTCGGAGGCAGCTATCGTTGCCTTAAATTGTATTCTTGGGAAGCGTGTGAATCCGGGGGCAACGACTAGTATATGCAAAATAGTAATTTAATAATCGAAGAAGTCTGTGGTCTAGTGGTTCGAGTGACGGACTGCTGACTAGGTCATAGGTTCGATTCCCACAAGACACAAATATTCATGTGGTGAATATAATTATGTATTTGTGTTACTCTGGGTGTGTCTTATGTGGGCCACCTGTCCTTTTTTGAGATAAAATGTAGCTTATGTCCTTCTACAAGGTTTAATCTATATCTGTACCAAATTTCATCACAATCGGTTTATAATGTTAGTGGGAATAAGTTCTTCTTTCTCCGAGCCTTTTCCCAACTATATTGAGGTTGGCTTCCAGTCTAACCAGATGCGGCTGAATATCAGTATTTTACACGAAGCGACTGCCATCAGACCTCCGTGACCCAATTTTTGGGTAATACCGATACCCTGAGGATAGACTGGTTGTCAGGCTTTTTGGGCTTCTTACTACCACTAACGATTGTCATATGACAACCGGGACCGACGGCTTTACGTGCTCTTCGAGGCACGGAGGGTCTCGATGTGTTAAGAATGGTCACTCATCCACAGATTGACCGCGACTAGCGCAGCTTAACCTTGCAGATCGGTTGATTAGCTAAGTTATTACTTAGCCACGAGCCCCTCAATATAGAGGTAGGGCATAGTGGGAGTAATTCCACTCAAATTGGAGCTGCCCGACTGGGGAAATACCTCCGCCTTGCAGAAAATCGAAGTAAAATAGCACTGCTTTGAGCTGTGTTGTGTTTCTTACGGTGAGCAAGGTTGCCAGTACTCACGAGAAAACGTTGTGTTGGCAGTGGAGGGACTTTGACCCTTATACTGCCAATCCAACTATTCCTTTATCAATACAGGGTCGGCAATGCGCAAGTGATACCCCTGATGTTGCAAGCGTCTATAGGCTACGGTAACCGCTTACCATCAGGTGGGCTGTATGCTTGTTTGCCACCTTAGTAGAATAAAAAGAAAACTATGTATTCACAAAAAAGTATAATATCTATTACCCACAATACAAGCTCTCCTAATTGTGAGACTCGTTGGTGCTATGCAAAATGTCCCAAAAAATTATTAATTAATAATTATTATGGGACGGCCCCCGACTAGGTGGACGGACGACCTCGTGAGGGACACGGGGAGTCTGTAGATGCGGTCTGCGCAAGACCGATTTTTGTGGAAATCATCAGGAGGCCTATTTTCAGTCCGTGGCTGATAGATTGATAGAATTATATGGCGTTATTCACGCACATATTATGGTCCGCTGTTTTCAGCCTTGAACGGTAAATGAGTCTACGTAAGACGAGGTCATGTACCAAATCTCCGACTAGGCTAATTGTTAAAGTTATTTGTGTCAATGGAGCTCGTGGCAAAGTTAAAACTACACTGATCAACCGATCTACAAGGTTAAGCTGCGCTAGCCGCGGTCAGTAAGTGGATGGGTGACTGTTCTTAACACATTCAGATCCCTCCGTGCCTCGCTTACCACGTAAAGCGGTTCCCGGTTGTCATACTACAACATGAAAATCGTTAGTGGCATAAACTGACAACCGGTTTATTCCCGGGATATCGGCACTACCCAGAAATTGGGTTGCGGAGGTCTGATGGCAGATCGCAAATTACTGAATTATTTTATTTATTTTGTTAAATTATACAGACTGTCCATGGCTTCATCAACAGGCCCCATCAGAATATCAGCGCTGCAGCTTGATTTTCTTTTTGCTGCAGCACTGTGCTGAGATAGGGACCTATTCTGACATCGCACAGTATAATGTACTTCCTTAGTTTTAAGACTTATTAAATTGTTTCATGTTATTTTGTATTTTGTCGTGTGTTATGGCTGTCAGAATAAATTTTCTTTCTTTCTTTCATTCTTCCTTTCATACGGTTAGACTGGAAGCCGAGACCAACGTAGGTATATAGTTGGGGCGCGGAGGATAATTTGTGTCAACGAGGTATTTTCGTTACGTCACCTGTACAATGTCCATGAAATCGGAGCACCTGAATTGAGTTTTGTGAGTTCATAAAATGACTGTGTACACAGCTGATAGTTCATGAATGTTATTTAAACTTTTTCAAAGGGAAGGCTATTAAAATGATGTTTTTTGTTTACACCACTAAGGTTGCAAACAAGCATACGGCCCACCTGATGGTAAGTGGTTACCGTAGCCTATAGACGCCTGTAACACCGATGTATAACTTGCGCGTTGCCGACCCTGTATAAGGAAAGAGGAATAGTTGGGTTGGCAGTATAAGGGTCAAAGTCCCTTCAATGCCAACACAACGTTTCTTCGCGAGGCACTGGCTACCTTGCTCACCGTAACATAGCTCAAACCAGTGTTATTTCACCTCGATTTTCTGCAAGGCGGAGGTTCTTTAAGAGGTGATCATCAACCCATATACTGTCCCACTGCTGGGCACGGGTCTCCTCTCATATTGAGAGGGATTAGGCTATAGTCCACCACGCTGGCCTAGTGCGGGTTGGCAGACTTCACAAACCGTCGAGAAAAATCTCTAAGGTATGCAGGTTTCCTCACGATGTTTTTCCTTCACCGTTTAAGCGAGTGATAATTAATTATTAATACGCACATGAATTCGAAGAGTCAGGCCTTGGGTTCAAACTCGAGACCTTCGACCTGGCAGTCCAATGGTCATACCACTAGGCTGTCACTGCTGGAGCTCCAATGTGGGTGGAATTACTCTCACTATGCTCCCTCTCAATATTAATTATGCCATTTCATCAGTAAGAATAAATTATATTATTATTTTTGCTATCATATTGAAATTGACTAGCATGTTAAAAAAAAAGCCATCGGTCGCTGTTGGCATGCGAACAGCTCGTAAATAATAATAGTTTCTTCTCCATCAGTGTATTTCTAATAAGTAGGTTCTAAATATTGGAATAGTAGAATTTGCAGTGGAATATCTTTGCTCATAGCTACTTATTTAAATAATTATCATCTTTGAACATACCTCATTTGACGCAAACAGGCAAATTTTTTTTTTGTTTTCTTTATGGCAATTGAGTTGTCGTCGACTATTCTGCCAGAATAGGCAAATTACATTCATTTACATTTAAATCTATCAAATAAATTTGACATTTTGGGGTAGCTTGATGTGCTGGTACATTTGACACACTTAAGTAAATGATTGGCGTTTTAAACACAATTAGAGACCAAATGCGTATCAATCTACATCGATTCCAATATTTTATCAAGCATTTTTTTGTAGATATTAACCTTTTCACGGCCACGGACGTGTATAGACGTTAAATGAAAACTTGCTCACGACGCCAACGGCGGCATCGCACGTCAAAAAATACCACTTTTTTTTTAGTTCAAAATACATATCTAAGTATACAAAAATTTGTTGTTTATTTTTACCTATTATTAAATACTAGAATTTGTCGCTTGGCGTACAGAACACGGATTTTCGTTACTGACGTGGCTGTCAAAAGGTTAATTTTATATTTACACTACATTTTACATACTTAATGTATATTATAAAAGAACTAGATGTCCCGCCAGACGTTGTCCTGCAAATTTAGGAATGTACATATGTATTTTTAAAAGCATAAAAAAAAAACTCACTATCACTTATGGGCATGAAAAACAGTTTACGTCCTATCCTCTGACCTACCGAATATAGGTACCTACATAAAATTTTATAAAAATCGGTCTAGCCGTTTTCGAGAATTTTCTATATTAGATAAAAAGCCCTTTCTCCTTTCAATTTTCCATATTAGCTTAGTGGTCCTAAGCGGGACTACTACGCTATAGTTCTTGGGTTCGATTCCCTCGTCGAACAGTGTTGTTTTTGTGCCTGGTTTGGATTTGTGCCTGGCTTATAGCATTAGCTCACTCCCTATTACATGAGATTTTGGCATAGCGGCGAACTGTGTACTATTACCTATGTCTAACCCTTGGGTGAGTACGGGCGTGATGGTAATCCTCAGTAGGAGGCACGCGTGCTCATCACACGCGTTTTTATCTGATAGCATGCAGGGCAAGGTCTCGCTAAATGATGGGGTCCAACGAGTCCTGGCCCCCCGGAGGATTTTCCGTATTATAAAAAAAGGCGTGATGGTAATGTTATGTTTTGTTCTGTTATATTATTTATGTTCTAAGTTACATCAATACTGCTCTCAGTTTCTGAAGTCGTCGTGAAGAATTAAAAAACAAACTCACTTTCACATTTATAATTGTATGGAGGGAAAGTAAGATTTACATTTTCTAGTTGCGTGTTTATTGTAGAATTTATAATATAATGTATTTAGAAATTTACTTGATGAATATTATAATTCTGAACATTGATGACCTAGTAATGAGGGGCCCGTGGCTAAGTGATAAGAACGCTGATCAATTGATTTATTATAAGGTTGTACTGCACTAGTCGCGGTCAGTGTTCGACACCACGAGAGAGGTAGGGCATAGTGGGAGAAATTCCACTCAAATTGGAGCTGCCTGACTGGGGAAGTACGTCCTCCTTGCAAAATCGAAGTAAAATAACACTGGTTTGCTTTGAGCTGTGTTGTGTTTCTTACGGTGAGCAAGTTTGCCAGTGGAAACGTTGTGTTGGCAGTGGGGGGATTTTGACCCTTATACTGTCAACCCAACTATTCCTCTTTCAATACAGGGTCGGCAAGTGATACTCCTGGTGTTGCAACCATCTATAGGCTACGGTAACCGCTTACCCTCAAGTGGGCCGTAAGCTTGTTTGCCATCTTAGTAAAAAAAAAAAACCACGAGCTGTGGGTTCGAACGGGACAAATATTTGTATGACCAGGTAGTCGTTTCGGGACTGGGTGTTTGTGTATGTGATAATATGTGTTTGGATATGCACCCACGATACAGGAGAAAATGCTAGTGTGGGGCAATGTATTTGACGACCTCTGTGGTCTAGCGGTTCGACTGCTGATCATGTGCTGATCATCGTGGGTTCGATTCCCACAGGACACAAATATTTGTGTGGATTAAACACGAGTATTTGTGTTTGTCTGGGTGTTTCTTATATATTATAAGTGTGTATTTACAAAAAAAAAAGTATTTAAGTATTATATCCATTGTCTAGTACCCATAGTACAAGCTTTGCTTAGTTTGGGACTAGATGGTGTTGTGTAAAGATGTCCCAAAAAAAAAATATAAAATATATTTAAAAAAATAGGTGACCCTTTGTGCCTCGAGGAGCACGTTGCCATTGGTCCCGGTTGTCATACCTATGTCGTTAGTAGTCAGAAGCATATCTACAAATCCTGACTACCAGATTATCCTAAGGATATCAGTAATGCTCTTGCCCTATTAAAAACAGTGATAGCCATTGAATCACTAACCAGCCTGGGCCTGGTCCTTTATTAATTATTGAAATACTTAATTTGTAATATTTTGTGACTCAGAGTCGTCGCGTTGGGAGACCGCTAAATGACAGAATAGGCTGTGGTCAGGCGTGGTCCCCTTTAGATTGAAAGTAAAATACATACGCACTATGCTTCTAAGATCCTTACCGTAGCTAACAACAGAGCTGATGACCTTGAAACGGCTGAGCAGTAGCTAGAAATCCTACTTTCAAATAAAAAAAACCACATCCAAATCAGTTCACCCGTTTAAAAGTTATTATATAAACCTATAACACCCTTCCTTTTTGGGTCGGGTGTTAAAAATAAGTGGATACTTATCATCATCAACCCATAGGTATACTGTCCCACTGCTGGGCACGGGTCTCCTCTCATATTGAGAAGGATTAGGCTACAGTCCACCACGCTGGCCTACTGCGGGTTGGCAGACTTCACGAACTGGCGAGAAAAATCTCTAAGGTATGCAGGTTTCCTGACGATATTTTCCTTCACCGTTTAAGCGAGTGATAATTAATTATTTATTAATACGCACATGAATTCGAAAAGTCAGAGGTGCGTGCCTTGGATTTGAATTCGAGACATTCGACTTGGCAGTCCAATGGTCATACCACTAGGCTATCACTGCTTTTATAATTTTAAAGTTATAGTAAAGTATAACTACAAAATATCAGTTCTTAACCAGCTCTCGTATGTTTCACTTGAGGATAATGTTGATGAAAATTATAATTATCTTTTTTACATCGTACGTTGAGGCAGTGTTAACGTCTTTTGTTTGTTTCCAACCTAAAAATATGCGTTTATCATACACTAGACGTGTCTAATTGTTGTTTTTTAGTGATTGATGAGGTTTTGAGATATTACGGAGTATTAAGCTAATGGAGTTATCATCAACCAATATACTGTCCCACTGTTAGCCACGGGTTTCTTCTCAGAACGAGAGGGAGAGCTATAGTCCAAATCCAGTAACCATTATCATACCATTATGCCTATATTCCCCGAAGGATTAGGCAGAAGTGTAGATACAGTCATCAGCAGGTCAAGCTATCCAAAACTGTCAAATTTTCCCAATGGAAAATGAACCTTAATGATTTGAGTTAAAGTTGAAAATCTATCAATGAAAATTGTCAGATTTGGGTAGCTTGATGTGCTGGCCTCTATACACTCTCACCTCGCTGGTATCTTTTAGTACCATGTAATAGGCAGAGCGCCCCTTGCCATTGACCGAGCACAAATCGGTACTCCGAGCTGCTACTGAGAATTTCATAGAAAAACCGAATAACACTTTGCTCGAACTGCGAACTTAACCCCGAACCTCTAGCATAGTAATCGGGCTTACGACTATTAGACTAATGAGTTACTAATGACCGACATCACTAAATAGTATAAAACAAAGTCGCTTCCCGCTGTCTGTCATTATGTATGCTTAGATCTTTAAAACTACGCAACGGATTTTGATAAGGTTATTTTTAATAGATAGAGTGATTAAAGAGGAAGGTTTATATGTATAATACATGTATGTTATTAGTATATTGCACCCGTGTGAAGCGGAGGCGGGTTGCTAGTTTTCTATAATATCAAGGCTAGGTTAAAGCTCCAATTGTTAGTTACTCGTGAATCGAGATTATGACGTGATAAATAATATTTTAATCATGATGTTGCAACTGACTGACTTTGTATACAAGGAAGGTCAGATTGAATGTTTATTTATAATAACCTTAGTTTTTTTCCTGTAATGTCCACCTAACGCCGAGTTTTCACTGGCGTCAAAACATGTTGTGAATCTATCTCACTCACTCACACTTGAGAGTTAGAGCGGTTACGCACTAGATACGTCCGATCCGAATTCGATTCGAAGCTGTGATCGGTTCGGATTGTGTTTTTTTTATATCACCAAGGTGGCAAACAAGCATACGGCCCACCTGATCGTAAGCGGTTACGTAGTCTATAGACGCTTGCAACACCAGAGGTACCCTTCTTGAAGAACCCCATGCTATATTTAGTCGTGCGTAGGAGAATATGCCTCTGGAATCGCACGGTATGAGACCAAAGTGGTTTCAGGATATGTGGATGAACTCCACGCCGATGGCGAGAGGTCCGGTGGTAGAACGTAGCCGATGGCGAGAGGTTCGGTGCGGTGATAGAAAGTAGCCGTTAGCATCATCTCAAACAATTCCTCAGAACACCGCCCGATTTACAAACGGTAGAACACACAGAGAGACGCATGTGTAAACTATCATACAAATTGTTCTAACACTACTCCGGACCGTATTTTCACGGATTCTGTACGGATTCGAATCGGACGTAGTGCGAAACCGTTCTTAGATGGATAGATTGAGAGTTAGATAGATGTTTCCAATATTTATTAAATTAATTAGCGAAGGAAAAATTCGACTGCGGGCAGGATTCGAACCTGCGTCTTCTGGTTAGGTACACCAGACGCTATGACCAAAAGCCACACAAAAACACAAATGACAAATGTTGCCTTCTCATTCAGAATTTACGTCTTCATAGTGACGTCAGTAACACCTATTGAAAAGCATTTTTCCTTCGCCAGATAACTTTAAAATCTTAGCATGGAAAATGCCAAAAAATACAAACAGATGTTTTAAATGTGTTTTGTCGTCAGTGGAAACGCGGTGTAACTTGCTCAATAACTTACATAGACGACCTCTCTGGTCTAGCGGTTCGAGTGCCGGACTCGATTCCCACAGGACACAAATATTTGTGTGGATAAAACATGAGTATTTGTGTTTGTCTGGGTGTTTCTTATGTATTATAAGTATGTATTTACAAAAAAAAAAGTATGCAAGTATTATATCCATTGTCTAGTACCCATAGTACAAACTCTGCTTAGCTTGGGACTATGTAATGTATTGGTGTTGTGTAAAATGTCCCAAAAATATTATTATTATATTATAGAGATGGTTAACAACCATAGCGAAACATTTTGACGACGACTGTGTAGTAGTGGTACGAGCATTAGACTGCTAATCATCAGGTTGTGGGTTCGATTTCCACGGGACAACAATTATTTATATGAGTTTTTGTGTTTGTCGGGATGTTTCTTATGTATTATAAGTGTGTATTTACACGCTTAGACCACTAAACTAATGTTTAGTGGTCTAAGCGCGACTGCTACGGTAGAGGTATTAGGTTTAATGCCCTGGTCGAGTTGTCATTGGGTTTTTCTATGAAATTCTCCGTAGCAGCTCTGAGTTTGGATTTGAATTATTTAAGGTGCATCCACACAAAGCGCTGTACACAGCAGTTACTTTTTGGGCAACAGAATGCAACACGATAACATTAGTTTAACCAGCGAGTTGCACAACATAATTATATTCACGAATTAACAAATGTTATCGATAGTTATCACATGTTGACTTAACTTAACCTAACACGGCAACATATACTAACAACAAATAACTTTTTGTTATCGAATGTTGCCCACTAACACTTGGAACGTTGAACGTTGCTACACAAAAAGCAGCTGCGGTGTGGATGTACCTTTAATAAACATAACTACGAACTGAGGGTGTATTGGTAATTCTTGTATGAAAGGAGACGTTTCGCACAATAGCAACGGAAACGCGAATACAACGCATACATGCGACCTTCACTCTTATTGTGATTCCCATCATTGTTTACCAAGCCAATGTTGTTAAGCATTTGGCAATACTCAACATAATTTCAACTTTTCCGTTGATTCCAATTCACAAGTAATTTGAACTACACTACCGGCACACTAAGAAGGCCGTTTTGACGTTTGTCCACTCATGAAGTTTCGTATTAATCAGTAATTACATTCGAAAGAGTAAATTGCTGTTCTTTACTGTCAATAGTGATCTAACGATACTACTACAAAAAATATATACAATGTATATGTATTGTATATGTATTGTATATGTATTGTATATGTATTGTATATGTATTGTATATGTATTGTATATGTATTGTATATGTATTGTATATGTATTGTATATGTATTGTATATGTATTGTATATGTATTGTATATGTATTGTATTTTTTTTATTTTCGTTAATTAACGTAACGGCCATCATAGCGTGCCGCCAGTATAAACAATCGGATTCTTGTTTCCAAATTAATATCAACACTTTAATAGGAATGCAAAGATGTGGAGCGGAGCTAGGACTAATATTTTAGCGACCATACATCAACAAACTGTCTCACTGCTGGGCATGCGTCTCCTCTCAAGATGTGAGGGATTAGGCTATGGTCTACCACGCTGGCCTAGTGTTGGTTGGCAGACTTAACACGCCATCGAGGAAAATCTCTAAGGCACGCAGGTTTCCTCACGATCGATGTTTTCCATTACCGTTTCAGCGAGTGATAATTAATTATCAATACGCAGATGAGTTTAAAAAGTCAGAGCTACGTGCCTTGGATTCGAAATTCGACCATACGAAAAATCTCTAAATATATAACATTTGCAAACGTAACATACACACAATATAAATTAACTTCCAATATAAGGGCTTTATCATGGCATCTAGCGGCTTCAAAGCGGAGCGGGCGCGCAACGAACACGCAGACCATGCGCAGCAAATTTGTTGCGGACGCGCAACGAGATCGCCGTGAATAGCAGCAATGAAGCAATTTTGTACTGTCTCTTACGTCGTTAACTTGCTACAAACACGCGACGAAACCGTTGCGAATTTGCCACGCGTCCGCGACGTCTTCTCTGTGCAGCTGCGGCGTCTTTGCGACGTTTTCGCTGCGCGCCCGCCCCGCCTCGCAACCGCTCGCAAACGCTAATGTGATAAGGCCCTAAAAGAAGGTCAAGATTTGTCGTACTCTCTTTACACTGTAAATTTAATGTAGAAGAACGGAAAGAATTGAGCTACTCTCTTTACAATGAAAATTTAATCTTAAAAAATAAACTAAACTCAAAAACTCTTTCAAATGGAAATTATTTTTAAATCTAAAAGAAGGGCAAGACTTGCCCTACTTTCTTTACAGTGTAAAATTAAATGAAAATGTAAATGAACTTTCAATGTAAAAGAAGGGTAAGACTTGCCGTACACTTTTTACAATGTAAATGAACGTTCAGTGTAAAAGAACCACAAGACTTGCCGTACAATCTTTACAATGTAAATGAACTTTCAGTGTAAAAGAACCGCAAGACTTTCCATACACTTTTTACAATGTAAATGAACTTTCAGTGTAAACGAATGGCAAGACTTGCTGTGTCTTAAATTGCAACTCAGCGTCTTAAATTGCTCTCAATTTAGTAATTCTTTAATTTCTGTTTCCTAGATTTGAAGAAACCTCTGTAGCTGATCCAATATGCAAGTCCAACGACACCTCCTGCCTCGGAGGCTTCGCTCGGCTCTACCAAGAGATCCATGCCCTCTTGCAGGAGAAACCGGGAGCCCTTCTCCTGAACGCCGGCGACACGTACCAGGGGACCTACTGGTATACCCTGCTAAAATGGAATGTGACGCAGAGGTTTATTAATATGCTACCAAATGATGCTCATGTGAGAATTCCACTTTTTTAATTCCTTTTTTTCTATTATAATCTACAAAAATTCATAAATCTCGTTATTCTATATTTGACTTAGCCTTTGATCCCATTGTTAGATTGCCCGGAATTTCAATATGAAATTAAACATTTGACGAACAGAAGTGTGATTACCCTTGGGAGACTATGAGTGTAATATCATGTTGTTACTTACAAGACTTTTTTTTCAAGACTTTAGGTAACCATGAGTTCGATGATGGGATACCAGGGCTGGCACCATACATCAAGGCACTTCGAGCACCGGTAGTTGTCGCCAACTTGATCAGCACTCAAGACTCGGGGCTTAACGGCCTATACCGGCCCCACGTAGTTATAGAGAAGAAAGGAAGGAATATCGGCATTATAGGCCTTATTACTGAGTCTACTAAGGTGAGAATTCAAGTTATTATTTGTATAAATTTATCCTGACTCTAACGAGTAGGACGGACGACCTGGTTAAGATCGCTGGAAGTCATTGGATGCATGCGGTTTAATTATGTATTTATAACCGGAATTTGTGGAAATCTATGGGAGAGGCTTTTGATCAGCAGTGGACCTCTTTTGGCTGATATGTCTCTGAGCATTGTGCTGAGATCCTGCATCTGAAAGAATCTGTGGGATACGGTTGAAATAATACTATACTAAATACGGTTGAAAATTTGTATTTTACAACAGTAATTACTGACTGATCTCTGCAACCCTAATAACCAACTGCATTACTTTCAAAACTGCGTTAAAATGTAACCATGACTGCTTCGCTAGAGGACCTGGGTTCGATTCCTAGATCGAACAAGATGTTATTGGTTTTTTTCTATAACTCTCAGTAGCAGCTCTGAGTTTTGATTTGTGAATTTGTCCCGACGCCTTTACGTGTTCTCCATGGCACGGAGTGGTCTCAATGTGCTGAGAATGGTTACCTATCTACAGATTGACCATAGCAAGCGCATTTTAACCTTGCAGATCGGTCGGTTCACTCAGCTTCAACGAGCGACTAGTTCATTTACGTGGAGTAATTAAATCTCTTTTCTTCACAGCGTCTTTCAAATGGGGAATCAGTCAAATTTTTAAACCCCATTCCAGTTGTAAAGAAACAAGCAAAACTCCTGACAGAAAAAGGAGTTGACATCATCGTAGTCCTGTCTCACTGTGGACTTGAGGTCGATCAGTAAGTAGCTTTATATAAATAAACCGCATTGCAAATATTCTGTTAACATCATTGTCTTGTGTGAAATTACTGGGCTTATGAGATTTTTTTCGCGCTACTGCTGTTACTGCTGGACACAGAACACCAGAAAAAATCCAGAAAATCTTTCTTTCGTGTCACTTCTTTTTAGCGGTTACTGTAGCCTATAGATGCTTGCAACACCAGGGATATCACTTGCTCGTTGTCGACCCTGTAAAATGAAAGTAAGGGTCAAAGTCCACCCACTGCCAACACAACGTTTCCTCGTGGAGCACTGGCAACCTTGCTCACCGTAAGAAACACAACACAGCTCAAAGCAGCGCTATTTCACTTCGATTTGCTGCAAGCCAGAGGTACTTCCCCAGTCGGGCAGAAGTTTTTGTTTTACATTTGTTCATTACTTGAGCCCAGTAGATAGCTATGTTAATTGCAGTATCAGTGGCGTTCTTAGGTCCTCAAAGATGCTGTGTACGGGCATTTTGGGCACTCCGGCATGTGGAGCGTGGTCTGGTTAGGAACACCGCAGTCGTAGTTGATGACGGTAGGATCTACGATCCCTCATTTCGCCAAGAGACATTATAACATAATATTATTTATCAGCCCTTGTTGTCTCACTGCAGAAGCAAGGATACCTTACCCTCCTTCCAATCCTCACGGTTTCAAGTTAGTTTGAGCCAATCCTGCCAGAAGAAGTCAAGGTCATCCCGCCATCTCTGTCTAGACCTGCCGTTCTGTCTTCTGCCTTTTAGTGGGACCTATTCGGTACTTACTTTAGCCCATAGCTCATTCGAAATACGGCAGATGTCCAGCCCATCATCATCAGCCCATATTCGTCCAATGCTGGACGCCTCAGAGCCCAATCTTCGGCTTTCCTCATCCAGTCACTGCCAGCTGCTTTCGGCAAGTCGTCACTCCACTTGGCCGGCGGGCGTCCTACACTACGTTTACCTAGACGCGGTCTCCACTCGAGAACTCGTAAAAAAAATTGATAGTATAAACTCCTTCTAATATAAACGTCAGTTTCAGCCATTCTATCGCCACCCACCGATTTCCAAGAATATATTTTATCAGTTTATTGGACTACCCATCTTATGCACTTCTTTATCGCATGACAACTTTATTGGAAAATATAGTGGATGGTCGCTACCTTTGCATTTAAATCGTCTATAAGTCGATAAAGTTGCTGTCGGGCTATATAATCCTGATGTATTACCAAGATGTAATAAAGTTTGGCTAAGATATTTTATGTTTTTATTATTCCGAGCTTCTACTAAGAATTTCATAGATCTGGGAATAGAACCCAGGACCAGCATAGTTGTCGTGCTTTGTCGCGCTTATGACCGCTACGCTAATCATAATTTTATAATACTAGATTATTTCTATAAGATATTTACCGTTACGCATAGAGGAACGCACGGACAGCCCTATTTTCATGATCTTCCAAAAAAAAAAAACCTCATGTGGAAACCTGATAACATTCAAAGGTTTCATGTGGTCGAATTTCTACCGCAACGTACGAAGCGATATGCTGCGTCTTTTCTTGTTCGCACCGCAAAGGAATGGAATGCTCTCACTGCGTCTGTATTTCCGGACTCGTATAACCTTGATGCCTTTAAGGTGAGAATGAACAAGCTTTTTCTGGGTAAGCGTGTTTCACCGTCGGCCTCGTCGTCGCTTACCATCAGGGGAGACTGAGGTCAAACGCAAATAAAATTAAATACACAATAAAAAAAAAACAAAAGTGTTAACTCCCTCCTTTCTGCATCTCTAAATTAGCAGAATTAACCGCTCTATTGTTTACTAGCTGCCCCCCGTGGTGTCACTCGCCTTTTTTCCTTTCTTCTTGGCTCCTATTGGTGTTTAATGTTATTATAAGCTTCTTCGATAAATGGACTATCCAACACAAAAAATAATATTTTTTCAATTCGAACCAGTAGCTCCTGCGATTGGCGGGTGCATGCAAACAAAATCTTCAGCTTTATAACATTAGTATATCCTACTAAGGCCGAACGACCTAATTTAAAGACGAAAATAATTTGACCATCCCACCCAAGACAGTTTAGCGATCTAAAATTATATATGACATGATATTTATAAGGCGATTTCTTTTTATTTATTTTTTATTATGCCTAATTCAATTAAGTCCTCCAATGTAGGTACATTTATATGTCATAAAGTTTAAATAAATAAATATTTACCTACACGTATTTTTTGCCTTATTTCAACATAATATTTTTTGCATGAAATAGCTAGCTTTAGGTGTAAGAAATACCCCATATAAATATCTGCCACGGTTGCAATGGGAGAAAGTATTGTGTATATAGATTACAACAGTGAGGAAATTTCATACCCCGGAATAATCAAACAGAGTTAAGAAAACAAAGTAGGTAATGAAATAAACATTAATCGCTTTATTCTGCATAATGTAGTCCACAAACCACGCGTCGATGTGACGTTTCGTTAATGAAAATAATTGCTATCTCTTTCTAACAGTTCTGTGAACACCGAAATCAGCTACGGGACGGTTACATAAAAATAAATCAATTCAAATTTATACACATTTTTTTCTTATGGAAAAATATATGGTGAATATAAATAAATTAAATTTACTATTGTAATCTATATAAGCAATACTTTCTCCCATTGCAGCCGTGGCAGATTTTTATAGCATCTTAAATGTATTTCTCTGCTAAATTTTGTGGCAAAGTGTAAATGAATTAATTAAATAATTACCTATTTTGTACTTCCATTCTACGTTATCTTGAATTATTTTATTATTTCATTGTTTCCTACTTGAATAATTAGTAGGTAATACATTTAGTTTAGTTGTATTTCTTAATATCATTGAGAAACTGTGGTCTCCACTAATTGAGAGAGTACACGGGATAGATTTAATTAGTTTTGTAACTTGTAAATATTTGTGTATATCGTTTGTTGGAAATCCTTAATAAATAAATATGGGTTATCTTTTTTTTTCACAGGCAAATGGCGAAAGAAGTGGGTGAAAACATAGACATAATAGTGGGTGGGCATTCACACAGTCTACTTTGGAATGGGGAGGCTCCGAGTAAGGAGCAAGTATCGGGCCCCTACCCTGTACTAGTCGAGAGTGAAGCGAAGCCCGGACACAAGGTTAGTTTTTTTTATATTTATCTATATATTAATACGTGAAGCGAAAACTTTGTACCCTTTTTAAAGAATATTGCGCACACGAAGGAGTGTAAATTTGGGGAGTAGGAGTGCAGAAAGTATTTTTTTTTAAATTGTAAATGTAACAAATTCCATATATTCAATATCATAACATAATATATTCATTGTTGACGTTCGAGCTGTCAATGTTAAACATAATGTGAATACGTCAATTGGCTTTTTAAATACGAAAAAAAAACTTCTGTAACATTAAAATAAATTTAAAAAGGTCGAATATCAGCCACTAGTTTTTGTAAATAGATCTTTTAAAAGTTCATGGCTATGCTATAACTACACTGATCAACCGATCTGCAAGGGTAACGTGCGCTAGCCGTAGTCAGTCTGTGGATGGGTAATCATTCTTAACACATCGAGACCCCTTCGTGCCTTGGAGAGTACGTAAAGCACGGGCAACCCTACTTTCACGATCTTAAAAAAAAAAACCTAATGTGGAACTCTGATAAGATTCAATCCCAAAGGCGTTACCTCCTTCCCCTCTGCATCTCTGAATCAGCAGAAAACCTCAATTTAGTTAGGGGTCAATAAAGAATTAAATTGGATACCCTGTAACCACTAAAAGGTGGATTGAGAAGGTTCAGTTCGAGGCTGAATAATGTAGATAGACTGCATTCCTCACCAACGAAACGTAGTGTTGGCAGTGGGGGGACTTTGACCCTTATACTGCCAACCTAACTATTTCTCTTTCGTTTTACAGGGTCGGCAACGCATAAGTGATACCCCTGGTGTTATAGGCTTTTTTTTTTGCTTAACATTTGGAAAATCCTCTTGGACTATCCGCCGCCCGGGAAAGGCGGCGGGTCAAGTCCACCCAGAGTGGGTAACCTACCAACTAAAAACCACACGGTGTTTACAACTCACCACCTGAGTGCCGGGGTAACGATCCCGGGGAGCGGTGACCCAATCATTCGCGATCCCGGAAAGCGTCTATAGGGTACGTAACCGCTTACCATCAGGTGGACCTTATGCTTGTTTGCCACCTTTGTGGTATAAAAGGACAATAAATAAAATATATTTAGCTTATGATAAGTCACGGAATACGTGAAGATAGATATGATATGATACGTGAGATACGTGAAGCGAAAAAGTTAAGTTTATACCTATGTAGAAGGAGCACAGAATGGTAAAATTTATGTAGGTTTAATATGTGTTAGGTACAAACATTAACAAGAATCAATTAAATTAAATTAAAAAAAAAAACATTGTTCACGTACTGTCAGTGTGAAACACACCAATATGACAAATAGTCTCTCCTCAGTATATCGGTATTACCCAGAAATTGGGTTACGGAGGTCCGATGGCAGTCTCTTCGTGTAAAGTACTGATATTCAGCCGCATCTGGTTAGACTGAAAGGCGAAAAGGTTAGGAGGAAGATAGTCACTCTGAGATGTAGTCGCTCACTCTGGGTCTCGTAAAGAAGCTCAAAGTCAAGCTATGCTTGGTATTTCTCTACGTAATCAAACCAGAAGTGAGGAGATCCGTAGAAGAACAAAAGTTGCCAACATAGCTGAAAGACTTAGCAAGCTTAAGTGTCAATGGGCGGGGCACATAGCTCGTAGAACAGATGGCCACTGGGGCAAAAAGGTTCTTGAGTGGAGACTACGCACTGGAAAGCGCAGCGTGGGACGGCCTCCAACGAGATGGACGGACGACCTGGTAAAGGTCGCTGGAAGTCGTTGGATGCAGACGGCTTGTAACCGGTCCTTGTGGAAGTCTATGAGGGAGGCCTTTGTTCAGCAGTGGACCTCCTGTGGCTGATATGATGATGATGATGATGAGTCACTCTGAGGGACTGAAAAATATGGTTAAGTAATTAAAAATCGAAAATTAAATATTTTTGCAACTGACTTTCTGAATTATTTGTTTTACTCGTACATACAGTTCGCTTAATCATGGGAACCACTTTTGAGGTCTTGAACCTCGACTTTTAATCGTCTCCGAAAAACCGTGTTGCTTGCAGTTTTTTGCAAGTGTTAAGTTTTATATTATGTTCAAAATGTTTGTTATAAAAAAAGGTCGTAAGAGCGACTTGTTTTGATGCGATAGATTTGTGAAACTGCTACTGCACTTATGACCCCGACTGTATAGCTACCACAGTCTGTCAAATTTCTTTGATAGATTTTCAACTTTAATACAAAATAATAAGGTTCATGTTCAATTGGGAAAATTTGTCAGTTTTGGATAGCTTGACCTTCTGGCGACCGTACAGTCGTGTATGATTTTTCCTCTTTGTTTAAAACCTACATGTTCAAGGTAGCATGAAAGTCAAAATCAGGTTATATTATTGTTATTACAATCGGACCCAATTAATTTGCTTAATTTTGCTCTCCGAGAAACCGTGCATTAAATGAAATGAAATGATGAAATGATATTTATTCTCTTTAAATAGATTTTTTAAAGACACTTTTACATGTCATGGTTTTGAATTTTTAATACTAGATGGCGCCGGCATTTCCTCGGGACGTCAGCTTCCATGAGACGAGCTCTGAGAAGAAATACCGAAACAAACTCAGAGAATCATGGTCTCTTTTAAAGTTCAGACATAACAATATCAAATATGTGAGAGTCACAATGTAGGGCAATGTCTGAAATGGCCTTTTGATTAAAGAGCCACAGTGGCTTTGAGTAAACCAATCCCAGCCGACGGCACGCATGCATCAGTCATTGTGTAGCTCGACTATATTAGAGCTGACCTAAGCAAGCACAGGTTAACCTTTTGACCGCCACGTCAATAACAAAAATCCGTGTTCTCTACGCCAAGCGACGAATTCTAGTATCTATAGGTAAAAAAATAAACAAAAAAATTATGTATAGGTATTTATTTTGAACTAAAAAAAGTGGTATTTTTGACGTGCCATGCTCTCGTTGGCGTCGTGAGCAAGTTTTAATTTGACGTCTAAGGACGTCCGTGTTGGTCAAAGGGTTAACCTTGGACAGTCAGCAACGAAAGTTGCTAAACAAATTGCAATCTTCAATACGATTTTTAATAAATATGAAGTTACTGTCCTGTGATGGTTGTGCGGAATATAAATGACCATTAAATAATTACGAAATTTACCTTAAAAATTTACCTTAATTAACAATCTCTTGACAAGCTTTGGAGCTGTCGTGTTTTCAAAATTTGAAAGAGTAGAAAACCCAAAAACGATAACTAAATTTTGTGTAAAATTTCGACATATTTTTTTAACCTTTTTGTTTATTATTCAGGAAAAAAAAAAATTATTCCATAGCCAACACTTAACTTTACAATAATAGATGCGTTTTACCTGAAATAAAACGCATATTAAACTACTTACCTTATTAGAAGCTTAATATATTGAGATAGGCACTTCCGGTTTCCGTCGTATTTTACCTCTCTTTCTACCTTATATATCGATCTCTTTCGCACATCCCCTCCTTTCACCAGGCAGGGCGCGCTGTTGAGCTAGGCGCACAGCGAGCCTTTGTTCGTCATTGCGACGAAATATACACCAGGCAGGCATAAAAGCTAAGCTTCTAATAAGGTAAGTAGTTTAATATGCGTTTTATTTCAGGTAAAACGCATCTATTAAACCACTTGACCGTTATTAGAAGCTTAATATATTGAGACGTGTTTGTTATCGCCTGGTGAAGGAAAATTGAGCCAATGTGACTTGTATGGAGGAAAACTGAAAAGGTAGATGAGCGAAAAACAAGGTTCCAAATACATACGTATGTAGAAAAAGTAATAACAATAATAACTAGACTTGGCTCGCGAGGTTGTCGACATGTGGGATGTGGACACAGCGATCATTGTACCGATAGTCGTGTCGGCCAATGGCTTAATAACCACGAGCCTCGACCTACGCCTTAGGAGGTTCTCGTTAGGCGGCTGGGTCAAGGGCTTGATCCAGAAAGCAGTACTGCTGGACACGGCTCGTATTGTTTGGTGATTCCTTTCTCTGGAGCCCCGACTGCCAGTAGCTTGGACCCTGTTCCCGATACCGGTGGATCTCTTATATATGTATATTTTTAAATGTTTTTGTCTTTTAATTTATATTATAAAAATATAACTTAGGAGACCACTGAACCTACGCTTCCCAGCGTTGATGGGATACCAGCAGCTTTTATGAGGAATTTAATCCACCGAACTGACCGGGATACGTCATTATAGCGCCTTTTATTAAGGGCTGTAATCTTTTGAATCTAATAGACAGGGTTCATTTTAAATTTTCTGAGTTTAACACCCGTTTCCAACGTGGTGGTCTATATTCCATAAGACCTGTTTTTCAACCAAAGTGAGGTCATAATATGTATAATAACATTATCAGTGTTGATATTATACTTTTGAGAACGTAAGGTCGTCAATTCTGTAACCTGAACCTTACTTTACTTTTTAAATACAGTTCAATTTAAAAACAAAGTCACTCTCGCTGTCTGTAGGTACGCTTAGACCTTTAAAGGTACGCCATGGATTTTAATGCGGTTTTCAGCAATAGATAAGAGTGACTCAAGAGGTAGGTTTATACTATGTATAATATACACATGCATGTTATCAGTAACATTGCACCCGTGAGAAGCGGGGGCAGGTTACTAGTTAAGTATATAAATATAAGGTAGTAGGCAAGTTCATGTGCCAAACTGGTGCATTTGGAGACTTCGGGTTTTACATAAACATAAGTATATAACCGAACTTCTTCACTTAATTTGCTAGATAGCTTTACTTATTTAACGTATAGAATAACAGACTTAGGAAGGGGAATGATATAGTTATACATATGTATAACTATGCAAAGATGTACATACATCTTTGTATTAAAAATTATCATAATCATCAGCCCCTAAACTGTCCCACTGCTGGGCACGGGTCACCTCTCACAGAATGAGAGAGATTAGGCTATAATCTGCTTGCCTAATGCGGGTTGGGAGACTTCAAACGCTGTCGAGAAAATCTCTATGCAGGTTTCCTCTTCATGATGTATATTAATACATCATGGGATAATATAATAAACCGGGCATCAAACAATACTTATTGATAGACAAAATTACTGACTGAGCAGCAAAATTCTACATACAGATATCGGTTAGGTTAGGTTAGAACTGTGACCACACATCGCACGAGCCGAGCGAGCGAAGCGAGCGGTGCCGCGGTAGCGGCCGGCGAGTGCCAGAACCAAATCAGAATGTTTTGAGACTAAGAGGATAGGTAACTAATGACTAAGGTAGTATCATTCAGACGCTCGTTAATTGTGGCCGACTTACTGATTTAGAAGACAATGTAGATTTTTGAGGCGAATAATGCTATTAAACATAAGTAGGTATGTTTAATTAGCACCCCTGTATAATTAGTATTACGTTACTAGACTCAAGATGCAAGCTCAGATAAAAATTGGGCTATTCTGATCCTTCTAGTCGTATCGGATTTATTATTATTGTTTTGCTTGTGCCAAATACTTTCAGCGCTTGCAACGTATATAAAGAAGTCTTCCATGTAGGACGTAACACGAAAGATTTGTGTAGAGATGTGTTTAGGGTTCCATGACCTAATTTACTTACCCTCAAATGTCGAGAACTCCAGAACCATGTCCTGTACTTTCGGCGGAAGGACCCCAGTGGTAGTCTTCCATTTCCTACTAGCCTTTTCACAACTATGTTGGGGTTGGCTTCCAGTCTAACCAAATGCGGCCGAGCGTAAGCATTTTACACGAAGCGACTGCCATCAGACCTCCGCTCAGAATTTCTTGGTAATACCGATATCCTGAGGATAGACTTTATATAGAATATATTTGTGAGAATACGATAAATTTTGAACAGAATTTGTTGTTGGTCCAACATGCTTAGAATTATGTTTCTGAATTTAGGAGGAGCCTGATATTGGACCCTCACCCCTCCCCCCCCCCCCTTCGTTGCGAAGATAAGCTACTGCAGACCGGTTGTCGGTCTATGAGCTTTCGAATCTGTATCTCTGAATTGTAGTTGAAGCTATATTCCAAGGAGAAACATCTTCATTGTGGTGTGCGAATCAGAATTCAAAAAGAGAATTCTGAAGCCACCTTGGTATTTGTACCCGAACGTTGAGGGGCGAGGGGGGGGGCAGGGCTGTAAATTTCGACAGAGAATTTAAATAGTTGAGGGTTGCCCTGCGATTTAACTTGCCTTGTCTGATAATGCTCGACACTTCAGCCGACAGATATTTGTAATATGTAGGTCAAAAACTTTATAATGATGTGCAAGGAGAACAATCTCTGCAAGATAAATCTGGGATATAGTGTTGCTTACGGGAGGGTATGAGGCTAAGAGGTATACTACCTTCAAAAACCTTGGTAATTTCATTTGACACAATATTATTTACGACATTTGAATTGATTATATTGTCTGGTGTTCTTACGATGCCTTGGTCGAGAGGGTATGCGATACCCTGATATTATTTTCAAAATAAATCTAGGACTCCCATTCTCCTTCATCGGAGATTTCTATAACTTTTATATTGACCACATTGTTAGATGGTGATTAGGGTTGCTTTTGACCTTTAGGTTTTGTCCAGGATCCATGAGATGGAATGGACTTCTGATTTAAAATGTATGATATTTTAAATATAGGTAATTGTGCCGTTATGACCCAGACTACCCCGCGAGGGTAGGAATCGATTGCAATGCCCGCAAGAGCTTGGCGCAGACCCACAGTAAGAGGTATGTGGTGCTAGATAATTACAGGCATACCCCTACGAGGGGAACCGTGCAGTATTAGCTGGTTTTTCTCGGAAAGCATATCACTGCTGGACTGCTTAGCAGGCCAAAGCATTTCTTACCTGGTAAAACTTCACGTTTAGAAATATTGAGGAGTTTTAGCACAATTAACCGTGACCACCATGCGAGGGTTCGTCTAGTGTAATGCCCGTAAGTGCTCGGCGCAGTCTTACAGTAAGTAGGTATGGGTACCATGCGGTGGTACATTGTGACAAGATCCCTGCCAGGGCTACCCTGCGAGGGTAGCCGTGCAGTTAGAATTATTCTGGATTACTGGCACAAATGTTCGTGACCACCCTGCGAGGGTTGGTTTCGAGAGCAATTTCTGTAAGTGCTGGGCGCAGGCTTACAGACTGTTCATGGTTAGAATTATTCTGGATTACTGGCACAAATGTCCGTGACCACCCTGCGAGGGTTGGTTTCGAGTGCAATTTCCGTAAGTGCTCGGCGCAGGCTTACAGACTGTTCATGGTTAGAATTATTCTGGATTACTGGCACAAAAATGTCCGTGACCACCCTGCGAGGGTTGGTTTCGAGTGCAATTTCCGTAAGTGCTCGGCGCAGGCTTACAGACTGTTCATGGTTAGAATTATTCTGGATTACTGGCACAAATGTCCGTGACCACCCTGCGAGGGTTGGTTTCGAGTGCAATTTCTGTAAGTGCTCGCCCTGCGGAGGTAGCATATTAAATGGTTTTGCTCTGGAGCATTACCAATGTGGCAGTAACACAGTGCCTCGGAGGCATTCTTACCTATTATAGCTTGTAGGTACCATGCGTTGGCACATTAAGCATTTATAGCTTACTAGTTCAATTATACCACTCAGACATACTTGAAAAAGTTTATTACACACGATCATAGGTACTGGTATGATTATATTACCATCACTTCGATGGTAAGTGACAGTCGCAGACATGCTACCGCGTTGTCAATTGCGCGTTATTGCTTAACAGCAGAATATTAGCTGATGGTAATTTGATACTAAGCCGGTATCTACATCACAACCATCATCGCAAAAGTTACGAATAATATCAGAAAAATACGTAAAAATGTGGAACGCTACTAAGCCGGTATCTTGTACCTATCGTTCCAATTTTAGTATAAGTACTGCCAAAGCAAGTACTTCATTATAATTTGTCTTACTTGGGTAACACGTTAAAACTAGTTAGTAAAAAGAATTATACTTGTCAGATAAAATAATAAAAAAGCAGTCGAAGCTGACGGTAGGAAAAAACAAAAATAAACCAACAAACGCAAATTAAACGTCAGAATAATAAATGGTAGAAAGATTTATAAATATTCTATAAATATTAAATAAATAATTACCGAACGGTAAAACCGTTAGAAAAATAAAGGGATATTTGTGCAACTTACGTGTACGTACACTTTAAAATATTACACATGTGTGAATTTGGTACACCTGCACGTTTAAATTAGTAACTTAAGTGCTTTGGAGCACAGTTGTTATCACGACGGAAACTTTCAAGCCAATGACGAACAAAGGCTCGCTGTGCGCCTAGCTCAACAGCGCGCCCTGCCTGGTGAAAGGAGGGGATGTGCGAAAGAGATCGATATATAAGGTAGAAAGAGAGGTAAAATACGACGGAAACCGGAAGTGCCTATCTCAATATATTAAGCTTCTAATAACGGTCAAGTGGTTTAATATGTGATTTGCACCTCTGTAGGTCTCTTAGATTAAAAGATATTAGCATTTTATTGAACATACCCTTTAAAATAAGATGGCTGCCATTTGCGGGGTGTTGGGTTAGGAGTATAAATGCACTTTCATATAGAAAGTGCATTTGTCAATAAAAATGAGCATATAGATAATATACCCTTAACGTATCGGTAACCATTCTCCAAACACATTGTATAGGTTGATCATCGTAGTTAGGGGAATTCATCAGCATTATATGCATTATACATATACAAAAGTTGTAGCTAAGTCATTAAGTAGGGGTAATGAATAAAAATTAGTATCTAATTTATTCACAAAAAAAAAATGCTTTTCAAGACTGATCATCACGGAAACCGGATATTTTAATATAATAATTAATTAGCAAACAGGTATTGTATAATTAGAATAGACTGCCGAATAATGAGGTTATAAGCTAATTATTTCGTAATATTAATTAATTAAATCTGTTTATTACGCTGTAGGTAATTATTTTAATGGATCTATTATAGAGACGATTAACTATCATAATTGAGTTATAATAATTGTAAGAGGTAGGTAATACTATTATACCATTACGCCTGTATTCCCCAAAGGGTTAGGCAGAGGTGTACTAAGTCGTACACCCACTGTTACAATAAATAATAATAATAATTAAATATTTGGGACATTTGTTATACAACACCATCTAGTCCCACACTAAGCAGAGCTTGCACTATGGGTACTAGACAATGGATATAATACAATACTTTTGTTACTCTTACTTTTTTTTAGATACATACTTATAATACATAATAAACACCCAGACAAACTCAAACACTTATGTTTGTGTGGTGAATTCTCAGTAGCAGCTCGGAGTTTGGATATATTTGTGCCCGATTAGGAGAATAGGCTCTCCCTTATTACACAGGATCGAAATTATTAGGACACAAATATTTGTGTAGCTTAACACAAATATTTGTGTCCTGTAGGAATCGAACAGTTTTGAAAGACTACAGACGTCCTCGTCAGTTTGTTAATAATTTAGATCCTGTGTAATAAGGGAGAGCCTATTCTCCTAATCGGGCACAAATATATCCAAACTCCGTGCTGCTACTGAGAATTCACTAGGATAGCAATATTTAAAATTTGTTATGGTGCTGACAAGGTACTACTGAATATGGATTAGGTACTTGTAAATAAGTTTTTATGTATGCTACAATATCGCATTGGGTCTAGCCTGTAAGGATATTTGTATGTAGGGAAATAAATAAATAAATTTCATAGAAAAACTCAATAACACGGCTTTTTTTTAAATATTGCTAGGGTGGCAAACAAGCATACGGCCCACCTGATGGTAAGCGGTTACCTTAGCCTGTAGACGCTTGTAATACCAGGGGTATCACTTGCGCGTTGCCGACCCTGTAAAAAGAAAGAGGAATAGTTGGTTTGTCAGTATAAGGGTCAAAGTCCCCCCACCGTCAACACAACGTTTCCTCATGAAGCAAATCTTGAGCTTTATCTGGGAATCGAACCCAGGACTTTTGCTGTAACATTCGTAATTGTAAGGGTTTATATAAATGATAAATGATGATGAAACAGATCTTTTAAAGACACTTTTACAAGTCAATAATAAACATTTTTTTTTAAAGCTAGATGGCTCCGGCATTTCCTAGCTGACGACCTCTGAGAAGAAACGCCGAAACAAACTCTGAGAATCATAGTCTCTTTTAAAGTCCAGACATAGAGTAGTGGTAACAAATATGTGTCTTACAATGTAGGGCAACGTCTGAAATGGCCTTTTAAAGAAAGAGCCATAGCGGCTTTGAGTAGTATAAATACATGGTTTCATTTAATATCATATCGTTCAATCATATCAGCCTATTGCTGTCCACTGCTGAACGTAGGCCTCCTCCAAAGCGCGCCAACCGTCCCGGTCTTGAGCAGCTCGCAACCATCCACTGCCAGCCACCTTGAAATCGTCGGTCCATCGTATCGCAGGGCGTCCTATACTATGCTTGCTGAAACGTCGTCTCCACTTTCATACCGTTGTATCTACTCTTTAGTAAACTTCTTTAAAAACATATTCTGGAATCTATCATTCTTCTAGCGTTTCTAGCTTTCCTACGTTTGGGTCGGCTACCAGTCTACCCAGATGCGGCTGCATAACAGAATTATACATGTAATTACTGCCATCAGAACTTCGCATCCAAATTTCTGGGCTTCTGCTGAAGAAAGACTGGTTGTCAGGCATTTTAGACTTCTGACTATCACTAACGATTGTCATACTCGTAAATGTTCGTATGACAACCAAAACCGATGGCTTAACGTGCTTTCTAAGCCACGGAGGGGTCTCGATGTATTAAGAATGGCCTCCATCTGACTGACCGCAACTATCGCTGACTTAACCTTCTAGATCGGTTGATCAGCGTATTTACTACTTAGTATCGTGGAATTAATGATCGTTAATACTTACTTCCTCAGGTATTAGTTGTAACAGCGTCCGCCTATAGCAAATACTTGGGCAATATGACAGCGTACTTCGATCGGCAAGGAGAACTGCAGGCGTTTGAGGGTTCACCTGTCTTCTTGAACCGATCCATTCCTGAAGGTACATGTTAAAATAATTCTATTTTGCAGTAAGGTCCAAAATTGTTGTGAGGCAAACGACATGCTATCGAATTCGTATGAGGTGGTGCCAACACATTGTCAAATAGTTGCCGTTAGCAATAATGTGCTAATATTGAAGGGCATTGCAGCTAGTGGAATTACTGGGCATATGAGACTTAACAAGTGAGATCTCAAGATAACAACGCGCCAATGATACAATTGCTGTTGCTGATTACTAAGACCACGAATAATTCTTATCTTCTGCTTGTATTTAACAATGTGTGACTGAACCATCGTTTCTCCTAAAGCTTGCAGGCTTCCATATTAGTTTCCTTCACCTTCAAAGCCTGATTGAGAATAAAGATCATGATAAATGATGATGATTCCAGTCTGCCTCATTAGTCTAGTGGTCCCGACTGCTACGCTTGAGGTCCTGGGTTCGATCCCCAGGTTGAGCAAAGTGTTATTGGGTTTTTCTTTGAAATTCTCAGTAGCAGCTCGGGAGTCTGGATTTGTGCCCGGTTAATAGCAAAAGGCTCGCCCCTATTACATGGGACCTAAAACATACCAGCGAAATGTGGGTATACATTAGTACACCTCTGCCTAATCCTTGGGGAAATACAGGCGTATTGGTATGTATGTATGATTCCAGTCTGTATTTTACACGAAGCAACTGCAACCCAATTTTTTAGCATTACCGATATTTTGCTTTTCGGATTTCTTACTACAACATTATTAACCTTCTTATTTCCCCTAGATCCGAAGATCAAAGCGCTTCTGCAGCCATACACGGACAAACTCCATCAGCTGGTCAGTGAGGTGATAGGCTACACAAACGATAATTTGGACATGGACGTCTGCGGCTCCGGGGAGTGTGCCCTGGGGAACCTCATCGCCGATGCATTCTTAAATACTGTAAGTATGCATTCAGCCTTTTCTTAAATCGCGGAAAATTCCTATCGATTCAATACCGACCTGCTTTCTTGCGTCTGTTGAGCGTAAAATTCTGAGTATGAATCTCAGGTTGAGCAGGTCTGTTGGGTTTTTCAATTAAGAAATTCTCCGTAGCAGCTCGCAGTTTGTATCTGGTTAATGGCAATATAGGCTCGCTCCTGGGACCTAAAATATACTGATGTATTGTGACTGTATCGAGTGGAGACTGCGACTCGGCAAACGTAGTGTAGGACGCCCTTCGGCAAGATGGAGTGATGATTTGCGAAAGGCTGCTGGTAGAACCTGAATGCGAAAAGCCGAGGACAGGGTGAAATGGCGCACATTAGGGGAGGCCTACGTCCAACAGTTGACTAATATAGCTGATGATGATGATGATGATTGTGACTGTACATCTGTATACCACAGAACACATTAATTCTTCTACACCATAAAATCATTCTTCGTACGTATTGTTTTTGAAGCTTCCAAGACTACTTTTTTTTTCAGGCGACTGAGTTACATCCCTCCAATCTTCATTCTGTTTCGTTTCTTCAAAGATCTATGATTCGCAGTTCTCTGGCAAAAGGAGGTGTGTGAGTATTTTATGATTTCAATTCACAGATCTAATAAAGTGTTACTGTTAATAGAACTCTCAGTAGTAGCTCGAAGGTTTGATTTGTGCTCGGTTAGTGGCCTCTGCGACGCAAGCGTCCTTCCCTTGCGTCGGGTAGCGTATATAGGTGCTCGGTTAGTAGCAATAGCTTCTGCGATGCAAGGGTCCTTCCCTTGCGTCGGTTAGCGTATATAGGCATAGGCAATAGGCATTTCGCCGCAAGGGAGGGACCGCGGGTAGGGCAAATCAGTTGATCAGCGTAGTTATTACTTAGCAACGTTTCATCTAATCCAACATCAACTACTTCTTCCGTCTGGCTAGCTTTTGCCCAAGGGATCGCTTGCTTATTTATTAGGTCTAATTTCTTGACAGCATACTATAAACAATAAACGACATTTATTTCTGTAAATAGATCTTTTAAAGACTCTTTTACAAGTCAATATTTTTCATTTTTTTTTAAGCTAGATAGCTCCGGCGTTTCCTAACTGACGATATCTGAGAAGAAACGCCGAAACAAACTCAGAGAATCATATTCTCTTTTAAACCTACTATATACTATACCTACTGGTGTGGTCACTGTAAAATGCCCATCCTATTTCAGTATATTCTTTTCAATTCCTGTAACAAATCTCTGAAATAAAATCTTTGTATATGCATTATTAGCCGTAACCTTATTATATTCATATTACTTTTCAAAATCATTTGCTTAATAATAAATTAGGTAACACTCGCTTAAACAGAGAAGGGAAACATTGTGAGGAAACCTTTGAGCGAGACTTTATTCTGATGTATAAATAATAATACTGCAAAGATTCATCAAAATCCGTTCAGTAGTTTTAGCGTGAAAGAGTAACATTAAACATCCATCCATCCATCCATCCTCACAAACTTTCACATTTATAATATTAGTAGGATATGATGTACTTTTTTTTTTCCTTATTTTATATGTACTTCCATCATGTTTTTAATATTACTGTGTGCATTGTCCAAGACTGTGCCAATAAATATTTTTCTTTCTTTCTTTCTTTCTTTCTTTCTTTCTTTCTTTCTTTCTTTCTTTCTTTCTTTCTTTCTTTCTTTCTTTCTTTCTTTCTTTCTTTCTTTCTTTCTTTCTTTCTTTCTTTCTTTCTTTCTTTCTTTCTTTCTACTTATAATAATGTTTTATTGTTTTACAGAAATCACAAAGGGATCAGTCATAAATATGTCTCCGTTTACGAATAAAGTGGTGACGCTGGTCATAGCCGGTCGTTACCTCATAGATGCTCTGCAGAGGTCTGTCACCAACCCCTGGTCGGTGAAACCTTACGCTGGTGGGTTTACACCACATTTTTCAGGTGAGAAACTTACTGATTTGTTTTTAGTTCCAATATCAAGAGAAGTAGGGAGAGTATAGTGGGAGTAATTCCACTCAATTGGAGCTACCCGACTAGGGAAGTACCTACCTACGTCTTGCAAAAAATTGAAGTGGAATAAGACTGCTTTGAGCTGTGTTATGTTCCTTACGGTGAGCAAGGTTGCCAGTGCTCCTCGAGGAAACGTTATGTTGGCAGTGGAGGGACTGTGATCCTTATACTGACAACCCAACTATTCCTCTTTCATTTTATAGGGTCAGCCACGTGCAAGTGATACCCCTGGTGTTGCAAGCGTCTATAGGCTACGGTAACCGCTTACCATCAGATGGGCCGTATTCTTGTTGCCACTTGAGTAGTATAAAAATATCAGAATGAAAGAAAGAAGGAAAAACAATTTATTCCTCGCAAAAAAAAAGAATGAGACTCACTAACATAAACAAAAAGAAAAAAAGTAATTTCACATAAATAATCCCGCAAATACATCACACCAAAATTCCATCCCCGCAAAGAGGTTATGTTCAGCATTGTGCTGAAACTGCGTTGCGCTGATTTTCCTACTTAGGAATAGAACGGAGTTACTTGTTTACTAAATTAAAATAATAACAAATATACCTATAAATAAAATTTATTTATTTATTGAATTATGTGTGTGTTTAATATATAGTTAAATAATTTCAAGTTGTTTCCATTCTCAGGTATGCAAGTTAAGATCAACACGACGGCAGCTGAAGTAGTGGATATATCAATCAAAGTGGGGGACAAGCTGGTTCCATTTGACGTGGACCAAGACTACCAGATTACTACCCTGGACTTCCTGACTAGAGGAGGAAATGGATTCATTGTGAGTAGATTTAAGTAGAAACTTTGAAAATTCAAACCGATTAGTCTACACGGGGTATTTATGATACTCCGCAAACCCGGCGCAGGCGATGTTCTGAGAGCAAGTTAATGCCTCAACGAACGCACTACCGACATTTACATTCACTTTGACAACTAACCAACAGTTTGACGTTTGACAACTCGGAAGGCGTCTATGGCATCTGTGCAGTATTGCCATCCGAATTAATTAAATAAGCAAATAAACAGGGCTCGTATTATTTATTATCTCCGACATATTATACATATTGTAGGTATATTTATATCCTTAAAAGTGTTTTAGCACGCGTTATGCCAAATTTAATAAAAAAAAAACTAAAAGATTTTTTTTTCAGATGTTCAAAAAATACGGCCGCAACTTAACTTTGATTGGTCTAGACTCTGACGTCATAGAGAACTATATTAAAAAAGTTTCTCCAATCACGCCTCATTTAGATAACAGACTCACTCTAATAAGCTGATGAAGAAGCAATGAGACTACCAATTTTATCTCTCGGTGATGGGTGCTGAGACCATGTGGCCATGGTAGGTGAACTGGCCTAGGTGTCCTGCCAAGTAGCAGAATAAGAAAAGTTTAAAATAATGTTCCTACAAATAAAGTATTTTCTATGATTTGTTTGTCTTAATATTCCACTAGCTGTTGTACGCATCTCACGAGACTTTTCGAGACAAAATGTAGTCTATATCCATCTCCAAGATCAAATCTATCTGTGTACCAAATTGCATCAAAATTGGTTCAGCGGTTAAGGTGTGAAAGCGTAACAGACAGACAGATATTTTTGTATTTATAATATTACTGAAACTGAAACGTTACTTTTAATTATTATCGTTGTAATTTGGCTAATTAACTCAAAATTGTCTAGATGTTTTGGGTTCGATTCCCAGGTCAAGCAGTTGTTTATTATATTTTATATTCTATTCTTATCTCAAAGGCCGGCAACGCACTAGCAACCCCTCTGGTGTTGTGGGTGTCAATGGGCGGCGGTGATCACTTACCATCAGGTGACACGCTCTTCCATAAAAAAAAACATTCCGTTTTTCAAATCAATCAAAATCAAATCAAATCAAAATAATTTATTTGTGATTCACAGGTAATAAATAATTAGGTCTTATTAATAAACAAAGGTCATACTGTGATCAGCCTCAGGGGCAGTTCGGAGTTGGACTTGGGCCGGTTTAATGGCAATAGGCTCGCATATTACATGGGACCTAAACATACCGGCGAACTGTGACTGTAGATACAATAAGAACACTACTGCTCAACCCTTCGGGGAGTACACGCGTGATGGTATGTGTATTTAAAAAAATAATCGAATCAAGCATTGTGTGTAAAAAAAAATCCGTCCAGTTGAACTAATATATCGCTTATTATCGAATCCACGCAGATGGCATCACGGGGCATCCATTTATTGTATACCAAAACCTTCTCCACAATATAACAAATACTTTTTTGAAAACCACATCAAAATCGGTTCAGCCAAACGCGAGATAATCGCGGGCAAACACATACATGCATACATACAGGTCAACTGACAACCTCCTTTTTTTGAAATCGGTTAAAAAGAAGGTCCACCATTAGTATCCGGCCGAGACGTATATAAATATCTGGTGCAGATACAAAATGGCGCTGCCAGTCGAAGCCGAATGGACTTTTAGAATCGTTTAAACTTTCCTACCTATTTGGTAGATAAATCACTACTTTACTAAGTGTTCAGTTAATACAAAATAAACTGCTCGACCGTGTAGCATAGGGTAATTGTCAGTAGCACTCCGGAATAAAAATTGGTTCGCCCTACCAACATGAGACCTAACCATACCGGCGAACTGTGGGTGTACTATGTACAGACGCCAGCAGGTCAAGCTATCCAAAACTGTCAGATTTTCCCAATTGAATATGAACCTTATTCTTTTGTGATAAAGTTGAAAATCAATCAAAGAAATTTGACAGATTGTGGTAGCTTGATGTCGCCTCTATACATTTAACTTCATCATAATCATCATCAGCCCATATTCGTCTACTGCTGGACGTAGGCCTCTCCTAGTGAACGCCACAAAGCCCGATTTTCAGCTTTCCTCATCCAGTCACTGCCAGCTGCCTTCCGCAAGTCGTCACTCCACGTGGTCTCCACTCGAGAACTCGTTTGATGCAGCGTTTGTCTCTTCTCCGCGAGAAGTAACCGGCCCATTGCCACTTCAGCTTGCTTATCCTTTGAGCTATGTCTGCAACTTTAGTTCTCTGTCGGATAACTTCGTTGCGAATTTTATCCCTCAGAGAGACTCCAAGCATAGCTCTTTCCATAGCTCGCTGTACGACTTTAAATTTGTAGATCAGTATCATCGTGGGTGTCCACGTTTTGGCTCCGTTCAGTTCAGGTTCAGGTCATTACTGGTAGGATGCACGCATTGAAGACTTTTGTCTTAAGGCACTGAGGTAGAGGCGATGTACATTTATACGTAGTATAAATAAGCAGTGATAGCCTATTGATATGACCATTGGACTACTAAGTCAAAGGTCTCGAGTTCCAATCCAAGGCACGCGCCTCTTACTATTCAAATTCATGTGCGTATTAATAATTAATTATCACTCGCTTAAACGGTGAAGGAAAACATCGTGAGGAAACCTGCATGACTTAGAGATTTTTCTAGACGGTGTGTGAAGTCTGCCAACCCGCACTAGGCAAGCGTGGTGGAATATAGCCTAATCCCACTCATTCTGAGAGGAGACCCGTGCCCAGCAGTGGGACAGTATATGAGTTGATGATGAGTAACATCATTTAACCATTTTCTACGGTGCGTGCGTCCGTATCATATAATTAATGAAGATTCTTAAAAAACTTATTACTTACTTATTTATTAAAAAGAGACTATGATTCTCTGAGTTTGTTTCGGCGTTGCTTCTCAGAGGTCGTCAGCTAGGAAATGCCGGAGCCATCTAGCTTAAAAAAAATGTAAAATATTGAGTTGTAAAAGTGTCTTTAAAAGATCTATTTACAGAAATAATTATCATTTATTATTCTACATTTGCGAAACGAATCTGGCAATACTTCTAGCGCCATGATTGCTATTCCTTTAAATCTTTTGAAAATCGAATTCCCTTTTAGTTTTGCAAATTAATTTTAATATTATGATAATGAGTTCTAGATGTTTTTGGGGTAATCAGGGCCGGCTGTCGTGCTGTCCACCTGGCTACAGTTTTCAAATCGAGTCAGGTAAGAATTTGTTTGGACGAGATAAGGTAAGTACTGGATGTGTCAATAAGATATTCAATTCGATTTTTTTTAATATTTTTTGTTTTTTAAACAAATAAATAAATATTCTTGGACAATTTTACACAGCACCATCTAGTCCCAAACTAAGCAGAGCTTGTACTATTGGTACTAGACAATGGATATAATACATAAATACTTTTTTTGTAAATACATACTTATAATACATAGGAAACACCCAGACAAACACAAACACTTATGTTCATCACATAAATATTTGTCGTTTGTGGGAATCGAACCCACGACCTCGTGATCCGCAGTCCGACACGCGAACCACTAGACCACAGACGTTGACAAAAATCGTCGTTTTGAAATAGGTAATTAATTATAACTAGCTTAAAAACGGTGAAGGAAAACATCGTGAGGAAACCTGCATACCTTAGAGATTTTTGTCGACGGTTCGTGAAGTCTGCCAACCCGCATTAGGCCAGCGTGGTGGACTATAGCCTAATCCGTTTCAATATGAGAGGAGACCCGTGCCCAGCAGTGGGACAGTATATGGGTTGATGATGATGGTATGAATATTTTCTAAATTAGTAAGTATTATTTTGGTAAGCCTATTTTAAATAACGTATTATATTGACTTATAGGATGAAAAAATTAAAAAAAAGTGGATTTATCTAACTGCCTTGTTATTCTAGTGGTACGATGTGAAACTGCTACGCTAGAGATCATGGGTTTGATTCCCAGGTCGGGCAAAGTTTTTGTATGAAATTCTCAGTAGTAGCTAAGCAATAGGCTCGCCTCCTATTACATGGAGCCTAAACATACCGACGAACTGAGGGTAAACATTACTGTGCACCACCAGTTGTGTTCCTAATGGTGAGCAAGGTTACCAGCAACAAAACGTTGTGTTGGCAGTGGGGGAACTTTGACCATTATACTGCCAGACCAACTATTCCTCTTCCCTTTTACAGGGTCAGCAACGCGCAACTGATACCTTTTGTGTTGCAAGCGTCTATAGGCTACGGTAACAGCTTACCATCAGGTGGGCCGTATGCTTGTTTGATGGTAAAAATCCTATTAATGGGTTTTGGGTGTTTGAGTCACGCTTAAAGACCACTCGTCTATTGGGTCAGTTTAGTTTAGTCTTCTTTCTCCGAGCCTTTTCCCAACAATATCGGTGTCGGCTTCCAGTCTAACCAGATGCGGCTTAATATCAGTATTTTACACGAAGCGACTGCCATCAGACCTCCGCAACCCAATTTTTGGGTAAAACCGATATCCTAGAGTATATAAAAATTTCAAATTTTACTAACATAGATAATAAGTACATAACTACTAACAAAATATGGACTAGTATCAGTTATTGTGTTCTTCATCATCAACCCATATACTGTCCCACTGCTGGGCACGGGTCTCCTCTCATATTGAGAGGGATTAGGCTATAGTCCACCACGCTAGCCTAGTGCGGGTTGGCAGACTTCACAAACCGTCGAGAAAAATCTCTAAGGTATGCAGGTTTCCTCACGATGTTTTCCTTCACCGTTTAAGCGAGTGATAATTAATTATTAATACGCACATGAATTCGAAAAGTCAGAGGTGCGTGCCTTGGGTTCGAACTCGAGACCTTCGACTTGGTAGTCCAATGGTCATACCACTAGGCTATCACTGCGCTTATTGTGATTCTGATATGTGTTCTTGGTCTGAAATAAATATTTTCATTTCATTCATTTCATAGACTGGTTGTCAGGCTTTTTGGGCTTTTGACCACGACTACCGATTGTTAAAGGTGTTCGTATGACAACCGGGATGGCTTTACGTGCTCTCCGAGGCACGGAGGGGTCTCGATGTGTTAAGAATGGTCACCCATCCACAGACTGACCGCGACTAACGCAGCTTAACCTTGCAGATTGCTAGTTATTACTTAACTACGAGCCCCTTAGTTTAGTATATTGTTATTATTGACGAATCGTCCTATCTAGGGAAAGAGCATCTATGTTTTTAGAATTTTTATCACAAAACTTGGAGCATGGTAATGGGTAAGTTGCTTCAGGAGATTCAATTGGACACGCCAGCTTTGCGAAACGCCCCGAAAACTTGTTATAACGGCTGCTAATTATGCTAAATCATTCTGTGTTTGCTTTATATACGAGTATGTATCTTTTTTCTATACTATACAGTGTTACAAAATTACCCGTAAAGCCGAAAGGAGGTTAAATGGGGCCTTATAACGAGTCCATTCACAATATTTAAGAACCGTTGTAACGCTGTATAACATACCCCAAAAAAAAGGAAAACAACAACATTTTAATGAATGAAAAAGAGAAAAACTATTAAAGTAGACAATTATTAGGTAAAATAGGTACGTAGGCCTTTCTTCTAAATTTAATTACCTGACATGACAGCTGACAAAATTTTTGGCTTTGATAATTCATTAATTTTTAACGGGGTATTTTGTAACACGTTGTATATAATGTAGCTTCTTCTTGCGACTTCCGTCTGCGTGGATTTTAACAGGATAAAAAGTAACTAGTCGATACGTTTTCTAAAATTTACATTTAAGAACCGTCTACAAAGTACTAGAAAACTGTAATCCGCATACAACGGTGAGCGATTCGAATCGTCGACTGCCAAGATATTTCAAACCGGCTAGACCCCTTGGCGCTGCGTAGAGTTGTGGCCTCGCTATGCATCTTTTATCGCATATACTATGGGGAATGCTCCGAGGAACTGTTCAGATTGATCCCTGCTGCCTTTTTCCGCAATCGTTCTACACGACAGCAGTTCCATCCCCATCCATGTTGCTTGCGCGATTCAGGCCTTCGTAGTTCTGTGTAGCGCGGTAGATGTCGCTACATCAGTAATAATAAAATCAATACATAAATGAGCTTACATATCGGTATCAATTTAAAATACTACTAAGAAAATATGTCAAGTAGCTTATGTTACATGCCATATTAATATTAATAACAAACAAAATTAACGATTGTCACTAGAGGTGATGTGATGTAGTATTTTCTAAGGCAATCATTATAGAATTGTCGTACAAATAGTCCTTTATTGAGTAATAGCATTTACTTGTCAAAGTACTTACTAGTTCTTTTTCGAAATTGTCCAGATTTAAATACAAAAGTATTTATTTAAATAAAAAAATTGTGCCCAGTTAATAATAATAATAATAAACCCCCTCTGGGACAAACGTTACCTCATCATGAGACTAACGTAAAACTGGAGGGTAGATTAAAAACGCTTTCTACAAACCTATGACAGTAAAACAAAAAATGTGTCCTAAGGTGTAAAGAAAAGCGCACAAACCGCAGGGCAGCTTGTGGCGAGCTGATGGTGAGTGGCGTCACTGCGGTCCTTATTGCCCCAGAGAGTCGGTCAGGGCCTCGTCTCCAGTTTGCCCGTACTGGGTAGCTGGAGTGGAACCCCAAGAGCGCCCGCAGGATTCTCAACTCTGTCTTGCCTTAATTGGCCGGTCAGAGGGGGGCCGCCAGAGCTATATGCTCGGGGGTGGAAGTGTCTAATGGCGTAATAGCGGGGAAACCCAATCCGGGTCTCGTGGAGACTCGCGACGGTGAAACCGGGGCCGCACCTCTCTACACCCCTAGCCGCTCACACCGCTGTTGCCGCCTTCTGCCTGTACTGGCAGCTTTTCGGGGGGCCCAGCTAGTGAGGTGGCGAGTCACCGTCTGCCATCCCTAAGGATATTTATTCGAGGTTGTAAGGCAGACGCCGTTTTCTTCCGGCAATAGAAGTTATCGGTTCACCAATCATCTACATCCATAAACCAAGTAGTTTTTATTTACCATATTTTACAATAGTCCTGCATCCACCCGGGATACTCCATGGCTGTATTCTCATAGTGCAGTCTTGGAGTGTCCCAGGTTGGTGCCCCATCCCATATTTAGAACAAAGCTCTCCAAGGGGCCTCTACGCGTTGGACCTATGTCCCCGCGCAAGCCTGCCAAAGGACCGGATGTCTTCCTTACGGGAGATATGCCGTGATATCCGAAATGGAGATAATAATAAATTCTTTATTTTCAGGCTACTATGGCCCATAAATACATACCTTAAAGATTAACATATATAATAATTATTATTACAAAAAGTGTTAGTACAATAAAAACTTAACCTATGTTAGTAAACACTTCACTTGGCACAAGTCACTGTGCGGTCCGGTGGCACTTGTCCGCGGAAGCGAGGGGCAGAAAGCAATTCGGTACTCGCACCACGAACGACTTAAAGTTGACGTTCCGGCACGACTCTAGCAACTGCACCCTCGGCGTGTACTTGGTCTTCTGGCGCACGTACTCCACGATGTCCTCCGCCCTAGTGGTTTAGTGCAGGCAGGAGATATACACCGGTGTGTTCGGCTTGGCGGCGCGCAGGCTCACCAACTATATATATAATATCAATATTCCGCTGTTTCATGGGACCTAAACACACCGGCGAATTGTGAGCGAGTACACCATAACCCTTCGGGGATTACAGGTGTGACAGTATGTCTTATGTACATATTTTTTATAATTTAATTATAGTTTAGATTACATATCACAATAGATCAAAGGTCTGGCCTATGGAAGGAACACATTGATTGAAATTAGTCTGTACGTTTAAAACTGAATGCAAATCAAACCTAACCCTAAAATGTTCTTATTTGAGTATTAAACAGAAAACTGCGGGCTGAGAAAAGCTGCAATAGGTTAGGACTATACCCTACTTAAAGCGATGCGACGTGATATCTTGCGTTAACTTGTCTCATGCCCATGGCCATGAAATTCGTTATATTCACCATGAAACAAAGAAAGAAAGAAATAAAGAAAGATAACATGGACGTACAAACTTACCTACAATAGTAGGTATAAAACTTCCATAAAAACTGGTACAAAAATAAAAACAAAATATAAATGTAAATAAAGAACAGCAATTTGCTCTTTCAAATGTAATTACTAATTAATACGAAACTTCATGAGTGGACAAACGTCAAAAAGGCCATCATAGCGTGCCGGTAGTGTAATTGTGCAGCGTTTCATAAAACCTTTAACATAGCTTCGCATCGCGTCACATCGTATCGCTGTCCATACTAGCTTAACCTAGTATTGTTTGAACGCCAATGCCCTGGGGTATAAAAGACACGCTTTACCACTGTCAAATAAGATGAAGTCGCATGGGGGACCGCAGTGCCCCAACGTATGAGGGTTTGACTTTCACAAAGGCTTGAAGTAAGCTGTAAATACGCTTTTTGGGGCGTATTTGTGTATTGTATGTTTTGATAGTTTTTACATGCGACTAGTTTCTGCCCACGATTTCGTCCGTGTGGAAAAGTTAATTTTAATTGTCGTTGTTATTTGGAAAATTTACTAAACATTGTTATGTTATTCTGATGTATAAATAATAATATTGTAAAGTTTCATCAAAATCCGTTTAGTAGTTTTAGTATCATCATCAACCTATATACTGTCCCACTGCTGGGCACGGGTCTCCCCTCATATTGAGAGGGATTAGGCTATAGTCCACCACGCTAGCCTAGTGCGGGTTGGCAGACTTCACAAACCGTCGAGAAAAATCTCTAAGGTATGCAGGTTTCCTCACGATGTTTTCCTTCACCGTTTAAGCGAGTGATAATTAATTATTAATACGCACATGAATTCGAAAAGTCAGAGGTGCGTGTCTTGGGTTCGAACTCGAGACCTTCGACTTGGCAGTCCAATGGTCATACCACTAGGCTATCACTGCTATTAGTTTTAGTATAATAACTTAAAAATAAGAGATCACTAACCACAGTATTATAATATCAAGAGAGACTATCGGGATATAAGAATTCCCTAGCTGTAAAACTAAGTGGATGCGGATCACTACGGCACGAACGACTAAAAAGACATAGTATCCCTACGCTCCTGGATAGATTCTGCCAAAAGAAGTGAAAGCCTACCAGTAAACTGAGAAGGCTCACTGTGACTAAAGTCAATACTGATAAATTTATGAGACAAAAGCAAGGCTTATTGTTTATTGAAGAGATTGCCTTGTCGCGAATGCGAAGATATATTCAAATAGTAGGTAGTTAATTATTTGTAGTTCAGAATTATACTCGGAGGTAGTTTGAGAAAACCGTGGCTAGTAACAGATCGCGTGATGTCGTAACGAGAGAGGGGATAGCGCGCGCGCGGTCACTGCTCGGTGAGTTGTGTAGTCAGTACGAGACGCAGCGGCGCAGGAGTAACATCGGTAAGTGAGCTTACCAGTATCTCAGTGCTTATTCTATCAGACCAGATTTATTTATTGTGTATAACCTGTGTATTAGAATGTGTATGTGTTTTATGTGCCTATTAGTAACCGATGCGTTCGGACTGTCTGCGGACAGTGACCAGATATAGTTACCAGACTCAGTTATCAGACTCAGAATACGTTGTATTCAGAGTATCAGTTAAGCGAGGCTCGGGGTGGCTATAGGGGAGGTTGGAGGCCACTACTGGGGACCAGGCCCCAAATACTACTAGATTAGTAATCAGTACCAGGCATAATCAGTGAACAGATATTTACAATGTTGGTATCTTTATATTCATTACGTAATTAGTGACGTAATACCCAGCTCAGATATTCGTCCAGTATCCGCAGTTAGGGTATTTGGCGACATGGTGGAGATGCTGGGATGGTTATTTATTATGATGTGATCATTTAGTAACAATAGTTCGATTGCGTTTATAATTTTACCAGCTACAATGACGGTAGAATTACAGAATTGTTGCTTGTCAGTTCAGGTTATTTTTAGACATTCGTACATAGTTGATTTTTAGATATTCATACAACTTTCGGTGATTCCTAGATTGATTAAATAATACCTACAAAACAAAGTTCGTCGTACATGAGATGATTTATGATACAGGTTCCGTATTTAAAAGAAATAAGTAAATAGGACTGTTTTGTGCGCATGATACAATCATTGTAATTAATATGTATTTTATTATAATTTACAATGTGGTGAGACGTACAGTAAAACACGAATAACATTTGCTAGGCTCCTGAATTAGTTTAAATTATCTTCACGAGTGTTTTTTAAAAGTGACTTTGACTGCTATTGTTGTTGTGAGTTAGTTAAATAACAATATTATAGGTGTGAGCCTATATGCAGGCGATGCGTAAGCGCCATAGTTCGTGCAATAACCCTCCCATATTTTTTATGACTTAGATTGAGATGTAATTTTTTGTATACTGATAGTTTTATTGTTACAAGTAGGTACTTTAGAAGTGTTTTGCGTACACGGGTACAACAAGAATAGCCAGTATTAGTCGTATAAAAGATTGAATTGGTTTTAGCTGAACTGTAAGTGTTGTAGCTAGTCTTACTTACGGTACAACTTTGTTTTAGATTTTCGGACGTTACGTACCTACCTACGTGAAGACGTACATGCGTATATACAAGGTTTGTCGCTCTCGTTCTTGGCTCGCTTAGGTACTACTATATACAGAATGGACGTCGTCATCCGTACTCGTTTGAAGATTATTCATGAATCTGTCCAATCTTGCCTTACTTCAGCTCAATGTGCCCTAGCAAAATCAGCAGATGATGATAACTTTTTAAAGGATTTAGAGTTAATAGGTTGCAAATTAAAAGGTGCCAACCAACGACTAGTCTCTGAAATTCACAACTACTGTAAATTAACAATAGATCCAGATGTTGATGAAATCAGTAAATATACTGCTACACAAATTCAGGCTGAGGATTTAATATCTGAAATTGACGTTAGTGTCAAACGGAATAATCGCAATCGAGGAGTAACGGTTTCAAGCAATGGTGAAAATATTAGTATTACTAGTAAATTACCACGAATGGAGTTGGCTAAATTTGACGGTGACGTCCTAAAGTGGTACCAATTTTGGGATAAGTTTTCATCCAATGTAGACAGTAGAAATATCAGTGATGTAGATAAGTTACTGTACCTTCAGTCGGTTCTTGAGGGCGACGCAAAACAAGCAATAGAAGGACTAGACACTACGAATAAGAATTATCATATCGCTGTTAATACATTAAAGGAACGGTACGGCAAACCCAGTGCGATAATCGACGCCCATTATGTAGCACTATATAGGATCAAAACCGTATCAACAAATCAAGTTAAAGACAGTAGGCACGTCCTCAACGAGATTGAGAGACATCTTCGCGTGTTGAGTTCATTAGGTGAAGATGTAAATCACAATCATCTCAGGGTTATGATTATGGAAAAATTTCCAGAAGATCTGATTTATGAACTGAGAATGAAAATGAGTGACGAAGACGAATCCATTGATAATATACGAAAGAATTTAGAATATATTATTTCGGCTAGAGAGACATCAAGTAGGTTAAAGAAGAGACCTACAGCTACAGACACTAACAATACAGACACAACCACTAGCGAAGACAAAAACACAGAGGGCAAATTTACAATAGGCTCCTTGCATATTAGGTCGGAAGAGATAAGAGATAGTAAGCAACGCAGATTTGCAGCGTTTAAACATGATAAACCCAAATTTGACAATAAGAGATTCAGCAAGACCAATCTACCATCACGTAAGAGACCTCGGGACATTCCTGATAGGACCGATGACCCACCTAAAAAGAAGTTTAGCAGGTGCATTTTCTGTAGGCAGGATCATTTCAACGACGAATGTACAACATACAAAACTATCCAGGATAGAAAGTCACAATTAGGAAATCGCTGTTATATCTGTTTTGGTATAGGGCATAGAGCCGAAAACTGTCGTTCTAAGCGTAAATGTAGGCATTGCAACAAATTTGGCAATCATAATCGAGCGTTATGTCCTACCAAAATGATACAACCCCAATCAGGAAAGTCGATACAAACTGGTAATTTACATATTAGAAATGAAGTAAATAATACGACGTTATTGCAGACTTGCCTTGTCGAGGTTACCAATTTAGATAATGAATCGAAACAATTACAATGTAGAATTTTACTAGATTGCGGTAGTCAACGTTCTTATATCACAAAGAGTATAGCTGCCTATTTAGAATTACCAATTGTTGAAACAATTAACTTGTCAATATTCACTTTCGGCGCGAAATTGCCATATCAGTTAGAGAGCCCCGTAGTCAATTTCCGAATTAAAACTCGTTCTGGCATTTCACGGCTCATACACGCAAACATAGTACCCCACATTACAAATGGTATACGGACACCAGTCTTCAATAACCCAGTCAATCCGTGGAATGACACTAGACTGCAGAATCTTCAATTCGCAGATGATGGTTCGTGTGGCGATAGGGTAGACATATTAATAGGCAATGACTACTATCACTCCTTTATGTCACATGAAAAGATCATGGTGACTAAAGATCTGTTCTTAGTCAACTCAGATTTTGGCTGGGTGTGGTCAGGAAAAATTAGTAAAAACATTGATAGTTCAGATCAGTTAACGGTACTTACTTATTTTCAATCAAACCCAGTATTTGATAGTAAATTGATCGGACCAGATCTCCCGATGCAGTTAGATGATGTCAAGCGGTTGTGGGACCTTGAATCGATAGGTATTACAGACTCTCCTAAAACAACTCGAGATGAGGAGGCAATAAGGCAGTTTAATGACACCATCCAGTACAAAGAAAACAGATATTATGTTAAATGGCCTTGGGTGGAATTTCCACCCAACCTTCCTAACAATCTAGGTTTAGCGTGGGGACGTCTGAATAGTTTGTTAAAACGTTTAGATAAACCTCTTATAGAATCTTATGATAAAGTAATTCAGGAACAATTACATAATGGTATCATAGAAATAGTTCCAGACCCCACTATGCCACAATCACACCCGGTTCACTATCTCCCACATCACTCTGTTCATACTCGAGATAAACCCAACAAACTCCGCATTGTTTACGACGCCTCCGCCAAAACTGCAGATGGTAGAAGTTTGAACGAATGCCTATATCGTGGGCCATTGATGTTAGAAGACCTTACGGGGTTGCTTATTAAATTTAGGGAGCACCCTATAGGTATAATAGCTGATGTCGAAAAGGCTTTCTTACAATTAGGCCTCCAAGACTTGGACAAGGACATAACGCGTTTTCTCTGGTTAAAGGACAAAAATCTTAAGCTCAGTTCAGATAATATTTTACACTATCGCTTTTGTCGCGTACCATTTGGCGTTATATCAAGCCCTTTTCTATTGAATGCTGCTATTAGATATCACCTGATGAAGTCAAACAGTACCCTCTTAAAGCAAATAGCGGAAGACATATACGTCGACAATATAGTAACAGGTTCACAGACAGTTTCAAGTGCAATTAGTTTATACAAGGCAACAAAACAATCCTTCGATTGCTTGTCGATGAATTTGCGCGAATGGAACTCTAATTCAAAGGACATGGTTTCTCGTATACCAGACAAATACCGGACTGACGATAGATTTGTTAAAGTATTAGGTTTGGTATGGGACACTGACAGCGATCAACTTAATTTAAAATTAAATTTTAAGAAAGATGAACTAAGCATGGTTCAGACTAAGCGGGATGTACTAAAGACTATTGCTTCAATTTTTGATCCCTGTGGTTTCGCGGTTCCGTTAATACTCTCATCAAAACTATTCTTCCAACAATTATGGAAAGAGAAAGTCAAGTGGGACGCTAAGTTAAGTGACGAATTACTGACAGAATGGAGACGTATAGTAGCGAACTTTTCACATTTAGAGAATATAAATGTCAATAGGTATTATGCCCGGGATATTAATATACAAACCAATCATGATATCCAATATGAGCTTCATTGTTTTACAGACTCTAGCTTAGTGGCCTACGCGGCGGTAGTTTATTTACGTAGTTCTTTAGGCACTAATAACATTGTTAGTTTTGTTATTGGCAAATCCAGATTAGTACCTATAAAGGACCAAAATAATTTACGAATTCCAAGATTAGAATTGATGGGAGTACTGATAGGATGCAGGCTTTTATGTTACGTAATGAGATTTTTGCGTCTAAAAATAAAGGCGCAATTTTTGTGGACTGACAGCTCAATAGTCTTGAGTTGGTACAAATCGGAAAAACTCCTCCCACCATTTGTTTCGCGTAGGATTAGTGAGATAAAGCAGAATAAGACTTTGCAAATCAGATACGTCCCAACTAAACTTAATCCTTCTGATGTAGGTACCAGATCAGAACGAGTAGTTTCATACGGTTTATGGCTCAAGGGTCCTGATTTTCTAACAAAAGATCCTGAATTCTGGCCTAAGTTTAATAATGATTACACCGATCAAACTCCGACTAAAACTGCCTTGGCCGGGGAGGGTCTTGCGAATAATACTTTATCAGAGGTTAGCATACATAGATCAGATTTAGATATAACAGAACCAATGATAGTGGATGATAATCAACTTTCTGTAAATGAGGAAACTAGAACAATATTAGAAATACAGACTAAACATTTTCCCAAAGAAATTAGTGGTATAACAACTAACTTGTCCAAGACACTCCACTTATTCAAAGATCAGGATGGAGTCCTTAGATGCAAAGGTAGATTTAGGCATACAGATTTAAAACCAGACCAAAAAGAGCCCATACTACTTCCCAAGGATGCAGAGTTCACGCTAAAAACTATAATTGAGTTACATCAGAAAAACTATCATGTAGGTGTCTCGCATACACTAGCCTTATTAAGACAAAAGTTTTGGATCCCACACGGGAGATCAACAGTTCAAAAGGTTATCAGAAAATGTCCCGAATGTGTAAAGTACGGTGGAGGTCCTTTTAAATTGCCAGCAATGCCAGATTTACCAAAAGAGAGGGTTAAAATCAGTCTACCTTTCACATTTACTGGCCTTGACTACTTTGGTCCTCTTTATGTGAAAGAGGCTTCTTATGAGAAACGTTGGGTATGTCTATTTACGTGTCTTGCAATCAGAGCTATACATATGGAAGTAGTTAGAGATTTGTCAGCCGAAGAGTGTCTTTTAGCTATAAGAAGATTTGTCGCAGTTAGAGGTTTACCCCAACTTATTTTATCAGATAACGCCTCACAGTTTAAACTTACCGCAGAGGTATTAACCTCCGATTATTGCATAAAAAATAACGTTCGTTGGAAGTTTATTCCTGAATTGGCTCCCTGGTTCGGCGGCTTTTATGAACGTCTTATAGGTTTAGTTAAACATTGTATGAAAAGGACACTGGATAAACATCTTATTGATCACAGTCAGATGTCGACTGTTATAAAAGAAATTGAGGCAGTGGTAAATACCAGACCCCTGACAACAGTAGGTGCTGAGTTAGAACATGTACTGACACCGAATGATTTTCTACGTATAGGCGGACCAGTTACAACTCATACATCTGAACAAGAATTTCTGGAATCAGCCACTGTAACCAAATCCAACCTTATAGATGGCTGGAAGCGTGGCCAGGTGATTCTATCTGAATTTGCGAAGATGTTTAAGAATCAATACTTGACTAGTCTACGTGAGCGAAGTGACAAACACAAACAACCAAGAATAGTAGTTAATAGAGCACCTAGGATGTCAGAAATAGTACAGCTGAAGTCGGATAGTAATAGGGCACATTGGAAAGTAGGCAGAATAGTAGAGTTAATTAAAGGTTCGGATGGAGAAATAAGAGTAGCTAAAGTTAAATTACCAACTGGAGAAATATTTAACCGTTCAATAAGTCATTTTTATCCACTGGAAATTGATGACGATCAGATCAGAGTACCTATGCCAGTTCCAAACGATTATACGCCAAGAGAGAATAGCGATTTAGAAGGAACACAAACCGATGAACTAGTACCAGTCCCAACTGAACAACCACCTAGTGCTGCGCAAGATTCAGAGGAACCTTCTAATAACGAACGCGTTATCAGTCATGAATCCCATAACCCAATCCCAGCAGAAAGTCGTGGCACCAAGCGCCCAACCAGAGCGTCGGCAATCAAAGCTAGGGAAAGAGTTAAGGATTGGACATCACAATTAATGATCAGGCTATTCCAATAATACTAAAGTTGCTCTTGAATGATATGAATTTTTTGTGAATCAAATTAATTATTAAATTCAGTCTAATCAGTTAAAAAAGACTTTGATTATTTTCTTTCCTGTGGGCGGGAGTGTCGCGAATGCGAAGATATATTCAAATAGTAGGTAGTTAATTATTTGTAGTTCAGAATTATACTCGGAGGTAGTTTGAGAAAACCGTGGCTAGTAACAGATCGCGTGATGTCGTAACGAGAGAGGGGATAGCGCGCGCGCGGTCACTGCTCGGTGAGTTGTGTAGTCAGTACGAGACGCAGCGGCGCAGGAGTAACATCGGTAAGTGAGCTTACCAGTATCTCAGTGCTTATTCTATCAGACCAGATTTATTTATTGTGTATAACCTGTGTATTAGAATGTGTATGTGTTTTATGTGCCTATTAGTAACCGATGCGTTCGGACTGTCTGCGGACAGTGACCAGATATAGTTACCAGACTCAGTTATCAGACTCAGAATACGTTGTATTCAGAGTATCAGTTAAGCGAGGCTCGGGGTGGCTATAGGGGAGGTTGGAGGCCACTACTGGGGACCAGGCCCCAAATACTACTAGATTAGTAATCAGTACCAGGCATAATCAGTGAACAGATATTTACAATGTTGGTATCTTTATATTCATTACGTAATTAGTGACGTAATACCCAGCTCAGATATTCGTCCAGTATCCGCAGTTAGGGTATTTGGCGACATGCCTTGATTGCAGAAATAATAAAAAAAAGTAGTTTTAGCGTGAAAGAGTAAACAAACATCCATCCATCCTCACAAACTTTCACATTTATAATATTACTAGCTTCTACCCGCGACTTCGTCCGCGTGGAAAAGTTAGGGTAGGATAGGATAGCGTTTGTCCACAATCTCACTTAATGGTAGGTACGTGACGATTTGGTCTAAGATGTAGCACGGTTATCTAGAAGATTGTACACGTCAGTAACTACAGACTCAGGCCGATTTCATTCCCTCGCCGTACGCATAAGGAAGGACGAAGCAAAACGTTTAGTACGGGTTTCGGGGATTTCCTCGATGAAACGGTGTCGCTTATCAGTTTGTCTGGTTGTTCGACGGTTAAAGGAAGATGGCAGATTTAGATTGTGCAGTTCTGAAGCACAGTCTCCGAAATGTATCCAGTAGAAGATCGACAAGCCTGCCACCCTACGACGATGTTCAAGGCTTGGAAGCCTAAAGGTGCATCCACACCGCAGTTAATTTTTGTGGAGCAACGTGTTAGTGGGCAGCATCCGTTAAAAAGTTATTTGTTGTTAGTATATGTTGCCATGTTAAGTAAATATTGTGAGAGTTGTGAAAAAATATGTAAACCGCCATCTTGTGGCGGCGGCCATCTTGGACCGATTTTCATCAAACATAGCTAAGGACACTCCCGACTTATTCACCTTTCAAAATAAAAAACAAAATCAAAATCGGTTCATCCATTCGGGAGCTACGATGCCACAGACACACACACACACACACACACACAGACACACAGACACGTCAAACTTATAACACCCCGTCGTTTTTGCGTCGGGGGTTAAAATGCGTCAACATGGTGATAATTATCGGTAATATTTGTTAGTTCGTGAACATCATGCTGTGCAACGCTGGTTACTATTTGTTACTTTATGTTATTGGCGGTATGGATGCGATTATTCAACAAAGAGTAACAAGCAGTTGTAAAAGAATAATTGAAGAATGTTACCTAATGTTATCGTGTTGCATTCTGTTGCTCCACAAAAAGTAACTGCGGTGTGGATGTACCTTTTTGTTGACAAGCTCATCGCCGCCAATAAGTCTCCTGGCTTTGCTCTTATAATTTCGTATACAGTATTATTATGCCTTTTACGAAACCGCAATTTACTTAAATGTAATAGAACCATATTCATTCATCATTTCAATCCGTCAATTTAAATTCTCCACACATTTGAAGGCATTAAGTCGATGTAATCCTTGAAAGCCTTGTCAAAGAAAAACATTGAATATTCGAATTTCATATTAAAATATTCATCAATAACATTTAGGTATACCTTTATTGAATACTCGTGTAATGCCGTATCGGCTAATTATGTGAAAATCATTTCGTTATTGATGTTTTCGTGAGCCTTTTTGTCAGCGAAAATTTTGTACACTAGGGATACGCATTTCGATATTTGGCCGAATATACAGCTGATTTACTATTCGGCCATTTGGAAATTAATTAGTTGCCAGTTGTTGCGGAATTCGATGCAATAAATAAATAGCTTTTTACTCATTCAACCTATTTTCGTTAACTGCTTATATTTAATTGGTAATCGGATAAGTTGTCAGTAAAGTTGTATAACACTTGCATAACACACTTATATAAGAGTAAACGAAGGAAACGTTTCCTTACCTTACCTTACCTTTACCTTAGAGATTTTTCTCGACGGTTTGTGAAGTCTGCCAACCCGCACTAGGCCAGCGTGGTGGACTACAGCCTAATCCCTGTCAATATGAGAGGATACCCGTGCCCAGCAGTGGGAAAGTATATGGGTTGATGATGAAGGAAACGTTTCAAGTTGTTTTGGCAGTGGGGGGACTTTGACCCTTATACTGCCAACCAAACTATTCCTCATTCGTTTTACAGAGTCAGCAACACGCAAGTGATACCCCTGGTGTTACAAGCGTCTATAGGCTATGGTAACCGCTCACTATCAGGTGGGCCGTATGCTTGTTTGTCACCTTAGTGATAAAAAAATGACGTCGGTCCCAGTTGTCAGTCGAACACCTATGACAATCGTTAGAGGTGATCAGATGCCCAAAAGCTTGACAGTTGGTCTATCCTCAGGATATCGGTACTGCCCAGAATTTGGGTTGAGAAGGTCTAATTGCATTCGCTGCCTATAAAATACTGATATCCATCTGGTTAGACTGTAAGGACCCTAGCATAGTTCTTCTTCTTCTTCTCAGCCGAATCGCTCTTGGCAGAGCGGTCGTGGCCGTCATGTAGTAGTGGTGTTGGGGGCAGATATTATTCGCCTCACGATGTCCCGCCATCTCTCCCTGTTGGCCGTCATCCTGGTACACTCACTTATGGGGCCATCCACTGCGTTCTTGATTTGGTCAGTCCATCGCATTGGTGACCGACCGCGAGGTCTTGTACCGTCAACCCTTCCCTGCACAACCAGTCGTTCGATGGATCCCTCATCTCTTCGCGACACGTGGCCAAAGAATGTCAAAATGCGCTTCTGTAAAGTTGCTGATAGACGCTCCTTGATGCTGAGTTCTTCAAGCATAGTTGATGATGATAATTATTACTCTGACAGCTGTTGCAGTTTATATTTTACAAACTATAGGTACCTACTTATTGAGATTAACCCAAGACAAGGAAAAGCCGGCTATTAAAATATGAAAGTCAAAACGTTTACTTTTATTACACCTGTAAAGGTGGGCTTAGCAAAAGCGGGATAAACTTTAAACTAATCCAACCTATGTTTAATATGACAATGTTAAACTCCGAAACAAACTGAGGTTATGCTATGGTAAATGACGTCATATATGGCAAAATACCGGTGTGATAACCACACCGGTTAAGAGTGGAATTACGCCTTCTTGGGGCAATTTGTATAAAAGGTAGTTAGGAAAATATCACGACACGAAACCTCGAAAATATCTTAAATGATTAAAAGAGGTTTCCTTGGGCTTATACATGTTGTACTTCAATCATCAACCCATATTATACTTTCCCACTACTGGGCACGGGTCTCTCCTCAGCTTGAGAGGAATTAGGCTGGGTTGTACTTACTCTGGGTTTAGGTAGGTACAGACGCCGGCAGGTCAAGCTATCCAAAACTGTCAAATTTTCCCAATTGAATATGAAGCTTATTACAATGTGTTAAAGTTGAAAATCTATCAAAGAAATTTGACAGATTGTGGTAGCTTGATGTGCTGGCCTCTGTACTCTCAGGAATAGCTATTTTGATTCTGCCAGTTATTTAATGTATGGATAAAATTATAATGTTACAGTACTCACCTTGGGAAGAGCTTCATTGTAATCTATTCGAAGTAGCAGTAGCCAACTTCTTGCAGGGAACCGGAAATCTGTTAGTAGTGTGAAGTGTAGCTACAAGACTGATTTGTGTCATGACAGTGTCAACTTTTTTTTTTTTTTTTTGAAATAACTCTCGATGCACTCATTATAGCGTAACCTAAATTTGCTGCCAACCCGTCATCCGCTAACTCTTTTGAGCGTATGTAATTATTCATGCAGTGCGTATTACGTTTGTTTAACGCTCATCAACCCTCGCTGCGGGTCTCAAAGGCCCCCGGACAGTTGCGGTTTTATATCTTTGTACCCTGTTATGTTTTTGCAGCGCACTGAGGGTTACAGTAGAAGGAATTTGTGTTTTTGGAGCGTCCAGTATATCTTGGCATGCGGTAAAATAAGGAACTATGCTTAAATGTACAGAATTTGACACTTGCCTTTACTAGCAGCGCTGACACCAAATGTCACGATATACTGGTTAAGGATATATAGTTTCGGTTTTTCGAGTGAGTAGATAATATGGGATGTCTTTTTAGTTGTGTTAGAAGAAATAGTATAACAATAATTCAGCTCAACAATGTTTTTTTTTTCTAATTGCCTAGAAAAACGACGAGTTCTTAACAAAATAGAATATATGTGAACTGATTTTAAAGAGTTTAGAAAACTGAGTACTTATCCATTGTTAAAGCAGAAGTGTGGCACGATGCCGCTCATTTATGAGCTAATATTTGTAGGGCAATGTAGCCAGTGACATTACTGGGCATATGAGACAACTGAGGTTTCAAGTAGACAACCCTCTAGTGGACGTGCTATTCATACCACTGGTTTTGCTGGAAACTATAGGCTGCGACTACTGCTTACCATCACACGGCCCGTATGTTAGTTGGTTATGTTACAGCAATAAAAAAATAATAATAATTGTTTGATTGTGTTTACTACTTTAATAAAAATAATACATTTATTTCAATTACATACCTACCTAACCTACCATAAATAATAATTGTGTTCATCACAAGTTACTTACAAGATATGTTAGTATTAGTACTTAGATCTATCTTGCTGGTCTAGTGGTCGCGGCTGTCTAGCCTAGTCTTGGGTTCGAATCCCGGGATGTTGTTGGTTGTGCAATGTTATTGGATTTTTCTACACATATGAAAAAACAGCTAAAATTTGCAGCTCGGGTCTTGGATTGACACTCTTTGTACAATCTGGTGTATATTAGTACACCTCTGCCTAATTTTTAGGGAACACATGATCATAAAATATTATGATGATGATGTTTACCTCCTTTTTTTTTTAACTACCTGCATTTTCAGTTCCGTGAACATTGTATTTGTGTAACGCCTGTTAGACGAAGATAGCCTTTTGGCCTTTCCTATGAAATCATACAAGAAATACTCGACAGACATATATAAACTTACAGCAGAATTTGTCTACTTAATATTTCATACACATGTAACGAAAACAATGCCATTTTTAATATTTCACAACCCTCTTACGCATGCGTTAACACGGAATTCGACGCATGCGTACTACGCCAAGCAAAATGGCCGCCGGGTATCACATTTTGAGAACTCCAACTAAAATATTTTGCCAATAAATTCTAGATTGTGTTTTTATATACGAATATAAATTCAAGAAGACAATAATTTCGAAAATGGAACGAGTGTAAATAGGCGGGATGTGAAGTGCAAAGTGATCAATTCTGTTCTGATTGTGGATATTTAGTACTGTGTTGACAGATTAGTGGCATTCATTGAAGATGTACGAATGCGAAATTTTATCAGAATTGTCTTCTTCGTCTCCATTTTGAGCATAACTATTGAAATCAAGCATTCTTAATTTGATTGGTGAAGATAGACATTAGAATTACGATTTGAAAATGGAATGAAGAATACGATACGCGAGGAATCCAAAATCATTGCGATTGCAAGGTAAGTTTTAATTAAAAAATATAATTTATAGATAATAAACCTGCAGAGGATTAGAATGTAAAGAATGGAAAACCTTTTTTGTTTTATTTTGGATGTGATTCTTTTTTTAATACTTAGTTATAAATAGGTACCTATTTAAATTAATTTTGATTCTACAATATTCGTTTTTTGTGTAAAAATACAATAAAAAAAACGAGATATAATACGGGTGGTTCTTTTTCCTTAACAACAAGGTTTGTTGACATTTTCCGCAGTCATTACATTATCTGTGAACATCAATGAAGGTTTTATATGCGAAGATGTAGCTTAGATTAGTGAGTAGTCGTGCCTAGTTAATTTTGCCTTCTAGGAGTGAAAAATTATCGAATAAATATTATCTTTTCGACATTATTAACGTGTGTATCCATGCTACAACACTAGAATTATATGTTTTTTCTTCTTAGTCTGGCACTCTTGGCAGAGTGGTTATGGTAATAACCATGGTATACTCACTGGGTTCTCCTTGAAATCGTTCTCTCGTCTGAGCGAAATGCTTGGGCAGTTTTAACGATTAAAGGCATTACGAGTACACTTTACACAGGCCAGCACATCAAGCTATCCCAATCTGTCAAATTTCTTTGATTGATTTTCAACTTTAATATAAAAACTATAAGGTTCATATTCGATTGGGACAGTTTGACAGTTTTGGATAGTTTGACCTGCGTCTGTACCATTATGGTGTGGATAAGTTTCACAATAAGGTCAGTCCAGCGATTTGAAGATAACCTCGAGCTTGCCTTCCTTCAACATGGCCCTGAATGACCATCCTTTCCATGGAGCCCTCTTTCTGGAGACGTGACCAAAGAACTTAAGTATTCGCAGTTGAATAATCGACGAAAGTCTATCCTTGAGTCGAAGCTTTTTTAAGATCGAGTTATTTGTACGAAATGACGTCCAAGGAATCCTTAGGAGGCCCCCAACACCAAATTAGTGCATCATTTTTTCGGCGATCTTGCAGTCTTAATGACCAGGTTTCAGCTCCGTAAAGAGAGATTGAAAAGACAAGGTATGTCATTAATCGAACCTTTGTTTTCTTGGTTATTCTTCTGTCCTTCCAAATCTTTCCCATTGTATGCTCACCGATTCACTGAAAGGCGTAATGATACACGTAATATAGAGGTCGTATAATAAAATACATAATCATTGACTATGAATAAAGTCGTAAACGCGCCTATAAAAGATTTTATTATAAAACATTTGATGTGTTTTTTATTAAACCAGAAATACCTTTATTAGTTTTCATGATTTCAGTGAAAAAAGAAACTATGTAAGTAGGTATTCATAAAGTTTTAAACTGCCTCATTGGTATGTTGTAAGCAAAATTGTTACACTAGAGGCCCTCTGTTCAATTTTCAGGTCAAGGAGCGTTCTTGTCTTGTAAAATATTATCATCATCAACCCTACACCGTTCCACTGTTGGGTACGGGTCTCCTCTCAGATTATGAGGGATTAGGCTATAGTCCATTACGCTGGTCTAATGCGGGTTGGCAGACTTCACACACCGTCCAGGAAACCTCTAAGGTATACAGGTTTCCTCACGATGTTATCCTTCTCCTTATAAGCTAGTGATAATTAATTATTAATACACACATGATTTCGAAAGATCAGAGGTGCGCTCCTGGGATTCGAACTCAAGAGCTTTGACTTGGCAGTCGAATGGTCATACCAAGGCTATCACTGCTTTTGACAAACAAATTAATTAATTGCGTTTAATTAATTGTCAATACGAAAGGTGAGAAGTGCGTGTCCTGGATTCGAACTCGAGACTTTTGACTTGGCAGACCAATGGTCATATCACTAGGCTATCACTGCATAACATGCATTTAAAATATTCTAGATATTCAGAACTGCCTTATTACACGCGTGCCTTCAGATAGGATGCAGGGCAATCGGTTCTCTTCTTACCATCTGGAACGTCAGTAAACTATTCACGCTAGTGAGTCATTATCAAGCTGGTGTGTTGTAGTAACTGGACGGTGTCCCACAAGGCAGTATTTTTTCACCAGTTTTGTTTTCAATTTTTATCAATTTCCTAACGTATAAACCTCAGTATGCGTATCATCTTAATTTATTTATTTATTGGTTTACCTACAATTTACACTAATACATATTATTTATACAGACTATGGTTAAAACTAAGTGTACAATATTAGGCGGCAAACACAGCAAGCAAAAACAAATTTACATAAAAAAAATGGTTCAGTTATAACACTTATAGACACACACAACACACATAAAAGAGGAAAAGATAACAAAACAGAGGAGCAACAGTACAGGTGGTAATATGTTACAGAGCTAGGTGGTTATTTGATAGACTTGGCGCTTGAACTGCTGAAGTGAAGTGCAAAAAATATCTATCCGATCACCAAAATGATTAATGCCGATGACTTACAATTATATTGTCAGGCAAGGATGGAAGGGATAACGGATGCAATCCAGAATATACCACGCTGGCCTAGTGCGGGTTGACAGACTTCACACGCCGTCGAGAAAATCTCTAAGGCAGGTTTCCTCACGATATTTTCCTTCAACGTTTAAGCGAGTGATAATTAGTTATTATTACGCATATGATTACGAAAAGTCAGAGTTGCGTGCCTTGGATTGGGATTTGACACCTTTGACTTGGCAATCCAATGGTCTAGGAGCTTGTCATGGTCGTGGCAAATTTCACACATCCCACGGCCATGACTATAGGGCTAGTGAAGGCAAGTGCGGTTTTTTCGGTACGAGTTCGACATACCCGGGTGGCAGGGTATGGCGGACGATCCATTACAATTTTTCATACTTTAAAAAAAAGGATCTCTCGCGTAGCAGTTGCGTAAAAAAAACTGCCATCATTTAATTTAAATTAGGAACCAACTAGGTATGTAAAATTTCGTTGACCTTTAATAGTAGGTAGGTCTCTATTTTCGAATTTTTCGTATTTTAAAAAAAAGGACCTCTCGCGTAGCAGTTGCGTAAAAAAAACTGCCACCATTTAATTGAAATTAGGAACCGACTAGGTATGTAAAATTTCGTTGACCTTCGACCCTCCACTGTACCCTCTTATTTTCCTTTTCCGCGATACCTGTAAAAGCTATTACGGCATCAATAAATATGATCAACGTTAATATAATAAATTGCAAAAGTTTGTTCTTTCACAGCGTTAACGCATAAACTTTTAGCCCAATACAAAACTCCAGTTTACCTAGTTTGTTTGAATGATGAACATGTTTATTAAGGAATCGTTTATAATTAGAATTTAAATCGTTAACAGCGATTAAGTAGGTAAAAACCACCATTATAAATATATATATTTTTTTATAATAAATAGGTAAGTATGTTTTGGAATAATTGCACAGGTTTAACTGATTACTGATTAAGTTTATTGATGAGGTTGGTTGACCTATCCTTTTAGGAAGTTTTCGACAAAAAAAACTGATTAAACTGGCAACAACGTTTTTTGTTGCACCCCATTTTCTTTTTTTTCCTTTAATTAATGTGCAGTTCTTTATTTAAATTCAAGCTTTTAGGATGCTCGTATCGTACTTGCGTACCCGGATTTTTACTTAGGAAATAAGCCATTAGCTTAAGGAATCCGCTGCCAATGAGGTTTAATGCAATTAAAAAAAAGCTTAAAGAATATGTGACAAAACCCAAATGGTTACTTAATGCCGAATATATCTAATCCGAATATACCTACTAATATTATAAAGCTAAAGAGTTTGATTGTTAGATTGAACGCGCTAATCTAAAAAACTTCTTGTAGGAATTGAAAAAAAAATGTGGGATAGGCCATGTATCGAGGAAGGTTATATAACTTCAAGCCACGACCAATAATAGCCAAACAAAACGGAAAAAAGGTCAGTGACACCACAAGGGTAGTTATATTATATATAAATAGGTACAAGTTATAGGTAAGCAGTGATAACCTAGTGGTATGACCATTGGACTGCCGAGTCGAAGGTCTCGAGTTTGAACCCAAGGTATGCACCTCTGACTTTTTGAAATCATGTGCGTATTAATAATTAATTATCACTCGCTTAAACTGTGAAGGAAAACGTTGTGAGGAAACCTGCATGCCTTAGAGATTTTCTCAACGGCATGTGAAGTCTACCAACCCGCACTAGGCCAGCGTGGTGGACTAACAGCCTAATCCCTCTTATTCTGTGATAGAAGACCCGTGCCTAGTCTGTCTAGTAGGACTGTATATGGGTTGATGATGATGGGTACGGATATAGGATGTATAAGTTGTTGGTTCTCATATTTATTGTATCCATATAAAGATTTGCCTCTTTTTTTCGGTGTAACCTTACCTTAACTTTCGGTGTAACGGCATTAGGTATCGAAGTCAGGGTCTGGATACATAATTATGAAAAAACTTACTCAATACATGAGAAAAACATTATTGCCTTTGCATTAATTTTTTCTTAACATTATACCGATGGTTATCTTTTTTGTATTTTCTGGCATTTTCCATGCCAATACTTTAAAATTATTTAGCGAAGGAAAAATTCGACCGCGGGCAAGATTCGAACCAGGTTGAGGAGCGAAACTTGCTTTTTAATAGGTGTTGCTGACGTCACCATGAAGACGTAAATTCAGAATGTGAAGGCAAAATTCGACTTGGCGAATAGGACTCGGGGTGACTTAGTGGTCATAGCGTCTGGTGTACCTAACCGGAAGACGTAGGTTCGAATCCTGCCCGCGGTCGAATTTTTCCTTTGCGAAATAACATTATCGCGATGGGTTGTATCATAATGTATAACTGTGCCTTGTGTTTTCATGCGCCGTAAATCATGTTCTGTCTGACTAATTTTCTTTTTGCTCAGCTCCTAAAATCCGTAGCGTGATGTTAAATACGCTATGACCTTCCTCAAGAATCGGACTATCAAATGCAAAAATAATTGTTCAAATCAGACTTGTAATTTCAGAGATTAGCGCGCTCAAACAAACAAACAAAAATATTTCAGTTTTATAAATATAGCGACCCGCCTCGGCTTGGCACGGGTGTAAAGTACAGACGCCTGCAGTTCAAGCTATCCAAAACTGATAAATTTTCCCAATTGAACAAGAAGCTTATTACTTTGTATTCAAGTTGAAAATAAGAAATTTGACAGATTGGGTAGCTTGATGTGCTGGCCACTGTACTAATAACATGCAAATATTATACTTATAAACCTTTAGAAAGAAATTATCTAAATTACAGTGAAAACCGCATTAAAATCCATTGCATAGTTTAAAAGATCTGAGCGTATAGAGGGACAGGCAGCAGGAAGCGACTTTGTTTTTTACTATGTATAGATAGACACCACTGTCGCCAAATAACCTTAATTATATAACCAAATCACAATCCCATATTAATCACCATTCAACCCTTTCAGCGTACAAAGATAACCGATCACCATCAACTTTTATATCCCCACACACTTCCACATCCTTTTCATTTCCCATTTTAAATTTTCCCATCTGTAATTCCATAAAAAGTAACGGCACCCCCAGACTATCTGAACGACGTCGCGCGTCTCAAACCGGTGAAAGATTATCAATTTGACTTTCATAACAACCGAAAGTAATGTCCTTAAGCTGAGTAAATGGACCGAAATTGATAATAAAATTAATTTACTTGCTCTCTAAAACGAGTTTCGTAGGAACAGGGCGAAATTTATTCGTCTTTATTTCAGCGTTGTCGTCAATACAATAGCTTTTGTTGCGTGCCTGTATTGTTTAAGGAGGCTGTCTGGTGCTGCCTTTATAGATTGTGTACTTTACTAATAATGAATCGTGTGTTTAATGAACAAAGGTCGGATATTGTGTTTTGAAATTACATTGTCATCGAGCGCAGCTCTAAAAAGAGATTGTTATTATAAAATTAGGTATCTTCATCATTCTATTTTAGTACTGTTCTCCTCTGGGTACAGTCAGCAACGAAAGTCGCTGAACATGTTGCAATCTTCAATATGATTTTTAACAAGTATGAAGTTACTGACCTACGAAGGTTATGCGAAATAATTACATAGATGACCATTAAATATTTAGGTTACCTTAGTAGAAAAGACCTGTTGCCAAGTTCTGGAGCTGTGACAATAAAAAAATTTAGCTGTGTTCAGCGACTTTCGTTGCTGACTGTACATTTGACCGCACCCTGTAAACACTGAACTAACGATCAACCCATATACTGTCCCACTGCTGGGCACGGGTCTTCTCACAGATTGAGAGGGATTAGGCTATATTCAACCACGCTGGCCTAGTGCGGGTTGGCAGACTTCACACACCGTTAAGAAAAATCTCTAAGGCATGCAGGTTTCCTCGCGATATTTTCCTTCACCGTTTTTAAGCGAGTGATAATGAATTATTAATACACACATGATATCGAAAAGTCATAGATGGATAGAGCCTTGGATTCGGACCCGAGGTCTTTGACTTGGCAGTCCAAGGTCATATCACTAGACTATCACTTCTTTATTTTTTAAATATATAGATTGTCTCTTAAAACTGAACGCCATTTCAATGTTCACAGTTACATGTAAAATTGATGTAGGTACCTATATACTTATTCTTTTATTATCTCTTAAACGCTACGCCAAAAGAGTAGTCAAAGCAATTTAGTCTTCATTCAAAATTGCGGCAATATAATTATATTTTTAATAACTGTGGGTGGACATTAGTACACCTCTGCTTAACCCCTCGGCGTGATGGTATGTTATGTTTTACTACCTGGCCGTGCTAGCCATCAACCGGGGCGAGGGGATTGTCATTAACCGGGAAACTTTAACGGGGATTTATATAGGGTTACTGGGAACTCAACGTATTCCCGTCAGGATAAGATACAGGAGCTCAAATGCAACAACTTTGACCACCTCTATGTATGGCCGAAAGTAAACGGTATTCAATTTATTTAAAATTTGTTCTCTACAGTTATTTAGAAAAGGTAAAATTCGTCCGCGGTCGAATTTTTCCTTTTCTAAATAACTTTAAAATTTAGCATGGAAAATGCCAAAAATATACAAAAAGATAGTTTGTTCTCTACAAATAAAAAATAAGTTAAATAACATTCAACAAAGCATTTCCCTTTTATTATGTCGAAAAAGGGTCAAATTGGATATTTTTTCGAAATTCACAAAATTTAAAATAATTCGAAAACCGTTAACTTTCGGCTATACATATAAGGGGTCAAATTAGTTGCATTTGAGCTCCTGTATCTCATCCTGTTGGGAATACGGCGAGTTCCCAGTAACCCTGTATATAGACATTTGATCCATGCAGGACGACTGCCATACGCAATGATGATGACGATGAGCTGAGCACAAATCCAAACTCCGAGTTGCTACTGAGAATTTCATAGAAAAACCCAATAACACTTTGATCGACCCTGGGAATCTAACCCTCTAGCGTAGCAGTTGCGCTTAGAAACATTAGACTAACGAAGAATTTAAGCAATATATATTTTATCAACCGCATTCAATTTAAAATGAATGGCCGTTCCAACATAAAGCTGGTTCACACACACACGTATAATAAACTATTATAGTACATGCTAAACCTATCAGGATAGATTTTATGGGCCTAATGAAGTGATATTGGTTAATTTGGTCCCTGAATAGCCAGTAAAACGAGATACATTTCCTATTATTGCGTACTCTATGGCGTATTGAATGGGCGTTTTATTGTATAGAATCTGGTTCAGATTAATTATAGGTATATTATGTAATAGCTCTTTAGTGATATTGAAGTAGCATGCAGTATGTATGCCTATTAATAACAATAATATTATTTTTTTAATAATATTTTTGGGACATTTTACATAACACCGTCTAGTCCCAAACTAAGCGGAGCTTATACTATGGGTACTAGACAATGGATATAATACTTATATACTTTTTTTTTGTAAATACATACTTATAATACATAAGAAACACCCAGTCAAACACAAATACTCATGTTTTATCCACACAAATATTTGTGTCCTGTGGGAATCGAACCCACGACCCCATGATCAGCAGTCGCTAGACCACAGAGGTCGTCAAAATATTATTATATAATTAATTATCACTCGCTTAAGCGCTGAAGGAAAATATCGCGAGGAAACCTCCATGAATTAGAGATTTTCTCGACGGCGTGTGAAGTCTGTCAACTCGCACTAGGCCAGCGTGATATATTCTGGATTGCATCCGTTATCCCTTCCACCCTTGCCTGACAATATAAATTCGGCATAAAGATGATTCATACACTGAAGTTCATAAGCAAGGAAGTTGATAAAAATTGAAAACAAAACTGGTGACAGAATACTGCCTTGTGGAACGCCAGTTACTATATCACACTAGCTTGATGATGACTTACCAGCGTGAACAGACTGCTGACGTTCCCGAAGGTAAGAAGAGAACCAATTCAGCGCCCCATGAGAGACCATAAGATTTGAAAGAATGGACAAAAGGATGTCGTGACTGACAGTATTAAAAGCATTGGAAAAATCAATCAAAACTTTTTTCAAAAAACTACAAGATTTTCTCGAAGGCGTGTGAAGTTTGCCAACCCGTAATAAGCGAGCGTGGTGGACTAATCCCTTTCACTATGAGAGGAGATCCGTGCCTAGATGTGGGACACTGTATAAGTGGGTTGATGATGATGATGATGTTTCGAGTAAGTAAGTAAGAAGTAATTAGATAGCTGTTGACTGATTACTTTTTTTGAAATAAATCACCTAAAATAGAGCCAATAAACAAAACAAAACAAAATTAATATTGTCAACCCCCACCAAAAACTTTTAAGGCCTTAGAACTTTGATCGAATTGAATATTTTATCCGTAAACAGTTTATAATTAATTATATTTTTCACGAAACCTGTAATTTTGAATAATTCACAAACTAGTTAACGACCTAATTATATATGTACCGTAATTAGGTATTCTTTATTCAAATAAATGACTACGAATGTAATAATACTTTATTCAGCTTTTCCTGGCATTCAGTGTCATTTGGGGTCGTTGATACCTTAATCCGGCCGTGACCAGTAGTTCTGAAATGTTAATCTGCCGAGCAGCAAACGAAATATTAAGCTTAACCTGAAATGTCAAACGATGTTGTGTTATTTATATATTTTTATAGAATACTAGCTTTTGCCCGCGACTTCGTCCGCTTGGAAAAGTAACTTTTAATTATCGTTGTAATTTGGCTAATTAACTCAAAATCGTTATAAATTATAGCCTTTAAGTTGTTCTGATGTATAAATAATAATACTGTGAAGTTTCATGAAAATCCGTTCAGTAGTTTTACCGTGAAAGACTAACAAACATGCATCCATCCATACTCACACTTTCACATTTGACAATGACTGACTGACTATGTACTATTCTAAAAGAAAGTACAAATAAATGTGTTGTTAATTCTCCAGCCCTTTCAGGAATAAATAGTCGAATCCATTTTCTTATCTCGCTTTTCAATATCTGCTAAAGGCCTTCCGAAAGTCACTGCCTTTGATTCTGATGCGGAAGGGTGAACACGATTTGAATTTTGACAATAGACACGTCAAAGGGCTTAAATTAATTATACTCGTTGTCAGTGATTCGTGTTAGTGTTTAGGCTATGTTCACACTTGTTTCTTAGTTAGGGACTTTCATTTTTTCTTTTTTTTTTTTTTCTTTTTATGTCGGACATAGTTTTTAGCTCGAGGGAGCTTTAAAAACTTAACCGGACTAGGTGGCGAGGCACCAAATGCCTCCAGCCAGGGGCAACTTATAAACTAAGCTTAGGGACTTTCGATCCGAATTCGATCAAAATCCGTGAAAATACGGTCCGAAGTAGTCGTAGATCTATTTGTATGGTAGGTTACACACTAGATCCGATTTCTTTACATCATCCGTTGAATCTCTCTCAGTATTTTCACGGATTCAGATCGGTTTTTTTTTTATATCAGAGGTGGCAAACATACTTGCGGGTCACCTGATGGTAAGTGACTACCTTTCAAATGTATCTAGATGCTCTTTTCTTGAAGGCCCCCATGTCGTACTGGTTCGGGAATACTGCCGCAGGAAGGTCATTCCATAGCTTTCATGTTTTCGGTAGGAAGTTTCGTGTACGTAGTAACCGCTCTTACTATTCATCATCATCATCAGCCTATATTAGTCCACAGCTGGACGTAGGCCTCCCCTAATGTGCGCCATTTCACCCTCTTACTATTTGCTGACGTTAATTAAGGTCACACGATGACAACACGCTAGTGATACCACTGTTGTTGCTGGCGTTTATGTTATCTAGGCTGCGGTTGCCGCTTACCATCAGGCGATCCTTAAGCTTGTTTGGTATCTTGAGAATTCTGTCAGTTGTTAAGTCTCATAGGCCCAGTAATTTCACTGGGTACATTTCCCTTTTTTATACGATTAAGGTAAACAAGCATACGGCCCACCTAATGGTAAGCGGTTGCCGTAGCCTATATACGCTTGCCAAGGGTATCACTTGCGCGTTGCTGACCCTGTAAAACGAAAGAGGAAGAGTTGGGTTGGCAGTATAAGGGGCAAAGTCCCCCCACTGCTGACACAACGTTTTCTCGCAGAGCATTGGCAACCTTGTTCACCGTAACACAGCTGAAAGCAGTTGTTTCACTTTAATTTTCTGCAAGGCGGAGGTACTTCCCCAGTTCGGCAGCTCCAATTTAAGTGAAATTACTAGTAATTCCACTCTTGATATGCTTTTCAAATTGGAACCTAATGTAATAATATTAGCACATTATTTGGTAGCAGAATATTTGGCAATTTAGTATATTTGGTACCATCCCAGACGAACTCCACTGCATGAGTAGAGTCCACCCTTGACCGCCAAGAACGTCTATAGACGTCAAATTAAAACTTGCTCACGACGCCAACGACGGCACTGCACGTCAAAAATACCACTTTGTTGTAGTTCAAAGTAAATATCTTATACAAAAATATGTTTGTACTGTGTTTTTTTTACCTATTATTAGATATTAGAATTTGTCGCTTGAGGTAGAGGACACAGATTTTCTTTATTGACGTGGCGGTCGAAAGGTTAATAAACTTACTTTCCCACTAGGATTCAATGAGTTGGTAACTATGAGGGTAATGTGAACGTAGCTTTAGGGTTTAAGTTCGGAAAATGAGAACAATGGAAACAGAGGTGTCAAGGGAAGAGGTAAAATAGACGTAGAAATATATTTGTTTGCGAGTGAAGACATCTGTTAATTAATTGTGTGCTAAAGATTGGGATTATTTTTGTAATTCGTGTAGTTTTAAGAGAGATAGGGCATAGTGGGAGTAATTCCACTCAAATTGGAGCTTCCCAACCTACCTCCGCCTTGCAGAAAGACGAAGTGAAATAACACTGCTTTGAGCCGTGTTGTATTTCTCACGGTAGCAACGTTGCCAGTGCTCTACGAGAAAACGTTGTGTTGGCAGTGGGAATTTGACCCTTATACTGCCAACCCAACTATTCCTCTTTCGTTTTACAGGGTCGGCAACGCGCAAGTGATACCCCTGGTGGTGCAAGCGTCTATAGGCTGCGGTAACCGCTTACCATCAGGTGGGTCGAAGGTGTGCTTGTTTGCCACCTTAGTAGTACAAATAAAAACAGGTTAGAGTTTGGATTTGTGGCTCGCACACTATTTCATGGGACTTAACATACCAACGAATTGTGTGTGTGTGTGTGTGTGTCTGAGTGTATCTCTGCTTAACTCTTTGTGGAATATAGACGAGATTGTATGTCTATGTAACATTGAAATCTAAATAAATAATCTTTGTTAACATATATTCATACACTCTAGGTAGGTACTATAGGACCCTGATGGGGTCCTAGGAGGCTTATTCAAAGAAACTCTCGGTTAAAAGGTACTCTGCGACTTTATTCTTCAAAGGTCAAGGGAATTCTCACACAATCATTGCTCACTTTTTTCCACTAAATATTCTACAATAATTTCAATTGATTATTTCTTCTTAAACCAGCCAGTCTCACGCTGACTCCTGGTAGCGACCTCTACAGTACTTAACCAAACAGAGTTACAGTTAAGTTTCGTGTTTTTTTCCCTCTAATTATAATTTAGTTTTATTAATATTTCATTTATTTTGTTTAGTTTAAATTTAATTTTTCATGTAGCGACATCTACCGCGCTACATAGAACTACGAATCGCGCAAGCAACATTCGCAACGAAAAGTTGCATATATACTATAGCCCGACATCAACCGTCGGGCCGTGGCCCGCCAGGCACAACACCCGCCTGGTTGGAGGATCCTCCCTTTGGTTGGAGGGGCAACACACCTTGCCTCTCCACACCTGGTGACCCCGACGTGATCCAGAAGCTCCACATTCATCTTAATGTCTAAACTATGTTATCATTTCTGTGGAGAAGAGCGTTGATAACTGCGCCACAGTTATATAGGTACTTTATAATGACACCTGTAGATAATGTTAAATATCATTTTATACCAGTAAATCTTTAGGTCAAATAAAGAGGCATCAAAAACTTCATCCATAAAAAAATCATACAGTATAAAAAATTCAATAGAACGAATAAAAAAAAATATTTAAAAAGTTTTCATTCACGTGTAAAATAAAAATAGCAATTTCGTTAAAAAAATACAGTAAAAAGCATTCGTGCATCTAAAAACCCAAACGCTTGATAATAGAGGGAGCCACTTCACGTGTGCGGTCCAATTTCGGTACAGTCACGTGCATCAATATGTATACATTTATCGAAAAATCTAAAGTGACTTTATTTTAAGGTATTGACTGAAAATGTTACGAAGATAGTATTTTCAAAACTATACAATAATTATTTATTTATTCATTTACTTAAGGATCATATCTGACAAAGGATATATACAAAAATATATTAATCATAACTCACATACATTATAAGGCCAGTGTACTCCTTCAATTATGATAGACCACAGCATGAAAAAATTATACAGAGCAATTAAAACTGATAACTCGCATAGGAAATTAATGAAAATAACAAACAACATTTACTTACATTATAAAAAATAAAAAACCTGCAGGACCCCTTAAAAGGCATACATAGGCATACATTTATTTGTTATGTAGAATGAGTGGAAATTTAATTATATAAAGATAATTAATCTTATATCAAAGTTGCAATCGTCATTTGACGAAAAAATCGCTTTTGACTTTTAGTAACTCTAATACCTACATATTTCTGCTCGTGACTGTACCTACACTACAGAATTTCAAGTGTCAGTGGCTCCTTGTTCAATTAAATTGGACCTGCTTGCATTCCGACGCGGCTCGTCCGACATGAGTCTTCGTGCATCGCCACGCGAATATTCCGCAAGGGAATTTCTGCATTTAACCACATGTGTTTCCGAGACAAAATGTCGGAAGTTGGAACACTGATATGGTAGTAATTGAAATAGTGGACATTGTATCGAGTCGTGTTACTTTTCTTGATGTAACATGCCATCACGCCTGTATATCCCGAAGGATTAGGCGAGGTGTACTAATGTATACCCTCAGTTTGTCATGTAATAGGGCCTAGGGCCTTGCCATTATCAGGCACAAATTCAAAATCCGAGCTTCTATTGAAGCGCGGGAAAAGGCTAGTATCAATATAAGGAAAGAAAGAAAAGCCACTTATTCCGCACAATTCATACTATAAATATGCACAGAGGCAAGCACATCAAGCTACCCCGATCTGTCAAATTTATTTGATAGATTTTCAACTTTAATACAATATAAAGGATCATGTTTAATTGGGAAAATTTGACAGTTTTGGATAGCTTGACCTGTTAGCGTCCGTACTATAAATTGTGTGCCATACGATTCCGCTAAAATGACGCTGATTCAGCGTATGTCAGACAGAATGCTTGGTGCTAGTTTTTAACCAGACCCAGGCAATGAGATACGTAAAAAGTAAATTTAAAAACTAAAAAACCCGACTGAAAACAAGACGTCAGGAAAATAGCGACTTCGGACCCATTATTGGGAAAATTTGATCTGGTCTAGAATTTTTAATGGTTTCCGACTGTTAAAGTTGCTAAGTCGCGGTTTTTTTTTTTTCAATAAAATTCCCTTGCCGTGCCGAAAATTAATTTCAGTCACAAATGAAATAAACATAAAACTTCTTTACACAAAGGCGAATGCGTTGTGAAGTGGTGTCTGAAATACAATAGGCTTTGTAGTACCTTGAATACTTACATAATGCGATGTTCTCGTTGCGCTACCTCGCTGCCTCGTCGCTAGCGAGGCGGCCTTACACACCCTGTATACGTAAGCATAATAGCGCAACCTGTATACTACAGCACAATGATACATTTTATGCAGCAGAATGGTACAGAGGCAAGCACATCAAATTTCTTTGATAGATTTTCAACTTTAATACAAAGGATGAAAGGAAGGAAACTGTCAAATTTTCCCATTTGAATATGATAAGGTTCATATTCTATTGGGAAAATTTGACAGTTTTGGATAGCTTGACCTGCTGGCCTCTGTACATAGACACGCACCTCTGACTTTTTCGAAATCATGTTATTATTATTATTTAGCCGTTGCCGTCCCACTGCAGGGAAAAGGCCTCCCTACCCTCCTCCGGAATCATGTGCGTATTAATAATTAATTATCACTCGCTTTAACGGTGAAGGAAAACATCGTGAGGAAACCCTTAGAGATTTTCTCGACGGCGTGTGAAGTCTGCCAACCTGCACTAGGCCAATCGTGGTGGACTACAGCCTAATCCCTCTCATTCTGTGAGAAGAGACCCGTGCCCATCAGTGGGACAGTATATGGGTTGATGATGAATGGTACATAGGTATTAGTTAGAGTACTAACTTTGAAGACGTGGCATGGCAGACAAATCTACGTATGTATCATATACCTACAGACGCCAGCCAACAAGTCAAGCTATCTGAAACTGTCAAATTTTCCCAATTGAACATTAACTTTAACAACAACATTAAAATTAACTCTAAAATGTAAAATGATATAATACCTCAACTATTTTTTTTTCTTAAATTGTAATTAATTCTGAATGTTTGTCTTCTTAAGTAAATGTTATGTACACCTATAATTTGTGTATAGGTACTTACATAAGAGAAAATACCTTATTTTATAGACGTTATGCACTATGTATGTATTTGCTGTTGGTGTACTTTATGAATAAATAAATAAATAAACTTTATAACTTTGTATTAAAGTAAAAAATCAATCAAAGAAATTGCCAGACAAAAAGCTTGATGTACTGGCCTTTGTACAATCAATAGCTCATCAGGTTATACAAAATTGTCAAATTTCTCCAAATGATTTTAACCTTAAAATGTTGACGTTTCAGTTCAAAATCGAATGAGAAAATTTTACAGTTTGTGGTTACTTGACGTGCTGTTGATTTTACACACAGTTTGCCAGTATGTTTGGATCCCATGTAATAGGAGACGAGACCATTGCCATAAATCGGGTTTCATTAAACCACAAATTTTTGAGCTGCTACTAAGAATTGCATACATTGCATTGCATGCATACAACCCAATAACACTTTGTTCGACCTAGGAATAGAATCCAGAACTTCAGCAATACTTCTTGCTGGCTGCCTAATTGACAAATAAACCACAACGAGACAGTTAGTGCAGAAGACTATCTATGGCATATACCATATACCTATTAATAGACTATCAATTGCTCATTTCGTTGTAAAAACAAGAAAGTCGAAATTAACTTTGTGTTTTTCTTCCATCAGACCCTATTGACCATATTACTATAACAAGATTGACATACTTACTTGATTGATTACGTCTAGTCAAAGTGGTACCCGTGAACGCAAACACAGACTTACTCTTTAAGTAGGTATCTAACAAAATTATTAAAAAATTGCAGAATTGTAAGAATTATCGACATCGGAGTACTCTGTAAAAAGTTATGCATAGTCTTTGATTAAAAAAAAACGGATTGAGAACCTTCTTCATTGTTTGCGTCGGTTAAAAAGAAAATTCTATTTATATTTTATCTTACAAAACCATATTTCGATAATTCTGTAAACTTTGAGGTTGTTTTTGGCTCCAGAACAGCATCAAACTCGTTATGGAACCGCCCGAACTTCGCCTGAACTTCGCTACTTGTCCGTACACCGTTTTTACTCCAGTTCCGGATCTCAACTCGGAACTAATCGGCAACTTCCGCCTAACTTCGGATGCTGTTCCGTTTAATTCGTGCGAGGAAAAAGTTGGAGTTGCTAAATGTTTTGTGGTGAACAGATTTTGAGGAGATAATTCTGTTTTTTACTTGGTTATTTTCTCATTGGAAGAACTCGTGACTAAGTAATAACTAAGCTGATCAACTGATCTGCAAGGTTAAGGTGCAATTGCTATGGATAGTGTGTGGATGGGTAACCATTCTGAACACATCGAGAGCCCTCCATGCCTCGAAGAGCACGTAAAGCTGTTGGTTGGTTGTCACATGAACACTTTAGACCATCCTTAGTGGTAGTTAGAAGCCCAAAAAGCGTGATAATCTATCGTTATTGAGTTGCAAGGGTCAGATGGGAACGCTTCATGTAAAATAATGATATTCAGCCGCGCATTTGGGTAGACTGGAAGTCGACCCAGATGAGAAAAGACTATTAAAATACAGCTTAGTTGGGGGATGGATGATCAAAATAATATATTTGTCTATTTACATAATTATGTTTATTATAAAATGAAAAAAATAGGACATAAAAATATTTGCTGTCGCAAAAGTTTATTTATAAGATTCTTTATACCGCTAAGGTGGTCAATAAGCATACAGCCTACCGCGGTTAACGTAGCCTATAGACGCTTGCAATAGAAGGGGTACCAATTGCTCGTTGCCAACCCTGTAAAACGAAAGAGGAATAGTTGGGTCAAAGTCCCCTCACTGCCAACACAACGTTTCCTCGCGAAGCACCTTGCTCACCGATAGGAAGGAATACAACACAGCTCAAAGCCGTGTTATTTCAATTCGATTTTCTGCAAGGCGGAGGTACTTCCCCAGTCGGGCAGCTCCAATTTGAGTGGAATTACTTCCACTACTCACACCTCTCTTAAATTACAATAAAATTATTTTCACTTTTAATGCACATCGCAATTCGTTCTTTCTGATAACAATGGTCGAAATAACTCTAAGCCGCAATCCCCAAACATTGGTTCTAACAAATTACCCGTTAAATTCACATTCAAAAACACATAGATACCTACCCGCAAACCCGATTGAATATAACAGTCAACAGAACGTGATCCTACTAAAATTTTATTATCAATTTCTGAATTTATGCCCAGGGAATCCTCTCGCATGGAACGTAATGAAATAAGTCATTTAAATTGAAATAGAGTATTCAATGGTTGAACATTAGGTATGGCGGTAGCTAAAATGCGGTAATATTGGATTATATCTCTGATTTATGCAGAATCTTTATCGCTGTCACCTGGAATTGGATTTGGGTACCGTTCCATTACTTTGTGGGAAGGGATTCGATGGATTTTTCTGGGTAATTCTTTGGTTATGGATTAAATTGGTTTTCGAAATATGATTGGTGGCGTGATTAGTGGTTCAGCGTTTACTATCTCTATTGATCTGTTTTAAATGGTTCTTTGCTTGTAAATACTTTAATTCATTTGAGAATAGTTTTATGCCTTTCTCTCTTGCATTTAAGATTGAAAGAGAACAGGACTCGTGGCTAAGATTTAAATAACTATGCTGATAAATATGACCGATCTGTAAGGTTAAGCTGCGTTAGCCGCAGTCAGTATGTGGATGGGTGACCATTCTTAATACATCGAGATCCCTCCGTGCTTCGAAGAGCAAGTAAAGCCGTCCCAGTTATCATTAGAACTTCTATAACATAGAAGTCTAAGTTTATTCCGTCCCAGTTATCATTAGAACTTCTATAACATAGAAGTCTAAGAAGTATTCTTCTTCTTCTTCTTGTGCCTGTCAGAATAAATTTTCTTTCTTTCTTCTTTCTTTCTTTCTTTCTTTCTATAATAAAACATACAGGCGTATTACAATTAGTTGCAAAAGTATCCACTTAAATGTATCTGCAACAAAAATAAAACTGCAATTGCATTTTAAAAGACAACTAGAAGTGTCCTGCTTGTTATAGTAAGTACATTCAAGAGATAGTTTCAAACTACAGCCAGGTCTTATAGCTCTCAATAGAGGGAGCCACCGTAGAATGCGGGGAATGGTCGCAAGGTATTCCTACTGTTAGTATAGTCCCGAAATAGATGAACACAGAAAATCCACTTGATAAATTCATTAATAAATCTGGGTTTTGGTATTAGTGTATGTGTAAATTTGTGTTTGTAAATGCACCCACGATGCAAGAGGAAATCCTAGTGTGGCTAAATGCCTTTAAAAAAAATAGACAAACTACATTACATATAGGGGAGACTCAGCTATATTGTACCGTTGGTTTAATCGTACCACTGCAGTATTTTATACCAAATGATTTTATTTTTTTCGAATGACAACAATAACGCACAACTATATTTTACCCTTAGGGGGGACAATATACCAACTCTCCAATATATGGGACACCGAAAACACAATGTATCTCAGACAAAACGCATAGTTATACGCCTCTTTAATAGGAGCCATTTTTAAATGTTTTATGCTTTCAATCAGGCAAGACTAGAGGTCTTCCTTGGTGGAAAGTATAAATCGGTCTGAGACGAATCACGCGATTTGAGGCAGTGATCAATATCAATCCCTACGTAATGTTATAATTTATTTTATTTATTCTGTTTTTATTCAGGGGCTTTTATTAAAATAATAAATAAAAAAGCAGTGATAGCCTAGTGGGACTGCCAAGTCGAAAATCTCGAGTTCAAACCCAAGGCACGCACCTCTGACTTTTCGAATTCATGTGCGTATTAATAATTAATTATCACTAGCTTAAACGGTGAAGGAAAACATCGTGAGGAAACCTGCATACCTTCGAGATTTTTCTCGACGGTTTGTGAAGTCTGTCAACCCGCACTAGGCCAGCGTGGTGGACTATAGCCTAATCCCTCTCAATATGAGAGGAGACCCGTGCCCAGCAGTGGGACAGTATATGGGTTGATGACTGATTAAAATAATATGTCAGTCTCATCTTACCTTTTTTACATTATTCACAGTCAAAAAGCTATTCATTATGAACTGGAAATGGCACAACTTTTTGGTAACTTCCGGAAATGGTGTAAACAAAAATATTATAAATGAGAAAGTAGCTTTGTCTGTCTGTTACGCTTTCAAGCCTAAACTGCCGGTTTTGATGATATTTGGTGCATAGATAGATTAGACCCTGGAAAAAAACGGCTAGCTTTAGTCTAAAAAGCCCCTTGGAATGCAATTTAAGCCGCGGGCTAAAGCTAGTGTAAAATAATTGTGCGGAGTTGATTTTCTGCCCTGTTCCCTATAATATGTGTGTTAATATTTTGTTGTGAGCTCTGGATTCTCTAGTGGTAATGTTGTAGAAGGTGCTTAAACTCGGACACACATAATTGAGATCTAGGAATTCACCATCTTACTAAATACGGCGCTGTTACAGCTACTAGTAGGTACTGTTGATACATCTAGTAGTCAGTGTTTATGTGGCTAGTAATTTAGTTTGAGAAACATACAGACCATCACGCCTGTATTCCCCGAAGGGTTAGGTAGAGGTGTACTAATGTACACCCACATTTCGCCGGTATATTTAGGTCCCTGTAATAGGGGGCGAGCCTATTGTCATTAACCGGGCACAAATCCAGACTCCGAGCAGCTATTGAGAATTTCATAGAAAAACCCAATAACATCTTGCTCGACCTGGGGATCGAACCCAGGGCCTCTAGAGTAGCAGTCGCGCTCAGGACCACTAGACCAATGAACCTTATTGTATTGTATTAAAGTTGAAAATCAATCAAAGAAATTTAACAGATTTAGCTTGATATACTGGCCTCTGTGTATAAAAAAATCAACCTACAACAATTATTAACCGATGTGGAAGGTTAAGCTGAGCATGTCGTGGTCAGTCTGTGGATGGGTGACAATTCTTAACACAAGAGATTTTATCTTTTGCTAAAATTATATTTACAAACATTCATGTTCATCACATCAGATCCTTTGGAAATCGAACCATACCATAGACCTCGTCTCAGCAGTCTGATACTTGAACCACAGATAGACATCAAAAATAGATAACAGTTACCTATATCATCTATTAAGAAAAAACTGTAGGTAAACATCTGACGATAACCTCCTTGTTCTTATTCAAATCGTTTAAAAGCATTCATTTTAAATCTCTTAAATGAATACCTATCTTACATAATACTGATAAAACTTGATCTTCCTAGCGTTTCAAACAAAATTAATGAGAAAAATTTCGATAAATGCACCAAAAGACCATTTATTTGCTTGGTCCTTCCACCCGGAAAAACATGGAAAAGAAAAAAATGAATAACTCAAACGAACGGGTATTTGATAACGTTAATGAACGCAATGAATCATGGAACCATCAATTTAAAAGTATTTCCAAATATTAATTTAAAAGTTGAGTATTAATTTACGAGAGACAACCCTACGAACTGTTTATTGCTCAATGAATTGTGGAGTAAGCACCTCAACTCACTATACAACCCTACAAAACTGTTTATTGCCCTATGAATTGTGGAGTAAGCACCTCAACTCACTGAGTAGGCACATCATTATTAAATTATTAATATCTATACTAATATTCTAAGTTGAAAGGTTTGTTTTGTTGAACGCGCTCTTCTCAGGAACTAGGTAATAAGGTACTAGTTCGAATTGAAAAAATACTTTTGTGTTGGATGGTCAATTTATCGAGAAAGGACATAGGCAATATAACATCACGCTATGACCAATAGGAGCCGAGAAAAAGGAAAAAAAGCGGATCACACCGCGGTGACAGCTATTAAATAATAATAGTTCAGTACTTGGTATTGTACTTTGTATTGTACTTAAACTACTTAAAAATCTTGAAAATACCTTCGAATAAAAATGTTTTGATGTTAAGTAATGTGACTATCTACTAGGAATAATTTTCGAGCACAATTTGTGTCAAATTGCTCCAAAACAATAATAATTAACGGATGCTATAATACCTCAATGTTTCAATAACCATTTTGAGACAAACGTAAAATACTTTTCAGGGAAATATCTTTTGAATTTAATGTAGCGGAATCAAAGAGATTGGTGAGACACTGATATAAGTCGCTTAATGACACTTTACAAACAAGTTGGCTACTAGTACTAAATACAGCGGTAATTAACTTAGTTTTATTTATGACTATGTTTCTTTAAGTTATTGTCCTTAAAACACACCAAGATTTTCCTCGAAGGTTTCAGGCGGAATTATAAAAACGAATGTAAACTCACAGTTCACATAATTAAGTTCCTTGTACATATTATAGGGGGCTAGCCTATAGCTATTAACCACCGGACCCAAACTCAAGCTGCTACTGAGAATTTCATAGAAAACCTCAATATGACTATGCTTGACCTGGGAATCGAACTCAGTAAGGAATGGTCACCCATCTACAGACTGACCGATGCAACTGCTACGCTTGAGGTTATGAAAACAAACCTTTGAAGGCGCGCTTACGTCTACTAGGCATAAAAAGTATTTAAAAGAAAAAAAAACGAATTTTTAGGCCAACACAACGTTTCCACGAGAAAACGTGGACTTTGACCCTTATACTGCCAATCCAACTATTACCCTTTCGTTTTACAGGGTCGGCAATGCGCAAGTGATACCCCTGGAGTTGCAAGCGCCTATAGACTACAGTAACCGCTTACCATCAGGTGGGCCGTATGCTTGTTTGCCACCTCAGTAGTATTAAAAAACTCAAGTTGAGTAAGAAACATTTCTACTTACGTTATTTTTCCTAAGCTTTTTATAATCAATATCTACTGAAATCAAAGAATATCTATTCCTCTTAAGTCTATAAACAAACACCTTGAAACCTTGTTTAGAAAACTGATACGGTCTAAGGCTAGTCTGAAAGCAGAGTAAACAAAACAAAAACAATTTAAGTACTACCATATCAATGTCAGATAGTAACCTGAGACACAGCCTAAAGAAAATATAGGTTGTAATGGAGGAAAATAAGGAGTATAACAACATTTTTATTGATGTAGCACTTCATCCTAAATATACAAGGTTCACACATTTTGATATAATCAAAAAGAGCCTAACAAAACATTTAAACCAGTATTTTGCTCCATATTTTCGTACCGTATGCTAATATATCTTACTTTGTCTTTACCGAATTTCTTTTTCCTTTATTACCCCCGCCTTTATCTGGTAAAGCAGTTTTATTTTGCCGGATTCGGGTTTATATGGACCTCTGAGCTCGAAAGCTCATTCAAAACTAATAAAAATCCAGCGAAAGTAAATAAACTGTGCTCTCTTTTGTTCCAGATGGATTTCTTATGCCACATAGCCATCAGACTCACAAGAAGATTCTTCAAAGTCACCCTGACCATATATTTGTTCTTGTAACATGGTTAGAACCTCGCCCTCATGAAGACGAACATGGACAAAAGTTTGAAGAAAAAGAACCATGCGAACGGTAAATATAAGAAAAATGGTAAATCGGAAAATTACAGAATCGACGAAGACGTCATCACGACGTGTTGTCTCTGTGTTAAAACTAAAAAGAGCAAAAAGAAGAGCTTTATTGCAGGATGTGTGACGAATCTGGGCATCTTTACCTTACTCCTGGCTTACACCTTAGTGGGAGCCTTCATATTCTTGGCAATAGAAGGAGGGGCAGCTAAAATCCACCAGAAAACTCTTGCAACTACTTCGTATCAAGCATCTGAGAAACAGAAGTCAGTTCCCATATCGAAATTAAACGGGACTATCAGTCAGGCGAGTGCAGAATTGAGATCTCAGACTGTAGAAAGTATTTGGGAGATAACGGTATCCTTGAACATTTTGTATAAAGAGAACTGGACTAGGTTGGCTGCTCAGGAGATCGCCAGGTTTCAGGAGAAGTTGGTGGCGAGGGTGGCGGCTGATGTGTCCGCTCAGTATGGAGGAGCAAGGGCTTTGGAGTCAGCACCTGCTTTAGTGGTGGATGACTATGAGTGGAATTTCGCGAAGGCGTTTCTTTATTCTCTGACTGTCCTCACTACTATAGGTAAGCTTTCAAATAAAATGACACTATAAAATAATAAATTGTTCCATTGTTCAAAAGCCAATAAGCAAATCTAAAACCATTTGGATCTTGGAAACTGTTTTCCGTAATTGACAATGCTTAAATATGGGGTGGGATTCAAACTAAGTACAGGTTTGCTACACCAGTCCATTAGCCATTCAATTCATTCTTCATATCATTATATTCTTCACTACAGATAACATGTCAATCACATCATAACAAATTTTCGATTATAAAAAAACTCTTGTAACATTTTTCCTAATGTGTGATTTTGATTATAGGATATGGCAGCGTGGCGCCAAGAACAGCTTTGGGAAAAGCAGTTACAATAGGATATGCTGTCATAGGCATTCCTCTAACGCTCCTTTACTTATCCGTAGTAGGTGCTCTCCTATCAAGACTAGCTAGAAGCATCTTTACCAGAGCCCTATGTTGCTGCATCTGCACAAAGTGTGGGTACTGCTGTCTCGATGAAAGAACTATGACAAGCAAAGAAAGGAAGGAAAAAGTCAGAAGGCAAGATGATTACCGGCATCAGACATTACATCTTCAAGAGCCATACTATGTAAGGTCCCCATCAGGAACGATAATATCAGCAGCTCAAGCGCACGGTATCAGCACAAATTCTAGCAAAGACAAAACTCAAGGCTTAAGCTTTTTAAGAGACTGTGACTCAATGAGCTGCACCGATACGGATTCCAAAGTTTCCCTAAGAGGATTATCCATTCTAGCTCCAATTTCTTTATGTTTAGCGGCGATTTTCACTTACATTTTCTTTGGAGCTCTAGTTCTGTACCAGTTGGAAGGTTGGAGCCCCATAGACGGGGTCTATTTCTGTTTTATGAGTCTAAGTACGATTGGATTCGGACATTTGGCTCCCGGTGCAACTCAGAAGAATGGGGCATCAACTGGAACTGTCTGGTTCTGCTCAATATACATCATGACTGGTCTCGCCCTCACTGCTATGTGTTTCAACGTTTTACACGACGAGATTGTACATCGACTACGGCATCATGAGAAAGTCCTCAAAGCTAACAGCCAGAAAGTTCTAACTTCGGAGTTCCTTCATCGATCTTGACGAGACGAAAGTGGGAACTTGACTGATGAAACGATGATTCATTCTGAGGGAGAGTCGTTGCCTGAAGTATTGCACCATATCTCCAACGCCAGGTGTGAAGGTGGAGCGATTCGACGATCTGTGTATAACTTAAAGGAGGTAAGAGAACCAGAGAGGATGACTCCCATGTAGGTTGGTTGCGTTCCTGACCCTGTAGTGAAGCATGATTTTGAAGACACTTTAGAATTGAAGGATTTGATAACCAGTCTCAAATTTCCCAAACTTATGTAAAGAAATGACTGACCTTATGTGTTAATTATTTTTATTAGTTAAATAAATAGGAATGATATTAGTAGGACAGTATACTTGTATTTAAATGTAAGGTAATGCTAAGAAAACTTACGGATGCGTATAATTATTAGTAAGGTTTATTAATTATATTAAAAAGGTTTTTTGTACGTAGAAATTATACATTAGGATGTTTGAATGATTTGTTGTATTGTTGTCATAAAATAGGTTTATGAAAATATGCCAAATTATATTGTACAATGTATAATAATGATAATTTGTATAAATAATGCGTATCATATAAAACTAAATTACCTATATGAGGCAGTTGTTTAACGACTGTTATGCTGTTCTTCGAGGCTGCCTCGGGTCGAGCGAAATTACCTACGCATTATTTCTAATTTCGAGGCACGCCCGAATCGTTGTTAAATTAATAAAATTGTATTACTCATTTCGAGGCGGCCTCGAATAAAGCAACAGCTATGAATGTTGACTTCTTAATTCTAAATTTAATAATTACGTGGCAATTTTAGTAATTATATATTTTTTATTATTAATTTTTAAAATATAACCTTTCATAAAAATTAATAAATCCCTTGCCATGAGTAAAAATAGAGATGTTAATTAATAAAGTGTGAGATAACTATGTCAATATTTATTTAATTGTGGAATTGTATGAATATGTAAAAAATAACACCTTGGAAATAGAAAAATAAATACTTTAAAACAAACTCTTTCTAGCTCTTTTGATTTGAATGAACAATCTTTTTGCTATATTTTTATTACACGCAAGAAAGTCAGTGCATCATAAATCAGGTCACCTGATGGTTAGCGGTTACCGTAAATATACTATAGACGCTTGTAACAGTATAAGGTATAACAGTATATATATATATATATATATATATATATATGTTGACAGTATAAGGGTCAAAGTCCCCCCACTGCCTACACAACGTTTCCTCGCGGAGCACTGGCAACTTTGCTCACAGTAAGGAACACAACACAGCTTAAAGAAGTTGTTATTTCACGCTTATTGGGTTTTTCTATGAAATTCTCAGTAACAGCTCGGAGTTTGCCTCACCCCCTATTAGATAGGAATCTAAATACAAACATACCAATCAACTGCAAGCTTAAATTAGTACACATCTGTCTAACCCTTTGAGGGATATAAGTATGATGGTCTGTACTCTGTATGTGTAAATATTTTCCAATACTCGTCAAATTTCAAATCTCGGCAAAATCTACGTACTAAGTACCTAATTAACATGGGTATTGCGTTTATTACATAACACCCTGTATAATAATGAAAAAAAAAAAACAAACAATACGGAAAATACATAAAGAAACCAAAACAATACCCAAACATTAGCACATACAAAATATATGGCTTAAATTAGCGAGGTCCCGATATTACACGCCGGGGTGTTTTGGACCCCGGGGCTAAAATGACGCCCATAAGCGTTCATTGTCCGGGCTCCCGGCATTTTGATTTAGGGTTGAGTTCATATTTAAGGCGAATGTTTATAATGTGTAAATATTTTGAGGGGCTCGTGGCTAATTAGTATCTACTGATCTGCAGGGTTAAGCTGTGCTAGCAGCAGTCAGTCTGTGGATGGGTGACCGTTCATAACATATCGAGACCTCTCTGTGCCTCGGAGAGCATGAAAAGCCGTCGGTCCCGGTTGTCTTACGAACACCTACCACGATCGTTAGTGGTAGTCAGAAACTCAGGAAGCCTGACAACAAGACTATCCTCAATAAGCCACCGCGATTTTTCATCCATTCTTTTGCTAAATAACTTTAATATCTATCAGCATGAAAAATGTCAAAAAATACAAAAAGATAGTTCGTAGGTAAGATGGCATCGTTCGACATTGAACTACCAGTTAAGTAAGTCATGTCGGTTGAGAAGCAAAAACTTGTTTTTGCTTTGTGTTACTGATGTCACCATAAAGACGTAAATTCAGAATGTGAAGGCAAAATTCAACATGGCGGGTGAGATTCGCGGTGTCTTAGTGGTTATAGCGTCTGGTGTACCTAACCAGAAGACGCAGATTCGAATCCTGCCCGCGGTCGAATTTATCCTTTGCTAAATAACTTTAATTTGTACTATTTACATTGATGTACATTTATGCTAAATCTTTCTAAATGCTGAAAATCTTCATGGATCCTTCACCAGGGGAAGGCTAGGGTAAGGCCAAGGGAAGGCCAGAGGAGGCAGCGTACCGACTAAAAACTGCATTTAAATTCCCATTTGTCACGTCACAGACGCTAGTTCGCTACCATCATGACAGACTATAGTCTCGCAATCGCCTGAAGGAGCAAGTCTTGCCTCATCCTACTCGAAAGCGAGCGTCTGACCCACGTGCAACATAACAAAAAGGCACTCATAAACTCCATACAAACTTTTGGAAGCTCAATATCTAAACCACATGTATTATATTTATTGTTCTTATAAGTGAGTAACAAAACAAAAGATGAGCAAAACCAGACCCCTCGCTTATATTTGTGTTAGGATAACTTCGTAAGAACAAGAAACAGTCCAGTGATTTGGTAAATGTATGGAATTTATGTTTTGTTGGTGTCATAATAACCAACTAGCCGTTGCCTCCGGTTTCACCCGCATTCCAAAGAGATTTTTAAGAAAAGAGGGATCGTATGTTCTTCTCCAAAGTTTGATCTATCTCTATGCTAAATTCAAAATCAAATATTTTAAAGTTATTTAGAAAAGGAAAAATTCGACCGCGGACAGGATTCGAACCTGCGTCTTCTGGTTAGGTACACCAGATGCTATGACCACTAAGCCACCGCGATACCTACCCGTCATGTCGAATTTTTCCTTCACATACTGAATTTACGTCTTTATGGTGACGTCAGTATCAAATATTTTATTTCAATTAGACCATTAAAATAGCTCTTTTGAAAAGTCAAAACTAGTTGCACGGTTCCAAAAAGTGGGTCTTATGGAGAAGAACCGGCAAGAAACTCCATAGACACTCTTTTTTTAAAAAAAACATCATTACAGTGTTAATCTTGGTTTACAATTTTTGTTCTGAATAGTTCATGAGAACAATGCAGTTTGATGTGTATTAATAAATTCATAATCAATCCATATACTGTCCTACTGCTGGGCACGGGTCTCTTCTCATATTGAGGGGAAATTAGGACATAGTCCACCACGCTGGCCTAGTGCGGGTTGGCAGATTTCACAAACCGTTGAGAAAAATCTCTAAGTTAAACAGGTTTCCTCACGATGTTTTCCTTCACCGTTCAAGCGAGTGATAATTAATTATTACTAGACTAATAAATTAATCCATTATAATAAACAGAGAAAAAAAAGGATTGCCATTAACAGTAAGAGCTGACCAGCCCCGACAGATGGCACCCGTTCACGTGTATGACGTGTGTATCGGCGTCGTTCGACTCAACCATGTTGCAGGGAATACAACGACCCGATACACAACACCAACATCAGCAGGGTAATTCTATCAAAATCATTTATTATTTATAAATAATACACAATCATGGAGGGAACACCTACGAATCTACGATAGTCGTTAGTGGTAGTCAGGCAACCTGGAAAGCTTGACAACCGCTATCCACAGGATATCAGTATTACCCAGAAATTGGGTTACGGAGGTCTGATGGCAGTCGCTTCATGTAAAATACTTATGTTCAGCCGCATCTGGTTAGACTGGAAGCCGACCCCAATATAGTTGGGAAAAAGCTAGGAGAAAAAAGAAGTTAGATAGAAGGTATACCTACCTTTAATTTTACTGTATATATACTAGTAAAACAGTATCATATTGATTTCTAACACTTACGTGAATATTAGACCATGGACACTGTAAAGGTTCCGAAACGTCAGAATCAATATAACGCGTATCGTACGCATAACGCGTAAAATCCGTAAAAAATAGTTTTATTTCTACATAGTATTAGTTTTAATTGCTATGTATAATTTTTGCATGCTGTGTTCTCTAATAATTGAAGGGGTACGCTGGCCTTATAATAAGTGACTTATTATTAATGTCTTTTTGTCTAGGAAAATGCTCGGAGGATGATGAAAACCGTATTCTTATTGAAAGTATGTAGAAAATATTGAAGAAAGATAGAAAAAATATTTATTTGGTACAGTAATTACAGCTTACAAATTTAACTTAATAAAAAAAGAGACAACAAAAAACAAAACAGAAATAAAGAGAATTAAAAAAAAAGTATCTCACGGCTGTACTAAATGTGTCTCTAGATAAGCATGATGTCAAACACAGCAGTGTGCTTGACGCTGGTTTTCATTTGAAGCCCGTGCCTGGTGCTTCCACGGATATCAATCAGCAATGTCGTTCCCAAATCGTGTCAGAGTTGTATTGATGAGTAGTGCTTCCAAAATTGAAAATACAGACCTGTATTGCTGGCACGTCGCGTGCAATTTTTGAAAATCAGCCGTAGTGTGGCATTGTACCTATACGCTTACTGTAGATACAGAATTTGTGTAGATGACCCCTACCAATTGCAACACCTAGAGCATCATCAACCCATATACTGTCCCACTGCTGGGCACGGGTCTCCTCCCACAGATTGAGCGGGATTAGGCTATAGTCCATCACGCTGGCCTAGTGCGGGTTGGCAGACTTCACACGCCATTGAGAAAATCTCTCAGGCATGCAGATTTCCTCACGATCTTTCCTTCACCGTTTAAGCGAGATGATTTCGAAAAGTCAGAGGTGCGTGCCCTGGATTCGAACTCGAGACCTTCGACTTGGCAGTCCAATAGTCACCACCACTAGGCTATCACTGCAATTTTTAATTAATTTTGAGCAACACCTTACTATAAATGATAAATTATATAACTTTTGTAAATCAATATTTTATAGACACTTATACTTATAATTAATTAATTAATTATTCTTGAGGCGTTAGAATATACTAGGTGACGATTTCTGTCTCTCTCTCGATTTCGAAGAAACACTGAAACATACTCAGAGTATCATGGTCTCTTTTAAAGTCCAGACTTAATAATATCAAATATGTGAGTGTCACAATGTAGGGCAACGTCTGAAATGGCCTTCTGAAGAAAGAGCCACAGCAGCTTTGAGTAGACCAATCGCAGCCGACGCGGCGACGGCACGCATGCATCAGTCATTGTGTAGCTCGACCGTATTATTAAAAACCAAGTTACTTTGCTTCTCAACCGACATGACTTACTTTACAGTTAGTTCGATGTCGTAAGATACCCTTACCTATTAAATACAAAAAAAAAATGCAAATAAGATATTTGTGACGTATTGACGAGGCATCGTGGGAAGAAAGTAAACTGTTGTAACTGTAAGCATTATTATTATACCATGTAACCCATTTTTCTATCAAAAGTGTGTTCGAGTATAAGTAGTAAGTGATATCTGGATTTATTGTAAACTGGCTGGCGATTTTCACGGCAAAATAGCCTCAAATTGCTCCACCATCAATGTAATAGCTTTCTGAGCTCTTGTTATTGCTTCGTTTTGGATATTGTGCTCCGTTATTAAAACATACACCTGTTTTATGTTTACCTTGGGAAAGCCGTAAAATAAAATTGAAATGAAATGTTGGTTGAATTTGTATAGATTGGATAACGCTTGTTATTTTTTATATAGGTATAACCTATGTGACCCCACAACAAATGTGGTGCTGGAGACGTATGCTAAAGATACTAAGGACAGCCTCGAGGACAAACGAATCGATTCTAGAAGAGCTCCATATAAAAAAAAAACGACTTACCTCTCTATGCCGAGAAAGTCAACTAAGCTTCTTTGGACATATAATGCGATCATACAGGGTGGAAGGGTCATCGACGCGCCACGGCTTACCATGACTTCAGTACATGATTCTGGACTCCCCTGCATTGGAATTTTTCGTCGGCTTTTTCTTATATTTTACAACTCGCAAGTGAACTCTAAGGAAACAGCTGACCAGAAAATCTTTAAAGTTTAATTTACAATGTTGTTTTTAGTGCAAAAAGTGAATTAATGACTTTTTAATTAACATTCTTATTGAGTTAGATAGAAATAATGATTTTATACAGTTTAAAGTTGAAAAAACTGCAAAAAAACGCAAAATTTAAGAAAAAGCCGACGAAAAATTCCAACGCAGGGGGGCCCAGAATCATGTACTGAAGTCATGGTAAGCCGTTGCGCGTCGATGTCCCTTCCAACCTGTATAAGCATGAACTGGAGGAGCAGTTGATCGTAGGACAGATGCAGGGGAAGCGCTCCAAGGGCCGAATTCCAACACGATGGTGTAAAAGTATTGTAGAGGCAACAGAAGAAACTCTACAACGATCAATCGAACGGGCGCAGGACAGAAGCAAATGGAGACAAATTATATATGGTCAGGATCCTCATTAGTGAACGAAAGGGAAAGGAAGAAGAAGTGACCCCACCGCTGAGCAATGGTGTCTCCATGTCCTTCCACTGATCTCTGTTCATTGCTATTTGGGGCCAGTGTGTCCGGAAAAGTCCAATTCATCTCGCCATCGATTTCTGGTCCTTATTTGGCATCGACGGCCGTCTTCATATGGGCTATATTTACGAGGTATGTACATTGTATAGTTACAAGCATAATAATTATGATTAGATACAGACACAAAATACAAAATATTTTTTTTTAGTGAATAGATTGTTTTTTTAGTGTTACGAATAATTATAGTATTTCTGAACTAATACTTAATTAATTAATAAATGCCTTAGACATTATCTCGACGACGTGTGAAGTCTGCCAAACCGCACTAGGCCAGCGTGCTAGACTATAGGACCCTCTCATGCTGTGAGAGGAGACCCGTGCCCAGCAGTGTGACAGTATATGGGTTGATGATGATGATGACTTAATTAATTTTAATGTTATCATCAAGATCCAAACGTCATCTTTCTCCGAGATTTATAACTATGTTGGGGTCGGCTTCAAGTCTAACCAGATGCGGCTGAATATCAGTATTTTACACGAAGAGACTGTCATCAGACCTCCGCATCCCAATTTCTGGGCTAAACCCCGAGGATGGACTGGTTGTCAGGCTTTTTGGCTTCTGACTGCCGACTAGGACGGCTTTACGTGCTCTCCGAGGCACGAATAACATCTAAAGTAATAAAGAATCTGTTCACAAAAATAAATTCTTAATTAAAATGATAAGTTATATGATAAAAGTAAATTATTCTTGGAAGTAACTTCTAATAAAAACTAGTTAGTAAAATTAATTAAAAAATAACTAGACTATCGCTCGCAGCCATATCTGCTAATGTTTATTCGCTTCTCTATAAGCTATGTAGTCCAGTGCGAGTGAGATCGCTCACCGAGAGGGTTCCGTTCAATATACCTACTTTTGGGAGGAATTTGTGAGGTCAGTTATAGCTACGACTTACAGTTAAGTTGTGCATCCTCTTACATAATGACTTAAACGTACCGACAATTTTTATGCTTACCATCAGGTGGGCCATGCTTGTTTACCACTGAGGTGGCAAACAAGCAGGGTCCACCTAATGGTAAGCGGTTACCGTAGCCTATAGACGCTTACAACACCAGGGGTATCTCATGCACTTTGTCGACTCTGTAAAACGAAAGAAGAATGAAAACACTTTTCCTCGCGGGACACTAGCAACCTTGCTCACCGTAGAGAACACAACACAGCTCAAAATACTTACTAGATTCGATTTTTACATATAAGTAAATATTATTTTCACTTAGATTTTCTGCAATGCGGAGGTACTTCCTGAGTCGGGCAACTCCAATTTGAGTAGAATTACTACCACTATGCTCTACCGCTTTAAAAAATGAAGAAGAAAATATAAGACAGCAAACAAAGCTTACGGGCTGTTTGAGCAGCCACCGCAGCTTATAGACACTAGCATCACCAATATTACTCGCGGGATGTAATCTTGACACCCCAGTTGTTACGTCTTATTTGCTTAGTAATTTCAATGGCTAATTGACCCTTTAAACTGCAGCTCAATAATGTTGGCTTAGCGGCAGAATATTCGCTGTATGGTGGTATCTACCCAGACGAACTCAAAAGCAGAGCTTCACCACCTGAAAAACGCCCCTTTAAAATTAATCAATGTCTCGATGTGTTAAGGATGGGAACCTATCCACCGATTGACTGAAGCTAGTACAGCTTAACCTTATAGATAGGTTGATCAGCGTAATTATTACTTAGCTATGTTACAGTTATCTACATTTAAATTATAATTATAGTTTAAATGTAGATAACTACATTTAAATTATAATTATAGTTTGCGTATTAATTTCGCCCAACATTTGTGACAGGTCCAAATAAATTTATTAAGACGATTTTAATTTTTTTCAAAGTCAGTGAAATATTTTATTTCAAATAAAACAATAAAATAGCTCTTTTGAAATGTCAAATCTACAGAGTTGCAAGGTTCCAAAAAGTAGGTCTTACCAAAGGATAACCGGCAAGAAACTCCATAGATGCTCCTTTTAAAATAACATGATTACAGTCTGGTTTTTTCTATTCCATGATTACAGTGTTATTCTTTGTTTATTATGTTCTGAATCAGAATCAGAATTATTTATTTGTAAAATACAGGTAAATACAAGTATAGATTTTACATGGTAAAGAGTCCGCTATGTTTTGTCAATAAGACATACAAATATTACTTATAAATTAGTATTGTTACTGAATAATTCATGAGAACAATGCAGTTTAATGTGTATAACAATTACCAATCCAGTATAATTATTAAACAAGGAAATATTACCATTGACAGTAAGAGCTGACTAGCCCCGACAGACGGCACCCGTTCCTATTAATTTTAACCTAAACCCAATTTTACTACATCGAGTTAAAACTTGTTTTCAATTGTCAGGATGCAACATTTCGAGAAATTTAATGGAAATAATTTAGTGAGAAGTTTTTCAAGTGTGAACTTGAAATGTTATTTTGAATATACGCATGAATGGACTTGATGATATTCTGACCGGTTTTAATATATAATATCGTTTGGGGAGAGGCTTTGTTTAATTTAGTTGTTTATTAAAATTTAGGTTGATCTTTGAAGTAGGTACATATCATGTAAAGCTTACGGCCCACCTGAAGCCAGACATAGCTATAATATATATTAATTTACCTACCGAGATATTATGTCGCAACAGAAGGCATAACGTAGGTACCTAGGGCGTAGATATTTCTTATGACAGCTAATCGCACAGGTATAGTTTGATTTTAATTAACCAACTGTCAATGTCAGTTGTCAGTTCAACCACGTGATATTGACTTCACTCAAGTGTATTAATTGCCTTTTCCACCGATCAGATCGACTTAATTATATTTATAGTATAGCAAGCTACCACACACGGGATTTATACTATAATATATATCTTTGCAAATGAATATGCCAAAATATACCGAAATAAAAATATATGTTGACATATTTTGGTGACGTCATAGAATATAAATTATAGCTGCATGTGCAGCCACTCATTTATATAGAAAATATGTCGTAATATGCCTTGCTATGATTCGGCTGTCACGGGCTTGATGATAACCGGTTACCATAGTCTATATACGCTTGCAACACCAGGGGAGTCATATGCTCGTTGCTAGCCCTGTAAAACGAAAGAGGAATAGTTGGATTGGCAGTATAAGGGACAAAGTCCCCCTCTGCGGACACAACGTTTCCTCGCCGGATACTGGCAACTTTGCTCACCGTAAGGAACACAACACGATTTTCTGCAAGGTGGAGGTACTTCCCCAGTCGGGAAGCTCGAATTTGACTGGCATTAGTGTCACTATGCCTTACCTCTCTTAAAAAAAAGAGACACTATGCCTACCTTAGAGCATATTGTATTAGGTATACGTATTGTTTAAACGAGTTTTCTACGTAAGACTCAAACATAACTTAGAAATAACTCTATGAAGAGAAACTTGGTTCCATTCAAGAGCTTTGCATATCGTATTCCGCTCATAAGTTTAAGCCCGTAAGTTACGATAACAGGTAGATTGAAATTCATTTTAAGTGAGACAATTTATGGTTTTATGAATTTCAGTCTTAGTTTAATGGTTTAAAGGTTAATTTACCTTGATATGGGAGCATTAATAGTGACAAAAGAAGTCTGTGGTTTTGCGAACGAATTCAAGGAACCTCATTATCCTTCGAGCTTTTTCTTATGTTAAGGTTGGCTAATTGGATTCCAGTCTAACCAGATGCGGCTGAATATCAGTATTTTATAGGATATAGTGGGAGTAATTCCATTCAAATTGGAGCTGCCCCATTGGGGAAGTACCTCTGCCTTGCAAATTATCGAAGTGAAATAACACTGCTTTGAGCTGTGTTGTGTTCGTTATGGTGAGCAAAGTTGCCAGTGGAAACGTCGTGGGAGAACTTTCACCCATATACTGCCAACCCAACTATTTCTTTTTCGTTTTACAGGGTCGGGAACGCGCAAGTGATACCCCTGGTGTTACAAGCGTCGATAGGCTACGGTAATCGCTTACTATTAGGTGGCTGTATTCTTGTTTGCTACCGCCACTCCGCAAAACAATTTCTGGGCAATATCGATATCCTGAGGATATATATATATATTGGTTGACAGGTTTTTTGGCTTCTGTCTACCACTAACGACTGTCATAGGTGTTCTTATGACTACAGGGATCGACGGTTTTACGTTCTTTCCAAGATACGGAAGGGTCTCGATATTTTAGGAATGGTAACCCATCCACAGACTTACCGCGGCTAGCGCAGCTTAACCTTGCAGATTGGTTATTACTTAGCCACTACTCTCTCATGAGCATGCAGTTTAGTTAGTGTACTTAATCTTTTTAAATGACATTACAATGACATCTGAATATATCTAAAAGATTTTATTTCAAGCAAACGCCACATAACGGCAAAAAAATTCAAAACTCACATTGTCAACCCTTCTACTGTTCTTCGAAAACGTTTGTCGATGCCATCTGATTATGTAAAGTTCCGGTACACGGTAGCAGAGACGGGAAACAATAGTATTCTGTTTTGAGCTGAGAATACACGAGCGGTGAGTCAACATGGCGAGAAAATTGTATGTGAGTACTTATAAGATTATTGTGGGGATAGAAAATGGTGCGTTTTCTAAAACATAGTTGAAAATCCTACTAAGTATTAAAAATGTGAAGGTTTGTGAGGATGGATGCATGTTTGTTACTCTTTCACGCTAAAACTACTGAACGGATTTTGATGAAACTTTACAGTATTATTATTTATATATCAGAAGAACATATAGGCTATAATTTATAAAAAAACTGAGTTAATTTGCTAAATTACAACGATAATTAAAAGTAACTTTTCAGCAGAAGCTAGTGAATCTATAATAATTAAATATACTCATGGTGCCTGTTTCTACTTTATAGAAAAAAAAAACTAAAATAAATGTGACTGCTACGCTAGAGGTCCTACGCTCGATTCCCAGATCGGGCAGTGTTACTGGGTTTCCCATGAAATTGTCGGAGTTTGATTTTGTGCCCGGTTAATGGCAATATGGTTACCCCCTATTACATGTGCTAATGATATTATTTTTTTGGCAAATATTCGATTATATGATTTGATTAGAATCACTAAAGCTACTTACGTTAAATGAAATCCAATTCATTAAACAATGAATTAGAATTTATTAAATTAATTTCATTTAAATAATATTCGAGAATTATTCGTTAAACGTACTTATGTTTAATGAATTCTAATTCAGAATGTAGTATTTATATCGGATCATACACCTATGGATTGCTTTGTACCTCGCAATTTACTATCTTGTACGCCAACCCAAGCCAACACTATTCCAGCTTACTCAAACCCATGTGCACGAGGCTTTACGGATTTTATGATCCTCCAACCGAGCCAGTGGTTTGTGGGACGAATATTTTACCGATAAATATCTTTAAGACGTTTCTCCTCTGTTTATCGTTCGCATTCTGCTGATTCTTTTAACAGTTTTTCTTTTAAACCGTTTTTTTTTATTGTTGGAATATTGTCTGGGAGATTGTGATCCCGCAATCTCCCTCCAGTTTTGTTTTTCGAAAGAATTGGGGGACATTAGTGAAAGCGTTTCGGTAAAATGCTGATTTTGCAATTCGCGTTTACCTGTCGTCTAGGCACTGTTGTGGATTTGCTTAAGTTGGTCCACGATTTACACAGTTTTTCATTTTGTTGAAATGAAATGATGTTTATTTTCTGTGTTTAAACCATTTATTTGCCACACATACACAAAATTATTAAACAAATAAAGAAAAATTACTTACAATAAAAAAAAGAAGTTATGTGTGGCAGGAGACTCAGCTCAGTGTTTGATGTGAATATAAGGACAGCACTGATTTTTAGCTGGCTCCTGACATTTGAGCAACATTTTTAATTACAAGCGCAAGAAAAAGGTGAAATAAGTTAACATTCGAACAACTACACATATCATACACACAAAAACACGAAAACATAATTATTAAAAAAACAAAAAAAAAATTAAAAGAAAATACACTTATGAAAAATAAAAATTAAAAAGGTGCTGACAGAAGAAATTATATAAAATGTATTTTTAAAAAGTAAATGTTTTGAATTTTTATATACTATATGGCGCCGGCATTTCTTTACTGACTACCTCTGAGAAGAAACAACAAACTCAGAGAATCATGGTGTCTTTTAAAGTCCAGACAACATAATAAATTCAAATAAATTATGTGAGTGTCACAATGCAGGGCAATGTCTGAAACGGCCTTTTGAAAAGATTTTATTTGATTATTATTTGGAATTAAATAAGCGATAAAGTTGGTCAGTTCACTTTTTAAATCTTTAAAACCTTTTTGCTTTAATGTTTAGCATGTCAACAATAAAATAGAACAGAAATCGAACTGAAAACAAACAATATTATTAAACCTTATCTACTACCACGGTTTATAATCCTTCTAAATCCACGCATATTAATTAATTTTAGATGGATTGTTCATCAATAGGTAGTATCCCGTTTACGGTAATAGGAGCGATATAATCCCCCTAAATACATAATATTATGGGGTGTTAAATTACATTTCTACATAAATTTACAGCTACGGCCTACTACCTAATTGTCTAAATATCGTGCTCATTTGAATTTGATACCCTAATCGAGCAGCAATAAGTTTTTTAAGAGGACAAAGGTTCACATCTATCCCGCAATCGAATTCGCTCCGTACAAAATGTTTACTTTAGATAGCGTTCTTTACGGTAAGCAAGGTTGCCAGTGCTCCTCGAGGAAACGTTGTGTTGGCAGTGGGGGGATTTTGACATTTATACTGCTAACCCAACTATTCCTGTTTCGTTTTACAGGGTCGACAAAACGCAAGTGATACCCCTAGTGTTAAAAGCGTATAAAGGCTACGGTAACCGCTTACCATCAGGTGATCCGTATGCTTGTTTGCCATCTTAGTCGTATAAAAAAGGGCAATGTAGCCAGTAAAATTACTGGGCATATGAGACTTAACAACTGAAGTCTCGAGATGACAAAACATGATAACAACCAAGCATACGTCTAAAAATATCTCATAATTCGTTAAAATTTGATATTTTGACGATATTGATAGTTCCTTTAGCAGTAATAGCCTAGTTTTGACCATTGAACTGCCAAGTTGAAGGTCTCGAGTTCGAATCCAGGGCAAGCACCTCTGACTTTTCGAAATCATGTGCGTATTAATAATTAATTATCACTCGCTTAAACGGTGAAGGAAAACATCTTGAGGAAACCTGCATGCCTTAGAGATTTTCTCGACGGCATGTGAAGTCTGCCAACCCGCATTAGGCCAGCGTGATGGACTATAGTCTAATCCCTCTCAATATAGGAGGAGACCCGTGCCCAGCAGTGGGACAGTATATAGGTTGATGATGATAGTTCCTCCACATATTTACCACCACTGTATCGTATTGTACGAGTATAATTCTATCTAACAATTGGTGTCAATAATTGCAAATTACCAACTAGTTTCATCCAACTAGTCTTATCTTCCTTCTCTTTTCTATCACGGACATTACGCTAAGAGTGAGAGAGACGTCCATATTTCTTGCTCTCATGTAAGGTCTGTACTGGATACGTCTACGCTCCTTCCAATTATGGCGATTTACGATCAAGGCGAATTGTTCCACGGTAAATGTTTACTGAATAGAGCCGCTGGAAGAGACTGCAATAGCAGCTTTTGTAAGGCCACTTCAACTAACTAAACTAAATTATTTTAATTAAATATTAAATCTATAAATTTCTTAGTTAAAGTTGCTTAGATTAGTTGAATAATATTTGACTTACTAGGGTAAAGCAGTATTCACATTATTGTTTTATCAACAGATGGCGCTAGATACGCCCGACTGTTTTATCATAGTAGTCGAAGATTTGCATTGTAACATAATTTTGAAGTGTACGATTCTGTTTCAAAGTGCAAATATTATGAGGATCTAACTGTTAAGAATATTTATGTTTTTTATTTATTTTCCTATCAATCTTTTTATATGTACACTCTTGAACGTTATTTTTGTTTTGATTGTCTAATTTGTATTCTCATGTTAGCGATTGTAATCTTAATGACAAATAAAGAAATTCTAACCTTAAACCTTCATCTATAATTATGTAAACGAAGAAGCTAAACAGGGAGACCCCCTGTTTAGCTTCTCCCTAAGCACGAAGTCCGTAGTTTCGACCTTAGTTACGGGCGTTTCCTACTCCGTATCACCTACAGATGGATGATTCGTTCGGGGCCCGAACTAAGAATGAATGACAACACAATTTGACAGATGTCTCTACTCTCGATGTGTTTTAACCCGTTCGAAAAATTGAATTTGATACTTGATTTATCGGACTCCGAAATTTCGGAGAATTTTCGAACGGCTCGTAACTTCGTTGACGGAGATAGGGAGTAGACCCTCAGGCACAGACGGCGACATGTCAAGCATGTACAGTTTGCCTATGACCCGTATTCCATCACAATAACGTTGATATTTGCAGAATAAATATAATATTACTTTGGCGTGTGTACGCTCTAGTCTCTTCTAGAACACAGCAAAATCCCTAATCAGATGCCACCATCAGGTACAAATTAGGGGCGTCGTCGCAGTGTGCAGGTTTATTTATTAACTTTAATTTGAGGGTAAGTCACCATAATGACCCCACTTGAGTTTTAAAAGGGCTTACGGTGGTTTATGGCTGTTACAGAAGTGGTAGGGCTTGCTTATAGATTTGAAGAAGGGAATTTGTAGAGACAGGATTTTTTTTACCAACTTAAACTTTTTTTTTTTGTTAACGGAGTTGGAAATGCTATATGCACTATCCACCGCTATGGGGAGAGCGGTGGGGTATTTCGAACTCCGCTCTGAAAAGAGCGATCTACCGACTAAAACCAACCTCGGCGTTTCGCGTCACCACTTTAGTGCCGGGACTACGGGAGCGCTGTAGCAATCGTCCGCAGAACCAATATAAACATAACCTAAACTAAGTGAATAAATAAAAAGGCCTTTGGAATAAATGATTTCATTTATTCCAAAGGCTTTCATACCCTGCTGCCTGGGGAGGCAGCAGGGTTTGTTGGACTCATTATTATTATTACTAAGCCGTTATCGTCCCACTGCAGGGTAAAGGCCTCCCTACCCTCCCTCCACTCCTCACGGTAAGCCAGGCAATTTTGGGTCAAACCTTCCAGAAAAAGTCAAGTTAATCCCGCCATCTCCGTCTAGGCCTGCCGCGCTGTCGTCTGCCGTTTTGTGGGACCCATTCAGTACTTCGTTTAACCCACAGCTCATTTGACATGCGACAGACATGTCCAGCCCAGTTCCACTAGCAGCTTTTTGGCCTATGCCAGCGATCTGGGTTTTGGAGCGCAGTAAGCTATTTTTGATGCGGTCTGCTAATTTGACTTCCATCATACTGCGCTTCATAGGCATCTGGCTAACTCCAAGTGCGGACTTCTGATATTTTGTCAAAGACCAGTTGGACTTGTCGGACGACTCATACTGACTAAAAACTGCACTTGCCTTCACCTGCCCTATAGTCATGGCCATGGGATCCATGAAATTGGCCACGACCATGATAGAAAAAAATTAAGCACTTTTCTTAGCACAGATAATGTAACATCACGTCTTTAATCCCCGAAGGGTTAAGCAGAGGTGTACTAATGTACACCTACACTTCACTTGTATGTTTAGGTCCCATGTACCTAATAGGGGGCGAGCCTATTGCCATTAACCGGGCACAAATATATCCAAACTCCGCTGTTGCTGAGAACTTATAGAAAAACACAATAACACTGCCCGATGTGGGAATCGAACCCAGTAAGTAATGGTCACCCATCCACAGACTGACCGCGGCTAGTAGTTATTACTTAACTGCGAGCTCTTCTGTTAAAAAAATGTATTATTTAAAATGAATATCAACCTTGAAATATTATGATAAAAAGTAATAATATTTTTTGCATTTGCAGCGTACCTACTAAAATGTCAAAATTATACAGTCTACATTGCTTGTTTTATATGGTTATTATAAAATTCAATACATGTAAAAGCAGATATGTAATATCAAGTTTATTGTGGTGCTCTTAAAATCAGCATCAGTATTGCATGAATTTCTATAGCAAGAATGCTCTTGAGCGGAGTCGGCTATGTACCTACTAGAGTAGGGTTGGCAGTAAAAAAATAAAAATATATGTTTGGGAAATTTCACACGAGATCAAGTCCCAAACTAAGCAGAGCTTGTACTATGGGTGCTAGACAGTAGATATAATACTTATATACTTTTCTTTTGAAAATACATAGAAAATACCCAGCCAAACACAAAATCTTATGATTATTAAGTATATAAATATTTGTATCCCATGGGAATCAAACCCACGTGATGCTATAATGACAATAATAGTAGACAACAATAATAGATAATAACCTTAGAAGCTCAAAAAGCTTGACAACTGTAAATATACTATCATAATAATTATTATTATTATGAATGCAAAAAGTAACTCTGTATGACTATCTGTTACGCTTTAACGCCTAAACCTCTCAACCGATTTTGATGAAATAGATTACACCTTGGAGAAGGACATAGGCTATACTATACACCTTTCGTCTCAAAAAGTCTTTTGGAATGTAGATAAAATCGCGGCAAACAGCATTAAAAAAATGTTTTCTTGAAATGACACAGAACTCAAAATGTTTTCTTGTATTTTATGCATTTTGTACAAACTGCCAGCCCTGCACTCGCAAATATTGAAACTCGCATACATGACATACGGGAGGTTTTATTCGTATATATTGTTTGCCTCCATTCTACGATGCAAGGACAAGATGCTTCAGTAGATATACCCTTGTAAAAGCTGAAGAGCTAGTGGGCCAAATTTCATTATATATTATAGAATTGAAGTGTTTCTACGAAATTCTCAGTAGCAGTTCGGAGTTAAGATTTCTGCCCCATTAAATGGCAATATATTCAACCCTATGGGACCTGAACATACCGGCGATATGTGAGTGTACATTAGGACACCTCTACCTAACTCAAAGCTAAGTATTATTACGTTTTTCTGGTTTGTCTGGAGTTTGGATTTGTGCCTTTTTAATAGCAGTAGGTGAACTGTGGGTGTACATTAATTAGTACACCTCTACCTAACCCTTCGGGGAATACAGGTGTGATGGTATGTTATTTTGTAGAATTGAAGAATTTTGATACTAAAATGTGCCCTACTGATCAACTTCCACAATTAAGCAGTGATAGCCTAGTAGTATGACCATTGGACTGCCAAGTCTAAGGTCGAAGTTCGAATCTAAGACACGCAGCTCTGACTTTTCGGATTTATGTTCGTATTAATACTTAATTATCACTCTCTTAAACGGGGAAGGAAAACATCGTGAAGAAACCTGCATGCCTTAGAGATATTTTTCGACGGTTTGTGAAGTCTGCCAAACCGCAATAGGCCAGCGTGATGGACTATAGCCTGTTCCGTCTCAATATGAGAGGCGACCCGTGCCCAGCAGTGGGACAGTATATGGGTGGATGATAATGATAATCTTCTTGCCATTTTCCCAACTATGCTGGAATCGGCTCCCATTATAACCAGATGCGTCTGAATATCTGTATTTTAGACAAAATGCCTGCTAACAGACCGCCGCAACACAATATTTTATCAATACAGATATTGATTTCTGACATTTACGCGAATATTTATACACTGAAATAAAACTACTTTTTACGGATTTTATCGCGTATATTGATATTATTAATCCCGACGTTTCGGACCCTTTACAGCGTCTATGGTCACGGGTAGACTCCTACTAATATCCTATGAATAGACTGGTGTTCAGGTTTTTTGTACTTCTGACTAACGATTGTCATAGGTGTTCGTACGACAACCGGCGGCTTTACGTGATTTCCAAAGCACGGAAGAGTCTTGATGTGTAAAATAATTATTATCTCCCATTCTTCGACTGACCGCGGCAAGCGTAAATTGATTTCCTTTTTTAAACGACTAAAAAAAAACGGAGAGGGTTCTCAAGTCGACGCGTATATTATTTTTTTATGTAGATTTCGATAATTACGACTCTAAATTACTAAGGTATACTTACATTAGCTTAAGAACTTGGTTATTAAGGTTAATAAAAAAGTTTTATTATTTTTTGCTTTTCAGTTTTTTGCGGCGGTTTATTTTTTTTGTTAAATAGTTTTTATCTAATACGCTAACAATGAATTTAACTTCAAAGTGAAATATGAAAGCGACAAAGTGTAACTATAAAATCACTTTAAAGCTCGCCATGTTGTACAATCTACTCAACAATTTACTGGCGAGGCAGCTAAAATGTAGTCAAGTGTCTGTGTGCACTACATCACTAATTGATACTAAAGCTTACATGGCACGATGGTAACGACATTTTAGCACCGTTAATGCACTTACTGAGCAAATAGCGTGGACCTGTTTAGTAATTAATGGGCTGTTCGAGCCAAAAATAAAGTGGAATTGCTTTATTCACTTTGCAATGTGTTCTAAGCTTGAAATACATTTGAACTTGTACGTAAGTTTCATCACAGACAAAATACACAAAAAATACATAACTTCTCTATTGATTCGTATTTATTTTGAAAAAAAAAACTCATCCGTATTTGTATTTATTTTGAAGTCTCATAAAATGACTTTTAGACCTATCTGTACATTGCTAATCTATGACAGAGCAGTTCACTGGCGATTTCGACTAATAAATCAAATTTAGTCGACCCGTCTATCGTGATGTGGGGAAATGCATCAGATAGAATCATCGCTAATTCTATCAATGCACTGCATTGGATACACACCGATCATTGGTAATAATGCTGTATCGGAAGCCTAATAAATGCTGGCTGTTAGTTCTTAATTTATGGTGCTATTAATTACATGGCAGCTTCTAGAGTATAGTGTATAGTGGTTTTCGCGTGAAGTCAGTCGAGCAATTTTATTTTAGCGTATCTGTAACGTCTCTTGTTAGACCATAGTTCTTAAAGGAAACAACGTATTGTCCAAAAATAGTAACTATAACTTATATGAGCGAATAAACTGTGAAATTTTATCGAACACAAGCGGCTTAACGTTAATTTATGAGAACGCACGGCTTTCTTGATTGCTCAACGCGAACTGAACTAATTATAAAAAGAAATGACAACGTCGCGTAAAATGCTGACTTAGGAAATGCACGTTACACCGTACAGTATTAATAAAAAAATATGACTCGCTTAAACGGTGAAGGAAAACGTGAGGAAACCTGCGTGCCTTAGAGATTTTTCTTGACGGTGTGTGAAGTCTGCCAACCCGCAGCATTTTCGACTACAGCCTATACCCTCTCAATCTGAGAGGAGACCCGTGCTCAACAGTGTTACAGTGTATGGATTGATGATGATGAAGATTATTCAAAATACAAACGGGTCTTTAGGCGTTTCGCACCACGAGCGATTCGAACCGCGGTGTGAATCGCCCAAGTACTGTTTTTGAATGGGACCATTCGCACCGTAGTGGTTAAAGCGGTGCGAATGGCCGACGGTATCTTTTGGAATGGGTCGATTCGGACCCCGTGGTCCGAACGTGGTCGCCCCGTGGCGAAACGAACTAATGCTCCTGTCTTGAGTCCAGTTTGACTCGTATCATACATTTAAGAATTCCAAATATTTATTTATACTGATACACTGCGGTCCGAATCGACCCCATTACAAAATGTTCTTGGGCGATTCGAACCGCGGTTCGAAAGAACCCATTCAAAAAGAGCTCTTGGGCATGTCACACCGCGGTTCGAACCGCTCGCGGTGCGAAACGCCTAAGGACCCATACAAACAGTATCTTACTAAAACGTTATTCAGTACTGAGCTACAGAGACATACTGGTGAACGCAACTTTAATATTGTTGGTAACAATAAAAATTATGCAGCCAGCTGTTTGATGAGCGTTCGTTGTAAAATATAGCCTGATATTGTTGTGGTTTATGTGAAAAATGATTTACAAGCTCACGTAGAGGTGAAAAATTTAATAGAATTTAATATTTTTAAACCTACACCAGGAAAATTAATAGGGGCTCGTGGCTCCTCCTCCTTGTCCGCGATTATCTCGCGTTTGGCTGAACCAATTTTGATGCGGTTTTCAGAAAAGTATTTTTTATATTCTGGAAAAGGTTCTGGTATACAATAAATGGATGCCCCTTATCAGGGAATTTGCCCCTTAACCCCTAGCAGGGAACACATGGAGTAGACTGGCCAGAGACAGAACCGGGTGGAAACAACTGGAGGAGGCTATCACCGCCAGGGCGGTCCTTACATGAAAATTACTAACAAACAAGCTAAAGCAAAACTAACGTTACTAACAAATATATATATTGTAAGAAATAACTGTAAGGTACAAGAAAGCTATATTATTATTATTATATTAAATGGATGCCCCGTGACGTCACCCTCGTGGAGCGACAGTAGTTCAACTTGACCGATTTTTTACACACAATGCTTGAAATCGGTTTTCTTATCCTAAAAAGTTATAATATAACAAAATATTCTATTTTTCCCCATATTGTTACATTTTGATAACAGAATAAAATCATCAGATATTACTTACCAACTCTACGCCTAAACGCAGCCCTTCTTCATATTTACAAATTATTACGAACGCGCCCTAACAACAACGCTCGCTGCGGGCTTCACGGCGGAGGAACTGCACTAACTTCACTACGCACGACACGGAGCTTGGACGCACCGCCATTTTGTCTCGACACAAAATTCTATTAACTGAATTACTGAACAATAAACTTTTTTTATCTATAAAACATCGAGGTGTGAACTTATTGTATCGCCCCCATAATGTCTCCATCATCAGGATATATTAGCGAGCAGGACACGCTCAGAAACTGACCATTTCTCAAATATATCTCATGCATTTCTAAGCAGGACGTCACGGCAAGCGATTACTCCTCACGTCTGGTGCCATGTTGCCAGTGTTGCTACTATTCGTTGCCAGACTGGAATTTGTCACTGACCACATGACATGTTGACAATATTTAACGTTGATATATAACTTTATAACGGTATTGTTATTTGAAGAAAAGATCTAAAAAGCTTCGTTATTTCACAGTAAATACAGAAGAAAGAAAGAAAATTTATGCTGACAGCCACAACACAGGACAAAATACAAATTATCTTTTTGTATATTTTTGGCATTTTCCATGCTAAGATTTTAAAGTTATTTAGAAAAGGAAAAATTCGACCGCGGGCAGGATTCGAACCTGCGTCTTCTGGTTAGGTACACCAGACGCTATGACCACTAAGCCACCGCGATACCTACCCGTCATGTCGAATTTTTCCTTCACATACTGAATTTACGTCTTTATGTTACTATCTTTAAATTTAAAAGATAGTTAGAAGGTAAGGTGGCATCGTTCGACATTAAACTAACTGTAAAGTAAGTTGTGTCGGTTGAAAAGCAAAAACTTGCATTTCAATAGGTGTTACTGACGTCACCATAAAGACGTAAATTCAGTATTGTGAAGGAAAAATTCGACATGACGGGTAGGTATCGCGGTGGCTTAGTGGTCATAGCGTCTGGTGTACCTAACCAGAAGACGCAGGTTCGAATCCTGCCCGCGGTCGAATTTTTCCTTTTCTAAATAACTTTAAAATACAAATTAACAAAACAATTTCATAAGTCTTAAAACTAAGGAATAGGTCCCTATCTCAGCACTGTGCTGCAGAAAAAGCTAATCAAGCTGCAACGCTGATATTCTGATAGTGCCTGTGGGCCTACAGGGGCTCGTGTCTAAGTTATGCCTACGCTGATCAACCGATTTGCATGGTTGAGCTGCGTTAGCTGCGGTCTATCTGTGGATTGGTGACCATTCTTAATAAATCGAGACGCCTACGTGCCTCGGAGAGCACGTACATACGATTTATTTACGATTTTCATATAAATGTCATTCGTCAAGAGTCGCTTTGCCTAGAAGACCTACCATAATTTAATCCAGCCTTGATCACGCCTATAGGCTAATAACTAACTGCCTTGTTAATCTAGTCGTCCTACTGCTATGCTAGATATCCTGGGTTCGATTCCCAGGTCGAGCAGTGTTATTTATTGATTTTTTCCATAAAATTCTCAGTAGCAGCTCGGAGTTGGAATTTGTGATCGGTTAATGCCAGTAACAGCCTAGTAATATGACCTCACTCGCTTAAAGTTATGAAGAAAAACATAGCGAGGAAGCCTGCATGCCTTTTTCTCGACGTTGTGTGAAGTCTGTCAACCCGCACTAAGCCAGCGGTCTAGGCGGTGACGAAAGCAATTGACTATAGCCTAATCCTTCTCAATCTAAGAGCCTAGAGCCCATGCCCAGCAGAGGGCCTCAGTATAATATGGGTCGATGATCAATGTTAACAGGATCGCCCCCAGTTCTATCTATATATCTATCAGCCACGGACGTCCACTGCTGAACGTAGGCCTCCGGTAATGATCGCCTCAAAAATCAGTCTTGCGCAGACCGCATGCACAGACTCCCCGTGACCCTCACGAGGTCGTCCGTCCACCTAGTTAGGGGCCGTCCTATGCTGCGCTTTCCTATGCGTGGTCCCCCCCAGTTACAGGGGACCTATAATACTGGTGAACTGTAGGTGTTCATTATTGTATGTATGTAATTTTTGTGTTATAGGCACTATGATGGATGATAAAACAACCCCACCAATAGTTCATCGACTAGCGGACCCGTGTAGCCGAAAAAAAAAACAAATCGCAGTGCATGCCAACAAGAGAGTTCCATAAAACATGAAGTTGGCGCGGGCGCGATAAGCTACGGCCAAAAGTGCGTGCTGCGTTTACACGTACTAGTGTAATAGGGCTGCCACGAGCGAAAAAACTGTGAAAAACTTTCTCCTATTCCTGGTGTCATTTGCAAGTTCGAGCCTCAAATTAGTCTACAAAGAAAAAATATACCATCACGCCTGTATTAGAGGCAGCGGTCTACTATGTTACACTCACAGTTCGCTAGTATGTTTAAGTCCCATGTAATAGGGGCCGAGCTTATTGACATTAATCGGGGACAAATCTAAACTCCGAGCTGCTACTGAGAATTTCATAGAAAAACACTGCTCCACCTGTAAATTTAACCCAGGATCTCAGGCGTAGCAGTCGCAATTAAGACCACTAGGCCAATAAGGCAGTTAAATATTGAAATACCATCATCAGCCACAGAGGTCTACTGCTGAACAACGGCCTCCCGCATAGACTTCCACAAGAAACGGTTATATGCCGCCTGTCTCAATAAACTCCCAACAAAACTCCCTCCTCGAGATGGACCGACGACCTGGGATTAAAATATATGAATAAATATTAAAATCAATTTTAATATTCGGCACAGCCCTGTTACTGCGCCTTGTATCTGTCAATAGAGTTCGACGAGGCACAAAGATCAGAGCCTCGCCTCGTCAGGTATAAATCAATTGACGTCGACAACGGACTCGGACCAACCTATGTTTTGCGGAGACCTTTGTTTATGTGCATTCTTGATTAATTTACTATTGTTTTTTTACTATAGAGTAGAATTTCTTTATTTTTAATGATAAATGATATTTATTTCTCTAAATAAAGTCAATATTTTACATCTTATTTAAGCTAGATGGCTCCAGCATTTCCTAACTGACGACCTCTGAGAACAAACGCCGAAACAAACGCAGAGAATCATAGTCTCTTTTAAAGTCCAGACATAGAATAGTAACAAATATGTGTCTTTGCCCTACATTGTGGGCAAAGTCAAAAATGCCTTTTGAAGACAGAGCCATAGCGGCTTTGAGTAGACCAGTCCTAACCGACGGCACGCATGCATCAGTCATTTTGTAGCTCAACCATAATATAAGGAGCTCAACAACCCGTCGCACGACAATACCAGATCAGAGGAACATTAATTTGCGTAGGTCACATAAAAAAAAGGTTCAAAGCCATCAGACTGTTAAAAACTTGTGGCTAAGTAATAACAACGAGGATCAGCTGATCTGCAAGGTTAGGCTGGGCTAGCCACGGTCAGTCTCAGAGCCTTGGAGAGCACGTAAAGCTATCAATCCCGGTTGTCATACGAACACCTATGACAATTATCGTTAGTGGTACCTAGTCAGAAGTCCAAAAAAGCCCAACAATCAGTCTATCCTTCGGTATTACCCAGAAATTAGGTTGTGGAGATCTGATGGTATTACTTCGTGTGAAGTATTGATATTCAGCTACATATGGTTAGACTGGAAGCCAACCGCAACATAGTTGGGAAAAGGCTCGGAGGTGATGGTAACTGGATTTTCCTGGTTCTGTACTTAAAGGAATTTTGATGTCCAATGCGTTATGCAGTTTCCAATTGTAATGAAATTGGGTGTTCATTTCGTAGTCGTATGTGATTTTAAGCAGGAATTTTATAAGCAGTGATAGCCTAGTAGTATGACCATTGGGCTGCCAAGTCGAAGGACTTGAGTTCGAATCGATTTGTGAAGTCTGCCAACCCTAATAGGCCTTAAGGCTTACATTATAAAAAAATACAGCCCATGCTACTTGCGGATACAGCGGACGACCTCTGTGGTCTAGCGGTTCGAGTGCCGGACTGCTGATCATGGGGTCGTGGGTTCGATTCCCACAGGACACAAATATTTGTGTGGATAAAACATGAGTATTTGTGTTTGTCTGAGTGTTTCTTATGTATTTACAAAAAAAGTAAATAATATGTAATATCCATTGTTTAGTACCCATAGTACAAGCTCTGCTTAGTTTGGGACTGGATGGTGTTGTGTAAAAATTTCCCAAAAATATATTATAATGTAACTTTCGAAATATTAAAGTAGGTTAAGTATTGAAATAAAACTACTTTTTACGGATTTTATCGTGTTATCGTTTCGAACCCTTTACAGCGTCCATGATCATGGGTAGTCTACCCGTGACCATGGACGCTGTAAAAAGTAGTTTTATTTCAATGTATAATATTCGCGTAAATGTCAGAAATCAATAGGTTAAGTATTTTTAGAGTTAATACTTTACAAACAAACATACCAAATATCTAATGTTTTCTCTTTGTAACAGTGGAATCGAGATAAAACTCGCCCCCGATAGAGGAATTGTGGAGCCTCCTATATCACCTCAGCGAACTGACGGCTCACTGAATTATATAGCAGTTTCAATAAAAAACTAACCTATTTCTAGTCCTGTCTTAAAATTCACTTATAGAAAGTTTTAAAAGATCATGCTATTTACTATCCCACAAAAGTGGGACCACCCGTTCTAGGCCAGTATGGTGGACTATAGCCTAATCCCTCTCGATCTGAGAGGACACCAGGACCCAACTGTCAAACTATTGTATACAGTTCTCATCTTAACAAACAACATACTAAGCAATGAAAGTAAAAGACGCTTTTCTTTGTAACAAAAGCAATACAAAGTATACGCCATTCTTTTAAAAGAATAGCGGGCTATCGTGGCAAGTTTCAGCGCCATAAATATTTATAGACGCGCCACACTCATAACGACTATTGTTTATTGGCTAGATAAGGGCCGCAGATGATGAGTGTGCGCGAAAATGGACTGTGATTGTAGGTAGCTGTATGCAGGTATAGTTGATTTTTCTATGCTATCTTTTATTGCAAGGAATATTATTGTTTATAAAAATTATTTTCCCAAAACATTTTTTTTATTTTTCATAATGTAGGTACTACCCACGGTTCGCTAGTATGTTCAGGTCCCATGTAATTCGACGGGGTCCAGCAACTGTTGGACCACTGTTTATGTGCTGCTTATGTAATACTTACATAGTACTTAATAATATAATAATATATAATAAATAAATAAATAAAATGTTTATTCATTAGCTTAGATTAAAATACATTTGTTACATAGGGATATTCTTTTTAAGCAAAGTATAAGCTTGTGTTAGAAAATCCCGCTCTTCCACAAGTTGTTTACAAACTAGCTAACTAAAGATACAAACGGTTTATATTTATATTTGAGGTAAGTACATATTATAAGTTGAAAGAGAAAATTCAAATATTCAAATATTAAACTTATTAAATTATTAAAATAATAATAAAAAAAAATGCCTATTGTGTGTGGAGTGTGAGCGCGCGCGTGTGTGTGTTTGTGTGTGTGCGTTTACCAGTTATTGGACTATTAATCAGGTATGACGAGGTATCAAATTTTAGTTGTGGATTAGTGAATTACTGGGTTATTGTTTGCACTAAACTTTCCACCTCATCATAATAATAATATAAAATAATAATATTTTTGGGACACTTTTACACAGCACCATCTAGTCCCAAACTAAGCAGAGCTTGTACTATGGGTACTAGACAATGGATATAATACTTATATACTTTTTTTTTTGGAAATACATACTTATAATAGATAAGAAACACCCAGACAAACACAAACACTCATGTTTTATCCACACAAATATTTGTGTACTGTGGGAATCGAACCCACGACCCCATGATCAGCAATCAGGCACTCGAACCGCTAGACCACAGAGGTCTTCAAACTTAGGCAGAACAAAAGTAGTATATAGTTAGTACATAGGTAGTACATAGTTAATACATAGTTAGTACATAGACAGCACATAAGGAGTACATAAGGAGTAGGTACATAAGGAGTACATAAGGAGTACATAAGGAGTACATAAGGAGGACATAAGGAGGACATAAGGAGTACATAAGGAGTACATAAGGAGTACAGAAGGAGTACAGAAGGAGTACAGAAGGAGTACATAAGAAGTACAGAAGGAGTACATAAGAAGTACATAAGGAGTACATAAGGAGTGCATAAGGAGTTCATAAGGAGTACATAAGGAGTACATAAGGAGTACATAAGGAGTACATAGGTAGTACATAAGGAGTACATAAGGAGTACATAAGGAGTACATAAGGAGTACATAAGGAGTACATAAGGAGTACATAAGGAGTACATAAGGAGTACATAAGGAGTACATAAGGAGTACATAAGGAGTACATAAGGAGTACATAAGGAGTACATAAGGAGTACATAAGGAGTACATAAGGAGTACATAAGGAGTACATAAGGAGTTCAAAAGGAGTACATAGGTAATACATAGTACATAGGTAGTACATAAGGAGTATTATAAGGAGTATACAAGGTCATTATTAGTATAGGCGAAACCTGAAACACGTGTCTAGTATTTTTATGTAAAGAATCTATGTACAGTATTTCTAAACGGTATCATGACAAAATCACAAAGTTATAAGCATGTTATGTTACCTCGTTGTCCATGCAAAAACATGCGCACCGCGCGGCACGAGGCGCCCACGCGCCGCCGCCCGCGCCCCGCGTCGTCTTGTGCGAACTTGAAAGAAATAATTTGGCAGTAGTACCTAACCATACGGCGATTTTATTGCAATTAACTGGTGATAACATTTTTCATCATACTTGCAGGCTTTGGACTACCGCAATGGTTGTGTAGATAGATATTATTATGTACTTTATTCGTAAATACGGCCGTAAGTGATAAAATTTAGTCAATGCGATTAGTGCACCTTATGCCAACCACTTAAAGTTCAAAGTGGATGAAAAGTGTTAAACATCGCATTACTTAACCACAGCAGGTTGTAGGTGTAAATAACAACTTTCTACATTTAACCGTTTTGGCTAGGCATGGCATGTTTAATAATTTAAATCATCACTTTTTACAATGATTGACTTTAAAGTTATTTTAGCGAAACAAAAATCCGACCGCGGGCAGAATTCGAACCGACGTCTTCTGTTTAGGTACACCAGACGCTATGACCACTAAGCCACCGCGGACGTAAATTTTTTTGTTGTTGAAATAACTTTAAAATCTATCATAATTGACTTGATTGTAAATAGTGTTCAACAATGTTTACAATATCTCAGGTACCTACTTATCAATGTTTGTGTATGAGAAATACATTGTTACACGAAACTTTTTACTCACGTTTTGTATACACGACACTTTTTACTCACGTTTTGTACATAGTTACACACGATCAACCGAAACACAACTACCCGCGCGCGCTCGGGACATGTAGGTACCTAACTGAACGGGAGCACGATACGTGCGCAGTGACCAGTAGTACCCGGGCGACTGAAGGGATGGATTAGCCCCTGTCCCACGTGCGCCCGCGCCCGCCCAGTCCTGCTTCGACCGTGGCATGTGTCACGTGGCATGCCACGTGACCTGTGTTGCGCGCATATGATTGCGGATAGGTACTTAGTGTCGCTCGGTGTCCTACTCGTAACATTTTTTAAATATTTTTGGGACAAAATATAACATGATTTAAAAATTATTGGAATCGATTCAGTTACTGATTCTGAACAAACTATATTCAGGTTTCGCATATACTAATAATGACGATGTATAAGGAGTACATAAGGAGTACATAAGGAGTGCATAATGAGTACATAAGGAGTACATAAGGAGTACATAAGGAGTACATAAGGAGTACATAAGGAGTACATAAGGAGTACATAAGGAGTACATAAGGAGTACATAAGGAGTACATAAGGAGTACATAAGGAGTACATAAGGAGTACATAAGGAGTACATAAGGAGTACATAAGGAGTACATAAGGAGTACATAAGGAGTACATAAGGAGTACATAAGGAGTACATAAGGAGTACATAAGGAGTACATAAGGAGTACATAAGGAGTACATAAGGAGTACATAAGGAGTACATAAGGAGTACATAAGGAGTACATAAGGAGTACATAAGGAGTACATAAGGAGTACATAAGGAGTACATAAGGAGTACATAAGGAGTGCATAAGAAGTGCATAAGGAGTGTATAAGGAGTACATAAGGAGTGCATAAGGAGTACATAAGGAGTACATAAGGAGTACATAAGGAGTACATAAGGAGTACATAAGGAGTACATAAGGAGTACATAAGGAGTACATAAGGAGTACATAAGGAGTACATAAGGAGTACATAAGGAGTACATAAGGAGTACATAAGGAGTACATAAGGAGTACATAAGGAGTACATAAGGAGTACATAAGGAGTACATAAGGAGTACATAAGGAGTACATAAGGAGTACATAAGGAGTACATAAGCTTCTCTCGATGGGTATAAGAGGTGATCTTTATCGATGGTTTACATCTTATGTTGAGAACAGGTGTCAGACTGTTGTACTTAATGGTTACTCCTCTAGACCCATGGACATTCCCTCCGGGGTGCCACAAGGTTCTTTATTGGGACCACTCTTGTTTAACATATACATCAATGATGTCACTTCCTGTTTCCGACACTCTAAAATATTACTTTATGCTGACGACATTAAGATCATGAAACAGATATCTAGTTCAGAGGACACCCTTTTACTGCAAGAGGATTTAAATAATTTCCAAAATTACTGTGTAATTAATAAATTGGACTTGAATTTATCTAAATGCTATGTCTGCTCTTTTACTCGCAAACCAAATCCAATCAATTTTATTTATCATCTACTGGACACACCGATAACCGAAGTGAATAATATAAGGGACTTAGGAGTAACCTTTGATTCTAAGCTTCTCTTTGATATTCACATCGACAATATTGTCAAAAAGGCTTCTAAAGCACTGGGTTTTATACTCAGAATCTCGTCGGAATTTAGAAACATCAAGACTATTAAAATACTGTATTGTTCTTTTGTTCGTAGTCACCTGGAGTATGGCTCACAAGTTTGGAATCCTGAATATAATATTTACATCAATCGTTTAGAAAGCATTCAGAGAAAATTTCTTAGGTACATTCAATTCCGGGCAAAATCTTATTCGCCTAATTATGTTTCGCGTTGTAAAAGGTTTCATATCCTTCCTCTTTACGAACGCAGAAAGATTGCAGACATGTCATTCTTGTTCAAAGTCATGAACGGATCGGCAGATATTCCCGAGCTCGTGAACAAGTTAGGACTACGTGTACCTTGTACATCTCTACGTAGATTTCACCTATTGCACACACAGAAGAAGTTTCTGTAAGAACATCGTACAGGCAAAACTCATATCTGATAAGAGCGAGCCGTGCTTATAATGCGACCTGCAGGGAAGTTGATATTGATCTTTTTAACACTGGGATTTGTAAAATGAAGCGGACCCTCAGTAATTGTTTTTTTACTAATATTTCTGGAGCACTTTAACCTATAATTAATTAATAGAACTTAATGGTACCCATTACTTGTATAACCTACCTGTACCTACTGTCATTAATTACTGTTATCAATAATTGTAACATGTCAAAACTTGTAATTGGCCTTAATTCTACTAAAATCTGTAAGCATTATTTGTATTTAGCTGTAAGTTTTCCGATTAAAATAAAATATAGGAGTATATAAGGAGTACATAAGGAGTACATAAGGAGTACATAAGGAGTACATAAGGAGTACATAAGGAGTACATAAGGAGTACATAAGGAGTACATAAGGAGTACATAAGGAGTACATAAGGAGTACATAAGGAGTACATAAGGAGTACATAAGGAGTACATAAGGAGTACATTAGGAGTACATAAGGAATACATAAGGAGTGCATAAGGAGTACATAAGGAGTACATAAGGAGTACATAAGGAGTACATAAGGAGTACATAAGGAGTACATAAGGAGTACATAAGGAGTACATAAGGAGTACATAAGGAGTACATAAGGAGTACATAAGGAGTACATAAGGAGTACATAAGGAGTACATAAGGAGTACATGAGGAGTACATAAGGAGTACATAAGGAGTACATAAGGAGTACATAAGGAGTACATAAGGAGTACATAAGGAGTACATGAGGAGTACATGAGGAGTACATGAGGAGTACATGAGGAGTACATAAGGAGTACATAAGGAGTACATAAGGAGTACATAAGGAGTACATAAGGAGTACATAAGGAGTACATAAGGAGTACATAAGGAGTACATAAGGAGTACATGAGGAGTACATAAGGAGTACATAAGGAGTACATAAGGAGTACATAAGGAGTACATAAGGAGTACATAAGGAGTACATAAGGAGTACATAAGGAGTACATGAGGAGTACATGAGGAGTACATGAGGAGTACATGAGGAGTACATAAGGAGTACATAAGGAGTACATAAGGAGTACATAAGGAGTACATAAGGAGTACATAAGGAGTACATAAGGAGTACATAAGGAGTACATAAGGAGTACATTAGGAGTACATAAAGAGTACATGAGGAGTACATAAGGAGTACATAAGGAGTACATGAGGAGTACATAAGGAGTACATAAGGAGTACATAAGGAGTACATAAGGAGTACATAAGGAGTACATAAGGAGTACATAAGGAGTACATAAGGAGTACATAAGGAGTACATAAGGAGTACATAAGGAGTACATAAGGAGTACATAAGGAGTACATAAGGAGTACATAAGGAGTACATAAGGAGTACATAAGGAGTACATTAGGAGTACATAAAGAGTACATGAGGAGTACATAAGGAGTACATAAGGAGTACATAAGGAGTACATAAGGAGTACATAAGGAGTACATAAGGAGTACATAAGGAGTACATAAGGAGTACATAAGGAGTACATAAGGAGTACATAAGGAGTACATAAGGAGTACATAAGGAGTACATAAGGAGTACATAAGGAGTACATAAGGAGTACATAAGGAGTGCATAAGGAGTACATAAGGAGTACATAAGGAGTACATAAGGAGTACATAAGGAGTACATAAGGAGTACATAAGGAGTACATAAGGAGTACATAAGGAGTACATAAGGAGTACATTAGGAGTACATAAAGAGTACATAAAGAGTACATGAGGAGTACATAAGGAGTACATAAGGAGTACATGAGGAGTACATAAGGAGTACATAAGGAGTACATAAGGAGTACATAAGGAGTACATAAGGAGTACATAAGGAGTACATAAGGAGTACATGAGGAGTACATGAGGAGTACATGAGGAGTACATGAGGAGTACATGAGGAGTACATAAGGAGTACATGAGGAGTACATGAGGAGTACATGAGGAGTACATGAGGAGTACATAAGGAGTACATAAGGAGTACATGAGGAGTACATAAGGAGTACATAAGGAGTACATAAGGAGTACATAAGGAGTACATAAGGAGTACATAAGGAGTACATAAGGAGTACATAAGGAGTACATAAGGAGTACATTAGGAGTACATGAGGAGTACATGAGGAGTACATGAGGAGTACATGAGGAGTACATAAGGAGTACATAAGGAGTACATGAGGAGTACATAAGGAGTACATAAGGAGTACATAAGGAGTACATAAGGAGTACATAAGGAGTACATTAGGAGTACATAAAGAGTACATGAGGAGTACATAAGGAGTACATAAGGAGTACATAAAGAGTACATAAAGAGTACATGAGGAGTACATAAGGAGTACATAAGGAGTACATGAGGAGTACATAAGGAGTACATAAGGAGTACATAAGGAGTACATAAGGAGTACATAAGGAGTACATAAGGAGTACATAAGGAGTACATGAGGAGTACATGAGGAGTACATGAGGAGTACATAAGGAGTACATAAGGAGTACATAAGGAGTACATAAGGAGTACATAAGGAGTACATAAGGAGTACATAGAAGGAGTACATAGGTAGAACATAGGTAGTACGTAAGGAGTACGTAAGGAGTACGTAAGGAGTACGTAAGGAGTACATAAGGAGTACATAAGGAGTGCATAAGGAGTACGTAAGGAGTACATAAGGAGTACATAAGGAGTACATAAGGAGTACATAAGGAGTACATAAGGAGTACATAAGGAGTACATAAGGAGTACATAAGGAGTACATAAGGAGTACATAAGGAGTACATAAGGAGTACATAAGGAGTACATAGAAGGAGTACATAGGTAGAACATAGGTAGTACATAAGGAGTACATAAGGAGTACATAAGGAGTACATAAGGAGTACATAAGGAGTACATAAGGAGTACATAAGGAGTACATAAGGAGTACATAAGGAGTACATAAGGAGTACATAGAAGGAGTACATAGGTAGAACATAGGTAGTACGTAAGGAGTACGTAAGGAGTACGTAAGGAGTACGTAAGGAGTACATAAGGAGTACATAAGGAGTGCATAAGGAGTACGTAAGGAGTACATAAGGAGTACATAAGGAGTACATAAGGAGTACATAAGGAGTACATAAGGAGTACATAAGGAGTACATAAGGAGTACATAAGGAGTACATAAGGAGTACATAAGGAGTACATAAGGAGTACATAAGGACTACATAAGGACTACATAAGGACTACATAAGGACTACATAAGGACTACATAAGGACTACATAAGGACTACATAAGGACTACATAAGGACTACATAAGGACTACATAAGGACTACATAAGGACTACATAAGGACTACATAAGGACTACATAAGGACTACATAAGGACTACATAAGGACTACATAAGGAGTACATAAGGAGTACATAAGGAGTACATAAGGACTACATAAGGAGTACATAAGGAGTACATAAGGAGTACATAAGGAGTACATAAGGAGAACATAAGGAGTACATAAGGAGTACATAAGGAGTACATAAGGAGTACATAGAAGGAGTACATAGGTAGAACATAGGTAGTACGTAAGGAGTACGTAAGGAGTACGTAAGGAGTACGTAAGGAGTACATAAGGAGTGCATAAGGAGTACGTAAGGAGTACATAAGGAATACATAAGGAGTACATAAGGAGTACATAAGGAGTACATAAGGAGTACATAAGGAGTACATAAGGAGTACATAAGGAGTACATAAGGAGTACATAAGGAGTACATAAGGAGTACATAAGGAGTACATAAGGAGTACATAAGGAGTACATAAGGAGTACATAAGGAGTACATAAGGAGTACATAAGGAGTACATAAGGAGTACATAAGGAGTACATAAGGAGTACATAAGGAGTACATAAGGAGTACATAAGGAGTACATAAGGAGTACATAAGGAGTACATAAGGAGTACATAAGGAGTACATAAGGAGTACATAAGGAGTACATAAGGAGTACATAAGGAGTGCATAAGAAGTGCATAAGGAGTGTATAAGGAGTGCATAAGAAGTGCATAAGGAGTGTATAAGGAGTGTATAAGGAGTACATAAGGAGTGCATAAGGAGTGCATAAGGAGTACATAAGGAGTACATAAGGAGTACATAAGGAGTACATAAGGAGTACATAAGGAGTACATAAGGAGTACATAAGGAGTACATAAGGAGTACATAAGGAGTACATAAGGAGTACATAAGGAGTATATAAGGAGTACATAAGGAGTACATAAGGAGTACATAAGGAGTACATAAGGAGTACATAAGGAGTACATAAGGAGTACATAAGGAGTACATAAGGAGTACATAAGGAGTACATAAGGAGTACATAAGGAATACATAAGGAGTACAAACCGTCGAGAAAAATGTCTTAGGTATGCAGGTTTCCTCACGATGTTTTCCTTCACCGTTTAAGCGAGTGATAATTAATTATTAATATGCACATGAATTCGAAAAGTCAGAGGTTCGTGCCTTGGATTCGAACTCGAGACCTTTGACTTGGCAGTATAATAGTCACATCACTGGGCTATCACTGCTCTTAAAAGATATCAATGTAGCAAAATTTCTTCTTCACACGCAGAATACTTAAGTAGGCGGCTAAGCAAATCTGCCTATCTGTCTATCTATCTGTCAGCCACGGACGTCCACTGCTGAACACAGGCCTCCCCAATGATCGCCACAAAAATCGGTCTTTCGCAGACCGCATCCACCGACTCCCTGCGATCCTCACGAGGTCGTCCGTCCACCTAGTAAGGGGCCGTCCCACGCTGCGCTTTCCTATGCGTGGTCGCCACTCCAGGATTTTATTTCCCCAGCGGCCATCCGTTCTTCTAGCCACATGGCCCGCCCATTGTCACTTCAACCATGCAATCCTGCGAGCAAATCTGCCTATGTTCTTTTAAACTTAACAAAGAAATTTAGTACTTATAGTAAACGGTAACGTTAACGGTTCTGTGTAATATTGTGGGGCAACTGCGTCGAAAAGGAGTCAATTTGAGATGCATAGCTTTTGTTTTATACCACTAAGGTGTCATACTAGCATACGGCCCACCTGATGGTAAGCGGTTACCGTAGCATATAGACGCTTGTGACACCCAGGGTATCACTTGCGCATTACAGACCCTGTAAAACGAAAGAGGAACAGTTGGGTTGGCAGTATAAGGATCAAAGTTTCACTGCCAACACATTGTTTCGTCGCGGAGCACCGTCAACCTTGCTTATCGTAAGAAACACAATACAGCTCAAAGCAGTGTTATTTCACTTCGTTTTACTGCAAGGCCCAAAAAATCAATAAAAATAGTTACCTGTCTCTCTATAATAGCCGCAGGGTTTAGCGATGAGCTCTAATAATGCAACGAGTGGCGATAACAAAAGACCGACTGCGGTCGCAGTGATATTACAGCCGCCATATAACTAATATTAAAAAATAAATACCTTATGTCTCAAATAGCCTTTCGGGTTAGGGGTCAAATCGCGCAACAGCTAGTAAAGAATATTCATATCTATTAAACGAAGATACCAGTCTGAAGCCGTGGCGGGCCGCTATGTAGAACAGTTATCTTTATAAAACGCCCGAAAACCTGCCTAAAACTCGTAAAGTTACGCCTAAAAATATTCTTCTAGACTATTTAATACCTTATCCTGTTGTCTGTAGGTTCAATTATAAGGATTTACTGTTCCCCCGGGCGCTGCTGACAAGCTACCAAGTCATAAATTGAGCATCCACCGCTCGGTAAGATAGGTGGAAAATCTATTAAGCGTTCCCATTTCTTTGTTATAATGAGGTGAATTTTTTCATAGTCGAGTAGTTTTCTTGAAAGAGAGGCTTGTGACTACGTAAATAATCGGTTTGCCGCGGTCAGTTTATGAATGGGTGATCATTCAATAATTGTTTGCAAGACTTGTGCACGGAGCCTCGAAAAGACGTTAAACCGTTGGTTGTATACGCTCTAAAAGCCTGATAACCAGTTTAATATCGTTAGGATATTGGCCCCTTTTTACGGTCGTATCGAATTTCACGGATCCCATGACTATTTGAATGATATTTGATAATGACTAGGTGAAGGCAAGTGCAGTTTTAAGTCTGAAGCAGTCAAACATACCCTGGCATCTCCCCAGGTGGCAGATGACCTATGAGGTATTTCGTACTTAAAAAAAGCACATGTGGCCAAACCAGGTCCAATTCAGTGTAGCAGTTTTTGAATGATATCTGTTATGTTTGTAGTGGAACGGATGGGTGTATTCCTAACCCTATATTACACCCAGAATTCTCCGTTCTATTGCTCTCTGGACCTTGAACGAGAACCTCAGCTGATTTGTCAAAGACCATATTGAGTACTTACGTGATACTTGATAGTATTTCATTGTAAAAATGCAAACGCCTCGGTTAGTGCTACTCAATTTCTTTCGAAAATTAATTCTAAAATTTTGATGTAAAAGCCTTCGATAACTCATTTCATAGTTGCTATTACTGCAACAGTGCGAATCGGTGTAATATTCGCTATAATATGAGAAAAAAGTAAGTTAGTTGGACCACCGACTTTGACTAATGACCCCACATTTGGGAGGTCTAACGCATATTGCGCTGATGTGGATAGGAAAACTGAGGAGTCGACTTTCATACAAAACAATAATATTCGTCATGATCATCATCAACCCGTATATATAATTTTTTATCTGTCAATGATAAAATCAGGCACAATAAAAAAATATCATTTTCAACCCTCTCGAGGGTCCGTGAGGTTTCTTTATATACTTTAGGGGTAATAATTAGGGCAACCATTAAAAAACGGTCCACAGCAAGCAATCTTGAAATAACCAGCAATGTTAATGGGTTTTTCTATGATATTATTAGTTGCAACTCGGAGTTTGGATGTGTGCCCGGTTAATGGCAATAGGCCGCTCGCCCTTTATTACTTGTGAAATAAATATACCGGCGAACTGTGGATTAGTACATCTCAGCCTAACACTTCGGGGAATACAGGCGCGATGGTATAAATAAATATTTGGGATTTTTTTACACATCACCATCTAGTCCTAAACTAAGCAGAGCTTGTACTATGGGTACCAGATAATTGATATAATACTTTTAAACTTCTTTTCTGTAAAAACATACTTATAATACATAAGAAACACCATGTATTTCTGTAAACAACTTTCATGATTTTTGTAAATAACTTTTACTAGCTACGTCAACTCTATGGCTTCCTTTGTTCTCTCGGAACATGTATAAGCAGAATTTTCGAGCCACGCTCGCTATTTTCATTTGATCAGTCATTCCATTTATCAATCTTCTGTGTTATTGTCTTAAAATGCTTTTTATGTACGATTGTAATAAATATAAGTAATGGAGGCAATGGAAACTCGCTTATTTAGTTACATTATGAGCCTCTTTTGTTTTTTTTAAAGTGATAAGATGACAAGCACATATTAAAAATATATGATATGATATCTTATATGCTCAGTAATATCACTGGCTACCCTTTTCCTTCATCCCGAACATAATAAATCATCATCAACCCATAAGGACAGTATATGAGTTATTAATTTAAAAATTTAATTCTATCTCATTTTTCACTTCTACGTAAGCTTGTAAATAATTTTTCATGTAAACCACAACAATAACATGCTATATTTACAACGAACACCCATCAAACAGATGGTGGCATAATTTTTATTTTTACCAACAATATTAAAGTTGCGATCACTAATTTTATGCCAGTTGCTCAGTACTAAATAACTATTTGAATAATAATAATAATCGTCATTATCATCAACCCATATACTGTCCCACTACTGGACAGGGGTCTCCTTTTAGATTGATAGGGACTAAGCTATAGTCCGAAGTCATAGAAGGGACAAAGCTCGAGCAGTCATTTTACAACAAACGACATGCTCCAAAAAATAAAGCTGACCTTGAATAATGATTGTAGAGCTTGTGGTGAATTCAGGGAAACCATGCAGCACATCTTGTGTGATTGTGACGTCATAGCGACGAAACGAATGAGTCATCTCGGCAACGAACACCCGAAGCCAGAGGACTACAGGTTCCTTCCTCTTAGTGGGCTAGCCGCCTTCATGAACCACGTCTTTGAAGAGTAAGGAATGTACCATGCTGGGGACAACACAACAGATCACATTTGGTCGAAGTGTTGCTGGCCATGCCAGCCCCCACTGCTAAGATAAGATAATAAGATAAGCTATAGTCCACCACGCTGTTTATTACTGAGAAAAACTTTAAGGATTCTAAAATACCTCCTATCGTATTATAGATACTACCACCATCCCATCTATATTATATACAAGGCATTGTAAATCCGCGTGTGTTCAGCCCATTTGTCTTGCTAGCCAGCAATGGACCTTGACGAGAAGCAATGTATCAATGCTGTCGTATATCTTTGTAGGTATTGCTACGTTCTGCACTATGCGATACACGGTCGAACGCCGAAGGATATCCTGGACCAAGTGCTTTTAAATTTCCTGGCATATCTGATAGACTTTTAAAAATATTTAGTGGATAGAACTATTCGTGAAACGTATCAGGAACTGTAAAAGAACTCACTTTCTTTTTCTGCAGGACATTGATCTGCTGCGGGAAGTTGGCAGATCATTTTGTCAATCAAGTTTTTTTTTTCTAGAAAAAACGCCCGAACTGTTCTAGCCTGTCACAGTTGTGGCGTGTCACGAATCCCATGTCTTATAGGGCAAGGGAAGGTAAGTGCGGTTTCTAGTCGAGTCTGGCATCAATTCCATTAAATTCAGGCCGATTCTCCTGGCGGAGCATAAGCATTGATGATTTTTTTCCACATTCCAACAAAATGGCTCATTAGTGTAGTGGTTTTAAGCGCGACTGCTAAGCTTGAGGCCCTGGGTTCGATTCCCAGATCGAGCAGTATTATTGGCTATTTCGCCAAAATTCTCAATAGCAGTTTGGAGTATGAAACTGTGATTGTTTAAATTGCAATAGGCTCGCCCCTTATTACATGGTACCTTTCGTGAGAACTTCCTTCTTTGTTATGACGGTTGAAAAGACTTTTTTTTAAACGAAACAACCCACCATGCAGTAAAATTCCATCTTAATATCTTTTACAATGAAAACAAAGATTAATAAATTTAAAATTGTAATGCAGCTGGCTTGCCCGTACACCGGTATGCATTCAAAGGCAACAACTTACGACCGTAGAATTAATTAAATTTCTCTTGTTATTGTAATATTGCTGCAATAATTAAGATGCAGGCATTAAAATATTATTGCAGAGGATTATATTTATTGGTGAGGTTCTTGGTGCGTAGTACTCGCAACCGGCGTGTATGTATGACAAGATGTATGAATGTGGTCGAAACGAAAGAAGTATGCAAGAATCGTAGCAAGTGGCGTTCTTTAGTTTCTGCCTACCCCTATGGGAAAAGGCGTGAGTGTATGTATGTAGGATAATACATAAATGTACCAGGGGTGGCCGCTGATGCCTATAGTACACAGGCCAGCACATCAAGCTACCACAATCTGTCAAATTTCTTTGATTGATTTTCAACTTTGTATTAACAACGCAATAAGGTTCATGTTCAATTGGGAAAATTTTACAGTTTTGGATAACTTGACCTGCTGGCGTCTGTACAAGATATTGACGACGTGGTATAGTGGTTCGCGTGTCGGACTGCGGATCACGAGGTCGTGGGTTCGATTCGCACAGAACACAGATATTTATGATGAATATAAGTGTTTGTGTTTGTCTGGGTTTTTCTTATGTATTTACAAAAAAAAGTAAATAAGTATTATATTATCTATAGTTTAACTTTAATGCGGAAAATTTTGAACGGAATTGAATTTTGATATGAATTTAATTGGCAGGTATTATTTATTTGTTTATTGTTTTTTTTATTATTAAGCTATTTTTACGCTTATATGTGTTTTTTTTAACTTAGTAACACTCATGGGCTTTCTTCTTCTTCTTTTTTTTGTATATTGTTTCTACCAGTGGAGACTTTTTACAGCTTTATGTTACTGCTTAAATACTGTTTTTTTTAGTTAATTAGCTGATAGTCTTCCTAAAAGTTATAAATAAAATAAAATATCCATTGTCTAGTACCCATAGTATTGTGTTGGAAGTAGATCGTAATGTTTAAAATTGCCCAAGAATAATTCTTCCTTTATATTAGTTTATCTTAGTTAAATTTTGTTGTCCGATTCATATGATTTAGGAACCTTCAAGGTGAGAGTGAATAGGCACTATTTGAGTTTGCGTGCTACATCCTCGGCATCATCGTCACTTACCATCAGGTGAGGTGCGGTCAAACGCACTCAAATCTTCTATAAAAAAAAAGGTCTGATGGCAGTCGCTTCGTGTAAAATACTTATATTCAGCCGCATCTCGTTAGAATGGAAGTCGAGCCCACGTAGTTGGGAAACGGCTCGGACGATGATGTAAAATGGAATACCGACCACTTATTCACTGATTAATCACGCAATCTCCGTAACCCAATTTTCGGGTAACACCTATATCCTGAGGACAGAATGGCTGTCAGGCTTTTTGGGCTTCTGACTACCTCTAAATATTGTCATAGGTGTTCGTATGACAACTGGGATCGACGGCTCTACTATTTATTATTGTTTATTTTATATACGCTTTATTGCACACCAAAACTCAATTAGAAACATAATATATGACAAAGTATATATAAGTACAATGGGAGGTCTTATCGCACAAGGTGATCTCTTCCAGAAAATCTTTGTATCCATATCCATATCCATACCATCACGCCTGTATTCCCCGAAGGGTTAGGCAGAGGTGTACTAATGTACACCCACATTTCGCCGGTATATTTAGGTCCCATGTAATAGGGGGCGAGCCAACGAATAATTAATTATCACTCGCTTAAACGGTGAAGGAAAACACCGTGAGGAAACCTGCATACCTTAGAGATTTTCTCGATGGTTGGTGAAGTCTGCCAACCCGCGCAGACTGTTGCGGAGTGGTCAGTTGCCTTGGCGGTGGTAGCAGAGCCTTACGGCCTCCGGGATCATCCTCGGTGGTTCCGGGACACCGTGGACTCTGTCGCCGTTTATTGGACTGGTGGAAGCGGTGGGCCTCACTGCTGCTTAATAGACAGGGGGCAAGGATATGTCGCAGTGGAATGGGGACCTCTGGCTGTAGTGGGCTGCTACGTGTCTCCCAACATTTCCCTAGCTGAATTCGAGGGTTATCTAGATGGGGTTACGAACTGTATTCGGCGCAAATGTTCACCCCGTCCGGTGCTCGTCCTGGGTGATTTTAATGCTCATTCCAGAGCATGGGGTAACACTAGGGATAGACCTAGAGGACACGCGGTACAAGACTGGGCGGCTTCGCTTGACCTTCGGCTCTTAAACCGGGGGTCCGTTGCTACATGCGTTCGATGGCAAGGTGAGTCAATAGTGGATCTCACATGGGCATCTCCTTCCTTAGCCCGCATGGTCTCAGAATGGAGGGTTGCGGAGGAGATTGTCACGCTCTCCGACCATCGTCACATCGTCTTTGATGTGGCACTCCGCCGCCCTTCGAACGACACGAGTCGCCCAAACTCTGGCCCACAGCCGCGACGATGGGCCCTTAAACAGCTCGATCGAGATATGCTTATTGCAGCTGCCAACGTCACGGCATGGCCAGATGCTAGTTCTCAAGGGATCTTGTCTGATCCCGAAGAGGAGGCAGCCTGGTTTCGGGACAAGATGACGTCAATTTGTGACGCTTCCATGCCCCGGGTCAGGTGCGTCCAGCGCCCTGGTGCGGCTTACTGGTGGTCTCAAAACATTGCGCAATTGCGCACTGCCTGTCTTAGGTGCCGGCGCCAGTATCAGCGCACCCGACGCAGAAGGCAGTCGAGAGCCTCGGAGGAGGAAATAGCCAGAGCCTACAGAGCTTACCGAGTGGCGACTATGGCGCTCCAACACGCGATAACGGATGCCAAGTCTCGTTCCTGGGGAGAGCTTCTCGAGGGGCTGGACAGGGATCCATGGGGGAAACCATATAAGTTGGTCATGGACAAATTACGTCCTTGGGTCCCCCCTATTACAGAAACCATGGATCCAGATCTACTGGAGAGAGTTGTAAATACGCTCTTCCCAGTAGTAAGAGACAGTCCCTCGCCCTTCTCACCATCGTTGGACTGGTCTGATGAATTAAGGGTGACAGAAGGGGAGCTTGACCGAGCCGTTAGACGCTTGGGAGCTCGTAACACCGCGCCAGGCCCGGATGGTATTCCTGGCAGGGCGTGGGTTCTTGCTCTGGCTGCACTGGGTGACCGCTTGAGACGCCTATTTAACAGCTGTCTTTGTGCAGGCGTGTTCCCCACCTCCTGGAAAGAGGCTGGATTGGTCTTACTAAGGAAGGAAGGCAGGGCCGCAGAGTCTCCCTCTGCATACCGTCCCATCTGCCTGCTCGACGAGGTCTCCAAGCTCTTCGAAAGAATAGTTGCTGAGAGACTCGTCGGGCACCTGTCGCGTATTAGTCCCGACCTTGCCGACTGTCAGTACGGCTTTCGGCAGCAGCGGTCAACAGTGGATGCGATTCTATGCGTTCACTCGCTATCAAAACTGGCAGTATCCCGGGGTGGGGTGGCGTTGGCGGTAAGTTTAGATATCGTCAATGCCTTTAACTCCTTGCCCTGGAAAACTATTAGGGAGGCACTAGTATATCATAGGGTGCCTCTTTACCTGCAGTGCATTGTTGGGGCATACCTGCGTGATAGGCATATTCGCTATGTGGGTCGGGACGGTAACGTCCATCGGAGGGAGATTACGTGTGGGGTTCCGCAGGGGTCGGTTCTGGGTCCTCTCTTGTGGAATCTTGCATACGATGCGGTCTTGCGTGTGGACCTCCCCGTTGGCGTTAGTGTCGTTTGCTACGCAGATGACACTCTGGTGCTGACCAGCGGGGATACCTTCGAGCAGACCATCCAGCTCTCCGAGCTCGGGGTGGCAAGAGTCGTGGCATCGATCCGCGGGCTGGGTTTAGAAATAGCGCCTCATAAAACTGAGGCGTTATGGTTCCATAAGCTGCCGAGGAGCAGAGAGCCACCCAGCTCGCTAGTCCAAGTTGGAGATGCGCAAGTTCAGGTGGGCCGATACATTAAGTATCTTGGCCTTACCCTGGACGGTCGGTGGGGCTTCGAAGAGCACTTTGAGCGCCTGGTCCCTCGGGTCGAAAAGGCAGTGGGTGCTTTGCACAGACTGCTGCCCAACCTCGGGGGACCTCGGGAAGAAGTTCGCTGCCTCTACGCTGGTGTCGTGCGATCGATGGTCCTTTATGGGGCGCCTGTATGGTCAGCTAGACTGTCGGGCGTCCGACGCTGCAGAACGAAAGTCAACAGACTGCAGCGGAAAATGGCCATTCGTATCGCACGAGGTTACCGAACGGTATCTTTCGAGGCAGCAACTCTCCTGGCGCGCTTTCCGCCGCTGGATATCCTGGCGGATATGGACGCGAAGGTCTATGACCAGATCCGTGCCATCCGCCAAAGCGGTGACAGAGTGCCAGGAATGGCTATAGTAAGGCTGAGGCGGCGAGAACGGCGACACGCGCTCGAGCGGTGGCGAGAACGGCTACAAGAGCCGCAATACTCGCACAAGCGCGTTGTCGAAGCCATCCTGCCGCACTTCGAAGCCTGGCTGAAAAGAGGAGAGCGTATCTCCTTCAGGCTCACTCAGGTGCTGACCGGGCACGGTTGCTTCGGTGAGTACCTGAAGAGGATTGGGCGAGAAGCCACGGCGAATTGCCACGGTCATTGCGATGGTGACCTGGACTCCGCACAGCACACCCTTGAGGAATGTCCAGCGTGGGCTTCCGAGCGGCGGGTCCTGGTCGCAAGGATTGGGAGGAATTTATCGCTGCCAGCAGTAGTGAGGGCTATGCTGGCAGAGCCGGAGAACTGGGCTGAAGTGGCCTCCTTCTGTGAAAACATTATGGTTCGGAAGGAGGCTGCTGAGCGGGATCGGGAGAGGGCCGACCCAGCTAGGAGAAGGAGGCGCCAGGGAGGCAACCGCCTTGGCGCCTAACACGCCGAAACCCCGCCTGCACAATCTAAAGCAGGCGGGCCTTTGGGGTCGCGGGCGTTCAGAAAGGGGACTCTGTTCGCCCATCATCATGCGATCTCAGAGAAGACGGTAGCACAGTGGTCACGTGGTGCCGTACACAAGGACAGATTCAGGGGAGACCCATTTACAGTCTCCCCAGGGATGTGCCTTAATAGGCGGTGCACAGGGGGGTTCTGGGGTGGTCTAATAAGAGGACCCAGTGCCCCCCTCCATGTGCTGATGGTGGCCACCGGGGTGGTTTTAGTGGGTAAGAATCCCACACTCCCCGGTCTAACCCCCGTAGACCGGTAGCCGTTTGAAGGTTTCCCCCCGTAAACAAAAAAAAAAAAAAAAAAGGCCAGCGTGGTGGACTATATCCTCTCAATATGAGAGGAGACCCGTGCCCAGCAGTGGGACAGTATATGGGTTGATGATGAGGGTACTCTCTGACACACGGAGGGTTCTCGATGTGTTAAGAATGGTTACCTATCCACAGACTGACTGTGGCTAGTGCAGTTTTCCCTCGCAGATTGGACGATTGACGTAGTTATTGCTCAACCACGAGCCCCAAGTACTAGTATCATATAATTATATAGATAGATAACTGTGATATATGTGTTGTACCTACTACAAAGCTGCCCTACAAAACAAACAACCATTGAACACGATACTCAGAAAATGAAACTCAAATAACTGTAGTCTCGTTTACACTGGGACACACGGATGAAAAATAACGCTAGCATTCAAAACATTATTTTCAATTCGTCAAAGTAAGTAAACTTCAGCATCGTCGTGATTATTCTGTCATTTTAAATCATCAACATCAACCCATATACTGTCCCACTACTGGGCACGGGTCTCCTCTCACATAATGAGAGGGATTAGGCTATAGTCCACCACGTCATTTTAAATGACAATGTGATGAATGACAAAAACAATATCTTATCCAATACAAGGGACCTAGACATACTGACGAACTCTGGATGTACAGACGCCAACAGGCTATTCAAAACTGTCAAATTTTCTCAATTGAACATTAAACATAATGCGTTTGCATTAAAGTTGAAATTATATCAAAGAAATTTGCATCTGTACATTAGAACAGACTTACTTACCCTTCCGGGAATACTGGCGTGTTGATATGTTATGTTTATGCTTTACACATCAAACTGCATTGTTCTCATGAACTATTCAAAACAACATTGTAAACCAAGAATAAAACTTATCATGTTTTTTTAAAGAGTGTCTATGGAGTTTCTTGACGGTTCTTCTACATAAGAACCAATTTTTTGGCAACCGTGCAAATAGTTTTAAGTAGCAATTTGAGTGCTATTTTAATGGTTTAATTGAAATAGAATATTTGACTTTGACTTTAGCTGGGTCTTTAGTTGTTTCGCACCACGAGGGATTCGCACCGCAGTGGTTGGAACGGTGCGAATAGCTCACGGTATCTTTTGGAATGGGTTGATTCGGACCACTGTGCCAAACGAATCAATGCCCTTTTCGTAGGTCCAATTTGACTCATATCAAACATTTAAGGATTCCAATTAGTATTCGTGTAAATGAAAACATTCGTTAAAACATCGGTAAATTAATTTATTATTTTAATTCGCCATTCTGCCGATCCATGTGTCCGCATCCACTCGTACGATATTTGCTTCGTGGTATCCCCATAGAGAAAATTAACAATTGAAACTGGAAATTAATTACAACTAGTGGGCTTATAAGTGGTGGACCCTTTCGGACCCTGGACCCGAGACCTTAAACCCGAATGTTTGTTTTATCCTTTTCGCCTCTGACACCAAAGTTTCGTTGTTTATTAAAAGGTAAAATGTTCTATTGATTCTAGTTTTATAGAGTTCAGTTGTTTAATTTTGGTGAAAACTGTCTCGGAATTAAGCGTGACATTGACATTGCGAGGGTCAATTCTCAAACTTCGTCACAGGTGATAAAATTATCACTGTATTTCGTGCGATATTGATGTGATGTAAATTAAATAAGCCATCTGTTTCTAAATAAATAATCATGTCATATTTGACGATATCTGTGGTCTAGTGGTTCCCGTATCGGAGTGTTGATGACGGGGTCGAGGTTAAGGGTTCGATTCCCATAGGACAAAAATATTTATGCGAAATAAGTGTTTGTTTTTGTCTGGGTGTTTCTTATGCATTATAAGTACGGATGTATTTACAAAAACAGTAGTTTTTCTAGTATCCATAGTACAAGATCAGCTTAGTTTGGGACTAGATTGGTGCTGTGTAAAATTATACAAAAATATTTATTTTTATAGAGTAATCCTTTAAAAATCTATTATAATGCTGCCTCATTTATTAGTGTCGTGGGCGTAAGCGCGAATGTTGTGGGTTGTTTTCCTAGATCAACCTGGGATTTTACAAAAATGAGTTTTTATTTTCACTTCACAGTAGAATCTCGGAGTTATAGATTTGTGTCGAGTTAATGGCAATTGGCTCACCCGCCGGACCTGAATACAGGCAAACTGAAAGTACAGAGGCCAGCTCATCAAGCTACCACCATCTGTCAAATTTCTTTGATTGATTTTCAACGTTAATACAAAATGATAAGGTTCATATTCAATTGGAAAAATTTGACAGTTTTGGATAGCTTGTCCTGCAGGCTGGCGTCTATACAATAGTAACCCTTTTAGGAATACAGGCGTAATGGTACGTTATGTTAATTAAATCAACTTAAGTATTATTATTGAATAAACAAATTTGTAATAAAAAAACATTACATCCACAACAATAATGTTAAGAGAAATAAAACTTAATATCTCTTAAATAAACAACGTTTTGCATTGCCACTATCGCGTCGAATATCAAACGGAGTCACTCTATAAAACAGCAATGTATATCCCGACTCAGCTCCGTTGTACTAAGTAAACACAATTTGTTGAGCTTATTTGTATTCTGTTTTGCGCGATTTAAATTGTACTATATTGAAAAATAAACGGTCAAGTTAAATACGGAGATTTGTTTTGGTTCCGCAGATTTATTGCACCGGAAAATGCAGCGTAAAGAACATCACACACGGCGAAGATACTATAATATTTTATATTAAGATAAAATATCACTTACTGTACAGTTTGTATGAACTATCACAAACGGCTAAGATACTATATGTATATTTTCATATTACACTATCCTAAGCTATCGAACGATATGGAAATTTTATGTTAAGATGCTAAGAGAGCTATGCTTTGATGTCATCTTAAGATGCGAAATATATCTTAACATGCTATGAGAGAATTATTTGAGCGGATATATATTATAGTAACTCAACTACTTGCGTGATACGTTAAGATACTATAATATTTTATATTCAGGCGTCTTAACATAAAATAACTACTATCAATGCCGACAGATCTGTCGTTGACAGAGCCACCTGCAGACTATCGACAGCTAGTGCTGAACAACGTCAGCAGCTGCCAACGCGCCGACTATTGTCGATGGCTCTATCGATGGCAATATGCAGTTCATGTGCCTAAGATGAGATGGACTACTAAAATGCAATATGCTAGGCTAACATGCATCCTGTGACATTATTTTGTCTTAGCATTATCTCATCTTCAGCCCCTCCATGCCTCGGAGAGCACGTAAAACCGTCAGTCCCTGTTGTTGTACTTACATCTATGACAATCGTTAGTGGTAGCCAGAAGACTAAAAAGCCTGACAACCAGTCAATCCTCAGGGTATCGGTATTGCTCAAATTAAGTTGCGGATGTCAGATGGCAGTCGTTTCGTGTAAAATACTGATTTTCAATCGCATCTCGATAGACTGGCAGCCGACTCCAACATAGTTAGGAATGTGGGAAGTCCCTCCGACTTCCAACTTTGCAGATGATGAGTAGTACTTAAGAACGATTACTGTTTATAATTATTATAGAAACTATTGTTTTTTTGTTGTTGTAGTAATAATAATATTATGTCAAACAAATGGGCCACCTGATGGTAAGCGGTAACCGTAGCTTATAGACGCAAGCAATATTTACGCGTGTCATCTTGACACCTCAGTTTTTAGGTCTCATATGCCCAGTATAAGCAGTGATCAGCAGCAGCCTAGTAATCAACAAACACATCTAACTTTTCGAATTCATGTGTGTATTAATAATTAATTATCTTTAGCGGTGAAGGAAGACATCGTGAGGAAACTTGAATGCCTTAGAGATTTTTCTCGACGGCGTGCCAACGCGCACTAGGCCAGAGCGTGGTGAACTAAAGCCTAGTCCTGTCCTCTCATCCTGTGACGAAACCCGTACCCAGCAGTATGACAGTTTATGGGTTGATGAAGACGAAGATATACCCCGTAAATTCAATGGTTACAATACCCTTCAGACATCTTCAGAGGCACATTATCGAATAAGACTTCAGTTGTGAAATTTCAAAAAATGCTCAACTTATGAGGAACCCTAAAGTTTGAACAGAATTAAATTCGGTATGGCGAAGCGCTGACCAAATCAATACGGTCCAAATGGTTAGGTTTTTATCTCTTATTGGTAATACTGTATGGTATGTTGGTAATACTGTACTGGGTTTTCTGATGTGTATAAGCTATCGATGGTGTTTGTTATTACATGGTTCAAGTTCGGACTGTTAACATGAGGTCGTAGATTCAATTCGCAAAGGACATCAATATTTATGTAATGAACATAATTATTATGTTGTATTTTTTATATACCTATTATAAGTACGCGATAGCAAAAAAAAGTTTATAAGTATTATATCCATTGTCTAGTACCAATAGTACACGCTCTGCCTAATTTGGGATTAGACGGTGCTGTGTGAAATGTGACAAGTATTTGCTAATTATTATAACGATAATGTTCTTTTATTGCATGATATTTGAGATCGAATTTGTTTTTCGCTAAAATGTATCTACCTATATCTTTGAAAATGAAAGTACGCAGATTGATCAGCGTAGTTAGGTCCTGATGTGTTCATAACTTTATATGAAAAGAAATCCGACCGAGACCGAGAAAAACAATCGGTCGAGTCGGATTTCTTTTCTTATAAAGTTATTCTTATAAAATCGGTCGAGTTAATATATCGCTTAATAATGGATCCCCATGGATAACGTCACGGGGCATACATTTATTGTATACCAAAACCTTTTCCAGAATATAACAGATACTTTTCTGAAAACCGCATTAAAATCGGTTTAGCCAAAATTGAGATAGTCGCGGACAAACATACATACATACAGTCAAATTGAAAACCTCCTTTTTTGGAGTCGGTTAAAATTGATCACCTATCTACCGACTGACCACGGCAAGCGCTACTTAATATTGATGATCTATTAATCAGCGTAGTTACTTGGCGACGAGCCTATAAATCTAAGTAAATAAATTCGATACACATTACTTAAATGTGTGAAATAGCACAATAGAAAATCTTACAGGTAACTTTCACAATAAAACTGTTGTTAATATAAGTAGAGTACTGCATTTGGATAACAAAACCCATGTTACTTTGCTCGAGTTTATTTTTAAAATCTCTTGCAAAAATATTCTATGACTTTCTACTTGAAACTGGGGCTCAATCCTCAAAACAGTTTTCATTTTATCGAACACGGGAAAATTTGTCGAATAATTTGGTGTATCATGACTTACAAGTAATGACTTCATGTGTGTATTAGTATATACTAGCTAAAGTTCTCGTCTACCTTGGGTGCACAATATAAGTACATAATTTACTTTTGTATTTCAATAATCTAAAACTAGTTTAACATCTAAATCACAGTTTGAAAGCAATTAGCTTATTCAAAGTGTATATATATCCAGAAAAAAATGTTTTTTTACGATAACCATCTTAGATTCGCACTTTTTTCTTAGATAAGTGGTGAATAACAACTCAGATTCATCATCATCATTATCTTCTGATCCTTTTCCAGTCTTAGAACCGTGACGTGACTGTATATTAGTATTTAACACAAAGCGACTGCCATCAGACCTCCGCAACCCAATATCTGGTCAATACAAGGATAGACTGTTTGTCAGGCTTTTCGGACGATTGTCATAGGTGTTGGTATGGCAACCAGGACCGAAGGCTTTACGTGCTTTCCGAGGCACAGATTTGTCTAGATGTATCAAAGAATGGTCATCCATCCACATTTCAAAATCGTTTCGCTGTGCTGGAAACCACAGGCAATATTGACGAGAAGACCGACACAGTGGCAAAGTTTTTGAGAACAAATTGACAAAAATATTGTTTTATGAATTACTTAATATCCTGCAAGAAGTATATATTATTATTTGCAATAGAGAAGTCGCATGTTTTTATTATCGTACGGTACTTTTCATAATATAGCGAATGCTTTAATAATAGCACTATACAATGCTTTCATGTTGAAATTGTAATGCGAATTTCTAAAGAGTTTCTGCTTATTTTTAAAAGGACAATATGTAATAGAATTATTTTGTGCTAACAAAGAATAGCTTTGTGTTCAAAGAAACGTTGAATATAATAATGTAAACTAGTGATAAGGTACTCTATGTATAAGAATGGCTCACAGGTACACACAGAGAATAGAGTTTTTATTTTTAATGAGGAGTGTATTACGTGTTTCTTTCATTTTTATGACATCTTTTATTTATAACTAGTTATAACCCTCTACCTTGCATCCTAAAGGGTTGTTTGAGATAAGAGGAAGCACCTTGCAGAAGGACGTAGGCTTTTCTAAGGTGAAATCTATCACTATAACACAATTGGTTCAGCAGTTTAGACGTGAAAACGTGACAAATTAACAGTAACTTTAGAATTTATAATAATTGCTAGCTGTTGCCTGCGGTTTCGCCCACATCTCAAATTTTTGAGACAAAAGATAGCCCACGTCCTTCTCGAAGGTCTAATCTATCTCTGTACCAAATTTCATCAAAATCGATTCAGCAGTTTAGGTGTGAAAGCGTAACAGACAGACAGAGTTACTTTCGCATTTATTATACTAGCTTCTGCCCGCGACTTCGTCCGAGTGACTCATTTACTCAAAATCGTTATAAATGATAGCCTGTATGTTATCCTGAGATGTAAATAATAGTAAAGTAAAGTTTCATCAAAATCCGTTCTGTAGTTTTAGCGTGAAAAACTAACAAACATCCGTCCATCCATCTATACATCCTCACTAACTTTCACATTTATAATAATTATTATAGTAGGAAGTATTATTAGTAAGGATTGTTTATAAACACGAGTACATTCAACCCCCAAAAGGTAATTAAAAATTGTGACTACCACTAAATATTGTAATAGGTGTTCGTAGGTTAAGCGGTACCGACAGCTTTACGGGCTGTCCGAGGCACGGAGATTACTTATATGACATTGTATATTTTAATGAATAAGACCATAATCTCTAGTCTCATCATTTAGTCAATCATTGGGAGGCTGGAAACCGGGGCCAACCCCCTGCGGCTACAAATCAACTAAAAATATTTAATTACTGTCAACAATAAGTTCATAAAATCTTGCCATTTGTTTGAGATGACTTGTAAAAATGAAATATATTGTCTGTACGTGAGAGTACCGTCTTCTTCGAGCATCATCAATCTTAACTACCCTGAGGGATTTAATTAAAGCCAGTTGCTCGGTTACGTGTACACAGATGTAAGATTTATAGAAAGAACATTCTCAGGTGTGGCAACATGCTTGGAGCCAACCAAGCCAACTATGTTTGTTCGTCTTTCAGTGTAACTAGATGTGGCCGATACCACACCGAAGCCACCTCCACAACTCAATACCGATATGAGGATAGACTGGTTGTCAGGCTTTTTGGGAATCTGAATACCACTAAAGATTGTAAAAAGTTAATTTAGCGAATGAAAAATTCGAGTGCGGGCAGTATTTGAACCTGCTGCGTCTTCTGGTTAAATAAACGACACGCTATGTCGACTAAGCCACCGCGATTCCCACCCGATAGGTCCAATTTTGCCTTCACATTTTGAATTTACGTCTTTAAGGTGACGTCAGTGACATCTATTGAATTGATCATTTATGACATGACTTACTTTACAGTTATTTCGATGTTGACAATGCCACCTAACCAATAGTTAATACAATACAATGTAAAAGGTACGGGTGTGTAATACGAGTAATGAATGGGATGTGTGTGGAGGGGGGAATGTGTGTGTGTTTGTGTGTGTGTGATTTGCTTGCTTGAGAGGTATGTGTGTTTGCATGGATATTGATGTATAATGTTTGTGTGGGGGTGTCTTTAGGTTTTTCTTTAATAACTTTATCTTAGCATGTAAAATGCAAAAACAAAAAGATAGATTGTCAAAATTGTTCGCATGACAACCGTGAACGACGGCTTCACGTACTTTCCGAGGCACAAAGGGGTGTTAAGAATGGTTACCCTTGGGGGAGACCAGCTGACTTTCATACTCAACACCTTCCTGGGAATATACTCTTTACATCACATCCCATGCCACGAAGGTGAAGTTAAACTAATTTGTATAATTATGTTGTATAAGTGTACTTCGTATCTCTTCTAGAAAATCTTGTCACACACGCAGTACGTACAAAATTCCCACCTTACTAACACTGTAATTAATTTAAAAATAAATTAACTAGATTATGCTCGACAGGCTGGCTGTAAATTGTCTTACCGTCTAACGAAATCCGAACCTACTCAAATAATATTGGTACCTATAGTTTGTAATTTTATTTGTAAAATAATAAAAATTGTAAATTAATTTTTCATTATTTCTAAATTAATTAAATAAATTATTATTAACAGATTTAAAATTCTTTTTAAATCTTTTAATAATAATTTACCAAAAAATAAATATGTAAATAATGTAATAATTATTATGTTTTGATAAGTCTTTAGGGTTCCTCGATGTGTGGATGTCGTACCGTGGTGGTAATAGTGCATACATACAACTGCATAATCGGTGCCTGAAATTAATGAAAAAATTATATTAAATTTTTTGATAACGATAAATCTATACATATCTAGTATTAAACAAAGTCTGTGTGTCCCTCTGTACGCTGAGATTTTTAAAAGTTCATTTCTTCCGAGTCTTTTCCCAAATATGTTGGGGTCGGCTTCCAGTCTAACCAGATGCGGCTGAATATCAGTATGTTACACGAAGCGACTGCCATCAGAACTGCGCAGTCTAATTTCTGAGTAATATGGATATCCTGAGGATAGACTGATTGTCAGGCTTTTTGGGCTTCTAACTACCATTAACGATTGTCACAGGTGTTTGTACAACAACCACACACCCTACAACCAGGACTTGACAGCTTTATATGCTCTCCGAGGCATGGAGTGGCTCGATGTGTTAAGGATTCTCAGCAATCCACAGACTGCCCGCGGCTAGCGGAGCTTAATCTTGCCTATCACCGTCACTCTTTTATTTTTATTATTAGGTTGGCGCTAAAAATCAGCGCTGCGCTGTGTCGCAACGCATATTCAGCATAGTACTGAGCGCCAATACTTTTCCTTAAGGGGATGAGACGCAATAATTAATGTCAAATTACATGATGGTTTCAGTCGTCAGGCGTGATGGTATGTTATGTTACGTGTTTTTTACATTAGCTGCAATGAGATCTATTGAAATTCCTGCAGAGATTTCCAGGAAAACAGCGAGGCAGAGCTACCATAATAATAATTAAAATTCGCCCATAATCAACGCAATACTACCCCAGTATTGGGCTTTAGAAGCAGAGGGGGTAGATTGTTCCCCACACTGGCCTAATACAAGTTATATATTTTTTTGTAATAAGATAATAAGGAGACGGGTAGATAAATAATACCTGGCATATAAGTGGTGATAATTAACTATTAATTAGTAAATAGTTAATTATCACTCGCTTAAACGGTGAAGGAAAACATCGTGAGGAAACCTGCATACCTTAGAGATTTTTCTCGACGGTTTGTGAAGTCTGCCAACCCGCACTAGGCTGGCGTGGTGGAATATAGCCTAATCCCCCTCAATATGAGAGGAGACCCGTGCCCAGCGGGACAATATATGGGTTGATTATGATGATATAAGTGGTAACCGCAGCCTATAGATACCAGCAGCACAAGCACTCGTATTATCACTCGCGTTATGTTATCTTGAGACCACGAAGTCCCTACATTACTACATATACTGCTGACCTAACTATTCCTCTTTCCTTTTACAGGGTCGACAACGTGCAAGTGATAAATACCCTCGTTGGTTTATAAGCGTCTATAATACCGCTTACCATCAGGTGAGCTGTATGCTTGTCTGCCATCTTAGTGGTATAAAAAATGAACAGTTGTTATTAATTTACGGTATAAGTGTCAACGTCCCCCACAGCCAACACGTTTCCTCGCGGAGCACTGGCAACCTTGCTCACCGCTAGGACTGCAATACAGATCAAAACTGTGTTATTTCACTTCAATTTTCTGGAGGTACCTACTTTCCCAGTCGGTCAACTCCAATTTGAGTGGAATTACTCTCACTGCCGGTAATCGAGGTAGGGACCTCGTGGTCTCAAGATGACAAAACGCGAGTGAGAATACTTGCGCTGCTGGCATCTACAACTTCTTACGAAATAGCCCGTCATTTTTTATACTACTAATGTGGCAAACAAGCATACGGCCCACCTGATGGTAAGCGGTTACTGTAGCCTATAGACGCTAGCAACACCAGGAGTATCACTTACGCGTTGCCGACACTGTATTAATTAAAATTAATTTATCAAAGCCAAAAATTTTGTCAGCTGTCATGTCAGGGAACCAGATTATTTAACAGAAAGGCCTACGTACCTATTTTACCTTTTTTGGGGAATGTCATACAGCGTTACTACGGTTCTTAAATATTGTGAATGGACTCGATATAAGGCGCCATTTAAAGTTTCGGCTTTAGGGGTAGTTTTGTAACACCTGTATAGGCTGCGGGTTCCGCTTATATGCCAAGTATTATTAATCTACCCGTCTCCTTGTTATCTTATTACAAAAAAAAAACTTGCATTAGGCCAGCGTGGGGAAAAATCTGGCCCCATCGCTTCTAAAGCCCAATACTGGGGTAGTATTGGGTTGATTATGGGGGGAATTTAACTTATTATTATGTTAGCTGTGCTTTTCTGTTTTTCCTGTAAATCTCTGCGGGAATTTCAATAGATCACATCGCAGCTTATACAATACAAAATATTTATTGCATTCCACAAAGTTATTTAGATGTATTCCCCGAAGGGTTAAACAGAGGAGTACTGCTTGTTCGCTGGTATGTTTAGGTCTCATTTAATACCCCTATTATATAGGCTCGCCCCCGTGAACCTGTTGCCATTAACCGAGAGCTATTCCGAACACCAAGCTGCTACTGAGAATTTCATAAAAAATAAATTATCATTTTATCATTAATTTCAGGTACCGATTGATGCTTTAAGACTGCTTTATTTATCACTACAAACACAAAAGTTATCAAGATATCTACACACCGAGTAACCCTAAAGAATTTTAAAAACATAATTATTACATTTTACATATTAATTTTTTGGTAAATTATTATTAATAGCTTTAGAAATAATGAAAAATTAATTTACAATTATTTTTATTTTACAAATAAAATTATAAATTCTCTTACTTGTATTTTCATCTTAATAGATATTTTTTATATAATATGGGATAAATTATGCTTCTTGAAATGCAAGCTTTCTGAAAGTTGACTAATTAGTTCCTTATTTTTATAATATTTAGATAAGTTTTATGAAATCTCTAATAAATATCGCCTATTTGAGCAATTCCTTTGAGCAAATATTTTTTTTATTTGTTTTCTCTCATTATGTTTTTCATATTATTCTGTGCATTGTTCATGATTGTGCCAAAAAATCTGTCAATTCTTTTTTTAGTAAAAAGAGCTTCTTCTATTTTGTCACTGCTTTTGTTTTTTTTTTTAACTGAATTATAATGCCAATAGAGTTACCTAAGTAAGTTAAAATCTTAAGTTACCTAAATAAATTATTTTGTCAATTATAATAATTGTAATTCTCTTATAACTATAATAAGTATACCTACCATGAGTGTGCGAACTGACACTGAAAGAAATGTTACCTACTTGTTTTTTTAATAAATTATCTATATAGCAATATTAATCCGCGTTACTCTTTTAGTGAATCATTTTCCTTTAAAATTATTATTATTATAATGATTGACGACCTGTGGTCTAGTAGTTCCGAGTGTTGGACTGTTGCCTGACCCATTGAGAGTAACTATCTTTTCTGTATTTTTTGGCATTTTCCATGCTAAGATTTTAAAGTTATTAGGAAAAGGAAAAATTCGACCGAGTTGGCATCGTTCGACATTGAACTAACTGTTGTGTGTAAGTCGTATCGGTTGAGGAGCAAAAACTGGCTTCTCAATAGGTGTTACTGACGTCACCATACAGACGTAAATTCAGAATTTGAAGGAAAAATTCAACATGGCGGGTAGGACTCACGGTGGCTTAGTGGTCATAGCGTGTACCTAACCAGAAGACGCAGGTTCGAATCCTGCCTGCGGTCGAATTTTTCCTTTTCTAAATAACCTTTGGGAGGTCTTGTATTCTCAAAGGGGTAGGCAAAGGTGTACTAATATAGGTACATTCACAGTTCGCTTCGTAGTTTAGGTCCCATGTATGGAATTGGGGCGAGCCTATTTCCATAAACCGGGCACAGATCTAAACTTCGAATTGCTACTAGGTTATAAATAAAAATAGCTCATCACAAACAGTGCTCCGCGAGGAAACGTTGTGTCGGCAGTGGGGACTTTGACCCTTAATACTGCCAACCCAACTATTCCTCTTTTGTCTGGTAACCGCTTACCATCAGGTGGGCCGTATCATCATCATCATCATCATCATCAACAACCCATATATTGTCCCACTGCTGGGCACAGGTCTCCTCTCATATTGAGAGGGATTAGGCTATAGTCCACCACGTTGGCCTAGTGCGGGTTGGCAGACTTCACAAACCGTCGAGAAAAATATCTAAGGTATGCAGGTTTCCTCACGATGTTTTCCTTCACCGTTTAAGCGAGTGATAATTAAAATTTATTAATACGCATATTGACTGCTCAGTGAAAGGTCTGAGTTCAGATTCAAGGCACGCAATTCTGTCTTTTTGAATGCATGTGTGTGTATCACTTGCTTAAACAGTGAAGTAAACGTCGTGAGGAAACCTGCATGCCTTAGAGATTTTTCTCGACGGTGTATCAACTCACTCAATCCGCACTAGGCCAGTGTGGTGGACTATGGTGGACTTTCTTCCCGCTGCAGCTGCCCGAAGCTAAGTGCCGCCCTCTACCGGTCGGACCTCGCCTCGAAGCCTTCGCCGAACACACCCTGAGCTTAACTCACCCTACTCTTGCCTTAATGTATTCAAAATTCTAACCTTAGTGTCAATTATTTTGTATATTTTATGTTCCGAGTGTAATTTATCTCCACTAAATAGTTCCCGGTCAGCCACGTTCCTAAAGCGTGTCCACTACGTCACAATCAATATAAGAGGAGACCCGTGCCCAGCAGTGGGACAGTATGTAGGTTGATGATGATAATACCACCACGCTGGCCAGCTAGTTTGGGTTCACAGACTTTACAAGCTGTTAAGAAAATATTTCAAGTAAAGAGTTGCAGTTGGTGATTTGTAATGTTTCCTGTCAAGCTTGTGGCGAAATTCACGGATCCCGTGGCCGTGACTATAGGCAAGTGCGGTTTTTATTCCGTACGATTCCGACATACCCTCCCGTCTCCCCAGCTGACAGGTTTTTGGGCATCTGACTTTCACTGACAATTGCCAAGGTGTTCGCATGACAACCGGGACCGAAAGCTTCACGTGCTCGTAAGCCCGTAGGCCAAGGCACGTAGAAGTTAAGATGCCTCCCCAGGTAGCGGATGATCCATGACAATTTTCGGTACTATAAACAAGGCATGTTAGTTTTCCTGTCATGTTTGTGGCAAATTACAAGGATCCCATGGCCATGACTATAGGACGAGTGAAAGCAGCAAATATGTGAGAATTATAATGCAGGGAAATACATGAAATGGCTTTTTGCAGAAAGAACCATATCGGCTCTAAGTAGACCAGTCCCAGCCGACGGCACACATGCAACAGTCAATGTGTAGCTCGACCATAATTAAGGGAGCTCAACAACCCGTCGCACGACAATCAGCGGTATATTTGCGTAGGCAACATAAAAAAAGTCTCAAAGCTACCAGACCGTTCTTAATTCGAAATCAAAAGAGCGTGCTTCAGATTAGATTCTAATACCACCGTCCACGTGTATGAGCTCCGACCACCGCGCTGTCTCAGGTCGATCAAAACATCAGTACCATATCGGCTCTAAGTAGACCAGTCCCGGCCGACGGCACGTATGCAACAGTCACTGTGTAGCTCGACCATAATTAAGAGACCTCAACAACCCGTCGCACGACGATATCAGATCGAGGAACATTTGCGAAGGCTACATAAAAAAAGTCACTTTTTCGGTTTTTCTATGAAATTCTCAGTAGCAGCTCGGAGTTTGGATTTGTGCCCGGTTAATGGCAATAGGCGCGCCCCCTATTACGTAGGACCTAAACATACTTGTAAATTGTGAGTGCACATTACTGTACTAAGCAGTGATAGCCTAGTGGCATGACTATTGGACTGCCAAGTCGTAGATCTCGAGTTCAAATCCAAGGCACGCACCTCTGACTTTTCGAAATCATGTGTGTATTCATAATTAATAAATCACTGGCTTAAAACGGTGAAGGAAAACTTCGTAAGGAAACCTGCATGCATTGCCATGCCATGATTTTCCCGACGGCGTGTGAAGTCTGCCAACCCGCACTTGGCCGGCGTGGTGGACTAAAACGCCTACGCCCTCTCGTTCTATGAGAGGAAACCCGTGCCCAGCAGTGGGACAGTAATGGGTTGATTACATTACTGTGCACCTCTGCCTAGCCATTCTAGGAATATAGGCATGATGGTACGTTATGTTATCTAAACTAGTCTCATTCTTAGTTTTGTTTTTCTTTCATTATATGTTATTGATAAACAATATTGACATTAACGTTACACTTGTTCAGGTGTCTTTTAAACTATAAATAAACTTGCTTTTAACGAGTTTCAATAACAACAAAGTAATTAGTAGGGCGTTCGCATAGAAAGTGGTATTCCTCGAGGGTTATTCCCAAAGGTCCACGATTCTATTGTTCTCCGTTTCCCACCGGGTCCATGAAAAATTATAATAAAATGTTAAATGTTCCTATATGAATTCACAACGGATCCACAAATTTTATCGAAAGTACAGTCAGTAAAAACAATTTCTTGTAAAAGAATATTTGGATTTAGAGTTGACTTGTTGATTGGTTTTATGCTCATGATAGAAAATGGTTTCTAATACATATCTTAATCTATGGAAATCAACTTACAGGATGCCTTGTGATGACTTATCATCATCAACCCATATACTGTCCCACTGCTGGGCACAGGTCTCCTCTCAGATTGAGAGGGATTAGGCTATAGTCCACCATGCTAGCTTAGTGCAGGTTGGCAGACTTCACAAACCGTCGAGAAAAATCTCTAAGGTATGCAGGTTTCCTCACGATGTTTTCCTTCACCGTTTAAGCGAGTGATAATTAATTATTAATACGCACATGAATTCGAAAAGTCAGAGGTGCGTGCCTTAGGTTCGAACTCGAGACCTTCGACTTGGTAGTCCAATGTTATTTAGAAAAGGAAAAATTCAACCGCGGGCAGGATTCGAACCTGCGTCTTCTGGTTAGGTACACCAGACGCTATGACCAGTAAGCCACCGCGATAGCTACCCATCATGTCGATTGAAATGCAAGTTTTTGCTTTTCAACCGACACAACTTACTTTACAGTTAGTTCAATGTCGAACGATGCCACCTTACCTTCTAACTATCTTTTTTGTATATTTTTGGCATTTTCCATGCTAAGATTTTAAAGTTATTTAGAAAAGGAAAAATTCAACGCAATTCGCGGTGGCTTACTGGTCATAGCGTCTGGTGTACCTAACCAGAAGACGCAGGTTCGAATCCTGCCCGCGGTTGAATTTTTCCTTTTCTGAATAACTTTAAAATCTTAGCATGGAAAATGCCAAAAATATACAAAAAAGATAGTTGGTAGTCCAATGTTCATACCGCTAGGCTATCACTGCTCACGTATGTTAATATGTTATGTGTTTATTAGGTAATTTTTTTACCTGCCTTTAAAATAACACTGCACTGGCTTTCACTCGTCCTATAGTCATGGCCATGGGATCCTTGTAATTTGCCACAAACATGACAGGAAAACTAACATGCCTTGTTTATAGTACCGAAAATTGTCATGGATCATCCGCTACCTAGGGAGGCATCTTAACTTCTACGTGCCTTGGCCTACGGGCCTACGAGCACGTGAAGCTTTCGGTCCCGGTTGTCATGCGAACACCTTGGCAATTGTCAGTGAAAGTCAGATGCCCAAAAACCTGTCAGCTGGGGAGACGGGAGGGTATGTCGGAATCGTACGGAATAAAAACCGCACTTGCCTATAGTCACGGCCACGGGATCCGTGAATTTCGCCACAAGCTTGACAGGAAACATTACAAATCACCAACTGCAACTCTTTACTTGAAATAGTTTCTTAAGAGCTTGTAAAGTCTGTGAACCCAAACTAACTGGCCAGCGTGGTGGTATTATCATCATCAACCTACATACTGTCCCACTGCTGGGCACGGGTCTCCTCTTATATTGATTGTGACGTAGTGGACACGCTTTAGGAACGTGGCTGACCGGAACTATTTAGTGGAGATAAATTACACTCGGAACATAAAATATACAAAATAATTGACACTAAGGTTAGAATTTTGAATACATTAAGGCAAGAGTAGGGTGAGTTAAGCTCAGGGTGTGTTCGGCGAAGGCTTCGAGGCGAGGTCCGACCGGTAGAGGGCGGCACTTAGCTTCGGGCAGCTGCAGCGGGAAGAAAGTCCACCATAGTCCACCACACTGGCCTAGTGCGGATTGAGTGACTTCAAACACCGTCGAGAAAAATCTCTAAGGCATGCAGGTTTCCTCACGACGTTTTCCTTCACTGTTTAAGCAAGTGATACACACACATGCATTCAAAAAGATAGAATTGCGTGCCTTGAATCTGAACTCAAGACCTTGAAGACGACTGGGCAGTTCAATGATCACATCATTAGACTATCTCTTCTTCCTTGCTGCTGGTGGTATTATAGGTGGTAGGCTCCTCCAGCTTTGGGCATGTCGAGAGAATGGATGAAAGGCGACTAACAAAAACGATTTATATGGCGAAAGTCAGTGGAACCGCCGAGAGAGGACGCCATAGAAAAACTTATACCGACCTTATTGGTGAGGTTCTTCAAAAATGTCAGGTGCGTAGTACTCGCAACCGGCGTGTATATGACAAGATGTATGAATGTGGTCGAAGCGAAATAAGTAGGTATGCAAGAATCGTAGCAAGTGGCGTTCTTTAGTTTCTGCCTACCCCTGTGGAAAAAAGCGTGAGTGTATGTATGTACTAGGAGGAGACCCGTGTCCAGTAGAGGAACAATAGATGAGTTAATTATCATCATTCTTTTCCTAAATATGTTGGGGTCGGCTTTCCAGTCTAAGCAGGTGTGACTGTATATCAGTATTTGAAAGAAATGTGATGATATATCCTTTAAAGGTTTTTTTTTTGCCAAACTTCATACGGCCAGCCTGCAGTAATAGCCTAGTAGTATGACCATTGGACTGCCAAGTCGAAGGTCTGGAGTTCAAACTCAAGGCACGCACCTCTGACTTTTCGAAATCATATGCGTATTGATAATTAATTATCACTCGCTTAAACGGTGAAGGAAAACATCGTGAGGAAACCTGCATACCTTAGATATTTTTCTCGACGGTTTGTGAAGTCTGCCAACCCGCACTAGGCGAGCGTGGTGGACTATAGCCTAATCCCTCTCAATATGAGAGGAGACCCGTGCCCAGCAGTGGGACAATATATGGGTTGTTGATGATGATGATACGGCCCACCTGATGGTAAGCGGTTACCAGACAAAAGAGGAACAGTTGGGTTGGCAGTATTAAGGGTCAAAGTCCCCCCACTGCCGACACAACGTTTCCTCGCGGAGCACTGTTTGTGATGAGCTATTTTTATTTATAACCTAGTAGCAATTCGAAGTTTAGATCTGTGCCCGGTTTATGGAAATAGGCTCGCCCCAATTCCGTACATGGGACCTAAACTACGAAGCGAACTGTGAATTTACCTATATTAGTACACCTTTGCCTACCCCTTTGAGAATACAAGACCTCCCAAAGGTTATTTAGAAAAGGAAAAATTCCTCCGCGGGCAGGATTCGAACCTGCGTCTTCTGGTTAGGTACACCAGACGCTATGACCGCTAAGCCACCGTGAGTCCTACCCGCCATGTTGAATTTTTCCTTCAAATTCTAAATTTACGTCTGTATGGTGACGTCAGTAACACCTATTGAGAAGCCAGTTTTTGCTCCTCAACCGATACGACTTACACACAACAGTTAGTTCAATGTCGAACGATGCCAACTCGGTCGAATTTTTCCTTTTCCTAATAACTTTAAAATCTTAGCATGGAAAATGGCAAAAAATACAGAAAAGATTGTTACTCTCAATGGGTCAGGCAACAGTCCAACACTCGGAACTACTAGACCACAGGTCGTCAATCATTATAATAATAATAATTTTAAAGGAAAATGATTCACTAAAAGAGTAACGCGGATTAATATTGCTATATAGATAATTTATTAAAAAAACAAGTAGGTAACATTTCTTTCAGTGTCAGTTCCCACACTCATGGTAGGTATACTTATTATAGTTATAAGAGAATTACAATTATTATAATTGACATAATAATTTATTTAGGTACTATAGATTTTAACTTACTTAGGTAACTCTATTGGCATTATAATTCAGTTAAAAAAAAAAACAAAAGCATTGACAAAATAGAAGAAGCTCTTTTTACTGAAAAAAGAATTGACAGATTTTTTGGCACAATCATGAACAATGCACAGAATAATATGAAAAACATAATGAGAGAAAATAAATAAAAAAAAATTTGCTCAAAGGAATTGCTCAAATAGGCGATATTTATTAGAGATTTCATAAAACTTATCTAAATATTATAAAAATAAGGAACTAATTAGTCAACTTTCAGAAAGCTTGCATTTCAAGAAGCATAATTTATCCCATATTATATAAAAAATATCTATTAAGATGAAAATACAAGTAAGAGAATTTATAATTTTATTTGTAAAATAAAAATAATTGTAAATTAATTTTTCATTATTTCTAAAGCTATTAATAATAATTTACCAAAAAATTAATATGTAAAATGTAATAATTATGTTTTTAAAAGTCTTTAGGGTTACTCGGTGTGTAGATATCTTGATAACTTTTGTGTTTGTAGTGATAAATAAAGCAGTCTTAAAGCATCAATCGGTACCTGAAATTAATGATAAAATGATAATTTATTTTTTATGAAATTCTCAGTAGCAGCTTGGTGTTCGGAATAGCTCTCGGTTAATGGCAACAGGTTCACGGGGGCGAGCCTATATAATAGGGGTATTAAATGAGACCTAAACATACCAGCGAACAAGCAGTACTCCTCTGTTTAACCCTTCGGGGAATACATCTAAATAACTTTGTGGAATGCAATAAATATTTTGTATTGTATAAGCTGCGATGAGATCTATTGAAATTCCCGCAGAGATTTACAGGAAAAACAGAAAAGCACAGCTAACATAATAATAAGTTAAATTCCCCCCATAATCAACCCAATACTACCCCAGTATTGGGCTTTAGAAGCGATGGGGCCAGATTTTTCCCCACGCTGGCCTAATGCAAGTTTTTTTTTGTAATAAGATAACAAGGAGACGGGTAGATTAATAATACTTGGCATATAAGCGGAACCCGCAGCCTATACAGGTGTTACAAACTACCCCTAAAGCCGAAACGTTAAATGGCGCCTTATATCGAGTCCATTCACAATATTTAAGAACCGTAGTAACGCTGCATGACATTCCCCAAAAAAGGTAAAATAGGTACGTAGGCCTTTCTGTTAAATAATCTGGTTCCCTGACATGACAACTGACAAAATTTTTGGCTTTGATAAATTAATTTTAATTAATACAGGGTCGGCAACGCGTAAGTGATACTCCTGGTGTTGCTAGCGTCTATAGGCTACGGTAACCGCTTACCATCAGGTGGGCCGTATGCTTGTTTGCCACATTAGTAGTATAAAAAAAAAATGACGGGCTATTTCGTAAGAAGTTGTAGATGCCAGCAGCGCAAGTATTCTCACTCGCGTTTTGTCATCTTGAGACCACGAGGTCCCTACCTCGATTACCGGCAGTGAGAGTAATTCCACTCAAATTGGAGTTGACCGGCTGGGAAAGTAGGTACCTCCAGAAAATTGAAGTGAAATAACACAGTTTTGATCTGTATTGCAGTCCTAGCGGTGAGCAAGGTTGCCAGTGCTCCGCGAGGAAACGTGTTGGCTGTGGGGGGACGTTGACACAAGTTATACCGTATGCTTGTTTAAAAAAAAATTAACAACTGTTCATTTTTTATACCACTAAGATGGCAGACAAGCATACAGCTCACCCGATGGTTAGCGGTATTACAGACGCTTATAAACCAACGAGGGTATTTATCACTTGCACGTTGTCGACCCTGTAAAAGGAAAGAGGAATATTTTAAAGTTATACCTATAGGATAGTTAGAAGGTAAGGTGGCATCGTTCGACATTGAACTAACTGTAAAGTAAGTTGTGTCGGTTGAAAAGCAAAAACTTGCATTTCAATAGGTGTTACTGACGTCACCATAAAGACGTAAATTCAATATGTGAAGGAAAAAATAGACAAGACGGGTAGGTATCGCGGTGGCTTAGTGGTCATAGCGTCTGGTGTACCTAACCAGAAGACGCAGGTTCGAATCCTGCCCGCGGTCGAATTTTTCCTTTTCTAAATAACTTTAAAATCTTTGCATGGAAAATGCCAAAAGGATAGATGGATAGAGGAATAGTTAGGTTAACAGTATAAGTGTCAAAGTCCCCCCACAGCCAACACAAAGTTTCCTCGTGGACCACTGGCAACCTTGCTCACCGTAAGGAACACAACACAGCTCAAAGCAGAGTTATTTCACTTCGATTTTCTGCAACGCGGAGGTATTCCCCAGTCGGGCAGCTCCAATTTGAGTGGCATTACTCCCACTATGCCCTACCTCTCTTAAGTCTCATATGCCCTGTAATTTGACTGGCTACCTTCAAAGCGGAACACAATAATGTTAGCACAACCAGCGAAGCGGAAGATTGGTCAATACGATTGTACGATCCTAGGCGAGCTCACCAAGGAGTTCTGTCACTTCAATAGTCACTGCTTTGAAGAAAACCTTACCTTTTTTATGGTTGAAATTTTGATAAATTTTGAGCTGCTGCTTGTCCTTCTTTAGCAGCGTTTTCTACGGCACTTAAGCTGCCGTTGGCAACATCCCCTACAGTCCCAGTAACTTGGTTAACTATGGGACCTAACGGGTTTGCACCAACAGGTCCTGCATCACCCCGGATAGGCATGACTAATGCCAAGAATGCAAACAGCAGGAATAAGTTAGAGATGAAATTCATTTTCTACTATTATTCTACACTTTATCGTTTTTCAATAGATATGACTGTAAAATTTCTCAGCGCGGTATTTATATAGCTGTCATTCTATGAATGTATGGCTATTCAGGTATGAGTAGCGTTTTCCCTAGGTGGGGCAGCTATACTATGCAATGCGATGCGATACTCAGATTAAAGTAGGAACTACCTAGTTTTGGAATTATGATTGTACAGTGGGTTATAGCTGATACCTGACCCACCCGTGGTCCCTAACGTTACGTGTCAAAGATCATTGGCATAACGGTATTCTATAACATTTACCTACTTTCGACAAGTCGTTATAATTATTAGTATTATAGATACAATTTTCGTATCTGTAACTGATACTGATAAACTCATACAAATTGAACTGTAAAACTGTCAAATTTTCCCAATAGAATAATAACCTTACCGTTTTGCATTAAAGTTGAACATCAATCAAAGAAATTTGACAGATTAATTAGCTTAATATTATACTAGCTAAAATTGTGTTCTAGTTTGAAGAGCAATTTTACCACTGAAATTATTGGGTATAAGAGACTTAACAACTGATATCTTAACACTTTCGCTGAGAGTACGTCGTTAGGCGGGAAATTAAAATATTGCGATAAGATAGTAAGTCGAAGGACGGAGTACTTCTTTTTTCGATCATTGGCAGTACGTCGTCGGACGACTATTTTTAATAGAAGTAATAGGAAGAATAGTATCCACTGTCATATTGTAAGCAATCTCACATTTAGTGTCGTTTAACATGATTATTTTATGGGTAGTGTAATATTGCTGTCTCAGTTGCTCACTCACACACATGAATCGTTAGCACATGACTACTACGTCGACCGGCGTGAGCGCCTTATTTCTCGAACAATTAGTGCGGCTGGTGCCATTTTGTGAAAAACCAAGGTTTTACATCGGTCAAACGGTAAGTAAATTTTACAAAACTGATATTTTGGGTGTTTATTTGTACTAAAACATCGTCATTATGATGTATTCATATGATTTTGCGATGTTAGTATTTACTTAGGTATTTTTATTTACTAAATAACAGATTTTCATTGAAATAGGGTCAAAGTATGGTATCAAGATGTCAGATTTACGTGTAAATTAGTCGTTGTTAATTAATTCCATAAAATGGACATTTTATAGGTCGTTGATTGATTTACTAATTGAACAGTTTGTTAAATATTGCAGATGTCAGCAAAAATTTCCAAGAAACTTCCAAAAATACGTTTGTTTGACGATGCTTCATCAAAATCGACATCTGAAGTAGATTTAGATTCTTGAAGAGATCAAAATTTTCTTCAAATGAGATAATGACGGCGATTATGGTTCTCACTACGTACCCCAAAATAGAGGAAACTGGTGCTTCCAGTTCATCAGATGAAATATTTTCCACAAGACCTGAAAATTCTAAGAAAAAATACTCCAGTGTTATGTCCAGGACTTCGACTATTATAATGTTTCCAGGATTATCACCAACTACAGCAATAGATCGTTTTGATGATTTACTTTCCTTTTTTGAATCTTTTTCGTCGTTCTTATTTTATGATTATTTAAAATAATTAAATGCTGCTTTGTCAAATTATAATAATAATATATTTATTTATTCAGACATTATCACAATAAAAAAACAATAACAGCTCGGAGTTTGCATTTGTGACACAGAAAAATGTAGGTCTACACTTGTACACCGCTGATGATCGCCAAAGTTGGCAATCATGTATACGGCCCACCTGATGGTAAGCGGTTACCGTAGCCTATAGACGCATCATATATTCAACATCACGGGTATCACTTGCGCATTGCTGACCCTGTAACACGAAAGAGGAATAGTTGGGTTGGCAGTATAAGGGTCAAAGTTCCCTCACTGCAAACACAACGTTTCCTCGCGGAGCACTGGCAACCTTGCTCACCGTAAGGAACACAACACAGCTCAAAGCAGAGTTATTTCACTTCGATTTTCTGCAACGCGGAGGTACTTCCCCAGTCGGACAGGTCCAATATGAGTAGCATAACTCCCACTATGCCTTACCTCTCTTAAGTCTCATATGCCCTGTAATTTGACTGGCTACCTTCAAACCGGAACACAATAATATTAGCACAATATGTTTAGCGGTAGATTTATCAATGCGGTGGTACGATTCTAGATCCTCACAAGGGGGTTTCTACCACATCAGCTGTCACTGCTTTGAAGAAATCCTTACCTTTTTTTACTATTGATATTTTGTTATTTTTTCAGGTGCTCATTGTCCTTCTTTTAAGCCGCCTTTGGCAGTCTTTTAGATCCTAGAAACCGTGTTCGTGAGTTGGGTTGGCAGTATAAGGGTCAAAGTTCCCTCACTGCCAACACAACGTTTCCTCGCGGAGCACTGGCAACCTTGCTCTCCGTTAGTAAAGCAGAATTGATGATATGTTGAGCTACGTTTTTAATGTAGGTAGGACTTTTACCTTACTATTTACTTATGACATTGTGAGGACATCGCTAACAATAGTGAAAATACTTTATTATGAACAGAATATATAAAAATATGCACCATTATTATGTAAATATACATTAAACAATTAATTTTGTATTTTTCTTATGACAGGCGTGACGAAGTTGTTATTGGATCGTCCTATTGGTGATCATATAGAGGTGACTTTAGAAATAATTCGAACGAGAATTTAAATATGGCATTTAAATCAAATGTGACCAAACGTTGGAAAAAATGAAAATAACTTAAAATTCCTTACATGAAGATTCATGATGTTTTTCTTCACCGTTTATTGCAATTAATGACAGAAAAATATATTTTATTTCTGTAAATAGAACTTTTAAAGACACTTTTACAAGTCAATGTAAGTATTGTTTTTTTTTTTAAAACTGGATGGCTCCGATATTTCATAACTGACGACCTCCAAGAAGAAATACAGGATCATACTTAGTCTCTTTTAAAGCCCAGATATAGGACAGTACCTAGCAAGCAAATATGTGAGTGTTACAACGCAGGGCAATGTAGGTATCAAATGGCCTTTTGAAGAAAAAACCAGTACATAGTGGCTTTGAGTAGACCAGTCCCAGCTGATGGCACGCATGCAACAGTCATTGTGTAGCTCGACCATAATTTAGGGGGCTCAACAACCCATCGCACGACGATCACAGATCAGCGGTACATTTACGTAGGCAACATAAAAAAAGTCTCAAAGCTACCAGACAGTTTTTAATTCGAAATCAAAAGATCGTGCTAGATAGATTCTAAGACCGTCCACGGGCAGAAGGTTTTTTTTTATTCTACTAAGTTGGCAAACAAGCATACGGCCCACCGGATGGCACAGTCCCCCCACTGCCAACAAAACGTTTCCTCGTAGAGCACTGGCAACCTTGCTCACCGTAAGAAACACAACACAGCTCAAAGCAGTGTTATTTTACTTCGATTTTCTGCAAGGCGGAGGTACTTCTCCAGTTGGGCAGCTCCAATTTGAGTGCAATTACTCCCACTATGCCCTACTGCTCTTACTGAAACTACTTCATTAGCCTACTGGTCACAACTTCTGGGGTTCGATTCCTAGGTCAAGCAAAACGTTATTGGGATTTTTTATAAAATGCGCAGTAGCAGCTCAGAGTTTGGATTTGTGCCCGGTTAACGGCAATAGGCCCGCACCCTACATTGGAACTCATATACCAGAGAACTGTGGGTGTACATTACTGTCTACCTCTGCCTAACCATTCTAGGAATAGGCGTGATGTTATGTTAGGCTCATTCTATTTTGACAAGAACTAAATTGTTTTTCTTTCATAAGTAAAGAAAGAAAAAAAAATACGTATTATTTATTGGGTATACTAATAAAAAATATTGACATGCATTATGTTATATTTGTTCAAGTGTATAATAAATAATAATTAAACTTGTGTTTAAAGAGTTTCAATAATCAATAAAGTAATTGTGCCTGAAATAATATTTTTTCTTTATTTCTATAACTGAAGGGCGTTCATACAGAAAGTGGTATTCCTCAAGATGACACGCATTGTGCGGAGGTTCTTCTCTCAGGAGCCCTTAACCGGTAACTTGGACCTTGTTCAAGCCCTGTATTATTTATTTTTTACTTCTTTTATTTATCTGCCTCATTACTCTAGTGGTCCTAAGCGCGACTGCTACGCTAGAGTCCTGGGTTCGATCCCCAGGTTGAGCAAAGTGTTATTGGGTTTTTCTGTGAAATTCTCAGTAGCAGCTCGGAGTCTGAATTTGTGCCCTGTTAATGGCAATAAGCTTGCCCACTATTACATGGGAACTAAACATACCTGCGAAATGTGGGTGTACATTAGTACACCTCTGCCTAACCCTTCGGGGAATACAGGCGTGATGGTATGTATGTTTTATTTATTGTTGACGACGTCTGTGCTCTAGTGGTTCGCGTGTCGGTCTGCTGATGAAGAGGTCGTGGGTTCGATTCCTACAGGACACAAATATGTAGGTATGTGATGAATGTTATTAATCCTGAAGTTTCGAACCCTTTACAAAGTCCATAGTTACGGGTGTCTTGATTATTAATATCAATATACATACTTACACTCACGCCTTTTTCCCATGAGGGTAGGCAGAAACTAAAGAATGCCACTTGCTACGATTCTTGCATAATTCTTTCGCTTCGACCACATTTATACATCTTGTCATACATACACGCCGGTTGCGAGTACTACGCACCTGACCTTTTTGAAGAACCTCACCAATAAGGTCGGTAAGTATAAGTTTTTCTAGGGCGTCCCCTCTCGGCGGTTCCACTGACATTCGCCATGTAAATTCCTATTGTTAGTCGCCTTTCATCCATTCTCTCCACATGCCCAAACCATCTCAGCATATTCTTTTCAATCCTCGTCACTACATCGTCTTTTAAGCCGCAACGTTCTCTTATCACACTATTTCTTAATCTGTCATTCCGAGTTACACCGCACATACTTCGCATAATATCAATATAACGCGATAAAATCCGTAAAAAGTGGTTTTATTTCAATGTATGGTATGGTATGGTATAGCGGGCTGGTTTCCACAAATCCACGACAAAGCTCGTATTTTACGTGCGGGTGGGAATATGTGGTTCATTCAAACTACCCTAACTCTTCGAGAAAAGCCGCCAGGCGATTAATTCTGCTGACAGCTCTCGGAGAGTGCTCGGGTTACCGAGGTACTTTGCCCTGTATGTAGCGACCACAGGACAGTGCAGAAGCATGTGGGCCGCTGTCTCGTCTTCCCCCAGGCAGCCTCTGCAGAGGGGGCTGTCTGTGACTCCTATAACAGAGAGATGTTTATTGAAAAACCATGGCCGGTAAGATCAGCGGTGACTGTCCTCAGGTGTTGTTTTGACAGTCGTAGTAGCTGCTTAGTAATTCGGCCGTCAATGGCAGGGAGAGCCTCCTTGGCTTGCCTGCACTCGCCATGGTTCATCCAGTATGTGTTGTGCCTTTTTCTGGTGCGTTGTCTTACCAGGGTGCGTATCTGGCCGAAGGGGAGGGGTACTATGGGTTCGGGACCCACGGCATCCGTGGCGGATCCCCTTCTGGCGAGTTCGTCTGCTGCGTCATTTCCGTGGGAGTCGCTGTGTCCTTCATATTTCAATGTATAATATTCGCGAGTGTCAGAAATTCTTAAAAGTAATTAAAAATTCTAAATGTGACCGCGGTATCTTCTTTTGGAACTATGCTATTTAGAAAGCATGTCACGAAAGATCTTTTAAACTGAATTTGCTTTTTAATTAGACATTATTTCCTCTCCTTTTACCTCATTAAAGTGAACTAAGAACCGAGTCGCTCCCAAAATTTGCGTACAGAAAAAAATACTGCATTCATGATTAATTTGGCTAAATTTAGCTAACGTTTAACTCTTTCTTAAAAATATTAATAAATTAGTAAAACATTTGGATAACTACGTAATACATACATACCTATAAAAAATGTTGCCCAACACCAGGATTATTTTTAAAAATACAATTCCCTGGCTAGGGTACAAGTCCTTTGTCATGGGAGACTTTACATACAATCAACGGACACAAAGTAGGTACAGATGCCAGCAGGTCAAGCTATCCGAAACGTCGGGATTAATAATATCAATATAACGCGATAAAATTCCATAAAAAGTAGTTTTATTACAATACTTTTACAAATCAATGGTTTGTTTTTAAACACACAAACTGACTTGTCAGTTTTAATTACACCTTCAATTACCATATTTATTAATATTTTTGGTGAAATTATTGATTGCATAATGAAGATGATAAATACCGAAATATATTTTTACTGTCTCATTACATTATAATAGTGCTCTTAAGCGCGATTGCTATGCTAGAGGTCCTGAGTTCGATTCCCAGGTCGAGCAGTGTTATCGGGATTTTCTATGAGATAATAGGCTTCGCTCCCTCATTAAAAAAAGACCATACTGGTGAACTATGTTTCGTATTAGTACACCTCTGCCTAACCCTTCGGGGAGCGTCATGGTATGTTACGTTTTTTTTGTCTACATCTTAAATAATTATTACTTTATACTTACATCATTTTCTTGCTGACTGTACATACCCGTACATATGTGTTTATATGGCAGCAGAGCAACATTTTGCATATTAATGTATGTAAATAATTGGTGAATCGAATCGGCACATATTGTAAGGCGGCCAACGTACTACCCACAATGCACCTCAATTAGAATCAGTTGCTATTGTCAACTAGTTCAATTGTATTACTTAGGAAAACTGCGGGGGTTAAAATGGCCACATTTCGCCATCCTTACATTCTGGAGATGGTTTTCAAGAATGAGGGGCCCGTGGCTAAGTTTTAGTACGCTGATCAACATACCACAATGTGTTAATGCGATCACTTTTAGATTGTGAGAAAGGGATGGTGCTATTTAATTTATAGAGCGACATCCTTCTCTCTCTATCGGAAAACCATCGCAAGAACACGTTGTGTTACGGTCTCAGGTGAACATTCACATCCTTTATTATTATTTTGAGCAATTTACTTAGAGTAAATTCTGGATTCATTGAGTTTTCCGTGAGTATTTTTTATTCGAATGTAGCTATAGTAGTTTATCAGTAGTTATTTTTTTTTGTAAAGAAAATCTCGGGGTCGTAAGAAACAAGTGAAAATTAATACGCGGTCAAGGAAGGGGGAATCGCTCGCGCGGCTTGGACATTTTAGTGGTAAACACATCGATACCCCTGCGTGCTTGGGGGAGCACGTCAAACTAACTAACTAACACCTATGAAAATCGTTAGTAGGTAGTAGTCAGATGCCCAGTGTAGGGCATAGTTAACTATAATTTTGTAATCTGGTTACTAATTACGATTAAAAGTAGTTAACTACATGTAGTTATGATTACATGTAACTTAACTACAGTAATCAAACTACATTAAGTAGTTGTTAATTTGATTGCTGCAATCTAGTAGTTATAATTACTGATTATTATTTAATTATTTTTTTTGCAATTAAATAAACATGTAATGTGAAGTAATACTATATGTTTTGGAATATGGCTGCATAAAAAAAAACAGTTGATTGCACATACCTAGGTTTATTTTTATGAATAATAAAATGCAAGGATTAAAGTCGTAGATATTATGTACTTATACTCGTACTTATCAGATCTTAATTACTTTTTATTGACATGTAATAAAAAAAACTCAGCAAACATCAACTTGATTCAAATTATTTGCTAATCAAATAAATAACCAAAAAAGGTTGATTGGGTTATTCATTTAAATTAGCTTTTAGTACTACACGTTTTTTAAACATTTCATTCGATAGCCTGTGGGATTTGGGATGGTTTATCATAGTTGCGTATGAAAACAGTCTTTCCACTGGAGCCGAAGAAGGTAATGGAGTATTGTATTTTATGAATACTTTTTTCACTTCTGGATATCTATGAAGACAATTTAGTTCTCGATCCATATCTGATAAATAACAAGAAACAATCAGATCTGCTTTTGACCTCTATGCGATGCGCTAACTACCTACCAAACGACAAGACGAAACACGCGCGATAGTCGTTTTGTAGGTACTTACATGAACGCCTATTGCGCGTGTTGGCTTGTTTAATGACCCAACATCATTTTAAATCTGTAGTTATAAAAAGTAATCAAGTAATCGTGATTGCAACTACAATTAGTAGTTAGTAGTCAAAATTTTTAACTACATTTTTCGATTTTTTTATGTAGTTTGTAGTTATGATTACTTCTTACTTTATGTAGTCGTAGTTAGTAATCAGTAGTTAGATTACATTTTGCCCAATACTGCAGATGCCCAAATATCCTGACAACCAGTCTATTCACAGTATATTACTTTACCTTACTGGTATTGGCCAGAAATTGGGTTGTGGAGGTCTGTCAATCACTTCGTGTAAAATACTGACGTTTAGGCGCATCTTGTTAGACTGGAAACCGACCCCAATATAGTCTGAAAATGGTTCAGAAGATGATAATAGGTCTTCAAGAATATTAGAATCACACTATTTTCTCCCGCGTACCTCTAAAGTGTATTTCTCCTTCTTTTCGTGTCCATGTTAAATACAATATTTATATGACTTGAGCCCAGAGGGTAGGTCCCGTCCGTGTTTCTGCTGAGGTATTTCTTATAATGATTAATAAAAAAAAAAACTTGATTTTTCGACACGTAAGATGTTGATTCGCAAATTTTTTTAAGGTGGCAAAAAAGCATACGGCCGACCCTGGAAAACGAAAGAGGAATAGTTGTGTTAGGTTGGGTTATTCTGCGGACGAATGCTACAGCGCTCCCGTAGTCCCGGCACTAAAGTAGTGACGCGAAACGCCGAGGTTGGTTTTAATCGGTAGATCGCTCTTTTCAGAGCGGAATCTGAGACACCCCACCGATCTCCCCGGAGCTATCCGAGTTTTACCCTATACGCTGCGGTTGCCGTTACCATTAGGCGTAGTGCTAGTTTATCATTTAACAAAATGCTGCCAGAAGTCTGTTATCTTATCACGATGAAGGAGTTGTTTTACCAACCTTTATCACATTATTCCTACTTTTTTACCAGTGACAAAGAAAAAACAACTGTACCCAACAATTTGCACGCGTCCTTTCCGACTGATTGTTCGTAGTGATCAGACAAATGGATCGCTTGCATGATTACTTGCTGCGAAACGCGGCAAGAATGGAAATACATGCATCTGGGGCATGACTACTGAATATTTGTAGCTTTGTAAAGAATTGTCGCTTTTTAAAAGTCTTGGCATACTTAAACTGACTCGTTAGTCTAGTGGTTCTAAGCTCGACTGCTACGCTAGAGGTCCTAGGTCCAGATTTCCAGGTCGAGCAAAGTGTTATTTGGGTTTTTTATGAATTTACCAGCAGCAGCTCGGAGTTAGAATTTGTGTCCGGTAAATAGCAATAATCTCGCTCACTATTGTATGAAAACATGACGGCGAACAGTGGGTTACTTTAACACAACTATGCCTAACCCTTCGGGGAATTACAGATGTGGTATTTATTTCTAACTCTTACGCGAATATTAGTCATTGAGTCTAACAATTTTTTACGGATTTTATCGCGTTATATTGATATTATTAATCCGTGATTATCGCGGTATATTGATATTGTTAAATGATTAATAATATCAATATAACGCGATAAAATCCGTAAAAAGTACCTAGCTTTTTTATAGTTCATTTGAGTGTCTGGCAGCAGCTCCTCACCTGATGGTAATTAGTGACGATACTGTCGAGGATGCAGCACGCAAACTCAAATAATTGCTATTCACTCTCGCATGTTTATTTCAATACAAGTGTAATGGTATTTTAGGATTTATTCGGTTATAACTTCGATTATAATCTTTAACGACCCACATATTGTCCCACTGCTGGGTTCGTGTCTCTTCTCAGATTGTGAGGGATTAGGCTATAGTCTACCACGCTGGCCTAGTACGGGTTAGCGGACTTGACACAACGTCGAAAATAATCTCTGAGGCATGCAGGTTTCCCCACGATGTTTTCCTTCACCGATTAAGCAAGTGATAATTAATTATTAATACGCACATGAATTCGAAAAGTCAGAGGTGAGTGCCTTGGATTCGAACTTTTATAATTTCTTTATTCGAACAATTATAATGTTGGCTACGTTACAGACTGGCCTTTGAAGTACTGGGGAATTGTTGGTATACATCAGTCTGTACACCTATGGCCAATGATTTTGTTGTGTTAATATTATTATATTATATAAGTAGTTTTATCATACGAATTGTTTCACCGTCAGCATAAGTGTCGCAAAACATGAAACTTCATGGAAAATTCATCATCTGTTTTGCATGCATCTATTCGGGATGGTTCAATGCATACTTCGATAGAGGCGATGCGAATACCGTATATGATTGAACTATTGATTTTAATATATGAATACGTATCTAGAGCACTGTGACATCAGTGGATTAATAATGTAATTGTATTGTAGTAATCGTGTTTAAATAATAAATTACTCGAGTTTCAGTAAAAGTATAGTTAAAAACTGGCAACACTTACCGGCTTAAAAATACGAGGAACTCTTTTTATTTTTCTAAAATAAAAGTGGCCTGAGTTACTCCTTATAACATCAGCTATCTGCCATTTAAAGTACCGTTAAAATCGGTCCAACCGTTTCAGAGCTTAGCGGGAACAAACAGACAGACTGTACCATATATACTTTCATATTATGCATTTAGTTTAATTTGGAACTACAAACAGACACTTCAATTTTATTTATGTGTATAGATTACAAACTTTGGTAAAATATATTATTTAAAGATTGTGAGCAGTGATAGCCTAGAGGTATGACCATTGGAATGCCAAGCCGAAGGTATCGAGTTCGAACCCAAGGGACGCACCTCTGTCTTTTCGAATTCATGTGCGTATTAATAATTAATTATCACTCGCTTAAACGGTGAAGGAAAATATCGTGAGGAAACCTAGAGATTTTTCTCGACGGTTTGTGAAGTCTGCCAACCCGCACTAGGCTAGCGTGGTGGACTATAGCCTAATCCCTCTCAATATGAGAGGAGACCCGTGCCCAGCAGTGGGACAGTATATGGGTTGATGATGATGATGATGATGATGAAAGATAGTGATCGTGTCGTGCCAAAAATGGAAGAGAGCGATACGTTAAAGTTTTCTAAAGCTTGTAGTAAATAAATTACACTAACAATAGTATGGTTTGGTGATAAACAAGTCCTAACAGCTATTTTTTTTATAATTTTGTTGACGTCGCGATTATATATCGGAGGTACATTTTTTTAATATTTTTTTTATACTGGTTAACTCCCTAATAACCATGTTACTTATAAATACACTTATCATATGCAACGCTGTCACACGCGTCCTACACAAGGTTAGATCTGTCAATTCAGATCGGTGTGGAAAGTTGGAGGGGATATCATACGCTATGCCACGCGGAAGACCAGTGTGTTTCCAGGTATTGAAGTCCCCCATCGTTTGACTTACGTTGATCCACCCCTCCCTGTTACACCCTGTATATTATTACGTCAAACACATAAAACCTCTTCTTGAATCTTTAAAACCTTATTACAAAATGGCCGCCAAACGCTTTTCACACAAACTGCATGAAGCTTCTACAGAATTGGATTTTAATATTAATTAGTGAATGCACTGACTGTCAAAGCTTTTGACGTTGTTTTTCTGTGAAAACTACGATGAATATTTTCACATCTTTATTTCCCGAAGGCTTAAGCACATGTGTAAAATCACAGTTCGCCGGTATCTTTAGGTCCCATGTAATAAGGGGCGAGCCGATTGCCATTAACCGGCTACAAATACAAACTCCGAGCTGCTACTGAAAATTCCATAGAAAAACCCAATAACACTACTTGACCTGGTCTTCGAACCAAGGCCCTCTAGCGTAGCAGCGTACTTAAGACCACTAGACTAACAAGGCAGTTATTTCTATAATAAAATATTTAGTTTTTAGCAAAAATACCGCGTTAAGAGATGAATTAAAAATAGATCTATTGATTGCAAACACGACTGTTGAGCGTGAGGTTCGGGTTCAATCTCCAGGTCGATCAGTGTTATTGATCTATATAGAAATAAAAAAGCAGTGATAGCCTAGTAGGAAGACCATTGGACTGCCAAGTCGAAGGTCTCGAGTTCGAACACAAGACACGCACCTCTTACTTTTCGAAATCATGAGCGTATTAATAATTAATTATCACTCGCTTAAACTGTGAAGGAAAATATAGTGAGGAAACCTGCATGCCTTGGAGATTTTGGCGTGTGAAGTCTGCCATCCCGCACTAAGCCAGCATCGTGGACTATAGCCTTATCCTTCTCATTAGGTAAGAAGAGACCCGTTGAAAAAATTAATAAAAAATAATTGCCGCATGGATGAAAAATAATCAAATAGTTTCACCGATTTGACTGTTTTTTTTAGGTTACGTTCGAATTTAATTATCAGAGCGAGGATTGTCTGAAAAGTTTTTAATTCGAGGCGACGACATCAGGCACGAACAGCTTCTAAGAGATGTAGGGCATACTGGGAGTAATTCCACTCAAATTGGAGCTGCCCGACTGGGGAAGTACCTCCGCCTTGCAGAAAATCGAAGTGAAATAACACTGCTTTGGGTTGTGTTGTGTTGCTAACGGTGAGCAAGGTTACCAGTGGTCCGCGAAGAAACGTTGTTGGCGATGGGGGGACTTTGACACTTATACTGCCAAAGTAACTTCTCGTCTTTCATTTTACAAGGTCGGCAACGTACACGTGATACCCCTGGTGTTACAAGCGTCTATAGGCTACGGTAACCGCTTACAATCAGGTGGGCCGTATGCTTGTTCGCCATCTTAGTGGTTAATATAAAGGGAGTTTTTAATAATCAGTAGCAGTCGGAAGTTTTGACTTAATTCCAAAGAACCTGACAACCAGTCTACGTTGAGGATATCGGTGATTGCATAGCTTCATGTAAAATACAGATTTTCAGTAGCATCTGGTTAGACTGGAAGCCGACCCCAACATAGTTAGGAAAAGGCTCGAAGCATAATAATGTACAGACGCCAGCACATCAAGCTACCACAACCTGTCAAATTTCTTTGATAGATTTTCAACTTTAATACAACAGATTAGGGTTGATTTTCAATTGGGAAAATTTAACAGTTTTGGATAGCTTGACCAGCTGGCGTTTGTACTTCGGTAAAATCCTCATTTTATTTCTGTTTTATTAATCATTCTTAAGTATTTATAAGTAAGGAATTAAATTAAGACTGGTGTCGTGTTTCAATAATGACTTTCCAAATATTTATTTAATAATAGGTAGGTAGAGGTATGTTCTTTGTACTCGGAATTAATTAACTTTGAGTGTATTTACTTCTGTTGAGTATTTAAATAGCACATTAAAGGTAAAGACAAACTGAGTCCACGTATACAACGAATACTATTCAATGTGGGAGAGGTGGTGTGCACATTTGTCCCGCGTAAACAACGAATTCTGATTAATTGTGATGGTTAATATCGCATAAAGAAAGAAAAGAAAAGAAAGAAAGAAAAATATTTATTGACACAGTCTTGGACAATGCACACAGTAATATTAAAAACATAACGGAAGTACATGGAAAAAAAAAATGTGTGTCCCACGACTGCGTCACATAGGCTCCAGTAAAGCATAATACAGTAAGTAGCGTGCTCATTATTTATTTATTTATTAACTATAGCATAAAGCAAATGATATCGCAGTTCGTAGGTACTTTATGCTAGCTATTTAAGCTATTTTGCTTTATATCGCATAGCACTCCCTGTCCGTCGGGCGTCGCGTATCGCGTTAACATAACAAGTAGGTAGACATTTAAAATAAGCATGCTATAATAAAGCACATAAAATCGCTTGCTTAAAAAATAAAGCTTATAGCATTAAGCAAGTTATTGCTTTATAGCAACTTTGAACACCACTAATTCTGATTCTGACGCATATTCTCATATTTTTCATTCATATTGTGATTCTGACGCGCTGTGAACGTAAGTTCTAGAAACACACTGGTATTACGCGTGGGATAGCGTATGATATCCCCTCCACCTCCCCACACCGATCTGAATTGACAAATCTAACCTTGCGTGGGACGCGTGTGCAGCGTATTAAATTATTAGTAAGTATTAAATTATTAGTAACAATATGGTTATAAGGCACCTACACCTTACCTGTATAACAAAATTAAAAAATGTACCTCTTTTTCTAATCGCGACGTCAACAAAATGATTAAAAAATGGCTATGAGGACTAGATTATCAACCAAGCCGAACTATTGTTAGTGTAATTTATTTACAAAACACGCACTTGTTACTTTTTATGTGAATAAAGACATTATTATTATTATTTAATAGCCTATTCAGTTTCCCACTGCTGGACAAAGGCCTCCCCTTTCTTCTTCCAAACCTCACTATCTTGCGCAACATCCAGCCACGCTTGCCCTGAAAATATATCGAGATCATCGCGCCACCTATGCCGCTGGCGACCTCGACGGCGCGGTCCTATCAGGCGTCCATTTGGTAACAATTTTTGCCCAACGGTTATTATTATTAAAAAATATATATATCTCATTCAACTGTTTTCATACAAATTCAAGTCCAGACGTTGCATACGTGGACTCAGTATGTCTTCACATTTATTGTTAGAACTCAGAAAGCATCAACTCATTTACTGTTCCACTGCTGGGCACGGGTCTCATCTTGAGAGGTGTTAGGCTATAGTCCAACACTTTAGCCTACAGTGATTACACATACACCATAATATTGGTATCAAATGAAATGATAAATATCATTTCATTTCATTACAAGATTCAATAAAGAACATTTTTATTTATTTATTTATTTTTTAATACATAATGGTTGAGCTACACGATCACTCATGTATGCGTGCCGTCACTTAGACTGGTCAACTTAATACTGCTAGCTGTTCAGCTTTTGTCCTAGATTGTAAAAAACACAAGGGTTTGTGTTCAGCGCCATCTGTTTGCAGGGGCGCGCGGTTGTTTAGCGGTGTTGCGCGCGTTCTGCTGACAGATGACGCCACGAACTTTAAATTATTATTGATTTGTATAAAATCATGCATTAGCTATCTATATTATCTATGGCAAGAAAAAGGTGCTCGGTCTCTCTCTCTCTTTGCCTTACAACCACGACACGAACAACGTCTTTATAATTTTATATCGAACATTGTAACCTTTATTTATTTTACGATTATACCTTAAAGTATATCACGATCTTTAATTTACAAAAACGACGAAACGAAAACAGTTTGATAACCTTGAATGTACTGTTCCTGTCTTGACTTTAAAACAGACTAGATTCTCCGATTTTATTTCAGTGTTTCTTCTCAGAGGTCGTCAGCTAGTATTAAATTTTGAGTTATAAAAGTATCTTTAAAAGATCTATTTACAGAAATTTAAACCTATCTTGAACTTGTTAAACCATTCATCCGTCCTGACAAACTTTCACATTTATAATATTAATATAGTGTAGGATAGTAGGATTAAGATGGGAGCCTTGGATTTCAACTCGAGACCTATAACTTGGCAGACCAACTGTCAAATCACTAGTCTATCACTGTTTCTTTCATTCTTCCTTCTATACTTCATTTTTGGGTTAGTATTGAAAAACTAGTTTTTTTTCCAAAATAGTGTTTATTACAAACACAGTGCATAAAATAAAATAAAATAAATAATTGTACCTTATTATGTTTAATGAAAACGATGCATGAAAACCGTGTTATACAATCCCTGTGATGTTTGAAGCCTTGTCTTGTTTCTAAACATTTACTATTCTTGTTTGAAGCGTCGTCCTTCAAAAGAATAGTAAATGCTCACCCACATTCAATTTATCCTTGTTTGAAGCATATTCTTGTTTTTAAAAATGTTTACGTATATCTTGCTTGAAATGTTGTCATTTGCACACACATTTAATTTACTCTTGTTTGAAGCATGTTCTTGCGTCCATAAAAATTATTCGTATCTTGTTTGAAGCATTATTCTGGTTTCATTACACATTTACTTTTGTTATATTCGAAATATTGTTTCAATACAGTTTTTAGTTACTTCTTGCTTGAATCATTGTCTTGTATCGAATTCAAGGTGGAAGGCTTCCCAAATACTTGCACATCCATCGCATTACAATCAGCCAAGTGATAAATGCGAACGCGATTACTAAGGTGTGTCCTAAATCAAGATGTATCGAGCAATTCTTGGCCATAGCTTTTAGCACCCGCACTTATTCGATAGCACGCTGCATACAAAGAAAAATAGTAGAATCAGTATGACCAGTGAGCCAACAACAGTCAGAAATTGGTTAAGACTGAACACTAATCCACAAGCCTTAGACATGATTGTGGCTGATTATAACTTCATCTACGTGCCTTGGAAATATTTGCACATCCAACTCATAACAATCAGTAAGGTCACAAAAGCGAATGCGATTAGCAATACTTGTAATAAATCAACATTGTAGCACACATTAGATTTCTTCCCCATAGCTTCTTCTACCGTCCACTCGTTATATGGCAAACGACCAGGAACAGTAGAACTAAGATCACTATAGATCCGATCACCATAAGAAGCTGGTTTAGATTGAAGCTGAGCCCGCAGTCAGAAGCCTTCTTACCCATAATTCAACCACTGACGCCAATCATAGTACCGAAGTACAGTAGCATTTTTTGTTTAATTTTTACATTATTTTGTGGATTTATTATTTTTTGAATGACACATTTGATTCTGTCATTGTTGATGTTTAAATTGAGGAATAAGTTTGACAGATGTCTCTGGTTTGGCGGTTACAGACTCTTTGCTTTAAAACGCCACGCTATCAAGCAGCTCGGTTAATGGCAATAGGCTCGCCCACTATATCATGGGATCTAATCATCTAAATCTACCGACGAACTGTCTGTGTACATTAATACACCACTGCCAGCTCTGGTATGTTCTGTATTTAAAAAAAATCTTCATAAGCCATAACTTTGCTGTAACTGCTTAATTAATACCCACCCTAAAAAAAACAATTTAAAAAAATCCGTTGGTAACAAAACTTTTAATTAAAAATAAATAATTTAACAAAAACTAAACGTAACCATGTATAACAACTATTTAGTCTTAGAAAACATCAAGCTTCCAGCTTCCCTTTCCTGTAAAAGAAACGAAATTATTATTTGAGTTAACAATAGTAAAACAAAATTTTAAATGAGGTTTTATGCAGTTTAAGTATACCAAATAGTATTCTTTAGAAACTTGCAAAACTACACAGTAGGTAAGATACCTGTATCAGAAGTTTTACGTTGCCTCGATGGAATCAAATATTAATATTGAGTCCCGTAAAAAAATAAGGCTATAGAAAACGATTACTTTCAAAATAATTGAAAAAGATCACGTAGATTTTATTTGATAGGCGGACAGATGAAACCGTTTAGAAATAAATAAAGTTCGAACTGTCCCTTCGGTGCTAACAGGGGGTCAGATAAAACTTTTTTTTCCGAATAATCGGGATGGTAACGTGAAGCAGTTTTATTTCAATGCTTTGATTATAATAATTATTTCAATTTTTATTACGGCTAAAAATAAACTCATTCCGTTATCCAAAAAGGACAGTTATAAATTATTTTCTGATAAAAAAATAAGGAATAAAACTATCAGGAAATGCATAAAACCTACTTAAATGAAGGTTGGTAAACCAATTCAATTCAAGGTTTTGATGCGAAAATATACCTTCACCATTCACCTAATTTTTGCAATGATATTGCCTTTTTATTGTTAGTTATATATTTATAATATTTACATCGAAGACCTTAAGGCTGTGCACATAGACTTACATTTACATCTAAGGCTGTGCACACATTAAACGTCTCCACCGTTTCAATGGTTAACCAAAAATTTTTATCGCATTACGCATATTTAGTGCTAAGAATTTGTGTGCGGTTAACTGCCTTCTAAAGAGGAGTTCATGCAATAGAATAATCTATAAAATACTAGTAATCTAAAAAAGCAAATACAATTTATATTTATAACAAAAAAAAATGAAATAATAATATAAAAATGTAAAAAACTATTTATTAGTTATTCTTTAATATTATTACTTATTACAATTTGTTTTATGAATGTATTTATTTAATGATTAAGTACCTATATTATCAAGATATCTAAAAATAATATTATGTAAATAAAAATTATTTATTTAATTAATTGATCTAAATCGCTTGCAATGTTTAATGTACTTAAACTGAAAAGCAAGAGGTAAAAGGCTTTTTATTTTATTATATACGTCAAGCAGTGTTTTTCTTTGAAATTTTCAGTAACAGCTCGAAGTTTTGTGCCCGGTTAGCGGCAATAGGCTCGCCCCCTATTACATGGAACCTAAATACACGGGTGAAACGGGTGTACTACAGTAGTACATCTCTATAGGGCTAGGCGTGATGGTATGTCGAACACATCGTTGCACATTCGCAAGAACATTACATTATATGGAAATGTTTTTAGAAAACTGAGTATTTTCCTGTATTGTACCATTCGACGACCTCTGTGGTCTAGCGGTTCGAGACTGCTGATCGGTCGTGGGTTCGATTCCCACAGGACACAAATATTTGTGTGGATAAAACATGAGTATTTGTGTTTGTCTGGTTGTTTCTTATGTATTATAAGTAGGTATGTGTTTACAAAAAAAAAGTATATAAGTATCATATCCATTGTCTAGTACCCATAGTACAAGCTCTGCTTAGTTTGGGACTAGATGGTGTTGTGTAAAATGTCCCAAAAATATTTGTATTCGTAAAAACATTACATTACAATGTAATGCTCTGGTCTATACCCACCTTAATAAGCTAGTCACAGACGCTGGCTGCATACTTGCGCAACTCAAAACTTGTACATGCTTCCGTGACGTATATAAAACGATTTCCTATACTGCCCGACTTGAATATAGGAAATATTCTTTTATTGACATCATTATGATAATTATGGCCTTTGACGAAAATAGCGTCAATTAATTAATTATTAATTTATATTTCTGTACACTACCACCCAAGGTCAATAAATAATACAATATTTTTTTTTAATTTTTTCGTTATTTTTGTTGATGGCCGCTGGGGCAAAAAGGTTCTGGAGTGGAGATCACGCACCGGAAAGTGCAGTGTGAGACGGTCTCCAACGAGATGAACGGACGACTTGGTAAAGGTCGCTAGAAGTCGTTGGATGCAGACGGCTTGTAACCGGTCCTTGTGGAAGTCTATGGAGTAGGCCTTTGGTCAGCAGTAAACTTCCTGTGGCTGATATGACGTTTATTTAAGTGTACCACTCCTGGGCAAAGGTCTCCTCCATAACCTTCCACATCTGCTTATGTGAGGTTTTCTAACGTTAGGATAGGCAGGATACATATCATGTCAATTAGTTTTCGCTTTAGTGTAGTCAAACGGGGTGAATATGGACGCAGAGGTGAATCGAGACAAACTTTGAAAAGGATTTTTAACTTTTAGCTGGTCTCCGGAAAGTTTAAGACCACCAGGGCCACTGGCCTCGGACAGAGTCCCCGCTGCCGGTTGGTAGCACATGCAATGTAAACCAGAAATTAATAAAAGTGTAACGCGCGCATACTTTGGGGCTGCAGAGAGGAGAACTAACCTGACTGGGTACCGTGTTGGACACGGCCCGTATTGTTAAGAGGTTTGTTTCTCTGGGGCCCTGACCACCGGTAGCTTGGACCCTGCTCCCGATGCCGGTGGGTTTCTATTTTTTATATTTTTATGTTATGCATAAGATAAAATATTTAAAAAAATATGTAGTAATATAAATTAGCGTTAATTATAGTCAGTTAATTATAGTTTGTTGGAAAAAGCGACTCTAATATATTATAACTAAATTATAATAAATCATTAGAAGACCTTGTTGGCATCTAGCTATAATAATTAAAGCTGAAAATCCCTTCCAAAGTTTTGTCTCGATTCGCCCCTGCATCCATATTCACCCCGTTTGACTTTATTTATATTTATGTACACTACCACCCAAGGTTAAATAAATACAAGATTAATATTACCAAATTTATTAAGATCCAAATGTATACACATTCCCAGTCTATACATACCACATACCAACATTAATATAACACAGCCTCTATTCCAAAGTGTTTGGTAACATTGTTACATTAATTTTATTCACAGTATCTACGTTATACACATAACATGTCTACACGAATCAAACGATACTTTCCACCAAAAATTGACCTCTGATTTTACGAATAGCCTACGTATTGAGAGGTCAACTTAAAATGGTAATGTATAAGTTTGATGGGTAGGCATGTGTCAATTGGCTAGTTGACTGATTTTTTTTTATGATCACATGAAAAACATCTTTGAAAGAGCCAATAAACAAACAGAATTAAAATTTTATGCAAGACAGAGAGCGTACTATACAAAAATGTGACGTCAATGTTCAGTGCGCCATACAAATTCTATATTAACACTCGTTTTGTGGGAAAGGGACGGAGCATCCCCTCTCAAACCCCACCAAAAACTTTAAAGGCTTGTATTTTAGAACTTTATTAGTCAATTTGATTATTTTTCAGTATAAAGTTTATAATATATTTTTCAAAGTCTGTTATTTTGAAAAATTCGAAGACCAGTCAACTGTCCAATTATTATAGCTTACGGATACATCAAAGGGTTGAGCATATTAAATGTTGCTCAACATAAAATCACTTAGACGCTCAATGCGGGCACTACTTTTTTTTTATAAATTAAATTCATTCATCATCTTTGGTCATTTAAAGTAGTGCATAAACAAATAAGTTAAAGTTCAAAGAGATATCTCTCATATCTTTGGATATACAGCGAGAAAAAAATGCAGAAATCATAATTTATATACAAATTAATAGGTATTGAAGATATGGCGTGATATTTTTGCCAAAGATCAGAGGAAAGAAAGAGAAAGGTAGAGAGTGAAGAAGCTTTCCTTCTTACTCGCTCGCATGATGTTAATAAAGCATATTAGTGATAGGTACAGACGCCAGCAGGTCAAGATATCCAAACTGTCAAATTTTCCCAATTGAACATTAACCAATATATCGTATTAGATAAAGTTGAAAATCTATCAAAGAAATTTGACAGATTGGGGTAGCTTGATGTGCTGGCGAATATAAAAATAGAAAAGATTTTAAAAACTTATTGTTTCTTGTACTTCTTGAGAACTTTTCGGCGGCTGTTCTCCATGGAGCGGGTCACCAGCCACACGGAGAAGCCATAGGAGAGATTGTTGATGCCATTAATCACGAAGACGAAGACAGCATGGGGTAGGTAGCCAGTGGTTTTCGTGACAGTGCCAACGAGACTGATGGCAGATTTTACGAAGTCTTTGGCTGTGGGGGCAATGAGGCTGCTTCTGCGGATCCCAGACATGTTGGAGCAGACGAAGCCTGGTAAAACACTCTGGACAATGATGCCTTTCTTGCTGTATTCCATTTCCAAGCCTTCCGTGAACTTGTCGACGTAAGCCTGTGGCAGAAAAAAAGTGTTAAAACGTCTCTGGTCTTTTGGAACGACTACTCCTGACGAGGATTCGATTCCCACAGGACCCCAATATTTTATGTAACGAACATAATTATGTGTTTGTTGTTTGTCTGGGTGTTTCTTATGTACGTATTTACAAAAAAAAATGTCTTAACGTATTATAATATCCATTTTCTAGTACCAGTACAAGCTCTGCTTTGTTTGGGAATAGATGGAGCTGGGTAAAAAGTCCCAAATATATAAAAAAAACTTCTGCTATCCTGACACTATTTAATTGGTCAAAAGAGTCACATTCAGCCATTACTCTGAAATCTTTAGAACTCATAGCAGTTACACAGAAATTGTCTCATGTGAATGATGACTACAACTTATCAAAAGCGGACATTACAAATATTTGTATGACTTATAGGGCAGTTCTTCCAGGTATTTGTGTATGTGAAAGTTTGTGTTTTTATAGGAGGAAATCATAGCAATATTAAATAATAACGTTTTTATAAAAAAAACAAAAGAGTATTTTTATTATTATCCAGCCATTAACGTCCCACTGCAGGCCTCCCTACCATCCTTCTATTCCTCACAGCTCAAGGCTATTTTGGGCCAATCCTTCCAGAAGAAGTCAAGCTCATCCCGCCATCTCCGTCTAAGACTACTATGCTATCGTCTGCTGTTTTGTGGGACCCACTAGGTACTTTTTTTAGACTACAGCTAATTTGTCAAAAATCTGGGTTATTTTAGCGAAGGAAAAATTCGATCGCGGGCATGATTCGACCAGACGCTATGACCACTAAGCCACCGCGAGTCCCATCCGCCAGGTTGAAATTTGCCTTCAAATTCTGAATTTACGTCTATATTCTACTATATTTAGTCTATATTCGATTATATTCGGCGACGTCAGTAACACCTATTGAAAAGCAAGTTTTTGCTTCTCAACCAACATGACTTACTATATATTTTGTTCATTTTCAAACTGTGCCATAGCGTCTGGTGTACCTAACTGGAAAACGCTGGTTCGAATCCTATTTTTTTTTATAGTACGGAAAATGCTCATGGATCCTCCGCCACTCGGGGAGGTGGCAGGGTGTGTCGGACTCATACCGACTAAAAACCGCACTTTCCTTAAATTGCCTCATAGTCATGGCCATGGGGTCCGAGAAATTCACCACGACAGACTGTGGTCCAGCAGTTGCTGGACCCCGTGGATTAGCGAGGCCTTTCCTCGCATACTGTTTTTAAGGCACGCTTCGTCACAAGCGTGCCACTGGTTCGAATTCTGCCCGCGTTCGAATTTTTACTTCGCTAAAATAACTAAAATCTTAACATGGAAAATACCAATAAAAAAAAACAAAAAGAAAAAAAACACAGTGTTATTTTTATTTACCTTAGTGGCAGCGTATACGGTGAGCAGTGGGCTAGGTATGATCGAGGAAGCGGATCCAATGTTGATGAGCACTCCCTTCTCCCTCTGCACCATGCCAGGCAGGATGAGGGCCGTCATACGCGTTGCTGACACCACGTTCGCCTTCAGCAAGTTAGATACCAACTTGTGCCTGTTGAAGAGAAAAGACAATAAAATCTAGCAAAAAAAAAAGAATTTTGGCTGAAGGATGTCGTGTTTTCGCGGGAGGTGACATGACCGCGCAGCTCGGGCCTCAAATACACATCATCAACCCATATACTGTCCCACTACTGGGCACGGGTCTCCTCTCACAGAATGAGAGGGCTATAAGTCGTGTAGTGGTAGCTATCTGTAGCTGTTCGTCTAGGTCGGTACAGTCAGCAACGCAAGTAGCTGAACAGGTTGCAATCTCCAATCCAATGTTTAATATGAAGTTGAAAAACCTGTGAAGGTTGTACGAAATCATCGCATATACAAACAGAATCGGTTTTAGAATAGGTATACATTATACGATATTAAAATCAGACACACACACACACACACAAACACACTCATACATACTTGAAGGACACTCATTCATTCATTCTTATCTTAGCAGTGGGGGCTGACATGGCCAGCAACACTTCGACCAAATGTGATCTGTTGTGTTGTCCCCAGCATGGTACATTCCTTACTCTTCGTCTAAAGAGTCAGGAATCTAGAAAGAACTGGAAATGCAAATCTTGTATTAAAAAAAATGTAAATAGCAAAAAAACAACAAGCACTAGCGACTTATCTAACATTACTACACGAAGGAAACTTAAGACAGTAATAGAACCTAAACTGTCAACTCCAGAGCCTACATACCATACAAGAAATGACCAATATATCGATACGACACAATACACAACCCAAGATACATCTAAGTTAACGGATTCACAAATACTTACCGACCTTGAAACCTCATGTGAATTAAATACACCGAATAAACTATCCAAAAGTGTGGATACCACAATAACCGACCTCATGTGCATTCCTGAAATGAAAGAACAAATATCTACCCTTACCAGAAAACTGGAGAGTACCGAGAATGAGCTAGAAAACACAATATTAGAAAATAACGGTCTCAAGAGGCAAATACAGAAGCTAAGTCAAGAAATTAATGTATTAAAGTCGCTGTGCTCTTCATCAAAAATAGAAGGCAGTCCATCTAACTCGACTAAAAAAATGAGACATTCTCTGATACATCAGAATATGTCTTCCACATCTTCCTCGTTGGTCGTCGCTTCTAACTTCGAATCACACAATGCCTATACAACATCATTATTGCAAAAGGAAATAACACGCCTGAAACAGCAACTAGACGACGCACAAAGAGAAATTAAATCTCTTCAAAAACAAATACAAAGTCTGTCGCAAGCTTTACAAGATAATAATGACACAGTGATTGAACCATGCATTACTTCATCAACGAAAAGAAACAGGTTATGCATTATTAGTAGTAATAAGGCTAATAAAATTCTATCTATGGCTGAAAATACCTTTCCTGACTATAATATATGTCACTATCTGTCTCCAAACTGTGGCATTAATCAACTCATTCATAACCTAGATGTAAAGCTATCTAACTATACAATGGAAGATTACTGTATTATCTTCATTGGCGACTGCGATTTCAAAATTACTCAAAATTACTCGAATCTCGTTACTTCCATACGTGAAACCTTGCTGAATTTAACTCATACAAATATAATACTTTGTTTGCCGACATATAAATGTTCGGTCTTCTGTGCGATGTACAATTGGCGAGTTGATATGTTTAACAATTTACTTTATCATGATGTACATATCTATGATTACGCAATGTTACTTGACTCTAACCAGAATTTATTGTATGATTTTAGCATGTTTTCAAAATATAGCGGCGTACTTAATAATAACGGAATGACAAGTATTTTTGACAATTTAAAGCATTATATTCCGATTAACACAAATAATAAAAAAACGATGTATAAAAATGAATGTCACGCACCACATACATCTGATCTTTTTCGTCACTAATAAAAATAAATATGTAACTGTAACTCTATTACATCAAAACATAGCTGGTATTCTTGGAAAAAAAGATATGTTTGAAGTAACCCTAGAACAATTAAAATGTAATATAGACATAGTATGTCTTACTGAGACTTTCGTGAAAAGAGGCACGGAATCTAATTTAATTTTAAAACATTATAATTTAGCTGCATCCTACTCCAGAACAAATCAACGTAGAGGTGGTTCATGCATCTTATTAAAAAAATATCTTGACTATAAAATCCCCAATTTTAAAATACAACCGATACTATATCACTTTGAATACTGTGCAGTTGAAATATTGTCACTTAAATTATACGTAATTTGTATTTATAGGATACCAAATTATAACGCCAAGATATTCTTAGAAAATCTAACTACTCTACTAAATATAGTGTGTAAACGAAGAACAAAGAATATCGTGTTATGTGGGGACTGGAACATTGACACCCTAAAAAATAATGAAAATGCGAAGGAATTGCAATCGATTCTATCTAATTATAACTTTCAAAATCACATATTATGTGCAACTCGTCAGAAATCTTGTATTGACGTTATAGCGAGCAATCTATGTAATGTAACCGCCAATTTATATACGTTAGCATTATCGGATCATGAAACAGCACAAACTATATCTTTCGAACAAACTTGTACCACAAAAAATCAAGTGCAATTTTGGTTTGAAAAAAGAAGAGACTATTCCAAAAGTAACATTGAGAAATTTAAGGCTTGTATGTCGGCTCTCTCTTTCAGTGACGTATTGAATTGTACTCATACCGAAGATGCTTTTAACATGTTCCATGATATTGTCACTTTGTTTTATGACCTATGTTTACCTACGATTACTGTCAAAATTACAAAAAAAACTACAAAACATAAGTGGATCTCTAAAGGGCTAGTAAGATCATGTAAGTTAAAACGTTGTCTCTACCTACAGTATAAATTCTCTCGGACAAAAAAAAAAATAAACATATATATGCTAACTATAACAAAGTCTTGAAAAAATGTATGTTCCAGGCTCAAAAAATTGAAAGTTTGAAATATATAAGTAAAGCGAGTAATAAATGCAGAGCGGCGTGGAACATTATAAAAAATAACGTATTAGGCAAACAGAGCACCAAGTATATAGATACTATAAAAGTAAATGACGTTGAATATACAAATGCAAATCAAATAGCTCACCAGTTTAATCATTTTTTCATAAATTTGCCTTCCACTGTTAATAATACCGAATCTAATTTCAATACTTCAAATGGTAATAATTACCCGACTATATTCCCAATTAATAACTTAAACACAATTTTTTTGACTCCTGTAAATAATTTTGACATTGTTAAAACTATTAATTCTTTGAACAATACATATTGTACTGGTTACGACCACATTAGAACTGACATTTTAAAATTATGTGCTGATATAGTATCTACTCCAATATGTCATATTATCAATTTGTCATTTATACAAGGACACTTCCCTAATAGATTGAAACTGTCGGTCGTTAAACCTCTACATAAGAAAGGTGATACTAAAGACTTGAATAATTATAGACCCATTACGCTAATCCCTATCTTATCAAAAATCTTTGAAAGAGTAATGCACGAGAAAATTTATATGTTTTTAGAAAAAAATAATATTCTAAAACCCGAACAAAATGGCTTCAGGAAAAATTATTCGACTACCTTGGCATGTTTTACACTCGCAAAGATAATTACTGAAAACCTTAACAAAAAAAACAATATAGTCTCAATATTTTTGGACATGTCCAAAGCTTTCGATTTTGTAAACCACAAATTACTATTATACAAGCTTGAAAAGTATGGGATCCGTGGAAAGGCCCTAGATTGGCTAAATAGTTACTTAGAAAATCGCTATCAATGTGTAGAAATACATAGCCAGCTTGGAAAATATAATTCATCTATCAGGTCAGATTTTAAATTAATGAATAGTTCTGGAGTACCTCAGGGGAGTATCCTTGGCCCCTTGTTATTTCTAATATATATAAACGACCTACCTAATGTGACTGAGAATAATTGTGTACTGTATGCTGATGACATCACTCTAATTATAGCAGATAACAATAAAAATAACCTAGAACATAAAATCAATAACGCATTGGATAATATAATTAATTGGCTGAATTTAAATCACTTACAAGTTAATATAAATAAAACAAAAATGGTACAATTCCAGACTTACAATAGCAAACCTCTCAAACTAAATATAAAATATAACAACAACATAGTTGAAGAAGTGGATGTGACATTATTTTTAGGCATTATGATAGATAAACATTGTAACTGGAAACAGCATATTGAGAATCTCTGCTTACATTTAGACAAATTTGTGTACGCTCTGTATCGCTTAAGGCAAATATCATCATTGGAAACTGCGATAAGTGCATATCACGGCTATGTCTCCTCAAAATTAAGATATGGTCTTATAATTTGGGGCAATTCAGTAGAGGCAAATAGAGCATTCCTTGTGCAAAAAAAATGTATACGAGCCTTGTTTGGTATACAACAAACAGATAGTTGTAAAGAATATTTTAAAAAACATGACATACTACCATTACCTAGTCTATATATACTAGAAATTTGTGTTTTTGTGCGTAGACATCCACATTTATTTTGTAAGCACAATGATATTGTGACTAGGCCAGGGAGAGACTTTCATAAACTGCTAATACCTAAGCAAAGTCTAAATGTATTTAGTCAGAATGTATACTGCATGGCGATACGTATTTATAATAAATTACCAAAAAGGTTGATGGAAATGAACACTGTAAATGTTTTTAAGCGAAATTTATTAATTTTGTTACTGGACAAATGTTATTACAGCATAAAAGATTTCTTATACGATAAAATATTGTGATTATCTTCTAATGCATGCATTATGTATATTAATGATAGAATTTTGAACAATATTTGTACGCCAGACGATGGTAGAATATGGCTAGTGCCCGAAATGAAACCTACAACTTTGTATACCCATATTCTGACAAATAAATCTTTCTTTCTTTCTTTCTTTCTTTCTTTCTTCGAAGACGTGGTTCATGAAGGCGGCTAGCCCACTAAGAGAAAGGAACCTGTAATCCTCCGGCTTCGGGTATCCGTTGCCGAAATGACTCATCCGTTTCGTCGCTAGGACGTCACAGTCACACAAGATAATGCTGCATAGTTTCCCTGAATTCATTCATTCACTCATGCTGCATAATGATTAATGACTTTAGCAACTTTTTAATATTTTTATACTTTTTCTCTGTTTGTATAACTTTAATTATTTTTAATATTACTAATTTTTATCTATTCAATTTAATGGTTAATTCTAATATTGCATAAAAATTTGAACATAAATGCTGGGAGAAGACACTGGCTTCTGTAACACAGGTTTGTTAACCTAGCGCAGGAGTCAGGGCCACACTTTTGTTGTGAATATTTAAAAAGGTCAATAAAGAATTATTGTTAAAGAAAGAATTATTGTATATAAATGACCATTATATATTTACTTTACCTTCATCATTCATCATCAACATATATATTGTCCCACTGCTGGGCACGGGTCTCCTCTCATATTGACAGGGATTAGGCTTATAGTCCACCACGCTGGCCTAGTGCGGGTTGGCAGACTTCACATACCGTTGAGAAAAATTTCTAAGGTATGCAGGTTTCCGCACGATGTTTTCCTTTACCGTTTAAGCGAGTGATAATTAATTATGAATACGTACATGAATCCGAAAAGTCAGAGGCGTTCCTTGGGCTCGAGACCTTCAACTTGGCAGTCCAATGGTCATACCTATCACTGCTTACTTTATTTTCTTTTTACCTTCATATTAAAAAAATCTCCTGATAAATTTTGGAACTATCATGTTTTCAAAATTTAGCTGTGTTCAGCTACTCTCGTTGCTGACCGTACCGTCGCTCTATAAATGTGACTTTTGTTTGATGGTCACCTTAAGTTTAGAAGCAGGCGGGACCCAATTGCAAATTATAAACACAAAGATAATGTATGAGTTCCGTTTGCAACTAAACTTAATGCCAGTATTTAACTTAGGCTTTCCGTTCATAATATAGTCTGTTAAACCGAGTTTACTTTGTTTATAAATTATTTTAATGTTGTTTTCTATTCTCAATCTTGTTTCGGTCTTTTTAGTGCGTTACTTTTAATTTGTCTTTTTTTCAGTCGCGTTTTTTGCTTTTTTTTGTAATTATTTGAAAGTTGACTTAGTATAACAACGCGCTGAGGGCGCTGCTCCGGATGCCTCGCTTCTGCAGCGCATCGGGAATGTTCGCGAGCGTCCGCATTGACTGTTTTTATGCCAGTATGCGCAAGAGGGCCACCTCGATAGCGAGTAAAGTGCGGGGCAGCGGCAACGGTCACCTTTCAGTTATTGCCAGCAGGTTAGACGGGCCGTTCATGCAGCACTGGCAGGCCTTACATGCACCCATATATCAAGCTTGGGGCAGGTAGTAAATGAATTAAATGATTCTGACATGATTTAATTCATTTACTACTTAATTTCGTTATTTACTATTAATATTATTTAATTAAAATTTAATTGTAGGTATCTTTAGAAAAATATGGACTGATTTACTGTCTGAAATAAAATTATTATTATTATTAGTCGAGAGTGTTATTAACTATAATTCAAGTAAATCTGTAACCGTTTGAAGATCGAAATGAACGACCACAGGTTTCATCGATTTGAAATTTGGTACCGAATTTAATAGAAAACCTCAATAATACTTTATCTTTGGGAATCAAACCTACTTCTTGGAGCAGTCGTCCTTAGGCCTTTAGAATAATGAGGTGGTGTACTGGTGTAATAATGAGGCGGGTGTTATGCCTGGTTGGAGGATCCTCCCTTTTCGTTGGAGGGGCAATACACCTCGCCTCTCCACACTGGTGACCCCGACGTGATCCAGTATCTCCACAGTACAATACATGAGTTCAAAATCAAGGATTTTTTTAAATTTCAGCCTTAACAAACTGTTCGATCTTTTTTTTTTAATACGAGAATTAGTCGAGCATGCACTTATGCTCTTAAACTCTGAGAAATCGCAAGTACTTGTTGAATGTTACCTGACTGACTACTCATACCGTAGGACGATAAGGACATTTCATTTTAAGGGCAGTTATAGAGGTCATTTAAATGTGAAGGCTGGTAAATACGTTTATTTTAAGAATCGGAAATGTTCATCGACATCAACCCACATACTGTCCCACTGCTGGGCACAAGTTGCCTCTCAGATTGAGAGGGATTAGACTGTAGTCCACCACGTTAGTCTAGTACGGGCTGGCTGACTTCACACACCGTCGAGAAAAATCTAAGGTTTCCTCACGATGTTTTCCTTCACCGTTTTAAGCGAGTGATAATTAATTATTAATACGCACATGATTTTGAAAAGTCAGAGGTGCATGCCCTTATTCGAATTCGAGACGTTTGACTTTATAGTCCAATGGTCTTATCACTAGGCTATCACTGTTAGCATTGCAGAAATGTATAATATAATCATACATGTATGTTGAATCTATAAAATAACGTCTTCCCACTGTCTGTATCTCATTACGCGGATCATTTAAACTAGCGATTAAGTACCTGATTTCCACTATAATTTAGATAATCCCTTCCGGAATAGGGTACCAATAAGGTGGCAAACAAGCATAATAATGATGGGAAGCGATTACCGTAGCCTATAGACGCTTGCAACACCAGGGGTATCACTTGCGCGTTGCCGACCCTGTAAAACGGAAGAGGAATAGTTGGGTTGGCAGTGTAAGGGTCAAAGTCCTCCCACTGCCAATACAACGTTTCCTCGTGGAACACTGGCAACCTTGCTCACCGTAAGAAATACAACACAGCTCAAAGCAGTGTTATTTCACTTCGGTTTTCTGCAAGGTGGAGGTAGTTCCCCAGTCGAGCAGCTCGAATTTGAGTGGAATTATTCCCACTATACCTGGAATTATGCCCTACCTTTTTTAACATTTAAATATTATATTGGTAGTGCGTATTAAAAACTAACTATCATTCGCTTAAATGATGAAAGAGAACATCGTGAGAAAAGCAGCACGCCTTTTTTATATTATGGAAAATCTTCACGGATCGTTTGTAAACCGGGGAAGTGGCAGAGTATATCGAACTCCTACCGACTCAAAACCGCACTGACTTGTACTGTAACAGGATAGGAGACAACCCTAGTGAGCAGTATAAAAAAAAAACAAATACGAAAGTGTCACAAGACTTATTCCCAGTAAAAAGTCAGAAAATATATCTGCCTTTACTTTTGCAACACACTAAAAATTGCCAGAGCACTTTCCCAGAAAATAATATCGAGGTAAAAAATCTATCAGAATCGAGGCGCCAATACCGGGAATTACAGCAGGGTTAATATCGCGGGGAACCCGAACATTTGTGAAGTGAATCCAAACGATGTGATGGCAGGTGCAATATAAGTGCAGAATTGAAAATATTCCAAGCTATTGATACGGGTTTTGTGACGTGGCAGCCATATTTGATAGCGAATTGGTTTAACTGTGACGGAATTTTAAAATTTTGACAATATTTCATAAGACTGCTGCTTGACCTGTCAATTCTCAGATCGAGCGAAGTGCTATTGAGATTATCCATACTAATATCTACCAAAATTATAATATATATATATTCCAAGCTATTGATACGGAGTGACATTTGTGACGTGGCGGTATTTTTGATAGCGAATTGGTTTAACTGTGACGGAATTGAACTGATATATTAAAATTTGACAATATTTGATAGTACTGCTACTACGCTTGCGGTCCTGTTGATTCGCAGATCGAGAAAAACGCTATTGGGATTATCCATACATCATTATCATCAACCCATATACTGTCTCACTGCTGGGCACGGATCTCCTCTCAGGATGAGAGGGATTAGACTATATAGTCCACCACGCTAGCCTAATGCGGATTGGCAGACTTCACACATCGTCGAGAAAATCTCTCAGGCATGCAGGTTTTCTCACGATGTTTTCGTTTAAGTGAGTGACAATCAATTATAAATACGCACATGATTTTGAAAAGTCAGAAGTGCGTGCCTTGGATTCGAAATCGAGTTCTTTAACTTGCCAGTCTAATGGTCATACCTATGCTAGGCTATCACTGCTTGCGTATCCATACTAATATCTACTAAAATTATAAATGTGAAAGTAACTCTGATTGGTTTTGTTTTCACGCCTAAACAGATGAAAAGATTTTGAAGAAATTGGGTACAGAGAGCACATCAAGCTACCCCAATCTGTCAAATTTCTTTGATAGATTTTCAACTGTAACACATTATAATAAGGTTCATATTCCACTGGGAAATTTTGACAGTTTTGGACAGCTTGCAGCTTGCATCTGTTCAAAGATAGATTAGACTCTGAGAAGGAAATAATGCTATGTTTTGTGTCTCAAAAATCGCTTTGGAATGAAAGTAAAACTGAGCCTTAGCCGTTCTCCAAGGTATCATCTATCTGTCTATTAAATTCTCCAATCAATTCAGCGATTTAAGTGAAAGCTTAACATACAGTCATAGTTACTTTCGTAGGGGTTAGTAATGATTGGTTCCACGATTTGGGCGCTACGTTGACACACACAGATTACAGCTATGACATGACGCCTACTCACCATTCTGGAAGATCCAGGAAGTACTCAGGGTAAGGATAGGAAATCCCAACGTTGTTCACCAGGGTTCCGATCTCAAGGCCAGTGATTTCCTTCTCAATGTTCTGGTAAATATCTTCACCGCCGCTGAAGTCTGCCTGGACGATCTTGGTCGCTACACCGAATTCTTTTTCTGGAGGATTAATTAAATTTTAGCAGTTTTTCTTATTGTACATGCAGCATAATGGGTCATTTTTTTGTAAGCGGTTACCGCAGTCTATAGACGTCAGCAACACCACATCTTGACACTTCAGTTGTTTTAACAACTGCAATGTAGCCAGTGAAATTACTGACTTAACGACTTATCGTTAAGTCAGTAATTTCATTGCTCTTCAGACCGGAACACTTTTTGGAACCGTGCAACTAGTTTTGACTTTTAAAAAGTGCTAATTGATATAAAATTTGACTTTGACTTTGAACAATTATTGTTTAGCGGTAGAATATTTCGAAAATTTCTAATTTTTTTGCGACCACGCATAGGAAAGCGCAGCGTGAGACGACCCCCAACTAGGTGGACGGACGACCTCGTGAGAGTAACAGGGAGTCGGTGGATGCGGTCTGCGCAAGACCGATTTTTGTGGCGATCATTGGGGGAGGCCTATGTTCAGCAGTGGACGTCCGTGGCTGATAGATAGATAGATAGATAGAATATTTCACAATTGTTTATAGGTAAACATCTTTGAAATAATTATATCGTTTAAAGCTTTATAGAGTGACCAGAGTTCTATAAAAACCCCGTCTGTATTGGTAAAAAAATACACCCTCCAAATTAAGAGGAGCTCGTGGCCAAATAATATTACGCTGATCAACCAATCTGCAAGGTTAAGCTGAACTAGCCGCGGTCAGTCTGTGGATGGGTGACCATTCTTAGCAACTCGAGACCCTTCCGTGCCTTGGAGAGCACGTAAAGCCGTCGGTCCTGGTTGTCATAGGAACATCTCTAACAATCGCTAGTGGTAGTTAGAAGCCCATAAAGCCAGACAACCAGTCTATCCTCAGGATATCGGTATTACCCAGAAATTGGGTTGCGGAGGTCTGATGGCAGTCATCATCATCACCATATCAGCCACAGGAAGTCCACTGCTGAACAAAGGCTTCCCCCGTAGACTTCCACAATGGCAGTGGCTTCGTGTAAAATACAGATATTCAGCCGCATCTGGTTAGACTGGAAGCCGACCCCAACATAGTTGGGAAAAGACTTGGAGAATGAATACCCTCCGAATTAAAACACTTCCTTCTAGTTCCGACTTCCATCAACTTAGGGGCAAAAAAATCCATCAGACAAAGCAACGGCGAGTATAGACTAGAGCATTTACTTGTAACAGAACAACGAGCCGCTCTATAATAATTATGTTCTAGTGTATCACCCTTCACGAACCACGTCGAGCACGCTCGCCCTTCTGTTACAACAATAATTGTACAAACCAACGAGCGTATTAGTGTAACATTTCGCCGAACACGAGCGCGGGCGACGCGCGGGTGGGGGGTGACGCGAAAGGACCATCTTCTATTTCTAGTTCTAAGATAAACGCAGCACACGCAACTTGTAGGTCCGACATTTCAAGGAAGAATGAACGCAAGGTACAACGAAATGTTACCGGTAAATGCACACTCGCTGTGAGCATTACGCCGAGCATTCGCAGGAACGTTACATTACATGGAAATGCTTTGGAAACTGAGCTTTTACCTGTATTGTACCATTCGTAAGAACGTTACATTACACAGAAATGGTCGATAAAATGCTCTAGTCGTTATTCACCTTTAAACAGACACGACACTAATTAGGTGTCACAGTATTTACCTATCTCCTCCGCTGTTGCCTTCAGTTTATCCATTGATCGGCTGACTAGAACAATATCACAGCCTCGGGCGGCCAACTGTAACAAAGAAAATTCTATCAATAAAGGATAAATAGGTAAAATGTATATCATAATTTTAAAGAAAAGTCGCAAAAATTTTCATTTCTTAATTTCTATGCTCCGCGAAGAAACGTTGTGTCGGCAGTGGGGGGACTTTGACCCTTATACTGCTAACCCAACTACTGTTCTTTCATTTTACAGGGTCGGTAACGCGCTAGTGATACCCCTGGTGTTACAAGCGTCTATAGGTAACCGCTTACCAACAGGTGGGCTTGTTTGCCACCTTAGTGGTATAAAAAAATATACAATTTTTAGCACATCGAGGCCCCTTCGTGCCTCGAAGAGCACGTAGAGCTATCGGTCTCGGTTGTCATACGAATCATTAGCGCTTATGACAATCGTTAGGGGCAGTTAGAAGCCTATTCAGCGTTTCTTTCGCATTGACTAATTACAGACGGAATGTTTTTTCAATAAGAAGTGCGCTTAGCTTTAATCAACTACCTCATCATCATCATCATCAACCCATATACTGTCCCACTGCTGGGCACGGTTCTCCTCTCATATTGAGAGGGATTAGGCTTTAGTCCACCACGCTGGCCTAGTGCGGGTTGGCAGACTTCACATACCGTCGAGAAAAATCTCTAAGGTATGCAGGTTTCCTCACGATGTTTTCCTTCACCGTTTAAGCGAGTGATAATTAATTATTAATACGCACATGAATTCGAAAAGTCAGAGGTGTGTGCCTTGGGTTCGAACTCGAGACCTTCGACTTGGCAGTCCAATGGTCATACCACTAGGCTATCACTGCTTTTTATACAACTACCTAGGGACTTAAATATTGACTTGTTCTGCACCAGTGTAGCGTCAGCAAGACGACTTTTGACACAGTTATTTTTCGACAACAAAATTATACTGTGTACTCTTATCGACTAATTTTTAGCCATATGTGGAAGCTTGTAATTAGCAATCTATTAATAACATATTCTTATATCTTATGTCTATTAGTCTGTAAGCCTTCTGTAAAATAAAATAAATAAATACACTGGCAGCCAACTTTAAGGAAGCGGATTTCTAGAAATATTTACCACGACCTTCATTATAATCTATATCTTTTGATTTCCATATACTAGTTAATAAATACTTAGTATTGAATAAATAATACTATTATTACCGTGAGCAAACATTAAATATTTGTGCTGACGCTACATCCAGGGTTGTCACTCATCGTACACGATGATTCATCGAAATTAATTATAGAAATTTCGTTATTTGTAAGTAAAATACTTGATAACAATTGAGCTCAATTACACTAAATGGAAATGTATAGATTGTTTAACCATACATACCCTTTTTGAAGTGGGTTAAATATTAACAAAAAAGAAATAAGAAGCAGTGATATGACTATTGGACAGCTAAGTCAAAGGTCTCGAGTTCGAATCCAAGGCGACATTTTACTTTTCGATATCCTGTAATTATCACTCGCATAAACGGTGAAGGAAAACATCGTGAGGAAACCTGCATGCTTTCTCATGTGTAGTCTGCTCGCAATTAAATAGGCCACCGTGGTGGACTATAACCTAATCCTTCTCATTCTGAGAGACCCGTGTCCACCAATGGGACTGTATATATTTTTTTTGGGACTTTTTTACACAGCACCATCTAGTCCCAAACTAAGCAGAGCTTGTATTATGGGTACTAGATAATGGATATAATACTTATATTCTTTTTTTTATAAATACTAACTTATAATACATAAGAAACACCCAGACAAACACAAATACTCATGTTTTACCCACATAAATATTTGTGTTCTGTGGGATTAGAACCCAAACGACCCCATGATGAGCAGTCGAACTCTAACCACTAGACCACAGACGTCGTCGTATATGGGTTTATAATGATGATGAAATATTAATATGTCTAACGAGTGAGTGACAACCATAATCAATTAAGCAAATCAGCCTATCGCAGTCCACTGCTGGACATAGGCGTCTCCCAAAACGTGCCACAACACCCGGTTCTCCACCTTCCGCAACCAGTCTGACCCAGCCGTCGAGATCGTCAGTCCATCTGGTTGGGGGCGTCCCACACTACGTTTGCCGACTCGCGGTCTCCACTCAAGGACTCGTCTGCTCCAACGGACAACTATAATACTTAGTATAATAATAATAATATAATATTTTTGGGACATTTTACACAACACCATCTAGTTCCAAACTAAGCAGAGCTTGTACTATGGGTACTAGACAATGGATATAATACTTATACATATACTTTTTTTTTTTTTGTAAATACATACTTATAATACATAAGAAACACCCAGACAAACATAAATACTCATGTTTTATCCACACAAATACTTGTGTCCTGTAGGAATCGAACCCACGACCCCATGATCAGCAGTCCGGCACTCGAACCGCTAGACCACAGAGGTCAGAATTATAATTTACCTAAGGGTAAGACAACCCTTAGGAGTTGCGTGTATATTATTATATGTTAATACATTCGGTGTTTGTTATGTGTAATTATGTCTTGTTGACTCATACTAATAGATATTACGTAACCAAGATTGTCTTTCTATTTGTACCAGACTAATCTGCCACAGAAGGAATCTTTTAGCTGATAGATTACCATAGTTACGAATACTATAACTGTAACCTTAAAAGATAATCACCATAGAAATACCGTTGAACCTTAATAGTCATGTGTCGGTCGTACTTATATCTTTTTTTTATACCATTAAGGTGCAAACAAGCAAACGGCCCACCTGATTGTAAGCGGTTACTGTAACCTAGAGACGCTTGTAACACCAGGGGAACCTATCAATTGCGCGTTGCCGACCCTGTTAAACAAAAGAGGAATAGTTGGATGGAAGGGTGAGTCCCCCCACTGCTTTTGACGACCTCTGTGGTCTAGCGGTTCTAGTGCCGGACTGCTGATCATGGGGTCGTGGGTTCGATTCCCACAGGACACAAATATTTGTGTGGATAAAACATGAGTATTTGTGTTTGTCTGGGTGTTTCTTATGTATTATAAGTATGTATTTACAAAAAAAAAAAGTATATGTATAAGTATTATGTCCATTGTCTAGTACCCATAGTAAAAGCTCTGCTTAGTTTGGGACTAGATGGTGTTGTGTAAAAATGTCCCAAAAATATTATATTATTATATACTGTCAACACAACGTTTCCTCGTGGAGCATCTAAGTACTCATCATATAGTTATTTTTCACTGATTATACACTGTGTTTGTTTTATCGTCTTACAGCCGAAAGGAAAGCATTATTTCAATATTATTTCTACTAGATATATGTCTGAAAGTCTGAAGTCTAGAAAAAAAAGAGAGCTGTTTCTTAGAAAAAAGTTCAGATCCTCGACAAAATGTAGGAAGTAGCTGTTTTTTTTTGCACATCATGGTTCATCCCATACAAGAAATTGTTGATCATGATGAGTAAAAGTATATCCTTTCGGTTGTAAGACAACAAAAAAAGTCACGGTGTATAAGAACTTTCTGAGTACCTACCACAAGACAAGCCGTAAAAGTGACACTATCGGTTAGTGGATCAGTTGTTTTTCCAAAATCAATGGTTTCGATTCCTTAAAGGATATTCTTTTTTCAAAAATACTATGTTTCAGTTTCAGTGTTCGAAAAGATCGGGCCGAGACTCCTTTAAGAATATTTCGCTATTCCTTATAGTTTCACACACAGTTCACATGTATATATTATGAAGGTACACAGTTCTAAGCAATAAATATCTTTGACTTTGACTTAGAGTTGACTGTGACTTAAAGTTGACTTTGATTTTCTACTTCGACTTTTCGCTAATATACGCTCAAAAAATCGATTTCAGGCAGGTTTTGAACCTACGTCCTTCCATAGTATGCATTAATGTCAAATATAATATAAAAATACTAAAAAACTCTTTTTTTCTCTATAGACTTCAGATATTATATATTTTAATTTGCGAACTAATCATCAGCTTCCTGCTTAATCCCAATTTCCTTGAGGTTAACGCAGTATGTTTCTTTCTTCCATACATTTCTGTCAGCCGTCATCTCATTATCACCTTTGTAGCCATATCTCTCATTTATACTCATCCTTATATCCATACACATTCATACTCAATGCCTTTCTTTATTTTTCGAACTAAATAAATAAAATATTAAGACGTTACCTCTCTTGCGTACTCTTTGCCGATGCCATCGGTGCACCCCGTCACCACTGAAACAAAAAAAAAATATTGTTTGAAAATTTAATTTGTGTTTATTTTCTCTCTCTTAGGAGCAAAGAGGAGCGGAAAGGTAAGAGAGCTAAGAAAATATCAACCCTTCAAGTTTCAAAGAGCGTAAGAACCATTGGATCGTCCAGGATTTTTTTTATTTATACTAATATACTAATTATAAATAAACAATAACTAATATAAATAACGATGAAATAACGACAGTTATTGTGTTATACTAAAGAAATTATTGAATTTTATATCATGTATTTATTGTATTGTATTCGTGAAATAACGTAGCTTATTAATAACTATTATCGAAATAACGCTGGCGTTATAATCGTTATTTGTCTAACGTTATAATGAATGAAGTGATAAATCTTATTAGATACCTAAAGAAAGGTTTAACGTTCCAAAGCCTCATTTTTACCAACCCTAATTCATGATTCCACCCAGCCCCCTATCATTTTATCGTAACCCTGCAAATATTTTGGCATCTTAAGCGGTTACCGTGATCATAATATTCCCGGATAGTGCTGAATCAACATAGGGTTTTGTACCGGTATTAACATAATTTGTAATTGATACCAGAAGAGGTCTGACCCATATGAGCATGTGTATTTATGCTATAAGAGTACTTACATGCAGTCACAGGTTAGTTTTATGTGTTCCGTTTGTTTTTTTTGGAACGAAGTTCCTTATCGCGCGTTGTGAAAGGGGGCTAGACGGAAAAATTCTTACGAAAAGTTGTCACGACACTTTTTTCGAAATTCAAATATTGTTGACAAGCATTCAAATATTATTGAGTGAATGACAATATTTGAATTTCGCGTGTTGTGAATTGTTGAGTGTATACAGGTTTTATTATTTTTAATTATTAAATTTTAATGAAAGGAACTTCGTTCTATCCGGGTGTCCCTTGACACCTCTCAAGTTTTTTTTTATTATTAATTTATTTATTTATCGCGGGGAGAGGGCTAAGTATGTAATAACTACGTTGATCAACAGATCTGCAAGGTTAAGCCGCGAGCGGTCTGAGGATGGGTGACCATTCTAAAAAAAAATCGGTTGGCCATGCAAGTTATGCTCTTGTGCATAAGAACGGTTTTTGAGCTTCTAGATAATATAATTCTTTTAGATATTCTTGTCTTAAGGTTCTGGAGCGTTCGTCTGACACTTTTTTAAACAATTCACTGTTTTTTTTACGAACAATGCTGTTTCGTATATGTAAAGAAAAGGTAGCGTTAGTATTTTTAACCTTGTCTTTACATATGAAGAAGATGTAAAATACGGTTTACAGCTTTCTGTTTCGATTTATTTGCGCTTTAAAAATATTATGTTTTTCACAAGAGTTAGCCCAAAAAATAAATCCGTAACGTAATGTAGAGTGCACATAGCCATAGTAAGCAGACACGACAGCAGATGCCTGATAAACCACTTTCCTGAGTTTATATCCAGACCGCAGCAAGGACAAATTATCCCAGCATATCGAACTCTATGGTTGTCATTTTCTTTAATAAATATAATATAGCCAATGACCACAATGTCGGAAGGTAAACAATAATTAACTTGCATAACACACTTTCTCACAAAACTGGTTCTTATGATAGTAATCAACATTGTTGCAAATGAGACTTTATCGTAATGTGGTAAGTAACAGATTACTTTGTATTATCATAGCGGAGGTGAAAGTTATCGACGTGTGATTATGATTCAGACTGAGTCAGACAAATCTGACGTATGGTTTAACATTCTCATTAGTCTAGTGGTTGAAAGTGTGACTGTTACGCTAGAGATCCTGGTTAGAATCCCAGGTGGGGCAGTACTATTGGGTTTTTCTACGAAATTCTCAGTAACACCCCCTCCCCTATTACATGGGACCTAAATATACCGGCGAACTGTCATGGGTGGGTCGGTTGGGGTCATATGTCCAGTAGCAGTTTCACAAATCTATCGCATCAAAACAAGTCGCACTTACGACCTTTTTCTATAACAAACATTTTGCACGTATACACGATCTCGTATATCGCACTCTTTCATCATTATCTAGACAGAAAGAGTGCGATATAATGATCATTTGCCTTAGTGACAAACCAGACACTATCACCTTCTCGTAGATATACTGTTTTACCGGTAAATGTTTGCATTGAAATCACTCACACATGTGTGTATACGCGCAGTACAGTGCAAGCGAATATGATCGTTGACGTGCTACTACTGGACTTATGGCCCCAGACTGTAAATTAGTAGACCTCTGCTAAAACCCTTCGTGGAATACAGGCGTGGCGATAAAGATATTTTAGCGGGAGAAAAATTTTAATTTAGGCGCGATTCGAACCAGCATCCTCCGGTTTGGCAGCTAACAGGCAGTAATCTCGGTAGCTAGGTTCAATCGAGCATAAAATTTATATTAACCCTAAAATAAGCAGAGCTTGTACTATGGATACTATACAATGGATATAATACTATATTATCCTTTTTTTGTCAATACATACATATAACTGACATTCAGTTATAGAATGTCAGTGGAACCGCCGAGAGGGGACGCCCTAGAAAAACTTATACCGACCTTATTGGTGAGGTTCTTCAAAAAGGTCAGGTGCGTAGTACTCGCAACCGGTGTGTATATGACAAGATGTATGAATGTGGTCGAAGCGAAAGAAGTATGCAAGAATCGTAGCAAGTGGCGTTCTTTAGTTTCTGCCTACCCTATGGGAAAAAGGCGTGAGTGTATGTATGTACATACATATAATAAATAAGGAACACCCAAAACAAAACCAAACACTTTTGTTTAAAACATATTCGTATCCTGTGGGAATCGAACCCACCACCTCGTACCTAATCATCATTCTGTCACTCGAACCACTAGTCATTGTAAAATGAATTTGATAAATAAACTTCAGCCTAATTATAATACATATAGGCATAGGACCATGTGAGCATAGATTATTATTAATCCGCTAAAATTATGAATATAAAAATGCCTTCGAAAAATATATGGTACTTATATGTATAATTAATACATATTTATGAGTTAAAAACTGACTACGTAAGCTTAAAATGGTGTTTACGCGTCCATATCAAAGAGAACATTAAATTTTTTATTTTTATTTTACAACAACGCATAAAACCTACGACGAAATACTCTTTACTGGCGTTTTAAAAATGGAAGCTCTTATTTTATCTTTTATGTCAAACGAAGAATGGACCATTGAAATAAAACTACTTTTTACGGATTTTATCACGTTAAGTATATTGATATTATTAATCCCGACGTTTCAGTCTACCCGTGACCATGGATGGACGCTGTTAAGGGTCCGAAACGTCGGGATTAATAATATCAATATTCATTATCGACCCATTTACTGGCCCACTGCTGGGCACGGGTGTCCTCTCATATTGAGAGGGATTAAGCTTTAGTCCACCACGCTGGCCTATTGCGGGTTGGCAGACTTGACAAACCGTTGAGAAAAATATCTAAGGTATGCATGTTTTCCTTCACCAACGATATGAGTTGAGGGGCTCGTGGCTAAGTAATCACTACGCTGATCAAACAATGTTTGATGAAAGAATTCGCCGCGGCCAGGATTCGAAACGTCTTCTGGTTAGGTACACCAGACGCTATGACCACTAAGCCACCGCGAATCCCACCCGCCAGGTCGAATCTTGCCGTCACACTCAGAATTTACGTCTGTATGGTGACGTCAGTAACACCTATTGTCACTGCTCCGGTGCCAACTGAAAACCAGCGCTGGTTAATAAATATGCCCAGCATAATGGTGAGCTGGCAACCTATTCGGGGCAAGCATTTATTATAGTGATCCTTGTGGTCTTTTATATGTTCTTTTCTTTCATTATTTTAGCTGTGTTGTACGGACCTTGTCCGAATAAATGTGATTTTCTTTCTTAATTTGCTATTGAAAAGCAAGTTTTTTTTGCTTCTCAGTCTTAGCAAGGAAAATGCCAAAAATACAAAAAGATAACTATTGCTGGTAGTTTGGATATGTGCCCGGTTAATGGCATACCGGCGAACTGAGGCCATACTACAACGTGTTAAAGCGATCGTTTTTAGGTTGTGAGAAAGGGATAGCGCTATTTAATGTATAGAGTGACATCCCTATATCTCAATCAGAAAAAAAATGCTATAACAGATTGTGGTACGGGGTCTATGAGTGTACATTGTTACACCTCTGCCTAACCCTCCGGGGAATACAGGCATGTTAATACGTTTGTATTCGCTCGTCGATTCGAACCAATTTTGTCTACAAGATCTATACTCCATTTGAAACATTCTAATTACGAAAATTAGCATTTTGGTGTATATGATCAAACTCTCAACGCCCTCTCGTCCCATTCCAAATTTGAACTACTCGACATAATTGGGATTAATTGACACTGACAACGAACAAAGCCCCTTTTAAAATGGATCATACATATGTTGTGGTGCGTCACTTTGGCTGCTGTCCGACATTATACCCTTATCAAAAGATCAGACGGGTTAAAAAGGCTCCAATTCATATCAAAGAATTAATTAATATTTCGAACCTAGAGGAGTTCCTTGCGATTTCTTTAATATGTTTCATCAAAAGTAACTTAAAAAACGAGGTGTAATAAAATTAAATATTATCTTTAGACACCAACCTTTATATGGGACCAAATAGGAAGTTATTTATAATAATAATATTACCGGCCAAACCCGATTTAAAGGCAAACTAGTTTTCATTCCTCCACGGTATCTGACCATCTGTTCTAAAGATACATTACAAACATTGAAATAAAACTACTTTTTACGGATTTTATCGCGTATATTGATATTATTAATCCCGACGTTTCGCACCCTTTACAGCGTCTATGGTCACGGGTAGACTGAGGTGGTGGGCGTCTTGATGATATAATTACTGACAGCTACCCTAAAATTGTATTGTTACATGATCAATGATATTTATTACTAATTATTAATTAATACTAGATGGAGCCGGCATTTCCTAGCTGACGACCTCTGAGAAAAAACGCCGAAACAAACTCAGAGAATCATGGTCTCTTTTAAAGTAACAATATTCAATGATCATGTTTTAGTTGTTAATTATTGGCAATCCGATTCACGCAGAACGAGCTCACAGTATCTTTTGGTCTTGCAGTTGTAGGCCTGGATTTTGGTTTAATAGAATCTATAACAGGATTCCAAGCAGGTGGTAAGACCCAGCCATTCTCTATTGAAATTTGGATGTTTTTTAATTTCAATAGCCTCACGAATCATCCTGGGTAGGTATCGACTTTCCTTCGCAAGGATTTGTGGTTTATCAAATCTGATATAATGCTGGGCCTTGTCAAGAGTATGTTCACAAAATGCAAACTTCTTGGAACGGCGGTGTTTGACATCGGCGATGTGTTCTTTTAATTAATAATAATATCAATATACGTGATGAAATCCGTAAAAAGTAGTTTTATTTCAATGTATAATATTCGCGTAAATGTCGGAAATCAATATACATTACAAACATGTTGAAATAAGGAAGCCTTACTACATATTATATTGACTACTAGTTTCTGCCCGCGAGTTACTTTTAACTATCGTTGTAATTTGGCTAATAAACTCAAAATCGTTATAAATTATCCCCTATATGTTATTCTGATGTATAAATAATAATGCCGTAAAGTTTCATCAAAATCTGTTCAGTAGTTTTAGCGTCAAGGAGTTACAAAATCCATCCATCCTCACAATCTTACACATTTATAATATTAGTAATATTGGTTGCCCCTCCAACGAAAAGGGAGGATCCTCCAACCAGGCGGGTGTTTTGCCTGGTGGGCCACGGCCCGACGGTTGATGTCGGGTGGTTGTATATATTCAACTTTTCGTTGCGAATGTTGCTTGCGCGATTCAGGCCTTCGTAGTTCTATGTAGCGCGGTAGATGTCGCTACAGTAGAATAGTGCTTGAATACGCGCAAATACCTGTGTATAGCGTACCTGTATAAGCGTGGATATATTAGCTATAGGTTCAGTCTGAAATGGGAGACCATTCTTAATACGTCGAGGCCCCTTCGTGCCTCGGAGAGCACGTAAATCCGTCGGTTCCTGTTGTCATGCGAACACCTATGATAATCGTTAGTGGTAGTCAGAAGCCAAAAAGCCTGACAACCAGTCTATCCTCAGGGTATCGGTATTACCCAGAAATTGTGTTGTGGAGGTCTGATGGCAGTCGCTTCGTGTAAAACACAGATATTTAGCCACATCTGGTAAAACTGGAGGCCTGGAAGCCCAACAAAAAGATGTTGGGTGGTGGTGGAAAATGCTATGTTAAGAGGAGAATGATTATTATAGTTTCTGTCTGGTTGTTCACCAAAAGATCCACTATCTCGAACTGTGCCAAATACGTCTATTCATTCAATTTGAATACTTAGAACTTTGACAACATAATTCGACTAACAAACAAGACAAAGAATAAGTACATAAGGCAACAAAATGAATGAAACAGCAATATATTAATTAACTAAAAGCCTGAACAAAAGTGGGTCTTAAACAGCTACTAGAATTATTATTATTAATGCTACACATTTTGTCCTAGAATTATAAATGTAATGCTTCGTTTATTTTAATCTGTTTAGTTTATTGTTACGGTACTTATGGCTTAGCAAACTTATGTCAGTAGGAGGAGCAGACAGGTCCACTAGATGGCACGCATATTCGCCACACATCATCATCAAACCATATACTGTCCCACTGCTGGGCACGGGTTCCTCTCAGAATGAGCGGGATTAGGCTATAGTCTACCACGCTGGCCTAGTGCGGATTGGCAGACTTCACACGCCGTCGAGAAAATCTCTAAGGCATGTAGGTTTCCTCACGTTGTTTTCCTTCACCGTTTACAGAGTGATAATTAATTATTAATACGCACACGAATTCGAAAAGTCAGAGGTGCGTGCCTTGAATTTGAACTCGAGACATTTGATTTGGCAGTCCAATGCTCATACCACTAGGCTATGACTGCTACTATATTCGCCACATGCTTGCCTTCAATTGGGATACGAGGATTTGCTGATTATGGGGTTCAACGACAGCTAAGATTTTTCTGGAAGAAAGATGAATTTACATAAAAATTGTGTACACCTGGGTTTTTTCTCAATGACGTCATGGACAAAGTGCAACAAAATGATTGTTTACAATGGTATGTAGGTCACAATTAATGCGCTTCTACAAAATGAACTGAAAGTTAAGCAATATTACGATTAGTAAATAGTGATAGCGCACAAAAGAATGAGAAATGTAATCACCTAGTTATACCGAACTAGTTCACTAGTTCACAAGTTCACTCGTCGTTAGTATAGTGGTCCGAAGTACGGCAGCCGAAGTCAGTTGTGATACCCCTGGTGTTGCAAGCGTCTAAAGGCTACGGTAACCACTTACCATCAGGTGGTATGCTAGTTGTGCACCTAAGTGGTATAAAAAAGAAACACAAAAATGGAAATACATCTCTTTCTCTTTAAATAGATTTTGAAAAAAGAACAATCATGACATTAAAACCTTCAAAGATCGCATTTCGACCTCCTTTAATATTAGTTACTATGTGACGTAACATTACCGTTGCCCTATACTCCTAGGAACCGCTGCGGACTCTACGCTATATGATGTGTTCATTTATCAGATAAGGCCATACGTTATAATATGACTGATATAACATGACATGCGTGTGTAGCTGATAAAGAAAGATTGACCGACAATATATCCCTACTAAAGGGCGTCACACACGGCCAAGATACTAAAACATTTTATGTTAAATATCGCTCACTATACATTTTGTATGAACTATCACAAACGGCTAAGATAATAAATATTTTCATATAAAAAAAAAGATACCGAGCGACAGGTACAAAAATTTTATGTTAAGATGCGAAATATATATTTAAATATGCTTTTCGTATCATAACTAAAAATGAGAGACTGATTCGAACCGATATATTTGATACCATAAGATACTATAATATTTTATATCCAGGCATCTTAACATAAAATATTATAAGTAGTATACTCGCCGTCTGTGACGCCCTTTATCCTTACTAATATTTTAAATTTGCGTAAGTAAATTCTGTCCATCTGTCTGTTACGCTTTCATGCCTTAACCGCTGAGCCGATTATGATGAGTAGAGATTGATACAGAGATAGATTAGACCTTGGAGAAGAACATCTGCTACCTTTAACACACGTTGCCACACTAGTAATATACAACGTAGGTACATTATAGATACGATGATAATATTATCAAAGCTATGTGACTATAATATTTATTTTATATTTACGTTAGTTTACAAAATAAAATAAAAATATTATTAATTATATTGATCAGGAAGTAGAATTTAAATATTATTTAATTAGTAATCATTGTAACTAGCTGTGCCCCAGGGTTTCATCAGTCCTTTTTCCTTTTTGCTAGGCTCCTCAAGGTTGTAGCGTAATGTTAAATACTCTCTAACCTTCTTCAAAAATTGGGCTACACGATTTTTTCAAATACGACTGGTAGTTTTAGAGATAAGCGCGATCAAACAAATTTTTATTTTTTATTATTCTACTGAGGTGGCAAACAAGCATACGGCCCACCTGATGGTAAGCGGTTACCATAGCCTATAGACGCTTGCAACACCAGGAGTATCACTTGCGCGTTGCCGACCCTGTATTGAAACAGGAATAGTTGGGATGGCAGTATAAGGGTCAAAGTCCCCCCACTGCGAATACTTTCCCTCGTGGAGCACTGGCAACCTCTCTCACCGTAAGAAACAACACAGCTCAAAGCAGTGTTATTTTACTTCGATTTTCTGCAAATAAACAATTTGAAAAAATCTTCAGCTTTAGCTTTATGTTAGTGTAATAGATAAAATCTTTCCTTATTTATAAAAGTACCTACCTATTCAAATAATCATCAGTTCTCACTATTTACTTATGTAATGTATTATGTACATTAAGTATTTCCGCCTTAATAAGTACTTCTATCATTAATTAATTATACCTACTTTAAATACGGAACTTGAAGTAATTGAAAGGATGTCACCAAAATCTGCCCAAATGATGTACTGAAGGTACACTTATTGGAAAAAATACTCTGTATTACGCTGGTTAAAACTCTGGTCATACTTTTTTTTAATGCTTACTAGGGGATGAGACTTTAAATTTGAAATGGCACGCCATTTTAACACGCTAGTATCAGTTTCATAGTGTTTTTATAGTAAAAACTGTCAACTTGATAGCTATCTGCTGTCAGTGTCCGTTTTGGAATGTCAAACGCACGCAATTTTGACACGTTATTTTTAAGTTTCATAGTGATTTCATGGTAAAAACTGTCAACTTGACAGCTGTCATATACCTCAGGTATAAATTTGGAGTTGTATTGACTTTTGATGACCTCCTTTTCCTGTATTACCATAATACTTTATGAACGACATTCCTACATTAAGACAGCCCCCAGAAACGCCCGTCTTAAACCACCTTCTGGTGTTTTTGCTAGGAAGAAGAAATGGCGCAACAAACTCCCAGCAACACATAGAAACAGTTTTAAAACAGGCAGGGTATAGTGGGAGTAATTCCACTCAAATTGGAGCTGCCCGACTGGGGAAGCACGAGGACTTCCGCCTTGCAGAAAATCGCTGAAGTGGCAAACAAGCATACGGCCTACTTGATGGTAAGCGGTTACCGTAGCCTATAGACTCTTACAACTCTACGACCATAAGGGTCAATGTCCCCCCACTGCCAACACAACGTTTCCTTCGCTATTTTACACGAAGCGACTGCCATCAGACCTCCGCAACCCAATTTCTGGGTAATACCGATATCCTGAGGATAGACTGGTTGTCAGGCTTCTTGAGCTTCTGACCACCACTTACGATTGTCATAGGTGTTCGCATGACAACCGGGACTGACTTTACGAGCTCTTCGATTCAGGAAACAATCTCAAAGCGTTAATCACCCATAAATATTTCGACCGCGGAAAGTGCAACATTTAGACATTTATTTGTCAAACTAAGTGTACATTACAAACTACGGCAAAAGTACTATTCTGTATGAAAGAGCACAGCTTTACAACAAATTGCCTAAAAATGTAAAACTCCAGTCCATATAAACACGAAAGTCGACAGTCCATAAAAGCACAAAAAAACATATTTTAGAGAATTTCGTAAATGTTAAATGTCACATAATTTAATACTTACTTTACCTTTATATACTTACCTACTTAATATCGGCATAAACTGACTCGTCGCCCTAATGTTAACTTATTTAAGTATATAAATATTGATTTCCGACATTTACGCGAATATTATAATACTTAATATATTGAAATAAAACTACTTTTTACGGATTTTATCGCGTTATATTGATATTATTAATCCCGACGTTTCGGACCCTTTACAGCGTACCTTTACAGTCGGGATTAATAATAGATTGATACCTATTATATGTATAACGCGATAAAATCCGTAAAAAGTAGTTTCATTTATAAATGTTATTTTTCTCATGTAAGTAAGTGAATATAATTCTTTTGGAGAAATGAAGTTCTTAAACCTTACATTATAGGTTGCGTCACCTTGTATATCGATTAATCGGCGTCATTATTATAAGCCAAGAGCCCCTTGCGTTTAAAAAGTTAAACCGAAATAAGCAAGTCATGTAAACTTCCTTCATTATGTATGTTGTTCACATTCCAAGGTTGGAATTACTAATTAAGTACATAGATACATACTAATTAATGATACTTTAATTTTAGAAAATATAATACCATCACGCCTTTATTCCCCGAAGATTAAGTAGAGGTGTTCTATTTTGTATTTTTGAGTTATTTTTGCGAAGGAAAAGTTCGACGTCGTCGACGAAGTCGTATGGCAACCGGTAATGACCTCTTAACAAGCTCCGAGGTTCGTTGGAGTAACATTTAGTCACCCATCCATAAATTGATCGTGGCATTTGCAGCTTAACCTTGCAGATTTTTGTACCTAGGTACTACCTACTAAGATTTTGGTAGCACCTTATTATGTACTTAGCTACCTACTGTGTATGAAATTGAACCTAATTTAATTTTTGGATAAAATGTCTTTTCCATTTGTTGTCGATATACGATAAGACAAAAAGGTTTTAATGTAAACACAGTTAATTATAAATATTGGTAATCGAAAACCAACTAGTACAAAGTAGGTATTGATCGGAACTGCATTCTCATTGAACTTCACAATGAAAAGGTCAGCGACCGACCTGCATAGAAATTAGGTAGGTAGGTATTTATGTAGGCACAGAAACGATGCACGCGATAATTTTCACACCTAAAATGGTCACGGCATGGTATTTATCACGCATTACGGTTTATAATGGCTTAAAAGTGATGGTAAGATACTTACATGCCCATTTCCCTTTCGACTTGAAATCCACTTTATTGATAGCCGGTCCAATAGCATAAGTATACAACACTCCAACCACATATCTCACAATTCTAATAAATATGTACAACAGGGCCGCTATTCCAATCACTTCAAGGGGAGGTCGCGAATTCATCTTCGACAATTTATTTCACTATTTTTTCAATAAATAAAAGCGAAAGGTTAGGCCGCGGAGAGAGTAGCCGAGTCGCGTCACCGTTTGACACAATTCGCGCATGCGTACTAGCGGTCGAAGAAAGTTGCCATGCGCGAAGAATGAACGGCCGGACGGATAGCGAGTGAGTGAATTGAGTGGCATTCCGAAAATAGTCGAGCGTCGATCGAAATATGTGAGGGAAACAGATATAAAATAAACTGCTGTCTCACTCTAGCGGGCTGATAAGAACGTCATTCTACGGGAGTTTGTAGGTCATCCAAATGATTAGGAATGTCTGGAAGTATATTGGTCGACTGTATTTAATTTATATTTGACGTTATTGGTATAGCAAAGAAATCTTTAATCCGTTTTTTTTTAATGTAAATACTACAATTATATTTTTGTCATCGTCATACCAACTAGGTACCAAACTGAGTAGTTTGTATTAAAGGTATCTTACTAGATAATGAATAAAATACTTAATACTTTCTTTAGAAATTTGAGCTGTGTTGTGTTCCCAACGGTGAGCAGGGTTGCCATGTGCTGTACGAGGAAACGTTATGTTGGCAGTGGGGGGACTTTGACACATAAACTGCCAACTCAACTACCTATTCAAATATTCTTGAACAATTTTAGGTGCTCAGCAACATCTAGTCCTTAGCAGAGCTTGTAGGTACTATGGGTACTAGACAATGGATATAATACTGATATACTTACTTCTTTTTTTGTAAATACATACTTATACTTTTTATAATACATAAGAAACATCCAGACAAACACAAACACTTAAATGTCAAACACAAACACTTTAAAACTTCACATAAATATTTGTGTTCTGTTGGAATCGAACCCACGACCTCGTGATCAGCAGTCTGACACACGAACCACTACACCACAGACGTCGTCGTCGTAATTATATAATATAAGAAATATGTATACGTTACGGTAAGAGTGAATAATTGAAGATTATTAATAATTATCTATTATTATTAATAATTACCGAAAGTCGAGGTTAAAGTGATAAATGTACATAAGTAACGCTCAAGGACCAAAAACAGCTCACAACGCGTTGTGGTCAATTATATTAGTTGAGCTCCAATATGCAAGGAATTATAAAAACTAAATAAAATTAAAAGTCGTACTTAGGCCAGGTTAGGTTGTTAGGTTTTTTTTTATATATTCAAAAACTAAAAGTAATAAATTTCGATCGTTTATTCACATTTACCAAAACATGTGGTTATTTATTAATAATTTTGTAAAAATATTAATAATTTTCAATTAATCAGATTTACCGTAACATATATATTAGAATAACCAACAACGCCTGTCATATCCTTAATTAGTATCCGATATTCGTAGAATCCATTACTGTAATCACTCTTGGCTAGACATTAATTGATTATTGTTTAATGTATGAATCATGGCTGAAGGAACAGCTTGGGGGGTGTTAAGCAGAGCGTTAACCATTTATTCGGATGGGCTGGCAGCAATATTGTAACATTTGGAGTAAGTAAACGAATACATTATATGTATTAAACGAGCTCGTAGCCCATCGTGGACGTTATCAATGAAACGCCAAAGTCAAATGCTTTATTTAAAAAAAAACATCATCATCAACCCATATACTGTCCCACTGCTGGGCACGGGTCTCCTCTCAGAATGAGAGGGATTAGGCTATAGTCCACCACGCTGGCCTAGTGCGGGTTGCCAGATTTCACAAACCCTCGAGAAAAATCTCTAAGGTATGCAGGTTTCCTCACGATGTTTTCCTTCACCGTTTTAAGCGAGTGATAATTAATTATTAATACACACATGCATTCGAAAAGTCAGAGGTGCATGCCTTGGGTTCGAACTCGAGACCTTCGACTTGGCAGTCTAATGGTCATACCACTAGGCTATCACTGCTTTTTATTTCAAAGACCATTAAAATTGTATTTTTGAAAAGTCGGTACCAAACAGTGAGTCTTATGGAGAAGAATCGGCAAGAAACTCCATAAGACAATCCTTTAAACAAAAAACATGATTACTGCACTTGTTATTGCACGTGACAATCAGTATAATTTTTTATTTTTTTTATTTTTATTGCCTACAGTGGCAGACGAGATATAATATAGATACTAGCGGCCCCTCCCGGCTTCGCACGGATGGACATAAGACCTTTAAAGCCCATGTTACTCAGGGTGAATGTAGCTTTCCAATGGTGAAAGAATTTTTGAAATCCGCACAGTAGTTTTTGAGTTTATTCATTACAAACATACACACAAAAATAAAAATCTTTCCTCTTTATAATGGTGGTGTAGAAAAATTCAAGCAGTTGCAAGGTTTCGACTCGGTTAGTAAAGTCCTGGACCCGACGGAATCGGTTAACTGATTTCGTTTTGACCGTCCATAAATGTGGATTATGGGAGTCACCACAGTGCGATTGTGGAGCACCTGACCAGACCGTGTCGCATGTGGTAAACGAATGCCCACTTCGCTGTTTTCCCAGTGCAATGTTGATAGTCCACAAATTCACCTCAATCTCAATCTGTCAAATTTCTTTGATAGATTTGCAACTTTAATGCAAAGTGATAAAGTTCTTAAGCAAAGGAAAAATTCGACCGCGGGCAGGATTCGAACCAGGGTCTTCCAGTTAGGTACACCAGACGCTAAACCACGATATGACCACTAAACCACCGCGATACGTACCCGCCATGTCGAATTTTGCCTTCGCTTTCTGAATTTTCGTCTTTATGGTGACACCTATTGAAAAACAAGTATTTTGCTCCTCAACCGACACGACTCACTTTACAGTTAGTTCAATACCGAACGATTGGCATCGTTCAGCATGGGAAAAAAATAATACAAAAAGATAGTTAGTAGGTAAGGTGGCCCTTACCTACTAACTATCTTTTTGTATATTTTTTTTGGAATTTTCCATGCTCCTTCCTTTGCTTAATAACTTTAAAATCTTAGCATGGAAAATGCCAAAAAAAAAATACAAAAAGATAGTTCATATTCAATTTGGAAAATTTGACAGTTTTGGATAGCTTGACCTGTTGGCGTCTATAGATCAAATGCTCGAGGTCATTGGACTAGATAATATCCTGTATGCAAACGGTTGTCTGGTAGGAAATGTCCGAGGCATTATAAATAAATCAATAATGTTTTAGAGCTAAAACTTAACCACTAAATAGGAATGTCAATACAATTCACTTGTACACTTCCTATAGTTTCTTTGTTAGTATTTCAGACTTCGCCGCAACTGAGAAGGATAAGGACAAGGTGCCATAGATAGCGTTACACACTGTATTTTTTTTTCAATTGATAAATTATAGCGAAGTTTGAGAGACTAAGGATATTTTTTTAACGCCCAAATACACGCATACTATTAAAAAATAATCAAAAATAATTAAGTACAGACACCGATAAAGTACAGGTACTAACGATTAGGTATTACTGTCAAATTTTCCCAATCGAATATGAAAATTTGACAGATTGTGGTAGCTTGATGTGCAGGCCTCTGTACTTAAACAACATTTTTTTTTCCAACATTATTTAAATTAAATAAAAAGTCATCATTCAAATATTGATTCTTAGAATTTTAACTAAAAAGCCTAATACTTACTTACTACCTTACACTAATAGGAAACAAAAAATAATAATCAGATTTTGGCAATTAACAAACAAGCCCCTCTTTTTAGTGTTACTTATATACCATCACGCCAGTATTCCCCGAAGGGTTAGGCAGAGGTGTACTAATGTACACCCACATTTCGCCGGTATGTTTAGGTCCCATGTAATAGGGGGCGAGCCTATTGCCATTAACCGGGAACAAATCCAGTCTCCGAGCTGCTACTGAGAATTTCATTGAAAAACCCAATAACACTTTGCTCGACCTGGGGATCGAACCCAGGACCTCTAGCGTAGCAGTCGCGCTTAGGACCACTAGACTAATGAGGCAGTCTTACTAATAATAATAGTGTTACTAATAATAATATAAAAAAGGGGCTCGTGGCTAATATAACTACGCTGATCTGCTCTAGCCGTGGTTACTCTGTGTGATGATCATTCTTACCATATCCATCCATGCCTCGAGGACCACGGAAAAACCATCAGTCCTGGTTGTTGTTAGTGGTTGTTAGAATCCCAAATAGCCTGACAATCATTCTATACACAGGATATCGGTGTTGCCCAAAAATTGGGTTGCGGAACTCGTGGTGGCAGTCGTTTCATGTAAATTAGTTAATGATATTCAGCCGCATGGTTAGACTAGAAACTGACACCAAGATGGATGAATTATAGTGGACTGTTTCATTGATTTCTGTAGTCTCAAGCACGCTGAGTTAGATTCTTAGATACATCTAAGATGCAATGCAAAGTGCTATTATCAAATCAAATCATTTATTAATTCAATACATTTTCAGTATTTATTTTCACTATTACAGGTTTTTATAATTATTTCCACCAAAATCTGCCTAAGAAGGCGTATGAATTAGATGAATATAACTTAGGTACAATAAAAAAATGAATAATTATAAAAATGAATGAATGATTATTATAAATAAAAATAAAGTTTTTCTATGAAATTCTCAATAGCAGTTCGGAGTTTGGATTTGTGCCCTTTGTAAAGCAATAGGCTTGTCCCACCATGGGCCCTAAATATACCGGTGAACTGTGGGTGTACTTTACTAAACCTCCGCCTTACCTTTCAGGAAATACAGGACTGTTGAAAATAAAATTAATTCACATTTCAATGCCTTCATAAATAGTATAGAACAAAGTCGCTTTCTCTGTCCCTATATCCCTATGTATGCTTAAATCTTTAAAACTACGCAACGGATTTTGATGCGGTTTTTATAATAGATAGAGTGATTCAAGAGGAAGGTTTATAAATGTATAATACATTTGTATGTTATTAGTACATTGCACCCGTGCGAAGCGGGGGCGGGTCGCTATATAGAATAAATTTCAAAATGGCTGACTGCCCGGCCATCATGCTTGCCTACTATGGGACCACGTCCTAGCATCTGAATAGAAACTCAAATGCTATCCAAGTTTGTTAAGTTCTCAACTAAGTTCCGATACAGAGCTTATGCGAAAATTTTAATTAGCTTTTAAAGTTGCCTTCAGTTTGAAACAAGTCAATCAGACGACGTGCTACTTATTGAGTATTGATGTAACTATGCCCGGGCATAGACGTTTGACGATATAAATATTAACGCTACTATGCCTAGGCAAGACTATATGTATTTCAATACATCACGAAAGTTGTTTTCTTAGGATCGTTTACTTGTAATTTTTTTAAGATGACTTACTTAAACTGCCTTTATAGTCTAGTGGTCCTAAGCGCGGCTTCTACGCTAGAGCTCTTCGATTCTCAGGACGAGCAAAAAAGTTTAATGTAATTGTAAGCTGTGTTTTGTTCCTTACGGTGAGGAAACATTGTATTAACAGTGGGGGGGACTTTGGCCCTTATCCTACTGTAACACAACTATTCCTCTTTCGATTTACAGGATCGGCAATGTGCAAGTGATACCCCTGATGTTACAAGCATCTATAGGCTACAGTAACCGTTTACCATCAGGTGGGCCGTATGCTTGTTTGCCACTTTAGTGCTATACCTAATAAAAAAACTAAGTCTTACCAGATGCGGCTAAGTAGGTATTTTACACGAAGCGAGCTCCGCAAATCAATTTCTGTTAATGGTTACCCTAGCGCAGTTTAACCTTGCAGACCGATTAATCAGTGAAATTATTACTTAGCCAAGAGCCCCTCACCTCTTTAAACCGAAAAACAATAATGGTTCCACATTATAACTTCGCGGTAGAATGCGGTAGTAGTCTAGTACCAATCCAGATGATTCCTACCAGGTCAAAATAATTGTCCTGATAATTGATGTTTAAAAAAAACCCACACTAGGATTTTTCCTGTATCGTGCGTTTACAAATACTAATTATCACATACACAAACACCCAGACCCGGAACAACTACGTGTAGATCATACAGATATTATTTGTTCCGTGTGGGGATTCAGTTCCAATCCAAGGCACGCACCTCGAAATCAACTTTTCGAAATCATGTGTGTATTTAATTAAGTATATTATTATAAGGAGGTAAAGTTATCATGAAAGTGATTATTACTTTGTTAATAAATATTTCTTAAACCAGATGTGATAGAATTTTTTTTTTCTGGATATATCTTACCAAAATAAACAATAAATTAACAATTTCAGCTAGGGTATAAAAATCGTGTAAACTAGTGTTATCATACTGGATTAATCAAACTGCATTGTTCTCATAAACTATTCAGAACAAAATTCTATACCAAGAATAACATAAGATTTTTTTATTAGTAACTATCTAGAATTTCTTGCCGGTTCTTCTCCATATGACTCACTCTTTGGGACCGTGCAGCTGGTTTTGACATTCCTTGGTCTAAATAAAATAAAATATTTGACTTTGACTTTGAAATTCGTTGTCATCCATTAACTAAAGTCTTCATGAACATTCAGCTGTGGATCGTTAATTCTTAATGTTGTTGCGTTTCGCTTGGTCGTCCAACTGTGACCTTATGTTGAACACGCAGTGTCCTTGTAAAACAAGGTCAAGATTTTTGCAAGTGACCGCAAGTGAACTAGACTTTAATAGAGGTAGAAGCACCAATTATCGGACACTTTTAAAAACAAAAGTGTCCGATAAATGTATTTAATACTTCATGCACAAAACAAAATTGTTGTACAAAGGCGGACTTAATGCCTTTAGGCATTCTCTCCCAGTCAACCTTAGGGTGATGCAGATACAAAGCAAGATCGTTGATGATTGTAATCGGGGGAGAATCACCGATTATCGAATGGGATGCTTTTGTTTTTTTAATAGTAAACAATTGTGATAGCTGCTTTATTAGCCTGGTGATTGCAAGCGCGACTGCAACGCTTGAGACCCTGAGTTCAATTCTCAGGTAGAGCTGTTTTGTTAGAGTTTTCTATAACATTCTCGGTTGCTACCGAAAATGTGCTCGAATTTTGGATTTGTGCCCAGTTAGTGGTACACTGACTGACTACATAAAGTGTGGACATAAGTGTAAATAAACTGTGAACGGAAAAAAATGCGTAAATAACCTTCTAAGCATAACGGACCGTTTGAACTAAGCCCCCTATTATATGGGAACTAAAATATACCGGCGAACTGCGGGGTACATATTTTTTTTGTATACCTATTTACCTTTGTTTGGGTTGTTGTAGATTTGTCACAAAGGTAAATTTGTCACAAAAAAAGGTATTTGTAAATTCGCAACAATTCTAATTTATGTAGTCACTTTCCAATAAACAGATAAAAGGGCTATTTGTATAAAGATATACGGAATATATGCGTGATGTGTACGTATGTATTTCTTAAGCAATGATCTAGACTAAAACTTGTTTATATTACCCAAATGGTGAGGAAGAGGTTATAAATAATAATAAATAAGTGGTACATTTTACACAGCACCATCTAGTATCGACAATGAGTAAAATACTTTTAAGTAACACTTCTTTTTTTGTAAATAGGTACATACTCTAATAATGCAGATATAAAAAATAATATAAGATACTTATTTAAATATACAGTCATAGACAATGCAAACAATATCATTAAAAACCTAATAGATTAAACAAAAAAATGAAAATGTGTTCCCCACGGCTGCGCCAAATCGCAGGCCCATCGCAGCTTAATGTCGGACCACACTGGTGGTGGTATCTATAATCTATAACAGGATTACCTTCAAGAACGTAGTGTAATAACTTTACCGCACCTATAAATTCAAACCACGTTGAATTATTATTAAATAATACTGTAACTCAAACTTAGTTCCAAACTAATAATAGATGTTTCCATTAGACATAAACCCGATGTGTGGAGCTTAGAGTATTAATTAGACAAGCTATAAGTAATCTTTAAAATACCTAGGTAGCCAAATAACACATGACTCTCGATGTTCACCTGATATCATGGCAAGAATTGAAATAGCCAAACAAACATTTAACAGGAAAAAAGAATTATTTACAGCCAAAATAAAAAACGGTATCAAAAAACGAATGATAAAGACCTATATCTGGAGCATAGCATTGTATGGCTGTGAAACTTGGACTATGACTCAAAGGGACAGAGAAAGGCTAGAGGCATTTGAAATGTGGTGCTGGAGGAGGATGGAGGAGATCAGTTGGACGGAAATGAAAACAAATGAGGAAGTCTTAAGAATTGTAGATGAGAAAAGACAGTTATTAAGAACCATAGAGAATAGGAGAGGAAAGATGTTTGGCCACTTGCTGCGACACGACGACTACTTCAAAACTATACTAGAAGGTAAAATTTAAGGAAAACGAGGAAAGGGAAGACCTAGAGACGAAGTTTTGTGGAACAAATGAAGGAAAGGGTGGGGATCGTGTCGTATCAAGAGGTAAAACGGAAAGCTGAAGATAGAGAACAGTGGCGATTGCTCCACCGACAAGAGCTGAGCTCTTAAATTGAAGAAGAAGAAGATAAGTAATCTGTCACGCATAACACAACATAGCAACCACCAGATTTAAGTTCAGTTTAACTATGTCCATCTTAAGGTTGCCTGGAAGAAATTGCAGTTAGCGATAAGGCTACCCATTGTATGTTTTTTTTTTACATTACATACTTAATTATATGTATCATTATGGTGTACAATAAAGAATATATAAATAAATAAATAACGCAATAACAGATTACGTCAAGAGTCCCACAAATCACAAGCAGCTGTTTTAAATTTATTTTATTAATTATCTTTTTTTAAATCAGCGATTCTATACATTTTGTAGAGTTGAATGAACCTAAATGTAAGGAACAGCTGTTTTTGATTTTTTTGAACTGCTGTTGATCCCACAGTAAAAGTGGTCCCGTAATTATGAATATTCCTATGTAGATTGTTATTTTTTTTCGTGCCTAATTTCGTTGTGTTTCTTTCTTTCGTTGTGGTATTAAGTCCGCCTTATGTAGACGCCAGCAGGTCAAGCTATCCAAAAATGACAAACTTTTCTAATCGAATACTACCCTTATTGTTTTGTATTAAGGCTTAAAATCTATCAAATAAATTTGACAGACCGGGGTAGCTTGATGTGCTGTCCTCTGTACTACATACAATGTGCATTAATTAGTCTAAATAAAAAAATGAGTATCGCTTACATTTTCTTGGCAGTTAAAAATTATGTAAGTAGCTATAGATATAACTTCTGAATTTATAGCTGGTCTAATACATACGCTCACATGTTTGAAACACGGAACAGTTCCAGTTTGATTCACAGCGGATTCCAGCGATTTAGCTCATAACTGGTATTTGTTAGTCATTTTCTATATTAATCGCGTTTATTTGCGTTATATCAGTTTGTAAAGTACCAACTTGTATGGTATAGGAATTATTAAAATGATTTATTGAGTATAGTAATTTAGTCTAATGATCGTTAGCATGACTGCTACGCTAGAGGTATCGAATTTGATCGCCTGGTCGAGCAATTTTTGTGGCCTGCAGGCGACTGAACTGTCGCCTGACTAGACATTAATAATAATATCAATTATACTTATATTGTAATAATCATTATTTTATATTGGGACATAAAATAGTATAATTCAACAAGCTTAATTGACTATTATAATATACATTTTATTCTCTAATTCATAATTATAAATTAATAAGTTATTAATTTATAAGAAAACTATAGTCGTACCTATTGTGAAGGATAAGACCGGGGATACATCAGATCTCTTGAACTATAGGCCAATATCTCTTGCTACTGTCATGGCCAAGGTGCTGGACAGTTTGCTTGATAGGCATATGGCGACCCGCATCGAATTACATGATGCCCAGTTTGGTTTCAGACCGGGTCTCTCCACGGAAAGTGCCATACTGTCTCTTAAGCACACGGTCCAGTACTACACGTCCAGAAAAACGCCTGTCAACGCGTGTTTTCTGGACCTATCCAAAGCGTTCGACCTGGTGTCATACGACTTGTTGTGGCGGAAACTATTCAACGAGACTACAGTTGATAGGGGAGTTATAGCAATACTGCGTTATTGGTATAACAATCAGACCAATTATATAAGGTGGGCAGGTTTATTGTCGGATGTGTATAGGCTGGAGTGTGGAGTGAGGCAGGGTGGCCTGTCCTCGCCTCGGCTCTTCAGTCTGTATATCAACCAGTTGATTGTTGAGCTCAGCAACACCTATCAGGGCTGTCACGTGGACGGGGTTTGTGTCAACAATATTAGTTACGCTGATGATATGGTGTTGCTGAGCCCATCAATTAACGCAATGATGAGCCTGCTCAGAATATGTGAAAGGTACGCGGAAGCTCATGGGCTCAGATACAATGTCAAGAAAAGTGAGGTTCTTGTTTTTAAGGCGGGTACTAAATATTACCCTATTGTGCCGCAATTAAAACTTTGTGGTAGTCCCTTGAAGCAGGTTACCACTTTTAAGTATCTGGGTCACTGGGTTTCCGAGGACTTGAAGGACAGCCTGGACATGGAGCGTGAGCGCAGGGCGTTGACTGTCCGCTGCAATATGTTGGCTCGCAGATTTGCGAAGTGCTCGACTGACGTAAAGGCTACGCTGTTTACGGCATACTGTCAGTCGTTCTATACGTGCAGTCTGTGGGTTAACTACACGCGGAGGGCATACAACGCTCTGCGCGTTCAATACAATAACGCACTCAGGGTGCTGATGGGGTTGCCACGTTACTGCAGTGCTTCCGGTATGTTCGCGGAGATCGGCATTGATTGCTTTGCAGCAATCTTGCGCAAACGATGCGCTTCTATCATGAGCAGAGTACGCGATAGCCCCAACAGCATCCTGAAAACCATAGCAGACAGATGGGACAGTCACATACTGAGACATTGGGTACGTCTACATGCCAGTGTGGCGTATAAATAGTTCAAATAAGTTTCTTGTAGTGTATTTTGTGTAATAGATATAAGTACTAACATTAGGTTTTAAGCTACATGTATACTAACAAAATGGACTACGGTCTGAAATAAAAGCATTTATTATTATTTATTATTATTATTAAATTTATTTTATAGAAATATTTGTACGCCATACACTATGGCAGGATATCCTGGAATCAATACTATATCATCTATTGTACCATATTCTAACAAATAAACATTTTGATTTGATTTGATTTGATTTACTCAGTATTAAGTTCTCAATTAGCTGTGATATGATAAATAGGATTCGATTTTATGATATTTTAGGCTAATATACTTAATGGAAAATAAACTATATATTTGACAACGTCTGTGGTCTCGTAAGTCGAGTGTCGGACTGCTAATCATGGGGTCGTGGGTTCGATTCCCACAGGACACACATATTTGTGCGGTTAAAACATAAGTGTTTGTGTTTGTCTGGGTGTTTCTATGTATTATAAGTATGTAGTTACAAAAAAAAAGTATGTAAGTATTATGTAAAAGTATATAAGTATTATATCCATTGTCTAGTACCCGTAGTACAAGCTCTGCTTAGTTTGGGACTAGATAGTGCTGTGTAAAATTTTCCGAGACTATATATTATTATTATTTATATACTCGCAATTACACCTCTGCCAAACCCCTCGTGGAATACAAGCATTATGGTATGTTTTATAAATGAAGCGTCTAAAACTCATAAGTCTCAAGTTGGTCCATTATAAAGAAATAAGTTTGCCTCAATTACATTCTTCATAATTGGCCGCTGAGGATCGCTAGCGCAGCGCTTCAAGTCTCCCGACAATTGAAATTCATGAATAACAATGAGTTTACCCCTTAAAGTGGGAGCCGTGAATATTCTTGGGGAGCTCGTAAGCGGTTTGTGACTTCAGCTCGTGAATTTTTTAAGAGATCGTTTTGAAATATTTCTGATGAAATTATGGGGAGAATTGAATTTTTTTTTATGGTAAGAAAGAAAAATGATACTGAAAATTTATTTTGAAAATTATTAAATTAAAGAAACGTAATTACAACGTGTTACGAAATAACTGCCAAAAATTTTCTCAGCTGTCATGTCTGGGAACCAGATTATTTAACAGAAAGGCCTACTTACCTATTTTATCTAATAATTGTCTACTTTAATAGTTTTTCTATTATTCATTCATAAATGTTGTTGTTTTCCTTTTTTTGGGGTATGTTACTACGGTTCTTAAAAATTGTGAATGGACTCGTTATAAGCCCCCATTTAAGCCCCGTTTAATCGTTATAAGGACAAGTTTGTCAGCTCATCAGTTTAATTTGTCTTTATTGGTTTCATTTTAGTCATAATTAAAATTTTCTATTTTAAATCATCATCAATTATATGTACTGTCCCACTGCTGGGCACGAACCTCTTCTAAGAATGAAACACTTGAACAATGATTGTAGAGCTTGTGGTGAATTCAGGGAAACCATGCAGCACATCTGGTGTGATTGTGAAGTCCTAGCGACGAAACGAATGAGCCATCTCGGCAACAGATACCTACCCGAAGCCAGAGGACTACAGGTTCCTTCCTCTTAGTGGGCTAGCCGCCTTCAAGAACCACGTCTTTGAAGAGTAAGGAATGTACCATGCTGGGGACAACACAACAGATCACATTTGGTCGAAGTGTTGCTGGCCATGCCAGCCCCCACTGCTAAGATAAGATAGTCATAATGTAAAAAAAAACAGGTTTCATAACCTCAAAATCTACTTCAAAGGAGAAAACTTCTAAGCGTGAAATTCGACTTGGATCACGTACGATCACCGTGTAACGTGCTAGGTGTCGGACGTGACGTCACAAACACTTTGAAAAAGTCGCACGCTTCCTGCGATGTTGGAGTGGATGTCTTTTGAGATGCTTATGTACCTGGGAGTTTGTTTTATTTCATTTTCTTTGCTGCAACGTTGCAAAATTCAGTTGATTTTTAGACTCGGACTCATCCTTATCCTCCAAGCCTTTTTCCCAACTATGCTGTAAACGGCTTTCAGTCTGTCAGTCACGAGATGCGGCTGAACATCAGTTTTTTACACGAAGCGACTGTTCAGTCTATTAATACGTGCAAAATATTTTACTGTTTTACTAAGGTCAGGTGGCAGGAAAGAGAGTAGAGGCAGATCTACTACATGCTGGACCGATCTCATCAAAACGACAACTAAGGCGTCCATGACTGAGTGTTCTCGTAAGGCGACGAATGAGAAGCATTGCAAGATCAGTAATTACAGCTGCCGAATAGACCAACGACGTTGAAGACCCACCGTGTACCATCATTATGCCAACCACGACCATCCCGTCCTGAGTTCCCAATTAAGAAGATTAGAATATTCTTTATGGTACATCATAATGGCATTTGCCAAGTACATCTCGTACATATTTATAAATTATAGAATGGTACAATGGGCGGTCTTATCGCTAAAAGCAATCTATTACAGACAACCTTTGGATTGATTTAAGAGTAACGGAGAGGCGACAATCAGATAGTATGGCGTACATAAAAATATAATAGATACTGAATATAATAATATACACAACTCTTAATACTGTACAATTGAAATACATACTACATAAACATATAAAGATTTATTATAAATATATACACGTATTATAAATATAGTCTGCTTCTTCTTAGCGTGTCGATGGTAAATAAAATATAAAATTAAATAATAATATAATATCTATTGTAGACTCATAAGTATTTAAATATGATGAAGTAATGCTGTATATTATCAGATTAAGTAACGGACAAGCTAGTTTAAACATTGTCTACACACTATTACATCTAAAAAAATGGTAATAATATGTAATGATAGCGAAATAAACCATGAAGTATGAAACACATTATTTTGCTTAAAGGTAATGAAACAATTTACATTTGATTTTCTCCTAAACTAGTCTTTGATGTGTAAGTGAAAAAAATCTACATTTCAAAGGTTACATTATTTTCATTAGCTGCCCATAAATTGGCAATTTTGCAGTAAATGTATACATGAAACCGTTTTAGGGTTCCGTTATTTGTTAGGATAGTAGTATTGTCTTGGTTGTGGCGAATTTCACGGGTCCCATGGCCATGACAATCTAAGCATACCGGCGAACTGTGGATGTGTATTAGTGTGCATTACATTCGGGAATACAAGCGGCATTATGTTATGTTATTTTGCCGGTAATTTTAGTTTTTTTAAAGAGACAGGCAAGGGTTTGACTACAATCAACTGATGCGTAGTGACAATGTGGTTTAATAGTAGCATGCTTACCTAGAAGATACCTATTCACTCGTGACTTGAAGACCCCCAAATTGTAACTACACGTCAGGAAATATATAGACTCAGGAAGCTGATTCGATTCCCTCGCTGTAGGGATAAGGAATGATGAAGCAAAACGCTTAGTGCAGGTTTCGTGGATTTCCACCATAAAATGGTATCTATGAGTGTATTCTGTTACAAAGTTATGAGAATTTGACTTTAAGTTAAGTAATAATTAATAGCAAATATCGTTCAGAACAAGATGCTCATACAAAATAAACAGGCGTTTTTTATTATTTGCACAAATTTTAAGTTACAAGTCTAATTCTTTTTCCCAACTATAATAGGGTCGACTTCCTGTCCAACCAGAGGCGGCTGAATATCAGTATTCGACACGAAGCGACTGCCATCAGACAGCAACCCAATTTCTGGGCAATACTGATACACACAGATTATAGTTATTGGGGAAGACCCACTCAGGAAGCTCATTCCACATTTCAGCGGTACGCATGATGAATCTTGATTTAAAGCGTTTCGTTCGGGCTTTTGGGATGTCCACCATGAATCGATGACGCTTTTTCGTGCTTCTGGTCGTCCGATAGTAGAAAGGGCAAGGGGGTATAAGATCGTGGGGTCCCGATATAACCTTGCAGATCGGTTGCTCAGCTTAAAATATGCAGCCTTAGAAGATTAATCTAGAACGGTTCATCATACGCGATGGATCTCAAACCATTTAGAAGACTTTATCTATAGTATAAATAGGTTAAACGTGTTTCAAAGACAAATGACACCATTCGTTTGCACACACACACACACACACACACCCAAACACACACACACACACACACATACATACAGTTCATACATACATAACTATAACATAATTAATATGTTAACCCTAATAGCCATCACCGATGAATGAATGATCATGAACTCTTTACAATAAACTGTATCGAAATCGATTTGGAGATAAATAGGAACATGCGTTTGCACACACACACACACACACACACACACACACATACACAAAGAAACTCTGATCCTAATGCATTCACTTTCCGTTCCGTCGCGTGGGAAAAATGATACATAACGTTATTTTGATTCCGTCTTCTCTTAAGAACCACCTGTTGTTTAATGCATTATGTAAAACACTTACTAACGACTTAAAGTTAAGGTTCGTCATGTACAAGTCGGTTATAACTTAAAAAACTCACTTTGTGTTATGTGTTTGTAGGATAGCACTTATATTTTTATGGAGAGAATATTTTGAGACTTTAAGAACTAGCTGTTTACGTGGTATGAAGAAGCCGAGGATAGAAAATTTTGGACTGAGTTAGGGGTTGGCCATGATTATAAGGCAAGGGAAGGCTAGTGTGGCTTAAAGTCGGTACGAGTTTTTTTTTGCTACTAAGTTGGCAATCAAGCATACGGCCCACCTGATGGTAAGCGGTTACCGTAGCCTATAGACGCTTGCAACACCAGGGCTGTCACTAGCGCGTTGCCGAGACACTGTAAAACGAAAGAGGAATAGTTGGGTTGGCAGTATATGGGTCAAAGTCCCCCACTGCCAACATAATGTTTCCTCGCGGAGCACTGGGTTCCGACATAACCTGCCGATAGGTGCCAGACGATGCATGAGTATTTTCCGTACTAAAAAAAATACAAATGACTTTGGCCAGTAATAGAACCCATAAAAAAACAAGAAGCTGTTTTGTTTCATATTGTGAGTGAAATTGGGCTGAATTTTGGCCTATTTTTCCGTCTTGAGCTGTTATCTACGCACGGCTCAATCGATCAGCAAGGATAAGCTGCGCTGGCCGTGGTCAGTCTATGGACGGATAACAATTCTTGACACTTAGAACATAGCCGCCGGTTCCGGTTATCATACGAACTCCTATGACAATCGTTACTCGTATTCAGAAGCCCAAAAACCCTGACAATCAACCTATCTTCAGGATATCGTTAGAACCCAGAAATTGAATTGCAACGGAGATCTGATGGTCTGAGGTTTTGTGTAAAATACTGATATTCCGCTGCTCTGCTTAGATTGGAGGCAGAGCGCAACATAGGCGGGGAGGAAAAGACTTGTTTAATAATGTCCAATTAATAAAAACGCCTGTTTCTTTTTTATGCGCATCTTGTTCAGTTCAGCTGTATTGCAGTTATCTGTGGTAGATTTGATCTAATTCTTAATATGAAAAACAAAATGGCTAATGTCGAGGCAATTTGATCAAATATTGGACAAATATATGACCAGTGGCATGAGGTCATCAAGAAAATTAAATCAAATCTTGGACATTAGATAAAATCGTTTTACCTTAGCATACCACCCAATAGATCATAATATTGTCATGGAGAAAGAAAACGACAAGCTTCAACAATACGCCTACTCGTTGGAGAATCCATTCTCATTCTTCGCAACAAAGCTCAAAGCATGCAGTTCTTTTACATTATTCAAAGTTTCCACTTTTCTAACAAAGCCAACAACAGTGAAATCCCAAAACATCATTAAGCATCATTTACTTCTGTGCAACTAAACTGAGGGGTATAACAGAGCTTGAGAAAAACGTCGACACGGTAAGGGCCCTACAGTCCTACCTCGAATGAGACAGCGTTTAGTGATGTACACAGCGCCGGGATTCGCAGAAACATTTTACATCCTAATTCCCGGGATTTTTAAAAGAAAATAGCAATATTAAATTAAATATCTTTTTATTAAGATTTTAAAGTTATTTCAGAAAAGCAAAAATTCGACCGCGGGCGGAATATGAACCTGCGTCTTCTGGTTAGGTACACCAGAAGCTATGACCACTAAGCCACTGCGAGACGGTCTGGTGTGCTTAACCAGAAGACGCAGGTTAGAATCCTGCCCACGGTCGAATTTTTCCTTTACTGAAATAACATTATATTAAATGTTATGCCATTGTTGTAATTTTCCAGGATTACAGCAAAATCTTTAACTAAATGCCAAGTGTTTAAAGTTACTTAAGTATACGTTTTCTAAAATTACTTATAAAATTTTTTAAAGAAAATTTGGTCGTAGGTAGCCAACAGTCAGCGAGAAAGGATGCCTTATAAGGATATACATTTTTTGGTGAGGTCTTTCAATAAGGTCAGGTGCGGGGTACTCGCATGGGCGCGTCCTTATGACAAGATGTATGAACATGGAAGAAGCAAAAGAAGTTTGCAAGAGTTGTAGCACTGTAGCAGTCTGTAGTTTCTGCCCTTGTGAGAAAAAAGCGCAAGAACTTGAGTATGTGTAGTCTGTTCTCTAGTTAATTAATCACACACAGCAAGAAATAAATACGATTTTCTCTATTAGACGTAGGCAAACATCGTGTGTGTAACTTCAGTAAACCACACAACTCACAAGTAACAAGTTTCACGCTTAAAATCCCGGAGTAACTCCACTTCCCGGGATTCCGCAACTTTCGCCAACACTGAGTTCACGGTACGAGGGCAGTGTGACGCAAAGTGGTGCACTCTCCCTGTGCTTTGTGATACACGTAGAAAAAGTAGTACATTTTAATTTTTTCTCTCTCTCTTCGCGTTTATTTTATCTTTTTCAGAATAAATGCTATTATATTGTGCTCCTTTTAGATCAAAGGAAATAGAGAGATTCCCTGAAAGTATATTTTAGTTACCGTTTCTCCTTCTTCTTAAAAAGCCATTACATGATATACCATCACGCCTGTATTTCCCCAAGGGTTAGGCAGAGGTAATAATGTATACCCATATTTCGCCGATATGTTTCATCATCAACCCATATATTGTCCCACTGCTGGGCACGGGTCTCCTCCTTGAAAGAAAGGGATTAGACTATAGTCCATCACGCTGGCCTATTGCGGGTTGACAGACTTCACTAACCGTCGAGAAAAATCTCTAAGATATGCAGGTTTCCTCACGATGTTTTCCTTCTCCGTATAAGCGAATGATAATTAATTATCAATACACACATGAATTCGAAAAGGTGCGTGCGTGCGTGCCTTGGGTTCGCACTCGAGACCTTTGACTTGGCAGTCCAATGGTCATACCACTAGGCTATCACTGCTTTTAATACCTACTCTTACTTAGTCACATTTTATTTTTGTAATTGTGTTTTGGAGCGTATTTAAATAAATAAATTCACTACCTACTAAACTACCCCTATTTGTTACCTAGAGCAGCGTGAAGAAGCATTTAGTATCATTTGCCTTGCAAAATAGCCGCGCCAAGAAAAGTCGTGCATATACATATGTATTTATTTATCATTGTAAAGGGGCTCATAGCCAAGTTCTAGTACGCTGATCAACCAATCTGCAAGGTTAAGCTACGCTATCTGCCGTCAGTCTGTGGATGGGTGACCTTTCTAAACTAATTAAGACTCCTCCGTGCCTCGGAGACCACGTAAAACCGTCGGTCTCGGTTGTCTTGCGAACACCTATTTAAGCCGGCTGGGTAGTCAGAAGCACAAAAAGCTTGACAACTAGTCTATCCTTAAGTCGGTATTGCCTAGAAATTGGGTTGCAGAGGTATTATGGTAGTCGCTTTTTTTTTAAGTTTACTACTAAGATGGCAAACAAGCATACGACCCACCTGATGGTAAGTAGGTACCGTAGGCTATACACGCTTGTAATACTTGCGTGTTGCCGACCAAACGAAAAAGGAGTATTTGGTTTGGCAGTATAAGGGTCAAAGTCCCCCCACTGCCAACATAACGTTTCCTCGTGGAGCACTGGCAACCTTGCTCACCGTAAGAAATATAACACAGCTCAAGTAACCAGAAGACGCAGGTTCGAATCCTGCCCGCGGTTGAATTTTTCCTTTTCTAAATATTAATATTTCTTTAAAATCTTGAAAATGCCAAAAATATACAAAAAGATCTTCAATGTTTTTTCATTTGCGATCTCACCAATTCTCTTAAAGATATACTTCAGTTTTCTAACACGTCCACTCACATACTGCAGCTGTTTTGTCCAGGTGAGGTCTGTCTATAAAAACGCCGAGGTACTTAATTCAGGCCACCTGTTCAAAGCCAGTGCTTGAGCAAAATAGCGCCTGAATTTTTTTTATACCACTAAAGTGGGACACAATCATACGGCCCACCTGATGGTAAGCGGTTAAGGCTACAGTAACCGCTTACCATCAGGTGGGCCGTATGTTTATCTCCCACCTTAGTGGTATAAAAAAATCCATTCATAAACTGACCTTGAAAAGCGCAGTGTAGCTTGCAGACACTGCGCTTTTCAATTGATCAGCGTAATTATTCCACGAGTAACTTAAAACGCCTCTAGATACTACAAACAGTAATCATTTTCTCCACCCGTACCTACTCCATAGCGTCTAGGCTTTAATGCATTTTATTATTATAATCCCGCTTCGTTCCCGCAATCCCCTAGACCAGCTGGATTAAATGGGAAAATGCTGCGCTGTACCAATTAAAATGCACTGGTAAATCCTACATTTACCATACTGTCACAGCTATATTCCCCGGAAAGTTAAGCAGAGTTACACCAATTTGCCGGTAATGTATTAGGGGACGAGCCCTTGAAGAACATTATCGGGAATAATAAACACTAAAATTAAAAAAACCCCGACACTATTTGAAATTTGTCATAGTGTATAGTATTTTACTAGTCAAGCCCTTTAATTTGATACCCATTTTGAGAGAGTTGTGAAAAAATACGTATGTATCCGCCATTTTGTGCCAGCGGACAAAATGGCCGATTCTTGGACCGATTTTCATCAAATATAGCTAAGAATACTCCCGACTAATGAATTAGTGACTAATGAAAGGTAAATTCACCTTTTCAAATAAAAAAAAGAAACAAAATCAAAATCGTTTCATCTACCAGACGTTTCAGACCAGACACGTGAAACTTATACCACCCAGTCGTTTTTGCGTCGAGGGTTAAAAATGGGTTCCTACTCGAAGACAACGTCAATTTTTTGGAAAAAGGATTTAGGTGAATAAAATAAATCATCAACCCTTATACTGTCCCTGCTGGGTCTTTAGATTAGGCTATATCTACCACGTTGGCTTATTTACGGGTTGGAAGAGTTCACACGCCATCGAAAAATCATGCAGGTTTCTTCAATATGATTTCCTTCACCGTTTAAGCGGTTGTAATTAATTTAATAAGCACGTGGTTACGAAAAGTCAGAGGTGCGTGCCTTGGATTCGAACTCGAGACCTTTGACTTGGTAGTTCAACGGTTATATCTCTAGGCTGTCACTTGGACGAATTAGTGAATATTAAGATAATATGTTGAGCAAAACTGTCTTGAAACCGATTCCCAGGGCTAGCGAAGTATTATTGGGTTTTTCTATTAAATTCTCAGTAGGAGCTTGGAGTTACGATTTGTTCCATAGTGGTGAACTGTACTCAGTGTACATTAGTACACCTCTGCCTTACCCTTCGGGGAATACAGGCGTAATGTTATGTAATGACTCAACAAAAATAAAGCCAAGAGGCTATATATTTCACACACAAAACACAAAATTACTCCTCAAAGTCCTCATCCAACTTTTAATTGAAGTTTCGAAATAAAATATTTATTTTTTTGTACTACAAACAACTTCTGAGATGTCCTCAAGTAAATTAGCTGAGGAAAGATGAGAGAAACTTACACCGTTTTCATTTTATGGCCACTCCAGTTTATGGGCTGTATGGGCTTTATTTGTTATAGGTCATAAAGTATTGATGTCAACAAATTTTAGTGATTAACTTTCTATACGGTTCTCTACGATTTCTCAAAGGTTATGCCAGATTCGCACTAGAGTTACGTATTGTGTCGACATGCATGTACAGTCGAAGAAGAAAAGAGTTAAGTATACAGGCAGCTAATTAAACATCTGTGTTTTGTTAAAGATTGTGTAATTATGCATCACGAAATATGTGTCAAAACGCAGGTATTGTAAGCTGCTACACATCAAACGCTTTGACGGGTAATTATTTAAATCACAATCTGTGTAAAGATGCAGATTTCGTTCGCTACCTGTATACCAATCTCTTCTGTTAACTACGACTGTATGTCCATCATCAGCGTCATATCAGCCAAAGGAGGTCCACTGCTCATCAGCAACCCATATACTGTCCCATTGCTGGGCACGGGTCTCCTCTCATATTGAGGGCGATTAGGCTATAGTCCACCACGCTGACCTAGTGCAGGTTGGCAGACTTCACAAGACGTCGAGAACAATCTCTAAGGTATGCAGGTTTCCTCACGATGTTTTCCTTCACCGTTTAAGCGAGTGATAATTAACTATTAATACGCTAATGAATTTGAAAAGTCAGAGATGCGTGCCTTGGGTTCGGCCTCGAGACGTTCGACTTGGCAGTCCAATGGTCATACCACTAGGCCATCACTGCTTTTAGTCCACTGCTCAGTGATCGTGAATGGGTGCTGCTTGTGGTGACTGGTCGACTTGCTGGCTGTGGTTATGTAAATTTTACTTTTATTTTCACTCCCAAGTTGCCTGAATTACTTTGTAGTCCCTATTAATCATGCATAGTTTTTTATCATTGCTTGTGTGCGCCATTTCACCGATATTGAATTAAAAAGGAGGTTTAGCCTAACCTAGTTAGGCTAGTTAAACCTAGTTATCTTTAAATATATTGTTATTTTAGTTATAGTTATCGTTATAACTTACCCACAAGCCCCTCCGTACAAATCCTTTAACCATTCCATAAAAAAGTTCATTAATATAAAGATAGCACTCAAACACTCCGTCGGAGAGTTCGACAACACTCGTTGACATACCAAATTGAATATTATGCGCAAATTGAATCCGTCGCTACCTGTCAAATAGATTCATATTTAGTCTACCTCTACTTCTGGTAGTCGATTGGAAGTCACTTTAAATATTATTCCTCCTGTTTGACATTAAGGTGATCTGGGGCTATACCACAACGTGTTAATGCGATCATTTTTAGGTTGTGAGAAAGAGATCGCGCTATTTAATTTATAGAGCGACATCCCTCTCTTTCAATCGGAAAACGATCTCAATAATAGGTTGTGATACGGCCTCTGAGTACCTATTTAGTCCAGACGTGAGACACGCAAACATGCATCTTTTCGTGGTCGTGTTATTAATCTTAGTTATGTATGTAAATGGATAGACAACAGACAACTTACATCAATGTATCAACAACAGGAGGTCCACTGCTGAACAAAGGAATCCCCCATAGACTTCCACAAGGACTGGCTATATGCCGCCTGCATCCAACGACTTCCAGCGACCTTAACAAACTTATATAAATTCAAATCATTTTCCCAAAACTGAATAGCTTTTTTATAAAATCTTGTTAAATAACATGAAATTCATAGTAGGGTCTAAGCCCACTTCACACGGTCAGAGGGCAGTAAAACGTCCTCTTACATCAGCAGGATTTTATGTCCACCAGCTTCTCGAAGTTTTTGCATTGCATGAGGTTTTATTTATGGTTCAAAATTATTTTGTGGTGATATGATTGCCATTGATAAAAGCAGTGATAACCTAATGACCATTGGACTGCCAAGTCGAAGTTCTCGAGTTAGAATACAAAGCACGCACCTCGTGACTTTGAAGGCCAGCGTGGAGGACTATAGCCCAATCCCTCTCATTCTGACCTCAGAGGAGACCTGTACCCACCAGTGGGACAGTATATTGATCACGATAACTATTTAAGTTTAAAGAAGAAAGAATGAAATAAACTATTTATTCAGCAACCCATCATTATATACTGTCCCACTGCTGGACCCGGGACTCCTCTCAGAATCAGAGGGATTATAGTCCGAAACGCTGGCCTAATTTAGGTGGTGGACTTCATATACTGTTGCGAAAATCCCTAAGGTACGCAGGTTTCCCCACGACATTTTCCTTCACCGTTTAAGAAGAGAGTAACAATTAAGTATTAATACGCGCATGATTTTGAAATATTTAACTCAAGCCTACTAGATATTATATCTATAAACCTCGTAATGTACCTTTTCTCCCCTAGTATGTACAATGCAAAGCTATGTCAAACATTTACAGATAAGACCTAACATTAGACTGGAATACGATTCCATTGGGAACGTTATACAAAATGCATAGTTATTCCCTTTGTGAATGTAATTAAGTAGTATTATGTAAACTACAATACGTAATATGTGATAATGTGTCTAGATTAGTTTAGAAATTCTGTATCTACATTAAGTATTAAATTTTCGTGGTTAGGAGTTATAAGATAATTAAAATAAGTTTGCGGTCCTTTATGTGACCATGCTTTTAAATGGATTTATTTTTTCGTTTTGAACTTCATATCTAGTATCGTTGTTTTTATGCATTACAGACTAAAAGGAACGTTCGAGTAATTTTATACCAAAACGAATAATGGACCCTGAATATTACCTTTAGGCATTCCACATTATCTTCAGCATTAATTAAGTGTAATATATTTTTTAAACGATAATTTAATTTACAACAATGATTACCTACTAATATCAGTATATAAAGAGACTTTAGAATATTAAACGTCTTTTGATCAAATAAAAAAGACTCATAATAATTATGATGCAAACAGTCAAACGCACATAGTTAATCAAAATGCCTTTGCTTTGCTCAAATACCTAACTACCGAAAATCATTGTTACTGGGAATATGGCAAGAAGGGGAATCTACATACTTCATTATGCTTCTGATTGCAAATTGTAACACTAGGAATAAATTTATTCCAGCTCTGATTTGAGACAGTAAGTTGCAAACAGCTGATGCAGACAATAAATGGTTCAAGTAAGTAGTTCAATAATTTTACGACATGCATTTTTTTTAATGCTAGGCTGGTGACTAATTAGTCAAGAAATTTTCACAAAGCACGAGAATTGAAATAAAAAATACTTTTTACAGACTTTATCGCGTTATACATACAGAACGTATTTCAAAATATAATCCCTTAATTAATTATATTAGAAATTAAAGACTATTGAAGCCGATAATTAATTTTGATTTAAAGACGTTAGGTCTTTAAATAACGTGGTGATAAATTTACTGAAATTCAATAAACTAAGAAAAAAGTATGAACATCGACCACCGAAATTCTTAGACTGAAAATTTATTAAAATCTAAGAAAATGAGACGAAGATTATATTCATATTTCAAACGCTGTCCATAATTTTAATCTCATGCTTTTCTCCTCGTGAAGATAATATAGATGATTCAATCCTAATTTAACTTTATAATTATTGTTAGAGGTAATCAAGCAACTTGAGGACGTCTATTGGGACATCAAAGTTTAACATGTGGCGGAAGTAGTTCTCGTGATCCTCGGAACCTCCTCCCAACTATGTTGGGGTCGGCTTCCAGTACAACCAGATGCGGCTGAATATAACTATTTTACATGAAACGACTACCATCAGACCTCCGTCAGACCAGTCTATCCTGAGGATAGACTGGTAGGTTGTCAGGCTTTTTGGTCTTCTGACTACCACTTACGATTGTCATAGGTGTTCGTATGATAACTGGGACCGACAGCTTTACGTGCTCTCCGAGGCGCGTCTTTATGTTAAGAATGGTCACACATTCAGAGACTGATCGCAGCTAGCTTAGCTAAACCTTGCAGATCAGTTGATCAGCGTAGTTCATATTTAGCCACGAGCCCCTCAAGTGGAAGTAGTTATCATGATATTTTATTAATTTCAAGCGAATCATACAGTTCGAGCTTCCTAAATTATGGTCAAGATATACAACGACTGACGCATGCGGGAATTCCCCGAAAGGTTAGACAGAGGTAAACTAATGTACCAACAGGTCGATGGTATGTTTGGGTTCGGCGAGCCTAAACTGGGCACAAATCCAAACTCCAAGCTGCTACTGAGGATTTTATAAAAAATCCGAATAACTTTGCTGGACCTAGGAATCAAACCCAGGACCTCTAGTGTAGCGGTCACGTAGTCTGGTCGATATTTTTTTTTATATAAAAGTCTAAATGAAAATCAACCAGTAATTTTACTTACCAGTAAGTAAGTAGTAACTCAAAATTACTTTCTCTGTAACAATATTTTTCTAACCGAAAAAATAGAAATACCGTAAACAAGTTACGAATTCAATTTTGGAAGGCGTCGCCATTTTTTGTAGTCATATAAAATGACGCTAGAGGCCGCCACGGTCTAGTTCAGCGTATTCCTTGGAGTATGTAAAAACAATATAAGTTTTGTAACATATTGTGCTAGGTTTTTGTTTTTTTATAGTTTTTCTTTATTCTTGGTAAGTCAAATTGTATTTTATATCGGTTCATACCTAAAATAGTTTTGCATGGAGATTAATAAACATAAATTTCATTGAAATATAACAACTCTTTAAGGATTTTATCGCGTATATAATTAAGCCCGACGTTTGGGACTTCACCTATTTGCTTGCCCATGGCCATGAGATCCATGCAATTTTCCACGACCATGACAGGAGATAGTGTTATGGTCATATCACTAGGCTATCACTGCTTTTTATCAATTATCACTCGCTTAAACGGTGAAGTGTGAAACCTGCATGCCTTAGAGAGTTTGCTCAACGATGTGTGAAGTCTGGCAACCCGCACCAGGTCAGCGTTGGGGACTATAGCCTAATACCTCTCAATCTGAGAGGAGACCCGTGCCCAGCAGTGGGACAGTATATGGGTTCTATCATCAACTGAGGGCTCAAGATACCAACGCGAATGATACCACTGGTGTTGCTGCCGTTTATAGGCTGCGGTTACGCTTTACGATTAGGCCCTAAGGTATGCTGGTTTGTCTACTTTATAAATCAATAAACTTTAGAACATTTAACTTGTTGCATGCGAGAATCGAGCCCTTGACCTCATCCTCCGATCATATTCCTAACTGAGTTGGGGCTCATGGCTAAATATTAACTCATCAACCGATTTGCAAGGTTAAACTTTATTGACTGCGGTCAGTCTTTGGATGGGTGACTGTTCTTAACACATCGAGACACTTCCGTCCATCGTAGAGCACGTAAATCGTGGGTCACGTCACGTGTGTCATATTATTATGAATACCTTTGAAAATCGTTTCGTGTAAAATACTGATATTCAGTCATAGCGTCTGGTGTACCTAACCAGAAGACGCAGGTTCGAATCATGGTAAATGCCATTAATACAAAAAGATAGATAGACTGGTTGTTAGGCTGGTGGATTATAGCCTCATCCCTCTCAATCTGAGAGGAATCCCGTGCCCAGCAGTGGGCCAGTGCTGATGATGATGATGATGATGACGGACGTCATTGCCATGCAGTATGACTGAATGAACGGCTGAATAATAAAAAAACAGGCCAAACTCGCGCACCGAGGGTTCCGTACAAACCTGGAGCAATTATTAAAATTATAGACTAAATTGAAATTAAGAATATTTTTATTATAACTATGATGTAACAAAAAATTTATGCTTTTCGCAATTTTTCCTTTATCCGTGCGTTGACGTTGCTTCGTACCAAATTTCAAGATTCTGAGTGCAAGGGAAGTACCCTGTAGGTTTTGATTCCTTTGCGAGTGTCGAAAATTTGAGAATAAACGGCTGTATCTTTTGATTGCATTGGCTTAGAAGTTTGATTTTATCACAGCTCCAAAGGACAGTAGACTTGAGTATTTGATATAAATTTTAGATTGTTATCTTTCACGGGTTCCTGACAAAAGGGTCTTGACATACGGACGGAGAACAAAGTGATCCTAATATTGGCTACTACATATTGATTATATCCAAACAGAGAACCTTTTTACAAATTTAAAATAAACCATGGAACCAACACACACACAAATACACACACAATACACAACTACACACCAAAACAGAAACACAACCTCTCACCCACACAACACTCACACAGTAATCACATCACCTATTATAGTAACCGATATTACATTACTCAACGATATTTATCTGCTATTATTAAATTATTATTTTTTTCACCAGGAATAATAATAAGAAATGTACTTACCGAATATAAAACCTAGAACTAAGTATTAGGGAAGGCACTGTTTCCTGAGATACAGGTTTTTGACCTAGTTCAGGAGACAGAGCACCTTTGTATTAGAACATTTGGTTGCTAATAAATATTATTATTATTATTATAATAAGGGCTCCGTTTTTTCCTTTTGAGGTAGGGATCTCTAAAAACTACCAATGTCTTTCCTTTCCTCTACTGGTGAGGTAAATCGGGCTAGCGTCAAAGAAAATACCTCTTTAAAATTCATGAGAAGCAATTGTTGAGCTTCAACGATATTACATTTTCAGGCCTTCAGCTACCTTACATTTTGGTCTTGTTACCTTCGAAGATATTTTCCAAGCGATATTTGTGTGTTAGGTAGGAAAGCACCCTTTTAAATCAAGTCCAAATTTTTGGTTTGATTGTTTTATTGGTACGGTCGACAAAAGCGTTAAGTGTACAGGCAGCTAATAAACATCTGTGTTTTGTTAAAGATTGTGTTATAATGTATCACGCAATATGTGTCAAAACGCAGTTATTGTAAGCTGCTACACATCAAACCCTTTGACTGGTAATTATTTAAATCACAATCTGTGTAAAGATGTTCATTTCGTTCGCTACCTATATACCAATCTCTTTTGTTGACTGTACCGTGTCTTAAGTACCACAAAAAGAAAGCATTGATAGTTTTTTTTTTCTTTAGGGGAAATGCTCCTTATGCATGACGGTTATGTTGGGCTCTTCGGCCAGGTGGACAGCATACCGACTAAAACCACCACCACCTTCCGCATAGTGGTGGGACCACGGGAATCGCTCTCGCATGATCCGCGATCCCACCGCGGACGTCCATTGATGGACCCTCCCGGAGGGAAGCAGTGATAGCCTAGTGATATGAACATTGGACTGCTAACTTAAAGGTCTCGAATTCGAATCTGAGGCACGCACATTTGAAATTTCAAAATCATGTGCACGGTATTAATCATGGCCGATTCGATCATGTTCGATTCTCAGAGGACACAAATACCTATTGATGTGATAAACATAATTGTTTGTGTTTGTCTGGATGTTTGTTATGTATTTAAAGTTTTTATTTACAAAAAAAAAACAGTAAGTATTTATATCCTTAGCCATAGTACAAGCTTTGCTTAGGGACCAGATCATGCTGTGTAAAATGTTCCAAATATTTTTTTTATTTATCATGGTTGGGAATGGAACTCACGACTCGGAAAAACGTTTTATTACCATCGAAGGTATTTCCGATCCGGTGCGACATGGCAACCTTCAAGAAGCGAGCCTATTCTTATCTCAAAGGCCGGCAACGCACTTGCAACCCCTCTGGTGTTGTGGGTGTCAATGGGCGGCGGTGATCACTTACCATCAGGGGAAACGCTTGCTTGCTTGACTCCCTATTCCATAATAAAAAAAAACGTTAATGACCAAACACACAAAGCCTTCAAATATATTTAAGACCAAGGCTATTATGTACACAATGTGAATAGATACTAGTTTATGTAAAAAGGAATGACCCAGTGCATTAGTGAAACGGATGCCTTGCTCGTCTGTGTACCAGATGAAACCTAACTAGTGATGTGCCAAAGTCGTGTTGGTTTTATATTATTATAGATACATTTTAGTCTCGGCGAATCTTGATATTGACGAATGATTATTTGATCATTCGTCAATTTTATAATAAATAAATAGCTAAGAATATATTAATTTTACATAATATAGTTAGAGGTTTGGCAGAAGTATCATCACCATCACCATCGACCCATATACCGTCCCACTGCTGGGCACGGCAGAGGTATACTGAATGTATAAATTGTCTTTTGTTAAATACACGATACAAGAAATAAGGGCATTCAATGAGATTGTTAGAATATATAAAAAAATATATATTTAATATATATTTTTTTATATATTCTAGGCACTTTCTTACACAGCATCATCTACTCCCAAACTAAGCAGAGCTTGTAATAGACAATTGATATAACACTTTTTTTTTCACCCATCCATATACTGACTGTCTAGCGCAGAAGAATCTTGCCGATCAGTAATCTCATAAGTAATCGACAACGTCGATAATCACTTGTCGATTATTTTATCGACAAGTGACTATCGTCGTGGGCTCCATCACTATCAAATGTCGTGCCAGAAGATTATTATCCCAGAGATTACCATTCCACGAGACACAGCCAAAATACTAAAAAGAGTTGCAAATCTGCAACTGACTACAAAATTAGGTGACTGTATTGTCTCCATCATCCGTATAAGGAAAGGAGATATTAAGAAGATTGAATTCTTTACCCCAGTCACGGATCACGGTCCGTGTCTCAGATAGCACGTAAAATTGTCGGTCCCGGTTGTATACGAACATCTATGATAATCGTACAAGTGAGTACCATGTAGGTTAGTTATACTCGTGCAAGGTTATTAACGTGTTCTGCCAGTTTTGAGTTTTTCACGTGACCTACGCAAATGTCTTGCTGATACTATGAAATGAAATGAAATGATATTTATTTCTGTAAATAGATCTTTTAAAGACACTTTTACAAGTCAATATTTTACACTTTTTTTTTTAAGCTAGATGGCTCCGGCATTTCCTAGCTGACGACCTCTGAGAAGAAACGCCGAAACAAACTCAGAGAATCATAGTCTCTTTTAAAGGCCAGACATAGAATAGTAACAAATATGTGTCTTACAATGTAGGGCGAAGTCTGAAATGGCCTTTTGAAGAAAGAACCATAGCGGCTTTGAGTAGACCAGTCCCAACTGAAGGCACGCCTGCATCAGTCATTGTGTAGCTCAACCATAATTTAGGGAGCTCAACAACCCGTCGCACGACGATACCAGATTAGAGGCACATTTGGCACATTTAGGCACATTTTTATCGTCGTGCGACGGGTTGTTGAGCTCTCTAAATAATGGTGGACCTACACGATGACTGATGTACGCGTGCCGTCAGTATAGACTGGTCATTTGGTCAACTCAAAGCTGCCATGGCTCTTTCGAGTTATTCCCAGTTGTCACCACCGTCTTCGTCACCACTGGTGACAAATGGGAAAAAAATTCCCATTTGTCACCAGTGGTGACGTCCCCAGTGGTGACAAATGGGAATGGCCACTCTTTTTGTTCCCAGTTGCCACCAGTGGTGACAGATGGGAAAAATAAATAGATACGTCCCCAGTAAGGCGGGGCTAGAGCTGAATATATAGTGATGTGAATTCAATTCTTTGACACGAATTATTTTAATTCGATGATATATTCTATTATAAAATGTACATTAAAACGAGAGAAATAAAACTTTTACTTGTCACTTGGAAGACATAATTATATTTTTATAAATCACAATAATTATAGTAATCGAAATTAAAACTTCATAAGTACAGTTTTTAGTACTACAACTATTACAGATAATTATTTTACGTAAAACGATTTTCTTAGGTTTTCTATCACAGTTTCAACACATGGAATGATGTCTATTTATGTAAATTTGTAATAAAATAGCACTTAATGAATACTTAATTACAACACATTTACAATAATTTTCGCACTCCCATCCTGCCGATCAACCCCCCCTCCACTACGCTGTTGTCGGTTCGTAGATCAGTGACGTCACACTGATCAGTACATTCCCAACAATGTCAGGGTCAAGTGCGTCGTGCAGTTCTGGTGCAGTTTCGTTAGTTTTTATAAAAAGACGTCATGGAACTATTATGCTTCGCGCAGGATTCCAATATCATATAAAAAGGAAACATAAAAGTGGGTTAATTGTGTGGGAATGCACCAAACGTAGACAAAACTGTAAAGGAATTGTTAAAATAAAAGTAAGTTTTCGGCCTTTGTTTAAAAATTCTATTATATTGTTGACATATTTTTTAAGAGTTTATTTATGTTGTAAATCTTATGTTTAATTATACAAGAGTTAACAAGAACGAATATACTTGGCACAATAAAACTTGAAACAATTTAAATCTAAAAGTCAACTCTGAACAGAAATAATTAGTGAAAAAAAAATTGAATTCACATCACTATATATTCAGCTCTAGCCCCGCCTTACTGGGGACGTATCTATTCATTTTTCCCATCTGTCACCACTGGTGGCAACTGGGAACAAAAATAGTGGCCATTCCCATTTGTCACCACTGGGGACGTCACCACTGGTGACAAATGGGAATTTTTTTCCCATTTGTCACCAGTGGTGACGAAGACGGTGGTGACAACTGGGAATAACTCGCTCTTTCTTCGAAGCGAGCCAAATCCAAACTCCGAGCTGCTGCTGAGAATTTCATAGAAAAAGTAATGCATCTATTATACATAAATATCACTACATAGTATTAAAAAAACAGCTTCCCGCTGTCTGTCTGTGATAAAATTTTTAAAACTACGCAACGGACTTTGATGCGGCTTTTTTAACTCATAGACTGATTTATGAGGAAGGTTTATATGTATAGTACATGTATGTTATTAGTACATAGCAGCTCGCTAGTAGCATATAATGACACTCACAAATAATGTGGCTTTCATATGGTAAAAAAAAATCAAAATCGGTTCAGTATATTCAGAGATTACCCGCTACAACCTCACAAACTTTACCTCTTTATAATATTAGTATAAATAAGATCATATAGAACTGCCTTAAATCTAGATTTTTTATCACCATTTAATCCTAATTTCAGATATAACTCGATGGCTACAAATCTTTGTTTATGAAAAATATATCATGACAGTTTTATCGTCTCCCAGATGAGAAGCGAAAGTTAAGTTACATTCAAAGTCAGATTACTTTTTGATTAACTACGCTACGCTTATTCGCTAACTTGTTAAATTTGGAGTCCATTTGAACTTCTGTTAAGGTACTTGATAAATTTTGTGTCTCTTTTACAAAATATCTACGAAGATACATTGAGGTATTAGTCTAATAGAGAGACAGAGAGCAATTGAAACATAACTTACAACCATGCATGTATCTTCGAAGGTTTACGCAGGTGGCATTACTCATGTATATCCACAACAGGTGGCCGTATGTTGTTAGGTCTTATAGGGGCGACCTATAAACGGACACAAATTGGAATTGCAAGCTGCTACTGATAATTTCATAGATAAATTTAATAAAACTTTTAACTAGTTGTCAAACCCAGGACCTCTCGTATTTAGTTGCTGCAGCTACCTGTCCTTTTGATCTAATAGTTTCAAGCTAGAAAGAGTACCTAATAGTAAATTCAAAATGTATGAGCCAACTTTAGATGTTTTGAAATAAAAATACTAACGCGCACGAACCATGACGCATCCGTGGCTTTGCGCATGAAACGGTTTTGGAGTGTTTGCATCCTATGGATTGTCGAACCTTCGGTGTGTGCAAACACAACGCTCACAAAGGACAAATTCTCACCTTTTATTGTTGTTCCCGAATTCCTTGAAACATGCAACACACACCGAAGGTACAACTGAATGAGTTGATGAGTTATCTCCTCAACTCAGAGTATCTTCTCCAGTATTATATTACCTCAATGTGAAAATCTTATTTATAATTTTGCTTACTGAGATGTCTCACTTAAAAGTTTCAAGATCTGTAAATAGGTTTTTTAAGTGTTGTAATAACATTTTTTTAGGCTGAAAAATGAAAATTTATACTTATCTGTTTTTAATGTTTCAAGCTACCTGTAGTTTGTAACATCGCTTTTTTAACTAGTAGGTATGTAACGATAATCAAATCAAAGCTATCAAGAAGCAGTGATAGCCTATTGATTTGATTGATTACGTCTCGAGTTCGAATCCATACGCACCTCTGACTTTTCAAATTCATGTGCGTATTAATAATTAATTATGGAATATAATAAACCGCGCATCAAAAATACTGATTGAGCAGCAAAATACCGATATTGGTTAGGTTAGGTTAGAACTGTGACCAAACATCGCACGAGCCGAGTGAGCGAAGTGAGCGGTGCCGCGGTAGCGGCCGGCGAGTGCCAGAACCAAATCAGAATGATACGGAATCTGAAAACCAAGAAAGTGTATATAATAACAATACTTTGAGGTGACTATTTTGTTGTGCAATAAGAATTTTTGCTTAGGATTGGGAATTATTTTTTTATACAAAACGACTTTTTTTGATTTGCAGTTAAATACTAGCCATTAATTATCACTCGCTTAAACGGTGAAGGAAAACATCGTGAGGAAACCTGCATACCTTAGAGATTTTTCTCGATGGTTTGTGAAGTCTGCCAACCCGCACTAGGACAGCGTGGTGGACTATAACCTAATCCCACTCAATATGAGAGAAGACCCGTGCCCAGCAGTGGGACAGTTTAAAGTTGAAGAATTTTTTTTGTATTCTTTTATAGCTTAGGGGTTTTTATCTGAAAATATTGTGGAGAGGCGAGGTGTATTGCCCCTCCATCCAAAGGGAGGATCCCCCAAACAGGCGGGTGTTGTGCCTGGCGGGCCACGGCCCAACGGTTGATGTCGGGCGGTTGTACCTATATATGCAACTTTGCGTTGCGAATGTTGCTTGCGCGATTCAGGCCTTCGTAGTTCTATGTAGCGAGGTAGATGTCGCTACAATATAATGTCAACCCCATCCTGACTTTAAAATTGGATGATTACTAAAATTACAATCAAATTACTGTTATATTAAATATATATGTTAAATAATGTTATTAAATATGTGCTAAGCGACATAGTTTTTAAACCTCTGAAGTTGGTTGAGATAAAATTGATTTTCCGTTGGGATGTGGGTGATATCGTGGGCAAAGCTAATTAAAATACATATAATTTCACCGTTTCTATACCTAGTAATTATACATGGTATTTAAATATTTAATTATATAGTCACTATAATAAGTACTGACCTCTTCATAATAAGTAGGAATTATCCGACCTTCTCGGGTGTTTTTTTCTAATTGTAATGTTTTTAAATGTAGTTTTAATTAAGTAGTACTTATTTATTTCTAAGAATGCATTGTGAATTCCATTTTTTTTATCATTATTCCCTTTATTTATCTATATTATATACATATTATTGATATTTTTAAATATTTAACAAATAATATAAAAAATAGTAGCCCACCGTTAGCGGGAACAGTATTCAAGCTAGAGGAACCGCCTGACGATCCGCGCCGTGTCGAGAAGTACCGCTTTCTGCAGACCTATTATTATTATTAATATTATTATTATAACAAAATTTCTTACAAAACATTCAAATACTTACAATCTAATAACCACAAGGGTTTGTCCTGATCGCAGTGTATAACATTCTGCTTTTTATGTGGCCTACGCAAATGTGCCTCTGATCTGGTATCGTCGTGCGACGGGTTGTTGAGCTCCCTAAATTATGGTTGAGCTACACAATGACTGATGCATGCATGCCGTCAGTTGGGACTGGTCTACTCAAAGCCGCTATGGCTCTTTCTTCAAAAGGCCATTTCAGACTTTGCCCTACATTGTAAGACACATATTTGTTACTATTCTATGTCTGGACTTTAAAAGAGACTATGGTTCTCGGAGATTTTTCGGCGTTTCTTCTCAGAGGTCGTCAGGAAGGAAATGCCGGAGCCATCTAGCTTAAAAAAAAAGTGTAAAATATTGACTTGTAAAAGTGCTTTAAAAGATCTATTTACAGAAATAAATTATTTTTTTTTTATTTTTTTGGGACATTTTTACACAGCACCATCTAGTCCCAAACTAAGCAGAGCTTGTACTATGGGTACTAGACAATGGATATAATACTTAGATACTTTTTTTTTGTAAATATATACTTATAATACATAAGAAACACCCAGACAAACACAAATACTCATGTTTTACCCACACAAATATTTGTGTCCTGTGGGAATCGAACCCACGACCCCATGATCAGCAGTGCGGTACTCGAACCACTAGACCACAGATGTCGTCATATCATTTCATTGCACAGTAATAGTACAAAATATTAACTCACTTACTACCGGCAAAGTATAAATATTTAGAACCGTGCCCAAGACACAAGCTATGCTTAGTTTACGGCTCACTGTTACTCGTATACATTGAATGTTACTTTTTTTGTCACTAAAGAATTTGTATTGTATTAGAATTTTAATGAACTAAAGAGGTCATGATTCGCAGTTTTTGAGATTTTTCTGTTTTTCAGTTGTGATATAGAATGAAAGATGTTATGAAAGTTGAAGGGCTCGTGATTAAGTAATAACTAAGCTGATCAACTGATCGGCAAGGTTAAGCTACGCTAGTCGCGGTCAATCTCTGGATCAGTGACCAGTCTTAACTCATCGAGACCCTTTCGTGCTTCGGAGAGTACGTAAAGCCGTCAGTTCCGGTTTTTATACCTATGACAATCGTTGGTTGTATTCAAAAGTGTAAAATGCTGCCTATTTAGCTGCATTTGGTAATTTTTTTAAACACATTTTTCTTCAGAAGCCCATGAAATTTAAAAAACAATATTATATTGGCACTTTATATATACAAAATCCACTGCGCAGGTACGGTCGACAAAATAGTTAAGTATACAGGCAGCTAATTAAACATCTGTGTTTTAAAGTTATTTAGCGAAGGAAAATTCCTTCGCTAAATAACTTTAAAATCTGTGTTTTGTTAAAGATTGTGTAATAATGTATCACGCAATATGAGTCAAATCGCAGGTATTGTAAGGTGCTACACATCAAACCTTTTAACGGGTAATTATTTAAATCACAATCTGTGTAAAGATGCAGATTTCGTTCACTACCTCTAGACTGATCTCTTTTGTTGAATGTACATTAACTAATTGCTTATCTTTTTGTACTTATATCTCACAAATGGTACTAAGACTGTTTTACCAAACTAGATTATTGTATCCTGTATTTTAGGAAACAGTGTCCAGTCGGGAAACAAAAATAATTGAATGATGATAATGTAATTATTGTTTGATAAGAGTATCCATTTAATGGCAATGTCGTAAGCCTCTAAGACGGAAAAACAGAATGAATAAATATTTGCACTTGTACACCGTACTTGTGATGTATTCGCATGTACACGTTACATCAAAGATTATGTTAAAGAGGCGACATTTGATTCTTTTGTTAACGGTTACCTACAATTTTACAAATTGAGAATGCCGTTTGATCTAAAGTAAATAATGTAACAGTGGTAATTTAAAATTAAAACTAAAGCTTTGTAAAGTATACATGATCTTTTTTATTTTTAAATATCTATAATTTTGATTTAATTTATTCCAATGATAAATACCATAATACTTCAAAATAAAAAATAGAGTTTTAACAGATATAAAACCACAAAAAAAATAATTAAAATGAATCAATAAAATTATCTGTTATCTCTGGGCGGAAATGCACTTTCAAGGTTTGGCTTTTAGTGAGGGACTTCTCAGTAACAGTCTTTTGTAACAGCCTTTTGTATAACACCCTTATTCATGAGATTTTATTTACGTACGTACACTCGTAATGAGTTCTTCAATCACACACCTGCCTATCCCACTGGCGAAAAATCGGTTGATATTAAATAAATACTTGGGACATTTTAGACACGCCATATAGTCCCAAACTAATCAAAGCTTATATTAAAACTTCTATAAGCCATTTCAGTCTAAACTGCGCGAGCGCAGCTGCTAAGTAGTTTTTATGTTTTTTTCTCATATAAGTAGTATATATAATAAGAAATTGGCATTAGCTCGGTGTTTGGATTTATTTGGGTAGAGAAAGTTGAAAAGGAAACATCTAAATCCCCTATTATAGCCGGGTCATCGGGTCAAGTCATCCTGGGTTATGCCCAATTAATGGCAATAGATACTGAAAAGCATACCGACTAAATGTGGATGTATGTACAAACGCCAGTATGTCAAGCTATCCAAAACTGTCAAATTTTCCCAATTGAAAATGATTAAAGCTTTGTATTAAAGTTGAAAATCTATCAAAGAAATTTGACAGATTGGGGTAGCTTGATGTGCTGGCGTCTGTATATTAGTACAACTCTACCTAACCCTTTGGAGGTACAGGCGTGATGGTATGTTCGCGATAGTAGCTATTCATTTTGGATAGTTGAATATATATATAGTTGGATATATTCAAAGTGTTATTGGGTTTTTCTATGAAATTCTCAGTAGCAGCTCGGAGTCTGGATTTGTGCCCGGTTAATGGCAATAGGCTCGCCCCCTATTACATGGGACCTAAACATACCAGCGAAATGTGGGTGTACATTAGTACTCCTCTGCCTAACCCTTCGGGGAATACAGGCGTGATGGTATGTTATGTTATGTATCTTGAATAAATTTTATTTTGACTTTGACTTTGAACATCTTAATAAATTATATGTGTAAAGCCTCTCAGAGGCAATAGGCATATTATTAATTCTCTCTCATCTGCATAACTAGTCTTTAAATTATTCGATCAAGTGACAACTAGTTGGGACAACATTATATGTTTAGCGATCACAGTGAACGTCAGTCGCACGGATATAGGTGTAACAAAATATTGGGTAAGTATTTTTTTTTATATTTTCCTTTTTTGTTTCAAGTTTTCTATTTGTGTTTGGGCTTGTTAAGGTGACTTTTATAATTTTCTAATTAAAAATGTATACATATACTAATATTCAAATTGATGTTTTTTTTTTTAATTATTAGGTACACAGTCCAGCACATAAAGCTACCCTAATCTGTCAAATTTCTTTGATAGATTTTATCTTTAATATAAAACAATAAGGTTCATATTCAATTGGGTAAATTTGACAGTTTTGGATAGGTTGACCTGCTGGCGTATGTACATAGTTTTAAAGATATCGATCTCTGACATACGAGAACATTAGATTTTGAAATAAAATGCTTTTTACATATTTTATCCCGTATTATTGATATTATGAACCCGACAGACCCGATTAGATAAGTTCAATCATAATCCCTGATCATAGACGCTGTAAAGGGTCCGAAATTTTCGGGATTAGTAATATCACTATAACGCGATAAAAACCGTAAAAAGTAGTTTTCGATTTACGAATTTTATCATAATGGCTATGGCCCTGAATCAGTAAATAATCAGGTAAATAATGGTAAAAATAGTTACTTTTAATGGCAGAGAGGAAAGCTTACAATAATAATTTAGAGGGCTTTTTCAATTCGTCCATAAGTTACGTATTGGTAAGTTCAAATGCAAGGCCTCTAACTTTTAGAGTTCATGAGCGTATTAATTACTCGCTTAAACGTTCATGACATGATGTTAGAAACATGCAGGTTTGCCTTAGAGATTATTCTCGATGGTTTAAGAAGTTTGCCAACCCAAATCTATATAATAATTATTATTATATAGATTTGGGCAAACCGGATGCGTGGGTCAAATGGTCAAACCTAGAGTCGGTCACTCAAGGCTTTTGATATTGTTTTTTTTGTCTGTCTCATTAATCCAGTATTCGTAAGTGTGTTTGCTGCGTTCCGACAGCAAATAAAATAGTTAGATTTGCTTATAGATTTGTAGCGACATCTACCGCGCTACATAGAACTACGAAGGCCTGAATCGCGCAAGCAACATTCGCAACGAAAAGTTGCATATATACAACCGCCCGACATCAACCTTCGGGCCGTGGCCCGCCAGGCATAACACCCGCGTGGTTGGAGGATCCTCCCTTTTCGTCGGAGGGGCAATACACCTCGCCTCTCCACACTGGTGACCCCGACGTGATCCCAGTATCTCCACAGATTTAAACATTACTTGTATGGATCATCAACTCATATACTGTCCCACTGCTGGGCACGGGTCTCCTCTCTGAATGAGAGGGATCAGCTATATAGTAGTTGTAACAACCACCCCACAATTCTGTTAATATTAATTCGACTCACGCAGAATGGACTCATTTTGTCATTTTGGTAACAGGTAAAGGCAGGCAATAAAATCTGTAAAAGTAACATACTGTTACTTATAGCACAGGTTATACCTAGTTTAAGTGGCAGTGATCAAAAATATTGTAAATGCTTTATGGAACCAATAAATGATTATTATTATTATTATTCTCTTTATTCATCTATATATACATATTATTGATATTTTTAAATATTTAACAAATAGTATAAAAAGATTGTAAAACATTTAAAAATATAAAAAATAGTAGCCCACCGGTATCGGGAACAGTATCCAAGCTACCGGTGGTCAGGGCCCCAGCGAGAGGAACCTCCTGACGATGCGCGCCGTGTCCAGGAGTACCGCCTTCTGCATCAGACCCTTGACCCAGCCGCCTAACGAAAGCCTCCTCAGATGTAAGTCGAGGCTCTTGGCTATTAGTCCATTGGCTGAAACGACTATCGGCACAATGACTGCTGAATCCACATCCCACATGTCGACAACCTCGCGTGCCAAATCAAGATATTTACTTTGTTTATCTTTCTCAGCTTTCACGAGATTCTCGTCATGCGGGATGGTGATATCAATAATCATTGCGCGACGTTCTGATCGATCTATCACCACTACATCAGGCTTATTGGCCATAATAGTCCTGTCAGTGATAATAGATCGATCCCAGTATAAGGTGACATGTGACATTATTATTATTATACTATCACGCGATAATACACCCGAAGGGTTAGGCAGAGGTGTACTAATGTACACCCAGTCTACCGTTAGTTAGGTATCATAAACCCCTCGTTGTAACCCAACAGTGGCGGGGTAGAGAAGAGACCTTCATTCAGCAGTGGGTGTTACCGGCTAAATAGATTTATTTTGGTATGTGAAAGAAAGCAGTGATAGCCTAGCGGTATGACCATTGGACTGCCAAGTCGAAGGTCTCGAGTTCGAACCCAAGGCACGCACCTCTGACTTTTGGAATTCATGTGCGTATTAATAATTAATTATCACTCGCTTATGCGGTGAAGGAAAACATCGTGAGGAAACCTGCATTTGAAATTTTTCTCGAAGGTTTGTGAAGTCTGCCAACCCGCACTAGGCCAGCGTGGTGGACTATAGCCTAATCCCTCTCAATATGAGAAGAGACCCGTGCCCAGCAGTGGGACAGTATATGGGTTGATGATGATGATGATATGAAGAAGCAATGTTTTGGTTAGGAATTAAGTCCTACTTCCTTCGTACTAAATTATAAATGTGAAAGTTTGTGAGGATGGATGGATGGATGTTTGATACTCTTTCACGCTAAAACTACTAAACGGATTTTGATGAAACTTCACAGTTTATAATTGATCTAAATAATATATAGGCTATAATTTATAACGATTTTGAGCTAATTAGCCAAATTACAACGATAATTAAAAGTAACTTTACCACGCGTACGAAGTCGCAGACAGAAGCTAGTAGGTACCTACTTACATAAAATATCATACCATCACGCTTGTAGTCCCCGAAGAGTTAGGAAGAGGTGTGCTATGTGCATCCACAGCTCTCCGGTATGTTTATATTCCATGTAATCGGGGCGAACCAATTGCTATTAACTACTGAACCCACACTTTGCTCTAGCTTTGCAGGACCTCTAGCCTAGCAGTCGCGTTTATAGGCTAATTAGTCTACTTTTATGAGGTTAAAATAAATTACTTTTTACGGATTTTATCGAGTTATATTGATATTATTAATCCCGACGTTTCGGGCTGTTTACAGCGTCCATGGTCACGGGTAGACCGAGTCTACGAGACGGACGGAGAGACGGGGTCTACCCGTGACCACGCTGCATTCATCATCAACCCATTATACTATCCCATTCCTGGGCACGAGTCTCCTCTCATATTTATCCCGACGTTTCGGACCCTTTACAACGTGGTCACGAGAAAGGGTAGTTTTATTTCAGTGTATAATATTCGCGTAAATGTCAGAAATCAATATCATATAATAGAATCATTTATTTGTTGTTTATTTATTACATTTGAAAGTTGAATAACAGTAGGTCGCGAAATATTTGGGACATTTTAGAGAACACCAACTAGTCTCACACTAAGCAGAGCTTCACTATGAGTACTAGATAAAGAACATAATAGGTACTGTACTTTTTTTTTTGTAAAAATATATTTAGTTGTAATTAATCTAACATACCCAGAAATTATAGACGCTTATGTTCATCACACTTACCTTCTCTAGCTATATAATACAGGTTACAAAACTACCCGTAAAGCCGAAAGGAGGTTAAATGGGGCCCTATAACGAGTCCATTCACAATATTTAAGAACCGCTGGTAACGCTATAGAACATACCCCAAATAATGGAAAACAACAACATTTATGTATGAATAATAGAATAAAAAAAAAAATATTTTTGGGACATTTTACACAGCACCATCTAGTCCCAAACTAAGAAGAGCTTGTACTATGGGTACTAGACAATTGATATAATACCGATATACGTTTTTTGTAAAAAAATACTTATAATATATAAGGAACACCCAGACAAAAACAAATACTTTATATTCGTTACTTAAATATTTGTGTCCTGTGGGAATAGAACCCGCGACCTCGAGATCAGCAGTCTGACACTCGAGCCACTAGACCTCAGACGTCGTCAAGGTTTGTCAATTTGACGTGTATGTAATAATTATCACATTCGATATTTTTTAATTTTTTATTCTACTAAGTTGGCAAAAAAGCATACGGCTCACCTGATGGTAAGCGGTTACCGTAGCCTATAGACGCTTGCAACACCAGGAGTATCACTTGCGCGTTGCCGACTCTGGACTGAAAGAGGAATAGTTGGGTTGGCAGTATAAGGGTCAAAGTCCACCCACTGCCAACACAACGTTTCCTCGTGGAGCACTGGCAAGTTTGCTCACCGTAAGAAACACAACACAGCTCAAAGCAGTGTTATTTCACTTCGATTTTCTGCAAGGTACTTCCCCAGTCGGGCAGCTCCAATTTGAGTGGAATTACTCCCACTATGCCCTACCTCTCTGTATTATGTATATTTGGCAATGTGTTGGTAGAAACACAGATGTTGGTACTCTAAGGCAGAGTTGTCCATAATTATTAAAAGCATCTTCAGTAAGTCAAAGGGGCTTAGCATAAATTGAGGCCAAACATTTGTGTTCTGTTCACAGTTCACACATATACCATGGTCAAGCATAAACGGTGTGTTTGTTTAACTAACGTAAGCAAATGTTTGTTTGACATGGCAAACATTTGGGCAAAGGTAAAGCGTGTTTCATATTTAATGCTAGCTTTTACCCGCAACTTCGTACGCATAGACATTCCCGCATTTTTCTGAGACAAAAAGTAGTCTGTGTTATTCCCGGTCACATACTATTTGTGTGGTAAATATCATGCAAATCGGTACAGCCATTTTTGTGAGATTGAGTAACAAAGAAACATACAAGCAAACATGCAAATATTCACATTAATAATACTAAGTATGATTACAAAGTATTTCGAGCGTATTCGTAGTATAAATACCAGTTTTTAGCTTAGGTGTCAAAAACCAGTATTTAGCAGATGTGATCTAACACTGTAAGTAGAATTGTCCAATGTCCAGTATGGGCAGCCCTTTAGCAATTAAGTACCTATAGCTTGACATTGCTTCAATGACATCAACATGATCCAATCACGGTCATTTGCTGATCGTCTGATGACATATCATCACACCCTATGCTATTAAAGGTAAGGCAGAAATGTATTACCTACCACTACTACTGTTTTTTTCATAGAAAAACCCAACATCGCTTTGTTCGTCCTGAGCATCGAGAACCGAAAACCTCTAGCGTAGCAATCGCGCTTAGAACTCAAAATCCCGCTACACTAACGAGGCGGGTTTTTTTATAATGAGGTATTATGAAACCAAAAATATTTTGCGAAAGACTAAACGTGTTTTATATTTTAACGTTAACGTTTATAAAGACAATACAAATCTGTTGCAAGGTAAACTACTATAATTACGGTGTGTACTAAAGCGATAAAACATTGAGCAATATAGTCTTGGTATGTGTGATTTATCCTGTCTGAACCATTGAGGTATTATGTAAGGCGATGACTACACGTTTGGTGTAGCGGTAGGTGATCACCTCGCCATTTCCAATGCGCGAATGTCAGGAATCCCATGATCGTGACATATAGATAGATAATATACAACGTGTTACAAAATACCCCGTAAAAAATATAATTAATTTTATCAAAGCCAAAAATTTTGTCATCTGTCATGTCAAGGAACTAGATTATTTAACAGAAAGGCATACGTACCAATTGTACCTAATAATTGTCTACTTTAATAGTTTTTCTATTTTTCATTCATAAATGTTGTTGTTTTCCTTTTTTTGGGGTATGTTATATAACGTTACTACGATTCTTAAATATTGTGAATGGACTCGTTATAAAGCCCCATTTAACTTCTTTTCGGCTTTACGGGTAGTTTTGTAACACCCTGTATATATAGTTAGAGAAGGTAAGTGCGGTTTTAGTCGGTAGGAGTCCGAAATACCCTGCCACCTCTCAGGTGGTGGATGATCCATGATTAATTCATAAAAAAGGTGGCAAAACTATTCCAAATTTCCATTTGAAACAAATCTTTGTGTGATCCAGAGATATTTTGTTCTAATTGTGCGTGTACTTTATGTCCGTTAATTATTATGTTTGTAAAGTTTCTCATGACAGTGCTTGTTCCCGAAAATGGGGCTTTATTATGAAAAGAAAGAAAGTAATCCCACGTTACGCATGTCGATGTGACCGGCCGCTTTCATTTGCAAATAAATGCATTTATCTATATGCCATATCTTTAAGAGACGTAGGAGTAGTGGGAGTAATTCTACTCAAATTGAAGCAACCCGATTAAGGAAGTACCTTGCAGAAAATCGAAGTAAAATAACACTGCTTTGAGATGTTTTGTGTGTTCTTAACGGTGAGCAAGGTTGCCAGTGCTCCGCGAGGAAACGTTGTAATGGCAGTTGAGGGACTTTGACCCTTATACTGCCAATCCAACTATTTCTCTTTCGTTTTACAGGGTCGGCAACGCGCAAGTGATATGGTGTTTGTTCTCTAGAGTGCTACGAAAGAACAAAATATATATACATAGGCTAATAAACCTATTTTTATCCTCCTTTGCGTCGCACAGTCGTCGGGTAAAAATCACCGTTATTGCAACGGAATACGCTCGGTTCAAAAGGCAAACTGTCATAACTTTATATTGTGTCACTGTTTGAACAATATATACTCTAGCGCACATGACGTGGTGTGACTACCACTCTAGTACCATAACTCTTATACCTCCATGGCATGAATGAGTTACAAAGGTGAATCACTTTGACCTCACCTTCGTTTTTATTGACCATAGCGAAGGAAAGAACTAGGGTATTTGCAAAAATCATGTTGATTATGCCTTTTTAAGTCTTAAAAAAAATTACCTATTTAAGTGGATAGGAGATTTTTATGACAACTTTCTTTAAAGTTACAGACAGTATATATTTACACTGACCATATATATCTATACAGTTGTGAATATTTTAAGAAAACCTAAAAAAAACACATCTTTGAAACTACTTAGGTATACTCGTGAATCATAATAATAATAGTTGCGTTTAGGTGAATCCATGGGATGTCTTAGAATATTAAATATTGTATATATTGTCCTGGAATATTTGTGTCCTGTGGGATTTTAACCAGACCACTGAGACTACTCAGAAAATCGTTAAAACTGAGACTGAGTTAATTGTTGACTCGATTTTAATTTCATAGCGATTATTATTGATTCGATTGTTTAAACATCTCGAACTCGTATTATAAATAAAACGCAACGCTAAAATTTGATAGCGTTTCTGTACTGCGACGTGCGTCACCGCTTCTATGTGTGTCGGCCCTTAAACAAACTTTGAGTGGCAGATCGTTGCGGTCCACTGGAGGATGTCCTAATGACAAGGGTTAAGAAGGATATTCCAGAGCTCAGGTCAAGCGGAATTGAAGGATTTATAGTGAGAACATTTAAGGACTTGTTAAACACACAGTGAATCGAAGGCATTGCTAGAAAGAAACGCCTACACACGACTTTTACCACTATGACTACAGTGCTGAGGGTTTCAATTCACACATGGCACAGTATATACTGTGCCACAGCTGAGCATGGGCTTTCTTTCCCAGAATGAGAGGCATTAGACTTTAGTCCGCCACGCTAGCTTAGTAAGGATTGGCAGACGTGACACACCATCGAGAAAATCTCTAAGGCATGCAAGATGCCTCACGATGTTTTCCTTCAGCGTTTAAGCAAGTGATAATTTATCATTAATACGCGCATGATTTCGATAAGTCAGAGGTGTGCCTTAGATTCGAACTTGAGACCTTAGACTTGGTAATCCAATTGTCATATAGGCTATCACTACTATTCATTTAATACATTAAAAATATTATTTTTAATTGTCAAATACAATTATCGCTAAACTGAAATAATTATATATTTCAGCGCAACAAAAATCCGATCTTAGGCACGATTTGGACCAACTTGCATCAACCTGAATTACAACGTGTTTTTTTTACATAATAATTTACCATGTAAATAAAATAATAAATATTTCTGGACCATTTCACGCAGCACCATTTAGTCCCAAACTGAGCAGATATAATACTTTTAAACTTTTTTGTAAATAAATACATATAAAACATAAGAAACACCCAGACAAACACAACGTTCATCAGATATTATAAATATTTTATCATTTTGCTTGACTCTTAAGGGTCGTAGCGTAATGTTAAATACTCTATAACCTTCCTCGAGAATTAGGTTATCAAACACAACAATATTTTCCAAATCCGGTAGGTAGTTTCAGAGTATGCGTTCGAAAAAACAATCAAAAATGTCTGCCGCTTTATAATATTAGTATAAATATCCGATAGTCACTATGGTATTTCTCTACTGCATAGCTCGGCCATCAAAATGGTAAACCTAACCTATTTAATAGGGCGCTTGCCTAACAAAACCATTGTTTGGCCCGAGTTCCTAACTAGTTTCTAACATAATTAAAATATGAACGGAATTTAAATAGGTTCTAGTAACATCAACTACAAACAAATTATATTGCAGTTATAACTTTTGGGTATTTAATGCACATTATAATCATTTAAAAATTTAAATAAGTATCCTCTACCCATACATTTATCCCTTTCATAGTGCGCCGCGATTTAAAAAAGAAATCAAAATGGCAGGCGGGTCGATATGCCAGATAGGTTCTATCCCCTTTTGATAACAGTACTATCACCAATATCGGCCTTCAATCAAATCAGTCTATCGCAGTCCACTGCTGGACATAGGCCTCTCCCAAATCGCGCCACAACACCCGGTTCTCCGCCTTCCGCATCCAGTCTGACCCAGCCGCCCGCTTAAGATCGTCAGTCTATCTGGCTGGGGAGCGTCCCACACTACGTTTGCCGATTCGCGGTCTCCACTCAAGGACTCGTCTGCTCCAACGACCATCGCTCCGTCGAATATCGGCTTTACACTCTTAAATCCTCACTCAACGAATATAATTATTTCGTCAATCCATAAGTTGGTCTTCTAATTTCCAGATCAAAATGGAAGAAATACCGTCCCATCCCCTGATCATGGTGACAAAAGAATCAGTGAAGAAGGTTAGGCAGCAATGTGAAATAGATGACGTGAAGAGGATCAACGATAGCTTGGATATAGTTGAAGAATGGATCAAAAAGCAAGACCATCTGGTGGAAGGGAGCAAGTATTTGAGTAAGGCCGATAGATTCATTTTGGTAGAATAAGGATCTGGAGCAAATTAAAGATACCTTTTTTGGAGAGCGGAAAGTCATCATGGATGGTCTGCCGCCTGGCGAGGAGGCAGGGTATGTCGGACTCATACGATTAAAATAGCACTTGCTTCTCCTTGCCCTATAGTCACAGTCATGGAATGCCATAACAGGCTGTGTTCTGGTACAAACACCCGACCCCATTATGCGGTGATGCCTTGCCTCTTTTCCTACGTAAAGGCGCGCGTGGAGCAAACACCAAAGGACTTCACGATCAACAGCAATGTTTATGACCCCTATGTAGACCATTATGGTTGATTAGTACGGGTGGGACAGTACGTTAATTATGTAAATACAATTTTCTTATTGATTTCTGACATTTACGCGAATATTATACATTGGCGTCCATAGTCACCATACATGCCTCTGGTCACGGGGACCATGGACGCTTTAAAGGGTCCGAAACGTCGGGATTAATAATATCAATGTACAATTTTTATTTTCAGACAGAGCAATTCTAGAACGAGTGTTCCTAATTGCAAAAGGTTCGGTGGAGGAGACGAAGAGGAGAGTGGAAAGGCTGCTGACGTCACGGGGCATGATGCCGGAACTTTGCATGAACAGGACTGTGGAGGAATTTGAAACACAATGGCATGTCGTGTGAGTGTTTGCAGTTTATTCTATTATCAACTTCTCGTTTTTAATTTTTTTTTCATCAGCATTAACCAGGAAATTGGGTTGTGCAGGTCTGATGGCCATCGTTTCGTGTAAAATACTGATATTTAGCTGCTTGTGGTTAGTCTGGAAGCTGACCCTAACACAGTGGGGAAAAGGCTCGATGGATATTGAACGCTTCATACTTAGGTATAGGCAGAATATCCATATTTTGTTAACGTTGGAGCAATGTTGTTTGTTTTTTTTTAAACACAGATTTATAAATAGTTTTTGACCGTGACTCTCGGAGTATGGTCAAGTGTATGTCTCTTAACAGGTCAAGAATATAAGCTTTTAAACTAACCGGTTTTTAATCAGAAGATTCATCGATAATCTAAATAAAGAAAGTATTCGAGGTTTTGTTAAAAAAACATCTTCAGATGTACCTGATTATTTTTTGTAGGTAGATAATTCTATCTCTGTCGACTCGTTCATTCACTTTTTGACTGATGGAATTAGGGATTGCAGCAACGTCACAATGCGATTATCGATTCGATTATTGACACTTTAATTGGTATGTAGTATCGATTATCGATTTATTTAGTTGTTTAACTTTCGATGCAGAAACCATCAAAATAAAGTCATTGGATTATTTTTGAAAGAATTGTTTAATTTATATACCTATTTTATTAATTGAGTGTATGCAAGGCTTTTCCTATACTGATTTACCGAGGTATGAAACCTTTTTTCATATTTACTATTATTATAGTACAGACGCCAGCAGTTCAAGCTATCCAAAACTGTCAAATTTTCCCAATGGATTATGAACCTTATCGTTTTGCACTAAAGTTGAAAATCTATCAAAGAATTTCGACAGAATATGGTAGTTTGATATGCTGGCCTCTGTACATCCTATCACTACACTATACTATACTATACAATATACCTATACAAGGTATTTAATATAATATTCATTTTTTAAGGCTGTTATATTATTTAAGGTGTTAAATTGTCTATTAGAAGTCATAAATAAGTTAAGGTACTTTAAATATTTATTTAAATTTTTCATTGTTCTCGTCAGCTGAAGACCAGTTTCTTAAGATGTCAAGCTCGTTTCTCTACCTTCTCCTTGTTCTATCGGTTCGTTTACAATAAAAAATAATTAATCTAATGTTCAACATTTCAGGAACTACGTGCCTCTTCCAAAGTTGCATCCCTCAGACCAGTCCAGGGTGATGGTGACGCAGTTCCTGACAGAGAAATTGGAGCCTTTCAGCATTCTAGCCTATTTTCGATATTGCTTTCTGGTAATTTCTTTTTTATCTTTTTTGGCATTTTCATGATTTTTTATGTTATCGACCGCGCGCAAGTTCGAATCTGCGTCTTCTGGTTAGGTACACCAGACGCTATGACCACTAAGCCACAGCGAGTCCTACCCGCCATGTCGAATTTTGCCTTCAAATTCTGAATTTACGTCTGTATGGTGACGTCAGTAACACCTATTGAAAAGTAAGTTTTTGCTCCTCAACCGATACGACTTACTTTACAGTTAGTTCAATGTCGAATGATGCCTAACCTACTATTTTTTTGTAATTTTTGGTATTTTCCATGCTAAGATATTTAAAGTTATTAGGCAAAGGAAAAAAATTCTGACATTTACGCGAATATTATACATTGAAATAAAACTACTTTTTACGGATTTTATCGCGTATATTGATATTATTAATCCCGACGTTTCGGACCCTTTACAACGTCCATGGTCACGGGTAGACTCGGGGATTAATAATATCAATATACGCGATAAAATCCGTAAAAAGTAGTTTTATTTCATAGGAAAAAATCTTTTTTTTTTATAAGATGTCTAACAAGTATACTAAGACGCTTGATGGTATGCGGAAACCTTAGCCTATAGATGCCAGGAGCACCATAGGTACTCGCGAATTGTCATCTTGAGACCTCAGTTTGTCATACGGGCCGCCTGATGGTAAGCGGCAACCTCAGCCTTTAGCTTATTACAAAGTAATAAGGTTCATATTCAATTGGGAAAAGGATGTCACCAAAATCTGCCCAAATGGTGTACTGAGGGACATTTATTGGAAAAAATACCCTGTATTACCCTGGTTAAAACTCTAGTCATACTTTTTTATGGTCACTAGGGGATGAGAAAAAATAACTTTAAATTTGCAAAAATGCACTATTTTAACACATTAGCATCAGTTTCATAGTGTTTTTAAAGTAATAACTGTCAACTTGGTAGCAATCTGCTCAGTTTCAGTTTTGGAATGTCAAACGTACGCCATTTTGGCACATTAATTACAGTTTCATAGTGATTTCATAGTAAAAACTGTCAACTCGACAGCTGTCATGTACCTCAGGTACAAATTTGGGCTGAGTTGTATGGACTTTTGAGGACCTCCTTTGACAGTTTTGGATACCTTGACCTGCGGGCGTGTTTAATTATAAAGCCAAAACTAGTTCCTACTTTAATCTGAGTATCGCCTCAGAATAAACACTTTTATAATTTCGAATTCTTGAATATGTTCTTTATAAGTTTCGATAGTATTGCACAAAAACACTACACTGCCGTTCAGAGTTATATTTACATATACTCCCAGTTATTTAATACCACTACGGTAGCAAACAAGCATAGGGACCACCTGATGGTAAGCTGTTACCATAGTATAGAGACGCTTGCAACGCTAGGGGTATCTCTTGCGCGTTACCGACCCTGTAAAACGAAAGAGGAACTGTAATCTCTACAATAATTAATTGATGAAAATTACTGGTGTTCTGCTTACGGCTTCGTTAGCTTAGTGGTTGTAAGTGCATCTGCTATTCTTGGGGCCTGGTTTCAATTCCAGGGTCGAACAGTGTTGTTGGATTTTTCTATGAAAATCTTAGTAATAATAAACAGCTCGGAGTTTGGATTTGTGCACGGTTAGTGTTAATAGGCTCGCCCACATTACGTGGAACCTAAATATATCGGCCAACTATGGGTGTAGTTTAGTACACCTCTGCCTAACCCTTCGGGGAATACAGGCGTGATGGTATGTTTTACTGCTATCCAATCAATCATTTCAAAAATATATTTTCAGATCGGTGAATACAGAATTAACTTCGACTATACTCCTTCGGAGAGATTCGTGATTGACCTGACCAACATTCACATGGGATTGCTGAGCAAACTCAACCCAATTGTCGTAAAAAAGGCTGAAGTGTTGTGTACTGTAAGTAACATACATACTTAACACAATTATTGACACAGTTTGGGCCCAAATTATGAAATGAAACGATATTTATTTCTGTAAATAGATCTTTTAAAGAAACTTTTACAAGTCAATGTTTTGATTTTTTTATTCTAGAAGGCTCCGGCATTTTCTAACTGACGACCTCTGAGAAGAAAAACCGAAACAAACTCAGAGAATCATGATCTCTTTTAAAGTCCAGATATAATAATATCAAATAAGTTTCACAATGTAGGGCAATGTCTGAAATGGCCTTTTGAAGAAAGAGCCACAACGGCTTTGAGTAGGCTAATCCCAGCCGACGGCACGCATGCATCAGTCATTGTGTAGCTCAACCATATTAGAGGGAGCTCAACAACCAGTTTAGTATTAGTACATAGGTACATTTTTTTTTTTTGACGGGGTTGGAAAGTGCGATCTACCGACTAAACCAACCTCGGCGTTTCGCGTCACCACTTTAATGCCGGGAATACGGGAGCACTGTAGCATTCGTCCGCAGAAGTACATAGATACCTGCCTGAACCTCACGGATGTGCCACCACTCCCCAGCACTTATTTGCCTTCAGTTTTGAATTAATCCTTTTAGGGTAAAAAACTAGATTAAATAAAAGAATATCAATAAAAATAACTGTCATACAAACTCTTTGCTTAGGCCCAAACTTACAAGATATTACTTTTTTTGCAGGAAGGTATTGGGACAAAAATCAAAGGCATCCATATACTGAATGCCCCACCATTCATTGACAAGCTCGTATTCCTCCTAAAGCAGGCTTTGAGAGAAAAGGTAGCTAATAGGGTCCATGTACACAGTTCTTACGAAGACTTACAGAAACACATACCTAAGGAAATCCTACCCAAAGACTACGGTGGTGATAGCCAATCAGTGGCGAAATTAAGTGGTAAGTTACTATTACACGCCAGTGATAAAGTAGTGATAATGATCATGCGTTGCCAAGCCATGTTTCAATTTAAAATCAAGTAACTGTAGAGGAAAGGTACCAATTATGGAATACGTGCCTAATATGGAATACCACAATATTTCTAAAACCAAGCGTCCCAAATAATTCAAGCGGATATTATGTAGTTGCCCCGAAGAAATATTGTGGTATTCCATATTAGGCACGTATTCCATAATTGGTACCTTTCCTCTACTTTTTTTTTTTTTTCATTTCCATGCTAAGATTTTAATGTTATATTTAACGAAGAAAAAATTCGACTGCAAGCAGGACTCGAATCTGCGTCTTCTGGTTAAATACGAAAGCCAAAAGCATTCTGAATTTACGTCTTGACCGACGACGTCACCATAAAGACGTAAATTCAGAATGTGAAGGTAATTTTTGTAATAATATATTATGTAGACAAAATTTAAATTAAATTATAGTACCTATACACGGTATTACTTCAGAAATATTCTAAAGAATGTGCGTATCAATTAGTAATTCAAAACATTCAGGAAATCCTCACGCCTGTGCGATTTTCTAGAGGTTACTTCCTAAAGGATTTCATGATCATTAAATTAGATACAAACTATAAAATAATCACTCGCTTAAACAGTGAAGGAAAACATGAGAGGAGACCCATACCCAGCCATGTATGTTCACAGAACAGTGGAAGGAGTTGCTGAGAACAGAAGAAGCAAAAAGAATGATTAAAGATACCGAGAAAATAGTCAGTGATGAATCGAAGAGACAAACGTCAAAATTCAATGAAGAATACATGGGGATGCCGGGGTCTTTTAGAAAATTGACCGTAGATTAAGAATACGTTCCTAATTATAATGTACAGACGCCAGCACATCAAGCTACCACAAACTGTCAGATTTCTTTGACTGATTTTCAACTTTATCGCAATACAATAAGGTTCATATTCAATTGGGAAAATTTGACAGTTTTGGATAGCTTGACCTGCTGGCCTCTGTACACATGACTACATCATACAGAATATAGATTTAAAAAAAATCTACGTGCGGGTTATCAAGCTATAATAATCCATTATAAGCTGACCTATCATTGTACGAAAAACTTATACTACGCAAGGTCAGCTTATACTGGATTTTTATCTTGATGTACAAATTTACACATACTACTACATGTAGCCGTAAACAGGTTTTTTTAAAAAATCTACATGACGCTTATCAACCTATATTAATCCATTATAAGCTGACCTATCATTGTATGAAAGCCCCTTACTATACAAGGTCAGCTTATACTGGATTTTTATCTTGATGTACAGTAAATCGAATCTGTCAATTTTCTTTGATAGACTTTCAACTTAAAATAATTATAATAAAGTTCATATTCAATTGAGAAAATTTGACAGTTTTGGATATCTTGACCTGCTGGTGGTCCTCTACCAATTTTTTTTAGTTCTGGATCTAAAACGTAATAAAACGATAGAAAATGAATTAAGTATAAAATTGTTGATTTTTTTTGGGGATTTTTGGATTGAAGCGCTTGGATCTAATTTATTGTAAGTATGTGATGTCAAAATAGCGGGTAAATGTTAGTACTTTGTATTATGGCTGCTTAAATAAAAAAAATGGAACAAATACTTGTTTTTTTATTAAATGGGGCTTGCGGGTAACTAAGCTGATCAATCGATCTGAAAAGTTAAGCTGTGCTAGCCGCGGTCAGTCTGTGGATGGGTGACCATCCTTCATACTAATAATATTATGAATATGAGAGTTTGTGAGGATGGATGGATGTTTGTTACTCTTTCGCGCTAAAACTACTGAACGGATTTTGATGAAACTTTACATTATTATTATTTATACATCAGAATAACGTATAGGCTGTAATTTTTAAAAGCCAAAGTAATTTTTTTTACTTAAATTAGACCATTAAAATAGCACTTTTGTAAAGTCAAAACTAGTTGTAACGATTTTGAGTTAATTAGCCAAATTACAACGATAAATTAAAAGTAACTCTTCCACGCGGACGAAGTCGCTGGGAGAAACTAGTTCTTAATACACATCTAGAACCCTCCGGTCGAGAACCATCGGGTTCAGTTCGCCAGTATGTTTAGGTCCCAAAAAATATGAGCAAGCCTATTACCACTTAACCGGACACAAATCCAATCTCCGTGCTGCTAGTAAGTATAATAATTATATATCTTTTACTGTCGCAAATTATGATGGGAAAAATCGCGGGCAAAAGACGTGTTGGTCGGAGGAAGAAATCTTGGTTGCAAAACATCAGGGAGTGAACGGGATAGCGAGTGCAGCCCAACTCTTTCGCCTCGCTAGACATAGAAATGAATTTTCTAAATTGACTGCCAACCTTCACTATTCGGAGAGGCACTATGAGAAGAAGATTGTCGCAAAACTTGTACAGTTCACAAGGTGACTTTAACTAAACACAAGGAAATGTATTCTGATAAATGATATTTATTTCTGTAAATAGATCTTTTAAAGACACTTTTACAAGTCAATATTTAACATTTTTTTAAGCTAGATGGCGCCGGGATTCCTAACTGACGATCTCTGAGAAGAAACACCGAAACAAACTCAGAGAATCATAGTCTCTTTTAAAATCCAGACATAGTAGATATAGTAATAAATATGTTTCTTACAATGTAGTGCATTGTGCTTTACGTACTGAATTACTGATACTGTCTCCCAAACTAACCGTATGCTTGTATTTTGGATGGCAGTGTCCAGTCGGGTGACACTATAATTACATACATACACTCACGCTTTTCCTTTTTCCCATGAGGTAGGCAGAAACTAAAGAACGCCACGTGCTACGATTCGATACTAAAATTAAAATTAAAAGAATTTGATAAAAAAAAAACAATAAAACGTGGCTCTGCTTATTAATTGAACCCAGGATCTCTATTCTCCAGTGTAGCATTCGAGCTTAAAACCACTGTACTGGTTGATGATATTTAATAATCATTTTATTAGTTTCACAAAAAATATGTAATTATAAATTGTAATTCACTCGCTTTGAATTTATCGGTTCGCTGATTTGACGTCAATTCTACGTCATATTTGTGTAATTACTTATTAATTACTCTTCCTTAATTAAATTATGCGTTAGAACAATAACAATTAAAAAAGAAAGAAGAAGATCGTGTCGCAGGGCGTCCCACACTACGCCCAAACGCGAGAAAGCTATATCTTCATCGTCATCATCATCAGCCTATATAAGTCCACTGCTGGACGTTGGCCTCCCCTAATGTGCGCCATTTCACCCTGTCCTCGTCTTTTCGCATCCAGCTTCTACCAGCAGCCTTTCGCAACTCATCACTCCATCTTGCCGGAGGGCGCGTTTGCCGAGTCGCGGTCTCCACTCGAGAGCACGTCTTCCGCAGCGGTTGTCGGGTCTTCTGCAGATATGGCCAGCATACTGCTACTTTAGCTTGCTAATCCGGTGTGCTATGTCGGTTACTTTGGTTCTCTGTCGGATAAGTTCGTTGCGGAAGTTTATTCCTCAGTGAAACGCCAAGCATAGCACGCTACGCGACTTAAAATTAGTGTACTAAACGCACTGAAAGCGTATGTACTGTTCAGAAAATCTTAATTAAATTAAAGGTTTCCCTAAACTTTAGGAATTTGATTTGCCATTATTTTATTCTCTATCCTCGTTGGATGCAGACGGCTTATAACCGGTCTTTGTGGAAGTCTATGGGGGAGGCCTTTGTTCAGCAGTGGACCTCCTGTGGCTGATATAATGATGATAATAATATCATACATACCATCACCTGTATTCCCCGAAGGGTTCGGCAGAGGTGTACTAATGTACACCCACATTTCGCCGGTATGTTTAGGTCCCATGTAATAGGGGGCGAGCCTATTGCCATTAACCGGGCACAAATACAGACTCCGAGCTGCTACTGAGAATTTCATAGAAAAACCCAATAACACTTTGCTCGACCAGTCGCGTTTAGGACCACGAGACTAATGAGGCAGAATGATAATATCCTCTAAAGGTATGACATACCTGAAAGGATTATTTTGGTGGAGGCCTCTGCCCAACAGTGAGAACAATCGCTGCGACCTTCGGTTTGGTACATCAGAAAATTAACCAATTGGCTACCGAAGACTGCCTATTATCTTTAATATGACCTTTTCCCAATCATTTTAGGATTGCTCCTAATCTAAGCAGATGCGGCTGAACTATTTGGTTTTAAATTTTCAGTAACGGTTTGGAGTACAAATTTGTCTCCGGTTAAGGGCAGTAGGCTCACCCCCTAATACTAGGGACTAAAACATACCAGGACAAAATTTTAGATTTTTTGTTTTTTTTTTTTCGAAAACAGTAAGTTTTATCAAAACACTAGCCAAGACAAAAATTATAGATCTTAAAATTATCTACAAAAATGGTCCTATACTTTTTTCTAAGAATCGCCATTCCTGAGATATCGCGATTCTAAAAAATGTAGAATTTTTGTAATTTGAAATGTCTATTTTGCCGGACTACAACTGTTAAACAATCACATAAATATTTGTGTGCGTAGGTAACGTCACGAGTTCGATACCCCCATGATTATTAGATAGTCAATCATTCGTCCTCCCAGAGATGTTTCCCCGTCCCTTGCTCGAGCTTTATTAGGGGCGAATTTAGCTTTAAATTCGCCCCTAAATAATTTAAACCCAGATCCAGCCGTCCCTAGCTGCCCCCCCAGCAACGCCCTAAGCCGAGGTCCGAGTCCCGTAGGGGATGCACTGCTTAGTTTATAAGTTGCCCCTGGCTGGAAGCATTTGGTGCCTCGCCACCTAGTTCGGTTAAGTTTTTAAAGCTCCCTCGAGCTAAAAACTATGTCCGACATAAAAAAAAATCCCACAGATGTTATCAAATCGTAAATATTACTCGTTTATTTCTGTATAAAAATATATTGAATAGGAACTAGTTTCTCTACATGCAACAGGAACACACAGAGCACATTACCTACACACAATCTGTCAAATTTCTTTGATTCAATTTCAACTTTAATTCCAAACGATAAGGTTCATATTGAATTGGGAAAATTTTACAGTTTTGAATAGCTTGACCTGCTGGCGACTGTACATTGGCTGTATGTAGTTATAATTGAGGGAAACACAAATGCTAAGATTATTTTGTGTCTAAGCTTCGTGCAGTGAGGTTGACTATGGAGGTCGTACAAGACACACCCAATTTGAAATTTAACAAAAATACAATCGAGGAAGTCAGGAAAGAATTAAATTTGAGCCATGATGAGATCGTCAAAATATTGGATAGTTTTGAAGCATGGATTTCAAAACAACAACATTTTACTAGAAAAGAATTCGGTGAGTTTTTTTCATATAACATACCATGACGCAGTCATAGCCTAGTGATAATGACCATCGGACTGCCAAGACAAAGGTCTCAAGTTCGAATCCAAGGCACACACCTATGACTTTTCGAATTCATGTGCGCATAAATAATTAATTATCACTCGCTTAAACGGTGAAGGAAAACATCGTGAGGAAACCTGCATGCCTTAGAGATTTTCGACGGCGTGTGAAGTCTGCCAACCTGCACTAGGCCAGCGTGGTGGACTATAGCCTAATCCCTCATAATCTGAGAGGAGACCAGTGCCTAGCAGTGGGACAGTATATGGGTTGATGATGAACATACCATCACGCCTGTATTCCCCGAAGGGTTAGACAGGGGTATAGTAATGTACACCTACATAACAGTTTGCCGTTAACTTTGGGTACCATCTAATAGGGGCGATTGCCATTAACCGGGCACCCAAACTCCGAGCTTTTACTGAGATTTCATAGAAAAAAAAACTTCAATAACACTTAGCTTGACCTGGGAATCGAAAGGACTTAGAATGACTAAACTATTAGGCAGTTTTTTTTTATGTTTTTTTATTTCTGATCACCCATCGATAAATTGACCGGGCAAACGAAGCGTTACGATAGCAAGCGGTTACCGTAGCCTATAGATGCTTACAACACCAGGGTTACCACTTAAGCGCGTTGCCGACCCTGTAAAACGAAAGTGGAATAGTTGGGTTGTCAGTATAAGGGTCAAAATCTCTTCACTACTAACACGACGTTTCCCCGCAGAGCACTGGCAACCTTGCTCACCGTAAAAAACACAACACAGCTCAAATCAGTGTTATTTCACTTCGATTTTCTGTAAGGCGGTGGTACTTTCCCAGTCGGGCAGCTCCAATTTGAGTGGAATTAATCCCACTATAATCCAACTCCCACTTTTACCTCTCTTAAAAAAATATTAATATCAAATCAAATGTAATGTATACAGGTGCTCAGCTTATATTTCTTGAAACAAATATGGACCCTGTCGGGCACAGTATAGTGTAGTATTTTCATTTTCAGATCGGCATTATCTAGAAACCTCACTGATATACGCTAAAGGATCATTGGAGAGAGCGAAAACCTCATTGGACAAACTTTGCACTATGAGGACCTTATTACCGAAATTCTTCTCGAAACATGATGCGAAGAATGAGTTAAAAGACACGTCTGGGTTCTTGTAAGTATCTCTAATTTATCCATTCTCGGAGTCTTTTCCTACCAATATTGTTTTTGGCTTCCATTATAATCAGATGCGGCTGAATATCAGTACTTTATCCTTTTGACCGCACTGTCAATAACGAAAAACCGTGTTCTCTACGTCAAGCGACAAATTTTAATATCTAATAATAGGTAAAAAAAACGGGTCTTTAGGCGTTTCGCACCACGAGCGATTCGAGCCGCGGTGTGAATCGCCCATGTACTATTTTTGAATGGGTCCGTTCGCACCGTAGTGGTTGAAGCGGTGCGAATGGCCGATGGTATCTTTGGAATGGGTCGATTCGGACCACGGTACGAAATGAACTAATACTCCTTTCTTGAGTCTAGTGTGACTCATATCACACATTTAAGGATTTCAATTATTTATTCGTAATGATACACTGCAGTCCAAATCGACCCCATTACAAAATGTTCTTGGGTGATTTGACCCGCGGTGCGAAAGAACCCATTCAAAAACAGCCCTTGGGCAATTCACACCACGGTTTGAACCGCTCGCGGTGCGAAACGACTAAGGACCCAAAAAAACCACTATAAACATATTTTTGTATGTTTATTTAGAATTATAAAACTGTAGTAGGTATTTTTGAAGCACCATACCGTCGTTGGCGTTGTGAGCAAATTTTAATTTGATGTCTATACACGTCCGTGGCGGTCGAAGACATCAAATCTCTGCAACCCAATTTCTGGGCAATACCAATATTTATTCTGAGGATATTGCATTGGTTGTCAGGCTTTTTGGGTTACTGACTACCACTAACGATTCTCATAGGTGTTCGTATGACAACCGGGACCGACGGCTTCAGGAGCTATCCGAAGCTGGTCACCCATCCACAGACTGACCGCGACTAGTGCAGCTTATCCTTGCAGATCAGCGTAGTTATAACTTAGTCTGTGGAGGGGTGACCATTTAAATAGATTAAGAGCCCTGCGTGCCTCGGAGAGCACGTAAAACCGTCAGTCCCGATTGTCATACGAACACAATCATGACAATCGTTAGTGGTAATCAAAAGCCCAAAAAGCCTGATAAGGTGAACTGTGAAATTTCCTATCTAACAAAAAACATAATTTAGAGGTGAAAAAAACGTTCAATTTTTACTGTAATAAATTTATTTAAATGTTAACTATTGTAATTAACATGAAAAATTGTAATTATTATGATTTCAATGCAACGAATTATACTGGTCTAAGATAAGCTACCAAGCCTGCAAACCTAAGTACTAGAAGTTAGAGATTAAAAAAAATATGTTTTATAAATTTTATAAGCTTTGTTTAAAACTATAGTAAACTATACATTAGTTACATTACTAACTTAAAAAAAAAAGATAAAACTAAAAATAGCCATTTTTGGCTTAGTGTCAAAAACCTCGATTATAATTTATTTGTATGTTGTACATGTTATTTAATTTTTAATAACTGGTATTGCCTCTGCGGGCTCTGACTACAGCTTCGAGCCGGTTTGGCATACAGAACACGGAGCCAATATTGGGGTATATTCTCCCATTCTTCTATCAGGACCTATTTTAGTGCCCTGAGGGTAGTTGGAGGTGGTCTGTGGCTAACATTACCTTCGCTGAATAACAATATAATAGTTCATTATATTGTTAAAAACAATATAATAGTTCATTATATTGTTATTCACCGTCCTCGGCTCTCTTAAAACCCTCACCTAAGGCGCCTCAGCGATAATCATCAATACACACGTGTATCATACGACGTTTTTCAATACACTTGTGAAGAAAATAACTTTATTTTCAACAATGAAAACGAGTTGTGTATAATTTTTTGCAATGGCGAATAATTAGCATAGCATTGTGCTCATATGCGTGACTGCTATGCCAGAGGTCTCGGGTTAAATTCCCAGGTCAAGCAAAGTATTAATCTCAGTAGCAGCTCGGAGTTTGGTTTTGGGCCTCCAAACATAAACATCCTCGTTTAAAACGGTGAAGGAAGACATCGTGACGAAACCTGAGTTTCTTAGAGATTTTTCTCGACAGTGTGTGAAGTCTGAAGAAGAAGCCAACCCGCACTAGGCCGTGGCAGACATGGCCTAATCCCTCTCAATCTGAGAGGAGACCTGTGCCCAGCAGTGGGACAGTATATGGGTTGATGTTGAACATAAATATACTGGCAAACTGGGTGTATACATCTTTGCCTATATTTTATATCCCTTTGGAAAAAGTAGGCGTGTTGGTATGTTATGTTTAGAAAGAAAGAAAAGTTAGACAGTAAAAGTATTTATTTCCGTTCAATACGACGCAGGACAATTATTGGTGGGCCAAAGGCCAACATGTCAGTTTACACATTAAGTTGGCAACCGAGTGCCAACAAAATTAAAAAATTAAAAAAAGTAAATTATAAACAAACATAAACACAAATAGTAAATACGAATTTTAAATTAATAGAAGCCTTAAGTTTAATTATTATAAGAGGGATGTGCATCGTATGAGCGAAAAAAGGTCAAAGCTCAGCATGTTGCTGCTGAGATGCAACACCGACAGCGCTGGTTTTCAGCATTGACCTATACAATGATTAAATGACGTAATGGCCCTTCAGAAAATATACGTTTATACAGGCTGTTACAAAACTACCCGTAAAGCCGAGAGGAGGTTAAATGGGGCCTTATAACGAGTCCATTCACAATATTTAAGAACCGTAGAAACACTGTATAACATACCCCAAAAAAAGGAAAACAACAACATTTATGAATGAAAAATATAAAAAATATTAAAGTACACAATTATTAGGTAAAATAGGTACGTAGGCCTTCCTGTTAAATAATCTGGTTCCCTGACATGACAGCTGACAAAATTTATGCCTTTGATAATTAATTATAATTTTTACGAGGTATTTTGTAAGATGTTGTATCAACAATTAAAAGCAAATGATCTTGTTATCATGAACGGTGGTCGTGAATAATTGTTCACGTAACTCAGCGCAGTAATTTCAAGGTAGGTACCTAGGCAACCCACCCGATTGACGTCACCATAATAAAACCAGTCAAAGATAATTATAATAGATCATAAAAATTATACATAATTATAACTACTGCATTGTGTACGGTCGACAAAAGAGTTAAGTATACAGGCAGCTAATTAAACATCTGTGTTTTGTTATACATTGTGTAATAATGTATCACGCAATATGTGTCAAAACGCAGGTATTGTAAGCTGCTACACATCAAACCCTTTGACGGGTAATTATTTAAATCATAATCTGTGTAAAGATGCAGATTTCGTTCGCTACCTGTATACCAATCTCTTTTGTTGATTGTACATGCATTTGATCTATATCTATACTTATTATAAAGAGTTTGTGAGGTTGTAGGGTAATCTCTGGATCTACTGAACAGTCTTTTTTTTTTTATTTATTTATAATCCATACAAAATTATGACATTCGTTTTATTCTTGCCAAACTGTTATGTTTAATGGCGAGATGCGCTCATTATACTAATCACTTACCTAATACTAATCAATCATGCAACATGCTAAACAAACCAAAATTTTACTGCTTTAGGATCTATTTCCCAATGAAGGCAGGAGTGTGTGGGTGTGTCGGACTCCGCTCTGAAAAGAGCGATCTACCGACTAAAACCAACCTCGGCGTTTCGCGTCACCACTTTAGTGATGGGACTACGGGAGCGCTGTAATAATATTATGTACCTACTCTAACTCTTAGAAAAACAGTTGAATGAATGAATATTTAAAAATGAAAAAAATAATTATTTAATTTATGACGTGCAGATTTTATCCTTACCATCCATTAAATACTGACATTTGCATATTTTTGTATTTAAAAACCTCGACATTTTTTTCAAAAGTCAATGATTCCCATAATTTAATTACGCGTTAAAATAATAATTAGGTACTTATACGCGTATTATTTCGAAAACTCTGAGGTGCGAGCCTCGGCAGTTAAATGGTGATAATATATCACTATTGCGCAGTGATAGCTTAGTGGTATGACCATTGGACTGCCAAGTCGAAGGTCTCGAGTTCGAACCCAAGGCACGCACCTCTGACTTTTCGAATTCATGTGCGTATTAATAATTAATTATCACTTGCTTAAAGGGTGAAGGAAAACAACGTGAGGAAACCTGCATGCCTTAGAGATTTTTCTCGACGGTTTGTGAAGTCTGCCAACCCGCACTAGGCCAGCGTGGGGGACTATAGCCTAATCGCTCTCAATATGAGAGGAGACCCGTGCCCAGCAGTGGGACAGTATATGGGTTGATGATGATGATGATGATGAATATATCACTAATTTAGTTAATTATAATAACAATTTTTTTTTCTCAGGATACATGGAGCAATGCCAAAGCTACTGGAGAATAATTACAGATTATATTTTGTCAAGCTTGTCTCTTGCGATTTCAATTCAGACATGGTATTGGATTACTATAGATTTTCTATGCTTGTAAGTACATTTACGTAACAGCATCAAGTCTGTAAAGTAAGGCAGAAGTGTATACCCACAGTTCGCCGCTCTACGTACATCATATATAATACCCGTTATGAACAGCAAGGCTAGCACATCAAGCTACCACAATCTGTCAAATTACGTTGATTGATTTTCAACTTTAATACCATAAAAAAAGGTTCATATTCAATTGGGAAAATTTGACAGTTTTGATAGCTTGACCTACTGGCGTCTGTACAGAAATGGGGTAATTTTAACCCAACTATAAAAATTAAAGAAAAAATTGCTTACTTAGAAAAAAAAGTACTTAAATAATATAATGTTTTAATGATTATTTTATTACATTTTATATTCGAATCCTGCTTTGGTTCAAATTTTTCTTTCGCTAAAAATTTATATCTTTGACAATGTTTTTTTTTAATTTCCAGATGAGTGAATACATAAAGACACACGACTATTCACATGGCGTCACTTGTTTTATAGATTGCACGGATGTTAATATAGTCAATTTTGTAACTAAAATCAATTTATTGGACTTGCAGCATACAATGACGGTATTTGTGGTAAGAAAATTAAATATAATATGTGGAGAGGCGAGGTATATTGCCCTCCATCCTAAGAGAGGATCCTCTAACCGGGCGGGCCTGGCGGGCCATAGACGGCCGATGGTTGATATCGGTCGGTTTGTGGTTGCAGATGAATACTTCGCGAGAAAACTGCATGCCTGAGAGATTTTTTCACAATACAATTTGCTACTAAGCCAGCGTGGTGGGCTATAGCCTAATCCCTCTCCTTCTGAGAGGGGACCCGTGCCCAGCCGTGGTCCAGGATGATGATCCTAAGGGGCTCATGGCTATCTTATCTTAACTGTGGGGTCCTACACTACACTGTCCCCATCCTGGTACATTCCTTACTCTTCAATGACATGGTTCATGAAGGCGGTTTGCCCACTAAGAGGAAGGAACCTGTAGTCTTCTGGCTTCGGGTATCCGTTGCCGAGATGACTCATCCACTTCGTCGCTAGGACGTCACAATCACACAAGATGCGCTGCATTTTATCCCTGAATTCACCACAAGGTCTGCAAAAGAATGGGATCCATTCACATAGCTCAAACTTTAGGAACTGCTGCCTAATCTCCCCCTCCCATTGTGAGAGGAGAACTGTGCCTAGCTGTGGACGGTGAACGGATTGATAATGTTCTGAAGTAGCTTATCAATATTCCAGGAAGGCAGCAGAGTGAGGGTAAAAGCGATACACTTGTTATCATCATCCAAAGCTATAGACGCTTTTGTTACATTAATAAAACAAGTGGTTACCGCTAAAATATCAGGCAGGATACAGGTGCACAAAACATTAGATTCAGTTCATAAACATATACCCAAGGAGTATTTACCAAAAGACTATGGTGGGAGTGAAGGAACTATAAAAAAAATTCACGGTAAGTGAACATTATTTTATAAATATTAATTACTAATGTTAATTAATTCTAGGTTGTCTACTCATTATAACTTTTACTACACCAACCCTGAAACGAGTCAAAAAAACACCTGTTTTTCTTTTTGTATTGTTTTTTGCATTTTACATGCTAAGATTATAAAGTTACTAGCTTTTGCCCGTGACTTCGTCCGCGTGGAAAAGTAACTTTTAATAATAATTATTGTTGTAATTTGGCAAATTACCTAAAAAGCGTTATAAATTAAAATAGCCTATATCTGTAAAGTTTCATCAAAATCCGTTCAGTAATTTTAGCGTGAAAGAGTAACAAACATCCATCCATCCATCCTCATAAACTTTCACATTATTTATAATTCAATACACCAAACGCTATGGCCAATTAAACCACCGTGAGTCCCACCAGCCCAAAATTTGCCTCTAGTCTTTAAGGTTACGTCAATGAATAGAATGTTCTATTGAAATGCAAGTTACTTAACAAATTACTTAAAAACTATTTTTCAGATAACTGGTTGAATGTTCTAAGCATGCCAGAGAATGTGAAAATGTTGAAGCAGATGAACAACGCTCGTTCTGATGAGAAGCATCGAATGGCTGAAACGTACAACGAACAGATACTCGGGCTGCCTGGATCTTTCAGGACCCTAATAGTAGACTAAATCAAATCTATATTATAAAAATATTGTTGTTGTTTATACAGGATGTTTGGTAGAACATACGAAAATGGTGGTTAGTTGGGGTCATCTGCTACCCACTGGGCCCAAATTATTGGCCGCACCGTTTTTTTTTTACTTTTTTTTTAATTTCACAGAAAATTATCAAACACCCTGTATATTTAAAATTATGTTATTATTAGGTAAATTAATGTTAACTACATATTATATTTTTTTAATACTAAATATACTACGTGTTACAAAATACTTACCCCGTAAAAAATAAAATTAATTATCAAAGCCAAAAATTTTGTCAGCTGTCATGTCAGGGAACCAGATTATTTAACAGCAAGGCCTACGTGCCTATTTTACCTAATAATTGTCACCTTTAATAGTTTTTCTAATTTTCATTCATAAATGTTGTTGTTTTCCTTTTTTTGGGGTATTTTATACAGCGTTACTACGGTTCTTAAATATTGTGAATGGACTCGTTATAAAGCCTCATTTAACCTCTTCTCGGCTTTAGGGGTAGTTTTGTAACAACCTGTATAAACAAATATTTGTAAATACATATATTGGGCGACATGCTTGACGTAGTGGCTTTAGCGCCATGTGTCGCGCACACAAAATCCGAATCCAAAACAACTACGTGTGGGTTATCCTACGGATAGTTTTTCCGGGTCTGGGTGTTTGTGAATGTGAAAATTTGTGTTTGTAAACATATCCACGGTACAGGAGAAAATCCTAGTAAGGCCTCTTTAGTAATTATAGAGTAATAAATAAAAATTAAGATGTTTTTTTTTTTCACTAATAGGAAATTTGTTTCAGAGGAAACACCAATTTCAATTTTGTGATTAAAACAAGAATTTTAACTTAAAATTTTCGTTTATTTTGATGTCTTGCACGAGTCAGAAATTAAGGATGTAAATATTTGTGAGATTGGGAATCAGTAAAGCAATTAAGAACACACCGCTAAGTTTACAATAATCCGGCTTGAAGGACCATAAACATGCATGACTTGTACAATTTATTTGATGTTTGCGTCTGATTCAAATTTTATCAAATGCGGCTGAACATATAGTAGAACATAACATACACAACCGGCGAGGTCGAGAAAACTGCCTGTTATTCTAGTAGACGACTGCTACGCTAGAGATAAAAGGTTCAATTCCCAAGTCAAGCAGTGTTATGGGGGTTTTCTATGAAATTTTCAGTAGCAGCTCGGAGTTTGGATTTGGGCCCAGTTAATGGCAATAGGCTCTCCCTCTATTACATGGGACTTAAATATACAGGCGGACTGTGGGTGTACATTAGTACACCTCTGCCTAGCCCTTTGGGAATTCAGGCATAAAGGTATGTTATGTTTTATGTAACTAAATAACCAAAATGAGGACGTCTTATAATTCGATTAAAAATTATGATCACTTTAGCGCCTGTAATTTAAGAGTTAGCAATTATGTGGACTAGTAATTCACTGCCATTTTACATTACCGTAGGTACACTGAAAGACTCTTCGAACTATCTAAGTGTTCGATATATCTATCCATGTTCATTCATCATCATCAACCCATAATTATACTGTCCCACTGCTGGGAACGGGTCTCCTCTCAGATAGAGAGGGATTAAGCATCGCCCACCACGCTGGCCTAGCCCTTTGACTACCACGGACGTCTATAGACGTCAAATTAAAACTTGCTCACGACGCCAACGACGGCATGGCACGTCAAAAATACCACTTTTTATAGTTCGTAATAAACGTAATAAATATAAAAAAAAATATGTTTATAGTGTTCTTTTTAACCATTATCAGATATTAGAATTTGTCGCTTGGCGTAGAGAACACAGATTTTTGTTATTGACGTGGCGGTCAAAAGGCTAGTGCGGGTTGGCAGACTTCACCCACGTTGGTAGGTTTCCTCACGAAGTTTTCCTTCACCCTTTAAGCGAGTGATAATTAATAATGACTACGCACATGAATTCGAAAAGTCAGAGGTGTGTGCTTTGGATTCGAACTTGTAAACTTTCACCTGACAGTGCCATCCAGCTGTCATATCACCTATCCATGTAGGAGTATCTACACCAAGCAAATCCTCACGGATCGTCGGCCACCTTAGGAGACGGCAGGGTATGTCAGACTCATACCATCCCAAATTGGTTTAAGGAAAATAGACATGGATACTCCGCATCCTGGGGAGAACAGAACAGTCTCGTACCGAATACGAACCGTACTTGCCCTCCCTTGGCCACATGTACCACAGTGTACATTAAAGTATAAATAAAGACGAGATATATTATATGTATAAGCAGTGATAGCCTAGTGGTATGACCATTGGACTGCCAATTCAAAGGTCTCGAGTTCGAACCCAAGGCACGCACCTCTGACTTTTCGAATTCATGTGCGTATTAATAATGAATTATCACTCGCTTAAACGGTGAAGGAAACATCTTGAGGAAACCTGCATACCTTAGAGATTTCTCGACGGTTTGTGAAGTCTGCCAACCCGCACTAGGCCAGCGTGGTGGACTATAGCCTAATCCCTCTCAATATGAGAGGAGACCCGTGCCCAGCAGTGGGACAGTATATGGGTTGATGATGATGAAAGATGAGAAAGGCAGGGCATAGTGGGAGTAATTCCACTCATATTACAGCTGCCCGACTGGGGAAATACCTCCGTCTTGCAGAATAAGGAAGTAAAATAATACTGCTTTGAGCTGTTGTGTTCTATAAGGTGAGCAAGCGAGGAAACGTTGTGTTGGCAGTGGGGGGACTTTGACCCTTATACTGCCAACCCAACTATTCCTCTCTTGTTTTACAGATTTTTTACATACTGGTGTTACAAGCGTGTATAGGCTAAGGTAACCGCTTTCCCAGGTGGGCTGTATGCTTATTTGCCACCTTAGTGGTATAAATAAAAATTTGTAAATAAAAATCTATATTTGCACCTTCAAGTTAATGAAAATACAATAAATTAAGCCAAAAGGTAGACGGTTTTATAATATTAGAGTTGAAGCTTATCCCTTAGATAAGATAAATTAGTAGGTACCTATCTTGTAGAAAAATATATACATATAATTATATAGCCTAATCTCCCTCATTAGGAGAGGAAACCTGTGCCCAGCAGTGGGACAGTATATGGGTTGATGATGATTGTAGAAAAATAAAACAAGCAAAGAAGAAAGATTATTTCTTTCTTTCTTTCTGTCTACTTTCTTTCAACAAATTTTAATAAGCAAAACCAGAGACAGTGGTAGGCTGTTCATGCTGCAGAGTTTGTCTGGGGTGTTTCAATCGAATTACCTTAATATTCTGGCCCTAAACAATAATGTAGCTATTTTAGCGAAGGAAAAATTCGACTGCGGGCAGGATTCGAATCTGCGTCTTCTGGTTAGGTACACCAGATTTTTAACCTCTCACCCGCCAGGTCGAAATTTGCCTTCACAGTTTTAATTTATGTCTTTATGGTGACGTCAGTAATATACGTGTTATAAAGTAGTTTTAAAGTAATTACTAACAATATTGTGTTCCGGTTTAAAGGGCAATTATAAATCCTTACTAATATTATAAATGCGTAAGTAACTCTGGTTACGATTTCATATCCTACCCGCATCAATAAATTGGTTTCCGTTTCGCAATCTTTTACTGCTAACTTCAACTACCTACAATCTCTCATTAATTAATAACATTACGTTCTGTTGATGTTGAACTAACCAGCTAAACGACTACTTACTTACTTTAAATAGTTCTGTTGTTGTTTCGTGTTACTGTAGATAACTTTTACGTTGAAGAAATGTTATTCTAGCTCTGCTCACTGTTTTTTTAGTTTACCGAATTTTATGTTTCTCATTAAGTGAAATTTATATGTTATTTCTTTTGAGAATAAAAGTCTTCAACCACAACCACAACTCTGTCTGTTAAGCTTTCACGCCTAAACCGCTGTACAGATTTTGATGAAATTTGGTACAGAGACAGAGTAGACCTTGGAGAAGAACATAACCTACCTTTTGCTTCAAAAAAATCTTTGAGATGCGAGTGAAATACCTTTTTTTGTAATACATAAGAAATAATAACACTTAAGTTCATTAAATAAATATTAATATGTATGTGGAAATCGAAGCCACAACTTCGTGATCTGTAATTCGTCACTCAAACCACTAGATTTTAGATAAATAATAAAATAGAAACTGGTTTCCGCCACGCACAACTTTACTATGGTAAGTTACATTTTCCGTCTATCGCACAACTATGGTAAGTTGGCTTGTTTGTATAACAGAAAGGATAAGATTAATAGGTACATTAAGGTCGTGCTGTGCGGTCGACTATGGAGGTGTTACAAGACACACCCGTCTTGAAATTTAACAAAACAACAATCCCAGAAGTGAGAAAGGAACTAAATTTGAGCCACGATGATATCGTCAAAATATTGGATAGTTTTGAAGAATGGATTTCTAAGCAACAACATTTTACTTTTAAAGAATTCGGTGAGTTTTGTTTTTGTTACGACTTCTACCTGACTAGACTTCTATCTTACTTCCTGTCACTCATAGATAGATTAGCGGTAGACTCGATAGAAAATGGTAGGGTCTGAACATGCTCGTTAGTCGCCCATTGCACTTGGCCCTTGATGAGACTTGGACTCCGACACTGGACTCCGTGGTGAGATCGCGGATCATGCGAAATCAATTCCCGTGATCCCATCACTAAGCGGAAGGTAGATAGAAGAAGAAGAAAAGATATTTATTTGGCCAAAAACATGTGAGACCTTACGAGTACACATAAATGAAAATAAAATCCATAAATAAACATGCAACACTTAAAATAATGCAGTGATAGCCTAGTGGTAAGACCATTGGACTGCCAAGTCGAAGGTCTCGAGTTCGAACCCAAGGCACGCACCTCTGACTTTTCGAATTCATGTGCGTATTAATAATTAATTATCACTCGCTTAAACGGTGAAGGAAAACATCTTGAGGAAACCTGCATACCTTAGAGATTTTTCTCGACGGTTTGTGAAGTCTGCCAACCCGCACTAGGCCAGCGTGGTGGACTATAGCCTAATCCCTCTCAATATGAGAGGAGACCCGTGCCCAGCAGTGGGACAGTATATGGGTTGATGATGACTTAAAATAAGGTGTAAAATGAAAAAATAAAGAAATACTAAAAAGGTTATGCATGTGTCTCACGGCTGGGTAGTAGTGGTGGTGGTTTTAGTCGGTATGCTGGCCACCTGGCCGAAGAGCCCAACATAACTGTCCTGCATCCCCGAGCGGGGCGGCATGCATTAGGCGCATTTCCCCACCAAAAAAAAGAATATTGGTATTTTGGGCAATTAAACTGCCACTAAGCAATAAGTAATGTGCCGTGTTCCGGTTCAAAGGGCATGATGATGGGCAATGGGCATATGAGACTTAACAACCGAGGTCACAAGATGACAACGTGCTAGTGATACTGCTGGAATTGCTGGGGTTTATAGGCTGTGGTTGCCGCTTACCATCAGGCGGCCCGTAATATTAGTAGTACCATAATTGCCGTTTTTTATTGTTTTATATCTTTCTTTTTGCATATTTTTGGCATTTTCCATGCTAAGATTTTAAAGTTATTTAGAAAAGGAAAAATTCGACCGCGGGCAGGATACGAACCGAAAATTGCGTCTTCTGGTTAGGTACACCAGACGCTATGACCACTAAGCCACCGCGATTTCTCGACTCCTACCCGTCATGTCGAATTTTTCCTTCACATACTGAATTTACGTCTTTATGGTGACGTCAATAAAACGTTTTATATCTTATCAATCAAAATTAACATTCTTCTTAGCTATTAGCTAACTAATTATTTTCATTTTTATTTAGATTATTGTCCTTAAACTAATAATTTCTGTGTTTAGTTTCTTAAGCATGATTTGGTCTCCTGTAAGTGAATGTGTCTTATGTACCAATTGTGTACTCTCTTTGTTAAATAAATAAATAAAATATTTACATATTTGCCGTCTTACCTACTTAAATAAATAATATATGAGTCTTTCTAATGGGCGTTCGCATAATATTTATCATTTTCAGATCGACATTATCTAGAATCATCAATAATATATGCCAAAGGATCATTGGAGAGAGCGAAAACCTCATTGGACAAACTTTGCACTATGAGGACCTTATTACCGAAATTCTTCTCGAAACATGATGCGAAGAATGAGTTAAAAGACACGTCTGGGTTCTTGTAAGTATCTCTAATTAAAATGTAATTATTCAGCTCTGAAAACGCAGACGTAGACTAGGACCAACAAGCAACCCAGTAGGCGGCACGTGGAAGTGTTTTGTGTGTATGTGATTTCACTCGCGTGTCTCCGATTAGGATGTGATGCAACGCCTTGCTTACTGAAGGGGACCAGCGGCTGCTAGACCATAGCCTGTCATGGTTGTGGTGAATTTCACTGATTCGATGGCCATGATATGACCAGGCAATTGCGATTTTTAGTCGGTACCGACATGCTCTACAGTATATCGGAAGGTATTGCCCAATAATTGGGTTGCGGAGGTGTTATCTGCCATAAGATCTCCGCTCGTTTCGTGTAAAATACTGATATTCAGCCGAGTCTGGTTAGACAAGAAGCCGTAGCTTCATCATTCTCATAGTTGGGTAAAATTTTGGGAACACAGTTGGGAAAAGATAAGATTATGGAGATAACAATATGTGTACCGTTGCGTGGAATGTAAATAATAAGATTTTAATAAACTACAAACTGTCTCACCACTATACCTACTATAGTGGTGGTAAGCGTGAAGTGTTGAGTACGAGGTTATGTGTTATACTTCCGGGTCACAAAGTATTATTGGATTTTTTCAATAATATATTCGATAATATTCCAGTCGCGGCTCTCATTTTAGATTAATGTTCAGTTACTTCCTATAATATCAGATCTGACGATGAATTCAGATCGAGGATGAACTGTGGGTATATAGCAATACACCTAGGTAGGTAGGTACACCTCTTCCTCACATAGTGGGCCTGATGGTACGGAAGCTAGCAGGTCAAGCTATCCAAAACTGTTAAATTACTTAATTGAAAATTAATCTTATTTTTTTTTTTTTTCAAATTCAAATGTTTTATTTCAATTAGACCAATACAGTAGCACTTTTGAAAAGTCAAAACTAGTTGCACGGTTCCAAAAAGTGGGTCTTATGGAGAAGAACCGGCAAGAAACTCCATAGACTCTTTTTTAAAAACCACATGATTACAATGTTAATCTTGATTTACAAATTTGATAATCTGAATAGTTAATGAGAACAATGCAGTTTGATGTGTACCTACTAACAAATTAATCCAGATTAAAAAACAATATAAATAAATAAAAGAAAAAGATTGCCATTGACAGTAAGAGCTGACCAGCCCCGACAGACGGCACCCGTTCACGAGTATGACGTGTGTATCGGCGTCGTTCGACTCAACCATGTTGCAGGGAATAAAACGACCCGACACACAACGCCACCATCAGCAGGACATTTTAGTAAGCATGACAAACTCAGACCGCAAGGCAATCGAAAGGCACAATAGAATTTAATGTCATTTATAAATACAGCACTAGGTATATGCAACACCAATAACTGCACGACTCTCATACTTTACAAAGTTCAATACACATGATATGATATTGTATTGTACCTATTAAATTTGAAAATATATAAAAAAAATTACAGATTGTGGTACCTTCATAATATTATGCTGGCCTCAGTACCTACGTTTAAAAAAAAGACGCTGTCCTTAAGAGAAAACAGGTTTCAATATTCCAAACCTTAAAATTGTATAATTTGAAGGTTGATAGGATCGTTAATAGAGTAAAAAAAAAATGTATTACTGTATGTACCTATATACCAAGCTGTCTTTCTGTGATTTCTGCGTTCCACGACAAAAACATAATAGTTTGCCCTTGAACCGTATTCCGTCGTAATAAATGTGATTTTTGTATAATAGAATAAATAGGTAGGTATTTTATACATTTTACACAGCATTTTCTAGTCCCAAAATAAAACTATTTTCTAAATAACTTTAAAATCTTAGCATGAAAAATGCCAAAAATATACTAAAAGATACATAACATACAATAAAAACCGGCCAAGTGCGAGTCGGACTAGCGCAGCGAGGGTTCCAAACAAACCTGTAGGTATACTTTTGATTGCGTTGACATAGAATTTTGATTTTATTACAGCTTAAAGGTATTTATAGACCTGAGTATTTGATATGAATTTCAATTGAATACCTCTACGCGTTCATGAGAAAAGGGGTAGTAGCTGTAAAATTATTAAAAATATTTGTATTATATGATGTAACTAAAATTTACTGTTTTCGCTATTTTTCCTTTATCTGTGCTATAAGACGTTGCTTCGTACCAAATTTCAAGATTCTGAGTTCAGGGGAAATACCCTGTGGGTTCTGATTCAGGAATAGGAGGAAATTTGCGACATAAAAGGCTGCATCTTTTGATTGCATTGGCTTAGAAGTGTGATTTTTTACAGCTCCAAGGGACAGTAAACCTGAGTATTTGGTATCAATTTTAGCTTGATATCTACGGATGTTCCTGAGCAAAGGGTCTTGACAGACGGACGGACGGACGGACAACAAAGTGATCCCATATGGGTTCCGGTTTTTCTTTTTGAGGTACGGAACCCTAAAAAAACTTAATACATATTCACGTCTAAGCGTCAAAGTATACATATATCATATTATGGTAAAGTTCCCAGGAGACTGACAGCATTCATCATCAACCCATTTACTGTCCCACTGCTGGACGCGGTTCTTCTCTCAAAATGAGAGGGATTAGGCTATAGTCCACGAAACTAGCCTAGTGTGGGTTGGCAGACTTCACACAACGTCGAGAATTCTCTAAGTATGCAGGTTTCTTCACGATGTTTTCCTTCACTGTTTGTTGTTTAAGCGAGTGATAATTACTTATTAATGCGCACATGAGTTCGAAAAGTCAGAGGTTGGATACGAACTCGAGACCTTCGACTTGGCAGTCCAATGGTCATATCACTACGCATATCTGGCTGAATTGTCAAAAATATAATATTTAATTTAAATAAATATATTAGTGTCCTGTGTGAATCAATCCAACTTGAGCAACAAACAGTCCAACACTCGATCCATTATTGAAAAATAAAAATACTAACAACATACAATCTCGACCTCTGTGGTCTAGCGGTTCGAGGGCCGGACTGCTGATCATAGGGTCGTGGGTTCGATTCCCACAGGACACAAATATTTGTGCGGATAAAACATGAGGGTTTGTGTTTCTTATGTATTATAAGTATGTATTTACAAAAAAAAAGTATATAAGTATTATATCCATTGTCTAGTACCCATAGTACAAGCTCTGCTTAGTTTGGGACTAGATAGTGTTGTGTAAAATGTCCCAAAATATTATTATTAGAGGAAAGGTACCAATTATGGAATACGTGCCTAATATGGAATACCACAATATTTCTTCTTCCTTCTACCCGCATTCAACGGAATGCGGGTAGAAGAAAGAGGGAGAAGAAGAAGAAGGGAGGGGCAACTACATATCCGCTTGAATTATTTGGGACGCTTGGTTTTAGAAATATTGTGGTATTCCATATTAGGCACGTATTCCATAATTGGTACCTTTCCTCTATTATTATAATCACACGATTCCATGGCCATTGGGCAAGTGACGGCAAAAGGCAGTTTTAAATCGGTACGAGTCCGGAATACCCTGCTGCTTCCCCAGGTGGCGGAGGATCTATGAGGGTTTTCCATCCTATAAAAAAATAAAATTATATTGATTTCTAACATTTACGCGAATATTTATACATTGAAATAAAACTACTTTTTCCTGAGCGCGACTGCTACGCTAGAGGTCCTGGGTTCGATCCCCAGGTCGAGCAAAGTGTTATTGAGTTTTTCTATGAAATTTTCAGTAGCAGCTCGGAGTCTGGATTTGTGCCCTAAGGCCCTAAACATACCGGCGAAATGTGGGTGTACATTAGTACACCTCTGCCTAACTCTTCGGGGAATACAGGCGTGATGGTATGTTATGTTTTATTAAAACGGGTAGACTACCCGTGACCATGGATGCTGTAAGGGGTCCGAAACGTCGGGATTAATAATATCAATATACGCGATGAAATCCGTAAAAAGTAGTTTTATTTCAAAATAAAATAATTAAAAAACCCACATGAATAATGCAACAAGATATCAGGAACATAGCGACTTTAACAGAATTATTAATGGGTCCTCCATTAATAATTCTAGACCGGATCTGCCAATAACGGGTCCCGACTGTAAAGTCGATATGTTCCTGAAGTCTTGTTTTTTTCGTCAGTTGGGTTTTTTATTTTACACATTTTTTAAATATATTTAAAAAAATATAATAATAAGAACTTTATCACGGCTTTGTTATACGTTTTGAAAAGTTAATTGAGTATAGTTGCTAACCAACTTTAAAATTTTGTAGATCCTAAATGGTCATAATAGTGAAGATGATGTTCAAATACCTATTCAATGATACCCCAATTAACGTAGTTCGACAACTTTCATTTATTTCTTTTTCACAATATGGCGTCTGGTTGGTGTCATATTGAATTATCATGTCTTAAGTGACACTTGCAAGATTGCCTAACCCTTCGGGGATTATAAACTCAATGGTATCATATGTTATGTTCACATAAGTGGCCAAAGCCTTAGCTTTTTAGCAACAATTAAAAACAAATTGACCTTTTTTATAATGAACGTGAACAATGTCGAGAAAATTGTTCACTAATTATTGTTCATTGGTTAACTACCTGATTGACGTCACCTCAATAAAAACCAGTCTACGATGATAAAGTACACAGACCAGACGCCGTACCACAACGTGTAATTGCGATCGTTTACGGTTGAGAGAGAGGGATGCCGCTCTACACATTGAATAGCGCCATCCCTTTCACACAATCTAAAGATTATCGCGTTATCACATTGTGGTATGGCCACAGTTATTAAAAATATACATAATTATACCTATGGCATTACATAACCACTTACATCATCCTCCGATCCTTTTTCTCAACTAGAGCTAGGCTTCTAGCTTGACTAGATACAGTTTCAGTATTTTACATAAAGCGAAAACCATCAGGGCTCCCCTCCCTGTCCCTTGCTCGAGCCGGCCCGTGCCGAACTAGTAGCTTTAAATTCGCCCTAAAATAATTTAAACCCAGATCCAGCTGTCCCTAGCTGCGCCCCCCCCCCCCCAGCAACGCCCTAAGCCGAGGTCCGAGTCCCACAGGGGACGCCCTTAGCTGTGTTGCTTAGTTTATAAGTTGCCCCTGGCTGGAGGCATTCGGTGCCTCGCCACCTAGTCCTTAAGTTTTTAAAGCTATGTAAAAAAATATCAGGTTACAGAAACCTGATGTTTTTTTACATAGCAATCTACCCAAATTCTATCCAGTACCAGAAAACCAGTCTATCCTCAGGATATCGGATCCTGAGGATAGACTGGTTGTCAGGCTTGTAAGTAGGTATCAGTCGCGCTTAGGACGCGATAAGGCAGTCGCAGCAAAAAAAAAAATATATATTCACATTTTTGATTTACATAGGCTACTAACACAATAAAAACTAATAAAATTAAAATTAAACGTACCAAAAACTAAACTAGGATAATAAATTTTGATAAGAAAATCAATTTTGATAAAAAAAATTGACTGGAAAAATCAGCGAAAACTGACCTTAACTGATTGTCGCTGTCAAAATTAGTCCTAGGTTGTCCCATATTAATATGGTGTCTCACCAACGGTTCCGAAGTTGCATCACAAAATTCTAGAAGTCTGTTTAACTTGTTCATGTGAATAGCATTTTTTTATTTTTCAGGACACATGGAACGATGCCCCGGCTACTGAAGGATAATTACAGACTATATATTGTAAAGCTTGTCTCTAGCGACTTCAATTCAGACACGATATTGAATTATTATAGATTTTCTATACTAGTGAGTACTTTTAACATAATTACGTGACATACCCGAAGTGGTGGTAGGTGGTAGTCAGAGTTCTATTCGTTGACCTCTGTGGTCTAGCGGTTCGAGTGCCGGACTGCTGATCATGGGGTTGTGGGTTCGATTCCCACAGGACACAAATAATTGTGTGGATAAAACATGAGTATTTGTGTTTGTCTGGGTGTTTCTTATGTATTAACAAAAAAAAAGTATATAAGTATTATATCCATAGCACAAGCTCTGCTTAGTTTGGGACTAGATGGTGTTGTGTACAATGTCCCAAAAATATTATTATATTATTGATTGCAATAGAACACCTCTGACCACTGCGGTGCGGTGCGTTTGCGGCGAACTGTGGAAGTACCTATTGAGGTAGGTACTTCCACAGTTCGCCGTTCTAATATTACTTATGCAGCTATGTACAAAAATGGAGTAGTTTTACCCCAATTTTTAAATTTTAATTTATTTTTTGTTTAAAGTAACAATACCCATGCGTAACGCGAACGGTGCGTAACTTTAACTATTACTTGAGCTCTATAATATTCTTCTTCTTCAATTTAAGAGCTCAGCTCTTGTCGGTGGAGCAATCGCCACTGTTCTCTATCTTCAGCTTTCCGATTTACCTCTTGATACGACACGATCCCCACCCTTTCCTTTACTTGTTCCACAAAACTTCGTCTAGGTCTTCCCCTTCCTCGTTTTCCTTCAATTATTAGGGTGTCCTATTATTACATGGGATATAAATATCCCGGCAAACTGTGGGTTTACAATATCAGTTCTATTCTTAACCTTTCGGGTAATACAGGCGCGATGGTACATACATAATATTATATGTTATGTATTTATATTAAATATATATTATTTTTTAATTTCCAGATGAATGAATATGTAAAGAGACACGACTATTCACATGGCTTCACTTGTTTTATAGACTGTACGGATGTCAATATAGTCAATTTTGTAACTAAAATCAATATATTGGACTTGCAGCATACAATGTCGGTATTTATGGTAAGAAAATGTTTTTTTTTTGTTCTACTAAGGCAAACAAGCATACGGCCCACCTGATGGTAAGCGGTTACCGTATCCTAGACCCTTGCAACACCAAGAGTATCACTTGCGCGTTGCCGACTCTGTATTGAAAGAGGAATAGTTGGGTTGGCAGTATAAGGGTCAAAGTGGAGCACTGGCAAACTTGCTCACCGTAAGAAATACAACACAGCTCAAAGCAGTTATTTTACTTCGATTTTCTGCAAGGCGGAGGTACTTCCTCAGTCGAGCAGCTCCAATTTGAGTGGAATTACTCCCACTATGCCCTACCTCTCTTGAAATATGACGGGCCAAAACATCATCAGGAAGCCTGCAACCCTTTTTTTTTAAGTATGAAAAATCCTCATGGACCGTTCGACATCTGGGGAGTTGGCAGGGTATGTTGGACACGTACCTACCAACTAAAAACTGTACTTGCCTTCAATTGCCCTATAGTTATGGCCATGGGATCTGTAAAATACGCCAGGACCATAACAGGCTGTGGTCCAGCAGTTGCTGGCTCTCTTCAATCGACGAGGCCTTACCTCGCATTTCTAATTGGCATGCGTGTGGCGAATACGAGTGCCGTCTACTAGGTTGTGTAATTTATCTCCACTAAATACTTCCCATTACGTCACATCTGGGAACTATTTAGTGGAGATCAATTACACTAGGAACACAACATATACAAATTTATTGACACTAGGGTTACAATTTAAAATGCGTTAAGGCAAGAGTAGGGTGAGTTAACCTCAGGGCGGGTTCGGTGAAGGCTTCGAGGTGAGGTCCGACCGGTAGAGGGTGGCACTTAGCTTCGGGCAGCTGCAGCGGGAAGAAAGAGGCCCGCGCGTCGCCTGCAAATGTATTTATGGCGACGCGCGGGGTGAGGCTTGAGGCGCGGAGAGGGGCGGGGAGCGCGCACCATGTCACAAGGTTGATGATATTCTGATGTGGTTTCTCAATTTTCCAGGAAGGCAGCAGAGTGAGGGTAAAAGCGATACACTTGCTATCATCATCAAAAGCTATAGACGTTTTTGTTACATTAATGAAACAAGTGGTTACCGCTAAACTATCAGGCAGGATACAGGTGCACAAAACATTAGATTCAGTTTATAAACATATACCCAAGGAGTATTTACCAAAAGACTATGGTGGGAATGATGGAACTGTAAAAGAAATGTACGGTAAGTGAACTTTTTTTTATGTGATGTAATGTCGAGACGAGCAAGACGCACGGTGTTGTGTGTTGCCGCTTGACTATAACAATTGCAGTACCCCTCAGGAGTTTTAATATATCAAACTCCTGCACCTTGAGACAAGCTGCTAATGTCTCTTTGCCCTGTAATTTCGCTAGAAACATTGCCCGTCGACTAAAGTCAGACACTACAGTGATGAATGTATTACTTGGCAGTCGATTAATTAGCAAAGTTGTTACTTCCCCAGGCCATGTCTTGCAGATAAAACCTAACAATGCAACACTTTATGAATGTTAATTAATAATTAATACATAGCTCGTAGAACTGATGGCCGCTGGGGCAAAAAGGTTCTCGAGTGGAGACCACGTATCGGAAAGCGAAGCGTAGAACCGCCTCCAAAGAGAATGGACCGACGACCTGGTAAATGTTGCTCGAAGTCGTTGGATGCCGGTGGCATATAACCGGTTCTTGTGGAAGTCTATGGGTGTGACCTTTGTTCAGCAGTGGACCTCCTGTAGCTGATATGAGGATGATGTTGCATGTCTCCGAACTAGACAAACTATAGTAGCTGATATATTCCTAAAATCGATTACAGCTTTCCCTGAAAAGAAAGTAAAGCTGATATTATGAATTTAGGTAATAAAAATGAAGGATAGTTTTACAATACCTATATTTTTTAAGTGCTCAAAGTACGTAACAAATCTTATTTCAGAAAACTGGGTGAATGTTCTAAGCATGTCGGAAAATGTGAAATTGTTGAAGCAGATGAACAACGCTCGTTCTGATGAAAAGTATCGGATGCCTGAAACGTACAACGAACAGATACTCGGGCTGCCTGGATCTTTCAGGACCCTAATAGTAGACTAGAAATCGAATGTATATACATATAATATCAAATAAATATTACATAATATTAAATTGACCGAGTGATCGTCCCTGCATCACCTAAAGGTTGTCTGGTAGAGAATGCCTAAGGCATTAAGACCATTGTCCGAGCGCAATTGTGGGGCATACAATTGTATAGCTAGTAGTTATGTAAATAAGTATTTTAACTGAATTGTGCTGAATAAATGATTTTTCTTTCTTTCTTCTTTCAAGACCGCCTTTGAATACTTTTGTGCATTAAGAATAAAATAAATAAATATATGATCAAATACAGGGTGTCCCAGACCGAGTAGTCTAAATAAAAATGTGGGGTAGTAGGTCCCATTACTTATCTAATTATATGTTTATTATTGGACTATCCTAAGTATTAAAGAAATTACCATTATTTAAAAAAATAAATACTCCCTTCACAATGACGTCAATTTCAACCGTAAACGTAAAACTTGTACTTTTTAATATGGTGTTGAACTTTATATTACTGAGGAAAGACCAATAATATAATTATCTATCTATTATTTGATAGCTAATAGGTCCTACTACTACACAGGCTTCTCGGTCTGGGACAACCTGTATATTTATAATATATTTGACGACACGTTTGTCGTAATGGTAGAGCGATTGGCTTCTGCGTCATGTGTATAAAAATTTGTATGGGTAGTTGTTCCTGGTATGGTATGTATAAAGATTATATGACGGTACGGTACCGATTTTCAGCCTTTTTGTGTTTCTGACTACTATTAACGACTATCACAGGTGGTCTTAAGACAAGCGGGATCAACGGCCTTACATGTTCTCCAGGCACGGAGGCGTTTCGATGTGCTAAAAATCAAAAGCCAAAAGTCAAAAAGACATCCACAGAATAACCCCGGCTAGTGCAGCTTAACCTTCCAGTTTAGTTAATCAGCGTAGTCATATAAGTTACTCCAACAATAATTATGACCTCTAGTGCCTGTAAAATAAGAGTTAGCAATAATGTGTACTAGTAATTCACTGCGTTCTTAGTGCGAGTAGGTATTCTGAAAAACTCATAGGGCTATCTAAGAGTTTGATATACCTAAGCTTGTATGTATACGAAGGAGCTTCCAACCCATATACTGTTCCACTGATGAGCACGGGTCTCCTCTCAGATTGTGAGGGATTAGGGTATTAGTCCACCACTCTGGTCTAGTACGCGTTAGCGGACTTCACGCACGGTCCAGAAAAATGCAGGTTTCCTTACGATTTTATTACGAAGCAGAAAGCAAAGGAGTTTATCTCTAAGCAAATTCTGCAATCTATACAGTTTAATTGTCAATATGTAGAGAGGAACCACACAGAGCATTGTATAAGAAATCTGAAGATTTGAATCCCTCGCCTTGTTTTTTAACATTTTGACCGCCTCGGATGTGTATAGACGTCAAAATTAAATCTTGTTCACAACGGCAACGACGGCATGGCGCGACAAAAATATAACTTTTTTTTTGTTCAAAATAAATATATAAAAATATGTTTATAGTGTTTTTTTTAATCTATTATTAGATATTAGAATTTGTCGCTTGGCATAGAGAACACAGCTTTTCGTTATTGACATGGGGGTCAAAAGGTTTTTTTTTTTAATCTTTATTTATAGAGTTTATTCGTATATATGGTCAAAAGGTTAACGTATGGAAATCCTCATAGACTGCCGCCGCCCGTGGAAGGTGACGGGGCGTGTCGGACACCACCCTAGGACGTGACCTACCGACTAAAGCTGGGGTTACGGGAGCGAAATCATTTCGCCGCGACAGCTGGTAACTACACTAACGCCATCTAGTATTCTTAGATGGAACTACTGTATGTGTGGCATAGAGATTCGATACGATTAAAAACTGTACTTGCATTCACTTGTTCTATAGTCATTGCCATGGAATTCTTAACATTCATCACGGCCATGACGCGAGTCTATTATCGTTAGCCGATAATTACTTAGAGCTGCAACAGATTTTCCTGGAACTGGAGGTCTTAGGGTCGAGAAGTGTTATAGGTATTATTGGTTATTCTATAAAATTCTCAGTAGCGGCTTGGTGTTTAGATTTGTACCCAGTTAAAGATATTTTTTTTGGTCGGACATAGTTTTTAGCTCGAGGGAGCTTTAAAAACTTAACCGGTCTTGGTGGCGGATCACCGAATGCCTGCAGCCAGGGGCAACTTATAAAATAAGCAACACAGCTAAGGGCGTCCTGCGGGACTCGGACCTCGGCTTAGGGCCTCCTGCGGGACTCGGACCTCGGCTTAGGGCGTTGCTGGGGACGGCTGGATCTGGGTTTAATACAGTTAAAGGTAATAGGCTTACCCCATATTATAAACCGGCCATACCCAAACATACTGGCGAACTGTGGGTGTACAATTAGTACTTCTCTCCCTAACCCTTCGACAATACGACAACACAAACACTGATACACCTCCCATCCATTAACAATACTGTTATTGTTATTTAGAAAAGGAAAAATTGGACCGCGGGCAGGATTCGAAGCTGCCAAAAATATACAAAAAGATAATACTGTTATTGCATAAAACTAAAAGCCTATGACCTAGAGAGCATAATATCTGACAACACAGCCACTGATACGTTCATGTCATATCTCACACACATAATCAACACACTTAATAAAATTAACAACACTTATCATCCACACAACCAAAAATATACCCTACCAAACCTACACTCACACCATAATAATATACACATTCACTCATCTAACTACACACACTAATTTTTGTGGGTGAGTTTCTTTTTATACCTTAAGGTGGCAAACAAGCATACGGCCCACCTGATGGTAAGCGGTTACCGTAGCCTATAGACACTTGTAATACCAGGGGTATAACTTGCGCGTTGCTGACCCTGCAAAACGAAAGAGGAATAGTTGGTTTGGCAGTATAAGGGTCAAAGTCCCCCCACTGCCAATACAACGTTTCCTCGCGGAGCACTGGCAACCTTGCTCACCGTAAGAAACACAACACAGCTCAAAGCAGTGTTATTTTACTTCGATTTTCTGCAAGGCGGAGATAATTCCCCAGTTGGGCAGCCCCAATTTGAGTGGAATTACTCCCACTATGCCCTACCTCTCTTTAATATACCTACACATCATTCCAGAATAACCGTTCGTAATCATATTGAATAATTATAATAATAATTATAAATTCTGTAGCCTAATAATTAATACAACCTTGTATCAAATAGCAGGGTTTTTAAAGTACACAATCGCATTAAACTCTCTCTCGGGGTAGTTTTATCCCTGAAAGACAAAAAACACTTCGGGGAGTATTGTGCGTGGTGGTATGTTTGTTTCTCTTTTTTTACGAAAGAAAGTCCATTGTCTTATCCTCATAAAACAAGCTCTTACGTAGTTTGGGACAAGATCGTGCTATGTATCAAATATTTATTTATTTAATATTTTGTTTATTTTTTTCGTCAACAAGAGAATCTCAATAATACCAAAAACATAAATTAATTAAACAAAAAACTCAATTAATCGTGTGCAAACCAATTTAAACATAATCGATATACATAATTGAGTAAGCAATTTAATAACATGAATCCTAAAATATTAAACAATTATTGTAAATCTCTAAAATTGTTTGGACGCCACGAATGACGTCACATATGCCATAAGTATTATTTACATGCTTATTTAAGTTATGTGGAGTTCGTCTACTATCTCGATTTGGTATACCTATCTGTGTAGACATCGATAGACTCAATAGGCTGTGGATTAGAGTGCCACATCATACTTAATTATGATTCAACTGCATAATCACGTGTTAACGCGATCATGTTTAAGTTGTGAGAAAGGGATGGCGCTATTTAATTTATAGAGCAACATCCCTCTCTCTCAATCGGAAAACAATCGCAATAACTGGATGTGGTACGGGCTCTGGTCTTTTTGAAGCTGCTATGCTTCTTTCTTCGAGAGGCCATTTCAGACATTGCCTATAGTATGATTCTTGTACAGCTTTTCTACTATGTTTGGACTTTAAAAGAGACCATGGTTGTCTCTTTGTTTCAGTGTTTATTTTAAGAGGTCTTCAGTTAGGAAACGCCAGCGCCGTCTAGTAGAGAGACAAACAATGTTTTTCAAAATTGATTGTAACTAGATTACCTATGATACAGCTCTGCTCTAACTTCCTTATCATAAGAAATTATTTAATTAATAAGTAAATTTCATATCTAATTAATTCTCTAATTTTATTTTTTATGCTAAACTATATTATTAAAATGTATGTTTATACGTATCTCAAGATCAAGGGCAAAATCTATAAATCGATCATAAGATCTGTCGTATTGTATGGATCAGAGTGCTGGGCCGTTAAGAAGATGGATGAAAGAAGATTACATGCTACGGAAATGAGAATGATGAGGTGGATGTGTGGAGTTACCAGAATAGACAAAATAAAGAAAGAGTATATTAGAGGAAGTTTGAAAGTTGCACTAGTGACAAAAAAATTGAAAGGGAACCGTTTGGCATGGTATGGGCATGTGATGAGGAGAGATGAAACGCATGTTACTAAAAGAGTGATGAATATGAATGTGGAGGGATGGAGGGGTAGAGGGAGGCCAAAGAAAAGGTGAATGGAGTGTGTTAAAGCGGACATGAGAGAAAAGAGAGTGACTGATGATGTGACGGCTGACAGAGATGAATGGAAGAAAAGAACATACTGCGCCGACCCCAAATAAATTGGGATAAGGGCAGGAAGATGATGATGATTTTTATACGTATCTAGATACTTTTAGCACACCGTACAGCAGTCCCAGTATACTGCAGCCGTCGATATAGGATGGTGCCTGTACTAGTTTAGACCTGTCTACCTAAACGTACAGGTAATAGTACAGGCACCAAATATTCATATACTTGTAGCGACATCTACCGCGCTACATAGAACTACGAAAGCCTGAATCGCGCAAGCAACATTACCTTTGTAATTTTTAAGTTTAGTATTGTTTTTTTTAAGAACTTCAGAACTCTGGAATAAATATATTATTAAATTATTATTATTAAAATTAGTAAACTCCGTACAGAACACTCTTCCCTCTCAGGTATATCATGTACGACCTGCATTAATATGGATACAAGGTACATGTAATCTTATTATATTCGGGATATTCGGGGAAGCTTTGGTACGGTATAGTGGGTGGTATCCTTTAATATTGTAAACATTTTCAGATAAAGATTTTAATAATAGCAGGTTATTTGTAGATACTCGAACAAAATTCAAGTGGATGTCGAAACAACAACGTAAAATAACATCGATCTTAAACATAAAAAATGAATTTAAAATATAATAATTTGCTTGATACTAGGATTTTATCCTGTATCGTGACTGCGTTTACAAATACTACAATTATTCTGCAGTAATAATGTGCTACCGTGTGTTCCGGTTTGGAAGGCAATATAGCCAGCGAAATAACTAGCCACTATGAGACTTAATAACTGAATCAGAAATAAGAAATAACGTAAAATCACATCGATCTTCTTTCTTTCTCCGAGCCTTTTCATCTATGTTGGGGTCGGCTTCCAGTCTAACCAGATGCGGCTGAATATCAGTATTTTACACGAAGCGACTGCCATCAGACCTTTGCAACCCAATGTTTGGGTAATACTGATACCCTGAGGATAGACTGTCTGGTTGTCAGGCTTTTTGGGCTCTAACTACCACTAACGATTGTCATAGGTGTTCGTATGACAACCGGGACCGACGGCTTTACGTACTCTCCAAGGCACGGAGGGGTCTCGCTGTGCTAAGAATGGGCACCCATCCATAGACTGACCGCGACTAGCGCAGCTTAACCTTGCAGATCGCTTGATCAGCTTAGTTATTACTTAGCTACGAGCCCCTCAAAATTACATCGATCGGTAATTTAGGTAAAAATTTCAAGTTAGAAAAAAAAATTGCTACACTAGAATCTACTTCAATCAAAAACCAAAGCAATGCTTGTACAGGCCCTAATCTTCCCTATGGTAATGTGTGCTGTTTGACCTGAATGCTGATCTAGGTACTCAACAAACTTGATCGCCTTCTTAATAACTGCATTCGATTCGTCTTTAACCTTCGTAAATATGATTATGTGTCTGAGTGTCGTTCTGTGCTTAAACGACGTGCTTAAACACTTGCGGGCACTGACTACGCTTTTCTTCCACCCCCTTTTTAACTAAATTCTCAATTTCAGTATTTATGTGCCAATCATACTAAATATTTGCGATCTACAAATAATCGTCTTCCTCAATGTCCCTCTTACCGCTCTGTCTTTGTTCATTCTATTTTCTTTGACCAGTCAATATTGTTATGGAATGCTCTTCCATTTGAAATCGGCATGGCAAATAGGTTTTCCTTTAAATATAAGGTACGGAAATACCTCCAGGATAGTTCATCGGCTGATTCATTGTCTCGACGTTCACCTATTCTGCCTACCCCTGAGATATGCATCTGAGAGTATGTATGTATGTAAATAAATAAATAAAATGAATAAAAGCATAGAGGTGCTGACCCAACATAGCGGTGACGTCTTTCGGCGATTACCGATCCACCTGGCATTCCAAAATAGCAATCCAAATCATTTACCTGTAGACGCATATTCGCATACCTACCTACGGCTGCTACTACACGACATTGCTTCTAAGACAGGACTAAATGTGTCTTGCTCCCCACTTGAGTTTATTACACGGACACTGAGACATAGACGTGTCTACAATACCTAACTGGTCTTTGTCGTGTGTCGGGTCGTTTTATTCCTTGCAACATGGTTGAGTCGAACGACGCCGATACGCACGTCATACTCGTGAACGGGTGCCGTCTGTCGGGGCTGGTCAGCTTTTACTGTCAATGGCAACCTTTCTATTCTGTTTTTATTTTTCTGTTTATTTATTATACTGGATTATTTTTTATTGTACACCTCAAACTGCATTGTTCTCATGAACTATTCTGAACAATATTGTAAACCAATATTAACACTGTTTTTTTTGTAAAGGAGTGTCGTTGTTTTTTTTTGTGAAGTTTCTTGCCGGTTCTTCTCCATAAGACACATTTTTTGGAATCATGCAACTAGTTTTGACTTTTCAAAAGTGCTATTTTATTTTATTTTATTTTTTATTTAGTCTAATGAAAATAAAATATTTAACTTTCATTTATTCAAAATAACAGGCTTAGTTTTCTTACTCCGAGCTTTTTCGCTCCGAGCGTCTATAGGCTTCGGTACCTAACCACTTACCATCAGGTGGGCCGTATGCTTGATTGCCACCTTAGTGGAAAAAAAAACATGAGAAAGCGACACATTGACGTCATATACTTTACATGACGTCAATGTTTGCTCCTTTATAGCGTGACATTAAAATGCTTACAACTTCCTCATTTTTCCCACCGATAATAATTTTATTTTTTAATTGGCTCTATTTGCAGTTTTTTATGGGGTCATAAAAAAAACTACCATCAATCACTATTTTTCAAGCTTTTTAGAGTTTGTAGGTATTATAAAAAGCTTTCCTCCATGCCTCGGAGACCACGTAATGCTTGCTGTCCCGCTTTTCATACAAACACTTATTTACAATCGTTCGTGGCGTCCGGATCCTGTATTGAAAGAGGAATAGTTGGGTTGGCAGTATAGGGGTCAAAGTCCCCCCACCGCCAACACAACGTTTCCTCGTGGAGCACTGGCATCCTTGCTCACCGTAAAAAACACAACACAGCTCAAAGCAGTGTTATTTTACTTCGATTTTCTGCAAGAAGGAGGTATTTCCCCAGTCGGGCAGCTCCAATTTGAGTGGAATTACTCCCACTATCTCTACCTCTCTTATATTACTAACATAGTTTTATATCTGTCTTTTGTATTTTTTTGGCATTTTCCCTACTAAGATTATAAAGTTATGTAGCGAAGGGAAAAATTCGACTAAATTAAAGATCATGATAAGATTCTTCTTCCATGATAAGAATCTTAGCATGGAAAATGCATACAAAAAGATAGTAGGTAAGGTGGCATCGTTTAACATTGAACTAACTGTAAAGTAAGTCATGAAATGGTTGAAAAGCAAAAACGTGCTTTTCAATAGGTGTTACTGACGTCACCATAAAAACGTAAATTCTAAATGTGAAAGCAAAATTCGTCATGGCGGGTGGGACTCGCGGTGGCTTAGCGGTCATAGCGTCTGGTGTACCTAACCAGAAGACGCAGGTTCGAATCTGCCCGCGGTCGAATTTTTCTTCGGTACATGACTTTAAAATAGTTTTGTAAGTTATATTGTTACTAACAAATTGTATAAGAAATATGATTTCTGAAATAAATGATTTATAATTATTACATAGGCAACCTTTTGTCTCAAACATTCCTTTGGAATGCGAGTGAAACCGAAGGCAACAGTTAGTGAAGTATAAAAAAAATATTTGACAAATTCGTTTTATGATTATCACTTACTTGAACCAAAAAACACACATAATAACATGCAATATTTCAACAAGGTTAGGTATACGGTCAACTGCAAATATAATGTTTACTTTTAAATATTTCAATTGTATTTACAAAACTCTCGAGTTGGTGTCCAAATTCACGCAAGAGTTGATTTTTTTTGGCACTTCTATATTTCTAAGACGATGATGAAGACTTTATGATAAACTATAATGTTTATTTCTGTAAATAGATCTTTTAAAGACACTTTTACAAGTCAATATTTTACATATTTTTTAAGCTAGATGGCTCCGGCATTTCCTAGCTGACGACTTCTGAGAAGAAACGCTGAAACAAACTCAGAGAATCATAGTCTCTTTTAAATTCCAGACATTGTATAGTAACAAGTATGGGTCTTATAGTAGGGAAAAGTCTGAAGTACTGTCTTTATATGACATACCATCACGCCTGTATTCCCCGAAGGGTTAAGCAGGGGCATATAAACACCCACAGTTCGCCAGTATGGTTAGATCTCGTTTAATACGACCACGATGACGTCTGTGGTCTAGCGGTTCGAGTGTCGGACTGCTGACCACGAGGTCGTGGTTACGATTCCCACAGGACACAAATATTTATATGATAAGCGTAATTAAGAAGATAAGATTGGGGTAACTTGATGTGCCAGCCTTTGTGCACACAAACAATAGGTACCTATTTTTTAACTGATCTGAAAACTTATTGCATATCTAAACAATTATTGTGTATTTATTTAACTTTACTAAATTCATTTGTATCTTTAATCACCTACTAAAAGACGTTGAGAGGAGGTTATCTATATAATTTATCATTATAATGGAGAACAAAGAAAAACGTAAGTATTAAACAACATTAATTTTTTGTCAAAATAATAAATTAATTAAACATACATACAAGAGAGGTAAGGCATAGTGGGAGTAATTCCACTCAAGTTGTAGCTGCCCGACTGGGGAAGTACCTCGTCCTTGCAGAAAATCTTAGTAAAATAACACTGCTTTGAGCTGTGTTGTGTTTGTTACGGTGAGCAAGATTGCCAGTGCTCCACGAGGAAACGTTGTGTTGGCAGTGGGGGGACTTTGACCCGTATACTGCCAAACCAACTATTCGTCTTTCGTTTAACAGGGTCGTTCTTAGGGGTATAAAAAAACAAAACATGCCTGTATTCCCCGAAGGGTTACGCAGACGCATATTAATATACAGCAACAGTTTGCGGGTATATTTAGGTCCCATGTAATGAGGGGCGACCCTATTGAAGGAATCCAGACTCCCAAGATAATTTCATGAAAAGAAAAACCCAATAACACATTGCTCTACCTGGTCATCGAACCCAGGACCTCTAGCATAGCAGTCGCGTTAATGAGACAGTTCAGTAAACTAATAATAATTTTATAATTTGTTCTTTTTTCATACCACTTCGTTGGTCTTATGGAGTTCAATTCTCAATATAGAACCGGTATAGAACCCCGATATAGAACCGGTGGAAGATGACCTTAAAAAAATGTTATTAGAACAAAAAAAAAACTACATATCTATACTTTTTATTCTTCTGCTTATAAGATTATAAAATGTGTCAGTGTCTGTACATTGCATATATTATTTTTTAATGGGTTAGAGTACCTACTTCAATAAAATAAAAAAAAGTCATGAAAAATACGCACATGAATTCGAAAAGTCAGAGGTGCGTGCCTTGGGTTCAAACTCGAGACCTTCGACTTGGCAGTCCAATGGCCATACCACTAGGCTATCACTGCTTAAGAAACCTGAAATACACAGGCGAAATACTGTGAATGGTCGCTACGTATCTCTTCCTATGTTTTCGTGTGTATAAGCTTTATTTTATATCAGAGGGAGCAAACGAATATGCGGGTCACCTGATGGTAAGTGACTACCGCCGCTCATGGACATCAGTGACCAATCACCAATCATCCAATGCGTTGCCGGCCTTTTAAATGTGTGTATGCTTCGGGAATACTGCCGCACTAAGGTCATTCCATAGCTTGATTGTAGGTCTATTAATTTTGAAGAACAATATTTATATAATATATGCATGTCGAATCTAAAATTATGTCTGTTTGATACTACAATCGAGACAAAAAATATCGAACGATTCCATTACGTCAGAACGCATTGTTTAAAAAAAATGAAAACAGTGAAAAGAACTGCATGGAGGTCGGTTTGTTGTAGTTATTAAACTCCTTCCTTTTTCACTAACTAATTTGGCTATCCTCTATGCTTTATCCTATAAGCTATGTCGGTCGGTGGCTTCAGTTCTGTAATGCATAATTTCGGATGCTATCCCTCAGAGAGACTACGACCATCTAACCAAATGCGGCTGAACAGAAGTCGGAGTTTGTGATCGATTTTTTTTATACGATTTATTTCGATTATTCTAAGATGGCAAACAAGCATACGGTGGTGGTAAGCGGTTACCGTAACACTAGGGGTATCACTTGCGCGTTGCCGACCCTGTAAAATGAAAAAGGAATAGTTGGGTTGCCAGTATGGGCAGTGAGGGCGGGCGTTTTGGGGTCCTGTTGTCTTAATGTAAAAACTATGTTCAAAAAGTTGTAGTAGTAGTGTATCTTGAACAAATTATTTTGACTTTGACTTTGTATAAGGGTCAAAGTCCCCCCACTGCCAACACTATGTTTCCTTGCGGAGCAATAATTATAATGGCAATAGATTCGCCCCCTATTACATGGGACCTAAACATACCGGTGAACTGTGGATGTCCAATTAATACACCTCTACCTTACCCTCCAGGGCATACAGGCTTGATAATGTATTATGTCAAAAAGTCGCGAGTTTACTAGTAAATTTTCCAGTAGGCATAACCTTGACATTGCATTGTGTAGACTTTCCGTACAACGATAGGTAAAGTTTATACTGGAAATTAATAATATAATAATATTTTTGGGACATTTTACACAACACCATCTAGTCCCAAACTAAGCAGAGCTTGGACTATGGGTACTAGACAGTCGATATAATACTTATATACTTTTTTTTTGTAAATACATACTTATAATACATAATAATTAAAAAAAATAAGTAAATAGGTATCTATACAATAGGCTTACCAAAATAATACTTACATATTTACAAAATATACATAGGTACCTATACCAAAACAAAATTAAAGAAAAGAAACGCTAGAAGCGTCAAAGTATTCCTCGGCATCGTTGTCGGGCAACATACCCAGAAGACTGGCTGCATTGTCACGTTGAATGGCAATGCTTATACATTCCGCTAGAAACAAGCCACCCCTCTGGTCACGCGAAGAGTCGGCCAGTCTCCTTGATATTTCCTTGAAAAGCAGACGGGCACTCTGACCTCATGACCCGAGCGTATCGACCCATCATCATCAATCCATATACTGTCCCACTGCTGGGCACGGGTCTCCTCTCATATTGAGAGGGATTAGTTTATAGTCCACCACGCTGCCGCGCTGGCCTAGTGCGGGTTGTTAGACTTCACAAACCGTCGAGAAAAATCTCTAAGGTATGCAGGTTTCCTCATGATCTTTTCCTTCACCGTTTAAGCGAGTGATAGTTAATTATTAATACGCACATGAATTCGAAAAGTCAGAGGTGCGTGCCTTGGGTTCGAACTCGAGACCTTCAACTTGGCAGTCCAATGGTCATACCACTAGGCTATCACTACTTACCCCCCCTTTGACCCCAAACGGCTCAAAAATATAGTTACCATATAGGTTACAATACTTGCGCCGTTTGAGAGTCTCTGCTGCAGCAGCAGCAGCGCCAGCACAGCCAGATGAGCTTGGAAGATGGGATGGAGCAAGGGTGTCAACACAAGTAGATAGGTATCTTGATTTGGCACACGAGGTTGTCGATATGTGGGGGGTGAATTCAGTGATCATGTACCAATCGTTGTGTCAGCCAATGGTCTAATAGCCAAGAGCCACGACTAATATCTGAGGAGGCTCCCGTTGGATGGCTGGATCGAGGGTTTGATACAAAAAGCAGTACTCTTGGACACGGCTCGTATTGTTAGGAGGTCTCTTCTTTCTCTAGGACTATCGGTAGTCCAAACATTGTTCCCGACACCGATGGGCTATTATATTTTTTATTAACATTTTTTTTTATTATTTTTTAAAATTTTTAAAAATACCTGAATAAATTCAGGAAATAATAATAAATAATAAATTGAGGCCATTTTTCACAGCACCATCTAACCCCAAACTAAGCAGAGCTTGTAGTAAGTACTATGGGTGCTAGACATTAGAAACATAATACTGATATACTTTTTTATGTAAACACATACGTATTATACCAAGAAAAACACTAACACTTATGTTCATCACATAAATATTTATGTCCTGTGGGAATCGAAACCACGAACTCACGATCAGCAGTGCGACACTCGAGCCACTAGACGTCGTCTTCTTAGCTATATTATTAAATTATAGCTTACAACGTAGCCGTCTGACAAACCCTTAAGCGTAAATACTTTAATAAAAGTTAACAGCAGCTCGCACAACGTTCAGTTTTACGTTTTAACTAAAACAGTGTGGTCGTTCGTTAACATGGAGTGCATTAAAGATGATAGGATGTTAAAATTTCGACCTGATACCCTGGAAGCTGTGAGGAAGGACGTGAATCTAGAAAAACCGGGAAGAATTGGCGAAGCTATTGATATACTGGAAGAGTGGGTGCAAAAACAACCTCATTTCGTTAAAAAAGATTTCTGTAAGTTGAATTTTATTTTTCTTAAAATTTATATAAGTAGGTATCATAATGTCTGTATCCGTTCCCCGAAGGGTTTGGCAGAGGTGTACACTAATGTAATAATAATTATTATTATCACTGACAGACCTATTGTAGTCAATAAGCCTGATATAGTGGTGGTGGTCCGAATCGAGAGGTGTGCAATGATTGTTGACATTACCGTCCCGCATGACGGGAACCTCGTGAAAGCCGAGAAAGATAAGCAAATCAAGTATCTTGACTTGGCTCGCGAGGTTGTCGACATGTGGGATGTGGACACAGCGATCATTGTACCGATAGTCGTGTCAGCGAATGGTTTAATAGCCATGAGCCTCGACCTTAGGAGGCTCTCGTAAGGCGGCTGGGTCAAGGGTTTGATCCAGAAAGCAGTACTGTTGGACACGGTTCGTATTGTTAGGAGTATCCTAGCAATATATTAAAGTAAATAATAATATTATATTATTCTTGGACAATTTTACACAACACCATGTAGTCCCAAAATAAGCAGAGCTTGTACTATGGGTACTAGACAATTCAAATATCATTTATTTCAATCCCTTTTTAGATAATATTATTACTCATATCCAATTTAATTAAAATGTGTAGTATATATAAATGTAATTGTTAAATAATATGAATTAAATTAAAATCATAAAATAAAATAAAAATGAAAATTATTAATACCGCCTGCCTCTGAGTCATTTGTTTGTTTGTCATTAAATTAATATTAAAACAATGGTTCCTGTACTGACAATCAATACCTGTTCGCAAATATACTACAATAAATATAATACTTATATACTTTTTTTTGTAAATACATACTTATAATACATAAGAAACACCCAGACAAACACAAACACTTATGTTCATTACATAAATATTTGTGTCCTTTGGGAATCGAATGTCGTCAAACACCCAAGTTCGCCAGTATGTTTAGGTCCCATATAATAGGGGGAGAGGCTTGTCAGCTGCTATTTTGAATTTCATAGAAAAGTCCAATTAAACAGCTCGTTCTGGGAATTGAAACCAGGACCTCAAGCGCAGCAGTCTGCTTGTGACCACTACGCTAATAAGGCAGTGTAAAGTTGGGAAGTTATTTTTTTAAATTGTTTTAAAACTATTTTATCGATATGTGGTTTGTGAACCGATTCTTACTTATGTACTTTTTAGTTTTTTTCCGTAAGTGAAGGGTAATGAGAACAGTATATATGGTATAGCACAAAGCAGTAACCGAATGGTGGCCAAGGGATATAAAACGATCGCGGGGCAGACCACCAGCCCGAAGGTCGGACGATATTGTGAGGGCAGTGGGGAATCAGTGGGTGCTCAAGATCGGCAAAAGTGGCGGGGTAGAGAAGAGACCTTCACTCAGCAGTGGGTGCTACCGGCTGAATATATAGATAGATATAAAGTATGTATGTGTCTACGTGGGATAGTGGGAGTAATACCACTCAAATTTGAGCTGACCGGCTGGGGAAGTACCTTACAGAAAATCGAAGTGAAATAACACGAAGTGTAATAACTGCTTTTAGCTGTGCTGTGTCCCTTACTGTTGCCAGTGCTCTACGAGGAAACGTTACATTGGGATTGGGGACTTGACCCACAAACTGCCGACCCTCTTTCGTTTTACAGGGTCGGCAATACGCAAGTGATAGAAAGTACTATTTACGGTTTTTATACGTTATATTGATATTATTAATCCCGACGTTACGGGCCCTTGGTAACGGGTAGACAGGAGTGGTAAAATATAACGCGATAAAATCAAGTTATTTCCCGAAGGAAAAAATCGACTGCGGGCAGGATTCGAACCTGCGTCTTCTGGTTAGGTACACCAGACGCTATGACCGCTAAGCCACCGCGAGTCCCACCCGCCATGACGAATTGAACTAACTGTAAAGTAAGTCACGTCGGTTGAGAAGCAAAAAAAAACTTGCTTTTCAGTAGATAGTTGTTACTGACGTCACCATAAAGCTGTAAATTCTGAATGTGAAGGCAAAATTTGTCATGTCAGGTAGGACTCGCGGTGGCTTAGCGGCCGTAGCGAATTCGTTCGTTCCTGTTCGGTCGAACAGGTTCGAATCCCGCCCGCGTTCGAATTTTTCCTTCGCTAAATAACTTTAAAATCATTTCATCTTTAAGCATGGAAAATGCCAAAAAATACAAAAAGCTAGCGATAAAATCAATAAAAAGTAGTTTTATTTCAATGTATATTATTATTGGCGTAAATGTCAGAAATCAAAATCTATTGAATTGTTGAAATTATTGCAGTGAAATTTACACTTATTACTGAATCACTCACGCACGTATTAAGTAGAATGTACTTGTGTAATACTTTTTTACGTGGAACAATGCGGTATTAATTATTTATACTTAACTGCTTCATTAGACTAGTATTCATAAGCGCGACTGCTACGCTTCAAGTCCTGGATTCTGTTCCGTAGTCAAGCAATGTTTTTGGATTGCTCTATAAAATTTTCAAAAGCAGCTCGGAGTTTGGATTTGTGGCATTAATTTTGCCCCTATTACATAGAATCTAAAACATCCCGGCGAACTGTGGGTGTACATTATGGTTCAGATAGACATGCTACTAAAATAGTTTGCTTATTTGCATGCGTAAAACTAGCATGCTCTTCAGCTGTATGCATTTGCTTACAGAAAGTATGCTCATTTTAAGAATGCCATTGAATAAGCATGCTCAGAGCATTGCTATCAACACACATGCCATTTTATAGCAAGCTCATTTTCTTTTTCGTCTCCCCAGAGAAACATTTTGGCGCGAATTCGTACGTGCATACACATCTGCTGCTAGCTCGATAATAGCATGTAGCATGCTAATAAGCAAACCTATCCAGACGCGCTCAAAGCACGTACCCTTCCACTCGCAGCAAGTAGCATGCGAGTAAATCGAACGACGTTCGATTTTTGAGCATGCTCATATTAACTTGCAACAAATACACACATACCACTGAGTAGCAATTGCTCAATAATAGCATGCTTTCGTGCTAGTAATGAGGATGTGTATCTGTGTCTTGAAACTATTAAATCAATTTTTCTGGTTAGTTTTTATGTCAATCAATATCCAGTCATCGTCATAAGTTTTGACAATGGCTAGCGCAACTTAACCTTGCCAATCGGTTGATCAGCTTAGTTATTACTTAGCCACGAGCCCCTCCGTCATATCATAATCATCATCATCAACCCATATAAGTACGAGAGAGGTAGGGCATAGTGGGTGTAATTCCACTCAAATTGGAGCTGCCCGACTGGAGAAGTACCTCCGCCTTGCAGAAAATCGAAGTAAAATAACACTGCTTTGAGCTGTGTTGTGTTCCTCACGGTGAGCAAAGTTGCCAGTGCTCCACGAGGAAACGTTCTGTTGGCAATGGAGGGACTTTGACCCTTATACTGCCAAACCAACTATTCCTCTTTCGTTTCACAGGGTGTCACAAGTGATACCTCTGGTATTACAAGCGTCTATAGGCTACGGTAACCGCTTACCATCAGGTATGCTTGTTTGCCACCTTAGGAGTATAAAAAAAAAGGTACTGTCCCACTGCTGAACACGGGTCTCCTCTCACAGGATGAGTGGGATTAGGCTATAGTCCACCGCCCCCGCTGGCCCAGTGCGGGTTGGCAGACTTCACACGCCGTCGAGATAATTTCTAAGGTTTCCTCACGATGTTTTCCTTCACCGTTTAGTCATTTTGTATTTTTTGGCATTGTCTGCTAAAATTTTAAAGTTATTTAGCGAAGGAAAAAGTCGACCGGGCAAGATTCGAACCTGTGTCTTCCTGCCCACGGTCGAGTATTTCTTTCGCTAAATAAGTGAGTTAATTATTTATCCGCACATGATTTTGAAAAGCCTTGAAATCGAACTCGAGACCTTCGAATTGGCAGTCCAATGGTCATACCACTAGGCTCCTTCATATATACAGCGTTAAAGTTCCAAACAATAGTAAGTAGACTGAATGTTCAAGGCCAATCGATTGTTAATTTTATACGAATCCTTTAAGGGCAAAAATAATTAACTTAAACAAGTATTTTTTTTATTTGTATAAATATTGCCGGGTAAACCTGATTTCAAGACAAACCAGTTTGTACGGTCAACAAAAGAGTTAGGTATACAGGCAGCTAATTAATAATCTGTGTTTTATAAAGATAGTGTAATAATGTATCACGCAATATGTGTCAAAACGTAGGTATTGTAAGCAGCTACATACCTAACCCTTTGGCGCGTAATTATTTATGTCGAAATCTGTATAAAAATGCATATTTAGTTTGCTATCTGTATACTTAACTCTTTTGTTGACTGTACTGGGCCCAACCAGTTTACACTGGCCTTTTTTTTGTAGTACGGGTAATCCTCAGGGATCGTCCGCCACCCGGGGAGGCGGCAGGGTATTTCGAACTTGTACCAACTAAAAACCGTACTTTCCTCATAGTCATGCCCATGGGGTCCGTGAAATTCACCACAATCATGACAGGCTGTGGACCAGCACTCGCTGGACCCCATAATTTATCGAGGCCCAATTTGTGCCCAAACTGTGTCAATAAAATTATCATCTTTATTTCTTTATTTCTTCATATTTAGACGACGTCTGTGGTCTAGTGGTTCGTGTGTTGGACTGCTGATCCCGAGGTCGTGGGTTCGATTTCCACAGAACACAAATATTTATGTGATGAACATAAGTGTTTGTCTTTGTCTGGGTGTTTCTTATGTATTATAAGTATGTATTTTCAAAAAAAAAGTATATAAGTATTATATCCATTGTCTAGTACCCATAGTACAAGCTCTGCTTAGTTTGGGACTAGATGGTGTGGTGTAAAATTGTCCAAGAATATTTATTTATTTATTTTTTACGCAAAAACACAGTCTATTATAGCATTGGTTCTCTTATTCTTGTTATTTCAGCCAGAGAATACTTGGAGAGGACGCTGATAACAGCTAAGGGTCTAGTGGAAAGAGCCAAGGAGAAATTAGACAGATTATGCACTTTCAAGACATTGATGCCGGAATTCTTCGTAGTCCCTGACGTCAAGAATGAACTGGTCCCTTTGCAGGATGTCTTGTAAGTACCTAAATGACGATAAATCTATACTTTTTGTATTTTATGGCATTTTCCAGGCTAGGATTTTAAAGTTACGTCACCAAACGTTAATAAATTCAGAATGTGAAGGCAAAATTCGAGATGGCCTGTAGGGATCGCGGTTGCTTAGTGGTCACAGCGTCTGGTGTACCTAACCAGAAGACGCAGGTTCGAATCCTGCCCGCGGTCGAATTTTTCCTTTGTTAAATAACTTTAAAATCTATACTTAGTATAAAGACGCTTCCCGCTGTCTATACCTCTGTACGGTGTTGCGATCATTTTGGTTCAGTAACGACTCAGAGGTGTGTATTATGTAACCATCTAATGGAGGTAAGGTATTGTCTTTACTAAGCCAGCATTCAGTAAAAACAATAACATCGAAAGTAACCTTAGTCAGAGAGAGCAATAAACAAAAGTGATCAAAGTTTTTGTTAATGCTACAAATTTTTACATGAATTATTATAAGGGTCTTTGTGTAATTAGATCGATGGGTTTGGCAGCCCTCTGAATGACAGTATGATTGAATAGTCGAGACTCTCAGAATCATAAGTGGAGCTTGACACTCAAGTAGTGGTCCTTTGAGCCGGGTCATATAAATAAAGAAAGGCAAGATGCGTGCACGCATTTCGGTAGCGGCGAATGAGTGGTCGTACCCTGACCAAATAACCTTGAGCATTCGTTCCCTCTTGGCCCGGCGCAAGAGATACAGTATTGAATACGCTCAGCTTTTAGAAAAACATTTTTTAAAAATCAAATTTTAGCAATTTTGAAAAAAATATTTCTAGGTTAATGTTCATTGTTAAATTGCCTATCCATTAGTATATGTAATAAATTAAAATATTGTTACTTTACAAAAAGATGCCTGTTATCAATAATTATTTTTTATTTCTGTGGTTTCATTGTGAGGAGATTAATTAAACATTGTACTACATAAACAAAAAAGAATTCTACAATTTTAGAGTCGAGATTATGTAGAAATTTAATGTATTTTTTATTAGTTGGTATTTCTTTTGGATAAAGAGTAGATAGCTCCTAAAAACTGCGCTGCGTTTTGCACGACGATTGAGGTAGCCCGCTGTTGAATGAAGGAGTCGGTCCCAATGAACTCGGTGGACACGGCGCGATGTGACGTCAGGAACAAGTCTGAACATCATAACTTGAACTGTAAAACGCCTCAGTTGTAAACTATAATATTGTGCACGTGTATTTAAAATAAACAACAGTTCTCCCGTTTACAAAACGTAAAGAATAATAGTAACAAACAATTGACAAACATTATCACCAAGATTAACACCAAAATGAATTAATTATCATAGTAATATAGCACACAGTTTCAGCATAATGCTGAGCGTCTCATCCCATGGGGGCTACCCCTTTTTCCTACGGGGATGAGATGCACTATTTATGTCAAATTATGTAGGTAATGTTCTATATACTTAGAATATTACTATACTATACTATTAGATGTATATTGACGTCACCATAAAGACGTAAATTCAGAATGAGAAGGCAAATTTTGACCTGGCGGGTGGGACTCGCGGTGGGTTAATGGTAGGGGCATTGCATCTGATGTATTGTAACCAGAAGACGCAGGTTCGAATCCTGGCAGCAGTCGAATTTTTCCTTCGGTAAAATAACTGTAATAATTATGTTTTACAGAATATGCGGTCATCTGCCACAAATGACGCCGGACCAGCATCGCGTATTTCTATTGAAAATAGTGTCTGATAAAGTGGATTCCACTGTTATCTTACGTCTTTACAAGTTCCTAGTCTTGGTAAGAAATAATTAAAGTTTATTAGTAATAAAAACATTATTAAACTGCTTTATTATGTGTTGAAAAAATACCTACATCATCCGCCATCTTGCGGCGACCGCCATTTTGTTTTTATACCATTAAGGTGGCAAACATAAATACGGATGCGCGTTGCCGATCCTGTAAAACGAAAGAGGAACAGTTGGTTTGGTTACGTAAGGAATAAAACATAGCTCAAAGCAGTGTTATTTCACTTCGATTTTCTACAAGCGTCTATATGCTACGGTTACCATCAGGTGTGCCGTATGCTTGTTTGCCACCTTAGTGGTATAAAAAAAACATAATTTTTGTTTTTTCAGGCCTCCGAATATCTGATGCGAACTGAGTACTGCAATGGTTTCCAGATCATATTGGACTGTTCTGACGCTAATATATTAAATTTCGCGACCAAAATCAATCTAATAGACCTTAGGCAAATAATAACCGTGATGACTGTAAGTATTTAAAAAAAATCAGCCATTTAATACAGGGTGTTACAAAACTACCCGTAAAGCCGAAAGGAGGTTAAATGGGGTCTTATAACGAATCCATTCACAATATTTAAGAACCGTAGTAACGCTGTATAACATACCCCAAAAAAAAGGAAAACAACAAAATTTATGAATGATGAATATAAAAACTATTAAAGTAGACAATTATTAGGTAAAATAGGTACGTAGGCCTTTCTGTTAAATAATCTGGTTCCTTGACATGACAGCTGACAAAATTTTTGCCTTGTATTTCTTTTCCTTCGCTAAAATAGCTTTAAAATCATAGCATCCATCCATCCATCCATCTTGTCGATCGCTGAGGATCGTCACCACTATGTCTTTTAGGATGACAACATGCTCTCCAAACGGCCCGGTTACCCGCAAAGTGATTGCCTTTTGGAGTGTTAAATTAGTGGCCTTGAGTATTTGATCACTCCACTTAGCAGGTGTTCTGCCTTGAGCTCTTGTGTCCTCCATTTTTCCCGTCATTATCTTGCATTCGAGGCTGTCCAAAAAAAGAAAGATCGACGGGAGTGGATATTGAGTTCTTCACGTATGAAGTCGTTGGTTCTCATAGCCGTCCAAGAGATCCTCAACAGTCATCGCCAGCACCACATTTCGAAGGTGTCAATTCTTAGTAACAAAATCATAAATCACAGCATGGACATTGGCAAAAAATCCAAAAAATATATTTTTATTTATTTCAGGAAGGTTACGGCTGCAGGATTAAAGGTGTCCACGTTATATCAGCGTCTAAAACTGTAGACACGCTTACTTCGATACTTAAGCAGGTGTTTAGCGCCAAAGTAGGCAGCAGAATGCATTTACATAAGAGCGTTGATTCTTTGACCGAATTTGTACCAAAGGAAGTCTTACCTGACAACTATGGAGGAAAGGAGAAGCCTTTTCTGGAGCTGTATAGTGAGTAACATCATTCTTTCTTCCTCCGATCCTTTTCACATATGTTGGGGCCGGCTGAATATCAGTATTTTACACGAAAAAACTGCCATTAGACCTCCGCATTCCACCCAATTTCTGTCAATACAGGTATCCTGAAGATAAACCGTTTATCATTACAATTGTTAATAGATGTTCAAATACGACGACGTCTGTGGTCTAGTGGTACGCGTATCGGAATTCTGATCACAGCGTCGTGTGTTCGATTCCCACAGGACACAAAATATTGATGAACATAAGTGTTTGTGTTTGTCTGGGTGTTTCTTATATAAGTATTATATCCATTGTCTCGTACCCATAGTACAAGCTCTGCTTAGTTTGGGACTAGATAGTGCTGTGTGAAATTGTCCAAGAATATTGGTATTATTATATGTATATTGGCAACCGGGACCGATGGCTTTAAGTGCTCTCCGAGGCTCGGGTTTCGATGTGTTGAGAATGGTCACCCATCCACAGACTGACCGCGACTAGCGTAGCTTAACATTGCAGATCGGTTGATCAGCTTATTTGTTACCTAATCACGAGACCCTCATCATCGACACACTTCGTGGTGAATATGTTGGTGGTTCAGCATATCTATAATAATAAATCAATATTCTTGGACAATTTTACACAGCACCATCTAGTCTCAAACTAAGCAAATATAAGCAGATATAAGCAGAGCTTGTAGTATGGGTACTAGGCAAGGAATATAATATTATACTTATAATATACTTTTTTTTTTGTAAATACAAATTTATAATACATAAGAAACACCCAGACAAACACAAACACTTATTGATTTCTGACATTTACCATGGATGCTGTAAAGGGTCCGAAACGTCGGGATTAATTATATCAATATAACGCGATAAAATACATAAAAATTAGTTTTATTTCATATCAAACACTTATGTTCATCACATAAATATTTTGTGTCCTGTGGGAATCGAACCCACAACCTCGTGATCAGCAGTTCGACACGCGAACCACTAGACCATAATAGACGTCGTTATCTATATTAGATAACATACCATCACGCCCGTATTCCTCGAAAGGTTAGGCAGAGAAGTACTAGTGTACTTCTCTGCCTAACCTTAGCTTGACCTGCTGGCGTCTGTACATTAGTATGTACAGACGCCAGCAGGTCAAGCTATCGAAAACTGTCAAAAATTTCCAATTGAATATGAACCTTATTCGTTTGTATTAAAGTTGAAAATCCATCAAAGAAATTTGACATATTGGAGTACACCCACAGTTCGCCGGTATGTTTAGTTTTCATAGAGGGCTGGCCTTTTGCCATTAATCGGGTTTAACTCCAAACGCCAAGCTGCTTTTAAGAATTTCATAAGGAAACCCAATAACATTTTGGTCGACCTTGGAATGAAACCCAGAACCTCTTGCATAGCAGCGACGCTTATGACCACTAGACTTCAAAAATCAGGGGGTCTACCCCCTAAGCACGAAGTCCGTAGTTTCAACCTTCGTTACGGGCGTTTCCTACTCCGTATCACCTACGGATGGAAGATTCGTTCAGAGCCCGAACTAAGAATGAATGACAACACAATTTGACAGTTGTTCCTACTCTCGATGTGTTTTTACCCGTTCGAAATATTGAATTTGACACTTGTTTTATCGAACTCCGAAATTTCGGAGAACTTTCGAACGGCTCGTAACTTCGTTGACGGAGATAGGGAGTAGGCCCTCAGATTTCTAATTTTTTTTTTTTTATTACAGAGGATTGGGTAGACTCTTTAAGTTCCAAAGAATTTCTGGAGTACATGACGGAAATGACAAAAGCTAAGACGAATGAATCTTGTAGGCAAGCAAACCAGTTCAATGAGAATTACTTGGGTATGCCTGGATCTTTCAGGGCTTTGAGCGTGGACTAATATCGATGATGGAAAACAAATGACGTTATAGTGTTATTTTTAATAAAAAGAGAGTGCAAAATTATTGTTTATTTATTTATTTAAAAAAAAAGCCACATCTCATGCATTACACTTATACTAAACACAATCTTAATAACTACAGGACTAATTTACAAGACAATTAAGGCGTACATAGCGCTTATAGCAAAGTATTACTGCCTATCACCAACCATAAATAGAATTAGATTAGCTGCATTAAACTAAAAATTAAACTAACCAAAGTGTTTCTGGAACTGATCCGGGTCGGATCAGCCGGACTTTTCAATAAAATCACTAGGAATATCACTATTTTTAGCATCAGAAGAGGAATTTAATTAAAAAAAAATACACAACAAGAAATCCGTTTATTTATAATTTTAATCAAAATTAACTTTAGTTAAAACTATACAAGTAAGATCCACATAAATTATTACAAAAACCAAATACTGCAAACTTCAATAATTAAATAACAAAAATAATATCAAAATGGCTTACGTGACCTTTATAACGACCAACACTGATTATCACGAGGCGTCCGTACGCTACGAGCGCTGACAAGCAAAATGTGCCGCTACGTCTAAGTACCCTCCTTATATACCCTATGGCAGGGTGGCTGATGACGTTGTATAAAAATTCCTTACACTATATTACCTACTTACTTTAATCTGGAGAGGTAAGTATTTTGGTCCTTAATCGTTTCGCACCGCGAGCGGTTCGAACCGCGGTGTGAATTGCCCAAGAGCTCTTTTTGAATGGGTTCTTTCGCACCGCGGTTCGAATCGCCCAAGAACTAAATAAAGAATAAATAATTGGTATCCTTAAACGTGTGAAATGAGTCAAACTGGACTCAAGAAAGGCGCATTAGTTCGTTTCGCCTCGTGGTGCGAATCGACCCATTCCAAAAGATACTGTCGGCCATTCGCACCGCTTCAACCACTACGGTGCGAATGGACCCATTCAAAAATAGTAATTGGGCGATTCACACCGCGGTTCGAATCGCTCGTGGTACGAAACGCCTAAAGACCCAGTATTTTTTGAGCAAGAGGCAATTGATCCTCAATTTCCCAAAACAGTTTCAGGAAATCAGTTTGTGTTATCAGCAAAATGGTTAACAGTGACAATTCCTCCGTATTGCCTGCTGTCGCGACGTAAACTCGTATTGTAAGCTCGCGTGTAGTTTAGTACCGAGTGTGTATGTATTATAAATTGGTACGGAACAATATACATAAAAGTTATCCTTAAGTTTCCTTCCACCTCTAACGGAACATCGTTCTGAACTGTAGTGAAATCAGTGAACCAGAACTCTAAAGGGCGTCACACACGGCAAAGATACTGTAATATTTTATATTAAGATAAAATATCGCTCACTACTACAAACGGCTAAGATACTATAATTATATTTTCATATTACACTATCTTAAGCTATCGAGCGATATGGAAGATACCGAGCGATGCAATGATGGAATCTTAAGGTGCGAAATATATCTTAACATGCTTTCTGAACTAAAAATGAGAGAATGATTCGAGCGGATATATTATAGGAACTTAACAGTGTGTGATACCTTAAGATACTACTGGTACCGTATGGTACAAGTGTGTAATGTTGGTGATTCCCGCTGAGGCGCCATTGAAACCCGAGCCATCAGGTGAGGGTTTTAAGAGAGCCGAGGACGGTAATCATCAACAGACACGTGTATCATACGACGTTTTTCAACACACTTGTAAAGAAAATAACTATAATTTCAACAGTGAAAACGAGTTGTGAAAAATTTTTCGCAATGGCGGGAAAAATTAATCAGTTTTCCTATGCGCGCGAATCTAACAATGGCGAATAATGGCGATCGGCCATAGAATAAAAGAATCTCTTAAAACCCTCACCCAACGGCTCGGGTTTCAATGGCGCCTCAGCGGTAATCATTTCATTTTCATTTATTATTTCATTAACAATACATCGATTGTGTCTGAAAATGGTACACATACATTTTACAATCATTAATCAATATAAATAATTTCATTCAATTCAATAATTTCATACATAATCTATGCTATATTAAAATTAGTATCATGCTTAACTATAATATGCATATGTAATATATTTATTACTAAACAATTTTATTCAAATCAATAATTCATTTAAAACAAGCATTAATTACGATTTGTTGACTTTTGACAGCATACAATTCAAATTATCCAAAATTCTTAGTTGCTAATAATTCAGTCACAGAATAAAAACATTTTTCCAATAGGAAGGCCTTGAGATTTCTTTTAAATACTTGAGTTTTATATATGTCTTTTTTTAGTTCTAATGGCAAACAGTTAAATAATCTTACAGCTTGATATTGAACACTATGTTTAGCTATATTTAATTTAGGTATAAGTTTGGATTGCATATTGAAATTTCGCGTAGTTTCTCTCTGTCTTCCTTCATCTTCCGTTTCATAATTGCTGATATGTTTGGCTAAGTCATTCAAAACTATCAAAATGTATAGACAAGGCACTGTTAAAATGGACATAGTCATAAAGAATTCGCGACAAGATTCAGTTTGCGGAATGCGTACAATAGTTCTGATTGCCCTCTTTTGTAATACGAATGCTTTGGCACCATTGTATTGATAACTATTTCCCCATAGCTGAATACTGTATCTTAACCGCGACTCGACTAATGCGTAGTAAACGGTTTTTAAATAATTTACCTTAACTTCATCTCGTAAGCTTCGTAGAGCGTAGCATGCAGATGAGATAGATTTATCTATAGCATTTAGCTCATCTTTCCAGTTTAGTAATGAGTCTATATATACCCCAAGGAACTTAACCGTATCAACAAGTTCAATTTTTTCACCATTTAATACTATGTCTACAACTTCATTACATCGGGATGTGGACTTAAATAACATTACATTCGTTTTTTTCTCATTTATAATTAACTTATTTGCAATAAACCATTTATGAATTACTTTAAGGATTGCGTTAATTTTAGTATTTAGTAATTCAATACTGTCTGCACTTACTACTGCATTTGTATCGTCAGCAAAAACTACAAGTTGTATGTCGTGATAGAACTTTAATATGAAATTAATTAAATCATTTGTGAAGATAATAAATAGAATAGGGCCTAGAATAGACCCTTGCGGTACGCCTGTTTCGACATTAAATATTCGTGATCGGTGAGAATTTTGAAATTTCTTCTTATCTATGTCCTTTATTTCTACATACATTTTTCGATTCTGTAAGTACGACCTAAACAGTTGTAGACAGTTTCCTCTGACTCCGTAGTGTTCCAGTTTTGCAAGAAGTAAGTCATGATTAACGGTGTCAAAGGCAGAACTGAGATCCAAAAAGATTCCTACTACCTTCATTTTTTTGTTAACTTTCTCAACTACGTCGCTAATTAAAGTGTTTATGGCATCAGAAGTGCTCACTCCTTTTTGGTAGCCAAATTGCCTGGTATTAATTATTTGATTTGTATTAAGGTGTCTAACAAGACGAGATTTGATTAGTTTTTCAAAGACTTTTGAGAGAGTTGGCAAGACTGAGATGGGCCGGTAATTTTTTGGGTCCGATTGTAAACCTTTTTTATGTAACGGAATCACTTTAGCTATTTTCAGTTGTTCAGGAAAGATGCTATGTTCAAGGCATTTGTTAAAAAAATAGGTAAGTGGCGCCGCTAAAATATTAATATGTTCCTTTAAGACACTAATTGGAAGTTCATCATACCCACTAGAACTTTTACTAGCCATTTCCTGTACTATTTTAACTAATTCGTTAGTAGTGATAGGTGATAAAGACATATCTCGATCAATTTTTCCAGTACCTTCTCGTAGGTAGAGCAAAGCTTGTTTTTTGTCATCATCAGCATCCTGTGTGACATTAAAATACTCTCCCATAACATTTGCAACTTCGCCAGGTTCGTCAACAGTTCTATCTATTTGTTTTATACGGATTTTTGTAAATATTTTACTTTTAGTTTTATTCCTATGTCGATTCACCACCTGCCAGATTTCTTTGCTGACATTTTTTGCATTTTTTAATTGTCTCGTAACCGCATTATTTTTTGCATCTTTTATAACCTTTCGAAAAATTTTAATATAATTATTTCTATACTGTAAAATACTTTCGTGTTGGCAATTTCCGCTTTTAGTACATAAGACACGTTTCATTTTGCTAGATATTTTTATTCCGTTTGTTGTCCATCTAATACCCTGTTGTTTGTTCAGTGTGATTCTTTTTTTCTTCTTTTTAAAACTTGTTTGAAATGCGTTATAAAATACCTTTAAAAATTTATTTATTCCCATTGATGTCCAATTAGTATTTAATATTGTATTTTTAAAATTGTCATGATTATTTTTAGTAAACATTCTTTTATCTATTATAATAAATTCATTGTGGTCCGTTTGTCTAGCACTCATATTCTTCATAATTACTTCACAAAAAATACCTGCGTGTCCATCTGCTAAACCGTTATAATGTCAATATCTGCTAAATCATCAACATTACACACTTGTACCATAATGTACTATTATATCCAGGCATCTTAACATAAAATATTATAGTATCTTCGCCGTGTGTGACGCCCTTAATTCGCACCGCATTTACCCTTATAACAGCTAAGTTCGCCATATCCCGTACGAACATTTGTTATGTTATCACAAAAAAAACTGTAAACATAAAATTAGAAATATCCATAATATTAGAGGAGGTATTATATATTATATTATACAAGATTGTAATTAAGTGAAGCCAAATAAAATATCAGGTTTTAAGATGTTTCATTTCAATTCTTGAGTAAGTAATTAATATGTATCTAGTAATTAAGGTTTTTAGATTGAAGGAGCGTGTACGTACTATATAAGTGCTTTAATAGAAAGTTATTTACTTTAAAGTTTAAACTTCTTCATCTTTTCGTGTCGATGGTAAATACATTATTTATATTACTTGAGCCCAGTAGGTGGCCACGTTAATTGCGGCATCAGTGGCATTCTTTAGATCTTCAAAGGTGCAGGTGTACGGGCATTTTGGGCACTCCAGCAAGTATAGCATGGTCTGGTCAGGGGCACCGCATTCGCACTCTGTGGCGCCCGGATCTATGATCCCCCATTTCGCCAAATTGTGTTTGCAGCGGCCAACTTGAGAGCGCATCCAGTTGAGTGCTCTCCATACAATCCACTGCAGATCACGTCCGGGTGGCAGGTGTTCCTTGGGTGGAACATAGTCGCGTGGTGGTGGATACTGTACTTTCCACAACTTAAACTAAGAAGTAAGTTTTAGTTTTAAGTTTATACTTACTATAAACTACGCAGCAACAGTAGTCAGTAAGTGGATTTTTATGGCAAAAAATCTTAATTGATTGTCTGCAGTGGGGTATACCACACATTATTGAAATGGTTACTGTGATTATATTTTTTCTTATTATTAATAATGTTTATCTCAATAAAATGTAAATGTGAGTACTTTGTAGGCTAAATATACATACTCAGCTTTGAACAGTCTGGTGGCTTTGAGCCTTTTTTTATGTGGCCTTCGCAAATGTTCCTCGATCTGATATCGTCGTCCGACGGGTTGTTGAGCTCCCTAAATTATGGTTGAGCTACACAATAACTGATGCATGCGTGCCGTCAGTTGGGGACTTGTCTACTCAAAGCAGCTATGGCTCTTTCTTCAAAAGGCCATTTCAGACTTGCCCTACTTTGTTAGACACATATTTGTTTCTATTCTATGTCTGGACTTTAAAAGAGACTATAATTCGCTGAGTTTGTTTCGGCGTGTCTTCTCAGAGGTCAGCTAGGAAATGCCGGAGCCATCTAGCTTAAAAAAATATTGACTTGTAAAAGTGTCTTTTTGAATTTTTTGGCATTTTCCATGCTAAGATTTTAAAGTTATTAAGCAAAGGACCGCTATGACGCTAGGACCACTAAGCTTCACACTTGTGGTCATAGCGTCTGGTGTAACTAACCAGAAGACGCAGGTTCGAATCCTGCCCGCGGTCGAATTTTTCTTTGCTTAATAACTAATTAATTGTAAAAGTGTCTTCAAAGGATCTATTTACAGAAATAAATATCATTTATCATTGACGTGTCTGGTATACCCCATATCTGGTTTATATAGGTATATATATAGGTAGTAGGTACGCCTACTAAAATCACATTTACTTGACATTGCTCATAGTCAAGGTTGGTGGCTTAGTGATCACATGTGAAGCACCTAGAGAAACACATACACCTAAGTTCATCACATAAATATTTGTATCCTGTGGGAATCGAACCCGCGACCTCGTGATCAGCAGTCTGACACGCGTGGCCATGAAGCGAATGATAAGAACATGATTTTGAAAAGACAGAGGTACTTACCTTTGACTTAGCACTATAATGATCATAATATGATCGCTGTTTTTTTTCTATTTAGACGGTCACAAAATCAATTCCCACCCACCTAAATAGTTGGCGAACGCCTGCTAATATTGTGCTGAGACGAAGAAGCGGTGTGACAAACTCTATTAATATGTTAAGGCGTAAGTACAGAATTTGATTTCACCATGAAATTTTATCGTATCCTATCTTACTCCTACTATAAATAATATAAATTATAAATAAATAATGACATTATAAATGTGAAAATATGATGTTTCACGCTAAAACCACTGAACGGATTTTGATGAAACTTTACAGTATTATAAATTATAGGTACTACATCAGCTTAACATATAGGCTATAATTTGTAAAGATTTTGAGTTAATTAGCCAAACTACAACGATAATTAAAAGTAACTTTCCATGCGGACGAAGCGCGAGCGGAAGATAGTTAATTTATTAATCTTTGCTACGTGCATACCCTATAAAATAAATTAGGTAGAATGACGGCCGGTGTGACTTGATAACAAAGTTCTATATCTAGTAAGCCTGACTTATTATCGGGAAAGGCCGATAATTATTATGACAAAAACAATCGCCATAGCAAGGCCATCACAAAATGACGACACGATTTACGATTCGAAATACGAAACGCGCGGATGCGACACAAATAAAATTCGACTAATATTAATTACCACAATATACTTACAAAGAAATAATGAGTCTGTGGCATCCACAGAATCATGATTAATTACTATAAAAAGGAATTACTTACAAAACACCATTTTTTTTTATAGGTAATACAATGTTTTTGTCGTTTGTAAAACTCTGGTACGTCGGTTTGTCTTTTAAAAATATATTAAAAGAAGCATTTGCAAAATAACATCCACCGAGCCTTTTACTGCCAACCTTAATATTCCTCTTTCGTTTTACAGGGTCGGCAACGCGAAAGTGATACCCTGGTGTTACAAGAGTCTGTCTATAGGCTACGGTAACCGCTCGTTTGCCACCTTAGGGGTAGTATCCTTATACTAACGTTGTGTTGGCAGTGGGGTTACTTTGACCCTTGTCAAAGTCCCCCGCGGAGATCTCCTGATTATAGACCTAGTTGTCAAGCTTTTGGGGCTTCTGAATACCACTGACGATTGTCGTATGTGTTCGCATGACAATTATTGATAATTGGTCATTAAATATTGTTAAATGATGCTTGTGAAATGAAAAATTGCTAAACAATTTTGTTTGAAACATTATAGGCCTTTTATATACGTCACATTAATTGGTGTAGTGACTGAGCGATTAATTTCTATTCCACGGGCTATGGATTTCACTCACATACGGAACAAATATTTGTATAAACTGTAAGATTATTCCGGGTCTAGGTGTTTGTGTATGTGAGAATTTGTGTTTGTTGAAGCACACGATACAGGAGAAATTTCAGTGTGACGCAAATTAAAAAAAAAGGATAATATTGAACATATTTCTCCTTCAGCCGTTGGGTCACTGCTCAGCGTAGTGATGTACTCGACCTAACTTTTGACGATTTCTTTCCATTTGGTGCGATCTTTTGCTAGTTGAAAAGCGTCTGAAATCTTGGTGTCGACGTGTTTCTTAATTCAGTCAGACCATCTTTCCAGAACTTCTTCAAACTCTCTGCAGGCAGGCACTTATATATATATTACATAAATTGTAATTTGTTTTAATGGACTTCGATCTCTGCACCTCTGCCCAACCTTGTATTTATATAATTACCTATATTAGTGGAATCAGCAAGAGAATACTAATATAATATAATTGTTGGATAAGAATATTTATTTTATTAGCGGTGTATACATGAATAAAGATTACACAGAAGGTATTTGAGGAGGTAGAAATCTGTTGCTCAATAGATCCTTTTCAGCTCAACCGTGAGGCACTGTACTATACTTTTCTGTTTCATTTTTTTTTTAAATATAGGTATGTATATTGCGTGAAGCTAAGACATTTAATTGTTTTAGCTCCACGCATTTTCAATATTGTTGAGCAAAATTACAAAATCTTAATGGTAACCATTTAAAAAAATAAACAATTTATACTATGGGTCAAGAGTTTGGGACCGTGAAGCGCTAGAAAACATAGTAAACATCGTTATAAATAAAGAGCATTACACATTGCCACATTCAGACTCATTCCCAAACGTCACAAAAAATACACCACATACACCCTCCCACAAAACAAAATCCTTTAATGGCATGTAACCTACGTTGGTAGGTCACATGCCATTATATGGATGTGTGTTGACACATCCATACACATCTTTCACATCCATACACATCTTACACTTAAGTGAAAAAAACGTTGTGTAAACCGTGGGGGGACTTTGACCTTTAAACTGCCAAACAAACTATATAGGTACCTCTTTCGTTTTACAGACAGGCTACGGTAACAGCTTACCATCAGGTGCGCCGTATGCTTGTTTGCCACCTTAGTGATATTAATAATGTCCTTTAAATAAAGTTTCTTCATGACCTACGAATGGTAATTTAGCAAAAATAATAATGATGAGCATGATAATATTAAAAAATATATTGAAGAATAAAGTAAAAAACTTCAACAGAATAAACTGGAACATGGGTTTTGTAGAAAATGAATTTAAATATTGTTCCCACGTTATTTAACAATCATCCATATTAATGATGTAACCAAAATTCAATAATATTATTATTATTATTTCACTAATTAGGTAGCTTGATCATATTTCTTCGTACTTCTTTTGTTTTTTTTTTGTAATTTAACCATCATAAACTGCCCACAACCCTTGGCGCAGAAACCGCAGAAGTCGTTGCACCAAACGTGTCGTCTAAATGACAATTACTGAGGTGCACTATGATGATGATGTTAAAATTTAATTTAACACTTGTTTTATCGGACTCCGAAGTTTCGGAGAATTCGAACAGCTCGTAACTTCGTTGACGGACATAGGGAGTAGACCCTCTGACGTGGCGATGCAACCAGTCTTTTGGGTAGATACCTACGCTTCCAGATGAAAACATATAAATATATAAATACATATATTATAAATATATTTTTTGGACAATTGTATTCAGCACTATCTAGTCCCAAATTAAGCAGAGCTTGTACTATGGGTACTAGATAATGGATATAATACTTAAATACTTTTTTTTTAAATACATACTTATAATACATAGATGGGGAAGAGTTTTTTGATGCCCTTTTTAAGCTAGTCTAGTCAGAATATTCCTTATTGTACACCATAAACAAATGCCAAGTGCATATGAATGCATATTTATATTAATGCCATGAAAATATGATAGAATAGTACAATGGGCGGTCTTATCGGTAAAAGCTATCTCTTACAGACAACCTTTAGTTTAGTTTACATTGTAGTTAATTGAAAAAAAATGAAAACACATTTTAAATGGTAAAATTTACAAAATTATGTAGCTGCAATTTACAAAAATAAATATCATTTTTATCTTTTAGTAGTCATTGTTTACATACAAATTATTAGCTTGATTTCTTCATTATTAAGTAGGTACTAAAGTTTAATATAAGTTACATAGAATTAACCCATGCCACATTGTGTATTACACTTTAAGGTGTTTACACACTTGCTGCATTTGGTCGACAGATTTCTTCAAGCTGTTTATTTAATCAACACTTTAAAATAATTACTATTGTAAAGTGACAATCAAGTTTGACTTCGAAATAACACTCTTTTTTAAAATAAAAATGAAACAAGAAATAATATAGAAACGTTTAATATTCGTGTGACAGCTATTATAGGCGAATCTATTCGACTTGATATTTCTATGTCTATATAGTTAGCAATAGGTATTTAAGTATACATAAAGTTAGGTATAACTCACTAGTAAGGTATATGTTCGATTTATACAAACACCCTTTTGCTGATCTAGCTAATTAATAAGGCCGCGTTGCGTGCGCGCCGATGTCAGTCAATATTCGGTCAGCATAACTTTCTGTATCGAAATAAACTATTTTTAGCATTGAACGAATACAATCGTTGTCATAGCCATCTCAGCAGCTACTACCACTTAGTTCGCGACCTAAATATAATAATAATAATATAGTTTTATTTCAAATAAAATCTAATATATCAAATAAAATCAAATCAAATCATTTATTTCTTTGCAAACATGGGTAGGTATATAAATAGATGTTGACAGAGTTAAAGTTCTCCATATTTTGCTGTAATATGGGCATGCAAATTATACAGTAAAAAAAATAAGTATCTAATTATCTAATATTCTGAATTAATTAATAAGTTATAGAAGGTGGATGGGTTACTAGCCATCCCTGCTTCACATGACTATGTTCAAAATTATAGCCTACGTTACTAGCACGTTTTGAAGCTTCCTTGAGTTTATCCATTACGAACATACATAAAAAAAAACAATTTATCTTTAAAATATCAATTAGGATAAAAATAATTAACTACACATATTTTTGCCAGGTTTCATAAAAAATATATTGCTATTTTTTACTGTCAAAAAGCACGCATAATAATATTTTAAACAAATACTTTTTCGTCTTTATTCACATGACCGAACACAAAAAAATGTTAAAAGCCGGTCTTACATGAGACGCTAACTAGCAAGAAGGAGGTCATTTGATCCTAATATCTAGCGTGCTGAGATCTATCGACACGCGTTCCTTCCAAGCGTGCGGAGAGAAAGTTCCGTAGCTTCAAATGTCCGGGCGAAATGATTTGCTACCAGCCACACGTCAACCGAAGGGTCAACGACCTGTTCTAAATACACACAGAAAAGTAGCGTCGTCGAAAGATATTCATCGAAAATTATAATAAGTGTGTACGAACCTTTACTCTTGAATGAACTTTTATAAGCAATAATAAGAATATTCGCAAGTCAGTCTATTCTAAATTGTCGACGACGCGTGTTATCTAAGATGGTGAAAATATTAAAAGACAAAATCCTGGAGTTCCATCCAGATACTGTGGAACATGTTAGAAGAGAGTTGAATTTGGAGAATGAAGGAAGAATGGAAGAAGCATTGGATATTTTAGCTTCATGGGTGGAGAAACAGCCGCATTTCGTGAAGAAAGATTTTTGTAAGTACATTTAAAGTTTACTCTTGTTATATGTTAAAATTTTGTTGTTGTGTTTTTTACTACTAATGTAGTAAATTATAAATTATTGTATATATTTATAAATTATTGTCTTTTAGTCTGACATAAGAATAATTTAAAAATTATTACCAATCGTTTTGGTTTTTATTTCATGGAAATACTATAATACAATATACCTTGTTAACAATTATAAAAAAGTAAGCTTATCCACACTACTAATTACTAATATAATTTAAAAAAAACTACCGAGTAAACTAAAAAAATCAATTTCTTTTTAATATAATAATAATAAACTTCAATATTAATAGAAGTATTTAAACTAATTTTATTATAATTTTAGCAGAGACATCTGTTTTTTTACTGTCACAATATTTTTTCTTGTCATTTCATATTTTTTAATAAGAATGTAAATGTAAGTAGTTTGTAGGCTAAACATAACAGTTTTGTGGCCTACTCAAATGTTCCGCTAATCTAGTATCATCGTGCTACAGGTTGATGAGGTCGAGCTACACAATAACTGATATTATGGACTGGTCGACTCAAAGTCGCTATGGCTCTTTCTTCAAACGACCATATCAGATATTGCCTTGCATTGTAACACTCACATATTCACTACTATGTCTGGACTTTAAAAGAGACTATGATTCTCTGAGAAGAAACATCGGAACAACCGGTGTTTCTTCTCAGAGGTCCTCAGTTACGAAATTCCGTAGCCATCTAACTTAAAAAAAAACTTGAGAGGTGTCAAGGGACACCCGGATGGAACGAAATTCCTTTCATTAAAATTTAATAATTAAAAATAAAAAAACCTGTATACACTCAACAATTCACAACGCGCGAAATTCAAATATTGTCATTCACTCAATAATATTTGAATGCTTGTCAACAATATTTAAATTTCGAAAAAAGTGTCGTGACAACTTTTCGTAAGATTTTTTTCCGTCTAGCCCCCTTTCACAACGCGCGATAAGGAACTTCGTTCCAATATGTAAACATTGACTTTTAAAAGTGTCTTTAAAATCATCTTATCGATCGATCGATCTGCAAGGTTAAGCTGCGCTGCTCGCAGTCAGTCTGTGGTTGACCATTCTTAACAGATCAAGACCCTCCGTGCCTCGGAGAGCACGTAAAGACGTCGGTCCCAGTTACATGTCAACATCTATGACAATCGTTAATGGTAGTCAGAAGCCCAAAAGCCTGACAGTCAGTCTTTCCTCAGGATATCGGTATTTCGTAGAAATTGGGTTGCGGAGGTCTGATGGCAGTCGCTTCGTGTAAAATACTGATATTCAGCCGTATCTGGTTAGACTGAAAGCCGACCCCAACATAGTTGGGAAAAGCCTCAAAGGATTATGAGAGGGATTATTGATGTTCCTGACCTATATAATGAAATCTGCAATCTATTCTCAATATACAGTCTGGCGGCTTTGAGCCTTTTTAGTGGCAAATGTTCCTCTGATCTGGTATCGTCGTGTGACGGGTTGTTGAGCTCCCTAAATTATGATTGAGCTACACAATGACTGATGCATGCGAGCCGTCGGTTGGGACTGGTCCACTCAAAGCCGCTATGGTTCTTTCTTCAAAAGGCCATTTCAGACTTTGCCCTACATTGTAAGACACATATTTGTTATTATACCTACTATGTCTGGACTTTAAAAGAGACTATGATTCTCTGAGTTTGTTTCGGCGTTTCTTCTCAGAGGTCGTCAGTTAGGAAATGCCGGAGCAATCTAGCTTAAAAAAAATGTTAAATATTGACTTGTAAAAGTGTCTTTAAAAGATCTATTTGCAGAAATAAATATCATTTATCATCATTTATAATTTATTTGTCCCAGACAATTACTGTCGTTAAAGAAAACACCGTTTACTAGCTGTTTCAACTTGCCTTATTGTTGCACACTGCATGTCGCCTATTCGTCTGACATGTTTGCGAATTAATGGAAGATGACACTGTGGGGGAATTTGATCCTTATACTGCCAACCCAACTATTACTCTTTTGTTTTACAGGGTCGGCAACGCGCAACTGATACCCCTGGTGTTACAAGCGTTCATAGGCTACGGTAACCGCTTACCATCAGGTGGGCCTTATGTTTGTTTGCCACCTTAGTGGTATAAAATACCAGAAAGTAGCCAGCTTAGGACAATTTAGTGTTTAAATAGTGGTAATTAGCTTCGGTAGATCATCCTCCTAGCCTTATCCCCCACTATGTTGGGGTCTTTCAGTATAACCAGATGCGGCTGAATATCAGTATTTTACACGAAGCAACTACCATCAGACCTCCGCTACCCAATTTCTGGCGATACCAATATCCTGAGGATAGCTTTTTGGGCTTCTGACTACCATTAACCGGACCGACAGCTTTACGTGCTCTCCGAGGCATGGAGGGGTCTCGATGTGTTATGCGTTAATGTTCACCCATCCACAGACTGACCGAGGTTAGCGCAGCTTAACCTTACAGATTATAGCTAGTTAACCACGAATTATAGCTAGTTATTATTAAATGTAAATCGACATAACTATTATATACTGATCTTTGAACCAACACGTCCTCACGTCTTATGCATTCAACAACATGTCATTTAATTGTGTGAAGAAAATTAATAACATATAATATATCATCACGCTTGTATTTCCTAAAAGTTTAAGTAGAGGTGTACCAGACTGCTATACTGTAAGCACAATTTTTTCGGGTATGTTTAAGTGTATCGATTTTAATAGTGGCTGAAATCTTATAACAATCTTATAGTAAAGAAAAATGGATAAAAACCACGCATCAAAAGTACTGATTGAGTGACAAAATTCTTTATACTTACAGATATTGATTAGGTTAGGTTAGAACTGGTCTGCAGACGATTGCTAAAGCGCTCCCGTAGTCCTGGCACTAAAGTGGTGACGCGAAACGCCGAGGTTGGTTTTAGTCGGTAGATCGCTCTTTTCAGAGCGGAGTCCGACACACCCCACCGCTCTCCCCGGAGCGGTGGGTAGTGCTTAAAGCATTTCCAACCCCGTCAACAACAAAAAAAAAGGCTAAAACTGTGATCCAAGTACGGGGGCCGCGGAAGAATGCTCTGCTCCCAAAGCCTCCGACGCAGCAGATGCGAGAAGGAACACCGTGTGGTTTTTAGTCGGTAGGTCACCACTCTGGGTGGAGTCCGACACGCCCCGCCGCCTCCCCGGGTGGTGGAAGTCCCTGAGGATTTTCCACACGCTAAGCAAAAAAAAAAAGGTTAGAAGTGTGACCACATATCGGAATAACCAAATCTGAATGTTTTGAGACCAAAGGGATGAATAGCTAAGATTCTGCTGTGCAATAAGTAGTTTTGCTTGGGATTTGGAATTATTTTTTATACAAAACGTTTTTTTTATTTATTTGCAGTAATACTAGCCAAACAAAAATAAGATCTTTGCGTCTCTAGAAGTAGATAGCATGAGTAGGATGCCACACACTTCAACGGGATTGTAAGAATCTTGTATCCACAATCCGGCTTTAAAATCTCGCAGGTTGACCTATGACAGAATTCCACGCTCAAAGGATTAGGCTAAAATGTACACAGTTTGCTAATATTGTATTATTATTAGAGAATATTGCTGAGTTGTGTTCCTAATGGTGAGCAAGGTTGTTAGTGCTGCGCGAGGAAACGTTGTGTTGGCAGTGCGGGGACTTTGACCCTTAAACTGCCAATCCAACTATAATCACCCCCTCGCCCCGCCCCGCTGCCAGTGCCTGCAGCCGCAGCAAAACCTTTAAAAGATTATGCTAGCATCACCGCGAGCGTCCCTAGCGCAGCTAGTACAAAGCCTGGGCCATATAAGGCAACGGAAAAGGCTGGAAATGAAGATGGTTTCGTGACGGTGCAAAGGAGGAAGCGCCGTATGCGAAGCAATAAGAACCGCTGCGGCAACGCTCCTACGGAGCCCAACGTGAGCCTGCGTGCCGCCAAGCCGAACACACCGGTGTATATCTCCCGCCTACACTACACCACTAGGGCGGAGGACATCGTGGAGTATGTGCGCCAGAAGACCAAATACTCGCCGAGGGTACAGTTGCTGGAGTCGCGCCGGAACGTCAACTTTAAGTCGTTCGTGGTGCGAGTACCGAATTGTTTTCTGCCCCTCGTCATGGAAGAGGACTTTTGGCCGCAGGACGTGGTGTTCCGTCGCTTCCGCGGACAAGTGCCACCGGACCGCACAGTGACTTGTGCCAAGTGAAGTGTTTACTAACATAGGCTAAGTTTCTATTGTACTAACACTTTTTGTAATATTATTATATATGTTAGTCTTTATGGATGTATTTATGGGCCATAGTAGCCTGAAAATAAAGGTTTTATTATTATCTTTTTGTATATTTTTGGCATTTTCCATGCTAAGATTTCAAAGTTATTTAGAAAAAAAAATTCGACCGCGGGCAGGATTCGAACCTGCGTCTTCTGGTTAGGTACACCAGACGCTATGACCACTAAGCCACCGCGGTTTTTATTGTTATTATTCTAATTTATCTTCGGTTTTATAGGGTTGGCAACGCGCAAGTGAAAAAGACACAAAGTTGGAATATTTATTTGCATCAAATGAGTAACATACAAGTTATTAAACATAAATAAAGGATTCTTCATCTGACCTTATTGGCATGTAAAATTGATTTGTTTTACACTACATTTATAACATACCATCATGCCTGTATTCCCCGAAGGGTTAGGCAGAGGTGTACAAATTGTGTGGTGTTTGTTGTTTATAAGCCATTCTTTTATTTCTTATTTACAGCACGAGAATATCTGGAATCGACATTGATCGCTGCAAAAGGGATGGTAGAGAGGGCCAAACAAAGAATTGATAAGCTGTGTACATTAAAAACTCTGATGCCCGAAAAGTATGCCTGGATTGAGTCGAAAAAAGAATTCGAGCACCTGCTTAGAGTCGTGTAAGTAACAACAACTCATTTTATCTTTCTCCGAGCCTTTTTTCCCAACTATATTGAGGTCGCCTTTCATTCTAACCAGATGCGTCTAAATATTAGTATTTTACATGAAGAACTGCCATCAAACCTCCGAAACCCAGTTTTTAGGTAATACCGATACCCTGAGGATAGACTGGTTGTCAGGCTTTTTGGGTTTCTGACTACCACTAAAGATTGTCATAGGTGTTCGTATGACAACCGGGAACGACGGCTTTACTCTCCGAGGCACGGAGGGGTCTCGATGTGATAAGAATGCTCACCCATCCACAGACTGACCGCGACTATCGGAGCTTAACCTTGCAGATCGATTGATCAGCTTAGTTATTACTTAGCTACGAGCCCCTCATACTAGTTATAAATAAATAGATCATAATAAAACTAGTAGTTATAGTAACTACCTATGTTAAAAAAAATCGAAATCTATCATAGATACATAACATAACTCACGCCTTTCTCGTGAGGGTAGGCAGAAACTAAAGAACGCCACTTGCTACGAATCTTGCAATACAATGTAGCGATAAGTATTGAGAAGAATATCCTAAGATGGTTTAGAGAATAATATACATATAAATAAATATCCCCGCCTGGAGGGGACGCTCTAGAAAAACTTACACCAACCTTATTGGTAGGGTAATGTGGCTTTTTTAGCCTTCCTGGGGGTTAAAATCTAAAATATTTTTTAAATCCAAGATAGAAAATTTGACACTCCTTAAAAATCTTTATAGATCCGTTGGTCACTATTTTATTTGTGATGATTAATTTCTATTTCGTGCGTGAATTTATAAAGTTAAAAGGTGAACGACCACTATTCGGGGTCAAAGCAAGCGGCACTTTCTTTTTTTTTCTATTATATGATGACCAAGAAGCCGTCTGATGGTAAGTGGTAACTGTAGCGTATAGGCGCTAGAGACAACACTAGTATCGTTCGTACGTAATAATGTGCTAACATTATTGTGCTAAGCAGTGATAGCCCAGTGGTATGGCCACTGCCAAGTGCCAAGAAAAGAGCATACTCCCTTTTAAAGGTCGGCAACGCGCTTGTGATTCCTCTGGTGCTGCGGGTGTCCACGGGCGGCGGAAATCGCTTACCATCAGGTGATCCGTCTGCTCGTTTGCCCCCTATCCTATAAAAAAAAGGCACGGGGCTCTGACTTTCAGAAATCCTGTCCGTATTAATAATTAAAACGTTGAAGGAAAACATCGTGAGGAAACCTGCATGACTTAAAGATGAAATCTGCCAACCCGCTCTAGGCCAGCGGGGTGCACTATATAGCCTAATCTCTCTCATTCTATGAGAGGAGACCCGTGACCTGCAGTAGGACAGTATATGGGTTGATGATGATCATGATTATTGTGTTCAGGTTTGAAGGCGAGTAGCTAGTAGGTAAATAGCTAGTGAAATTATGTATCCTGTACTTTTATTGCATCGATCGTTAGGGTCAGTTATAAGGATGAAATCTCTCAAACAAACTTGATATATTAAATGAAAGGAAACCATGAAATCTGGACGAGACTTTTACTAAAAGATCTATCTATATGTTTACTGAAGGGTAAATAGCTAGTGAAATTATGTAGCAAATGAGGTTCTACTGAGGTTTCAAGATGACAATGTGCGAGCGATACGACTATTGTACCAGCTACACCAGTCTATAGGCTGCGGCTACAGTTTACCATTAGATTGGCCATCTTGTTAGTCATTTTATTACAACATACTAACGACATCTGACTGTGACTTTGATGACGTCTGTGGTCTAGTGGTCCGCGTGTCGGACTGCTGATCTCAAGGTCGTGGGTTCAATTCCCACATGACACAAATATTTATGTGATAAACATTAAGTATTTGTGTTTGTCTGGATCTTTGTTATGTAATTTAAGTATGTGTTTGCAAAAAAATGTATGTAAGTATTTATATCCATCGTCTGGTACCCATAGTACAAGCTCTTCTTATTTAATTATTTATGCACAGATGGTTCAAAGGCGGTCTTAATGCCATTAGGCATTCTCTGCCAGACAACCTTAGGGTGATGCAGAGAGAATAAAATCACAGTAGATGCACACTTTATTATAAAGATTGACATACTAAAAAAGTCTTAGTTTGGGACTAAGTAGATGGTGCTGTGTGAAATAGCCCAAGAGAATTAGTATCTATTACGCTACATGAAACTACGACGAGCAAATCGCCTGGTCGAAGGATTCTTCCTTTGGTTCAAGGGGCAACACACCGCGACTCTCCCCGACACCATCAAGCATGTACTTTTAAGGTTGTAAGGTTAGGTAGAGGTGTACCAATGTATACCCAACCGTCACGGGTATTTTTAGGTCCCATAATTAAATAGCGGGCGGGCCTATTTCCGTTAATCGGGCATAAATCTAAACTCGGAGAAATTCATAGAAAATACCAATTAATACTTTGCTTGACCTAGGATGAACCCAGGACCTCTGGCGAAACAGTCACGCTTACTTAAATAAAACAAATAGTTGATACAATGATGAGAAAAGATATGAGATAAAAAGATACACGATTTTGAAATTCATTATGTATTTATTAACCCCTCTTTAAGCTTTTCGTATAATTCATAATAATAATAACATTGTTGGCCAATTTTACACAGCACCATCTAGTCCCTAACTTAACAGAGCTTGTACTGGGTAGATACTAGATAAAGAATATAATACTTCTATACTTTTTTTTTTGTTGAAAAGCCTAATGGTATGACCATTGGACTGCCAAGTCGAAGGTCTCTAGTTCGAACCCAAGGCACGCACCTCTGACTTTTCGAATTCATGTGCGTATTAATAATTAATTATCACTCGCTTAAACGGTGAAGGAAAACATCGTGAGGAAACCTGCATACCTTAGAGATTTTGCTCGACGGTTTGTGAAGTCTGCCAACCCGCACTAGGCCAGCGTGGTGGACTATAGCCTAATCCCTCTCAATATGAGAGGAGACCCGTGCCCAGCAGTGGGATAGTATATGGGTTGATGATAGGTATAAGAAATACCCAGACAAACACAAACACATAAGTTCAACACATTTGTGTCCTGTGGGAACCGAACCTACGAGATAATTAGGTATTAGATATAAAAATATTCAATGAAATTTAGAACGTTTATAATTAAGCTAAATCTAAACACTTTAGTAATAAAATAAGCATTTCGAATCCAACTGTTTTTTTATATTTTTTTTTATGTTTTTTATATGTATAAGAGATAAAAGCATATTACATTATATTAGATATTACATTAGAGACAAAACAATAAAAGAAATCTTATTCTTTTTTGAAGTTTTGTTGAAATATTGTAATATTGCAATTGAAATATTATAAAGTAAAATATATAAACACAAACGCTTTTGTGTTTAAATACGTACTTATAATATATTATAAGTATGTATTTACACAAAAAGTATAATATACTTAAGTATGTTTTTTTATTTTTTGGCATTTTCTATGCTAAGATTTTAAAGATATTTAATTGAATGTGTTGGCAAAATTCGTGATGGCGGGTGGGACTTGCGGTGGCTTAGTGGTCATAGCGTCTGGTGTACCTAACCAGAAGACGCAGGTTCGAATCCAGCCCGCGGTCGAATGTTTCCTTCGCTAAATAACTTTAGTATCTACAGTACAGTACTTTACAACAGTTAGGTATTCGATAGATTCGATTTGTGAAAGAAAAAATCTCTTGTATGTGTTTCTTCGGCAAGATTTGTGAAAGAAAAAATCCTGTGTTGTAAATTGTATTTTGTTAATGTGTTTCTGTACATCGTGCTTAATTTAGCTTTGCTTGTATGTGTTTCTGCGGCAAATAAATGTTTTTTCTTTCTTTCTTTCTTCTAGTAGTAGTAGAAACATTACCTATATTCACTGTCTAGTGCACATAGTATAAACTCTACTTAGTTAACTCTACCTACTCTACTAGACGGTGCTGTGTAAAAATATCACAAATTGTTTTATTTATTTGAACACTACAGAATGTTAGTCATCGGACGTTATCGGTTTTATTTTTACCGACTTAAAAAAGGAGGTTTTCAGTTTGATGTTTGTCCGCGATTATATCGCGTTTGGCTGAACCGATTGTGATGTGGGTTTCAGAAAAATATTTGTTATGTTCTAGAGAAGGTTTTGGTATACAATAAATGGATGCCCCGTGACGTCATCCGCCTGAATTCAATATAAAGCTATATATTAGTTCAACTCGACCGATTGATTTTTACACACAATGCTTGAAGTCGGTTTTCTTTTCCTAAAAAGTTATTTCTTAAAATGTTAATTATGTTTTTCAGATGCCAAGCTCACTTACCTAAATTGACGAAAGAATACTATCGACCATATTTATTTGCTTTTAAATCGGACGACTTCGATACAACAGACGTCAGCAACTATTATAAATATCTTATTGTGGTAAGTTTTTGTTTTATCATACATACATATACAGGGTGTTTGGTAGAACGTTGAACATACGAAAATGGTGGTTAGTTGGGGTCATCTGCTACCCACTGGGCCCAAATTATTTAACCTTGGCCGCACCGTTTTTCTTTTTATACTTTTTTTTAATTTCACAGAAAATTATCAGTTTTTTATCAATTTAAATTCGAATATCTTTACTTGTGATGGGTAAAACAGGCAGGATGTTGTTTTGTATTAATCGGCCAAGGTTAAATAATTTGGGCCCAGTGGGTAGCAGATGACCCCAACTAACCACCATTTTCGTATGTTCAACGTTCTACCAAACACCCTGTATAGCAGAAGTGTACTATTTGTACACGCCAACAGGTCAAGCTTCTATGGTCACAAAATCATCGATTCCATCCTAATCGTAATAACTGCCTCATTAGTCTAGTGGTCCTAAGCGCGACTGCTACACTAGAGGCCCTGGGTTCGATCTCAGGTCGAGCAAAGTGTTACTGGGTTTTTTTATGAAATTCTCAGTAGCAGCTCGGAGTCTGGATTTGTGCCCGGTCAATGGCAATAGGTTCGCCCCCTTTTACATGGGACCTAAACATACCGGCGAAATGTGGGTGTACATTGTAATCTACACCTCTGCCTAACTCTTCGGGGAATACAGGCATGATGGTATGTTATGTATGTTCTAATTAGAACATTAAAATAGCACTTGAACACTCGAAAGTAAGTAAGTAAGCAAGTACTTACTTACTAGCTTTTACCCGCGACTTCGTACGCCTAGACTTAGTAACACAATTGTTGTCAGATTTTATTAATGGGAAAAGAAGTACTCAATGTTAGGGAAATTCCCGCTTTGTTCCGAAAAAAGAAGTATTCAATATGCCAGCGCCAATCACAAACTATTAACATTTCATTTAAATCCCGTAAGTAGGTCTCTAGTTGCACGGTTCCAAAAAGTGGGTCTTATGGAGAAGAACCGGCAAGAAACTCCATGGAATATTAAAATTTATATCAACTAACCCATGTCAAATTTTCCTAATTGAATATGAACCTTAAAGTCTTGTATTAAATTTGAAAATCAATCAAAGAAATTTTACAGATTTATATATAGCTTGATCTCCTAGCCTCTGGGCTGGGACTGGTCTATTCAAAGCCACTGTGGCTCTTTCTTCAAAAGGCCATTTCAGACTTTGCCCTTCATTGTAAGATAAACATTGACTGATGCATGCCTGCCGTCGGCTGGGACTGGTCTACTCAAAGCCGCTATAGCTCTTTCTTCAAAAGGCCATTTCAGACTTTGCCCTCCATTGTAATATTACACATTGACTGATGCATGCCTGCCGTCGGCTGGGACTGGTCTACTCAAAGCCGCTATAGCTCTTTCTTCAAAAGGCCATTTCAGACTTAATACAAGCAAATTTTAAGAAAAGATTTTAAATGTAGAATTATTTTACTCATAAAAAGTACTACCGGCTTGTCGTATTAGTTTTTCAAATTTAGAATTCTAGACTCATGTTTTTTTATTATTATTTTCTGCCCTTGTAGTTATGAACGTGTAGTGTAGTAACACCTTACCTTTTATGTATTTAGTATTAAGCTTAGTGTAAGTTTATTCAGTAATATAAAGGCATTCAAACCACATACACGTACATGTTATTTGACACCTGAACGCCCCACATTGCATGGCGACCCTGCCAGGACAACGTCAGCAGTTTCGCGGCTCCGGTTTTAAGCGCATTCAGCATAACGTGAATGTGCAACAGTCCAACAGTCAGGGCAATGACACTAATAATGAGGATTTAGAGTTTTTTAAAAAACTCTAAATCACACTCATTCTATATTTAGTTTTATTAATTTTGTGTAGTTAATTGTAAACTTAGAAACAATGAGGAACTTAACCTATTAGTTGACAGTGGAGCTAGTTTATGCGTATTGAAGTATGAATGTTTATTACAAAATAGTACTTTATTGAATTTAATACAAGAGGATAAAATTGTAATTCAGGGTGTAAGTGGTGATTTAGAGTCTTTGGGATATGTTTATTTAGATATTATTATAAAAAATGTAGTTTTTCAGCAAAAGTTCTGTGTTTTTGAGAACTTATCTTGTACCGCAGACGGTATACTCGGTCAATACTTTTCACGCGGTATAACGCGGTGTTGAATTACAAAAATTGTACTCTGAGTTTGGAAACCCGAAACCAGTCTGTTATTGTTCAAGTTAATAGTATTATTATTATGATTCCACCCGGATGCGAAGTAATTAAATACGTTCCTACGTCATACAACTGAGATTGTGTCATTTCAGCTAAGGAAATTTATAAAGGTGTATATGTCGCAGTAAGATAGATGAAGCCGTAATATAGTTATATCCCTAGGGATATAATTATATACCGTAACATAGTTGTACGAAAGCGATTCTTTACTATCTCACTAGGAATATAGTTATAAAACCGTCGAAGTTAAGTGATATACTTTACGTTACGGTATATAATTATACCCCTAGGGTATAATTATATACCGTACCATACTTTACGTTACGGTATATAATTATACCCCTAGGGTATAATTATATACCGTAACGTAAAGTATATCACTTTACTTATAACTACACTTAACTTATATACAACGGTATATAATTATACCCCTAGGGTATAATTATATACCGTACCATACTTTACGTTACGGTATATAATTATACCCCTAGGGTATAATTATATACCGTAACGTAAAGTATATCACTTAACTTCGACGGTTTTATAACTATATTCCTAGTGAGATAGTAAAGAATCGCTTTCGTATAACTATGTTACGGTATATAATTATATCCCTAAGGATATAACTATATTACGTCTTTATCTATCTTACTGCGACATATACACGGCAGGTATAGTGTCAAAACCACATAGGGGTCTTATTCCTGTCAGAGTTCTAAATACAACTGATAGTTCAGTTTGTATTAATGTTCATGATTTAAATATAAATTGTTTAGATAGTTTCTATGTATGCACATTTGACAGAGATAGTATTACTTCGAATAGGGTTAGAACTTTACTTAAATCGTTAGAATTACATACTTATTTAAATAAGGAGGAACAAAGAGGTATTGAAAACATGTGTCAAAACATGTGTCATGTGTGTTTGTGTTTGTCTGGGTGTTTCTATGTATTATAAGTATGTATTTACAAAAAAAAAGTATATAAGTATTCTATCCATTGTCTAGTACCCATAGTACAAGCTTTGCTTAGTTTGGGACTAGATGGTGCTGTGTAAAATTGTCCAAGAATATATATATACGTTTTTTATTTGCCAGGAGACAAACTTACACTAAGTTTTTTACTAAATACATAAAAGGTAAGGTGTTACTACACTACAAACGTGTGACTTGGTACTTACTTTTTTTTAGTTATTTGACGGCCTCGTTGGTTCAATTGTAAGTGCGACTGCTACGCTAGAGGATGTGGATTCGATTTCCAAGTCGAGCAAAGTATTATTGGGTTTTTCCATGAAATTCTTAGTAATAGCTCGGAGTTTGGATTTATGCCCGATTAATACCAATAGGCTCGCCTCCTATTACATGGAACTTAAACATACTTTGGGAATATTTAGTACACCTCTGCCTAACCCTTCAGGTATTACAGTTGTGATGATTTTATGATAAGTAGACATATTATTGATCCCAACTGGAGGACTTTTGGTATCCTTTCACAATCTACTACTGCAACATTTTTTTATAGAAATCCAACTTCGGTTTAGACTTCATCATCATCATCAACCCATATACCTACTGTCCCACTGCTTGGCACAGGTCTCCTCTCATATTGAGGGGGATTAGGCCATAGTCCACCACGCTGGCCTAGTGCGGGTTGGCAGACTTCACAAACCGTCGAGAAAAATCTCTAAGGTATGCAGGTTTCCTCACGATGTTTTCCTTCACCGTTTAAGCGAGTGATAATTAATTTATTAAAACGCACATGAATTCGAAAAGTCAGAGGTGCGCGCCTTGGGTTCGAACTCGAGACCTTCAACTTGGCAGTCCAATGGTCATACCACTAGGCTATCACTGCTTCAAGTTTAGACTTAATACTTGACAATGTCTATGGTTCGAGTGTCGAACTGCTGATCCCGAGGTCGTGAGTTTGGTTCCTACAAGACACAAATATTTATGTGATTACCATATAACCGGTTGTGTTTGTCTGGGTGTTTTTTTATGTATTTTAAATGGATCACCCTTGTTTAGTATACCAACGTTTAGTCGAAAATCGCTTCGGCTAATTTTAGTTACAATAAAGTAATTCCGCATAATTATTCATTTGACCGAATAATTAATTGGTAGAATTTTATTTAGCATATTTATTTCTTTGAAACAATGTCTTGAGCTTCAAAATGCAACGAATTTACTTAGGCTAGGTTAGGTTGTTAGGTTTTTTTTTTGGCCTTATAAGTACGTATATAATAATAGCGCAAATGTTGTTATCGCTAATAAGTAAATATTCGATGAAATGAAAATGTTGTTAATCGATATTATACAAAGTGATTATTTTCTGTTAAACGTTGTTCGAATTAGTAACATTACATCAAACGTTTTCATACCAAACAAGGGTGAACCATTTTAAATGTGTATTTTAAAAAAAGGATATGAGTATTGTCTAACACCTACTACAAGCTCTGCTTAGTTTGAGACTAGATTTATGTAAAATATCCCTAATACTAAATTTTATTTATTTATATAATTAAAGGACACAAAGACCACCAAACAAATATTTTTAAATAATCACACAAATAATGTGCAAATCGAACCTTTCAATGGCAATCTTTCTATATTTTTTTCTGTTTAATTATGATACTGGTATATAGGTAGCGAACGAAATCTGCATCTTTACACAGATTGTGATTTAAATAATTACCCGTCAAAGGGTTTGATGTATAGCAGCTTACAATACCTGCGTTTTGACACATAATTATTGTGTGATACATTACAACACAATCTTTAACAAAACAGATGTTAATTAGCTAACCTGTATACTTAACTCTTTTGTTGACTGTACATATTATCAAACTGCATTGTTCCCATGAACTGTCCAGGACATCATTGTAAACCTATAATCACCACCATCATCATGATCACCAAAGCAAAAACGTTCCAAAAGGGGCTCTCTTTCGTCATTGGAGGAATTTACAATTATGAACATACCTTGAAATAAAACTACTTTTTACGGATTTTATCGTGTATATTGATATTATTACATACCATCATACCATCACGCCTGTATTCCCCGAAGGGTTAGGCAGAGGTGTACTAATGTACACCCACATTTCGCCGGTATGTTTAGGTCCCATGTAATAGGGGGCGAGCCTATTGGCATTAACCGGGCACAAATCCAGACTCCGAGCTGCTACTGAGAATTTCATAGAAAAACCCAATAACACTTTGCTCGACCTGGGGATCGAACCCAGGACCTCTAGCGTAGCAGTTGCGATAAAATATTATTAATCCTTACAATTATAATTATACGCGATAAAATCCGTAAAAAGCAGATTTATTTCAATGTATAATATTCGCGTAAATGTCAGAAATCAATATATAAACATATCTATTTAAATATGTCGAGAAAACATTGTCCAAAGACTTTTAGTAAGTGAATTAAAATATATATTTCACTCCCAATTCATAAGATACAATTGTTTTAAAAGGTTGAACAGCCCTGAACGCCGCCATTTTTATTGTTTACCTTTAGTTAAGTAACTAACCAAATGGAGTATAGATTAAGACTGTTAACATGTTTTTTTTAAAAAGTGTCTATGGAGTTTCGGTTTAAGAAATTTATTTCTCAAAGAACTTTACAGTGTTCGCTTACAAGAGAAACAAAAATAATAATAATTAGCTTAAAGTAGGTACAACATCAGGAAGAGTTTTATATGAGTACTTAGTTACTATGATAATGATTTAAAAGTGTAGGCTAGAGTTTCTTGCCGGTTATTCTCCATAAGACGCACTTGTTGGAACCGTGCAACTAGTTTTGACTTTTAAAATTGCTATTTTAATGATCTAAATGAAATAATATATTTGACTTTGACTTTGCAACGGTAAAGTTGAGATGACCTCTAGAAGTACACACATACCAAATGAACTTTATACTAAATCTATAATAATTTGATTTCAGGGATGTGAATATTTAAAAAAGTACGATTATAGCAGCGGAATGGTGGTTGCTATGGATTTTAGGAACGTCAATATACTGAATTTTGTGTCCAAATGTACACCAGTAGACCTGAGACAGATGATAATTTTGATGACGGTTTGTTTTGCACTTTTTTTTTTTTAATATTTACCTTTCTACTAGTATTTCCCGAGTAAGGCAGAGTTATACTAATAATAATTATTTTAACAACATTAAATAGTTAAAAATAATTTAGTGTCATGAATAGATATGAGATGTCAGAACTGATTGGAATTGGTTTGAAAAAAATTGGATTGGATTGGTTAGAAAATAAATTTGTTCACATTTTTTACTGACCGTGGAAAATATTTTTACATTACCAGCGCCATATTTTAGTCCCAAACCATTTAAAAAACCTCGTGGATATACTGGCAATCGCCCTTTATTACACGAGTCTTAGATATACCGGAGAAATGTAGGTATACGGTCGGGGTCATAAATCCAGTAGCAGTTTCACAAATCTATCGCATCAAAACAAGTCGCACTTACGACCTTTTTCTATAACAAACATTTTGCATACATACACGATCTCGTATTCTCTTTAACTCATCACTCTTTCATCATTATCTAGACAGATAGAGTGCGATATAATGATCATTTACCTTAGTGACAAACCACACACTGTCACCTTCTCGTAGATATACTGTTTGACGGGTAAATGTTTGCATTGAAATAACTCACACATGTGTGTATACGCGCAGTACCGTGCAAGCGAATATAATCGTTGACGTGCTACTGTACTTATGGCCCCAGACTGTACTTTACCTCTGTCTTCGGGGAATACAGGCGTGATGGTATTTTATGTAAAAGTGTAATATTTAGAAAATAAAGCGGTTAACCTTTTTTTACAGGAAGGCTATGGTGTGAGAATTAAGCAGATACATTTAATAACACCATCAAAAATGATTGATGTTCTACTTGCTTTACTTAAACAAGTTTTGAGCTCGAAGCTCACCCAAAGAATACATTTGCACAAGAATCTTGATACTTTATACGACTTCATTCCAAAAGACATCCTACCTGAAGAATATGGGGGTAAAGAAAGATCTTTCCAAACACTAAATGGTTAGTATTTATATATTTTAATAAAGAAGGAATTATATGAAAACATGTATAGAAAAATATGTATAAATATTATGAAAAAAGAATTATAAAAAAATGCATTGGTACACCCCTACCTAACTCTTCGGAGAATACAATACAATTCGGAGAAAATTACTTGTGTGTATATAATTTTCGGCCTCCAACGAGATGGACGGACGACCTGGTAAAGGTCGCAGGAAGTCGTTGGATGCAGGCGGCTTGTAACCGGTCCTTGTGGAAGTCTATGGGGGAGGCCTTTGTTCAGCAGTGGACTTCCTGTGGCTGATATGATGACATTACCACACCAAACCCGCCTCTGCACTTGCGTTGCAAATATTGATTGCACGACTCAGGACTTACTCATCGTAGTACCAATGAAGCACGGTAGATGTCGCTACACGTATACTTACACAGAGTATTACAAAAATACCCGTAGAGTCGAAAGGAGGTTAAATGGGGCCTTATAACGAGTCCATTCACAATATTTAAAAAATAGTAACGCTGTATAACATACCCCAAAAAAAAAAGGAAAACAACAACATTTATGATTGAAAAATAGAAAAACTATTAAAGTAGACAATTATTACGTGAAATAGGCACGTAGGCCTTTCTGTTAAATAATCTGGTTCCCTGACATGACAGCTGACACAATTTTTGGCTTTGATAATTAATTATATTTTTTTACGGGGTATTTTGTAACACGTTGTATTACTAACTATTAATTTACAGATGAATGGCTGGAAATTTTAACTTCTGAAGACTTCATGGGATACATGAAAGAGATGGCCAGAGCAAAGACTGATGAAACATGCCGACAAGCAAACAAGTTTAATGAAGATTACATCGGCATGCCTGGCTCCTTCAGGGCTTTGACCGTAGATTAAAGTACTTTGTATAAGTTTATTCTTCCCTGCTAAGCCGAAAGGCGGTATATCTGAGATACGCCTTTTTAGTTTTTTTTTCACACCATTCGATAGCTGTTACAATTACGCATCTAATGGTAGGTATAAGCCAAATATCGCTACTTTATATTGATTTCTGACATTTACGCGAATATTATACATTGAAATAAAACTACTTTTTACGGATTTTATCGCGTATATTGATATTATTAATCCCGACGTTTCGGACCCTTTACAGCGTCCATGGTCACGGGTAGACTAGTCTACCATAGTAAAGGGCCAAGTAAAGGGTTTATTTCAATCGCTATTTTATTTCAAACCAAAAAAAACACTAAAAAGTTTTCTTTTAACTCAAGTTGCTGCAAATAATAATTAACAAAAAGTCGATTTCCTCAAAACTTACTCTGATTGAGATACCGCTTTTCGGCTTATCAGAGTAGTATTGTGATATAAATCTATGAACGCTTATCTGGCACCTACACTACCGTCACACTATCATGGCCGTTTTGACGTTTGTCCACTCATGAAGTTTCGTATTAATTAGTAATTACATTTGAAGGAGCAAATTACCGTTCTTTATTGTCAATACTGATCTAATGATACTACTTCAAAAAGATATATACAGTATCACATTTTTTTATTTTTCACATTTATAATATTAGTATGATACTACATTGTACAGACGCCAGCGGGTCAAGCTATCCAAAACTGTCAAACTTTCCCAATCGAATATGAACCTTGTTGTTTTGTATTAAAGTTGAAAATCTATCAAAGAAATTTGACAGATTGGGGTAACTTGATGCGCTTGCCTCTGTACACCGATAAAAATATAATACATCAGGACACAACTTAATTTATAATAATAATAACATTTCAATAACATTTATTCCAAAAAACCATTTAGCCTTTTGACCGCCACGTCAATAACGAAAATCTGTGTTCTCTACACCAAGCGACTATTCTAATATCTAATAATTTAATAAGTAGGTAAAAAAAAAACAAATTTTTGTATAGGTATTTATTTTGAACTAAAAAAAAGTGGTATTTTTGACGTGGCATGCCGTCGTTGGCGTCGTGAGCAAATTTTAATTTGACGTCTATGGACGTCCGTGGCGGTCAAAGGGTTAAATTGATAAAATACAATGTAAATTTTAAGAATTATAGTGGTATGACAATATTAGTAATTTATGTATATGTATTGTTTTTTTTATTTTCGTCCAACAACGTAACGGCCATCATAGCGTGCCGCAAGTAATTGGTGCCACCTAGTGGTATTAAATACTAACTTTCATTGATTTCATCCAGACTAATATACTAGAACTACTAGAATACTAGACTATTAAAGGTGGTAGTTTTTACTCAAGCTGCAAACTTTGTAAGTGATTGTTTATCGCATTGCCAAAAATATTTTGTCGCTAAGCAATAATTTGCTAACATTATATTTAATAGTGTGTTCTGGTTTGAAGGGTTGTATAGCCAATGAAATTACTGGGCATAATAATATGACCACTGGACTGCCAAGTCAAAGGTCATGCGCGTATTAATAATTTTATTATCAGTCATTTAAATGGTTAAACAAAACATCGTGAGGAAACCTGCATACCTTAGAGATTTTTCTCGACGGTGTGTGAAGTCTGTCAACCCGCACTAGGCCAGCGTGGAAACCGAGCATTTGCCTGTATTTTAAACATAAAAACGTTACATTACAATCTAATGCTCTAGCAAATGCTTAGGCTATACCCAAATTTGGCGTAATTTGAGAGGATTACATTAAATTATCTATCATTAATTTAAAATAAATTGTGTTTAATAACTACAAAATGTTGTATTAGGTGGGAGTCTGTAAAAATAGTGTATGTAATAAATAAATAAATTTTCCTGTTGTTTTATCTTTACTTTGAGAGTCATCGACTTTCAAAATCCGAGCCTGTCTCAGTTTGGGAATCAATGTGCTACTTTATATTATAACTATGTTCTGTCCGTGACTTTGCCTGCGTGGATTTTTCCGGGTTAAAAAATCGAGCTGTTGAGTTTTCTCCAATTTTCTGCGTAATTTTCTTAATTTTTCTTTCCGTAAGAACTTTCTACAAAGTATTAGAAAACATTAAAAATATGATGAATTAAATCAGTAAAGTCGTTCTCAAGTTATGGCGTGAATATGGGAAACAGGGATTCATTTTTATATGAACATAATAATTATTTTATATCTATATAATTATGTTATGATAAATGATATTATTTATTTCTGTAAATAGATATTTTAAAGACACTTTTACCAATCAATATTTTACATTATGTTTTTAAGCTAGCTAGGCTCCGGCATTTCCTAACTGACGACTTTTAGTCGGTACAAGTCTGATATACTTACCCTGCCACCTGATCACGAAGTCGTGGGTTCGATTCCCACATGGCACAAATATTTATGTGATGGACACAGTGTTTGTGTTTGTTATTTAATTTAAATATGTATTTACAAAAAAAAGGATATATGTATTATATCCATTGTCTAGTACCCATAGTACAAACTCTGCTTAGTTTGGGACTAGATAGTGTTGTCTGAAAATGTCCAGGAATATTTATTTTATTTATTTATTTATACTTTCTGTACAAAAAAGGCGTACAAAGGCGGTCTTAATGCCATTAGGCATTTTCTACAGGACAACCTTTGGGTGGTGCGGAGACGAACACGGTAGATGCACAAATAAAATATGAGCGAGAGATAAGAGGCAATGACTGATTGCCCAAAAGCTATAAATATACAATATACTGACTTAAAATAATTACATTAATATATAATAATACTAGCTGCCCCCGCAAACGTTGTTCTGCCATAAAGTTGGCCTATTCTCAGACCTCCCCGATACGCACAAAAAATTTCATCAAAATCGGTCAAGCCGTTTCGGAGGAGTATGGCAACGAAAACTGTGACACGAGAATTTTATATATTAGATAATAAAAAAAATGCATATTTATTATTATTATTTATTTTACTACTACATACTAACCAGATCCCTCTCAATATGAGAGTAGACCCGTGCCCAGCAGTGGGACAGTATTTATAAAAAATTACCACTTTTAACTAACACCACACACAGTAGGCGGCGGCACAGCTCTCTCTCCGACGTTGCTGATGTCCATGAGCGGTGGTGACCACTTACCATCAGGTGGGCCGCTTGCTCGTCTGCCACTGTAGGCAATAAAAAATAATCATAAAAAAACGTGGTCCTTTTTTATAGAGGCGAGGCGAAGCTGTTAGTCTACAATAATTATGCTTGATATTGTTAGGGGTCGTTATAATTATTAACAATTACTGAGAATCATGGCCAATGTAGTCTTGTTAGTCTTAGATTATAATCTAAATGTCAGGTAATGAGAACTTTAATTTCTATCATTAAAACTAATAACTCACTAAAATGTCCTGCTGATGTGGCGTTGTGTGTCGGGTCGTTTTATTCCCTGCAACATGGTTGAGTCGAACGACGCCGATACGCACGTCATACACGTGAATGGATGCCGTCTGTCGGGGCTGGTCAGCTCTTACTGTCAATGGCAATATTTTTTTTCTGTGTATTGTACTGATTTCTCTGCATGATAGAGTCAGAAATGAGGATATCCGCAGAAGAACCAAAGTAACCGACATAGCTCGCAGGATCGCTTTGCACGGATGAAGTGGCAATGGGCGGGCCATGAGGTTAGAAGAACGGATGGCCGCTGGGGAAATAAAGTCCTGGAGTGGCGACCACCCATAGGAAAGCGCAGCGTGGGACGGCCCCCAACTAGGTGGACGGACGACCTCGTGAGGGTCGCAGGGAGTCGGTGGATGCGGTTTGCGCAAGACAGATTTTTGTGGCGATCATTGGGGGAGGCCTATGTTCAGCAGTGGACGTCCGTGGCTGATAGATAGATACTGGATTAATTTAATAGTACACTATTCAGATTTAGATTGTAAACCAAGATGATTACTGTAATTATGTTTTTTTAAAGAGTGTCTATGGAGTTTCTTGCCGGTTCTTCTTCATAAGACCCACTTTTTGGAACCGTGCAACTAGATTTGACTTTTCAAAAGTGCCGTAATGGTTTAATTGAAATAAAATTTTTGACTTTGACTTTGACCCCTTCGAATCGATTTTTATCGTTCATATCTTAAACTTTAACCTTGCCTTTTCCCTTGTTGCGTGTTATAATTGACTTGTATTACAATAATTAGCCTTAGCAACAATCATAATAAATAGAAAAAAAAAAAACAATGGAAAGCATAGTTTGTAATCCTAATTACGATGAGAAAACAGATAAAACAATAGTATTTGTAGCATAGTTTCATAAATTGGATAGTAATTACATAATAGACGATTAAAAAGCCTTGTTATTCTCTATTTAACTAAGTTTAACCAGATTAAAAACATGACATACATAAAGGATATTGATTTCTGACATTTACGCAAATATTATACATTGAAATAAAACTACTTTTTACGGATTTTATCGCGTTATGTTGATATTATTAATCACGATGTTTCGGACCGTTTACAGCGTATGGTCACGGGTAGACTGAGGTGGTGGGCCTCTTGATGATATAATTACTGACAGCTACCCTACATTTTTATTGTTACATGATCAATTATATTTATTACTAATTATTAATTAATACTAGATGGAGCCGGCATTTCCGAGCTGACGACCTCTGAGAAGAAACGCCGAAACAAACTCAGAGAATCATGGTCTCTTTTATAGTAACAATATTCAATGATCAGGTTTTAGTTCATTAATTATTGGCAATCCGATTAAGGAGCTTCTTAATTCGCAGTTCGGTTCTTTGTTTCTTGTAATACCTACCTAATTTGTTTTAAGAATAACATTTCAAAGTCAAAGAGAATGTTTTTTAATATTAATAAAAATAATGTATTTATTGACAAACAAGTTACATTGCAGGTACAAATTAATGTAACTTAGAAAATAATTAACAATTATATTTTTGCTGGTACTTAATACCTATAGCCAGCAACCTTCCAATGTCGCAATTAAAATAATCTTTCATAGGTACATTTAAGAATACATATAGTTAGTAAACCTACTTTTTGCTGGTGTATCTGCATTTGTGCGTTTTTATCTGTGTGAGCGTGTGCGTTTTCGTGTGTTATTATATTCATAAGTTGATTTTGGCGTGGCGTTCTTTCTTCTCTGCCTACCCCCAGCGTTGGTAAAGGAAGTCTTCCAGTTCATAGGATTGCTCCCTTTAAGCTATCACTTGCGACCACCCAACATGGTTATTTTCAAATTTTGTTTTACGATACAATTGTTACATTTTAAATTTATGTATTTTTTAAATTAAAACATAAAATAACCAATATGTTTTATATTTAAGTAGCATTAATTGTTTATTTTTATCATATTTGGCATTAAGGCATGCTGAACATTTTAAAATAGACAACCCGCACTAAGCCAGCGTGTACTCCCAGTGCCCCCCTCCATGTGCTGATGGTGGCCACCTGGGTGGTTTTAGTGGGTAAGAATCCCACACTCCCCGGTCTAACCCCCGTAGACCGGTAGCCTTTTGAAGGTTTCCCCCCGTAAACAAAAAAAAAAGCCAGCGTGTACTATAGCCAGGTGGACTATAGCCTAATCTCTCTCAATCTGAGAGAGATTAGGCTATATTATATTATGCTATCCCTTGCCCAACGGTGAGACAGTACCTATATGGGTTGATGATGTGAGCATTTTTAAAGATATATATTTTACCGAAAGAAAAATTCGATCTCAGGCAGGTTCAGGTTGAAGAACAAAGTAAATAGGTAATAAATAATTATATTATAATAAAAATACAACAAAGTAGGTGTTATATAATTATGTCGCTGACATCACCTATAATATGTAGAACATGGCAGAGAACATTTATTGGAATAATTAGTTTTCTCAGTTTCCGAGATATTAACGTTTATGTTAGTGACCTGTTTTCATTACTCTCGAGTGTACTTGTACGGTGCAGTGTGCTAAATAAACAAACAGTAGCCGTAACACAATGTATTATTGCGATCGTGTTCCGATGGAGAGAGAGGGATATCGCTCTATAAATTAAATAGCACCATCCCTTTCTCACAACCTAAAAATGATCGTATTAACACATTGTGGAATAGCGTCAGTTCCAATCTTAATGCAAACGGTGACAAAAAAAAATATATTACCTAGCTTTAAATAAACAATCTGTCAAGTGCGAGGTGTACTCTCAGGGTTATTACACTGTATTACATTAAAAGTGACTCCTGACATTTACGCGAATATTATACATTGATTTAAAACTACTTTTTACGTTTTTTTTTTTACTTTTTTGGACGCTGTAAAGGGTTCGAAACGTCGGGATTAATAATATCAATATAACGCTATAAAATCCGTAAAAAGTAGTTTTATCCCTACTAATATTATAAATGCGAAAGTAACTCTGTCTGTCTGTCTGTTACGCTTTCACACTGAACTGATTTTAATGAAATTTGGTACAGACATAGAGTTGACCTTGAGAAAGAACATAGGATAGTTTTTATCTCGGACTTTTGAAGAGTTCTCTTGGAAACGCGATATAACCGAACTCGACGCGGGCGAAGCCGCGGGCGGAAAACTAGTTTACTATATACTATTTTATGTATGGGCTAGCGCAGCTTGCTTGCTTATCGTTTGATTGACGTAGGTTTTACATAGACACGAACGAATATTATTACAAAATATTTTTAAGACATGCCATTAATAAAAATAATAATAAATTTTATTATGATCAAAAAGCCAAATACGATTTACTTTTCCATCTCAATTAAACATAGTAAACGTTTATGACGTATACACTATACATACATTGTTTGAGATAGAGTGAACGTCTGTGTCCGTGCTAGTATAAACTCTGTTACAGACACAGGCGCCTTCCTCTTACAGTTTATTGACAACTTGCTGTACCTTGGTCAGAATAAATCTTAATTCATTGTTAACACATAATAGTACTTATGTACTAAGGAACGCTGTAATGCTGGTAATGATTAACTATCTATCCTAAATAATTAACAAATAACTAAAAAACTGTTAACTGTATAGCAGTGATAGCCTAGCGGTATGACCATTGGACTGCCAAGTCGAAGGTCTCGAGTTCAAACCCAAGGCTCTGACTTTACGAATTCATGTGCGTATTAATAATTGATTATCACTCGCTTAAACGATGAAGGAAAACATCGTGAGGAAACCTGTATACCTTAGAGATTTTTCTCGACGGTTTGTGAAGTCTGTCAACCCGCTCTAGGTCAGCGTGGAAACTGAGCATTTTCCTGTATTATATGTATACATAAAAACGTTACATTACAATCTAATGCTCTAGCAATTGCTATACCCAACTTTAGCTTAATTTGAGAGGGTTACAAGTCTGCCAACCCGCACTAGGCCAGCGTGGTGGACTATTCCTGGCCGGTGAGTGGTTGCCTAATCCCTCTCAATATGAGAGGAGACCCGTGCTCAGCAGTGGGACAGTATATGGATTGATGATGAACTAAAAAACTTACTAACAAACTAAAGCTAAACTAATAAAAAAATACAAATTATCCTAAATAACAAAAAAAAAATATTGTTTTTTTCATTTTCATCTTCGGGTCATCAGGTCGATATTTTTATTATCATTCGTCATTAAACTGTAAAAAAGGTTTTACATATCTGACGAGGTACCCTAAGAAAATCAAACAAAATTGATTAAGCTTATATATTGCAGTTCACCTAGCAAGTCATTCAGTCTTATCAGAGCTTCATACCAAACAAATTGCAATCAAATTAAACTCCTGCGCAAACTTTCAAATATTTAATAAACGTGTTGTGAAATAAAAACTTCTTACTCAAAATGGAGTCGCTGCCGAAGCATCATCTGTTGCAGTTACCTTCTGGTGCATTAGCAAATATCAGGAAGATCCACTCATTGGATAAGCCTGGAAGACTTGAAGAAGCTATCAATATTTTGGAGTCATGGATTCAGAAACAAGACCATATTATTAAAAAGGATTTCAGTAAGTATTATAAATATTTCAGTTCAGGGATCAAAATAAATAATGACGACTCCTGTGGTTTAGTTCGAGCGTCGGACTGCTAATCACGAAGTCGTGGGGTCGATTCCCACAGGACACAAATATCTCCCCCCCCAAGGGGTCCTCGCCTTGTCGCGGCGGTGGGCGTAGTAACCGTAGATTGAAGGCCCACGGTGAAGCGAAGTGTATGGGCGACACTGCGGCTGAAGGGTTACGGCGGGAAAGGAGTGCCGGTATTACAGTGTGTCTTCCACGACCTCGGCGGGGTCGCCGTAGGACTGCGGACACGGTGGGGCTGCAGGGGGAGAGGATTGTCGGTATTACGATACGCCGCTTTCTTTACCCTCTGCGGCCGAGGTGTGGACGGCGGCAGGACCACATATCTTTCCCGCCGCAAAGGGGGCCGTGGGCGGCGGATTCGGGGTCGTCAGTTGCCCATTGCACTTGGCCCTCCGGGAGGGTCCATCAATGGACGTCCGCGGTGGGATCGCGGATAATGCGAGAGCGATTCCCGTGGTTCGACCACTATACGGAAGGTGGTAGTGGTGGTGGTTGTAGTCGGTATGCTGGCCACCTGGCCGGTGAGCCCGACATAGCCGTCCCGCATTCCCGAGCGGGGCGGCATGCATAAGGAGCATTTACCCACCCGACAAAAAAAAAGGACACAAATACCTATGTGATGAACATAAATAACTGTTTGTTTTTATTCTTGACGTCAATCTTTGGAGCAAAAAAAGAAGTTTGTGTTTATATGGATGTTTTTTATGTATTATGAGTATGTATTTACAAAAAAAGTATATTAGTATAAATACTAAGTGGATAATGTGGGGAAAGATAGAGTGTTGATTTGCGAAAGGCTGCTGATAAAAGCTGGATGCAAAAAGCCGAGGACAGGGTGAAATGGCGCACATTAGGGGAGGCCTACGTCCAGTGGACTAATATAGGCTGATGATGACGAAGTGTATAATATTCATAATACCAGCTCCACTTTTTTTGAAACTAGATCGTGCTGCGTATATTCCAAATTTTTAATATTATTATATCCATTGTCTAGTACCCATATTACAAGCTCTGCTTAGTTTGGGATTTATTGAAGGTGGCAAACAAGCATTTGGCCCACCTGGTGGTAAGCGGTTACCGTGGCCTATAGACGCTTCCAACACCACGGCTATCACTTGCACGTTGCCGACCCTGTAAAACGACAGAGAAATAGTTGGGTTGGCAGTATACTATACTACTAGGTAGTACAGAGATTAATACAGGGGTCAGCACATCAAGCTACCACAATCTGTCAAATTTCTCTGATTAAAAGAATTTTCTTACAAAACAATAAGGTTCATATTCAATTGGAGAAAAAAACAGTTTTAGATAGGTTTCCCTGCTGGCGTCTGGACATGGTTTATATTTGCGACAAAATTAATTTAGGGGACTGTGGATAGTAAATTTCCATTTCTTTTTTAATGTTTTTTTTCTCTCTGTCTGTATGTTTGTCGATGTGTTTGAATACGTCATTTTAACATTTAAGACAGCCCCCAAAACGTTTCAGTCGTTTCACGTAACTTTTAATTTTGACGACCTCTGTGGTCTAGCGGTTCGAGTGCCGGACTGCTGATCATGGGGACGTGGGTTCGATTCCCACAGGACACAAATATTTGTGTGGATAAAACATGAGTATTTGTGTTTGTCTGGGTGTTTCTTATGTATTACAAGTATATATTTACAAAAAAAAGTATATAAGTATTATATCCATTGTCTAGTACCCATAGTACAAGCTCTGCTTAGTTTGGGACTAGATTGTGTTGTGTAAAATGTCCCAAAAATATTATATTATATTATATAATGTTTTTAACAAAATTGTATTACTTAAATACTAGCCTTACAGTTTGGCTTCCACGAAGGCAATTATTTAGCTCCGTAACAGACTTTTAATAGAAATAATTGTTTGCGTAACCAACCTTAATGACCTCTTCTTTGTATCGGTCCGCATACAACCGAGAGGCCAAGCTCATAACTAATATATAATTATTATATTATATACCTTCACCAATTACCTTATTGACCATAAGCGCGACTGTTACACTAGAGGTTCCTTGTTTTGGGTTATCCAATGAAATTCTCAGTAGCAGCTTGGAGTTTGGATTTGTGCCCGGTTAATGGCTATTGGCTCACCCTCGCCCCCTCCCCAGCAGCGACCATGTGTATACAGAATCCATCAAAATCGGGTCAGCATATTAGACATTACGATGAACATAACAAACAGACGGACAGTTACATTCGCATGTATAATGTTAGTATGTTGCATAAGTTTTTTAAATTAGTGTTTTGTTTATTTTTAGTTATAAGTAAACGGTTCAGCATAAATTAAGACAAAAATAGATAAACAGGTTATAATCTAGTATCAGCTCTTAAAATATATCATTTAAATACTTGAAGGTCATCTAAAAATCACAATAAGGTTATAACCACTGACCTCTATAATACAAGTACCTACGCGTTATAACAGTGTCTATCATATGACATTTTTCAAATTAGGTTAGATCGGAATAACACCACAGCCTAAAAAAATCTTACCTAGTTCTTCTTTCTTCCTTAGTTTCTTACGCTGTGGTAAAACTTGAACGTTTTAAATTGAGAATGAAAAACCGTTACTTTTTGTAAAGGCTTAATCAATAACTTCGATGATCAATCCCTCTGCAAGGTTAACCGCGGTCAGCCTGTGGATGGGTGACCACTCTTAATACAGATCAGGTGTTTAAAGATCAGATCATCAGGTCATTTACTTCTCACTGCTCATTAACATAAGACAAAAGGATCTTATCTTTCATAGGACCCATTAATTTGAAGTTTGATTTACTGTTACTTTGGTGATATTTAAATATATTAACTAAGGACATCAACCAAAATACTGTCTCACTGGTGGGCACAGGTCTCTTCTCAGATTGAGATGGATTAGGCTATAGTCCACCATGCTGGCCTTACGTGGGTTGGCAGACTTCACACAACGTCGAGACAAATCTCTAAGGCATGCTGGAGTCCTCACGATATTTTTCTTCACAACGTGTGGTAATTAATTATACGCACATGAAGTTAGAAGTGCGTGCCTTGGATTCGAACTCGAGACCTTTGACTTGGCAGTCCAATGGTTATATGACTATCAATGCTGCTAGTTTTAGACATGGTAACCTTGAACTGATGCAGCAGCATTAAGCAGTTTCAGAAAGTGTAGCATCTTGGCTTAGCATTCCACTTCGACCAAATGTGAACTTTTGTGTTGTCTCCAGCATTGTGCATTCCCGGGACATGAAGGCATCAAAGGAAATGAGAAGAGCGATGAGTTAACTAGAATCTGATTAGCAAATGCCATGAGTGAACCAGAACCATGTATGCGACTACCAACATGCAACCACAAAGAGGGGTGGTACAATAGCCTAGGGCTAGAGCAGGCACGACAATTTTTCGGCAACAGTACCACACGAGTTACTAAATTCATTTTCAATAATAGAAGGGACAAAACCCCAGGTTTGGTCGGAGCCCTCACAGGGCATTATGCAACCAATGATATGCTCCATAAAAGTATGAAGTTGGCTTTGATAAATGATTTTAGAACTTCTGTAATTCGTGACGTCCTGGCCACGAAACGGATGAGCCATCTTGGCAACGGATACCCGAAGCCAGAGGACTACAGGTTCCTTCCTCTTAGTGGGCTAGCCATTTTCATGAATCACGTATTTGAAAAGAAGTGTAGCGTGGTCTGGTCAGGTTAAAAAAATATATATCTACTTAAATATAGAATATAGATAGATAGATATAAATATATGCTTATGTATACAAAATATCCTCGTGTGATCAATGTGTCATACTAAACAAAATATGTTTCTTTCTTTCTAACAAAACGACCTAACACTTTTTCAGGTAGAGAGTACTTGGAATCAACGCTGATCTATTGCAAGGGTTCCGTAGAGAAGTCAAAGAAGCAGATTGACAGACTCTGTACGATGAAGACGCTGATACCGAAGTTCTTCAGCAAAACCAACCTCAAATTGGAACTGAAAAGCATTTTGGACATAGCGTAAGTAAAGCATAGAGTGGATATACCACTCAAGCAAATCAATTAAGTTGTTCAATTAGCACCGAGTCGAAGCGAAGCGTCGTGACAGTAATTTATAGATACTATAATGATTAATGATATTTATTTCTGTACCTATCCACGATTTTTTTACAATATAATTATAATATTAGCTGTTTCACCCGCATCCCAAAGAATTTTTAAGACAGAAGGTATCCTATATACTCCTTCAAGGTCTAATCTATCTCTGTACCAAATTTCCTCAAAATCGGTTCAGCGGTTTAGGCTTTAAACTTGAACGTGGAACAGAAAGCGTTAATTTTGCATTTATCATCCGTATAATACTGATATTACAAAGGTGAAAGACACTAAATACCTACCTTTTGGCTACCTTATGTCTTAAAAAGCCCGATGTGATTCAGGTGCTACCGCAAGAAGGTACTTAATAATAAACACGTAAATATTTTTTACAGATGGATAGTACCGTTACCAATTTTAACAAAAAATTACTACAGGATTTTACTGGTTCGAATAAATGACAGGAAATTTACTTCTGAAAACATAATGGAATATTATCAATACAGTACCATTGTAAGTATATCAAGTTTATTAAGCTTCTGTAAAATAAAACCATCACTAAAGGCTCCATAAGTAGTCTGCATAAGTAAAGTCTGCATAAGTAAAGTCTGCATGAGTAAAGTCTCCATGAGTAAAATCTCCAAGAGTAAAGTCTCCATGAGTAAATTCTACATAATTATAGTCTGCATGAGTAAAGTTTGCACAAGTAAAGTCTGCATGGGTAAAGTCTGCATAAGGAAAATTCTGCATAAGTATAGTCTGCATGAGTAAAGTCTGCATAAGTGAAATCTCCATGAGTAAAGTCTCCATAAGTAAAGTCTGCATGAGTAAAGTCTCCATAAGTAAAGTCTGCATGAGTAGTCTCGATTAGGCAAGATCGACTGAAAAACGAATTGTGTGCACTGCATTCCGTTAGTCGTTTGTCAGTTATTCTTGTGTAATTTTGTAGGTACTTCATTTGTAATAATGTACATATTTTTTTATTTTGAACAATGCAATTTAAATTTCTACCAAATCTATTATGTTAAAGTGAAACAGTTGTACATAGAGTAAAGGAAGTCAGCGTTTACAAAAGAAGTACAATATCTGTACTTTACCGTTATCTAATCTATGGTCCTGGGTTGATCCATACTCGTAGCTTCGAAATATTGTGGTATATTTTACATGCGTGACAAGACATACACACCCGTAACATTTGTAAAAGTGTGGACGGTGGATATAACTCGAACAAATACAAAAATCCTTTAAGAAACTCCATGACCGAGGAACTGAGAAGTGACATATTGTAAAATCTGGCGTAGCATTACAATGACTGTGTTATTTTAAATATAATGATAAAAAAGCAGTGTGTGAAGGTGTGTGAAGTCTGTCAACCCGCATTAGATCAGCGTGGTGGATTATAACATAATTCCCCTAATTCTGTGAGAGGAGACCCGTGCCCAGTAGTGGGACAGTATATGGATTGACGATGATGATGATAATCATTGTTTAATCTTTTGTTCTAGCTCGCTGAATACATAAAAGCTAATGATTATAACAATGGCTTCGTTTTAATATGTGATTACAGCAAGATAAATATTATAGATTTAATACCGAAAATTAACACAGTGGAGTTGCAACACTTCTTGTCTATTTTAATCGTAAGTATTTACTGTCTGGCGGTTTTAAGAGGGACTATTGAATGTGAGGTACCTACTGGATTCGATTGCCAGGTCAAGACTTTAAAAGTACTATAGAAAAAAGAAAGAAAGAAAATACTTTTTACTTCACCTGCTCAGAAAGTGACATGTTACTACTCTAATACCTGAATGACTGAAACTAGAAAAACAGGGGCTTATCCCCTTTTTAATTTAACGAGCAAAATTTTCAAAAGTACCGGCTTTCGGGAATAAAACCTGTGAGTAGGTATAGGACTTTTACCCTAAGATTTTTATCGTTAGATGCGCCCGCGGCTAATAATGATCACGTTTTCACAATTAAAATGGTTGACATCGGAAGTATCGAATCTGTTATTGTCTCGTTCACTCATACTGAATATTGCACACTGTCGTTCTTTGTCTCTACAAGGAATATGTGCATGCACTCATCTCTATATGGATACGTTTTCGAGCGTTAAGTACGGTGACTGATATCTAACGATTTAAAACTTTGCTTTTACCCATTAAAATCATCCCAGTGGTGAACAGCACATAGAGAGAGGTACCGTGTTCTCTTAAAAGAACCCCCTTTGTGTAAACCCTGTTAGGGCCTATCCCTGAGAGAAGTAATCGACCTGGTTATACCACTGTATATTCAAAATGTAATACTAAATATCTTACAGGATGGTTATGGCGCAAGATTGAAGGCTATGCACATATTAACCGATTCAAAGGCCATAGAAATGCTGCTTAAAATTATCAAGCAACTGGTTAGTCAGAAGATTGGAGACAGAATGCACGTACAGCCGACTTTGGAAGACTTACATGAAGCGGTGCCTGCAGAGCTGTTGCCCGTTGAATATGGCGGCAAGGAGAGACCAATTCATAAATTACATAGTGAGTAAAACTTTCTACACCCTAAATTATGGTTGAGCTACACAATGACTGATGCATGTGTGCCATTGGCTGGGACTGGACAGACATTCAGAAATTTCCCAGCATTGTAAAACTCACATATTACTTTGAAATAAAACTACTTTTTACGGATTTTATCGCGTATATTGACAGCGTCCATGGTCAGGGGTAGACTGATGGATGCTGTAAAGGGTCCGAAACGTCGGGATTAATAATATCAATATACGCGATAAAATCCGTAAAAAGTAGTTTTATTTAAATGTATATGTATATTCGCGTAAATGTTAATAATCACATACTTAGTACTTGCTACTAATTATTATGTCTGGACTTTGAAAGAAACTATGATCCTTTGAGTTACGAAGTTAGGAAATAACGGAACCATCTAGCTTAAATTAAAAAAACACTTGTAAAAGTGTCTTCAAATGGTCTATTTTCAGAAAATTATTTATTTATTTAAAACAACTTACAAAACATACACCAATAGCCGTGTCCGAAGCGTGTCTGAGATGTTCAAGTCGATTGTAATATCATCTCGATGGTTCTCGATGATTTTCTCAAGCAGTCGACTTGAACTGACTTGAAGACGGGCACGAATTACGAATGCAACTTCTCAAATCGCTGTGACGTTTGCCGATGGTTTTGAGTCTTGAGTCAATTAGGCACGTGATCGACTGACGGGTGACTTTTTGAGTATGAACTCGAAAATCTTACGTACTTACGTACCTAACCTAAGTACGAGCGAAAACGATTAAACGGTTGTTTGGATCGGGCGAGTCGGTAAACTCAGAACAGTAAAACAACATCTCGATTGTCAAAACAGACACGAGATAATCGTAGCATTGATTATAATTTTATACTTATTGCGATTATTTCGATTATTTAAAAAGGTCGGACTCGCCCATCGTTACAACAACCGACGTGATGTACTACGTAGTACCACGTAGCGTGGTAGATGTCGCTACAACTGTATAATTCTTACATTTTTTGTTATCTTATACTGTTCCACTGCTGGTCAAAGGCCTCCCCTGTAACCTTTCATATAAACCTATTTGAGGTTTTCTCCAGCATCCAGATTATCTCGCCACAGTTTCCTCGACCTGCCCCGGCATCGAAGATATCTCAAATTGATGGAAATTGATCTCAAATGGAAAATTAAAAAAAAAAAGCAATTTAAGCATTGGTTGATCGAAGTTAAAGAAGTGTCTATGAGATCCTCCAAGAGAGTAAAATAGGGGGTTCTTCAAAAAGTGAAAATATTATTACAGGGTAGACAAGGCGCGAGTGATAACCCTAGTGTTGGAAGCGTCCTTAGGCGACGGTCACCGTTTACCATTTTGCGGGCCAGGTGGGCCGTAAGCTTATTTGCCTGAGTGGTATTAAAAAAGAAACTTCTAAATTGAAGGCTGGTAATAAACAAATTAATTTCTTATTGCAGATGAATGGATAGAAGAACTAAGCTCAGAAAAACATGTAAACTTCATGAAAATGATGAATAAGGCGTGTACAGACGAGTCTAGAAGAGTTGCGAGTAAATTCAACGAAGAATACATGGGCATGCCAGGGTCTTTTAGAAATTTAAGCGTGGATTAATTTAATTTGATAAAAATTAACCTCTGAAGGTCTATTCATACAAGTGCAAAATCGAAGCGCCAAATTCTTTAGCAGTTGAAAGAAAGAACATTTATTCTAATAGTCATAACCTCGAACAAAACGATAGATTCAAGTCTTAACGTTAGCTTGTGCGATGTCAAAATAGGTCCGTATCTCAGAACGATGCTGTGCTATGCAATATTAAGCTGCAGTGCTGATATTCTGATAGGGCCTGCTAATGAGGCCAGTCTGGAAGTGAAACAGAAAACAATCACATAAGTTACATGCAAAATTCAGGAAATATAGATAATGATATTGAGGCCAGTTAGATGAACAAGGCACTAACGTTTCTTTTGAAGACCGCGGCACGGGAATCGAAGATATCAATTTCAGTATTTTCACGCGATATTTCAATATAAAGTCGACACATTTTGATGATGGAAATGAATTAATATGGCTCCGACACAATTCGATTCTGCTGTTGTATGAATTGAACCTTATTAAAGATAATGATAATCTGGTCTAAAAAGAATTTAAATATATTATTTCAACCGCTCTGACTTTTTTTCTTTTTGCTTGGCATTGAGATGGTTCGATTAAAATAATACAGAAAAAGAAACAAGAATTTTAAAATATTATTCAAGAGGAGTTATTCATTTCCTTCTTCCATAATTATAATTTAGATAACAACACATATTTTTGATTGTTATTCTAGCGAATAAAAAGAAAAAGAAAGCAGAAGTTTGGAATTTAATAGCAAAAAATAAATAAAAATAAGTAATGCCATAAAGTTAAGTTACTTTTGATTGACAGACTTTAAAATTATAATATTATGGGGTCCGTGAATTTCGCGAGGACTACGACCACGGAGTAGATAAATAAGGTTGGAATGGTAATGTAGCCGTAGCCAGCGCGCCACAATTATGATATGACAATCATAACTCGACCGATTTATTCGTTCACCATATTTAGTGTGCTTCGGACTATTTCAGAGAACAGAGCTCTTCAATAAAATAGCGTGTTGTGTAACTATTACTTTTAAGACAAAAAGTCAGAACATCAAATATACATATATATATATTATCTTTCTATCGGTAAGTCGAAAATAACATTTATTTACTATATTATTTGTAAAAAAACATAAAAAAGTACTGATCACTATGAAATTCCCAATATAGATTATTGCAATATGTTACAAAAAAAAATACATTACCCGATGTGTACTTACCCATTAAAAATTTTAGACTGGATCTCCCAATAATGGGTCTCGACTGCTAAAGTCGGTATGTTCCTGACGCGTGACGTCTTGTTTTTTTTTCTGTCGGGGTTAAAATGTTTTGATAACATTTTTTGTTTTGTAATTTTTGAAAACTATTTTTCACCGACTTATGAACTTTACTTCGATTTTTATACGTTTTGAAAATTTCAGTGATAATAGTTGCTAACCAACTTTAAATCGTTGGTCATTCGAAATGAAAAATGATGAGAGAAATATAAATAATATTTATGATATTGATTTCTGACATTTATGCCAATATTATACATTGAAATAAAACTACTTTTTACGGATTTTATCGCGTTTTATTGATATTATTAATCCCGACGTTTCGGACCCTTTACAGCGTACAACATGGTCACGTACAGACTGGTTTTTTTCTTTTTCACAATATGGCGTGAGGTTGTCGCCATATTGAATTTTGACAATTGTCATGTCTCTAGCAACACTCGCTCTTGCATGTTTTTTTTTTTTTTTTTTTTTTTTTTTTTTTTTTTTTTTTTTTATGGGATAGGTGGCAATCGCGCATACGGATCGCCTGATGGTAAGCGATTTCCGCCGCCCATGGACACCCGCAACACCAGAGGAGTCACAAGCGCGTTGCCGGCCTTTAAAAGGGAGTACACTCTAAAGACATGACAGCAATCAGTAATCTTTTAAGACAAAATGATTGACGTAAGAATGATCAAATTCGGCGTTTGGTCTCTAGTGACAAAGGAACAAACATACATACATAGACTGATAAACACGTTACCCTCCTTTGCGTCGCTCAGTCGGGTAAAAAGCCGAAGGCATAAAAAATGCTAACTACTAAAACCTCCAAAAATATTAAAAAATATTTGCTTGGCCTTTTAACTTTAATAGCAACTAGTAATATTAGGATTCAATTCGTCGTCTTCCTCGTAGTTTTTATTTCTGGTATCAATTTAATTTAATTGAAAAATTTAATTTGTAATTATATTTTTTCACTCGACCTTGAACGTCATTTAACACCTACTCATTGAGCCCATTGTTCATAGGTTCAGTTCCCACAAGTGAAGAAGATGAACATAAAGGTTTATGTTTGTGGGGGTTTCTTATATATTTATAGTATGTTCTCAAAAAAAAAAGTAATTATGTCCATAAAATGATAATGATAAATGGTATTTATTTCTATAAATAGATCTTATAAGGACACTTTTACAAGTTGTTTTAAGCTAGATGGCTCCGGAATTTCCTAGCTGACGACCTCTGAGAAGAAACACCGAAACAAACTCAGAGAATCATAGTCTCTTTTAAAGTCCAGACATAGTATAGTAACGAATATGTGTCTTATAATGTAGGGAAAATTCTGAAATGGCGTTTTGAAGAAAGAGCCATAGCGGCTTTGAGTAGACCAGTCCCAACTGACGGCTCGCATGCATCAGTCATTGTGTAGCTCAACCATAATTAGGGAGCTCAACAACCCGCCACACGATGATACCAGATTAGAGGAACATTTGCGTAGGTCACATAAAATATACACAGTACAGTACAGCTCTGCTTAGTTTAGAACTAAACCGTGCTCTGTATTTTTATTCTAGTATTTATAATTTTTTTAGATCCCAAACACGTTGTATCTGTAAAATATAAAATGTTGGCTATCCCACAGACTACTTGATGATGGAGCATCATGTTGGAAATACCACCAAAGTACAACATATTTAATAAAGGCACGGCATAGTGGGAGTAATTCCACGCAAATTGGACCTGCCCGACTGGGGAAGTACCTCCGCCTTGCAGAAAATCGAAGTAAATAAAATAACACTGCTTTGAGCTGTGTTGTGTTCCTTACGGTGAGCAAAGTTGCCAGTGCTCCACGAGGAAACGTTATGTTGGCAGTGACCATTATACTGCCGACCCAACTATTCCTCTTTCAATACAGGGTCGGCAACGCGCAAGTGATACTCCTGGTATTGTAAGGTGGGCCGTATGCTTGTTTGCCACCTTAGTAGAATAAAAAAATAAAAATAAAAACATTCCTGTGAATGTTTATAAGATCAAATAGACAACTAATAATTATAAATAATTGATAACTATTTAACAAATTATTATTAGGTATGTCGACGTAAGACCGCTACAATTACAACTTTTAATTCGACATTTATAACCCATAATCTCTGTATGTGATTAATACTTATTTATAGCGATTATTTAATAATTATAAGGTTTACTATGTAAGATTTATGCAAGATTTACGTTAGTTTGTTGATATTTTAGATAACAAACTATTTCTCATAAAATTACTTAAAAATTGATTCTGAAATAAATAAACTGCTGCTAAATTAATATCTAGATTTTTAAAGAGTAACAGATTGGTTCTATGTATTGTTGGTTAAGATAATTAAGTATTATGATTACTTTCTTATCTTAACGCTCCAATTTAAAAAGTGTGAAAAGGACTAGTGTTTGTTAAATGTTTTAAATACTTTCAAAATGTTTACGATTGTAAAAATAGCTTCTTAAATCGTTTTAAAGAATTATTCTGTTCAAACAACTACTGTGAGATTAATTAGAACCTAATATTGAAATATTGTAATAAAACAAATGTATTGACTTCACAACGCCATTTTTACTTGTATCGAGAGTTTGTTGTGAAGTCACATTCCTGCTAAGGTCTCGCTGGAATCAAGTTGTCTCCGAATAAGTGTGAGTAATTGATAATTATAATTATTGTCTCTATTTTACTAAACTATTTTAAATTAATACCTGAAATAAAATTGTTATAAGTGTTCTTGTGAATTGTTTCGTTATTTGCAAATGTCTGAACCTAATAATGAGAATGGTGACGTCAGTTCAGCTGACGTCACTATTTTTAAGAAACAGGTATTATAAGTAACAAAGTGGACAATAAAAAGTCTAAAATAAAATGAATAATTTAAAAAATCAAAAACTAGACTGAAAAAGGACAATTTAAAAGTAATGCACTAAAAAGACCGAAAAAAGGATTGCTTATCGTTTGATTGGCGTAGAAACGAACGTATATAAGTACAATATATTTTTAACACATGCCATTACTATGGTGCAGCAGTGATAGCCTAGTGGTATGACCGCTGGACTGGCAAGTCGAAGGTCTCGAGTTCAGCACGCACCTCTGACTTTTCGAATTCATGTGCGTAATAATGAAAATTATCGCTCGCTTAAACGGTGAAGGAAAACATCGCGAGGAAACCTGCATACCTTAGAGATTTTCTCGACGGTTTGTGAAGTCTGCCAACCCGTACTAGGCCAGCGTGGTGGACTATAGCCAGACGTTTCGGACCCTTTGCAGTGACCATGGACGCTGTAAAGGGTCCGAAACGTCGGGATTCATAATATCAATATACGCGATAAAATCCGTAAAAAGTAGTTTTATTTTATTGTTGTGTGTTTTGCGTTATATATTATTTTTGTTTATTAATTATTAACGTTTTAATTTAAATTTTATATTTAAGCTGATTCAGTACCGTTACAAAGTTAGCTAACTGTACCTACTCTTTATTATCATGGTATGGTAAAAATGTCATCACAACTAAGGCCCCCCCAAGATACAGGCGCTACCTAGTTTAAGGACCACTGTAGTAAGCATAATGTAAACTTCTGCGAGTTCACGGTAACTCGCAGAAATGTATGCATATGCATGAATGCATGTACTTATTAATGATAAGCTTAAAACTGTAAAATATTATAAATATTATCCCTTTATTTATTCTTCTACATATTATTTTTATTTTTAAATATTTTATCCTAATTATAAACAAAAAAAAACATTGAAAAATATAAAAATAGAAACCCACCGGCATCGGGAGCAGGGTCCAAGCTACCGGTGGTCAGGGCCCCAGAGAAAGAAACCTCCTAACAATACGGGCCGTGTCCAAAAGTACTGCTTTCTGTACCAAGCCCTTGATCCAACCACCCAACGAGAGCCTCCTTAGATTTTGGTGAGGCTCTTGGCTATTAGGCCATTGGCTGAGACAACGATTGGTTGATTGATTGAAATTATTATTAATATTTCCTATATTCTTCTCTTTTCTTATAAATTATATTTTTAAATATTAAACAAATAATATAAAAAAATAGTAAAACATTTAAAAATATAATCAATAGAGGCCCACCAGTATCGGTAACAGGGTCCAAGCTACCGGCGGTCAGGGCTCCAGGGAGAGGAACCTCCTAACAATACGAGCCGTGTTCAGCAGTACTGCTTTCTGGATACAGCCCTTGACCCATGCGTCTAACGAGAGCCTCCTAAGGTGTTGGTCGAGGCTCGTGGCTATTAAACATTAGCTGACACGACTATCGGTACAATGATCGCTGTGTCCACATCCCACATGTCAACAACAAATTATTATAACACATTCGCACTCTCGCACATTAAATTTAAAAGAATGGTTATTGAGTTGCTTAGTACATGAAAGTTGCTTCGTTTGTAATCGAGCATTTGTTTTATTTTATTTCAAAGATTATGTCGCGGACATGTGTGGGTTACATTTTTACCTAGTTTTGTTTAAAACAATATGTAATACTTCTTTCTGTGAAATATGTAACTGTTTTATAGACTATAAACCAAGATGAACACTGCTAAGATATTCCATATTTTTTCTTGAAAAGAGTGCCTATGGAGTTTCTTGCCGGTTCTTCTCCATAAGACCCACTTTTTGGAACCGTGCAACTAGTTTTGACTTTTCAAAAGTGCCGTAATAGTCTAATTGAAATAAAATGTTTGATTTTTACTTTATATCCCAATGAAGAAAAATAAAAATAAATAAAATAAACTGTAGAAAAGGTTTTACATATCTGACGAGGTACCCTAAGAAACTAGAACAAAATTTACTAAGCTTATATATTGCGTTTCGCCTAGCAAGTCATTCAGTCTTTTCAGAGCTGCCCTATAATATAACGTTTAGTGGTTTTGCAATCAAATTACACTCCTGCGCAAACTTTCGAATATTAACTAAACGTGTTGTGAAATAAAAACTTCTTACTCAAAATGGAGTCGCTGCCCAAACACCATCTGCTGCAGTTACCTTCTGGTGCATTAGCGAATATCAGGAAGATCCACTCATTGGAAAAGCCTGGAAGACTTGTAGAAGCCATCAATATTTTGGAGTCATGGATTCAGAAACAAGACCATATTATTAAAAAGGATTTCAGTAAGTATTATAAATACTTCAGTCTAAGGATCAAAATAAATAATGACGACGCCTGTGTTGTAGTTAGAGCGTCGGACTGCTAATCACGAAGTCGTGGGTTCGATTCCTACAGGACACAAATATGTTTAAGATGAACATAAGTATTTTATTTTATTTTTGACTTCAATATTGCCTTCTGGCATTTACGCGAATATTATACATTGAAATAAAACTACTTTTTACGGATTTTATCGCGTATATTGATTGATATTATTAATCCCGACGTTTCGGACCCTTTACAGCGTCCATAGTCACGGGTAGACTGACCTACCCGTTATTTCATTTCAATATTGCCTCCTGGGCAAAAAATAAGTTTGTGTTTTTAAGGGTGTCTTTTATGTATTTACGTATTATATATAAGTATTTATATACAATAAGTATAATAAACTGTATACCCGCACATCAAACTACTACAATCTGTAATTCTTTTCTGATTGATTTTCAACTTTAATCCGAAACAATAAGGTTCGTTTTCAATTGAAATGACAGTTTTGGATAGCTTGACCTGCTTGCGTCAGTACGTCATTTTTACTTTTAAGACAGCCTTCAAAACGTTTCAGTCGTTTCACCTAAATGTTATTAATGTTTTTATAAAATTATATTATATCAATACTAGCCTTGCGGTTTGGCTTCCACGAAGGCAATTATTTAGTTGCGTAACGGACTTTTAATAGAAATAATTATTTCCGTAACCAACCTTAATGACCTCTTCTCTGTATCGGTCCGCGTGCAAAAGAGAGGCCAAGATCAATCTAATAAACTTTTCATCTATTAATTAATTATTACACTCTATACCGTTACACTAATTGCCTTATTAGTCTAGTGGCCATAAGTGCGACTGCTACACTAGAGGTTCTGTGTTCGATTCCTTGGTTGAACAGTGTTATTGGCTTATTCACAGTATGAAATTCTCAGTAGCAGTTCAGAGTTTTGATTTGTGCCCGGTTAATGGTTATAGGCTCACCCTTGCCCCCACTGGCAAACTATGGGTTTCTAATCTATATGTATACTAGAATCCATTAAAATTGGTTCAGCGGTTTAGGCATGATGAACATAACAATGAACATAACAAACAGACACATTATTTTTGTATGCATTAGTAGTTATTGAAGTTAGAGTTTTGTTTTAAGTTGCTCCACTAAGATTTCCTCCTGTATATAATACACATACACCCAAATCCGAAACCACTATATGGGGATCAAACCCACAACTCGTAGCACAGAAGTCGATCGCTCGGCCGTTAAACGTGTCGTCATAGTCATATAATTAGTCATAACTGAACTGTCCAGCATAATTAAGACAAGACAAGATAAGAAACACAGGTTTTAATCTAGAATCAGCTAATAAAAACATCTCATTTAAATACCTGAAGGTCATCTAGAAATTAACAGTGTCTACCATAATATGACATTTTCCAAACTAGTTTAGATCGGATAAGATTAGTTCTCTTCCTTAGTGTCTTACACTGTGGTAAAACTTGAACGTTTTAAATTGAGAATGAAAAACCGTTACTTTTTTAAAAGGTTAAGTAATAACCGCGGTCAGCCTGTGGATGGGTGACCGCTCTTAACACAGTTCAGTCACTACTGAACTGTTACTATGGGCAATGAATCAACAAACTAGTGGAATCAACCATTGATTTCCTGTCAACATATCAATGTTAACTGATTATGAATCAACTAGTTGAATTCGTCAACTACATTAATGCATTTAACTTGAAACTTACGTTGAAAATACTATCATAGATTGCGAGCGACGTTCAAATGTGAAGTCTAAGTAACATAGCCAAGAGTTCATTTATGAAAGCCTGTAGAAAAAGTATGAAGGGAAGGTTATGTAAGCATCAATTAAATGTTTCATTAATACATTTAATAAAATATCAGATCAGTAGATATAGAGAGAGACTCATTGAATTTCGTAGCGGTAAAAATAATCAATGAAACAATATGCGTAGCGTTAAAATTAATTCCAACTTACAACTTAAACCATTCAGGTTTAGTTTGCAAGTTGACATCATGTTAATCGTTGACAAATTTAACTAGTAGATTAATTAGTTGACGAACGATAACCAACGTTAACGAAAAAACTGTCAACGACCCATTGCTACTGTTCAGAGGGCCTACTCCTATCTCCGTCAACGAAGTTACGAGCCGTTTGAAAGTTCTCCGAAACTTCGGAGTCCGATTAAACAAGTGTCAAATTCAATTTTTTGAACGGGTAAAACAAATCGAGAGTAGGGACAACTGTCAAATTGTGTTGTCATTCATTCTTAGTTCGGGCCCCGAACGAATCATCCGTCCGTAGGTGATACGGAGTAGGAGACGCCCGTAACTAAGGTCGAAACTACGGACTTCGTGCTTAGGGAGTAGACTCCCAGGTGTCTAAAGATCAGATCATCAGAAATATGTTGCTGGGGTTCCTTGCGACCCTTCTTTTCCCCAGCAAAAACACTAGGAAGCGATGAAGGGTGGGCGTTTTGGGGGCTATCTTTAATGTAAAAATGACGTTCAAAAAGTATTACCTAGTCCACCTTGAATAAATTATTTTGACTTTTGACTTAATGACGTACTATGGAGCGCAGTATGTTAGGTGTTAAATTAACAGATCACGTTCGAAACACTACTCTGCGCTCCAAAACATAAATGACGTGGCACAAAAGGCTGCCCAACTTAAATGGGAATGAGCAGGACATGTCTGTCGCATGTCCAACGAGCTGTGGGCCCGAAAAGCTCAGGATTGGTGCCCTGAAACGGCGACACGGGGTTGCGGCAGACCACGAAGGAGATGGCGGGACGAATTGGATGCCTTCCTTGAGAATTGGAAAGAAGTAGCGCACTATCGCGACCGTTCGAAGAAATGGAGGGACGCCTATGCCCAGCAGTGGGACAGCACGGGCTAATAATAATAATAATTTGACTTCATTACATAAAGGACATTCGAAGTGGAGAAATAAAATTACATATATGTACTTACTAAAAATTTAAAATTAAATCAGACAAAAAACAACTAGGTGGACGACGATAAAACTGCTTGGATCTAAATATTACTATAATTACATTAAAATTAAAAGGCCAAGCAACACATTTTTATTTTTACCTTTTTAGAGGTTATTTTTAGTTAGTACCTACTTACATTTTTTTTATGCAGTCGTGTTTTTTAGGCTAATTAATAACTGCTCTGCAAGGTTAAGCTGTACTAGCTGGGGCCAGACTGTGAATGGGTGACTGTTTTATAATTTAAAACGTTCTATGTATGTAAGAATTTATTAAGAACTAACCAAAAACTAAAAAAAATTAGAAACTTCTTTTTGATATCTATCATGAAGGTTACATACAACACTCTTTGAAAATAATCCCTTAGGGGTTTAAATAACACATTAAAAAAGAATTAGTGAAATTGCTCCATCTGTTCACGCGTGATGCGATGACTAAGGGAAACAGGGATTCATTATTATATTTTTAAATTTATATAAATAAATTTTGTATTTCTTTTGTATTATAAATATGTATTTACAAAAAAAAGTATTTAAGTATTATATCCATTGTCTAGTACCCGTAGTACAAGCTCTGCTTGGTTTGGGACTAGATGTGTCGTGTAAAAATTCCCAAAAAATAAAAACAATAAAATAAAACATGACACCTTTTGTATACAAAATAATCTTCGTGTCAATGTTGCATAGTAAACAAAATCATATTTTTCTTTCTTTCTAACAAAACGACCTAACACTTTTTCAGGTAGAGAGTACTTAGAAACAACGCTGATCTATTGCAAGGGTTCCGTAGAGAAGTCAAAGAAGCAGATTGATAGACTTTGTACGATGAAGACGCTGATACCGAAGTTCTTCGCCAAAACCAACCTCAAATTGGAACTGAAAAGCATTTTGGAGATAGCGTAAGTTAAGCATAGAGTGGATATACTACTCAAGCAAAACAATGAGGGTTTTCTGAAATATTTTACGTGAGATGGCAGCACTGTAGCGTCAAGTCCAACCACCTGTCAACATACATTCACAATGTGTAGTTTTAGATTTTTTTTTCGTTTATTTATTCTTAAAAACTTTACAACTCACTCAAACACAAATACCCTCAATTTAGTCACTCAAACACAAATACCCTCAATTTAGTATCTAGTTTAAAAATATAATAAAATTATCAAAACAAATGCGAGGCTTATCCCTACTTTTCCTTTTATTTTATTATTAACTTTTTCACCCGCATTCCAAAGGATTTTCAAGACAAAAGGTAGCCTATGTTTAATCTATCTCTGTACCAAATTTCCCCAAAATCGGTACAGCAGTTCGGGCTTGAAAGCGTAACAGACAGACGGACAGAGTTGTTTTTGCATTTATAATCCCTGTACTAATAATAGAAATGTGAAAGACAGTATCTAACTATCTACATTTTGGCTACCTTTTGTCTTAAAAATCCCATGTGATTCGGGTGCAACTACAAGACGTAGTAAATATTTTTTACAGATGGCTAGTACCATTACCAATTTTAACAAAAGATTACTACAGGGTTTTCCTGGTTCAATTAAATGACAAGAAATTCACTTCTGAAAGTATAATGGAATTTTATCAATACTGTACTATTGTAAGTATATAGAGTTTAATAAGCTTCTGTAAAAAAAACCATGACTAAAGTCTCGACGAGTAATGTTTCCATGAGTAAAGTCTGCATGAGTAAAATTTTGCATGAGTAAAGTCTGCATGAGTAAAGTCTGCATGAGTAAAGTCTGCATGAGTAAAGTCTGCATGAGTAAATCCTGCATGAGTAAAGTCTGCATGAGTAAAGTCTGCATGAGTAAAGTCTGCATGAGTAAAGTCTGCATGAGTAAAGTCTGCATGAGTAAAGTCTGCATGAGTAAAGTCTGCATGAGTAAAGTCTGCATGAGTAAAGTCTGCATGAGTAAAGTCTGCATGAGTAAAGTCTGCATGAGTAAAGTCTGCATGAGTAAAGTCTGCATGAGTAAAGTCTGCATGAGTAAAGTCTGCATGAGTAAAGTCTGCATGAGTAAAATCTGCATGAGTAAAGTCTGCATGAGTAATGTCTGCATGAGTAATGTCTGCATGAGTAATATCTGCATGAGTAAAGTCTGCATGAGTAAAGTCTGCATGAGTAAAGTCTGCATGAGTAAAGTCTGCATCAGTAAACTCTGCATGAGTAGTCTACATGACTGAATTCTCCATGAGTAGTCTGCATGAGTAACTTCTTCATAAGTAAACTCCACCCACTTTTTTGAACCGTGTAACTTGTTTTGACTTTTCAAAAGTGGTATTTTAATGATCTAATTGAAATCAAATATTTGAATGATTTTGATAATTAATTATTAAGTGATACGCACGTGATTTCAACAAGTAAGATGTCATGTCATCACTATTACTCTCTATTGATTTTTATTTAATAATTACGAATGATAATGATTGATTAATCTACTTCTGTTCCAGTTCGCTGAATACATAAAAGCTAATGATTATGCCAATGGTTTCATCGGAATAATTGATTACAGCAAGATTAATATTCTAGATATAATATCGAAAATGAGCACAGAGGACTTTCAACAATTCCTGTCTATTTTAGTCGTAAGTGTTTACTATCTGGTGGTTGTAAGCGGGACTGCAGAATGTAAGTTACTGGGTTCTCCTTCGAGATAAAAGATATTATATCTAACCAAATCGACAGTCCCGAGCTCTTGGCAAAGTTGGGTTTTTACGCTCCATCCAAATCGGTTCGTTTTAACCCACCATTACGGATACCAAACTCCTTATCCAACTATAGGCGACATAGTTTTATTGTAAGAGCAAGTAGAACCTTTAATAAGTTGTGTAAGCAGCACGATTTTGATCCATTTGTTACTAGTGTGTCAACGGCAAGGCGATGCATAAGCCAAGATTTTTTTAATCAAGAATAATTTCCAGTTATTATGATTGTTTTCTACATATTTTTTGCTCACATCAACATTAATTACTATGCGATCTCTTAAAAGCGAAGGCTTGTAATTGGCTCAATGTTGCCCAAACAGTTTTTATTCAAATTGTATTTAGCTGTTAGCCTTCCATGCTGTAATAAATAAATAAATTAGCTTTTTCTATGACATTTGAACAGTCTGGTAGCCTTCAGATATTTTATGTGGCCTACGCAAATATTCCGCTGATCTGGTATCATCGCGTGACGAGTTGTTGAGCTCCATAAATTATGGTTCAGCTACACAATTACTGATGCATGCGTGCCGTCGGATGGGACGGGTCTACTCAAAGCCGCAATGGCTCTTTCTTCAAAAGGCCATTTCAGACATTGCCCTACATTGTAACACTCACGTATTTATTACTATTCGATGTCTGGTCTTTAAAAGAGACTATAATGCTCTGAAATCAGGATGGGAAACAGTCGGTTGTCCTTTAAATACAAGGTACGGAAAAACCTCCAGGATAATTTGTCGGCTGATTCATCATCTCGGCGTTGACCTATCTGGATATTTTATATATTTCTATGTATGTATGTTATAGATAAGTATGTATTAGAAAATATTATGTAATGCATGTAATTGTTAAATTATAATATATTTTATCATCATCAACCCATATACTGTCCCACTGCTGGGCACGGGTCTCCTCTCATATTGAGAGGGATTAGGCTATAGTCCACCACGCTAACCTAGTGCGGGTTGGCAGACTTCACAAACCGTCGAGAAAATCTCTAAGGTATGCAGGTTTCCTCACGATGTTTTCCTTCACCGTTTAAGCGAGTGATAATTAATTATTAATACGCACATGAATTTTAAAAGTCAGAGGTGCGTGCCTTGGTTTCGAACTCGAGACCTTCGACTTGTCAGTACAATGGTCATACCACTAGGCTATCACTGCTTACATACTTATATATTTTATATATTTATCTATAAAGAGTGCATCTACTGTGATTTTATTCTCTCTACGTCACCCTAAGATTGTCTGGCAGAGAATGCCTAATGGCATTAAGACCGCCTTTGTACCATTTGTGCATAAAGAATAAAATAAATAAATACTCTGAGTATACAGTAGCAGCTCAGGTTTGGATTTATGCCCAATTAATGGCTATAGGCCCACCCTCTGACAATAGAAGGTAGCCATGAATCATCTGCGTCATACGAATGTTGAACTTATACTGTCCAAAAACTGCACTTAACTTCCCTACCGCATGACCGCTACAGGCCGCTATCCAAGTTTTCCATTTTTTAAATATTCAATAGCGAATAGGCGTGTGAGACGTGACGGCATATGGTAGTGTGGGACGCCCTGCGACACGATGGACAGACGATTTGAAGAAGGTGGCTGGCAGTGGATGGATGCGGGCTGCCCAAGACCGGGATGGTTGGCGCTCTTTGGGGGAGGCCTACGTTCAGCAGTGGACGGCAACGACCGCGGAAAGCGCAGTTTATCATTGCATATCGGTCGATCAGTGCATATAGTATAAGTGATTCACAAGCCCCTTCAAGGTCAAAATTAATACTAAATGTCTTACAGGATGGTTATGGCGCAAGATTGAAGGCTATTCACATTTTAAGCGATTCAAAAGCCATAGACATGCTGATTAAAATTGTGAAGCAATTGGTTAGTCAGAAGATTGGTGACAGAATGCACGTACACCCGACTTTAAAAGACTTACATAAAGCGGTGCCTGCAGAGCTGTTTCCCATTGAATATGGCGGCAAACAGAGATCAATTCACAAATTACATGGTGAGTAAAATTCACACAAAACTCGCGATGGCCGTGTCCGAGGCGAGTCGAGATGTTCAAGTCGATTGTAAAATCATCTCGACGGTTCTCGATGGTTTTTTCAAGCGGTCGACATGAACCGACTTGAAGACGTGCACGAATTACGAATGCAACTTCTCAAACCGCTGTGACGTTTGCCGATGGTTTTGAGTCTTGAGTCGATTAGGTACGCAATCGACTGACGGGTGTCGACTTTGCGAAAATCTAAGTACAACTTAAAATACGCCCCCAACATCAGTAACCCGCGTACCACAGTACCTCCCACTATGGGCTGGCGGCCATTGGGGTAGTTTTAGTAGGTAAAAGTCCCACACTCACCGGTATTTTTCGTCTTTTGAAGGTTTCCCTCATAATTAAAAAAACAAAATTAATACTAAGTACAGACGCCAGCAGGTCAAGCTATCCAAAACTGTCATATTTTCCCAATTGAACATGAACCTTATGGTTTTGTATTAAAGTTGAAAATCTATCAAAGAAATTTGACAGATTGGGGTAGCTCGATTTTTTGGCCTCTGTACAAGCGAGAACGATTACACGTTCGTCTGGATCTGGATCTGTCGATTGTTAAAACGGAGACCGAGATATGTGGCATTGATTAAAATTTACGATTCTTTCAATCTCGACGACCTCTGTGGTCTAGCGGTTCGAGTGCCGACTGCTGATCATGGGGTCGTGGGTTCGATTCCCACAGGACACAAATATTTGTGTGGACAAAACATGAGTATTTGTGTTTGTCTGGGTGTTTCTTATGTATTATAAGTATGTATTTACAAAAAAAAAAGTATATAAGTATTATATCCATTGTTTAGTACCCATAGTACAAGCTCTGCTTAGTTTGGGACTAGATGGTGTTGTGTAAAATGTCCCAAAAATATTAAAATATTATTATAATTGTTTAACAATCCCGGACTCGCCCATCGTTACAACACTGCATGATTCTCAATATATTTTTTTGTTAACTTATACTGTTCCACTGCTGGGCAAGGCCTGCCCCGTAACCTTCCATATAAGTCTGAGGTTTTCTCCAGCATCCGGATTATCTCGCCACATTTTCCTTCGGCATCGACGACATCTCAAATTGATAGTGGAAAATATAAACAGAAGAAAACAATTTAAGCATTTTAATCGAAGTTATAGTGAAATCTTCAAAAAGAGAGCAAAAATATTATTACAGAGTAGGTATTATTGCAAGCGTCCTTAGGCGACGGTCACCGCGTACCATCAGGACGGCCGTAAGCTTTTTTGCCACCAGAGTGATATAAAAAAAAGCAGTGATAGCCTAGTGGTATGACCATTGGACTGCCAAGTCGAAGGTCTCGAGTTCAAACCTCTGACTTTTCGAATTCATTAATTATCACTCGCTTAAACGGTGAAGGAAAACATCTTCAGGAAACCTGCATACCTTAGAGATTTTTCTCGACAGTTTGTGAAGTCTGCCAACTCGCACTAGGCCAGCGTGGTGGACTATATAGCCTAATCCCTCTCAGTATGAGAGGAGACCCGTGCCCAGAAGTGTGACAGTATATGGGTTGATAATGAGTGGTATTAAAAAAGAAACTTCTAAATTGAAGGGTTGTTATAAACTAAATTAATTTCCTATTACAGAAGAATGGATAGAGGAACTAAGCTCAGAAAAACATGTAAAATACGTGAAAATGATGAATAAGGCGTGTTCAGACGAGTCTAGAAGAGTTGCGAGTAAATTCAACGAAGAATACACGGGCATGCCAGGGTCTTTTAGAAATTTAAGCGTGGATTAATATAATGTGATTAAAAATTTATCTTTGAAAGTCAATTCATATTAGTGCAGAGTCGAATTCTTTAGTAGTTGAAAGAAAAAAACAAAAGAACATTTATTCTGATAGGCACACGCAAGACAAAATACCAAATCGAGTAAAACGATAATGTTAGTAAGTACGATATCTTGTGCGATGTCAGAATAGGTCCGTATCTCAGAATTATGCTATGCAAAATGCTGGGCCTGGCCAGCCAGGGCCTGCTGTTGAGACCAGGGACAGTCTTTGACCTTTGATGGAGGTCAGGATTTGATTAGCTCTTTGATTCGCGTGGAGGCGCTCAAGTTTACTCGCATTCGCCCGCTCCACTCGGTATTGACCATTCACTGACGCCTACTCAAAATTACTTAGGTATACATATGTTACGGGCAACGTGATTAACTGGGCATTATTATTAAGGACCGTAATGTGATTAAAACACCGTGATTAATCATGCTGTTTTAATCACATTGCCCAATTGATTAGGGCATTATGAATATAGACCGGCCATTATTAATAGTGCCCGGACTTATCAAATTGCCCGTAACACATACATTAGTTTAAGAGCTTAGTTATTAAGGTTAAATAAGAAACGTCTATTAAAGTTATTAAGCAAAGGAAAAATTCGACCGCGGGCAGGATTTTTCCCTTTGCTTAATAATTTTAAAATCTTCGCATGGAAAGTGCCAAAAAAATAGAAATGTTTATTATTTTTTGCTTTTCAATTTTTCAGAGTTTTTTTTATAATATTTTGTGGCTATAATCTACTAATTACATACATGATTACTTTTAATTTAATTTTAATACACAACTCACCATTAAAATCTGTGAACAATAAATCACCTCTATTTTCCCACCCTTAGGATACGTTTTTTTTTTCAAATGTATATCGTACTAACTTCGAGGTATACCCTATCCAATAAAAAATAATTATCAAAATCTGACTACTCTTTATAAAGCTATGAGTCATACATTAAAAAAAATTTACTCGTCGACTTGAGAACCTTCTCCGTTTTTTGTTTCGTCGGTTGAAAATGAATTAAAATGATTTCGATAAGATTCGACTCTGCTAGTATGAATTGACCGTTATTAAGGAGGATGTTAATCTATTAAAAGATTATAAATATAAATTATGATTTCACCCAGCCTGAAATTTTCCTTTTTTCGGTATTGAGATGGTTAGATATAAGAAATTATTATAAAATTCAACAGGAGTCGTTCATTTGCTTCTTCCATCCATAATTATAATTCAAACACCGGACATAATCATAGACTGCTGAAATAAGGGAATCAAGTTCCCGCATTCGTATGTATTTAAGCAATGTACAGACATGTGAAACCTGCATTCTTGTTATACATAATATGTATAGATAGATGATAAATATGTAGTTTTATTCGTGTTATTAATTTTATAGATATTTATATTTAGTTTTTATGAATTGTGGTTTGTTTTTTATAACAAAATATTTTTTTCATTATTAATACATTATTAATTATTATTGCCTCATTAGTCTAGTGGGCCTGCCTCATTAGTCTAGTGGTCCTAAGTGCGACTGCTACGCCAGAGGACCTCGGTTCGATCCCCAGGTCGAGCAAAGTGTTATTGGGTTTTTCTATGAAATTCTCAGTAGCAGCTCGGAGTCTGGATTTGTGCCCGGTTAATGGCAATAGGCTCGCGCCCTATTACATGGGACAAAATACCGGCGAAATGTGGGTGTACATTAGTACATCTACACCTACCTACCTACCTTGCCTAACCCTTCTGGGAATACAGGCGTGATGGTATGTTGTCAAAAAATTGGTCTGGTGGCGGCTTGTGTTTGTTCCACGCGCGCTTTCTATTTAATAGGAAACAAATTCTCGCCCTTTGAAGAGTTCCAGTTACTGGACCACAGCTGTTCACGGTGGTACCAAATGCTCGTATCCCATAACATTTAGGGCGAGGGAAAACCGCACCTACATACCTAGTAGGAAGCGAATTCTCGCCCATTGCACTAAAGAAACTACTAACTGGACCACAGCAGAGCTCTTCACGGTGGTAGCAAATCCTCGTATCCCTTAAAATTTAGGGCGAGGGAAAAACGCGTATATGTTACGGTCATGGGATTTGTAACATCGCCACTACCAGTCCGACATACCCTGGGACTTGTTGGCAGACGGTCTGTGAGGATTCTCTAACAAAAACGTGTTGTAATTTTATTTACAAGTAAGCAGTGTCGCTTGAAGTCGTTAGATGCAGACGGCTTGTAACCGGTCCTTGTGGAAATCTATGAGGGAGGCCTTTGTTCAGCAGTGGACCTCCTGTGGCTGATATGATGAAGCAGTACTTTTTTTCGGATAATTCTCATGGACTATCCGCCACCCGGGGAGGGGGCAGAGTGTGTCGGACTCATACTGATTAAAAACCGTACGTGCCTTCACTTGCCTTATAATAATAATATACTTTATTGTCAGACATTACAGTTCATAGGTCTACAGCCGACGTCCCGGTGCACCCAAAGCTGTCATGAACTGCGCTGAGCAACGGCAAGTATTGTGGCAGCAGCCAAGTTTCTTGAAGTTTCTATCACATCAGCCGACTGACATAACGTTCTGACGCTTTCCATTGACCTCTTGAGTGTTTTGCAATTAAAACTTACTGAGGCGATCCATTCTTTCTATCTGTATTTTCATCTAATTTATCCATTTGTTGCCTCATAGGAACAGCCATGGCCATGGGATCCATGAAATTTGCCACGGCAAGTAAGCAGTACCTACCTAACGTTCATTTTTCAATACGGTATTAATCACTAAGATGGTTAAAAATATAAGAAACAATTATAAAATATTATTCAAGTCGAGTCCATTCGTTTCCTTATTCCATAATTATAATTCAGACAACGACACATCAAAGTTTGAAATAAAGGAATCAAGTTCTGTCATCAAGTCCCGCATTTGTATGTCGTATTATGATTAATCCTTCGAGCCTTTTTCTCAACTATGTTGGGTTCGACTTCCAGTCTAACCAGATGTGGCTGAATATCAGTATTTTACACGAAGTGACTGCCATCAGACTTACGCAGCCCAATTCAAGGGTAATACGGATACCCCGAGGAAAGACTGGTTGTCAGGCTTTTTGGGATTCTACCATTAACGACGGTCGTATGACAGCCAAGGCCGACGGTTTTACATGCTCTTCGAACCACGGAGTTGTCTGGAAGTGTTAAAAATGGTCACCCATCCACAGATTGGCCGCCTGTAGTGCAACTTAACCTTGCAGATTGGTTGATTAGCTCAGTTACTTCACGAGCCCCTCAATAATTTCTATTCCTTTCCTACACAATTCGCCCAATAATTCAGCTCAGAAGTGGGATTCAGGAAAATAGGCAACAACAATTAACAATTAGTTTTATTGGTTCCTCTTTACAATATTATTATCCAATAAATTTATTTAAGACAAAGCCCAAAACTGTCATACTACGTAAGTTTGGTGGTGTGGACTCTGATGCCTTCGGTGAAGATGCAAGCAATATTTCCTGGGTCCTCAGTCGATGCCAAGATGTGTGCTTGCGGACAATCTGACTAAGCTATATGACGTGCATGCTTCTCTGCGTATTTTTTTTTAAACATTGCGCACACTAGGAACTTCTCCTATATCGAGGGTGCGTTTACAAACACAATCTTTTACATACACAAACACCCAGACCCGGAAGAACTACTTGTAGATCATAGAAATATTTGTTCCGTGTGGGGATGGAACTACCCGTGGCGCAGAAGCCAATCGCCTTATTTAGCATGTATGATATGTAAATTTATTTGCGTGCAAATATAGATTTGTTTAATTAGTTTTTATGAATCGTGGTCTGTATTTTATAAAAGAATGCTACCAGTGAAGTTACTGTGTTTTTTTAATGCCCAGGTCATATCTACATTACCCCAAGGTTGTCAGGCGGAAAATGCCTTACGGCATTAAGACCGCCTTTGTGCCATTATTATAAATATTAGGGGTTAAAGTATGAAATTGTCGATTCCTACTGAAAAATTGAAATTAGTTTTTTTTTAATTCAACATATTTATTTTAACAAAATAATGACCATTACTATATATTGCTGCCATCTAATAAGAAGGTCTTTTATGCCTTTGCGATAGAACTCTGGTGATCTAGATTCGACAAACTGTGTGAAAGCATTTTGTACTGCCTCCTGGGAAGAAAACTTTTTATCACGTAGAAAATTGTCCAAATCATGAAAAAAATGGTAGTCCGTTGGTGCAAGGTCTGGCAAATATGGAGGGTGACGAATGGTTTCTAATTGCAGTTCCTGTAGAGTTAAAACGGTTTCTCGTGCTGTATGAGATCTCGCGTTATCATGGAGCAATAATGGTGAAGACCGATTCATAGTCATAGTCACAGTCATTTATTTGCTTTCCATAATGTGTAAGTATACCGATGGTATAAAGTTATTTAAAAAAAAAAACAAAACCGACTTCACGACTTACCTATACCAAATACTAATACCCAAACTTTTACCTACTAAAAAAGAGAAAATAATATTTGAATTACATAAGTACTTCAAAGAAAAGAGCATTATAGGAAAATCAACGAAATTATTGATATAAATACCTATTATATATAAATATAATACAAAAATAACTGATTTTAAATTGTAAATAGGTATTATTTACAATTTAAAATCAGTTATTTTTGAAGTCGCCTCTACCGTGACGCAAAGGTCGCGCAGTAGGGTTAAAAAACGTAATAAATAAATATTAACATGATTCCAAGCATCTTGCTAATTTGGCTATGGTACCCTAAAAAATACAATTTAGAGAAGCTATATATAGCGGATCAACTAGTTAATCCAATCTAGTTGCCATCAGAGCTTCATTTATTCATTTAATACTGTCAAAATTACTTCTACACTTCATTTTTTATAGACAAAGTAATTATCTCCAAAACAAAGACGATACCTAACTTTATTAATACTAGATGTGGTTTTAATAAAAACTTCTTACTCAAAATGGAGTCGCTGCCCAAGCATCATCTGCTGCAGCTTCCTTCTGGAGTATTAGAAAATATCAGGAAGATCCACTCATTGGATAAGCCTGGAAGACTTGAAGAAGCCATCAATATTTTGGAGTCATGGATTCAGAAACAAGACCATATTATCAAGAAGGATTTCAGTAAGTACTTTAGTGTTCTTAAGGAAGCATTACGTCATATGCTTGAACGTATATATCCGGCAATGAATGCGGGCGTCTTGCCCCTTAATTGGGTTCAGCGATTATGCTGGTTTCAAAGTCTAACGGCCCAGATCAAATGTTATAATTACTGGAGTATCTATGAACTATTAAGTTGTTGTAAGCAAACAATGATGAAGAGCAGTGATAGCCTAGTGGTATGACCATTGGACTGCCAAGTCGAAGATATCGAGTTCGATAAACTGTGATTTTTCGAAATTATGTGTGTATTGATAATTAATTAAACTCGCTTAAACGGTGAAGGAAAACATTGTGACGAAACCTTGCATGCCTTAGAGGTTTTCTCGACGGCGTGTGAAGTTTGCCAACCCGCACTAGGCCAGCGTGGTGGACTATAGCATTATACCTTTCATTATGTGAGAGGAGACTCGTGCCCAGCATATGTGTTGATGATGATGATGATGGAGATGACAAAAATATTGTTTGCTTCAAACAATATTGTGGTAGACATTATTTTATTCTCGACCTAAGCCATTTACTGTCCCATAGTTGGGCACGAGCCTTCTCTCAAAATGAGTGGGATTCGACATATAATCCACCACGCTGGCCTAGTGTCAGTTGGCAGACTTCACAGGCCCTCGAGAAAGTCTCGCAGATATGCATGTTTCCTTGATGTTTGCCTTCACCGTTTAAGCGAGTCATAATTTACGCACAGGATTGTGAAAGTCAGACGTGCATGTGGCAGGGTTTTTCGGAGTCATACCCACCAAAAACGTCACCTGCCTTCCTTGCCCTCCAGTTATGGCCATGGAATTCGCGACATTGACCACGACAATGACAGGGGAGATCTTGAGATATAGCTGCCAGAAAAAAAAACTTTATTTTTATGTGACAGACCGATGAGCACTTTTTCAGGCAGGGATTATTTGGAGAAAACGTTGATCTCCTGCAAAGGTTCGGTAGAGAAGTCAAAAAAGCAGATCGACAACATCTGCACCATGAGGACGTTGATACCAAAGTTCTTCACTAAGACCAACGCCAAAATGGAACTCAAGAGCATTCTGGAGATAGCGTAAGTGATCTATTCATTAATGGTCCTCCTCGTCGTTTTCGGCGAAGACAACCCTCATCAACCAAGTCTAGCCAATCCTTGCTATGCTGGATACGGATTATCAGTATTTTACACGAAGCGACTGCCATCAGACCTCCGCAACCTATTTTCTGGGTAATACAGATATCCTGAGGATGCACTGATTATCAGGCTTTTTGGGTTTTTAACTACCACTTAAGATTGTCATAGATTCAGTTTGACAACCGGGACCGGCTTTACGTGCTCTCCGTGACTAGCTAACATACTTAAATTATTATAGATTTGTGTTTATATTATTATAATACCTCTTGTATGTCCTCTGATTGAGATGTATTTCATCCTGACCGTAGGATCTAACATGCGTGTTTCTAGAAACTTTTGTCATCCCCATTATCTCGTTGTTATATACCCATACTTTGGGTGCGTAATACGATAAAATTATATCTTGACGAGCATGTTGGCCTTTCAGGAATTTATTGAAAGACAGTAATTTGCGCATCTGTTATATATATAACAACCACTAACCATTGATCTTATAAGTGTTTGTATGATAACCGAGATTGACAGTTTTGAGTGCTCTCAGAGGCATAAAGTGGTCTTGATGTGCTAAAAATTTTGAACTTTCCATAATCAGATTGTGGCAAGCTCAGTTTAACCTTCAAAACAAATTGATCAGTATCATAGTTATTATTTAGCTATTAGCTCAGTACTAAAGTGGGGATACCTCGATAAAACGACTACAGGGTACGGATGTCGAGATTTTTGCTTAGAGTGAGGAAAATCCTCATGGACTTCCGCCACCCGGGGAGTGTCTGACTCCACCCAGAGTAACCTACTGACTAAAACCACACGGTGTTTTTTCTCGTACCTGCTGCGTCGGGGGCTACGGAAAAAGAACATTCTTCTTCTATTTTTAAATGTTTTTGTTTTATAATTTATTTTATAAAAATATTTAAAAATGTAAATGATAAGAAAACTCATGAATAAAAGAAATAATAAATATTCTTTGCAGATGGCTAGTACCATTACCAATATTAACAAAAGACTTCTACAGAGTTGTAGTTATCAAAGTCAACGATAAGAACTTTACTTCCGAGAGCTTCATGGAGTATTATCAATACAATATAATTGTAAGTTTTTCTTTATGGTTTATGTCAGCAAAGGTCCTGCACCTGTTGGTATGTAGTCATGGACACTTGCAATACCACAGGAACTACTAATGCCTTGTCGAGCCATAAGAGCTACAGATTTCAGACTGCCATAGCTGCAGCTATCGGTAGATGGAAGTGGCTTTCACGCTCAAAAGTCGGAACACACACACACACATTCCGCCATCGTTCCACGCGACAGCAGTTCCATCCACATCATCTAGATGGTTGGCAGTCCACTACTGTGCGTTTCTCTAGAAACTTTCTGCCTCGCACAACTAAATTGTGGAATGAACTGTCACCTGCAGTATTTCCGACCAATATGACCTTCAAACCTTCAAGAAAAGAGCGTACTCCCTTTTAAAGGCCGGCAACGCGCTTGTGACTCCTCTGGTGTTGCGGGTGTCCATGGGCGGCGGAAATCGCTTACCATCAGGCGATCCGTCTGCTCGATTGCCCCCTATCCCATAAAAAAATAAAAAAAAAAACACGCAAAGGTAGCCATGGGCGAGTCGGAGATTTTTTAACAATCGAATGAATCGCATTCAGTATTTTACAATCGAGTCAATTTATATCGGCTTTTTGGGATTCTCACCACAATTCGTGATTGTCATAGATGTTCGCATGACAACCAGGACCGACGACTTTACGTGCTCTCCGAGGCACCTTAACATGTGTAATGTAGTGATGATTTTCTAATATTTTAACTTTTTATTATTCTAGCTCACAGAATACATAAAAGCCAATGATTATGTCAACGGGTTTATTTTAGTAGATGATTACAGAAAGTTGAATATTCTAGAAGCTCTTGCAAAATTGAACACTGTGGAGTTACAGCAGTTCGTATCAATTTTAGTCGTAAGTATTTCATCATCATTAACCCATATACTGTTCTACTGTTGGGAAGGAGCTCCTCTCAGATTGAGAAGGATTAGGCTATAGTCCACCACGCTGGCCTGCCAGGTTGGCAGTCTTCACACAATATCGAGTAAAATCTCTAATGCATTCCTTATCCGTACAGCGAGGGAATAGAATCAGCTGCCTGAGTCTGTATTTCCTGACGTGTACAATTTTTTCAAGTCACAAGTGAATAGAAATCTTCTGGGTAAGCGTGCTGCATCTTATACCACATCGTCACTTACCATCATCATCATCAGGTGAGATTGTGGTCAAACGCTAACTTATCTCTTATAAAAGAAAGGCATGCAGGTTTTCTCACGATGTTTTCCTTCACCGTTTAAGCAAGTGACGTGGTGACGTGACGATTCGAACTCGATACTTTTGGCTTGGCATTCTTGTATACTACGGCCAAAAATTTAATGAGTTTCATCAGTTTTTTTGTTCTTCTATTATTAAACACTAACTATGCCAATAGATGAGCATATAAAAAATCTTTAATTAATTTTTCAGTTAAAAATTTGTAAACATAAATATAAATATTTTTTTTCTACTAATTAGGATATATATAAATATATATTTTATTTTCATAATTCATTAATTACCGGACACCCTATATAATTATGTAAATACACTCAATTTTATATTCAAACAACTTAAACTTCTCACATAAAAATATTATAATTATTGTCTTCATTTTTGCATTAATTGCTCTAAGATTTTATTATTACTGAAATTTTAGTTCTCAGTGACTTCATCAAAGAATTTAATCAGATAATTTAGTTTTAACGAATAATTTTGAGTTAGAACAAAAAATTATAAATATATTACTTACCTACCTTACTTCAACAAAACAAAATCTAAAGTTCACATCAAGACAAATAAAATAAACTTGAACACGAAGTAACAGCTGTAAACCGTTGAAGAGTTCCCTTGACTGTCAGAAAATGAGTCATAATTGCCTTGGTGCCCAGCCCAAATGTTGTGTCGGTTGAAAAGCAAAAACTTGCATTTCAATAGGTGTTACTGACGTCACCATAAAGACGTAAATTCATTATGTGAAGGAAAAATTCGACATGACGGGTAGGTATCGCGGTGGCTTAGTGGACATAGCGTCTGGTGTACCTAACCAGAAGACGCAGGTTCGAATCCTGCCCGCGGTCGAATTTTTCCTTTTCTAAATAACTTTAAAATATTAGCATGGAAAATGCCAAAAAAATATATAAAAAGATATCATCTCTAACATTCAAATAATTTCCATGACGTATCAAATCGTATAATGGACTTATTAACCATTGGGGCAATATGACAGTAAAGTTTATGGTGTGACGTTATTTGTACCTATTTCATTTTGACCGCGCGCATATTAGAGGGTGCTCGGGTAATAATTGCATTGCACGCGGGCGCTACATGGGCTAGAGAGTCCTCTGCCTCCCGTCCATTCGTAGTTCACAGTCAGTAATCTCGCTCGCTAGGTATCGGTATATTAAAGAAACACTTTTGCCTTACGCCTCGTCGTTCTTAAGAAGATTAATCCGTTGGTAGGTTATAGGAACCGTTCGATAAAAAAACTAAAATAATTGTCAAAATTGGTTCATACGACGGCAATAGTGGAGAACATGCAAACAAAGAATAGGTACAGAGGCCAGCACATCAAGCTACCCCAATCTGTCAATTTCCTTTGATATATTTTCAACTTTAATAAAAACTAATAAGGTTCATATTCATTTGGGACAATTTGACAGTTTTGGATAGCGTGACCTGCTGGCGTCTGTACATACCAATGAACATTCCTATATTCGTTGGTATGTGTTCTCCTCCCTTGTTGTTTCGTCGATTGATGCATAAATCGCTGAATCTGACAATAAAATTGAAATGGAAAAGTTACCTTTAATTATCGTTGTAATTTGGATAATTAACTGAAAATCGTTATAAATTATAGCTTAAATGTTATTCTGATGTGCAAATATTAATACTGTAAAGTTTCATCAAAATCTGTTTAGTAGTGTTAGTAGGATAGGATTGGGGTAATCTATAAATTGTATTTTATAGGAAGGCTATGGCGCAAGATTAAAAGGCATTCACGTATTAACCGATTCAAAAGCCATAGAATTGCTGATCAAAACTATCAAGCAATTTGCTAGTGAGAAGATTGGAAACAGAATGCATGTACACCCGACTTTAGAAGACATACATAAAGTGGTACCTGCAGAGCTGTTGCCCGTTGAATATGGCGGCAAGGAGAGATCTATTGATGAATTGCACAGTAAGTAAATTCAAATAATTATCATCATCATAATCAACTCTTTTATTTTACTAATGCTGGGTATGAGTCTCCTCTCAGAATGAGAAGGGTTGGGCTGTAGGCAACCACGATGGCGTAATGCAGGTTGGCAGACATCCAGGTTACTTCACGATGTTTTTCCTTCATCGTTTATGCAAATGATAATTATTATATAGAGAAGTATAAACAATGACAATTTATTATTGCAGATGAATGGATTGAAGAAATAAGCTCAGAAAAACATGTAGAATACATGAAGATGATGAATAAGGCGTGTACAGACGAGTCTAAAAGAGTTGCGAGTAAATTCAACGAAGAATACCTGGGCATGCCAGGGTCTTTTAGAAATTTAAGCGTGGATTAACCCGATGTAAATACTATTATTGTTATTGCGTATCTTATTGATGATGTTGGTGAGCTAGTAAATAAAAGTAGTATACGTAATGATTTTGCTCTCAAATTATATAAAGAAAGAAAGTAAGATTTTAAGTGTATTCAAAATCACATAGAGAAAAATACACACTAACATAGAGAAAAGGAAATATTTAGACTTACAAGGGAAGCCTAATCCCTGTCAATATGAGAGGAGACCCGTGCCCAGCGGTGGGACAGTATATGGGTTGATGATGATGATGATCCTTATCTAAGCGTGGTGGTTATATTCTATCTAGACTGATTTCTCTTAAAAACCAAAGCATCCCACTCTAATACTAGCAATACAAATTCTGAATATTTTCTTCATCTTCTTTCTGTGTTGTTGGTAAATACATTGTTTATATTACTAGATCCCAGTAGGTGTCTACGTTAATTGCGCCATAAGTGGCGTTCTTTAGTTCCTCAAAGGTGCAGGAATATGTGAATTTGTTTTAAATAAAGGTTGATTTCTCGCTAATGTGTACGTATATTTTTTATACCACTAAGGTGGCAAACAAGCATACGGCCCATCTAAGCGGTAACGGTAGTCTATAGATGCTTGCAATCAAAGATATCACTTGTGCGATGCCGACCCTGTAAAACGGAAGAGGAATAGTTGGGTTGGCAGTAAAAGGGTAAAAGTTCCCCCACTGCCAAAACAAAATTTCCTCGCAGAGCACTGGCAACCTTGGCACACAACACCAATTGTTTTAAGTGATTATTGCTGTGTAGCAATAATCACTTATAATAATAAAAGATTGGCAAACTGTGAGTGTATATTTCAGCCTAGGTAATCCTTTAAGCCTGATCCTTTATAAACTGGAATTTCGTCATAGAAAACTGAAGTACAAAGGTGAACCTCGGCGATTTTAAAGCCGGATTGTAGATACAAGATTCTGACAATCCTGTTGAAGTATCTTTGTGGCATCCTACTTATGCCACCCACTTCTAGAGACGCAAAGCTCTTATTTTTCTTTACGAAGATTTCCTTGTGATTGCGTAAGATTTAGAAAAAATCTGTTGTTTTTTTATCACTTGCTTAAACGGTGAAGGAAAATGTCGTCCGGAAACCTGCATGCCTAAAAGATTTTCTCGACGGCGTGTGAAGTCTGCCAACCCGCACTAGACCGGCGTGGTGGACTATAGCTTAGTCCCTCTGATTCTGAAAGGAGACCCGTGCCCAGTAGTGGGGCAGTATATGGATTGATGACGATTGGAAATACTCAAAAATGCCAAACGATAAAAAAAATGCCAAAAATGCAATGCATTTTATGGATCTACATGGTACTCAGTTACTTACGCTTAGGAAACCAGTATTGCTCGGAAGTTGTGTTGCAGAGATCCAAAGGTAAAATACTGCTTAAAATGCTCATTTGATTTGAAACCTCTTCTTAAGCCTTACTTAAGAAGTTAAGAAATATGTTGCAGCAAATTCATTTGTGATGAAATGACATTTATACAGAGAGGTTGCTATTAAAAATGGTAAGGCGTTTGATTTGGGTATGAAAAAGATTTAGCATGCTAATGTAAAAATTGACTTTAAAAAACCTATTTGCAGAAATAAATATCATTATTGTTTAGCGTTAATACCAAATTTATACGAAAAAAAAAACTTTATTCTTAGTTTTTACTAAGTCTATTTCATCGATAATTCAATTTTATAAGAAGCCATTTAGACCTCGGTTCTTATTAATTAACCATCCCACTTTAAACCCAACTAAGATTTTTCCTACAGAAAAAATCGTGGCAATACCACCTGCGCTGTGTTTATCTATTAATTTTTTGTAAGGAGGGGCTCGTGGCTTAGTAATTACTATGCCGATGAACTGATCTGCAAGGTTAAACTGCACTAGCTGCGGTCCGAGAATGGATGACATCAAGATCCCTTACTCCCTCGGAGAACACGAAAAGCCATCAGTCTCGATTGTCATACGAACACCTATGACAATCGTTAGTGGTAGCCAGAAGTATAACAACCAGTCTATCCTCAGGATATCCGTATTGCCCAGAACTTCGGTTCAAGACGTCTGATTGCAGTTACTTCGTGTATACCGATATTCAGACGCATCTGGTAAGACTGGAGCGCATCTGGTAAAATCCAACTTGGGCGGTTAAGCGTTCTAAAAACGATTTCAGCGGTTCATAATATTTTAACTGTCACCTAGGTATACCACAGGGTTCTATGTAAGGTCCAATGAACTAAAACATACTAAAATTTTTTTTTTTAATTTATGTTTTTGATGAAACCTTGTTACCAATACCTAGATAGATTAATCAGTTTTCTTGTAAGATTTTGAAACTAAAAAAGAAAAATAAAATGTGAAGAAATTTCAGTAAGTGTTAAGCACCACCTACTTTAAAAAAACTGTTATTGTTTTATTATACATTATTGCCATATTGGAGCAGTGTTAGCCTTATTATATGACCATTGAACTGCCAAGTCAATAGACACGAATTCGAATCTGAGGCACACACACGCACACGCCGAGGCTCTGGCCTCTCAACCTTTTCGAATTCATGTGCGTATTAATAATTAATTATCACTCACTTAAACGGTGAAGGAAAACAGCGTGAGGAAAGCTGCCCACCTTAGAGATATTTCTGGACGGCGTGTTAAGTCTGCCAATCCGCACTAAGCCAGCGTACTGGATTACAGCCTCAATCTAAGAGGAAACCCGTGCCCAGCAGCGGGGACAGTAAGTATATTGGTTGGTGATGATGAATTTGTTTAATTTTTTTTTATTGCCTACGAGCAAGCGACCCACCTGATGGTAAGTGGTCACCGCCGCACATGGACATCAGCAACGTTAAGGACAAAGCTGTGGCGCCACCTACTATATGTGGTAGAGAGCTCTTTTTAGGCCTCGTTTGAAGAAGGACATATCATAACGCACTGGAAACACCGCAGCAGGTAGTTCATTACAGAATGCCAAATAATCTCCTTATTAAGTTAGATATTAAACGGGTAACACCCGTAGGTAAATGCTGTAGCATGTACCTATAGGCTAGCACTTATGTACTCACTTAAGTATTGTAGAAACTCATTTGTCTCAGGTGGTAATTACATAGATATTATAGCTAATGATCCAATTATTTAGTATATAGTTATGTCATTATCTGTTGTTTATGGTACCGCATTTCAATAGGTGGGCTGGCTGGCATAGCAATTCCAAAACTCCAACGAGGAGTTGCATGAACAGTGGAGAAACATAGGTGGAGAAACACAGGTGCTGCTTGACTGGTCGACTTGCTGGCTATGGTTTCGTAAATTTTATTTTTACTTTTGCTCTCAAGTTGCCTGATTCGCCTTGTAGGTCTTAGTAATTTTGAATAGTTTTATCAATACATAAGTGCATAGGTAGATAAGTACATAAGTGCATAGGTACATGAGTACATAAGTGCATAGGTACATGAGTACATAAGTGCATAGGTACATGAGTACATAAGTGCATAGGTACATGAGTACATAAGTGCATAGGTACATGAGTACATAAGTGCATAGGTACATGAGTATATAAGTGCATAGGTACATGAGTACATAAGTGCATAGGTACATGAGTACATAAGTGCATAGGTACATAAGTACATAAGTGCATAGGTACATAAGTGCATAGGTACATGAGTACATAAGTGCATAGGTACATGAGTACATAAGTGCATAGGTACATGAGTACATAAGTGCATAGGTACATGAGTACATAAACGCATAGGTACATGAGTACATAAGTGCATAGGTACATGAGTACATAAGTGCATAGGTACATGAGTACATAAGTGCATAGGTACATGAGTACATAAGTGCATAGGTACATGAGTACATAAGTGCATAGGTACATGAGTACATAAGTGCATAGGTACATGAGTACATAAGTACATAAGTACATGAGTACATAAGTACATAAGTACATAAGTACATAAGTACATAAGTACATAAGTACATAAGTACATAAGTACATAAGTACATAAGTACATAAGTACATGAGTACATAAGTACATGAGTACATAAGTACATAAGTACATAAGTACATGAGTACATGAGTACATAAGTACATAAGTACATGAGTACATAAGTACATAAGTACATAAGTACATGAGTACATAAGTACATAAGTACATGAGTACATAAGTACATAAGTACATAAGTACATAAGTACATAAGTACATAAGTACATAAGTACATAAGTACATAAGTACATAAGTACATAAGTACATGAGTACATAAGTACATAAGTACATAAGTACATGAGTACATAAGTACATAAGTACATAAGTACATAAGTACATAAGTACATAAGTACATAAGTACATAAGTACATAAGTACATAAGTACATAAGTACATAAGTACATAAGTACATAAGTACATAAGTACATAAGTACATAAGTACATAAGTACATAAGTACATAAGTACATAAGTACATAAGTACATAAGTACATAAGTACATAAGTACATAAGTACATAAGTACATAAGTACATAAGTACATAAGTACATAAGTACATAAGTACATAAGTACATAAGTACATAAGTACATAAGTACATAAGTACATAAGTACATAAGTACATAAGTACATAAGTACATAAGTACATAAGTAAGTAAGTAAGGTAAGTACAGTACTTAATTATATTGTTACATATTCTGTTGTATTTTCTGTACTGACGAAATATGCTGGTTTAATAATAATTATGCTAAATTAAAATTCTCATGTCACAGTGTTAGCTACCGTACTCCTCGGAATCGGCTTGACCGATTTTTATGAAATTTTATATGTAATATTTGGTAGGTAGTCTGAGAATCGGTCGTAGGTAATCTATTTTCATACCCCTAAGTGATAAGGGCGGTCCACCTGAAACATTTATTTTTATTTTTTGGATAACATTTTTTATTTCTATTTTTTATGTGTGGCATTAAAAAATACATACCACCCTTAATTTACCCTTCTAACACTAACCCCTATTTATTAATAGCCTTTTCGTATATTTACTTTCATCCCTATAGAAGAAGAAGACAAAGCCCTAATAAACCAGAGCCAAAATCCCGACATATACACAAATAAGTACGAAATCCATCATTATACAAATCCAACTCACACTTCACCATCATCATTATAATCGTATATATTGCGAATAATCACAGCACTATAATATAATAGCAACAATCAAAGTAATGAATGCGTGTCAAGATAAAAATTGCTTGATAGCTAATTTAAACAGGTAACTAACTCACTAACATTATATAGGTCGCTACTAGTTATAAGATTGTATATAATAAGCAATGCTGTCATGTATTTGACATCACGACATGTCAATGACAGGTTTTATCAGATAAGATGAGAACATCACTAGTGTAGTATAGTCTTGTTATGTTAAAATACGAACATTGTTTTTGAAATTAGAAGCGAATTATTGTGTTCTTTTAAAATTTTAAAAAGGATAATGTTTATCTTGTTTTGTTTTTGATTTGATTGTGTTTTTGGAGTACATCCGAGTTAACTGATCAAGTTAGCAAGTTAAGTGCAGTTCAGACATCTCGTTATATATATTAATGCCGAGACTGATTGAGAGTCCACTTCAGATTGACGTGAACCTTTTTATTGTTTGCTTGTTCGGCGTTAGAGGAAGTTGACGACGGTTCCTGATATTAATAAGTATATCAAAGTTAGTACGTGGAATTACGTGGATTAAATCTTTGATTATATACTTGTCTAGATGCCACATTGACACGTACAGAACGGCCCAAATAAAGTCTACTAAAAATGGTAGACTCTCTTCTCACTTACGTCAGTGTCATTTGGATCACTTCAGGGTGGAGTTCTCGAAAAATAATTAATTATGTCGGTATGTGCTGTCAAATTGTGTCGCAATTATGTGGGAAAACCGTATAATTACACTAAGATCACATTACATCGGTAAGTTTTGTTATTTAACCTCTATTATTTTATGAAAATATGATTTTTCAATTCGTTAATTTGTAGGTTCGACAGATAAGCCGGTGTTGTCAATTTATTACAAGGGAGATTTGGCGAAACTATGGGAGATAAAATGCAAATATCAGTCATCATCTTTCGATCAGGAGAAAATTTTATGATTTTAATACTTACATAATTTATTTGATCAGTAAATGATAAAAAAATGAAATGTGAAGTGAATGCCTTCACAAAATAAATGAAGTCATTCACTAAATAGTATTTTTGTTAGTTCTTTCTAATATTTTGGGTTTCAGATTTCTTAAGACTGGAGAGACATTATACAGCGGACACGAAATGAAATATAAAAAAAAAACTATTTCGAAAACAAATACAAAGAGATGGATTTTGATCTATAAATTGCTGTATATATTTTTTCATTGTATTTTTTGTTTTTATTAAAATAAATAAAACACTAATCTACAAAATAATTACTTTATTCAGCCTATTTCGTTTAACTGTCATCCCATTAAATAATGGAGAAAAGGTAAGTTAATAATTTGGAGCAGGCATCCCTAAACACGCACACCTTCACAGTTTGACTACAATAAGTACACAAGCGGTACTCACACATATCACGCAATTTGGCCCCAGTTTTCGCGTGTCGTTTGTTTGCATTGCTCCATCTAGACAAGTATATAATCAAAGGATTAAATCAGGTATATATTACTTTTTTTAATACTCATAAATCTTTAAGTCATCTTACGGCTTCCTTATTTGCTTTTTTATTGTGTTTTCTACTGAATTATAACAAAATATTCCACACTGCATCGGTACAGGATAAAACTTATATCTTACCAGGACTATAATTATCATAAACAATAACTTTTATTTTATGACGTGTTATAATTCGTAAAAAAAAATATATTTTATATCATAGAAAACACAATATTTTGCTCTACCTGGGAATCGAACCCAAGATGTCTAGCGTAGCAGCCGCGCTTAGGACCACTACGCTAATAAGACAGTTCTCATTTGGGAATACTGTATAAATTGTATTTTAAATTATTAAATAAAATTATTTTGCAAGAAGTACCGTTTACCCTTCCACGAGGGATTAATCTTGTTCGCAGAAGCGATTAATTAATCAAATAAGTTGATTCGCAATTGAAAAGCTTGACAAATTTGATCTCTTGTTAATTTTCTTTAGAAATCTTACTGAGAAATTGACCCTTTACTTGAAACCAGTTCAACTTTTTTTTGCGTATTATTTTTCCAACTCCCTCATTAACCTAATGTATGTAAGCGTGATTGATACGCTTGAGATCTGTCAATTCACAGGTCAAGCTCAAATTTTATTAGGTTATTCTAGGAAATACTCAACAGCAGCTCCCTCATAAGCTCCCTATATTATGGTCGAGCTACACAATGATGATGCATGTGTCAGAATGGGGGGGGATTAATTAGGTCAGGACAATGATAAAACTAAGTTATAAATAAGTTAATGCTAATAAAATAAAAATAAATTAATTTGTGAGTGAATTTATTTTAAGGATTCTATCAATAAAATTAATGAAATCCTAAAAATAAATTCACTCACAAAAACTGAGATAAAAAGAAAAATTAGTACATGGCTACGAACTTTAGATTACACACAAACTGAAGAGTTTTTATCATAATCATTACCATTACCATAATCATTGTCATCTAGAACATTATACACATAGATCACACATCACACACCCACGAGCGCACACACACACACATACAAACCCAAATACACACACACACACACACATTCAAACCCAAACACACACACACACACACACGCGAATGTGCACGCTAGATAAATAAGTTTTTCTTTGTTTCCTTCATTTAGTTATACTTATTCACTAAAGCTAGTGAATAAGTTGCATAATATAGTGTCAAAAAGTGGAAGAAGACACTGACTCCTGTAACACAGGTTAATATTACCTAGCTCAGGAGTCAGGGCTTCAATAAGAAACTGTACCAAATGATGCTATTAAAGAAAGAAATAATAACAACTACAAATATTTGACAAGGATACTATTTTATTTTTAATTTTATTTTATTTTATTGGTTTACCAACAATTGTTACATCCATGCATAATTAAATAGAGCACATAACACTAATACTAGTTGTACAATATTAAGCGGTAAACACTACTTGCAAAAAAATAATATACGGATTAATGGATATAAAAAAAAGATCAACTGTAAAGGTAGGTGAGCCAAAATATCAGAAACAATGTTTATGCTGTGTTAACTTGATCGAGAATACATGCCAAAGTAAATGTGATTACAAGGATTTTAGATTATTATATTAAGAGTTAAAACCGTTGTAGTATGTATATACTAATTTATTGTGAGAAACAACTGATGCTTAAAATACTGAAGAGAAGATCCATAGATATCGATTTTACTAAATTTATTATGTAGTCGACTAAGCCTACTATATTAAGAAAACCACAAATTCCATATATCAATGTCGAGTCTAGGTGCACGGTTCCAATTAGTCGTTTCCTTTGGAGAAGAAACGGCAAGAAACTCCATGGTTACTCTTTTAAATTATAGTTCTGTACAATAATGTTCGACACAATAATTTATAAGTTAGATATTCACTATTACATAGTACAATAATATAATTACACTCACTTATACAGTAATATGATTACTTCGATCTAATTAAAGCAACATAAAAGTATTAAGAGAAATACATATCAACACATAAGAAATCACACATTTGAAATCACAATCACATATTATCAATGGCATAGTAACACAGCATAGTGACAATCAAAGTACTTAACTTTAGCATCCAGCGACCAATCCTTGACTAACTGATTTCGAGGAATACCTCACATTTTATACTTTATCCAAACAATAGCAACATAGTAGTAATAAGGCGCCATTTTCTACCAATCACAGATCGTCATACATTGAAGCCAAATAACTATAAACGTTGATGATAATAAATGGATCAAATTCAGTAGAACTGTCTTAAAACATGATATGATAATTAAATATGATTTAAAACCAAATAAACTATTATCTTTAGCTTCAACTCAATAAAACATGTATCAATTGACTTTACTATAATCAGTTGAAATAACAAAATAAAACCTGAGGATTATTCCATTAAATCAAATATAATTAATTGCTTTATATTCATCATACATATCATCAACCCATATACTGTCCCACTGCTGGGCACGGGTCTCCTCTCATATTGAGAGGGATTAGGCTATAGTCCACCACGCTGGCCTAGTGCGGGTTGGCAGACTTCACAAACCGTCGAGAAAAATCTCTAAGGCATGCAGGTTTCCTCACGATGTTTTCCTTCACCGTTTAAGCGAGTGATAATTAATTATTAATACGCACATGAATTCGAAAAGTCAGAGGTGCGTGCCTTGGGTTCGAACTCGAGACCTTCGACTTGGCAATCCAATGGTCATACCACAAGGCTGTCACTGCTTTTTTTTTTTCGTTTCATTTCATTTTCATTCATCATACATTAATACGAAAATAACTATGTAGTTTAAATTAATTATACAGTACCATAGATCATGACTTTCTTTCGGAAATCATAATCTATGATATAGAACTGCTTCAAAATAAAATATTACAGAAATACATTAACAATAACCGAGATATATCTACCTACATAATCTATGACATGCGTGTCGTCGCTGGGACTGGTCTACTCAAAGCCGCTATGACTGTTTTTTCAAAAAGATCCATTTTAGACATTGTAAGAGTCACATATTTGTGACTATTATATGTCTGGACTGTAAAATAGACTATGATTCTCTTTTTCCTTTGCTTAATAACTTTATGATTCTTTGAGTTTGTTTCGGGGTTTCACAGAGGTGTCATTGTCCGGAAATTGGGCTGCGGTGGTCTAATGGCAGTCACTTCGTGTAAAACACTGATATTCAGCCGCATTTAGTTAGGCTGGAAGCCCACCACAACATAGTTGGGAAAATTCTCGGAGGATGATGAACTCCGATGTATTCCCCGAAGGTTTTGTCAGAGGTGTACTAAACGTACATTCACAGTTCACCAGAATGTTTGGGTCCCATTTAGTAGGGGGCGTGCCTGTTCCATTGCCTTTTTTTTTACGGGGGGAAACCTTCAAAAGGCTACCGGTCTATGGGGGTTAGGCCGGGGACTGTGGGATTCTTACCCACTAAAACCACCCCGGTGGCCACCATCAGCACATGGAGGGGGGCACTGGGTCCTCTTAATAGACCACCCCAGAACCCTCCTGTGCACCGCCTATTAAGGCACATCCCTGGGCCTATTTCATTACCTGGGCACAAATCCAAACTCCAAGCTAAATGCAAGCGGAACTTTTCCAAATAAATGTTTTACACTTTTTTTAAGTTAGATGAATCCGGCATTTCCTAACTGACGACAACCACCTAGAAGAAACACCGAAACAAACTCAGAGAATCAGTCTCTTTTAAAGTCCAGACATAGGATAAGCAAACATGTGCGTTATACAATGCAGGGCAATAAAATTGCCAGATATTATCTGAAATGGCCTTTTGAAGAAAGAGCTATAGCGGCTTTGAGTAGACCAGTCCCAGCCGACGACGCGACGGTACGCATGCATCAGCCATTGTGTACCTCTACCAAAATTTATAGAGCTCAACAATCAATATAGGTTACTGTAACTGCTTACCATCAGGTGGGCCGTATGCTCGTTTGCCACTTTATTGGTAATATCATAAGCGGTGATCATAGTAAGCGGTAACTATTTATTAATTAGTCACGCTTTGTCATCTTGAATATCTGTGGTCAAGTCTCATAATTGCCCAGTAATTTTACTTGCTACGTTGCCCTTCGAACTGGTATACAATAATGTTAGCTCACTTACTTAGAACTTAGTGCCTCGTTTGCAATTTACCTAAGGAATCCAATGTCAACGGAAATATTGTATTGAATTACTTGTTAATGCCGTTGTTTGTACGTAAAATATAGTGTAAAAATAACATTATATCATGCCTGTATGTCCCAAAGGGGTAGGCAGAGATGTATTTGGGTCCTATGTAATAGGGAGCGAGCCTATTGATATTTTACCGGTGCACAAATCCAATCTCCGAGCTGTTACTGAGAATATACTATCACGCCTTTAATCCCCGAAGGGTTCGGTAGAATAATTGTATTTAATAATGTGCACCCATTCTTCGCTGGTGTGTTTAAGTCCCATGTAATAGGAAGAGTCTATTGTCATTGAACTGTGCATAAATAATTGGGGGCGTCAACCTCGTCCAATTTCGACTACTGTGGAGCCTTGAACCCATAACTTAGAGCTGTTATGTGAAATTCCGTAGAAAAACTCAATAACACTGCTCGACCCGGGAATCGAACCTAGTACCGCAAGAGCAGTAGGTGTGCTTACAACCACCAAGCTAATAAGGCAGTTATCTAAAAGTAAGGTTATAAAAATTCGTGTCACGTAGTTTAAGAAACAAGATTATCTAATAAGGGTCTCAACAACGTTGTTTTTGACGACCCTACGTATATACTGTTTATACAATACAGATCAGCAATTAAGGGCAACTAATTGTGGCTACGATTGTTGGAGAATTGCAAAAACAAATTTATCTTACTTCACCAATATAATCTTACTCTTTCTAACTCACCGTTCATTAGTCTTATGAGCGCGACTGCTACACTAGAGGTCCCAGTTTTGATTCCCAGGTCGAGCAGTGTGATTAGACTTTATAATGAAATGCTGCTGAGAATTTCATTGTAAAATCCTCTTTTCAAAAATTTTCTCATTCTCTATTGATATATTGTTTTTTGAGGGTTGGAGCACTGTTGGTGTACTTAAGTACACCGCTGTTTAACCCTTTGGGAAATACAGATGCATGATGGTGTGTATATATGTAATAATCAACTAACATAAATCTTTTACCGGCCACTTTTAGTCGTTCGACTGTAGCTCAATTGTTGCCCAGTCTGTAGACGCTCTGTACTTATTTCATAATAGTTTTAAAATATGTTTTTAGCATAGTTAGTCTTTAGTCTCAAACCAGTCTGTCGCAGGATATACAGCGTTGACAAGTTAGTGCTCACTTTTATAAATTATGTTAAGCTTTATTTTGTTATGTGTGAATAGAAATATTTTGCAAGTTTGTTTTTGTGCGTATTATAATAAATTGGATTCTCATTTTTTAATGTGCGAGAAATTTATGCATGCTAAGCATTATTTCCGACACGTTCGAGAATATTCGACATCGAAATAAAACTAATTTTGCAGATTTTATCGCGTTATATTGATACTGTTATATTGGTTGAAGCAGTGTGCATCAATGCTTCAACCGCATTTTTTGAGGCAAAAGGTAGCCTTTATCCTTCTGTAACAAATTTCACCAAAATGGGTTCTGGGGTTTAGGCGTGAAAGTGTACGGACAAACAGACTTACTTGCGCATTTATAATATTAGTAGGGATTATTTTGATTCCCGACGTTTCGGATATTATACAGCGTACATGGTTACATTAACATTTAATAAAAGTAATCATTAACGTAATAAGATACCAGACCATGGATGACGGTAAAGGTTTCGAAACATCGGGAATTAAATAAAAATATTAATGAAATGCAGTGAAGCAGTGATATGGCCATATAAAATGTCTCGAGTTCAAGGCCAACTTCTGACTTTTCGAATTCATGTGCGTAGTATCACTAAGGAAAACATCGTGAGGAAATCTGCATGCCTTAGAGATTTTTCTCGGTGAGTGAAGTCTGCCAACCTGCACAAGGCGAGCGTGGTGAACTATAGCCTAATCGCTCTCAATCTCAAATATCATAATATTTAGCTATTTCGTTATTTGTCGGCCGTAATGATACCATTAAGGTGAACTTACTTGCCTTATATAAGGGTCGGCAACGTGCAAGTGAGACCTGTGATATTGCAAGCATCTATAGGCTACGGTAACCGCTTACCATCCATAGTGCCATAGGATACCATCCATTACCGTAGGTGGGCCGTATGATTACGCCCCACTTGATGGTGAAAAAAGTGATACCAGTGGTGTTGATGGCGTCTAATAGGCTGCGGCTATTAACTATGAAGCAGTATATGTATATGCTTGTGTCTTCTTACAGCTGATAGGTACTTATAACAAATCAATCACCAGATTTGCTTACTAGATAATGGATTTGTCATTAATTGTAATCATACCATAAGAAGCAAATCATACCACTGTTCGTAGAATTAAAAAAAAACAAATCTACTGTTCGTAGAATTAAAAAAATTGATGTTTTTATTTCATTCCAGAAATTGCGGTTTCATCAATCTTTTATGATTTAAGGCGAAAATAGATATTAATAGATCTTAAAAATGGATTACATAATAGAACCAGAAAACAAATTAGTAAGGTATGGAACAGAAGTAGTGGAAGAAATAAGAAGAGAACATAATCTAGACAAAAAAGAGACTAGAGAAGAAGCAATAGCGATTATAGACAAGTGGGTAAAATCTCAAGACCACTTAGTTGTGAAGGAATTTAGTAAGTGTTTTCTTACTTCATTATTATGCTAGCTTGTCCTATGTTGAAGTCTGATCTCTAATGCGGCGGAATATTAGGACTTATTTTACAAGCGATTTCCATCAGACCACAAGTTCACGACCCGTTTTTCAAAGGTCTATCTCAGTCCAGAACTATCTAACCTGGGTTTCTTCATACCACTTTGGGAAAAAGCGATCAAAATCTTGACTGTCTCGCCGACTTCTTCCACGAATAGCGTTGCATGGGATCCACTCGGTAGCTAGCCTCTCCTACCTGCGACGGATGTGACTGACGTAGTTAGCCCATCGCCACTTAGTGGTGGCGATGACAGATTAGAGTTGATTAGATAATTAGTACTGCATAGGTGACAACCGAGACCGACAAACGTTACGTTACGTTTCCATCCACAGACTGACCGCGGCTAACGCAGTTTAACTTTTCAGATCGGGTTAGTTATTATTTAACCACGAGCTCCTTCTGGTAACTGCAATAATTCTTACTATTAATTACAGGTGAAGGCTACCTAGAAAGATGCATTGCAACTTCGAAGGGATCATTGGAGAGAACAAAGATGCAAATAGACAAAATGTGTACTTTAAGGACATTAATGCCGAAATACTTTCAGACAAACAATTTACTTGAAAGTGACATAACTTCAATATTAGATAGAGCGTAAGTAATCTTTAATTATGCTTTGTATTTTATAGTTATTCTACTTTCGCTAAGTCTGTTATATTGAGTCGTACTGACTTTTGATACTAAAGGGAATCATTGTTACCATCACCGTCATCGTCATTGTCAACATCATCGTCATCATCATCACCGTCATCATCATCATCATCATCAACAACGTCATCATTAACATCTTGGTTCTGGTCGAGCCACGGGTGGGTTTTCGGTTTATCTATAAATATCCATAATATAGCGTCTGAAGACTTGAATTTCTAGGTACCCGGTTAATGGCCATAGGCTCTTCCCCTAACACGGGACTGATACCAGTGAACTCTAGGTACGCCGCAGTAACACCTCACGTACCCTTCATGTAGGTAGTGGAATTATTGACATTAGTTAAATAGATAGAATATTCTTTATTGTACAACAAGAAGCATAATAAAATTAAACAATAAACTTAAAGTTATAATCTTATCGCTAAGAGCAAATTCTTACAGACATTCATTGAAATGTTTATTTTTTATTTTCAGTTACTTCTGCCTTGTACCAACACTTACAAAAGAGTACCACAGAATTTTCATAATCAAAGTCAAGCGTCACGCAGACGTGAAACAAACAGACTATATGCTGCTTTTCAAATTTTTTGTATTGGTAAGTATTTTTTTATCTTAGACTTCTGCCGCGGAGAACTTTCTTTTTCTCCTATTTAAGAGCTATGCTCGTCGATGGAGCGTTTTCCACCGCTTTATGTTGAGAGAAAACTCCTGGACCTTCTTATACTTGACGACTTTCCGTTTCTCTTTCATTTGTGTTATGTAGCTCATTCTTGGCCTACCCCTTCCTTTCCGACCTTCTATCTTTCCTTCTATGATGTTTTTTATAAATAAATATAAGGTGGCCTATCATTTTACCGCTTTTGGTCTCTAAGTCTTGCAGTAACCGCCTGTTTCCTTTTATTATTTGTAGAACTTCTTCGTTTGTTATTTTCTCTGTTCAACTGATTCCTTCCATCCTTATCCAGCACCACATCTCAAAGGTTTCTAATCTTTTTATATCTTGTTTAGGCATCGTTCATGTTTATTAATAATAATTAATGGAAACAACGTACAACCAGACTGAAAACAAATACCCGTGGATCACACAAAGATTTCTTCTCGGGAATTCAATGTAGTTTCGAAATTACCACCTTAAACGCTAAGCTAAACGTGCAGTCAGCATTATTGTTATTGATTTGATGTTGATGATTATTTATTTAGTCGGACCGATTGGTCTCCTCAAAAATTAAACATACCTTGCCGCTTGTATTTCCCGAAGGGTTAAGCAGAGATGTACTAAAGTACACTGACGAATTTCGTCGTTATGTTTAGGTCTCATATACTAAATAGAGAGCGAGCCTTGCCATAACCACAAATCCAAGATGCTACTGATAATTTCTTAGAAAAATCTAGAACGCTGTTCGAACTGAGAATCAATGAGAAGAATAACGTCAGGCTTGAATTCCTAATATTTATATGACCCAATACTGTGTAGAAGTTCATATACAAGTACACAAGTTTTAGTTTCTCTTTGGTGAAATAAGTTATTTGTGTTTGTATTAATCGAACCCCAAGTGTAGCAGTCGCTTCTGTCCACTAAGCCATTTAGGCAGTCATAAATTTCTCTTTCAGGCCGCAGAATACCTCAAATCCAATGACTATTGCCGAGGATTCACGCTAATAGCTGATATATATGACACCAGTGCTGCTGAAATCCTGCCAAAACTGAATCTAGTGGAGTTGCAGCAGTTTATACCAGTTATAACGGTGAGACCTGTTTTTTTTTAAGTTCGTACATAGTTCGGGGCAAGTTTAATGACTTAATCGGACTTGGTGGGACGCAACTGTATGCCTCCAACTAGGAGCACTTAAAAACTAAACAGCAAAAGCAGTTTTGGGTGTCTCCTAATGGAATTCGGACCTCAGGTTGACACTAGGGTGAGATGTTTTTGTTTGTGTCATGTTTTATTTTAAAAAGGGTGTCTATGGAGTTTCTTGCCGGTTATTCTCCATAAGACCCACTTATTGGAACCGTGCAACTAGTTTTGACTTTTCAAAAGTGCCGTAATGGTCTAATTGAAATAAATGTTTGACTGACTTTGAGATGGATCATGATTTAAATTACTTATGGAAGAGTTTAAAGCTATTGGCTCGGCCGGCTCAAGCAAGGGTCCGAGGGTTACTTTCACATAAGGGCGTTTTCACGATGGGCCTAGCGAGGACGGTAGACCGGGTGGTGTGAGTGACCTGATTGTATTGTCTGTATTTAAGGAGGCACTGTGTCCTCTTAATATACTACTTACACCAGAACCCCCTGCGTAACATGAACATCGTAATTAGAAGCCCAAAAAGCCTGACAACCAACCTGTCCTTAGAATATCGATATTGTCCAAAATTGGGTTGCGGAAATACGAGAAGCATCTGATTAGACTATAAGCATAATAATTGGGACAAAGGGTAGGAGGAATATCTTATAGGTACATCATCGTCAACCCATATACTGTCCCACTGCTTGTCACGGGGCTCCTCACAAATTGAGAGGGAATAGGCTATAGTCCACCACGCTGGCTTGGTACGGGTTAGCAGACTCCACAAACCGTTGAGAAAAATCTCTAAGGTCTGCAGGTTTCCTTTGACTTGGCAATCCAATGGTCATATCACTAGGCTATCACTGCTTAATATAATAGGTTACTAGGTATACATACAAATATATATTTATATAATAAATATAGCCTATGTTGGATAATATAATTACTAGATAATGACTCATTTCCTCCAGTAAACTGAGCAATCAAAGTACCTATAATTATCTCAGTTTAGTAGTAATAAGTTTAATTTAATAGAACAGTAAATGAAATGAACAATTCGTACAATGATCCTAGTGTCCTTGATTTGTGAAACCGAGTCATCATCAACCCATAATTATACTGTACCGCTCCTGCGCACGGGACTCCTCTCAGAATGAGAATTCGGTTTATTTTTTATACCATTAAGGTGGTAAACAAGCATACGGCCCACCTGATGATGGTAAGCGGTTACCGTAGCCTAGCGATTTGCAACACCAAGGGTATCACGTATGCGCGTTGCTGACCCTGTAAATCGAAAGAGGTATAGTTGGGTTGGCAGTATAAGTATCAAAGTCCCCCCACTACCAACACAACGTTGGTAGCAACCTCGGGGAGCACTGGCAACCTTGCTCACCGTTAGGAACACAACACAGCTTAAAGCAGCTATTTTCTGCAAGGCGGAGGAACTTCCCCAGTCGGGCAGCTCCAATTTGAGTGGAATTACTCCCACTATCTACTTCTCTTAAAATTATTCTTTTAATATTATAATATTTTGATATCTTTACAGGAAGGGTATGGTACAAAAATAAAAGGAATCATATTTCTCACGGCCTCAAAATTCATTGACACCTTCGTTAGGATGGTAAAACCATTCTTCTCCGAGAAGATAGGCAGCAGGATACATGTAGCCACTTCTATAGACAGCTTGAAAGACTTCTTACCTGTAGATATCTTGCCAGAAGAGTACGGAGGAAAAGAGCAATCTATTCAAGTCTTACATGGTGAGTTAACTGTGCTATTGTTGTCAGAATGTAAAACCTGACATTGCTCATGATTTGCGCGAGTTGTGGCCTAATAGGCTATGGAAAACTTAAGGTATATAAAATAGAATAGAATATTCTATACTTTTTATTGTACACCATAAATAAATGTCAATTACATGTTTATAAATGGCAGAATGGTAGGTACAGACGCCAAGGCCAAGCTATCCAAAACTGTCAAATTTTCCCAATTGAAAATGAACCTTAAATTTAATTAAAGTTGAAAATCTATCAAAGAAATTTGGTAGATTGTGGTAGTTTGATGTGCTGGCCTCTGTACAGTCAGCAACGACAGTCGCTGAACACGATGCAATTTTTAAAACGCTTTAATTTTTTTTATTATCTAGATGTTCCTGAACTGACAAGGTAGCATGAGTTCTTTGTATATAAGATAATTACAAGCTTTACCTAAACTAGAATTTAATTAAAAGTTTTGGTGTAATTATATTTTCAAAATTTTGTTGTATTCAGCGACTTTCGTTGGTGACCGTACAATAGGCGATCTTATGGCTAAAAGCGATCTATTACAGACAACCTTTTATTTCATCGTTCATATTTTAACACATACTTAGCATCACGCCTGTATTCCCCGAAGGGTTAAGCACAGGTATACTAATGTACACCCACAGTTCGTCAGTAGGTTTAGATCCCACGTAATAAGATAGACTCGCCCGTCTATTGCCATTAAGCCAGCGCATACCCAAACACCGAGATACTCTGCAACTAAGAGTTGACTTGCAGTTATATTGTCAAGCTGGGGTAGAGAATACATCTGATGCAATCAATGCATTAAATTGTGATCTAAAGGCCATCAAGAAATGGTCTGACATGTTTGGGGTTGCGGTAAACCCTGACAAATGTCAAGCCATTATCATAGGGAGTCATCGCAGTATTTGCAAATTGGGTAATATCAACCTTCCCCCAATTATTTTTGATGGCTCGATCATACCGCTTAGCCCTAGTGTTAAAGATCTAGGATTGCACATCGACACTACTCTTAGCTGGCGAAATCAAGTGGGAAGTGTCTGTCAGAAGGTGAAGGGATCGCTTCGGTCTCTATATCGCCTGAAAAACATACTTCCACCTAAGACCAAGACAATGCTTGTGCAGTCCCTAATTTTCCCAATTATTGATTATGGTGATGTGTGCTACTTTGACCTGAATGCTGATCTACTCAATAAACTTGATCGCCTTCTTAATAACTGCATTCGATTCGTCTTTAATCTTCGTAAATATGATCATGACGTGTCTGAGTATCTTCTGTTGCTTAAATGGTTGCCCATTCGGCAACGTAGACACATGCGGGTACTGACTACGCTCTACTCTTTACTAAGTTCTTCCAATTCTCCCTCTTACTTAACTTCTCACTTTCAGTATTTATGTACCAATCACAATATAAAGTACTTGCGATCTACTAATAATCGCCTCCTTCAATGTCCCTCTCATAGTTCTGATTTTGTCCACTCTACATTCTTCATTCAGTCAATCCTATTATGGAATGGTCTCCCATCTGAAATTAGGATGGCAAACAGTCGCCTTTCTTTTAAAGTAAAGTTACGTAAATATCTTCAAGATAATACCTTGGCAGATTCATTATCTCGACGTTGATCTTATATACCTATATATAATATTATTATATATGTATGTTTTTGTATTTAATATGTATGTTATGTAGTTTTTCTTGTATTTATGTATAATTAATACATTTGTATATTTAGTTTTGTCAATCGTGGTCTTGTATTACTTGACTAGTGCATCTACTGTTTTATCGTCTCTGCATCACCCCAAGGTTGTCTGGCAGAAAATGCCGTATGGCATTAAGACCGCCTTTGTACCAACTGTGCATAAAGTATTAATAAATAAAATAAATAAATAAGAGTTTTATAGAAAAACCTAACTCAACACTGTGTTCGGCGAAGGAATCTCTCTCTAGACTACTAGAATAACGTATAATATAATAATGTCGACTGCTACGCTAGAGGTCCTGGGTTCGATCCCCAGGTCGAGCAAAGTGTTATTGGGTTTTTCTATGAAATTCTCAGTAGCAGCTCGGAGTCTGGATTTGTGCCTGGTTAATGGCAACAGGCTCGCCCCCTATTACATGGGATCTAAACATATCGGCGAAATGTGGATGTACATTAGTACACCTCTGCCTAACCCTTCGGGGAATACAGGCGTGATGGTATGTACATGAATGTACTAGAATAACGAGACAGTTACATACAACAAATGATTAAATGATATTTATTTCTGTAAATAGATCTTTTAAAGACACTTTTAAAAGTCAATATTTTACATATTTTTTTAAGCTAGATGGCGCCGGCATTTCCTAGCTGACGACCTCTGAGAAGAAACGCCGAAACAAACTCAGAGAATCATAGTCTCTTTTAAAGTCCAGACATTGTATAGTAACAAATATGTGTCTTACAATATAGGGCAAAGTCTGAAATGGCGTTTTGCAGAAAGAGCCATAGCGGCTTTGAGTAGACCAGTCCCAACTGACGGCACGCATGCATCAGTCATTGTTAACAAGATCTGTTATCTGGTTTCCAGAGAATCTTGTCAAGTGCTTATCATCAGAAACACACCAAGAACTAATGAAGAAGATGAATAAAGCTTGCACAGATGAATCAAGAAGACAACGAGACAATTTTAACGAGAAATATATGGGTATGCCTGGGACCTTCAGGACTTTAAGTTTGGATTAAATTGTGTTTGGGCCTATTCATTTTTCATTGTACCTTTTTACAGCATTACTTGGAAAGTCAATTAATTAATGAACTACCTTTTTTATCAACTATCGCAGTCCATTTATGGACATAGGCCTCTCCCAAATCGCGCCACAACACCCGGCACCCTTTTTTTAAAGTACGGAAAATTCTCATGTAGGTACAGACGCTAACAGGTCAACCTATCCAAAACTGTCAAATTTTCCCAATTGAATATGAACCTTATTGTGTTGTATTAAAGTTGAAAATCTATCAAAGAATTTTGACAGATTGTGGTAGCTTGATGTGTTGGCCTCTGTACTATCCGACACCTGGGGAGGCGGCAGTATGTTGGACTCCTACCGACTAAAAACCATACTTGCCTTCACTTGCCTTATAGTTATGGCCATGGGATCCCTGAAAGTCGCCACAACCATGACAGGAATGGACACCCGCAACACCAGAGGAGTCACAAGCGCGTTGCCGGCCTTTTAAAGGGAGTACGCTCTTTTCTTGAAGGTCATATTGGTCCGGAAATACTGCAGGCGACAGCTCATTCCACAGTTTAGCCTTCTTCAAACGAGGCCTAAAAAGAGGTTTCTACCACAAACAGTAGGCGGTGGCTCAGCTCTGTTCATGACTTTATGGTGTCCGTGGGGGGTGGTTACCATTTACCATTAGAATACTGATATTCCACCGCATCTGGTTAGACTGGTAGCCGACCCCAATATAGTTGGGAAAGGGCTTGGAGGATTATTATCGTCAGTGCGAGTGATTTTTAACCTTTTTACCGCCACGTCAATAATGAAAATACGTGTTCTCTACGCCAAGCGACAAATTCTAGTATTTTATTTTTTTTATTTTAAAATTCTTTATGCACAGTTGGTACAAAGGCGGTCTTAATGCCATTAGGCATTTTCTGCCAGACAACCTTGGGGTGATGCAGAGACGATAAAAACAGTAGAAGCACTAGAAAATTGTAAACATGATAATAATAGACCACGATTCATAAAAATAAGTATCTATTATTAGGTAAAAAAAACAACAAATTTTTGTATAGGTATTTATTTTGAACTAAAAAAAAGTGGTATTTTTGACGTGCCATGCCGTCGTTGGCGTAGTGACCGAGTTTTCATTTGACGTCTATACACGTCCGTGGCGGTCAAAAGGTTATCATCACTCGCGACATGTTACATAATTGTAGTATTTACTGTGCGGAATTTATAAGGCGTTTTAGAATTAATTTAAAGGTTCTTTTATACCCATAAGGTGGCAATCAAGAAGAAAGAAAGAAACATTTATTCAGCTGTAAATGAGACATGTAATTACATAAACAATTTTATATTAAAACAAAAGAAACAACAGAAAACAAAGTAAGTACAGTGCCTCACGGTTGAGCTGAAAGGAATCTGGTTCAGCATATTCCAGAAAGATTGTCGGACGCTGATTTTCAACCAGACCCGTTGCATTTGCAACAAGCATACCCACGTCCACGGCCCACCTGTTGGTGAGCAGTTACCGCACCAGGGGTATCACTTACGCGTGGGAGGAACAGTAATTACAAAGAAAAGAACACATAAACAAGGAGACACAAAATAACGAAGCCATCAGTTTTAAACCAGTCAACCATAAGTTTTTTGTAAATTTTTACAGGTAGATTTATTTTCATTGCCTTATCTTGCTTTATTTGGATCTTAGTATACCAACGAACTCTGCATTATATTAGTACAGAAAACAAGCACAATGCTATGTTAATGTTAACAATAACATTAAAAAAACCAGACGTTGATTACGAAATTATTCATAGTCGATTATCACGTACTTCGCGTGTCTGAAGCGCCGTTGTTTTTCATATCGATTGTTAATCATTCACTTAAGAAGGATTGTTGAGATATCAATAATTAGCAATCGCTTAATTTTAATAAGTATTCCTGCCTCAGATTAGTTGTGTCATCAGTACTCTTTACCTTTGGGACTTGGAGGACTTTGACCCTTATACTGCCAACCCAACTATTCCTCTTTCATTTTACAGAGTCAGCAACGCGCATGTGTTACCTCTGGTAGTGCAAGCGTCTATAGGCTTGGGTAACCACTTACCATTCAGGTGGAACGTGTGCTTGTTTGCCACTTTATTGGTATAAATAATAATAAAAGCCGAGAAAGATAAGCAAATCAAATATCTTGACTTGGCTCGCGAGGTTGTCGACATGTGGAATGTGGAGACAGCGATCATTGTACCGACAGTCGTGTCAGCCAACGAGCAACACCTTAGGAGGCTCTCGTTAGGCGGATGGGTCAAGGGCTTGATCCAAAAAGCAGTACTGCTGGACACGGTTCATATTATTAGGAGGTTCCTCTCTCTGGAGCCCTGACCGCCGGCGCCGGTAGCTTGGACCCTGTTCCCGAAACCGGTGGGACTCTATTTTAAAATATCTTACTATCTTGTTATATTAATTATTAAATATATAAAAATATTAATTTATAATTCATAAGAAGACGGATGAATAAAGAGAATAATAATCTCTCTAATAATATTAGAGAGAACTGAAATAAAACTGGTCACGGGTAGACTGACCCGTGACCATGGACGCTGTAAAGGGTCTCCGAAACGTCGGGATTAATAATATCAATATACGCGATAAAATCCGTAAAAAGTAGTTTTATTTCAATGTATAATATTCGCGTAAATGTCAGAAATCAATATGTTAGAGAGAACTGATGTAATTAGATCTAGCCTCAATAAAATATCTAGTCTAAGTCTAAGATATGTGCTAATTAATCATTGTGATGTTGACGTAACTAGGTTTGTTTCAAGGCCTTAGTTACGAGCTGATTTCCTTGCCAAGTTTTCCTTTTCCATACTATTTATAACTCATTATTGGTCACCCTATTGTCCTGTAACTTGGCAATCGTTTTTTAATTACTGTTCTGATCAGAAATTGGTAATCAATAGTTTTTATGGTGTGCCAATAGATACAAAAAACACGTGAGCTTAAACACACTGTGTTTAAAGCTACAACAGCCTGAATTCCCCTTAGGATTAAGCAGGTTAGGGTTCTGTCAGGTTTTCCCCAGACATCAACTTCGGAGAATAGCTGAATAGAATACTATTCAGGTATTCTCCGAAGCAACAATCACATTGACATAATTGTGGAGATAACCAGGATTCCGCACACCACACGTTTGCTGAATTGCCTGTATGGGAGTCCAAACGGCTGCAAAGTACTGTTTGATCTGATTAGGCAGGACCTATCACTGCGAAATGTAGTCCAAGCTATGTTTACAGCATCACCAACATGGAGGGACGTTGCCTTCTTCTGTTAGAGCGACATGCTGCAGAAGGAGGCAGCTGAACGTTTGGGAGAAGGACGATCCCGCTTGGAAGCAAAGGCGCCGGTGACACAATCGCCGTGGTGTCCAGCCCAGTTTGAGCTAAATGAGAAATACACAGTTCTGCGGTATATTTCGGTCCCATATACCCGGCACTAGTCCAAACTCTCAGCTCCTACTGCGAATTTTATTGAAGAACCCATTATCACTTTCTTATACCTGGGAATTGAAACCAGAATCTCAAATATACATAAGACTACTACGCTAATAAGGCAATTTTGACAGTCCTCGTGCCCTTCATCATCATTATCAACCCATATACTGTCCCACTGCTGGGCACGGGTCTCCTCTCATATTGAGAGGGATTAGGCTATAGTCCACAACGCTGGCCTAATGCGGGTTGGCAGACTTCACAAACAGTCGAGAAAAATCTCTAAGGTATGCAGGTTTCCTCACGATGTTTTTCCTTCATCGTTTAAGCGAGTGATAATTAATTATAACGTGGTGCCCTTGTATGTTTGTTTTTCTCTTATGATGATGAAAAAAAGTGATTTTGGGTCCTAATCAACTCAAAAGGTTTCATTTTAATCAGTCATTTAATTACGTCATTTTATAAAAAAAACAGTTGATTTCATGGTTCTTGCATTTTATTGCAGTTTACGCATTTGATAAGCTAATTAAATATATATATATATATATAAACAACATAATAAAACTGAAGATAACATACCTACAGATATAACTTAATAGAAAATATTACCAAAATTAAGAAAAACGTCATAATTAAAATTAATTATTCCTGTAGGTAAACGCATCACTTTAAAACACCTAGATGATTTGGATATTTTAATATTTTAAATGTTTGTTAATAGTCCCAGTTACGTTCTTAAAGAAATAAAATTAGTAATAGTTTGAATTTCGGAAATAACCGAGCTTATTTTTAATGCAACTTGGCAGACTTCACACGCTTTCAAAAACACCTCTGAAGGCGTGCAATCACGATGTTTTCCTTTACCATTTAAGTGAGTGATAATTAATACTACTGTTTTAAAAAAACGTCAGAGGTGCGTTGGATTTTAACTTGAGAGCTTTTTTTTTATTAATAGGTAATTATTTATTAGACTACCTCTGTGGTCTAGCGGTTCGAGTGCCAGACTGCTGATCATGGGGTCGTGGGTTCGATTCCCACAGGACACAAATATTTGTGTGGGTAAAACATGAGTATTTGTGTTTTTCTGGGTGTTTTCTTATTTATTATAAGTATGTATTTACAAAAGAAAAGTATATGGGTATTATATCCATTGTCTAGTACCCATAGCACAAGCTCTGCTTAGTTTGAGACTAGATGGTGTTGTGTAAAATGTCCCAAAAATATTATATTACATTATTATTATTTAGGATTCGTGGCCCACAGTGGTCGACGCAACTGGCAGGCAGAAATTTATTTTTTTCTACCTCAAAAATTCCACTTTTAAAATTCAGTTATCACCAATTAATGATTTTTCCATCGTGGGAGATTGGTATTTGCACTAGGAAATTCTGACACGCAGATCTATGATTTGACTTGATCTTTAACCTGGCAGTCTTATGGTTATTCTCGCTTCCAGTCTGTGGTCAGAGCGAGTGTCAGAGAGAGTGGGAGAGCTTCCCACGCGCTCTCGCTAATACGAGGAAGTTATGCTTGCCAACGAGGCGGCGAAAAGAGAGAGAGAGATGCATCCACCTCTCTCCCGATCCGTAGTACACGCAGCGGGCGCCAGAGGGCGCTGATGGACCTCCGATCCCCATGAGCTGTGGCCTATGGGCGGCTATTTTGAGGATTCTAATGGTCATATGACTAGGCTATTACTGGTAAAATAGTGTAACAAACAAAATGCATTTACGTCATTTAAATATTATTATGATTATCACAGTACAATGACATCATAACCTTTATTTTAACCTTCGATTAAATCAAGATACTTGTTAAAATATCTTAATTGCATAATTGATAAAATAATCAACAGATGAAATGCATAATGCAATACACAAAACGTCCAACAAATTAATATCGTGAATTTTCAGAGATGTAAAGTTTTATGAAAGAAAAATTTAACCTCAGCCAGGTTCGAAGCTGCGTCCTATGATTTGGTATATATACTTGACGCTTTAGCCAACTAACCGCAAACACTGATTGTACCTAATATTCTTCTTATTTTTTCGTTTATTTAAATTTTGCTATGACATAACAAAACATCCCTTGATCAAGAAATTCCTCACAAACATTCCTTCAACCTCACAAACTTTACCTCTGTATAATTATATTATAGATAAGAAACACCCAGACAAACACAAACATTTGAGCTCATCACATAAATATTTATGTCTTGTGGGAATAGAACCCACGACCTCATGACCAGCAGTTCGACACTCGAACCACTAGACCATAAACGTCATCATAATGTTGGTATCTAATACTAAATTAAAAAAAAAACATAGTTTGGAAATCTTTTCTAATATAATTCTTCTGTGTGTTTGTCACAGAGCTTCACCTAAACGTTGGAACCAATTTTGATGTTATTGTTATTTTTTTATGTGTGTTTACGTTTGATAGTTTAGATTTACAATTAGCTCCGATAGGTGGCACTGCAATCGGGTTTCAGGACCTTTGCCTTGCCCGTTACTGATAATTAAATTTCTATACTGAAAGCTGAAACAATAATCAGAAAATTGTAAGCATAATAATCAATATTACTTTGTCATGCAAATAATAATTGACATATTAGCTATGCATTCCTGAAAAGCAATTTAATTAATCATACTACCAACACAATCAATCTACCCCAATCTGTAAAATTTCTTTGATAGATTTTCAACTTTAATGCGGAAATATAAGGTTCATTTTCAATTGTGAAAATTTGACAGTTTTGGATAGCTTGACCTGCTGGCGTATGTACAACCACAGTTCGCCGGGATGTTTAAATCCCATGTAATAAAGACGAGTCTATTACCACTAATTAGGCATAAAAGGCATCAAAACTCTGATCTATTGAAAATTTGTAGGATCTGAATATTAAGGTTATTTATAGAATATAATATACCGCGCATCAAAAATACTAATTGAGCAACAAAATTAATGATTTAGCAGCAAAATACAGATATCGGTTAAGTTAGGTAAGAACTGTGACCACACATCGCCAAGATCGATCGATCCATCGCGAAGAATCGTCAGAACCAAATCTGAATGTTTTGAAACCAAGATAGTGTATTATAATAATATTTAGAGATGACTACTTTGCTGTGCAATAAGTATTTTTGCTGTGCAATAAGTATTTTTGTTGTGGAATAAGTATTTTTGCTGTGCAATAAGTATTTTTGCTGTGCAATAAGTATTTTTGTTGTGGAATAAGTATTTTTGCTGTGCAAGAAGTATTTTTGCTGTGCAATAAGTATTTTTGCTGAGGATTGGGAATTATTTTATACAAAACGACATTTTTTGATTTTCAGGTAAATATTAGCCGTTTTACCATCAAAGTTTTAGGACTCCATAATAGGACTTAGTATTTAAATTATTTTTTTAAATTTCGCAGAAGTGGAACAACTGATTCGAACTGTTGACGCTGTGTATATCGAGCTCGTTGACGATTTTACACCAAAACAAATCCCAAAGGTTATCAATAAATCTGTAATCACGCTACGTTTTTTTTTCTTAGTAATTATATTTGAGATTTACACACAAATGATGTGAATTAAGTGAAAAAAATATTATTTTATAAAATTAAGTGCATTTATTTCACTACATTTTTTTTCACAATCCTGGTCACAATACAGTCATGAGAAAATACGAAAAAAGCTTTGCGTTGCCCTACACTAGAATTTCTGTGTATTGTGGGTGTGTTTACAAATACAAACATCCGCATACCCAAATATCTAACCTGGAACAGCTAAGTGTAGGTCATACAAATATTTGTTCCGTGCAGGGATCGAACCCACAACCCGTGACACAGAAGCCGATCGCTCAGACGCAGCGTCAACGTGTCAACTAATTAAAATATTTAGGTAATATATGCCGAGTTAACACACAGATGGTATATAATATCTAACAAAAGTCAAGTTACAGTTGAGCGTTCTGTGTTCAATAGTCTCTCCTTCTTCTTCTCTTCTGGATCTTGTATGTAATAAAGATAAAAGTTGAGAAAGATAGGGCACAGTGGGAGTAATTCTACTCAAATTGGAACTGCCCGACTGGGGAAGTACCTCCACTTTGCAGAAAATCGAAGTGAAATAACACTGCTTCGAGCTGTGTTGTGTTCCTTACGGTGAGCAAGGTTGCCAGTGCTCTGCGAAGAAACGTTGTGTTGACAGACTTTGACCCTTATACTGCCAACCCAACTATTCCTCTTTCGTTTTACCCCCGATTACATGGTACACCTCTGCCTAGCCGTTCATGTGATGTTATACTTATAATGTTTGTAGAAAATACGGATCTGATCTAAGTATCATTTCTCACGCACATAATAATATTGATGTTAGTAGATAAAATAATTCACGATCAAGCGCAGTCAAGGGATACTACTAGTATTACAACTTCAAACAAATGTACCTATAATATAGACACTATAAAAACGGTTGAGAATTTTCCTTGGATTCATACCGTAGCCGCGAACTCATAAAGACATTATTCAATTAAACATTATTTTATTAATAAAATGGAAGAAATAAAATCGAATCCCTTACTGGAATTTAGTGATAATCATTTGGTGGAAGTCAGGAAATACTTTGGGTATGATGACGGGAATAGGTTGAAACAAGACATAGATCAGTTTCAGGACTGGATTAATAAGCAGAGTCATTTCAGGCTGAAGAAATTCGGTAAGTTTGGCGTCATTATTTTCCTAGCTTTTTCCTTGCTATGTTGGACAAGGTTTTCAGTCTAACCAGCCTAGACGAGATACAATCTACTGTTCGAATCGACGAAAACTAAATAAAAAATGTATGCAAATGACATTTGTGCTCGCGATGTATTTTAAGCTTATGTCAACTCTATAGATTTTAGGAGGTAGGTGGACTGAACCATTGGACTGCCAAGTCGAAGGTCTCAATTTCGAACCCAGGGCACGCACCTCAAACTTTTCGAAATCATGTGCGTATCAATAATTAATTATCACTCGCTTAAACGGTGAAGGAAAACATCGTGAGGAAACCTGCATGCCTTAGCGGTTTTCTAGACGGCCTGTGAAGTCTGCCAATCCGCATTAGGCCTGCGTGGTGGACTAATAGCCTAATTCCTCTCATTCTGTGAGAAGAGACCCGTGCCCAGCAGTGGGACAGTATATGGGTTGATGATGACCGGTAACCTGAGGATAGACTGGTTGTCAGGCATTTTGGTCTTCTGACTACCATTAACGATTGTCGTAGGTGTACAACCGGGACCTACAGCTTTATGTGCTCTCCGAGGAACTGAGGGGTCTCGATGGTAACCATCCACAGTTGATCAACGTAGTTAGTACTCACTTATCTGCTTAAGCGCCTGTGTGTTTGGTCGTTTTATTCCCTGCAACATGGTTTGAGTCGATCGACGCCGATACACACGTCATACTCGTGAAAGGGTGCTGTCTGTCGGGACTGGTCAGCTCTTACTGTAATGTAATGGCAATTTTTTTTTCTGTGTAATTTTATACTGGATTTATTTATTAGTACACATCAAACTATATTGTTCTCATTAACTATTCATTACAAAAATTGTAAACTAAGATTAACATTGTAATCATGTTTTTTTAAAGAGTGTCTATGGAGTTTCTTGCCGGATCTTCTCCATAAGAACCACTTTTTGGAACTGTGCAACTAGTTTTGATTTTAATAATATTTTTTTATTAAACAAAAGTTGTACATATAAACACTTATTTGGACACTGCATCGTTACAACAACAAGAAAAGTGGTTACGATGAACTCTGGAACCCAGTGTAAGATTAAACTTATGTTTAGGGTACCAGCGTTCTCATAGAGTGGTAAGACAAACACAGTTGATACATAACAAATAAATAAAGGAAAACTAAAAGAAAAGCCTAGGAATAGTATTGCCTCTCACAAACATAGACAAAGCCTAGGTAACTATAATTTTACATATTATAATGGATTTGGGTAGTGAACTGAAGAGTTAATTAAAATGTCGATTCTACAATCCTATAAGTAGAATCGACATTTTAATTAACTCTTCAATTTTGTTGTAGTCTAATGATAGGACCCACTGATTTTCCAAAAGTGCTATTTTAATGGTCTAAATGAAATAAAATAATTATTTAACTTTGCCCCTCTCCTCTCCTCACCTAGGCAGTAATACCCATATTATGCATTACCTAATGTAGTCGCTAGTTAATCTCCGGCAGTGCACCTGAGTATTATAACCTAGTTTTCAAACCTTGCAGCCGCAACTGGTTGGAAAAGAAGCCGGCCCTGACATCCTTGTCCCTAAGGGAAAACGAAAACGAACACGAAGCGAAAAGCGATCTTCAAATATATAATGAACTATCTGTTTCCCGCGGTTTTATTCGCATGCTGATAGGTTTTTTGAGATAGTAAAAGGGAGCCTATGTTCTTCTCCGAGGCCTGATCTATCTTTGTTCCAAATTTCTTCAATATCGGTTCAGCGGTTTGGGCGTGAAAGTGTAACAAACAGACATATATCCGAGTTACTTTCATTTATCTTGCACTAGTTTTCCGCCCGCGGCTTCGCCCGCGTCGAGTTCGGTTATATTGCGTTTCCAAGAGAACTCTTCAAAAGTCCGAGATAAAAACTATCCTATGTTTTTTCTCAAGGTCAACTCTATCTCTGTACCAAATTTCATTAAAATCAGTTCAGTGTTTTAGACGTGAAAGCGTAACAGACAGACAGACAGAGTTACTTTCGCATTTATAATATTAGTAGGGATTTATAACATTAACAGTAGGGAAGTAGGAATTAACTTTACAATTTTTTTTATTTTTGCCGGTTTCTTGGGAAAAATCATGTGAAAACCACTCGAAATACGTTGTGAAATTGAGTGTGATCGCTCGAACTTTTTCATCCGCCGCCACAGATACTGAAGAACACTACTTGCTACGATTCTTGCATACTTCTTTCACTTCGTCCAAATTCATATATCTAGTCATACACACACGCCGCGCCGGTTGCGAGTACTAAGCACCCGACCTGTTTGAAGAACCTCACCAATATGATCGGCGTAAGTTTTTCTAGAGCGTTCCACTGACATTCGCCATGTAAATAGAGAAGAAAGAAAAAACATTTATTTGCCGCAGAAACACATACAAGCAAAGTTAATTAAGCACGATGTATAGAAACACATTAACAAAATAAAAATTAACAAAATATCTGGGCATATTCTTCTCAATTCTCGTCACTACATCGTTTTTTACACCAGATCTATCTATTTTTGTAACAATGTATTTATTTATTTATTTATTTATTTATTTCATTTCTCAGATCGAGATTTCTTGGAGCGGTATCTCATCTACAGCAAAGGTTCCATTGAGAGAGCGAAGCAGCGCTTCGATAAACTCTGCACGTTCACCAGTTTAATGCCAGAGTTTCTGCAGAACTTCGACATCAAAAATGAGTTTGGACCATTATTTAATATATGGTACGTTTTTATGATATTATAATTATTATGCTTTTCAATAGGTATTACTGACGTCACCATAAAGACGTAAATTCAGAATGTGAAGGCAAAAATCGACATGGTGGGTAGGTATCGTACCTAACCAGAAAACGCAGGTTCGAATCCTGCCCGCGGTCGAATTTTTCCTTTTCTTAATAAAATCTTAGCATGGAAAATTACAAAAAATACAAAAAGATAATTATAATTATTTCTGTAAATAGATCTTTTAAAAACACTTTTACAAGTCAATGTTTTGAAATTTTAATGCTAAATGGCACCAGCATTTTCCAACTGACGACCTCTGAGAAGAAACACCGAAACAAACTCAGAGGATCATGATAGGCTCTTTTAAAGTCTAGACATAGTTAGCAATAGTTGATATCAAATAATATGTGAGTATCACAATGTCTAAAATGGCCTTTTGAAGAAAGAGCTGACAAAACGATGTCCCAAAAAGCCTGACAACCAGTCTATCCTACGATTAATCCTAACAATTGGGTTGTGACTTTCTGGTAGTCGCTTCGTAGAAAATACTGATAAACAGTCGCACTTAGATAGATAGATTATATAGATACTATCATCATCATCATCAACCCATATACTGTCCCACTGCTGGGCACTGGTCTCCTCTCAGATTGAGAGGGATTATGCTATAGTCCACCACGCTGGCCTAGAGCGGGTTGGCAGACTTCACAAACCGTCGAGAAAAATCTCTAAGGTATGCAGGTTTCCTCACGATGTTTTCCTGCACCATTTAAGCGAGTGATAATTAATAATTAATAGATACTATAATTAGGAAAAATAATTATTTTCATTTTGATTAAAATTATTAATCATTATAATTATTTAGAAAAGGAAAAATTCGACCGCGGGCAGGATTCGAACCTGCGTCTTCTGGTTAGATACACCAGACGCTATGACCACTAAGCCACCGCGATACCTACCCGTCATGTCGAATTTTTCCTTCACATACTGAATTTAGTCTTTATGGTGACGTCACGTTTTTCCTTTTCTAAATAACTTTAAAATCTTAGCATGGAAAATGCCAAAAATATACAAAAAGATAGTTATTAATCATTATTTTCATTTTAATGATTAATTTGGCTTCGCATTTTTCAGTAACACCTGCGTACTACCAAAACCAACTTCAGATCACTACCGTGTTGTGATAACAACGCTCACCGGAGAAGATGACAACAAATTCGAACTTGTGTCGTACTATAGATATTTAATTGTGGTAAGTAAACGAGGTTTTATAGAATTTGCGAAGGAATAAGTGAGTATCAAGTCGTATTAAGAGGAAATAGAAGACAGAGGAAAGAGAATAATAGCGATTGGTCCACCAATAAGACCTGTGGCCGTATCCCAACATGTTATTGGGATCGTTTTCCGATGGAGAGAGAGGGATGTCGCTCTATAAATTGAATAGCGCCGTCCCTTTCTTACAACCTAAAAATGATCGCATTATCACGTTGTGGTATCGCTGAGCTTATTAAAGAAGAAGAAGTAGGCATATCATTGTCATACACTCGCTTTTTGTCTTATCTATATGATCCTCAGTTGTAGCTCGGAGTTTGGATTTGTGCGCGTTTACTGGCAATAGCTCACCCTCTGTTAAATAGGACCTAAATTTAGTTTTTCTATATTCATTGAAAAATGTATCATTTGTCACATGAAAATGATAGAGAAATTCTACAGCACTGCTCTAATGGTTCAGGGAGTTGAATCCAGGACCTCTAGCGTAGTATTCGTACTTTCAACTAAACTGGACGTACAGCAGTACTAAACCTTTCACTTCGGGAGTACAGACGTGAAATACAAAATAAAACAGATCATTCGCTATTTTACACTCTTGGCTTTTCTATGCATTTACCTAGAAGAGACGTTGATGAGTCATCAGTATTTTTAACTTTTTTTATGTCACTAAGTTGGCAAACAAGCATACGGCCCACCTGATGGTAAGCGGTTACCGTAGCCTATAGACGCTTGCAACACCAGGGGTTTCAATTGCGTGTTGCCGACCCTGTAAAACGAAAAAGGAATAGTTGAGTTGGCAGTAAAAGAGTTTACCCTGGTGTGTGTTTGAACACCCCTATGCTGACACGTTTCCTCGTGGAACACTGGCAACCTTGCTCACCGTAAGAAACACAACACAGCTCAAAGCAGTGTTATTTCACTTCGATTTTCTGCAAGGTGTAGGTATTTCCCCAGTCGGGCAGTTACATTATTTGAGTGGAATTAGTTTCACTATATTAAACTTTTCTTAAAAGTTTTTTTTTTTATTTCCAGCTCGGTCACTATATGCTACACAACGACTATTGCAATGGCTATGAACTAGTCGGAGATAGTAGAAACATCACACTCGGTACTGTGACGAAACTCAATCCAGTTATAATCCACAAAGCCCTTACATTGATTGTTGTGAGTATCATAATGATTTCTAACTTACACGAATATTAAACATTGAAATAGGAAATAGAGAATCTAAAAGTACTTTTTACGGATTTAAATGGACGTAAACTTTGCGATCATTTGATCAGCGTGGTTGTTATTTAGCCACAAGATCATTACAGCTCCATGTATATTCTGGTAAAACAAACTACAGGTACCTATAAATATAAATAAATAAACACACTCACTTTCTTACATTCCAGGAAGCGTTGGGCCAAAGAATGAAGAAGATACATTTTATAAGTGGCTCCAAATTCTTCGACACGATATTAGTGATCTTGAAACAAGGTCTCACCGCGAAGCTGGCCCAGAGATTGGTGATACATGAGAATGTTGAATCACTGTATAATCATATACCCAGAGAGCAGTTGCCGAAGGACTTCGGCGGTAATCAGAGGAGCATTAAGGATTTAAGTGGTAAGAGAATTGGGGTCAACCGCCTCATAAGTAAGAATTCATCATCATCATCAACCCATATGCTGTCCCACTACTGGGACGGGTCTCCTCTCAGATTGAGAGGGATTAGGCTTCATTTGTTGTGGTCATAATTGCGATTCTAGATATCCGAATAACCAATTGCGATTCTAGATATCCGAATAACCATTCTCTTCATATTATTGATACGCACATGAATTCGAAAAGTCAGAGGTGGCGTGCCTTGTATTCGAACTCGAGACTTTGACTTGGTAGTCCAGTGGTCATATCACTAGGCTATCATTACATGTGTAATAAAATTATATTAATAGTTATTTCCATACCTACCAGTGAAAAAGTAGTGCCTGATTTTTATTAACTAGCAATCTGTAGATAAGCGAAATTTTCATCCAAACATGACGTCAGCTTGTTTGGCGTAGCTATCGGCTTCTACACCATGGGTTCAGTTCGACCTCCATACGTAAAAACATCTAAAGGATAATTGGTCCAAGCCTGTGTATTTGTGTATGTGAGAGAATTTGTGTTTTTAACCCGCCAAAGATACCTGGCAGCGTTTTTATAATAAAAAAAGGAGTTTTTTTAACAATGACTGTTTATATACCGTGTGTATTTATTTAATAATTGGGTTTCCAACAAAGTAAACACTTAACATTTACACAATCTTAACATATAGTAAAGTTTATATGTTTCCTCAGTTACAGGAGGCTACATCATTCAAAATATAGTAATCATAATAATAACTTAAAATTAAAGCTAAAAAAATTATGAAATTACAACAAACAATTAAATATCTTATTAGTAGAGGTGTACAGGTGTTGGTACACCCACAAGTTGCAGGTACTTTTAGGTGCGATATATCTAATAGGAGGCGACACTTTTGCCATTAACCGGGCACAAACCAAAACTTCGAACTGGTTTGCTCAACATACAAACAACCAGGGGCAGTACCACAACGTGTTATTGCGATTGTTTTTCGATTGAGAGGGAGAGATGCCGCTATACACATTAAATAGCACCATCCCTTTCACACAAACTAAAGATTATCGCGTTATCACATTATGGTAAGGCCTCAGAACCTCAAGCGTAACCTGTCGCGCTAATGAACAAGCTAATGAGGCATTTAATAATTTATAAACTGCAGCAATTTATACAGCGTGAGTATTCATAATGTGCACATATTAAAATAATGGAATCTATGCTTAATTTTATCGACAAAAACTATACATTAAAAATCTAAAATTTCTTTACCCCCGTGTAAACAGTACGGTAGGTACTTATAACTTTTAAACTAAATGATCTATCATGACAAAACAAACTCAATAATGATTAGTAATAATTAGGCGTCTTTCAATATTAGGGAATAAACTGTGCTCACGAAATTTACGATGGATTTTTTAACAAAAATCTGCCTTTTTTTGTACAAATTAAGTAAAAGTAGGGTTTTCGTCGATAAAATTAAGCATAGTTTCCCTTATTTTAATATGTGCACATTATGAAATCTCACGCTGTATAAAACTGTTTAAAACATGTATTGTAATCCGCTCATGTTACCGCAAATAAATTTATCTTTATCTTTATCTAACAATGTTAAATTGTTAATATTTTTGTGTTCTCAGAATCGCTCTTCAAGGAGATAAGCACAGATGATCATATAGCAAAGGTCAAGTATATGGAAAACGCTTCTACCGACGAAGCGTGTCGCACATCCTGCAAGTTCAATGAAGACTATTCAGGAATGCCTGGATCTTTCAAAACTCTGTGTGTAGATTAAGGCAAAAGTACAGAGGTCAGCGCAACAAGCTACCACAATCTGTCAATTTTATTTGCTTGATTTTCAAGTATAATACAATACAATAAGGTTCATATTCAATTGGGAAAATTTGACAGTTTTGAATAGTTTGACCTGCTGGCGTCTGTACAATACAGAAACATACATATATTATGAGCTGTACGTTTGTGTGAGTGTATATTTACGACTGCTTTGCCAGATAACCTTGTTTTTTTATAGTACAGTCAACAAAAGAGTTAAGTATACAGATAGCAAACGAAATATACATTTTTATACAGATTTCGACACACATAATTACGCGCCAAAGGGTTAGGTATGTAGCATTGTAGCTGCTAACAATACCTACGTTTTAACACATATTGCGTGATACATTATTACACTATCTTTATCAAAATAGATTATTAATTAGCTGCCTCTATACCTAACTCTTTTGTTGACCGTACGTCTGTGTGAGTGTATATTTACGACTGTTTTGCCTGATATCCTTGTTTTTTATGGTGCGGAAAATCCTCATTTATCCCGCCATCCGGGGAGGTGGCAGGGTATGTCAGACTCGTACCAGCTCAAACCCGCACTTGCCTTCACTTGCTCAGTCATGGCCATGGGATCCGCGAAATGCGCCTCGACCATGACAGGCAGACAGTAGTCACTGGACCCTTTCAATTAGCGAGGTCTTTCCTCGCATACTGATTGAAGGCACGCATGTTCACCACAAGCGTGCCGACTTGATTTCCAGGCTGAGGTGTCATTGGGTTTTTCTATGAAATTCTCAAAGTAAAATCAAAGTATGGATTTAAGCCATGAAATAATAACTACGACTATTTCTATAGCCACGGCTAGTCTGTGAATATACGTATCCGCAGTCCTTTGTTTTTGTTGAAGGGTTTGGAAACGCTTTATGCATTACCCACCGCTCCGGGGAGAGCGGTGGGGTGTGTCAGACTCCGCTCTGAAAAGAGCGATCTACCGTCTGAAACCAACCTCGGCGTTTCGCGTCACCACTTTAGTGCCGGGACTACGGGAGCGTTGTAGCATTCGTCCGCAGACCCAGCACGTTTCCGCAGTCCTGCCCAGCCCCTAGAATTTGTTCCTTCTAGTTAATATAGTGGTATATTTTACAAGAAAGAGTGAAATCCAACAGCGAGTTGTGCATATGTTACGGTAAGAGTGAATAATTGAAGATTATTAATAATTATCTATTATTATTAATAATTACCGAAAGTCGAGGTTAAAGTGATAAATGTACATAAGTAACGCTCAAGGACCAAAAACAGCTCACAACGCGTTGTGGTCAATTATATTAGTTGAGCTCCAATATGCAAGGAATTATAAAAACTAAATAAAATTAAAAGTCGTACTTAGGCCAGGTTAGGTTGTTAGGTTTTTTTTATATATTCAAAAACTGAAAGTAATAAATTTCGATCGTTTATTCACATTTACCAAAACATGTGGTTATTATTAATAATTTTGTAAAAATATTAATAGCTTTCAATTAATCAGATTTACCGTATCACATACATGCCTACCTACACCATATACATTTAAATATTTTGAAAAGAATGTTGTGAATTCTGTGATATTATTTATTTACATATTAGTGTTTAATGGTTACAGGAATTTTCGTTTGTTAAATTATAGTAGAAACCTATAAAGAAACCTTGAATATTGTTACTGTCTGGACTTTAAAAGAGACCATGATTCTCAGAGTTTGTTTCTTCTCAGAGGTCGTTAGTTACGAAATGCCTTCTAGTTTTAATTAAATATTGACTTGTAAAAGTGTCTTTAAAAGATCTATTTGCAAAAATAAATATTATTTATCATGGTTCTAAGGTTAAATAAATGGACTTATTTTGAAGATTATTTTTTATTTATACTACCTGCTGTAGTGTTTCCCATGAGCTACTTTAAACGAGGCCTAAAAAGAGCTCTCTACCACCCACAGTAGGCGGCGGCACAGCTCTGTCCCCGACGTTGCTGATGTCCATGGGCGGCGGTAACCACTTACCATCAGGTGGGCCGCTTGCTCGTCTGCTACTGTAGGCAATAATAATAAAGAAAATAAAATAAGAGTCGATTCAAGACCAACAACGACCCAGGATAACTACAAAAAAAAAGGTCGCAAAAAAACGTTCGCATTAAAATTTAAAGTTGTCCTTTTTATGGTGTCAAATATCCTCAAGGATCGTCCGCTACTACTTTGTTTGTCTCGCGATGCGAGTGCTATGCTAGAAGTTCTGAGTTCAATTCCCAAGTCGAGCAAAATGTTATGATATTTTTTCTAAGTAGCAATACGGAGTTTGAATATGTGGCTCGCCCCAAATTCATATTACATTGGGACCTAAATATACTGGCGAACTGTAATTGTACATTGGTAACCCTCTGCCTAATCCTTCGAGGAATATGGGCATCATCCGCGACCAGGGGAGGCGACTGGGTAATTTGGAAGTGTACGACTAAAACCCACACTTTCCTTCCCATGGATGGGGCGATGGAATTAGCGCTAACATGGTAAATGACCCCGACAAATCAAAGTTTTCATAACCATTTTGCTCACAAAAATGTTTTTGAACTTAGCCCTCGATTTTTAAACCCATAAAATAAATCATTGTGTTACCAGTCATTATTATTAAAATAATAAAATACATCTCAAAAACCATGGTCTTTGGTAATGATAAAAAACAAAATACTTCATTTTTGTATTGTAAAAAGTTTTGTAATTCTTCAATGTCAAAATTAAACAATTAATGTTTTTTATTTTGTGTTTCATTTCCATATTTTTACCAAAATATTATCATAAGTTTAACCAAGTTCAAGGTAACATAATTTTGAATCAGATAATGTTTGTTATAAAAAAGAGTAATTAAGCGTACCTCATGGTTATAGTAGTTGCGGTACTAAGCGCGGCAGTTAAGTAAGTATGAGGTTCTGGGTTCGATTCCCAGCTCTGGAAAAATAATGAATGTGAAAGTATCAGTTCAACTCCATCTATTCAAGGAAAACCTTTTCCAATCCTTTTCCAAAGCCAATCAGTAGATTGGCTTTTAAGATTTTTTTCTTAAAAGCCATTTAGTACCTTTTCCTATCTGGGAATCAAAAACCTCAAATACTTCATACCTAGCAATCATTCTTAAGAATATAATCTGATATTTTAAGTCTATATAATTATATATTGACATTTCCGTGTAAATACAATGCTAGAACGTAGAACGTAGTTTTATTTTTTTAGGGAGCTCACCGACCTTTCAGACGATGATACTAGTTCAGCAAGGCATTAGGTCACGTGTAAACGGGGGGGGGGGGGGCTTAGTAACCGTGGATTGATGGCCCACGGTGAAGCGAAGTAGAACCCCAGAGGGGGCTGCTCCTTCGGTCCAAGCCTGTCTGCGGTGAGAGGCACTACAACTGAGGCGGGCCGTGGTGTTGTATGGGCGACTCTGCGGCTGAAGGTTTACGGGGCCGTGGCGGGAGAGGAGTGCCGGTATCACGGTGCGCCGCTCTCCCTGCCTTCCGCGGCCTCGGCGGGGTCGCAGCCGGAAGACTGGATACGGTGGGGCTGCAGGGGGAGAGGAGTGCCGGTATTGCGATGCACAGCTCTCCCCTACCCTCTGCGGCCGAAGTGTGGACGGCGGGGCCCCGGATATCTATCCCGCCACAAAGAGGGCATTGGGCGGCAGAATCGGGGTCATCGGTCGCCCAGTGCACTCGGGCCTCGAGGAGGGTCTGTCACTGGATGTCCGTGGTGGGATCGCGGATCATGCGAGAGTGATTCCCGTGATCCCACCACTATGCGGAAGGAGGAAGTGGTGGCGGTTTTAGTCGGTGTGTTGGCCACCTGGCCGGAGAGCCCAACATAACCTTCTCGCGTCCCCGAGCGGGGAGGCATGTATAATGCGCATTTCCCCACCCGAAAAAAAAGGCCACGTGAAATACTCAAATGCACGAGTTAAAACTATGGTACTCACATTTACATTATTATTTTGTGTGTTTAAAAATATGATTAAAATATGTAAAAATGATAGTTATTAAAAATTGAATAATAAGTATGTCAATAACAAAATCATAATAAATCATTACTGACATATAATATGACAACCGAGACCTTAACCGCTTGAAAACTTAACCGCTCTTGATGGCGTGGCACCTTAAAACTAAACAGCAACAGAAGCTAAGACACATAATTTTAAAGGTCCAGTTGAAAACCAGCGCCAGGCAGCTCACCAGCGGTCTGGCATTTAGCTGAACTGGAGCCTATTTGACGCAGTCGTGGGGCACACTTTTTTTTTTTTTAATCCTTATTTTATTTGTTTTGCCATAATGTTTTTTAATATTTTGTGTGCATTGTCCAAGACTGTATCAATAAATATTTTTCTTTCTTTCTTTTCTTTCTTTCTAAGGGCGTCTACTAACGGGATTCGGACCTCGGCTGAGGGCGTTGCTGGGGACAACTAGGGATAGCTGGATCTTGGGTTAAATTATTTAGGGGCGAATTTAAAGCTACTGGCTCGACTCGGGCCGGCTCGTGCAAGTGTCGCGGGGTGGAGCGGAAGGGTACAGATACAGGGTCTTCGCGCTGGCGAGCACGTTGGATCGGAGAGCGTTTGTGCGTGTATGTTATGTGTTACTGGGGGGACAATTAGGGACAGCTGGATCATGGTTTAAATTATTTAGGGGCGAATTTAAAGCTACTGGCTCGACTCGGGCCGGCTCGTGCAAGTGTCGCGGGGTGGAGCGGAAGGGTACAGATACAGGGTCTTCGCGCCGGCGCGCACGTTGGATCGGAGAGCGTTTGTGCGTGTATGTTATGTGTTACTGGGGGGACAATTAGGGACAGCTGGATCATGGTTTAAATTATTTAGGGGCGAATTTAAAGCTGCTGGCTCTTCTCATACCGGCTCGAGCAAAGGTTGCAGGGGAGGGAGTACTGTTACAGGGTCTTCACGACGGGCCTCGCCGAGGCCGGTAGATCAGACGGCGTTAGTGCAAGTGTGCTTTTATGAGAGTGCTAATCACTGCTCGGGTCTCGGAAGACTGTGCTCGGTGTGTTAAGACTGGTCACCTAGTCATAGACTATGGCTAGCGCAGCTTAACTGAACAGATAGGTTGATCAGCGTAGTTATTACTCAGCCACGAGCCCCTTAAGGTCTTAAATTTATTTATTTATTTATTTAATTAAGGTTTACCAACAGTTGTTACAGATAACTATAGATAGGAAAATACAAGTCTTTGTGTCTTAGATCTAACTGCACAACCAATTATAGGCAAACACCACATGCAGAATGTTCTGTGTATCAACATTATTGTAATATTATAATTTTAAAGACTTATTTATAGGTACTTAAATTCTAGATAAAATATTAAATACTAATTACTATTAATTTATACACACTTCCTTATTTTTATCATTAACAGCTTTTTCATAGGTGCTAAGGTAACGTCAACATATTCTATTATATATAGCCTTACCTTATATATAGCCTCGTTAACTTAAGAGCCACATAATGTTTGATGATGTCTGTGGTCTAGTCTAGGTCTAGTAGTCCGAGTGTCGAACTACTGATTACTAGATCGTGGGTTTGATTCTGACCCATGACTATAGGGCAAGTGAAGGAGAGTGCGGTTTTTAGTTGGTACGAATCTGACATACTCTGCCACCTCCCCGGCGGAGGATCCATGAGGTTTTTCCGTACTATAAAAAGGACACAAATATTTGTGTGACAAACAAAGCGTTTGTGTTTTTCTGGGTGTTTCTTATGTAATATAAGACTTTAAGTGATAAATCCTTTGTCTAATACCCATAGTATAAGCTCTGCTTAGTTTTGGGACTAGATGGTGCAGCTGGCTATAACTTTTTAGGAAAAGAAAAAACCGACTTCAAGCATTGTGTAAAAAAAAAGTCGGTCGAGTTGAACTAATGAATATCGCTTAATAACGGATCCACGCGGATGACGTCACGGAGCATCCATTTATTGTATACCACAACCTTCTCCAGAATATAACAAATACTTTTCTGAAAACTGCATTAAAATCGGTTCATCCAAACGCGAGATAATCGCGGACAAACATACATACATACAGGTGAAACTAAAAACGTCATTTTTTTGAAGTCGGTTATAAAGTCCTAAAAAATTATTTATTTATATATTTTAAACTACTAAGCTGCAAAGGTAAACTGCTAAGCGAAATGTTGCCAATACATTGACCATAAGGTCAATGAATCAAGGTTATTGTGATATTTTATATTATCGCGTAGGCTGGTCTATGTTCATACTTGACCCTACACAAGAACGTGAATCCAAAATTAAGGTCAACAGTATATCTTACGTATTATGGGCTCTTTTTATTAGCAATAAGGTCAGTAACCTGTATTATTATATAATAAAGTGGGCCATATTATGTTTTTATCCGATTCCGCGACGTAAAGTAGTATAATGTGTTTTTAAATTGACGTTTAAGTATGTTTGTTTGTTCCTTTGTGGCACTTTAGAATCCAAATGCGTGTGCCGATTATGATAAGTCTTAAGTCAATCGAATTGTCTTAATCTATAAAGTATTACTAAAGACATGACAGTAATCAAAATTCAATACGGCGACAACCAGACGCCATATTGTGAAAAATCAAACTATGTCAAGTGGATTATCATTGAATAGGTATTTGAAAATCATCTTTAGTTTCCTCTCATTTTCATTTCGAATGACCATTTAGGGTCCATAACGAATTAAAATTGGTTAACGATTCTCACTAACATTTATAAAATTTATGATAAAGCTGCTAGCTAGCTGCTTATGATAAAGCTTCACTCGCTTAGACGGTGAAGAAAAACATCGTGAGGAAACCTGCATACCTTAGAGATTTTTCTCGACGGTCTGTGAAGTCTGCCAACCCGCACTAGGCCAGCGTGGTGGACTATAGCCTAATCCCTCTCAATATGAGAGGAGACCCGTGCCCAGCAGTGGGACAGTATATGAGTTGGGATTATTATGATAAAGCTGTGATATAGATCATAAATCGGTCAATAATAATGATTAAAAATTGCAAAATTAATTAAAATTAAATAAAAAAAGCAAGACGTCAGGAACATAGCGACTTTAACAGTCGGTCGGGACCCATTATTGGGATAATTTGATCCAGTCTAGAATTTTTAATAGGTTCCAACTGTTAAAGTCGCTACACAAAAAAGTAGAGTATTAAATCCATTGTATTTTATCTTTTTTTATCGACTGCGGTCTTTTAGACCGACTGTGGTCGCAGTGATACTTAAGCCGCAATATAAGAATTAAAAAATAAAAAAAAAGTAAAAACTCCATTTAGTTTGGGACAAAATGGTGTAAAGTTTTTCAATCATATTTACGGGTAGGGTAAGTAAATCTTTTTATTTTTTTATGCATTTTTAAAAATAAAAATTTTTGGGACAAAAGTTATTGCTTGCTGGTTTCCTCATAACGTTTTCCTTCCTTGACCATTAAGCAAGAGATATTATTAAATATTAATACCAACATGATTACGAAAAGTCAGAAATGCATTCCTTCGATCGGAACTTAATACCTTTGAGTTGGCAGTCCAATGGTCTAGGAGCCTATAGGCTACGGTAACCACTTACCATCAGGTGGGCCGTATGCTTGTTTGCCACCTTAGTAGAATAAAAAAAAAGCGTATCATAGTCGTGGCTAATTTCATGTATCCCATGGGCAGGTGAGGGCAAGTGCGGTTTTTAGTCGGTATGAGTCCGATATACCGTGCCACCTCCTCGGAGGCGGAATCCTCATGGGTCCCCATGAGGATTTTCCGTACTATAAAAAAAAGATTTGAGACCTGCGAGATCGATTTTTTTTCGTATTAGATTAGATATAAAACTCTCTATAGCAACTTAGAATTAGTGCCCAATTAATGGAAATGGGCTCGCTGCCTATTAAATGGCACCTAAACATACCGGCGGACTGTAGGTACAGTCAGCAACGAAAGTCAAAGTAAAAGAGGTAGGGCATAGTGGGAGTAATTCCTTTCAAACTGGAGCTGCCCGACTGGGGAAGTAACTCCGCTTTGCAGAAAATCGAAGTGAAATAACACTGCTTTGAGCTGTGTTGTGTTCCTTACGGTGAGCAAGGTTGCCAGAGCACCGCGAGGAAACGTTGTGTTGGCAATGGGGGGAAAGTGAACCTTATACTGCTGACCCAACTATTTCTTTTTTGTTTTACAGGGTTGGTAACGCGCAAGTGATACCCCTGGTGTTGCAAGCGTCTATAGGCTACAGTAACCGCTTACCATTAGGTGGGCCATATGTTTGTTTGCCACCTTAGTGGTATTAAAATATCCTGCTGATCGTGGCTTTGAGTTTCGATTTGTTTGATTCCCTACAACATGGGGAACGAATATGCATGCCGCGACATAATTTTACCGTCGCATTTGTCGCATCCAGCCATAGATTTAGCACGAAATAAACGGCGACAAAATTATTTCGTGGCGCCATGTTAGGCGTTATAGCTGTAAACGTTTACCTTGGAATTACAATAATTTGAAGGACATTAAAGATAGTGTCATTAGTCATCATACCCTTCGTGTCACTCTATGTTGATAAGAACTTCAGCCTTAAAAGATTATCCAAAATATTCGACCAAGGTTATTTGTTAACGAAAACAGTACTTGGAGTAATTTATCAATTTATACAAAACAAATTTATTAGTTAAGTACCAATTACAACTGCCTCATTAGTGTAGTGGTACTAAACGCGACTGCTATGCTAGAGATCTTGGGTTCGATTCCCAGTTTGAGCAAAGCGTTATTGGTTTTTTCTATGAAATTCTGAGTAGCAGCTCGGAATTTGGATTTGTGAATATACTCAAGCCTGTATTCCCTAAAGGGTAAGGTAAGCCTTACCCTCCGGCAAACAGTGCGAGTTCGCCAGTATGTACAGGTCCAAAAAATTAAAGAAAGAAAGCAAGTAAGAAAGAAAGAAGGAAAGAAAGAAAATATGTTCTAACAGTCAAAACACAAAACAATAGATGCAATTCTTAACCGTTAAAGTACGTTATCCCGTTATCCTGTGTGACGTCAGAATAGGTCCCTATCTTAGCGCTATGCTGCAGCAAGCAAATCAAGCTGCAGCGCTGATATTCTGTTAGAGGTGCGTGCCTTTGACTTGGCAGTCCAATCGTCATTATAGGGATCACTAGGCTATCAAACATAAACATAACACACATACCATCACGCCTGTATTCCCCGAAGGGTTAAGCAGAGGTGTACTAATGTACACCCACATTTCGCCGGTATGTTTAGGTCCCATGTAATAGGGGCGAGCCTATTGCCATTACCCGGGCACAAATCCAGACTCCGAGCTGCTACTGAGAATTTCATAGAAAATCCCAATAACACTTTGCTCGACCTGGGTAACGAACCCAGGACCTCTAGCGTAGCAGTCGCGCCTAGGACCACTAGACTAATGAGGCAGTCTAGGCTATTACTGCTTTAATTATTATAATAACACTATCGAATATTGAAATAAAACTACTTTTTACGGATTTTATCGCGTTATATTGATATTATTAATCCCGACGTTTCGGACCCTTTACAGCGTCCATGGTCACGGATAGAAACGTCGGGATTAATAATATCAATATACGTGATAAAATTCGTAAAAAGTAGTTTTATTTCAATGTATAATATTCGCGTAAATGTCAGAAATCAGTACTATCGAATATGTTTTACATCTTGAGGAGCACATCCCTCATCATTAATCTAACAACTGTCATAGGTGGAATAACAAAGTCGTGTTTACGTGCTCTCCGAGGCACGGTGGGGTTTCGATGTAAAGAAGAATTTCTGGGTTATATTGATATCCTTAGGATCGACTGGTTGTCAGTATTTTTGGGCTTCTCACTACCATTAACGATTTTCACAAGTCATCATCATTGCGGATGGAATTCCTCCTGCCTGGATCAAATGTCTACGTCTAGGGTTTTCAACCAGATTGCGGTGGCTGGTGTGAGTTTGTAAACTTCCGACATTGCACCGGGAAAACAGCGAAGTGGGCTTTCGTTTACCACATGCGACAGGGTCTGGTCAGGTGCTCTGCAATCGCACTGTGGTGACTCTCTTAATCCCCATTTATGGAGGTGGTGGTTAGTTTTCCCATGGTTGGAACGGTATCGGTCCACAGTCTGGAACCGATTGTCTTAGGTGACGTATGACGTAAGTACTCTCCGAGGCACGGAGGGCTCTCAATGGGTTAAGAATGAACCCATCCACAGGCTAACCGCAGTTTGTGGATGGGTATATGAGCAGCTTAACCATGCAGATCGTATAATTAGCATAGTTATAATTTTTCCCTGAGTCCCTCAATTTACTACCCAAAAAAAATCCGAATGCCTTAAAAAAACAAATTTTTCAACATTCAAGTTTTAGGGTTTCTAAAGAACTTGTTTTTCGCTTTTAATTAACATTTTTTACGAAGTTGCGTGTTATTTTAAAACCAATTTATTTTATTCCACACCATGCGACCAAATTCATTTAATAACTTGAAATTGAGATATATTACACTAATAACAAACTAAAACTTAGTCAGTAACTAAAAAGTAAACTAATTTAAGAAAGAAAGAAAAATAATTTATTTGGGACTCGCACAGGAACTTAATGAAAATACAAACTGAAACAACATACCTATTTACGCAGCATTGGTTTTCAGATAGGTCCATTCCAGTTGTAATGCCAAAAGCCAGGTCACATGGTCAGTTCAGGAGACACATGAAAGAAAATAAATAAATAGAAAGAGAAAGAAAAAGTATTTATTTTTCGTCCGTCTGACACACAACAAACCATACATAACAGAATAGAAAAAAAATAAAAAATAAAAACATAATAAAAAATAATGCGTACAAAAAAATTTTATTAATGGCAACACTGCCAACTTAAAATACCAACATAATAAAAATATTTAAAAAATGAAAGTTATAATTGTGATAGATGTTAAGGTGTTAGTAAACAGAATGTGTAAACAATAGGTTTATAAACCAAAGTTATGATTCAAGAAATAAATTATTTACAAACTTTATACTTATTACGAAGAGAACATAAATAAGGGAACTAGCGAAATACTGTGTATACTATATAAAAGGAATTATATATAGTAGAGCCAATGGTAAGTATGGCCATGGAGTCAATCGGATTCGCACATTAGTGATTCTAACTCTAATAGTGAATAACAGCGATCAGTTAAAAATATCAAGACATTTCAGAGAATCCTATTACATCTACAGCAATCACTTTAATCTACTTAAAAATGGTTGTTAAAAAAATTGTTGTCACACTGTTCAAAAATGTGCCGAAAGTGTTGTGATAAATAAAATTTAAAACTAGAATAGCATAGAAATAAAACTACTTTTTACGGATTTTATCGCGTATATTGATATTATTAATCCCGACGTTTCGGACCCTTTACAGCGTCCATGGTCACGGGTAGACAAAAGACTCCGTAAAAAGTAGTTTTATTTCAATGTATAATATTCGCGTTAATGTCAGAAATCAATAGAATAGCATATTTATAAGAAAAGGTACAGACGTCAGCACATCAAGCTACCACAATCTGTCAAATTTCTTTGATAGATTTTCAACTTTATTACAATAGAATAAGGTTCATATTCAATAGGGAAAATTTGACAGTTTTGGATAGGTTGACCTGTTGGCGTCTGTACTTAATAAAGAGAATCAGAAATCTCCTTCGATTCGTTATCGCCAGAACCGTACCCAAAACGGGTGCATTGCCATTCAAACCATTACCATTTGAACCCAAATCCTGGTCTTTAGACCAGCCCTTCATCATCAACCCATATACTGTCCCACTGCTGGGCACGGGTCTCCTCTCATATTGAGAGGGATTAGGCTATAGTCCACCACGCTAGCCTATTGCGGGTTGGTAGACTTCACAAACCTTCGAGAAAAATCTCTAAGATGCAAGTTTCCTCACGATGTTTTCCTTCACCGTTTAAGCGAGTGATAATTAATTATTAATACGCACATGAATTCGAAAAGTCAGAGGTGCGTGCCTTGGGTTCGAACTCGAGATCTTCGACTTGGCAGTCCAATGGTCATACCGCTAGGCTATCACTGCTTCTAGGCCAGCCCTTGGGTCACGTGAAGTGTCGTTCAGGAATTTTGGTACGTTAAAAAGTAAAACTGCACTCAGACCCCATGGCCCCAGCGTTTTATCCCCAAACGATTCGAAAAAAATTATTAGATATACATACGCTTGATAAACATTACCCTACGCTGGCAGTCGGGTAATAAACCATGTGCAAATAGACACGTGAAACCAACACTCATATTAAATGTATCAAATCATTTAAATGTATCAAATCATTTATACTAATATTATAAAGTAATCTCACGAACTACTGGTTCGAATTGATAAAAACTTTTATTGTTGGATAGTCAATTTATCGAAGAAGGCTAAATAATACCACATTGCGACCATTACCCGACCAAAATAGAAAAAAGGCGGGTGACGCCGGGGCCAGCTAGTATATACATATAATATTTATGTGAAAAATAAGATGTCGAAAATGTCCTGAATGTCTTTAAGAAAAGGTTGGTACGGCCTTGCATTTATTTGCTCGATTTGGCGGGAGCACTTTTTTTTTAGGTTGGACATAGTTTTTAGCTCGAGGGAGCGTTAAAAAGTTAACCGGACTAGGTGGCGAGCCCCCGAATGCCTCCAGCCAGGGGTAACTTATAAACTAAGCAACACAGCTAAGGGCGTGCCCTGCGGGACTCGGACCTCGGCTTAGGACGTTGCTGGGGGGGCAACTAGGGTCGGCTGGATCTGGGTTAAAATTATTTTAGGGCGAATTTAAAGCTACTAGCTCGGCACGGGCCGGCTCAAGCACGGGACGGGGAGGGTTACCGTTATGGGGTCTTCGCGACGGGGCTCGCCGGCGAGGACGGTATATTGGGCGGCGGGAGCACTGCCGTGCCCCCAAATATTATGTAGGTATTAAAAATATATTGATTAGCTATTATAATAATATGAGGTTAATATTTTTTTGTAAATATACCTATATATATATTTTTTTTTTGTATTCACCATTTATGACATGGGTTTTTCGACACCAGTTTTGGGTAGACATTATAAATTTTATTGCATTTATATTTATATTTTTTTTACTTTATTCTTTGGTTGTTGTTTTAATTTACCTGCTTTCTTAGTCATCACAAATGTTATGGCATGGGTTTCATCATCAACCCATATACTGCTCCCGAGCTGGGCACCGTTATGGGTTTACATTTTGTAAATCAATATGTACAGTCAGCAACGAAAGTCGCTGAACACTGCAAAATTTTCTTATTGTCACAGCTCCAGAACTTGGCAACAGGTCTTTTCTACTAAGGTAACCTAAATATTTAATGGTCATCTATGCAATTATTTCGCATAACCTTCGTAGGTCAGTAACTTCATACTTGTTAAAAATCATATTGAAGATTGCAACATGTTCAGTGACTTTCGTTGCTGACTGTACTGGAACCTACTTCATCTGGTGCCTTGCACGCTTTAACCTCTACCACTACTACCAATAGCCGTGGGATTACGGGAATCGCTCTCGCATGATCCGCGATCCCACCGCGGACGTCTATTGTAGGACCCTGCTGGAGGGCCTAGTGCAATGGGTGACTGACGACCCCGAGTCCGCCACCCAAGGCCCTACTTGCAGGAAAGATATGTAGCACCGCCGCCGTCTAGACCTCGGCTGAAGAGGGTAACGGCGTACCGTAATACCGACACTCCTCTCCGCTGCGGCCCCACCGTGTCCGCAGTCCTGCCGCTGCGGCCCCGCCGAGGCCGCGAAAGACAGTGAGATCGGCGCATCGTGATACCGGCACTCCTCTCCCGCCGCAGTGTTGTTCATACAACATCTACCCTGCCACTAGCCCAGGTAAAAGAGGATGTTCCATACTTTAAAACAAAAAGGGTCCAGTCCTCCCGATTGTCGAAACTTTTTTAAAAAAAGATTTTGCACAGCACACGTAAATATGCGCAATACAGAAAACAAAACTTAACAGACATGGCAGTTTTATTTTTTTATTTCAAATATTGTTGGTCAGAATGGAGAATAAGCATATTATCTCATCTCACGTCATTACTAATTATATTTCTTTATATTATAATGGTAGATCTTATCTATTGAAAACAAATATAACAAAACTATTAGCAAAATTCATTGGAGGTCAAACAATTTGAGGTTTATATTTATTAATTTTGTCGACACGGCCACAAAACTCGGTCGTATGTCGTTTGCAGAAGACGTGTTACGAATTAAGGCAAAATAGAATTATAAAATAAATAAATTCCTCTGTATTAAGCAATAATAATACAATTAATTTTTCCTGGTTTTTAATAAAAAAAATAGTGATAGTTTAAATAATAATACATTTATTTTCTAAATAAATTATAAAATTTATTTGAATTTCGTCCGGTGTTTTTAGTGTATTTTAAAAATGTAAGTGTCATTTTTATTTACATTTATTTTTATTGGAAATCTATGCACACATTTTATGGAATACAATTACAATTATTTATTAATTTTGAATTATTGCTTGGATTTTATGTTTCCACTATAAACAATTAATTTGTCTATTGAATGCTATAAATTAAAGAAATAATCATAGTTGTACTTAATAGACAGTTTGTTGACGATGCAAATCATTAATATTGATTATAATTGAATCAATATTAATGATTTGCAATTGTATGCAACAGCCAAGAGATTTACATCCCATATCTGGGATACTAAAATTGCTTCGAGCATTAATTCAGTGGTGTACTTTTGTCGCCCGCCTACTTTAATATTGATGTAGGTATGCCATGTAACACTAAGGCAACCAATGCCAATTAAGCCAAAAACCTTATCTAATATGGTAGAATTAAGATTACAACAATACATACCATCACGCCTTGAATCTATAGGTAGAAGTGTACTAAATATTTACTAACAATTCTATTTACCATGAACAGTATACAAATTCAAACTCCGAGCTGCTACTATGAATTTCATAGAAAATTCCAATATCACCTTGTTCGACCTGGGATTTGACCTTAGTACCTCTAGCAAGACAGTTGCTCTTACAACAACTAAGCTAAAGGCAGTTTCCACATTTCGTTAAGAATTGGAACAAAAATATTGCTAACAATGTCTATTACATGCATTCGCGCGTTTAATTTGTAATCAGTCTTGTGCATTGATCCAAATGTGTATAGCTGTGAAGTGCAATAGCATTTGCAACATACATGCATGCATGCCAACACGCCTGCATCCTCGAAGGGGTCAACAGAAATGTATTAATATTCACCCATAGTTTGCTGACATATCGTTAGATCCCATTATTCTATACTGGACGTAATTCCACTCAAATTAGAGCTGCTTAACTGAAAATTGAAGTGAAATAACACTGCTTCGAGCTGTGTTGTGTTTCTTACGGTGAGCAAGGTTGTCAGTGCTTCGCGAGGAAACGTTGTGTTGGCAGTGGTGATTTTGACCCTTATACTGCCAGCCCAACTATTCCTCTTTTGCTTTACAGAGTCGTAATGCTTAAGTGATACTCTTGGTGTTTCAAGCTGGGTTGCGGAGGCCTGATGGCTGTTCCGTCGTGTAAAATACTGATAGTCAGCCGCATTTGCTTAGACTGGGAGAATATCCTAATAACGTTGGGAAAAGGTTAGGAGGATGTAACAGTGGGCTAGCCTATTGCCATTAAGCGGGCACAATTCCAAACTACGTCGGGGAGTATAGACAAATGATTATGTCACGTAATGTAAAAACTAGATCTGCGATTTCCAAAATTTGCAAGATTAAAATAAACTTTCGTCTTTCACTTTTGATAACCTATCATAAAATTTGTGAAGTGTCTCTAAAATCGAGCATAGACTAGTTCTACACAGAAGGATAATTCTAATGCCTATTTAACTGTCGAGCTACCTAAATTATGGTCGAGCTACTGTTGCATGTGTGCCATCAGCTAGGATTGGTCTACTCAAAGCCGTTAAGGCTGTTACTTCAAAAGGCCATTTCAGACATTGCCCTGCATTGTAACACATATGTTTGCTAATATCCCATGTTTGGACTTTAAAAGAGACTATGCCAATATTATACTAAATACAAAGTTGGTACACTTAAAAATAATTATATACACAAATACATAGACACATTTTACATAATATATTTAAATATGAATAAAATAAAGTTGCAAACATACGAAGTTATTAAAGTTATTTAGAAAAGGAAAAATACGACCGCGGGCAGGATTCGAACCTGCGTCTTCTGGTTCGGTACACCAGACGCTATGACCACTAAGCCACCGCGATACCTACCCGTCATGTCGAATTTTTCCTTCACATACTGAATTTACGTCTTTATGGTGACGTCAGTAACACCTATTGAAATGCAAGTTTTTGCTTTTCAACCGACACAACTTACTTTACAGTTAGTTAAGTGCCGAACGATGCCACCTTACCTTCTAACTATCTTTTTGTATATTTTTGGCATTATGGAAAATGCCAAAAATATACAAAAAGATAATACGAAGTTATGTTATTAATTAATGACAAAAAGTGTTCTTAGACACGTTTCTTAAAAATTGAAACGTAGATGTGAAAAGGCTTGAAAAATGATGGTAAGAATAGATTCAGTATATTTTGAATATTTTTTATGTACCAGAATTGACCTTCATTCGAATCCATGAAAGAAAAGTAAGAAAACATTTTAAAGAAATTAAATAAATACAACACAATTTGGCGTTCCTAAATGTAATTTTTATACATGGTTAACCGCGGCCGAAGCAGGCAGAAGTTCTCAATTAGACATACCATCACGCCTCACGTTTCTACCTAACTCTTCGGGGAAGAAGGGATGGGCAGAGGTTCAAATAATGTATTACCTTCTGCCCGCGATTTCGTCCGCGTGGAAAAGTTACTTTTAATTATCGTTGTTATTTGATTAATTGACTTAAATTCGATGTAAATTACAGCTTATATGTTATTCTGATATATAAATAATAATACTGTAAAGTTTCATCAAAATCTGTTCAGTAGTTTTAGCGTGAAAGGGTAACAAACATCCATCCATCCATCCTCACAAACTTTCACATTTATAATATTATATAAGCAAAATAAGATACTCACAGTTTGAGGGTATGTTACAAAAAAATACCTACCTATCTCTATGAACACAAGGTTCAATTTACAGGCGCAGGTCAAGTTATCCAAAACTGTCAAATTCTTCCAACTAAACAAGAACCTTATTATTTTGTATTAAAGTTGAAAATCTATCAAAGAAATTTGACAGATTGTGGTAGCTTGATATGCTGGCCTCTGTACATTATACAGGTTTACAATATTATTAAAAAAAATACTTATTTATTACTTCCTTTTTAGCCAAAGAAAAGAATATAGTTTTCTCCAGAAATGTCAACTCATCTAACATAATATTACAAGACATACCATCACGCCTGTTCCGCAAAGGGTTAGGCTGAGGTGTAGGTACTATTATTGTACAGAAGCTAGCAGATCAAGCTATCCAACACTGTCAAATTATCCCATTTGAAAATGAACTTTATTATTTTGTATTAAAGTTGAAATTCTATCATAGAAATTTGACAGTTTGCGGTAGCTTGATGTGTTGGCCTATGTATACACGCTGTACGATACGTTCAGGTCCATATAATAGGGGGCGAGCCTATTACCATTAAAAAGGCACAAATCCAAACTCCGAGCTGCCACTGAGAATTTCATAGAAAAACCCAATAACACTGCTCGACCTGAAACTTGAACTCAGGACCTCAAGCGTAAGCGTAGTCACACGTGACACGGCTATTTGACCAGTAGTCCATTATAAATAACATAATACAAGTTTTTTTTTTAATAAAACTAATAGAGGCAAAACGGCTTAGAGATAAGAAAACTGGCCAAGTGCGAGTCGGATTCGCGCACGAAGGGCCGTACTAATATTTGGCAAAACTGAGGTAGCACCACCCACTTTTGGTGTAATATACCCCACATAATAATAAATGAAATTATACAAAAATATTATAATGTAAATTTATCTTATACTAAATATTTATTAAGTATGTTACAATAATTAGCTAAGTAGTTTAATCATAAAACTTATAAAGGCGTTTTTAGTCTGTAAAAGTTATTTATTTGTATGTATTTTTTACTGTTACCTTATTATGTAAGATCAGCAGTCCTTTGATAAAGAATTTTAAAAAACAAAAACAAACCCACTTTTGGTTGTGATTTTCAGTTAGCACTTTTCCCGTTATCAACATCGAGCAAAATACGGCAAAAAACGTTCACGTTTGTTGTATGCCCGTCTTAAATATTTATTTAATTCTGTTTTTAGTAATATATTTGTTATTATAGGGGCAACAAAAAAATACAATATCATTTGTGAAAATTTCATCTATATAACTATCACTGGCCATGAGATACAGCCCGGTGACAGACCGACGGACGGACGGACGGACAGCGGTCTTAGTAATAGGGTCCCGTTTTACCCTTGCGGTACGGAACCTTAAAAAATGATAATAGTGATTTCTTTTGATCAAATATATTATATCGGATAGAATGTAAGTTTAATATAAAATGCTAATTAGCACTCGCATTAGCAACTCTTGAATATTTAATGTATATATTTTATAACATTTAAATGATCTTAAAGTTTTTAAACTTTTAAATTATACTTCTATATTTAGACGTACAAATAAAGCTGATAAACCGTCTTTAATGATTTTAGAAAAGATCACATGTAAACGAGTAGTGATTAATGATTTAAAAAATATAATATATGTGATAAACTTGTTCCTTAATTATTTAACACGTGAATAATATAGATTATTTTTATATTAATGGTGTAATTAATTTGCGAAGTTACTTATAGAGGGACCAAAAATAACGATAGTCAAACAAAACTATTAAGATATTGATTTCTACCATTTACGAGAATATTATTCATTGAAATAAAACTACTTTTTACGGATTTTATCGCATTAAATTGATATTATTAATCCCGACTTTCGGACCCTTTACAGCGTCCATGGTCACGGGTAGACTGAGTTGGTGGGCGTCTTGATGATATAATTACTGACAGCTACCCTACATTTTTATTGTTACATGATCAATGATATTTACTAATTATTATCGTCGTTCGTCGGTCGTTGGAGCAGACGAGTCCTTGAGTGGAGACCGCGAATCGGCAAACGTAGTGTGCAATTAAAACATACTTCAAGCCGCTGAAAAAGATCAGTCAGTACTTACCATCTGTCTAGTGCCATATACCTCTACAAGATGCGCGTGTATGCAAGCTTGGTTGTGATTGCGGTCTCTCATATATAGGCCAAACTAAAAGAAGCATAGGGACCCGCGTAAAAGAACACATCGCTGATGTCAAACACCGCCTTTCCAAGAAGTCAGCAGTTTGTGAACATACACTTGACAAGGCCCAGCATTAAATCAAATTTGATAAACCACAAATCCTTGCGTAAGAAAGTCGATACCTACCCAGGATGATTCGTGAGGCTATTGAAATTAAAACACATCCAAATTTCAAATTGCTTGGAATCTTGTTAAGATTCTATTAAACCAAAATCCAGGCCTACAACTGCAAGACCAAAGGATACTGTGAGCTCGTTCTGCGTGAATCATTAAAAAACAAAAACATGATCATTGAATATTGTTACTTTAAAAGAGACCATGATTCTCTGAGTTTGTTTCGGCGTTTCTTCTCAGAGGTCGTCAGCTAGGAAATGCCGGCTCCATCTAGTATTAATTAATAATTAGTAATAAATATCATTGATTATGTAACAATAAAATAGCAGGGTAGCTGTCAGTAATTATATCATCAAGACGCCTACCACCTCGGACTACCCGTGACCATGGACGCTGTAAAGGGTCCGAAACGTCGGGATTAATAATATCAGTATAACGCGATAAAATCCGAAAAAAAGTAGTTTTATTTCAAAACTATTAAGGTTAATCAGCGCCGGATCTAGTGGGGTAAGCCGGGGCCCATGCCCCGTGCGGCAAGCTCAAAGGGCGGTAAATTCTAACTTCTTGGCAGACGAATACACTCATCTTCTCTTGTCACTCGTCATCAACGCAACTTTGACCACTGAGTCAGATGTTCAGTACTTTAAGCACATGCATTATTTTTTGCAGGGCACGTAGGCATAGGTCAACCAACATATTATAAAACATATAATAACAGTAGGTAACTATTCATAGCAAAAATTTTAAACTAAGATTAAAATTGTAACCATGTTTTTTTTTTAAAAGAGTGTCTATGGAGTTTCTTGCCGTTTCTTCTCCATTAGACCCACTTCTTGGAACCGTGCAACTAGTTTTGACTTTTCAAAAGTGCTATTTTAAATGGTCTAATTGAAATAAAAAAAATTATTTTGACTATGCATGCGGGGGCGGCATTTTTGGTTTTTGCCCCGTTTAGAAAAACTGAGCTTTTATGAACAACCACGAGCCAAATAATTTTTGTGCAATACCGATATCCTGAGGAACGACTTGTTGTGACGCTTCTATGGGTTTCTGACCCACTAACGATTGTCATAGGTGTTCGTCATTAAGTCGACAACCACACAATTATTATCATAATAATGAATCTGGCTCCCAATTTGACAGGTTTGGTGGTTTAAAATACTCTGACATCAAATTGCCTTTACTGCTGAACATCGTAATAATACAAATCATCATAATATACAACGTATTACATAATACCCCGTAAAAAATATAATTAATTATCAAAGCCAAAAATTTTGTATAACATAATTAGGATTATTGAATAAAATAATCATTGGTTTATTTTTCAACTTAATATTGTGGGAGGATTATTAAACCTTTTCGCTCAAGGTCGCCGAAGGTTATCGGCCCCTTAATTTAAGAGGTACAGGAAAAGTATACTTTTTATTCCCAACCCAAACGTTTGTTTATTTATTAATACTACATACATACATACATACACTCACGCCTTTTTCCCTTATGGGTAGGCAGAAACTAAAGAACGCCACTTGCTACGATTCTTGCATACTTCTTTCGCTTCGACCACATTCATACATCTTGTCATACATACACGCCGGTTGCGAGTACTACGCACCTGACCTTTTTGAAGAACCTCACCAATAAGGTCGGTATAAGTTTTTCTAGGGCGTCCCCTCTCGGCGTTTCCACTGACATTCGCCATATAAATCCTTTTTGTTAGTCGCCTTTCATCCATTCTCTCGACATGCCCAAACCATCTCAGCATATTCTTCTCAATTCTCGTCACTACATCGTCTTTTAATCCGCAACGTTCTCTTATCACACTATTTCTCAATCTGTCATTCCGAGTTACACCGCACATACTTCGCAGGGAACGCATTTCTACAGCATTTATTCTACTTTCATGTTTCTTCTTTCATACTCAACTTTCACTTCCATACATAAGTGTAGGTACCAACACACCGTTGTGGATAGCCATCCGTGCCTTTTTTGACACCGACTGGTTAGCCACAACCGCATGTATAGTACCATTCACTTTATTTCCCGCATTTACTCTTCTTTCCACATCCGCATCAATCTTACCATCCCTTGTAAACATACTTCCCAAATAAACAAATTCATTCACTTGCTCTATACTCTTACTTTCAATCTTTATATCGCACACACATACATCTTCATCTCTTTCGAAAACCATAACTTTCGTCTTACTTACATTTATTTTCATTCCCTTCAACTTACATGCTCCATTCATTACTGTTACCATGTCTTGCAACTCTTCTGCCGACGATGCAAGTAAAACTTGATCATCAGCATAGAGAAGGCATTTCACAGGTAGCTCATTCATTCTTAGTCCACACTCATTTTCTTTCAAATCTGTCAGACAACTATCCATGTATAGGTTGAACAGCCAAGGCGACGCTACACATCCCTGTCTGACACCTCTAGAAATGCCAAACCATTCCGTGTAGGCCCCATTTAACCTGACACAAGCACTGGAATCCTTATACAGGGATCTCAGAGCCTGCACCAAGTGTCCGTCCACTCCATACATAGATAGTGTCGACCACAATTCTTCCCTCCACACACTATCATTAATACTTATTGTTCAAAAAACACACAGACACGCACACCCACTCTTCTACATTGATACATACACGCACAACACAGTTCGTTACTTACTAGTTGAATTTATCTGAATAATAAGGAAAGGATGTCACCAAAATCTGCCCAAATGATGTACTGAGGGTACACTTATTGGAAAAAATACCCGGTATTACGCTGGTTAAAACTTTAGTCATACTTTTTTTATGCTCACTAGGGGATGAGAAATAATAATTTGAAATTTGAAAAAACGCACGCCATTTTCGCGCACAGGGTTTTTTTTCTGTAACAATATCTTATTTTTATATTATTTTACTTTATCTACCTACCTGTAACATCTGTATCCTATCATTAGTTGAATCATGTAATTAGGGAAGGAACTGTTTCCTGAGATACAGGCTATCGGCCTAGTTCAGGAGACAGGGCTTCTATGTATTTGTGACTTTAATGGATTACAATAAAGAATTATTATTATTTTTTACACACTAGTGTCCGTTTCATAGTGTTTTTATAGTAAAAACTGTCAACTTGATAGCTATCTGCTGTCAGTGTCAGTATTGGAATGTCAAACGCATGCCATTGCAGCATGGCACATTATTATCAGTTTCATAGTGATTTCATAGTAAAAACTGTCAACTTGACAGCTGTCATGTACCTCAGGTACAAATTTGGGCTGAGTTGTATGGACTTTTGTTGACCTCCTTTAAAAGAAAAATGTGTATTGGTTGATGGATTATTATTATTAATAATTGGTTCTACTGAAAGCCGACCCCGACATATCTGGTAAAAGGCTAGGTTGGTGATGAATAGCACACTTTGTTGCAAGCCTTGACACAATAGCTAGAATATGTGACAATGAACGGAATTGTTGATTTCGAAATTAATTCCGCTAAAGTGACATTGCTCTTCAGATACACTAATTTGGAATGCAAAAATTCATGCTAGTCATTGAACGCTATTTGATTAATTATTGTGAATCTCTAAAGGAATTGTTTTTTTTATAGTAATAATAATTGATCTGTCGCAGTACCCTAGTAGTCGTAAGCGCAAGTGGAATATATTATAAATAAGAGAGTAACTCCATCTGTCTGTTTCACACTAAACTACAACAACTACTAATAACTACTAACAACCGCTAAACTGGTTTTTGTGAAATTGGTGCATATTGTACAAAGATAGATTAGATCTTAGAAAAGGACAAATTCTACATTTTGTCTTTTGATAGGCGGGTGAATCCGCATGCAACGGCTGGTATCCTCATAAGAAAATCAATGTCACACCGCTGGCCGACAGGGCCTTAACACGTTCACTGTCCGTCATGTACAATACCGCGTAAGTACCCGTAACACTTTGCTATAAGGCCTTACTTTTTATATAAATAACATTGAAAATTAGGCCTTACAGCAAAGTGTTACTTACGCGGTTTTGGAGTATCACTGACGATATATGTCCATGACAGTTTGGAGTCATAATCCAAAAGTAAATTTGATGCTTTTTATTTCACTATCCGTTTAATAAGAGTAAAACATTCTCATAGACGTATGGGTAGATAACAAGGCTACGGAAAATTCAAAACAGCGTATTGGACGTACAAATACATTTTTAACTTATGTTCGTGGACAGGGAAAGTGTTAATACTAAATCAATGTGTTTTGTTTCAGATATCAGTCATGTCAGAGATGCATCCGCTGTGCCCATACACCAAGGAAGATGTTCAGGAGATCAGAAAAGAACTTGGATTGAAGGAAAGCACTATAGAAGAAGATGTCGACGCAATCGTTGAGTGGTTCCAGAAGCAGCCACATTTGGTGGAAGCTGGAATAGGTAAAATTCTTTAACCCTTACAACAGCATCACTCCGAATGCCCTCCATCTCTCCATCTGGGAAAGTTATAAATATAACTTACTAGCATACCATTGCGCCTGTATTGAATGAAGGGTTTGGCAGAGGTATATCAATGAACACCCACAGTTCGCCGGTATATTTGAGATCCCATGTAATAAGGGGCGAGCCTATTGCCATTTTTATTTATACCCTTGTTATCAACCCATATACTGTCCCACTGCTGGGCACGAGTCTCCTCTCTTATTGAGAGGGATTAGGCTATAGTGCACCACGCTGACCTAGTGCGGGTTGGCAGACTTCACAAACCGTCGAGAAATATCTCTAAGGTAAGGATTTCCTCACGATGTTTTCTTCATCGTTTAAGCGAGTGATAATTAATTATTATTACGCACTTGAATTTGAAAAGTCAGAGGTGCGTGCCTTGGATTCGAACTCGAGACCTTCGACTTGGCAGTCCAATGGTCATACCACTAGGCTATCACTGCTTCTCCCCCCCCCCTGCTTATTCCCTTATTTATATAAAAAAGGAAATTATCGAAATAGGTTCATGATCGGCAACATACACACAAAAAAAAAATACAATTGAATTTCCTTTTTTTCTTCGAAGTCAGTTAAAAAGATTGGAAAGTTCAGCGCCCGGTTCAAAAGCCTAAAATATTAATTATGTTGTATCAAGAATTTAATTATAATTATTACTTTACAAATTTCTGCTTTATTGCGAAATTATGATGATATTATTCAAAAGTTTAAACGGTTATTATTTTATAATTTTATTTGTCTGTTAAAAAGATCGGATAGTTCAGCGCTCGGTTCAAAAGTCATTTGAGACGGATTATGGCACTCGGTTTACCTACGTTTAATGTTAAAAATGACCTTACACTTGAACCAATCTTACCGAAATGTAAATAAAAATCATTATATTTATTTTAATTTATAATTTCCTTTTCATCAGCGTGGGAACTTTGTATGTAGGTATAATTATGTTACAGGCAAACTCATAATTTTAGCAAAAATAAAGACTGAACCAGTTTTGACTTAGGGTGTCGGTTAAAACTTATATTGATTTTTTAATATAAGTTTTAACAAAAAGTAGTGATAGCCTAGTGATATGATCAATGGACTGCCAAGTCAAAAGTCTCGAGTTCGAATTCAAACCTCTGACTTTTTGAATTCATGTATTATCACTCGCATAAACGGTGAAGGAGAGCATCGTGAGGAAACCTGCATGCCTTTGAGATTTTTCTCGACGGTATGTGAAGGCTACCAACCCACACTAGTGTAACAGGCAAACGAATATGTTTCTTTGCTAGTAAATTAATAATTTACATTGTCCGCAATAAATTTTCCAACATTAAAATTTTATAGTTTTAATAGAGCTTGTTGTTAGCTATTTATTTACTATTTTCTAATGCAGTAAAGATTTTTCGGAATACATTTTCAATATTCAAGATGAGTCGCAAACGCAGTCGGGTATTTTATTTAATAATTAATTTTATTTCACACTTTTTTGTTTTTATAACTTAATAAACGTAAGCTATATATTAGCTTTTATTTGATACCCATAATATTATAGTAGGTATTATATATTTTTTTAATATCTATAATTTATTTTTAATTTTTGCTTACCAGTTATTAAACTGAATAGATATTATTATTTATAAATTACTTGGTGATAACGCTCAAGATTTAAATAAAAGCAGCCATAAACTTAAATAACCTTTTTTTTTTGTACGAGGGAAAAATGTGGTGAGTACAGCTACTAAAATGAAACATTCGGGGCTTAACCATTGTTTTTTCTCAATTAACTGCAACTTACTCGTATAAATAACCTTCCGCACTACCGATTTCATCCATACCGCGTAAATGCTATTTCTATTCATAATTTAACCCGGCAAAATTAATATGTAAAAAATGACGTTACTGTAAAATAAGTCAAAAGAGTGTAAAAAACAGATAAAGTTTTTACAGTAAAAAATTGTTTACACTTCACAGTCAAGATTAATTTTGACTGGTTTTGAGTTTTGACTGCAACACAATATAATATTATTAAAGTTATTTAGAAAAGGAAAAATTGGACCGCGGGCAGGATTCGAACCTGCGTCTTCTGATTAGGTACACCAGACGCTATGACCACTAAGCCACCGCGACTCCTACCCGTCATGTCGAATTTTTCCTTCCCATACTGAATTTACGTCTTTATGGTGACGTCAGTAACACCTATTGAAGAGCAAGTTTTTGCTTTTCAACCGACACAACTTACTTTACAGTTAGTTCAATGTCGAACGATGCCACCTTACCTTCTAACTATCTTTTTGTATATTTTTGGCATTTTCCATGCTAAGATTCGAATCCTGCCCGCGGTCCAATTTTTCCTTTTCTAAATAACTTTAAAATCTTAGCATGGAAAATGCCAAAAATATACAAAAAGATAATATTATTATATTATATTTCGGTACATTTTAGTCGTATAGAGTAAATCAGATATCAAAACATGTATTTAATGTATACATTAACGTCAATACGTAGCGTGAGACAAACTGGAATAATAAAATGGAAAAATAAATTATTGAGAACTTGGGTTGCGGAGGTGTGATGATTAAAAGAGACCATGATTCTGAGTTTGTTTTGGCGTTTCTTCTCAGAGGTCGTCAGCTAGGAAATGCTGGCTCCATCTAGTTTTAATTAACAATTAGTAATAAATGTCATTGATCATGTAACAATAATAAAAAATGTAGGGTAGCTGTCAGTAATTATATCATCAAGACGCCCACCACCTCAGTCTACCCGTGACCATGGACGCTGTAAAGGGTCCGAAACGTCGGGATTAATAATATCAATATACGCGATAAAATCCAGGAAAAGTAGTTTTATTTCAATGTATAATTATATTACTTTACATATTTTTGCTGCTTTAATGCGAAATTATGATGATTTTATTCAAAACTTTAAACGGTTATAAGTCTAAAATGGTTATACATTTTTTAATCTTCTTTTTGTGATAGAATATACAGAAGCATTATTTCATCAAAAAGCAGTGACAGCCTAATGATATGACCTTTGGACTGAGTTCAAATCTAAAGCCCTACATTGTAAGACACATATTTATTACTATTTTATGTCTGGACTTTAAAAGAGACTATGATTCTCTGAGTTTGTTTCAGCGTTTCTTCTCAGAGGTCGTCAGTTAGGAAATGCCGGAGCCATCTAGCTTAAAAAAAAAATGACTTGTAAAAGTGTCTTTAAAAGATCTATTTACAGAAATAAATATCGTTTATCGTTTATAAGACTTTTGGAAATCATGTGTGTATTAATAATTAATTGTCACTCCGTTAAACGACGAAAGGTTTCCCTTCGGGGCAGTTATTATTTCATCCATTTAATCGTAATTTCACACTAAAATATAATTTACTGTATTAATTATCTACTGCTAGGCTAGAAGTCTTTTATTCCATTCCCAGTTCGAGCAGCATTTGACGACCTCTATGGTTCGACTGCAGGACTGCTGATCATAAGGTCACGAGTTCAATTCCCACAGGACACAAAAGTTTTTGGGTTTGTCTGGGTGCTTTGCTTGTGAAATTCTCAGTGGCTTGGAGTTTGCCCGGTTAATGGCAATAAGCTCGCCCTCTATTAAACAGGACCTATTTATACTGCGAACTCTGCGGGGTATACAGGATAATGGTATGTGGTGTAATTTTAACTTTCTAATAACAATAATTATTAACAGATAGAGACTACGTGGAAAGAATGCTGATCGTAACCAAAGGATCTATAGAAAAGGCAAAAAGAAGGATTGATAATTACTATAAGTACCGGCTTCTGGCACCAGAGATAATCCAAAACAGAGATAAGGTTCTATCAGACCCCGAAGACCTGTGGAGTGTATAGTAAGTTTTTTTATATACCTGCCTGCCTGTATTTCCTGACGTGTACAATTTGGGGGTCTTCAAGTCACGAGTGAATAGGTATCTTCTAGGTAAGCGTGCTACATCTTAGACCACATCGTCACTTACCATCAGCTGAGATTGTGGTCAAACGCTTACCTATCTCTTATAAAAAAAAAAAACCTAACCTACCTGTTTGTTAAGAGAGGTAGGGCATAGTGGGAGTAATTCCACTCAAATTGGTGCTTTCCCGGTCGTACCGTGCCGTTACCGTAGCCTAAAGATGCTTGTAACACCAGGGGTAGGTATCAGTTGCGCGTTGCCGACCCTGTAAACGAAGGAAGAATAGTTGGGGTGGCAGTATAAGGGTTAAAGTCCTCCCACTGTCAATACAACGTTTCCTCGTGGAGCACTATCAACCTTGCTCACCGTAAGGGACACAGCACAGCTCAAGCAGTTTTATTTCACTTTGATTTTCTGCAAGGCGGAGGTAGTCCCCAGTCGGGCAGCTCCAATTTGAGTGGAATTACTCCCACTATGCCCTCCCTCTCTTACTTTGACTTTTAGTAAGTGTTTAAATATTTTAGGCTTTTTGATTATATTCGTATAATCGCTATATTCGTATATCGAATGTAAGACTCGCGGTGGCTTAACGGTCATAGCGTCTGGTGTACCTAACCAGAAGACGCAAGTTTGAATCCTGCCCGCGGTGTAATTTTTCCTTCGTAAAAATATTTATAGTATTCTTTATCTGTTCGCTATATTTATGAAAACATGATATTTTTTTAATTTTGGCGCAGGAAAATTAGATCTCAAACAACTAAACATACATTATGTATTATAAGTATGTATTTACAAAAAAAAAAAGTATATATGTATTATATCCATTGTTTAGTACCCATAGTACAAGCTCTGCTTAGTTTGGGACTAGATGGTGTTGTGTAAAAATGTCCCAAGAATATTATATTATTATAGTTGGTTGAAGCGTTTGCCAGAAAGAAGAACATTCAAAGACTGCCTGAGTTCGAATTTTTATTTAGTTATAGGTAATGTTTAATTGTGAATATTTTTAGGATGCGTTAATGTTAAACACCTACTTAATAAAAAACGTTTTTCTTTTTTTTTAGTGGTAACACAATTACCCAAATATGAGAACAATCTGTGAAGAAATCATAATAAAACATGTATACAGATTCAGATTATTTTATTTGTTCTAACATGTGTGTACATACAATTTTAAATAAAAAAAATAAAAAAGTGCATGCAAGGTCTTATAAGTAATTGGAGTTGTGCGAGCATGTTTACCATATTGTCATGGTGTACAAATATTAATACATGAGAATTAAAAAAATGAATATAAAATTAACATAATATTCATTATTATTGATAATGTTGACACAAATAAAAAATTTAAATTGATTGATTACATAGTAAAAGATGCCACGTTTTCAATGAAGTAGGTAGTTAAAAAAAAAAAAGGAACGTAACGTTTAATGTGTTACCTACCTTTAGAACAATAGTTATGACGTCAGTAAAATTATATCCAGATTACATTTCCACAAAAACACGTAATTAATTTTATAAGTTATGTTAAGTCTATGTTATTTTTTTGTAATATAAAATTATTATTTAGTTACAACTGCTTGTTAATCTTAAATCTAATATGCGGCAAATTATCTATTTAATCATGTATTTTTTGCAATATGATCCTTATTTCGTATATTATTCATATTCACAAATTCCACAGTAATAAGTTGACTGGATTGTTATTAAGCGAAGTAAAAAGCACTAAATGCCACGTGAAGAAAGTACATATTACTAATCAGTGTAGTTTACGGCCTTCGTAGTGTCGGGTGTCAATATCTCAATCGGTAAAAATGTTTAGTAAGTGTTCTTTATACTCTCTATTCTCATATTTTCAGTCTCCAAATATCAATGCCAAAGTTGTACAAAGGCAACAGGATCACTGTGCTCAAGTACATCAATCCAGAACCAAGTGCCTTTTCCTGTGAAGCCTTCATGAGGAACACATTTATGGTAATCTTATATTTCCATCTATTTATTTTAATATCTTGAAATAAAACTACTTTTTACGGATTTTATCGCGTTATATTGATATTATTAATCCCGACGTTTCGGACCCTTTACAGCGTCCATGGTCACGGGTAGCCTGATAAAATACGTAAAAAGTAGTTTTATTTCAATGTATAATATTCGCGTAAATGTCAGAAATCAAAATATAATTTTACTTTATTTACAGCTTACAGACATCAGAATGAAATATGACTACTTTTTGGGCGATATATGGGTCGTAGACATGAAACATGCCACTTTTGCCCATTTGCTAAGACTGAATCCAGCTTTGGTGCAAAAATCAGCACTTCTGTTACATGTAAGTCAAATGTAGTGTTTAATGCCATGTGTAAAATATTCATCATCATCGTCGTCATTATAATGTCAGCCACAGGAGGTCCACTGCTGAACATAGAACTTCCCACATAGACTTCCACAAGGACCGGGTAAAGTTTGCGTGGAGTCGTGGGATGCCGACGGCAGAAAACCGGTCCTTGTGGAAGTGTAAAATGTTAGTGTTAGGTATTTATTTATTTATTAGGGACAAAAAACAGATACATTACAGATTTACAAGTAAGTAATAAACACATTGAAATAGCAAATATATAACCCACACCATTGTCCACTCCTGTCGTCCTGTAGCCGTTAGAAGTTCAACATACCCTGTCGCCCACCTAGGCCGACGACCCATGACCATTCGCACCTCAAGAAAAAGGTTTATTGCACTCTTAAAACAAAAGTTAAGATAAATAATTATATTATTGAAATTTTAAGCATTTTAGTGCGTTTTTTAAACATGACCCAAGAATATTTCCCACTCAGGTTGTTTCAATAAAGAATTCATTTCAAGGTTTTTTATTTAATTATGTGGGTGATACAATTATATTACTTAAGCAAAAAAAAACTTCCGCATTGGTAATACGCTACGCTCGAAGTCCTGGGTTCAATTCACAGGTCGAGCAGTGTTATTGGGTAATATTAGCTCGGAGTTTGGATTTGTGCCTGATTAATGAAAATAGGCTCGCCCTCTATTACATGTAATGTAAACATATTGGCCAAGTGTGGGTGTACATTTTCACACCTCTGCTGCAGTAAAAAATATGAACTAACAATCGAATTTCCAATTCTAGGAAGGTCTTGGCCTAAGGATCCACTCCATCCATGTCCTGAATGCCACCAGCCTTCTGCAGCACGTCATAAACTTCATGAGACAGTTCTTCAGTCCAAAAATCATTGACCGTATAATGGTACATAACTCCTTAGATGATCTACACATGAGCATTCCAAAACAGTACCTTCCAAAGGAGTATGGAGGGGAGGAACCAGCGTTGACTGAGTTTAAAGGTAAAATCTTGACGTTATTTTTATTGACACACTTTTATTAACTTCAGGAAGAGCTCGTCGCTAAATTGCAACAGCCCAATACAGGTCATTGATTGGTGGGCGACAATTATCACCAACACATCGAGACCGCTCCGTGCCTCGTAGAGTAAGTTAAGCCATCGGTCCTGGTTGACAAATTGTTAGTGGTAGTGAGAAACCCCAAAACCCTTTTTTTCGGGTGAGGAAATGCGTCATAAGCACGCGGGACAATTATATCGGGCTCTCCGGCCAGGTGGCCAGCATACCAACTGAAACCACTACCACCTTCCGTTTAGTGATGGGATCAAGGGGATCGCTCTCGCATGATCCGTAATCCCACCACGGAGTTCAGTGTCGGACCCTCCTCGAGAGCCAAGTGCAATGGGCGACTGACGAAAGCCCCAACACCCTGGTAATCACTCTATCTTCAGGATATCGATAGCAGTCGCTTCGCGTAAAATATACAGCCACATCTGGTTAGACTTGAAGCCATAGAAAAAGGCTTGAAGGATGTACTAACGACTGTCATAGATATTGATTTCTGACATTTACGCGAATATAATATACATTGAAATAAAACTACTTTTTACGGATTTTATCGCGTATATTGATATTCACGTAAATGAGAGTCTACCCGTGACCATGGACGCTGTAAAGGATCCGAAACGTCGGGATTAATAATATCAATATACGCGATTAATTCCGTAGAATGTCCATAGATGTTCGTATGACAACCGGGACCGATGGCTTTACGTGCTTTCTGAGGCAGACGGGGTTCTCGAATTGTTAAGAATGGTCACCCATCCACAGACTGACCGTGGCTAGCGCAGCTTAACCTTGCAGAACGGTTGATCATCGCATTTATTACTTATCTAAAGTCCCTTTACTCGATTAACTATTTGTACTCTTCATATTTTGTTCTTGTTTTCAAAATGTAAGTCTCGTTTACGCTTTAAACGGTTCATCATCAATCCATATACTGTCCCACTGCTGGACACGGGTCTCCTCTCATATTGAGAGGGATAAGGCTATAGTCCACCACGCTGGCCTAGTGTGAGTTGGCAGACTTCACAAACCGTTGAGAAAAATCCTGAAGGTATGCAGGTTTCCTCACGATGTTTTCCTTCACCAATTTAACTGATCGATTATTCAGTGATTATTACTGCGCTTTTCATTATTAATAGCGGAACGATGTAAAACGTCTAACTATTTAGTATATATTTTGAGCGAGCGCTTTAAACGGTTCCTAAATAATAATTACATAATTATCTAGCAATATTTTGTTATTGTAATTATATTCACATAATTGAGTACGTAGATTCCCACGCTGGTTCACGTTTTTTAAAAAAAAACACTATATCACGTGTAAAGTGTGTGGTATCATAGACGAGGATTCCCGTTTTTTCAAAAAAACACTAGAGCACGTTTAAAGTGTAGTATCATAGACGAGGATTCTCGTTTTTATAAAAAAACACTAGATCACGTTTAAAGTGAGGTATCATAGACGAGGATTCACGTTTTTTTAAAAAAACACTAGATCACGGGGAAAGTTATCATAGACGAGGATTCACGTTTTTTCAAAAAAGCACTAGATCGCGTTTAAAGTGTGGTATCATAGACGAGGATTCACGTTTTTTCAAAAAAGCACTAGATCGCGTTTAAAGTGTGGTATCATAGACGAGGATTCAGGTTTTTTTCAAAAAAACACTAGATCACGGGGAAAGTTATCATAGACGATGATTCACGTTTTTTCAAAAAAGCACTAGATCGCGTTTAAAGTGTGGTATCATAGACGAGGATTCAGGTATTTTCAAAAAAACACTAGATCACGTGTAAAGTCATCATAAACTTATGGTAAACATGACGTAGGCACGAGCTGTAGCCTTTTTTTTATAGAACGGAAAATCTGTCCATCCATCGACCATCTGCCACCCGGGGAGGCGGCAGGGTATGTCGGATTCATACCGACTAAAAACCGCACTTTCCTTAACTTGCCTTATAATCATGGCCATGGTATCCGTGAAATTCACCACGACAATGACAGGCTGTGGTCTACCCATTGCTGGACCCCATTAATTAGGGAGGCCTTGCCCTGCATCCTATCTGAAAGCATGTGTGTGATTAGGACCCGTGCTTATCTGGTTGATTGGCGGAATCCCCAGTTCAGCCGCCCGCAGGCCACACGAGCCTACGGACGGCTGGTTTGGGGAGACAACCGCCCAACCAGACAATGGCCGCCAAGGCAGTTTCAAGTAGCATAAACCACAGCTTATCATGGCCATGGAATATCACGAATTCCATCCTTTTATAGGGCAAGGAAAGGCATGGTTTTTAGTCGGTACGAGTCTGCAATACCTTTTTTTTTTGAGTTCGAAACGAGGTTATGGTACAGAGGTCAGCACATCAAGCTTCTCCAATCTGTCAAATTTCTTTGACAGATTTTCAACTTTAATGCAAAGTAATAAGTTTTATATTAAATTTAACAGTTTTGAATAGTTTGATCTGTTGGCGTCTGTACACGGTTTTCGATTACTTCGACTCGACACGATCATGATTATTTTTAAATTTATTACGAAACATTGTTTTTATCTTCAGACAAAATCTTTCTTGATTAACAACATACTTAATAATTAAATACATTAATCAGAATATATTCCATAAAACCGTTTCATAATTAAATTTACATAAGTATAATGCTTGTATATTAAACGATTTTTTGCATTAAATCTTAGTACACTCATAGTACAGACGCCAGCAGGTCAAGCTATCCAAAACTGTCAAATTTTCCCAATTGAATATGAACCTTATTGCTTTGTATTAAAGTTGAAAATCATTCATAGAACTTCAAATCATAGATTTGACAGATTGTGGTATCTTGAAATACTGGCCTCTGTACCATCTCTACTAAGTTTGGAACTGTGTAAATATGACCAACAAATAATACTAAAGTTTAAGTTATTTTAGCGAAGGAAAAGTTAGATTACGGGCACGATTCGCTATTTATTCAATTTCAATAGGTGTTACTGAATCCATTATAAAGACGGAAATTCAGAATGTGAAGGCAAATTTCGACCTAGTGGGTGGGAGTCGCGGTGGCTGTGTACATAGCGTCCGGTGTATCTAACCAGAAGACGCAGCTTCGAATCCTGCCTGCAGTCGAATTTGTGCTTCGCTAAAAAAAACGAAAGTACCTACCTAACTGTTTTTTTCCTTATTTTCAGACAAATATGAGAAAGAAATAAGAAGCACGAATACAAAGCAGTTCCTTATAAATTCAATGAAAATGGTTTCCAATGAAAAGATAAGACCCAACTCAGATATCAACGAAGATTTCTTGGCTGGATCCTTCCGAAAATTAGATTTTGACTAAAAATGTGTTCGATACTTGGTATTATATAAAATTAAGCATAGTAGTAATATTAAATTGGTAAAAAATAATAATACACAAGGTGTAAATGCCGTGGATGCCGACTGACGCCCTGCCGTGACGTCCCTGCACGGCACTACCCACACAACGTTTCCTCGCGGAGCCCTGGCAACCTTGCTCACCGTAAGGAACACAACACAGCTCAAAGCAGTGTTATTTCACTTCGATTTTCTGCAAGGCGGAGTTGCTTCCCCAGTCGGGCAGCTCCAATTTAAGTGGAATTACTCCCACTATGCCCTACCTCTCTTATATACAACAATTGAATCGATATGTAATAATATATTGTCAATAAACCTATAACCGATTAACCAAGGTTTGCCCTATGTCACCTGTAAATGAGTGGTGTCCGCGGGTCGATTACATGCGAGATCTTCTGTAAATCCACTAGACAGTGGTATTTTCCATATACACTTTAATTTACACATCATCATGAACCCATATCCTCTCCCACTGCTGGGCAGGCTCTCCTCTCGCAGATTGAGAGGGATTAAGCCATATTCCACCACGCTGGCCTAGTGCGGGTTGGCAGACTTCACACGCCGTTGAGGAAATCTCTAAGGCATGCAGGTTTCCTCACGATGTTTTCCTTCACCGTTTAAGTGAGTGATAATTAATTATTAATACGCACATGAATTCGAAAAGTCAGAGGTGCGTGCCTTGGATTCGAACTCGAGACCTTTGACTTGGCAGTCCAATGGTCATGCCGCTACGCTATCACTTTTATATAATTTACACAAACTGCAAAAAAAAATTAAAATAGAGTTGAATTGTACGAAGATAGTTGTTGTTAAAAATACAAATAATTCATCAAAACATGTGGAAATCGACCTTAAGTCATAATGTATAAGATACTTAATTCCTTAAAGAATGTGAGATAGGAGGTATTGGTACTTCGCCGTCGATATGTGAATACTAAATAGGGCTGGCTCAGTCGAATATCGACTCAAAGCCCTTACAAAATAAAGAAAAAAAAGATTAGATAAGATCAGATTTGTGATTTATAGATAGAGGTGGTAGCTGTTATAGGTGTACACTAGTACACCAGCCTGCGCCCCACCTTTTGAGGAATATTACAGATGTGGTAGTGTTTTATGTGCAATTATAATAACAATTTACGATTTACAAATAATAATTATGTTTCTTATTGATTATACATTGAAATAAAACTACTTTTTACGGATTTTATCGCGTATATTGATATTATTAATCCCGACGTAGTTTTATTTCAATTATCTTTCTTGTTATAAAATACCTTTTTACCCTATTTTTGCCCTGACCCTGACTTCTAAATCAAGAAAACCTGCAACCAGATTTAAGATAGGAGATTAATTAAGATATAATTATGATAAATTTAAAGCAAGATTCTATTTTATGTTTTATTTATTGTTTGCTTAACCTTAAATGACTGCTGGTATTTAAAAAAAATAAGTAAAAAAAGAACGGCCTTGTTATTCTAGTGGTCTTAAGCGCGACTGCTACGCTAGAAGGCATGGGTTCGATTCCCAGGTCGAACAAAGTGTTATTGTGTTATTCTATAAAATTGACAGTAGCAGCTCGGAGTTTGGAATTGTGGCTGGTTAATGGCAATAGGCCCCCTATTACATGGGACCCAAAGATACCGGCAAACTGTGAGAGTACATTGGTACACTTCTGTCTAACCCTTCGGGGAATATATATTTTATTATATAATTATAATTACTATTTAAGATACTTAATAAACCGCATATCAAAAATACTGATTGAGCGACAAAGTTACTGATTGAGCAGCAAAATACAGATATCGGTTAGGTTAGGTTAGAACTGTGACCACACAACGAACCAGATCAAAATCTGAATGTTTTGAGTGTATATAACAATATTTTGAGGTGACTTTTATATAGAAGATATTATTTAGATGCTCAATTGTGGCTGAATTTATTAATTTAGAAGGCAAAATACATTTTTGGAGGCGTATAATGATATTAAAAAGAAGCCTGTTTATTTAGCACCCTTTAATAAAATATCTTAAATAATAATTAAATGGCTAAATTATAACTACTCTGATCAACCGATCTGCAAGGTTGAGCTGCGCTTTTAGAAAGAAAGAAAAATATTTATTGACACAGTCTTGGACAATGCACACAGTAATATTAAAAACATGATGGAAGTACATATAAAATAAGAAAAAAAAAAGTGTGTCCCACGACTGCGTCAAATAGGCTCCAGTTAAGCTAAATGCCAGACCGCTGATGAGCTGCCTGGCGCTTTTCACGGTCAATATGTGGATGCGTGACAATTCTTGACACATCGAGACGTTCTTGACACGTCGGTCCCACTTGTCATAGGTCTCTCACTCGTCATACAAAAATTCTGAAAACCAGTATATTCTTAGGATATCGGTTTGGTCCAGTTTTTTTTTATACCACTTATGTGGCAAACAAGCATACGGCGCACCCGTAAGCGGTTACCGTAGCCTCCGCTTGAAACACTAGGGGTATCACTTGCGTGTTAGTTTATATGGGGAACGTTGTGTAGCAGTGGAGTGACTGCCACCCTTATACAGCCAACCCAACTCATCATCATCATCAACCCATATACTGTCCCACTGCTGGGCACGGGTCTCCTCTCATATTGAGAGGGATTAGGCTATAGTCCACCACGCTGGCCTAGTGCGGGTTGGCAGACTTCACAAACCGTCGAGAAAAATCTCTAAGGTATGCAGGTTTCCTCACGATGTTTTCCTTCACCGTTTAAGCGACTGATAATTAATTATTAATACGCACATGAATTCGAAAAGTCAGAGGTGCGTGCCTTGGGTTCGAACTCGAGACCTTCGGCTTGGCAGTCCAATTGTCATACCACTAGGCTATCACTGCTTTGCTGCCAACCCAACTATTCCTCAATAAATTGGAGCTATCCGACTGGGGAAGTACCTTCTCCTTGAAGAAAATCGAAGTGATGTAACAATGTTTCAAGCTGTGTTGTGTTTCTTACGGAGAGCAGGATTGCCAGTGCTCCACGAGGAAACGTTGTGTTGGCAGTGGGGAGACTTTGACCCTTATACTGCCAACCCAACTATTCCTCTTTCGTTTTATAGAGTCACAACGCGCAAGTGATTCTCCTGGTGTTTCAAGCGTCTATAGGCTACGGTAACCGCTTACCATCAGGTGGGCCGTATGCTTGTTTACCACCTTAATGGTATAAAAAAATCTTACTCGTTAAGAAGGCAGTGATATACTAGTCCACATTATTGCTAACTCTTACATTATAGGCACTATAACAATGATCGAATGTGACACCATTCTTGAAGCTAAGTGACGTCACTCTAAATCCAATATGGCCGACTCCTAAAGTTGGCGGACCAGTTATATTTTATGTTCTCCACTGATATTATAGGTATCAATTAAAATAAATAAATATAAATATTATGTATATTTGGTAAATTTTTTACAGCACTATAATAATAGTCCCAAAAACATAGCTTACAATACAGAGCTTGTACTATGGGTACTAGACAGTGAATATAATATAATACTTATCTTTTTTTCTAAAATATATTTTTAAAATATATAAAAAAACACCCACAGTTATTTTAGCGAAGGAAAAATTCGACTACGGGCAGGATTGGTATTCCCAACCAGAAAACGCAAGTTCGGCGTCTTCTGGTTAGGAATACCAGACGCTATGAGCACTAAGCCACCGCTAAAATAGCTTAAAAAAATCTTAGCATGGAAATTGCCAAAAATACAAAACTAAACTATCTTTTTGTATTTTTTGGCATTTTCCATGCTAAGATTTTAAAGTTATTTAGCGAAGGAAAAATTCCTGCGTCTGCTTAAAATATGCGTTTCTGACGTCACCATAAAGACGTAAATCCTACCATTTAATTTAAGCGGCTTGTCTAGTAGTATTACTATGTTTATTATTATGTTCCCATGTGTTACCTATTGTATTTTTTTAGACTCGATTCTGTTTACCGTTGTCTGCATACTTGTTAATAATTGTCTGTGGAAACTGTGTTGGGTCTATGTAATAGTATTTAAAATCTATAACATTATGTACTACATTGTGCTGTATGTTTCCCTTAATAAATAAATAAAAAATAAAAAAACTGAATGTGAAGGCAAAACTCGTCATGGCGGGTGGAACTCGCGGTGGCTTAGTGGTCGTAGCATCTGGTGTACCTAACCAGAAGACGTAGGTTCAAATACTGCCCGCTTCGCTAAATAAACAAATTAGTTAATATTCATCACATAAATGTGTTGCGTCCTGCGAGAATCGAACCCGACTTCTTGATCAGCAGTCCACAATTAAACCACGCGACCAAAGAAGTCGTCCAAAAAAGGGTTTGCTGAGAAGAATTCAAAGGCATAACACCATTAATTTACATTTACGAGTTGTCATCGGAGCCCTCACAGAGCATTGTCCAATCAATGACATACCTACACTATAAAATGAAGCTGGCTTTAAATAACGATTGTAGAGTTTGTGGTGAATTCAAAGAAACAATGCAGCACATCTTCTGTGATTGTGACGTCACAGATAACACGGATGAGCCTTCTTGGTAACGGAAATCCGACGCCAGAAGACTACAGGCTCCTTCCTCTTAGTGGGCTGCCTTCATAATACAGGACAAGTACCACAGGACGGCACAAAGACAAGTAGTACACAGTGAAGTGCTACTAACATAGGTTTAAGTTTTATATACTAACATATTTGTATTTAATGTATATATATGTGGGAATGAAAGAGATGGATGGTCACCTGGAGTCATGTGTGGAAACCTAATCCTAAGTATTGTGTTCCTTTATTTAAAGTATGAGTATGAACGAGACAGAGTGTGAGTGAGAGAGCGTGTGTGCGAGCGAGAGGGAGGAAGAAAAAGAAATATGGCGGGGACTGAGCTAAGACGTTAACTCTGTAAAGACGGACGAGTAAGATTTTCGGAGAAATAAATAAGTTTTGTGCAAGCCGGTGTTTAATTTCTCACATATATATGTTAGTTTGTAAGGTATTTATCCATGGGCCCCATGGATGCCTGAAATAAATGGCTAAATAAAAAAATAAACCACGTATTTGAAGAGCACAAGGCTGGGGACAACACAAAAGATCACATCTGGTTGAAGTATTGTTGGCTAAGCCAGCCCCCTAAGTAAGATAAGATACGTTTACGAAATTAAAACTAGATAAGAATTAGTCTAGTGACTGCCTCATTAAGTCTAGTGGTCCTCAGCGCGACAGCTACGCTAGAGGTCCTGAGTTCGATCCGCAGGTCGAGCAGTGTTATTGGGTTTTCTATGAAATTCTCAGTAGCAGCTTGGAGTCTGGATTTGTGCCCAGTTAATGGCAGTAGGCTCGCCCCCTATTACATGGGACCTTAAAAACTTGCGAGATGTGGGTATACATTAATACATCTCTGCCTAATCATTCGGGGAATACAGGCGTGATGGTATGTTATCAGAATTATATTTTGAACAGATTTAAACTACCAGAATAACCTTGCAGATAATAAAATACTTATTTATACTCTTAATCTAACTCCAATTTTCTGAAAGAACCCTCTACTCCGAATGTGTCTGTCATTTTTGATGGGGTTATCCTCTTGGATTCGTCTGAATAAAACTTTTTCTCTTCGTTCTCCCAGAACTGCTTCCATGTTTCTGATTGTAGAGTTTCATACCAAATATCTGAAAAAAAAATATTATAGGTTTTAAGAGAGGCAGGGCATAGTGGGAGTAATTCCACTCAAATTGGAGCTGCCCGACTGGAGAAGTACCTCCGCCTTGCAGATAATCGAAGTAAAATAACACTGCTTTGAGCTGTGTTGTGTTTCTTACGGTGAGCAAGGTTGCCAGTGCTCCACGAGGAAACGTTGTGTTGGCAGTGGGTGGACTTTGACCCTTATACTGCCAACCCAACTGTTCCTCTTTCAATAGAGGGTCGGCAACGCGCAAGTGATACTCCTGGTGTTGCAAGCGTCTATAGGCTACGGTAACCGCTTACCATCAGGTGGGCCGTATGCTTGATGCCACCTTAGTAGAATAAAAACAACAGTTTTTTGAAATAGTACTTAGTAAAAATTTATGAATTGGTCTACCATTTCTGAACTTCTGATTATATTTATAACGTACCAAATTACTATAAGACGATCAGAAACTATCACCAAATAACTTCATGTCACTGATTAGCCAAGGTTTTCCTTACATCTAATGGTATAAGAAATACTTAATTTGACCTGAGAATCGAAGGCTGCTAAAGGCTGCTGACTGACATCACGGCACGGCAAAGGATTTTATTTTTGATCAAGTTATTTTTATCCTTATTTCATTGAGTTTAGAATTCATATTACTTTATTTCGATATAATTTTACCATGGCACGTCGTGGCATGCCGCAGGGCACCGTGGCACGTTGTGGCATGCCATTTTATTATTATGGCAAAAAAATGTGGCAAACAAACATACGACCCATCTGATAGTAAGCAGTTACCATAGCCTAAAGACGCTAGCAACACCATTGGACCATTGGACTGCCAAGTTGAAGTTCTAGAGTTCAAATCCAAGGACCTTTGACTTTTTGAAAATGTGTGTATTAATAATTTTGCTTAAACGGTGAAAGAAAACATCATGAGGAAACCTGCATGCCTTAGAGATTTTCTCAACGGCATGTGAAGTCTGCCAACCTGCACTAGGCCAGCGTGGTGGATTACAACCTAATCCCTCACATTCTGTGAGAGGAGACCCGTGTTCAGCCGTGGGGCAACATATAAGTAACAACCTAATACTTATAAATTTTTATTGTATTTTCTTATTTCTAAATGTAAGATATTTAAGGAGCACTCACCAGATAAATCCTGGACCGTCATATTTGAAGTACCGCCAATATCTTTAGGGAAAAGTTCTTGAGGTAGCACCTTAAATATATCCTCAAAGCTGTCGTATAGATGTAATCTTGATACGTGTTTGGTTTTCATAATCTTCTTGACAAGGGCCAAGATTGTTTGGCCGAACGACGGCACGTTGACAAGGTGAATGCCTTTCAACTTCAGAGCGTAGCATGACTGAAGAAAAAAATAGGTTACGTTAGGTTAAAAAAAAACAGTATTGCATATGGAGCAAAAAACTTGCTTTTCAGTAGGTGTTACTGACGTCACCATAACGACGTAAATTCAGTATGTGAAGGCATAATTCGACATGGTGGGTAGGTATCGCGGTGGCTTAGTGGTCATAGCATCTAGTGTACCTAATCAGCAGACGCAGGTTCGAATCCTGCCCGCGGTCGAATTTTTCCTTTGCTTAATAACTTTAAAATCTTGGAAGCATGGAAAATGCCAATAAATACAAAAATATAGTTCTGCTGTTGCCCATAATTACATCCACATCCTAAAGTTCATTTTGACACAAATTGTTGCTTGTTTCCTTCTCCAAGGCCCAATTGATCTTGGCACCAAATTTCATCAAAATCGATTTAGCAGTTTAGGTGTGAAAGCGTAACAGACAGACAGAGTTACTTTTGCATATATCATAATTAATATGTAGAGATTTAAACTGTGTTATTGGTCTAGAGTGGTCTAGGGGCGCGGGTCTCCTCTCACAGAATGAGAGAGATTAGGCTATAGTCCACCACGCTGGCCTAGTGTGGGTTAGCAGACTTAAACACCGTCGAGAATATCTCTGAGGTGCACAGGTTTCCTCACGATGTTTTCCTTCACCGTTTAAGCAAATGATAATTAATACGCACATGATTTTGAAAAGTCAGAGGTGCGTTCCTTGAATTCGAACTCAAGACCTTCGACTTGGCAGTCCAATGGTTATAGCACAAGGATGTCATTGCTTTTTTTTTAAATTCATATCTATTAGCAGGTTGCATATAAAATAACTAACCGTAATATGGTAATAAACTTTAGTGATCAACAGCGGAGTAAACTGCAAAGCATGGTTGAGGGTCGCATTACTGAAGTCCAGCACCCAGTGGTCTCCTTGTGTGATTTCGTTGAAGAGTCTGTAGTCCCCGAACAAAAAGCCCAACTTGACGGCGTCTAGAACAACCATGTCTGGGCTCACTATCCTGAAAGAGAAGGTGGAATTTATTGCATAACGTATCATCATGACGGCTGTGGTCTAGTGGTTCGAGTATCCTGCTGATCACGAGGTCGTGGGTTCCATTCTTACAGGATATAAATATCATCAACATCGAAATTTCAATAGAGACGATGGCTGGGTCTTGCCGCTTTGAATCCTGTTATAAATTCTATTACATCAAAATCCAGGCCTACAACTGCATGACCAAAGGATACTACTGCAGGAGATAATTCTGCGTGAATAGGATTACCAATAATTAATTTTTTTCGTTAAATATTCTTGGACCATTGAAATAAAACTACTTTTTACGGATTTTATCGCGTTTATTGATATAATGAATCCCGACGTTTCAGACCCTTTACAGCGTCCATATTTCAATGTATGATATTCGCGTAAATGTCAGAAATCAATATATTCTTTGACCATTTTACACAGCACCTCTAGTACCTTGCTTGCTAGCTTGTACTATGGGTACTAGACAATGCATATAATACTTATGTACCTTTTTTTTGTAAATAGTTACTTATAATAAATAAGAAACACCCAGACAAACAGAAACACATAAGTTCATCATCACATAAATATGTGTGTTCTGTGGGAATCGAACCCACGAACGACCTCATGATCAGCAGTCCGGCACGCGAACCACTACATCATAGTCGTCAAAATGTAGGGTAGCTGTCAGTAATTATAACATCAAGACGCCCACCCTTAGCGTTCATGGTCACGAGTAGACTGATGTGGTCGACGGTGTCTACCCGTGACCATGAACGCTGTAAAGGGTCTGAAACGTCGGAATTAATGATATAACGCGATGAAATCAGTAAAAAGTAGTTTTATTTTATGGGATCGGGGGCAAACGAGCAGATTGCTCGTCTGATGGCAAGCGATTACCGTTGCCCATGGACATCTACAACACCAGAGGAGTCACAAGCGCATTGCCGGCCTTTAAAAGGGATTACGTTCTTTTCTTGAAGGTTTGAAGGTTGTATTGGTCCGGAAATACTGCAGGCGACAGTTCATTCCACAGTTTTGTTGTGTGAGGTAGAAAGTTTCTAGAAAAACGCACAGGAGTGGACTGCCAACCATCTAGGTGATAGGGATGGAAGTTATTGTGGAAATTTGTATCTGTTAATATAGTGTAGGTATTTTGAGAAAGATTTTAGATATTTTTCAGGAGATCGGATTAGTCCACATCTTTTTGTTTATACCACTAAAATGGCGAACAATCTTACGGCCAACCTGATGGTAAGCGGTTACCGTAGCCTATAGACGCTTATAACACCAGGGGTATCACTTGCGCGTTGCTGACCCTGTATAACGAAAGAGAAATAGTTGGGTTTGCAGTATAAGGGTCAAAGTCCACTGCCAACACAACGTTTTCTCACGGAGCACTGGCAACCTTGATCACCGTTAGGAACACAACGCAGCTCAAAGCAGTGTTATTTCACTTCGATTTTCTTCAAGGCGAAGGTACTTCCCCAGTCGGGTAGCTGCAATTTGAGTGGAATTACTCCCTACCTCTTTTAAAGAATATATAAATCTTCCACATGAATATTTTTTAAGGTCACTATGATCTGGACCTTCAATGCCCTACATTTTAGATCCTCATAAATAACCAAGTTGTTGTTTTTAAAACAAGCGACACAGATTTCAAGTTTTTTTTTTCATTAACTTAAGCCCAAGAAAAGTCGAGGCCACTCAAAATTCTCATTACTCAAGTTCTTAAAAGTTTGGCAACTAATATTGTGCCTGTTTTTTATTTATTTTTTAATAAACTAGCAATATAGCCTTAATATTAAACTCATATTTTTAATATCTGTTACCCGCGTTTCCACCTTCATCCTAAAAGGGATTTTCGGGACAAAAGCAAGGTCTAATCTATCTTTACAGTAAATTTCATCAAAATCTGTTCAGCAATTCAGGTGTGAAAGCATGACAGACAGAGTTACTTTCTCATTTATAATATTAGTATGGATAAGTAAATACGAGTTCTCGAGTGGCGACTGCGTCTAGGTAAGCGTAGTGTAGGACGCCCGCCGGCCAGGTGGAGTGACGACTTACGGAAGGCAGCTGGCAGTGACTGGATGAGGAACGCCGAAGATCGGGCTCTGTGGCATTCACTAGGAGAGGCCTACGTCCAGCATTGGACGAAACCGGCGCTGATGATTGTGAAGTATTTTTTTTTAATTCAAAATTGGCAATCAAACATACGGCTCACCTGATGGTAAGCGGTTACCGTAGCCTATAGACGCTTGCAACACCAGGAGTATCACTTGCGCGTTGCCGACCCTGTATTGAAAGAGGAATAGTTGGGTTGGCAGTATAAGGGTCAAAGTCCCACCATCGCCAACACAACGTTTCCTCGTGGAGCACTGGCAACCTTGTATTTTACAGTTAATAATCAGCGATAATTTCCTCAAATGAAAAGCTTCATCATCATCAACCCATATATTGTCCCACTACTGGACACGGGTCTCCTCTCACAGAACCAGAGTGATTAGGCTATAGTCCACCACGCTGGCCCAGTGCGGGTTGGCAGACTTCACACGCCTTTGAGCAAATCTATCAGGCATGCAGATTTCTTCACGGTGTTTTTCTTCACCGTTTAAGAGAGTGATTATTAATACACACACAAAAAGTCAGAGCTGCGTGCCATGGATTCGAGCTCCAGATCTTTCACTTGCCAGTCCAATGGTCATACCACTAGGCTAACACTGCACAATGAGAAGCTTACTAAAGATTTATTCCACAACCCTATTTTAACTTGCTTCAAGCCAAGATATAAAACAGCCCAGACGTCGTAAGTTTGTTGAAATTTTAAGGAGTAACCTCTGACAATGTTTGCAGCTAGTGAACGGATTTGCCGGCCAACCCTGAATATTTGAAGATGTTCCCTGGGTTCAGGGGAACGTAACAAATTGAAAGTGCATTGTGGTACTCGACCGTTACTTTGAATTTGCTGTGTAAATTTATGGAGAGAGGCGAGCTGCTTTTAACAGGAATTAATAAATGATTATAAGTGGTGTTTTTCGGATGTTGGAGGAGATGAGTTCTCCCAGTTGTGAACTGATAATATATAATTATCAATAATGAATTCATCATTAGCGTAGTGGTTCTGACTGCCTTTGCTACGATGAGGTCCTGGGTTTTATTCCTGGGTCTATACTATTTTTATAACGATGTTATTAGCTTCATACATATGTGCCTATGTAATGAAAACTTTGTACATGATTTTGACCCTCTTCAAAACGTCCGATTAACTCGAAATTTGGTATACTTATCAAGGCCCAATGACAACTCAATATATTAAACAGTATATTTATTATCTTTTTGTATATTTTTGGCACTTTCCATGCTAAGATTTTAAAGTTATTTAGAAAAGGAAAAATACGACCGCGGGCAGGATTCGAACCTGCGTCTTCTGGTTAGGTACACCAGACGCTATGACCACTAAGCCACCGCGATACCTACCCGTCATGTCGAATTTTTCCTTCACATACTGAATTTACGTCTTTATGGTGACGTCAGTAACACCTATTGAAATGCAAGTTTTTGCTTTTCAACCGACACAACTTACTTTACAGTTAGTTTAATGTCGAACGATGCCACCTTACCTTCTAACTATCTTTTTGTATATTTTTGGCATTTTCCATTTTCTTAGCATGGCGTAAATTCGACGATATTTACGAATTGACGTAAATTCAGTATGTGAAGGAAAAATTCGACATGACGGGTAGGTATCGCGGTGGCTTAGTGGTCATAGCGTCTGGTGTACCTAACCAGTAGACGCAGGTTCGAATCCTGCCCGCGGTCGTATTTTTCCTTTTCTAAATAACTTTAAGTATATTTATTAATTTAATATTTTATAGAAAATCCAACTAAAAAATGAAACATAAATAATATTAAAAAAAAACTAAACACGCTTTTATAAAAAATCAAACTAAAAATATGTTTTTTTTTCCCAATAATAATATCAATATCACGCGATAAAATCCGTAAAAAGTAGTTTTATTTCAATAAAATATAGAAAATAAGTTATAAAAATTTGAATTAAGAATAGTATTTAAATAAGAAAAAAAAAATATTATTGTAAAAAAAAACGTAGGATGATTTTTAAGATATTATCAAAATGGTAATATCCTTCTACTCATATTGATTTCTGACATTTACGCGAATATTATACATTGAAAGATAAACAGTTTACTGGGACATAGCAACGGGTACATTTTTATTTTACGATTGGACTTTACCTCGAGGCTGTGGGAAGCTGCCCATCCAATCGTAGCAGTTTTATATTATGTTGCCTATTTTATTCATCATCATTCATTTTCATTGGAATTGTAATCTATAATGTATTGTGTATTGAAATAAAACTACTTTTTACGGATTTTATCGCGTATATTGATATTATTAATCACGATGTTTCGGACCCTTTACAGCGTCCATGGTCACGGGTAGACTCAGGTCAGTCTACCCGTGACCAATATCAATATACGCGATAAAATCCGTAAAAAGTAGTTTTATTCCTTCTATTCATTTAAGTCAATAAAATATTTATAACTATTGACATGCACACCCGGCTTTTTTCCCCCGACTAAAAGTTCAGGAACTACGGGAACTAAAAGTTACCATACTCCTTGAAATCCTACCTGAACATAATAATCCGATGGTTTTCAGCAGTCTTCATTGGTGGGACGATCCAGTATCCTTCTTTAAGGTACTTATCCATGTTGGGAGAGAGAGGCGACCTTCCTCCAAGGATATCAAACATGGTATTCTTGGCTGAGAAGTAGTTGTCGATCTTTTCTTTACTCTGTTCTACACTGAAGCCTCTGGTGATTAAATGACCCAAGATCATACGGTCATCTGAAAAAGGAAAATAGTTTTTTAGATTCACAGAACTGTCATACTGGTGTAGTGGTGATAATAGTGCAATTGCTGATCATAAGATACAGGATTCGATTTCCAAGTTGAGCAGAGTTTAAAGAGGATATTAATTATTTACTGCTAATATTACGACCTCTGTGGTCTAGCGGTTTGAGTGCCGGACTGTTGATCATGGGGACGTGGGTTCCATTCCCACAGGACACAAATGTTTGACACAAATGTGGATAAAACATGAGTACCTATTTGTGTTTGTCTGGGTGTTTCTTATATATTATAAGTATGTATTTACAAAAAAGAAGTATATAATTATTATATCCATTGTCTAGTGCCCATAGTACAAGCTCTGCTTAGTTTGGGACTAGATGGTGTTGTGTAAAATGTCCCAAAAAAAATATTATAAAAAAAATTTCATCCGCCACCCGACTTCACCCACTGTTGGGTATAGGCTTCTCTTTTGTAGTTCCAATTTCTACTTTCTTCTGCAGTCTCATACGTAACTTCTCTGTGTTTTCCTCCCACATAAAAAAAGCAGTGATAGCCTAGTGGTATGACCATTGAACTGCCAAGTCGAAGGTCTCGAGTTCTAATCCAGGGCACGCACCTCTGACTTTTCGAAAATCATCAACCCATAATATACTGTCCCACAATATGCTGTAAAATTAATTATTAATATATGTGCGTATTAATGATTAATTATCACTCGCTTAAACGGTGAAGGGAAAACATCGTCGGGGTCACCAGTGTGGAGGGACAACCAAAGGGAGGATCCTCCAACCAGGCGGGTGTTGTGCCTGGCGGGCCACGGCCCGACGGTTGATGTCGGGCGGTTGTATATATGCAACTTTTTCGTTGCGAATGTTGCTCGCGCGATTCAGGCCTTCGTAGTTCTATGTAGCACGGTAGATGTCGCTACAACATCGTAAGGAAACCTGCATGCCTTAGAGATTTTCTCGACGGTGTGTGAAGTCTGCCAATTCGCACTAGGCCAGCGTGATGAGAGGAGGCCCGTGACCAGCAGTGGGGCATAAAACACCTCTGCCTAATCCTTCAAGGAATACTGGCATGATGATATGATGTTATGCCTTATATTATAACTATGCCACAGTTTTTTGACTTTGTAGCTATAATCGTTTCACTTATTTCTGTTTGTAAAGTTTCTTTGTTCCATAATAAAATATTTATTTATTTATTTATATGTTACGGTAAATCTGATTAATTGAAAATTATTAATATTTTTACAAAATTATTAATAATAACCACATGTTTTGGTAAATGTGAATAAACGATCGAAATTTATTACTTTTAGTTTTTGAATATTTATATAAAAAAAACGACTTTTAATTTTATTTAGTTTTTATAATTCCTTGCATATTGGAGCTCAACTAATATAATTGACCACAACGCGTTGTGAGCTGTTTTTGGTCCTTGAGCGTTACTTATGTACATTTATCACTTTAACCTCGACTTTCGGTAATTATTAATAATAATAGATAATTATTAATAATCTTCAATTGTTCACTCTTACCGTAATATACCTATATACTGCCAATAAGTGGGGAGAAACACAGATACGTAACCGCTGCGTTTATGACATGATGACGCAAACAGACCAATTGGTGTATAAATAGAAATGTCCGCATTAGCATCATAAACCCTTGTACTGTCTCACTGCTGAGCACAGGTCTCCTTTTATATTGAGAGGGTTTATACAGATTTGACAGTGACTGTCTGAAATAAAAAATTAATATTAATTATTTTATTTTAGTATTTGAATACTTTAGTGATTTCTGACATTTACGCGAATATTATAATATTGTAATCATGTAAAATCATATACATTGAAATAAAACTACGTTTCGGACCGTTTACAGCGTCCATGGGTAGTCTACCCGTGACCATGGACGTTGTAAAGGGTCCGAAACGTCGAGATTAATAATGTCAATATAACGCGATAAAATCCAAGAAAAAGTAGTTTTATTTCAATATTTTTTTGTGTTCAAAATTAAGTTAGGTAAATGAAATTGTCAAAAAACAAACTATTATAAAATCTTCTACCTACTTGATTTTCTTCCGAGGCCCTTATGCTAATTAAAAACTAATTGTTCTATCCTTGGTAATGACTTGAGCATATTTATCTTGTTAATATCCGTAACTAAGCATTCATTATGTTTAATTGCAATTTTCCTGTTAGATAATAATGTTTGCGAAATACGTATCTTTGTTTTTTTTTTTACGATAATATTATATCGACGGCGAAGTGTGTCAGTTAGAAGGTATTAATACCTTCTAACTGACAAAGACTAAAATTGACACAAAGTGAAAAAAATTTTAAGTTTCCTAAAAACTACAAAATATTCCGCGGTCAAATATAGTCGCGTTGTTCGTAGATAGGAGTTGTTGTTAAAATACAAATAAATGGTTCCATCAAAACACGTAGGAACCGACCTCAAAGTCATATTCTATAAGTAAATTTCTCAAAAAATTTAAGATAGGAGGTATTGGTATTTTGAAGTCGATATGTAGCATATCACCACATCTTCCTTATAGCATTGTGCCAATTACATTGGGGATCGATTTCCAGTTTAACCAGATACGGCTTAATGTCAGTATTTTACACGAAGCGACTGTAAGACCTCCGCAATTTCTGGGAACTACCGATATTATGAGGATAGAATGGTTTTCAGGCTTTATGAGCGCGCTAATCTTTAAAACTTTCGGTTGCATTTAAAAAAATATTTTTGATAGCCCAACTCTAGAGGGAGTTTATAAGGTATTTAACACCACGTTAAGACCCTTTGGAGGAGAAAAAGGAAAAAGTTCAACATATTTACTATAATTTAATCAGCTAGTAAAATTATATAAATTGTAAATTTATTTTTTGTTTTGCAAAACCATTGTATAGTATAATAAATATGGCAACTTTCTACATGTTTGTAGAATTTTCTGTGGAGATATTTATCTAAATCTAAAGTTATATCATAATTGATATATCGTGTTTGTTTGTAATGGATAAACACAAATAATTAATTTTTAAGAACATAAAACCGACTTCAAGCATTGTGTGTAAAAAAAAAATCGGTTGAGTTGAACTAATATATCGCCACGGATGACGTCACGGGGCATCCATTTATTGTATTACCAAAACCTTCTCCAGAATATAACGAATACTTTTTTTCTCGGTTCTGCCAAACGCGAGATGATTGCTGAAAAACATACATACATACAGGACAAACTGAGAATCTCCTTTTTTTAAAAATACTTAACCGATTTTAAAAATTATTTCAGCCACAGAAAACTAAGTTATCAGCGAGTTATATGTGCTGTATAATGATTCTATATATGAACCCTACTTGAGTAACACTAGTTGAGATCAAGATATTCTCATAACAAGCTATAGAGTACCAATAATCTGACCTCGCAATGTTAGGAAAACCCACACAGTGCTAGGTCAACTTATACTTCAAAATGTACTATTGGCAGGTTATATGCTATGGGTACCTACAGATATTAAGTTGGATTCCTCGTCACCTGTTTACGATATCACAGGCTTTTAAAACAGGTTAAAATTAACCAGTTTACTTGCAAGTATCAATTCATTTAATAACAAACCCTAGTTGTTTTCTGGAAATTACGTTTGCTGTTTGTTTAGTAACTGTATTTTTTTATATGTACTTCGCATAACCCGTTATTCAACAAGTTACAAGACAATAGAATATTCAAGATTTCCTAACAAAGTAATTGTTTTGTAATACTTCTTTTAACTGCGTGTTCTGTATGGAGACTTATTTGGTTCTACTAATTGCTTGTTAATAGCAGGGATACCTTTGACTTGGCAGTCCAATAGTCACCTAGTATGACCATGGATTGCCAAGTCGAAGGTTTCGAGTTCGAATCCAAGGCACGCACCTCTGACTTTTCGAAATCAAGTGCGTATTATTTAAGACTCGCTTAAACGGTGAAGGAAAACATAAATAAATACTTATAAATATATTATTTTGGGACATTTTTTACACAACACCATCTAGTCCCAAACTAAGCAGAGCTTGTACTATGGGTACTAGACAATGGATATAATACTTATATACTTTTTTTTTTGTAAATACAAACTTATAATACATAAGAAACACCTAGACAAACACAAATACTCATGTTTTACCCACACAAATATTTATATTTGTGTCCTGTGGGAATCGAACCCACGACCCCATGATTAGCAGTCCGGCACTCGAACCACACACACTCGACACTAGACCACAGACATCGTGAGGAAATCTCAGACAATCAGACATTTTCTCGACGGCGTGTGAAGTCTACCAACCCGCAATAGGCCAGTGTGGTGGACTATAGCCTAATCCCTCTCATTCTGTGAAGAGGAGACCCGTGCCCAGCAGTGGGATAGTGTATGGGTTGATGATGACTAGAAAAGGAAACCGAACGTCTCGAGACGGGGCATAACGAATTTTCCCTACGTGACGATTCTCTACAAATTAAATTTCCAACCCCAACCTGCATTAGGGAACATCGTTCAGTAATTTAGTTGAATTCTAGCAAGAAAAAATGCGTGTGTCTAGTAAAATAATTATATTGGCAACTATCTTAAATTGTACCTATACGATTATACGACTCAGTACAACAAAAACTGACGTTATCGCTTTGACGATGACATTGAAATTGACGGCTTTAAAAATAGATTTTAATTATAAGAGAGGTATAGTTGGAGTAATTACACTCAAATTGGAGCTGCCCGACTGGGAAGTACAGTTGCCAGTGCTCCACGAGGAAACCTTGTGTTGGCAGTGGGGAGGCTTTGACCCTTAAACTGCCTACCCAACTATTCCTCTTTCATTTTACAGGGTCGGCAATGCGCAATCTGCCCCTTCTGTTGCAAGCATCTAAAGGCAACCGCTTACCATCAGGTGGGCAGTATGCTTGTTTGCTACCTTTGTGGTATAAAAGTAGTTATTACTTAGCCTGCTACTCTGATGCCCTGAATAATTAAGGGTTGTGTAGGGTACTTACGTAATTGACCTTTTGGTAAATGTGGCTGCTTCTCATACCAGTCCCGTATGCTGGTGATCATGTCTTCCAGGGCCTTAGGGGTGAGATTGTAGTGCTTCAATAAGATCTCCAGGTCCCCCCCATCTTTGATGCACAGAAGTTTGTCCGCGTTTAGAGAATAATTAAAGTCTTGATACTGTGGAAATAGGACAAGAAAAATACAATTTAAAAAGAAACTATTTAACAATAATAGAAAAGCGCAGTGAGTGGTATAACCATTGACCTTCGACTTTTCGAAATCATCTGCGGTGAAGGAAAACATCGTGAGGCAACCTGCATGCCTTAGCCATTTTCTCGACGGTGTGTAAGGTCTGTCAACCCGCACTAGACCAGCGTGGTGGACTAGAGCCTAATACCTCCCATTCTGTGAGAGGAGAACCCTGCCCAGCAGTGGGATAGTATATGGGTTGATGATGACGAGAAAAGGAAACCGAACGTCTCGAAACGGGGCTTAACGCATTTTCCTTAAGTGACGATTCTCTACCAGTTAAATTTCCAACCCCAACCTGCATTAAGGAACATCGTTCAGTAATTTAGTTGAATTCTAGTTCAGGCAGTAGTGATAGCCTAGTCAAATATCTAAAGTTCGAATGCAAAACATACACCTCTGACTTTTCGAAATCATCAACAATCAATTATCATTCGCTTAAAACGGTGAAGGAAAACATCGTGAGGAAACCCGCATGCCTTTGAAATTTTCTCGACGGTGTGTGAAGTCTGCCAACCCGCACTAGGCCATCGTGGTGGACTATAGCCTTATCGCTCTCATTCTGTGAGTGGAGACCCGTGCCCAGCAGTGGGACAGTATATGGGTTGAAGATGATATTTGAATATATCGGTTTGCTTTTAATCTATCCAGTCAGTCATAATTACGGTAAGTTATTGGTTCTGAGTTCATATAACTTCACTATTGTTTCAATTTTCACACAAATCACAAATATTTATGAGATGAACATAAATTTTTGTGTTTGTCTGTATGTATTATAAGTTTGTTGTTACAAAAATAAATAGTATTACATCCAGCATACAGCAGAACTTGTTCTGTGGGTACTAGACAATTCTAGTACCCACAGAACAAGTTCTGCTTAGTTTGGGACTAGATGGTGCTGTGTAAAATTGTCCAAGAATATATTTTATAATTTATTAATTTTGATTTATACAATTTACTAGCTCCTTCCCGCGACTTCGTCTGCGTAGACTTTACCTGAAAACATCTAGTTGTGAAGTTTTTTAAATTTTCTAATATCGTGTAGGTACAATGTTTTTTCTTTCATAAGAACCTGACAATAATTAACACAACAAAAAAAGAATTAGCGAAATTGTTTCATCAGTTCACGCGTGATGCGATGACCACGGGAACTAGAGAGAGGTAGGGCATAGTGGGAGTAATTCCACTCAAATTGGAGCTGCGTGACTGGGGAAGTACCTCCGCCTTGCAGAAAATCGAAGTGAAATAACACTGCTATGAGCTGTGTTGTGTTTCTTACGGTGAGCAAGGCTACGGTAACCGCTTACCATCAGGTGGGCCGTATGCTTGTTTGCCACCTTAGTAGAATAAAAAAAAGATTAATGTTTATATATAGATGTAGGGGCCCTGAATTGCCCTTTAAAAATGACGTCATCCGACCTTGTTCCCTTCTACATTAAAATCCGGTCTAACCAGACTGCAAAAAGTAATTATAACTCAAAATAACTATCTGACTTCCTTCTTCGGAACCTAAGAAGTACCGATATTCAAGGTTGAATTTACAAACAGCTTTTAAACTTTTGAATATGGAAATGATAATGGGTATAGGTATCCACCTTCGAAACAGGTCGGTGTTCATTTGTAGCAGTAAAAACTTATGACCGGACAGAACTAATTTTGACCAGTTTGTGAGAACTACTTTTAAACTTAGTAGATATTTAAGTAGCATTTAATATGGATCAACGTTTTTTCAGTATGACTGATTAATGCATCTGCCACGCTTTGTCTCTGTATCACCCTATGGTTGACTGGTAGAGAATGCTTTTAGCATTAAGTCCGCCTCTGTACAATTTGTTGTGCATAAAGCATTAAATAAATAAATAAATAAATAAACATACCATCACGTCTGTATTCCCCGAAGGGTTTGGCAGAAATGTTCAACTGTACACTCACAGTCCGCCGGTATGTTTAGGTCCTTTAAAAGGGGGCGAGCCTATTGCCGTTAAGCTGATACACATCAAAACTCCGAGCTGCTACTATAAATTTCATTTGAAAACCCAATAACACTTTTTTCGACACGAATCGAACCCAGTACCTGCCTCTAAGGTAAAAGTCGCGCTAAGGAACACTAGAATAACGAGTTAACTAAAATTTATGAATAATATGTGTTATTTGTTTATTATTAATTAATTATCACTCGCTTATACGGTGAAGGAAAACATCGTGAGGAAACCTGCAAGCCTTAGAGATTTTTCTCGACAGTGTGTGAACCCGTATTATTTACGTTTTTCTTTCCTTCTTTCTTTCACTAGGCCAGTGTGGAGGACTATAGCCTAATTCCTCTCAATCGGAGAGCAGACCCGTGCCCATCGGTTGGAAAGTAGGTATACGGATTGATGATGAAATGTGTTGTTTATAATTAAAAATATAGGAATAATGTGACATAGTTAAAAGAGGTAGGGCATAGTGGGAGTAATTACACTCAAACTGGAGCTGCCCGACGGGAAGTACCTTTGTCTTGCAGAAAATCGGAGTAAAATAACACTGCTTTGAGCTGTGTTGTGTTCCTTAAAGCAAGGTTGCCAGCGCTCCAACGTGGAAACGTGTTGGCAGTGCGCAGTGTGGTGACTTTCACCCTTATACTGCCAACCCAGATATTACTCTTTCATTTTACAGGGTCGGCAACCGACAAAAAGTGATACCCCTAGTGTTACAAGCGTCTATAGGCTACGGTAACCGCTTACCATCAGGTGGAACGTATGCTTGTTTGCCACTTTAATGGTATAAATAAAATAAAAAAAATATTTTAGAACAACAAAATCAGAACTGAGCTCATTCCTCACAATATTAACTTCCTCATCTAAAATATCATACCATTACCTATAAATATATAATTTAATATGCAAATACCATATTATATGTTATACCATTAAATATTCTAAGTATAAAATTAATATCTTCATCATCTTTCGAGCATTTTCCCAACTATGTTGGGGTCGGCTTCCAGTCTAACCAGATGCGGCTGAATATCAGTATTTTACACAAAGCGACTGCCATCCGACCTCCGCAACCCAATATCTGGGTAACACCAATTAATTTAAAGATACCTAGTTTGGTTGTCAGGTTTTTAGATTTCTGAGTAGGTACCACTAACGATTGTCATATGTATGACAACCGCGTCCGACGGCTTTTACGTGATCTCCGAGGCACGAAGGGGTCTCGATATTATGTTAAAAATGGTCACCCATCCAAATACTGACCTCGGCTAGGGCAGCTTAACCTTGCAGATCGGTTGATCAGCGTATTTATTACTTAGTTAGTACTAACTTATTTTTTATTTATTTTATAACAATTTTTGCATGTTCGACAATATATCCCACATAGTTATGTGAGACTAATTTAATAATACTTATGCCAACCTATTATATACCATTCTATAGCGAATTAATTTCAGTAATTAATTCATAAAGTTAAAAATCATTAATAAATAGATAATTAATTAAAACAATCGATTAAAGAAAATAGGTAATTAAACGATTACAATCGATTAAAATTAAAAATCTAGGTACTCACAACGGTGCCATCTCCGATCGTCATTTTAAACTGATGCAAGCAGTAACTCAAATGCGCACACCTCCTTACAACACAATCCGAACTGTACTAAAAGGCTCTAAGCATTATTTTTTATATGAGCGTAGCTGCGAAAGATCCAATACTGGTGTTGAATTCTATTTTAAGAATTCCTCATTAAATGTATTATAAATGTATTATTTTTAGTTCGAGTTTTACTATTTCCTATAATGTTATTTGTTTACAATTTAAAAATTGTATAAAAATAAACTTATCTACACTACTTACAACAATATATACAAACAAATTTAAAAAAAAAACAAAAAATTTCTCCGCATTGCCATCGTCTGGTAACGTACCTACCCAAGAGGCTGGCTGCTTCACCACGTTGAATTGGCATTGCTTTATAATTTACTGTTATTATTTACTCATCATCAACCCATATACTGTCCCACTGCTGGGCACGGGTCTCCTCTCATATTGAGGGGGATTAGGCTATAGTCCACCACGCTGGCCTAGTGCGGGTTGGCAGACTTAACAAACCGTCGAGAAAAATCTGTAAGGTATGCAGGTTTCCTCACGATGTTTTCCTTCACCGTTTAAGCGAGTGATAATTAATTATTAATACGCACATGAATTCGAAAAGTCAGAGGTGCGTGCCTTTGGTTCGAACTCGAGACCTTCGACTTGGCAGTCCAATGGTCATACCGCTAGGCTATCACTGCTTCATTTTACTACTGGAAAATTTATTATTTACTACTGGGAAATTAATTAAAAAAATGTTGGACCATTTTACTAGTCCCAAACTAAACAGCGCTTGTACTATGAATGGGTACTAGACAATAGATAATTATACTGATATAATATTTTTTATAATACACCGTCGTAACATTATACATGCATGTTATTTTATTAATTGTACCGGGGCGTATCGCTGATATTATAATTATAATATAAAAGCCAAATACCACTCCTGCATTGATTAAATACTCTTTTTATGCTTCATCAATTGCATAATTTTATTTAATAATTTCCTGAAAGAGCAGTCTCCTAAAACAATGCCTTGCTTAAAGTGGTCTCCATTTACCGTACTTAACGCATTTATGTAATTGAAATAAACATTTTTATTATTGTTTTAATCACGAACTCTCAAAATTATTTACAAATTACTTACGTAAAAAAAAAAATAATAACATTCAAGACATTTATTTATTTCTATTTTATTTTTTGTTTTGGTATAGGTAAGTATGTATATTTTGTAAATATGTAATTATTATTTGGTAAGTCTTTTCAAGACATAAAAATAAACTTAAAAACCTAGCATGTAGGTTTTTTTAAAGTGTAGGCGTCCGCAAAAAATTGAAAAATACCGCGGAATTAGAAAAAAACCTAAACAACAAAAAGTTAATTAAAAACAATAAAAATGTTTGGACAATTTTACACACCACCATCCACTCTTAAACTAAGCAGAGCTTGTTCTATGGGTACTAGACAATAGATATAATGCTTTTTTTTTGTATTTACAAAAATATTATGTATTATAAGTATGTATTTACATACTTATAATACATAATAATTAAAAGAATAAGTAAATACGTATCTATACTAATGACGCTTAAGACACCCAGACAACCACAAAACTTATGTTCATCACATAATTATTTTTCAAGCAATCTGACATGCGAATCACTAGACAACAAATGTCTTCAAAGTTAACTTGTTTTTTTATTTTTTGACATTTTCTATGCTAAAATAAAGTTATTTAGCGAAGGAAAATTAAACCGCCGAACCTGCGTCTTTTGTTTAGGTACTTGTCATAGCCTCTGGTGTACCTAATCAGAAGACGCAGGTCGTCAAAGTTAGTTAATAAAGTTTATGTGGAGAAGTTAGTAAGATAATATGTGGAGAAACATGAATGTAGTAAGTCAAAGGCTTTGAACTTGACCTACAGTTACGGTACATGAGCAGTTTAACTGCTAGATTATCATACTAGGTAGCCTGTCACGGTTGTGGCAAATGTCACCAATTCCATAATCGTGTTTATTATATATAATTTAAGTACCTAGGTATATATTTACAAAAAAAAAGTCTAGTACCCATAGCACAAGCTCTGCATAGTATGGGACTAGATGGTGTTGTGTGAAAATGTGCAGCAATATTTATTTAATTATAATGCGGCTAAAGAAGATAAGTGCGGGTTTTAGTTGCTAGGAGCTTAAATTTTAAGAACCTCAAAGGCGATTTCTGTACGTTGTTTTTTATAGATTTTAGTTTTCCGCCTCAGGGAGCTCTGGGCCAACTTTTAGGTGGGATCTGTGCAATAAGTATTTTTTTCGATTACAGTTTTCCCTCCTAAGGGGAATTATCAGAGGAGAATTCCAGATTTTTTTAAAGATTCCACCTAACTGGCTTATTCCACAAACACCTGAATGTCCAGTCTAGTCCGACATACCCTGCCACCTTTCCAAGTGGTAGATAAATCCATCAGGAGTATCCGTGCGGTAAAAAAAGTCTATCATATTTGGGTCGCCTGTACAACTCCAACGGAGATTCGGTCTCTTTTTTTGAGACAGAAGATATAGCCATCATGTCATCCCTCAACATGCAATCTATCTCCGATATCTGTTCAGCAGTTTAAGCGTAAATAAGGTACAGACAAACAAATTAACAGAGTTACTTTCGTAATTATAATTATTAGTGTAGATTATGGGTGGGTAAATAACAACTATAATACAAACTGAGGAAGCAGTGATAGCCTAGAGGTATGACCATTGGACTGTCAAGTCGAAGGTCTCGAGTACAAACCCAGGGCACGCACCTCTGACTTTTCGAAATCACGTGCGTATCTATAATTAATTAACACTCGCTTAAACGGTGAAGGAAAACATCGTGAGGAAACCTGCATGCCTGGACTATAGCCTAATCCCTCTCAATCTGACAGGAGACCCGTGCCGAGCAGTGGGACAAAATCATGTGCGTATTAATAATGTATTTATCACTCGCTTAAACGGTGAAGGAAAACATCGTGAGGAAACCTGCATGCCTTAGAGATTTTCTCGACGGCGTGTGAAGTCTGCCAACCCGCACTAGGCCAGCATGGACTACAGCCTAAACCCTCTCATTCTGTGAGAGGAGTCCCGTGCCCAGCAGTGGGAGAGTATATGAGTTGATGATGAACTGAGGGTGTACATTGGTACAGCTCTGCCAAACCTTTTGGGAAGTACAGGTGTGTATGTGACATTTAAGTCACAGGTGGTTAGACTGGTTTATTTTAAAACAGATAAAAGAAGGGCCAATATATCCACACGTTTATTGCGCGCCATTTTCAACCAACCGCTTGCAATATAACCTCTTTTATACTCAATGGAATTTTTTGGACCTAAATCTTATTTTAGCTCTCAAGTCGAAAGCTTTAAGCATTTATAATTATAATAATAAGTAATTGTGTTTGTCTTTTTGAATTTTCCATGCTAAGATATTTTAAAGTTATTTTAGTGAAGGAAAAAACCGTCAAGACGTCACCATAAAGACGTAAATTCAGAATGTGAAAGCAAAGGAGGTCATTAAAAGTCCATACAACTCAGCCCAAATTTGTACCCGAGGTACATGACAGCTGTCAAGTTGACAGTTTTACTATGAAATCAATAGGAAACTGATACTAATGTGCCAAAATTGTGTGCGTTTGACATTCCAAAACTGACACTGACAACAAATAGCTATCAAGTTGATAGTTTTTATTATAAAAACACCACGAAACTGATACTAGTGTGTTAAAATGACGTGCGTTTTTTCAAATTTAAAGTTAATTTTTCTCATCCCCTAGTGAGCATAAAAAAAAGTATGACGAGTTTTAACCAGCGTAATACAGGGTATTTTTTCCAATAAGTGTACCCTCGGTAAAATCATTTGGGTAGATTTTGGTGACATCCTTTCGACCTGGTGGGTGGGAATTGCGGTGGCTTAGTGGCCATAGCGTCTGGTGTATCTAACCAGAAGACCCAGGTTTGTATCACAGAATTCAAAAAGTCGAATTTTTCTTTCGCTAAAATAACTTTAATACTGTCTATTATTTTTTTATGCGTCTTTATTTTTTCTTCTGCGTAACCCTGGTTTCATTACAGTATATTTATTTATGTACTAGTAACATATTGAATAATATTTCTTTTTATTAAAATATACACTGTCCCTGGCCTCATCAGCCTGGCCATATCAGAATATCAGCGCTGCAGCTTGATATGCTTGCTACAGCATATTACTGAGATTGGGACCTATCCTGACATCGCACAGATAACGTACTTCCTTAGTTTAAAATATCATCATCAACCCATATACTGTCCCACTGCTCGGCACGGGTCTCCTCCCATATTGTGAGGGATTAGGCTATAGTCCAGCACGCCAGCCTACTGCGGGTTGGCAAACTTCACACACCGTCGAGAAAAATCTCTGAGGTATGCAGGTTTCCTCACGATGATTTCCTTCACCGTTTAAGCGAGTGTTAAATTAATTATTAATTATAATATTATTAGTACTACGTTTAAAATTTGAATCATACAAATAAACTCTTCACATTATAATTTCAATAAGTTTATTTAATAACTAGCTGACCCCGCAAACGTTGTTTTGCCATAAAAAAAAATTTAGGGGTATGAAAAATAGATGTTGGCCTATTCTCAGACCTCCCTTTTTTTATCAAAATCGGTCAAGCCGTTTCGGAGGAGTATGGCAACGAAAACTGTGACATGAGAATTTTATATATTAGATACTATCTACTTTAGTTTTCTTACAATTTAAGACAGTTTACGCAACCAGATATCTGATGCTGTTTGTACATAAATTGCAGAAACAGCGGACGTAGATATCTATTACCAACAAAACAATAGGCTTATAAACCATAAAGTATACATAGCAGACACTATTCAAGAATGACCGCTCCCGGTAGGGGCGTTCCCTTTCATGAATTATTACCAAGCCAGAGGTCAGAAACTGCCCTCTATTGTCCAGCGATTAGCAATTGATCCCACATCTGCCAACCCTATTGTGTTCAATGAGTTTCGAGGTAATTCAGGAAATATGTATCGTGCTCTTTGTAGGGTTATCATGACATTGTATTTTCTAATCGAGGAATCTGTTTGTTATTAAACAGTAGTGTCGTTAGAATATTAATTAATGTAGTGTATTTTAGTAATTAGGTTTAGTTAAGTGTTCATCATACTCGTACTCCGAGCCCTTATCCAACTAAGTTGGGTTCGGCTTTCAGTATTACCAGATGCGGCTGAATATCAGTATTTTACACGAAGCGACTGCCGTGAGACCTTCTGGGCAATACCGACTGAGGACAGACTGGGATTTTAGGATATTTACGTTTCTGACTACCACTATCGATTATCATATGACAACCGCGACCGACGGCTTTTACGTGATCTCCGAGGCACGAAGAGGTCTCGATGTGTTAAAAATGGTCACCCATCCAAACACTGACTGCGGCTAGTGCAGCTTAACCTTGCAGATAGGTTGATCAGCGTAGCTATAACTTAGCCAAGAGACCCTCACTAACATAGTTTGTGTTGTGTGTATAACAATGTTTAAAAATATATTTGGAAAATTTTACTCAGCACCATCTAGTCCCAAACTAAGCGGAGCTTGTAACTATGGGTACTAGACGAAGGATATAATACTGATATATACTTTTTTTTGTATATAAGTACTTATTTTAAATAAGAAATACAGAAAACATAACATAACCAATTAATACGACGTCTGGGGTCAATTGGTTTGAGTGTCAGGCAGCTGATCGCGACCACAATAAAAAAAAAAAACTAAAGCTGTGGTTCATCTGTGGATGGTTTTTTTGGAACGAAGTTCCTTATCGCGCGTTGTGAAAGGGGGCTAGACGGAAAAAATTCTTACGAAAGTTGTCACGACACTTTTTGCTTGTCAACAATATTTGAATTTCGAATTATTGAGTGAATGACAATATTTGAATTTCGCGCGTTGTGAATTGTTGAGTGTATACAGGTTATTTTATTTTTAATTATTAAATTTTAATGAAAGGAACTTCGTTCCATCCGGGTGTCCCTTGACACCTCTCAAGTTTTTTTAATTGTTGATTTGTGGCTATAGTAGCCGGTCTATTGTGATCGCCACTCGTTGAGTTAGAGTTCACCGCTAAACCCTGCGGCTACTATAAACTGCAGGATTTGCTTAGAGGTAAACTCCTTTATTTCATCCGGGCATATGTTTCCCTAGATAAGTACTGTAAGATAAGTATTTTTTTAAATATTATTACATGATCAATGATATTTATTACTAAATTGATCATTGGTCATGTAACAATATAAAAAAAATGTAGGGTAGCTGTCAGTAATTATATCATCAAGACGCCCACCACCTCAGTCTACCCGTGACCATGGACGCTGTAAAGGGTCCGTAACGTCGGGATTAATAATATCAATATACGCTATAAAATCCTTAAAAAGTAGTTTTATTTATATTCGCGTAAATGTCAGAAATCAATAAGTACTGCGCTTGTGTATCAGTGAACCGCATTTCCCCAGGAGGTGAAGTGGATGGGTTACTTAGCAGGTTATCAGTACAGACACAATCAATGCGTCACCTAATTAATGAGGATGCATTGCCAGATAATACACTAATTAATTGATCAAGTGCATATGCCACTGGTTCTAATTAGTGTAACTGATAGATTAGTTAATCTAAGATAATGTTAATATTGTTAGTTACAAAAGTTGTAGTTACTAGTCTCCTGAGAACTTTTTTTTAACAAAAGCAGTAATAGCCTTGCGGTAAGTATGACCATTGGACTACCCAGTAGAAGGTCTCGAGCTTGAATCCAGGGCACGCACCTCTGACTTTTTGAAGTCATGTACGTATTTATAGTTATATCACTCGCTTAAACAGTGAAGGAAAACGTCTTGAGGAAACCTGCACGCCTGAGATATTTTCTCGACGGAGTGTAAAGTCTGCAAACCTGCACTAATGCAGCGTGGTGGACTATAGCCTAATCCCTCTCAATATGAGAGGAGACCCGTGCCCAGCAGTGGGACAGTATATGAGTTGATGATGATGAGAACTTATTAGTCCGAAACTCATCATCCTTCGAACCTTTTTACAACTATATAGAGGTCGGCTTCCAGTCTAACCAGATGCTGCTGAATAATTATAATAATTCATTTATTAGCAACGAAATAAATTACAATACAAAGGGGCTCTGCCTCCCGAACTATGTAGAACCTGTAACTCGGGAGACAGTGCCTTCCCTAATGAATAGGTTCTTCATTATATTTGGTAAGTACATACTTGCTCTTGTTATCTTTAATAAACAAAAAAAGAGGAACAGTAAATTAAATCAAAATAATAAAAAAACAAAAATGCAAAGAATAAAAAATTATTGAAGTAAATGAAAGCCAGGCGTTTGCAGTAGTTATGTTTTGTGTATGTAAGGGTGTGTAAAGGTGTGTGAGTGTACCTATGTGACGTGTATGCGTTATTTTACGACTTTTAAAAGTGCTTCAGTTTGGTCGTAGTCAAGATCTTGAAGCCATTTAAGTTTTTTTTTTTAAACTGTATTTAATTTTACAATGTTATATCAAGAATATCAAGTATTCTTATTGCTTAGCCACGAACCCTTCGGCTCTTCGTTCAAAACTGCACATCAGTCTATGTACTTATTCATGTTATTAATCCATACTATTCAAAACTAATGCACAATGTAACTACACATTTCAAAGCTTTTCCACATCTCTTTCAAAAAACACACAATTATAACCCTTAACTTAAGCTGCTTAAAGACCATTTTCACCCCTTTAAAAGAACCATATCATAGAGCACATTTTGCGGTCAAGATAACTCTTATTTATTGTTAGTTTAGGTACAATTTTGTGGAACTGAAATGTCTATATTGTAGTAAAATTCTCAGTGACTTCACTAGACATTGCAATTGGATACATGTATTGTAATGGACGTTTGAATACGCTGTGAGGGTAGCACTAATCTGATTGCTGCTAGCGCCATTCAGTGAAAGACTAAACAGAACTGTTTGGTCCTATTACCCCACAAAAGGACCATTCGATCCGTAATGTGCATGTTATTAAAAGCTGAACAGGCTGCAAATCTGTGTACTAGGCATTTTACTTAACTGTTCATTATCAGAGATCGGAATTTTCATTACTTCCCTACTTTATTAATAGTATAAATGCGAAAGTAACTCGGTCTGTTTATAAAAAATATTTTGATGAAGTTATTTTAGCGAAGGACAAAATAAACTGCGGGCAGGATTCGAAATTCGAATCTGCGTCTTCTGGTTAGGTACACCAGACGCTATGAATACTAAACCACCGCGAGTCCCACCCGCCAGGTCGAAATTAGCTTTCACATTCTGAATTTACGTCTTTATGGTGACGTTAGTAACCCCTATTGAAAAGCAAGTTTTTGCTTTTCTTTAAATTCCAAAAAAAGTAGGTAGTTAAAGATAGGTTTTGATGAAATTTTGTACAAAGATAGGTTAAGTATGCAAGCTTTCCCGCGATATGTTTGGTCAGTGATTAATTAATGAAAAAAATTATTGTATCAATTTATTCAAAGTTTCCTGTGTTCAAAGAGTATTCAATTCTAGGCATCCCCAAATTCACAGTAAGCATTTAATTTTGTTCCCAAGTATTTAACACCTAAAACTCCTTTCACCAAATAAATTATTTACTAAGTCTTGGTCGCACTACAATCCATAAATACTACTATAATACGTATTTAGCAGACCCTAGCGGTCACTGACCAACAGAATTTCTAATACGGAACCCCTAGAGCAGGGGTGGTAAACCTTTTTACTGACTTTAAAAGGGAGGTTTACTTGTTTTGTCATCTATCTGATACTTATTATCATCATCACCCCAAATACTGTCCACTGCTGGGCACGGGTCTCTTCTCAGTGGTTCTCAGAGGGATTAGTCTGACTATCTGTAATTTTATAACTTTAGGAGCTTGAAGCGTACTCAGGTTATTTTCAATCATACGATACTGTTTAACAAAGTCTGTCACAATCCTTTTATATTGTAGTGTGAGTGAGATACAGCCCATATTGATTTGTAACACTTATAGCTTAGCAATAATTAGGAAACACAGCTAACTACTTTTTACGGATTTTAACCGTAAAAAGTAGTTTAATTTCAATACAGCCCATGTTCCTTGCTGATAATTTACCTTTCTATTGGTGAATGAATTTTAAAAATCGGTTAAGTATTTTTTGAGAACATCCATTACAAACGATCATAAAAAAAAAAACTTTTATTATACATTACTGTATAAAACATTTTATTCTGTGATTTAACAAAAAAATTACATTTTAAATATTGAATATATTATTATTATATAATTACTATTAGGTTTGCCATCCCTGATCTAGACATTGGCATGTTTAGTGGTATTTCAAAGCTTCTGTAAAGAGCAGTAACTTGCTTTAGAGATTATTACCAAAATATTACTTCGATGGTCAGTAATACGAAATAGATGCTGGATTTGTAAGGCATCTATTTTAATGCTGGCATAAGCCCCATTTGGAAGCAGTATTGAAATGTTTTGACTGTGTTGCGGAAATAAATTCATATTTATGATTATGGTCCTTAGATACAGTACTTTGCTACTTTGGTCTTTAGATGCTTACCTACTCTGCTTATATTTTCCCATCACCAATGACAATAACAGTTGCTGACTAGAGAAGATACGAAAATTCTCAATCTGTAACCATAAAACCTGCAGAGGATTATATTAAGATCGTAATTGTATAATTAGCTGCGAAAAATTATTACAATAGTAACTGATTAACTACTGCGGATTTCAGACTACTTTTCAATACCTATTTCTCTTTTTTTATAATTTATATAAGTACGGTCAAATGCTGAAATAAATATCTTTTCTCGCTAAACATCGTTTTAAATTCCCCTTTTCTATATTTTTATTTGCGGAGCGTAAAGTGTCGCCGTTTTCATCTCACCGCGGGACAAATTGCGTTTGCTATCCAATTTCATACTGAAGTGTCGTTTCACGTGAAATTTTTTCACGTTAGCTCTCGTGTGAGGTTTTATTATATTTGTAACACTTATCAGCTAGTAGATTAGTGGTCCTTTGATACGTACGAGGTTTTCGGTTTCTTTGCTGTTTAAGAAGCACTTTTTTAATAATTAAATAGGACCACCTGCAACTTGATTTGCTTGCTGCAGCATAGCGCTGATATAGGGACCTATTCTGACATCGCAAAAGATAACGTACTTACTAAGTTTAATAATTGAATCAATTGTTTTGTTCTGTTTGGTATTTCGTCTTGTGTTGTGACTATCAGAATATTTTTTCTTTCTTTCTTTCTAACCAACAATATTAAGTTGTTTAACGTCAAATAGAAGGATATTGAAGAAATGAAGGGCTATTTTGCGGCAGGATTCGAACCTGCGTGTTCTGGTTAGGTACACCAGTCGCTATAACCAACTAAAGCACCGTGAGTCGCACCCACCAGATTGAAATTTGTCATCAAAGTCTGTATCATTCGCTAAAATAACTTTACAATCTTAGTATGAAAAAAGAAAAAAAATACAGAAAGATACATGAATATTGTCAATATGTTGCACCTATGCCAAGGATAAGCGTGTCACTAGTTTCACGGATCATGCGAGAACGATTCCCGTGATTCCACCAATATACGGAAGGTGGTAGTGGTGGTGGTTTTAGTCGGTATGCTGGTCACCTGGCCGGAGAGCCCGACATAACCGTCCCGCGTTCCCAGCGGGGCCGCATGCATAAGGCGCATTTATCCACCCGAAAAAAAGGCATATCGCTAGTAATATATATTTACACAAAGCATCAGCTGTATCCTACACTTTGCTATTACTTTTGTACCAGGCACTTTCTGCAAATTAGGGTTGGCCTTACACTTGGGTCCATTTCCTTCTATCCGATACCATACGTGACCCATCTATCATTCAAAGCAAAGGACTTAGAGGAAAAGAGTTTATAAATTATTCCTTGATCTGCGTAGTTCATCTGTATGAATGAATTTTGTATCTATGCTCTTTAGGGACTGATGGATGTGTTCAAAATACAAATTCAATTTTGTGTACAAGTCCGTTATTAGAATAAGTAAAAAATAGAATTGTGAAAAACTGCTGTTTTCTCATCACCATCCTCCGAACCTTTGCCCAACTATTGGGATCGGCTTCCAGTCTAACCAGATACGGCTGAACTCAATTCCTGGGTAATACCGATATCTTGAGGATAGACTGGTCAGGCTTTTGGGCTTCTGACTATCACTAACGATTGTCATAAGTGGCCCTATGAAAACCGAGACCGACAGCTTTAGGTGTTCTCCAAGGCACGTTGGGGTTCCCGTGTATAAAGCTTGGTCAACCAACCACATATTGGACGCGGCTAATGTAGCTTAACCTTTGAGATCGGTTAAACAGCGTAGTTTTTACTTAGCCACGATTACTTCCAGTTTGCTATTATACATTTTATAAATTATCACTTAGGGGAACACCCAATCCTGAAACAAAAACTAATTTAGACGTTTCGGACCCTTAACAGCATCCATGGTCATGATCAAGTCTGGACTATTTGTTACACATCTCGTACTTAATTGTTACTAATAATAAACCGAAATATAGAGATCTAGATTAAAATTGCAGCCATTTGGGAGTAAGTACAAAGCGCTCAAAAATAACATAATTTGCATAGAAAGCGTTAGTTTTGCAAATGCATATTCTTGCATGAATTACATAAAGGTAACACAAACTCAGCTCTCACCCATATTACCTATTTTCTGCGAACACTGCATGATTTAAATCGAAAATGTTGGAATCCCTTTGAGAGTAATATGTGAGTAGGTACACATATTTGTTTGCAAATGTTTTTGGTCTTTTGGATTAAATAAACAAATTGTGGCGATGTGGTCCTTATGTACGAAATTAAATAAAGTGAAAATAGTAGTGTTGTTTGTTAGAGTGAAGGACCGTAGGGTTTTAAATCTTCTTATATGCCTTTTCTTAACCATGTATCGGCTTTTCAGTCTAACCAGATACGGCTGTGTTATATACTGGCCACCTACAATGTTGTTAACGACTTATGATATTGTTATTTGATTGTCAAACTTATTAAGATAATATTATATTCTTACATAATGAAAATGTGTATTTAATAGGCTGAATATCAGTATTATATACGAAACGACTACCATCAGACCTCCGCTTCCACTTAAAAAAGGAGCACCACAATGACTCACGATTTTACCTTTTCATTTTTTATTTAATTTGAATAATAAAAAGTTACATATTGTACCTTACAAAACTAGCTTATAAATTTTATAAATATATGTTATCCACATTTTTATCCGCAACATATAAAAGGAGAAATAATTTGAACATTTGTTTTGGATACACACCATTATCAAAGCCGACGCACCAAGAAAAACAATGTGACATGATTCAATTTATACTTACGTGAACTGCAAAAGCTTGGAAAACCGAGCTTGTAAAAAATTTACGTGTTTTTGCCTCATATCTCACTGTATGCGCGAAATATATTTCAAGACATTTCTTGGAAACCTGTGAATATATTATCTACCCCATAATATATTCACAGGTTTCCAAGAAATGTGTTCATTTTTAATAGTGTATATTTTTGTTGAGTCATTATTATTGTTGTTTAAGCTTCGGGGTATGGAGCGATAGTTAATATTTGAAACTTTTTTTCACCATCAACCCATATAGGACTGTCCCACTGCTGGGTACAGGTCTCCTCTCAGAATGAGAGGCTATAGTCTCCACCCCTGGCCTACTGTGGGTTGGCAGACTTAAAACACCGTCGAGAAAAATCTCTAACATTAATATGCAGGTTTCTATAAGATGTTTTTCTTCACCGTATAACCGAGTGATACTTAATTATTAATGAATTTGAAAAGTCATAGGTGTGTGCCTTGGAATCCAATGGCATTCCAATGGTCATAACACCAAGCTATAACTTATTTTTAATTTTTATGGAATACATTAAAGAACTCTTATAAACGGGACAGGGGGTCTACTCCCTAAGCATGAAGTCCGTAGTTTCAACCTTAGTTACGGGCGTTTTCTACTCCGTATCACCTGCGGATGGATGATTCGTTCGGGGCACGAACTAAGAATGAATGACAACACACTTTGACAGTTGTCCCTACTCTCGATGTGTTATTACCCGTTCGAAAACTTGAATTTGACACTTGTTTTATCGGACTCCGAAGTTTCGGAGAACTTTCGAACGGGCCTTAAATGGAGCTTCCAATCCCAATCATATACTTTTAGGCGCCGAAATGATCAAATAGATATTATATAGACAACGTATGTAGTCTAGTGGTTCGAGTATCGAACTGCTGATCACGAGGTTGTGGGTTCAATTCCCACAGAATACAAATATTTACCTGATGAACACATAAATGTTTGTGTTTGCCTGAGTGTTTCGTATGTATTGGAAATTTTATTGTAATTTACACAAAAAACGTGCCTATATAAAAAGCCTATCTAAAGGTATTTTAATCACTGTCTTGTACCCATAGTACAAGCTCTGCTTAGATTGAGACTAGATGGCGCTGTGAAAAAATTCCTAAATACGTATAGTTGAAAGATTCGTTTTTTTTTAATTTCTTTTTCGCGTTTCTTTCTCTGACGAAAAGCAACGGCTTCAACACTGCCACTGCGGCCGCGCTACCCTTTCAAGCAATTGTATGTATTTCAGCAATAAAGATAACGTTTAAAATACTGCGACAATTTTGGCACTGAAAATGCTCGTTAGTCACTGGTTTGGATTGAGCCTAATACGCACATGATTTTGATATGTCGGAGCACTTAGATTGAACTAGAGACTTTTTTTTAAACGTTGCCCCACACTAGGATTTCCTCCTGTATCGTGGGTGCGTTTACAAACATACATTTTCACGTATTTACATAAAAAACTCACCTTTTTACGTCGTTGGATGCAGGCGGCATATAACCGGTCCTTGTGGAAGTCTATGGCCTTTGTTCAGCAGTGGACCTTCTGTGGCTGATATGATGATGAAATAAACAGACCTGGAACTACTACACTGTAGGTCATATAAATATTTGTTCCGTGCGAGGATCAAGCCTACAACCCGTGGCGCAAAAGCAGATCGCTCAGCCGCTACGCTAAACGTACTGTTAATTTCAGTTCAATTGTTACAAAAAAAAACAATTGTTTTGCTTTGGCGGTTTTTTAAGTAGATAATTAATCAAATAGCATTCAATGATTCATTAATTTTTGCATTCCAAATTAGTGTTTCTGAAAGGCAGTGTTACTTTCGAACCCACAACCCGTAGTGCAGAAGCCGATCGTTCAGCTACTACGCCCTTTGTCTGTAGCAGCTGCAAATGTCCTCTTTAATAAACTTTTCATATTTCAACCTGGATGCCCTTAAACTTGAGAAAAAATGTTCGAGACAAGACGCGACCTCAAAACAGACACGACAAATGGTTTATTCATGAATGAAGTACCTTTCTCTGTGACTACACATCTGACGAACTCTCTGAGGACTTAATCGTTTCGCGTTTCCCGTATTTCACTGAGAATTATGTCATACCATCACGCCTGTATTTCCTAAAGGGCTAGGCAGGGGTGTATGTGCTATATACCGTCAGTTTGAAAGTATAAGTCCAATGTAATAGGCGGCGATCCTATTGTCTTTAACCAGGCTCAAATCCAAGCTCCGAGCTGCTACTGAGAATTTTATAGAGTAACCTAATTACACTTTGCTCGACCTGCGAATCAAACGCAGAATCTCTGGCATAGCAGTCACGTTTAAGATAACAAGACTAAAGCAGTTAGGCAGTTTTAGGCATTATATAAACACGATAAATATGTATAAAGTAATTAAATGTTTTTTTAATATAATGAAGTAGTTCTTCAACTACATAATTCGCAGATAATTTAAATAGCCTAATAAGTTAATAACTGAAGAAATAAATACCTACTTAAATGTATGTTTAAATAAATATAAATAAATGTATGTTTATTTATTTCTTTGAATATCTAATTTGCAATGTAAAAGATAATTATCTTATTGTAAACAGAGGTGGGCGCTAACTACACTCTTTGCGCTGTAACATGGAGTCTTGAAAGTTGTCGCGATTTACAAATTATAACTTAGTATTTCAACTGTACCACATTCGTAATATATTAAATCATTAATAACTGTAGTAAAATAAACATAAGACAGTTGCCTGTATGACGTATTGTATGATACGTCATACAGGCAACTGTCACCCGCACCACTACAGCACAAAGAGTGTAGCTGCGACTTCAGCTGCTACCGTTCCATCGCTTTAACGTACTATTGTAATGTTTTCAAAAATAAATAAATTAAAAATTCCAAATTTCATAACTTCAAAATTAATTTCAAATTTCAAAACTGTACTAGACTAAACCTAACACAAATCGACAAATTAAAGTAAATTGACGACTGACCCGTGTTGAAAACTAAATAAACTTTAAAATAGCACTACTGGGGACCCGTCGGGAGTCAGAGGCCACGGTAATCCTCCACGTGCTGGCTAGAGCACGGATTGGGCTAAAAATATGGAAAGGATTAGTTTGGAAGCGCGGGGACAAATGGGCAACTGTTTTGGGAGATTATCTTTAACATAACATACGCTTATATTCCCAGAAGTGTTAAACAGAGGGGAACATTAATGTAGGTACATCCATGGTATGTTTAGGTACAGTCGCCAGCAGGTCAAGCTATCCAAAACTGTCAAATTTTCTCAATTGAATATGCACCTTATTACAATGTCATAAAGTTAAAAATCTATCAAAGAAATTCAAGGTACCCCAATCTGTCATTGGGGTACCTTGATAATAATATGCTGGCCTCTGTACCTTTGTCTAATATTGTTTAAAATAGAGGGATTTTGGAATCTGCACTATAAACACATTCACTATACTTTAATTTGTATGCTTATTAGTACCTAGGCTTTGATTATATACTTGTCTAGATGCCACATTGACACGTACAGAACGGCCCAAATAAAGTCTACTAAAATTGGTAGACTCTCTTCTCACTTACGTCAGTGTCATTTGGATCACTTCAGGGTGTGGAGTTCTCGAAAAATAATTAATTATGTCGGTATGTGCTGTCAAATTGTGTCGCAATTATGAGGGAAAACCGTATAATTACACTAAGATCACATTACATCGGTAAGTTTTGTTATTTAACCTCTATTATTTTTCAATTCGTTAATTTGTAGGTTCGACAGATTAGCCGGTGTTGTCAATTTATTACAAGGGAGATTTGGCGAAACTATGGGAGATAAAATGCAAATATCAGTCATCATCTTTCGATCAGGAGAAAATTTTATTATTTTAATAATTACCTACATAATTTATTTGATCACTAAATGATAACTTGGCTTCAAAAAATAAATGAAGTCATTCACTAAATAGTATTTTTGTTAGTTCTTTCTAATATTTTGGGTTTCAGATTTCTTAAGACTGGAGAGACATTATACAGCGGACACGAAATGAAATATAAAATAAAAAACTATTTCGAAAACAAATACAAAGAGATGGATTTTCATCTATAAATTGCTGTATATATTTTTTCATTGTATTTTTTGTTTTTATTAAAATAAATAAAACACTAATCTATAAAATAATTACTTTATTCAGCCTATTTCGTTTAACTGTCATCCCATTAAATAATGGAGAAAAGGTAAGTTAATAATTTGGAGCAGGCATCCCTAAACACGCACACCTTGACAGTTTGACTACAATAAGTACACAAGCGGTACTCACACATATCACGCAATTTGGCCCCAGTTTTCGCGTGTCGTTTGTTTGCATTGCTCCATCTAGACAAGTATATAATCAAAGTACCTAGGTATATTTTTCATAGTATTCCGCTTGCTCGCAATGAGTCGGGACTGTCACTGTCAAAAACTGAACTGTCAACGTCAGTGCCATTGGCGGGAAACAAATGACAGTCACAGAAATTATGTCAAGCAAAACTAAAAGAAGGAAAGGGAGGCCTTTGCCCTGCAGTGGGACGATCACGACTGATAATAATAATAGTAAAACTAGCGGCAATGAGCGGCAACCGAAATAGGTTGAATTCCAGGCGTAGGTACTGTTCAGTGCCTTATTTGAAGGAATTGTAGCAGGCTGGGGGTAAGTTTAGATACGTATTGTATCTACAGGGGACCATAGGGGCCTACTGACTATATAAATACAGAGCTGCTATATACATTTTGCTCGACCTGTGAATCCAACTTAAAACCTCTAGCGTAGCACTCACGCTTAGGACCTCTAGAATAACGAGACAATAAGTGTTTATCTATCTTACTAGCATATACATACACTGATACACTTATTGAAGACGTTTATGGTCTATTGGATCGAGAGTAGTACTATTGATAATGAGGTCTTGGGCAGTGATGTTGATAATCGATTATCAATAATCGATTATCAACATCACTTTGACAGCATTGAGATGACAGGAAGCAAAGGTAAATAAATCTTTAGCTTCATTCATTCATTATTATTGATTATTTGAGTAAGATATGTATACCTTTGAGATAATTTTACCTGTTTCAATCGATTATCAATAATGGATTAATCGATTATCAACATCACTAGTCTTGGGTTTGATTTTTAAAGGACACAAAAATGATGAAAATAACTTTTACATTTATAATTAATTAAGGATGAAAAAAGTAATTGACTAAAAAACGTGGCAAATAAATAAGAAACATCAGAATGAACAGGCAAAGAAATCTTAACACGGTCTTAATAAGGCGCAACAAATTAAAAAGTAAGAAGGACCAACATCAAAGTAAGGACCTAGTATGATTTATACGGTTCAGTCCTTTGGACACTCGGAGCAAAATCATTAAAATTATTATTGTGAAGTACTACAGTAATTAGTAATTGCTAGCTGAATCGAGATAAATGATAATGACAAATGATAATAAATGATATTTATTTCTGTAAATAGATCTTTTAAAGACACTTTTACAAGTCAATGATGTTGACGAGAGATGTTGTCCTGTCCAAATTTCAATAACATATCATCACGCCTGTATTCCCCGACGGCTTAGGCAGAGGTGTACTAATGTACACCTAAAGTTTACAACCAAATCCAAACTCTGAGCCACTACTGAGAAATTCATAAAAAATTTAACAGCAGCGCTCGACCTAGGAATCGCACCTAGGACTATAGTACCACGTTGGCCTAGTGCGGGTTGGCAGACTTCACAAACCATCGAGATAAATCTCTAAAGTATGTTCTTTTTTGTTTGTCTAAAGTATGTATCTCACGATGTTTTCCTTCGTTTAAGCGAGTGATAATTAATTATTAATACGCACATGAATTCAAAAAGACAGAGGTGCGTGCCTTAGATTCGAACTTGAGACCTTTGACTTGGCAGTCCAATGGTCATACCACTAGGCTATCACTGCTTATTAATGTAAATCAATAGATTAAGTAAAACAAAGTTTATAGTGACATCTAGCGCGCTGCATGGAACTAAAAACAAATCCTGAAACCACTGAACGGATTTGGATGAGACTTTACAGTATTAGTATTTATACACCAGAATAACATTATAAACTATAATTTATAACGATTTTGGGTTAATTAGCCAAATTACAACTATATTTAAAAGCAACTTTTCCACGCGGACGAAGTCGCTGGCAGAAGCTAGTTATTTATAAATTGACGGCTCGATTGACGTATCTGACAGCGTATACTCTCGATGTATACTCAACCTAACTTCACAAAAAAGTTCCCCCCACCTCTCGTCTCGCTGTCAAATTTCAACTAGTGAAGAGCAATAAAAGGTTTCCGACAAAAAAACTGTTTTAAGAAGTTATTACGAACGTTATTTAGGTTTATTGCTGTTAGGGCTGTCCAATGCGAATTTCGACTTTAATTAGTTTTTCTTACTGTTGTTGTTAATTTTTTATTTAATGTTTACAGCGTTATTGTGGAGACAGAAAGTGGGATGATATTTTTTTTTATGAAACGCATGCTGTGCCCCGCGGTTTCACTTTTTGATTCGTCGACGTTTCTGGTCTAGCTGTTCGCGTCTCGCACTGTGGGTTCGATTCTCACGGAACACAAATATTTATGTGATACTTATCACATAAATATAAGTGTTTGTAAGTATGTATTTACAAAAAAAAAATATACAAGTATTATATCCATTGTCTAGTACCCATAGTATAAGATCTGTTTAGTTTGGGACTTTGTCTAGAATATTTATTTATTTTATTTCTTGTCGGCACCTAAGCGTGGATTAAGCGTGATGTTAAATAACCTATACCCTATCTCAAGAATTGGTCCTCCGAGTCTTTCCCCAACTATGTTGGTGTCGGCTTTCAGTCAAACCAGATGCGGCCGAGTATTTTACATAAAGCGACTCCATAGTTCGCGCCGCATCAGAAGTCGGGGTGTGACGGGGCCATTCCCATCACACCTCCGCAACTCAAGTTCTGAGCAATATGTAATAATAATATAATATAATATTTATAGGACATTTTACACAACACCATCTAGTCCCAAACTAAGCAGAGCTTGTACTATGGGTACTAGACAATGGATATAATACTTATATACTTTTTTTTTGTAAATACATACTTATAATACATAAGAAACACCCAGATAAACACAAATACTCATGTTTTATCCACACAAATATTTGTGTCCTGTGGGAATCGACCCCATGATCAGCAGTCCGGCACTCGAACCGCTAGACCACAGAGGTGGTCAATCGATATCGATCGATATCCTAAAGATAGACTGGTTGTCAGGCTTTTTGAGCTTCTGACTACCACTAACGATTGTCATAGGTGTTCCCATGGCAACCGGGACCGACAGCTTCACGTGTTCTCCGAGGCATGGAGTGGTGTTGATGTTTTATGAATGGGTAACCTATCCACAGATTGACCGCAGACAGTGTAGCTTAACCTTACAGATCAGTGGATCAATGTTGTTAAAACTTAGCCACAAGCCCCTCAAATTATTTTTTAACCTTGGATATTAAAAAAAAAGTAAATAATTGTTGAAAAAGGACAAAAGATGAAAGGAAACCGCAATCAGGTTGGTGTTTTCTGTGTCATAATTAAGAGCTCGTTTGCTTAGGACGTTGTTTATTATTGTTTGATGTAGGGCCGCGTTAAATTAGAGAAGAAAATGTTTAGAGTAGGAAAGGTTAAATAATTGATTATATAACTGTCAGTCTGTGGATGGGTGACCATTCTGAGTACTGAGACTCTTCCGTGCCTCGGAGAACACGTAAAGCCATCGGTCCCGTTTGTCATACGAACACCTATGACAATCATTAGTGGTAGTTAGACAGCCTAAAAAAGCCTGACAACCAGTTTATCCTCAGCGTAGCGGTATTACCCAAAAATTGGGTTGCGAAGGTCGATGGCAGTCGCTTCGTTCGTACTGATATTAAGCCGCATCTGGTTAGACTGGTTAGACCAATATAGTTGGGAAAAGGCTCGGAGAAAGAATTGATTATATAATTAACTATTGCCACGTTTGTCCACTCATGAAGTTTCGTATTTATTAGTAATAGTTTTCTGCCCGCGGCTTCGCCCGCGTCGAGTTCGGTTATATCGCGTTTCCAAGAGAACTCTTCAAAAGTCCGGGATAAAAACTATGTTCTTTCTCGAGGTCAACTCTACCTCTGTACCAAATTTCATTAAAATCAGTTCAGTGATTTAGACGTGAAAGCGTAACAGACAGACAGAGTTACTTTCGCATTTATAATATTAGTAGGGATTACATTTGAAGGAGCAAACTGCTGTTCTTCATTGTTAATAGTGATCTAACGATACTACTACAAAAAATATATACAGTATGTAAAAAAAAAACCACAATACATGTGTTTTTTTTTTTTCGTCCATTAACGTAACGGCCATCATAGCGTGCCACAAGTATAGTAATAATATTCAAATTGTTTATTCAGATAAACATAGATCCATTACAAAACGTTGTTAGTTGTTAGTAAGAACTTAGAAACTATCATATAGCTTCACCAATCTGTCAAATTTCTTTGATAGATTTTCAACTTTAATACAAAATAATAAGGTTTATTTTCAATTGGGAAAATTTGACAGTTTTGGATAGTTGATGTGCTGGCCTCTGTACTTAATAACTAAGAGTTATACAGTACTCTGGGTAAGATGAGCTAACATACGATATTTAAAAAAGTGGTCGTAAGTTCGACTGCTAACCTTGAGATCCTTGGTTCCGTGTCCAGGTTGAGCATGGTCATTGCTCTCCTTTTGCGGACGAATGCTACAGCGCTCTTGTAGTCCCGGCACTAAAGTGGTGACGCGAAACGCCGAGGTAGTGGCAGTGGAGTCGAGGTAGTGCTTAAAGCATTTCCAACCCAACTGGCCGTTTGTCTGACATTGAGTAGCGCCCGGTTTAAGGCAATAGGCTCGCCCTTTGTAACATATTAATAAATACATAAATATTGATAAATGTTGATGATTAAATGACTGCCTCCGTAGTCTAGTGGTCCTAAGCGCGACTGCTACGCTAGAGGTCCTGGGTTCGATCCCCAGGTCGAGCAAAGTGTTATTGGGTTTTTCTATGAAATTCTCAGTAGCAGCTCGGAGTCTGGATTTGTGCCCGGTTAATGGCAATAGGTTCGCCCCCTATTACATGGGACCTAAACATACCGGCGAAATGTGGGTGTACATTAGTGCACCTCTGCCTAACCCTTCGGGGAATCCAGGCGTGATGGTATGTATGTATGTATGTAAATAAATATTCTTGGACTATTTTACACAACACCATCTAGTCCCAAACTAAGCAGAGCTTGTACTATGGATACTAGACAGTGGATATAATACTTATATACTTTTTTTGTAAATACATACTTAGAATATGTAAAAAACCAGACAAACACAAACACTTATGTTCATAACATAAATATTTGTGTCCTGTTGGAATCGAATCCACGACCATCGTGATCAGCAGTCCGATACGCGAACCACTAGACCGCAGACGTCGTCATGGGACCATGGGACCTAAACATACTGGTGAACTGTGGCTTTTTTAAGAAAAAATACTTGTAAACAACAAAGCGCTGAAAAGAGATCAGTGGAAGGAGATGGAAAAAAAACAGGTTATATTACATGTGTGAAGCAGTGATAGCCTAGTAGTATGACCATTGGACTGCCAAGTCGAAGGTCTCGAGTTCGAACCCAAGGCACGCACCTCTGACTTTTCAAATTCCTGTGCGTATTAATAATTAATTATCACTCGCTTAAACGGTGAAGGAAAACATCGTGAGGAAACCTGCATACCTTAGAGATTTTTCTCGACGGTTTGTGAAGTCTGCCAACCCGCACTAGGCCAGCGTGGTGGACTATAACCTAATCCCTCTCAATATGAGAGGAGACCGTGCCCAGCAGTGGGACAGTAATGGGTTGATGACGATGACGATATTACATGTGTTTTTCTTAAAAAAGAAATAGTAATTTCGTAACAGAAAACCATAATAACACTTTACGTAACCCGGAAATCAAAGCATTGAAATTTAGATGATGACGAATGAAAATTTGAAGTTAGATTTGAATTATATTGAACCCATATTTATTCTTGAAGATTCCAAGGAGTGCCTTCATACGGCACAGCTCTGAGTGGCAGCCCTTGAGAAGGGTGAAGAGAAATTCTAATTTTCATGTCTGCGCCAACCCTATACATACAAGAGTCTTATTTCAATCTATTGGATTTCAAATTCTTCAAAGATTTACTTTCAATTTTATTTGAGCGTAAAAAAATATAATATAGTTTTTACTTTGAAGTAATCATTTTAAAAAAAGTAAATAAGAGGGGCTTGTTGCTTAGTAATAAGTACTATACAGGTCAAGCTATACTAAACTGTAAAATTTGCCCAACTGAATATGAACCTTTACGTTTTGTCTTACAGTTGAAAATCAATCAAAGAAAGAAGAATGGCGAGATTAGACCCAAAATTAACGAAGCATCGTTCACGTGCTAGTTTATATTGATTATGATAACAATTTTATAAGAGATTTATAAAAAAATATTAAGTCGCTAGGAGTTGGTAATTAAAATATATAAATGTTTTTAATTTATTAAAAAATAAGTAATCGTGCAGTTACGAAACGCAACGTATTTCGGGTTACATTTCAATCAAAAGCAATGATTAAAACAAATTCACCTTTTTATACCTTAGTACGTTTTTACTTGAGGTTTTCCCTTTATGATACTTAAATCTTGTTAAATATAACAAAAACATATATAACCACGTATTAGAATATAATATAAACAGCGTATAGGAAAATAAAATTAATTATAATTACTTTGTGACAACTGACAACGCAAAACGGAACGTTTTACTGTCAATATAGGCTGGCTGTCAGTTCCTAATGCTTATTCCATTAAGGGTTATAATCTTCTACCTTGTACATCTTTTTTCTCCTAACTTCTATAACTTACTTTCCATTTGCTTTTTTGTTAGTTTTATATCGTTCTAAAATTGTTTAGAGGTTTCCATTATTATGACTTAGTATGGGCTTCTGTCTCCCTTCCCTTATTTTTAAAGTTATTAAGCAAAGGAAAAAATCGACCGCGGGTAGGATTCGTATCTGCGTCTTCTGGTTAGGTACACCAGACGCTATGACCACTAAGCCACCATGAGTCCTACCCGCCATGTTGAATTTTGCCTTCACATTCTGAGGGCCTACTTCCTATCTCCGTCAACAAAGGTACGAGCCGTTCGAAAGTTCTCCGAAACTTCGGAGTCCGATAAAACAAGTATCAAATTCAATTTTTCGAACTGGTAAAAACACATCGAGAGTAGGGACACCTGTCAAATTGTGTTGTCATTCATTCTTAGTTCGGGCCCCGAACGAATCATCTGTCCGTAGGTGATACGGAGTAGGAAACGCCCGTAACTAAGGTAACAACGGAATAGTAGGAACTACAGACTTCGTGCTTAGGGAGTAGACCCCCTGAATTTACGGCTTTATGGTGACGTCAGTAACACCTATTGAAAAGCAAGTTTTTGCTCCTCAACAGAGACGACTTTATGCCATCTTACCTACTAACTATCAACCGCGAATTTTTCCTTTGCTTAATAACTTTAATATCTTAGCATGGAAAATGCCAAAAAATACAAAAATAAAATTATTTTTGTTTATTGTCAATCCGATTCACGCAAAACGAGCTCACCGTATCGTTTGGTCGTGCAATTGTAGGCCTGGATTTTGATTTAATAAAATCTATAACAGGATTCCATACAGTAACGGGGTTATTTGTTATTTAATGACCTCATTAATATTGATTTCAAATCCTAAGCAACCATATCTAACTTTTCGAAATCAAGTGTGTATTCCACACCAGGAAAATATGGTGAGGAAACTTGCATGTCTTAGAGATATTCTCGACGGTGTGTGAAGTCTGCCATCTCGCATTAGAAAAGTGTGGTGGACTATAGCCTATTCCATCTCAATCTGAGAGGAGACCCGTGCCCAGCAGTGGGACAGTATATGGGTTGATGATGAACCAATTTTGGGCAATATCGATATACTAAGAACAGACAGGCTTGTGTAGACTATTGCCTAATCCCTCTTGCCCAGAGAAGAGACCCATGCCCATCAGTGGAACAGTTTTTGGGGTAATGCTGATGAAACTAATATTGAAAATTCCATAATTTTAACCCACTTTTCACCCAACTTATATCATAAAAAATTACTCAAAATCAAAGCATTGTTTTGGACTGAACTTCGCTAATTCAATTTTAATGTTACTTTGTATCTGAAAGAGAAAAAGTTTTTATCGCACCCTCAGTTAAAAAAAAACAAAAGGATTGCCAGCGAAAATTATTATTGTTACGAGTTTTTTCGGATAGCCAACAATAAGCGACTAGAGCGGCCTGCAAGGGCTCATGCATAAAGGTTACGGCGTAATCAATATATCACTAATAAGATAGAGTATTGAAATGTTATTTCTATCCTACTTTAAAAAAAAAATGCTGTGCTCGGTGGGTCCATGAGTGTTTTTAAATATTCAATTTACCACTTGTAAGGGTACAGAGGCACATCAAGCTACCACAATCTGTCAAATTTCTTTGATTGATTTTCAAATTTAAAATACAATAATAAGGTTCAAATTCAATTGGAAAAATTTGACAGTTTTGGATAGCTTGTGTCTATATTCTATAATGTCTGTACAATAAAGAATGCAGTAAATATTATGAATTAATATTATTATTATTAAATACTAATAATCTGACAACATCTGTGGTCCATTGGTAGACTGCTGATCACGGAGTCGTGCGTTCGATTCCCAATTTTTTATGTGATGAGCAAAAGTGTTTGTGTTTGATTGGGAGTTTCGTATGTATTACAAGTAGGTACCTATTTATAAAAAAACCATTGTCTAGTACCCATAGTACAAGCTCTGCTTAGTTTGGGACACATGGTGCAGTGTAAAAAAGTGTCTAGTGGCTAGTGATGCTAAGCGCGACTGCTACGCTAGGTGAGCAGTGTGTTACATTGCTGCATCTGTGCCTAAATCTTCGAGGAATACAGGCGTGATGGTATATAAAAAAACCAACATAATTAGCAATTTAATGGTTGAAAATAACTCGAAAAATTAGAATTACCTTTGAAAACATCACATTATCTACATTATAAAAAGCCCTAAGGCAGAATTTACACCTCTTTACTAATTAAGATAATGTTTCGCAATAAAGATTCGTTGGAAAACATTTCAGCAGGTACCTACCTATAAAAAGGGTTTGAATTTGCGAAGAACACAATTTATTGTTGTTTGAAAATTTTTAAGGGCGTTCTCTCTGCTATCTCTATGGGGGTAAATTTTATTGTGTTTGTATTTTTTTATTGTTTTAAAGATAATTTGGGCTTTGTTTTTAGATGCAATACAAGTCTTCTGTAGAAGAATTCTATTAATTCTATCCTGATGATCGATGTTCATTTATAGACTAGAAACTAGAATAGTATAGAATATGTATTTAGAGGATTCAGACCCATTTTCAGTATCTTTAGGGTTTTTTTTTTATACCACTAAGGTGGCAAACAAGCATACGGCCTACCTGATGGTAAGCGGTTACCGTAGCCTACAGACGCTTGCAACACCAGAGGTATCACTTGCGCGTTGCCGACCCTGTAAAAATCTTTTCACACCCTTCTTGAAGAACCCCAATGCTATAGTCTCTAGGGAAAACCTTTGGATTTGCCCTATTCTTCCTACTGGGAGCAAGTTATGCTTGCAAAACAGGTGGTGGAAAGAGTGAGAGAATTGTCCACCTCTCTTCCAATCGGCAGTAGATGCACCGGGCGCCGGAGGCCGCAGACAGATCTCCGGCCCCCATGAGCTGTGGCCTACAGGCAGCTGAATTTTGGAGTACATTGCCCGAGAAGACAATCGCCCTGGTAGGCAGAGCACGTATGTTTGCACGTGCACTTTCTAATAGGAACCAAAAGGCCTCACTTTGAATGGGTCTTTGAAGGAAAGTGCGATTTTTAGCCAGCAGGAATCCGACATACTCTGCCACTTGTGTGCCTTGGTCTTTGGCTCATTAATAATTGTCATACGTCGTATTGGGCGAAAATAAATACTTTATCTTTCTTTTCTTTTCTTTATTTCTTTCTTTCACTTCCCCAGGCGAAGAATGATACTAGAGGATTTTCCGTACGATGGAAAAACAGTGGTTTTGGTGGTTAAGAATCCCACAATCCACGGTCTAACCTTCGTATAGGTAGGTATAGGGCAATGTCTGAAATGGCCTTTTGAAGAAAGAGCCATAGTGGCTTTGAGTAGACCAGTCTCAGCCGACGGCACGCATGTATCAGTCATTGTAGCTCGACCATAGTTTAGGGAGCTCAACAAGCCGTCGCACGAAGATATAGACCAGTCCCAGCGGACGGCACGCATGCATCAGTCATTGTAGCTCGACCATAGTTTAGGGAGCTCAACAAGCCGTCACACGAAGATATAGACCAGTCCCAGCGGACGGCACGCATGCATCAGTCATTGTAGCTCGACCATAGTTTAGGGAGCTCAACAAGATATGCTTAGTTTGGGACTAGATGGTGTTGTGTGAAATTGTCCAGGAACATTTATATTTAATTAATATTTATACTATAATTTAGGGCCTCAACAACCCGTCGCACGACGATAACAGAACAGTAGAATATTTGCGTAGGCCACATAAAAAAAATCAAAGTTACCAGTACCCAGTTGTAGCCAGGGTGGTTCAGTAGAGAAGTATTATAAATACTTAATACAATTTAGTAATTCATCTACCTATCTAATTCCAGACGAATTCCGCTTACCCAACTTAGTTATTTTTACAACCATTAATTTAAGGGAATATTGCAAGGCGATAAAAATTAACGCTTCATCCTTTGCTTAATTAGGTACTCAAAAGGTACCATTTTATTGTTCGCGAAATGAAATTACACAATTTTATACAACCTATTTACAGGATACTTTACAAGTTGAAACTTTTTTACTGTTTCACTGTCTGAATATTTTCATGGATCTGCGCGTATTCTATGTATTTATGTAATGTTGAATTCTTACCTATCGTGGACATTATATAGAATACTAGCTTCTACCCGTGACTTCGCCCGCGTGGAAAAGTTACTTATAATATTGTCGTTGTATTTTGGCTAATTAACTCGAAATCTTTATAAATTATAGCATAATTATATGTTTTACTGATGTATAAAAAAGAATACAGTAAAATTTCATCATTGCTGGCTTCTATACCTTGATTTCTGACACTCACACGAATATCGCGTAAGTCGGTAAGGATTGCCATTGACAGTAATAACTGACCAGCCCGAATGACGGCGCGGCACCCGTGCACAAGTATGATATGTGTATCGGCGTAGTTTGACTCAACCATGTTGCAGGAAATATGGTGGAAATACGTTTTACGCATTGTACGCGTTTTATGCAGCACTATAATTTTTTAGTTTTTTTATTTTTACTGCTAAGGTGGCAAATAAGCATACGGACACCTGATGGTAAGTGGTGACCGTAGCCTATAGACGCGTGCAACACCAAGGGTATTATTTGCGCGTTGCCGTCCTTGTAAAATTAAAGAGGAATCGTTGGGTTGGCATTATAAGGGTCAAAGTCGCCCCAACTGCCAACACAACGTTTCCTCGCGGAGCACTGGCAACCTTGCTCACCGTAAGGAATACAACACATCTCAAAGCAGTGTTATTTCACTTTGATTTTCTGCAAGGCGGAGGTACTTCTCCAGTCGGACAGCTCCAATTTGAGTGGAATTACTCCCACTATACCCTACCTCACTTAATAGTCTTACATAAATTTATATTAAATTAGGGACCTTCTTTCACGCTTAACAGGCAATATAATTTAAAAATACCTAAAAAATAATTAATAGGTCCCATCCCTCCTTTTAAGGGAAGATACGGGTACTTAAAATTATTTTTTCCATCGTTTAACTTTGAGAAATTTTATTACTTTTTATCCCTTCATGGTGGTCCGAATTTTAATTAGCATAAACGCTTTTGCAGTATTAGTAATGAAATATTTTTTTTTCTTACCCGACTGCCGAAAGAAGGTAATATTTCCCTCTTTTTTATTGTACTAATATTCCAAGCCTTAATATAATTAGCAATCCATAAACATACATACCATCACGCCTGTATTCCCCGATGGATTAGGCAGAGGTGTACTAATGTACATCCACATTTCGCCGATATGTTTAGATCCCATGTAATAGAGGGTGAGCCTATTGCCATTAACTGGGCACAAATCCAGACTCCGAGCTGCTACTGAGAATTTCATAGAAAAACCCAATAACACTTTGCTCGACCTGGGGATCGAACCTAGGACCTCTAGCGTAGCAGTCGCGCTTAAGACCACTAGACTAATGAAGCAGTCTATTAGCAATCCCTACTTAATAATAATAATCTTTATTGATCACTTTCAAGTATTGCAGTACATGGGTATATAGTTATAGATGGTAAAATTACAGATTTTCTACAATCATAGTGGGTTCAGTTCTGATCTCCTAACTAGGTTACTGTATAACCTGTATCAAGGAGTGACAGTTCCGATCCCCCAAGGATTATAAGGATTAGCATTTTTACTATTTACGTACATATGTATTTTACTGCTACAAAAATATTACTTAATTTATTTATTTTTTCTTAATTTTAAAAGACGATAGCTGTAGATGCACTACAATGGTAGATATTTGATGATTAATTCCTATTTAATATTATAAAATAATGCAAAAGTGAGTCTGTCTGTTACACTTTCACGCCTAAACCACTCAACTAACTTAATACCTAATCCTGTCTCAGTAATATCTTATTAAATGAATAATAATTTGTAAATAACTGTTAATTCTAATCTGTCTGATGTTGATTTAATGTTATGCATGTAGTGCTTATCTTTAATTGATTGTTACACTAAACCTATTTAATTGTGTTATGTATTCTTGTTGCTTTGTATGAGTGTAAACAATCGTTGATGAGCCTAATAAATAAAATAAAATAAAACTAAATTTCATAAAATTTACAGGTTACGAAGTAGATTAGTCCTTGGAAACGGACGTATGCCTCCTTTTGACGACCTCTGTCAAGTGGTTCGAGTACCGGACTGTTGATCATAAGGTCGTGGGTTCGATTCCCACAGGACACACATATTTATGTGGCGAACATAAAGTGTTTGTGTTTGTCTGGGTGTTTCTTATATATTATAAGTATTAGTTTACAAAAAAAGTATCTAAGTATTATATCCATTGTATTGCTGCTTAGTTTGGGACTACAATTATCTATCATTTTTTATTGTTTTTTGGAAACTGAAACTACTGCCTCATTAGTGTAGTGATCTAAGTATTATATTATCCATTGTTTAGTACCCATAGTACAAGCTCTGCTTAGTTTGGGACTAGATGGTGTTGTGTAAAATGTCCCAAAATATTATCTCCATAAGCCGTTCGAGAGGTGGAAACAGCTTACTAGCTGTTTCCACCTCTCCAACGTCAGGTCAACGTCTGGTCAACGTCTGGTGGTCAGGCTTTTTGGGTTTATTCATAGTAATGAATAAACCCAAAAAGCCTGACCACCAGTCTATCCTCAGAATAAAAGTATTGCCCAGAAATTGGGTTGTGATCTGACGGCAATCGCTTCGTATAAAATACTAATATTCAGGCCCATCAGACTGGACGCCCACATAGTTAGGAAACGTTTAGAAGGAAGATTGTCGTTTCCACTATCATCATCAACCCATATACTGTCCCACTGCTGGGCACGGGTCTCTTTTCATATTGAGAGGGATTAGGCTATAGTCCACCACGCTGGCCTGCTGGGCGCTGCGGGTTGACAAACTTCACAAACCGTCGAAAAACTCTCGAAGGCATGCAGGTTTTCTCACGATGTTTTCCTTCACCGTTTAAGCGAGTGATAATTAATTATTAATACGCACATGAATTCGAAAAGTCAGAGGTGCGTGCTGCGTGCCTTGGATTCGAAATCAAGACCTTCGACTTGGCAGTCCAATGGTCATACCACTAGGCTATCACTGCTTTTGATTCCACTATGTATAGGTTTATCTATCTTGCATACTTATGCAATACCCCGTCGTTGCCCACAAAGCGATATTCGGCTGTGGACAATATGCTGATAAAGTTACTTCAAGTTTCTGCTCTTAAATTAATTTCACACTTGGTAAGTTGTCTCCGAAATTTACCGCTTTGTCACTGTTGTTCTTGTTGAGCTGGCTTCGCTTGAGTTGTTGCACCAGTGAACGAGATTTCATTAATGTTTTTTTTTTAATAATATGAATATTCTTGGAAGCAGTGTTAGCCTCGTGGTATGACCATTGGACTGCCAAGTCAAAAGTCATAGGCCAAGGAACGCACCTCTGACTTGTCGAAATTATTTGCGTATTAATAAATAATTATAACTCCCTTAAACGGTCAAGGAAAACATCGTGAAGAAACCTGCATGCCTTAAAGACTTCTTTCGACGGTGTGTAAAGTCTGCCATGCCAACCCGCACTAGCCAGTGGTCTACAGCCTAATCCATCTCACTTTGAGGGGAAACCCGTGCCCAGCAGTGGGACAGTGTATAGGTTGATGATGAAATATTCTTGGTCAATTTTACATAGCACCATCTAGTCTCAAACTAAGCAGCCCTGGCAGGGTCGCCATGTAATGACGTGTCTTGAGTGTCGAATTAAACACAAGTGGTTTTGTTGAATATTAGTATAATAAAGCATCTCTTACAAGCTAAGGTACAATATATAGGGTGGAGGCGCGTCACACACTACAGCTTGTACTGTGTACTAGACAATGAATATAATACTCATATACTTATTTTCTTGTTGTTATTTGAAAGCTACTTTGATAGACTTGAAAAAAGTGGCTATTATACACACTACTTTATCATCTAGATATATATATCATATACTTATTATTTGTAAATACAATACTTACAATACGTATGAAACACCCAGACATTCACAAACACTTAAGGTCATCACATCACATCATACAAAAATTGTATGATCAAGCGATCCGCAAGGTAAAGCTGTGCTAGCCACGGTCAGTCTGTGGATTGGTAACGGGTGACTGTTCTCAACATATGGAGACCCATCCGTGTTTCAGAGAGCCCATGAAGCCATGTGTCCTTCCCAGTTGTCATACGAACACCTACGAAAATTTGTTAGTGGTCTTAAGCACGACTGCTTGAAGTCCCTGGTTCGATTCCTAGGTTGAACAAAGTGTTATAGGGTTTTTATACTAAATTCTGATTAGCTGCTCGGAGTATGGATGTGTGTTATTGACTACACTGGCGCAGCGGCTACAGTGGTCACCTCGCCATTATCGTTTCACCGGGTGCCGTTTATGATTTCGGTGTCAGCCGAGTTTGATTCAAGGCGCATGTGATATCCCTGGTGTTGCAAGCGTCTAGGCTACAGTCAGGCTTGTTTGCCACCTTAGAGGTATATAAATATATAATTATATAATACTTTAATACATGCACCTAAAACATACTAGCACACTGTGATTGTACATCAATGCACTTCTGCCGAAACCTTCGGGTGTACGGGCTTAATGTTTTATTAAATTTTATTATTTATTTTTAAAGGACAGCTCCTACACTAAGGAACAAGTCTTATCACCTTGCTTTTTTACAAAAATAATTATAGGTAATTCGTGAGGTCGGTTTTGCATTAAAAAATAACCTTTATTTTGAAAGTACAGTTCTCTTCAATACGTATAATATTCTACATTTATATTAAAAATGGACAAAACCTGATATTGAATTCCTTTCAAATAACTCTTTACAGTTGAAAGTTTGTTATTGCTGAAAGTTTGGAGCGATTCGATATGAATCAATAGTTTTCAAGACTGGTCCTTTCATAATATCCACTATTCTTGTTGTTTTCCAAGTAAGTATAGTTCTTCTTACTTGTTTCTTGAAGGATGAATTATAGAGTACGCTCAAAGGACCAAAACTCCAATATCAATATTCAATAGGTTTTTGGTCCTTTTGTGTGATTTTAAATAGTACTCCTTGAAATAATACTACTTTTTACGGGTTCTTTACAGCGTCCATGGGCACAGGTAGACTGAGGTGGTGGGTATCTTGATGATATAATCACAAACAGCTACCCTACATTTTTGTTAATTATTGGCAATCCTATTATAGATTCTATTTAATCAAAATCCAGGCCTACAATTGCAAGACCATAGGATACGGTGAGCTCATTTTGCGTGAATCGGATTGCCAATAATTAACAAAAATGTAGGGTAGCTGTCAGTGATTATCATCAAGACGCTTACTACCTCAGTCTACCCGTGACTATGGTCGGTGTAAAGGATCCGGAACGTCGGGCTTAATAATATTAACATAACGCGATAAAATCTGTAAAAGTAGTTTTATTTCAATGTTTAATATTCGCGTAAATGTCAGAAATCATTGAGTGAACTAATTTCACTCATATTCAAAGGTATGCAAAAAGAAGTTTTTTTATAAGATTACAAAAGCTTACAGGCCACCTGATGGTAAGCGACAGCTGAAACCTATAGACGGCAGCAACACCAGTAATTTCACTAGCGCGTTGTTATATTGAGACTTACTCAATTCAATTCTCTCACTGTATTCATAATTAACTTTGATATGTATTAGAAAATATAATTTTCCACACATCTACGAGTATTCGAGACACGTAATACAATTATATGACAATAGACTTTAAATTACTTGGAGCGCCGAGAACCAAGATGTGTCTTCGTATGAATATTAAAAATAACATTTTCTTAGTCAAAAATACACCTTATACCCAGCAACTTAAGTTGAATTTTGAAGTGTGGAAGGCTAAGAAACTTTGCATACAAGTGAGTTACATAAACTAAGCTCATTCGAGTGTCTAAAAGTGATATGTTTACACGCTGATTTCAGGGTGGAAGAAAAAATTCTAAATATATTGTAATTTTCTCATATTCTTGCCATTATTTTTCGTGTACTCCGTGCTTCGGAGAGCACATAAAGCCGCCAATTCCGATTGTCATACTAACTATGGTAATCGTTAGTGCTAGTTAGAAGCCTTAAATATCTTAAAACCAGTCTATCATTAAGATATCGGTATTACCCAGAAACGGAGGACTAATATTGGAACTAACTACTAATTTGGACTGGAAGCAGACCCCAACATAGTTCGGAATAGACTTAGAGGATTATAGGAGAAAATCCTAGTGTAGGTCAAAGTTTAAAAAAAAATGACCCTGCTAGAGAGAATCCAACCTAAGATCATAGGCATATAAGTATTTGCATATTTAATGGAGGTTCTAACCCTCAACTATTCCATTCTTTCTCGTTCGCGCATATCCAAAAGCTAAATTGTACCTCTAGCTTAATTACAGCCCAGCCGCGGCAAAAAGGACCAGGTTCTTTCCCGCGACATGACAAAGTCTCGCCTACGCTCTCAATCACCTCAAGTACAATGACGTACAAAAAGGTTTTGTTCCGTACCTTAGGCCCTTGAAAAATAATAATTACTGGCACAGCACTGGTTCTGTACAAAGATAAGAGTTCTTCTCTTACGGAATAATGAGAGTCTCGTTGGCAAGGAGGGTCAAGTGACATAAAAACATTTGAAATCATTGTACGTCTACGTGTATTTTGTGCATGACTGTACTTTGAATGAGATATTGTTCTGACTTAAGGAGAATAGAGTAACATTTTGAAGTATCTTTTTGATACTTGTTACAAAACAACGTGTTACAAAATACCCTGTAAAAAATATCATTAAATTATCAAAGCCAAAAATGTTGTTAGGTACACCAGATGCTACTGCCACTAAGCCACCGCGAGTCCTACCGGCCATGTTGAATTTTGCCTTCACATTCTGAATTTACGTCTTTAAGGTGACGTCAGTAACACCTATTGAAAAGCAAGTTTATGCTCCTCAATTCGAACCAGAAGACGCATGTACAAATCCTGCCTACGGTCGAATTTTTCCTTTGCTTAATAACTTTTAAATCTTGGCATGGAAAATGCCAAAAAAAACTAAATGATAATATTGAAAATGACAAAAATACGCCAAAGTAACTTTGTTACCAGAATAGCCTCACTCTTACATAATATTTCGAGTATATAAAAGCGTTATAACTTTTCGGATCTCGTGTCAAACTGTCTACAAAGAGAAGAGGGCGTTTTATTAAACCGGAAAGTTTCCACGTATCTTATTTATAAAGTCTAGCATCTGTCAATGTGAAACAGAAATTATCTTGAATGGAAGTAAATAAGTAAATGGTTTACATTTTTAATAGCTTTCTCAAAATACCACGATTCCTTGTGTCTGAAAGAGTAGCCTTTAATTTTTTTTATAGTATGGAATATTCTCACAGATCAACCGCCACCTAGGGAGCCCGCAGGATATACCCGAACTCATACCGACTAAAAACCGCACTTGCCTTCCCTTGCCCTATAATCATTATTTTTTATTTATTTTATTGCCTACTAGGAATGATCTTTGGAAGCGGACTGTGCTGGATGAGTCATGTTCATGATAGAAGCATTAATGGTCCATTGGACTATTAAAGGCCTCGAGTTCGAATGTAACACATCTCTGACTTTTAGAACTAATTTGCAAATTCATTATCGCTCGCTTGAATAGTGAAGGAAAACATCGTGAGGAAACTTGCATACCTTTTCTCAACAACATGTGAAGTCTACCAAACTATTTAAGCCATTGTGGTAGACTATAGTCTAAGCCCTTTAATTCTGGTAGAAGTCCGTACCCAGCAGTGGAGCATTATGATCATGAGTTCATGATGGCTAAGAACAAGATGAAGAAAAACTTCCTCAGAGCACGCTGGAGAAAGGAGACTTTATCGAACTATATCTTATTTAATAGATCTTACTACCATCTGACCATCATACCTGTATTATCCGAAAGATTAGGCACAGTTCGCAGATATATTTAGGTCCCATAAATAGAGAACGAGCCAGGCACAAATCCAAACTTCGAGCTGCCACTGAGAATTTCATAGAAAAACCCAATATCACTTTGAAATAAAACTTCTTTTTACGGATTTTATCGCGTTATATTGATATTATTAATCCCGACGTTTCGAACCCTTTACAGCGTCCATGGTCACGGGTAGACTCATCTAAAACGTCGGGATTAATAATATCAATGTAACGCGATAAAATCCGTAAAAAGGAGTTTTATTTCAATGTATAATATTCGCGTAAATGTCAGAAATCAATAACACTTTGTTTGTACTGGGAATTGAACCCAGTACCCCTACCGTAGCAGTCGCGCTAAGAACCACTAGACTAATGAGACGATTAACCAAATTAATTAACTCAACAATTTAGAAGTAAGAAAATAATATCCATCTTAATTTGAATCTTCATTTCAAAATGGCGGCCATATTATATGCCCTGTATAATATCTGAATACTTTTTTTTGTTCATCTTCCTAACTGCAAAGTTATCTCGTTAAATGCACCAAGAGTTTGCAAGACAAGAGGTTAAGTTCGCCCCAGAGCCAATGTAAAATGACCCCGACGAAGTCCTGGAGAAGTATTAAAAAAACTTTCAAGCGTATTGAGTCGAAAGGTCTTTATTATTTGGCTGTTTAACTGGAGGAATTTGAAGAGTTCCTATTATTTGTCTTGGCTGGAAGAAAAATGGTCTGTCAGTGCATTTCAACTTCCATGGTTTACGGTGAGTAATTTTCTAATCGTAGTTTCAATGTCAAGTTTTTTGTCAAGAAACAACTGACGATATTTTATTATTCATTTTAAAGGTTAAACTTAAAACTGTCGTTTTAATCGTCGTAAGCTGTTTCGTAAGCCACTAATACGCATAAGGTCGAGAAAAATGTAAATGAGATTTTCTATGAAACTCAATAGCAGCTCGGAGTTTAGATTTGTGCCCGGTTAATGGCAATAGGTTCGCATATTACACGGAGCCTAAACATACCGGCAAACTGTTTAGTGCACCTCTGCCTAACCGTTCGGGGAATACAGGCGTGATGATAAATCATCAACATTCTAGCCTTTCACAACTATGTTTGTGTCAGCTTCCAGTTTTTTTTTTATTTTTTATTTATTTAGTTATTTAGGATTGCCAACAGTCGCAACAATATTTAAAGAAAATGGTACAGGCTAAGGACTTACCAGCTAATTGCACAACCACTTACAGGCAAACATCACATGTATTTTGTAAAAGAAGTCATACCATCATACATACCATCACGCCTGTATTCCCCGAAGGGTTAAGCAGAGGTATACTAATGTACACCCACATTTCGCCGGTATGTTTAGGTCCCATGTAGTAGGGGGCGAGCCTATTGCCATTAACCGGGCACAAATCCAGACTCCGAGCTGCTACTGAGAATTTCATAGAAAAACCCAATAACACTTTGCTCGACCTGGGGATCGAACCCAGGACCTCTAGCGTAGCAGTCGCGCTTAGGACCACTAGACTAATGAGGCAGTGTAGAAGAAGAGTTAAAATTAAATTAAGTATAAAAATAAAAATTAAATTAAGTCATGGTAAAAAAATATTAGTTGTTTAACCAGATGCAGGTGAATAACAGTATTTTAAACAAAGTATTTGCCATCAGACTGCCTCAATTCAATTTCTGGACTACGACTTGATTGATATAATCGAGTCAAGTAGTAGTCAGAAGCCCAAAAAGCCTGACAAGTAGTCTATGCTCAGGATATCGGTAGGTATTACACTGTGTAAAATACTGATATTCAGCCGCATCTGGTTAGATTGGAAGTCAACCCTAACATAGTAGGGAAAAGGCTCGAAGGCTACCGATAATTTGTTTGAAATTCAAATTTCAGTAGGTACTATTATTCATATTTCAGTGCGGGGATCGACTGCTGTGAAATCGATCCGCAGTTATCTAGCCACGAGCCATATAAACTGTCCAACTCAATATCCTCTATGAACTAGTTCACATATCTTATGTTTAGTCTCAAACGTCGGGAACAAAGCGAAACAGAACAATAAACTTTAACACAAGTAGCGAATAGTTCCGATTATAATCTATCGATTTATTATTCAGTATTGGGGACTCGATTATGGGGACATGTTTATGAGATCGTCAACATCGAATACTTTGATTCCTGTTTTGTTTTTCGTTCCTTTTCAATTGATATAACTATTCTGATGAGGTTGTCTTGGTTGATATTACCTGATTGTCAAATATTCTGCTGTTAAGCACACTATAATTTGAGAGGAAGGGCACAGTGGGTGTAATTCTAATCAAATTGGAACTGCCGACTAGGAAATCACCTCCGCCTTGCAGAAAATCGAAATGAAATAACACTGCTTTGAGCTGTGTTGTGATCCTTACGGTGAGCAAGGTAGGGACTTTTACCCTAATACTGCCAACCTAACTATTCGATTCACAGGGTCGGCAATGCGCAAGTGATACCCCTACTGTTGAAAGAGTCTATAGGTCACGGTATCCGCTTACCATCAGGTGGGCCATATGGTGTGAGCGAACTTGGAAGATCATTGTCCAGCAGATAAAAAATAAATGTGAGTTCTTTTCGCATGTACTAGTTCTATAGTTCCTGATACTTTTCAAGAATAGTTCTAGAGTTATTTAGAAAAGGAAAAATACGACCGCGGGCAGGATTCGAACCTGCGTCTTCTGGTTCGGTACACCAGACGCTATGACCACTAAGCCACCGCGATACCTACCCGTCATGTCGAATTTTTCCTTCACATATTGAATTTACGTCTTTATGGTGACGTCAGTAACACCTATTGAAATGCAAGTTTTTTTTTTTTTGCTTTTCAACCGACACAACTTACTTTACAGTTAGTTCAATGCCGAACGATGCCACCTTACCTTCTAACTATCTTTTTGTATATTTTTGGCATTTTCGCTGGTGGCTTAGTGGTCATAGCGTCTGGTGTACCGAACCAGAAGACGCAGGTTCGAATCCTGCCCGCGGTCGTATTTTTCCTTTTCTAAATAACTTTAAAATCTTAGCATGGAAAATGCCAAAAATATACAAAAAGATAGTTCTAGAGTGTTTCTATGAAAAAAATAATTGATTTCTTCCCGTAGCAGATCATTGTCCACCAGATCATAACCAAGTATGATTTTCTTGTGAGTGCAGCTGTTCTACAGTTCCAGATACTTTTCAAAATAGATCTGGTTTAAACAAAATAAACAAGAGACAGAACGAGTTTTTTATGAGAAGTTGTGTGGAAAAGTCGAAAAATATATATTTCAATAGTTTCTATCGTAATAAAACTTATATACATTTATGAGAAGGTAAATAAGTAACCCAGTTATAAATGAAATAACAAGTTAAAGTTCAGTTCTATTTACCAACGAGTGTTTTTTCACGAATGTGTGCATTGTCAACAGTTTACGAATCAAATCGGTGTTGAGTAGGGTGACCAAGTCCCCTGTTTCTTGGAATCACCTTATAGGCTAAAATAGCCGAATACTAGTATTTTTTACTATAGATATGTCGCATTAACGCATGTTAATGGCAAATATGTACTATACTAAACATTTAAAAAAATATCAATCTCACACACATTACAGGCAAGGGTCTCGGTAGCTTAGTTGGCTACAGCATCCGGTGTATTTAATCAGAGGGATATCTGCCTATGATTGAATTATTATTTCTCTAAAATTTATACGCGTTTGCGTGTGTTGAGCTGTGTTGTGTTCTTTTCGGTGATCAGGTTGCCAGTGCTCCGCGAGGAAACGTTGAGTTGGCAGTGGGGGGACTTTGACCCTTATACTGCCAGCCCAACTATTCCTCTTTCGTGTTATATTGTCGCAACGCGCAGGTGATACTCCTGGTGTTACAAGCGTCTATACGCTACGGCAACCACTTACCATCAGGTGAGCCGTATGGTTGTTTGCCACCTCAGTGATATAAAAAAAAAATATGGCGTAAAAAATATGTGTTTATTTTTCTTTCACACTTATGTCTACATTTCTTATATTAATTTATCCTCTCGCAGGTCTGCTGGAAGTGATTTACTTAGAAATAAGCAGCACCTTTGTACTTTATAGTCCAACGTATTACATTTTTTTGTTAAGTGTATGTATGTAAATAAATAAATATTTTAGTCCAGCCCTGATCATCGATACTGTAAACGATCCAAAATGTCAAGATAATATCAATATATCACATTACAATCTGTAAAATTAAGTATAATTTCAATATTACTCAGAAATCTATGATTACGTTTTTAAAAATTATTTTGATAATTTATTTATCAAAGTACAAATAATCGAACATATTCGATTCGTTCGATTTTGCTATACCTGCCTGGACACCCTACCATTGAGGGTTGATTCCGGATGTTTTTACACCTCCATCCCTTATTGGATTTCTTTCATTGCCATCTATAAGTGGTAATAAAGATTATTTAGAAGGTTTACGTTGATTCTAAGACTTATATTGCGATACTTTGCCTTAAATAGCGTTTTTTGTTCGGGTGTATTGTATTCGGTGTGAGGAGTGTATTAGTAATTCTGCTGTAAAAACGTGATGATTCATTCATCTTAAGTTCAATATCCTGATCGGAAGAAGTGATTTGATGTTTTTCGGATAGGATTTTTAGTTAATTTTTGTACAGAGGTCAGCACAGTCATAAAGCCACCCCAATTTGTCAAATTTATTTGATAGATTTTAAATTTTGATGCAAAACAATAAGATTTATGTTCAATTGTTTTGGATAGCTTGACCTGCTGGCATCTATACATACAATATTAAGGTTACAGATGAAGTAAAAGATGAGACGACTATATTTATTAATTTAATACTTCATGCACAAAACAAAAATTGTTGTACAAAGGCGGACTTAATGCTATTCGATATTCTCTCCCAGTCAACCTTAGGGTGATGCACAGATAAAGCAAGAATTATCTATTTACAGAAATAAATATCATATATCAATATTTATCATAGATGTAGTAATTTGAATAGTAATCTGTGGAAAATATAATTATATATTATATGGTAGTATATTCTCTAAGTCTACTTAAAAGAACTGTATATATATTATGCTAATGTTTGTTTTCCCTATTGTATAAAATAAAATAAAACAAATAACGCTTTGCTCGAACTGGGATACGAAGGACTAGGCCCAGACTAATGAATCAGTCAAAGTCATATTAAAATGAACATAATATTGAAATAAAATTGGTGTCGGTACTATATTTGTCTCATTGTTGTTTCTTTCCGTATAACATCTTCAAACAAACACAAAAACACCATAAAACAATACTTGCGTAGTCATTTTATTATTTACCCAATCTTACTCCAGGTTGAGCTTCGCAAATGGTGTCAACGACCACATAACACTACAATATAAAATACAGTTAACCTTTAATACGATAGTAAAGTCTAGCTAAATGTAGAATAGTGACAGTTAAACTGCGCTGAAAATAGTAAAATTTGAGTCTCTAAGAGATGATTGCGTTCATAAAAATAAACGTTGTTTGTACAACTTTGTGCATTTCGTTTGAAGTTTTCATAAAGAAGAATATAGGTACTATTATACGTCCGTCATTATATATGTGAGTGACAACCCATATACTGTCCCACTGCTGGGCGTGGGTCTCCTCTCAGAATGAGAGGAATTAGGCTATAGTCCACCACGCTGGCCAAGTGCGGGTTGGCAGACTTCACACGCCGCCACCGTCGAAAAAATCTCGAAAAAGAAAATCTTTCCATCACCGATAGTGATAAGTAATTAATTATTAATATGCACATAATTTTGAAAAGTCAGAGGTGTGTGCCGTGGTTTCAAACTCAAGACCTTTGACTTGGCAGTCCAAAGATCATATAACAAGACTTTTCAATAAAATATTACATATATAGGTACATAGTTATTGGTAAAACATGAATAACCTCATAAATCATAAACAACTTTATTTTTTACGAGTTTTTACAAACTATTATTAGGTAACTAGCTATTGCCCGCAGTGTTGCTCGTATTCCAAAAGTGATAAAAGTTAGCTTATACCCTTAAAATTTTAGCAAAATCGGTTTAGCGGTTTCGGCGTGAAAGAGTAACTTATGTACACACAGTTATTTTCACATTAAAAATATTTAATATCAATAAATCTTTCACATACTCTCCTTTTTCCGAGTATCTGCCCAGTTGGGCACATACTCCTGACATATGATAGTTATGTGGGGGTCGGCTTCCAGTCCAACCAGGTGCGGCTGAATATCAGTATTTTACACAAAACAATTACCATCAGACCTCCGCAACCCAATTTCTGAGTAATACCGATATCCTGAGTATAGATTGGTTATCAGAATTTTGAGCTTCTGACTACCACTAACGATTGTCATAGGTGTCCGTTAGACAACCGGGACCAACGGCTTTACGCGCCCTCCAAAATACGGAGAGGTCTCGATGTAATTAAGAATGGTCAGCACCACAGACTGACCGCAGCTAGCGCAGCTTAACCTTACACATCAATGGATTAGCTTAGTTATCACTTAGCCACGAGCCCCTGTAATTAATCCTTCACATAATCCTCTGCAAAACCATATTCAAACAACCTTAAACCAAAAAACTTGCAACTATTAATAGCTACTTACATAGACGACACAATACCTACCCATCTTTGCGTGGTAACGTTCCAAGCCGTTGTAATTTCCCTCGGGAGTAAGCTTTAGATCCACCGAGGCTCTTTAATCAAGCCTGTACTTATGTTACGGGTAGAGATTACTGAATAACTTGATACCTGATAGCTGCAGGCTAGGTAGGGTTTCCCTACTATATTGTTGAGTCGAACGGCGCCGATACATAGGTCATGTTTGTGAACGGATGGGGTTGTTCACGTCTTATTTGCTATAGCAATCTTTTTCAAAAATTAGGGAAGGAAAAATTCGACTGCGGGCAGGATTTGAACTTGCGTTTTCTGGTTTAATATACCAGACGCTATGACCACTAAGCCACCGCGAGTGCCACCCGTCAAGTCGAAATTTGCCTTTAAATACAATAAATATTATAGTAAAAATATAATTGGATTTGTCGTGGATAATGTCAGCATTTTTAACCAAATTGAAAAAAAAAGGAGTTTGTCGACGATTATCTCGTGTTTGGCTGAAACAATTCTGATGCGGTTTTCAGAAAAGTATTTGTTACATTCTGGATTATATAAAAATTGTATACCAAAACCTTCTCCAAATGGATGTCCCGCGACGTCAACCGCGTGGATCCGTTATTAAGCGATATATTAAATCAACTCGACCGATTTTTTTTCTTTTAAAAAAAAAAATATTTATCATTATCATTCAGCCCCATCTTGTTAGACCGTAACCGTAACCCTGAATATACGTGTAATTACATAGGTACCAGTATTCCTCGAAGATTTAGGCAGAGTACTACTGTACACCCACATTTCCACAGTCAATATAATTACTTTCAGGAGCATAACTAATTCAATTAATGGCCGGTGATTGGACTCGATAGAATAACGATATTAAGTCCTCGAGGTATTGGGGTAGAGTGTAATGGTATCAACAATTTTGGCGATAAAATATTTTGTGATGATAAAATATATCGATAAAGTTGGGAGGTTAATTGGCGTAGGTAGGATATTCCACGGTCTGATATACTTTAAAACAATATTAAATTTGTTGTGTTTGATCTAGTAGTTCAAGTGTTGCTTATCATGAGATCTTAAGTTGGATGCCTACATCTAAAACATAAACAGTGTTACAAAATTACCCATAAAGCCGAAAGGAGGTTAAATGGGGCCTTATAACGAGTCCATTCACAATATTTAAGAACCGTAGTAACGCTGTATAACATACCCCAAAAAACAAAAAACAACAACATTTATGAATGAAAAATAGAAAAACTATTAAAGTAGACAATTAAATACCCTAAGCAAATGAAGGCAGGTACCTTGGACTTTATTTGGATCGTCGTCTTACCTGGAAAAAACATATATTCACAAAACGAAAAGCACTGGGGATCCAACTAAGGAAAATGTACTGGTTGCTCGGCAAAAAAACACAGTTGTCGCTGGAAAATAAACTTCTGCTGTACAAATGTATCTTGAAACCAATCTGGACTTACGGAGTTCAACTCTGGGGTACAGCTTCCAACTCAAACCTCGAAATTCTTCAGAGGTTCCAGTCCAAAATGCTGAGGATAATTACTAATGCTCCTTGGTTCATAACAAACTTACAATTTGGTACACCATGACCTTAAAATGAGAACAGTCCATGAAGAGATTATTCACTCAATGAAATTGTACAGGAACAGACTGGATAACCATCCAAACGTACTGGTTGCGCACCTGATGAGCAGTAGCTCGGTATTTAAAAGACTAAAAAGGAAGTCCCCTAGAGATCTATAGGACTTCTCTACATAAAGGGTGTCGCTGGATGTACAAAGGCTAGCACATTAAGCTACCACAATCTGTCAAATTCTGTCAATCTTTGAAAGATTTTCAACTTTAATACAACAAGATAAGATTCATTTTCAATTGGGAGAATTTGACAGTTTTGGATAGCTTGACCTGCTGGCGTCTGTACCGCCCTGCAAGACAGCCAATAAATTTCTTACCTTATGCTGAATGTTCGTACAAAGTAACAGATTGCATGAAAAACAATTAAAAAAAAAAAGTTGACAATTATTAGGTATAATAGGTACGTAAGCCTCTGTTAAATAATCTGGTTCCATGACATGATAGCTGAAACATTTTTGGCTTTGATAATTAATTATATTTTGTACGGGTTATTTGGAAACCAGTTGTATATATTTCCAGTCAATTTCATATCTGGTTATTACTACAACTAATTATTATTAGCGAAGTAATTAGGATGGTCAGTTCTTCCATGTTATATTTAAGTGATGAACGTAAGTGTTTCTTTGACTGGATGTTTCTTTTATATTATGTACTAGCTTCTACTCGCGTCTCAAAGTATTTTTTGAAACAAAAAGTAGCCTCTGTCCTTCTAATCTATCTCTGTAACAAATTTCATCAAAATCGGTTCTGTGGCTTAGGCGTGAAAGCGTAACGGATAAATTAATTTTTGCGTTTATAGTACTACTAGTAGAGATAAGTACGTATTTTATTAAAAGAAGTATGTACGTCCTATTATATCCAGTATCTTTTACTCATAGTACAGAGGTCAGCACACCAAGCTACCACAATCTGTCAAATTTCTTTGATTGATATTCAACTTTAATACAAAACGATAAGGTTCATATTCAATTGGAAAAATTTGACAGTTTTGGATAGGTTGACCTGCTGCCGTCTGTACAAGCTAGTTTGGTACTAGATTGTTTGTTTGTTTTTTTTTTATTTGATGTGTTGTTCTGTGCAAAATGGCCAAAAAATATATTTAGTAATATTAATTTGAAGCAACTTTCTATTGGGTGAACCTACAAAGGGTTAAAGCCTTTTTTGTTGGCAAACAATTATTAACAACGCACGGTAGATGCGTGGTGGAATAAAACCACGGTTAATTTAGAGTTTGATACAATAGGGCAATAGTGGTCATAGTCTAGTGACGGAAATGCTAATGATCTTGTCACTAGGTAAGTTCGAATCCCTGGCACGCACCTTTGACTTTTCGAAATCATGTGCGTATTGCTATTGAATTATCACACGCTTAAACGGTGAAGAAAAATATCGTGAGGAAACCTGCACGCCTTAGAGATTTTCTAGAGGGCGTGTGAAGTCTGCCAAACCTCACTAGGCCAGCGTGGTGGACTATAGCCTAATTCCTCTTATTCTGAGAGGAGCCCCGTGCTCAGCAGTGGGACAGAATATGGATTGATTATGATTATGTCAAGTGACTCTATTTTATATGGATACTTACTTCGGGTTAACTGTCTCATTAACCTAGTAGTGACAGCTACGCTTAAGGTCTTGGGTTCAATTTCCAGGTCAAGGAGAGTTATTGGGCTTTTCTATAAAATTCTCAGTGCTTAGCAGCTTAAAATATTAAGTACACCTGCCTCACTCTTGGATAGTATGAACTCTGAGTTAAAAATGATTTCATTAGGGTGGTCTATGAAACACATGATGTGTTTATCATCTTAACTTTTTTTTTTACAAATTTCCCCATTTTATGCCCTTGAACATGACAAAAGTGAAATGGCACGTGCGGCTTTTTGTCCTTCCTTGACCTTGAAGGAAACTCATCAAACTTTGCTCCAACGTAAACAAAACTGATAACACATTTCACTTCCTTCACATGAATATTCGAGATTTCGCCCCACTTTTACACTTATATGATTTCGGCCACTATCTATCCCATATTCGCCCCAATTTTACTGAAGGTAGGGAGAGAACATCGAAGTCAAAATCACGTAAGTCGTACCAATGTTATCCACTTCGATTCGAATGTTTTTCTGTGTTCTATGGATGTTAAAGTCGATGTGAACTTTTGCTTGTGTAAAGTCGATGTGAACTTTTGTTCGTGTATTATAAATAATAAGTCTAATTCTAACTATCTAGAGAAGCTTGTGTCTAAGTATTAACTACGCTGATCAACTGATCACGCTAACCGCGTATAGTTTGTGGATAGATGATCATTTTTAACACCCCGCCGTGCCTCGGAGAGCACGTAAAAGCCGTCGGTCCTGGTTGTCATACCAACACCTATGAGTCTATCCTCAGAATATCGATAGTGCTCGAAATTGGGTTGCAGGGAGGTCTGATGGCAGTCGCTTCGTGTAAAATACTGATATTCAGCCGCATCTGGTTGCCGACCCAAACATAGTTGGGAAAGGGAAAAGCTCGGAAGACGATGAATTCTAACTGTATAGGGGTGAGTACTGCAGGTAGTAATCTCTACTCAGTGTCTCATGGTGAGGACTGATCTTAATGGTGAGGAGCTTCTAAACCGAGTCAGGAAATATTGAAACATTTATAAGAATTCAGCTTAACAGCATAATAAACAGATCTCAAACACTGCACTCTTTACAGCGTCCATGGTCACGGGTAGACTGACGCTGTAAAGGGTCCGAAACGTCGGGATTAATAATATCAATATACGCGATAAAATCCGTAAAAAGTAGTTTTATTTCAATGTATAATATTCGCGTAAATGTCAGAAATCAATAGACCTCAAACATTTACATACCACCCCATTACGAAATATTCTAAGGTATAAGCAGTAATGAGCCTACATTAATATGTTCCAGGTTAAATGGCAATGTAGCGAAATTAATGGGCATATGAGACGCAAACTTGAGATCTGAAGATAACAACACGCGAGTGGTACTATTGGTGTTGCTGACGTCTATGAGCTGCGGTTACCGCTTACCATCACTACTGGTTTGCATACGTGACACATCACACCATTATAAAGGTCCAGCTGAAAACCAGCGCCAGGCAGCTCACCAGCGATCTGGCATTTAGCTGAACTGGAGCCTATGTGACGCAGTCGTGGGACACACATTTTTTTTTCCTTATTTATATGTTCTTCCATCATGTTTTTAATATTACTGTGTGCATTGTCCAAGACTGTGTCAATAAATATTTTTCTTTCTTTCTTTCTTTCATCAGGAGGCCCGTGTGCATATTTTATCTTATTTCAATAAATAACGGAAGGTCTGAATGAAACCAATAGTAGAGGAGAAGCATCTGACCGCCGGAGTCAGCCGTAAGATATGGCCCGTTACTAACTTTACCGTACCACATTGGTTTGGTAACTGAATATTTCGCTCCTTCCTGACTTTTATATGGTAATAAACTCGCTGTCTTTGTCCTTCATAGTCTTCGGCAATTTTTGGTGTCTTTATGGTTGTGTTACTTTTTTATTGTTAGTTAATAAAATAACTGCGTCGATAGCCTTGTTGGTGACCCGGGGTGTCTTGGTTGTTGTGTGGAGGGAAATGATACACTTATGTCCGACACTATTATTTATTATCTGTTCAGCCCTATATCTGTACACACACGTTGTCCCTTGTGCTACACTACACCGACTGTATTATTCTTAGAATATTCCATGGAATCTACGAGAGCTATGATAGAACAATGAAGGAATGTTTTGTCTCTGTTTACACTAATACAATTTGACGGAGAGGGGATACAATAAGCATTCGCACGTCTGATGTAAATCAGCCTTTACAAGTACATGCTCTAGTCTATACCCACCTTAAGCGATGGCCCGTTACTAACTTTACCGTAGTGGTCCCATTATATTTTGTACCAGTCCTGATAATGGCATCCATGAGAAAACCAAATGTCTTAGTTTTACACACAATGAAGTCAATTTTGCTATTATCCATCGCTAAAATTACTTTAATTTTTATGGTCACCCATAAATTGTACGTGGCGCAGCTTAACCTTGGTCGATTGCAGCGTTTTTCATCTAACCAAAAACCCCAATAAATAATAATGCTTCTCCATCACTATTTCCGCCTCTCAGCTTCAAATGAAGATGGCTACTAAACAATTTATTTTCTAATACACAATACTTTATCCCGCCATTTTCCGTATCAGGGTGTGCGGTCATAATTTTCAATCGACCCGGAATATGTTCCTCAGTTTCCCATGAATATATATGAGCATTTCATATTTAGCGCCCACTTATGGGGAAAGGTTTTTCTAGTTTTTTTATAGCAATTGCGTTTTCTTTTTTTGGTGTAGAATAAAAATCTCAATTTATATGGTGGTAAAAATTACTGACGGAACATACCTCGTTAGCCTAGTGGTCCTGAGCGCCACTGCTGCGCTAGGGGTCATGGGGTCGAGCAATGTTAATGGGTTTTTCTATGAAATCTTCATCTTCGGAGTTTGGATTAGATCCAGGATCATGGCAATAGCCTCACCTCGTGAGTGCAATTAGCATACAAAAATAACATTTTGTTATTAAGACAAAAATAGGATTTTGTTATTTTTGTCTTTCAAATGTTCAATTATTAAAGAAAAAATACTTGTTCTGTTAAAATTACATTAAAATAATTATATTGTACATTTTGTATTATCTAAGAAAGGGAAATTATTTCGATGTCATGCATACCTGTGATTTGTGTTTTTTTTATACCACTAAGGTGGCAAACAAGCATACAGCCCACCTAATGGTAAGCGGTTACCGTAGCCTATAGACGCTTGCAACACCAGAGGTGTCACTTGCGTGTTGCCGACCATGTAAAAATCTTTTCACACCCTTCTAGAAGAACCCCATACTATAGTCTCTCGGGAAAGCCTGGACCGGGAGCTGATTACTTTTATGATATACTCGTACATTGATAGTTAATGGTACCTATCTAAGGCTTTGGGTGATTATGTAGTTGGTGTGCTTACTGCTTAAAATTAAAATAATTAAAATAAAATAACTCTGCCTAACCCTTCGGGGAATATAGGCGCGATAGTATGTATTTTTCGGTTCACCCTTGTTTGGTATAAAAACGTTTGATGTAATGTTACTAATTCGAACAACGTTTAAGAAAATAATCAATTTGTATAATATCGATTAACATAATTTTCATTTCATCGAATATTAGCGATAACAACATTTGCGCTATTATTATATACGTACTTATAAGGCCAAAAAAAAAACCTAACAACCTAACCTAGCCTAAGTAAATTCGTTGCATTTTGAAGCTCAAGACATTGTTTCAAAGAAATAAATATGCTAAATAAAATTCTGCCAATTAGTTGTTCGGTCAAATGAATAATTATACGGAATGACTTTATTGTAACTAAAATTAGCCGAAGCGATTTTCGACTAAACGTTGGTATACCAAAAAAGGGTAATCCGTATTTTTCTGCTTAACGGCTTGACTTATAATAAAAAACATACCTCCAAGGCAAACAAACTACTTACATTATAATATTAAATTATACCTTTGAAATATTACGGGTATAGTCAGAAAGATCGTATCGCAGTCTAAAACTTGAATATCTAATGTTATTACAATATTCACGCTTGAATACACATTGGGTCCAAGAAAGTGCTTTTCAATATTCCTATGTAATCTCCAATTTATTTTGTAAGCAGATAAAAATGTTTTAGTAATATTAATATTGTTTCTTTTATGAAAATCGTCAGTGGGTACGATGTATAAAAAAAAAACCTATGATTATTGGTATCGTGGTGCGACGGGTCGTTGAACTCCCTAAATAATGGTTGAGCTACACGATGGCTGATGTATGCATGCCGTCGCAAGTACTAGGGGTCTTTAGGCGTTTCGCACCACGAGCGATTCGAACCGCGGTGCGAAAGGAATCACTCAAAAAGAGCTCTTGGACAATTCACACCGCGGTTCGAAGCTCTCGGACCCAGGAGGACCCAGTGCTGGTCAACTCAAAACTGCTATGGCTATTTCTTTAAAAGGTCTAGTTCAATTTGCTATTGTAAAACACATCTACTTAATAAGCATTGAATACTGTTACTGTCTGGACTTTAAAAGAGACCATGATTAGGTATATATAATATAATAATATTTTTGGGACATTTTACACAGCACCATCTAGTCCCAAACTAAGCAGAGCTTGTACTATGGGTACTAGAGAATGGATATAATACATATATACTTTTTTTTTATTAAATACATACTTATAATACATAAGAAACACCCAGACAAACACAAATACTCATGTTTTATCCACACAAATATTTGTGTCCTGTGGGAATCGAACCCACGACCCCATGATCAGCAGTCTCTCGACCCGCTAGACCACAGAGGTCGTCAAAATTCTCTGAGTTTATTTCGGCGTTTCTTCTCAGAGGTCGTCAGCTAAGAAATGCGGCCACCATCTAGTATTAAATAAACATTGACATGTAAAAGTGACATTAAAAGATCGATTTAAATTAAAAAAAAAAAAAAAAATTAATAGGTACATAAAATATGAAAGCAATAAAGATTTGAATTTAAATTTTATTTACAACGTCAACAAGATGACATCTAGTATGAATTAAATGTTGACTTGTAAAAGTGTTTTTAAAAGATCTATTTACAAAAATAAATATCATTTCTGTTGTTGTTTTGTGTTACTGTAGATAATTTTTACGTTGAAGAAATGTTATTCTAGCTCTGCTCACTGTTTTTTTAGTTTACCGAATTTTATGTTTCTCATTAAGTGAAATTTATATGTAATTTCTTTTGAGAATAAAAGTCTTTAACCACAAAAATCTATTATCTGAAATTCTCAGTAGCAGCTCGGACATTGGATTTAATATGTCCAGTTAAAGGCAATACGCTCAGCTATACTGTATGGGTCTGTACATATACCAGTGAAATATGAGTAGTATGATATCTACTCACCCATACTATTGAGGTATCATCATCATCATCAACCCATATATTGTCCCACTGCTGGGCACGGGTCTCCTCTCATATTGAGAGGGATTAGGCTATAGTCCACCACGCTGGCCTAGTGCGGGTTGGCAGACTTCACAAACCGTCGAGAAAAATCTCTAAGGTATGCAGGTTTTCCTTCACCGTTTAAGCGAGTGATCATTAACTGTTAATACGCACATGAATTCGAAAAGTCAGAGGTTCGTGCCTTGGGTTCGAACTCGAGACCTTCGACTTGGCAGTCTAATAGTCATACCACTAGGCTATCACTGCATTGAGATATGGTAGGTAAATTTGATTGACACCAACAGGTCAAGCTATCCAAAACTGTCAAATTTTCCCAATTAAATATAAATCTTACTGTTTTGTGTTAGATTTTTTTCTTATTATCTTAATAATTATATTCACCGGGCTTTATCACTTAGTGATAATGTCACCCCCTTATCAGAACATCTTCTAGGTACTTACAACTACTTATTATAAGTATTTGTAATTTAAACAATTAAAATATTTCTGATAATAATTAGGAACACAAAAAAACAATTGACAAATCTGTCAAGTCGTTCTCAAGACAGTAATGATAACTGATTTTTATTGTAATAGATGTTTAGGAACAGGTCTTATCTATTACAATAAAAATCAGTTAAAAGACGTCCATAGAATAGGTTCTATGGACGTCTTTGATAAATAATTATCGAAACGTATAGAAAAAAACTCACGTTCAATCTTTACAACATATCTAACGGTTATCAGTATTGCCAAAAAAGTACTTTCAAATCACCTCACGCGTTCCAGCAACAGTTTTGATACCATAAACATTCGACAAATACCATTAACATTCGATAAATATCATAAACATTCTATAAATATCATAAAAACATTCGATAAATGCAATAAAACGCTCCCATTGTGAACTGTTCATCGCAAATTTATACACAAACTTGAAGACAATGGTCGTTTGATTTTCATTATTCCGGTTTTGACTTCAGTTTGTATTCATAGTAATAAATATAGGTAACTATTGTTTGAGAGTATACTATCTATTTTAATGATTAGGAAGGCTTAGATTGACTTATTGTCTTTAAGACAATGTCGAGGGGGTCGTGGCTAAGTAGGTAATAAGTACAGACGCCAGCAGGTAAACCTATCCAAAACTAGTATTAATAATAATAATAATAATCCGTTTTGAGAGCAAAAATCAACTGTCACATAGAAGAAAATTCTATTATGTCAGCCTCTCAAAATGGATGTAGGAATGGGTCCCGCGGCACCAAGGAGCTTCTCCTCATCGACATGGCCATAAGCCAACAGGTCCGTAGATCCCGAAAGAATCTGTCGACATGTTGGATAGATTATAAGAAGGCCTACGACTCGGTGCCGCATACATGGCTCATGAAGGTGCTGGAGTTGTATAAAATAGATACAACTTTACGCACCTTCCTGGTGTCATGTATGGGGCAGTGGAGAACTGTCCTTCGCTATCCAGGATGTAGGCAAATTCAGGGGAACGACGAACCTATTGAGATTAAGCGGGGAATATTCCAGGGCGACAGTCTGAGTCCACTGTGGTTTTGTTTAGCCCTGAACCCCCTCAGCACCCTGCTGGAGGGTACAGGGCTGGGCTATCCGTTGCGGAGAGGGAGTCAGGTAATATCTCACCTGCTTTATATGGATGATTTAAAACTGTTTGCCTCCACCAAATTGCAACTGATGGAGTTACTAAAGGCAACTGAAACTTTTAGTAATTCCATCAGGATGGAATTTGGTGTAGATAAATGTGCGGTCATGTATGTAAGGCGGGGCGGGGTTGTGGAATCTGAGGGACTACAACTCTCAGATTCTATAAACCTGAGATCACTCTCCGCAACTGATACCTACAAATACCTGGGTATGTCAGAAGGGTTAGGCATTAACGGGACTGACATGAAACAAGCGTTACAGGAGCGCTTCTTCGGCCGCCTGAAAAAGGTACTTAATAGTTCTCTGTCAGGCGGCAACAAGGTGCGCGCCTTTAACGGTTGGGTCATGCCGGTCCTGATGTACTCCTTTGGCATACTCAAGTGGACCCAGACGGAGTTGGACGCCTTAGATAGGAGAGTCCGGTCGCTGTTGACCGCAAACCGGATGCATCACCCACGTTCATCTGTCATGAGGCTGTACATCCCGCGGAAATGCGGGGGTCGAGGTTTTTTGAATGCTAAGACCCTCCACAACCGCGAGGTGTGCAGTCTCAGAGAATATTTTCTCAAGGCTGACGTGGGTATGCACCGAGATGTGGTCGCAGTGGACAATGGACTCACCCCGCTATCTTTGGCTAAAGAGAACTGGCGCAAACCCGTGGTGCTTAGTACCAACGACCGCAAGGAAGTATGGCAGAGCAAGGAGCTTCACGGACGCTTTTTCCGGGCCCTACATGGGCCCGATGTAGACCAAGTAGCGTCCGTAGCCTGGCTGCGTTTCGGTGACCTCTTTGGGGAAACCGAAGGTTTTGTCTGTGCAATTATGGATGAAGTTATACTGACGAACAACTACCGGAAGTATATCATGAAAGACGGGACGATCGACATATGTCGGGCATGCCATTGTCCCGGTGAGTCTATCAGGCATATTACTTCTGGGTGTTCTCGTCTGGCTAACGGCGAGTATTTGCACAGGCATAACCAAGTGGCCAGGATTATCCACCAGCAACTTGCTTTAAAATACGGCCTTGTGGATTCTGAGGTACCGTATTACAGGTATGCGCCCGACCCAGTTCTCGAGAATGACCATGTCACGTTGTACTGGGATCGATCTGTTATCACTGACAGGACTATTGTAGCCAATAAGCCTGATATAGTGGTAATAGATCGATCAGCGCGCCGCACATTGATTATCGATGTCACCATCCCGCATGACGAGAACCTCGTGAAGGCTGAGAAAGAGAAACAGTTAAAATATCTCAACTTAGCTCACGAGGTGGTCGCCATGTGGGATGTGGACTCGGCCATCATTGTGCCGATAGTCGTTACGGTCAATGGACTTATCGCCAAGAGCCTCGACCAACACCTCAGGAGGCTCGAGCTGGGTGGCTGGGTTAAGGGCCTGATTCAGAAGGCAGTACTCCTTGATACGGCACGTATTGTGAGGAGGTTCCTGTCTCTGGGGCCCTAACCACCGGTAGCTTGGACCCTGCTCCCGATACCAGTGGGCCTCTATTTTTTATATTTTTAAATGTTTTTGTCTTTTTTATTTTATAAAAATATTTAAAAATGTAATTAGTAAGTTTATAGACAAATAAAGGAGATAATAATAATAATAATCGTATTCGTAGGTACAGGCGGAGAGTGGAGCGATACACCCAGAATCGTACATTCCAAAGTAATGAAAGGTGGGTTTATCGGGCTTGGGAGCGACCCGACCAAGGTGTGACTGATACGTGCCTACCAGATGATGACGCTATGTGTTCATTCTGGCGCAGCATCTGGTCGGTGCGTGTCGGTCACACCGAAGGTGAATGGACTCGGGAGGTCGAACGAGCATGTGATCCAATACAAGAAATGGGGGCTATCACGATCAACCCCCAAGATGTAGCCCGTGCAGTCCGTCCGTTGCCAAACTGGAAATCTCCAGGGCCGGACGGGCTGCACAACTTCTGGATTAAGTGGCTACAAAGGTCGCACGCTCGTTTGGCATCTCAGTACCAGGCAGCTTTGGAGTCTGGTTTGCTACCCAAGTTCCTTACAACAGGAATAACCCACCTGCTCCACAAGTCTGGTAGCACCGCGGATCCCAAAAATTATAGACCTATTACATGTTTACCAACGGTCTATAAGGTTCTTACATCCATCTTGAGAGTTAAAATTAATAAACACATCGACAATAACTCCATCATGTCGATCTCTCAGAATGGATGTAGGAACGGGTCCCGCGGTACTAAGGAGCTACTCCTTATAGATATGGCCATTAGCCAACAGGTTCGGCGTTCCCGAAAGGATCTGTCGACATGTTGGATAGATTATAAGAAGGCCTATGACTCGGTGCCACATACATGGCTCATGAGGGTGCTAGAATTGTATAAAATAGATATAACTCTGCGCACCTTCCTGATGTCGTGTATGAGGCAATGGAGTACAGTCCTTCGCTATCCAGGATGTCGAAATACCCAGAGGAATAGCGAACCTGTAAGGATCGAGCGAGGTATATTTCAGGGCGATAGTTTGAGTCCGCTTTGGTTTTGCCTAGCCCTGAATCCTCTAAGCATGCTGCTGGAGAATTCAGGGCTGGGCTATCGGTTGAAGAGAGGGGGTCAGGTTATATCTCACCTCCTTTACATGGATGACCTGAAGCTCTTTGCCCCCAGCAGTCTTCGGCTGATGGAGCTATTGAAGGTTACTGAAACTTTTAGTAGCGCCATCAGGATGGAGTTTGGTGTGGACAAATGTGCGGTCATGCATGTAAAGCGAGGGGAGATTGTGGAATCCGTAGGAGTTCAACTCGCGGATTCCATAAACCTGAGATCTCTCTCTTCAAACGAAACCTACAAGTACTTGGGTATGTCAGAAGCGTTAGGTATCAGCACAACTGACATGAAGCAATCGTTGAGGGAACGTTTCTTTGGCCGCCTGAAGAAGGTATTCAATAGCCTTCTTTCGGGCGGAAACAAGGTGCGCGCCTTCAACGGTTGGGTCATGCCGGTATTGATGTACTCTTTTGGCATACTCAAATGGACTCAAACGGAACTTGACGCCCTGGATAGGCGGGTCCGTACACTGCTGACTGCATATCGAATGCATCACCCACGATCGTCTGTCATGAGATTGTATATCCCGCGGAAGTGTGGAGGCCGAGGCTTTTTAAATGCCAAAAACCTTCACAACCGCGAGATATGCAATCTCAGGGAATATTTTCTACACGCCGACGTGGGAATGCATCGAGATGTAGTAGCAGTGGACAAGGGACTCACCCCGCTCTCCTTGGCGAATGAGAACTGGCGCAAGCCTGTAGTGCTTGATACTAACGATCGCAGGAAGGTATGGCAGAGTAAGGAGCTAAACGGACGCTTTTTCCGGGCCCTTCATGGGCCCGATGTAGACCAAGCAGCGTCCGTAGCCTGGCTACGTTTCGGTGACCTCTTTGGAGAAACCGAAGGTTTTGTCTGTGCAATTATGGACGAAGTTATCATGACGAATAACTACCGGAGATTTATTGTGAAGGATGGCACGGTTGACATCTGTCGGGCATGTCACCGCCCGGGTGAATCGATCCGCCACATTATCTCTGGTTGTTCTCGTCTAGCTAACGAAGAGTACTTGCATAGGCACAACCTTGTAGCCAGAATTATCCATCAGCAACTTGCTCTGAAATACACTCTTGTGGCATCGGAGGTACCGTACTACAGGTATGTGCCCGACCCAGTTCTCGAAAATTGCAGTATCACATTGTACTGGGATCGGTCCATCATCACTGACAGGACTATTGTAGCCAATAAGCCTGATATTGTGGTGGTGGACCGAATCGAGAGGCGTGCAATGATTGTTGACATTACCGTCCCGCATGACGGGAACCTCGTGAAAGCCGAGAAAGATAAGCAAATCAAGTATCTTGACTTGGCTCGCGAGGTTGTCGACATGTGGGATGTGGACACAGCGATCATTGTACCGATAGTCGTGTCAGCCAATGGCTTAATAGCCACGAGCCTCGATCTACATCTTAGGAGGCTCTCGTTAGGCGGCTGGGTCAAGGGCTTGATCCAGAAAGCAGTACTGCTGGACACGGCTCGTATTGTTAGGAGGTTCCTCTCTCTGGAGCCCTGACCGCCGGTAGCTTGGACCCTGTTCCCGATACCGGTGGGCCTCTATTTTTATATTTTTAAATGTTTTTGTTTTATAATTTATTTTATAAAAATATTTAAAAATGTAAATAATAAGAAAACTGATGAATAAAGGAAATAATAATAATAATAATTTCCCGCATGACGGGAACCTCGTGAAAGCCGAGAAAGATAAGCAAATCAAGTATCTTGACTTGGTTCGCGAGGTTGTCGACATGTGGGATGTGGACACAGCGATCATTGTACCGATAGTCGTGTCAGCCAATGGCTTAATAGCCACGAGCCTCGACCAACACCTCAGGAGGCTCTCGTTAGGCGGCTGGGTCAAGGGCCTGATCCAGAAAGCAGTATTGCTGGACACGGCCCGTATTGTTAGGAGGTTCCTCTTTCTGGAGCCCTGACCGCCGGTAGCTCGGAACCTGTTCCCGATACCGGTGGGCCTCAATTTTTATATTTTTAAATGTTTTCATTTTTTAATTTATTTTATAAATATATTTAAAAAGGTAAAATATAAGAAAATAGCTTAATGAAGGACATAATAATAATTAATAAATATCGTTGATCATGTAACAATAAAAATTTAGGGTAGCTGTCAGTAATTATTTCATCAAGACGCCCACCACCTCAGTCTACCCGTGACCGTGGACGCTGTAAAGGGTCCGAAACGTCGGGATTAATAATATCAATATACGCGATAAAATCCGTAAAAAGTAGATTTATTTCAATGTATAATATTCGCGTAAATTGTCAGATATCAATATCTATCCAAAACTGTCAAATTTTTCCAATTGAAAATTAACCTTATCGTGTTGTATTAAAGTTGAAAATCTATGTATAAAAGTAATTTGACAGATTGTGGTAGCTTGATGTGCAGGCCCGGCCTGTGTACGTTGATAAATCGATCTGCTACAGTTGTAGCCTAATGATATGAGCATCGGATTATGAGAGATGCGTACCACCTATATATCTATACTAATAATAAAAAGCTGAAAAGTTTACTTGTTTGGTTAAACGCGCTAATCTCAGGAAAAACTCATTAGAATTAAAAAAATATTTCCGTGTTGGATAGTCCATTTATCGAGCCAATAGAAAAAACGACCAATAGAATAGGAGCATCAATGAAAAATGATGCCAAAACGGGAATAAATATTCCTTTTGAGAGCTTCCATTGCGTGCGCTGCGTAAACGGTGAAAGTTACACAAAAATTATGTATGACGGAATTGTTCCTTTAAAAGTTCTAAAAAAAATCCGTGAGAGTATCATCATTCGATTTTAATAAATATCTTAGGAGATAATATCATAGTTTTGAAATAATTCCGCAACAAAATAATGATCGATACCACGCGCGCATTTAGGGGCTATCTTGATTGCGCTTCAGAGAACATAAGTGACTTTCTTGACGGTGTGTGCAGTTTACCAACCCACATTAGGCCAATGTAGCGGACTCTAGCCGTCTCATTCTGAGAGGATACCCATACCCAGTAGTGGGGCAGTAAATGTATTGACGAAGTGCAGAGAATCAATAACCGTGAAGGAAAACCTGCACGCCCTAGAGATTTTCTTTATGTGAACTCTTCCAACCCGTATTGGGCCAGCGTGGTGGACTTTAGCCTAATCTCTCTCATTACGATTGTAGACTTGTTCCCAGCAGTGGGTCACTATATGGGTTGATGATGATTCATTTATATGATACATAACGCCAACATATTAAAGTTAGAGTGTTTAAGTGCGCCGGATAGATATGTGTGGCGGCGACGTCGGCCTCAGCTGCTGACTGGACCTCGTGGCCGCACTAACATCTTGAATGAGGCGCCCCTGACGAGAGCGCTTCGCACTCTTAACCTTGTAGCAGAGGAGATAGACATTTTTGCTTGTACACTGAGTGAATTCACAAGGATAACATTATATGTAATTAGTTTAAAAAAAAAATTGTTAAGATAACTTCACTATTCCATTGGGCTGTACCTGTAATAATAGTTGTAAGTATTGATTATATAAATAAATAAAATAAATAAATAAATTTATTATATGTCATAGGTATCTTTAAAAATCGTTATTGGTTGTCAGAAGTCAGTAGTATTAGTGTCAAAAGTGGTAGTTTATCCTTATGACTATCAGTTTTACCTAAAATTAGGTTGTGGAGCCCTGATGCCAGTCGCTTTACAAACAAATTACCCTTAAAATGTTATAATTAAGTAATATTTCTATTTTTATAACCCTATTAAATATTTAAACGCCCCGAGAATTACCCATTGTTTAGCTCCAGCCATTAAGTAAAATTATCACTTACAAAGTAATTAAAAAGACAATGAAAAACTTTGCGTATAAACAGAACTGTATTGCTGTCTTTGTTTAAGTTGCTGCAATTGTTGTTGCTAATAAACCAACTCAGAAACATCATAATCGTTTTTTTGTGTGCGGGAAAACATCATTGATTCTGCCACTTTAATTTTTAAGTACCTACGAGAAATTCTCACGGATCAACTACCACCTGGGTATGTCGGACTAGTACAGACTAAAAACTACACCTGCCTGCACTTGCCCTATAGTCACACCATAGGATCCGTAAAATTCACGATACGACAATGCCAGGCTGCGGTCCAGCTGCCACTAGACCTTCAATTAGTGGTGAGTCGTCGACGATTTTCTGGTCGACGCAACGAAACTGTTTATCGTCGTCGATAAACTGGTTGAAAAAACAGTCTAATTTTCCACAAGTTTACGTCGTGGCCTAGATGTGTTCGACGTTCACTAACAACGACAACTGACTGCACAAACGAACGCGTCAACGCAAGCTCGCGTGCCGTCCATCGTCAACCGGTCGACGTCGTCAACTAGTTTATGCATGAATCTTCGACTAGTTCATCCGTTCACGGCGATAAACAGTCTAAAAAAACAGTTCGTTCATTCAACGCTCACCAGTATCTTCAATCAGCGAAGCCTTGCCTCGCAACCTAATTGAAGGTACGCGTGTGGCGAACACGCGTGTCACCTACTAGGTCCATTATCTGGTCGGGTGGCGGGGTCCCCAATTCAGCCGCTATGGCTCTTTCTTCAAAAGGCCATTAATTCAGACCTTGCCCTATATTGTAAAACACATATTTGTTACTGGACTTTAAAAGAGACTAGTGAGACTGTGAATTTGTTTCGGCGTTTCTTCTCAGAGGTCGTCAGTTAGGATGCCGGCGCCATCTACTTCTTAGCTTAAAAAAATATGTAAAATATTGACTAGTAAAAGTGTCTTTAAAAGATCTATTTACAGAAATAAATATTATTTATCATTTCTAGCCACCCGCAGGCCACAATCGTTTACCACCTGAGGAGCCGGTACGATGCAAGCCGGATGGAGCATGCCCATGCATGCTCCATCCGGCTTGCATCGTACCGGCTCCAGAGTCCGATACCATTATCGGACTCCTAAAATTTAAAAAGTACCCTCCTACACTTACTGTATTCTTAAAGGCTTTGGCAGATGTATACTTATGTATCCTTCACCGTTTAAGTGAGTGAGAATTAATCATTAGTACGCACATGAATTCGAAAAGTCAGAGATGCGTGCCTTGGATTCGAACTCAAGACCTTTGACGTGGCAGTCCAATAGTCATATCACTAGGCTATTACTGCTTTAGCCTTCAGCTCCTACTGAGAAAATCCAGTAACACTTTTCTCAACTTGGTAATCAAACGAAAGCCTTGAGGTAGTACTACCTCGTCCGTGTACTAAAAAGTTTTCATTGCTTGCTTGTTGTAAGTAAACTTTATTTGACAGAGTGTCTATTACGGGGTAAAGTAAACGTTTTCGGGTTACAATAATAGGTATAGGGTTTACCCCAAGTTTGCTGCAAACGGTAAATAAACGATGCGATGTTGATTTTACCGCTTGATAAACGACAGGTTAGTTTAATCTATAATTGAAGCTCCAGTGTAGCAGTTATCATAGTCACCTCACCATTACTTTTGCGCCGGGTGTCGTAGGTTCTATTCCCACCTAAGACAAATCTTTGTGTGATCCACTAATATAATAAAAACTTTTTCATAAAAGTGGGTATAGCACAGTGCTATAAACACGGTAACTATATAATATATATATAGATAATATCACCGTGGTATAGCCTAGTGATATGAGCATCAGATTATGACAGAGGCGGACCATCGATCCGAAGGGTTGAAATGTGACGAATGTACAATCTGGACTTCGGGCGTCCTACACTACGTATACCTAGACATGGTCTCCACTCGAGAACCAACCGTTATTACTTAACATAACATAACATACCTTCACACCTGTATTCCCCGACGAGTTAGGCAGAGGTGTGTATACCCACATTTCGCCGGTATGTTGAGGTCCCATGTAATAGGGGTCGAGCCTATTGACATTAACCGGGCACAAATCCAGACTCCGAGTTGCTACTGAGAATTTCATAGAAAAACCCAATAACACTTTTCTCGACCTGGGGATCGAACCTAGGACCTCTAGCGTAGCAGTCGCGCTTAGGACCACTAGACTAATGATGAATGAATGCGTTGGGTGGGTCGTGTTTGTGAAACTGTACATAGAGGTGAAGTCGAACCTTTTTATATTGTTAACATTAATTTATTGTTCTCAAGTAAGTGACATTTGTGTATGTTTTATTGAGAATAAAGTTTCTTTAAACATAATGAGGCAGTCATTACTACTTAGTTTCATTATTTTGATCTGTTTTATACATCATCAACGCATATACTACTAAGAGAGATAAGTCATAGTGAGAGTAATTCCACTCAAATTGGAGCTGACCAACTGGGGAAGTACCTCCGCCTTGCAGAAAATCGAAGTGAAATAACACTGCTTTGAACTGTGTTGTGTTCCTTACGGTGAGCAAGGTTGCCAGTGCTCCACGAGGAAACGTTGTGTTGGCAGTGGGGGGACTTTGACCCTTATACTGCCAACACAACTATTCCTTTTTCGTTTTACAGGGTCGGCAACGTGCAAGTGATACTTCTGGCGTTGCAACCGTCTATAGGCCACGGGAACCGGCGGTGCTCTTCCAGTCGTGGAGGGTCTTGTGTATTAAGAATGATTACCAATCCACAGACTGACCGCGACAAGTACAGCATAACCTTACGGATCGATTGATCAGCGTATTTATTACGAGCCCCTTACTCTCACAAACCAATACGACAATGACGACCTCTGTGGTCTAGCGGTTCGAGTGCCGGACTGCTGATCATGGGGTCTTGGGTTCGATACCCACAGGACACAAATATTTGTGTGGTTATAACATGAGTATTTGTGTTTGTCTGGGTGTTTCTTATGTATTATAAATATGTATTTACAAAAAAAAAGTATATAAGTATGATATCCATTGTCTAGTATAAAATCTTCTCTGATCACTATGATGTCCCTTGCCTTAAGGACATGTATAAGCAGAACGAAAATAAACACTTGCGTGGCCACCCTTTGAAACTTTGGGAAAACTCATCGAAAAAGAAACCAATGAAGCATTTCTTGCCTAATAGAGTGGTAACAGCATGGAACCAACTACCAGAAAACACTGTGATGGCTCCAACATTGAACTGCTTCAAGAACACATTGGATAAGGAAAACATCTCCAAGCTATTTGATACACACGCATCAGTTAATTAGCTGCTAGTGTGTTTTACCAATAATAATAGTACCCATAGTACAAGCTCTGCTTAGTTTGGGACTAGATGGTGTTGTGTAAAATGTCCCTAAAATATTATTATTAATATTATTATATAAATCTTTACTGCGATATACTTCCTGATAGCTACTTCTTGTTATTCCAATAAAATTATTACATATTCAACATAGTAATGTTAAGTCTATTCAAAAAAAGACTCGGAAAACCTTACCTTTAGGGTTGCCAAAATGTTTTCGGTTGATTATACGTATTTTTTTTTAACAAATATTTCCATGCTGTAAATGCGAAAATCAGTCTGTTTATCCTTTTGTGTGAACTGCTGTACATATTTCGATAAAACTTAGCATACTTACAGATATATTGAATATTGCGACTACCTTTTGTCTAAAAAACACTAGTCTGACTTAATTCTGCCTAATACAGGCAGAATATAGCTTGAACTATGCGCCATTGTTAAATCTCGTACCAGTTGTATTCAGTGCAAATAAATATTTCTTTCTTTCGTAAGGTGGAAGCGAAGTCCCGGGTAAGGGTTAGTATTACAATATTATATTATATATAGTATTGTAGTATAGTACACCGCCTTATAATAATTTAATAAAAAAAAATAGGGGTAGTACGGTTGGCAACCCTACGTACTTTTATCAAGAACCCTTCCAATATGAATAAACACGGGTTGTTATTCGAGTCTACCTGACGTGGCCGATTGTCTAGACAGTTTGTTTTCATCTCTGTCACCCCCATATGTTGACAACAGCGTCGTGATATATTTGTTTTTCATATTCTGCTGGTATTTCTTGTCGAGCATAATATATATTACGGAGGGAATTTAGTTGATTTTACCTACCTTGTTATTCAATGTCGTCATCCGTCGTGCATTCTCCTCTCTATGTTGGGGTCGGCTTCCAGTCTAACCAGATGTGGCTGAATATCAGTATTTTACACGAAGCAGTGATAGCCTAGTGGTATGACCATTGGACTGCCAAGACGAAGGTGTCGAGTTCGAATCCAGGGCACGCACCTCTGACTTTTCGAAACCATGTGCATATTAATAATTACCTAATTATCACTCGCTTAAACGGGGACGGATAACATCGTGAGGAAACCTACATGCCTGAGGGATTTTCTCGACGGCGTGTAAAGTCTGCCAACCCGCACTAGGCCAGCGTGGTGGACTATAGCCTAATCCCTCTCATTCAGAGAGGAGACCTGTGCCCAGCAGTGGAACAGTAAATGGGTTGATGATGATGATGATACGAAGCGACTGAGGTCAGTCCTCTACAACCAAATTTCTGGGCGATACCCTGAGGATATAACCAGGCGTCTATAATGTCCGCCATTTGTATAGGTAGTTCTCCTCGTTGTTCAATTTCCTGTATTCCTGTCGTGTCCTGTCATGGTCGCCAACTGTTCGGGCGATGGGTGATGAATCGCCTTACGAGTTTTGACAATAAAACCCTTTTTATCGGTGTAATTGGTGAAATAGTACAAACTGAGTCTGTCCTCAGGATATCGGCATTATCCAGAAATTGGGTTGTAAAGGTTTTGGGAGAGATCGTCAGGCTTTTTGGGCTTCTGAATACCACTAACAACTGTTATGGCATAGATGTTCGAATGACAATCGAGACCGATGGTTTTTCATGATCTCCGAGATGAGGAGTCTCAAAGTGTTAAGAATAGTCAACAATCCACAAACTGGCCGCGGCAAGCACAGCTTAACCTTGCAGATAAAAATACATAATATAATAATAATATTTTTGGGTCATTTTTACACAACACAGTACCAAACTAAGCAGAGCTTGTACTATGGGTATAATACTTATATACTTTTTTTTTGTAAAAACATACTTATAATACATAAGAAACACCCAGACAAACACAAATACTACCTAAAGAATATTCGTATACCCTATGATCAGCAGTCCGGCACTCGAACCGCTAGACCACAGAGGTCGTACAGACGCCAGCAGGGCAAGCTACCCAATACCGTCAATTTTTTCTAATTGAATATGAACCTTATTACTTTGATTTAAAGTTGAAAATTAATCAAAGAAATTTTACAGATTGTGGTAGCTTGATGTGCTGGCCTTTGTACTAATGGTATCTCTAAATTACTTCGCCTTAACTTATTCTAAATGACAAAAACTTCGTCTATATACATCCCTTCTATTAAGGCGAAGTTACATTTCGCCGTCAAATAAATACTTTCCCAATTCATCATCTCTAACTTAAGGTTTTCACTCATTTTTTTGCGAAGAGGGGTGAACTTTTCGACTAATGACGTCACCAGTTAAAAAAATGAATGAGTTTGTGAATTTCTTGATACTTAAATTAATATTGTTAAGTTTGTCTGCACGTTTAGTGTAGCGATTAATCACCTACTTACTGGGTGTCGTGGGTTTGATCTCCACCCGAAGCCAACCTTTGTAACATAACATACCATCACGCCTGTATTCCTCGAAGGATTGGGCAGAGGTGTACCACTGTACACCCACAGTTCGTCGGTATGTTTAGCTCCCAATAGGGGGCGAGTGTGCCTAAAGCTATTGCTATTAACCAGGCGCAAATCCAAACTCCCGAGTTGTTACATGGCACCTAAACATACCAGCGAATTTTGGCTGTACACATTAGTACACCTTTGGCTAAAGAGCCTTAATTCGGGGCACATAGGCGTGATTGTATGTTATATTGTTATTATTTAATTCCATACATTTCTATCACAGTGCATCATCATCAACCCATATACTGTCCCACTGCTGGGCACGGGTCTCCTCTTTGAATGCGAGGAATTAGGCTATAGTCCACCACGCTGGCCTAATACAGGTTAGCAGATGTCATCCCGAGTAGATGGTGCGAAGATAGTAAAGGTGGCGGGGAAGAAATGGTCAAGAGTAGCCCAGAGCAGAAACGAGTGGAAGACGCATGAAGAGGCCTTCGTCCAGCAGAGGTCAGCACCGGGCTGATAATGATGAGACACCACACCACGGTTAATAGTATATAAATATAAATTGGGCAAGTGTTTCACTAACCTTTGTTCTTCAGTGTAAGCGTTGAAAACCACCAATACTTAATGTTTTCTATTTACGAAGAAGTCTATATTTTATACGCACACTTCACTACACAATAATCAAAATCAATGTCAGTTGTTTTCTTATAAAAACGATCCCCACACTAGGATATTCTCCCGTAGCCTACGTTTATGAACACAAATTCTCACATAGACAAACACCCAAACCCGCATCCACTACGTGTAGGCCATAATATTTCGTGCAGTTCACATAAACTATTTAGGTAGGTACTTACTAACACTTCAATGTCGTCAATAAAAACTAAGGTTCAATATACGACATCTATGGATGCACAAATTAAACACTGACAGAAACCCAATTTCAAGATTCACTCTTTATCTAATTTCAAATTACTTTCATTGATAGTGCGAGCGAGAGAACAGAACTATCAAAAATAAATAATTTTGATTGGCTTAAAAAATCGAAATGCGACCAATCAGCGACAGCGAAGCATCCATTTTTAGCGCGCGATATTTTATTATGTTTAATTCAGTTTTCAAATGTGGGAGAAAAAATATTACAAACAAAAGCCTACGTAGTAGTGACGACAGAAATCTATTGAACTAAAACTTACTCGTATATCCAATAAAATATTTACATTATAATCCCGATATTTCGGACTCTTTACACTGTCCATGGTCACCGGCAGACTGAGGTAGTAGGTAGGCATCTTGATGTTACATAATGTATAGTGAATATTAATAAAACTACCCTACATTTTAATAAATGGAAAATAGCGATCCCAATCAATAAATGTGTATGAATAAGTCAATTAAAAGCAAAGGCAGCAACATCAATAATCAGCAATAGAAATAACGCCATCTTTAGGTATATTTGAACAATGAGATCCGGACAGGATAATTAAAATAGTATAAAGATGGCGTTAAACAAAAGTTTTTTTTTAAATATGGGTGTTGCTTTTATCTTTTAATAATCACTGATATTATATTTATAAAGGTATTTGATTTATACGGTATGTATACGATTAAAATAGTGAAGAAAAAAAACATCGTAAGGAGACTTGCCTTAGAGATTTTCTTGCCGACGTGTGAAGTCTGCCAACCAATAGGCCAGCGTGGTGGACTCTAGCCTAATTCCTCTCATTCCGAGAGGAGACCCGTGCCCAGCAGTGGGACAGTAGGTATATGGGTTTGTGTTGATGATTTGATTTATAAACCTCGAGATTAGTGGCAGATTTATTTCAATGTTTAGTGAGTGGCCGAAATCAATCAAGCCACATACTCTGGCGTCACATCACATAGCAGGCAGTAGTCTCGGTAGCTTCATGTCTAAAGCGTTCGGTGTACTTGACCGGAAGAATGCAGGTTCAAATCCTGCTGCAGATAGTTACTTTTTTCTAAGAAATATCTTTAAATATGTTTAGCATCACCAGATGCTAAACATATTTAAAGATAGATTTTTATTATATTTGGCACCAGCCAAATATAATAAAAATCTAGCCAGAAAAACTATCAAGGAAAAGATAAATCCGATGTAGGTAAAATAGCACAAAATGAACACTAGATTTAACAAGGCTCTGCGGCTTAGATTCAATCTTTAGCAAACATATTGGATCGGTTGGCGGTCTCACACAAAATGGTTGCGCCAAGTGGGTACTAGAAAATTTAAGCAAATTTCTTGTTCAGTGGAAATTTCTTTGTACAATATATTGGTTGTAGCTTTTTTTGTTTTGTGCAAATTCAGTGTGCCTGTGTATGCTAGCGAGATACTAAGGCAAACGTATAACAAGCCGCGGTCAGTCTATGGATGGGTGACCATTTTTAATACATCGACACCCTCCGTGCCTCAGAAAAGCACATAAAGTCGTTGGTCCCGGTTGTCAAGCGAAAACTTATGACAATTGTTAGTGGTAGTCAGAAGCTCAAAAGTTCTGACAACTGCTATCCTCAGGGTATTGGTATTCCCCAGTAGGCGGCTTGTAACGAAGCGTGCCTTAAAAACAGTATGCCAGGAAAGGCCTCGCTTATCGACGGGGGACCACAGCCTGTCATGGATGTGGCGAATTTCGCGGATCCCATGGCCATGACAATAGGGCAGGAGAAGGCAAGTGCGGTTTTTAGTCGGTATGAGTTCAACATACTCTGCACCATGAGGATTTTTCGTACTATAACAAAAAAGGTATTGGTATTGCCCAGTAATTGGATTAGGGAGATCTACTTGCAGTCGATTCGTGTAAAATACATAATTATATTGAATCGAATTACGGCTGTTGAAATCGCACATCGGCACATGTTGAAACCGACTTCCTGTCTAACATGTGGATAGATTGGAAGCCGATTCCAACATGTTCGGATAAGGCTCGAAGGATGTATGCGATGTAGTCGTCAGGAGGCCAGATGTCAGGATTTCAGGCTGTACTCACCGTACTGACCGTGGTGATAGTAGACCATTTTGAATACATCGATATCCTAGCGTACCTCAGAGAGTACATAAAGCCGTCGGTCCCATTAATTGTCGTAAAAACTATGACAATCTTTAATGTTAGTCAGAAGCCCAATAAGCCTAAAAACCAGTTTGTCCTTAGGATATCTTTCTTACCTTATTAGCCCAGTGGTCGTCACGTACGCTAGAGGTCCTGCGTACGATTGCCAGGTCGAATAGTGTTATTTGGGTTTTTCGTTTCTCAGTAGTAGTAGCTCGAAGCTAGATTTTTACCTAGTTAATATCAATAGAATCGCCCTTTGTTACATGGGACCTAAACATACCGGCAAATTGAAGGTGTACATTAGTACACCTATGCCTAACATTGATCTACATTATCCTGCGTCTGTTTGTCTGTTCCTCTGCTTACTTTATCTAAATAATGCAACGGATTTTGAGATAATTTTCACTCTCACTTAGAGATTTTTTCCTGGAAGTTTTATAGCAAGGTCAAGCTATCCAAAACTATCAAAATTATCCAATTGAATATGAACCTTATAGCTTTGTATAACGTTGAAAATCTATCAAAGAAAGACAGATTGGGGTAGCTTGATGTAGGCTGCTGTAGGTAAGTAAATTCTATACATAATATTATCAGTACATGGCACCTGAGCTAGGCTGGGGCGGATCACTAGTATATTATTAGTCCATACATCAGTTACGTATTAATGAAAGAGGTTAGTATACTTACTGACTTAACCATACTTACAAGACTGGATGCTGGTCTGCGATAGACTTGAAGTACGCTGATATTGAACCTGGAACTCGTTTGTTGAAGCTCGAGGCATCTCAGCAGTCTTTGTTGATCTACATTCAACGCAGTGGAGTTTAATTATTAATACGATCTTCACACTTTTATCTATTTCTCGATGGATAAAAGATGACGATGACGTCTCTTAGTGGTCTAGTGGTTCGCGTTTTGGACTGCTGATTACGAGGCCGTGGGTTAGATTCTCACAGAATACAAAATATTTTGCATATAGAAACACCTATGAGTTTGTGTGTTGTCTGAGAGTTTCTCTGGGTATAGTAAGTATGCATTTACAAACAAAAAGTATATATTTCAGTATTTATATCCATTATCTCGTACCTATAGTACAAGCTCTGCTTAGTTTGAGACTAGATGGTGCTGTGTAAAATTGTCCAAGAATATTTATTTATTTATTATGATCTGCTTATAAGAAGTACGTATTATGGTCTGTAATATAACAATCCAAGACAAGTACGATTGTAAGCATTACATTAGAATACTGCCTCACTCACTAAAGAGCATTCACATGTAATGTAACAACAGGATTCCTCGTTTTCCTTCGCTCACTGATGTACTTATATGATATGTATACGTCAGAAAATTAGAGCCACCAAGTAATTTTTCAATTTTTTTATTAAACTCATATTTTTACAAAGAAACTATTCACATGAAAATCATTACAATTAATTTGATATTAACAGTTGACAAATAGATCCGATAAAAGATGTCAAACATCAGTGTCTAACACTAATTACTTACAATATTTACAACGATATTTACATAATTACATTTGACAAAAGTAAATTCGACAAAGACCTTTATGATATTCCATAAGATTGTATAACTAAGAATTCACAGCCAGAAAATAAACAATTAAAAAATAAATCCAATCAAAAACCTCAAGTCTTTTAGATTATGTTGTTACATGTTCCAGCATTTCGGGCAACGCATTGTATGCGACCATATTACCAAAACCTTTAGATTCTTTTTTGGTTACAATTGCAATTATTTCTTCTTCTGGTGGCGGGGGTGGGAAATCAGCATTAGAATCTGCTGCCGCTGATATATCATCTACACTAAGAACTACTTCTCTATTGTCAATTTCGATTCTGTTACGTTCTAAAGTACTATCTTCCATAATGCTATACAAATTTTCTGACTTACTTTTACTATACATTTGTCAGGAATTCATGTAAAATGGATCATTCATGTTGACGCCATCATTGACTGTATTTCCCTTTTGGGACCATTGTTTCTGCTGATGCTTTATCCTGTAGATAATTTCGTCATGTATAACACCAAAACACATAGCTGTCAATGCTAAACCTGTTAAGGTATACGCGGAACAAAACCATAAAGTTGTAGATTTTATGGTGTAATACCTAACACCATTGATAGTTGTATAGCTCATGCCAGGAACAATATTACCGAAACCAATGGTGCTTAACGCCATAAAACAGAAATAGAAGCCATCTATGATACCTAAGTTATCTATCTTAAAGAGAATTACTGCCCCAATAACTATGTATATAAATATTGCTGCTAAACAAAGAAGCACAGGAGCTAGTATGCTCAAACCATGCATGGACAGTTTAGAATCTGTATCTGGCCAACTGATTACATCATCTTTGGCTGTACTTGTTGTTGGTCTTTCAGAAAGAGATAGATCTTTCTGACTATCTGGTTTTAGTACGTAACATTCTTCTGTGGGTGTTTTACTCGTATTTTGACTGTTAAGTGTTTCTTCTTGTTGTCTTTTAAGCTTCATTCTGCGTTCCTTCTCTGCCATTCTTCTTTCATCGTAGCAGCAGTAGCCGCAGTTTGAGCAGAGGCAGCAGCAGAGGGCCCGGCTGAAGACGCTTCGTGCCATCTTGGATAGGAGGGAGCCAACGCTCGATAAGTAGACCAAGGTAAGTGGTATACCGATCAGCGCGTAGATTATTGTTACGCCTTTACCGAGGATTGTTCTTGGTGCTATGTTGCCGTAACCTGCGGAAGAAAATAAATTGTCATTTAGCTGGAGTTAAAATGATTTTTACTAATCAGTTTCTTAGTTCTTTTTGCCAATTGAAATCGCACAAGAAATTAACCACCGTAATTTCTCGATATGTTTTTTTCATTAGCTTGTTATTTCTAATGCCACTAGGATATTATAATTTAATCTTTGTAATCCATTGAAACATATTTTTTGAGTGAATTCTAATACAAATGAATAAATAAGCAGCAAACTTCTTGGCTTGGCTTCTGAAAAATTTTTCTTGCAACCAAGTGGCCAAAAGTGGACGTTATTAGCAAAACTATTTTTTATTGCTATGTAATAATAATTGTGTTCGCACTAATTAATGCATATATAAGGATAATGTTATTACACCTTAGCTATTGTAATACTCAATCATGACAATAATTGTTAGATCTTTTTTAGAGGTCTTTATTTTGATCTAAACTAGCTATTCTATTTAAAATTAATTAATCTTGCATCTTTGTTACCTTTGTTATAATCAACTAATATTGTATGAACAGTACAATTTTGCAGTACAATTAGTATGTAGTAGTTATTATTTACATAATAACCTTGCAAGCAAAACAATAGTATTTTTGCTCTGGAAAATCTTGAATATTACACTTACTTCTAAAAATTTAAAACAAATTGCATACAATTCTCAATTCTCACCTATAGTTGTTAAAACGGTAAGCGAGTAGAAAAACGCCAACGCCAAATTCCACTCGTGCTCCTCATAATGGTTCGCTAGGTCACTACCGAATTCCCCGAGTGCCATCTCTCTGTAACTGACTCCATACTGTGACGCCATTTCCGTAGTAACCCTTTGTACCAGCTCGTTTTGAAATTTCAGAATCTCTTGTGCAGCCAACCGAGTCCAATTCTCTCTATACAAAATATTAAGAGACACTGTGATCTCCCAAATATTTTCGACAGCTCTGCTTCTGGCGTCCCAAAAGTAATTTGCTGACAAAGTTAAATTTCCGTAATCATATTCCTCGTCTGGCTTTCTGTGCGTGTTGTTTTGATCTTTATGGCTAATTTTCTGTCTATCTGGAAGTATCCTTGGCCTCGCTGGGACTTCCGCGCCGCCTTCAATGGCCAAGAAAATGAAGGACCCCAAAAATGTGTAAGCCAAAAGTACGATGAATATTACAATGTTAGTGAGGGACCCAATAATGAATTGTTTTCTTCTATACTTAGTTGTTTTGAAACAAAAGCAGCAAACAACTTTTTGGCGCGTTGTTTGTGCTCTTTTTCTGCTATTGGATGCCATAGAGTCGCCGTCTTGGCATCTATCCAAAGGGATGCCTCCATTTAGCGAGGGCTTTGCCAACGTGTACTGTTCGAACCTGCTGATTGCTTCTTTGTCCAACACTACATGATCTATATCCATTTTGTTTTGTTACGTTCTACCTTTGTTTGACGTCATTATGTCGGATCATCTGTAACAAAAGAGAAAATGCGATTAGACATGGAAGGTAAGTAATGTTATATTTTGTTTGGTAAACAGTTCTGGAGAGGAAACGAAAAATACATTATTCCCAATAATGGATGTCAGGATGTGGCTTGGAGTTTTACAAACATTTTCTGAGAGGTTGTTGGTTCAAAACGTGACAGATGGTTGCAACCATTATTGTCTTTAACCAAGTTCATATTTCGTAGAAACAATTCATTATCAAAACAACATTGATCAGTAAAATAGACTGATTATGTACTTATTATAAAGTTATCCTTAAGTTACGACGAAACCGAGCCGATAGTGTGTTAAAAAGATCATTTTATACAAAATGCCTGCCTCTTTACTTTAGTGGTTCAAAGCGCAACAGATGCTATGCTATAGTTCCTTATTTCGATTCCCTTATCGAGCAGTGTTATTGGGTTCTTCTATGAAATTCTCAGCAACAGATCGGACTTTGGATTTATGCCCCGTTAATGGCAATAGGCTTGCCCATTACATGAGAACTAAAACTAATAACTGTGGGTGTATAAAAAGTACACCTGGTAAAAAGTACCCTTTGGAGAACACGTCGTGTAGTAAGTCGTGAGGGTATGTTATGTTAAAAGGAAAAGTTATCCAAGACTGAAGCCTTTAAAATCTTTTTAATTTTTCTTAAATATTTTCTGAGAAGAGTGATCTACCCAATTACGGGCTGATTATAAGCTAATTACGTATTTGTTACTGGCAAACAGAATTAATAATTTAACGCCAATCAATATTGAATAATGATTGGCATTGACAGACTATATAAACAAACATCAAGGCACTGTCCAATTGTCCATATCAGAATACATATTCTCCATAACTATAATATTCGAAAATATAGTGACAGTATAACAAATATAGAATTTAAAATTAAAACGAATTAGGTCTCACTAATTATTTTGATTTAAAAATTCATGAAACATTGAGCCTAACTGACATTTTTAATGCAAAATGGCGATGCAAGATTCCAATTTTGGTAATCAGGTCAGAAAGGAGTTAAGAGCCATTTTTTACAGACAACCATTGAATAGACACGGATCATAAGATAGCAATAAAAAAGAGATAAATTTCATCGAATATGCATTGGTGTTTATAATGTCATTATATTTGTGTTCTGTATAATTTATGACAAAATAGTCCACTTGATCTTATATTAAAGTTTAATAGTTATGTCGCTTTAATATTCCATTAATTTAAATTGGTTATTGTGGAATAAATATTTTATTATTATTATTACTTGGTCCAGCTGTGAGATACAGGCAGAATAATAGTATGTAGTGTCTTTTTTTTTTTTTTAATCCTTTTGTTCTTTTTTCGTATCGTTATTATTTAATTATTTCTGTCTCTGCGTTGGTCAAATAAAAGATTTTTCTTTACGTTACAAATAAAGTTAGCCAGCTATCATATTCTTATTCAATACATTCAATCGCAATACTGGAACATTTAAGCTGATAACCACCCTACTGGTTAAGTGGGTAGTCATTTTTCAAAGTCTCTTCGAGGGGGAATGGGTGACAAATGAAGAAGTATAGATTTAAAGACATGATTAATGATAGCACGATGTCCCGTCGTATGGGTATCTCAAAACAGGTTAACTGATGTCTTAGATCGTTTTACTGACGTAATGGCCGATATTGAGTTTGGTATTTTCGTCTGGATAGAAAATTGACTAGAATAGATTAATATCTTTATTTACTCATAATACAGTGCATACTATTTTTCTTGTTTTGTTTAGTTTAGTTAAGCTTCTTTGTACACGTTTTCTTTTGTTTATAATTATATCCAAACATCTATTCGTAAAGACCTATACTTGGGTGTCACTTTTCTTTAAATAATGCTTATTTTGTTTTTTTCATGGCTGCTGATTTTCCAATTATTATTTAAATAAATAAGTATTAGTCTAGTCATCGCTAGTTCGACTGCTCAGCTAGAGGTCTTAGCTTCGGTTCCCAGATCGAGAAAATTAATCCCATAGCCATGACTTTAGGAGAAGCAAATGCGGTTTATAGTCTGTACGAGTTTTTCATATCCTACTGGCTCCCCTGTGGTAGGTAATAAAAAAAATATTCCATTCCTCCTCGACTAATGTATGTACCATCTTGCATGCATTTTATTATACCTCTTTATTCATTGTTTAGACATTTTTTTTTATGGGTTAGGGGTAAAGTAGCAAACTGATCGCCTGATGGTTAGCGATTTCCGCCGTCCATGGACACCCGCAACACCAGAGGAGTCACAAGCGCGTTGCCAGCCTTTCCCTCTTTTCTTGAAGGTTTGAAGGTCATATTGGTCCGGAAATACTGCAGGCGGCAGTTCATTCCACGGGTTAGTCCAAATCTTTCTTATTCTTATTCTGACTTTACCCTTCATGCCAATACAGGAAGGCGTGAATCTTCGTGAATCGTTCCCCTTGGTGGAAGAATTTCTGTACCATAAAAACGTCAAGCAGTGTTTTCTTTAAAATTAGCAGTTACCTCGAAGTTCACAGCCGTCCCGGTTAATGGCAATAGGTTCCTATAACATAGAACCTAAACATACAAGTGGACAGCAGTGCCTCTCTCTGCCTAACCCTTGCGGGAATACAGGCGCAATAGTCTGTTATGATCGACTCAATTTTAAAGTTCCGTGACAGAAGTGTGTTTTTACGACCTTAATAAAGCCCCTTATTATTTTAAAGATGGCGTAAGGAGGTTCTATTATACGGAGATTGGCATCTTTGTGGTAACAGCTGTGGCTTTTAGGCAGGCGCTTTTAAACCTTCGAAAGCTTCGTGGATATTTTATGAAAAGAACAGAACGGTGAGAGATCGGTCTGCGTCCGCCTTTCTGTATGACACGGCTACCCACGGCTGAGCACGGTTAACACTTGGTATTAGAGGGTTAAGCAATAATCTATCGCATCTGCAAGCATCTGGCTGACACTGTCTGGGTTGGCAGACTTCACGAGCTGCTGAGAAATTCTTTCCTTTTCTTCACCGTTCAACCCTTTTAGCTACCATTTTGAGGTGGAAGAAGTCTTAATAAATTCGTCTAAGTTGGCAATACAGCATTGTATGTAGAATATTTTGCTTCTAAGTATTAAAGTCCTGACATTTCTGTATTCCATTTTTAAGGATAATTTATTAATTGGGCTCGTGGCTAAGTAAAAACTACGCTGATTAACCAATCTGCAAAGTTAAGCTGCGCTTGACGGTCAGTCTGTAGATGGGTTCCCATTTTAAACACATCGAGATCCCTCCGTGATTCGTAGAGCAAGTAAAGCCTGTCCTGGTTGTCATACTAACATATGTTATGGCAGTCGATACTGGTAGTATAAAAGCCTAAAAGCCTGTCAACTATCTACCAGTCTATCCTCAGGACATCGGTATTGCCCAGAAATTGAGTTATGAAGGTCTGATCGCAGTCGTTTCATGTAAAATACTTATATTCAGCTGTATTTGGTTAAACAAGAATCCCATCCCGACACATTTGTGAAACAGCTCGGAAGATGTTGTAGCCAGTGGAATTACTGGGTAAATAACACTAATAAACTGACTGGTGTTGCTGATGTGTATGAGCTGCAGTTACCAGTTAATATTTGTGTACTTGTTTGTCATCAAACATCATCAACCCATATATTGTCCCACTGCTGGGCACGGGTCTCTTCTCAGGATGAGAGGGATTAGGTAGGCTATAGTCCACCACGCTGATGGCCTAGTGCGGATTGGCAGACTTCACATGCCGCCGAGAAAATCTCTCAGGCATGCAGGTTTCCTCACGATGTTTTCCTTCACCGTTCAAGCGAGTGATAATCAATTATTAATACGGACATGGTTTCGAAAAGGTGCGTGCCTTGGATTCGAACTCGAGACCTTTGACTTGCCAGTCCAATAGTCATACCAAGGCTATAACTGCTTAATATATATATTTGTCATCATATAAAAAATACTTCAAATACAAAATAAACAACAAAGTAGAAAATTCCTCTCTCTAAAAAGACCAAACAAATATTAATATTCACGACCATTTGAAAGGATTACTGTTTAGAAAAATATATATATAAATAATTATAATAATAATTATATACTATATAATTAATAATATTAAAATTGTACCCGTTGTACGTCTTATCAGATCTTGAAGGTACTTACAATAACTTTTTTAGACGAAACGTCGAGGTGCGCAATCTTAGGAAAAATTTCGTTTCAATTTTTAGAGTAAAGAAAACTTGTTTTTTTTTCTTGTGTAACATAAATTTATTTATTTATTTTTCCGGTTAACACTAAATGGTTTGGTTTCTTTATTTATAAATTAGATTGATTGGTTTATTTTTGCGGTTTAGTTTTCTTGCTGATTTATGTAACAGTGCAAAGTACTGTTATATAAATATAGTAATGTTCGTAGAAGAGTCTCCCATCCCTCGTGTACTGGACGCACACAATAGGTTCATGGAAGCGTACCCAAATTCCGATTTGTTCGCAGACAGCTTTGAACTGTGTTGTGTCCCTAACGGTGTGTAAGGTTGCCAGTGCTCCACGAGGAAACGTTGTGTTGGCAGTAGGGGGAGTTTGATCCTTCTATTGTTATCCCAACTATTCCTCTTTCATTTTACAGGGTCGGCAACGCGCAAGTGCTACTCCTGGTATTGCAAGCTGCTGCTGGACTGTCTGATTCTTTTCCACCTTAGTAGTATAAAGAAAAATAGCAAGAAAAACACAATTTTATGAAGCTTAACATGAAAACTGAACGCGGAAGCTTTGATTCAAAATTAACATAAATTGTAATAATAAATCAATATTTGAAACATTTTACACAGCACCATCTAGTCTCAAACTAAGCAGAGCTTGTACTATGGATACTAGTCAATGGATATGTGGAGAGGCGAGGTGTGTTGCCCCTCCGACGAAAAGGGAGGATCCTCCAACCAGGCGGGTGTTTTGCCTGGCGGGCCACGGCCCGACGGTTGATGTCGGGTGGTTGTATATATGCAACTATCGTAGCGAATGTTGCTTGCGCGATTCAGGCTTTTGTAGTTCTATGTGGCGCGGTAGATGTCGCTACAGGTTTATACCTGTAGCGACTGTACTTATACGTTTAAAATTAAACACCCAGACAACCACAAAAAATTATATCCGTCGCATAATATTATAAATATTTGTGTACTGTAGAAATTGAACCTACGACCTCGTGATAAGCAGTCCAATACTCGAAGCACTAGACCACAGAAGTCATCGAGGACAGTTTAATTTTCGTAGTCATAGAAGTTTGGCGGTCACACATCACACAACAGCTGAAATATTCAGCTTGCCAATTTTACCTCAGAATTCATATCAAGATATAAACAATAAAATATTGATATCTCAATATATATTTGATCTGAAGGTAAACGTATGCACATATTTCACATAAGCTTGAAACGTTTCTATACGGATAGACGAAACTTGAGGATTTCGTCTATCCACTTTTTTGTTACTAATCATTTGTTTTCAGAACACGTAGATGCGATTTCATTGATCGAGGGATGTATATCGCGTGAATTATTAAGGCCTTTTCAGACATAGCTGTAAAGGATACTCGCTACCGCTGTGATAGTGAATAATTTGCTTTTTTTTATACCAGTAATGTGGCAATCAAGCATAAGCGGTTGCCGTAGCAATGCCAAGGGTATCACTTGCGCATTGCCGACTCTGTAAAATGAAAGAGGAATAGTTGGTTTGGCAGTATAAGGGTCTAAGTCACCCCACTGCCGATACAACGTTTTCTCGCGAAGCACTGGCAACCTTGCACACCGTAAAGAACACAAGACAGTTAAAGTATTATTTCACTTTGATTTTCTGCAAGGCGGAGCTACTTCCCCAGTCGCTCCAATTTGAGTGGAATTACTCCCACTATTACCTTTCTTAAAACTTAGGAAAAAAAAGAAAACGCCTGTCAAGTATTTTTGGTGAATGTTCACAACTGACGATCAGATACTAGCCAAATTTATATAGAAGATTATATTATAATAAAAAAAGAAAAATCGAAATTGTTAGTAATAGATACTTGTAACATACACAAAAAAATAAATCAGTTTCATTGAAAACCTCCTCCATTTATTGAAGGTAGTCAAAATATCGAGCGATCCACAGAAACCATAATACCACACCATACCATATAGTATAAATACATTTTATCCCACGAAAACTTGTATGACCTTTACGTAATTGACATAATGTTCAAATTTCAATAAATTATCAGCCACACCGCGATAGTGATATCCACTTAGTTTTGAATAGTAGGAATACCGCATACCCACTCGGGTTTTGCCACAGCGGCAGCAAATATCGAACAAGTCTGAACAGGCCTTAACAGTTTAGCAAATAAAACACATGTGTGGATGAGATGGATTGTATGTTTTTGCTACCTGGCTTTGACCGAATAAGAAAACTGGAAAAAGCAATATCTGGTTGTGTGCTAAGATGATCACCAGACAATATCTGACGGCTCAGGAATATTATAGTTTTATGACCTTATTTGTATGACCTACAGACAGTTGTGTTTGTGTATGTGAAAGTTAAGTTATGAGAGGTAGTACTCAAATTGGAGCTGCCGACTGGGGAAGTACCTCCGCCTTGCAGAAAATCGAAGTAAAATAACACTGCTTTGAACTGTGTTGTGTTTCTTACGGTAAGCAAGGTTGCCAGTGGTCCACGACGAGGAAACGTTGTGTTGCCAGTGGGGGGACTTTGACCCTTATACTGCCAACCCAACTATTCTTTTTTCAATACAGGGTCGGCAACGCGCAAGTGGTACTCCTGGTGTTGCAAGTGTCTATAGGCTACGGTGACCGCTTACCATCAGGTGGGCTGTATGCTTGTTTGCCACCTTAGTAGAATAAAATATATATATATATGTGTTTGCTCCATAGTAGGATTTTCTCATGTATCACACATAAGAAAATCCTACTATGGAGAAACAATAAATAAACAAAGAATACTCTATCTGCATAGCTATCACAAAACTTAACCGTCATCTCACGTGATGTCTGCAATCAGTGAAAACGATTTTTCACCCCATACAAACCCGAGTCAAGTCACAATATACATACCTACCATAGGGGATATTTCACCCCCAGCTTTCTACACATTTCCACCTTATAGGCGAGGGATGAAATATTGATATATCGATAGCCTATTTCCACATTGCGTGAGGAAATTCCGCATGTCCCGTGCAGTGTGGAAATAACATTTTTTTTTTATGTATTGGTGTAATTGGGGACAATGTTTTGCCGTTTTGAATATAGAACGGAGGGGAAAAAACCTCTGCATTATGTTGTGCTGAGTTAGGGAGGTATTTTGCCATCGCACATGATAACGTACTAAGATTAAAATCTATCGTTACGTTCCGTTTGCTATTTTGTCTTGTGTTCTGTCAGAATAAATGTTCTTTCTTGCAAAGAATGCTATTTCTTTACTTGTATTTCATTTCTTTGTGCTATATTACCCAATGTGCATATGAAAGTTTGTGTTTATAAACGCACCCACAATACAGGATAATTTAAAAAAAAAACCTGGCCTATGAGCTGCTTGTGAGGCCGCTTAGCGTCCTCGCTTCGATGCCCAGAACAAGCAAGGTTTTATTAGGTTTTCTTGTTAATAAGTTCTCAATAGCAGCTGGGAATTTGGATTGCTCGGATAGTTATAATAGGCCAGTGTCGAGAAATGATCAACCTCTAACGATTTCAAATACATCAGTAAACCTCAGCTTAACCCATCGGAAATACAGGCGTGATGAACATTTATAAAAGCGGCAATATACCGTTAAAAATCGCTTTTAAACTCAAATTGAAACGTAACAGAAACACCCACAGTTCAAATTGTCAATTAAGATTTAACAGTGCGCAGGTGTAAAACTAGTTAAAACCAGTTGCAGCCAGCTTAAACTGGTTAAAACCTGCGAAATCCGGTGCAAACTGGTGTTTTAACGGCTGGCCGCGAGTGTGAAGCCAATCTAGGTTGGAAACAATAATGTGTGGCTCATTAAAGACCCAATATACATTAACACTGCGTGACCACGGGACCTGCTCGTCTTTATTCAGCCTGACAAGTTTTTTTAAAGGTATTTTCAATGGAACAGACGCCAGCAGGTCAAGCTATACAAAACTGTCAAATTATCGCAATTGAATATGAACCATATTCAATTGTATTAAAATTGAAAATCAATCAAAGAAATTTGACAGATTGTGGTAGCTTGATGTGCTGGACACTGTACCTCAATAGGTACAGTGGCTCTGAGATCACATTGTTTGAGTACTACTCCTGTGAGTCCTGGCTATTCAGATATATTTCTTTGTAGGAAAATCCACACTTTGCTCGACCACAATAATCAAACCCAGTACGTACAGCCGCGTTTGTGACTACTAGACCTATAAGACGATGAAATAGATAAATAAGGTATGACACAGCTAGGAGTTTTATATAACAACAATTAAGTACGTAGGAACAGTCAACATATTAATTGAATGGTCCTTCAACAAATCCGATATAAAAAAAAAGATTTTGGTAGCTAAATATCCTACATATTTCGCAATCAAAAACTTTTTCTTTATAATTAATGTAATCTATGTAACATGCCAACTCGCATTCCGATTTCCAGCTCAAGCAAGGAATTATTAGGTTTTCTTGTTATGATTCAAGTTCAATAGTAGCTTGAAATTTGCATCGCTTGGGTAAGGGCATTGACTTGGCACACGAGGTTGTCGACGTGGGAGGTGAATTCAGCAATCATTGTACCAATCGTTGTGTCAGTTAATGGCCTGATAGCCAAGAGCCTCGATCAACATCTAAGGAGGCTCTCGTTGGGTGGTTGGATCAAGGGCTTGATACAGAAAGCAGTACTCTTGGATATGGCCCGTATTGTTAGGAGGTTTCTTTGTCTTTGGCCCTGACCACCGGCAAGGCTCGCTCCCTATTTCCTACATAAGATTAAACATACATATTTAACTATATAATACTGTAAGGAATTTTTATACAACGTCATCAGCCACCCTGCCATAGGGTATATAAGGAGGGTACTTAGACGTAGCGGCACATTTGCTTGTCAGCGCTCGTAGCGTACGGACGTCTCGTGATAATCAGTGTTGGTCGTTATAAAGGTCACGTAAGCCATTTTGATATTATTTTTGTTATTTAATTATTGAAGTTTGCAGTATTTGGTTTTTGTAATAATTTATGTGGATCATACTTGTATAGTTTTCATTAAATTTAATTTTGATTAAAATTATAAATAAACGGATTTCTTGTTGTGTATTTTTTTTAAATTAAATTCCTCTTCTGATGCTAAAAATACCATATAAAAACGACGACGTTTTTATATGGTATTTTTATGGTATTTTTAAAAATATCGAAGACATAAGTGATATTTTTACAGTATACGAATACTGTAAAAATATCACTTATGTCTTCGATATTTTTATCACAAAAAATCTTGATGTGTTGATTTTTCTTACTTTCCTTTTCTACTCCTGTGGAAGTGTTGAGAAGGGTCCGTTCTTATTACGTTATTTACTATGGTAGCCGTCACCGGTAATAGGTGGTAAATGGTACCAATACGGGTCGTAAATAAAATGATCATGTTTGTATTGAAAATGTGTGGCTTACTTAACTTTTTTTCTGATACAGTGGTTGAGATTTCTTTTATCAATTTTCTGTTGTAATTATTAATTTTAATTTATTTACTTACTATAAGTAAAGCTACTAATTATTTATCTAATATCTGTAACATAAATTGTCACTGTTTACCAAATATTGTTTTATTTAATTTGTGCCTTAACACTGAATGATTCAATTCGTGGATTGGTATTTGATATGGGAGAGATTATTAAAAATGTGCGAGAGAAGAATGCATTTTGTCTGTAATTTGTAGATGAAATTCATATTTATAAAAGCAAAAAAGTCATATTTAACCGACTTCAAAATAGAATGAGGTTCTCAATTCGATTGTATTTTTTAAGGTTTAAGAACAACGTTATTTCTCAAGTTCAGTTTTTAGTTTTTCAGTTCCAGGCCAAGAATCCTGTCAGGAAAATGTCACGGATCCAATGAACATATCGGGCAAGGGAAAGCAAGTGCGATTTTTATTCGATAAGAGTCCAACGTACTCTGCCACCTCCCCAGGAAGTAGACGGTTCATTAGGATTTTGAAAAAACAAAATGACCGGGAGTCTAGTAACTGTCCCACAAATCCAATTTTGGAGCTATTACTAAGAGTTACCTAGTTTTGTATAGTTGGGGATAAAACCCAGATTCTCACGGGCAGTAAAATCGTAAAAAAGAAACCATTAGTAGTAAAAGCATCTTATATGCAAGTGTTCCGATATGAAGATGAAATGCGAGCGTATACTCGTAATTAATTCTATGAAATGTCAGTGGCAACTTGGAGTTCAGATTGATTTGGTTAGGGGTAATAGGCTCTCCCCCTAATATATGGGACGACGTAAGCATACCGGCGAACTTTAGGTAACTTTAGGTACATGACTTATAGTTATATATTACTTACTAAATAATTAATTTATCACTCGCTTAAACGGTGAACGAAAACATTGTAAGGTAACTTAGAGATTTTATAGGCGGTGAGTGAAGTTTGCTAACGCGCACTAGGCCAGTGTGGTGAACTATTGCCTAATCCCTGTCATTCTGAGAGGAGACCCATCCCCAGCAGTGGGACAGTATATAGGTTGATGGTGATAACGATGACTTAAAACAAGTTAAACAGAGAGAACCTCTTTCATCACACATATCAAACAGCACAAATTAATTTCAACACAACACATAACATAACTCCGTTTATGTTGATGACAAATATCTTACATTTGTCCTACATATGAGGCATCATCTTTTTGCTAACAAAAGGGACCCATTTGGAGATACATTTTGTGGCCCTTTGTACACCAATTTTAGGTTTCAAGCGTTTGGAGACGTAGAGTGTTCTTGATAACTCGTTTGAGTAAGAACATTGAAAGCATAGCCTGGAGCTAAAAATAAATTTGGCTCATAGAATATTGCTGTAAATAGATCTTCTACAGACATTTTTACAAGTCAATATTTTGAATTTTTAATGCTAGTTGGCGCCGGCACTTCCTAACTGACGACCTGACAACCGAGAAGAAACACCGTAACAAACTCAGAGAATTATGGTCTTTCTTAAAGTCCAGACATAATAATATCAAATTATGTGAGTGTCACAAGGTAGGTCAATGTCTCAAATGGACGTTTTGAAGCTAAATAACTTTTTAAAACTCTTAGCATAGAAAATGCCAAAAACTACAAAAAGATAGTTAGTAGGTCTGTAAAGTAAGTCATGTCGGTTGAGAAGCAAAAACTTGCTTTGCAATAGGTGTTACTGATGTCACCGTAAAGACGTAAATTCAGAATGTGAAGGCCAAATTCGACAGGACGGGTAGGAGTCGCGGTGGTTTAGTGGTCATAGCATCTAGTGTACCTAACCAGAAGACGCAGGTTCCAATTCTGCCGGCGGTTGAATATTTCCTTTGCTAAATAACTTTAAATAAAAAAAAATCTTAGCATGGAAAATGACAAAAAATACAAAAAGATACATTCTATTAAGTTATGTCAAAACCGTATTTTAAGAATAATCCTGCTAACAAATAATATATTAATTTCAGGAAAACCCAGTGGAGTGACTACAAAGGCAATTTAATATCAACGTGCCCCCAGGCGTCTCCCGCCGTTTATCAAACGCGTGCAGTATTACATATCATCTAATTTATGCTAATTATTCCAATCCACCTGCAAGCTTCATTAGCAAGTCGGAGGTTTTTCAAAGAACTCATCATAATATTATACGAGTTCGTATAATTTAAGAAAATTGCGACAAGGGTCTTTGTTGAATGTGTCTTTCGAATAAATTGTGTGGGAAGGAATATTTCCTGTGGGATAAAATGCAGATGTCTATGATTTTGTCTTTGATATTATTATTATTTCTTTTGTGTTTCGAATAGTCAAGTATTTTGTCCCATGTACATAAATAATAAATTAAGTATGTAGGATGTTACGAGGGGGTCGTGGTTAAGTTAAAAATACGCAGATCATTTAATCTGCAGGGTTAAGCTGCGATAGTCGAGGTCAGTATGTGGATTATTGACCATTCTTAACACATCGACGGCTTTACGTTTTAAACGGGGTCTCCGTGCCTCGGAATGCACGTAAAGCGATTGGACCGAGGGCACGGAGGGGTCTCGATGTGTTCTGAATAGCCATCCATAGGCTGACCGTGCTTAACCTTGCAGGTCGGTTAATTAGAGTAGTTAGCCATGAAATCCTCAACCAATCCTACTATCCTAACAATATTATGGATGGATGGATGTTTGTTACTCTTTCACGAAAACTACTAAACAGATTTTGAAGAAACTTTACAGTACCTTCAAAATCCGTTTAGTAATTTGCATTATTATTTATACAGAATAACATAATTATAGGCTAAAATTTATAACGATTTTGAATTAATTAGCCAAATTACAACGATAATTAAAACTAACTTTTCCACGCGGACGAAGACGCGGGCAGAAGCTATTATACCATATACTAGATCTATCATATAAATACTATGATTTACGACCAACATTGTATTACAAAAGGCATCACATAAACAAATTACCACGTAATTAACCCGGGCCCATTTGCAGAACTATCAATCATTTCCACCAATATATTTTGTTTCAATACAATGACGTGGCTTCCGGATTCCTGTTACCGCCATTTTGTCCGCCATTTTCTAAATGGAAGATGGGAGATTGAGGGGCTTTGTTTGGATTTTAGGGCGAACTGTGTTTTGGTGATTACAAAATTAGGAAGTATAACTTGCCATACTTTTAAACTTGTATTACCTGAAGGATTAGGTAGAGATGTTCTGCTATATACACAAAACAAAACGAAAATAAATTCATAAAATAACAATAATACTTTTGGATATTCTAACACAAGCGCCATTATTCTTTCAGTCTTTTCATCAAGTCTTTTCCCAACTTTTTTTGTGTAATGTAAATGTTCCCCCCACTATTACACAACCTAACATTCTGGCAAACTGTGAATGTACATTAATATTTACGCTTCTGCCTAATCCTTTACAAAGGTATACAAGCGTGATGGTATTTTACTCGTATGTAATGTGCTTACATTAATGTGTTCCGGTTTAAATGTTATTGTAGCCAGCGAAATTACTGGGCAATAAGACTTAACAACTACAATAATGTCTTAAAGACTTTAATGCGTGAGTGATACTGGTGTTGCTGGCCTATTAACAGGCTTATCATCAAGCAGTCCGTGTGCTTGTTTGTTATCATTTTTTTTATGGAAGAGGGAGGCAAACGAGCAAGCGGGTCACCTGATGGTTAGTGATCACCGCCGCCCATTGACACCCACAACACCAGAGGGGTTGCAAGTGCGTTGCCGGCCTTTGAGATAAGAATAGGCTCGCTTCTTGAAGGTTGCCATGTCGTACCGGATCGGAAATACCTCCGCTGGTAATTGATTTCACAGAGCAGTCGTTCACGGCAAAAAGTTTCTTGAGAAACGAACGGTGGTGGACACCCAATCATCCAGGTGAAACGGATGAAATTTCGATCTCCGGCGAGTGGATCTGTGGCGGAACGTAGCAGAAGGTGTTCACGCATACAATACGTGAACATTGGTAGGAGGGGCGCGGGACAGCGGCGGCGGCGGCGCGGGGGCGCGCGGTACGCAACGGTCGCACGAGCTTTACCAACCGTAGACATTGTGGTGCAAACATCAATTTTGTAATACTTTACATATATTCTTTAATACATCATACAATCATATATACAGTCCACTTTCATTCTCCCTGGCCTATCCAGGAGGTACAAGTTCGAACAATTCCTCAGAACACTCCCGTTCCATTCCGTGATAAATACGGTAGAGGATACATAGAGACGCCACGTCTCTACGCAGGGCAAGAGGATCAAGCAGAGATCAGTATTCCATGTGCTGGATAGTAGTAAGATATTTTTTTTACCACTGCGGTGGCAAACAAGCATACAACCCATTAAGCATAGGAAGAATAGTAGGGTTGGTAGTATAATGGTCAATAACCCCCGGCGACATAACATTTCCTCGCGGAGCACTGGCTACCTTGCTCACCGTAAGGAACACAACACAGCTCAAAGCAGTTTTATTTCACTTTGATTTTCTGCAAAGCGGAGGTAGTTCCCTAGTCGGCAAGCTCCAATTTGAGTGGAATTATTCCCACTATGCCCTACCTCTAAAAAAATTTAAATAACTAATCATTAGCGAGTAAGTTTTACTAATCATTGGATCGATGTTGTCAAATTACTAAGTAAATTATTATTATTATTCTCGTATTTATTTAATTTCTTATTTACATTCTATTTTTACAAAAAAAGAAAAAAAAACATTTAAGAATATAAAAAAATATAAAAAAATAGTCAGACCACCGATATCGGGAACAGGGTCCAAGCTACCGGTGGTTAGGGCCCCAGAGACAGGAACCTCCTCACAATACGCGCCGTATCAAGGAGTACTGTCTTCTGAATCAGGCCCTTAACCCAGCCACCCAACTCGAGGCTCTTGAGGTGTTGGTCGAGGCTCTCGGCGATAAGTCCATTGACCGTAACGACTATCGGCACAATGATGGCCGAGTCCACATCCCACATGGCGACCACCTCGTGAGCTAAGTCGAGATATTATTATTATATTACTATTGAAGTAACTCATAAACGGGCAAGCAAGGGGCAAGGGGACGGTCGTTAAGGCAAGACTTTATAGGTATACACTAAACGGTTATATCTCTGCAAACCTAAATTATTTTGTTAGTTCAGTCCCTAGACAACATCGTTAAACCTCGAGTGAGTTGTCCAAATATACTTGGAAAGAGTGTGTATGAACGAAGCTATTGAGTCCGGTCTTAATAGAAGTAGACTTCTTAAATTAACTTCAATTAAATAGTAATTCTAGAGGATTACTATTAAGTTGAATTGAAAGCAGTGATAGCGTAGTGATTTGATGACAGCCATGTTGGTTTCGAGTTCTTATCCAAGGCACGCATCTATTTCTTTTCGAAATAAAGTGCGTATTAATAATTTGTCACTCGCTTAAACGGTAAAGGGAAACATTGTGAGAAAACTGGCGAAATATTTGGGGACAATGGCAATAAGATCGCTCATCATATCAATCACAGAATATTCACAGGTTATCCACTGCTGAGTAAAGGTCTCCCCTAAAGACTTCCACAAGGACCGGTTATATGCCTCAAACGACAACCAGCAACCAGGTCTGTTAATCTCGTCATTTTGCCCCAGGGCGCAGCGGCCTGATTAAAAACTATATGCCCTGCCACTTCAACTTGCTAATCATGTATAGGCTTGTCCACCTCAACCTAAAATATACCCGCGGAATGTTGCCGTACATCTCTGCGTAACCCTTTTGGGAATACAAGCGTGATGGTATGCTTTTACTCTCTCAGAAATCACTATTTCTTCTATTACTTTACTTTCAACGGCAAAGCAAACTTTACCTTCAACCTTTTCAGTACAATAACCCTTTACCCACTAAGACGCCCACTTCATACAAGCCACATTGACTTTCTAAGTTCAAGAAAATGTTCTTTCTAAAGGCAAATATTCTTAAAAAGTTTGTCACACGTAGGAAATTTCTGGATTCCCGGCGTGTTGCGGTCAAAGTGCCTGAATTCGTGAACTGTATGTTACAGTAAAATGTACAGCGCTTACTAACTTTCTGGGATAACGTTGTTTTAGTGCTTACAGTTGGTTGGATTTATGAATATTATGTTGTAAAATGTTTAGGGAGTTATTGAAGCCAAATGCTGGTGACATTTTAAGGATTTACTATTTAATTTAGTGGTTGAGTCGAAATAGACCTGTGTTCCACTCAAATTGGAGCTGCCCGACTGGGGAAGTACCTCCGCTTTGCAGAACATTTAAGTGAAATATAATCGCTTTGTATTGTGTTCCTAATGGTGAGCATTTGCCAGAGCTCAGCGAGGAAACGTTGTGTTGGTAGTTGGGGGACTTTGACCCTTATACTGCCAACCCAACTATTCCTCTTTCAATACAGGGTCGGCAACGCGCAAGTGATACTCCTGGTATTGCAAGCGTCTATAGGCTACGGTAACCGCTTACCATCAGGTGGGCCGTATGCTTGTTTGCCAGCTTAACCTGGTAAATTACTTCATTGGTGTAGTTATTACTACTTCCTTTATGGAGACAGATAAACACAATTGACAAAGATATCGCTTAAAATATACGAATAAAATACAAATTGAGATCAAATTATGATCCTTCCCATTTTTTGAAGTAGTTTAAAAAATGATTAACATTTCTCATAAAATTTCCCTTGGTAAACACCAGCCACAAACAGAAAAGCTCTGGTATCTATAAAGTTGTAACCTACAATATCCCCCGTCTTACAATATTCTTCGGAGAAAAATTTTAATCGCCTGCGTTTATTCTCCTGCATACAACCAACAAAGTACAACAGGCAAATTCATTTTTCCACGAACTATCGGTGCAAGTTTACTGGCAATAAAACTTCACGACATTAGTGCGGAGGTGAGCAGAATTTATGATGCATCGTTTGTACTGTGAAGACAGTTATAAATCATTTTATTGGAGGAAACAGTGTTAGATTTGATAAACGGTTTTAGTTGGGGGTATATGTTTGTGTTAGAGAAAGGTGGGGGACTCACCCAACAAAATTAAATTCAGGTAAATGATTTCGTTAAATAGAATTCCATGACGCCTATATACCCTAAAGTTATACTGATGTACTAATAAGGGCATGGGCTACTAAATAAGATCTCAAATCCTTGTTATGTCTAGCAAAACGTAAATAGGTATTTCAATGTAATTCTCAGCAAACAAAAAAATACGTTGTGTTGGCAGTGGAGGGACTTTGACCCTTATACTGCTGACCAAGCAATTCGTGTCTCGTTTTACAGGATCGGCAACGGGTAAATATATAATAAACGGGTGTTGCGTCTATAATTCTATAGGCTACGTTATCAGGTGGGACGTATGCTTGTTTGCCACCTTAATGGTAAAAAAATTGTTTAAAACCATAATATTTTGCACATTAGTCCTATCAGCAGTAAGTCAAGTTGTTAAGAAATTCCCAAGGGATTGGGGTAAAGGAAATCATTGTGAGCAGAACACAGCTACCACAATCTGTCAAATATCTTTGATTGATTTTCAACTTTAAAACAGAGCGATAAGGTTCATATTCAATTGGTAAAAATTGATAGTTTTGGATAGCTTGATCTGCTGGTGCCTGTACATAAAATAAAAGATCTGAAGAACAGCACCAAATCGCTCACCAGTGGTCTTGCATTTACCTGAAGTAGAACTATTTGACGCAGACACAATAATACATAATTAAGTATATAAATAATTATAATATTTAATTTCTTTCCTTATCTAATATATAAAATTCTCGTGTCACAGTTTTCGTTGCCATACTCCTCCGAAACGGCTTGACCGATTTTGATGAAATTTTTTGTGCTTATCGGGGAGGTCTGAGAATAGGCCAACATCTGTTTTTTTTTTTTTATGGCAAAACAACGTTTGCGGGTGCAGCTAGTTTTTTTATATTATTGTGTGCATTGTCCATGACTGTTAATAAAACTTTTCTTTTTTTGTAAAAAAATGCAAAACAATATAGCCGAATTGAGATTTTCTCTAATCAAATAATTTTATACGGGATTTCGTTCGAAATTCAAAATTTCTTTGAAACGAATGCATAAATTTGAATTCATTGATAGCCAGTTACATTTTACATGGCAATAAGCACTATAGTCTCAAATAGTGTTGTACCTATATATCTATATATTGCGAGGACACATAGATGCCTCGAAGGCAGTATAGAGGATTACTTCTTATCTCTGAGTGCAGCGACGTAATCTTCAATGCCATAGAGGATGCTGGCCGTATCGAACCGGTGTCTTGTGAGATAGTATGTACTTACTTACATCTAATAATAATAAACTTTTTATATTATGTTTTTTGGCTATGTTAAATAATATTAGTGGTCCCATGGTGCCGGAAATTCGACCTTTTTTGTGTTATAGAAGCTCCTTGGCCAAAGTTTATTTAAAAAGCATGTGTTTCTGTTTGATATTGACCGCTCGAACGTAAACAATTTCTGTTTGCTACGAAATAATGAATTATTTCATCATCAACCCATATACTGTCCCACTGCTGGACATGAGTCTCCTCTCAGATTGAGAGGGATTAGGGTATATAATCCACCACGCTGGCCTACTGCGGGTTGGCAGACTTATGAGACTTAACACACCGTCGAGAAAAATCTCTAAGGCATGCATGTTAGGCTTATATAATGTGCTGACATTATTATCGTCATCATCAACCCAATTACTGTCCCACTGCTGGTCACGAGCCTCCTCTATCAGAATGGGAGGGAGTAGGCTATAGTCCACCACGCGGGCCTAGTTTGGGTTGGCAGACTTAACACACCGTTGAGCAAAATCCATAAGGTATGCAGGTTTCCTCACAATGTTTTCCTTCACCGTTTAAGCGAGTGAATATTAATTAATACGCACATGAATTCGAAAAGTCAGAGAATGAATATTTTATTTTATTTAAAGTAATTGTTACACTTAATGTTAGATTTTGTATTCCTTCACCATAATATAAACTTAGTATGCTAAATCTCAATTTTTTTTTATATAGTAAGTATGGAAATTCCTCATGAATCATCCGTCACCTGGAGAGGCGGCAGTATGTCAGACTCATACCGACTAAAAACCGTACCTACTTGCCTTCATTTGCCCTATAGTCATGGCCATGGGATAGTGGTGTTCAAAGTTGCTATAAATCAATAACATGCTTAATGCTATATGCTTAATTTTATAAGCAAGCGATTTTATGTGTTTTATTATAGCATGCTTAATTTATTATGCCTTGTTAACGCTAAACGCGACGCCCGACGGACAGTTGGTTGATAGTGAGAGAGAGTGGTGTGCGATATAAAGCAAAATATCTTTATAGCATATATAGTGCGAACCGCGATATCATTTGCTTTATGCTATTTACAATAGCACGCTACTTTATTATGCTTTATGCTATAATAACCATCACTACCATGGGATCCGTGAAATTCACCACGACCATGAAAGGGAATCTCACAATCCTCCGAGTGCGCAATATTTTTTTTATCGCGCGTTGTGAAAGGGGGCTAGACGGAAAAAATTCTTACGAAAAGTTGTCACGACACTTTTTTCGAAATTCAAATATTGTTGACAAGCATTCAAATATTATTGAGTGAATGACAATTATTTGAATTTCGCGCGTTGTGAATTGTCGAGTGTATACAGGTTTTTTTATTTTTAATTATTAAATTTTAATGAAAGGAACTTCGTTCCATCCGGGTATCCCTTGACACCTCTCAAGTTTTTTTTTTCTGTTCTGATTATAAAAACTACGTAAAATAATTTTATATATCCTTCCCAAGAACCAACTAGCGTGGAAGGTTACGAAAATTATTTGTAAATGTCACTGGATACAATAAAGTTTTTTTTTGACAAAAGAAATGTATCGTTGAGGTATATTGTCATATCTATTCTATTGTATTGCTGATTTTCTTTTATAAATGACTTAGGATAATATGCTTAGGTTTTTTCTCATTCTGTACCAGATTTGAATGAAACCTCCTTTGACGATTTGTCACTAGTCTGTAACTGAAAATGGTAGAATAGAAAAGGTTAAGGTTTTATTTTTTTGGACACAATTTTGTGTTTATGGCATTGTATTGTAGAAGTAAATGATAAATGTAGCTTTTTATATTTTCTTTCTTTGCATTTTCAATAAGATTTTGTGATTTGGGTTCGTTGCAAAGTAATATGACTGATCAATCCATATAAAAGATCACGGATGGGTGATAATCGCATACCGTCAATCCTAACAATCATCTATATGAAAATCGTTAGTGATTTGATTAAGCAAAATAAATGAAATAAAAATGACAGATCCTTTGGACTTCTAAATAAAGGAGAATGGCAGGCTTGTATGGGGCTTTCGTACTTGTAATAAAATTTCGTGTTTTGTGATATTTTTTGTTTTAATTGGTAGTTAATATGATAGACAAGCCCTTTTTAAATTCTTAGATTTTTAGAACTCGTGACGTAACAGTTATAACCAGTTTTATTTTTTAAGGATATGTACTAGTGTCCCAATATAGATTGTTAATGGGTACATAAACATTGCTTTTGTGATACAAGTAATTGTTCTTAATGTTTGTAGTGTTTTACTTACCATTAAGTAGGTAGATTGAGATGGAGGATCGTACCTGCTCAGTGGGATGCATTAGGAGATACCTATTTCCAGCAGTGGACTTTGTATTCCACTGCTGTAGTGGACTTTGTAGTGCACACGTTGATAATGAAGAAGTCTGGAACATCACCGCAAAGGGTTGTTGGCTTATCGGTTTTTATCGGATACATTTCGGAGAATGTCCATCAAATCTCCACGATCTTATTCCCGATCATATTAAATGTTATTTCTATTTCTAAATAATTAATTATCATTTCGATATTTGTGTTATTTTACATATAGCAACTTCTAAAAACATAACTGCGTTTAGTTTACGATTTTATTACGTTTATTTATTAAAATATTTCTATTGATATTATTAATTAATCCGAAGTTCTAAAAATAATATACTTACATGAAAATAAATGGCTTAGTTGCCCTAATAAGTGGTACAAATTCTATAACAGAACAACAAAAAAAGTATGCGGTACGAATATGCCGTTCGCCTTTATGTACAAACGCCAGCAGGTTAAGCTATCCAGAACTGTCAAATTTTCCCAATTGATTATGAGCATTATAAAGGATGGTACGGCAGTGTTTGCTTCGCGCTAGACTTGGCGGGGGCACGGTAGTGCCCCCAGATTTTGAATTGCAGTTGAAAAAAAATCAAAGAAATTTGATAGATTGTGGTAGCTTGATGTACTGGCCTCTGTACGTCATTAATGGCAAAACATGAAGCTCCTTTGACTTAAAATAAGATGGTAAGACGATGCACACTTGTATAGTTAGGTACTCATGTTTTTACAAAAATCTTGTCTATAATTATATTCATATTATCATATTTCTTTAGTATAATGGTCATTAAAAACTAGACGACGCGACCCTTCAGTATATTGTAATGCTTTTGTTAGTAACTTGGGAATATTTTAATATAAATTTTAATAACGAAAACTAGGCGCTTTTTACAATACAGTTTTTGATGATACGTGATAATTATTTCTGTAAATAGATCTTACAATAACAAGTCATTGTTTTGAATTTTGAATGCTACTCTTAGATGGTGTCGGCATTTCCTATCTGATGATCTTCCTATCCGATTCCTATCTGAAACAAATTCAGAGATTCATGGTCTGTTTAAAATCCAGACAAAATAATAACAAATATGTGAGTGCCACAATGCAAGGTTTTTTGAAGAAAGAGCGGCTTCGGCTTTGAGTAGACCACCCTTCTGTGAAACCGTTAAGGTTCAAAAGGAGGCTGCTGCTGGGCCGACCCGGCTCGGTAAAGAAGACGCCAGGAAGGCAATCGCCTGGGCACCTAACCCACCGAAACCCCGCCTGCATTATCTAAGACAAGCTGTCCTTTGGGCTCGCGGGCGCTCAGAGAGGAGACTCTGTTTGCCCATCATACAACCACAAAGAAAACGGTAGCACAGTGGTCACGTACTGCTGTGTATAGAGACAGATTCAGGGAAGAGCCATTCACAGTCTCCCCAAGAATGTGCCCTAATAAGCATTGCACAGGTTCTAGGGTGGTCTATTAAGAGGACACAATGCCTCCCTCCATGTGCTGATAGTAGCTATCGAGGTTGTTTCAGTATCCCATACTCCCCGGTCTCATTTATTTATTAACCAACTTATACTTACAGTTTACACTACACATGGAAGTTATCGGTCAGTTATAATACTGATACAATCCAATACAATAAATTGTGGAGAGGCGAGGTGTATTGCCCCTCCGACGAAAAGGGAGGATCCTCCAACCAGGCGGGTGTTGTGCCTGGCGGGCCGCGGCCCGAGGATTGATGTCCGGCGGTTGTATATATGCAACTTTTCGTTGCGAATGTTGCTTGCGCGATTCAGGCCTTCGTAGTTCTATGTAGTGCGGTAGATGTCGCTACAAAATTATAATTATTTTGTAATATGAAATTGGGAAATATAAATGTGGGATGTGGGGTTGATAAAAAACCACGAATCTTCAAATCTTTCCTTTATTTCGGTTTTTATTACATGGACGAACGTTATCGCTCTTATAGTCGTGTCGCCATTGTACCTTTCATTATTTTATCTCGCTCACACTTGCATACATGACTCTCATGCTCTCTCTGTCATTCCTACACTATTACACTCTCGCTCTTTTATTGTACCTCTCACTCTCACGCTTAACATTCCCACATTCGGCCATCCTGCTACAATGTCTGACCCCAGACATTACATTCGCGGATCACGCATTCACTCAGTCATTCTCTTCCCACACGTTTACTTAACAATTAATAATTACTGTACTAAACACAGCTAAAGGTTACAGTAGTGAATACATCCATAACTCAGCAGGCTCACTAACATTAGATAACAAGTGGTTCCAAAAGCAGTTATGTGACCTTAACTCACCCGGTTCCTCATTCTGAGTCCATGCATGGCCACAAGATCCCCTTCCTCATATTTTGTACTATGTTTTCGATTCTTATTAAAATTTCGTTTATTTTCTTCCTGTATTTTGAGAATTTGTTGTTTTGCCTTAATCCTTAGCTCCTCCCTATCCTTATCATACTGATCCACTTCCTCCTGTTTTAATAATTGTATTATTTCCAAGTCTTCTTTTGATCTCATCTCAGTGCCAATCATTAGCTGGAATGGTGAAGTATTTATGCTTCTGTGATAGGTGCCATTCAGAGCTCGCTGCAGGCGGTTTACATGTTTGTACCAAACTGATGGGTTCTGTACACACAACTTTGTTAACACTGATATAATGGTTCTGTGCACTCTCTCCACTTGCCCATTTCCTCGGGGAACTCCAGTGGTTATGGAAATATGCAAAATGTTTTCTTCCTGACAAAACTCCTTGAACTCATTACTTGTGAAGGCAGTTCCTCGATCAGTAATTATTCTGAAAGGGTTACCAAAATGTTGTTGGTGTACTTTTAATTTATCTAAGGTTTCTTTACTAGTGGTGCTTTTGGTGGGGAATATCCAAGTAAACTTAGTGAAAGAATCTACTATGGTAAGTATATAATTGTATTGTTTCCTTGTCTCGGTTAAAGGTCCAATGTGGTCCAGGTGGAGAGTATGCAATGGAATGCTTCCTTTTTCTATAGGATTCAAATAGCCTTCTTGCTTTCCTGCTTTTCTTGTAGCAAGTAGACATGGTATACAAGTGATAATAAATTCCTCTAACTTCTTCTCCAGATTTGGTATATAGTAGTCTTTCATTATAAGTTCCTTCATTTTTTTAACTGCGAAATGCCCCTTGTTGTGAATCTGCCCAATAATCTCTTTCTCTAAAGTCTTGGGTATGACAAGTAGTTTTTGTTCACCCTTATACAGCAGTCCATCGACGCACAACTGTAAATGGCATTTGCCCAATGAACGCACTGTTGTTAGTCCAATCCCGGTGAGTGTCAGTTCGTCTTTTTCACAATTCGGGCTACCGATCGCACTATAAATGACCGACGATATAATGTTTACATCGCTACCAGAATCAACTAGCGCTTGTACACAGTGTCCGTTTAATTTCACCGGTATAACAGGTTTCCGCGACACTTTACGCTGTTTGTTTACCACCTGCATAACCTCAGTTCTATCTGACAGGTCACTGTCACTGTCAGTGTCAACGTCATAGTCAACATTCTTCGTCTTTGGTTCAAGTTCATCGTTCATTTCGCCGCTGACGTTGGCATCACACTCCGAAGTGAAGTTTGCTTCATTATCTTTCTTTGTTCCGAACATCGTACGTTTCGTTGCATTGTCGTTATGTTGAGAGCGACGATTTTTTCCGATGTTCCCCGACGACTTACGATCATGTCCGAAGCTGTCATTGGTCACTTTCTTTGTACATGTCGTGCCAACATGGCCGAATTCGTTGCATTTAAAGCACTTTAATCCTTTGCTTTTGTGTGGGCAATCATCCGATGTATGACCCGGCTCACCACAACCGTAGCAACGAATACGCTTGCCTTTACGCAGCCTGCTTGATGGTGCCTCTTCAGTATTATGCTGTTTCGATTCTTGCATCTTACGGGTTATCAACTCATAAATCTTAAGCTTCTCCTTCAATTCAGGGTACGTGGTTACACCGTACAACATCACCTTATTCGTCTCAATATCAATGATGCCATCTACAATGTATTTAATTGCGACATAGTCCGGCATTTTACCACGCTTACCCAGCTCCTTCATTGTAAGCATATAATCAAGGCAGCTTTCCTTCGACTTCTTTTTTCTAGAACTCATAAGCTCGTGTATAGCCTTAACGTCCACGGTATCTGGGAATTCTTTAATCAGGGCAGCTTTCAAGTCGTCCCAACTTTTAAACGGTCGCTCCGCTCGTAACCAAAGCGCCGCTGTACCGGTGAGCGCTCGTCTTGCCACCAGTAACTGCTGGAGTGGAGACCAACCAAATATCTCCGCGTTGCTCTCCACATCGTCAATCCATCTTATTACCGGATACGTGTTGTCGCGTCCGCTGAATTTCGGCAGCAATTCCGCGGTCATCTGCAACATATTCGCCGGACTCGGTCGCGTCTCACGATCATCATAATCGTCTTCCAAGTCGGCTTGCCGGCTTTTACGTCTTTCTTTTACGTCTTTAGGCATGTTATCGTCGTTTGCACAACAGTCTTCGTAATGCACTCAACAACACACAGGTGACAATAGCGGAGTCTTCGAAGTAATTCGTGCACGTGCTCCCGAACTTTCTTGGTGGATTTATCGCTGCACCAGCCGCAAATCTTGTCTTCTTTTTTCAGATCCCGGACGAGCCCCCAATTTGTGGGATGTGGGGTTGATAAAAAACCACGAATCTTCAAATCTTTCCTTTATTTCGGTTTTTATTACATGGACGAACGTTATCGCTCTTATAGTCGTGTCGCCATTGTACCTTTCATTATTTTATCTCGCTCACACTTGCATACATGACTCTCATGCTCTCTCTGTCATTCCTACACTATTACACTCTCGCTCTTTTATTGTACCTCTCACTCTCACGCTTAACATTCCCACATAAATTATTATGAAATTGTGCTAGGTGTGGCAATAGATTCTAGGTATCGAGTATCAGTACTCAGGAAACTCAGTTCAGTGCTCGCAAAGGCATCAAGTGACTTATCATAAACAAATACATTATTAATAGTGGTCTAACCCCCGTAGACTGGTAGCCTTTTGAAGGATTCCCTCCGTAAACCAAAACAAAAAAGACTAGTTCCAACTGACGGTTTGCGTAGAGCGCGACCTTAAATATAGGTACTGGTACTTTTATTAAAATACCTATTGTCATTTACACGTCTACGAAAAACTTCCAGATAATATAAGCATAGAAAAAATATTAACCAACAATACAAAAAAGAAGATTTCAAAATGTTTTGTAAATATTTCCTTGAAGGCTGGGGTTTACTGAATGATTTATATTTCAAAATGCCAGTCAGTTATGATTTACGACTAACAGACAGCTAAGGAATAGCAGATGTTGTAGGGAAATATGAACTTGAAATGGGTCCTAGGAATACATAATATGATATGAATGAATGAATGAATGAATGAATAATTTTATTTCAGACAGGAGTCCATAGGGTTAGTAACAATTTAACTTTAATTCTAGTGTTAGTAAGTTACAGTCACATAAAAATATACAATTAAATTTCGGTGTGGAGCCGCATCCACCTCCGCAACATCGGGGAATCCCACCGATCTACGAAAAAAAAAAAAAAAAAAAAATATATATATATAAAATGTATAATTTGTGTAATATTGTATTTATTTTAATCATCACTCTCAGAGCTTTTTCACAACTATGTTAGGGTTGGGTTCCAGTCTAAGCTGAAGCGGCTGAATAACAGTATTTTACACGAAGCGACTAGTGGTGTTCAAAGTTGCTATAAATCATAAACATGCATTTAAGCATGTGATTTTATGTGCTTTATTAAAGCATGCTTAATTTATATGCCTACTTGTTATGTTACGGCAAAACGGGCGGGCCGCGCTCGACGGACAGTTGCTTGATAGAGAGAGAGTATTATGCGATATAAAGCAAAATAGCTTTATAGCATAAAGTGGCTATATTTATTAAGCATGCTACTGCTATATTAACCATCACTAGAAGCGATTGCCATCAGACCACAACCCAATTTAGTGCTGAGATAGGGACCTATTCTTCTGGGGCTCGTCGTCAAATAATAATAACGCTGATCAACCGATCTGCAAGGTTAAGCTAGGCTAGCCGCGGCCAGTCTGTGGATGGGTGACCATTCATAGTAACTCGGGTCCCCTCCGTGCCTCTGAGAGTACGTAAAGCCGTCGGTCCCGGTTGTCATACGAACACCTATGACTGTCGTTAGTGGTAGTCAGAAGCCCAAAAAAGCCTGACAACCAGTCTATCCCCAGGATATTGTGATTGCCCAGAAATTGGGTTGTGGAGAACCAATGAGGATTTCCGTACTATATAAAAAAAAAATCTAGTGTTATTGGGTTTTTGTATGATTGTTCACGACAACCTGGTGTCGGCGACGGGCATGCGACGCTTGAAGGAGGAGAGGCTCGGGCATCTTCGGCGATCAGCTGTGCGCGGTGCATGAAGTCGGCGCGGACGCAACGGTCGACGAATACACGGCCAACGACTACGGTCTGAGCACATTGTGTACGCGTCGCGCGATCTACCATTGTTATTATAGCAGTAATCCTATTTTATTATACCAGCTTTAAAGTCCGCTCGTATTTCATTTAAATATACAGTCCAGGTATTTCACTTACACACGTAGATACGGTCCTGGGCACAACAATGACATTACAAGACCCTACCCTATTACAAGGGACTGAAACATACCAGCAAACTATGTGTACATTAGTACACCTTTGATTGGATGGTAGACCGTGATGGTAGATTCGATTGAGGACTATATTAGAGTCGTTGAGTTAAAAAAAAACTTGTCCAGCTTAAACCGTAATTAAGAACGAATTTGCAAAATCTAATTTATAGCTGTGATTACACCTAACAATAACGATTTTAATTAAAACAAAACAAAATGGAATCGTAAAGAGCGGTCTGCGGAAACATTATTGAATTAAGATGGGAACAACGCTTTGCCCTTCAACAATAAATAATTGAATACGGACAAAATGGTTTGGTAAAAAAAATATAAGAGCTTTTGAAGCGAAGTTTGCAAAAATAAAGTTTTTTTTTAAATATTATTTAGAATTAAATATGGGTCCCTGAAAGATGGTAAGGATCGCTGGAATTCGTTGGATGCAGGCGGCTTATAACCGGTCCTTGTGGAAGTTTACGGGTCTATTTTTGCGGGTGGGGAAATGCGCCTTAAATGCATGCCGCCCCGCTCGGGGATGCGGGAAGGTTATGTTGGGCTCTCCGGCCAAGTGCCAAAGCCAGCATACTGACTAAAACCACCACTACCACCTCCCGTGTGATCCCGACCCCATCGCGTGTAACTCTCAACTGCAAATCTTCAATCATCTGCAACATACGCATGTTTCAACCTCCGTAAGTATGATCATGTTTCAGCATATAGAATGCTTTTAAAATAGTTGCCCATCCGTCAACGTAGAGTGCAAAGGGCATTGACCACTTTATTCTCTATTCTTGATTCTTCCACCACCCCTACTTACCTTACTTCGAAATTTCAATTTATATGCTCAAATCATGACAGAAATCTTCGGTCTTCTTTTAATCGTCTCTTGCGATGTCCATCTCATCATACTGACTTCATGCAATCTTCTTTCTTCGTACAATCTATAATCCTGTGGAATGCGCTACCTCGGGAGATCAGGATGGCTACCAGTCGCTACTCCTTTAAAAGTAAACTTCGGAAACATCTCCTCTGTTTTTTGGCAGATTCTTAACATTAACCTCTCCTTGTATAAATGTTAATTGTATTGTATTATATGTGTTTTTATTTATGTATGCATATGGATGTATAATTATGTGATGTATGTAAAAAAAATTAAATTGCATAAATTTAGTTTTACAATAGTAAATATTGTTTTTTTTTTGTTTATATAACAACACTGCTAGTGCACCTACCAATTTCTGTCTCTGCATGACCCTAAGGTCGACTGATAGAAAATGCCTCAGGCATTAAGTTCGCCTTTGTACTATGTTTGTGCATAAAGTATTAAAATAAATAAATAAACATGTACTCTAAGTCTATCAATGTGGCTTCTACTATGGAGATCCGCGGCTCCAAATTTTGGACCTTGCCCAGTTAGAAAAAAAAAACTTGAGAGGTGTCAAGGGACACCCGGATGGAACGAAGTTCCTTTCATTAAAATTTAATAATAAAAAATAAAAAAACCTGTATACACTCAACCATTCACAACGTGCGAAATTCAAATTCACTCAATAATATTTGAATGCTTGTCAACAATATTTGAATTTCGAAAAAAGTGTCGTGACAACTTTTTCGTAAGAATTTTTTCCGTCTAGCCCCCTTTCACAACGCGCGATAAGGAACTTCGTTCCAAAAAAAACGGTATACGATTTGTGTAACTTGGCAATGACAATAAAAAATAACCAAGTAAATTTTAATAGTCCCAAACTAAGCAGAGCTTGTACTACGGGTCCTAGACAATGGATACTTGTACATTTTATTTTGTAAATACATACTTATATGTATAACAGAGGGGCTTTTGGCTACGTAATAACTAAGCTGATCAACCAATCTGTAATCTGTTAAGCTGCGCTAGTCGAGGTCAGTTTGTGGATGGGTTACCATTCCCGACACATCGAGACCCCTCCATGCATCGAAAAACATGTAAAACCGCCGGTCGCGGTGGTTATACAAAGTCTACCTATGCCAATCGTTAGTGGTAGTCAGAAACCCAAAAAACCTTACAACCAGTCTATTTGAAATTGTGTTGCGGAAGTCTGATGATAGTCGCCTCCCCCATAGACTACGAGGACTGGTTATATGTCACCAGCATCCAACGACTCTTAGCAACCAGTTTAATAGGTTGTTGGTCCATCTTGTCCAAGGAGATCCCATCCTACGCTGTGCTTTCCGGTGCGTGGAAACTTTTTACCCCAGCAACCATCAGTTCTACGAGCTATGTGCCACTCCCAGCTTGCTAATGCTTTCAGCTATGTCGACAACTTTGGTTCTTTTACGGATCTCCTCATTTCTGATTCGGTATAGAAATACCAAGCGTAGCTCCTTCAACTCGCTGAGTGACCTTGAGCTTTCTTATGAGGCACATAGTGAGCGACCACGTTTCTATGCCATATATAGATAATAGACACTGTATATACAGGTAATAGACACTGGTAAAAGAATTTTGTCTTCAGGTACTGTAAGATATTACGAAATTTCCCGCTTGCTGCCCATAGTATTATTATATTCTTGGTAATTTCAGTTTTCACCTATTTATTTAAATCAAGCCACAAATTCGCTCAGAAATAAAATTATTATACAAAATCAGCCGCATGACTTTTACCAAATATTTTCACGCACAAAAAAAAAACGTGATAAAGTAAAACAAGTCTGGCCAAAAATATTCGGCCGCCAACAGCAGGTGTACCTCATACAAACCGACCATTGTTCGGTAACCGCGATAAATTTGTACGAACCTAAATGTCGCGAGCAAGACATACATTTTTGTATTGTGCTGTACACTGCTGGCCAAAGTAATTAATCGTTTTATTCTGTTGTTTATTCTTTTATTTGTGATGCTGCTGTTTTTTTGTGGATTTAGGTCTTTGTTGTTTGCTGTCGTGTTGTTCTTTGATAAGAAGGATAAGTATACAGTATATTTTTTAGTTTAGATTTCCACTTGCTGCAATGCTGGCTCACAACTTTCGCTTTATCTACATTCATTAACCTCTTTATGCATGATCGCCGGTTTAGGGTGCGCCTAATCTAATTTACATTTGTATCTCATGATGGATCAACTCTTTGCTTAATTTATTGAGATTTCTTGCTTACACACGATAAATGAGTTTTGCTTATAATTTGAGGAACACTGTGCAATAGAAATATGGGGATTATATCTAGTGGACCTATTTGGGACGCTAAAATTAATACACATAGATTACACAATACATATTAATTTCTGACACTTACGCTAATATTATACATTGGAATAATGCCGGCTCCACCTAGTTTTAATTAATAATTAGTAATAAATGTCATTGATCATGTAACAATAAAAAATGTAGGGGAGCTGTCAGTAATTATATCATCAAGACGCCCACCACCTCAGTCTACCCGTGACCATGGACGCTGTAAAGGGTCCGAAACGTCGGGATTAATAATGTCAATACACGCGATAAAATCCGTAAAAAGTAGTTTTATTTCAATACACAATACATTATAGATTACAATTCTAATGAAAATTAATGATGATAAATACTATAGGCATCATATTATAAAACTGCTACGATTGGATGGGCAGCTTCCCACAGGCTCGAGGTAAAGTCCAATCGTAAAATAAAAATGTTGCCGTTGCTATGTCCCAGTAAACTGTTTATCTTTCATAAAAACTTTCAAATATCGTTTCTAGTATTTACAAAGAGTTTAGGAAACATTTTTGCTGTTTATTTTGTAACAATTGAGGTTTTCGTGTTTGATATAATAGGAATTGGGGAACAACCCCGTTGTTTTATTGGGTTTTTCTAGGAAATCCTCATTAACAGCTTGAATTTGGATTTACTAATGGCAATAATCTCTTCTCCTATTATATGGGCACTAAAACATACCGGAAAACTGTGAACATTAGAACATCATCAACCTATATACTGTCCCACTGGGCACAGGTTTCTTTTCGCAGATTGAGAGGGATTAGGCCACAGTCCACCACGCTTGCCTAGTGTGAGTTGGCAAACTTCACATGCCGTTGAGAAAATCTCTAAGGCATGCAGGATTCCTCACGATGTTTTCCTTCATCGTTTAAGCGTGTGATAATTAATTATTAATACGCACATGATTTCTAAAAGTCAGAAGTGCGTGCCTTGGATTTGAACTCGAGACCTTCGACTTGGCAGTCCAAAGGTCATACCACTACTACACAGGCTATCACTGCTGTTAGAACATCTGTGTCTAACCTTTACGGGAATATAGTCATTTTTATGTCAGTTCTTTTTTTAACTAAGCTAGTATAAAAATCTTGAATTACATTTTCAACATAAACTATGAAGAATGAACTGCAAATTTTCTTCCTTTATTCTAAAGTTATTCTGGAAATACGCCAGACTTTAGACATGCAACGTAAGACAGATTATTAACGATTGCAGCTCATCCACTGAGGGATTTCTCAACAATGTGGGGGTCGGCTTATAGTCTAACCAGATGTGGCTGATAATCAGTATTTTACACAAAGCGAATACCATCAGACCTTCACAACTCAATTTCTGGGCAATATTTATTTATTATATGTATGCTTTGTTGTATGTCAAGCTACTACAATCTATCAAATTTCTTTGATAGATTTTGAACTTTAACACAAAGTCATTAGGTTAATTTTCAATTGGGAAAATTTGTTAGTTTTGGGTAATTTGACCTGCTGGCGTGAGTACACCAGAAAAACAAAGAAAAAAAATCTAACAACAAATGTACAATGGGCGGCCTTACCGCTTAACCTTTTGACCGCCACGTCAATAACGAAAATCGGTGTTCTCTACGCCAAGCGACAAATTATAGTATCTAATAATAGGTAAAAAAACAAAAAAAATTGTATAGGTATGTATTTTGAACTAAAAAAAGTGGTATCTTTGACGTGCCATGCCGTCGTTGGCGTCGTGAGCAAGTTCTCATTTGACGTCTATACACGTCCGTGGCGGTCAAAAGGTTAAAACGATTTCTTCCAGCCAACCAAAGCGAAATGAATAATTACACTGGACAAGATAACGGGTATTAGTGTACAAATACTAATAATAATCATATGATAATATCCTGAAAATAGACTGACAGGCTTTTTGCACTTCTGACTACCACTAACGATTGTAATAGATCTAAGGACAGATTTAGGTGCTCTCCGAGGTACAGCCGCCAGCAGGTCAAGCTATCCAAAACTGTTAAATTTTCCCAATTGAATATGAAACTTATCGTTCTGTGTTAAAGTTTAAAATCAATCAAAGAAATTTGGCAGATTGTGGTAGCTTGATGTACTGGCTTTTGTATGTAAGGGTCTCGAAGTGTGGCCTCGAAATGGGGATTCCACCGTCCGACCAGATAAATGCCCCAGTAGGCCGGACGCGTAACTTCAAATAGGACGCAGAGCAAGGCCTCGATAATTGATAGGGTCCAGCAACGGTTGGACCATAGTTTGTCATGGTTGTCTCACGAATTTCACGGATCCCATGGCCATGACTATACACGATGATTTTGTAGTCGTTTTGGAACCGAAAATTTTAGACTCTATATCAGTAATAGAACCTATTAAAATATAATTTAAATTAAATAAAAATATATTATTTTATTGATTATTAAAAGTAATATCATATTCGAACAAAAAATGAGAACTCATGATAATTCCACTCAATGTTACGTACTACGATCACTACGATCGATGTCATTCAATGTTACACACACAACACTAAGCGGTAAAACATGCCTAGACACGTTATCCGCCCATTGGATGCGGCGCGGCGCCCGCTGCCTACAATTCACGCACACAGCTGTAATGTATTATGTACCTACCCCTAGTAACAGGCTGCGCGGCGCCGGCGCGGCGAGCGCTCTCGCGTCGTCGCGTCGCCCGCGCCGCTCCCCGTTAACCACCCCGCACGGCCGCAACCGCCAGTTCTGTTGCAACTCGCGCGCGATAAAGGTTGCATTTTTTACGTTTTACGTAGCCACGCGAAAATGAGTCTTCAGTATGAATATTCGAACGCGGAGTAGGTACTTGACAATGGTTCAGCTGTACACTGTTACTAGTTACAATTTGGAAGGCCAAAGCTGAGGCCAAGCGGTTGTATTCCCGGCCAGAACATTTAAAGGCGCTGCGGCTACGAGGGATTGAAAGTCCTCAAGTACCTTCAACCCCTACCAACTTGGCTGCAACCCAGCGCCTTCTCAATCATGGACAATTCCGTGTGCCGGCTCACGCGCAAGGTCGAGGGCGCCTAAATGACTCGCAGGAGAACGAAGACGCTATTCTGGAGTAGGTACTTCGAGCGGGCTCCGCGGCGAAGCACGAGAATGGCGGCACAAGAATTTAATGTTAGCTAATGCTTTGTATGGAAAACATTAAATAATAATGGCTTAACATCCCTATAAGTTCCGTCGAGCTCACGTCATCAACAACAATGATGCACCGGCAAGAACTGCCCTATGTCAGCTGCCCGGCTCGTTATGCAAGTGTTGTGCGTGCTTACCCAAACAATCAGTTCCGTGATCGATGGATAGGCCATGTCGCGCGGCGGTCCCGTGGCTTGCCCACCACGGAGCCCAGACTTAACGCCCCTGGATTTTTCTTGTGGTCGGAAATAAAAAGACTCCTTTATACCCGTGAACATGAAAGTCTTAACGAGTTACGCAGTGCGATAGTGGACGCCTTTGATAAAGTGAAAAGTGATAGGCTAAAAGACAATAGCATAAAACGGGCACGTTTGTGTATTGAACGCGGCAGACTCCATTTCGTGTACTTGCTTCGGTACAGGGAAGTGTAAACAATTTATAAATAAACTTTTAATAGGTAAGTACTTAGCTATGTACATAAGTTAATTATTTTGTAAATAGCTCAAATTCCAAAAATCCAAACGCCTGAAGTACCTACTCAGTTCATTGTCTCTCTGTTTCTAATTATTGATACCTACAGTAAAATAAAGATAAGTTCAATTCAAATAAAGTATTTCTGCCGGTCCTAAGCCCGTGTAAAGTATGAACGAGAAATTGGAGTAGGTAACAATTTACGTAGTTGGCGTGAAAATGTTGATGCGCAGCGGCTGTGCGAGCGACTGCTGCGCCTGTCGCGGGTTCGATCCTCGCTCGGAACAAATTTGTATGATCTGTGGGTGAATGTTCTGGGCTTGCGTGTTTGTGTATGTGAAAATTTATGTTTGTAAATGCACCCATGACACAGGAGAAAATCCTAGTGTTGGGCAACGTTTTTTTTTTCTTAAATAAGAACTACGATAAAACCTACCTACACACAGTCTTATTCTAATTTTTTTAGTAAGAATGTAGGTATTACGTTCGTGTCCCGTATCAGCTGATTCGCTGGGCGCCATACTTGTCCTATTTGAACTGTGATCCTAGGTACCTACCTAACATCAAATTACGTCGCTATCTGCATCGTAATGCAATTTATTTTAATAATAAAATGTACTTGTCCAGCTACTAGCTATTAAATCACGCGTAGTAGGTACTCAGACGGATCATCCGACCGTCCGTCGCTCCCGTTGCTGTAGGTAGGTGACCAGCTGATGAGCTGACTCGTACCGCGCCGCGCCGCCGCGCCCGCGCCGCCCGCCGCGCATCATTGATAAATGGCAAGCTTGAGACTGAGGCGGTTTAAGAATGAAATATTCGTGCACTACTACGAACAAACTCGAACAAGTGAAATTTTTTTTTGAAATGCCAACTTTTTTATTATTAGCTGTACAGTCAACTTAATATTTTTTATTTGTACTACTAATTATCCTAAGTTACCACGTTGCGGTTCCAAAACGACTATAATTTCACGCTGTATATGGAAGGTTAAAACGAGTGCAGATTTTTGTCGGTATGAGTCCGACATACCCTGCCTCTATGGATGGCGGATGATCCATAAGGATTTTCCGTACTTTAAAAATGGGTCTCAATGTCTTAAAAATGGTCACCTATAAATGATATTTATTTCTGTAAATAGATCTTTTAAAGACACTTTTACAAGTCAATATTTTACATAATTTTTTAAGCTGACTCCGGCATTTCCTAGCTGACGACCTCTGAGAAGAAACGCCGAAACAAACTCAGAGAATCATAGTCTCTTTTAAAGTCTAGACAATGTATAGTAACAAAATATGTGTCTTACAATGTAGGGCAAAGTCTGAAATGGCCTTTTGAAGAAAGAGCCATAGCGGCTTTGAGTAGACCAGTCCCAATTGACGGCACGCATGCATCAGTCATTGTGTAGCTCAACCATAATTTAGGGAGCTCAACAACCCGTCGCACGACGATACCATCTGGATGGGTGACCATTGACTGACCGTAGGTAGAGCAGCTTAACTTTGCAGATCAGTTGATCAGCTTAGTTATAACTTAGCTACGAACCCCCTTTTTTTCATAATCTACTATCAATCTACTCAAAAGCCTGCTTTTACATTGAGCTTTATATCGAAATGTAAATCAGCCGTATACGCAACCCCTTACAATGTATCCGACATAATATTTTTAATGTTCGACGTTTATGGACGCTCGCTCGAATTTTATATCGTTTCGCATCAGAATCTGATCAGCAATAAATGTTGCATTTTTTGGTAAATGCTCTGGAGTTTTGTTGAACGTTTTTATATATAGGCAGATAAGTTTTTAATCACTATAAGTTGAGCGCTTGACTTTATGGCGAAAACGTATATTTTTCTTTCGGATACATGTAAGTGAGTAAAATAATAATAAATGTAATGTAACCTATACTCACGGCACGTTATGATGGCCGTTACGTTAATGGATGAAAATAAAAAAAAATAACAATTTTTATTTATTTATTTATTTTAGGAAAGCTCATAGAGAAATTACATTCGTAGATTATACACGTGAGTAATCATTTTGCTAATTACAAGCTTTCACAAATAAGGGCGGGCTTTCACAATACATATACATATTGTATATATTTTTTGTTGTAGTATCGTTAGATCACTATTGACAATAAAGAACAGCAATTAGCTCCTTCAAATGTGATTACTAATTAATACGAAACTTCATGAGTGGACAAACGTCAAAACGGCCATCATAGCGTGCCGGTAGTGTAATGACAACGTATGTGGTCTAGTGGTTTGTGTGTCGGACTGCTGATCACGAAGTCGTGGGTTCGATTTCCACAAAACACAAATAATAATGTGATGAACATACGTGTTTGTGTTTGTCTGGGCGAGAATTAAAGAATGTAAGTATTATATCCATTGTCTAGTACCTATAGTACAAGCAGTAGCGTCTCTATCATAAGGGCACGCGGGGCCCGTGCCTAGGGCCCCCATCGTCACGGGGGCCCCCAAAAGACCATAATTATTTATTTATTCGTTATGAACAAAAAGTGTACAAAGGTGATCTAGGCATTTTCTACCGGACAACCTTTGTTATGCAGATACGATCAAGCCATACTTATACCCTGGTGTTTTTTTTAATTTTCGGCAAATCTATGTATTTATTTTATATAATTACAGTTAAAAACTATTGTTGATCAAATTGATAACAGGATAAGTAATGAAGATAAGTAGTAACTTACCAAATTTTAATCGGAAACCAGAACAATTTCTCTTATCATTTTCTAAACAGTGAACATTTTAATAATACAATTATTTAAAATACTTAAAAGGTAAATTTATTTAACTAGACCATCTAGCGTTCAAACCACTTGTTTGCAAAAAAAAAGTTTCTGAATAAAGATCCTACGTATGACATAAATGACCAACACACATTAAATGCTGAAACCTCTACTTCTAGCTACTGTGAGTTAATAATTACCAGCTTGGAAAATCTCCTACTCCGGGTACGCTGATGAAATTTTAACACAAAATGAAATTTATACAATTCCACTGCGCTCGAGAACTGTTTCGGAGATATGACAAGTCCCTGTCTCAAGCTTCTGCGCAATTGGATAAGTTTAGACTGTTGGTCCTGTACTTGGACATTCGTAAAGAGATCTCAGCACTTAGATATAACGATAGTCCACTTGACATCACTGTAAGGATTCCAGAACTCATAGTCCACACATGCTAGGCACAGGGCCGATCATACTCGTCGGACTTCTGTATAATCTGCCACACTGTGTAGATGTGGTCTATGGTGCAGAGTCCCTGAGCGAAACTTGATCTGTTCGGAAGGCTGAAACTCGTTTCAAGTCTCCTGCGATACGATTCTTGGTGACTTTAGAGAACATAAGTAGTACATTAAGAGTTGTATAAGAGAGTACATAAGGAGTACATAAGGAGTACATAAGGAGTACATAAGGAGTACATAAGGAGTACATAAGGAGTACATAAGGAGTACATAAGGAGTACATAAGGAGTACATAAGGAGTACATAAGGAGTACATAAGGAGTACATAAGGAGTACATAAGGAGTACATAAGGAGTACATAAGGAGTACATAAGGAGTACATAAGGAGTACATAAGGAGTACATAAGGAGTAGATAAGGAGTAGATAAGGAGTAGATAAGGAGTAGATAAGGAGTACATAAGGAGTACATAAGGATTACATAAGGAGTACATAAGGAGTACATAAGGAGTACATAAGGAGTACATAAGGAGTACATAAGGAGTACATAAGGAGTACATAAGGAGTACATAAGGAGTACATAAGGAGTACATAAGGAGTACATAAGGAGTACATAAGGAGTACATAAGGAGTACATAAGGAGTACATAAGGAGTACATAAGGAGTACATAGATAAGTACACATAGATAAGTACATAAGGAGTACATAAGGAGTACATAAGGAGTACATAAGGAGTACATAAGGAGTACATAAGGAGTACATAAGGAGTACATAAGGAGTACATAAGGAGTACATAAGGAGTACATAAGGAGTACATAAGGAGTACATAAGGAGTACATAAGGAGTACATAGATAAGTACATAAGGAGTAAATAAGGAGTCCATATGGAATCCATATGGAGTACATAAAGAGTACATAAGGACTACATAAAGAGTACATAAGGAGTATACGGAGTATAAGGTGTACATAGGTAAGTACATAAGGAGTACATAAAGAGTACATACTATACAAGCTCTGCTTAGCTTGGGACTAGATGGAGCTGTGTAAAAAAATTCCAAGAATATTAAAAAAAAAGTTATGTAATTTCTTTATTGTGATAAAGTGATAACCAACATACGGGCCGCCTGATGGTAAGTGACAACCGCAGCCTATAGACGCAACAGCACCAGTGGGTTTCACTCGCGCATTGACATAATGAGACCTCAGTTGTTAAGTCTCATACACCTGTGGAGAGGCGAGGTGTATTGCCCCTCCGACGAAAAGGGAGGATCCTCCAACCAGGCGGGTGTTGTGCCTGGCGGGCCACGGCCCAACGGTTGATGTCGGGCGGTTGTATATATGCAACTTTCGTTGCGAATGTTGCTTGCGCGATTCAGGTCTTCGTAGTTCTATGTAGCGCGGTAGATGTCGCTACACACCCAAGATATTTCACTGACAACATTGCCCTTAAAACCGCCACACAATAATGTTATCACATTATTGCTTCATCATCATCATCAACCCATATACTGTCCCATTGCTTGGCACGGGTCTCCTCTCGGAGATTAGGCTATAGTCCACCACGCTCCTACTGCGGGTTGGCAGACTTCACAAACCATCGAGAAAAATCTCTAAGGTATGCAGGTTTCCTCACGATGTTTTCCTTCACCGTTTAAGCGAGTGATAATTAATTATTTATACGCACATGAATTCGAAAAGTCAGAGGTGTGTGCCTTAGATTCTGACTCAAGACCTTTGACTTCGCGGTCCAATGGTCATATCGCTAGGCTATCATTGCACCAACACATAAGTGGTATTAAAAATAGTGGTATTAAAAACCTTAGTGTCTTATCTCAAACCCGATTTATTACCTACCTTGAAAATTCAACTCATAGATTATTTGTGCCGATCGTATGTATCCATGTGTATACATATCAAAAAAAGTTTGCAAGCCGATATATATTTTTTAAATTGAACTTTATCAAGAAAAATTCTTTGTTGTGTGCTTTCTTTTAATAGAAATACTCTGTTTGAAAGAATCTAAAAAGAAGAAGAAATCATAAATATAATCGACTGTAACAAAAAAGATTTAGATTTTTCAAAGTTATCGCAAACTTTTTTTGATGTGTGTACGTCAGGGAGTCTAAAATCTTTCTAATGGTGCATCTACACCACAGGTATTTTTTGTGGAGCAACAGAATGCACCACGATAACATTAAGTAACATTTTTCGACTTTCACGGCAACATATACCAATAATAAAAATAACTTTTTTCTATCGAATGTTGCCCACTAACACTTGGAAACGTTGATCCATAAACAGTGACTGCGCTGTGTATGTACCATTACATGTCTTTGTAACCATTTTGTCAACAGAATGTCTCTATCTACCATAATCTGTTTTTGGCTTATTGCCAAAATGGACCGAAAATATTTGTAACATTTGGTTTCGGTATAAATCAACCTCGTTACTCTACTACCTCTTTTGTGGTCCTAAACACAACTGCTACGCTAGAGGTCCTGAGATCGATTTACAGGTCGATCAGTGTTGATTTGTTCTATGAAATTCTCAGTAGCAGTTCCGTGTTCGGATTTAAGGAGAAGTACAGAGGTCAGCACATCAAGCTGCCACAATCTGTCAAAATTCTTGAATTGATTTTCAACTTTAATACAAAACGATAAGGTTCATATTCAACTGGGAAAATTTGTCAGTTTTGGATAGCTTGACATGCTGGCGTCTGTACCAAAATTGTACATTCACAGTTTGTCAGTATGTTTTAGGGCCCATGTAATAGGGGATGATCCGCCGTGTTAGTTGATTCCAAAGATAATTATAGTGTTATGAAAAAAAATTCAACCTCTGGCAGGATTCTAACCAGTGTTCTCCAGTTAAGTACACCGAACGCTTTAGCCAACTAAATAACCGAGGTCACTGCCTGTGATATCGAATATTTGTTTTAAGGCTTGTCACCTAAACTATGACGATCGTTTGTGGTAGTCAGAAGCCCAAAAATCCTGACAACCAGTCTCTCAACAAAATATCAGTATTGCTCCGAAAATTAGGTTTTAAATACCCCGGACAGCCCTTTCAATATGGACAGTATTGAGGGATTTGTACACACCCACACACACACACACACGCACACAAACACACACACACAAACACACACACAGACACGTCAAACTTATAACACCCTGTCATTTTTGCGTCGAGGGTTAAAATTACAGGTATCTAGCCGCATCTGGTTAGAAGGCAAGGCTTGGATTGGCTCGGCATCTGGGATTACTAGTTATGGTAAAACTGTTTATACAACTTAAACAGCTCCGCACTTAGAGAAATACAGACGTCGTGTTATGTTATATTATATATTTTTTAAGTCTACATATTTTCCAACTATGTTGGGGTTAAATTCCAGACCCCACGACTGCATCTGCCACACAATACATTTTTTTTTCAAATACCAAAAGTTATACCATTAACTTTTTCATTGCGAGTTAAAAAAATACTTCTGGCAAACTAAACTACGACAAAAAGTGAAACTTTTGGAGCGGCGAGAGACAACTTTATAGCTGCATTTGAGACATACCGATGTCGCCTTTGTCAAGCTTTATGCTGTTATTTTTCCGACAATTCTTTGACCTATTTTTATATTCATTATTTGTTTATAAATATTTATGTGTCCCGAAACTCAACTAACGACTAAAAGTCGTTAGTTGGGAAAAAGCTGATTATGACGCTCAAGATTTTTTTTATACCACTAAGGTGGCAAAGAAACATACGCCCACCTGATCGTAAGACGCGGTTACCGTAGCCCTTATAGACGCTTGCAACACCAGGGGTATCACTTGCGCGTTGCCGACCCTGTAAAACGAAAAAGGAATGATTGGGTTGGCAGTATAAGAGTCAAAGTCCCCCCACTGCCAACACGTTTCCTCGTGGAGCACTGGCAACCTTGCTCATCGTTAGGAACACAACACACCTCAAAACTGTGTTATTTCACTTCAATTTTCGGCAAGGCGGAGTTACTTTCCCAGTCGGGCAACTCCAATTTGAGTGAATATTTGGGACATTTTACGTATAACCATCTAGTCCGAAACTAAGCAGCACTTGTACTATGGGTGCTAGACAATGGACATAATACTCTTAAGTACTTACTACACAAGAAACACCTAGACCAATACAAACGCTTATGTTCATCACAAAAATATTTATGTCGTGTGGGAACCCTACGACCTTACGATCAGCAGTTCGACTCTTGAAACACTAGACCACAGACAACAATGTTGAAAAGATTTATCATCATCATCACCATCATCCTATATTAGTCCACTGCTGGACGTAGGCCTCCCCTAATGTGCGCCATTTCACCCTGTCATCGGCTTTTCGCATCCAGCTTCTACCAGCAGCCTTTCGCAAATTATAGAGAACACGTATACCCTAGCCGTTGTCGGTTCTTCTGCAGATATGGCCAGCCCAATGCCACTAAAGCTTGCTAATCCGGTCTGCTATGTCGGTTACTTTGGTTCTCTGTCGGAAAATCTCGTTGTAGATTTTATCGTTCAGAGAAACTCCAAGCATAGCACGCTACATAGCACGCTGCGCGACTTTAAATTGGTCTCAGCGCCGTAGATCATGACAGGTAAAAAGAATATTAATCTAAAACTAAATCCAAAAAAATAGGGTGCACTCACATCACGTACTATCGGCAATCATTGAATGGATAGATTCCAAAGTCACGTAACTACGCTGGAATGACAGGCGAAGCTAGGGGCCTACTACAAAAATCAAACATCGAAGCTTCATAAGTGACGACTAGATATTTGGTTGGCTCACTGACGAATGTTGCCCATAGTTTCACGCAAATCCTAAAAGGCTTTTCAAGACAAAGAGCCTATGTCTTTCTCCAAGGTCTAATTTAACTCTGTACCAAAAATTTCATTAAAATCTGTTCAGCGGTTTAGGCGTGGAAGCGTAACAGACAGACAGAGTTACTTTTACATTTATAATATTAGTAGGGATTTATTATAACGTTATTACGATGAAAGAGTAATAAGCACCATTAACAATAAATACTAAGATATCGTTCTAATCTTTTTTCCATTTATATAAATAATTCTAATATATGTATAAAATTCTCGTGTCACAGTGTTTGTAACAAAACTCCTCCGAAACAGCTTGACCAATTTTTATGATTTTTTTTGTGTATATTCTGTAGGTCTGAAAATAGGATGTAAACTATTTTTCATGACCCTGGTGGTCCAAAATTATTTTATGACAAAACCGTTGGCGGAGTCAGCTAACTCTCTAAAATACTTACAGAAATGTCCACATATAACACTTTAACTATCGCATCTAACATTAACATTTTGTCTCAAATTTTATTTGGGATGCGAGGGTAAACCGCGGTAAAAAGAAGTAGCGTCAACCCAATAAAAGAAGCCCAATCGAGAACATCGAATCATCATTGAGTGCGAAACACTTTTATCGTAAGAAAACGTGCGATCCTTCAGCCGATACTTCGCAATATAAATAAATAAATAAATATTCTTGGACAATTTTACACAGCACCATCTAGTCCCAAACTAAGCAGAGCTTGTACTATGGGTACTAGACAAGCATTATCATGGTAGACTCCCCGAGCGGACTACCTAAACCGATTAGTAGCAGTGACTGAACAGAGCTCAAAGCTGACGCTGAACGTGTTAAAGATCTGTTTACGTTCAAACTGGAAGCTGTGTTTGATACAGCTGGCAATGTAGCTGAACGCTTCGACAAAACTTGGACATGTAATGCACTTATATGCCTTTTAATATGTGTTAGCAAAATCTTTGTTGCTGTTTTGATACTTTGAATAAGTCTATTGAAAGATTCACATAATGATTACTACCTAGTATGATTAATTAGCACTGATAGCCTATCGGTGCTAATGTTATAGTGATAATGACTATTGAAAGAAAGAAAGAAAATTTATTCTGACAGCCACAACACAAGAAAAAATACAAAACAATTTATTCAAGTCTTAAAACTAAGGAAGTAAATTATGCGTATTACCTAATAAATTCATATTAATGGTCACAGATCGCTCAAACAGTTAAGGAAAAGATCGTGACGAAACCTTCATGGCGTGTAAAATCTGCCAATCTATCATTCTTTGAGTTCTTTTCGATGTTTTTCTCAGAGATCGAAAATCGTTATTGCATCATATTAAACAAACTGCAAACAACAATAATTAATTAAGATTGTTCAATTCACCAGCATATCAGCTCTTCCTATTTCGGAACAATATGTATCACGCTATAAATGTATCGTCACAAAGAAGTGTTGGACGAAGTCCGTCTGATTGGTGGCTAAGTGGTAAACTTGTGTCCGGCCCAGAGCAGTTTTGCTCCCACAAATTCAGTGGCGTATCTATGCCGTATTGTGCAGATGTTGAAAGCGTTTTGGATTTTATGGTCGCCAAATTACTTGCAGATATAACAGGAAAATATACCTAGTAGTTTTCGTCATAACTTTTAACAGTTTAATAAAAATGAAAAAGGTAATTTAGAAAAAAGGCCAATATAATTATCTGTAGGTATATATATTTTTTGTACGTCAGACTCGTACCTACTAAAACCCGCACTTGGTCTCCCTTGCCATTGGGCAATGATGATAGAATCATGACCAAGGGATTCGTGGCATTCACCTTGACCATGATGCTATAATAACTATATTGAAATAAAAAGATATACAGTGTGAGTTTTCAAAATGTGCACATATTAAAATAAGGGAAACTATCCTTAATTACATCGATCAAAATCATATTTTAAATTTATTGTTCGCTACAAAACTGTGACCGTCGTGTAAACAAAAATGGATAGAAAAAAGCTGTTTATTAAAAGCCATCGTAATTTTCAATTGAGCACAGTTTATTCCCCAATTTAAACTTATTTCTAATCATTATTGAGTTTGTTTTGTTATGATAGATCATTTTTAGTTTAAAAGTTATACCGTTTCGTTTACACGGGGGTTAGTAAATTTAGGATTTTTTTTTTTTTTTTTTTAATTTTCACATTATGATTTGTGTCGATAAAAATAAGCATAGATTTTCCTATTTTAATATGTGCACATTATGAAGACACATTGTATAATCATGTGATTTCTGCTTTTGTATACTCTTTAATAATAAAAAAACACTAGTATCAGATATCGCTCGTTTCAGGGGCTATTGGCTTAGTACCTACTCGTAATAGAAAGAAGAATAAATACATATTTATTAGCACAACAATAAAAACTAATGTTAAACCGCGCTTACAGTGGTCAGTTTATAGATTGATGTTTTACACTGACATAAATCTAAACATTAAACAGGAATTCCAAGCTAAAAATCACACAATATTACAATTCAACAAGACAAAGTACTTTCATTCTACTAAGTAAATAAAATAATGTGACTTTAATGTGACGTGAAATACTGCTGAGCTACGTAGTTCCAAGAACAAAATAAAGTTAAGTTTGTTTAAATGAAAATTCTTACACTTGAAATTGAGTATTTTATTGCATTAACACTTAGAGGGGCTCGTGGCTAAGTAGGTAATAACTAAGCTCCGGTAGTTATATCGAACCATAGCCTGTCATGGTCGTGAGGAATGTCATGATACCCATGGTCATGACTACAGGACAAGGGATGGTCTACCGCACCAGATCGCAGATGATCCATGAGGATTTTACTATGTATATAAAAAATCTGGCATATCACCAATGCGCTAGACAGACCAGATGAAAGCTGTATTCGGTGGTCCACTACATGAATGTACTAGAAAGGCTGCGGAGCGAAAGGAATGGCGACGGATTGTTACGCGTGCCACCGGCCCTGATGTGAGGACCACGGCCACTCTGTCAAGAGTGTAGTGACTAAGAAGAAGATAAAAAATAGGCTGGTAATAACTAGGCTGACCAATCAATCAAAATAAAAGCAGTTTATGATAAATAAAAGCAAGCCATAAATAATAATATTATTATTCTTAATGACTGCGTCTTTAGTCTAGTGGTCCTAAGTGCAACTGCTGCACTAGAGCCATTCCGAGCTGCTACTGTAAATTTTATGGTAAATTTACCAATAACACTTTGCTAGACCTAGGAGCTGAACCCAGGACTTCAAGCTTTACCACTAGGCTAGCAATAAAAATAATGAATAGCACTTAAAAACATCTAAGCTCAAAATGACTACATTCCAGCGGTAGAACAAAAAAATCTCCATGAATAAATTCCTCAGTCACAAAAACTGTAATATTTTACCCACAAACCACAACATGGCTACAATAGAAAAATACTAGTATTAAACAATTCCGTCCCCATCTACTACCATTTCTTTCCATCCAAACCAATGTATCACGTCACATATTAAATGTTGCGACTAACGAAACATCTCGAATGTTCCATAGCCATCGCTCAGAGAGCCTTTGTACTTGTAATACAACAGTGAAAAAGAATAATGACTCGGGAAATGGAGTTGAGAAATTGTTTTTCCAATTTCCACCCTATTACTATAATAATAGAGAGTAGTTTCACGTGGAGGACAGAGGCGTTAAATAAACTTATACCGGGAAGGGTGTATATTTTGTTGGCGATCTACTGGATATATCGTCGGAGGCTTATTGCAATTTTTATTTGCGTTCTTATATATGATTTTGGAGGCTTTTTTGTTATTAAAATGTGGCGTTCTATGACGGTGTTTGGTTCAATTGCATGGAACATAGTATCTCCGACATTACGTGTCTCAAGATTCAAATTCTATTTTGCTTTCTTTCTTTATGAACATTAGCTTTTTTTCATTTTCATTCATTCAAGTACTAATTATAGTTTGAAGACACATGAACAATATCTTTCAATAAATAATGACAATGGCTTATCGATTGGTACTCAAATCCAATCACCTTCTTCACTTCACAATCATGAAGTTGAGTAACATAAAATAATTATTAGTGAAACTGATTGTTTCAGATAAAAACTTAATTTATTTTTAATGTAATTACTAGCCTCTTTATTAAAACTAAGCCAAACATTGCCCTCGTCAACATAAATAGCATAAAACGTACTACAAGATGTTGTTACACTTGTTGCACTGGAAACAGTTTGTGCTATATATCTCACTGTCACGGCAGCCAGCAATAATTTACTGTCGACACACTCATGTAGATACAATGTACACACAACTGGGGCCAGGCTGTTCTGTAACCGATATATGGTAGAATCCACAATGTTGGTCTAATCAGTGATTAAGTCTTAAACTTAATTGCTGAGTCATATTGTTTTTCTAAATATAAAATAAACCAGAATTTTAAAGATCAACCTGTAGATTATATGGCAATTATTCAAAAAAGAATATTACTTGATAGACAGATAGATAACATAAATATTATAACTATAAAACATATTAATCACGTTAAATAAATGTTGAAATCTTTGTTAGCGATGTTTAGTTATGCGCTTGCAAGTTTGGATTTGTAATCGCATAGCTAACCTATGTAAAAATACAGACATAGTGTGGTGTTTCTTAATTATGGTTTGTCGTAACCCTACTGCGTATCTGGCAATGAATAATGAGGACGTCCCACATGAAGGTAAAAAGTAAATAACAAACATAACAAAAAATATTAATAAACATTTTATTATCATTTTTTATATAATCTTCCCCCCAATCAAGATGAATCCATGGATAAAGCTAACACATCACCGCACAATTGAAAAGGGTAAATTATTCCATGTACCTCTTTTGGGTCGACATTTTCAATATTTAGATTTATATCGTGGGAAGCACTGAGATTACTTATTTGATTTATGGTAATAAATCCCGGTTTCACCCTTTATTGACGTGGGTCATGGTCATACTTGCTTGATTTAGATTATTATCTAAATCATGACAATAAATTACTTCCTCCTATGCCAATTGCTATGTGAACACGTAACAAGTTTCTCAAATTACAGATAATCAAACAAGTATTTCTATTGTTACTCATTTAAATGTTATCAATTCCTAACTTGTTATCTTAATTTGTAACAGGCTGTACCACTCTTTTTGTGAAATATAAATAAATAAATAAAAAGTCTTCGGAAAAATATTGACATTTCGTAGTTTCTATTAAGATCTCAAAGTACTATTTCACCTCACAATTATTACTAATAACTCAACCATCTTAATTGTTCTGAACCATTTACAATTTCAACATATCTTTTAATAAAGGAAACATTCCCATTATTTTAATTTACGGCAACACAAGTTCCTCTCACAATACAGGGACTTTTTTGAGCATTAAATAAAATAGAATTCATACAATTCTCTAGGCAGAGAGCTACATTTGGTGTCCAAAATGAACTCCGCCTTCGCAGAGAAAAATCTTCTTCTAAAGAAACCTCATGCAATGCAAATAGTGAAACTTAATTCACAGTGTTCACAACTTATTCAGTACATTAGGACTGTGGCAACTGTGAACAAAGGTAATGGAACATTCCGACTGGGGCAAACTACGTCTTTCTTCCACGTAATTGGTTTTCAAACTCGGTACAAAATTGATGGATTGCCACCGAAGTTTGTCTTGCAAATTGTTAATTATGAAAATTCTTGCGTCCTCAATTTAATGGCAGCCGAACAAAAGTTACCTGTTTGGAACAAATTTGTTTTGTGGCGTTTTTAAAGTTGTTTAACAAGGTTTAGGGGATGGCCTTTTAGAATTTGGTTTGTGAATAATGTTTTTTGATTATTTGGTGTTGGTTAAACGAGCGAACGATTTAATGAATTCACAGCGGTTCAGATAAATTCGGTTACCTACTGAAATTGTGACGACATTTTCTTATTTCAGTGAATCATAATATATGTACCTATATGTGACAGCTATTTCTAAATGTGCTTTTAAGAAAATAAAAGGCAGAGTTCCCATTTCCTTTTTAGTGATGATTGGATTAATATGAATAGGTACGTTTAAAATAATCGCATGCAGGTTTTTAGGTTTTAATCGTCTGTTCATACTGCTGAGTCTGAGGTGGTACCACTGTATTGCTATGTTCTTAACACGAAATTTCACTGAAAAACCCATTAACACTGCAACCTAGGAATGGAATCCAGGACCTCTACAAACTAACGAGCAGAGGATTTTCTGCACCCCAGAAAAAAGGGGAAGCATAGCGTTGATTGAGGAATAAAATATTTTACAAATAAACACTCAAATTCATATCCAGCAACTTTACATCAGAAGTAAGCAGTAAATAAGGGTACAGTCCCGATAAGACCCTAAAGCCCCAAGATATTAATCATCCCCTTAGCATCGGATTTATTATTTTTTCTTACTTTTCCACGAGTATCATTGAATTTAATCGCGGTAAGGTTTTATATTCTCTCTCCATTCATTTCCATCGATGGTTCGGTATAATTTATTTATGTGGTGATATTATTTCGTGCCTCAGAGAGCACGTAAAGCCATCGGTCCCAGTTGTCATACAAAAGATGACGATCGATAGTGGTACCTAGTCAGAAGCCCAAAAAAAAAGCCTGACGACCAGTCTATCCTCAGGATATCGTTATTTCGGACCAGAATTTGGGTTGCAGAGGTCTGATGGCAGTCGCTTCGTTTAAAATACTGATATTCAGCCGCATCCGGTTAGACTGGAAGCAATATAATTTTGAAAAGACTCCTAAGATGATGATGATGTTGATGAGATTATTTCAAATCTGTTCTTGGAGTACAATGTTGGAGTAGTAATCTAAAGTTATTATGGTTTTAGGTTCCATTTTATAGTGGCTGGGCTTATTGCCATTAACCAGACACAAATCTCAACTGCTACTAAAAAATTTCGTATAGAAACCCACTAACATTTGCTTGACCTGCAAATTAAACTCTGTTCCATAAGCTAACTGAAATTTAATGGTCTATAACAAAACAAATCGCAACGCCATACGGTGGTCCTAGTTGCCTTAATGTTTCACCTCAGTTGTTAAGTCTCTTAAACCACGTATTTTTTCTGGCTATATTGCCTTTCAAACTTCACTACACACCTACATACGCTTATATAATAAGAATATAATTATATAGAATATTTGACAATATGGTGGCATCACCCTAAACAAACTCAGAGCAGAACCTACCAATAAATTGTTTAATCATTCATTTTATAATGTATCTAACAGCATTGCATTCACTGTTCATAATTATTGTCTTTTACTTAACCTTCTAAATCGAACCAACAAACTCAAAATAGAGTATTATGAACAATACTTTTATTTTCTCTTACAATATCCAAGCATACAGAAAGACAAAGACGGAGTAAAACAAACAAGAAGATCCTAAAAATACTTTGCAGACTTTTTCCTCCTACCTTCAAACAAGGTAAATCTTAAAACTAAAAATATCCAGGTAGAAATATCGGAAGTCTCTAAATCTCAACTGTTAGCGATTCTCAATGGGAAGGTATAATTTACCGTCGCGAGAAGCAGTTTGTTAGAGGAAAAATAAAGTAACTACCATCAATAATAAGTTTTCAGTTCGTTGAAAATGTTTTTGTAATAAACCATTTAGGTACTGATAACAATTTTAGATTTTTGCACCTTTTTCAAGGTTTATTTTTAGGCATTTTATACTTGAGTGTTATAAATGGTAGGATGTAGGACTTCCCTAAAAGAGGCCTTTGCCCAGCACTGGAGAATGGGCTGATGATGAATGGTGTGGCAAATTTCACGAATGACCCTGATATATAGGGCTAGAAAATACATGTAGACCATGTTAGATAGGGTTAGAGAAACCACGAGCTATTTTTAATCGGTAGGAGATCGACACACCCTGATATCTCTCATGGTGGATGATCCATGAGGAGTTTCCGTACGAAAAAAAGGGTAAAGAGTTATGTATGTCTCCACGTCAAATGCAAATCATTTATTCAATATGGATTAGGTGGCGTCTCTTTGCAGCTCCACGTAATCAGGACACTTCCTGATTAGGTGGAACCACATCATACTCTTGTGGCTGTAGTTGGCGCTGACCTCTTGTTGCAAGTCTTACTCAAAACAATGTTGAGTAACAGGAAGTCTTGGGAGACGGTCGCATCCTTCTGTGAAGTCGTCATGGCGCAGGAGGCGACTGAGCGGATCAGGGATGCGAACACCTTGGATGACACGATCCGACGTAAAAAAAAATGGTGGCATTCGGTCGTTTCGGTCTGCTGCCTTTTTACTACTGTCATTAGCTTAGTTGTCTTAAGCACGACTGCTATGCTTGAGGTCTATGTGAGCGAACTTAGCAGATCATTGTCCAGCAGATCAAAAATAAATGAGAGTTCTCTTCGCATGCACCATAGTTCTACAGTTCCTGATACTTTTTAAGAATAGTTCAGACGTTTTTCTATGAAAAAAATAATTGACAAAATGATCTGCCAACTTCCCGTAGCAGATCATTGTCCAGCAGATCATAACTAAATGTGATTTTCTTGTGAATGCACCTTAGTTCTACAGTTCCTGATACTTTTCAAGAATAGTTCTGGCGTTTTTTTTTTTAAACTTAAGTGAGAGAATGATTTTCCAAGCTGTGTAGATAAGTCGAAAAATATAGATTTAAATCGTTTTAACTCAGTTTAGACTTGGGTCTTGGGTTCGATTTCTAGGTCGAGCTATGTTATTGGATTTTTCTATGAAATTCTTGGAAATAATTGGATTTTTCATTATCACTTTTAATTATCACTCGCTTAAACGGTGAAGGAAACATCGCGAGGAAACCCGCATGCCTTGAAGATTTTGTCGACGGCATTGAAGTCTGCCAACCCGCACTAGGCCAGCGTGGTGAACTATAAGCCTAATCCGTCTCAATGAGACGAGACCCGTGCCCAGCAATACTCGGGAGAGTCTGTATATTGGTTGATGAAATTCTCAGTAGCAGCTAGAAGTTTTGATTTGTGTCCCGTTAATGGCAATAGGCTCGCCCCCTATTACATGGTACCTAAACATACATAACAAACTGTGGGTGTACTTTAGTATACATCTGCCTAACCCTTCGGAGAATACCGGCGTGATCTGTTTGAATTCCATATAAAATGTATAAGTAAAAGTAAATATTGTTTTGTTTTAATATAAGTTTCCAAACAAAAAAAGGTTATAACAAAAAGTTTGAGTGAAAACATCCGAAAGCTAAAAAGACTACTAGCCATAACATCAAAAGAAAAAAAAACTAAGTTCCTCAACAAAAGTAGTTAGACTCCGATTATTTATAACAGATATTAAACCTATTTTCTGGCAATGTGCCAAACATTAAGTAATATTGAGTTTAATATAACCTGAAAAAATTGAGGTAATATTTCTTAGAATTATTTACAAATTGACTGTAAATAATTCCCTTCCATTTTTTCTTATCTTGTCTGTCTACCTACGTGTTTTTGCTAGGTAATGCTATTAACAAGATAATTATAATATTATAATATTATATCGATAGATTGAATATTTTTACACACTACAATGGGCACTACGGGTGCTTACTTATTACTGCACTGTGATTTATTTCCTGAGCAGTATTAAAAAAGTCAATCATGCTTTCGTTCCTCACGAATACGAACGAGGACATAGCCACTTAGAATTCAACAATAGAAGACTCCTCAACATCTGTCAATCTGTCGTGTAAATATGGTAAGGGATTCGATTAGGTTGTCAATATACAGTACGGAAAAATACGAGCATTGGAACATCATCCGCCATCTTGAAATCCTTACGAGTATGATGACAGAGAGAATTTTACACGATTCCTCTACATTTATATTAATAAATATCGTATTTCCTATCCTATCCTTCCTACTTCCTATTCTATGTATTATGAATGTGACAGTAGGTATGTGAGGATGGATGGATAGATGTTTGTTATTCTTTCACGCTAAAACTGCTGAACGGATTTTTATGAAACTTTACAGTGAAATAAAACTAATTTGAACGGATTTTATCGCATTATATTGATATTATTATCCCGACTACCCATGGCCATGGACGCTGTAAAGGGTCCGAAACGTCGGGATTAATAATATCAATTTAACGCGATAAAATCCGTAAAAAGTAGTTTTATTTCAATGTATAATATTCGCTTGATTGACAGAAATCAATATGAAACTTTACAGTATTATTATTTATACATCAGAATAATATATAGGCTATAATTTATAACGATTTTGAGTTAATTAGCCATATTAAAACGATATAATTAAAAGTAACTTTTCCACGCGGACAAAGAAGCGAGCAGAAAATAAATATTTGGACTTTGTACACAGAACGTCCTCTGAGCCTTTTCCCAACTATGTTGGGGTCGGCTTCCAGTCTAACCAGATGCGGCTGAATATCAGTATTTTACACGAAGCGACTGCCATCAGACCTCCGCAACCCAATTTCTAGGCAATACCGATATCCTGAGGATAGACTGGGTGTCAGGTTTTTTTAGGCTTTTGACCACTAACGGAGGATGAACGCAATACCTGATGAACATAAGGAAACAACACATTTACAGACGCCAGCAGACCAAGCTATCGAAAACTGTAACATTTTCCCAATTGAAAATGAAACTCATTTTATTTGCATTAAAGTTGAAAATCAATCAAAGAAATTTGACAGATTGTGGTAGCTAGATGTGGCCAGCACATAGATGTGTTTGACAGTGACTGCATGAATGTAACCAATGAATGAATGATATAATTTAATGTATTTATACAAATTGGTCTGCCAACCCGCACTAGGCCAGCGTGGTGGACTATAGCCTAATCCCACTCAATATGAGAGGAGATCCGTGCCCAGCAGTGGGACAGTATATGGGTTGATGATGATGATGATGATACAAAATTATGTATACATTTTAGTTTTCTGCACTCGTTCTATATATAAACTTTAACTGTGCCAAATATCACACTCATCCGTGCACGCAATATGCTTAAAAAGGAGTACAAAGTTTTCGCTTAACTTTTTAATATATTTATGGAAGAAAGAATGTATTTGTAATAATCAAATTTTTCTGTTAAAAGAAAACCGACTTCAAGCATTGTGTGGAAAAATAAGACTTATATGGTTTTCTCATGGATCTCATTGTCAGAACTAGACCAAATTAGGACCACACGGGAAGCAACAGGTATCAAATAAAAAATGAATCATCAAAATCGAAAGTTCTGAGGTAACAAACATAAGGGTAAAAAAAGTCGAATTGAGAACCTCCTCCTTTTTTGAAGTCGGTTACAAATAAATAGGTCAATGCAAGACTGCAATAAGATACGGCGTGGTACGGGTTTCCTCAGTGACATGGGTTGACTGAGGTATGCTTTAGTAGAGAGGATTAAGTATTTCATTTAAGGGATTTAAATTCCGTCGAGGAATGTCGAGAATTTACGCTTCTGGTGTGTATAATATGTGTCTTTTCTGAATTTCTTAATGATATTCATTCAGTAACATAAAATCCCAACAAAAAAAAATTGTAAGGAGAGATAGGATATAGCGTAATCTTAGTTACGCAGACGATATGGTGTTGCTAAGTCCATCAATCGGTACCATGAGGAGACTAGTGTCAATTTGTGAATCATATGCAGTTGCCCATGGACTCAAATATAATGTTACCAACAGTGAACCAGCTTTTTAAAGCAAGTAGGTTTTCTTACCTAGCTTTTCCGAATGTGTCGCTTTGTGGCACACCATTGCGTTTGGTTTCTAAGTTTAAATATTTGGGTCACTGGGTTGCCGATGATTTGAGTGATAACATAGATATAGACAGGGAACGCAGGTCGCTGGCTGTCCGTTGTAACATGCTGGCCCGCAGGTTTACACGGTGTACGAAGTGAAGATCACGCTTACAACCGCTAGACCAATAAGCAGTTGAGTGAGTCAGTAAATAAATAAATTTGAAAACCAGGATAAAAAGTTATGATGCACTGAAAGAACGTTTGATATCTGACTTCGAGGAGTCAGAAAATCGTCAGTTTCGAATACTATTTTGCTTCAGTAATTGTTTCATCTAACGCTTCAATAGTAGTGACCCCGAAAACAAACAAGGTCTACTGATATCAAACTTTAAGAATTCCTGCATTTTGGCGAGACCGAGCTCGTTTGTGGTTCGTCAGTTTTGAAGCCGCCACTCACGATATGGAGAAAGGACAGCGCAAACTAGCTCAGATGGTTATCACTCGATTAGATAAACAATGACGTCGAACAGATCTGCGATCTATTGTACCATCCACCAGCAACCCACCATGACGCACTGAAGGAACGTTTGGTGGACTCAGAGAGTCTGAAAATGAGGAGTCAGAAAATCAGTGATTATTTCATATCTCATCCAACGCTCCAACAGAGTCTTCAAGGCACGGAGTCTTGAAGATGGCCATCCATTCAGAGACTAACAGCTGACAGCTAACCTTGCAGATCAATTGCTAAGCATATAATATGGTGTGGTATAGCGGGCTGGTTTCCGCAAGTCCACGACAAAGCGCGTATTTTGCATGTGGGTGGGAATATGAGTTTCATTCGAACCACCCTAACTCTGCGAGAAAAGCCGCCAAGCGTTTAATGTTGCTGACGGCTTCTCGGAGAGTGCTCGGGTTACCGAGGTACTTTGCCCTGTATGTAGCGACCCTAGGACACTGCAGAAGCATGTGGGCCGCCTTCCCCCAGGCAGGCTCTGCAGAGGGGGGTGTCTGTGACTCCTATAACAGAGAGATGTTTATTAAAAAAATCTTTTTTTTTTTGTTCTACTAAGGTGGCAAGCAAGCATACGGCCCATCTGATGGTAAGCGGTTACCGTAGCTTATAGACGCTTGCAACACAAGGAGTATCACTTGCGCATTGCCGACCCTGTATTGAAAGAGGAATAGTTGGGTTGGCAGTATAAGGGTCAAAGTCCCTCCACTGCCAACACAACGTTTCCTCGTGGAGCACTGGCGACCTTGCTCACCGCAAGAACAACACAGCTCAAAGTGTTATTTTACTTCAATTTTTTGCAAGGCGGAGGTACTTCCCCAGTCGTGCAGCTCCAATTTGAGTGGAATTACTCCCACTGTGCCCCACTCTCTTAAAACCCTTGGCCGGTAAGAGCAACGGTGACAATCCTCAGGTGTTGTTTTGACAGTCGTATTGCTAAGCATAGTTATTACTTACCTCCAAGGACCTCCAATAAAACCTACTTAATCAAGAACATAATAAACAGCAATCTATTTATCCACGCTTTCCTATATACAAATTGGCAGTTACTACAAAGTCAACTGTAAACTGTCTCGCGATAATTAACTGTGTGGCTGAAAATTAATGTGTCTGTTTAAACTATGGATACGCTACAGACTGTCTGGATACGTGGCCTTGAGAACCTAATAGAAGTTGGTGTGAAGTATCATTTGTTACTTGTATAGGCTTTAGAATTAAGTGTACCTATATCGCGTCTCAATAACACACGCCTGTATAGCCAGGCATATGTATGCAAAAGGATAGACAGAGTTGTACTAATTTACACCCACAATTCGCTTAGGTTCCAAGTAGTTCCCAGTTCGAAATTTGATTTCACATTCTGAATTTACGTCTTTATGGTGACGTCAGTAACACCTATTGAAAAGCAAGTTTTTACTTCTCAATCGACATGACTTACAGTTAGTTCAATGTCGAACGATGCCACCTTACCTGTAAACTATCAATTTTAAAGTTATTTTAGCGAAGGGAATTTTTTCGTTAAAAAATACACGTAAAAAGTGGTAAAAGGTCAGAAGGCCATGGAATCGATTCCTTAACCTATCCAGCAGTCCATAGGTATAACACCACGTTATCATTGCTAACAAGCTCACTAGAAAATCAAATTCAATACCGACCGCAATGAATGAGTGGTGCTCTTACGAACTTGAAGATTAATAGAGGAATGAAATGTATCGGTTTTTCTATGAATTCGTTATTCAATTGAGGGAATTGAATAGATGGGTAGGTACTCTAATAATAGTTTATCCGGAAAATATAATTGGTCGAGTGAAAGGGTATTTTTAATGTGCTTATTTTTTTAAATTTAAATAAATATAGTTGGTATGGTATGGTATAGCGGGCTGGTTTCCGCAAATCTACGACAGAGCGCGAGAAAGAAAAATAACGTTGCCCCACACTAGAATTTTCTCCTGTAGCGTGGGTGCGTTTATAAACACCAACTTTCACATACACAAACATCCAAACCCGGAACACCTGTTTATCATACAAATCTTTATTCCGTGCAGGGATCAATCCCACAAACCGAGGCGCAGAAGTCAATCGCTCAGCCCTATGTCAAACTTACAAAATTAATGTCATAGAAAGAAAGAAAGAAATAGATATTTATTTTTCTTCTGTTTTGCACAGATATAATTATTTATGAATTACATAATATTAATGAAAATTACAAAGACAAAATGGTTTTGGACTCAGCGTAATGATCAACAGCATTGAGCATGTCAACCGCTAGTATTTCAAGCCGGTAATACAGTTATACAATACATATATACAATATACAATATATATATACAATAGTTATACATATATTGCATTGGTTCGGTTTATGTTGCAGAGTATGTCTAGGGTGGTACGGTCGACAAAAGAGTTAAGTATACAGGCAGCTAATTAACAACTGTGTTTTGTTAAAGATTGTGTAATAATGTATCACGCAATATGTGTCATAACGTAAGTATTGAAAGCTGCTACACATCAAATCCTCAGACGGGTACCTAATTATTTAAATCACAATCTGTGTAAAGATGCAGATTTCGTTCGCTACCTGTATACCAATCTCTTTTGTTGACTGTACCATCATCATGAGAAGCAATGCCCAATACTGCCACTAAGCTATTATCATCCTCCAAGCCATTTCTCAACCATGTTGGGGTCAGCGTATGCCATCAAACCTACGTTACCCAATTTTTGGGCTGTACAAATATTCCAAGGATATACTAGTTGTCTTTAGGATTCTACCTACCACTACACTCTTTGCGCTGTAACATGGTGCGGGTGACAGTTGCTTGTATGACCTATTTTAAGTACGTATTATGTTTAATTTACTTCAGTTATTAATTATTTTCGATCTAGCAGTGACAGCCTAGTGGTATGACCATTGGACTGCCAAGTCGAAGTTCTCGAGTTAGAACCTAAGGCACGCACCACTGACTTTTCGAATTCATGTGCGTATTAATAATAAATTATCACTCGCTTAAACGGTGAAGGAAAACATCGTGAGGAAACCTGCATATCTTAGAGATTTTTCTCGACGGTTTGTGAAGTTTGCCAACCCGCACTAGGCCCGCGTGGTGGACTATAGCCTAATCCCTCTCAATATAAGAGGAGACCCGTGCTCAGCAGTGGGACAATATATGGGTTGATGATGATGATGATTAATTATTTAATATATTACGAATGTGGTACAGCTGAAATACCAAGTCATGATTTGTAAATCGCGGCAACTTTCAAGAGTGAAACGAAATGTTACCGAAACTGTCACCCGCACCATGCTACAGAACAAAGAGTGTAATTACTGTCAACCGGGACCGGCAGCTATATGTGCTCTCCTAAACACGGATGTCGATGTCGTCGGGTATCGATGTGTTGTGAATGGTCACCCGTCTACAGACTGATCGCAAGCAGCGCAGCTTAACCTCGCAGATCAGTTGAACAGCTTAGTAATTACTTTGCCACGAGGTCTACCGCAAGCATAAGAAAAAAAATCCTTCATATTTTATTTTTCTTTTAAACTTTGCTGTAATTATTTTTTATGGTATAACAAGGAGAAAAATATTGCTCATTTTACACACAGTAATTTACAGTTTATTGCAGTTAAAACACTAATATATAACTTTTTATAGGATACGACTGGATCACTTTAGCAAGATTAATTATTAATATCTTGAACTAAAAAAAGTTCTTGAATGAAGAATAAAATGGAGAAGTAAACTGCATTCTCGGACATCTAACTCTTTTGTACATTAATTAGTACATCTCTGTCTAACCTTTCGGAGAATAAGCGTGAAGATAATGTTTTCTTTTTACTTATAAAACTGGACACTTATAATTTATACACTACATCGACATTGTGTGCGATTTTTTTATTACATTGAACACACTGTATATTTTTAACACTGTGAATTTGATTACATACACGACACCCTACATACATTGTATACATTAATTCAGCATGGTTATTAATATCATTGATGGATCTTGACTTGATGTATCTGACTTACGTAATCTAGCGAGACGCCTTGATTGCTGACAATCAATATATCTGTAAACTGGATTATATGTAGGTTAACTAATGCTTAGGGTCAACAAATTAACCAATCATCGATCAACTGTCAGACACACAACAATTGTTGTGACCCTCCGGAGTCTCACAGTTTCTTTATTGAATTGAAGCTTATTATGAATAATTGTGTCGACGACAATGCCTTGAGTTTAAGGAGCAATAGCGCTAACGTCTCTTCCTAATTTTTATGTGGCAATCGTAGTTCCTCACGGTATTTATTACCAAGAATTTGATGTTTCGTATATTTGTTTGTAATAAATAAACCCATAAAAACTTAAATTACCCATGTTAAAAACTACAAAAAGCTACATTATCGACGAGTAACAGCTCATGTTACTCTCCGATTCATATATATATACGCGTGTGCAGCCGAGGCGGGTAGCTAGTACCTTATATAATTTATATAGGATTTCTCTTCTAGGAATAAACTCATCCACATATTTAGTGAAGTACTAATACGTTTTACTATACATAAGATATACACGTGTACCTTATTTTGGAAATCAATTCAACGCTTTTCGTCTATCGGGAAAAAAAATCTACAAAGCGTAATAATGGAATCGAACACACAAACCGACAATCCGACCTTTATTATTACGTATGCAAATGCGTATTTTTTACTGGCGAACAATCATTCGAACGGATAACGCCAAATGGTAGAAATCACAGAACACGCGTTAAATTGTTAGAGGATTTAGAATTTTCACAAATATTCTCCATTCACAAATGTTCTCCATTCCAAATTTTATTTGTTATATTTTTGTAGATGTTAATTGCTTTTTGTTGTCTTTAGCTGTGGGCGAGTTTGTAATTACACAGAATTTCATTTCGATTATGAATGGTAAGTGTATTAAGCGCGATTTACAAGTTACGATCGGTTTAAAAAATATACATCCTGAATTATTTTGTTCTGGATGGTCTAAAATAATTGTTTTTATTTTATTAAAATACCTTTGGGCCTTTTACCTTTTTACCTTTTTGTTTTGTTAAATAACATAATTATATTCTTCAAAATAAAGATAAGGTCTTTATTTTAAAGAGTATAAATAAAGTAACTTTTTGAAAGGATTAAATACAGCTGTAGGCCAAAGTAACAATTTTCAGAGTCAGGATTACATTAAGATTAACATACAAAGATAAATACGCAATGATCGGACAGATCGGCGAGTGTTTTTTTTTTTTTTTTTTGTCGGACATAGTTTTTAGCTCGAGGGAGCTTTAAAAACTTAACCGGACTAGATGGCGAGGCACCAAATGCCTCCAGCCAGGGGCAACTTATAAACTAAGCAACACAGCTAAGGGCGTCCCCTGCGGGACTCGGACCTCGGCTCAGAGCGTTGCTGGGGGGGCAGCTAGGGACGGCTGGATCTGGGTTTAAATTATTTAGGGGCGAATTTAAAGTTACTGGCTCGGCACGGGCCGGCTCGAGCAAGGGACGGGGAGGATTACCGTTATGGGGTCTTCGCGACGGGCCTCGCCGGCGACGACGGTATGTCGGGCGGCATGGGGCGAGTGACGTCTGTGTTTTCCTTTTATACAGTTGACGAGACATGATCAAATAGTCGTACCTACCAATCAATTAATTTCCTAACAATATTATAATTTGAAAACAACATCGACAACTCCAGAAAAAATATTTCTGGAGTTTTCGATTCACGCTCAAATGAAGTATCCAAGCACTTTTGTCTGTTCATTAATGTTGGACATCTGGCACCTAATACCACATGAACCTCAATGAACGAGTTAGCCACCAAACCGCACTTTGAGGCACCAGGTGTAGAGATGTAAAGGTTCAGTCTTTAGAGCACGCACGCCTTCGTATAGGTGACGAGGCGATGCCTCGCTCTATGATGGTGTTCAGTGGTAACTTAAACCGGACTATAATCCATCATGGTGGCAGTGGCCATGGCCATGACTATAGGGAAAGAGAAGGCAAGTACGGTTTTAAGCCGGTACGAGTCCAACCTACCGAGCCATCTCGCCAGGTTTTTTTTTATTTATTTTTTATTCTACTAACGTGGCAAACAAACATACGGCCCGCCTGATGGTAAGGGGTTACCGTAGCCTATAGACGCTTGCAAAACCAGGAGTATCACTTGCTCGTTGCCGACCCTGAATTGAAAGAGGAATAGTTGGGTTGGCAGTATAAGGGTCAAAGTCTCCCAACTGCCAACACAGCGTTTCCTCGTGGAGCACTGGCAACCTTGCTCACCGTAAGTAACACAACACAGCTCAAAGCAGTGTTATTTGACTTCGATTTCCTGCAAGGCAGAGGTACTTCCCCAGACGGGCAGCTCCAATTTGAGTAGAATTACTCCCACTTAACCTACCTCTCTTAAAACGGTGACAGACAATCCATGAGAATTTTCCATACTATGAAAAAAGTTCAGCCAATCTGCTCAACAAAGTTTATCGGCTCTCTGTTTACAAGTTTTTAACTAAGCAAGTCAAAATTGTATTCTAAAAAGACATTACTCCAATTCAATGTAGCAACAACAAATTCCACTAAAAGTTGTGTTTATTCATCCGGCGGAATAAATCAAACCGTATTCCGTATCCAAATCATCGTTTAAAAGGAAAATGCTTTTAAAATTCAGCAAAACACATATATCTTGTTGGACCGGCGGTTTTCGGGATTAAAGAAGTATACTCGGTGTATTTTTACGACTTTCTACGTAGTTAAAACGGTTCGCCATGAAAGATCTATTATGAAACGATATAAATTCGATTGGGAAGCGGAAAATGCAATCGGGTTTTTATGATGCCCGAATATAATATATGAGTTTATATCTGATGAACGCTTTTTCTGAGGAGTATTTTGCTGGTTAATTTTGCGCGATATTCGCTAACAGACCTTAACAACCCAATTTCTGGGTAATCCCGATTTCCTGAGGATATACTGGTTGTCAGGCTTTTTGGGCTTCTTACTACCATTAATAACTGTTCAGCGCCATCTATATGCGGGGTCGCGCGGTAATTAGCGGTGTGGCGCGCGTTCTGCTAACAGATGGCGCCACGAACTTTAAATATTATTGATTTGTATAAAATCTAATCTGCATTATCTGTGGCGAGAAAATTGTTCTCTGCATCTTTCTCTTTGCCTTCGAAACACGACACGAACAACGTTAGAAACGAAATAATAATTGTTAATTTTCTCTGTTTTACGATTATAGTTACGAACTTTCATTTTTTATTCAAACGACGGAATGAAAACAACAACTGTAATAGATGTTGATGTAATGTATGACCATCGAGACCGACGGCTTTACGTGCTCTCTGCACGGAAGGGTCCCGTAGTGTTAAGAATGGTCACCTATCCACAGACTGACCGCAACTAGCTCAGCTTAACCTTGCGGATTGGTTGACTAGCTAAGTTATAACTTAGCCACGAGCCCCTCAAATAATAAAAAAATCATCATCATCATCATCATCATCAACCCTTATACTGTCCCACTGCTGGGCACGGGTCTCCTCTCATATTGAGAGGGATTAGGCTATAGTCCACCACGCTGGCCTAGTGCGGGTTGGCAGACTTCACAAACCGTCGAGAAAAATCTCTAACGTATGCAGGTTTCCTCACGATGTTTTCCTTCACCGTTTAAGCTAGTGATAATTAATTATTAATACGCACATGAATTCGAAAAGTCAGAGGTGCGTGCCTTGGGTTCGAACTCGAGACCTTCGACTTGGCAGTCCAATGTTCATACCACTAGGCTGTCACTGCAATATAATAAAAAAATAATCATGTTTAATTTCTGATCCCTTCTTAAAAACGAAAACAGTCAATAAAGCAATGTGTTTCTTAAGTAACTCAATTTATTCGACATCATTAAGAATAATAATTAGCTCATTAATAATCCTCAAGAAATCTATAAAATAAATTACCACGACCACTTGATGGCGTGAACTGATTTCATTTACAATGAACATTAATTGTATGGTTTTATTAGTTTAAGTTTGTAATAAATCTAGTATAACATTTTATGAATTTTCTATACTTAAATTAAACTGGTTCATTGGACTATTAGACGCAACTACGCTTGATTTCCTAGGCGGCAGGTTTCCAGGTCGAGGTGTGTTATTCGTTTTTTTTATATCACTAAGATGCCTGATAGTAAGCGGTTACCGTAGCCTATAGACGCTTATAACACCAGGGGTATCACTTGCGCGTTGCCGATTCTGTAAAACGAAAAAGGAATAGTTGGGTTGGCAGAATAAGGGTCAAAGCCCCTCCCAAGCGTTACACAAAATATTTATAACTTCAACTTCGTTCTCAGAATTAATTCTGTGATATATTTTTTAAATCAATAAGACCAATTAAGTAGTGCAATGGAAACTGTACCTACTTACAGAATTCAAACATTAAAAGCGAAATTCATTTCTCGATGCCATTTTGTTTTCGATATAAATCCACCGTTTTACCGCACTCTTGCCTTGTTTTATCGACAGTCGCGTTCGATTTACGAACACAAAATACACTGTAAAAGATTTAAAAAATTCGTTAAAAGCATTACTTGTTCCATTTTCAAAGGTTTTTGTAAGCACTTGTTGACTTACGCCCGTCGAGTTCATTGATTTTAAATATTCATAGGCTACATGCAATAAAACCTTATTGGTCGTTTTTTAATATGTGATGGATTGATGAAAATGTTGGATTTAAGTTTAGAATATCATAATATTAACAAAATTTAACCTAAAATCACGCTTGTCAATGAAAGTTTATTTTAAAGTGTACTAAAATAAATAGCTCCGTCTATAGTCGAGCCACGCAATGACTGATGCATGCGTGCCGTCAGCTGGGATGGCTCTTTCTTAAAAAGGCCATTTCAGACATTGTAGAAATAAATATAAGTATATATCATGTATTATATTTAAACTTACACCCCGTTTGCCACAAATCTTTCACATAAGGCATTGCAATTTTACGCCTGGAATTCAACTATTGGAAATTGAATATAACTATTTTTTGGTTGCCGCGAATAATTGCCGTTAAATTTTTCTCTCGGACACACCTGTGAGTCTCATTTTTTCCCGCTCGTGGCACTGACGTTGACAATTCAGTTTTGACAGTGACAGTCCCGGCCCATTACGAGTAAGAGGTAATATTATAAAAATACTATAGTTATTTTAAAACCTACAAAATAATATTGATTTCTGACATTTACATGAATATTATACATTGAAATAAAACTACTTTTTACGGATTTTATCGCGTATATTGATATTATTAATCCCGACGTTTCAGACCCTATACAGCGTCCATGATCACGGGTAGTCTACCCGTCACCATGGCCGCGCAAGTAGTTTTATTTCAATATACAAAATAATAATAAGGTTTATTTCATCTCCACAAATTACATTCTATAATAACAAAGAGATTAGTTGACAACAGTTTGGTAAAGTTGGTAATTTGTAGGAGATCTTGAGTCTAAACTAAGCCAAAGCCTGTATCTTAGCACTCCAGACCCCCCAAAATAAAGTGTAGCGAATGTGTTTGTTGAGCAGGTTCCGAAAAACAGAGCTTATCAAATCAAGCAAAAAATAATAGCAACTTGAAGGATTTAATGACGGTTTAACTTCCTAAGCTTCCGTCCATTAATCGTCGCGTAATCACTAATATTTAACTGAACAATCGAGATACCCGGAAGATTCCAAAGTCGGAACATTCCATCCGTTACGTCACTCCGCACTCGGTCACGATAATGAACCATTCGGAATCTGGGCATCAATCTTATCAGGGATTTCTTCATTCCATCCGATTCCTGTTTTTAATCGAGTTGATTTATCGATACTTTTTTTTAATCAATAGTATTGGGAGAGTGAAGGGACCTATTTGTGCGATACCTTTGCTCAGTAGTAAGCTTTTAATATTACTTTCTTCATAGATCTATTATTTCTTATTACTTTTGTTTTTTAAAAAGGATCTACCTATATGTCATAGAATACGCCCTAGAAAGATACACTTTGACCTTATTGCTGAGGTTCTTCATAAAGGTCAGGTGCGTAGTACTTGCAACCGGCGCGTGCATACCATTTTTTATTATTATTATTTCTTAAAACTGTATACCTGCAGGTACACAGGATGGTATTTTAAAATTTTTTGGTAGGTTCCAACAGTCTATCCATTTTGGTGTAGCAATATGAAAATATTAAAATCTAATAAACATAGATATGTCTGTGCAAAAAATCTTATAAACAATCTTAAAACAATAACAATCAGTATTTTTGGGCAAAAATATTCATGCATATTATAAAATACATTTTTAATTAACCACTTTTTTAAAACTCGCTTAAATAGTTTACCATAAAGTTTTTTTAAATCTACAGATAAGTGGTTATATACTCGTATGGCTGTGTTATATTATTATGTACTTTTATAATAAATCATTTTGTCTATTATTTGGTAAGTTTATTCTTTGCAAACATGGGTAGGTATAATAAATAGATGTTGACAGAGTTAAAGTTCTCATATTTGTAGTTATTACGTACATTGGGGTTAGATATGCACTTAGGACTAAAGAAGTGAATATTATGCTTGACAAATAAACACAGCTCTCAAATATGTATACCAGTTAAAGTAAGGAAACCCTTTCCACAAAAGATGGATCTCAACGATTCAGTGTTTTGCATGTTGTAGATAACGCGTAGGCATTTCTTTTGAAGTACGAATGTAGTTACATTAGATATATGAATGTGGATGAAGCAAAATAATTATGCAAGAATCATCGTAAGTGTTCATATGACAACCGGGAGTGACACACGGTCTAAGAATGGTCACCCTCCCTAGATTGGCCGCGGCAAGTACACCTTAACCTTTAAAACGATTATTCAGCGTAGTTATTACTTACCAGCCTAAAAAAAATATATTTCGGAGCGAGCATTTTAGAAATAGGCAATTCCCCAAGTTTTTCTCTTAGAAAAACTGGCCTAAAGAATTCCTACCAACTTAACAATGAGACTAGGCTGAAAATACCTACCAAGTACCAATGACTTTGTAAAGTTGACCATTAAATCTTAGACGTATTTTGTTTTATTTCTTAAAATTCCAAGACAAAGGACAACTAGCTGAAGAACCCGCTTTTTTTTTGTTTACCATACTCTTTTGACTAAAACTTGGAGTGAATTGTGAACTCGAATGAACTTGAACAAACTCGGAAAGTTCAGACGGATGTTGTTAAAAAAATAAATTATTCGTGAACCCGGCATCTCAAAGAATACGAAATGCAGACTTCACCGAGGAGTTTTTATGAAATATGATTGCAGTGTTCTTCAGTGGATGGTGAAGTAATATTCTTGTAAATAATTTAAATATCACTAGTAAGTAACGGAAAAGAATATTTTAAGGTTATTTTAGCGAAGGAAAAATTCGACTGCAGGAAGAATACGAACCTGCGTCTTCTGGTTAGGTATACCAGACGCTATGAATACTAAGTCACTGCGAGTCCCACCCTTAAAATCGAAATTTGCGCCGCACATTCTCAATTTATGTCTTTAAGGTGACGTCAAAGCAGTTGAATTTTTCCTTTGCTAAATAAAACTTTTATAATACAATATACAGGAACTACTTAGGTCTAGTTATATTGGCCACAAAAACCGAGATGAGTGGAAGGAGTTTTTAGGAGGCCCCTGGTCTATAGTGGGACGATAATGGTTGAATAAAAAATATAATATTATCTAAAAATATTGAAAAGCTGTTTCCTAAGGACAAAAAGGACCCTAGCTCAGCATTTGCCACTTTATTTCATTAAATGATGCGGCGCTATTCTGTTAGGGATTTGAGCGACTTCACAGACATCGGCCAGCTGTCAAAAACCAATAATATTGCCAGGACTTAAAATATATAAGTACCCACATAATATATAATCTATCATCCTTCTTACCAATCATTCATCACTCACTATCTGGGTGTTTCTTATGTATTATAAGTATGTCTTTACAAAAAAAAAGTATATAATTCTTATATCAATTGTCTAGTACCCATAGTATAAGCTCTGCTTAGTTTGGGACTAGATGGTGCTGTGTAAAAATGTGTTTATTATTTAATTTATTTATTATTTATAATAACCAATCATCAAAAATAAAAATTAAATTTAGTTAACAAAGACTTAGTAACAGTTTTTTGTAATGACATACACACAAATTCCTACCATCACGCCTGTGTGATGAAGAGCACACAGAGAGCACACAGAGTTATTGAACTCTCCGTGTCTCGAGCAGTCAGTCCCGGTCTTATGAACATCCATGATAATCATAAGTGGTTTTGTGGTGCGTGTTCGTGTGAATATTCCCAAGTCCAGGGTTGTACGGGAGATAATTGAAACGCAGAAAACCGAAATAATAATTACATTGACTGTAAGTTAATTACCAAAAATTCCTAACCTAAGATATCTGTCTATCTCCTAATAAAACATGACGTCGATAGTGCGGCGACGCCGCGCCGGGACCACTAAACATAAAGCGCAATGTGAGTCCCGAGTGGCTAAAACATATGCGTCAGCATTGCCACTACAGTGGCAACCCTAGGTATCCACAATAATTTCATCTCGAGATGCTATCAAGTAAATAGATACTTAAATTATTATCTACAGCTCTTATCAATAATGACACATATACAGATATTATAACAGAATTAAAACATTCAAATATAAGCAACAAAAACGAATACCCGACCATTGAGTTACTATAGACACGCCAAATTAAATTATTTCACCATAAGTTGCGGGCTAGACGCCACAACCGAGATAATCAATCTTTTTTCAAAGTGCCCTTGTTTATTTCGTTTGAGCAAAGCTTTAAGAGGCAATAAGCTTTCCTTGTATAATATGGGAGTGAAAACTACTGGCGAACTATCGGTTTATAGCAGCATGCGTCTGGTTAAGCCTAGGGGCATACACTGTTTGTGACCACGCAAAAGCAATTCTAAACACTTAAACTTTATTATGAAGTAGTTTCTTTAGTACTTGTAGCGACATCTACCCCGCTACATAGCACTACGAAGGCCTGAATCGCGCAAGCAACATTTGCAACGAAAAGTTGCATATATACAACCGCCCGATATCAACCGTCGGGCCATGGCCCGCCAGGCACAACACCCGCCTGGTTGGAGGATCCTCCCTCTGGATGGAGGGGCAATACACCTCGCCTCTCCACATACTAAATCCCTAGTGGTTGTGAAACGCATCTGCTACGCTTGATGTCCTGGGTTCCCAGATCAAGTACCTACAACGTTATTGGATTTTTCTATGAAATTCTTAGTAGCTGCTTAGAGATTTCGAGATTTGTGCGACAATATGGTCTCTTTTTCATGCATCGGGATTAATAAAAAAATGTAGCCAACTGTTATTAAATTTTTATGACATTTTAATATAGCAGCTGGAGTTTGGATATGCGCCCAGTTAATGGCAATAAGCTCGGCCTCTATTACGTGGGAACCTAAACATACCAGCGAACTGTGTCACCAATCAGCACATCCACTCTACTCCGCACTACAGACTTTAGTACTTTATGACTTATACCTCAATACGCAACACAACAAAACTCCAAAGAACAGCGATGAAAGCCCAGCTTCTTCATATCACACACAAGTTCACACGACCCATTGTGTCCCAGATGTTCCCCCCATTACCACGGTTATGACTCAAATCTACCGACCCGAGACACTGTGATATCTAATTGGAAAACTTGAAAAGGTGCGAGAGACCGCAAACAATTGAATTTTCCCTTTCGCCGAGTCTGTGTAAATGTTTCAGTTTGTGTTACTTGAAGTTGTTTTGTATATAGGTGTTATTAGAAATAGTTGTTGAGCTTACTGTTGATAAGCCCGAGGTTATATTATGTACCTTATACTGTCATCAAGTTTGGAAAGTGTGGACATTCCGGAGGGAGAGTACCCTAAATATTGTTAAGTTAGCAAATTTTGCTCAAATGAAACATTCATAACGTGCCAACGTGCCTGTTTTCTTCGGAGGGTTAGACAGATGTACTTAAAAGACACCCACAGTTCACCGGTAAAGGACTTTAAGAAGTGCTCAATTAGACTGTATATTATATTGGTTTAAAGATCATTTATTTCTCAAAGAACATTACATAGTTCACTTAAAGAGAAACTTAACTAAATTACATTTGTGAAAGTTTATTTACTGGCGATCAAATAATTTGTTGATATTTGTACTAACAGTAAGTACTAACCTGCATTACAAAGACTTAAGCTAATTTAATTTGGGGTATGTATTCTCTTAACCTTTTCTTAAATATAGGTATGCTCATAGACTCTTTGACATTTTTAGGTGGACTGTTGTATATTTATTTATTTAATATAGGAAAACCAACAGCTATACAGAAAATGTTAATAACTAGGTTAAGCTACACTAAGCCAATTACAGGTTCTCACGGATAGTGATAGAATAAATAACTGAAGTTTTAACAATCACTAATAAGCTCAAATAACATAGAAGTTAACAAAATAACCTATTGGAAAAAGTTAAGGTTCAGTCTATTACGTGCCGTACAGCTTTTTGTAATAAATGGGTCGAATGAAAACTCTTTACATAATTTATTAAAATCTTTACTCGCTCGCACGACATATGAGTTTTGCCTATAATTAGATGAGCAAGGGGAGATAGAAATAGGCGGATTGAATCTAATCGATCTCTGGGGCACGTTAAAATGTAATTTCTAGGATTTCAGGACAATCGATCTCATTAGAGAGTATCTTCAATAGAAAAGTGCAATCAGCTAGCCGACGGCGATTTATAACCGAACTCCTTCAAACTAAATATTTTTCTTACCATATAAAATACTGACTGATTGTATTTCTAAATCATCTTTTCTTCGTGTGTTGTATGTGTGTGTTTGTATGTCTTTAAGTGTGTGTGTTTTTGCTGATTGTGAACTGTTTTGAACATTCTTTTTTATACATTTTCGAGTAGGTCCTATAGGATCCTTATATGATCCTAGGAGGCAAATCAAGGAAACTCTCGGTTAAAAGGTACTTTAGGACTTTATTCTTCAAAGGTCAAAGGAAATCTGACACAACCATTAATCACGTTTTTTCACTACATATTCTTCAAATCTTTCAAGAGAGGTGGGAGTAATTCCACTCAAATTGGAGCTGCCCGACTGGGGAAGTACCTCCACCTTGCAGAAAACCGAAGTAAAAATAACACTGCTTTGAGCTGTGTTGTGTTTCTTACGGTGAACAATGTTGCCAGAGTTCCACGAGGAAACGTTGTGTTGGCAGTGGGGGGACTTTGACCCTTATACTGCCAACCCAACTATTCCTCTTTCAATACAGGGTCGGCAACGCGCAAGTTATACTCCTGGTGTTGCAAGCGTCTATAGGCTACGGTAACCGCTTACTATCAGGTGGCCGTATGCTTGTTTGCCACCTTAGTAGAATGTTTTTTTTAAATTTCAAAAGATTACTTCTTAAACCAGCCAGTCATATGCTGACTCCTTGTAGCGACCTCTACAGTCCCATATAAATTTGGCTCTGAGCTGATTTCTGTTGGATCTGACCATTGGTCCTGAAGATACACAACACTATTAAAAGTGCTTTTTGGCTTACCTTATTGATCTCGTGTTTGATAGCGTGGCTGTTCAGTCTACACCCTGGGTTTATTTTCCCACGTCAAGCCAGCCACATCTGATGAGACTGAAAGCCGATCCTGGCATAGTGGGGAAAAGTATAGTATGATGATGAGCTTCACTAGCCTAGTGGTTGTAAGCACAACTGCTGTACTAGATGACCTCAGATCGAAACGCATGTCGAGCAATGTATTTTTGGGGTTAAATTCTCAGTAGCAAATCAGAGTTTAAGTTTGTGCCAATTAATAGAAATAAATTTACCACCTCCTTCCGTAAAACTATGGGTTTATATAGCTGTACACCCCTTCCTAACCATTCAGGAAATATGACGAGACAATATGTTTCGTTACGATCAAGTTCAAGGCAGAAAATCATGGTATTGAAACCAATGATTCCGAAAACTGTACCTTAATAGTGTTTAATTTTAATCTCATTTCCGTGTACAGCCCGACGTGGCCACAACTACCCACATTATTTTACAAATTGGTGTCATCCACAAGCTTGCGTTTATTTTGTTAATATTAACTGGTTGGTTCGTTCATTGGGCAGATTGTTATTGCAATGAAAACTGTTTGGTTAAATTTACATATTAAATGATAAATGATATTTATTTCTGTATGTATCTTTTAGACACTTTAACAAGTCAATATTTAATTAATAGTAAATAGCACCGGCATTTCCCAGCTGACGACCTCTAGAAAAAACTCCGAAACTAACTCAGAGGATGGTGTCTTTTAAAGTCTAGACATAGTAGTAGATCCAAATAATTATGTGTTTTTTTTTCATTCTTTAAAGGATATTATGGCTGAGCGACTATACCACCCTGTAAAAAACAAATCACTACTTACATACCTACATTTACGTATTTTACATTTTTAAACTTTTATTAATTAACCTATATAAACATCTAAGCTTTATCTGACAAAGGTAAGATTAGTGTACTATAACACAATCCTTATGTAGGTAAGTATTATAATGCAGGGCCATGTCGAAAATGGCCTTTTGAGTTGATTATTACATAACAACATAAAATCACGCTTTTTTGCGTATAGTAATTTTTGTTGTCTGTATATTTTTAGGTTGTATGTTAGGGAGAAGCCATTTTACTATTAAACCAAGCTGCATAACATGTAAATATAAAGGGAAACATTGTTATGGTATGTTTAGAGTCTGTATCATTAACAAACCCTCTAAGGTTGCAGGCATAAAAAATAATAATTAAAAAGTATATTCATACTCTGCTCATAAGGTTCGAATATCCAATAAAACCTCATTTATCCTCTTAAATTTAAAATGTACCCAGCTTAATATCTAGCTAACAAATGTAATCTGCGTTTAATCTGCAAGTCCAAGTCGCAATTTAGTTGTCAAAGGGCGGGCCGTGGCGGCCGCTGGCAAATTGCTACCTCGATAGCCGGACACAGACCAAATGGTTAATAGACGGGGACATTTGAGAGAAGGAGAAAGGGACGAAATGTATTTCCTTCTCTATTTATCTTTTAAAACATTTGTACAGGAAAGTACAAAAACCGTGACACAGTGTTAAGAATGATTATCTATCCACAGACTGACCGCGGCTAGTGGAACACAAATTTTACAACGTAACAGAAGTTATGTTGTAAAATTAGTGTTTCTAAAAGCACGCTCAATACACGAAAATATTTTAGTGTGATATGTTTTTTTATAATATCAACTCAGTAATTATTTTGATGTCGCCTCTACGGGTTCATTGCTCTGTGCATTATGAATATATCCAGTGGCCTCTGGCACACAAGTCTAATATTCACGTGCACGGATGTGTTGAATGAATTAAATACACCAAAAAATTATTCAAATATTAACACTTTACACCTGTTAATAAAGAACAAGCCATTAACATTAAATATTAATGGCTTACCCTAAATTATGTACGGCGCTAATTACACGGGACCTAAACATACCGCTGAAATTTGTGTGCACACCTCTGCCTAACTCTTCGGGGAATACAGGCGTGATGCGTCAAAAATAGAAGAAAATAGAGGAGTGAGTTCTTCATAATGTGGCATTAATGATGAGATGGGAACAAGGGAGATAGAGCGTCCAAGTGTTTTTTATAAAGGAAAAATATATGAAAAGCTTTCCGTAAAATTGGTTCAAATCAGCCTATCACGCTCCACTGCTGGACGTATGCCTCTCCCAAATCGTGCCACAACACCCGCTTCTCCGCCTTCGGCATCCAGTCTAACCCAGCCGCTCTCTTGATATCGTCGATCCATCTGGCTGAGGGGCGTCCCACACTACATTTGCTGATTTGCGGTCTCCGCTGAAGGACTCGTCTGCTCAAACGGCCATTGGTCCGTCGAGACATGGCCGACCCACTGCCACTTCAGTTTGCTTAATTTGGGAAAACTGAAAGTGTATTTTTCTCTGGTGGGCTTATATCTATATCTATATATATACAGAAGCAGTGATAGCCTAGTGGTATGACCCAATGGTCATACCACTAGGCTGCCACTTGCAGTCCAATGACTGCCAAGTCGAAGGTCTCGAGTTCGAACCCAAGGCACGCACCTCTGACTTTTCGAATTCATGTGCGTATTAATAATTAATTATCACTCGCTTAAACGGTGAAGGAAAACATCGTGAGGAAACCTGCATACCTTAGAGATTTTTCTCGACGGTTTGTGAAGTCTGCCAACCCGCACTAGGCCAGCATGGTGGACTATAGCCTAATCCCTCTCAATATGAGAGGAGACCCGTGCCCAGCAGTGGGACAGTATATGGGTTGATGATGATGATGATGATGGGCTTATTATGACTAAAATATCTGTCGTAATTTAGTATATGCGTAGAATACAAACTGAAATATTCAAGCAACAACAACAAGGTCATTAAAACCTTGACAGTAATACAACAAGAATTTTAATATGATTGCCGCAAATTAATATAATTTCGTACACACATACAAAGTAACAATTTCAAGTAAAATCCCTTTATTAAACCTCAGAGATTGAGATCAAAAGGAGCTGGAATGAAACCACGAAATTGTGCAAACCGGGGTTGCAAACATTGTTGATGGGAAGCTACCAAATAATGTCGCTATGTCATGTACACACATTTGTGTTCAGTGAACTTGAAAACCACTTTAAATCTTTAAATATTTTTGGGTCATTTTTACACAGTACCATCTAGTCCCAAACTAAGCAGAGCTTGTACTATGGGTACTAGACAATGGATATAATACTTATATACTTTTTTTTTGTAAATACAACCATATAATACTTAAGAAACACCCAGAAAACACAAATACTCATATTTTACCCACACAATGTGTCCTTTGGGAACCGAGCCCACGACCCCATGATCAGCAGTCCGGCACTTGAACCACTAGACCACAGACGTCGTCCGCTGGCTTAACTTCAATTCAATCGTTAGTCTAGTGGTCTTAAGTGGAGCAAAGGGTTACGGGGTTTTTCTATGAACTTTTCAGTAGCAGCTCGCTGTATGGATTTGTGCCCGGTTAGTGGCAATAAGCTCGCCTCTTGTTACATGGAACCTAAACTACAGACATACCGGTACATTAGTTCACCTCAGCCTAACCCTACGAGCAACACAGGCGTATTGATATCATCATCAACCCATATAATGTCCCACTGTTGGGCACGGGTCTCCTCTCACAGAATGAGAGGGATATTAGGCTAATAGTCCACCACGCTGGCCTAGTGCGGGATAGCAGACTTCACACACCGTCGAGAAAAATCTCTTAGGCATGCAAGTTTCCTCACGATGTTTTCCTTCACCGTTTAAGCGAGTGATGATTAATTTATTTATTTATTAATGCTATACAACATAATGGTTGTCTGTAAGTAATTGCTGTTAGCGATAAGACCGCCAATTACAGTACTTTAAGTTTATTTATTCAATTTTATTAAGCTTCTTGGTGTACAATAAAGAATATTCTATATCTCTATGCACTATTATTATGAAAATGTGATATAACAGATATAATAAATATGAATAAATGCAAAACCAAGTAAATCTGTCACAAAAAAAATCTTTTCACTGCAAAATGGAGCCGTAATACTAGAAGGTACTTCATAATACAAACCTAAACATCGAAGGAGGGATCGGAGAAAAAAGGTTTCCCTTGTTATTCAAATGAGTGACAAACTCTTCGGTGGAAGTGTGCAAAGATCTCAGCTTTTGCACTCTTTGCGAGTTTCAAACTTTTTTAGTGATCCGTGATCATAATAGCGGAGCCATTACATTTTCTCCATCAATAAATACTTAATAAGTTAATGAGAAATGTGGATGGATATAAGAAATTCAATTCAATTCAATTTTGCAACAACTGAAAAAGGTGCAAACTGTTTATACACCATGAAATCAAATCAAATGCTTTTATTTGTGTACACAAGTAAAAAATATATGGTTAATTTAAACAACAGCGCCGCTGTGTCCTGCCACGGAGTGGCATATAAATATTTAACATAAATCCTATTTTATAAACTATTTCCATAAATATTGTACTTATTGAAATAAAACTACTTTTTATGGATTTTATCGCGTATATTGATATTATTAATCCCGACGTTTCGGACCCTTTACAGCGTCCATGGTCACGGGTAGACTGAGGTGGTGGGCGTCTTGATGATATAATTACTGACAGCTACCCTACATTTTTTATTGTTACATGATCAATGACACTTATTACTAATTATTAATTAAAACTAGATGGAGCCGGCATTTCCTAGCTGACGACCTCTGAGAAGAAACGCCGAAACAAACTCAGAGAATCATGGTCTCTTTTAAAGTAACAATATTCAGTGATCATGTTTTAGTTGTTAATTATTGGCAATCCGATTCACGCAGAACGAGCTCACAGTATCCTTTGGTCTTGCAGTAGACTGGATTTTGGTTTAATAGAATCTATAACGATATTCCAAGCAGGTGGTAAGACCCAGCCGTCTTCTCTATTGAAAATTGGATGTTTTTTAATTTCAATAGCCTCACGAATCATCCTGGGTAGGTATCGACTTTCCTTCGCAAGTATTTGTGGTTTATCAAATCTGATACAATGCTGGGCCTTGTCAAGAGTATGTTCACAAACTGCTGACTTCTTGGAACGGCGGTGTTGGACATCGGCGATGTGTTCTTTTACTTGTAATTATCCTTAAAATTAATTACCACATATTATATTTATTATGTTACACATCTACATTAACCTTAGTATGCAAATAAACAGTTTAAGTTTAAAAATAAGGATGTGTGAAAGTCGATACGGTAGAGATGTATACATAAAAAGACGCAGGTAATGCGTCGACCCCAAGTAAGTTGGGATATGGGCAGGAGAATGATGTTTAATTATAAGTTCGTGCAAGTAATGCATGGTCACCATCAACTCCCATCGGTACTCATACCTATTATAAATACGAAAGTAATTCTGTTTCCTATTTCTTTTTCACGCCTAAAACACTGAATAGATTTCGACAAAATCTGGTAAAGCGATAGATTACATCCTGAGGAAGGATACAAGCTACTTTTTGTGGCAAAATATTTTTGGGATGCGATTTATACCGCGGACAACGATTAGTATTATATCTATCCGCCTTAAAGTCCTAGGCTCAACGATTAGTATTATATCTATCCGCCTTAAAGTCCTAGGCTGGTGTTCATGTCTCATTAAGAAATGCTCTTACCTGCTGTTGCTTACCTATATAAATTTGTTTGTAATGGAGGCTAATTTGGTCCTTCCATCAATGATTTCTGAACTAACAACTAATTTCATCATAAAAGGAAGATAGGCTCATGCAGTAGTATATAGATCTAAACTGTAGTGGATTGATTTAAAATGAATTATGTGACTACGGAACCCTTCGAGCGTGAGTCCGATAGAAACTTAGCCGATTCTTTTTTCAACAGTATTTTCAATATTTCTTGAGAATATCTCTCCCTGTCATTGTGTGGGAGCAATACTTTGAAACTTCATTTACGTTCGTAAAGTTTACTGTTTCTTTTTAACTTTGGAATTCCACCAGAATTGCGTGCCATAGATTTGAACTTGAGACGTATGAATTAAGAAACATTTGTTATATCATCATCATCAGCCCATATTCGTCCACTGCTGGACATAGGCTTCTCCTAGTAAACGCCACAGAGCCCGATCTTCTTAACTTATGTCACTAGGCTATCAATGCTTTCTATTTTCATATTATATTTTTATTATAAATAGATCTCCGTCCCAAAGGACCAGATTACTAAACACTCTATTTAAATATATAATAAAGTTATCCAAACTTAAACTTCAAAGGGAAAAATGTACATTAGCTTATATGGCTTAAAAGCTTAGAGAACATCATTATATTGGACAATGATCCGGGTACACAAGTTGAAGAAAGTAAAGTGGAATTCTGAATAACTATTGAACTTCTTGGAAGAAAGGACCAAGGGACTTCGCCAATATTACTATCGAAAGTATTCCTTTCTATATTATTAGGGACGTTGATTTTTGACGGAAGTCAAAACAGGTTCATTTTCAAATGGTCGTAAGCTACAGCTACGCTAGAGATCCTGGGTTCGACTCTCAGATCGAGCAAAGTGTTATTGAGTTTTTCTATAAAATTGTCAGTGGCAGTTTGGATTTATACCTACTTAAAGGCAATAGGCTCGCCCCCTATTTCATGAAACCTAAATATACTAGCGAACTGTGGATGTACATGAGTTCACCACTGCCTAATCCTTCGGGGAATACAGGCGTGATGATATGTTACGTCAAAACAGGCTCATTTAGTAGTTACTGCAGCTTGAAGTCCTGGATATCCTGGAAATTCCTCGATTCCCAGGTCGAGCCATGTGTTATTCTATAAAATTAATATTAGTTTTGTAGTACTCGTATTTGTAGTAGTCATCGGCACCGGCGCCCAGCATTGGACGAATATTTAAGCTGATGACGATGATAATGATATTGGGACAATGTAAGCATGAATGATGAATCCCCAGTTACTATGCACTGGCCGAACCGAAACGTTACACGAAGCACGTTATTCGGTAAATGAAACTTTCGTAATGTGAAGTAATTATTATTGTATACATCAAACTGCAAAATTGTAAACCAATATTAACACTGTTAACATGTTTTTTTAAAGGAGTGTCTATGGAGTTTCCCCAGACAGAGTAGACCCACTTTAAAAAACCGTGCAAGTAGTTTTGACTTTTCAAAAGTACTGTTTTAATGGTCTACAATAAAATGTGTATACTGTGACTTTAAAGAAGACCAGAAAACCAGTAGTACAGATTAAGAACAATCCAAACTATGATCAGAAAACGAGCCTAAACTCCAAGCCAACAAATTTACTTGAAAAGCGGTAAGCAATAAATAAAATTCCATTTTGCCCCACCCGAATCAACTGCGCAAATTATAGCAAAGAGGTCCTATTTCACCCGTTTCCCAGGAGACCCGAAAACTGATCAACCGCCTTACCCTTTTGAGTTGGTTAAAAATAATGCATTCGATCGTTCGTCCTTGACCGGGCTTGACAGGCGAGAGTGAGATAAGGATATTGTAATCTACACTGTTATTTTTGGCCCCAAAGGGATAGGGGAAATTCTACTTACCCTTCTAAAGTGTTGTTGACCTGAAACAAAATAGCAAATATTAGTTGAGGGTTGTGTTAACAGCGGGTAATTAATAGCACGCCATCTCGCCTCTATTCCCCTAAGCAGAGGTATACTGAACACTCACAGTTCGCCGGTATTTTTATATGTATACCTATGTAGGTTATTTCTTAATTCTCAGTAACAGCTCAAAGTTTGGACTATATAACGGCAATAGGCACCTGCTAACTAACTTCAAACATATCGGCGAACTGTGGGTTTTACATTCATTAGTACACTTCTTCCTTATTTTTCGGTGATCATAATCCTCCTAGCTTTTCTCCAATTATTTTGGGATCGCTTCCAGACTAAACAGATGAGGCTGAATATTTTTAATAATTTACTTGACACAAACCGACTACCAACCCAATTTCTAAGGAGAAAGGTGTCTCGATATTTTTAGAATTTTCGTCCATCCATGCCTGACCACGGCTAGCACAGTTTAGCTATACCTCACCATGACCTTGCAGATTGTCTAATCAGCATAGCTAAACCCCTTTTCAGGGATACATGCTCGTTTTTTGGGATGACAATGTGTGTTTTTAGGATTTAGGAATTTTGAGTGTATTACACAGTTATGGGAGATATATATTTTAATCTAAAACTGCACTTTAAACGATATTGGCAATCTGTTTTGGAAAGACGTGTCGTTAACTCTTACTAGAAGATCAAAGCAATAGCTTTCGTATTCATATTTACATCATTATTATGGCCGAAAACAGACTGATCCCACGCTACGTATGCAACGCTTTATGCGTATGTAGAGAACACTTGTCGTATGAAAATATTATGTTTCTAATGCGTTGCATACGGTGCGTACGTGAAATCAGTCTGTTTGTACCTTAATAGTTTTCCTTTCACACATTCAAATGACCATTTCCATGCATTCACATAAGTTTGGAATTAACTGTATCATACACCCTAAAATTCCTAAAACACATCGTCATCGCCTAAAAACAGGGGTTAACAACATAGAGGACAAAGGGCAGTCACAAAAAAGGGACAGATACAGTACAACTCAGTCCATTTCACAAGTACACTGTACGAAATTTTTCTAAGAGAAAACCTCTGAAATCGTTTGCACAATAAAACAGATGGATCGTAGCAAATTGTTATTGTATTCACAAACGTTCCTACTTTCTGGTATGGAGACGAGGGAATAGAAATAATCGGATAGGGAATTATTTTGCGGACGGTTGGTTTAGACTATAAACACCTACCTAAACCTACCTAACTTGAACTTATGGGCGAAATATGGGTGTATTTGTATACACCTTTTCCTAACCCTTCGGAGTGGCGGGGTAGTACAGAAGCCAGCACATTAAGCTACCCCAATCTGTCAAATTTATTTGTTAGATTTTCAAGTTTAACACGTTTTATTAAGGTTCATATTCAATTGGGAAAAGTTTTCAGTTTTGGATAGCTTGACCTGTGGCGTCTGTACCTAAATATATTAACTATTGCTAAGGTTTTTGCTGGGGATGCTTTGTGTCGCTTCTTCTACCCAGTAAAAACACTATGAGGCGATGAAAGGCGTTTTTGACGTTCATAAATTGTTACCTAGTAGTGATTTTGATTTTAACTTAAGTTAGAAGCTGCCTAGTCGTAACTTTCATGAATATTACTCGTTAAATTATTGAGTAACTTTTGTCTCCGATGTCAAAGGGCTACAACCTTCTTTTACCGCAGGCAAGTTTAAGAAAAAAAGAAAAATAATATTGAGGAACACAATTTTAAAGTTGCTCGGTCTAAGATATTCTCTAAGTGAGCAAGAGTGAACTTTGATCACTTGCTTATCTTATTACATAGCAACGAAAATTTTGAATATGGAAAGAATAATATCAACGTAACATATCATCACAAATGATAAAATAATGCTATTTATTTTGAAAATAGTTCTTTTAAAGACACTTTTACTAGTTTTACATATTTTTTAAGCTAGACGGCTCCGGCATTTCCTAACTGACGACCTCTGAGAAGAAACGCCGAAACAAACTCATTGAATCATAGTCTCTTTTAAAGTCCAGACATAGAATAGTAGCAAATATGTGAGTCTTACAATGTAGGGCAAAGTCTGAAATGGCCTTATGAAGAAAGAGCTATAGCGGCTTTGAGTAGACCAGTCCCAGCCGACGGCACGTATGCCAAACCAAGAGTTTCATTTTGACTCACACATACGGTCCTTATTGTATCGACATTATAATCTATGATATTCTTCTGGCTTAGATCTAGATAGGAATGGATTCCCATTCTTCCAACAATCCGACACACATTTACCTATATTCGAAACTGAACTTGTTTTTACGATTCTTCGGGATGAAACTTAGACTTATAAAAAAAGAGTCTCGAGTAATATCTTGTAAGAAGAACTATAAGACAAATGAAAAACAATTTGCGAAAATTAATCTGAAGAAAGACTTTTTTTAAAATATGCAGCCATTGCTCTGATGTCCAAGTCACAACCTAAAGCGGTAATCAAAATTTTAATAATTTATAGGATAATTTATTTCTGACCGTTATGAGAATATTTAGACATTAAAATCAAATGAACCTAAATCATTTCAAAATCAAAATCAAAATAGTTTTATTTTCATAATTATAAACCATATACAGGCACTTATGAAATGTCGAGTCTAGGTGCACGGTTCCAAAGTAGTCGTTTCCTATGGAGAAGAACCGGCAAGAAACTCCATGGTTTATATGGATTTTATCGAGAATAGTATCATCATCATAAAACCTATACTACGATGGCCTAATGTGGGTTGGCAGACTTCACAAGATGTCAAGATAATCTCTAAGGCGTGCAGGTTTCCTCACGATGTTCTCCTACACCGCTTATGCAAGTGATAATTAATTTTTAATTGGCATAATTATAATTTCGAAAAGTCGGACTTGTGCCTTGGATTCAAAACTCGAGACCTTTTGACAGTTGATAGTCCAATGGTCATAACTATTAGTACACTATCACTAAATGAAATATTTAACCCGAATACGCTCATATAGTCGCCTAATGGTACGAGACTATCGCGGCCTACAGACAGTAGCAAGACTAACGGCAGTTTCACTCTTGATATTGTTGTCAACTTGACATATATTGTCAATTTGACACTTCAGTGTTTACGTCTCATATGCCATATGTATAATTTCACTAGTTACATTACTCTTCAAACTGGAATACAATAATGTTGGCAAATTATTGCCAAATATTCCAAATATTCTATTCTTCAGAATATTTGGCAATCCAGATGAACCCTACAGCAGATTTCTACAGCTTTATAAAACACTACAAGGGTAAAACAGCGGTTTTCACTAACCAATAAAATCATTTTAAACAAAAACTCACTCTAAAATATTAAATTTTAAATGTTTTTATCCAGCATTTCGCTTATGACTTATACGTCTAGCTCTCTAGAGATTTTCCGGAACACGAAATCCGGCCCAAGATGTTTCGTCAACACGCTCGTCCGTCCGTCTGTCCGTCGGAAGTAAGAATTTTTAAATTATATCAGAAAATAAATGTAACATCTGAAAAATTGTTTTCATTTGTCGGATTTATAGACAACGAATAAAAGATAAAAGATACGGACAAAAAATTGGGAAAATAGATTTTTTCCAAAATACAAAAGAGGAAATAAGCGTTAATCGCGCTTTGGCTGCGCTAGCGGCTACATATAGCAACAACAATGTGTCACAGAACAATCCGCTACATCGAATGTGTAAACAATACCATGCTATTTGCTCTCAATCCGATATATTTTTTGAAAATCAAAAACGTTCATTAACTCTCTGACTAAAATAAGCTCCATCTGATATGTTTGTAATTTCAATTTCAATACTGTTCCAAATCTTGTAATTACTTATTACTATTATTTTTTTTGTGTCTGTTTAATTAGGTAACACATCTCAACGAAGTCACATAATATAAACAATGTTGTGTACAGTTATAATTGGATTTCAGATTTGAAATTGTATACTTTGAAGTTGCCTCATAATATTTTTTGTAATCTGTTATCTGTTACTGTACCTATTAAATAAATAAATAAATATTTATGGGTTGCGAGTTCTATCCCCGATTTTATATAAATTATTTGCAAGACATTAGGTCTTGCAGTTTATTTTTCTGTTGTTGGCGTGTGAAGTCTGCCAACCCGCACTAGGCCAGCGTGGTGGACTACAGCCTAAATCCCTCTCATTCTGAGAACCCGTGCCCAGCAGTGGGACAGTATATGGGTTGACGATGATGAATTCCACTCACCAATACGTCGACGTGTGAACGAAGTTACTAATAATTTGAACACACGGTACAAAAGCGGATATTATTTCTTTATTCATTTCCCAATAAAAAAGGCAAGCCTACTTACTCAATTTTTGTTCTCTGTTATGTTATGATTAAATCGGAAATTTATTTCTTACACCGTATACGCTTGAATTATCTGTTAAATTTGGTGCTCGGATACAGAATTATAAAGACCAACATATAAATATTTAAAAAAGTAACTGTTTGTTTGTTGCCTCTTTATGCCTCACCCATTTAATAGATTTTGTTAAAATTTGGCAAAGGGATCGTTAACATCCTGAGGACATAGATTAATTTGTCTAAAAAATCGTGAGTAAATAAGTAGGTAGTAGCCTTGTGCGTATTGGGACCCAAAATGTAAGTACAGAGGCCAGCACATCAAGCTACCACAATCTGTCAAATTTCTTCGATTGCTTTTCAACTTTAACACAATACAATAAGGTTTATATTTAATTGGGAAAATTTGTCAATTTTGGATAGCTTGACCTGCTTGCGTCTGTACATAATATATTTCTACGTAACCCTTCAATAACACAGGCGTTATGAAAATGTTAGTTCCAATAATATGTTTTTAAAAATAGATCAAGCAATGGTTCATATTTACATGTTATTATAATATTTAGATTCAAATATTATAATTAGGTATATAGTATTTGAGAGGACACAGATTTCTGTAACACAGGTTTTTGAGCCTAATTCAGAAATCAGGGACGTCAATAATTTTTTTATTTTTTTTACGTGAATAAATATTTATTTCATAACATACCATCACGCCTGTATCCTCACCGAAGGGTTAGGCAGAGGTGTACCTATGTACACACACAGTTCACCGGTATATTTACGTCCTACGTAATAGGCGGCGATCCTATTGCCATTAACCGGACACAAATCCAAGCTCCGGAGCAAGAGGAGGAGAATCCAAGCTACTAGAAAAACCCAATAACACTTTGCTCGACCTGGGAATCAAACCCAAGACCTCTAGCGTAGCAGTCGTGCTTAGGACCACTAGACTAATGAGACAGTTAAACTTATTATTATATTATTACTAGCTGCCCCCGCAAACGTTGTTTTGCCATAAAAAAAAAATTTAGGGGTATGAAAAATAGATGTTGGCCTATTCTCAGACCTCCCCGATAAGCACAAAAAATTTCATCAAAATCGGTCAAGCCGTTTCGGAGGAGTATGGCAACGAAAACTGTGACACGAGAATTTTATATATTAGATTATTGTAATGTTTAAGTAGTTAAACAGCCGTTTAAGTTGAATTTCCAAAGCCCTTTATAATAAATCTTAAAATAAATCTTAAGATCATAATTCACTTGTCAGCCAATAAATAATATTAAAAATTAATATATTTCAGAAAGGTCACCGTGGAATCAAATTTCCTCTTACAAAATCAGGTAATCTATCATCGAATTTGGCGGGGGCGGTTTGAAGTATTTCCATTTTTAAATCAATTCGATGTCTATCCATCCGTCACAAGTGATCTTGTCTTAAATATAACATAACATACTGTTACGAGCTGGGGTTCGGGATAAATTAAATGACACCAATTTAACCGATAAACAATCAAAACTTTAATTGCTCACACGAATACAAAACACAAATCACCAGTATGTCGCTATACTAGTTCACTTCACAATTCACTATCGCACTGTAGTCACTTCGTAGTTCGCTTCGATCTTCACTTGTTCGTGTCCACAATTGAACTGCCTTGCCGGCCCCTTAGGACCGCTATTTATATGGCTCAGAAAGTTCCAGAATCGAATAATCCCGAAAATGCTACAAAAAATACGAGTAGGTACTCGCGCGCCTATTGTTTCGCGGGCATTGACCTCGGCCTATTGTGTTGCGAGCCGCGTGTCCTTGAGGTATTGTTATAGGCACTTATAGATATAAGTACCTACCTATACCTACGCGAGTGTCGAGATTAAACTTCCACGCGTTTCTAGAACCTTCGTGAGCCATCTCAGTCGTTCTATTACGTATCCGGCGTAACAATACCATAAAAAAACGGTATGTTTATGTCATCGAAACTTGATTAAATGGGAGATTGTAGATCCTCCCTTCACCAAGTTTGAATGCGGTACCCCTTTTTAGGGTTCCGAACCTCAAAAGGAAAAAACGGAACCCTTATAGGTTCACGTTGTTGTCCGTCCGTCTGTCCGTCCGTCCGTCTGACAAGAACCGTTTTCTCAGGAATGCGTGGAAGTATATAGCTAAAATTTATATCAAATACTCAGGTCTACTATCCCTTGGAGCTGTGAAAAAATCTGACTTCTAAGCCAATGCATGTTTTTTTTTATTGTACGGAAAATCCTAATGGGTCCTTTCCTTAACTTGCCTTATAGTCATGACCATGGGATCCGTGAAATTCACCACAACCATGATTGGCTGTGGTCCAGCACTCGCTGGACCCCATTATTTAGCGAGCCCTTGCCTTGCATCCTATCAGCTGAAGGGACGCATGTGATGAGCACGCGTGCCACCTACTGGGGGAATGCGGTACCCCTAACCAGATCATGCCACTTGCCGGAATGTCCAAAATATCCGTATACCTGCATCTTTGAGGACCTGAACGCCACTGATGCCGAAATTAAAGTGGTCACCTTCTTCCTCCGAGCGTTTTCCCAACTATGTTGGGGTCGACTTCCAGTCTAACCAGATGCGGCTGAATTTGTATTTTACACGAAGCAACTGCCATCAGACCTCCGCAACCCAATTTCTGGGTAATACCGATACGATATCCTAAGGATAGACTGGTTGTCAAGCTTTTTAGACTTCTGACTACCACTAATGATTGTCGTAGTTGTTCGTAAGACAACTGGGATAGACAGACAGCTTTGCTCGTGCTCTCCGAGGCATGGAGGCGTTTTGAACTTTCGATGTTAAGAATGGTCACCCATCCACAGACTGACCCCGGCTAGCGCAGCTTAACCTAACAGATTGATTAATCAGTGTAATTATAACTTAGCGCTGAGCCCCTGCCAAATAATGTATTTGCCATTGACACGAGAAGATCGAGAAACTAAGAGGAAGATAAAAACTACAATTTTCTCACTCAAGTGCAGCACTCACCACATTATGAGCACAAAAACTCGTTGAGTCTCACTTAAGCACTTAATAGATTTTAAACGAACTCCATTTTAAACTTTAAAATGTCTTGAAATTCACTGGATGAAAACTTAAACGGTTTATGTTATATTCGCGCCATTATCTTGGAAGGGAAAATGAATTGAATGATGGAGTCCCGTGATTGTACCAGATTCCAGCCTATCATAGTCGTGGTCGTCATCAACCAATATACTGTCCCATTATGGCGCACGGGTCTCTCAGATCTCTCAGATAAGATATCAATCCTCCTTTAAGATATCAGTAAAATAAAACATTTATGATTGAAGAGCTATGGATTTATGTATATCGGAATACCATAACCTGGCCTTCAAAGAATGCACGCTTTATGATATGCACGTAAGTAGTATACCACACGCACGTAAGTAAGTAGTATACCGCACGCACGTAAGTAAGTACCTAGTATACCGCGCGTAAGTAAGTACCTAGTTTACGGCACGCACGTAAGTAAGTAGTGAGTAGTGAGTATACCGCACGCACGTAAGCAATATAACACACGCACGTAAGTAAGTAGTACCTATACCGCACGCAATTATGTAAGTAGTAAGTATACAGCACGCACGTAAGTAGTGTACCGCAAAATACAATTTCCATTGTGCGAAAACACTGATTTTATATTTCATTTTACTCTTTGAATTTTTATGTAGGTAATATATCATTTTATTAAAATTCTATAGACACTTGACTGTTTTATCGGACAGACAAATAGCCTGAAAGACTTGTGAATAAAGCCTGCCATTTTGTTTACAGCAAATAAATTACGACGCTTGAAATGTCTACTATAATTTCACAATAAATTTTCAAAAGCCGATTGTAATGAAAAATAGTCGTACTTAAAAAAATGGGTACCTACATGAGTTTAATTATATTTATTTTCGTAAATAGAAATTTTTATACAGACACTTTTACAAGTCAACGTTTTGAAATGTTTAATACTAGATGGTACCAGTGCTTCCAATCTGACAACCTCTGAGAAGAAACGCCGAAATAAACTATCACGGTCTCTTTTAAAATCCAGACATGTATCAAATTATGTGTGTTACAATGCAGGGCTATATCTGAAATGATCTTGTGGAGTAAGCCCACATTTATTTGATGGGGTTCGCTGGTTGTACAGGATCAGAGCCTATCGTGGTCGTAGTGAATGTTACGAATCCCATGACTATAACTGTACGGTCTCATTGACGTACATTTTTTATTGCTTACTCAACAGTCTACATATAGTCGCTATGCGCGTCATACGTAATATCAATAATAAATAATATTAGTAGTACGAGTTTAATACTGGAACCGGTAACTACTGAGAGAAAGGGTCGTCATCTTACTTATTACTGTAACTTTAAAAATAAATCTAACTTTAACTTGTCGCTAATCGTTTCTCTTCGTACTCCAACAACAAGACCTCTCCACCGCAGCCAATGTACGCAGCTAGCTAACTGGCAGCCCGTACAATAACTATAGGGTAAATGAAGGCAAATTTTAATGCGGTTTTTAGTCGGTACGAGTTCGTCATAACCTGCCGTCTTTCCGAACCAAGATACAGTTCAGATCATCACTAGGCAGATGGGCGTACGACATTTTTGCAATAATTATTTATTTGAAAATATTTTGCATGCGTTAATGACAAATATACTATGGATCAAGCCTTTGGATGCAGGCGGCGTATAACCGGACCTTGGCCTTATTCAACAGTGACCTCCTGTGGCTGATATGATGATGATGATGATGAACGATAAATATAATAAAACACAATGACTATTAAACAACTTCGTAAAACCTACAATTAAAATGCGATGTTCATTTAATTTTGACGACATTTTAATTTCCATTCATCCCAACTGGATTACACTTATTTAAATTCAGATCCGATTTTGGGTCACAGTGTAGACAATTTAAGTTTCATTAATTAATTTTACATTAAGCATGTATTTCTCGAAGGTTAAGGCGGAGTTGTACTAATGTACATCCACCGTTCGCCGGTATGCTTAAGGCGCTTAAGGCCATTAACCGTGGACAAATCCAAACTCTAGCTCCGAGCTGCTACTGAAAATTTCAAATTCAATAATAATAAATATTCTTGGACAATTTCACATAGCACCATCTAGTCCCAAACTAAGCAGAGCTTGTACTATGGGTACTAGACAATGGAATGGATATAATACTTATATACTTTTTTTTTGTAAATACATACTTATAATACAATATATAAACTAACACTCCACATCCTGGAAATCTAACACAAGATGTCTAGCGTAATTATTAATAGTCGTGCTTAGGACTACTAGAATCAAGAGGGGTGAAATTACTCATAATTATAAGCAACTTTCACAGACCAGCCCTGAAATATAAAAAAACCTGTTTCATAGAAACAATGTATTGTTTATCCGAATGAACAATAATCATATTTACGTTTACTTTCATACATATTTTGTTCTATACTACTCGTATGTATAGAACATACCAGAACAAAGTCGCATCCCGCTGTTCTTATTTACCCTGAGATTTTTTAAACAACGCAACAAATATTGATACGGTTATCACTATAATTTAGATAAATCCTTCCAGAAGGTTGATGTATGATACATACATGTGTATCCGCCAAGCGACCTCAAGGATGACGGCGGGCGGCACGTGGTGGTCAGGGATGGAATGGAAGTGGCTTTTCCTGGGACGGGCCTTAATAGGCGTAACACAGGAAAGGTTCCAAAAGAATAGGTACGTTAGTTCCCAGAGCCCCCCCATTTTGTGCTGAAGATGGCCACCGGGAGGGTTTCGAAACTTTCAAAAGGCTACCGGTCTACGGAAGTTAGATCGGCAAGTCTGGGATTCTTACAAACTAAAACTACCTCAGAGGCCACCAACAACACATGGAGGGGAAATGTATCCTCTTAATAGACCATCCCAGAAGACCCCTATGCAACGCCTGTTAGGACACATCCCTGGGGACACACCCTGGGGACAAACTCTGGGGACACAGCCTGGGGACACACCCTGGGGACACATCCTGGCTTGGCCCCAGCAGGCCGGCAGCATTTTGAAGGTTACCTCGCTATGTTAAAGGAAGGCGATATTATGTTTCCTGTTCCTTCTCAAAATCAGTACCCTCAAGCAGCCTTCAAAATTAGCTAGTCGGCTCACGATATCCATTTAATCGTTAGGGAGTGCCCATCTTGATCGTTTGGAGAGTTTAATTGCTAATTGACTGAAAACGATAGAATACCTGATTAGATTATACCTTGAGTTATAATAGGGGGTATTAATATCGAGGATTTTGGGTAGAAGACGGTTAAGAATTGTTGTATAAAACACAATTTTACGATTTAAGGGAGAGTCGGCTATATTATGAATACAGTTGGTTTAGTGTACGATTACTGCAGTATTTTCTACCAATTTTTTTCGAATGACAACACTTTTTGCAAGTCCGCGCCACCCATGGAACGCAACCAATTGGATAAAATAATTTTAAATACCTATTTTTTATTTTATTTTAGTGCTTGCTAACCCTTAGGGGGACAATAGCCAACTCTTCAATATCCAAAGAAATCTGAGTTCCATTGCATGTATGTACCAACGTATTTATTTAATAATATAATACGTTAATGTATTGTAAACCAAACTAAAAATTAACACCTAGCCATCATAATAGGTACCCAACTGTCATTCAAAATGAAAGTAAATAAATGTATATATATAAAAACGTATATTTTTAAATAACAGTTTCAAGACAATACCGATGTCCGAAGTCTGATGGTTAGCGCTTCATATAAAATACTGCTATTCTGATATGAAATAGGGGGTGAGCCTATTGCAATTAATTATTGATAAAGTGCTGATATCGGTATTGCCTAGAATGGGGCATCCCCATCTTTAGGCTTCCGACTACCAACAACGATTTTCATATGTTCGCATGTACCAACGTTTATTTTCTTTGCATATATTTTGTACAGAGAGCAGTGAAAGCCTCGTGGTATGGCCATTGGACTGGTAAGTCAAAGGTCTCGAGTTCGAATCCAAGGCACGCACCTCTGACTTTTCGAATTCATGTGCGTATTAATAATTAATTCACTCGCTTTAACGGTGAAGGAAAACATCGCGAGGAAACTTGCATACCTTAGAGATTTTCTCGACGGTTTGTGAAGTCTGCCAACCCGCACTAGGCCAGCGTGGTGGACTATAGCCTAATCCCTCTCAATATGAGAGGAGACCCGTGCCCAGCAGTGGGACAGTATATGGGTTGTTGATGATTAGTAATATTTTATTGTAAGACCTATTCTATACCTTTTCACAAATAAACTTTATGATTTATGTCAGCCGGTATCGACGGCTTTACTTGCTTTCCAAGGCATAGAATATGACACACATTGTAGAAAGACTGCCTGCTTTTTTTGTTTTAAATAAGTGCAGAGGAAGTTCCACATTTATAATTTTAAACTATGCATACTGTGACAGAAATTGCGAGTTTGGCTTGTACTTTTCATTATGATGAGATTTATTCTCTTGGAAAATTCTCGTATAAATGTCGGTTGTGCTGAGAATGTGCAGTAAAATATGGGACAGGATACAGGCTGTGGTATATAATATATTTTATACAAATAAGGTGGAAAACAAGCATACGGCCCACCTGATGGTAAGCGGTTACCGTAGCCTATAGACGCTTGCAACACCAGGGGTATCTCTTGCACGTTGCCGACCCTGTAAAATGAAAGAGACACATTTGGATTGGCAGTTTAGGGGTCTCATATAACGCGTTAAAATCCGTAATAATTAGTTTTATTTCAATAAAATGTACTCGTATAACTTTTAAAATATTAAACGTAATGCTAATTCTAAATACAATAGAACAAAAATATCTTATATTGATATTGAAGTTAAGTTTTACATAATATACACTTTAATTTTAAAGGGTAAGCTACGCTGCCCGCAGTCAGACTTTGGATTGGTGACCATTCGTTACAAATGAAGTGCCACAATTTTTAGTGCCCATGTTTTGGCATTTCTACTTTCGCTAACTTAGCGTTGCTTGAATTTTTTACACCTTCAAAGGATCAGAAATATATCACCATGTCTGTATTCCTCGAAAGTTTAGGCAGAGGTGTAGGTACTAGTTTATATCTACAATTTGCCGGTATGCAGGTCCCACGTAATAGCGAACGACTTTATTGCCATTCCTCGGGCACAAATCCAAACTCCCAGCTCCTACTGAGAATTTCATAGAAAAACCCTTTAACACTGCTACTAGGAATTGGACCTAAGACCTTAAACGTTAGTACTCATGCTTATGATCACTAGGCTTATGAGCCATCCACTAATCAAGTTAGATTTTGTTATACAAAATACCCCTTATCGTTTTCTATTTTTTGACATTTTCCATGCCGATTTTAAAGTTATTTAACAAAGGAAAATTTCATGAAAATTGAGAAAATATCATGAAAAAATTTTATTTAAGAGGAATTTTAAAGTTATTCAGCGAAGGAAAAATTCGACCGCGGGCAGGATTCGAACCTTACAAGGAGTCTTACAGAAGACGTTGGTTCGAATCCTGCAATAATATTTTTTCATGATATTTTCTCAATGACAGTTCAAAATTGAAAGAACACGAAAGCCTTGAAAAACTTGACAATGGAATCAAAAGATGACGTAGGCAAAGTTTTTTTTTCATTAAAATCGTACAGCTGCGTCATCCCAGTGTAATGACGTCAGTGGTTTCCTTCCAAAAAAGTTTATCTTTAGTATTTGCCAGTTCATTCTAGTTCAAAGACATTTTTATGTACTAGAAGCTTACAGTATTACCTACTACCATGAATCCAATTGTTTTTCATCTAGCAGAAATTACTTTAGCAAGTTGTTTTAGGAAGTTAGTTTGTTTTTTCATAAAATATATGATTACTTTTTTCATTTAATTTAATCACAAACAAATGAAAGTCAAAGTCGACGACGTCTGTGGTCTAGTGGTTCGTGTGTCCGACTGCTGATCACGAGGTCGTGGGTTCGATTCCCACAGAACACAAATATTTATGTGATGAACATTTAAGTTTTTGTCTGAGTGTTTCTTAAGTATTATAAGTACCTATGTATTTACAAAAAACACAGTATATGGGTCGATGATGATGATCTGTCAAACCAAAACTGTGACAGGAGGAAACAAACAAACAAACCCTGAACAGAAGCTATTATATTAATTCAAAATTATGCATATTCCATCAGAACTTAAAGATAAAGAATTTGCTTTACGGAATCCAAAATGGCGGATAGCTAAACTGAGCGAAAAGAAACAAAAGATATCTCAGTTCACCCTTGCCATTCGATTTGGCATACACCCAATACACATTAGTTCTATAAACCATTAAATTTAAAATTTTCGAAGCAAGATAGGATGAATACTAGCTTAGCAACCGGCTCTGCCCGTTGCCATCAAATCCTGTTCAGTAGTTTTTCATATCTCAGTATGTCGTAGTAATTTAGTAAATTCGTTTCTTGATAAATGCACTGAAGATTTTGTTAATTGCCGAATGATTTGCATATTCAAAACATGACGGTTGTAGTAGAATGTTAATGCGGTGATAGTGAATAGAGCCATGGCACTCTAATGATTTTCTTTTGAGGGACTTTTGTTGTTCTAGGTTACAGCTTCGACAACTTAACAGGTTCTGGCCAGGCGCCATAAGGGCTTGTCCTTTATCCGGGACCAAAACTTACAAAATAAGCACCCGCAAAATAAGGTTTACAAAGAGCCTTGCTCTGGGGTTGCTAGGGGTGGCTGGATAAGTATTTTAATTATTTCACTGCGGGCCGCATAAAGCAAGATTGTGAAAGAAAACTAAATATTTTACGAACAATAACATCAATAAAATATAATATATTTCGAAAAATTATGGCCAATATCAGAATCTATTCCATGAGTTAAAGATTTAAATCTTTCACTAAATTTGGCTTCCGACCCAGAAACTCCATAAAACAACGATTTTAATCGTCTGCCTGCGACGTAAATATGAGCGGGCCAGATACGGCTGCCAAGAACCGGTTCTCACAGTTCATCTTTCACGGCGTATGGTTTATTTAGTATAGTCTGTCCGTCTGTATGGTACAGACGCCAGCGGGTCAAGCTATCCAAAACTGTCAAATTTTTCCAATTGAAAATGAACCTTATTTTATTGTGTTATAGTTGAAAATCTATCAAACAAGTTTGACAGATTGTGGTAGCTTAATACACTGGCCGCTGTACGTTACAACCTAGTTTTCTTATGTTAACCTATGTTATGACCCCAAAATACTATTACGCCTGTTTTTTTTTCATACTACTAAGGTGCAAACATACGGCCCACCTGATGGTACGCGGTTACCGTAGCCTATAGACGCTTGTAACACTAGGGGTATCACTTGCACGTTGCCGACCTTGTAAAACGAAAGAGGAATAATTGAGTTGGCAGTATAAGGGTCAAAGTTCCTCACTGCCAACACAAAATTTCCTCGCGGAGCACTGGCAACCTTGCTCACCGTAAGGAACACAACACAGCTCAAAGCAGTGTTATTTCACTTCGATTTTCTGCAAGGCGGAAGTTCTTCCCCAGGCAGGCAGCTCCAATTTGAGTGGAATTACTCCTACCTATCTTAGAGGTCACACTTTCTGGTGTGTGGTCGAGAAGAATCTTTTCATTATTTCTACGGCCTACGTGCCCCGCCCACTGCCACATCAGCTTGCTGTGTCGAGTTCAAACTCGTTCACTTTATACTATTTAACACTAGTCTAATCTACAACATTGTCACAACGGAAAACTATTCTATCCGAAATGCCTAGGTAATACGAGAACCATTTACAAAATGGATGTTACGAGCTTTAAGGAAATAAAAGAAAATGTAATCTCCTCCGCTTTGCCCGTTAAAACAACATCTTTTAATCCAAAGCGCCGAACATGTTTCTAAAAGAATTACTTTGTAAAAAATATGCTTTGGATATGTCTCAACAATTTACTAACCAGTAGTGAAGGGTTAATAATATGTTTTTTAATTAATTATATTTGGCAACTGCAACATTAATCTAGTGGTCTTAATTGACTGCTACGCTAAAGGTTCTGGGTTCAATTCCTAGGTTGAGCAAAGTGTTATTGGTTCTGTGAAATATCGGTAGCAGAATAGGCTCGCCCCCACATGGAACCTAAAACATACCGGTGAAATGTGGATGTAAAATTAGTACACCTCTATCTTTAGCCTAGTGGTATGACCATTGGACTGCCAAGTCGAAGGTCTCGTGTTCGCACCCAAGGCACGCACCTCTGACTTTTCAAATTAATGTGCAGTGTGTGGTGAAGGAATACATCGAGAGTAAACCTGCATGCCTTAGAGATTTCTCGACGGTAAAATCTGCCAACCCGTACTAGGCCAGCGTGGTGGACTATAGCCTAATCTCTCTCAACCTGAGAAGAGACCCGTGCCCAGCAGTGGGACAGTATATGGGTTGATGATGAAACTTTTTTCAAGATATACATTTTAATAAGAGACATGTCAGCTGAAGAGCATGGTACCTAATATGGCTTTGATAAATGTCGCTGACGTCACCTATAGGACTTAGAATATGGAATGGATGAATGAATGTGGAATTCAACATCCCAATACTCTCGCCCCCTATTGTATGGGATCTAATCATACCGGTGTAGCCCTAGCCTTAGCCTAGCCCTTCAGGAAAAGCGAGTGTGATGACATGTTATTTATATTTGTATTAAATATTTTGAGGATCACGCAAATAATATATTTATGCTGGTTTGCCAGTAAAAAAGAAAAAGCTGACAATAATGATCTACAAAGCATTATCGCCTAAATTCTCCCTCTTAAATTACAAAATAAGCAAACAAAAAAAAAAAATAGGTACTTAATAATCAACAGAAACATCTAACAAAAACCCCATTAAACGTCACGCGATTCCCACCTTTATTAACACTACAATAGCAAACATATTTCTTACAAACAGCACATCTGTAACTTGTATGAATGGATTTGTACAAAAGAAGGGGGATTCCGTTCCACCTGAAGCATTCTGTTAAATAAACTAGGGCGAGTATTGTTAGGAGACAATGGTAGTTTACCGAAAATGTTGCTGGTATGTTTTCCTCTAATTCCATGGTTGACGTTGTGCGAGGTAGAACCACGTAACAGAAAAATTATATGCCCGATTAAGCTACGCTGACCGCGATCAGTATTTGGATGGGTTATCATTTGTAGATGTTGTGTTATGTTCTATTGCATTTATATTGTGTTTTTGAAAAATATTAAATTTCTGACAATTACGCGAATATTAGATATTGAAATTAAAATACGTACTTGTTACGGATTTTATCGAGTTATAATATAAAACGCGATATCGATTATGTTATATCAATATAACGCGATAAAATCCTTAAAAAGTAGTTATATTTCAAATTTAATTTAATCGAAGGTACATACAAATCTAGCTTAAAAATATAATATGTAAAACATTGACTTGTAAAAGTGTATTTAAAAGATCTACTTATTTGCAGAAATAAATACATTTATTATTATGAAGAAATATAATTTACATTCGCAATGAGAATTAATCGTATTTCAATCATCGAGTGTTTGACATTTAATTTAGCATCGATTCGATAATAAGGTCAGAATGATTTTCGAACGGACGATTTTTGGTCGGTGAATAAAAAATATTTTCAACTTCAAAAGAGGCTGCGATTTTAAATTAAAAACTCTTTTCAACATAAAGTAAAATATTTTTGAAAATCAGAGCATATTATTGAGAAATTGAATTTTTGATAATCTGTTAGTATAAAAAGTGTGATAAAAAATATAGGTGTATCATATTATTTTAACAGAATTAAAAAAGGCTTAACAATTCTTCTGAGTAATATTTTCACAGATGAAATATTTTTTCACAGATGAAATTGTTAGCATCTAGATATAAAAAAAACTGTACAACCGTACAAATGTTTGCGAGTAACATTTATTTTGATGAACATTTTCTATTCCGACGATTCCTTTTTTTTTAAGTATTTGGTACACATGTTCATAGTCCCAAACTAAGCAGAGCTTGTACTATAAAGAAGAAGAGAAAAGAAAATAAAGAATGTCGCAACCATTATGCCCTCCGCGTTAAAAATCAAATAAACTAATTATTCCCCCCTAACAAGAAACCCTAAAATCTTCATTAACCGGTGCTAAACCTACTTACGTTCGCCGGGCCCGTTCGAGAGATTCCCGGAGTTGAAGTCACCGTTCGGTGCAGAGCTGGTTGAGGAGGCCTAGAACTAGTTTTTTAGGGGATTCTTTATAATATCAACCTAACTAAGCTAGTCACAACATTTTGTATGAGTATGTATTTGTATTTTATACCACTAAGGCATACAAGCATACGGCCCACCTGATGGTAAGCGGTTAATGTAGCATAAACGCTTGCAACACCAGGGGTATCACTTGCGCGTTACCGACCCTGTAAAACGAAAGAGGAAGAGCTGGGTTGGTAGTATAGGAGTCACCGTCCACTGCCAACATAACGTTTCCTCGCGGAGCACTGGCAACCTTGCTCACCGTAAGGAACACAGCACAGCTCAAAGCAGTGTTATTTCACTTAGAGTTTCTGAAAGGCGAAGGTACTTCCCCAGTCGGGCAGCTCCAATTTGAGTGGAATTACTCCCACTTTGCCCTAAGTACCTCACTTAATAATTTTTTTTCGTAAGCTAGACATATAGCGCTGTTAACTTAAAAAACAAAAATACTTGACTCTTGGAAAACAAAGTTTGAGAGACGTTTTATTTGAATCGTTCCGTATGCTCCATAACACTTATGTTAGTCGTAAAAAAGTAACATTAAGATAGTACTTTAGTGTTTCAACGGAGTTCAAGATAGTGACGTCACTCTGATATCTTAGCTTATGTGGCAAATTATTTGGAATTATTCCAAGCTACGCTTCATCATCATCATTATCATCAGCCGATGCTGAACTAGGGCTTCTTCATACATCTACCACACGTTTCTGCTCTGTAGCCCGATTCACGTAATTAAAACCGTAGCGATGTCGCAGCGACTTAATCGTTGAAACAGTTTTCCTATTCACATCCGTGATCGAATCGTTTTCAAATCGTTGAACTGTGTGATACAGTTCATTATTAGTATTAGTGCAGCTATTTTACAATAGGACGACTTCTAAATCGCTCCGATTAACGGATGTGAATAGGAAAATGATTCAGTTTCAATGATTCAGTTGCTGCGACATTACTACGGTTTTAGTCACGTGAATCGGACTACTGGGCTACTCTTGTCCATTTCTTCCCCACCATCTTTACAAGCGTCGCATCATCTAGCTGGGGGTCGATCGACGCTTCTGCGATCGGTCCTCGATTGCCATTCGAGGATCTTGCGACTCCACCTTCCGTCCTCTCTACGACATGACCTGCCCATCTCCACTTCAGAGTAGAAATTCTACGAGCGAGTGATGTCGGTTCGTCTTCTGATTTCCGCATTGGTCACGCGATCTCTAAGGAAAATACCGAGCATCACTCTCTCCATTGCTCTCTGGGTGACTTAGTTTGGCGTAAGTTACGGTTATCTCGGTCAATCAATGGATGGGTGACCATTAAAGTTGGCTCAGCGAGCACGTTTTTTTTTTGGCCGGACATAGTTTTTAGCTCGAGGGACCTTTAAAAACTTAACCGGACTCGGTGGCGCAACACAGATAAGGGCGTTCCCTGCGGGACTCAGACCTTGGCTTAGGGCGTTGCTGGGAAGAATGCTCTGTTCCCGTAGCCCCACAGCAGGTACGAGAAGGAACACCGTGTGGTTTTTAGTCGGTAGGTCACCCACTCTGGGTGGAGTGGAGGATTTTCCACACGCTGAGCAAAAAAAAAGGCGTTGCTGGGGGCAGCTAGGGACGGCTGGGTCTGGGTTTAAATTAATTAGGTGCGAATTTAAAGCTACTGGCTCGGCACGGGCCGGCTCGAGCAAGGGACGGCGTTCAGCGAACACGTTAGGCCGTTCGTCTTTTTGATGGGGTTTCAAACATTCATACCATCATAACATACCATCACTCCTGTATTCCACGAAGGGTTAGACAGAAGTATACCAATGTACACACACAGCTCGCCGGTAAGTTTAGATCCGATGTAATAGGGGCTGAGCCAAACTCCGAGCTGCTACTGAGAATTTTAAAGAAAAACTCAATAACTCTGCTCGAATTTGGAATCGAACCCAAGACTGCTAGCGTAGTCGTGCTAAGGACAACTAGATTAACGAGCCAGTTTCTTCAAAAAATCAAAAAGATTAATTAAATAAATAAAAACATAGAAAGTTGACAAGTTAGACCGAATTATTATTCAAACAACTAAGCATTTTATTACTTGACTCAGAACTTAAAAAGTCCGTTTCTTGTTTAACATAAATACGATGTTGTAATATGAATTGCAAAACAAAAACGGCTAGAATTAGGTTTTGAGGTCGGATGAAAACGACAAAAATGAACCTAGATAAAGTTGATTTGACGTAAACAAGAATGTGTGACGCGTTCCATTTATTATTTAGACATAAAGTTAGTTAATTATCAATTAATAATCTAGGTTTGTGCGGCTAAGTATTTAAAGAAAACATAATTAAACAATCTCATCACGAGAAACTAAAATCGCGAAAAAAATATGTTTAATAATTAATCTCGCGAGAGCCTCGCGTAATTAATTGACCCCCTTTACTTCTAACTAATTCATGGAGCCTCACATAAATTGTGGCGAAATATCAGCGTCACCACATACTATAATATGATAAAAATGTGTAATGACAGCCACAAAATATTGCTGTCCCCAAAATCACCCTAATAGTTCCGCCATCCCAATCATAAACTGGCGAAAACAATGGTAAAACTAACGATCGTTTATAAATCCCTCGATACCCCAGTAAACAAATCGGGTAGTTAATCTCTGGTTAAATGTATCGTTGCGATCAGTGAATAGGTTCCAACAAATGGCATGGAAAAGGGTTCGGGCCGATGGTAACAAATAACGGACAAATGGTGTCGCCTAAACGGTTGCGAACAGACTGGGACACTTTTTTGTGGCGCTGTAGTTGCTGTCAACTTTTATTTGTGTTCTATTTTTGAAAATTATTAGTATTATTTAATTGAAATAAGACAACCAACCATAGAAATAAGCATACAGATGGCCTGATGGTAAGCGGCAGCCGCTGCCTATAGGTGCCATCAACACCGGTGGTATCGTTACACGTTACTGTTAAGTTCAGCCCGGTAATTTCACTGGCTACGTTGCCTTTCAAACTGGAACATAATAATGTTAGTACATTATTACTTAGCAATTGAATATCTATCAATTGCCAATCTACTCATCTATACAAAATATTCTATTTTGAATCGCTTCTTTTATTTAGTGTTGTCATTACACATGAATAGCATAGGAAAGAAATTTGACAAAAACTTAACGGCAACTTTTTATAGCTCGTCTATATACGACATTCTATTCGTGAAAATTCTAATTACTAACAGAATACAGTATCTAGGCACCTAAACGCAATAAATAAGATGTCCTAAATAGGCTCCGAATCCTATGTCTCTATTTATTCCGGAATATTTATTACAGCTATTCTGAAAATTAGGTCTTTCTTAATCCTTCTTTCTTTCGCTTCGCTTTTTTCGGCGTAACAAAGGACCATTTTGATTAAGATATTTTTCCTCCTTAAACCAGCCACCGTTGGTGGTTAATTTATGTAACGTGCTAGTACTAAGGTTGAGTCATTTAACTTAGTTAATAAATTAAATAAAAACAAACACTTTTTAGTCGCAGTGTTAAAAAAGGGCTTGTGGTAAATAATAACGCTACGCTGGACAATTGATCAGAACAATTACACAGTTTAGCATTTTAGCAGCAGAACTCTCCGTACCTTGAACACAGCATAATTATGAAAGCGTCAAAAGTCAGAAACTATATAATCTTGGTCCTCATTTTTGCATCAACAAAAATATCTTCTACGAACAGTTTTGGTCCTTTAATCCGCCTTAACGATATCCGTGGAAAATAACAGGGCAGTTTAATTCTGTGTAGGCCGCACCAAATCTAACGAATCATTAATTTTAACTGCGGTTTGCAGAGCTGACTTTGAGTTGACAGCTTTGAAATGTTTAGTATTAAACTATTCTCTATCTTTCTGAGGATTTTGTTAAATTCAATTACTGCTTTTAGAAGTTACACGGCCAAAGAGCCTATCATTTGTAGTGTTGAAATTACACCTCTAATTTTTTAAATTCATACCATCATAATTATTATCATTACGCCTGTATTCCTTGAAGGGTTATAAGACTATGTACTAATGGATATCCACAGTTTGTTGATCAAATAAACTCGAGACCTTTGACTTGCCAGTTCATTGGTCATACTACTTGGCTATCACTGCTTTTAAATCATTAATTATTTGCTAATAATTATTCTATATTACACACAATTTATTGTTAACATTTCTTAAAATTATAATGTAGAATTTCCGTAGAAATGCTGTAAATCATTAATTCTTTTTATCATCATCTATAATATATTCTACATATAAGGCCCAAAAATAACAATCTTAACCAACAATCCGCCTCTCAGGACCACGCCTATCATTACATCCTGTAACTCCAAGAACCTGTAATACCAATTTCAAATATAAACATTATATACAAAACTCTTCGTTGAACTTCGAGAAACTTCGCATGTACAATAATGGCGTATGTTTGATAAATCATTCATATATAATATATAAACTTGTCAAAGTAAAGGGTTGTTGAGATATTTTATGTAGGTTCCAACGACCTTTGGCATGGGGATACTGGTATATTCTTTTTATGAATGATTGTTCGTCTATTTTCGTACGAGCTTTCTTTTATTTTTAGTCTTATTACTCTTTCGGCCTTCTGAGTAAGAAGGGAAGAATCAATATCTAAGACGTATTAAGTTATTACTCTTACAGGATACATAATTCTTCTTAAAAAACGGAGTCTCTTACCATTCTTTCTTCTCATACTTCTACATTCTACAAGACCCACTTTTTGTAAACACTGTACCTAGATTTTGAAATCTTTTTTCTAGACTGGTTTGTCCCACTGCTCGGCAAAGTCCCTCCCTTCCAAGAAGGAAGGGAGGATTTTGCTCTCCAGGCTGCTCTGTCCACTGTTAGCGGCCCAATCTCTGTCGTAAAAGTCAAGAATTGAATTGAACATGATTAAAATAAGTCAAAATAAGTGACGGTTGTGAGGTCAAATTACTTGTAGTTACACCGAAATTCGATAGGCAGAGGTGTATCTAGTCCACACACAGTTCCCCAGTAGGTCACATATTATAAGGGGCGACCCTATTGCCATTAACCAGGCACAAGTCGAAACCCCGAGCAGGTACTGAGAATTTCATAGTAAAAGACAATTACGTATATTGGTCCTAAGCATTACCAGCAACTGTTGGTATACAGAAGCATAACTCAGCTTAACCCTTTCAAGAATACAAGCAGGATGATATGTTACTTAAGTTATGTTAAAGTCTATAGATTAGCACAGACCTTTTCAAAGAATAAAAAACAAGATTTCATTAAACTTTATCTATCAAAACGATGTGAATATAAAATGCTACACTGTACTGAGCAACGACCTTTATTCACACAACAGTGACATTCTCACTATTTCACTGAACTAAAACTGAACACAAAATCTGCTGCAAATTGTTGCTAGAATACAACCAACAAACAAACTAATGTCTCAAAAGATAAAACTCATTTTGGCATCGCATAAAAGAAAACTTGTTAGTTTGCATGGTTGCAACCCCCACTACTTGCGACACAACAAAATGACATGGAATGTAATCCGACTAACTGAAGTGGAATTTGCATAGCTGTCAGTTGAATTGAATTGAAAACAATGTGTCTCTGTATTAAGTGAATTTAATGTTGTAAGTATTTATTTTTATTTTATTTTATTTACATAGGATTTGAGTGATAGTGTTGTGATGAACTAGTGCTATCACTAGACGATTCTGTGATCGTCATGAGTCTTTAGTTCGATTCCAAGGTAAAACATAGAAAGTCATTGATTCATTATCTTTGGAATGGTCACCCATCTAATCTGACTGCGGCAAAATTAACTTAACCTTAAGGATTATTCGATCTACGTATTTTATTATTTATTTTATTTATTCTAAATTAACAGGCAGAGATGTGTTGCTGAGGAGTTCGATGCCCCGCTTCTTCTTCCCAGCTAATAATAGAAGGCAGAAAGGGCGGGCGTTTGGAGGGCTGGCTAAAATGTAAAAAATACTTTTAAAAACCACTACCTGGCAGAAATACATACCATCACGCCTGTATTCCCCGAAGGGATAGGCAGAGGTGTACTAATCTAAACCCACATTTCGCCGGCATGTTTTAGGTCCCATGTAATAGGGGGCAAGCCTATTGCCATTAACTGGGCATAACCAGATGCGACTGAATATCAGTATTTTACACGAAACGACTACCATCAGACTACGCAACCCAATATTTGTTTTGGGTTATGCTGATACCCTGAGGATAGACGGGTTGTCAGGCTTTTTGGGCTTCTGACTACTATAGTGTACTATATATACAGCTTCTGAATACTATAGTTGTTGGTCCTGGTTGTTATACTAACGTATAACAACCAGGACCAACAACTTTACATGCTGTCCAATGCACGGAGGGGTCTCGATGTGTTAAGAACGGTCACCCATCCACAGTCTGACCGCGACTAGCGCAGCTTAACCTTGCAGATCGGTTGATCAGCTTAGTTATTACTTAGCCGCGAATTATTTTCATTCTGAAATCCAAAAAAAAATAAACAACCCGGAAAATACAACCTTTCAAGTGTAAGATGAAAACCTGAATAATCCAATCTATATTTTGAAATAAAACTACTTTTTAAAGTTATTTAGCGAAGGAAAAATTCCACCGCGGGCAGGATTCGAACCTGCGTCTCCTGGTTAGGTACACCAGACGCTATTTTTAAATAACTTTAAAAATTAGCATGGAAAATGCCAAAAAAATACAAAAAGATAAAACTACTTTTTACGGATTTTATCGCGTATATTGATATTATTAATCGGGATTAATAATATCAATATACGCGATATAATCCGTAAAAAGTAGTTTTATTTCAATGTATAACATTCGCGTAAATGTCAGAAACCAATCTATATTTTTATGTAATACTCTGAAACGGTTTAAACAGATTGAAGCGCCAAAAAGTCGCATAAAACCACGCCATCTCTTTGTTCCAGTGGTTCAGAATTTAATCGTATTTGTCTCGCAAATATGGGGCTTTTTACCATCTGTCTGGACCTTGCTGTATTTATTTTGTTACGTGCCATCTTTTCTATTAAGCTGTACACGGATATTTGGACATAAATCCTTAATAATTACAATATTAATGGTCATTTTTGTGTTATTTTGTTACATTTTTAATAAATCTTCTTTTCTTTTTTGTTATTTTTATTTTTGAAGTGGAGAATTTATGACTCGCTTCCCTATTACGGGAAACCTAAACATACCGGAAAACTGTGTGTGTACATTAGTACCCCTAAGTCTAGTCCATCGGGTAATTTCCTTTTTCTTGTTTTTTAAAGACAACGTTCCCTTGTAGTTGTAAGCCTATTAGGGATTATGATTCGACTGAGAATTTTATAGGTCCTGGGAAAGGAACACGGAACCTCACGAGTATCAGCTGAGATTTTAACCACTACATCAATAAGACAGCCCACAGTCAATTTTCTCATACGCTACCTCGATTGTAGGGATTCTTCAAACAAACATTTTTACTCTACAATTTCAAATGGGGTCGCTCCTTTTGCAATAAACGCGGCATCTCCAGCCACGCTATATTTACCCGCATCATTTCAGTTTGACATCCGCGTTATTGATATTATTCTATGATTTGTTTTTAGTTTATCTACTCTTAAGGTGGGTATAGACTAGAGCATTTACTTGTGAACATCGAGCATTCGATGTTTTTAAAATTACTCGAACCACATTTGGAACATGACGGTCGATGTTTTGTTTAATAATAATAATAATAATCTTTATTTGCCAGAAACATGGTACATAAAAGGATATTATTTAAAACATTAAGTTCAGCAAGTTTCGCCGGCACAGCGGCATGCAAATACAAAATATTAATCTCAATTAGTGAACACAAAACAAAGCAAATTAAACATATTTTAACAGTAATTTAGTGTCTATACCTTGATGTAAGGTCATATGTATAAAATTTACATGGATTTTTATGAAAGAACTCATTAAGAGAATAAAAACCTTCGTACAGCAACCACTTTCTTAATTCGGCACAATTTTTTTTAAAGGGTAGGTCTGCAATATCTTTCGGTATGGAATTATATATTAGTGGAGCCATGTAAATGCAACTTCGCCGATAAAGTTCTAGCTTAGGCACAACTTTTTTTTACAACTTGATTTTGAGAAACAACGAGCGTTTTGGTGTAACACTATGAGCACACGCACGAGTGCGGGACGATGGGAAGTAATTTATATTTTTTAAGAAATATCACACTAGGCTATCACAGCTATAAGCAAAAGCTATAAGCAGTGATAGCCTTGTAGTATGAACTGCCAAGTCGAAGGTTTCGAGTTCGAATCTAAGGCACGCACCTCTGACTTTTCAAAATCATGTGCATATTAATAATTAATTATCACTCGCTTAAACAGTGAAGGAAAACATCGTGAGGAAACCTGCGTACCGTAGAGATTTTCTCGACGGCGTGTGAAGTCTGCCAACCCGCACTAGGCCAGCGTGGTGGACTATAGCCTAATCCTTTTTATTCTGTGAGAGGAGCCGTGCCCAGCAGTGGGACAGTATACGGGTTGACAATGATGATAATGTGTTTGTTATTGGTCTAAAACATATATTTCAAACTGGTTTTTTTCGGAATTAATTTTTATTGTCTACCATTCTGTATGTTCAAATCACTCACCCGTCCTGACATTGTCAGTTTTATAGCACGATATTTTGTTCTTTATTACACAATATAGTGCTTTGTCTTCTGTGATAAACGCTACGTGATTTTATTTTTTATTGTAATTGAAAACAACTGCCTCGTTAGTCTAGTGATTTTAATCGCGACTGCTACGGTAGAGGTCCTGAGATCAATCGCCCAGGTCGAGCAACAACGCTCACGGCGAGTGAACATGTTCTTGTAACATCATCAACCCATGTACTGTCCCACTGCTGGGCACGGGTCTCGTCTCACAAAATGAGAGGGATTAGGCTAGAGTCCACCACGCTGGCCTAGTGCCAGTTGGTAGACATCACACGCCATCGAGAAAATCTCTAAGGCATGCATTTTTCGTCACGATGTTTTCCTTCACCGTATATAAGCGAGTGATATTTAATTATGAATACGCACATGGTTTCGAAAAGGCAGAGGTGGCGCGCGTTAGTTTACTTGAATCCATATGGAATAATCGTGGCACGCGAGCCTCCCGTCTTATAATAGTTCGCTAGGCACAAAATATAACATATATTTTATTGATTTCTGACATTTACGCGAATATTATACATTGAAATAAAACTACTGTTTACAGATTTGATTTCGTTATATTGATATTATTAATCCCGACGTTGCGGACCCTTTACAGCGTCCATGGTCACGGGTAGACTGAAACGTCGGGATTAATAATATCAATATAACGCGATAAAATCCGTAAAAAGTAGTTTTATAGTTATTTAGCGAAGAAAAAATTCGACCGCGGGCAGGATTCGAACCTGCGTCTTCTGGTTAGGTACACCAGACGCTATGACCGCTAAGCCACCGCGAGTCCCACCCGTCATGACGAATTTTGCCTTCACATTCAGAATTTACGTCTTTATGGTGACGTCAGTAACATCTATTGAAAAGCTTGCTTTTCAACCGACACAACTTACTTTACAGTTTTATTTCAATGTAACATAATTTATTTGTGAAGACACAAACCATGCAGCACCATTGCAATCAAAAGTAAGCGTATAGAATACAGGCTTAAAATCATGGCACGGGCCTCCTCTCAGAATAAGAGGGGTTAGGCTATAGTCCACCACGCTGGCATAGTGCAGATCTCCCCAAATTCCTCCTACCTCCGATAAATACTTACTGCTACCATTTTTGTATTTATTAGTCCACAATGCAGGTTTTATTACAAAAAAAAAATACCGTAAAAAGCAGTACTGGCAGCATAAAAGTTTTATTTGCTTGACCACTCAAAATGCAAGCTCACACTTTATGAGTTAAGCACTTTTCCTCATTTTACGCTGAACACACAAAACAATATGGCTGACGAATGACGGCAGATTTTAAAAACATGGTATAATAATGTGCTTACGCATCGTGATTACTACATCACGTAACTTAACTGTCATGGGTAGAGAATACCTGGAGTAAGCATATTATTACACCCTGATTGAAAACAACTGAATGTTTTGTTAGAGTCGGTCACCCAGGATTTTGCTCACCTTAAAGCAAGCAATGTTAGCGACATTATTTGGCTCAAAATCAGTCAAAACACAACATTAATTTATAAGAATTGTGACAAAAGAGTTTATAACGTAGAAATAATTGCCAGCACATCATCTTATACTCAAACTGCATTATTCTCATGAACTGTTCAGAACAAAATTGTAAACCAAGATTAACAATGTTATCATATTTTAAAAAAAGGAGTGTGTGGATTTCTTGCCGGTTCTTCTCCATAAGACCCAATTTTTGGAAACGTTCAACAAGTTTTGACTTTTTAAAAGTAGGTGTATATTTTATTTCAATGACACCTTTAAGGTGTCATTGAAATAAAATATTTGACTTTGACATAACAAATATGACAACCGGGACCGACGTCACGAAGAGCTATCCGAAGCACTGTTTTAAGAATGGTCTCCCATCTTTACAGAGCGTGGCTTGGTGTTGTCAGATCGTTCGATCACGACAAATATTACTTAGCCACGAGCCCCTCTATTCTCTGTCTCCATTTACCATATCATATGTACTACAGCCCGACATTTGTCGCGCCGTAAAAACACGTTGTCGACACATTCCCTGGTAAAAGCTCCATTTGTCACAGGGGGTGTAAAAAGCTCCAAGTCGTTACAGCACTTTGTGTGTGTCGATAAATATGTTTGTATCTCGCTTATGTAAAAGAAAAATAGGTACAGTAATGATCGGAATGAAGCAACGATATTTTATTGTATTTTATAGTAAGTATGTATGAATTGCGAAAACGATCCAAATTTTATGACACATATTGATCCCTATTTGCCGGTAAAACATAAAAATCCTGTTATAATTATGTACACCCATAGTTCGCCGGTATACTTATGCCCCATGTTAAAGGGAGAAAGCCTACTGCTATTATTAACCATGCACAAAATATAAAGTTCATTATAAAAACCTTAGTGCGGGTTGGCAGACTTCACAAACCGTTGAGAAAAATCTCTAAGGTATGCAGGTCAAGGTAAAACCCCTCTCAATGTGAGAGGAGACCCGTGCCCGGCAGTAGGACAGTATATGATAATGATGATTGTAAAAACCCGAAGCAACGTTAATTGCAATAGGCTCGCTTCTAGGAACTTAAAATTGCCGATGAATTGTGGGTGTACATCATTCGACTCCTGCATAAATTAAACAGGGGTGGTAATGTGTATGTATTTACCAAAAAATAAAAAAGAGCTTTTGGTCCATGAAAAAACCTAATGATAACCACCCTCTCATCCTCAAGAAGAAACTCATGTACGTATGTATGCTGCCTATCCTCACCTAAAGTGCTCAGACTTGGTCTTTGACGAAACAGCAGAAGACCGCACTCGAGGTTTTCCAGCGAGCCAAGGAGTGCATTTGGTTAGGAGTCCGATTATGAGACCGTATAAGGAACGTTGATCAAAAAGCTTAAAGTGGAACTTGGCTGGTCATATCTGCCGTATGTCCGACGAACTGTAGGCAAAACTCGTGGTAAGTGGAACCCGCACAACGTTAGACGACTATCTCCTCTCCATAACGGCGGGGGGGAGTCTAAGCCTCACTCCCCCCCTACAAACTCAAAGACGGGGCCCGCTGCGGCGGGCCATCACCAGTCGGAGAAAGAAGATGGCGGAACGAGCTAGACCTATATTGGAAGGAATGGCCGCAAAAGGCTTTAATTCGAGAAGAGTGGAAGAAGAGTAGGGAGGCTTCTGGCCCTGCAATGGGACGATATAGACTGAATAAAAAAACAAAGAAGTTCTCTCACTCACCATATTCTGACTATACACTAACATTCCATTTCAATCTGCCCCCAATTCTTATCCGAAAATTTGTCTCTAAACAGATGCTACATACGTAGTTCTTCACCAGTGTGTAAAAGAGAATTAATAGTAGCAGTCTCCTAGATACAGCTATCTCTAGCCGTCACTGTTTTTGTTGGAAACTATTTGGTGGACAGCTCAGCCAATGTTTTACCCTAAGATTAATGACTCTAGGAAGTTTATTATGAAAGGTTCTTGTTGGGATTGGTGCAGTGGTTGAGTAATCAGCTGATGTGTTACGGTTTGTGAGTTTGATCCCCAGAACTGACACAATTTGTACGGGAAATTACATTATATTTTTTAGTTACATACCATCACGCCTGTATTCCTCGAAGGGTAAGGCAGAGGTTTACTATAGTACCTACAACCACAGTTCGCCGGTATGTTTAGGCCTCGTGTAATTGCTGCATCTGGCTGACTGGAAAGTGACCCCAATATAGTTGAGAAAAGACACACAAGATGGTACGGTCAGCAATGAAAGTCGATCACAGTTTAATTTTGAAAACATGACAGTTCCGTTCCAAAACTTGTCAAGAGATCTTTTTAATAAATGAAGGCAAGGTAAACATTTAATGGTCATCTATGCAATGATTTCGCAAAACCTTCACAGGTCAGTAACTTCATATTAAAAATCGTATTGAAGATTGCAATTTGTTCAGCGACTTTCGTTGCTGACTGTACGTCTCCCCATACTGACCTCCATAAACACAACTATATTGTCGGTGATACCTACTCCAATACCGCGTAAGTAACACTTTGCTATAAGGTCTAACTTTGTATTAAATAACATTGTAAATTAGGCATTACAGCAAAGTATTCATCGTCAACCCATATACTGTCCCACTGTTGGGTACGGGTCTACTCACATATTGAGAGGGATTAGGCTATAATCCACCACGCTGGTCTAGTTCGGGTTGGCAGACTTCACAAACCGTCGAGAAAAATCACTAAGGTATGCAGGTTTCCTCACGACGTTTTCCTTCACCGTTTAAGCGAGTGATAATTAATTATTAATACGCACATGAATTCGAAAAGTCAGAGGCCTTGGGTTCGAACTCGAGACCTTTGACTTGGCAGTCCAATGGTCATATCACTAGGCTATCACCGCTATTACATCAAAGTGTTACTTACGCGGTATTGGAGTATCGCCGTCGATATACCAAGAAGGTAATTATGTCCCCGGAATGATGTTCAAGACGTTAGAGATTATTATATACTTATACTTTTGATACTTCAGTCATGACACAGCATGTGGCATCGTTTAATTTGCAAGCGGTTTGTATTAAACCTATGTTACGGCGTGACCGCACCGCGCGCTTAAATTCACTTGCGGTTGAGAACAGTGTAGACCAGCGTTTAAACGCTGCGTTTTCGTACTTAGAGATAACTATGAACAAGTTGATTTTATTAACGAAATATAGTTTTTCTAAGTCAAATTTAAAATCAAAGTCTAAGTCACAGTCAAGGTCAAATTCAAAGTCAAAGTCAAAATAATTTATTCAAGATAGGCTACTAGGTAGTACTTTTTAAACGTCATTTTTACATTTAAGATAGCCCCCAAAATGCCTCCTACTATTTTTTTTTCCAACAACGTACATAACTTCTAGGATCTTACTGCAAGAGATAAGATACCAATACGCCTGTATTCTCCTAAGGGTAAGACAGAGGTGTACACATTTGTCAAAAATAGACAATAATAAAATTCATATTTGTAAGGTACAGGGGCTAGCACATCAAATTACCCCAATCTCTCAAATTTCTTTGATATATTTTCAACTTTAATACAAACGTAATAAGGTTCGTGTTCAATTGGGAAAAATTGACAGTTTTGGATAGCTTGACTTGCTGCCGTCTGTACTTTGTAAAAAACAGTGATAGCTTAATATGACCATAAATAAAAATAATGTATGCAACATCTCACACATAATTGTAGCCTTTCCTATTTTTCAATAAAAAAAATATGGTTCTAATTCCGAGTTGAACCGATAAATAAAAGAATAAACGATATTTTTCTTTAAAACATACTTAGGTACTTGTTAGTCTAGTGGTGCTAAACGCGATTGGTACACTAGTTCAATTTCCAGGTCAAATAATGTGCTCTATTTATATACACGATGATTTTGTAGTCGTTTTGGAACCGAAAATTTTAGACTCTATATCAGTAATAGAACCTATTAAAATATAATTTAAATTAAATAAAAATATATTATTTTATTGATTATTAAAAGTAATATCATATTCGAACAAAAAATGAGAACTCATGATAATTCCACTCAATGTTACGTACTACGATCACTACGATCGATGTCATTCAATGTTACACACACAACACTAAGCGGTAAAACATGCCTAGACACGTTATCCGCCCATTGGATGCGGCGCGGCGCCCGCTGCCTACAATCCACGCACACAGCTGTAATGTATTATGTACCTACCCCTAGTAACAGGCTGCGCGGCGCCGGCGCGGCGAGCGCTCTCGCGTCGTCGCGTCGCCCGCGCCGCTCCCCGTTAACCACCCCGCACGGCCGCACCCGCCAGTTCTGTTGCAACTCGCGCGCGATAAAGGTTGCATTTTTTACGTTTTACGTAGCCACGCGAAAATGAGTCTTCAGTATGAATATTCGAACGCGGAGTAGGTACTTGACAATGGTTCAGCTGTACACTGTTACTAGTTACAATTTGGAAGGCCAAAGCTGAGGCCAAGCGGTTGTATTCCCGGCCAGAACATTTAAAGGCGCTGCGGCTACGAGGGATTGAAAGTCCTCAAGTACCTTCAACCCCTACCAACTTGGCTGCAACCCAGCGCTCAATCATGGACAATTCCGTGTGCCGGCTCACGCGCAAGGTCGAGGGCGCCTAAATGACTCGCAGGAGAACGAAGACGCTATTCTGGAGTAGGTACTTCGAGCGGGCTCCGCGGCGAAGCACGAGAATGGCGGCACAAGAATTTAATGTTAGCTAATGCTTTGTATGGAAAACATTAAATAATAATGGCTTAACATCCCTATAAGTTCCGTCGAGCTCACGTCATCAACAACAATGATGCACCGGCAAGAACTGCCCTATGTCAGCTGCCCGGCTCGTTATGCAAGTGTTGTGCGTGCTTACCCAAACAATCAGTTCCGTGATCGATGGATAGGCCACGTCGCGCGGCGGTCCCGTGGCTTGCCCACCACGGAGCCCAGACTTAACGCCCCTGGATTTTTCTTGTGGTCGGAAATAAAAAGACTCCTTTATACCCGTGAACATGAGTCTTAACGAGTTACGCAGTGCGATAGTGGACGCCTTTGATAAAGTGAAAAGTGATAGGCTAAAAGACAATAGCATAAAACGGGCACGTTTGTGTATTGAACGCGGCAGACTCCATTTCGTGTAGTTGCTTCGGTACAGGGAAGTGTAAACAATTTATAAATAAACTTTTAATAGGTAAGTATTTAGCTATGTACATAAGTTAATTATTTTGTAAATAGCTCAAATTCCAAAAATCCAAACGCCTGAAGTACCTACTCAGTTCATTGTCTCTCTGTTTCTAATTATTGATACCTACAGTAAAATAAAGATAAGTTCAATTCAAATAAAGTATTTCTGCCGGTCCTAAGCCCGTGTAAAGTATGAACGAGAAATTGGAGTAGGTACAATTTACGTAGTTGGCGTGAAAATGTTGATGCGCAGCGGCTGTGCGAGCGACTGCTGCGCCTTTCGCGGGTTCGATCCTCGCTCGGAACAAATTTGTATGATCTGTGGGTGAATGTTCTGGGCTTGCGTGTTTGTGTATGTGAAAATTTATGTTTGTAAATGCACCCATGACACAGGAGAAAATCCTAGTGTTGGGCAATGTTTTTTTTCTTAAATAAGAACTACGATAAAACCTACCTACACACAGTCTTATTCTAATTTTTTTAGTAAGAATGTAGGTATTACGTTCGTGTCCCGTATCAGCTGATTCGCTGGGCGCCATACTTGTCCTATTTGAACTGTGATCCTAGGTACCTACCTAACATCAAATTACGTCGCTATCTGCATCGTAATGCAATTTATTTTAATAATAAAATGTACTTGTCTAGCTACTAGCTATTAAATCACGCGTAGTAGGTACTCAGACGGATCATCCGACCGTCCGTCGCTCCCGTTGCTGTAGGTAGGTGACCAGCTGATGAGCTGACTCGTACCGCGCCGCGCCGCCGCGCCCGCGCCGCCCGCCGCGCATCATTGATAAATGGCAAGCTTGAGACTGAGGCGGTTTAAGAATGAAATATTCGTGCACTACTACGAACAAGCTCGAACAAGTGAAATTTTTTTTTGAAATGCCAACTTTTTTATTATTAGCTGTACAGTCAACTTAATATTTTTTATTTGTACTACTAATTATCCTAAGTTACCACGTTGCGGTTCCAAAACGACTATAATTTCACGCTGTATAATTTCTATGAAATTCTCAGTAGCAGCTCGGAGTTTGGATTTTTGCCTGATTAATGGCAATAGGCTCACCCCCTATTAAATGGGAACAAATAGACCGGTGTACATTGGTACACCTCTGCCTAAGCTCTTGGGGAACACAAGCGTGATTAAGAAATGGTATGTTATCTTTTTGTATTTTTTGGCATTTTCCATGCTAAGATTTTAAAGTTATTAAGCAAAGGAAAAATTTTACCCGCGGTCGAATTTTTCCTTTGCTTAACAACTTTAAAATGGTATGTTATATTAAAAAATCCCGCCCGTCTGTCCAACCACTTAATTATGTCATTCTACATTCTAATGCGTAATTGATGCAAATTTTAAAGGGTCTAACGTTATAAAGGTTGCCAGGTAAAATGTTGAGTCTAAAGCCTGCTTCTCGAACTTTCGACTGAATTAGAAATTCTCCAAGTTCATGCGAGTTTGAGCTTATTTTGCTACGGTATTATGGTTTAATGATATGTGAGATGTTTTGAAAGCTTCCTATAGTTACCATAATATACTTTTACGCCTTTATTCATTGATGGGTTAGGCCAAAAGCAGTGATAGCCTGGTGTAATAACCATTGGTCTCAAGTTCGAACCCAAGGCACGCAGCTCTGACTTTTCGAATTCATGTGCCTATTAATAATTAATTATCACTCGCTTAAACAGTGAAGGAAAACATCGTGAGGAAACCTGCATGCCTTAGAGATTTTTCTCAACGTTTGTGAAGTCTGCCAGCGTGGTGGACTCTAGCCTAAACCCTCTCAAAATGAGAGGAGACCCGTGCCCAGCAGTGGGACAGTATATGGATTTATGATGAATGTGTCATGGTCGTGGCGAATTTCACAGTTCCTATGACTATAAGGCAAGTGAAGGCTAGTACGGTTTTTATCTGAACGAGTTCGATATACCATGCTGCCTAACCAGGTGGTGCACGATCCATGAGGATTACCCGTACTATAAAAAAATTATAAAAAACGTTATAGGATTATGTAACCTAGAAATTATTTGGAATATTCCGAGACAAATACTTATTATCCATATAATAATAATAATATTTTAATAATAATATAATATATTTTTTTAATAATAATATAATATTTAATAATATTTTTTTGGGACATTTTACACAACACCATCTAGTCCCAAACTAAGCAGAGCTTGTACTATGGGTACTAGACAATGGATATAATACTTATATACTTTTTTTTTGTAAATACATACTTATAATACATAAAAAACACCCAGACAAACACAAATACTCATGTTTTATCCACACAAATATTTGTGTCCTGTGGGAATCGAACCCACGACCCCATGATCAGCAGTCCGGCACTAGAACCGCTAGACCACAGAGGTCGTCAAATATATATATATATATATAATTCTACTGTACGTGTGTATGTCTCTGAACTCGTCCTAAACGGCTGGAACGACTTGAATGATTTTTTTGTATGCATTTGGGTGGCGCCCTGGATGGTTTAGATTCACAAATCAGCCCGGCAGATGGCGCTGCAGTCGGTATCTAGGTTATTAATTTATCTATACTGCAACTAAACGGCTGGATCATACAGGACAACGTCTGTCGGGTCCGCTAGAAGTTTATAAATATCTACATACCTGCTGACTGCTTCATCAGTTTAGTGATAAGCAAGACTGCTACACCGTAGATCCGGGGTTCAGATTCCAGGTTGAGCAAATTTTGTTGGGTTTTTCTATGAATTACTTATTGGCAACTCGAAGTTTGAATTTGTTCTCTCTTAATGGCAATAAGCTCTCCCTTGATTACATGGACCTTAACATACCGGCAAACTGTGTACATTAGGATATTTCTGTCTAACTCCTCGGGGAACACAGGTTTGAATATTCTCAAATAAGTTTCATTTATAATTTTACCCTGACAGTCTACTTACTCTGTTATTAGGCAATAACAAGCCTGAAAGCAACCGCCTAGAAACTGCATATCCCAAAATTGCCCTCACGGTTCGTTGAAAATTCAAGCACGATATAATCTTTTATTTAGTACTTGAGCGCATAAATGCATAGTGCAGGCAATATTAGAGGCAAACGAGGTGTCTTGGGTGGGAAAATTAGGCAAAAATATTGTTTTGAGCTTCTGGAAATAATGAAAGTTTTTTTCTATATTAAATTATTGTTTTGATGTTTGATATGAGAAATAGTGTGATAAGAGAACGTTGCGGCTTAAAAGACGATGTAGTGACGAGAATTGAGAAGAATATGCTGAGATGGTTTTGGCATGTCGAGAGAATGGATGAAAGGCGACTAACAAAAGGGATTTATATGGCGAATGTCAGTGGAACCGCCGAGAGGGGATGCTCTAGCAAAAACTTACGGCGACCTTATTGATGAGGTTCTTCAAAAAAGTCACGTGCGTAGTACTCGCAACCGGCGTGTATGTACGACAAGATGTATGAATGTGGTCGAAGCAAAAGAAGTATCGTAGCAAGTGGCGTTCTTTAGTTTCTGCCTACCCTTACCCCTACATGGGAAAAAGGTGTGTGTTTGTATGTATGTATGTAAATGATTGTTTTACTGGTGAGAGGGAGACCAGAGGACTAGTGCCCCACCCCCCACAATTAGAGCATTGTTGCAGGGCGTTCTACTCCAGGAGTGCCACACATGTGCAGAAAAATCCTCCCTGAGTGCTTACTCTCAAGCTGCCCAAAAACTACCAGAATAGGAATATTCTGGAATTACTGCAATTCACCTAATAGGTAGGTAATGCGTTGGTGACTCCTCTGATATTGCAGATATTCATATACCAATGTATGGCAGTCATCAGAACTAAAGAAAAAAAAACACAAAACGCCACAAATCCTCCGAGCTGCTATCAAGCAAAATCTTACAAAACTATTGGACTTGGGAATAAAATCCAGGGCCTCACGCTTTAGCGACCACTACTGAAACATCTTTTATCCGGAAAGTGGACAGAAAGGAATTAGTCTTTATAGCTAGGTACTTTACTTTAGCAAATGCAGTAGATATTAAAACTTCTAGACTAGTCTAGTCTAGTCTAATAGACTCGGGAATCAAATCCAGGGCCTCACGCTCTAGCGACCACTACTGAAACATCTTTTATCCAAAAAGTGGATAGAAAGAAATTAGTCTTTATAGCTAGGTACTTTACTTTAGCAAATGCAGTAGATATTAAAAACTCTAGACTAGTCTAGTCTAATAGACTCGGGAATCAAATCCAGGGCCTCACGCTCTAGCGACCACTACTGAAACATCTTTTATCCAAAAAGTGGATAGAAAGAAATTAGTCTTTATAGCTAGGTACTTTACTTTAGCAAATGCAGTAGATATTAAAAACTCTAGACTAGTCTAGTCTAATAGACTCGGGAATCGAATTCAGGGCTTCACGCTCTAGCGACCACTACTGAAACATCTTTTATCCAAAAAGTTGACAGAAAGAAATTAGTCTTTATAGCTAGGTACTTTACTTTAGCAAATGCAGTAGATATTAAAAACTCTAGAATAGTTTTGTGCATACAAAACTATAAATCTATATACGCCGCTGCATAGCGGCGTATATAGATTCCAAAATATAGCACATTTCCTCCAAAGCGAACATCATAATCAAAATACAAGGCCATAATTTAGTCCACAGACTATTAAGAGCTGAATAACGTCTCCGCTCTGACTATATTGCCTACAGCATACTTCTTTCTTTTTTTTGTTTTTTTTTTGTCTTTCTTTGTGGACGTCGTACATAAAAGTGCATATCTACTTCCACATTTGCTTCTTAGAAATTGGATACTCGGAAGCATAGTTCCATTTCGGGCATACATATGACAAAATATTTGGACTTTTAATTTAAATAAGTTTTTTTTTCTTCAAGATTATTGATTTCTGACACGTACGCGTATATTATACCTACAATAAAACTACTTCTTACAAATTTTATCGCGTTAAAATGATATTTTAATCCCGACGTTTCATCAAATCAAGATTAATTAAATTGTTGCCTCATTAGCCTAGTGACCGAAAGCGCTATAGCTACGCTAGAGGTCCTGGGTTCGATTCCCAGGTCGAGCCAAGTATTAATGAGTTTTTCTATGAAAGTCTCAGTAGTTTCTCGGAGTTTGGATTTGTGGAGAATTAATAGTATCAGTATTATATTTCTTTCTTTCTATTCTAAAGTTAATCTGCAGTACGAACTGAAACAAATTCTCTTACAATACGGTCACGCTTACATTCTCCGAAGTGTTAGGCAGAGGTGTACTAACCTAACCCACAGTTCGCCTGTATATTTAGGTCCCATGTAATAGGCGGCAAACCTATTGACGTTAGCTGGGCAGAAATATATACAAACTGCAAGCTGTTCCTGATAAGTTCATACAAAAACTCAATAACACTGCTCGAACTAGACGAATAGGACCTCTAGAAGTCGCGTTTATAATGATCACTATCATCAACCCATATACTGCCCCACTGCTTAGCACTGGTCTGCTCCCGAAGAAAAGAGGGAATGAGAGGGATTACACGATAGTCCACCACGCTGGCTTAGTGCGGGTTGGCAGACTTCACAAGCGCGCCGTCGAGAAAATCTTATAGGTATTCCGGTTTCTTCACGATGAAGCCCTTCACCATTTAGGCGAGTGATATGTGCATTAACACACCTGATTTCGAAAACCTTACACTCGAAATCGATACCTTCGACACTTGGCAGTCCAATTGTCATACCACTAGGCTATCACTGAATCATTACGACAACTAGACCAGTGGGATAGTAACATTCTATAAATCTGAATATTACCAACAGTAATTGCATCTAAATGGTTAACCCTACACAAGCCAGTATTACCACAATCGGCATTTCAGACCGCATGACTATCGAACAATTTATAGGTCACCACTGTTACCATCCCGAATATCGTAAAACGGTTGACCAGTCAAGATTGTTGTCTTTGAGTATGAATAAAACAAAGATTTTGTTCTTGACTTTTACTTTGGCTGATCAATGAGAATGGCACAAATAATAATATAAAAACAAAAATAATAAAAACAAAAACTATAACAAATATAATAAAAACAAAACTTTAACTTGGCTACAAGTTAAAGTATAAATCACGTCCGATCTAAAAACAAAATGGAGGAAGAATACATATTCATCATCAACCCATATACAGTCCCACCACTGCTGGGCACGGGTCTCCTCTCAGATTGAGAGGGATTAGGCTATAGTCCACCACGCTGGCCCAGTGCGGGTTGGCAGACTTCAAACACTGTCAAGAAATATCTCTAAGGCATGCAGGTTTCCTCACGATGTATTCCTTCACCGTTTAAGCCAGTAATCATTAATTATTAATACGCACATGAATTCGAAAAGTCAGAGGTGCGTGCGTTGTATTTGAACTCGAGACCTTTGACTTAGCAGTCCGCCGCCCGATATACCGTCCTCGCCGGCGAGGCCCGTCGCGAAGACCCCTTAATGGTAATCCTCCCCGTCCCTTGCTCGAGCCGGCCCGTGCCGAGCCAGTAGCTTTAAATTCGCCCCTAAATAATTTAAACCCAGATCCAGCCGTCCCTAGCTGCCCCCCAGCAACGCCCTAAGCCGAGGTCCGAGTCCCGCAGGGGACACCCTTAGCTGTGTTGCTTAGTTTATAAGTTGCCCCTGGCTGGAGGCATTTGGTGCCTCGCCACCTAGTCCGGTTAAGTTTTTAAAGCTCCCTCGAGCTAAAAACTATGTCCGTCAAAAAAAAAACAACAACTTAGCAGTCCAATGGTCATATCAGTAGGCTGCTTTTAAGAAGAATACATACTACACTGACTTTAAATGACCAATCATGCTACGTGTTAAGAAGTTTTTAGTGGCGATTAGTCGTCCTTTTAGGCAGAAGGCCGATATTAAGACACCTCTCATCCGTAACTACAAAATACTTTAGCCTATTAATTTTTTACTGTTACATATACACGCATTTATAAGTTTAACTAAGTAGAATTTACTAATAAATTGATTTATTAAATAAATAGTTTAGATTCGTTCAAAGACGTTAGTAAATGCAGAACATGTACCTCATGATGTTGTAATGCTTCTCTTATTCATACGCAAGGGTGTGATCTATGTTCGAGACGATTACAGGAAATGGCGGCTGCCGAAGGAAATGGACGGACAGACGGGCGGACGAACCCAATAATGTATTGTAAAACTTATATTAATTCTGTGGATAGTTTGTGGAGTTGAGAAAGTTTTAAGTGGTTGTTGTATTAATGTAGAGGATAAAAGAGATACCAGATTTCCATTGGAGATAGATTTTCTTTCAATGCTAAGTATTTTCATTACATTTATAAATTTTGTGAATGAAAATGCTGACAGGATTAAAAACCTTTTCTTTATTTTAAACTAGCTTTTGCCCGCGACTTCGTCCGCATGGAAAAGTTACTTTTAATTATCGCTGTAATTTGGAAAATTAACTCAAAACTATGATAAATTATAGCCTATATATTATTCTGACGTATGAATACTTTAAAGTTTCATCAAAATCCGTACAGCAGTTTTAGCACGAAAGAATAACAAACATCCGTCCATCCATGCATCCATCCATCCTCACAAACTTTCACATTTATAATATAATTATTTATAGTAGGATAGGTTTAGTAGGATTCCTCATAGATCGTCTGCCACCTGGGGAGCCGGCAGGACGAATATTTCAGTATCCCACAAATATTAGTCTCGCATAGGCATCGAATCTAAGACACTCTTCGCAACAATAAGTAAAGGCACCCAAACATGCATTCAATATATTATGTCTAATAAAACAACAATTAGGTAACTTTGTTTTATTATAGGTTATGCACTTGGTAGCACACAGTACTGTGAAAATCAGACTGACAGTTTACTTTTTACAACGTGGGGTACTTGCACATATTAAATGTTAATCACATAAAATATACAAATATACCCACAATAGTTAGACATAACATACCTCTCCCCTTAGTATGCTTATACATAACAAATCTATTTATTGAAACTGAAACTATTAATTTTAAGTTATTAATTATTGAAAGTCTATTTTAGTACAATTTATATCATATAGTTATTTTCACTGGGTCTAGCATAAGGTGATTTGGGATACATACATATTTTATTTTTAAGTTTACCACCTGAATAACTAGCCTCTGCCTCACTAGGGATACCTAACATTTCTGCCCATTGTTCCGAACTAGGTATTTCAATAATTTCTTGACTCTCCTGGCTCGAAGGAATGTCGTCAAATTGTGTCTGTTTAATCTCTGTAGCAGTTCCTTCCTCAACTTCAGTTTCTATATTATTCCCTTCCTCTCCTGTAACCAAGTCTGGTGATTTCTTTTTAATAAGCTGGTCAATGTGTCTGCTCACCACATATCCGTCATCTGTAGTAACTTGATAGCTTGATGGACCTTCCCTACTGGTCACTGTTCCTGCCAGCCACCGTGGCCCTCTTCCATAATTTCTGTACATTACATCTTGGCCCACATCTGTATCTCTATGTTTTCTTGCAGCATTATCAATGATTTGTTTTTCTAATTTTTTGTATCCCACATTGGCTGGATGTATAGTGTCCAATAGGGTACGTAAGCGTCTATTCATTAATAGTTCAGATGGACTCTTGCCTGTTCCTGAACATGGTGTTACACGTAAACCCAGTAACATATTAGGAATCTTAACATCCCATGACAATTCATCCATTTTCCTTAGCTTGTCCTTGACAGTTTGTACCATTCGTTCAGCTAAGCCATTAGTCGCAGGATGGTATGGTGCTGTGGTGATATGCTTTATTTTATTGGACTTTAGAAATTGTTTCATTTCAGTTGACACAAAAGGGGTACCATTATCAGAGACCAGTGTCTCACATAAGCCATGAGTAGCAAACAACATTCTTAGGTGCCGGATAACAGTTTCGGTGGTCATGTTGTTTACAATGAAAACTTCAGGCCACCTAGAATACGCGTCCACCACAATTAAAAATGTTTTGTTCTGATAGGGTCCCGCAAAATCAACATTTATCCTGGACCATGGCCTTGTAGGAACAACCCACTCATAGCTTGTCTTTGGAGGCATGTGCCGATTTTCCAAACATCTGGTGCAGTTGCTCACTAGCGATTCAATGTCGTCATTTAACTGAGGCCACCACACGTAACTTCTGGCCAAGGCTTTAGTTTGTACAATACCACTATTTGTGCTTTATGTAATGCACATAAAACATCTTTTCGCAGGGCCGGTGGCACCACTACCCGGCAGCCTAACAAAATACAACCTTCATGGGAAGAGAGTTCGGTTCGATGTAACCAATATGGGCGCAAATCGGCATCCGTAATTTTATTGGGCCAACCACTCAAAATAAAATGCATAACCCGTGATAAAGTCTTATCCCTCTTAGTGAGTAATTCCATTTGTTGGATTTCCACAGGAAAATCCTCCGGCGCTTCAGCCATCAACAAAATGTCACATAGTTGTTGTTCGGGCTGCTCTGGCACCGGTTGCGGCCAGCGACTGAGACCATCTGCGTTTCCTATTTGTTGTCCTGGCTTGTACACAATATTGTAACTGTGCGAAGTTAACACTATCGCGATTCTTGTTAATCTAGGTGATAAGATATTCGGTATTGGCTTCTTGGGGTCAAAGATACCGATCAGCGGCTTGTGGTCCGTAACAATAGTGAAAAATCGTCCCATAAGGTAATTATGAAATTTTTGAATTCCGAACATAATTGCTGTGGCTTCCTTGTCAAGCTGTGAGTATCTCCTCTCATGTGAATGTAATGTTCTAGAACTCATAGCAACAGGTCGTTCCTGCCCGTCCTCCATAACATGAGATAATACGGCACCTGCTCCGTATTCAGAACTGTCGCACGTTAGTATTAGAGGTTTTTCCAAATCATAATGCACAAGAGTAATGTCCGACGATAATAATCTTTTCGCTGTGTCAAAGCTTTTCTGCTCTCGTTCTGTCCACTGCCATTTTTGAGATTTGTCGAGTAATCTGTGAAGGGGCTCAAGTATAGTCGCCTTGTGAGGTATGAACCTCTCGTAAAAGTTGTACAGACCTAAAAATGCTTGGAGCTGTTGTACGTTTTTTGGTTCTGGTGATTTCATTATAGACTCCACTTTGCTGGGTGCTGGATGAATGCCGTTGGCGTCGATAACAAATCCCAGAAATTCTACACATTCTTTAGCAAACTTACATTTACTTGCATTAAGCCGCAGCCCAGCTTTTTGTATGCGTTCCAATACCGTGTCTAGCCGTTTATTCATGTCTGACAAAGTTTGGCCGCTAACAATGATGTCATCAATGAGGACCGCTACTCCTGGTATACCTGCCAGTAACGCCGTCATCAATCGTTGGAAAATTCCTGGACAAGCTTTAACTCCAAATGCCAATCTGTGAACAGTGTAAAGACCTTTACAGGTGTTTAATGTAAGTAATTTTGCTGTATTGTCATCTACAATCACTTGTGTATATGCACGCTCCAAATCCAACGTCGTAAAATACTTGCCTCCAGCAATGATGGCGAAGACTTCATTAGCAGTAGGCATAGGATATGTATCTGACTCTGTAGCCTGATTAACCGTACTGCGGTAGTCTCCACATAGACGAATGTCTCCCGATTTTTTAACGATGGGTACGACCGGTGTCGCCCACTGAGAAAAAGATATAGGGCGAAGTACACCCTCCTCCATCAAGCGATCAATTTCCTTCTCAACTCTGCTTTTAATTGCAAATGGAACTGGACGTGCTTTTAAGAACCTAGGTGTGGCATTAGGCTTTACATGTATTGTAACAGGATCACCTCGGTAGGTACCTAAACCCTCTTTAAAAACTTCACTATATTTCCCCACCATTACATTAGTTATTGAGATGTCATCATCGGTTACACAATTTATACATACCCTTATTTTGAGAGCTGTAAACCAATCTCGACCTATTAGATTAGGTCCAGTACCTCTAGCTACAATAACCGGTAACACACACTTAATGTCATTAAACTGTACGTGCACTGTCGCCTGTCCAAGCACGGAGACGCGAGACGCCGTCCAGGTACGTAGATTGTTGGGTGCGGCTCGCAGGGCATCGTGCGCATGTGACGCACGTAGCTTCCTCCACGAGCGTTCATTCACAAGAGAGAAGCCGGCGCCTGAGTCAACCTGCATCGTCATCGGTACGCCGTCCAAATGTATGGTAACATCATAAGCCGGAATACATAGACTGGAACTTCGGACGATGTATACACCATTCAATTGTATATCAGACTCGTCCTCGTAAGTATAGTTGATTTTTTTGTTCATAGCCTTCTTTTTTGCAATGCACACCTTTTCTAGATGTCCTATCTTTTTACAATATCGACATGTGGCTTTAACAAAACGACAATCTCCACTATGACGATCTCCACAACGGTAGCAAAGTCGAATGTTCGCTTGTGATTGTACTGCATTGATGTCCATGGGCTCGGGTGCAGCCATAGACGCGGTTGAGATACTCGTCTTTGATTCTTCAAATCCACCTGTGACATTTTCAGTGTTTGTGCTTGAACTCTGTATCATGCGGATGTCTTTCCCAGCACTTTCAGCCGATAGCATAGCTTCTACTACGTTTTCATATGTCAGTCTATCCTTTTTCAATAGATCAAACTGTAGTTTATGATCATTCATACCGCATACAAGTCTATCTCGTAACATACGTTCCAAATCCGGAAAATTGCAATCAGAACTTATTTTCCTGAGCTGAGCTATGTAGTTTGCTGCTGATTCACCTTTGTTCTGATCGCGTTTATAGAATTTATACGACATCGATATCTCATTAGGTTTTGGGCTGTAATGTTTTGTTAGAATTGTGACTATGTCAGTAAAAGTCACATCACTTGATTTCTTTGGTGTAATTAACGCTAAAAGCGTGTCAAATACTTGCGGTCCACAAATTGTATAAAAGTTAGCCCTTTTGGCTGCGTCCAACACAATGCCGTATGCCTCAAAACAGTATTTAAGTCTATCAATGTAATTATCCCAATTGTCTGTCTTAGGATCAAATTCCTTAAACTTCACTGCTATACAATCCATTATGATCACGTTTAGTCCTCGTCGCCACTATTATGTCTAATAAAACAACAATTAGGTAACTTTGTTTTATTATAGGTTATGCACTTGGTAGCACACAGTACTGTGAAAATCAGACTGACAGTTTACTTTTTACAACGTGGGGTACTTGCACATATTAAATGTTAATCACATAAAATATACAAATATACCCACAATAGTTAGACATAACACAATATAATATCTTACCAAATTTCATTGAAACAAAATCACAAGCAATATTAAACGTGCACAAATCTTCCATAGCGACCTCTATTAACACAGGGTTTAAGACCCTAACAATTCGAGGCGCTGAAATGTTTACAGCCCATAAGAATTTGAATGAAAACATTACTTGTATGGCTTAAGCTATGTAGGATAGGCCATGAATCCTTCGCATAAAACATGACCCAGATATTTATTTAATAACTCTTAAACTATCGTTACAGGTTCAGAAACCTAATGCGATAGCTAACCCTACTTATAATATTAACTATTTTAAATAACTCTATTAAGTACTAACAATTATAAATAACTGCACAATACACTTATAACTAAAACGATACAAGCTTATAATTATAACAATTTAATCTTCACACAAAATTAACTTTAGTATGTTTTACAGTAAAAATAAAACAATAAAAGAAACAATTAACATATACATACAAATGCCATATACAACGTGTTATAAATACCCCGTAAAAAATATAACTAAAAATCAAAGCCAAAAATTTTGTCAGCTGTCATGTCAGGGAACCAGATTATTTAACAGAAAGGCCTACGTACCTATTTTACCTAATAATTGACTACTTTAATAGATTTTCTATTTTTTATTCCTAAATGTTGTTGTTTTCCTTTTTTTGGGGTATGTTATACAGCGTTACTAGGGTTCTTAAATATTGTGAATGGACTCGTTATAAGGCCCCATTTAACCTCCTCTCGGCTTTACGGGTAGTCTTGTAACACCCTGTATATGAACATGTATAGTAAATAAAATGACACAAAATGACATAGGCAAGTTTAATAACCGACTTCAAGACAGGTTCTTAATTCGGCAAAAAAATTTGTTGGTAAAATTCGCCGATCAGGAATCGATTTCAATGTTTCTTTTTTATCTGCTACTAGCTTTTGCCCGCGACTTCGTCTACGTGGACTTTACCTAGATCAAAGTAGATATCTAGTCGTAAAGTTTTCTTTCGCTGCGCAATTTTTACAAAGTATTAGAAAACTTGAAAAAGGAAATGAATATAATCGGTAGTCGTTACAAAGTTATGTCGAAGGGGAACAAGGATTAATTTTATATATGTACACATCTGCAATAAATACAAGAATACAATTTTAAACTATTTCTCTCAAACACTACTAACACAGTATGAATATCAACGCCGATAAATCCAATATTGTGTCATATGACGTCACACTTCGTTTCGTCCTATGGTGATGTGTTTTTTTAGTTTGAAATTCCCTCGCCTATTTTGCATTTTTTATAGATTTAAATAGGGAACTAAATAAAAATATATAAACATTCAGGCAAATTTAAAAACTTCATGCATATTCCTAATTGGTCGCGTATAAAATTGATTGGTGTCTAACCATCAGGTCTAAAGTAGAGTACACTACAAAATGCTTGGAGGAGATTTAAAAAAGATATATTATGTATTTAAAAAAAAATACTTCATAAAACGCACGCCCTTCACCGCCTTCTAGTGTTTTAACCACATAATGGTGAGACTGGAAGTCAACCCTGCGGCTGAATATCAGTATTTTACACGAAGCGACTGCCATCAGACCTGCGCAACCCATATATGTGAGGATATACGATATCCTGAGGACAGACTGGTTGTCAGGCTTTTTGGGCTTCTGACCACCACTAACGATTGTCATAGGTATGCCAACCGGGACCGACGGCTTTACGTGTTCTCCGAAGCACGGAGGGATCTTTATGTTAAGAATGGTCACCTATTCACAGAGTGACCGCGTCTAGCACAGCTTAACCTCGCAGATCGGTTGATCAGCTTAGTTATTACTTAGCCACGAGTCGGGCAAAAAAACAAATTCCCTAATTTGAAAAAAAAAAAAAAAAACTATCCGGTATAATTTACTTTTCCAAATACATGGAACTTTTTCCCTTACCAGGTTACGTAAGAAAATTCCCAGGTCCAATCTAGTTAATCAGCAAAATGAGTGAGAGTGGATAAATTGGAATACATTTTACGTTCATTGTTCCGATGAAGGATTGATCTGGTGTCGAACACCGCTATTCCGTGTTTTAATCAAGTCTAGGGGAGGTCGGGCAAAAATGGCTACGTCTCGTTAACCCCGCCTTATGGCACTATTCCGATTAGGTGGCTTGTGGTCAGTGTGTGTACAGATTATGAGTCGAATAGTGTTGAAGTTTTGTTGGCAATTTTCTTGCTGATAAAAATAACATCATCACGGTTAGGCGAAGGTGTACTATAATAGTGCATCCAGACTTAACCTGTACGTCTTGGTAACAGGGATCAGTCCCTGTCGCTTACTGCCATTAACTGAGGACAAATCCAAAAACTGAATTCTGAGAACTAGATAGAAAGACCGTGCTCGACCCGGGATTCAGTTGCGCTCAAACTTGCGACTCAGAAATCAAATCTAAGACCTCTATAATCAATGAATCAGTTTGGAATGATAAAAATTTACTTGCAGATAATTCTCAGTTATTTTTAGGTGTATAGGTTATATGACGTATTTCTTGAAAAAAATATTAGTACCACAAATCTGAACGTTCACCAGAAACGCCTCTAGACGTAACGTAGAGTAATCTCGGAGCAGCTAATAGTTAAGTAAGGCGGGGCACACACTCACGATTAAGCTCGTCTCTGACGCAGTAAAGATGAGAAAGTAGGGGAACTAACTCTGATTAAACAGATAGAGTATATTTTAGCTTTCCATGATCAAGGTCAAATTTATTTTTGCATATCACTTTTTTTATATCACTAAGGTTGCAAAAAAGCATACGGACCACCTGATGGTAAGAGGTTACTGTAGCCTATAGACGCTTGTTGCAACAGGTATATCACTTGCGCGTCGCCGACCCTGTAAAACAAAAGGGGAATGGTTGGGTTGGCAGTATTAAGGGTCAAAGTCCTCCCCACTGGCCACACAACGTTTCCTTGCGGAGCACTGGCAACCTTGCTCACCGTAAGAAACACGACACAGCTCAAAGCATTGATATACTACTTCGATTTTCAGCGAGACGTAGGTACTTCCTCAGTCGGGCAGCTCCAATTTGAGGGGAATTACTCCCACTATGCCCTACTTCTCTTAAAAGTTTTTGTATCGCACCACAGACGAAGGCAGCTGGCAGCAATTGGATGCAAAGAGATGAAGATAGGGCTCCGACGCGTTCACTAAAAGCGGCTTATGTCCAGGAGGAATACGTGCTGATGATGATGATACCACAAACAAACTACGGACATTTTCTAGAAAGGGAGCAGCTTGAACCGACGATTGAGTAGACGTAAGTACCAGATCGATGGCTTTGTTTTAAAGAACTGTCGTGATTTCTACTGCTATTCGAAACTAAAAGTTTCTCAGTTACGGCATTATCCTATGGGGAAGTAGTACCGACGCACCTAGCTTGTTTATACTTCAAAAGAAGCTGATTAGAATTTTAGTAAACATAGAACAAACGGAAAGCTGTAAAGAATACTTCCAACAACACAAAATCTTAACATTACCCTGCATGTACATTTTCGAATTATGTAAATTAATTCGTAAATACCCAGACTCATACGCTAGACGCCAGGATAAACAAACAAAATATACATTACGTCATAGAAATAGACTAAACCTACCAACCTCTAATCTAAGCATGCACTCATCTAGTCCGTACGTGATGTCAATAAAAATATATAATAAACTACCACAATATCTTAAAGATGAACAAATATGCAATCTATTTATAAAAAAACTAAAATTATTTCTAATAAATAAATCTTACTATAATATAAATGAATATTTAAATGATAAAACAATTACATAATATAATATAATAAAATAAAACGTTACCCAATTAACGAATTCTAATAATATTAATTCTGATAATATCATATAAATAAAATATACCTACCTATAAATAAAATACCTAAAATAATAATTAAAAAACACACTTATTAAAATTGATTTAAAATAGAATAATATCGTAAATAAAGGAAAAAATTAATAAATAACAAATTAAAAATACAATAATATAATATTAATCCTAATATAGTTTCTAAAATTCAACTATTTTATTAAATAATACGAAATAAGTATAATAATATAAATAGCAAAAATAATACAAACTTATAATATCACAAAGTTTAAATTATATAGTCATAAACACAAGTTCCTCCTCTCTTCTACATTTGCCGTGCCTGACAAGGCCCACACATGTTTCTTCTTATATTATTGTTATCATCTATTTAACTTGTGGAGTGCAATAAATGTATTGAGTATTGAGTATTAAAAATGAACTAAATGGCATCAGCTGTATGAGTCTATATTTCCTGAAGTGTACAATTTGGGGGTCTTCAAGTCACGAGTGAATAGGTAACTTCTAGGTAAGCGTGCAACATCTTCACTTACCATCAGGTGTGATTGTGGTCAAACACTTATTCTATAATAAAAAAAAGTATTAAAAATTTTCACATAATAAATTGCCTTTCATAATTTTTGATAATTAATATAGGTAATTCAGGTTTCTAGTTCAATTTTTAGAATAATTTTAAATATTATCATAATATCAAAACTGAACGAAATATGCAAAAGCTAAAAATTCATAGTTTTTAGCATAAAAACTTTGGTAATTATTTAATTAAACTTGCATAATCCAAAGTTGAAATTAATTTAATGCTGACTAATTAATTTAATTAAGTACTTGAGCATAATTTTCAGTAATAGTAAGACTTATAATTCATTATAATATAATAACAAATTACAATATGAAAATCATTGTGTAGGTACCTCGGTATTAATAAGATAAATTGGATTAAGAGTCTTTTGTTTTGTACTGTATTAAATTGGTAGGTACCTATATAAATATTAGCCTAAAGGTTTTACGGTCTGGCCTGAGATCGGGATTGGAGATCAAAGTTAAAATTGAAATGTCTAATTTCAATTCATCCTATTAGCTTTAGCTTTTAGTTCGAAGCTTCTAGCTTTCAGTCTATAATTATGACAGTATTTTTACACAAAGCAACTGTCTTATTGCCAACCCGCACTAGGCCAGCGTGGTGGACGATAGCCTAATCCCTCTCATTATGTGAGAGGAGACCCGTGCCCAGCATGTGGACAGTATATGGGATGATGAACTTCTTATGGTGGGGTTCTTTAAAAAGGTCATGTGTGTAGTACTCGCAACCGGTGCGTGTGATGACAAGATGTATAAATGGGAACGAAGCAACAGAAGTACCCATGCAAGGATCGTGATGTACTTTTAGTTTCGGCCTACCCCTATGGGAAAAAGGCTATAGTGTATGTACAGTCAGCAACAAAAGTCGATGAACATAGTTAAATTTTGGTAACATGACAGCTCCAAAACTTGTCAAGAGATTTTTTTATTATGAAGGTAAGGTAAATATTCAATGGTCATCTATGCAATGATTTCGCACACCCTTCACAGGTCAGTAACTTTAACTATTAAAATTCTTATTGAAGATTGCAAAATGTTCAGCTACTTTCGTTGCTGACTGTACCTATGTATTTATTACTGCCATCACACCTCCGCAACTTATTAACTATTTGAAAGACCTTATTTCCTACTTTATTCAGCTTTCATTTGTTTTTAAGCAGTAATTAATATTGGAACGTAGCCAACATTTCATTTTTACTTGACCATGCTTATTTTCTATCGATGTTTTAAAAGCTCTATTCAATCGCGCCAAATTTAACTAAAAGCGCTTTAATTAAGCCATATGTTTAAGCACGAAACGCACAGTTTTCGAATTGTGTGGTTTTAAGTTCCGTTTCTGCGAAATCCGAATTTTTACCCCTAAATTCGTTCCGGGCGAAATTCGGGCTATGCTTGCGATTGCAGATTGTAGATTTCAGCATAAAATATTGTAAGTTTAGCTTCTCTTTTGTTGTGAGATAGTAGGAGACCATTTTTTTTATTCTTTTCTTGCATTTAGTTTAGATACTTCGATGAAAATAATTCTCAGAGACCACGCAATTGGAAACGCAACGTGAGAAGGCCACCAACCAAGTAAAAACACGACTGACGACTTTTGGAGTTTGTGTGTGTGCTTTTTGACACTAATAATCTTAAGTACTAAAACACAAAAAAAAAATGTGTGCTAGAGCATAATACTTACATAGAAAAGAGCAAAAAATTACAGTCAAAATGATTTTAATAAGTAAATTAATTTTGATATAATACTCGCAAACTTTGACTAACTCGATCAAGAATTCAAACTTCACACAAATTAAACGCAAATAAGTAAAAATTTATGTATGTATTTATCTACTTAATAAATCGTTCTTGTCAAAATCTTGTGTAACGGATGAAAATGCAATATTCCTGATAAATGGTCCAAAATTATCACAGTAAATTCCCATTCGTATAAAATGTATCAACGATTCTTGGCATATACTTTAAGAATCGATCAATACATCTCATATTAAACTTCGCCACCAGACGGCACTAAGTAAATTAGACTACTAGTAACGAAAGTACCAACAAAGGGTATGTTTAACCCAATTAAGTCCTGTTCTCAATTATTCGAATCAATTTAGAACGATAGTAGAATCGATTTGCATGCCGCTTCATCACTTGTGTCTGGAAATGGGTTACTGTCTCTTACTGCGAGCAAGTAATGCTTTATAAAGAGGCGCTGGAAAAGGGAGAGGCATGCACCTGTCTCTCGATCCGTAATAGATGTATCGGACGGTGCAGCACTTGTTGGTGCTATTGAAATAGCTGCACTCGTACCTCAAAAGATCAGCCAGCGAAATTGATTAATGCTATTTTTTTTTATTCGACTACGGTGGCAAACATGCATACGGCCCAACTGATGGTAAGCGCCAAGCGGTTACCGTAGCCTATAGACGCTTGCAACACTAGAAGTATCACTTGCGCGATGCCGACCCTGTATTGAAAGAGGAATAGTTGGGTTGGCAGTATAAGGGTCAAAGTCCCCTCACTGCTAACACAACGTTTCCTCGTGAAGCACTGGCAACCTTGCTCACCATAAGAAATACAAGACAGCTTAAAGCAGTGTTATTTTACTTCGATTTTCTGCAAGGCGGAGGTACTTCCCCAGTCGGCAGCTCCAAGTTGAGTGGAATTACTCCCACCATGCCCTACCTCTCTTAAAGCTCCTAATACCCTTATCCTCCTTTTCAACACTATTTGGCTACTATTCATTTAATAATAAACCGAAGACATACTGAAATAATTTATCTACAGCAACCACAAAACTAATGAAACAAACAGCAAATAAACAGATCGAAATTGAATCAAGAAATCTTATAAACAAACCAAGAAAGTAATTAAACAATCATCTAGCTACAAATTACCTAAAATTACCTCTTAAAACATTACTTGAGTTTGGAACATTGGTTTACTAGCTCGAGAGTGCTGTCCTAATTTTATTAGCAATTAATTTCAACTGAAGGATTGAGCTATTTGGCCAATACATTTCGTTGGTTTATTTCGGACATTAATTTTGGTGTAAAATTAAAACAGATGTTTGTTTTACTCTCCTCTCGTTATGAGAGGAAGCCTGTACTCCACAGTGGACCAGTAAATGGATTAATGATTTTGTTAATGGCACTGAGACTTTATTATAACTTGTGTACTTTGACGACGTTTGTGGTTTAGTGGTTTTAAAGCAGACCGCGGATTGCTTTTGTTACGCCAGCAAACATCAACGAATATGACTCTAAATTAAAATGACTTTACTCTCAATATAATATGTTTAAAAGACGATGTAGTGACGAGAAACGAGAAGAATATGTTGAGATGATTTAGGTCGAAACAATGGATGAAAGTGATTTACATGGCGAATGTCAGTGGAACCGCCGAGAGGGGACGCCCTAGAAAAACTTACGCCGACCTCATTGGTGGGGTTCTTTAAAAAGGTCAGGTGTGTAGTACTCGCAACCAGCGTGTGTGTATGACAAGATGTATGAATGTGGTCGAAGCACAAGAAGTATGCAAGAATTGTAGCTAGTGGCGTTTCTTTAGTTTCTGCCTCCCCCCATCGGAAAAAGGCGTGTATAAATGTATATGTCGCCGCGAGGGTGCTCCGGTCTTCAAATCAAGATAATCCTATTCTAAACTTGAATACATAATTATTTGATGTAAATTCGTAACATAATTTACTAAACTGTTTGCCTGATCTAATGTTCAAAATAATGTTTATTTCATTAATTTGTAATGATTTGATTATAATGAGAAGTGTTTATCTATTCTAATAACAAAGTAAGTTTACTTATTTACTATGCTAGCTATTTTTGCTATGTAAATTCGTTTTAAATTCTATGGTGAATTTTGGCAAATTAGTTAATCGCTTTAAATGCTTTGCGTATTTGTTAATTATAAAACGTCACTTAATTTATTACTACGTAGTGTACGTGGCGCCATCTGTATCAACTCTGGGTAAAGCAGTTCAGTATGAAGTTCGTATGAACGGCTTTACAACATAGTCATGTTTGCTAACTTCAGTGGTGACAAAATTATTATGGTGGAACCGAACAGATAAAAGGGGATGGCAAATGGCGGCTCGTCCTCTTTTACTTCAGAAATTTCTCATAAAAGGTCGTAAGCTATCAACATTGCTATTTACTGTGCTAGCCGTTTTAAATATTGTTTTTTCTATTCTATTGTCTAAAAATTCAAAACTGCAGTTAATTTCTATCCTTTTGTTCTCATAGTGTTAACTGTATTTACCACCCACTTTTCTAGATATCGTGTTAAATTTAATTTGTGCTGTTGTAGTGAAATAATAATAATTATCAAATTGGTGTTTCGTGTTTCCTTTTATAATCTCATATTCTAATGGATAGATTCAATGACAGAACCGTTGAGTCAAATATGGTCAACGGTTCTGCCCTTTTTAAAAATGCCAGCGATCCCGATATTCCGATATCAGAAGTGGGATTGCTCCAGCAATCCCCTCCTGCCGGTCAATATATTTCAGATCCTGACCTAATGACGACCAGCGCCGGTGAGCCTACACGTGTACGGGATTCAAGCGAGCAGCCGCCTACCCCACATAGTGCACGTTCGCCTGCCACCACGTCGCTGCCGCAGCCGCTGCCGCAGTCGCTGCAAGCAGGCAACGTTCCACCGGAGTTCTTCGCACACATGATGGGTATGATGCAGAGCTTGACGGAGCGTCTGCTTCAGAATCCAGGTAACAAAGTTAAGATTACTGAAGTGTTTCTACCCTCTTACGACCCCGATGGTAACGTAGGAGTGCGCGAGTGGTGCAATCACATTTGTACTGCTAAAAGTACGTATAACCTATCTGATTATGATATTCGTATGAAGGTCACTAGTTTGTTAAAAGGTCGTGCCAAAATATGGGCAGATAATTGGTTGGTAACGACATCCACTTGGGATGAGTTACGTCAGAACATCATTACGACTTTTGAACCCGAAAGTCGTTACTCTCGTGACATACTTAAATTTAGGGAGCATGTGTATTACCCTTCTAAAGACATAGCCGAGTTTTTGTCGCAAGCTTGGATCCTATGGCGACGCATCACCAGGGATAAACTCGATAATAATGATGCGGTAGAGGCCGTCATAGGTATGATAAGTGACGAACGTCTTAGAATAGAGTTGATGAATGTTCGAGCCACTTCTGTCCCGGAACTAATATCAGTGGCCTCTTCTATTCGCACTAAACGCCCTGGTGGGTCACACCTAATTTCAAGCCAACCATCTCAAAAACGGTCAAAATTTTCAATTGATAACCGAAATCACAGCGTTTGTTCATTTTGCAAAAAGCCGGGACATCTAGTTAGCGATTGTCGAAGTAAGAATTTATCTAGTGACTCTAATGTACAACCCTCATCTCATACGTTACCTCGACAAAACACAGTTTGTTCTTTTTGTTCCAAATCCGGCCACACGTTTGACACGTGTTTTCGTCGCGAAAAACAAATTGGTTCAAATATTAACTCTGTGTCTAATGGAAAGTCAATCTTAAATACGATGAGTATACGAGTCGGTGAGGTGAATATAGATGCGATTTTCGACAGCGGTGCCGAGTGTTCGCTTATGCGGGAGTCTATTGCAAATAAACTACCCGGGCGCCGTCAGTTGACAGTTAACTACTTACGTGGAATTGGACCCTTTACGGTAATTTCAACAAGTAAGCTGTCAACTATTTGTGTTATTGATAACGTTAATGTGGAAATACTGTTTCATATCTTGCCAGATTACGAAATGACATCTGACATTCTTATTGGTGCCAATTTGTTACACGACACTGGTTTGAGTGTTATAGTGACTCAAAATCGGGCAACGTTACTATCTCGGGCTAGTATATCGCACATTCGATCCAATAATTCTATATTCGATAATCTACAACATGATTTAGCTGATGAATCGGAAACTAATCAACTATTGATGTTACTAAATAAATTTTCCTACCTTTTTACCCGCGGGTTTGCTAAGTCTCGGGTAAATACCGGTGAATTGGAGATTCGTTTAAAAAATCCAAATAAATTTGTTGAACGCCGACCTTATAGGCTAAGTCCCGTCGAACGCGAGAGAGTTAAGGGCATTGTTAGTGAATTAATAGAAAACAACATTGTTCGCGAGAGTAAGTCTCCATATTCTAGCCCTATTATTCTAGTTAGAAAGAAAAATGGAGACGACAGAATGTGCGTGGACTATCGCGAACTGAATGCTAATACGGTACGTGACCATTACCCTCTCCCGTTGATTGCGGACCAGATAGACCAATTGGCAGGAGGGAAATACTACACTACCCTCGATATGGCATCAGGGTTCCATCAGATACCTGTTTCAGCTTCTTCTATTGAAAAAACTGCCTTCGTTACCCCAGACGGTTTATACGAGTACCTGACTATGCCATTTGGTCTGTGTAATGCACCACCAGTCTATCAGAGATGCATAAATCGCGCGTTAGGGTCTCTATTAAATCCAGGTAGTGCCAATAATGGACACCAGGATAGCGTAGCCCAAGTTTATATAGATGACGTAATTAGCAAATGCCGCGACTTCCCTCGAGGCCTTGTATCGTTAGAGAGAATTTTGATTGCTTTACGTGACTCCGGATTTTCAATCAATATTGAAAAATGCATGTTCTTTAAACGTACCATAGAATACCTAGGTAATATAGTAGAGGACGGGCAAGTTCGCCCCAGCCCAAAAAAGGTAGAGGCTTTATCGAAAGCCCCTGTTCCAACAACCGTAAAGCAGGTTCGCCAATTTAATGGCCTAGCCGGCTATTTCCGTCGTTTCATTCCGGATTTTGCACGAACCATGGTCCCTTTATATAACCTTACCAAACAAGGCACCAAGTGGCAATGGACCCATGCTCATGAGGAAGCACGCCAGAAGATAATCAGCCATCTTATATCTTCACCGGTCCTGACCATCTTTAGAGAGGGTGAGCCCATAGAATTATTTACAGATGCCAGCAGTCTCGGCTTCGGGGCGATACTTATCCAGATTATCAATGGGCGTCAACATGTGGTAGCATACTTCAGCATGCGCACCACAGACACCGAAAATAAGTATCACTCCTATGAGCTGGAGACACTGGCGGTTGTACGCGCCATCAAGCATTTTAGACATTTTCTTTACGGGCGTAGCTTCAAAATAATAACAGACTGCAATGCACTAAAGGCCTCAAAGCATAAACGAGACCTGCTTCCTCGTATTCATAGGTGGTGGGGCTATCTTCAGAATTTTGACTTTGAGATTGAGTACAGGAAGGGCGAGCGGATGCAACATGCTGATTTTTTCAGCCGTAACTTGGATCCCCTCTCTGTCAATGTCATGACAAAGAACCTAGAATGGCTGAACATCGAACAGCGTCGTGACGCCCAGCTGCGACCCATCATAGACTCTTTACACAACGGAGTCGATGTCCAGGGCTACCTACTTGAAGGCAATGTACTCAAATATAAGCGGACAGATTCTATTACAGGATTGCTAAAACTCATAGTCGTCCCGAAGTCTTTTCAATGGAGCTTAATTAACACGTACCACACTGCTCTCAAACACCCAGGCTGGGAGAAAACCTTGCACAAAATCCGAGAAACCTACCATTTCGACAGAATGAGCTCCACTGTTCGAGAATTTGTTGACAACTGTGTGGTATGCAGAACATCCAAGCAAACATCTGGAGCCACGCAGGTACGAATGCATCCAATTGATAAGCCAACCGTAGCGTTCGAGGTGATTCACATGGACATCACGGGCAAGCTTGGTACGCCCGATGATCAAGAGTACGTCGTCGTAACCATCGACGCCTTTACAAAGTACGTATTACTGCGTCATACAAACAACAAAAACCAGCACAGTACTCTTGCCGCTTTGAAACAAGTTATCCACCTCTTTGGAACGCCAAAACAAATTATTGTTGACGGCGGTCGAGAGTTCCTAGGTGAATACAAAAGTTACTGCGACAGGTTTGGTGTTGAAATTCATGCTATAGCTCCTGGTGTGAGCAGAGCAAACGGGCAAGTCGAGAGAGTCATGGCAACGCTGAAAAACGGTCTAATTATGATTAAAAACTACGAGACTCCCGACTGGCATACGGCTCTGGAAGGGCTGCAACTAGCTCTGAACTGTACTGTACATGGGACTACAGGTGTAGCCCCATTAACATTGCTAACCAGGCGTCAAAACTGTGTGCCACCAGAGCTGCTGAACTTGGTCAATTTCGAGGACACGTCGATAGATATAGAAGCGTTACAACGACATGTACAACGAAAGATGACCGAGGTGTCTGCTAAAGACAAAGTAAGGTTTGATAGAGGACGAGCCAAGATATACAGTTTTCAACGAGGGGACTTTGTTTTAATAAAAAACAACCCCAGGAACCAAACCTCCCTCGATTTAAAATTCACAGAGCCTTACGAAGTTCACAGGGTACTGGAGAACGACCGCTACCTTGTCAAGAAAGTCGTCGGTCACCATGGGCGGCCTCGCAAAGTCGCACATGACCAATTGCGACGCGCTCCACAACCTGGCGCGGCCTGTCAGGCAGCCGTGTCGCCCCAAGATGAGGAGCAAGCTGGTTCCTCCAGCATGACTACAAGGTCGCTGCATCTGGCCCAGTCCGCGGAGGACGGCAGTGTTGCGAACAGACACGAGAGCGAGAGTTCGCTACCCATGGCCTAGAAAATCTGCTAAACGTTATACACGGTGAGCACCTTTCATTTCGTTCCTATATTTCTCGTGATCTGTTTCACATACTCATGTACACGCATACACACACGTACACAAATGAAACAATAACCAATTTATCTAAAAGGCGTTATGGTCGTGTGGAGCCGTCCAATAATGTCAACTTGTCCAAAAGATGTCATTGGCGTGTGGAGCCGTCCAATGACCAAACTTTAGCCCTATCGTAAAAAAAAAAATAAAAAAAAAAAAAAAAAATAGTCCCCTGTGTACCACGGCGTTCAAGACCGCCCAGAGCACAGCATCGACCTTATCCTGATATCCTTTAGGACCTCTGTATTATTACAGCACCGACCTCTCACCGACCTAATCCTTTCCATACATATTATAAACAACACATGCTATGTATCTTCTGTTGTCATGTGGAATGACTATGACGCTATGTTGTTTATATTATTTGCTGTTGTCACGTGGAGTGAACAGTACCATTACATAACATTCTCACAAATCTATTCAACTGCTTTCATGTGGAATGAACAGTCACTGTTGAACTAAAGGTTATTGCAATCTCATGTGGGTTGTATGCCATATTTTATCTCATTGTTGCTGCATGTAGCACACAATAATGTAACAACCGCTAAATTATAAGACCCGAGTTAGATTTTGCCTTGGCCTAAGGAAATCTATTTTGAATAATTCTAAGCTTGGTCATACCCAAAGCGTCGGCTTAGGTGACTGTGGAAGGTACCTAAACCAAAACAATTTTCTCAATTTCAGGATACCCTAATTAAAGGGAGCGCTACAGAGCACGCACCGCACATCAGTATGGCCGTGTCGCCGCGAGGGTGCTCCGGTCTTCAAATCAAGATAATCCTATTCTAAACTTGAATACATAATTATTTGATGTAAATTCGTAACATAATTTACTAAACTGTTTGCCTGATCTAATGTTCAAAATAATGTTTATTTCATTAATTTGTAATGATTTGATTATAATGAGAAGTGTTTATCTATTCTAATAACAAAGTAAGTTTACTTATTTACTATGCTAGCTATTTTTGCTATGTAAATTCGTTTTAAATTCTATGGTGAATTTTGGCAAATTAGTTAATCGCTTTAAATGCTTTGCGTATTTGTTAATTATAAAACGTCACTTAATTTATTACTACGTAGTGTACGTGGCGCCATCTGTATCAACTCTGGGTAAAGCAGTTCAGTATGAAGTTCGTATGAACGGCTTTACAACATAGTCATGTTTGCTAACTTCAGTGGTGACAAAATTATTATGGTGGAACCGAACAGATAAAAGGGGATGGCAAATGGCGGCTCGTCCTCTTTTACTTCAGAAATTTCTCATAAAAGGTCGTAAGCTATCAACATTGCTATTTACTGTGCTAGCCGTTTTAAATATTGTTTTTTCTATTCTATTGTCTAAAAATTCAAAACTGCAGTTAATTTCTATCCTTTTGTTCTCATAGTGTTAACTGTATTTACCACCCACTTTTCTAGATATCGTGTTAAATTTAATTTGTGCTGTTGTAGTGAAATAATAATAATTATCAAATTGGTGTTTCGTGTTTCCTTTTATAATCTCATATTCTAATGGATAGATTCAATGACAGAACCGTTGAGTCAAATATGGTCAACGGTTCTGCCCTTTTTAAAAATGCCAGCGATCCCGATATTCCGATATATATAATATGTGTCGTATCGTGTCCTTGAAGTGCTCTAAGATATTCCTATTTTTTATTGGTATTACATGACATTAAAGACTTCTTCTTCATTTTAAGAGCTCAGCTCTTGTCCGTGGAGCAATCGCCACTGTTCTCTTTCTATCTTCAGCTTTCCGTTTTACCTCTTGATACGACTCGATCCCCACCCTTTCCGTCACTTGTTCCACAAAACTTCGTCTAGGTCTTCTCCTTCCTCGTGTTCCTTCAATTTTACCTTCTAGTATAATTTTAAAGTAGTCGTCGTGTCGTGTCAAACATCTTTGATATCCTATTAAATACGGTTCTTAACAACTGTCTTTTTTCATTTTAGCCATTAAAGACTCATCATCATAAACTCATTTACTGTCCCACTGCTGGGACGGGTCTCATCTCACAGAATGAGAGGGATTAGGCTATAGTCCACCACGCTGACCTAGTGCGGGTTGGCATTAACATTCGGGTTGGCAAGACTTTTTTTGTGCCAAGATTATAATTCTGGAAATAATGGGCTTAACGTGTACATTGAAGCACAAAATAAGTATCACCCATCACAGTCTGCAGCAAGCACACCCTAAACTCCAACATTATCGGTTGTTATGTAGTCACAAAATCCGCCAATAATTCGTGGTCAAAACCAAAATATCACGTCGTTTAAAACAATTTTAAACTCAAACCTAAAACTAAGCCGGATTTCAAAATACGGGCAGCGCCATCCCATATTTTAGACAAAAGCTGTTTAAGCGACATAATAAAATAGGAGCCGAGCTGATAATGTGCGCGCAAATTGAAAATTTTATGGAATCACAATTTAAAGTTCTTGTGAAAAGTTAACTTGAATATTTATATAGACTAGCTCTGCTGCTGCCCGCGTTGATATTTTTTTGCCCAATCCTGTGGGTATATCGTTTGTGGGAACGCAGTGTAATAACCATTGGACTGCCAAGTCCAAGGTCTCGAGGGAGAAAATTAGAGATCTCGAAGTCTCGTCAGTGTGCGTGTGTTTTTAGTCGGTAGGAGTCCGTCATAACCCTCCTCCTTTCCTTCTAGGAGAGACGTAGAATATTCATGAAATTATTCACACGGAAAAGAACAAGGTCTCATTCGGATCCAAGGCACGCACCTCTAATTTTTCAAAATCAAGTGGGAATTATTAGTTAATTGGCACTCGCTTTAACAGTGAAGGAAAACATAGCGTAGCAGGGTATGTATAAATTGACAAAATATCGCGTTAGCCTTCCCTTGCCAAGGTATTTAAAACATTCACCACGGCCTTGAGAGACTTGCGAAACTGAATCTACCCATCAAATCAAATCAAGTTCGTAGGCCTCATAGTTTTTGATTCTTGATTAGTTAGTGTTATTTCGCTTTAATACTGATGTATACTCAGTGTATGCCTCGCAGTGTAATCCAAGAGTACTTCGTTATCCTTAATCCCTTAGAACTTCGCTAAATCCTTACATAAAATACGCAGCCTACATCCTAAAAGTAACCTGCTAAATTTTAGGTCGCTAAGCTTTATAATTTCTGAGTTAATTCTTTGTTTATAACATGTTATTTTACTTACAGAGCCCTCTAATCCAATCAAAAACAGCACCAAAGCAAAAAAATAAATCTACCCAAAAATGTAGCTGACCTAAAAACTGAAATTCTAAATTTAAAAGCCGAAAAAATATAAAAAGGAGTTTTTAATCGCTTTAAAAAAGAGGTTAGACAACTTTTCGTATGTCATCATGTATCTGCGAGCATGAAATTTAAATCCCATCACTGAGAGTACCCATTATAAAAATAATACCGAAGGTTCACTAACCATTTCCATTTTGACGACGTATGTGGTCTAGTGGTTCGCGTGTCGGAGTGCTGTGATCACAAGGTCGTGGGTTCAATTGCCACAGAACGCAAATATTTATGTAATGAACATAAGTGTTTGTCTGGGTGTTTCTTATGTATTATTTAAATTTGTATTGTCGCATGACAGGTGTCGCTACAAGTGCATAGTTTTATCTATGTACCGAGATTATTTATTATGTGAAGTAAACCTTCTGGTATTCATATTTTTAGTTATTCCTGTAATGTTGATTTTAGCGCCTAATTAACCACTTTTGAGTTAACGCAGTTTTGCTTTTGGTTTCCAACACCTATAGCTAGGGTTGTCAATAAATTTGTGTATAGTTTCATTAAATTATTTATGTTGCTGCCGTGAGATCATGTCTTAATCGTAATTAAAAAAACATTGAAACAAATTCTTGAGAAATTTTTGACAACTACGTCACAACTTCTGTGTACATTTATATCAAACAAGACTGTCTATAAAGATGTATGAACAGCTCTCAGATACCTATGTAAATATTTATCAATTCTCTCATTAATCTAGTGGCCCTAAGTGCGACTATGCTAGAGATCCTGGGCTCAATTCCCAGCTCAAGCAAAGTGTTATTGGGTTTTTCTATGAAATTTTTCAGTACCGGCTCGAAGTTTGGATTTGTGCCCGGTTAATGGCAATAGACTCGCCCCCTATTACATGGGACCTAAACATACCGACGAACTTCCTTCGAGGAATACAGGCGTGACGGTATGTACCTATGTATTAAAACGACGACACGTTTGGCACAGCGGCTGAGCAATCGGCTTCTGCGACACGTGTTATGGGTTTGATCCCCGCAAGGAACAGATATTTGTATGACCGACATGTTGTTCCGGGTCTGGGTGTTTGTGTATGTGGTAATTTGTGTTTGTAAATGCACACACTATACAGGAGAAAAATGGGAAGCAACGCTTTAAAAAAAATGGAAATTTATTTATAAATTTTATATCTGACTTTAGTCAAATAGAAATGTTTTTTTTAGATAACGAAAGAAATATTACCACAGCATTTTTATGTAATATCCATTGTATCCAATATACGTGTTGCGGTAAAACCGATTGACAGGTCATTATTCATAATGGCTGCCCGTTGAAATATGCCCAAAATAACCACGCGAAATAATTTTATTTATCTGTTACAGACGTTATAAATTGATCGATGCCACATAATCTACTATCACGCCCGAATTCCCCAAAGGGTTAGGCAGAGGAGTACAGCTGAACAGCCATAGCTAAGCATCCGGTGACTATGGCTGTCTCATGTAATAGGGGCGAGCCTATTGACAACTACCACAAATCCTAACGACGAGCTGCTACTGGGAATTTTACAGAAACACCCAACAACACTTTTGCTCGACACGGGAGGAACCTTTAGATTACGTAGTCTAGATATCTAGACTAATGAGACAGTTTAATAAAACAACGTAATATACATCATCGATCCATATTCAGTTCCACTGCTGGGCACGGGTCTTCGCTCAAATTGAGAGGTATTAGGCAATAGTCCACCACATTGACCTAGTGCGGGTTGGCAGTCTTCACACGCCGTCGAGAAAATCTCTAAGACATGCAGGTTTCCTCACGATGTTGTCATAAGAATCCAAAAAGACTGACAACCACCCTTTCATCAGGATATCGGTATTGCTCAGAAATTGGGTTGCGGTGCTCTGATGACAGTCGCTTTGTGTCATCATCATCATCATCATCATCCTATATTAGCCCACTGCTGGACGTAGGCCTCCCCTAATGTGCGCCATTTCACCCTGTCCTCGGCTTTTCGCATCCAGCTTCTACCAGCAGCCTTTCGCAAATCATCACTCCATCTTGCCGGAGGGCATCCTACACTACATTTGCGAGTCGCGGTTTCCACTCGAGAACACGTCTATCCCAGCGGTTGTCGGGTCTTCTGCAGATTTTGCTAGCCCACTGCCACTTCAGCTTGCTAATTTGGTGTGCTATTTTACTGGTTCTCTGTCAGATAACCTCGTTATTCATAGATTTTTATCCCTTAGACAAGCGTTTATTGCTGATTGTACCAAACATTCTCATGGACCCGTAGGGAAAGGAAATAATTCATATTTTAAAATGCCGTGGACCCGTTGGGAAGTAAAGTATGAACTTTCATTTTTTGAGAACAATAGACTTGTGGAACTTTTGGGAATAAGGTTTTAAGTCGCTTTGTGTAAAATACCGATATTCAACTCCATCTAGTTAGACTGAAAGCCAACCACAACATAGGAAAAGGCTCGGAGGAAGAGGTCATATTTCATATTTAATATATAATCACAAACTGTTAAAAGTCACTTAAGCGCCAACCCTACTCAGCTACGAAGCAACAAAAAGACGAAATTTATTAACTTGGCTTTATAATTAGTTAATTAACGCTTTCATGTGGATCAGCTCATAAAGTCGTGACTTATTTCACGTCAGCGAGGTTTACCCATGGGAGGTAGGGAATATCATAGTCTGAAAATAACTAATAATATATAACAAACTATATATCCAGTATAAACTGACCTGGATTTGTATAGGATTTCCGTACATTGAGAGCTCAGCTTATACTGGAAATTATAGCTCGAACTAAATGTACTACGTGCGCACTGAACACTCCGCCTCTCCCTACGTTTAATATCTTACTACTACTCCTTCCTATTCATTTTTACTGCTTTGTAATTAAATTAAGTCATCTTTATGGAAGGCAGTAGAATTTATAAGTAACACATTAAAAAATCGAAACAAGATTGAGAATAGAAAACAAAATTTAAAATCAACTATAAACAAAGTAAACTCCACTTCGGTATAATAGACTATTATGAGCTGAATCAAAAGCCTTAGTTAAATACCCACATTAAGTTACTTTCGGTTTATAATTTGCAATTGGGTCCCGCCTTGTTGATGAAAAATACTCCAAGCATTACTCTCTCCATTGATGGTCAACTTTTGCTCATGTTTAATGGTCTAATGCTTATGCTTACTAAGCATACCTTCACCTCTTAGCCGCAGTTGGGAAAAGACTATGGAGGATGGTGAATTGATGATCACCCATCCATGTTCTAAACTTGATAAGCATAACTTAACCCCGTAGCTGCAGCATTGAAGCGCGTTTTTATTGCCACTTCACAAAAAAGGGTTATCTAATCTAATAAAATTAGAAAAAATACTCGTTCGATGATATATGGGCCCACATTTTATTCCAAGCCATTGATACCCACGCTGGCGCGAAAGTGTTAAGATGTAACAGCGGGCTGCCTAACAAGAAGGAAAATTCATGCCTTCATAAATCTGTAGAAAAGAGATTTTTGTTCCCTTAGGAGCTGATAGTTTTAATGTAGATTTTATTATTTAGTTTTTGGGTTATCTTTGGTTTTTATGTGGTCGTTGAGAGCATAGGTTGAGAGATGTGTATATTGCAGTGGATAAGCTTGCGGGTGCCAGATCGGTACGTGCATCGGCGACGACGGCCGAGCTTGTTCGCGATCCCGTGTGGTCGAACAAAATTGTTAGACAACACCCCTCTCACTCGGACAATGCACACGCTTAATTTTCGTGGCAGAAAAAGTAGATGTGTTTTCATGTTCACTGAGCGACTTCGCAAGAATAACATTATATATATTATGTTACTTATGAAAAGCGTTTCACATAGGTAATTATTGTATTATTGAATTGAATGTATTATGCAATGTTAATTGAATGGAATTGAATGTATTTGTAATGTTATTTGAATTTTCACGTATTAGTATGGTTAGTTATTATTATGTAATGTTATTTGTTAATTTTTTAATCTTTGAATTTTAAAATAATTATTTCTACACTATCGGTTTGGGAATCTCCTGTAATGGCAGCTGTATGTATCTCTTAAATAAATAAATAAAATGAAATAAATAAATGTGATATGTTTTTTTTGTAACCAGTTTCAAAAGGAGGTTGTCAATTTAATTCTTTTAGATGTTATTAAATAAATATTTTTAGACAACTTTACAGAGCACCATCTAATCTCAAACTAAGCAGAGCCTGTACAGAGGCCAGCATATCTTTGATAGATTTTCAACTTTGATACAAAGTAATAAGGTTCATGTTCAATTGGGAAATTTTGACAGTTTTGCATAGCTTGACCTACTGGCGTCTGTAATATGGGTACTAGATAATGGATATAATGTTGTTGATTAGTAAATTAGAGTATGTATTTCGGGAAATAAAGGCATGTTACATATAATATGAAATAATGTATTTTTTTTTTAGGATAAAAAAAGGGGATGCCTTGCCCAACAGATACATTTTTTTTCTAATACTTATCGACGTAATATTTCAACTGATTGTTTTTTTATTTAGATATTTTGCTACAGATGTAAATTGATTGATTTCGAATATCGGAAAAATTGTTATTGTTTTTTTTTTATAAAATTCTCAGTAGAGTAGCAGCTCGGAGTTTAGATTTCGGTTTAGGTTTAAAGTCATAAGTAAGTCATAAGTAATTTATTTCAGAACAATATAAATTGTGTTGAAAATAATTGTTACAAAATTGTTACTATTATACTACATAAAATTCACAAATACATTACTACTAGGTACTATTCATTATTATTTAATACATTAATATAACTTCAAAATTGACACCATATAATAATCACATTTACAATAATAATTAACAATATTAGCAATGTCTATTTCAATATCAATTAAATAATTTGGTAGAAGGATGTCAATGGGTTAATAAAAATAATAGTTACACATGTCTATTGTTTGTCGTTAATGAACTCGTCAATACTATAATAGCCTTTCCCCAATAAATATGTTTTTAGTTTATTTTTGAATAAGTTAGGATTATAAATACTTTTAAACTCTGTGGGCAGCTTATTATATAATGCAACTGATTGTACTCTTGAACTATGTTGCACTACATTGAGTTTTGGCTGTATTGTTGAGGGTATATCTTTTCTGCGAGTGCTATCTCTAACCTTTCTTTCTTCATCAGTTTCATTTCTACTGAGATTTTGAACAAAGTTAGTCAATAAAACTGAGATATAGAGGCACGGAACTGTTAAAATTTTCAAACGTTTGAAGTGTTCTCTACATGAAACTGTTTGCTTGAGACGAAGCATTGTTCTAATAGCCCTTTTTTGAATGACAAATGTCATGCTTATATTATATTTATAGCTGTTTCCCCAAAATATAATGCTATATCTAAGCTTACTTTCGACTAAAGCAAAGTAAACCATTCTAAGTTGAGATACTGTTAGTTCCTCCCTGAGACTTCTGATTGCATAACACGCAGAACTAATAGACTTGGTTATTGCTAGTGTCTCCTGCTTCCAGTTCAACAAAGCATCTATGTGGACCCCTAAAAACTTAGCACTATCTACCACCTCAACTATTTTGCCGGAAGATATTACTTCAAGACTAGCATCATTCTTTACTGTAGATTTAAACAATAAACATTTTGTTTTGTTTATGTTTAGCTTTAGATTGTTTATACCAAACCATTCTTCGAAAACTTTTAATGCTGTATTAACCTTTGCTTCTAAATTAACCATGTTATCTGCAGAGATTATTGCGTTTGTATCATCAGCGAAGATTACAAGTTTAGTTTCTGACATACGGCTTTTTACATATCCAATCAAGTCGTTAAGATACACGATGAAGAAAATTGGGCCCAAAACAGATCCTTGAGGTACTCCACGGGATACCGTGGTTAAGTTGGATTTACAAATATTTTCTTCTCCGTCCACAGCTGATCTAATTTCTATAAATTGTCTCCTGTTATGCAAATAGGATCTAAATAACTTTAAAACATCATTTCTAACACCATAGTGTTCCAATTTATCCAAAAGTATGTGGTGATCAACGGTATCAAACGCGGTGCTGAGATCCATAAAAATTCCTGCTACTTTACGTTTACTGTTTAAATTACAGATGACTTCATCAATTAATGCTTCTATGGCATCCGTGGTACCTACTGATTTTTGGTATCCGTATTGCTCCGTATATAATACCCTCTGTGATCTTAAGTGGCTCATGAGTCTATCTTTCATAATTTTCTCGAACAATTTTGACAAAACTGGTAACAAGGAAATCGGTCTATAATTAGAAGGGTCAGTCTTTTTACCCTTTTTAAAGATTGGCAGAACTCTTGCAATTTTGAACTGATCTGGAAAAAGGCCTACTTCAATGCACTCGTTAAAGAGTGATGCTAACGGAGCAGCTAACAAATCAATATTATTTTTAATAACTGCCAAGGGTATTTCGTCATAGCCAACAGATGTTTTATTTACCATTCTGTTCACTATTGTGTGTATCTCGGAGGCAGTCACTCGACCAAAACTCATAGTTATATCTACTCTGTTATTACTTTCATGTAGATACTTCATCGCTAAATTTTTGTTACATGGAGTTAAGTTTACGGAGTTGTTAAAGCGTTTTGAAAAAATGTTAGCCACGTCTAAAGCATTGTTATTAATTTTGTTATCGACTTTAAGTAAGATTGGTTCATCATCAAATGTCTTAGTGGTATTGCGCCGCAAATTGACTATTTTCCATATTTCTTTACTAGAGTCTGATGCTTCTTCTATTTGTCTCCTAACACAGTTACGTTTTGCAATGCCAATAACTTTTCTGTACAGTCCGACATACCTATTTCGATATTCCACAACCGACTTATCACATTGTGTTTTATCTATAGTGTTAAGAAAACGTTTTACTTTGCTGGCTACCCTGACTCCGCTCGTTACCCATTTGGACATCCCATTCCTTCTAATATTAAATTTTATTTTACGCTTCTTGAATATTTTTGAATGTATGTCTTTGAATTTGCTTAGAAACGTGTTTATACCAGTGTTCCAGTTTGTCTCCAATATTACTTTCCTGAAACTATTTTTGTTATTGTCACTATAACTTCTTCTACATAAAAGCACATAGTTAGGTCGGTTTTTAAGCTCAACAATTTCCAAACGTGTTTCACAGAATAGCCCTGCGTGTCCATCGGAAAGCCCATTGTGTTCTACATTTATACTTTCTATATTATTGTCGGGTAAATTAGTCAAAATGTTATCTATGCACGATTCTGATTTGTTTCGCCTAAAAGTGGGGGAGTCTATTAAATACCTAAAATTGTAACATGTCAGTAGTGATATGAATGTGTTACGCCGCATGTCATCTTTTAACATATTAATATTAAAGTCACCACAGATCATACATTTTTTATTGAGGAAATGCTGTAATAGTTTTTCAAGCCTATCAATAAAATTGTCAAAATTACTATTTACGGGTGTTCTATAACAACAAACAACACACAAGTTTGTTTCTATATCCTTGACTCCACAGACTTCAAAACAATCGGTTTTATATAACTGTTTACATATTTGGAGATCCTCTATTTTCCTATCATTTGTTGTCAAAATCAAAGAACCTCCCCTTTTTTTTTTAAGTCTCGTGTTATAAGCTCCCATTTTATAATTACATAAGCTAAATTGTTTTAATAAAGAATCATTGAGAAAGTGCTCAGAAATGCAAATATAGTCGAGTTTATATGACAAATCACTTAAATATATCTCAAGATCATCTTTTTTGCTAATAATTCCACATATATTTTGATGATAAATATTTAACGTACTATAAAGTTCTTGTTTATTTACGAAAACATTTTTCTGTGTTATTTTGTTCTACATCAATTTTATTTCCACTGCTAAGGGTTTTTTTGCGATTCATCAAAAAGAAATAATATGGGATGGTGCCTTTACGAGGCATCAATGAATGCGAACTGCTTTTATTTTCATCCCCCATTATAGAATTTTGAGAATAAGTGTTTGTTGTCCTATTCGAAATTTTTAGAAAGCGTTTTTCATAGTAATTTATATCTAGAGCCCTATTAATATAGTGATATATATCCACAAACTTGTCAACCCCGATATCTTCAAGTGAGATGAATTTTACATAACTAAAATTACTGCAAACATGTCTTATTGTGTCATTAAGTTTGGATTCATTTAAATTTTTACTACTACATACCCCTAATACAAATACAGAACAATTTGCTAACTTCTTTAAGCCAGCGATTAGCTCAATTATAACATGCATTGGATTAGTGTCATGTTCACCGACAGACAATACAATTGTGTCGCATTTTCCGAACTCCAGTGACGATAGTGACTTGACAATTTCTTCTGTTGTCGCTCCAGGTTTTGTGAAAGCCCTGAACTTATAATGTTCATATGGAGTGCGTGCTCTGGACCATATCAGCTTTGATGCTAGGCCTACACATTGAACTACTTTGATAAAGAAACTATTTTGATAAAGAAACTTTATTTTCAATAAAAACATAATGTAGACTTACTAAGTAAAAATGGGAAATTAAGTCCTGGAGTGGCGACCACGCATAGGAAAGCGCAGCGTGGGTCGGCTTCCAACTAGGTAGACGGACGACCTTGTGAGGGTCGCAGGGAGTCGGTGGATGCGGTCTGCGCAAGACCGAATTTTGTGGCGATCATTAGGGGAGGCCTATGTTCAGTAGTGGACGTCCGTGGCTTATAGATAGATAGATAAAAATAATAAATTCTTAAAACTACCATAAGTTTGTCTTCGTCAGTTACAAATTAGTTATTCATTAATTACCTATCCAATGCATTAATTTCTCCAGAAGCCCGAAGACTCACCCCCTATTACATGGGACTTGTAAGTATACCGGTGAATTATTGGCACACCTCTGCCTAACCCTTCTGGGAATACAGGCGTGATGGTATGTTATGATATCCTCAGAGTATCAATATTACCCAAAAAAAAAATTGGGTTGCCAAGGTCTGAAGGCAGTCGCTTCGTGTAAAATACTGATATTCAGCAGTATGTTTTTTTTTATGGAAGAGGGAGGCAAACGAGCAAGCGGGTCACCTGATGGTAAGAGATCACCGCCGCCCATTAACACCCACAACACCAGAGGGGTTGCAAGTGCGTTGACGGCCTTTGAGATAAGAATAGGCTCGCTTCTTGAAGGTTGCCATGTCGTACCGAATCGGAGTTAGACTGGAAGCCGACCTCAACATAGGAAAAGGCTTGGAGAAAGAGGTTTGTTATGTTATGTAAAAACGTTATAACCGAGTAAAAAACAATACAACAACTTCACGATACCATATGTTGGCACTGAGCTTCTGACCCCAAATGTACGGAGCAAAAACTGTGTACATGTTAGGGGTTGTATACATTTGTAGCGTGCGCGTCACGTAAAAAAGCTCTACTAAACGCTGGAAGCTTACTGCACAAGTTCACGGGAGCGCTCTTTTGACACGACGCGAACCTAAGGAACTGTCCGAAATTTTCTTATAATCACATCACACTAATATTGTAAAGGCGAAAGTTTGTGAGTGTGTATGTTTGTTACTCTTTCACGCTAAAACTACTGAACGGATTTTGATGAAACTTTACAGTATTATTATTTATACATCAGAATAACATATAGGCTATAATTTATAACGCTTTTCCACGCGGACGAAGTTACTAAGTTAGCTAGTAACAAAAGAAAAGGAAACATTACTTCGAACTTAGAACAGTCTGACATCGTTAATAACTTGAGTATTAACTAGACTGTGCTAGTAGACTGTTTGTCTGATTAAGCATTTACTATAGGATTTTCTCACAAGTCTTCTTAATATTTCGAAAAGAACTTAAAACTGTCTTACTAGTTAAACTATATTCTTTTTGGAAAATTAAAGACAATTTCTTAAGTTTTTTTTTTCAAACTAATAGAGGGTAACTGCCTCATTAGCAAGCAAAGCAAGCTTGTGTTCCTGGGTTCGTTCGTCTATTTGTTCGAAACTCAATTATAAATATAAACATACCATCCCTATATTCTACAAAAGGTTAGATTAGAGTTATACTAATATACAGAAGCCAGCACATCAAGCTACCACAATCTGTCATATTTCTTGATTGAATTTCAACTTTAATGCAAAACAATAACGTTCATAATTAATTGGGAAAATTTGACAGTATTGTACAGCTTGACGTGCTGGCGTCTGGACATCCACAGTTCTCTGGTATGTTTAGATCCCATGTAATAAGGGCGAGCCTATTGCCATTAACCGGGGAAAAATGTCTACCAAAAACCAATAATTTAAAAAAAGAATCCAAGTGCAATAAGTTATAATACTCTACCAGATGACTGGTGTCGATGATAAGGTCTTAAAAATAAATATTTCGTACGGGTACCGCTCGCACAAATCCTGGCCCACACGCCAATCATTCAGATACTCCTACGAAGTTCGGCCACTCCTACAAACACAGCGAACAATGTGTTCAGTCCCTTATCTAGCAAAAACTGTTCTCTGTGTCATTATGTGGCCTCAGCGAAGCCTGTGTCGTGGAACTGACATTTTATTTCCTGTACGCATTGAAAATGGGTTTCGGACATTGAAATAGAAGCGGATAATGTTTTGTAGGGTAGATGTTAATTTTTTTAGCATGTTTTTCGGGCATGTGTTAATTTCAAATATTGAACATAAACATACTTTCACGCCTGTATTCCAGGAAGGGTCAGACAGAGGTGTATATTATTATCAGTAAGTCTATTATGTAGTAAGGGCGAGCCTATTGCTATTAAACTGGGTACAAATCCAAACTCAGAGCTGCTACTGCGAATTTCAGTAGAAAGAAAACCCAAAAAAAAATATAGATCCATATTACTTTCCCTTAAAGTGGCTATAGACTAGAGCATTTATTTGTAACATCGAGCATTCGCTGTTTTAAAATTTACTTGAACTACATTTCGAACATGACGCTCGGTTTTGTTACAACTTGATTTTTAGAAACAACGAGCGTTTTGGTGTTACACTTATATGAGCAAACGCACGAGCGCGGGGGACGGTGGGGAGTAATTGATATTTTTTTAAGAAATGTTACAGGTGTAATGTTCACTCGCCGTGACCATAACCTCGAACACAGCGTCGAGCATTCGCTAGAACGTTACATTACATGGAATTTTTTTTAGAAAACTTAGCATTTGCCAGTATTTTACCATTTGTAAAAACGTTACATTACAATATTGTAAAGCTCGCAAATGTTCTGGTCTATACCGACCTTTAAAATATCAACAACAGCTAAAACAAAAGAACTTGCAAATGAAGAAACGAATGGATTCGATAGTATTAAGCTTTGAGACGCGCTGACACATTTCGATACCCCATCCCATTCATTTTGCATAAAATAAAAAGAGACAGCTAACAGCATTCGATCCTCGTTTAAAAACAGAAGGCAAATGTTTGCAAATCAAAAGCCAATATCAAGCGATCGATACAAGCGGCTTTGACATATTTGCATAATAGGATTTGCGAACGTGGAGTTACTAATATTATGGAGTAGCCATGCCGTAAGTTACTTAGAACTTGATTCCCACCGAGATCCCTTTTAACCAGTCACCAGCAAGATGGTGTGATGATTTGCGAAAGGCTGCTGCTAGAAGCTGGATGCGAAAAGCCGAGGACAAGGTGAAATGGCGCACATTAGGGGAGGCCTACGTCCAGAAGTGTACTAATATGGGCTGACGATGATGATGATGATGATGTAATTAGTGTCTAAAATGAGTGTGTCTAAAGCCAGAGCCATTCCTGGGCTGTCATAAAGATAACAACGCACTAGTGATACTTCTGGTATGTTTTTTATGGGATAGGGGGCAAACGAGCCGACGGATCACCTAATGGTAAGCAATTACCGCCGCCCAAGGACACCCGCAACACCAGACGTTTTACAAGTGCGTTGCCGGCCTTTTAAAGGGAGTACGCTCTTTTCTTGGAGTTTTGAAGGTTTAGTTGTTAAAGTTTAGTTGTGCGAGGCAGAAAGTTTCTAGAGAAACGCACAGTAATGGATAAATATTATGTAATGCATGTAGTTATATTATGTAATTGTTTATTTTATAATAGTTGCTGGCGTCTATAGGCTACGGCTGCCGCTTACCCTCACGAAGCCCATATGCCTATTTTCATCTTATTACAATAAAAAAAAAGAATATAAAATCTTTAATGAATAGTCGATTCTATTCTATTATTATTATATTAAAAGTAATATGACCATTGCCTGTGCATATGAAAACATAGAAAGGAATGTAGAGAATAATAATAATACTTTAATGACATAAAATAAATTTGTACATAAATGTAGAATTCACTGACTCCTGCACTAGTAATAACTGTGTTGCAGGAGCCAGTATCCTCCTATTACATTTGACCAGTTGGTTTATTTTATGGCATAGAAAAATAAAAAGAATAAAAACATCTACATTCTAAGCGACACCCAAGCATCACTAAAGGCCTCCTCCTGTAGAGTCAACTCCAGGTTGGTTCTAAGTCCCATTAAAACTCTTAATGAGTTAGGCCACAGAAACAAACTACAACTAATTTGGGTCCCATGGCATGCGGGAATTGAAAGAAATGAGAAGGCCGATGAGTTAGCTAGAACATGATCGGCAAATGACATGATTGGACCAGAACCATGTATGGGACTACCAGCATTCACCATCAAAAAGGTCTTACAGGACTATGCCGATATACAACACAAAGAGGAGTGGTGTAATAGCCTAGAAATCATATTAATTGTCACTCGCTAAAACGGTGAAGGAAAACATCGTGAGGAAACCTGCATGTCTTAGAGATTTTCTCAACGGCGTGTGAAGCCTGCCAACCCGCACTAGGCCAGCATAGTGGACTATAGCCTAATCCCACTCATTCTGAGAGGAGACTTGTATCCAGTGGAACACAGGTCTCCAGGTATATGATGATTCTATTATTCATGCCGTTAGTTTGTCTTTATAGCCCTCAACGAAATTACCCCTAAATAATTAAGTTTGATAACTCTATAAACTATCAACTGACCATCGCGTGACTCTTAACCACCTCCACAATAGAGGCTATTATGGCTATAGAATATTCTACCTGAGCACTTAATTTTAATAAATGATGCTTTGTATAAATTGCCTCTGTAATAGCTAGGTTCCACCCACAATTTGTGTTAAGGTAAGTTTCAAAAAGTTTCTTTTTTTTTGGGAATCTCTTAATGTATTGGTATTTTCATACAATTTTTTTATCGACCCGTAAAGTCCAACTAGAAATGCTATGGAACTGGGCTGGACATATCTGCCTCATGTCTGATGAACTGTGGGCAAAAACAACGACATTGTGGATGCCCCAGGACATTAAAAGACGTCGCGGTAGACCCAGTATGAGATGGCGGGATGAGCTTGACTCGTACTGCAAAGTTTGGAGGCAGAAAACACTCGACCGAGAGGACTGGAAAAAGGAAACGGAGGCCTTTGCCCTGCAGTGGGACGATCATGGCTGAAATTAATTATTAATTAATTATTAAATTAATTAATTATTAAAGTCCAACTTAGATAATGTCGAATTCGTTATTTTAAATATTTTACTAAAATAGATAAAAGTATTATTCGCGAAAAAATCATTTTTCGTTAGAATTTTCCGCAGTATTTTTCGTGATCCAGGTGTGGTGCATGGACTCTTTCTGACCGCGTTTCTGAGTCACCGACAAAATTGGCTACATCTTGAAGCGTGCTTCAATTAAAACATACTTCAAGCCGCTGAAGAAGATAAGTCAGTTCTTACCATCTGTCAAGTGCCATATACCTCTACAAGATGCGGGCGTATACAAGCTTGATTGTGATTGCGGTCTCTCATATATAGGCCAAACTAAAAGAAGCATAGGGACCCGCGTAAAAGAACACATCGCCGATGTCAAACACCGCCGTTCCAAGAAGTCAGCAGTTTGTGAACATACTCTTGACAAGGCCCAGCATTACATCAGATTTGATAAACCACAAATACTTGCGAAGGAAAGTCGATACCTACCCAGGATGATTCGTGAGGCTATTGAAATTAAAAAACATCCAAATTTCAATAGAGAAGATGGCTGGGTCTTACCACCTGCTTGGAATCCTGTTATAGATTCTATTAAACCAAAATCCAGGCCTACAACTGCAAGACCAAAGGATACTGTCAGCTCGTTCTGCGTGAATCGGATTGCCAATAATTAACAACTAAAACATGATCATTCAATATTTTTACTTTAAAAGAGACCATGATTCTCTGAGTTTGTTTCGGCGTTTCTTCTCAGAGGTCGTCAGTTAGGAAATGCCGGCTCCATCTAGTTTTAATTAATAATTAGTAATAAATGTCATTGATCATGTAACAATAAAAAATGTAGGGTAGCTGTCAGTAATTATATCATCAAGACGCCCACCACCTCAGTCTACCCGTGACCATGGATGCTGTAAAGGGTCCGAAACGTCGGGATTAATAATATCAATATACGCGATAAAATCCGTAAAAAGTAGTTTTATTTCAATGTATAATATTCGCGTAAATGTCAGAAATCAATGTGACATAAAATTTTATGGTGACCCCACATTGCGGTCACTGGACTGTTATAATGTGTTAAATTTTGGGTAATTTTAAAGAAGAATTATGACACATTAATTCTTTTTTATATTTAGGACCTTCAAAAAGAGATGTAAAGAATTCATGTTTCAGACCATCACCACAAATATACAGAGAAATGTACTCTCTCAATTATAGGAAGCCATAGCATCCAATTAAAATGTTAAAATTGTTAATTAGCAATAAATACTAAAATTAATGTAGACGATAAATTTATACAAAGTATTGAACATTGTAGGAACATTAAATACTAACAAAATAAAAACTTCAAATAATCACATAAAAAGAAAGACAATTACAAACTAAAAGAAAAAACAAAAAGAACGATGTCAGTACCAGTTAATTTATTACATACTTTTTTATACCACCAAGGTAACAGATAAGCATAAGTTCTGAAAGATATTCATTTTCTCCATCCACCATTTTCATAGATCCGCGCCTCCTATTTTATAATAAAATAAAAACGGGGTAAGCTCCTTCTAAGCTCTAAACTTTACATAGAGGTCCCATTACGCCCAAACCAAGGTCCAAACAACGGCAAATAAACGCTTTGAATTGTCAGCAAATATGTAAAAATGGGCTTTGGAAAATCTGGTAGATAAAAAGCTTAATATTGTTTAAACAAAGACTTAGTATGTACTAAAGAAACACGGATTGTTGAGGTCCCTAAATTATGGTCGAGCTACACAATGACTGATGCATTTGTGCCATTGGTTGGGACTGGTCTACTCAAAGCCGCTATGGTTCTTCTTCTTTCTTCATAAGACCATCTCAGACTTTGCCCTACATTGTAAGACACATATTTGTTACTATTCTATGTCTGGACTTTAAAAGAGACTATGATTCTCTGAGTTTTTTTCGGCGTTCTAAGAAATGCCGGAGACATCTCACTTAAAAAAAAGACACGTAAAATATTGACTTGTAAAAGTCTTTAAAAGATCTATTTACAGAAATAAATATCATTTATCATTCGATTCGGTTCGACTCCCACAGGACACAAATATTTGTGTGGGTAAAAAATTAGTATTTGTTTGGGTGTTTCTTATGTAGGTATTTTATGTATGTAAATACAAAAAAAGTATTATAAGTATTATAATATACATACCGTCACGCCTGTATTCCCCGAAGGGTTAGGCAGAGGTGTACTAATGTACACCCACATTTCGCCGGTATGTTTTAGGTACCATGTAATAGGGGGCGAGCCTATTGCCATTAACCGGGCACAAATCCAGACTCCGAGCTGCTACTGAGAATTTCATAGAAAAACCCAATAACACTTTGCTCGACCTGGGGATCGAACCCAGGACCTCTAGCGTAGCAGTCGCGCTTAGGACCACTAGACTAATGAGGCAGTCTAGTATAATATAATGGATATTATCCATAGTCTACCCATAGTACGAGCTCTGTTTAGTTTGGGACTAAATGGTGCTGTGTAAAAATGTAAATTAATCATAATAATATAATTATGTATAAGCAAATTTTCAGAATTGAAAATGAACCTTATGGTTTTGTAATAAAGTTCAAAATCTATCAAAGAAATTTGACAGATTGGAGTAGCTTGATGTGCATGGTCACACACACACACAGAGACTCGAAACAAATATCTATGGATCAGACAAATATTTTTTCTCTCGAGTGGGAATCGAACCCACGACACTGTACAACGGTAGTGATGAGGTGACAATCTTAACCGCTGCGCCAAACGTGTAGTCACATTCATGTATCACACTAAACAATTGAGCTACAAGGTCAAGTTGCGCTCACCGCAAGGTCACATCAAGGTCAAGGTCATATTATGACTTATTGATAAATCATAATATAATTATGTATAAGCGTGCCGTTCAATGTAGCAGAAGATTCATAAAGATTTCCCTCACTTAAAAAAAGATGTTACACGTTTAAACTATCCCAAATAAATTATATGATCATAATTTTGACCTCAATAATTTAGGCCTATTTCTCAGGTCAAACAATAAAAGGGGATGGGGCGTATAATTATTCGGTACCAGGACCACATAAATCTTCAGAGGTTACCGATAGCTGGGTCTACTATCAATCACTGACCTTCCCGACTATACTTCATTTTTGGATTGGTTCTGCCAGCGTGCTCCCCGGGTCCCAAGTGTAAAGGAAATTGATAAGTTGTAAGTTGGTGGTTTTGTATTTTTGGCTTAGCTTTAGAGAATCAACATTTTTTAAAAGTAAGTGTAACTAAGGTGGCAACAAGCTTAAGGCCAACTGATGGTAAGGGGTTACCGTAGTCTATAGACGCTTGTAACACCATGTTATCAATTGCGCATTGCCGATCCTATAAAACGAAAGAGGAATAGTTGGGTTGGCAGTATAAGCATCAAAGTGCCTCCACTGCCAACACAACGTTAGCTCGTGGAGCACTGGCAACCTTGCTCACAATATGGAACGCAGCTCAAAGCAGTGTTATATTTTCACTTCGATTTTATGCAAGGTGGAGATACTTCCCCAGTCGGGCAGCTCCAATTTGAGTGGAATTACTGTCACTATGCCCTACCTCTCTTGTTACTATGAAGGCTTTCGACTACTACCAACGATTGTCATTGGTATTCGTATGATTACCAGGACTGATAGCATTACTTGCTCTCCGAAGCACGGAGACGTCTCGGTGGGTTAACAATGGTCACCAATCTACAAACTGACCACGGCTAGCGCAGTTTAACCTTTCAGATTGATCGATCAATGTAGTTATTACTTAGCGACGAGCTCAGCTGAACTCTTAGATTAAAGAAAGGAATCCACAATATACCTAGTCTACCCATGTAACTGCTTTTGTTTCTTGATTTATATAACTACACTTGTGTCCTATCCCAAAAGGTTATTTGAAACACTTTCCTTTATCCAATCAACTCCCGCAAACAATACGTAAGGTCCCTTAAATCAGACAAAATCCAACAGAACACTACGACCGCAGAAACACTAGTCCTTTAGTTTCCTTTTGTTGGAAATTACTAAGAACAAGGAAGGACTTATTTGGAAGACAGTAAAGCCAAAACCCTGTTCTAGAAAGCCTGCTCACCGATTTGGAACTAGATTTTCTCGAGAATCGGACGCTGGAAGAGACATTGTTTGAAAAATATTGATATTTTTATCCGACTTCAAAAAAAATAAGGTTCTCAGTTTTACCTATATATAGTTATGTTTGTCTGCGATGATCTCGCGTTTGGCTGAACCGATTTTGATACGGTTTTCAGAAAAGTATTTCTTATATTCTGGAGAAGGTTTTAGTATACAATAAATGAATGTCCTATGACGTCATCCGCGTGGATCCGTTATTAAGCGAAATATTAGTTCAACTCGACCGATTTTTTTACACACAATGCTTGAAGTCAGTTTTCTTTTCTTAAAAAGTTATTTGTAGACATTGAAATGGTATAGTTATTGATTAAATATTATGTAATGCATGTAGTTATATGTAATTGTGTATTTATAATATTTATGATAAATATTTGTGTTGCATCTATTGTTTTCTTATTATATTTGCATCACCCTAAGGTTGTCTGGCAGAGAATGCCTAATGGCATTAAGATCGCCTTTGTATAATTTATATACAAAGAATAAATAAATAAACTACAACATTTTGTTCTATTTTTTACTGGGTCACCCCAATGAAAATTATTAGTGGCTGTCAGAAGCAGAAAAGGCCGATCACCAGTTTGTGCTTAATATTATTTTTTAGGCCGCAGCAGCAAAAATAATCCTGGACAATCAATAAATAAAGCTATATTTTTCACTCATGCATGGAGGCGTCTTTTAATTTTCATGACGTCACGACATACATACTCGTTAATCTACATCTGTGTAAGTATTTCCATGCGTAGGTATGGTCAGCAACGAAATTCGAACAGAGACAAATTTTGAAAACATCACAGTATTTGTGGGCGATACAATAAGAATTAAGATCACACCTCGAAGTTTTAAAAGTTTATTGTTCAAAATTATACAATTTGTGTGTCGAGACAAAATGGCGGCGCGAAAAGATCTTCGTGTCGTGCGTAGTGAAGTTAGTGCAGTTCCTCCGCCGTGAAGCACGCAGCAAGCGCTGTTGTTACGGTGCGTTCGTAATAATTTGTAAATATGAAAAGGCTGCGTTCAGGCGTAGACAGTATTCAAACTCTTCATTTTATTTTAGTATATAGCATTATGCCACATATAAAAAAGAATTGATTGTGAGGTGACGGCTTATGGAACACGTGCAACAGAAACTCTGTCTGTTTATCTGTTATCTTTTCACACCGGAACCGCTGAACAGAATACGTTAATATTTAGCAAGGATCTGCATTGCATCATGTGTTTTTTTTTTCATAATAAAATCCATTAACACTACTTGACCTGGGAATCAAACTCGACCTCTGACGTACCAGTTGCGCTTACGAACACAATGCTAATAAGGCAGTGGTTTTAAATATTAAATATTTGAAGATAGCGTTGTGTGCTACTTTCGTTGCTGACTGTACTCAAACATGGCCGCGGTCAGACAAGGGACAAAGGTTTTTATGTCAACGTTCCCCGCCATTTTGGTAGAATGAATCCTAAATTTGATTATATTGTTGAGTTTTACCAAATTTACATTCTGTGCGGACACATTTATAAAAAGGGTGTGGACGTGAACTTGAAAGGCTGAAATTTATTTAAAATAAAAATTGCTTGGTCTTGTGAGCGTCTTCGCTTCGATTCCCTGGTCGAGTAGTTTTAGTATGAAAGTAGCTGTATCTCGAAGGGTTTTTTGAGATAAAAGGTAGCCTAAGTCCTTCTATAAGGTCTAATCTATCTCTGTACTAAATTTCATCTAAATCGGTTCAGCGGTTTAAGCGTGATGAAGTAACAGACAGATTCACTTTCGCATTTATAATATGATTGTCAGTACTGTACCAGCTCGGAGTTCGAATTTATGTCCAGTTTTCTTTTTAATTTTTATTGCCTACAGTGTCAGACGAGCAAGCTGCCCACCTGATGGTAAGTGGTTACCGCCACCCATGGACATCAGCAACGTCGGGGTCAGAGCTGTGCCGCCGCCTACTGTGTGTGGTAGAGAGCTCTTTTTAGGCCTCGTTTGAAGAAGGACATGTCATAACGCAAAGGAAACACCGCAGCAGGTAGTTCATTCCAGAGCCTGATAGTACGTGGTAGGAATGAACTTTGGAAGTGGACTGTGCTGGATGAGATCAATTCCTGGTAATACGGGTGGACTTACCTCTACTGCGGTGTCGAGGTAATAGGCTCGCCTTCTATGGGAAAAAAATATTATTATGCTACGGCCTAGCCGTGTAGTGATAGCCTAGTGGTATGACCATTGGACTGCCAAGTCGAAGATCTCGAGTTCGAACCCACAGCACGCATCTCTCACTTTTCGAAATCATGTGCGTATTAATAATGAATTATGAGTCGCTTAAACGGTGAAGGAAACCTGCATTAGAGATTTTCTCGACGGTTTGTGAAGTTTGCCAACGCACATTAGGTCAGCGTGGTGGATAATAGCCTAATCGCTCTCAGTCTGTAAGAGTAGACCTGCCCAGCAGTGGGACAGTTTATAGGTTGATGATTACGGCCTAATATCTTCGCCAGTGAGAGTCATTGAAAGGAAAATTTGATTTTTGTGAAAGGAAAATTCGTCCGCAGTCAGAATTCGAACCTGCGTCCGGTATACGATTTGTACTACCACCAACACATTGTCATAGATGTGCGTATGTTAACTGAGACCAACGTTTAAGCGTACTACGTGCACAGTCTTAATGATCACCCATCCATAGGCTGACCGCAGCAAGCATTAGCGTAGTTTTTACACAGTCAAGAGCCCCTCTTTTTTTTCAAAACAATGGAAATAAATTGCCTTGTAAAACACTGCTTTGAGGATAAAAAATAAAACAAAAATGTATCGATATTTGTTATGTGAGCTCAAAGCCCGCATACCAATCAAACGTAACAAGCGGCGATAGATAGGAGCCCTGAACTAGCACACAAAACGGCATCCAACGATGTATTTCGAAAATAAGCCAGTAGAAACGTTGTCACCACATACAGACTGTTCATAGAGGCGAGATTAGAGGCATCTGGTTCCCTTGTGCGAATCGCATTTACGCTAACATACTATTTAATGACACTAATTTAATAACATTTTTGCACCCATGTGTCCGTCCATACGAGAATATGGCTTTTCGCAAAAATGTCTTACGTGGGCGGGTCTTTCGCGCAAATGTCTTTCGCACAAGACTTTCGCGCAAAAGTCTTTCGCACAAGTCTTTCGCGCAAATGGCTTTCGTGCAAGTTTCTAGCGCAAATGTCTTTGGCGCAAGTAGATTTTTTCAAGTGTCCCCATACCGTTTACAACGATTTGTACGGTGGAAACTTTTATTATTGCACTAAGAGGACAAAAAAGCAGGCCATCTGATGGTAAGCTGCAACCGCACCCTATAGACGTCAGCAACACCAATGACGTCACTCACGCGTTGTCCACTAGGATTTTCTCTTGTATCGCGGATTCGTTGGTTTATAAATGCAAAACACATTTTTTATTTATATTGGAAAGCTTTATATATATTTATATATATAGAGGAATAGTTGGGTTAGCAGTATAATGGTCAAAGGAAACAACAAGGTTTTCTACCGGAGCACTTGCAACCTTGCTCACCGTTAGCAAACACAGCTCAAAACAGTGTTATTTCACTTCAATTTTCTGCAAGGCGGAGGTACTTCCCAGTTATCCACCTCCAATTTGAGTGATATTAGTCCTATGCCCTACCTTTTTCAAAATCTCTTAAAATATCCAGATTTGGAACCACTATCATAAATGGGTTGTTAGTAACCCTATGAGTATTTGTGCTTGAAATAAAGTTCATATTATTATTATTATAAGTCATACAAATATTGTTACGTACTGGAATCCAAGCCATAACCCGTGACAGACAAGCACATTGTCTCGCTTGAGCGCCATCAAAAGGTTGATATCCAGTTTGTTCTTAATGAAGGCCCTAAAGAGGCTTTTCGCAGGTAATCTTAATATAGAATTGAACGCCACTGTACGACACTCAGAGTTGTCTATTTTTGGAGTTAGATCATTTACTCTTTTCACGTTACCTTAAGATAAATTAAAGCCTACAACAAATTAAATAGACTTTGTTGAAGATTTGTAACTAGTTAAATTACTTGGTGTATTAATACTCCGACATTTCAAAGTTAAGGTTATACTCTAAGATTTTTCGCTATTATTAACGTTGCCCAAAGCTTTTGTTGAGAACATTCGAGAAATTTGTATAGAATATTGCGAAGCATTACGCTTTTATATACGGAGCTATTACGAAATTATGACGACGTGTCCTTTCATTCTGAAGAGAATATTTTAAGGTTGACAATAATGAATTTTAGAAATTATATTTGACGTAAGAAATTGAGGTGCGGTGGAAGCCTTGTGGTTGAAGTGTACGTGCATAACCTTTGACTTTTAAAATTATTTATGTTAAAAGATAACATACCATCACGCCTGTATTCCCCGAACTAAAAACTTGATACCTAAACGCCTCTGCCTAACAGAGGCGTTTAGGTATCAAGTTTTTAGTCATGTTCCAAGGTACCTACCAGGTTTCATATAACAGGGAACGCCTATTACACAAATTCAAACTTTGAGCAGCTACTGAGAATTTCATAAAATATCTCAATAGATGAAACTATAGTAAGTTAAAGTGTTGCTGGGTTTTGCTGTTGGCTCGACCTGGAAATCGAAACCAGGACCAGGTATGTACACTTTCGTAACTGTACATTAATGAGGTATTTTTTTAAAGTGAATAGGTAGATAAATATAAATATTTTTAGGACCTTAACATAATTTTAATTACTTGTGTTAATAAATTTTGCTTTATCAGCTACTGCGAACACAAAAAACTCGGCAATAAACACGATAATTTCAACTCTAAAAGTCATTATTCCTAAAGGAAATCAGCAAAACATCCAATTTCCGATTCCTTACCGCGCTACTGAGGACCAATTCTGTGAACAAATAAAAGGAACCGTTATTGAAAGACAAAACTACGCCTATTCTTTTACGAATTCAATACTTTAGGTGCGTCGAATCCAATATATGTGTCTTAGACTTTCCATTATTCATCCCACTACATATGTACCGTTGGGGTCGTAATAAAATGGCGTTCAGTAATGTATATAAAACTTAGGTGCGGGTGCTAGGTGGAGCGTGGACGCGGGTTGAAAGACTGAGTTTGGAAGAGAGAAGATTTTTTATGCAAAGATAATAGAACTGTTTTATATAGTCTTGTCATTGCAAGCGTGACTCCCTGAGCTTAAAGACTTAGGTCGGCTTCCCAAGTCTAGCAGTCATTGGGATTAACTAAAAATTTCCGGTAGAAGTTCAATTTGGATTTGTACCCGGTTGGGCTTATAATCATCATCAACCCATAAACTGTCCCACTGCTGGGCACGGGTCTCCTCTCATATTGAGAGGGATTAGGCTGTAGTCCACCACGCTGGCCTAGTGCGGGTTGGCAGACTTCACAAACCATCGAGAAAAATCTCTAAGGTATGCAGGTTTCCATGGACTTATAATATGGGAGCTAAAATTCTTATGGCCAGCAATGGGACAGTATTTGGGTTAATGACGATGATGAATCAGAGACAGCATTCTTTCGTTGTTCTTTCTTGTTTGAGAAGTTTCTATGGAATGTGCTAAAAATGCTCACTCGCTTGATGTACACTAGCATGGGAACGATTGTCTAGAACGTTCTTAAACCCTTCTTTATACTACATAAAATCCTTATGGATATGGAGAAGTGGCAGGGTATGTCGGAGTCGTATCAACTAAAAACAGCACTTGCCTTTACTTGTTCTGTAGCCATGGCCATGGGAACCGCCACGACCATGCCAGCAGAGCGTTCTTATACCCACCAATCCATGATTGCTTACAACTTAAGGTGAGCAAGGTTGCCAGTGCTCCACGAGGAAACGTTGAGTTGGCAGTTGGGGGACTTTGACTCTTATACTGCCAACCCAACTATTCCTCTTTCAATACAGGGTCGGCAACACGCAAGTTATACTCCTGGTGTTGCAAGCGTCTATAGGCTACGGTAACCGCTTACCATCAGGTGGGCCGTATGCTTGTTTGCCACCTTAGTAGAATAAAATAAAAAACTGCGATCCAGTACAGACAGATGTGTAGATCGAGATCTGATGCATCGCCCAAAGCCTTATAGATGGTAGACATCGATGCCCCTATATCTAATCCAGTTGGCGGCGAATTAAATTGAAAGCTGTCTGTCTGGTTCATTCGAAATATATTACACATACAGGGATGGAAATGTCAGTAAGCTCACAGGAAAATTGTTTGGATATCAAAGCTAGACATTTTGAGTCAACATGATTATAACTTGCATGTTATGGTTTGGACACCGTATAGGTAACTAAGGTACCGAGATAGCTAGCTATTCGAAAAAAAAAAACGGAATAAGATGATTTTTTCTATACACCGTGTTTTTTTTTGTCGTCTTACAGCCGAAAGGAAACTATTATATTTTCAAAATTATTTCTACTAGTTATAGGACTAAGTCTGATATCTTAAAAAAAAAGAACTGTTTCTGATAGTAAAGTTAAAGATAGTCTGTAAATGATAGTATAGTAGGATGTTGCTGTTTTTTCTGCACTTCGTGGTTGATCCCATACAAGAAAATTGTACTGTTAAAATATGTTTAATTTGCTTTGTTTTGTGTTCACTAATTGATTGTTTCAGTTAGTAATTTTTATATTAGTATTTTGTATTTGCATGCCGCTGTGCCGGCGAAACTTGCTGAACTTAATGTTTTAAATAATATCCTTTTATGTACCATGTTTCTGGCAAATAAAGATTATTATTATTATTATGAATAACATTCAGCCGCATCGAGTTAGACTTCGAGTTTCCAGACTGGAACCAACCCAAAGGCTTTTTTTCAACTATGTGATATGAATCGCTCACACTCAAATCTTAACCCACAAAATGCCGAAAGGGAAAAATATAAATAAACGTAATAAAATACGTGTTTCCTTTTTACCACTGCATTTTATTTTTAGGGAAAGAAAGAAAGATAAATGTGAAACAATGGGAAGTGGTATTCGTAAACGTAAATGTCTGTGTCAATCAAAGTTGTTGTACATCTGAGAGTGAAGGGGAATATAAAAATGACATGAACATAAATATTTTGTTCGCTTTTTTGGGCCGACATGGCAATGAGTGCCTGTCACCTTGATATATTCAATAGCTGCTGCCCGCTGTTCCATCTGCATCCCAAAAGTCATCTTGAAACAAAATTTTGCCTATGTTTTTTGGAACGAAGTTCCTTATCGCGCGTTGTGAAAGGGGGCTAGACGGAAAAAATTCTTACGAAAAAGTTGTCACGACACTTTTTTCGAAATTCAAATATTGTTGACAAGCATTCAAATTATTATTGAGTGAATGACAATATTTGAATTTCGCGCGTTGTGAATTGTTGAGTGTATACAGATTTTTTTATTTTTAATTATTAAATTTTAATGAAAGGATCTTTGTTCCATCCGGGTGTCCCTTGACACCTCTCAAGTTTTTTTTTATACTACTAAGGTGGCAAACGATTCGACGACCTCTGCGGTCAAGTGGTTCAAGTAACGGACTCCCGATCACAAGGCCGTGGGTTCGATTCCCACAGGACACAAATATTTATGTGACGAACATAAAGTGTTTGTGTTTGTCTGGGTGTTTCTTATAATATTATAAGTATTTATTTACAAAAAAAAATTATATAAGTATTATATCCATTGTCTAGTACCCATAGTACAAGCTCTGCTTAGTTTGGGACTAGATGGTGCTTCTTAAAATGAACAAAAATAAACTTAAAATAAGCATACGGTCCACCTGATAGTTAGCGGTTACTGTAGCCTATAGACGCTTGCAACACCAGGGGTATCACTTGCGCGATACTGATCCTGTAAAACGAAAGAGGAATAGTTGGGTTGGCAATATAAGGGCCAAAGTCCCCCCACTGTCAGCACAACGTTTCCTCGCGGAGCACTATGCCCTCACCAAGGTCTAATATATCTCTTAACTACAAAATTTGGCAGGTATACGCTAAGAAAGGATTTTGGGAATATCCCACGGAATTGGAAATAAGTACACGGACGGAGTAGCGGGACACAGCTAGTTTATCCCTACTAATATTATAAACGGGAAAATAACTCTGTCTATCTGACACTTTCACGCCTAAACCGCTGAACAGATTTTGATACAATTTGGTACAGAGATTAGATCTTGTAGAAGGACATAGGCGTTTGTCTCAAAAACCTTTGGGTTGCGTGTAAACTGCAAGTAACAGGCAAGTCTGATCTAAGTTGGTTTCTAACCGTCAGTTTTGAAGATTCAGTTATTTAATATCTAATATTATCAAATATTCAAATAGGTACAGTCTGGGGCCATAAGTCCAGTAGCACGTCAACGATCATATTCGCTTGCACTGTACTGCGCGTATACACACATGTGTGAGTGATTTCAAAGCAAACATTTACCGGTCTAACAGTATAATAACTATGAAAAGGTTTTGTCACTAAGGCAAATGACTGAATTTTACCGTGGGAGAGCCATGCTTCGGCACGAATGGGCCGGCTCGACCGGACTTGATACCACGGCCTCACAGAAAACCGGCGTGAAATAACGTTTTCGTTGTGTTTCGTCGAGTGAGTGAGGATACCGGAGGCCCAAACCCCTTAAAAGGGCGGCAACGCACCTGAAACTCCTCTGGTGTTGCGGGTGTCCATGGGCGGCTGTAATCGCTAACCATCAGGCGATCCGTCTGCTCGTTTGCCCACCCTATCACATAAAAAAAAAAATGATCATTATATCGCTCTTTCTGTCTAGATAATGATGAAAGAGTGCGACATACGAGATCGTGTATATGTGCAAAATGTTTGTTATAGAAAAAGGTCGTAAGTGCGACTTGTATTGATGCGATAGATTTGTGAAACTGCTACTGGACTGGACTCATGACCCCGACCGTACCTACTTAATTTCTTCATTATATATTTTTCAACAACATGTATAACATTTAGCCATACTCTCACAACAGCAAAACAACTGTCTTAATTATCTCCTTTAACACACACACGCACAAGCAACATTCATACATACACATATCACAGGTAACCTGCTGTTTTCTTTATGTATTCCTTGTTATTTAAATTACGATTAGTTAATATTAGACTTAGAAATTTATTGTAACGGACATATTTATGTAGAATAAAAAAAGGTTAACGAAAGTGCCTGGAACTCACAACACAGGGAATCCTAGTGTGAGTTTCAGTAAGTAATGTTATTTCTTAAACAATAAATTATTCTTTTTCTTGTTTTTAATTCTAAAGTAAATATTTACCTCCATAATATAACTCCATATACAATATGTAGATGTACCTGAAATCAAAAATAATAATTAAAATTAAATCCAAACCGGCTAGTAAACGTTAGCAAAGAAACAGTTAAGCTTAAATGGGATAGAATAGCTAGGTTGGGTTACGTCAGCAGCTTGTGCAATGACCGCTGGGCAAGAGTAGGCAAGAGTGGGCAAGAGACACAACGGGTGTGCTGAAGCTTGTAAGGGCGGATGAAACCATGGGGCACAGCTAGTGTCTATTAAATACCTAACGGTGGGTATAGACTAGAGCATTTACTTGTAACAGAACATGGAACATCGCATCGCTGTTTTTAAATTTAATAGAACCACACCTCGAACATGACGCTCGATGTTTTGTTACAACTTGATTCTAAGAAACAACGAGCGTTTTGGTGTAACACTTATTTGAGCAAATACACGAGCGCGGGGAGGAGCGGAGGTGGGGAATAAAAGATATTTTTTTTAGAAATACTACATGTATTTATGTTTACGCGCCGCCGTGAGCAATACGTCGAACAAGGCGTCGACCATGTAATGTGACGTTCTTGACGTTACACTACATGGAAATGTTCTTAGAATACTGAGCATTTGTCTGTATTGTAACATTCGTAAAAAAGTTAAAATGCTTTAATCTGTATCCACTTTAACACATTCCGGTACTTTTGAGTTTGCGTCAAGACCGAAGAGCCTTATTTTATGCCTCCTTTGTTTTTTAAACCGCAACCTCTTTTATTAAAGCGAAGTAAATAAAATGGAACCGCTTACATTTTATAATAAAATCATGAGTTATAGCATCGTAGGGAGAAAGGAATGAGTAATATTGTTATGCTTATAAAAATATTAAATACTAGCAACCCGCCCCGGTTTTTTACGGGTGCAATGTACTATCTAATGCATCATCATCAGATCAGCCACAGGAGGTCCACTGCTGAACAAAGGCCTTCCCCATAGACTTCCACAAAAACCGGTTATAAGCCACCTGCATCCAACGACTTCCAGCGACCTTTACCAGGTCGTCCGTCCATCTCGTTGGAGGCCGTCCCACGCTGCGCTTTCCGGTGCGTGGTCTCCACTCGAGAAACTTTTTGCCTCAGCGGCCATCAGTTCTACGAGCTATGTGCCCCTCCCATTGCCACTTAAGCTTGCTAAGTCTTTCAACTATGTCGGCAACTTTTTTTTTTTGTACGGATCTCCTCATTTCTGATTTGAGTATATTACCAGTTATGACTTATGGCACTGAGACGTGGTCGCTCACTATGGCTCTCTTAAGGAAACTCAAGGTCACTCAGCGAGCTATGGAGAGAGCTATGCTTGGTATTTCTCTACGCGATCAAGCATATATTAAAACTACATAAATGTTATAGCCTATGACACTCACAAATAATGTTTCAAAATCTGTCAAAACTCACGAATTTTCAACGAGTGATAATTGTAATTTTGAAAAGTCAGAGGTTGCCTTGGGTTCGAACTCGAGACCTTCGAACTAGCAGTCCAAAGGTCATACCATGCTATTACTGCTTTATGTAAAAAACATCGACCTTACCATTCTCATTCTCATTCAGAAGGGGTAACAAACAAGCGACTATTCTTTTTTTCAATAATTTAATATTTGGGACACTTATATTTAAAATTTCATTTCCAGACTTCTACATTTTTGTATACTCTAACCTCATGTATACCGCGTATTGCAGTGGGCCATAAAATACAGGATTAAAGGTGTTGTCAGCGACGCAAGGTAGGGCTCATAATTCTATCGTACCAAAACACAGTGTTGCCATACTTCAAAAATCCTGCCAAAAATATGATCACGCTCTTTGTGCTAAAACAAATTTGTTTTTCTCTGTATTCTACCGCGATTATGAAATTATTTCGCTTCTTTTTATACAGATTTTATTTTATTTTTTAATATTGTTTACGTTGCTATGTTTGCGTTTCTTAAACCTGGCTTCGGAGGTGTTTAGGGATCCGTACCTAAAAAAGGAATAAGTGAAGTCCTTACCGGATGACATGTTGTCCGATTAATGGCAATAGGCTCACGCCTTATTACATGGGATGAAATATACCGGCGAACAGTGGGTTTACCTCTTAGTAGGTATACCTCTGCTTAACCCTTCAGGAATATAGGCGTTATGGTATGTTATTCTTCTAAGTTAACGCAATCGAAAGATATAACCATGTATATACTAAAAAAATATCTATAGAAAAGGCCTCAGCTAAATGTCGAATTATTTCACCTGAAAGATATATTTCAAAGTTAAAATAAAAGGAAACCAAATAGTAGGTACCTATTTCATGTTGACTGAGAACCATGAAATCTGGAAAAACGCAAGGTTTCAATTATATCACACTTATTGCTATTATAAACTTACATTGGCAGTTGAACAGTATGGTGGAACGAGTCTTTCAACTGAAAAATTTGTTTTTGAGACGTAATTAAGGCCCTCGGTACGCGAATCCGATTCGCACTTGACCGGTTTTTTAAATTATGCGGAGGCTCAGTTTTATGATATGATTTGAGATGTTTTCGCCTGAAACCTGCTCTGTACGTAATTGTTATTACAAATAGGCAATTTCATAGGCGAATACCAAATTACGTATTTAAATATTAAGATGTTTTTTGTAGGTTTAAGTTGCTTTGATATATGACCTTCATCATGTTCTCTTCACTATAATATTATTTAATATTTAAGTAGGATATTTAAGGTCTCGAGTTCGAATCCAAGGTACGCACCTCTGACTTTTCGATTTTATGTGCGTATTAATAATTAATTATCACTCGCTTAAACGGTGAAGGAAAACATCGCGAGGAAATCTGCATGCCTTAGTGATTTTCTCGACGGCGTGTGAAGTCTGCCAACCCGCACTAGGCCAGCGTGGTGGACTATAGCCTAATCCCTCTCATTCTGAGAGGAGACCCGTGCCCAGCAGTGGGCCATATACATGCGTGCCTTGGATTTGAACTCGAGATCTTTAACTTGGCAGTCCAATGGAGGGAAAAAGCTCACAGAATGAAAATTATGATTATATCTAATCTAATCTTCTAATATATAAAATTCTCGTGTCACAGTTTTCGTTGCCATACTCCTCCGAAACGGCTTGACCGATTTTGATGAATTGATTTGATGATTTTTGTGCTTATCGGGGAGGTCTGAGAATAGGCCAACATCTATTTTTCATACCCCAAATTTTTTTTTTTATGGCAAAACAACGTTTGCTGGGTCAGCTAGTACCTATATATAATTATATTCTAGTTACCAATAAGATCCTACCTACCTAAAGGCTATCTAACACGTCACGCCTCAGAATATCGACTTGAGTTTCCTAATAGCACCTAGCAACACGGTAGGCACTGATTGCTGTGTCCACAATGGCCCATTGTACGCCATAGTGACCGTTAAATTGAACGCTTCGTCTTAACCAGTACTAGATAGAGATGCGTCTTTGTAGAGGTCATATTAATCTGTTAATTTGCGTAAGTAGGTTTCTACTACTTTGCAGCGTCCATGGGGACGGGTAATCTACCCGTGACCATGGACGCTATAAAGGGTCCGAAACGTCGGGATTAATAATATCAATATAACATAATAAAATCCGTAAAATAGTAGTTTTATTTTAATGTATACCTCTCATTATATGAGAGAAGACCCGTGCCCAGCAGTGGGACAGTATATGGATTGATGATGATGATAATGATGAGAGTAATAAGATCGGGAGACCGTTTAGCAGTTAGCAGTTAGCAGTAGTAGTAGGTAAAAGGCGGAGGTTCTTCCCCAGTCGCTCCAATTTGAGTGGAATTACTCCCAATACTTACTTCTCTTAAGAATATAGTCTTGTCGTTTTGTCTCAAAGTCCTTTGGAATACGAATGGAACCACAGCAAACCGCACAATCATCTATATTTTCGCCATAAAATGGCTCCCAAATCCTCAAACCGCGTTCCCTGTTCCAGCGCTTATTTGCTTTATGAACGGCCTCGGTAACAATGTATGTAATTACCGCAGTTCATTAAAATAATTCTCCTATAAAACTTCAAGTTTTCGCCCGGATCTTAATGTCCGCCCATATTTGAACACGTTTTTAGGGCAAGATACACCGGGAGGATTTCGGATTTGTTTTTTTATTTTTTGGGAATGTTAAAATTGAGTGTATATGTCATGGTATTATTGTAAGTACCGTTTGATTGTAAATAATCCAAAGAGATTGTATACTGATAAAGAATAAAAAAAAATACAAAAACTGAAAACTCTTCAGTTTATTTATATCTACATTTTTATACATGTAAAAGTGAATATAATAGTTATTTAACGAAGGAAAAATTCGACCGGGGGCAGGATTCGATCATGCGTTTTCTGGTTAGGTACACCAGACGCTATGACCGCTAAGCCACCGCGAGTCTCACCTGCCATGACAAATTTTGCGGTCATTTTCATATAGTCGTAGCGTCTGGTATACCTAACCGGAAGACGCAGGTTCGAATTCTGTCCGCGGTCGAATTTTTCCTAACTTTAAAATCTTATCATGGAAAACGTTAAAAAAATACAAAAAAAAAAAACTTGATAGGTGTCAAGGGACACCCGGATGGAACGAAATTCCTTTCATTAAAATTTAATAATAAAAAATAAAAAAACCTGTATACACTCAACAATTCACAACGCGCGAAATTCAAATATTGTCATTCACTCAATAATATTTGAATGCTTGTCAACAATATTTGAATTTCGAAAAAAGTGTCGTGACAACTTTTCGTAAGAATTTTTTCCGTCTGGCCCCCTTTCACAACGCGCGATAAGGAACTTCGTTCCAATAATCAGTCAGTACAGTTATAAATTTTATAATTATCAATATCTTACACGAAGCGACTCCCATCAGTCCGTAACCCAATTTATAGGCAATACCCGATATCCTAAGGAAAGACTGGTTATCAGGCTTTTTGGGCTTCTGACTAACACGAACGATTGTCAGTGTCAGATGACTGACGGTTTTACATGTTCTCTGAGACACGGAGGGTTATCGATGTGTTAAGAATGATCACTCATCCATACACTGACTAGCGCAGCTTAACAATGATCGATTGAGCAATGTAGTTATAACTAGGCCACGAGCCCCTCTAAAGGGTTTGATTCCTGGCTAGGAATATTAATTTTTTTAAAGTCAAATGATTCAGTTTTAGTTTTCATCAAAATTGGATCCGAAACTGCTTTGAATATTTTACGCTATTCCTTAGTTTTGGATTTGGTCATCACCGCCTACCTAAAATATTCATTCTATATATTATACCTTTGCCCAACGTTAAGGGGATACTCGAGTTATGGTATGTTATATTCTTGGCATTCGTATGTATGTAGTAATTGGGCAACAACCTCCTTTGTTCGTGCCAAGTTTGGAATCCTACATCAAATGACCCGTGAGACACATACATACATAAATATGGATGCAATTCACGGACGTTTAAAGAATGGGACAGTTTTAGTATTTCCGATTTTTTTATTATAAAAGAGTTACTCTTATTTGATTAATCCCACTACCCCTCTTACCTTAAAGAACGTTACAATTTCCTTCACACACATAGAAAATTTTTGAGATCATTGGAAAATTTGAGGTTTTAAATGCCAATGCATTCCACAAAATTCTATAATAAATCCTTTAAAGGCGATCCATACTTGCTCTCACTGCACCACCGTCTTAACGATCAAGATTTTAACCCGCCGACTGTCATTAAACACGGAGTGCATTAAGTCAGGAAGTTGGACAATTAAATCGGTCGTTTGGACCTGGAGACAGTATTTGGTATGTATACCAAACTTTGCACTGCGAGGGTTGGGGATTGTTTTTTGTGATATTGCATAGAGGTTCCTTGCTTAGCTCCAAAGTTTAGGACTTTAGGGTTGCAGTAACCAGTTAGCAGATAAACAAGTAAGTTATACGTTGTATGTATAATATTGACGGCGTCTGTAATCACCAGGCCACATATATTTTACATACATAAATACATACCATCACGCCTGTATTCCCAGAAGGGTTAGGCAGAGGTGTACTAATGTACACCCACATTTCGCCGGTATGTTTAGGTCCCATGTAATAGGGGGCGAGCCTATTGCCATTAACCGGGCACAAATCCAGGCTCCGAGCTGCTACTGAGAATTTCATAGGAAAACCCAATAACACTTTGCTCGACCTGGGGATCGAACCCAGGACCTCTAGCGTAGCAGTCGCGCTTAGGACCACTAGACTAATGAGGCAGTTCATATATTTTATAATGATGAATATAAGTTTTTGTGCTTGTCTGGGTGTTTTTTATGTATTATAAAAATGTTTATGTAGGTAGGTATTATATACATTGTCTAGTACCTGCAGTACAAGCTTTCCTTAGTTTGGGACTAGATGATGCTATGTAAAATATCCTTTTTTTTGACGGTATGTGAGTCGACGGTGGTAGAAGCAGTGATAGCCTAGTGATATGACCATTGGACTGCCAAGTCGAAGGTCTCGAGTTCGAACCCAAGGCACGCACCTCTGACTTTTCAAATTCATGTGCGTATTAATAATTAATTATCACTCCCTTAAACGGTGAAGGAAAACATCGTGAGGAAACCTGCATACCTTAGAGATTTTTCTCGACGGTTTGTGAAGTCTGCCAACCCGCACTAGGCCAGCGTGGTGGACTATAGCATAATCCCTCTCAATACGAGAGGAGACCCGTGCCCAGCAGTGGGACAGTATATGGGTTGATGATTTATTTATGAGTCAATCTGCTAGGCCAGCGTGGCGGACTAAAGCTTTTTCATTCTAAAGGTACAACCATGTCCAATAGTGAGACCGTCAATTGCTTGTTTTTTCTTCATACCTTTTTTATAAACAATAAAATAGCTATGAAGGAAATATCCTTTTCCTGATATCAAAAGACCTAAGAAATCTCAAAGATTCACAGGACTTGTATGACGTAATTTTACACAAAATTACTTTACACTAGATGAGACCGGTTTATACAGAAAGGAACTACGACTATCAACTGATCGCTGCGTCCATTCGTTGCTTTATTTCATTCTATTGTCCAAGACACTTCCATTTTCTGAATGAATTCTTTGAAATAAATTGTTCTTGAAAAAAATGGTAAAGAAGCTTTACTTATCTGTCGTTTTAGTTCACATTTTTCCAGGGGCTCATGGCTAAGTAATGGAATATAATAAACCGCGCATCAAAAATACTGATTGAGCGACAAAATTACTGATTAAGCAGCAAAATACAGATATCGATTAGGTTAGGTTAGAACTGTGACCACACATCAGAACCAAATCAGAATGATACCGAATCTGAAAACCAAGAAAGTGATGAGCAAATTTAGTGTGCAATTCAGTATTTTTGGTGCTAATTTCGAATATTTTGATTGAAAAAAGGGGATTTACAGTTAAAGTATTAAATACCACCCCTAAGTAATAACTATGCTATCATCCAATTTGTTCTATAAATGGGTCACCATTTTTAACGCGAATAGTGCCGAAGAGCATGTTAAGCCGTCGGTGTCCATGACAACTAGCATGAGAACACAAATGACAATCGTTATGTGAATGATGGACAATGAAGATGATTGACAATGAAATACGCTACACAGTAGACGTCACGAACTATGAAAATGACGAAACATCTGTTACCCTCCCAATTGTGTGCGCAACTGTTCATACGAACGTGTGGGAGAGTACGCGAAGGATCGAGGTTCGCGTGCTTTGATGTCCATTAAAAAAACGCGAAAACCGCGAGTGCAGTGAAAGCTTTGCATAATCATTTGCAAATGTCATCCTACACTTGTGGGTTTGCGTATTCGTGCGAATGTGAGTGACCGGCATTAAAATTAGTAACGATTGGATGTCAGTAAGTTTGACAGCTGTCAAACACCACATTGCAAGGTAGTCAAAACAACACAATTTAAAAAAAAAAAACACAAAATCCGTTGTTGATTTCATTTAAAAATCGAGCAACAAATAAATAGTGTCCTTTTTCGCCACGACCAAACGCCAGTTTACTATGGCGGCAAAAACGAAAAATGGGAAGCTCAATATATTTTGATTGCTCACTTTTAAACCAACTCTAGTATCTGTCTCCTCTGGTGCGGAAACCTTTTTTTATATGCAATTTCACAACGAAAAGTTTCGCGGAAAAAAGTACGCTTTTTGTATTTTTATGGAGCTTATTTTTGCGCGGGATTTATTTCAAGAATATTTTAAATAAGTGCTTTATTGGTATTGTATTCGCAAGCTTCTAAGCGTGAGGTATAAGATTCAGTTGCCAGATAGATAAAATTTATGCGTTATTGGGTTTAGGTACTATGAACATTTCAGTTGAAGTTACGAATTGGATTTATGCCCAGTTAATGGCAATAAGCATATACATGCATATACATAACATGAGATCTAATGACATACTGGTGAAATGTGGCTACAGCAATAGTTTTTTTACAAGCTTTTAATCAACTTGCAATGTATGTTTGTTCGGGTGGATTATTGCAACTCAAATTTGAAGCATCGTCTTTAACCGATTGAGCTGTTGTATGCACGTTTATTTTGGATGATAATACATGGTTAGCTGTGTGACGTCATTCTAAATCCAACATGGCAGAAAACCCAAAATGGCGGAGAAGTTATTTTTAATTCCTCCTACAATATGTGCTGAGAATAACTCGAAAAATAAAAAGAATGTCACTCTAAATTCAATATGGCGGATTTCTAAAATGGCGAACTAAGTTTTTTAAGCTTTCCTACAATATGGGTATCAAATGAACTTGCTGAGTATACGAATACGACTTAATTAAAACAGAGCCAGCTTGCCCTGTTGCCTGGCACAGCGAGAGGTTCGTTTGAGCGCCTTACGAGAGCATAACTCATAAGTACAGAGGCCAGCTCATCAAGCTACCACAATCTGTCAAATTCCTTTGATAGATTTTCAACTTTAATTCAAAATAATAAGGTTCATATTCAACTGGGTAAATGATACAGTTTTGGATCGCTTGACCTACTGGCATATGTACAAGAGTCATTAGGTGGGTCCCAGATATGGTTAAACATGCCAAACTATTTAAAAGATAGAAAGAAAAATATGTACAGTTCCAATACAAATAATTCTAAAAAAATTAAGCCCTCTCTTAAGACTTGTCCTTTTTAAGGAAGTGGTAATTGCCACCATGTATTTAATTTTATTCTTTTTAGCGTATTTAGATATTTATGGTACGGATCTTGTATAGTAATCCTCATAGATAGTCTGGATATATAGGACTCGTACCAACTAAAACCAGCAATTGCCTTCACTAACCCTGTAGACCATGGGATTCCTGAAATTTGCCACGACCATGGCAAGCTATGGTCCAGCACAATCCCTACAATTAGTGAGGCCTTACCTCGCATAGAACTTGAAGGCACGAGTGTTCGCCACACACGTGTTGCCTACCTGAGGTCATTATATTCCGCCGCTCCACCCGCAGGCCACAGCCCATGGAGGCCGGAGATCATTTCTACCTAACCCTTGGGGTATAGAAGCGTGATAATATTATTTTATGCTTGAACAGTTTCCCTAATTGCTATACTCAAACACCCTGTATAGCTACCATAGGCTCGCATTAACAAAACCGTATCCAAAGTAAAACCTGTCAGTGTGATCCAATAACTCGTTATTGAACCGATTAATTGGATTTTCAATTAAATTGAAAACGGATTTGTTGGAAATTTCAATTATATCTGCCTATAAGCAAGGATTGTGAAATGCTTAAGTATAATGATAATGATTACGATCAAATTAATTAGTTGTAATACTGGCGAGCAGGTGGTGTATTGGGGAAACGATTCTCATAAAATTTTATGAATTCGTTTTTTTTTTATGAATTACTAATTGTTGCTCCCGGTTTCACCTGTATCCCAAACGGCTCTTTGAGGTAAAGTTTCCTTATGTCCTTCTCCAATATCTAATTTGTGTCTGTAGCTAATTTTATCGAAATCGGTTAAGCTGTTTAGGCGTGAAAGCATGAGATAGAGTTTCTTTTCCATTTATAATAAATTAATTAATTCTTGGTTAATTTTACATAGTACCATCTAGTTCCAAACTAAGCAGAGCTTTTACTATGGGTACTAGACAATGGATATAATACTGATATACTTTTTTTTTGTAAATAAATACTTATAATACATAGCGGCCCGTCCCGGCTTCGCACGGGTGGACATAAGATAATCTTTTCTAGCAATAAATATAGCCTATGTTACTCAGAGTGAATGTAGCTTTCCAATGGTGAAAGAATTTTTGAAATCGGCACAGTAGTTTTCGAGTTTATTCATTACAAACATACACACAAATCTTTCCTCTTTATAATAGTAGTATAGATAAGAAACATCCAGACATAAACATCTGTGGGAATCGAACCCATAACCTCGTGATCAGCAGTCCACACACGAGCCACTAGACCGCAGAAGTCGTCATGTATTAATAATATTAATTGGTATTATTAATAGTAGGGATTATTATTGTTTGCTATTGTTTTACTGCAACCGCAGTCGATTTATTGTGATAGCCACTCGTTGACTGAGTTCACCGCTAAACCCTGCGGCTACTATCAACTTCAAGATTAAACTCCTGGAGCTGTTATGTTTAAATTGTTAATGTTATATTTGTAATAATATCTCAAAGCAGTGATAGCCTAGTGGCATGACCATTGGACTGAATGTGTGATAAAAAAAATCTCACATCTTCAATGTCAGCCTAAATAATCCAATACTGGAAAGTATCCCCTATCGACGGGTACCTACTAGTGATGGTTAATATAGCATATGGCATTATAAAGTAGCATGCTTAATAAATATAGCATAAAGTAAATGATATCGCGGTTATCACTTTATGCTATAAAGCTATTTTGCTTTATATGGCATAACACTCTCTCTCTGTATCAAGCAACCGTCCGTCGGGCGCGGTCCGCCCGTTTTGCCGTAACATAACAAGTAGGCATATAAATTAAGCATGCTATAATATAGCACATAAAATCGCATGCTTAAAAAATTAAGCATAAAGCATGTTATTGATTTATAGCAACTTTGAACACCACTAGTACCTACCAGCTGCAACGAATCCTAGCGACCTTTACCAGGTCGTCTGTCCCTTTTACAATCTGTTTATCCTACGCATTCACACTAAAGACATAACTGATATATATAGATGACAGTTACCAAATAATTCATAGACAGCAAAAACTCAAAGCTCATTAAGAAAAAATGTGCCTACTTTACCTCCGAACCTAATACTACCGATCTTTTGAACAGATTTTTTTTTTCACTTTCTATCAGTGCCGAAAAGCACGTTAGCAACGTCATTATTTCAATGAATGAGTCTTAGTTTTTCGCTTCGCTTGTTATAAAGGGACCGAAGGATCGGGAAAAATCTATCGTCTTTAAGCTGTGAGATAGGAAAGATTTTGAAGAAAATTTATTAAACATTTCTAGTGGACGTATATTTTGTTAAATGATTTATAAACTTTTTATGTTAAGGCGCAGATAGACAAATGTTAATGATTTTAAATTCAAAATGTCTGAACGAATAGTGTTTATTATTTCGGAAAATACCTATATACATTAAACTACAGTATTTTTATAATAATTTGATATGTGAATATGTTACATTTTGTTTATATTTTATAGTGTAATTGATTTGTGAAATTATGTATGACGACACCAAAAAAATAACAACCACACAAAATAATATACATTTTATGAAACCTTTACCATTATTATTCGTACCTATTTTTTAAAAGCGGGATAATATATAAATAATAACTATCGCCCAATAGCACTATTACCGTCAGTTTCAAAAATATTCGAGAAAGCAATGTGTAACCGTATTTATAGTTTTTGCGAGAAATACAAGATATTCAGCGAATGTCAAAACGGATTTCGGAAAAATAGATCAACAAGCATAGCGGTATATAAGTACATACAGGAGACCCTAAACATCTTAAATAATAAAAAATACGCAGTGGGCGTACTTATTGACATGTCAAAAGCCTACGATAAAGTACAATTTAAAATATTATTAGACAAATTATTTAGTATAGGCATCCGCGGAAAAGCTCATGATTGGCTTACATCATACTTAGAAGACAGAAGACAATTAGTAGAAGTAGAGTATTATGATCAACATAAAAATATTATTAAAAAAATCCACTCCGATAAAAAAGTAGTTAAGGCATCAATTCCTCAAGGAAGTGTGATTGGATGTCTGCTATTTCTGGTCTACATAAATGATTTGCCAAAAATTATAGAAGGACCATGTGTTTTATACGCGGACGACATCTCCATGCTCGTATCATGCCCAAATGAAATAAATTTAGCTGAAAAATTAAACTCCCTACTTTCTAAAACAACACAATGGTTAAGTAATCATCATTTAGAAATTAACCTCCAAAAAACCAAAATAATAACGTTCCACCCCCATCAAAAACAGTCACTACATTTCAATTATATTCAACAATTCAAAAATAGAAATAGTAAATGAATTCACTTTACTTGGTTTAGTTATAGATACACATATTAGCTGGAAACCGCATATACAACAAATTAGAGCAAAATTATCAAAATTCTCGTATGCTTTTCGCGAAATAAAGAAGACAACAGATCTCAACACTGCGCTTGCCGCCTACTATGCGTATGCGCATTCTTGGCTCAGTTACGGCATTATCCTATGGGGAAGTAGTACCGACGCACCTAGCTTGTTTACTTCAAAAGAAGCTGATTAGAATTTTAGTAAACATAGAACAAACGGAAAGCTGTAAAGAATACTTCCAACAACACAAAATCTTAACATTACCCTGCATGTACATTTTCGAATTATGTAAATTAATTCGTAAATACCCAGACTCATACGCTAGACGCCAGGATAAACAAACAAAATATACATTACGTCATAGAAATAGACTAAACCTACCAACCTCTAATCTAAGCATGCACTCATCTAGTCCGTACGTGATGTCAATAAAAATATATAATAAACTACCACAATATCTTAAAGATGAACAAATATGCAATCTATTTATAAAAAACTAAAATTATTTCTAATAAATAAATCTTACTATAATATAAATGAATATTTAAATGATAAAACAATTACATAATATAATATAATAAAATAAAACGTTACCCAATTAACGAATTGTAATAATATTAATTCTGATAATATCATATAAATAAAATATACCTACCTATAAATACCTAAAATAATAATTAAAAAACACACTTATTAAAATTGATTTAAAATAGAATAATATCGTAAATAAAGGAAAAAATTAATAAATAACAAATTAAAAATACAATAATATAATATTAATCTTATTAATCCTAATATAGTTTCTAAAATTCAACTATTTTATTAAATAATACGAAATAAGTATAATAATATAAATAGCAAAAATAATACAAACTTATAATATTACAAAGTTTAAATTATATAGTCATAAACACAAGTTCCTCCTCTCTTCTACATTGGCCGTGCCTGACAAGGCCCACACATGTTTCTTCTTATATTATTGTTATCATCTATTTAACTTGTGGAGTGCAATAAATGTATTGAGTATTGAGTATTAATTTCAGAATCATTAAAGTATACCTACTCGTATGTTATATTTATAGAAGATAGCTATGTATTTTAGCTTTTTTTTATATCCATAATGTTATGTTTTACTGCCATTTTGTTTTTTAATACCTTTTTTTTCCGCGGACACCTTATTGAAATAATATGCCCAATGTCACTTCCACAACTGAGACGAATTTAATGACACGTCATATTTTGAAATCCCTCGAACGGTTTAGGCTGTAGAGTGTGCCAAAGAATAATACATAAATCATCCTCCTATCGGCATCCTTCAGCCTTTTTCACAGATCTGTAGCGACATCTATCGTGTTACAAGGAACTATATCCTGATATATTATCGACATTCGCAACATGACACAAGTTGAATAATTATATACAGACCCGACATCGTCGGGCCGTGGCCCGCCTGGCAGAACACCCGCCTGGTCCGAGGATCCTCTCTTTGGTTGGGGGGGCAACACACCGCGCCCCTCCACACTTGTGACCTGTAAGCCCAGTAACTCCACAGATCCATTCATCATCAATAGGTCTTCTTATACCTTCATCCATAGAATTAAAAAATGCGTATAATACCCACCAGTCTATATTTCACCAAGTCGCATTAGGCCAGCCGTGGTGGACTATAGCTTAATCAATTTTTTCTTTAATACCTCTCTTCTCTTCAGATCTTCAGAAACTAATCAAATCTGAATTCCTAACAAGTTTTGGTAGATATTTTTTTATTAAAATGAATGTTTTTGATGTATTAAATCAAATTTATTAGATGTTTGTTTATATTACGTCAATATTATAGAATATCAATCTTAGAATTTAATTTCCTATTCTGCTTTAGAACTTACAAATAAAATAAAATTTGATTTGTTTTCATATCATTTTTGAAGTATATTTTTTGCTCCATGAACCTTAAGCTCTGTGGCTAGAACCAAAAGAGATTATGACGTTTATTTTTATAAGGTGGGATTTGTTCACAATATTGTTGTTTATCGAAAGCCTATTTTGTATACAGTTCAGTTTTACGAACCCTTTCTTTGAATTCTTAGCTCAATTACTGAGAAAAATTACTATGAGTTCAACAAAATTTAAAACTTGTTTAAAGATATGAATTTTAGGAAAAATAAATTCGATAGTAGGCAGGATTCAAATCTGCGTTCTTCCAGTTAAGGACACCAGACGCTTTAGCCAATAAGCTACGGAAACCACTGCCTGTGATATCGAATTTATCTTCTACATTGTACGTCTTTTAGGTGACGTCACCGACATCTATAATACATTGGTATTATAGGTATTTTGGGACACATTTAAAGTATATGATGTAAATGATAAATGAAAAAATATTTATTCCGCAAATAGATCTTTTAAAGACACTTTGTACAAGTCAATGTTGAATCCAGCATTTCTTAACTGACGACCTCTGAGAAGAAACAGCGAAACAAACTCAGAGAATCATAGGCTCTTTTAAAGTCCAGATATAGGATATTAGCGAACATGTGAGTGTTACAGTGCAGGGAAATGTCTGAAATGGCCTTTTGAAGGTTGAATGTGTCTTTATTAAAAAAAAGGCAAAGTAGCTTGATGACGTTGTCAATACGTTCTTCTTTAATTTCCCTTTCCTTACCTCATAGTCATGCTCTAAGGGTATCTATAAACTTATAAGAACAACTGGGTAGATACAAATAGCTGTCCAACTGATTGATCGATGACGCTAGTTTCGTCCCATGTCCCGAAACTTTTTGTTTACGGGCCAGAGCTAAACTTACCTATTTAAGGTTCAGGAGCAGTGAGGGGAACCGATAGTGTAATAAATAACAATGTTTGGTGAGAAAAATATAGTGCTTGTCGACTTGATCGAATTGTGGACTTTTTGCACTGTTTTCGTTTGGTTTAATAAAGATAAATTATAATGTATTAGGAAGAAATGTTTTAGGAAAATTAATTTGTTTTTTATAGCGGCTCATGACTAAGTAAGCTGATGATAAATTTGGTTTCTTTTAGTTGTAAGTGATTGACGGCACTAGAACTTACACAACGCACGGATCTACAGAAAACGAATTATAAGACATAGAAGAAAATGGTTCTGGCTAAGTAACTACTGCGTTGACCAACCGATCTGTAAGTTTAAGCTGCGCTAGCCGCGGTTAGTCGGTAGATGGGTGACATTCTTAAGACATCAAGACGGTGCCTCGGTGAGTACATTTGTTAGTGGTAGTCCGAAGCCGTAAAAGCCTGCCATATGTAATAATGATAATACTGAGGATAGACTGGTTGCAATATTTTCCTATTTCAAAAAATATAAAAAACATTTATTTTTATTTTAAAAATGTGTTGGTGACGATATAATATGTGAAGAATTTAATTTTTAAGTAATCTTCAAATTCAAATTGTTTGCCCTAAATCTCCAATTTCATCATTTTTCTGAAACACGTGCAGAAAATTTACCTACATCTCTAAAATCAACAAGAGGAAGCGTCAAAATTCATACATTTCGTCCAGCGTAGCATCCGTTTGAAGTTTGAACAAAAAACATCAATCGTAAGGGTCGATGCATATTCGTACGTGACGCGAACGATACGCGTCCGAACCGGACTGGTTCTCTAAACTTTTATTTTGCTGAGATTTCGTTTCTTTTTGCCGGGAGCGGACGGCAGCACGTACAAAACAATGTAGGGAGAAACTTTCAGCGAATACGTCTGGGTGTATGGACTTTAACCTATTCGATTTCTTTTGTGTCTGTTTTAGTCTTTGCATCACGTTTGGTCATTTAATCTCCTTGCTTTAGAGCACTTCCAAACTGTGTTACATCTTTAGTTAACCACGGCTGTAAAAGATCCTGAATTTGATTTCTAGGATCAGGAGTTTTATGGGCTTTTCTATGAAATTCTCAGTAGCAGCTCTGTTTTTGAATTTATGTCCGGTTAATGGTTCTCTCTATTACTTGAGATCTATAACATATCGGTGACTTGTGGGTAATATGGTTATATAAGCGCTATGGCAAGTTTGTGAAACTTTAATCCCAACCTCGAGAGTCATAATATTAACCTGATGCTAACATCAAGCAGTCGTATAACAAGCCCCACATCAAACTAATGAACGATGATAAATAAAAGCCAGAAGTCATTGTACCCTCAAACGCATTACATAAATTCATGATCGTTAGACCACGCTCAGGTAATGTTCGAACAAAAGGGAACTCTCAGTAATATGAAGGGAATGTTTTTGTTGGTTCTGTTGTTATGTGTTAGAAGAGATTTTTGTTGAAAAAATGGCGATATATTGATTTCAAAGACGGTTTCCTCAATATTACTCATCCTACGAGTCTTTTTCCGATTATCTTGGGGTCGGCTTCCAATCTAACCAGATGCGGCTGAATATCAGTATTTTACACAAAGCGACTGCCATCAGACCTCCGCAATCCAATTGCTGGGCAATACCGATGTCGTGAGGTTAGATAGGTTGTCCGGATTTTTAGGCTTCTGATTACCACTAACAATAAATTGTCAAAGGTGTTCATATAACAACCAGGACCGACGTGTCAGCTTTACGTGTTTTCTAAGGCATGGAAGGGTTTCAATGTGTTAAGGATAGTCACCCATCCACAGACTGACAGTAGCTATCGCAGCTTAACCTAGCAGTTCCGTTGATCAGCATAGTTATAGTTTAGCCACGAACCCCTCTCTCTCTCTTTTATTTAAAAACTAATTAAAAATACGTACAGATCCCGAAACTGTATTCGATAACATTGGGTGTTTCATCTTGGACTCCGTTTGTGCTTTCCATCAAGCAAGAATACGGATAAACGCATTGATTCATTTTCATCATCCAACCTTTTACTGTTACACTGTTGCAGTTTCAAACTTACTAAAGTAAAAATAATTATTAAATATCTAATTATCTTAGGTTGAGTAGATTTATAATCTGCTTCTTTATGTTTACTTTTAGTTAGTTATATTGATGATGTTATAAGTATTTAAAATTTTGAAGATGGTTTCTTAAAAAATAAGTTTAATATTTTGTGTTTATTTCATAATCATCATATCAGCCACAAGATGTCTACTGCTAACCAAAAGCCTCCCACATAGACTTCCTCAAAGACCGGTAATTTTGTTCAATCATAATTCACCTTTTTCTTTCTAATACCTACTATTTTGCTGTAAAAATCACCGGAGTACCAAAACAATATTTTTCTAGAGCATGTGTTTTACGCTTTCCAGTGTAAATGATGTGTCGTCAAGAGAAAACGAGTTGCCATTGTATACGTAGAGAACTAGCAACTTGTAACAGTAACTAGTATTCCAGCATTTCAATTGAATTTTTGTTCACAAGTTGTACATTTGAACTGGAACGCGTTTGAACGCGTCCATTGTGAAAATCTGGACCTGTGAAATGGGATATTAAAAATTAAATTGCATTATTGCCTCTTTGGTCAGTAGCCTCAAATGTTAATTTATTCAACGTTTTAAATTGACAGTTGCAACAATTACTTGTATTTTATTATTTATCGTGGATAAAACATGAGTATTTGTGTTTGTCTGGGTATTTTCTCATGTATTATAAGTATGTATTTACAAAATAAAAGTATATTAGTATTATATCCATTGTCTAGTACCCATAGTACAAGCTCTGCTTAGTTTGGGACTAGATGGTGTTGGGTAAAAATGTCCTAAAAAATATTATATTATATTATTATTATTTTACTATATTTATTTGTGTTGTATTATCAATAATTTTTTGACAACTCTTTTTGTGACTGTATCAATAATTTGTAGTAGCCAGAAGCTCGAAAACTAAACCTGACAAATGGTTAATTCTTTATGGTATCAGTGCTAGCCAGAAAGCAGGTAAGATGACAGTGAGTTCGTAAAAATGAAGATATTCAACCTCATCTTAGATTTGAAACCGAAAGTCGTTATAGGATAATCAGCCCATAAAGGTACTGTTTCACTGCTGGGCACGAGTCTTCGCTCCAAATGAGAGGGATTAGGCTTTCGTCCACCACGCTGACCTAATGCGAGTTGACAGACTTTAAGAAAATCTCTAAAGCATGCAGGTTTCCTCACGATGTTTTCCTTCACCGTTTAAGCGAGTAATAATTAATTATTTATAAAGGCTAAAGAATCATAATAATAGTGTTTTTCTATTGTGATAAATGACTGGACTACATAATGGTAAGCGAGAAGCCAGTGGACACCAGGGGACACCAGTAGACACCAACATCAGAATGTTTAGGTCCTATGTCAAATCAAACTTCCCAGCCTCTACTGAGAATTTCATAGAAAATCCCAATAATACTTTGCTCGACCTGGAAATAGAACTCGGGACTTCTAGCGTAGCTGTCGCGCTTAGGACCACTAGGCTTATTAGTTCTACCATCTTTTTGTATTTTTTGGCATTTTCCATGCTAAGATTTTAAAGTTATTAAGCAAAGGAAAAATTCGACCGCGGGCAGGATTTGAACCTGTATCTTCTGCCGACAGGCTATTCTGTAACAATTTCAAATTCTTGTTTCACAACAATCCTGGCTGTTAAACTAGAAACAGACGTCAATATAGTAGAAACATGGTTGCGGATAAACATGTTCTTACCGACAACTTTCCTTATTGCCTACTCGAACTATCCGTGTTATTTCTTTTCCGAATCTGTATGTATATGTGTAGGCATTTTTCATTTTTAACCCCCGGCAGCAGGATAATGGTATGTTTTTATTTATGGCAACATTAATCATCGGGAGTTAGCCGTGGCTCATATATATTTTTTGTATTGGTAACACTTTTTGCGTCATGAGATTATATTTCATGCGTTCGAAGTACCTACATAGTATCACACCGGTATTTTTTTTTCTTTTTAAAATATTATAATGCCTATCTTAGTGATTTTTTTTTTGCATTTTCCATGCTGAGATCGTATTGTTATTTCAGCGAAGTAAATTATTCCCTCGCGGTGTCTTAGTGGTCATAGAGGGATAAGGCACGCTTCACACACCGTTGAGGAACTTCTCTAAGGTATGCAGATTTTCTCACAATGTGTTTCTTCACCGTTTAAGCGAGTGACAATTAATTATTATCTCATTTTTGTGTCATAGCCCTTACGAAATGTCAAAGGCAAATAATATTATTGACTATGGAATGTAATGTTTTTTTTTTTTTACTACTAAGGTGGCAAACAAGCATACGGCCCACCTTATGGGAATTGGTTACCGTAGCCTGTAGACGCTTGTGATACCGGGCGTATCACTTGCGCGTTGCCAACCCTGTGAAACGAAAGAAGAGTAGTTAGTTTGGCAGTATAAGGGTCAAAGTCCCCCCACTGCCAACACAACGTTGTCCTCGTGGAGCACTGGCAACCTTGCTCACCGTAAGAAACACAACACAGCTCAAAGCAGTGTTATTTTACTTCGATTTTCTGCAAGGCGGAGGTACTTCCCCAGTTGGGCAGCTCCAATTTGAGTGGAATTACTCCCACTATGCCCTACCTCTCTTAAAAGTAATGTGACGAAAGAAGTGTTACAAATATGTATACAGAGGCTCGCTGGACGATGATTAAACTTTTTGGTTGGAGGATGCACGGCTGCGCAGGAAAACCGAGCTGTCTGACTATTTTACTTAGTATTTAGTTTTTCAGGTTACGTTTTACATACTTCATATCGATTTGCGAGCTAATATATATACCTATATTATTGGTAAGTATTACGGTGGTAGGGTTCCTGCTGGAGTTAGTCTGGATTTGTACCACCGCATTTTTTTGGAACGAAGTTCCTTATCGCGCGTTGTGAAAGGGGGCTAGACGGAAAAAAATCTTACGAAAAAGTTGTCACGACACTTTTTTCGAAATTCAAATATTGTTGACAAGCATTCAAATATTATTGAGTGAATGACAATATTTGAATTTCGCGCGTTGTGAATTGTTGAGTGTATACAGGTTTTTTTATTTTTAATTATTAAATTTTAATGAAAGGAACTTCGTTCCATCCGGGTGTCCCTTGACACCTCTCAAGTTTTTTTTTTACTGGTTGGATTTGCGCTTGATCACAATTTCAACTGATGGTAACTGTAGATGTGATCTAAAATGGGCCGCGCCTACCCACAAGATGCCTTTGCTTATAAATATTTTGGAGCAATACATTATGGGCTAACAGTCATATTTGGCGACACGTTTAACCTGGAAATTTAACCTAAGTTCTCTACCGTAGCAGTCGCGCTTTGGACCACCAGACAAACGAGACAGTAATATAGTCAGTCAAAGACAAAGTCAAAGTCAAAGGCAAAGCCAGAGTCAAGGTCAAAGTCAAAGTCAAATGTTTTATTTCGATTAGACCATTAAAATAGCACTTTTGAAAAGTCAAAATAGTTGCACGGTTCCAAAAAGTGGGTCTTATGGACAAGAACCGGGAAGAAACTCCATAGACACTCTTTTAAAAAAAAACATGATTACAATGTTAATCTTATATGAATAGTTAATAAGAACAATGCAATGATTACACATCATTGCATTCTACTAATAAATTAATCCAGTAATATAAACAGAAAAAAATAATAATAAAAAAGATTGCCATTGACAGTAAGAGCTGAGCAGCCCCGACAAACGGCACCCGTTCACGATTATGACGCGCGTATCGGCGTCGTTCGACTCAACCAACTATAAATAAATTATATTATTCTCTTCTGTAAAAGGACAACTATCTCCCCTTTATTTACTGACCATATCGTGGCCTTATCAGCAAGCGCTGTGTTAGAACACAACACGGGCGCGACGGCGTGTAATTGAGGATCATCCGACCTAGATATATCTTGGCTTTCGCTAGGCCAAACGTGGGATAAAAGATTTATTTTTAGGCTTAGAATTTATTCATAAAATTACCATGTCCGTGATTTTGAGTAAACACGAAAAAATGAACTTAATATATAAGCCTTTATTATATTTAGAAAGAAAGAAGGAGGAAAATAATTTTACTGACCCAGTTTGGACACAAACCTACATAGCTAAAAGTAATAGCCTAATGAAAGTAATAGACACTTCAATGGTCTGACCATTGGACTGTCAAGTGACTTTTAGAATTAATGTGCGATGAAGGAAAATAGTGCAGCGTGGGACGGCCTCCAACGAGATGGACGGACGACCTAGTAAAGGTCGCTGGAAGTCATTGGATGCAGACGGCTTGTAACCGGTCCTTGTGGAAGTCTATGGGGTCTTCGTTCAGGAGTGGACTTCCTGTGGCTGATATGATGATGATAATGATGAAGGAAAACATCGTGAGGAAACCTGCATGCCTTGTGATTGGTCGACGGTGTGTGAAATCTGCCAAAGTCCCCCCACTGCCAACACAACGTTTCCTCGTGGAGCACTGGCAACCTTGCTCACCGTGAAAAACACAACACAGCTCAAAGCAGTGATCTGTGTAATTGCTACTTAGCCATAAGCTCCTCATCGGTTTTAGTTGTACAGCAGCTAAAACAATTTTAATATTTAAATCCCTAGCTAAAGCACTATTCTCGGGAGAGATATGTCAGCAACTTTTTCGGTTTAATCCTAAATTGTTACCCAAAAATCTGGACCAGACATCAATCTTGCAAAAAGTGATTTATAGTTGAACAGGCACTGAATGAAGATAAATTAACTGTTTATATACAATTTGTCAAAGTAATTGTTTATTTCGGGTTACTCGAAGAGTAAGAAGGGTGAAATGTCGAAGTTTAGGATATCACTTAATAACGGATGACGTCACGGGGCATCCATTTCTTGTATTCTTCTTATACCGAAACCTTCTCCGGAATATAACAAATACTTTTCTGAAAACCGGATCAAAATTGGTTCAGCCAAACGCGAGATAATCGCGGACAAACATACAAGTCAAACTGACAACCATCTTTTTTGAACTCTTTTTTATTAATAAAAAAAACCGGTATAAACCGGTACATACCGGTTTTTTCAGTTAACTTTACAGATATGAAATTAATAGTTTTTTCAGTTTTTTTTATATCACTAGGGTGGCAAACAAGCATACGGCCCACCTTTTGGTAAGCGGTTACCGTTGCCTATAGACGCTTGCAACACTAAGAGTATCACTAACGCGTTGCCGACCCTGTAAAACGAAAGAGGAAGAGTTGGGTTGATAGCACACCTTAGAATGAGCAAGGCGGAGGTACTTCTCCAGTAAGGCAGCTCTAATTTGAGTGGAATTACTCCTACTATCCCATACCTCTCTTTATAAATAAAATAAATAAACATTTATTTCAGAATCGCTTCCATTCTTGTTAGCACATATCGCACATAATTTCCAAAAGTCGGAGGTGTCTTAGATTCTAGACCTTTGACTAGGCTGTCATTGTTTTTTTTTAAATACATAATACTGCAAATACAACCCTTCTTAAGATACACATGCATAAAAATAGATATTACAACTACTTCTGAAACTGCAACGCCGTAGCATCGAAGGAACGAGTTTCAGTGAGCGTCAAACGAGTTGAGTCAAAAGTCAAAAAGCGGGCTTTGTGTAAGCCGACATGACTTCAAAAGCTGCATGTATTTACTAGATGCCAACGGAATGACTGTAAGCTGCATACATTTATTGGATTAATGAGCATTAGGCGGCAATGGTGTAGTTGTCGTAAGCACGGTCGAACCTAGGACGTTGTAGAACGTTGTAGAACCTTATAGAACCTTGTAGAACCTAACTCGGATTTGATTCCCCAGTATACGGCACGAGTGTTCCCTACACATGTCCCTTTAATTAACTTGCGAGGGAAGACCTCGCTGATTGAGGGCGTTAAGCGACTGCTGGCCAGAGCCTGTCAGGGTCAGCATCGCGCAAGTGATACCCCTAGTTTTGCAATCGTCTATAGGCTACAGTAACCGCTTACCATCAGGTGGGCTGTATACTTATTTGCCACCTGTGTTATTAAAAAAATATAAATAGAAACAAGTGTAAAATAAATTAAATTATTAAATGAAACAAAAAACCCGAAAATACGTTATGCCTAGATCAATTTATTTTAGGAAATTGGCACAATCCTAAGTGTATTTCAAGACAAAAAAAGTCTATTCTTTATTTATTATTCTGAAAGCGTAACCGTTTGATTTATTGGTGCTTTAAAATTATTTTGAAGATCTTTTGAGTCACTGAGTCTCCTAAATCACAGTTTATACTGAACGTGCTGTTAATTTCATTAGAACATTAATTTCTTTGCACGGTCACCATCATTGTAGTGACATGTATCGTAGAGCAAGTGATAACCTAGTGATATGACAATTGCACAGCTAAGTCAAAGGTCTCGAGTTGGAATCCACGCACCTCTGTCTTTTCGGATTCATGTGCGTATTAATAATTAATTATCACTCGCTTTAAACAGTGAAGCAAAACATCGTGAGGAAATCTGTGTGGAGATTTTTGTCGACGGTGTGTGAAGACTGCTAACTCGCACTAGGCCAGCGTACTGGACTATACAATCTGAGAGGAGATCCGTGCCCACCAGTGGGACAGTATATGGGTTGATGATGTGTCGTGGATTGGAATCCCACCTGAGGCTAATATTTGTGTGTTCCGTGGATATATTCGTTTCGATTCTGGGTTATTGTGGAGTCCTTTTCGGCACAGAGCTTGTTCTCTAATGCAGTCTTTAAAAAAAAAGAAATAAGGAAAAAAATAATAGGAGGAGGATAGCCAGATCATGTCCATGAGGATTTTCTGTACTATAAAAAAGGCACCTATTTCTGTTGAGTTTGCAGACCGATTATACATATATAAATTATCTGCCACATTCATAGCAATATGCTCCCTTACAAAAGTCCTAAGCACATACTTTAGCTAAATTGTAGACTTAACCAACCGTATAGAGTAGTAAAAGCATTTTGTTATGTTACTTCCATCCAAGAATAAGCCCTATAATTCCTTGACAAACTCCGAAGATAACCATTAATCCTGTAACTTTCGAAGTGTTGAAGTGGCCAGCTTTCAACTATTCACTAGTAGCAAGATGGATCTCTCCTCCATTATCCTATGTCCTTAATCAATTTGATGGTGAACCGATCACAAAAGTTTGTTACCGCAGACATATTAGTATATTGGTCTTAATCTGCCCGCTTTGATGTTTGGGCGCAGAAGTTTTTCTGAGGGTAGATGTAAAGAGAAAGTTTCGATAGCTGGTTGCAAACTATTTGATGATGTGATTCTCTTTGGATTTAACTTTATATTTGTGTTTTTGGAAAATGATATTTTACTTTATCTTTTTAGTAAGGCCGTAATATATCTCAAAGGAGGACTATTCAGCTTGCAAAGCTGATTGATGATTTCAATGGCTGAAATAAAAAAAAACAACTAAAAATATATTCATTTTCACCCAATACGACGCACGACTTATAATGGGCCAAAGTCCAATAAGACAGCTTAGAAACTACGATAGCAAAAACACAAAAAAAAAAAACAAATAAAATAAAAAATATGCGATTTTTCTCGGGGAATGTGAAGTCTGCCAACCCGAACTAGGCCACCGTGGTGGACTAATAGCCTATTCCCTCTCATTCTGTGAGGAGACCCGTGCCCAGCAGTGGGACACTATATGAGTTGATGATGATAATTACACATATTTTAGCCTCAAAAAACTCATCTCCATTATACCATTATACCAAACTGAACCCGCCCCTGTAACAAACGACGCGAAAATTTAATTTGAACAAACTTTAGACTTTTATTGGTGGAATAACTCGAGAAATAGAAACTTTGTAACAAGTTAGTCAACTGTCCTATTAAGGCAGGATCTTAATTAATTTACCGCGTTACCAATTAATGTTACAGCCTTAACTATTTAATGCCCTTTGTGCCTCTGTTGATAGCGGGAAAAGTTCAGTTGTTGGTGCAACTTGGTTTTTGGTCAGAGAATTTTGTTTTAAATAAAATGAGATAGATCATGCCTGTATCCCTCGAAGGATTATGTGAACTAAATATACAATCACAGTTTGCTGGAATAATTAAATCCCATGTTATAGGGGTGAGTCTATTACTATTTAAACGGACGCAAATTTAAACTCTTGCGAATCTTAAAATTAATCCATTAATATTTAACTTACTTGACATGAGAATCGAACCCAAGACATCAAGCACAAGGCTAATGTGGCAGGTTATACACCACAACAAATGTGTATAAATCATAAAATGGACGATGGACTCAACAGAAACGGAAAGGCGATACCTAGATATAAGAGTAGGAAAGGCTCGTGACAAGCCGTGGTGATGGCAGGTGCAGTAAAGGTATGACAGAGAGGCGGCCAAGGACTGGAAGAAGGAATGTTGGTCATCCGGTAGCGAGATGGGCGGACGACATTTTTACCGTATTACGCGCAGTTGCAACACCAGAGGTATCACTTGCGTATTGGTGACCCTAAAACGTTACTAAAACGTTTTAGGTGCTCTCCAAGGCACGGTGGGGTCTCGATGTACTAAGAATGGTCACCCATCCACAGACCGACCGCGGCTATTGCTGCTTGCCCTTGTAGATCGATCGATCAGCGTAGTTATTACTTAGCCACGAGCCCCTCCAAGTTTAGAATAATATACATACATACCTTTGATAAAATTATTTTATTATTGACGGTCTTATTGCTGGAGGATTAACGAAAAGTATATGAGTTATATACATTTCTGTAATAAAATTTCTACATTTAGTCATATTCGAGTATACTGACTTAATAGAAATAAATGCGCTCTGAAGGGACATGAATGAATCGTCTAATTCTATCCTTTGAACCTTAGAAGTTCAGGTTGTTGCCCCTATGTATGTATCTTAAACAGTATTACCTTAATTGGTTTTTACGACAGTTACTAATGATATTGGTTAGTCTATCCAAGTTGTAGAGTATACAGTAATTACTTAGGTACAACTGTATAATTGGGAATTATGTTTCAAACAAGAGTAACTATTAATACTGGTTACCCAAATAAAATTAGCATACAAATTAATATGAAACTATTAAAATAAGTTTAGGTAGAATTGAATTACCCACAAACCAATAAAATTAAGACCAACAATATTCTAGACCAATCAATTTCACCAACAATCTAACGCAAACATTTGACAAACCCCAAAACTTTTCAATAAAAAGAAACTCACATGAATTATAGCGAGCGTTAAATTGATCGAGCACCTAACTGCGTTTAAACAATCCAGACCAGTTAAGCCTTAAATTTTCCGTGGGCCTATTTTTATTTTCAAATTTCATCACAATTTATGTTGCCCGAGATCCCGGCCCACAATGAGGGGTTCCAACTTTGTTAATTTCGCTAAAAGTTGTATACTCTGGGGAGTTATTACGTAGACGCGAGCTAGGAAACTGCCAGGGGATTATTCTAAACGGGAATGCCAATCGACTGTGATTATATATTGAACTGAGAGAATCGTAGATGTCTTTGAAATCTGTGAGCGAGGGTTTAATGCGAGGAAGCGACAGAATGGTCTTATGTATGTTTCAAAGCTTCCTATGTTACATGCATGATATCCTCTGAGCCAATTAGCAATGCATGTGTGCTGTTAATACCTTGAACATTGCATTTATGGTTAATTACTGGCTGTAATCTTGTTTGTTGTTAGTTAACAATCTAATTTTATTAGTCTTATTTCAGTAAGAAGCTGATACGCTGTATATTTTTCTTTCATTTAGCAAGTTAGTTTCTCGAGTTCAAATTAAAATGGTTGGTAGAACTTGTAGAATTAGCTGAAGCAATTTTGCTACTTTTAAATCTTAATGTAGTAGAGTTACTTAATGTAAAATAATTTAGCAAAGTGGCGATAATTCCTTTTTTCTATTATTCATGGCTTTTGGCTGAGATCCAGCAGCTATTAGGGCAGCATTTTAAAACATTTTTATGACTGTCGTTAGCTCAATATTTTTTTAGGTAGATTTTCTGTGAGTAAAATCTTATCAAATCATCGATATATTAAAATGTTTGTAATTCAAATAAAAAATAGTCTTTCGAATACGTTTTATAGATTAACTTTATTATAACAAAATATCAAAATATATTGTATTCACTTTATAAAAATATATGTATACAAAATTCGCACAAGCCTTCACCACGACAATAAAATTCCACATCGCTACATGGTGAAATCCCCGTTCTAGATCCAATATGCAAAGAATGTTCCGAGAGTTATTTCGTACGAACTACAAAATAACTTTATATTTTTAAATTTTTAAGCATTCCCCTACGAATTGAATAACCAGCGAATAAAATAGTTTGTTCCAATAAAATTCTGACTTTTGAATTCGAACATCGAATTCGGCACTTTTTGCGTTATCTGCGTAGTTTTCTCCCGATAACGTTAATATTAACATATAAAGTGTAGTTTCAATGTTACGAAGTATCGTGGCTCCATCCATTTTGTATTAGTACTGACTTTTATTAGCAAGTAAACAATAACAGTTCTTATTTGGACTTTTAAAGTGACTTAGTGACTTGTTTGTTATTTAGGTTATTGAACTCTTTAGCGCTTTTTTTCACTGCCAAAGGATTTTAATAATATTTATGCTACTATTTGTTACCCGCATCCAACCGCATCTCAAAGAGCTTTTTGACGTAAAAGATCTCTGCACCAAATTTCATTAAAATCGGTTCAGTAGTTTAGGCGTGAAAGTGCAACAGACAGACAGACACAAATACACATTACTTTTGCATTTACAATATTAAGTAGGGATTATTGGTAAAGACTCCAGAGACTGGAACCTCCTCACAATGCGTGCCGTATCGAGGAGTAAGTACCCTTTCTTTATCAAGCCCTTGATCCAGCCATCTAACGAGAGCCTCTTCAGATGTCGATCGAGACTCTTGGCTGTTAAACCATTCTATTATTATTCTGATCATCTTTCTTGTCTTATTCCTGTCAGCACTGTATCTTAATATTGTCATTTTTTTACCTAGTTTTTATCTTTGTTTTTTTTTTTCTGTATGCATGTATAGCATATAATGAGGTGAATGAATATGCATATGAGGTTGGTTTCCAATATAACCAGGTAAATCAGACTATCTGTATTTTATATGCAACGACAGCCATAAGACGCGTTGCAATTTCTCTGCAATAGAGGATAAAGTGTCACAGTTTTCAGGCTTTTGACTACAACTGACGATTGCCTCTGTATTTGTTTAACAACCGGGACCAGCGGATTAACATGCTCACCGAGGCATAGAGGGTTCTCGATGTGATGAAAACGGCCCCTATAGAATGACTACGGTAAGTCGATTGGACAGCGCAGGTAAACCAAGAGCTCCTTATTTCTAGTAATAACATTAATATCTTAATTCAAACTCATAACATAAAACGCAAGCACTGCACATTACCTGAACTCTAGTTATTCACGAAACAATGAAACAACTAAATCTATTTACATAATCCTCAAGTTATAGTAGTTCAGGCAAAATGTAATTAACTCTAGATTACTCTATATTATCACGAACACTCGCCAAACTGGGTTTAGTTTTAATCCCATTAAATCTTGTCCCTCAATCATAAGGGGTGAAGAAAAGGTCCGAATCTTCGGCGTCGGCGCTACGTGACGTCATCGTCATGTGTGAGAAATTGGCACGTGACTGCTGCGCCATAGATAAGATTAAGGAGATTCAGACAAATCATTGATGATTTGTTCAATGTTTTGTTTTGATAACAGAGAAAGAGAACATAAATAAATATACATATAATAGGAAACATAATTATAATTAATAAAAAACAGTGATAGCCAAGTGATATAATCATTGGACTGCCAAGTCAAAGGTCTAGAGTTTGAATCCAAGGCACATAGCTCTGATTTATCACTCACTCAAACAGTGAAGGAAAATATCGTGAGGAAACCTGGATAATCTAGCTTTTCTTGATGGCATTTGTGAAGTTTGCCAACCCACACTAGGACAGCGTGGTAGACTATAAGCCTAATCCCTTTCATTCTGAGGGAAGACCCGAGCCCAGCAGTGAGACAGTAAATGGGTTAATGATGAGGGTATTTGGGCTGGAATTATAAAAGAAGCAGATTTGATTATCAAGGTTGATATTCAACTTTAGGGTTGACATACCATCACACCATTCTTTAGGGTTGGCTGAATATAGCATTCAGTCTATCTATTTTTTATTCCACGTCTGAAAAACCATATAAAAATCACATTTACCCATCCATCCTTTTACCTTCTAACCTGTTGACCTATTTGGCGCAAAATGATTTAGTTTCAAGTCATGACCGAGGGTCACAGGGAACCAAGTGACTATTCAAAGTGGTCCACTAACGATTTCCGCTACATTAGTATGCTACCTCCGTTCCTTTGTGGCCTGATAACCCTTATAAATGTAATTCCTCTTCGGAGCTAGGTTTTATAATTATGTCGGATTTGATACCTAATTTGGTACTTTTTTCTTTATTCTAAAGTTAATATTGAAGGAATTTATTGGAAGTCTCCAACGCACACTTGGTAAATAGTGGTGGTTTCAATGCTGAACGTGGCACGGTTACATAATTATCACATAATAATTTATTATAACATACTATCGCTTGTATTCCCCGAGCGGTTAAGCAAAGGTGTACGAAAGAACATTACTACATATTTATGTATAATCTAATTAGATTCTCACCGCTGAACAAAAGCCTCCACTTTCTTGCCATGCCTGCCCTGCAAACATATCAAGATTGTGGTGCCAAAAACGTCGTGCATGACCTCGATGGCGTTGTCGCAATCTGGCTGGTACAATAATGACAGAGATAATGTGTTGACATTATTAAGTCACATCATGTATGTCCGTCCAACTGGTGAGGTTACTAATTAAAAATCTTGGCTTGAAAAATTCACTAACAAATTTATAACCTAATTTTTTTTCACAAGAAACCAAGATATAATTATCTAACCTAATTAATGTGACTTTACTAAGACATAAAGATGATACAGATTATGATGTAATTAAAAACGTATTTACAAGAAGAAAATGAAATGTTTCATTAGTACATATTTTACAAATTACTAATGAAGAGATTATGTACTAAGAATTTTCTGTCTAGTTGATTTATGGGGCGTATAATGTGAATAAGATTAATTAAGTAGTTTATTCAATAAAGAGCTTGGAATTTCAAATGAATGGTTTATTGCTTTTCATGATAATTTCTTTCATAATTTTCAGATAAAATATTTTACACCGAATACAGTAGGACAGTAGGAGGGGCTTGTGGCTCGTGGTAGTAACAAATAAGCAGATCAATTATCAACTTATCGAAAAACTGCGTGTTTCGAAGAACACGTAAAGCCGTCATTCCCGTCATTCGAACACCTATGACAACTATTAGTGGTAGTCTGAAGCCCAAAAGCCTGACAACCAGTCTATCCTCAAGATATCGGTATTACCTTGAAATTGATTTGCGGAGGTCTGATGGCAGTCGTTTCGTGTAAAATACTGATATTCAGACCAGATGCGTAGATAAGACTGGAAGTCGACACCAACATAGTTGGGAAAAAGCTACGAGGCGCAACGCAGAAGCACAGCTGAAGGAACCAAGACCCTGTGTCTCAAAAGACATTACAAATATGATTATCGGACACAAAGTACATCCAAACTCGAAACACTCAAAGATTTGTCTCTAGTGGGAATCTGACCAACGACACTCAGTTGAAAGGTAGTAGCGAGGTGAACTTAACCACTACGCCAACCATGCAGTCGACCGATTGATCAGAACAGTCATTACTTAGCCACGAGCCCCGCAGTCACCACAAATCGTATCCAGTGAAGCCAGTAGTACTATCCTAATTGCTGGTTTCATTGGAGTAGATACTTGCGGAATTAGCGGTACATTCAATTATCAATGCGTACTATCTGCTAATATGCTAGTGGCCACATGCATAACAAGGTCTGATCATACTGGTCGATTTGCATACCGTGAGGTAGAATCTACTATGCGAAATGTTGGTTAAAAGAGATTTAAGCGGGAGAGGGATCGGACATTGGATTTATTTTCTGCCTCAGTAGCTCAGTGGTCCTTCTGATGTCCTGGGCTACTGCTAGAGGTATAAATTTCATTTCTTTGGATTTGTGCTCGGTTAATTGCAAAAGGAGACCTAAAAAATACCGGTGAATTATGGTTGTACTATTATTACACCTCTGCCTAACTCTTCGGGGAATACAGGCGTGATAGTGTGATGATATGTGGAAACATTTTCGTATAATAATAATTATAAAATATTTGTTCCGTGGGGGAATCGGACCTGCAACGCAGAAATCTATCCCTCAACGATTGCACTAATCCCCTGTATCATGTCATTATAATTATCATGTCATGTATCATGTCATTATTATCTTCAACCCATTTACTGGTACGGGTGTCCTCTCAGAATGAGAAGGGTTAGTCTTTAGTCCACCACGCTGGCCTAATACGTAGGGTTGTCACCTCTTGGCCGTTTTAATCTGGTTTGAGTCCAGTTTGAAGCAAGTACCTAATTTTAACACATTATTTTTTTGAACTTAAATGTTTAATTTGTTCGTACAGATTTCAAAATATCTGGTTTTGGAACTCACAAATCAAAAAAACTCATTATATTTGAAAATTGTCGAATGTCTGAACTTCTGCCACCGCCCGCTAGTCCAGTCGACAGCGATTGATAATTTGAACGACAATTCAAAGTCTGGGATAATTTCGATTATCTTGAAATAATTCCGGGAGGCGGGAGTTTCTTATTTTTAGGGCACGATTCCGGGAGTCTCCGGAAATCCGGAAATCCGGGAGAGGTGGCAAGCCTACTAATGCGGGTTGGTAGATTATACATCATACCAACGAGAAAGTCTTCCAGGCATGCAGGTTTTCCTCACGAAGTAGTTCTTCTCTGTTTAAGGAAGTTATAATTATTTAATATTACGCACATCGTTTTAAAAAGGTAAGGTGCGTGCCTTAAAGGGCAATGGTTATATTACTAGATAATCACTGCTGTTACATATTTGTATTAAAAAGTTAAATTATTCATACAATTTAATTCGCATGACTTCATTTTTTATTTTTCCCAAGGGAATAAAACCAATACAATATCACCTTCGAATCCCAATGGCAATTCAAAAATGGAATAAAACCAACCGCATGATACCTGACACAATGAGATCTGAACAACCAATTAACTGGATCCCACAATCTTGAATCCCGCGGGACAGTCCAGCACAATCGAATCGTGTATCAATTATTGTAAAGCACCTGTGTTGGATTGTACCTACTTGGATTGGTACTTCAAAATTATGTATGAATACCTCATTAAGCTAGTGTTCGCAAACGCGACTGCTACGCTTGATATCTTGGATCCAGGTTCCCAGATTAATTCGAGCAGTGTTATCGGCAGTGTATATGCCTAGTTAATAGGCTCGCCTCTTTTACATAGGACCTGAAAAAACAAACGAACTGTGGATGTACATAAATACACCTCTGCTTAACCCTTCGCCGAATAAAGGCGTGTAGATATTTTTTTTTTATACCACCACACTAAGGTGGCAAACAAGCATACGGCCCACCTGATGGTAAACGGTTACCGTAGCCTATAGACGCTTGTAACACCAGGGGTATCACTTGCGCGTTACCGACCCCATAAAACGAAAGAGGAATAGTTGGGTTGGCAGTATAAGGGTCAAAGTCCACCTACTGCCAACAAAACGTTTCCTCGTGGAGACGGCACCCGTTCAAGAGTATAACGTGTGTATCGGCGCCGTGTGACTCAACCATGTTGTAGGGAATAAAAATACATAAGTTCACATACATCTGCAAAATCCGGCGGGGAATAGACGTATGCAGCAACTCATCGAATCCAAATGTAACAATTAGTTAAACGCCCAAAATGGAAATCGTTTTGAATTGAATTACTTCCCATTACGAAGGTGCAATAACTTTGGATTCCAAATTAATAATACGTTCTCGAATTTCGAACAATTTGGAATCGATCAAAAGGAGTTTGAACGTATTGAGGTATTCAAATTAACTTTTGTGCGGGATCCGCACCAGGGAAGCGGGCACAAAAGCTGACTTGTTTTTACGTTTTGTGCGGGTAAATGGGCATACGGTTGCATGGTGGGTGGGCACATAGAATATTCACCGGGCTAGGCAGTCTGCTTGCGAGCTACCGTAACTGTAAATAACCCGAAGGACAATTGTTAGTAGCGAGCCAACTTTTAGTTTCAAAAGTATTATATGTTGGAAAGAATCTAGAATTTCAGGTGCTTTTGTAACTACGAGGTACCTATATTGTTTTTTCTTAAATTTATATATTATGGTGGTAGCTTGGAGTTAATTTGGGCCCGGTTAATGGCAATAAGCTCGTACCTACCTTTTTTTATACCACTAAGTTGGCGGGCCGTATGCCCACCTGATGGTAAGCGGTTATCGATTATTATATATAAATTTATTTCTGACACGTACCTGAATATTATACATTGAAATAATGGCGTGGACGCTGTAAAGGGTCCGAAAGTCGGGATACACGATAAAATCCGTGAAAAGTAGTTTTATTTCAGTGTAATTAACAAGTCAATGTTTGGCTTATAAAAGTGCCTTTAAAAGATCCATTAGCAGAAAAAAAATACTTTATCATTTATCACTATTATATTTGACGACCTCTGTGGTCTAGCGGTTCGAATGCCGGACTGCTGATCATGGGGTCGTGGGTTCGATTCCCACACGACACAAATATTTGTGTGGATAAAATATGAGTATTTGTGTTTGTCTGGGTGTTTCTTATGTATTACAAGTATCTATTTACAAAAAAAAAGTATATAAGTATTATATCCATTGTCTAGTACCCATAGTACAAGCTCTGCTTAGTTTGGGACTAGATGGTGTTGTGTAAAATGTCCCAAAAATATTATTATTATTATTATTTACCTAATAAAACATTTAGTCTATTAAAAAGCATAATAGAAATACAGCTAACAATTTCATAGTACAATCAGTTTGCAACAATTTAGCTTTGAAAGTTTAATTTGTATGAAAACAAAGAGCAACCGAGTGGAATGTGAGCTGAATTGAGAATCATATTTAATACAATATCGTACCTAGTTTATTTTTGTTGAAAATTTTGAAAAGTAAGATTTATTTTGTTCTAATTAATATTAATATTAACTGCCTAATTAGCGTAGTAGTCGTAAGCGGGACTGTAAGGCTTGAAGTCCTAGGTTCAATTGCTATCCGTGGGATAAGCCTTAATAGGATACAGGAAGGGTTCCGGAAAAATCCGTTAGTTCCCGGAACTCTCTAATATTATGCTAAAGATACCCACCTGTGGGGGTTTTATAGCGGTAATAATACTATATACTCTGGCCTGTCCCCCATTCTATTCTTCTATGAAATTTTATTTTTTACTGTCTTACTCCTAATAATGGGTCTCTCTCCTCACAATGAGAGGGGTTAAGCTATAATAGCCTGCCACGCTGGCCTGATTCGGGTAGGTTAATTTCACACGCCGTTGAGAAAGTTTTTCAAGCATACAGGTTTCCTCACGAAATTTTCCTTCATCGTTTAAGCGAGTGGTAATTAATTATTACTACGCATATTATTTTACAGACGACGTCTGTAGTCTAGTGGTTCGCGTGTCGAACTGCTGATCACGAGGTCGTGGGTTCGATTCCCACAAATCCCAAATATTTAGGTGTTAAAATAAGTGTTTGTGTTTGTCTGGGTGTTTTTTATGTATCATATGTATGTATTTACAAAAAAAAGTATTTTATACATTGTCTAGTACCCATAGTAGAAGCTCTGCTTAGCATGCTTATTGTATATAGCAAATGATATCGTGGCTCGCACTTAATGCTATAGGTAATGCTTTATATCGCATAGCACTCTCTCTCTCTCTCTAATAACTGTCCATCGTGCATCGCGTCGCACTAAAGAAACACATTATATAATTATGATGATGACGCTATATAAGTACTTATAGCACCCTATAATAAAGCACTTAAAAATTAAAGCATGTTATTGGATTATAACAACTTTGAACACCACTACTGCCTAACCCTTCGGGGAATACAGGCGGGATGGTATGTTATACGAATGTATCAACTGTCCAAAATAAAGCCCATTTATGCAACATTATATTTCCGGGTCACATAATTGAAAATATCTTAAATCAAATACCTCTCAATACAATATGCCACAGTTGCAAAACTTTACATAAAAAATCGCACATAATTGCAACCGTTTCATTCAGCAAACAGTTGCGGAATACTGTGAACAGTTGAGTTTTTGTTTGTGGTCGCGTAGAGTTATGTATTGGTAAAGGATTGTTGATATTAGTACAAACGGCGGCTAAAGTTGCGCGTATTGAATAGTTTAGGTATTTTTTTATTGTTACGTTTGTTTGTATGTGTAAGTGGCGAAGTAATAAATAACTACGTTTAAATGAAATTAAATACAATGATGATATTGAAACGATATTTATTTTCTGTAAATATATCTTTTAAAGACACTTTTATTAGTCAATGTTTTATTTTTTTATGATAGAAGGCGCAGGAATTTCCTAACTGACGAACTCTGAGAAGAAACACCGAAACAAGCTCAGAGAACCATGGTCTCTTTTAAAGTCCAGACTTAATATCAAATAATGTGTGTCACAATGTAGGGCAATGTCTGAAATGGCCTTTTGAAGAAAGATCCACCGCGGCTTTGAGTAGGCCATTCCCAGCCATTGCCGCCGTTGATCTACCGATCTGCAAGGATCTGCAATTTTCGCGGTCAGTCAGTAGATGGGTGACCGTTCTTAGTACGTCGAGACCCCTCCGTGTCTCAAACAGCACGTAAAGCCGTCGGTCCCAGTTATTAAACTATAACAATCGTTAGTGGCAGTTAGAAGTCCAAAAAAAGCCTGACAACCAGTCTATCCTCAGGATATCAGTTTTGCACAGAAATTAGGTTGCCGAACTCTGCTAGGAATCGCTTCGTGTAAAATATACATATTCAAAAACCGGGTTTATAAAGAGCCAAGGTTCATACATTTAAGTTCCTCAATATGAACAAACTTAAAGTAGTCCACAGCAGGTGCATTTGCTCTTCTTGCAGAAATTCAGGTGTTAACTTTAGAGATTAGTAATACTTAAACAGTACCAAGTTACATAACGTAATAGTGCTTTCCGAGTTTAAAGTACTTGTGTGAAGAAGAAGGAAGATGTAACGTGTATATTCTTTTTTTTTATATTCTTTTTAAAAAGACAAGGCCCGCTTTAGGAAACAAGGCCTGTGTTACAGTACAAATATACAGATAAGGGACATAAAATAAAAATTACTAACTAATAAATCATCATCCATCGAGCCTTTTCCCAACTATGTTGAGGTCGGCTTCCAGTCTAACCAGATGTGGCTGAATATCAGTATTTTACACGAAGCGATTTCCACCTGAAATCCATAACCCAATTTCTGCATAATACCGATGTCCTGATTTAAAACCTCCTGTTATATCAACGGTTTTACGTGATTATCGACCCACCTACAGGCTGACCGCGGCTGGCGCAGCTTAACTTGTTGATCATCTAGGCTACTTAGAGACTCTCATGACATTTACCAAATATACTGAAAAGACTGGTTGACTGACAGAAGTTCCATCAGCAGACTCCTACCACCATAAAAAGAACAAGTATAAACTCCCGGTTTCACCTCAACATTTTTTAAACCACTAAGGTGGCAAACAAGCATACGGCCCACCTGATGGTAAGCGGTTACCGAAGCCTATAGACGCTTGCAACACCAGGGGCATCATTTGCGCGTAGCCGACCCTGTAAAACGAGAGAGGAATGGTTGGATCGGTAGTATATATCGGATCAAAGTCCCCGCACTGCCAGCACAACGTTTTCTCGCGGAGCACTGCCAACGTTGCTCACCGTAAGAAACACAACACAGCTCAAACCAGTGTTATTTTACTTCGATTTTCTGCAAGGCGGAGGTACTTCCCCAGTCAGGATCGTAACAAAATGTTGAAAAAAAACGCTCACCCCGCAATTGAACTCTTTGCGGTAAGACTCGGACTACACTGGACTAATTAGGTGGTTTTAAACATTGTACGCTTCCATTTTTCAAGCAAGTTCTTTAAACAACGCTTTTTAAAAGAGTTCTTTAAAACTCTAATTAAAACATAACAACATATAATCAAGCCTGTATTCCCCAAAGGGATAGGCTGACGTGTATTAATGTACAACTATAATTTTATTTTACAGTATGTTTAGATCCCATATAATACGCTAATGTGGAAGTTTCTTTAAATCTCTTTTCTTTTTATTTATTGTAACGTAAAATTTAACATTATCTCTAATTCCCAATTAATTTAGGTTAGACACTTCAATTATTTTGGCAACTTCATCGCCAATTTTCGCCTTCCATAATTAATTGGCAATAATTTTTAAGTAAACAAGCCAAGTTTCGCGCCCTAAGTCATCTTTATAACACTTAAAAATTTCCGTTTTGAGTGTAAAAATTATGAGAGAATATTTACTATGCATAGCACTGTCATTTATTTTGTGAAACTCCTTGCATTAGTTAGCCTTTGCCAAAAAAAAAATACAAGATTAATTTTGGACTTGGCCGCTTTTTACGCGGAGAATCAGGGTTTAATAAATGTACATTTTTCGTATAGGGCTTGAAAAACATGCTGTTTTTTTTAATATATCCATGTAACAGACATATCTGTGAGTTTGTCTATGACATCACACTTAAGTCTTATTTCTAGCCCCAAATTTAGCAGAACGTAGATAATGGATACAATAATATACTTTTTGTAAATACATATACTTCATTCATTATAACGTTAGACAAATAACGGTTATAACGCCAGCGTTATTTCGATAATAGTTATTAATAAGCTAAGTTATTTCACGAATACAATACTACATACTCATCTATTTACCATTTACAATTTTTTTTTTTTTTAACATATAAAATTCAATAATTTATTTAGTATAAAAAAATAACTTATTGTTGTTATTTCACCGTTATTTGTCTAATGCCGTAGTAAATGGAGTATAGATACTTATTAACCCAAACACATATACTGTGGGACTTGAACTCACATTCATAATTATAGTCAGTAGTTCGACACGCGAACCACTTAACCACAGACGTTGTCAGACTGTAAAGCAACCAATTTTTAATGTACTTAACCTTTTTTATTGTTGACGACGTCCGTGGTCTAGCGGTTCGAGTTTCCTGCTGATCACTAGGTCGTGGGTCCGATTCCCACAAACCACAAATATTTATGTAATGAACATAAGTGTTTGTGTTTGTATTTAGAAAAAAAAGTATATAAGTATTATATCCATTGTCTAGTACCCATAGTACAAGTTCTGTTTAGTTTGGGACCAGATGGTGCTGTGTAAAATTGTCCAAGAATATTTATTTATTTATTTATATTGTGTTGTTACCAGATTGGTTGATCTGTACAGTTATTACTTGAGCCATGAACCCCACCCTACTCATCCAAAAAGCTTAATAATATTACAGTTTACAAAATAAATAAAGAAACCCCTATTTTTCAAGCTCGCATCCTGAATATAAATTGTGTCTAATTTATTAAAAAAATACAAGTACAAACAAGTTCATAATATTAATTAGAAAGTTAATTAACTTGAAAGTTTATCTGCGGAGCCTTTTGAAAAATCTCCCGGATTCCGGCATAAAGTAAAGAGGCTTACTTTGAGTTGCAAGAGATTGAGGTAGGTCGAACTTACACCACGTAATGATCTTGCCAGGGAACTAATTACTAGATACAGGGTAAAATTAATTGCTCTTTTATCAGGCAAGTTGACAATGCTGTTGCATTCAAGTCAAACAATAAAGAAATTGTACTTAAGTTTATTTAGTGCAATGGTCCGAAGCTAAACTAAAGGTCCAGGGCTCAATTCTCAGGTCGAACCAGCAAATATTGACAATGAAAGTTTTCCAGCAGATGTCGTACCGGATCCGAAATACCTGGTAATTATATAAATAAATAGTCTTGGACAATTTTACGCAGCACCATCTAGTCCCAAACTAAACAGAGCTTGTACTATAGGCAATGGATACATTACTTAATATATACTTTTTTTTGTAAATATATACTTAAAATCGACTGCTACGCTAGAGGTCCTGGGTTCGATCCCCAGGTCGAGCAAAGTGTTATTGGTTTTTCTATGAAATTCTCAGTAGCAGCTCGGAGTCTGGATTTGTGCCCGGTTAATGGCAATACGCTCGCCCCCTATTACATGGGACCTAAACATACCGGCGAAATGTGGGTGTACATTAGTACACCTCTGCCTAACCCTTCGGGGAATACAGGCGTGATGGTATGTTTATACTTAAAATATATAAGAAACACCCAAACAAACAGAAGCACTTTGTTCATAACATAAATATATTTTGTGTTCTGTGTAAATGAAACTCACGACGTGATCAGCAGTTCGACAGCGAACCACTGAACCACAGATGTCAACAATTGATTCCACAGGGTCCGTGCGCGGTGAAAAGTTTTTTGAAAATACACGGTGGTGGACACACATTCATGAAGATGAAATAAACCAAAATATATCACCAAAATCTGCCCAAATGATGTGCTAAGGCTACATTTATTGCCGGTTAAACTTCTAGTCATACTTTTTTATGCTCACTACGGGATGAGAAAAAATACTAACACACTATTATCAATTTCATAGTGAGTTTATAGTAAAAACCGTCAACTTGATAGCTATCTGCTGTCAGTGTCAGTTTTGGAATGTCAAACGCATGCCATTTTGACACATTAATAACAGTTTCATAGTGATTTCATACTAAAAACTGTCAACTTGACAGCTGTCATGTACCTCAGGTTCTGGGCTGAGTTGCATGGACTTTTAATGACATCCTTTCCATTACGATGAATAATGCTAGTCACACTGTGAAAAGGCAAGCACTAGTTAACAGAAACTTAACAACAGCAGCCTAGTTCTTAAGTCACAAATCATAATTAAAGGCAACAGAACTAAAAGCCAAGCTATTCCTTAACTGAACTTATTTCATTGTAGCCGTGACTTGTATCCTCGGATGTAACTTTCTTAGTTAAGGATTAAGGTTTCTTTTGTATAACTGAAACTCGAATAGAATATCATACTAGCTGGTATACCTACTTAATCCTAGGTTTTTAACTTAATGAACACGAAAACCAACAACTATTTCTTTTTATACCACTAAGGTGGCACACAAGAGAGAGGTAGGGCATAGTAGTAATTCCTCTCAAATTGGAGCTGCCCGACTGGGGAAGTACCTCTACCTTGCAGAAAATCGAAGTGAAATAACACTGCTTTGAGCTGTGTTGTGTTCCTTACAGTGAGCAAGGTTGCCAGTGCTCTGCGAGAAAACGTTGTGTCGGCAGTGGGGGGACTTTGCTCCAAGGGTAAGGGCCTTGGAGCGAAAATCGAATCGGACCTGTGTCATAAAAGTTTAATCATAAATTATCACTGTACTACCAAACCAAATTTTGTTTTTATTTTTGTATGTGTAAATTTAAGTAAACGCACCCACGGTGCAGGACATAATACTAGGGCGAAGCAACATCACTTATATTTTGATGACGTCACAATCACCCCATGACTACAATAGGGCAGGTGAAGGCAAGTGCGGTTTTTAGTTGGTACGAGTCCAACATACCCTGCCGCATCCCCGGGTGGCGGAGGATCCATGAGGATTTCCCGTACTATCAAAAAAAAATAACAGGTCAATGGGTTCGATTCCCACAGGACATAAAAATATTTGTGTGGTAAACATACATATGCTTGTAAATAAATAAATAAATTATAAACCCATTTTACTCAAGCAAAGATATGATTTATTGATTGACGTTTGATAATTTAAAAATCCATTTAGTTACATAACTTAAAAACCTTTAAAAGGCATTAATCCCTGTTCAAATATCTCATACCTTTAGATTTTAATCATCGACACATTCCGTCTGGCAATTGGAATTTATAAGTTGGTGAAAATTAGAAAAGTTGAACTCATTTCAGGTGCTTCAGGACGCTTGGAATCAGAAGTATGGCCAACTTTTCAGCTCTGAAACGAACGCTGGGATACAACCAAGTTTAATAGGGAAAACATTCCTACTAATATTATAACTCGGTCTGTCTATTACGCTCTCATAACTAAAGAACTGAACCCGTGTTAATTAAAACGTTTTTGGCTAAGTAATAACTAAGCTAATCAACCCATCTGCAAGGTTAAACTACGCTAGCGGTCGGTCTGTGGATGTTCGACCATTTATAACACATCTAGACTCCTCCGTGACTCGGAGAGTACGTAAAGACGTTGGACCCGGTTATGACAACCGGACTTTACAAACACCTTTGACAATTTTTAATGATAGTTAGAAGCCCAAAAGCCTGACAACCAGTCTTTCCTCAGTACATCAGTATTACCCAGAAATTGAGTTGCAGATATGTGTATGTAAATAGATCTGTAGCGATATCTACCGCGCTACATGGAACTACGAACAAATCATGAATCGCGCAAGCAACATTCACAACGCAGGTTGCATAACAACCGCCTGATATCAATCGTAGACCGTGGCCCACCATACTCCCTTAGGTTAGCGGGGTAATACACCTCGCCTCTCCACACTGGTGACTCCGACGTGATCATCAGCACAGCCTTCCGGAGACCAGCTCCATCATCATCATCACCTTCTCCCTTTTAAAGAAATTTTACAAAACAATATTTAATCTTTGATAGCGCCGGCATTTCCTATTCCTCTGTGAAGAAACATCGAAACAAATTCAAAGAATCATGGTATATTTAAAAGTCCAGACAGCAACAGTATTCGTATTTATCAGAGAGCAAGCACCCATCTTAAATTACAAGATCTATTGTGGTTTCAGGTATATATTCATCAGGTCTGTGGTTACATTTCAAGCCTTAGATTTCGTTCAATTAAATTTTCCTTTTGGCAATACCCAATACCAATATTCGATTCGTATATAGAAATAAAGACCGACTATTTTTTAAATTTAAAGTAAAGTTAATACAATGTATGTTTTTTTTGTCGAGATCCCTCCGTGCCTCGGAGAGCACGTAAAACCGTCTGTCCAACTTACGTCTGTCGGGTCAGATAGTAACAAATTTTAATAAACATAAATTATATTACAACAAACATTATAACAAATGATGACTGTGGGGCAGGTGAAGGCAAGTGCGGTTTTTAGTCGTACGAGTCCGACAGTCCCTGCTACCTCCCCAGGTAGGGGAGGATCCATGAGGATTTTACGTACTATAAAAAAAAAATTCGTGTCCTGACGGTAGTTTATAAAATCTATTGTAGTTACACTCTTTGCGCTGTAGCATGGTGCGAGTGACAGTTCAGTAACATTTCGTTTCACTCTTGAAAGTTGCCGCGATTTACAAATTATGACTTAGTATTTCAGCTGTACCACATTCGTAATATATTAAATCATTAATAACTGTAGTAAATTAAATTATATTAAAGAGAACTAGATTTATGCTGTGAGTTGCGATAAAAATGAATTGCATAACGTCACATCCCTAGTCATGTGCTACTGACAGATGTCAACGTCATACTGGCAACTGTCACCCGCACCATGCTACAGCGCAAAGAGTTTAAGTAAAAAAAAAACCGTCAGTGCAGTCCATCTAAGAAAATTAAAAGCAGCCAATCTATTTCGTTCTTTAATCGGGTTCATTTCCCGTGGAGCACATAAAACAGCATTGTACACAAATCGTTGTTAAACGGGACTGCAGCAAAATTGGAAAACAATGCTGAACCAGAATTTATTATTATATATTTCACCAAATTAAACTACGGTAATGCAGTTACCTAGTTAAAATTTAAGACACGTTCAGTTCCAAGAATTAACGATCGAACTTCAGCTCTCTTAGCTTAAAATGGGTTGAGTATGTTTTAGTAGGTGTTTAATATTCAATTTGACTTGAGACAAAGGGTTCATGTATATAAAACTTGTTTTTGTTTAAGGCTCTGCTCATGCTGCAGAGTTGCAGAGCTGTAGAGCTGCAGATATCTCCAGGATAGGAGAAAGAAGAAGTAAGAATCCATGGTACCCCATAAGATTCTTATTTCTTTGAGCCTTTTCCCTACTAATAATTGGGGTCGACTTCCAGGCTAACCAGATTCGGCTGAATATCAATATTTTACACGAAGCGACTGCCATCGGACCCCCGCAATACAATTTCTTTGCAACACCGATACCCTGAGGATAAATTGCTTGTTGGGCTTTTTGGACTTCTGACTATCTATCTATCAGCCACGGATGTCCACTGCTGAACATAGGCCTCCCCCAATGATCGCCACAAAAATATGTATTGCGCAGACCGCATCCACCGACTCCCTGCGACCCTCGCGAGGTCGTCCGTCCACCTAATTGGGGGCCGTCCCACGCTGCGCTTTCCTATGCGTGGTCGCCACTCCAGGACTTTATTACCCAGCGGCCATCTGATCTTCTGGCCACATGGCCCGCCCATTGCCACTTCATTCGTACAATCCTGCGAGCTATGTCGGTTACTTTGGTTCTTCTGCGGATATCCTCATTTTTGACTTTATCACGCAGAGAAACTCCGACTCTGTGGAATCAACTCCGCCCTCTCCATTGCACGTTGCGTGACTTTGAGCCTCCTTACAAGTCCGATCGTGAATCGTGACTTATGACTAATACTAACTATTGTCATAGGTGTTCATATAACTCGGATCGACGGCTTTATGTGCTCTTTGAGGCACGGGGGTCTAAGAATGATCACCAATCCACACACTGACCGCGACTAGCGCAGTTTAAAACTGCAGATCGGTTGATCTATTCTGCAGCTAAACAATAATGGGGTAACAATAATGTATTCCGGTTTGGCGGTTTGGTTTTGGCAGGGCAATGTAGACAGTGACATTACTGGGCATATGAGACTTAACAACTGAGGTGTCAAGATGACAACGCGAGTGATACCACTGGTGTTGCTGACGTCTATATTTATTTATTTATATAGGTTCGCTAACGGTTGTTACAATAATACTTAAGTATAATCATAATAAATATAGTCTTATGCTATTTGCACAACTAATTATAAGCAAACACTGCATGCAATGTTATGTAGGATAACAATTCAGTTTTAATTTTTAAAATATGTATCTTATGTAAATTATCAAACAAGGACACCGTATTTTATGTGACAAGCACTAAACTTCGACAAAAAATTATTTCATACGATACTTTTCTAGACAGCACTGAATATTCTTGTGAAACCGAGATACAGAATCAGAAAATATGTCTACTTCGCCACCGAATTCATTGGACAACTTGCACATACGTGGGATTGGGGAGTTGGAACCTAAAACAGTTTTTCTTAGTGGCGGATGGAGGAGAGTAATTTGGGCGCGGGGATACCTTGCTGGCACTCTAATCTGAAACCTCTGTAGCAGTTGGGGACAGTCAGTTTTGTTCCTCAGGAGTTTGTAAAGAAACTTTAGGTCCAGTAATTCTCTGCGCGTACTAAGCGTGCTCATTTTGAAATGTAGCAGTCGGTCTTTATAAGTTTTTTTTTTCTTCGCAATTCCTGCAGAATACGCCAAGTGCCACATGAAACGTTTTTGTATGCGCTCGATTCTCAAGCTATGAACAGAAAAGTGTGGTCGCCATACAACAGTACAGTATTCGAGTACACTCCTGACGAAATTGTTATATAGTAACACCTTTGTTTTAGGATTACGAAACACTTTTCCATTTCTTATAATGAAGCCTAGCATATTGGACGCTTTTTTAATCATAGTTTCCATATGCGGTGCAAATGTGAGTTTTCTGTCCATAATTATCCCCAAGTCCCTAATATTCTCAACTTCGATCAACTTTATATCAGCTATACTATAGTAAGAAGGTATAAAATTAATTTTTCGAGTAAATTTTATGTGTTGACATTTTGTGGGGTTTAAGAGCATATCATTGTTCAAGCACCACCTATGTAATTCATTTAGTTCTTTTTGAAGCAATAGTACATCATCATATGTGTCAATAACTCTAAGAATTTTAAGGTCATCCGCAAACAAGAAAGGGGTGGAATAGTGAAAGCAATTTGTAATATCATTAATAAACATATTGAATAAAATTGGTCCCAAATGTGAGCCCTGAGGAACACCAGATGTAATTTCATGAAAATTAGAGCTGTAACCATTCAGTACGACATTGAAATTTCGACCACTTAGATAAGACTCAATCCATTCAAGCATAGTTCCAGTATAACCGTATAGTGATAACTTCTGTAACAGAATTTTGTGTGAGACCTTGTCAAAAGCCTTACTAAAGTCAGTATAGACTACATCAACTTGTTTGTGATTATCTAAAGCTTCTGACAATACCTCTATAAATAAAGTTAGATTTGTGCTTGTGGACCTAGATCCAACAAATCCATACTGGTGAACAGTCAGAAATTGTTTAAAATGAGTTTCCATATAAGGATACACCAAACATTCGAAAATTTTTGCAAAAGTTGATAATATGGATATTGGACGATAATTGGTAATTAATGTTTTATCGCCTGACTTGTGGACAGGCACTACTCTGGCTATTTTCCACTGTGGTGGAAAGGATCCAGTGCTGAGTGATTTATTATATATTTTGCAGAGTGGATAAACCAGACTCGCAGCACACGAAGCAATAAAGTTTGGAGGAATACAATCAGGACCGGCTCCTTTTGTTTTATCTAGACTTTTCAGTTTGTGTAGGAGATCCTTTGGTTTGATAACAAGTGATGCAAAACAATTACTACTTCCGCTGCCATACTCGAAGCGAGGCTGAGAGGTTGTGCAGTTAATTTGGATACTGTTATCACCACCATCATCACTCCTATGAACAGAAGCGAAATGTGATGCAAACATACTACAAATCTCTTCCCCATCGGAGCTGCTATGAACACCATTCGTCATTGATGCAGGATACAAGCCAGAACTACCCCGCTTTGATTTAATAAAAGACCAAAAGCTTTTACAATTTTTTGAGATGTTTCTCTCTACGCTTATTATATAGTTTTTATAGCATTCTGCTGATAACTTTAGACCACTTTCTCTCAATAGTGTGAATTCAATTTTATCTAACGGGTTTTTATATTTTTTAAAACGTTCTCTTATTTTATGTTTCTTTCTTAGTGTACGTATTAATGCCTGGTTGTACCACACTGGATAATTTTTATTTTTGGGATTTGTTTTTGGTACAAATTGTTTTATAGTCTCATACAGTATATCATAGAATTTGTTTACCATTTCACTGACATCACCGTTTCCTAACAACTTATTCCATTCTAATTTATCTAGGTGCTCGCATATCGAGTGGTAGTTGGCTCTATGGTAATTAAATTTACTACGGGCTACCTGTTTCAGCTCTGGAGTGCCATCAAGAGGAATTGATATATCAATAGGAGGGTGGTAAGGATCCTTAGTACACAACACTTCTGATGAATCAGTAACGAAACAAGAAGGAATATCTGTTAACACTAGATCTAGTACCTTGCCACTGCTGTTGAGCACATTGTTGCATTGCGTTAGATTGTTCATGTTAGTAAAATCAACCAGAGCTTGACATACCAATGGCAACACTACGTTATCTGTGGTACCAAGAATTTTCCAATTAATGGTACTTAGGTTAAAGTCTCCTAATATACATGTCTGATTATTCCATGTATCAAAAATAGCATTACAGTTATCAATGAACATTGCCAAATCGTTGCGTCGAACTGGTGGCGGCAAATAAACAGCACAAAACGCTAACTGACGAACCAAACTGTTAACGCCTGGAACATCTACAACAACCCAAAGGTCTTCACATTGACTTTCGAACGATATTAAACGCCTCGAGATGTAGCGCTTATTAACCGCAATCAATACGCCGCCACCGTCTTTTTTATTATACCTTTGTGAAATCTGTCGGTCCCTTCTATATATTACATAATTGTCGTCAAATAATTCGGAGTCCAAGACACTACTGTTGAGCCACGTCTCAGTTAAAGCTATAAGATCATAATTGCTACAACACAGGTTACTATAAAACAAATGAGTCTTTGTTCTCAAACCCCGGACATTTTGGTAATATACATTAAGATTATGGAACAGTTATTGGAACTAACAAAAAACATATTCAAAAAATAGAAATAAAAAAAAGATCAATTAATTAATGCTAATGAATTCATGTCCTTAATATACTTTGCATCCGAGTTTTCATCTTTCTTGGCAAAAATCTTACCAAATCTAACCCACACGAACTTGTAACACTTCTCCTTAGCTTTCAGTCTAGTAGCCGCGTGTAAAGCCTTGAGGGCAGGTGAGAGGTGTTCACAGACAAAAATTGGTGCCTTAGGGCCGGTGAATCCCAGAAGTGACGTATTCAGCTTATTTTCGGGGTTAAACTTATTATAGTTTACACAGGCTGATAATAAGTGGTCGCGATGTCTAGGTGTAGCAAGCTGAACTACAATTGACCGAGGTCTATCGCTTGTGCGGTTCATTTTTGCGATCCTTGTGCAATTCAGGATATCGTCTTCCTTAACGGCGCACTTGGTGACTTTGCCCGATTCGGAAATAATGGAGAGAAGGTTTTCATTTTTCTTTTCAGGAATACACTGAATTTCTAAATTATTGCCTCTCGCATGTTGCTCTAAATTATTGATACGAGAATTCAGATCACGTATAGTTGATTTCAACATGGAGTTATCTGCCTCGAGGGTTTTAAGAAGCTCTCTTGTCTCTTTTTGCTCTTTGACAATATTATCGAACTGATTACTCATAAAGTCAATAGTATCCTTGAATTCTGAGAGTCTTGCTTGCAAAGGTTGTAATTCCCTATTCAGTATTGAAGTCACTGTAGCTGTAAGACTGCTAGTAAGGATAGTGATCTCTTTTGCAACTATTTCCTGGACAAGTGACGGGGTGAGTTGGTCACCAGGATTATATCCTGGAGGAGAATTTAGTGCAGGTCGCTTGTATGGTCTTACTTTAGTGTTCACACGATCAGGAGTCTTGACTTCGCCTCTAGACTTGGGAGGTTTTGTGGAGCTACAATCAAAACAGACCCAAACAGTGGCATCAACGCTTGTCGAGTCCAGCGCCAAACAGGCAAAGTGATAAGCCTTTTTGCATTGTAAACAGGATATATAATTATCTCCACACTTGCCTGCCGTGCAGCAACCCCATTTCAACGTCATTGTGTCTAGTAATAAAGATCTTCAAATAATGCAAAATGGTAAGTCGTCAATTCCGGTATTTTCCCCAAATTAGGAATTTTTTTTTTGACGATGTCAACACTGTTAGTGTCAATGTGACTAAAATCCTTTGTTCCAAGTATTATAAAAAATATGAAATGACAGTTCCTGTATGTGTCAGTATTGACATGCAGAAAAATACAGGACTAGAGGGTACCTCGAGATTAATACGATCTCCTCGGAAAAAATATTGAACTGTTTTGCGAGTTTGCGTTCACTAATTGCCGTAGAAGTTTGTTACAAACAATGTCACACAAGCACAAAACCGTTTGAAACACAATCACAATACTGTTATTGAGAAATTACTGTGATTCCACGACTTATTTTAATAAAATACAAGAGCACTCTGATAGCTGTTATCCAATATCTATAGGCTGCGGTTGCCGCTTACCATCAGGCGCCCAGTATGCTTGCTTGTCTTCTTATCTCAAAAAAAAAACGTAATCGTTCACGCAACTCGGCGTTACCAGCTTTTCCAATTTATAAATACGCCAGTGTAATTGGTTTGGTTAATCTCGTTAAGGTGTGGTGCTCGGTGTCGTGTGAGGTTTCAATTACAAGTGTGAAACTGCAAAAATGTTTGGAGACTAGACCTTAAATGATTGCGTAGTTATTTCTTGATGTTTATTATGTATACTTAAATCGATCTCTACAACGTGTTACAAAATACCCCGTTAAAATATAATTAATTATCAAAGCCAAAAATGTTGTCAGCTATCATGTCAGGGAACCAGATTATTTAACAGAAAGGCCTATGTACCTACTTTACCTAATAATTGTCTACTTTAATAGTTTTTCTATTTTTCATTCATAAATGTTGTTGTTTTCCTTTTTTTGGGGTATGTTATACAGCGTTACTACGGTTCTTAAGGCGCAATATTACGCCGTTGACCTTGCTCAAATGGGCGTTACCTCTGAGAATGCCCCGCGCGCCCCTCTTCTTACGCGCGAAGCGGTTACGTAGTTTATATTTTCTAGGGCTGGCTGCTAGGGTCATCACGCGCGATACTTGCATAATGTTATATCCGTAGCCAGTAGCAAATTTCAGAGTAGTGGTGTATAATTATATTGTTACATACTATATATCATTATACTATTATTATAAATAATAATACTATTATAATATATTTACAAACTAATAAACTTGTTATACCTAGCTAATATTTAATAAAACAAAAAATATTATCCATGTAACTGTATGGCGGAATGTAGGTATACAATAACTATAACACATTATATATATATATATTATATATAGTTATTGTATACCTACATATATATATTATATATATTATTACCATTATAAGCTTTCCTCGCGATCTTTTACAGATAAAAGTAAATAATTTAGTATATAGGTACTTATTTTTTTTACGCGTAACAAAAAAAATCGTAAAATTATATTTTTTATCCAGAAGTTTATATAGCAAGGGATTTTTTTAGTTCAATAAGGCCGGCCACATACGGACGGAATTCCGTTTCAAAATATCGTTTCGGCATTTTTAAAGGCAACCAATCCATACAAAATCAAGAATCACAGCACACATACAGTTAGTAGTTTACCGTTCGAAAGGTTCTGAAAATTACTGCCTACGAAATTCGTAATCGATATTTCGAAACGGATTTCCGATATGGCCGGCCTAATCAAAAATACTGGTTGGTCCACTTCCAGAGTCCATTTTTGTGTAATTAATGTAAAAGATATAGAAAGATAGTAAGCGAATGCGAGAGAGAAAATGTATTGAATGTCAGAGATTGATGTTAGGATTAATTTTGTTCAGATAGTAAACGAATATTAACAGAAGCAAAAAAGTCACACATTATAAATTATACCATTTACTTTCAAAATTCTGTGAAGTTTAATTGTCTACAACACATTTTTTTTGCATTTGTTTCTTCTACATTATAGTCATAATCATCAATGTTTTCCTTTACTTCATCGTCGTCACTTTCAAGTTCTTGATTTTTTTTCAAAGATATTGGAATAACTTCTTCTTGCACTTCCGTATCATGTGTAGCATCCTTTATTCCTTCCATATTATCTTCTGTATCATGTGTAGCATCCTTTATTCCTTCCATATTATCTAGTGTACACCTGTTAGTACAATTTTCTTTGTTTTCCCTGTACATCTGGAAAATACAATATTGATTAAATATCCACTAGCATAGTCAATCATGCACGCGAATTCAAGCAGGAGAATGTATCAAAGGAAAAAAAAAAAAGGTTGCACTCCGGGAGTGCCGGCAGAAGTGAAAACTTTAATATTAACGTTGTGCATTTTTGACACGAACTTTCCGCAAGCGAATTTTCGAAATTCCCTCCGTCTTACACATTTTCGATCAGGACACGTGACCTGACGCGAGTTTAAAATTTTTTACCCATTTAAAAAGGTTTCACTTCAAAAAAATCATTCCAAACCGATACTTAGAAACGGATTTTTGTAACGGAATTCCGACTTTATGTGACCGGCCTAATATTATCATCACCCTGTATTTAGCAATCTTATTGTGATCAGTATTAAATAATAATGCAGGGTAATTAATTTGTTGATAAAATCTGTTTTGTTGTGTTGAGATATCGACCCCCTTAACTTCTGTGAAGTTTAAAAAAAAAGCGTAGCAAATTAAATGTATTTTTCAACCCAAAAATAGTATTATTATTTTATTTTATTTAGTCACTCACTACTGCTACTTAGACTTTTATTTTAATTTAAATATATTTTAAATTTAATTATTTTTGCATTTTAATATCAATATGTTTATATTTTATTTTTAAATTTATTTATTTTAAATATATATTTATTACTTTATTTTATGTATTTTATTTATTTTTTAAATATATATTTTAAGATAATTTTATTTTATTGATTTGATTACGTACATTTTCCCTGTGATTGTATAAAACATGTATTATAACATGTAAGATTTTATTTTTCAGACAAATGTCAAAAGTATTTTTTACTACTTACTCGACATCCAATCGAGGAGCAGTGTCATCCAGTTCTTGACCAGCAATTTGCTTGTTCGCCAATCTAAAAGAATAAAATCATTCAAATTCAGTTTACTAGCAGTACAGAGTATGTCCCTACTGCACATAATAGAGAAACGGAACAAAGACAAAGCTCATACAACTGCGCTGTGATACGTACACTACCACAAACGTGTAATAGGTACATACCTTGCTACTTATTAGTACCACGTACTTAAAAGCACAACAAATGATTGAAAAACAAAACTTAAAAAAAAATACTAGTAATAAGCAAAAAAATATATAAGTTCTAGATTCTGAAAAAGCTGAATATAAAATGTTTTAAGAACTTAATAATGTTTTTATTGTAAACGTTTTTTATTTTATGCTCTGGTGCCAACCCTATTTTTATAATTCTTTATTTACGTTACTATAATAAAGTTTCTTACCGTCTTCGTGCTATATTCTGCACATTCTGGAGTAAACGCTTACGACGCGCAGCTTTCCATCTCTTCCCACTATTCACTTTGTTTCCCATTTTTAATTTCGCGGCACAAAAACTTAAAATTCCACGGCGGAGAAAAGCGGCACAGGTCCGTCCTCATCAACGTTCCGAAGAACACTGGCGCGGGGCGGGCGGCAAGGAAATGCGCAAGCGTATGTTGTAAAGATGTAAATAATATCATATAAAATTAGATATTTACTATTTAATAATAAATAATCCATCACTAAATGCAGTTTGGCTCTAGAAATTTTATGGTATATTTTTAATCATAATTATAATTATGAATGAAGGGATAAATTGCTTTGAAAAATAATTAAGAGGTGTGTTTGACGATTTTTTTGATGGATTAATTTTTGTTTAATTATCATTTCAGTTCAAACACTATATGAAAATAAGTCTCGAAAATATCATATCTTTTTTTGGGGATAAAATCATTTACGGTTTAAGAGATACACTGCTTTTAAAAACCAACTTTTTGAACGTTTTCAAGGAATCTCCGCCTTAAATATTGTGAATGGACTCGTTATAAGGTCCCATTTAACCTCCTCTCGGCTTTACGGGTATTTTTGTAACAGCCTGTATAAAAACCAAATAAGGTTTTCCCAACTATGTTGGGGTCGGTTGCTGAATATCGATATTTTACAATTTTGTCATAGGTGTTCGCATGTCAACCAGGATCGACAGTTTTTCGTACTCTCCGAGGCACGAAAAAGTCGTCTCGATGTGTTAAGAATTGTCACCCATCCAAAAAAATACCGCGGCTAGCGCAGCTTAACCTTGCAGATCGATCGATCAGCGTAGTCACAACTTAGCCACGAGCCGCTTTAAGAAACCAACTAAGTAGGTATGGGGACGATTTGGACGCTTTCCGGACAGACTGGCCTCAGATAGCGCTGAACAGAGATCAGTGGAAGGAGATGGGGGAGACCTTTGCTCAGCAGTGGGATCATATAGGTTAAAAAAAAAAAGTAGAATTATTGAAATTGGTACAGAAGTAAGGTTATAATTATCAAGTACTTTGCGGCGCGTTTGGCGTAGCGTCCGAGCGATCGGCTTCTGCGTCAAGGGTAGTGGGTTTGATCCCCGCACGAAACAAATTTTTGTATTAACTACAATGTAGATGTTCCGGGTCTGGGTGAGAATTTGGAAATGGATATAATATTTTTTTTATTATATTTTCTTTTACTTATAAAGATATCTATTAATATCTTCTGTGCCATAAAATCTGCCAAGAAACATAATCGCACCAAATTTCAAGAAATTTCAGCCCAATTACAGCACCGTGCTTCCCAATGTCACCGCATTTTAGCACTAAACCTAATTCATTAGTTAATTTTCCGTACCATTAAGCTCTTACGCAGCTTTTAATGTAACGTATTTAATGTTGCCAGTGGTAAAATTACTTCCCACTACTTTAATAGAAGATACATATTTTCTTATTCTGAAATTACTGAAATGACTGCCTCATTAGTCTAGTGATCCTAAGCACGACTGCTACGCTAGAAGTCCTGGGTTCGATCGCCAGGTCGAGCAGTGTTATTGGGTTTTTCTATGAAATTCTCAGTAGCAGTCACGGGTAGACTGAGATGGTGGGCGTCTTGATGATATAATTACTGACAGCTACCCTACATTTTTGTTGTTAAATAATAAATGATATTTATTTTTTGCAAATAGATCTTTTAAAGACACTTTTACAAGTAAATATTTAATTAATACTAGATTCCTCCGAGGCACGGAGGGATCTCGAAGTGTTAAAAATGGTCACCCATCCACAGATTGACCGCGACTAGCGCAGCTTAACCTTGCAGATAGGTTGATCAGCTTAGTTATTACTTAGCCACGAGCCCCTTGCGTTAAATACTGATATCAGCCGTATCAGGTTAGACTGGTATACCCCCCGTCTTTCAGTATCAATTAACAGAATTTATCTTCTATCTAGTATTAATTAATAATTATTAATAAATATCATAGATCATGTAACAATAAAAATGTAAGGTAGCTGTCAGTAATTATATCATCAAGACGCCCACCACCTCAGTCTCGTGACCATGGACGCTGTAAAAGGTCCGAAACTTCAGGATTAATAATATCAACATAACGCGATAAAATCCGTAAAAAGTAGTTTTATTTTAATTATTATATTCGCGTAAATGTCAGAAATCAATATACCTATCTGGATTTCTCTCCAGATACAGAAAACTTGGAGAAATGTTTAAGGAAATGTTTCGTCTCAAGAAAACGAAACCGCAACGAAGCGAGATAAGATCCGAAGTTTGTTGGTAAAGTTTCGCGGTAACACCACACCAATTAATGTCTTACATTCAATTATATATACACAGGTAATTGAAAAGGTAGCAGACCAGAATTTAACCTATTTTACTGGGTTAAGGCGGCGTGTGTTTTTTTAAATTGACTGACATGATGATCATTTGTGATTCGTTTATGTCAAACATTCTTGAACCAATCTTTTGTTGTTGTTTTGTTTGCATTTTTCATGCTAAGATTTTAAAGTTATTTAGTAAAGGAAAGATTCAACCGCGGGTAGGCGCAGTGGCTTAGTGCTCATAGCGTCTGGTGTACCTAACCAGAAGACCCAGGTTCGAAAAAAATTAAAAATACTTTAATTATGTTACATATTAATATAGCCTATATATTGGTGCTGAATATCAGTCAAACAATTTTTGGACAATGCTGACATTCTGAGAATAGACTGAGACAAGTAAGAGCAGTCTAAAAGAGGTAGGACATAGTGGGAGTAATCCCACTCAAATTGGAGCTGTCCGACTGGGTACTTTACCTTGCCTTGCAGAAAATCGAAGTGAAATAACACTACTTTGAGCTGTGTTGTGTTCCTTACGGTGAGCAAGGTTGCCAGTGCTCCTCGAGGAAATGTTGTGTTGGCAGTGGGAGGACTTTGGCCCTTATACTGCCAACCCAACTATTCCTCTTTAATTTTACAGGGTCGGCAATGCGCAAGTGATACCCCTGTTGTTGACTGGTGTCATTAGGCTACGGTAACCACTTATTATCAGGTGGGCGACAGGCTTGTTTGGTACCTTTGTGGTATAAAAAAAATACAGGTTGTCAGGTGTTTGGAGTTCTGACTACCATGATTACTTGAAGAAGCACATATGCACACACAATAACACTCCAAACCAACAGACTACCTGCAGGCTATACTAATATTTGTTCCGTGCGGGAATAAAACCTGTAACTAAAGAGCCGATTCATTCATCGGATCAAGCAGATTAGATGCAAAAAAACGTGATTATAACGACACAAAAACGTTACTAAACCGTTCGAAGCTCTGGTTTCACTTAAAAGGGGGAAATCGTAAGCTGTGGAATACGCTTATACTTTTTTCCTTTTAGAGGTTCTTTTTCATTCCTCTTTCCTTTATTTAACCTGTTTACTTATCTTGTTAACTCAGATTGGAAATCGGATATTTTTAACGATTCCAGTCTGTTTTTTTCATGGATATTTTAGCCTATAAAAGAAGTTTATTGGATCGTTGCTCAATAGGCTTCGCATTGACTTTTTTTAAATGTTTTTATTTGTGAATACTTACACTGCTTACATGTGCTATCTATACTAAATTATAAATGCCAAACATCTCCGTCTGATTTTAAATTTTTCCCGTTTGTGTATTCTTTTGTCACGCCCGAACAGCTGAAGGAATTTAGATAAAAGTTGACATAACTCTTAACGTCATCAGCACAGCATGCATTGCTTTTTGCCCCAGTAAGCGGTACGTGTGTTCGCCACACGCGTGCCTTCGAGTGGGATCCCGATTTGGATCCCACTCAAAGGGACGCGTGTGGCTTCGCTAGTTGAAGGGTTCCAGCGAATATTGGACCACAGCCTGACATGGTTTTAAAAATTTCGCGGATCCCATGGCCATGACTATAGGGAAAGTGAAGGCTGAGTCTGACATACATAATTATGGTGATAAGTAGGTAGATACATACGATCACGGTCATAAGTCCAGTAGCAGTTTCACAAATCTATCGGAACAAAAACAAGTCGCATTTACGACCTTTTTCTTTAACAAATATTTTGCACATAATATACACGATCTCGTATATCGCACTCTTTCAACATTATCTAGACAGAAAGAGTGCGGTATAATGATTATTTGCCTTAGTGACGAACCACACAATATCACCTTCTCATAGTTATACTGTTTGAGCGGTAAATATTTGCATTGAATCATACATATTGTGTGTATACGCGCAGTACCGTGCAAGAGAATATGATCGTTGACGTGGTATTCGACTTATGGCCCCAGACTGTACAAGTCCTGGCGCCTCACCAGGTGGCAGAAGATGAAGATTATCCACACTATAAAAGAAATGCATTGCTTTTTAATCATCCCTTTTGTATAGATACCAGCAGGTCTAGCTACCCAAAACTGTCAAATTTTTCCAATCGTATAAGAACTTTATTATTTTGGATTAAAGTTGTCAAATCAATCAAATAAATTTGACGGCTTGTCGTACCTTGAAGTGCTGGCCTCTGTACTCAAACATTGCCATCCCCATAATAATATTTAAACATTTTAAAAATGTTCTTACATTTATGAATATATTCTACCGCTAATAAAATATTCCCGTTGCGTCGCTGTTTTTGCCAGTTGGCAACATCTGGCATTTTTTAAATGCCTTGTAGAAGCTTGTAGAGGCTGCAAAGACTTGTAATTTAATCTTTCTTTCCTCATTCAGTCTTTTTAATTATTTTATTTTGTTGTATCGCCGTTGAACTAAGCTGGGAAGGCGGGCTGAGAATTGCATTAAAGATTTTTTATAATAAACCTCTGTGAATAAAATGAGAAAATATTGAGTTTAAGCCGCCTTCGAGATACAAAGAATCTTTAAGCTTTCTGGTAAGCTATGCTTACGTCTTTTTGTACAAAATAAGAGTTAAAATGCGATTCTGAATGCGTCCTTCAGTACGCATAATTACTTACCTAATTCGATCTGGTCTCAGTTTTCTAAATGTCGAATGGTTTAGTCAAACGCGGACAAGATAATTGATTTGAAAAATTGACCCAAAGATGACTGAATAACATGATATTTTACACAAAACGACTGCTATCACACCTCCGCAACCCAATTTCTGGACAATATCAAAATCTTGAGGATATAAGATGGATAGATGGTTACCCATCCTAACAATGACCACGGTAAGTGGAGGTTCTCCTTCCAAATAGAGTGATCTCAGTTATTAAGAGAGGTAGGACATAGTGGGAGTAATTCCACTCAAATTGGAGCTGTCCGACTGAGCAAGTACGCCTTGCAGAAAATCTAAGTGAAATAACACTGCTTTGAGCTGTGTTGTGTTCCTTACGGTGAGCAAGGTTGCCGCTGCTCTGCGAGGAAACGTTGTATCGGCAGTGGGGGGACATTGACCCTTTTACTGCCAACCCAACTATTCCTCTTTCATTTTACAGGGTTGGCAACGCGTAAGTGAAGATACTCCTGATGTTACAAGCGTCTATAGGCTACGGTAACCGTTTACCAACAGGTGGGCCGTATGCCTGTTTGCCACCTTAGAGGTATAAAAAAGAAGTTATTACTTAGCTCGTCAAAAATACTCAGAGTCATCATCATCAACCCATATACCTACTGTCCCAATGCTGAGGACGGGTCTTCTCTCTGATTAAGAGAATCTAAGGCTGAATATTACTGCTCAATTACCCAATCCTCCGAAGAAACAAGATTACCAAGACCTCTAGAAAACATCATGACGTATTTAAAAGGTACACTCACCAATATAGTTAATACTATTACCCGTGTCTAATTTTGGACCCAAAGCGTTGTAATGCTCGTTGTCTGACCACCTTCAGATTACGCCGATACACTTAATTAAGCGTAGAAAGAAAAGATTATATTGGTACAGTCAGCAAAGAAATTCGTTTAACATATTGCAATCGTCAATACGATTTATAACATGAAGTTACAGACCTGTGAAGGTTTTGCGAAATCAATGCTTAAATGACAATTAAATATTTACCTTACCTTCATAATAAAAATATCTCTTCTGTTCTTTTATCAAAATTTATCTGTGTTCAGCGACTTTCGTTGCTGACCGTACCTATGCGTAATTATTTTTTCTTATTTAATTTAGGGATAGCTTACGATTGGAGGTTGTGGGCTATTTAGGTGTTTTTTTTCGAGTGGAACACAAAGTTAATTAAGTGGATGCTCTTATTAATTAGTTCAAAGAACCGAGAACCTGCAGAGTCGTAACTATTGCTTTTCTATTGGATCAGATAATTGTTCCCAGACATAGGTATTAAATAATATAATAATTACTAAATTTCTATTAGCGAAAAGACCGCCAATTGTACAGAGGCCAGTGACACCAAGCTACAACAATCTGTCAAATTTCTTTGATTGATTTCTAACTTTAACACAAAATAATAAGGTTCATATTCAATTGGGAAAATTTGATTGTTTTGGATAGCTTGACATGCTGGCCTCTGTACAAACTCCGAGCTACTAATAAGAATTTCTGACAAAAATCCAATATTGTGTCAATTTGTAGTTTATTGATTTCTGACATTTACGCGAATATTATACATTGAAATAAAACTACGTCCATGGTCACGGGTAGACTGAGTCTACCCGTGACCATGGACGCTGTAAAGGGTCCGAAACGTCGGGATTAATAATATCAATATACGCGATAAAATCCGTAAAAAGTAGTTTTATTTCAATTTGTAGTTTGTTTAATTAAGGATAGGTACAGTATCTAAGAGGTTGTAATAGGATTTAATCTGATCTAAAGACTTGCCAGAAGGCAGAGAGAGACGGCATGAGAAGCTGCTACTGAATTGTACCCAGTGCAAAAACATAATAACACTGCTTGATATGGGAAAAAGCAGTGATAGCCTAGTGGTATGACCATTGGACTGCAAGTCGAAGGTCTCGAGTTCGAATCCAAGGCACGCTTTTCTGACTTTTCGAATTCATGTGCGTATTAATAATTAATTATCACTCGCTTGAACGGTCAAGGAAAATATCGTGAGGAAACCTGCATACCTTAGAGATTTTTCTCGACGGTTTGTGACATCTGCCAACCGGCACTAGGCCAGTGTGGTGGACTATAGCCTAATCCCTCTCAATATGAAAGGAGACCCGTGCCCAGCAGTGGGACAGTATATGGGTTGATGATGATATGGGAACCAAACCAAGAACTTCACTGAGCAAGCCGCTCTTGTAACCAATGAAGCAGTAACCGAGAAATACTCGCTTATATTGTAAGATATTTCGGGTCGTGCAAGCATGCACTTAATCTAATTTACGTTGAGCACAGTACAGGAACGTGCAGTAGATGGAGTGAATAATTTATGTCAGTGCTGCATGCAGGTTTAGTACCCAGCTCGGGCAATATAGTGCCTGCAATTATGGTTCTGCCTGGTGACAGACGTACGGCCAGCGGAGTCTTAGAAATACGGTCCCATTTTTACCCTTTGGGTACGGAACCCTAACAATTATGATAATAAAGATTATTATACCTACTTACCATCACCAACACCAGTCAGAACCCATAAAATACGCCTCCGTAATGTTAAAGTCGGTCACTTATTAAACGTAGAACATTGGAAGCGTTGGCCTCTTGCCAGCATACCTGGAACAAGTAAATATAAGCTCAATAAAGAGTTTCTGCACTAGTTTCATATTTAATCTGAATTCAAGCGCCATTGAATTCCAGACTGAATGTGTATCGTTGAGCTAATTTTCTACGGTAGTCTCTTGTATGGACTCCTTGATGTATTTAATTAAAAAAAACTACTTTACATCATTAATTTTGTAGGTTTTTTTTAAGTATCCTGAGTTCGTTAACCTCGTATCCGACATTGAAAGAATCTAAATAAATTAATATATATTCCTGAAAAAATTCAGACTACACTCGAGAGCAATGAATCCGGGTCACCTAAAAAAACCTATAAATCTGGGAAACTAAGAATGCTAGCTTAATGAAATAAACTATATTTAATAGACAATATAATACCCCTTAAATGAAAGTAATAAAATTTATGAGTCACTACATATTATTTACTGAAAATTACATAAAGAAAAAAAAACTGCTGATCTCGCCGTAAAACAAAAATAGGAAACATGAAAATTTTGAATAACATTACGATTTTCTTGAATTTTAATACTTATAAATGCAAAAAATATGCAAAAACATAATAACACTGCTTGATATGGGAAAAAGCAGTGATAGCCTATGTATGAATTTGAAAAGTCAGAGGTGCGTGCCTTGGGTTCGAACTCGAGACCTTCGACTTGGCAGTCCAATGGTCATACCATTAGGCTATAAAAAATATTATCTAAATAAATTCAAGTTACAAACAGAGATAAAAAATCGAGTGCATTATAAATCTAAAGCATAATTATCATTCACAGTAAAATATGAGAACATTCGTACTAGTGACCTAGAGGCGTTGTCAAGCGCCTATGTATGAATTTGAAAAGTCAGAGGTGCGTGCCTTGGGTTCGAACTCGAGACCTTCGACTTGGCAGTCCAATGGTCATACCATTAGGCTATAAAAAATATTATCTAAATAAATTTAAGTTACAAACAGAGATAAAAAATCGAGTGCATTATAACACTAAAGCATAATTATCATTCACAGTAAAATATGAGAACATTCGTACTAGTGACCTAGAGGCGTTGTCAAGCGCCCAATTCTGTACTCGCCAAGTTTCTGAACGTACCTACCACCGTGCCCCACTTGTCTTATATACAAGTGGTTATAGTATAGAGTTATTTTCATAGATATGTGTTGCTAGTTTTGGCTGGCAACTTTTCTTTTCTTAATCTATATATTGCGACCCGCCCCCGCTTCACACGGGTGCAATGTACTAATAAAATATATGTATTATACATATAAACCTTCCTCTTCAATCACTCTATCTATTAAAAAAAACCGCATCGAAATTCGTTGCGTAGTTTTAAAGATTTAAGCATACAGGGATATAGGGAGAGAGAAAGCGACTTTGTTTTATACTATGTAGTGATACGTGAAGATAACAATTTGTATCCCTTTTTACGCATATTGCGCGCACGGAGGAGTGTGAGATTTGGCATAGATAAAGCTAATATAGAAATATTAATTAGGAATTGGTTACGTTCATGCTGTCAATGTCAAAACATTTATGTGAATACTTTATTTGTTTTTTTAAATAATCGTCTAATTTTAAAGGTCTAATTTAATTTATAATTATATAACATTAAAACTTAAAAAGGGCTAATTTTGTCGCTTTGGTCCAAGTCTAAATATATAAAAAAAAAAAATTATTGCTACCTACTTTAAAACTACAGATGTATTTGAAAATGGGAGATGGTTGTCGGGAGTAACACTTCGGGGTTCTGTCAAAAAAAACATATTTTTTTCTGACACTTAAATTATGAAAATATTAAACTGTGAAATAAAAAATATATTATTTTTATCAATTATTTATGTCTCATTCAATGCTAAACAGCGTACCAACGCATGTTTCGCATTTCCAAAATTTCCCTCAAAATATGGTACAACTAAAATTCATCCTCCCCGGCAATAAAACCTACAAGCCTTTTAACCACTGAAAACAAAAAAAAAACGAAGAAAGCCATTTGACAACGGACATCTACGATTAGAGAAAATCCAACAAAAAGATTCCTATAATTTAAAAAAAGAACTTGGCTTCGGGCGTCACTATTAAGCTCTGCTTGAAGGGGCACAGTCAAATGCCAGCTATCTCATTCCTTCCTATGAATGGTTTTGAGTGATAGAAAGGGATGGGGATGTTTGTGTGAAAATCACAGCAGAAAGGTCATTAAGTGGCATCAGATAGATGCGTCTACTTTGTCATGCTATGATTGATGGCCGCTGGTGACGTGCGCGTCGCTTCCTTTCTCGCTTGGATATGTCAAATTGATTTTACTCCGAGTAAATGCGATCGGGCTCGGGGTACGGAAAATGGTAGTCCGTTAGTGTGTTATTCTCAGTTGAGAATGATTATCTTCATTTATTCCTAATAGACATAACTTTGTTTGCAATATGTTTAGTGATGTGACTTAGCCGGTAGTTTTAAAAAGCCAAATATTGTTGTGATACGAATTCTTGGAAAAGTGCATCACTGGGTAAGGGCTATAGGTACCTACACTAAACTATAGAATTATAGGACAGTATGTTAATTGATTTGTCGTGACGTGTCGCCAAAAAGAACGTTACTTTCGTGAGAATAAAAGCTTAAACAGCCTTTAAGCATTAACTTATCCTACATCTTAATTTAACCCAACTTAAATTCAAGACAGTTTCGTTATGTTTTTTTTTTAATTAAAATAGTGAGGTCAAAAAATGCTCGAAATGACCAATTAGTGATATTTGATTGAAACAATTAAAGTATTTAATTATTTTAGCGAAGGAAAATGAAAAAAAAAAATACAAAAAGATAATTAAATTTATTCGATTTTTAAGAAGACAGACATCTACACGATTTTTTTTAATAAAATATTTATTACACAGCGTTGTTCATAATAAAATTATGAACAACGCTGTGTAATAAATAGAACTAATTATAAAAACTTAAGTTAATAGTTTCATAATGGAAAAAAAGCTTATAAAATCAATAAAAAAAACATAACAAATTAAATGAAAACCGACTATCCAATGTCACATAACATCTACATTAAAAAAAACGAGAAATATGATGCCTTCAACTCACAAACAAGGTTTTATATAATAAACACTCATTCCTACAAAAAAAAACAACAAAAAAATTGTAAGTGAGAACAATTTTGTGCATTACCCCGGGGAGGTATCGGAGCAACCCTAATTGGTTCATAATTAACCGGGACACCGGACGCTTTGGGAGTACAACAACTGCCGGATATCAGCCCTAATACCGTCAGACACGCCCGGGTATAATATGGATGGATTACTAAGGAATTTCCCATGTTGTCATCTTTACACATAAATAAAATTTAGGTGTTTGTTTGTAATTCCAAATTAACAGCTTTTCACTAAATGCATATAAAAGTATATACAGTACAAGACTTACATTAAAAAAAACTTTTATTTTTATTTTTGTCTGTCTGTCTGTTCCGGCTAATCTAATCACTGAAACGGCTGGACCGATTTTAACGGCATTTTCATTGGCAGATAGCTGATGTTATAAGGAGTAACACAATGATTTATGCCTGGTCGAGATTTTCTTGACGGCGCTCGAAGTCTGCCAACACGCATTAGGGCACTACCACGGTGCCCTAATGCGTGTTGGCAGACTTCGAGCGCCGTCAAGAAAATCTACACATAATATTTTCGAAGAAATTATCAGAAGCAGCTCGGATTTTGGCTTTGATTTGTACGGTTAATGGCAATAGGCTCGCTCACTGTTATGGGTCCTAAACATACAAGCGAACTATGGGTGTACAACACTGTGGTACAGTTCTGCAAATCCCTTCCTCCTCCTCCTCCTTGAGTTGTTCTGCTCACTGCTGAGGGTCGGCGAACTATGTTCCTCCATTTTGCTCTATCCTCTGCAGCATGGATGGCGTCACACTGGAGTCGAATGTCGAACGAATCTGGTCAGACCAACGCATCGGGCTCCTCCCTCTTGGTCTTTTTCCTTCAATCTTGCCTGTCACAAGCAACTTTTCTAGGTTATCACCACGTTTTCTGGTTATGTGTCCAAAGAATTCAAGAATTCTCCGAAGACATGTCGTAGAGAGCCTGGTAGTTATATTTAGTTCTTTAAGAATTGAGGCGTTAGTCCGATGTGCCATCCACGGGATGCGAAGCATCTTCCTCCAGCACCACATTTCAAATGCATCAATGCGAGTGCGGTCTGCCTTCTTTAGAGTCCATGTTTCGGCGCCATATAGGAAGATGGAGAACACTAAGCTGATCACAAGCTTCTCTTATAATTTGAGTGAGATGCTCTTACTACTATGCCTATCCCTTACAAAACTTAAAAACAAAACACGTCATCCGATTTTTGTTTCACCCCATAGTAGCTGAATGTTTCATATGCAATTGCCAAAAAAAACAAAAAATACCTTATCGAGAAAAAATATTTTATGACGTCGAAATGATGAATGCATATGAATTTCCTTTGCGAAGAAAAAAATCAGTTGATTGATACCTGTTTCGGTACATCTGTCGGAAATACGTCATGAATGTCGGATTTCTGAACGTTTACCGGAAACGGTTCAGTTTTTTTTGTTTCTTTTTAATTTTCGTTGGTTTCGAGTCAATGGGAAGCGTGATTTTGATTGATTGACTCAACTAAGTAGAAAGGATTTTATTTTCACATCGGGCGTTTTGGGAGCCGTCTTAATGTAAAAATGACGTTTACAAAGTACCTACAGGTAGTTTGTAAACGTTTTTTTTTTTATATCTAGTCTAGTCTATCTTGAATAAACTATATTGACTTTGACTTTGTCGTCTTTTTTATACAAAGGAGCCAACTATTCCTCTTTCATTTTACAGGGTTGGCAACGCGCAATTGATACCCCTGGTTATACAAGCGTCTATAGGCTACGATAACCGCTTACTATCAGCGCCGCGGCAGCGCCCGGCGAGTGTCAGAACCTACTCGCTATTGTTTTAATTGCCTATTACAGACAGGTTAAGGTTAAGTACCTAAAATAAAAGGATTTAGTTTTTCTGGATATCGTTTATTTTAATTTTAAAAATCTTGGTTTTCATTAGTACCATTTCAAAAATTTGTGTTTTAAAAATTCGGCTTTCGTGCATATGGATTACGGTCATCTGGATTTTGTGCATTTAGATTTTGTGTGTCTGGAACTCGTTCGTCTGGATTATGATATTCGGAATATTAAAATTCGGTATTAAGATAGGTCAAATACTCAACGATTGATCACATACACACAGTAGAACTTCTTATCGAAAAATACCGAGAGAAAAATAGACCACTCTACATTGCATATATCGACTACCAAAAAGCATTTGACTGCGTATCACATAAAAGCATATGGGAAACTCTAATATCACAAGGAGTAGAAAAAGAGTATATCTGTGTAATAAAGAGTATAATACTCTTGCTGTTATTATATATATAATAACAGCAAGAGTAGAGTAAAACTAGAGACAGCTGGGCCTTGGTTTCCGGTCAAAAGAGGAGTAAGACAAGGAGATCCTCTCTCTCCACTGCTGTTTATAGCAACACTGGAGTCAATTATCAGCCAACTCAATTGGAAAGGCCGGGGTATTAAGATCAAAGAAACCTACCTAAGCCACCTACGTTTTGCTGACAACTTGGTACTCTTATCAGAAACAGGACCAGAAATTCAGTACATGATAGAGTCACTCAACGACGCAAGTAAACCAGTGGGCTTGGAAATAAACCTATCCAAAACAATGTTGATGACTAACAGCATTAAGAGTGTAGTATATGTTGGAAGCGAACCTCTCAAGTATACAGACAAATACATATACCTGGGTAAAAAAATTAGATTTGACCAGAAAAGCAACGATCAAGAAGTGGAGCGCAGGACACAGTTGACGTGGAACAAATACTGGGCACTGAAGGATATATTTAAAAGCAGCATGCCAACTAACATTAAAACCAAGGTACTAAACTCGTGCCTTATACCATGCCTAACGTATGCTTGCCAAACGTGGAAATTCAATAACAAAACAAAGGGTAAAATAATATCATGCCAACGAGGGATTGAGCGCAGTATGATGAATATAAAAAAAATACAGAAAATAAGACATACAAAAATAAGACACATAACCAAAGCAAGGGATGGCCTGGTACACGCTCAATCATAAAAATGGAAGTGGGCCGGACATGTGGCACGACTACGAGACCAGAGATGGACCAAAAGGGTGACCACATGGGCAGGTCCAAAAAGCAAAAGAAAGAGAGGCAGACCTGTAGCTAGTTGGGATGATGAGCTCAAAAAAACAGCCGGCCCCAATTGGATTCAAGTAGCCCAATCTAGAGAGGACTGGTTATCTTTGGAGGAGGCCTTTACCTACAGAGGGGTTCTTGCAGAGAACTTAACAAATCAACATAATTAACGTTAACACACGTTTATTTCTTTCATAAAAAATCTAAACTAACATAACAACTACAAAAGGTAAATTAACAGCAAAAATTTCATAATACTAACAAAATCATTTAACTTTTTTTTTATTATTATTGTAATCTGCAACGAAATAAAAGGCTTTTTTATTTTTATTATTTTATTAAGATAGGTAACCGAACTGTGGGTGTACATTTAGTATACCTCTGCCTAGGCCTTCGATGAATACAGGCGTGATGGCATGTGACAGAAGCTCAAGGGCAGGTAGCAGACATGATTACGAGTGCAACTACTAGATACAGTCAGCAACGAAAGTAGCTGAACTTATTGCAATATTCAATACGATTTTTAATATGAAGTTACTGACCTGTGAAGGGTGTGCGAAATCATTGCATAGATGACCATTAAATATTTACCTTACCTTCATAATAAAAAATCTGTTGACAAGTTTTGGAGCTGTCATGTTTTCAAAATTTAGCTGTAAAATTCAGCGTCTTTCGTTGCTGACCGTACTAATAAAGAGCTAGTAAAACATTATACTAAACTTGTTGCTAAATTCCGTCAATAATTTCTATAACACAATTTATTAATACACAGTTCCTTTCAACGCGTACTTTTGAAACTAACAATTGCATTAAACTAAGTTTAAACGACTTCTCAACTTCTGTATTTTCTCTATTGTTCCGTGGACCGACGATATCGTGTTACTGTTATTTAATCGGCTGCTAATAATGTTTTAAACAAAGTTTAAATGTATAGTTGTTTAGCAGAAGTTTAACTTGGATGGAATGTTGGAATTCGAGATTTATGGGTAGATTCCTAATGTTCCAACTAGGTCAATTATTTCATTGTGAAAATATAGATATTATATTTATACAAGTGTTGTAAAGGCGAAAGTAAATTCTAACGATATTATAACATCAAGCCTATATTCCCCGGAGGGTTAGACGTAGGTGTACCAAAGTACACCCACAACTTGCTGGTATGTTTTTAAAGTGCCATGAAATAGGGAGAACAGCATTTCAGAAGACGTCGCGGTAGACCCAGAATGTCTTGTTAGGATGAACTTGACTCATTGGTACTGCGGGGGTAAACTTTGAGATTACTACTAATCTAGTTTTAGTATAGTTTTTATAATACAATATTGTATTATGTTCATTTATTTCTGTCAATACCTTATGAGAAAATCGAAAAGAAAGAAAGAAATAAAAATGTTTATTTAAAGTCTCGCACAGAACAGTATATATGTTACGGTAAATCTGATTAATTGAAAATTATTAATATTTTTACAAAATTATTAATAATAACCACATGTTTTGGTAAATGTGAATAAACGATCGAAATTTATTACTTTTAGTTTTTGAATATATAAAAAAAAACCTAACAACCTAACCTGGCCTAAGTACGACTTTTAATTTTATTTAGTTTTTATAATTCCTTGCATATTGGAGCTCAACTAATATAATTGACCACAACGCGTTGTGAGCTGTTTTTGGTCCTTGAGCGTTATGTACATTTATCACTTTAACCTCGACTTTCGGTAATTATTAATAATAATAGATAATTATTAATAATCTTCAATTATTCACTCTTACCGTAACATATACATAAATAGCACAACTACAAATTAACACAACCCTGCTAAAAAAGGAGGCTAAAAAAGGGTCCCCATCTCAGCATAAAGCTGTCAGCTGTCAGCTCAGATATCACAGCGCTGGTTTTATGATAAATCGCTTATTAATATACTCAATACATACTCGTGACGGTACATTCACGGATAATTACACACACATGTAGGTACACACATCAAAAAAAGTTTGCGATCACATTGAAAAATCGAAATCTTTTTTGTTACGGTATGTTATTATTATGATTTATTTTTCTTTTTAGATTCTTTCAAACAGCGTATTTCTATTTAAAGAAAACACACAACAAAGAGATTTTCTTGATTAAGATCAATTTAAAAATTATATCAGCTTATGCTAGTGGTCGCAAACTTTTTTTGATGTGTGTATGTATGTGAGGGGCTCGTGGCTAAGTAATAACTAAGCTGATCAACCTGCGAGGTTAAGCTGCGCTAGTCGCGGTCAATCTGTGGATGGGTGACCATTCTTAACACATCGAGACCCCTCCGTGTCTCAGAGAACACGTAAAGCTGTCGATCCCAGTTGTCATACGAACACCTATGACAATCGTTAGTGGTAGTCAGAAGCACAAAAAGCCTGACAACCAGTCTATCCTCAGGGTATCGGTATTACCCAAAAATTGGGCTGCGGAGGTCTGATGGCAGTCGCTTCGTGTAAAATACTGATATTCAGCCGCATCTGGTTAGACTGGAAGCCGACTCCAATATAGTTGGGAAAAGGCTCGGAGGAAGAAGTATGTATGTGTGTGTTAAGTTAAACATACATACCATCACGCCTGTATTCCCCGAAGGGTTAGGCAGGGGTCTACTAATGTACGCCCACATTTCGCCGGTATGTTTAGGTCCCATGTAATAGGGGGCTAGCCTATTGCCATTAACCGGGCACAAATCCAGACTCCGAGCTGCTAATGAGAATTTCATAGGAAAACCCAATAACACTTTACTCGAACTGGGGATCAAACCCAGGACCTCTAGCGTAGCAGTCGCGCTTAGGACCACTAGACTGATGAGGCAGTAAGTTAAACATAGTTCAATTATGTTACGTTATTGACCTTCTAAGTTCCCTGCATATTGGTTTGCTAGCACCGTCCGATAGGGCACCGCTCCAAAGAGCACATTAGTATGAAAATCGAATTACATCTCCCCTTCGGTACATTTACTTGGTAAATGGTAACAAAATATAATTTGTACGGAACATCGGTGGTTATGGCACAGTATTAAGCATTTATGTTCATTTAAATAACTGGTACAGTCAGCCTGAAAAAAATGTATACCGTAGAGATCGGTACAAGGAGGTGACATTGTTAAAAAGTTGGACGACACGTAAGCATATTGTCGGCAACGCGCATACCCCTGGTGTTGCAAGCGTTCTGAGAGGAGACCCTTAGCATACGGCCCACCTGATGGTAAGCGGTTACCGTACCCTATAGACGCTTGCAACACCAGGAGTATTACTTGGGCATTGCCGACCCTGCAACACCAAAGAGGAATAGTTGGATTGGCTATATAAGGGTCAAAGTCCCTTTGAGGCGGAGGTATTTTCCCAGTCGGGTAGCTCTAATTTGAGTGTAATTTCTCCCACTATGCCTTACCTCTAAAATCTCCCGAACCAGTGCACCTATTTTAAAAATCTTTAACCATATAAAAGGCATCTTATTCCAGATGGACATAGGCTATATACTATATTTTAGGGTATATCAGCTAGAAGCATCAGTACATAATATAATTGATTTATAAAAACATACATAGTATATCTAAAACAAAGCCGCTCCCGCTGTCTGTACGCTTAGATCTTTTAAACTACGCAACGGATTTTAATGCAAATTTCAGCAGTAGTCATTCAAGAGGAAGGTTTATATGTATAATTTATGCATGTTATTAGTACATTGCACGCGTGCGAAGCCGGGTCAGGTCGCTAGCTGATTTATAAAAGCAAAAATCGTCAGACAAAAATAAAATAAGCATAGTGTTGTGATAAAAGGATTTTTTTTAGCTTTGACGTTTTAAAATAACCGGATCAAATTAATCCTTGTTATTCATGAATGAAGGGATAAATGAATGTTGATGTCCCTTCTCCCTATGTAAATGTGGATTATGACGTAACATTTTCACCTAATGACATGTCCCAGTATAATATTGTGTAAAAACATACCATCATGCCTATATTGGTCGTTGAATCAATAAACTGTTTTTTTAACGACTTTTCATTCGTCAACGAGATAACTGTTATTCATCAATTAAAAAACAGGTTGAAAATTAAATCTGTTAATTTTCGTCAACGGCTTATTTCATTAAAATTTTAAAACGTAGACATATAAATTAACGCTAAACGCTACCGTTGAACATTCAAAACCTGTTATTAATTTAACAGTTTTTTTAAACTGTTGATGAATAACAGTTAAATTACATTAACCAAAAAACCGTCAATGACACATGCCTACAGAGGTGTACTAGAGTAATTGCCTCGTTAGTTATAGTCCTAAGCGCAACCAGTACTAATTCGACCAAAGGGTTATTAGATTTTTCTGTGAAATTTTCAGTAGCAGCTCGGAGTTTGGATTTATGTCCTGTTTATGGCAATAGGCTCGCCACGCAGGCAAGTAAAATAAATAAAAATAAAATGCATTTATTTCAGGCTCCAAAAAATGAAATAAAAAGCTAAAGCATCAATTTTAATTATTACAAAATACTGTGAGACCACAAAAATAAACCTGCAAATATCTTATTTAAAAATATCGTTTTCTGAATATTAAAAAATCAACTCTGTAAAAAAACAACTCACGGATTTTATTGAGTAAATATATTGATATTTGATCACCATTACTTACTACCGTTGGTCATTTCACCTCGTTTTGAGAGCATCCCCTTAACTGCCTCAACCAGTATTGGAATACTTGGTGTCGACATATCCGCGGTAATTTAGAGGGCAAGGCTAAATTAGCCTCAAAGAAGCTTGGCGTGCTCAGTAGATCGAGACGGTATTTCACTCCGGCCCACCGCCTACTACTTTATAAGGCGCAGGTCCGGCCCCATATGGAATACAGCTGTTCGCATCTCTGGGCAAGGGCACCCCAGTACCATCTTCTCATTCTGGATCGCATCCAACGGAGAGCGATTCGAATCGTCGACTGCCAAGATATTTCAAACCGGATAGACCCCTTGGTGCTGCGTAGAGATGTGGCCTCACTATGCATCTTCTATCGCATGTACTATGGGGAATGCTCTGAGGAATTGTTCGGATTGATCCCTGCTACTACTTTCCGCCATCGTTCCACGCGACAGCAGTTCCATCCACATCATCTAGATGGTTGGCAGTCCACTACTGTGCGTTTCTCTAGAAACTTTCTGCCTCGCACAACTAAACTGTGGAATGAACTGTCGCCTGCAGTATTTCCGGACCAATATGACCTTCAAACCTGCAAGAAAAGAGCGTACTCCCTTTTAAAGGCCGGCAACTCGCTTGTGACTCCTCAGGTGTTGCGGGTGTCCATGGGCGGCGGAAATCGCTTACCTGCTCGATTGCCCCCTATCCCATAAAAAAAAAACTATGGATGCTGTAAGGAGTCCGAAACGTCGGTGAATGATGATGAATTAATGATGAATGATATTTATTTCTGTAAATGCATCTTTTAAAAACACTTTTACAAGTCAATATTTTACATCGTATTACATACATATATTATTACATACGCGATGAAATCCGAAAATAATTGTTTTAATTCAATCTTTCTCAAAATCCTTATTCTCCCAACAGACAAGGCGGTTCCTTATTCAATTGCTCAAACTATTGGATTTGCCTCACGTATCTGTTTGTACTAACTCCAATATCGGTAAAAGCTGGAACAAACATCGTTACAAAAATGAAGGAAGCCAAAAACACGTACAGTCCAATCAATCTGCAAATAGACCAGCTAAATTGATCTCCGATCCTCCTCATATTCGCTCACTTTTAGAACAATCGTCTGCAGCTTAGGTATGTTGTGAGAGGTCTATGTTAGTTGGTCATTTGTCGATGACAGACTAGCCAAATTGATTGTCCAAAATGGCCACAGGCACCCAGATCTGTCACGAAGAATGAACAAAAGTGAAATTCCCGCATCTGCAAATAATCCTTATATTAACTAGTTATTTAGCGAAGGAAAAATTCGACCGCGGGCAGGATTCGAACCTGCATCTTCTGGTTAGGTAAACCAGACGCTATGACCACTAAGCCACCTCTAAGCTAATATTAACTACTTAACATACCTATTTATTATTTTTATTAAATCTAAATCCAGGCCTACAACTGCTAGACCAAAGTATACGGTTAGCTTGGTCTGCGTGAATCTGATTGATCTCAGTCTATGATGTCTAGTCTATGAAATTTGATTACGGAGGTCTGATGGCAGTCTTTTCGTGTAAAATACTGATATTCAGCCGCATCTGGTTAGACTGGAAGCCGACCCCAACATATACAACGTGTTACAAAATACCCCGTAAAAAATATAATTAATTATCAAAGCCAACAATTTTGTCAGCTGTCATGTCAGGGAACCAGATTATTTAACAGAAAGGTCTACGCACCTATTTTACCTAATAATTGTCTAGTTTAATAGATTTTCTAATTTTCATTCATAAATGTTGTTGTTGTCCTTTTTTTGGGGTATGTTATACAGCGTTACTACGGTTCTTAAATATTGTGAATGAACTCGTTATAAGGCCCCATTTAACCTCCTTTCGGCTTTACGGGTAGTTTTGTAACACCCTGTATAGTTGGGAAAAAGTTCGGAGAATGAAAATGAGGAGAAGGTAAAGTGTAACCATTCCTTTTATATAAATTTAAACTCCCCACAGGCTCCATTTCATTATGGAGTGGTAGGCATTGAGGTGTCCGCAAGCCGCAACGCTAACAGGCTTTTCCACTTCATCGGCTACACGTGACGAAACCCGCTCAAATATACACAGATCTTAATGTCGAGCATATTTAGGTACTTTACGTATGTACTCCTAATATTATAAATGTGAAAGATTGTGAGGATGGATGGATACATGTTTGTTACTCTTTCACGCTAAAACTACTGAACGGATTTTGATGAAACTTTACAGTATTATTATTTATACATCAGAATAACATATAGGCTATAATTTATAACGATTTTGAGTTAATTAGCCAAATTACAACGATAATTAAAAGTAGGCAGAAGCGGGCAGAAGCTAGGTACTTTATATTTTGATCATAGTGGGCATTATAAGTTTACATACATACCATCACGCCTGTATTCCCCGAAGGGTTAGGCAGAGGTGTCCTTATGTACACCCACATTTCGCCGGTATGTTTTTCGGTCCCATGTAATAGGGGGCGAGCCTATTGCCATTAACCGGGCACAACTCCAGACTCCGAGCTGCTACTGAGAATTTCATAGAAAAACCCAATAACACTTTGCTCGACCTGGGGATTGAACCCAGGACCTCTAGCGTAGCAGTCGCGCTTAGGACCACTAGACTAATGAGGCAGTCTTATTATAAGTTTGTATGTTTATTTATTACGGCCGAAACCAAAGTTATTAAATTCTTAGACTATTTCCAGACATGTATAACGTAAAATATTAAGTAACTATTAATAATACACCAGTAACACATTCATACAACACTTGATACATTCCGTCAAAAAATTCTTCCATGCATAAAATTCAATGTTTTGTTTTATTTTTTATTTTTATTAAGTTGATATCACCTTTGTTTTGAACGCACCTAAATTTATACTGTTTTGTTGGTAGTACACATTGACAGCTACCAACAAAACATTATTCTTAAATTAAGTCATTTCCTTGAACGAAGATACTTGAGATGGCAAAATAATTTCATCGTCTTTCTTAACTTTATAAGCATTGCACTTCAATGCAATATATCGGCTATTTATATTCAAAAAGCTTTCATTCTCCTTCGAGTCCTTAAGCACTCACATCTTACCTATACCCGTAAGTAAATACGAAGTACGAGAACTCACTCTGAATATTAAATTAAATAACTTCCATTAATACCGGTGAAGTAAAGGTAAACACACAATGCAGTGAAATGTTTAAGTACCAAAATAATCGCAACTTAGAGCAGAGTCCATTTAATAGAATGATTTATAAGTGATTGGCGTAATAACTGAGCGATCGACTTGTGCATCACGAGTCGTGGTTTTATTCTCACAAGGAATTAATATTAATTGTACATATAACAGATATTGTGGATTTAGGTGATCGTTTATGTTAAAATTTGATAGTAAAAAAATCTATATATTTAAAAAATCTCAGTGTGAATCAGTCACTGCGCTCATAATCCGCACTACGATTGGGATATAGCTAGGAGGACAAGGATTATAGTCACACAGACAATAGTGGAAATTAACGTTTTTTTACTATAAATAAGGCAACGCATAAAAATGAAGTTTTTATGGAAAGGCTTGTAACATTTTTCATGGGTTATCGTTACGAGTCGGTGTGTCTCTACCCTATTCAAATCTATTTGAATAATATTACTAAGTGAACGGTGTATGTGCAGACTATAGCGAAATCTAATAAAGACATCTGAAGTATTATACTTATTGTTTGCTCACTTATTGTTTATATATTAGTATTCTTAGAAGATGCAGATTTTAAGAAGTTACAATCGTTATTTATAACGTTTTAAATACTATACAAATTTATGGTTTAGGTAGTGCATTGGTGATTTCCTCAAATAATAATTACGCATTGCCCGCGGTTTTATCTTATCACCTTACCGGTATCGTCGTGCGACGGGTTGTTGAGCTCCCTAAATTATGGTTGAGCTACACAATGACTGATGCATGCGTGCCGTCAGTTGGGACTGGTCTACTCAAAGCCGCTATGGCTCTTTCTTCAAAAGGCCATTTCAGACTTCCTACATTGTAAGACACATTTTTTATTACTATACATTGTCTGGACTTTAAAAGAGACTATGATTCTCTGAGTTTGTTTCGGCGTTTCTTCTCAGAGGTCGTCAGCTAGTAAATGCCGGAGCCATCTAGCTTAAAAAAATATGTAATAATTTGACTTGTAAAAGTGTCTTTAAAAGATCTATTTACAGAAATAAATATCATTTAATCATTTATAAATATTAAGAACACTCGGGAACAAAAAATCATATCAACTTAATGGACAGTAAGCCTAAAATGAAGCCAATCTTTCTTTTCGAAAAAGACAATTTAAGTATTATTCATATTCATATTCATATTCTTTATTGCAATTTAAGTATTATTTATTAGGATTTAAATTAATAAAAAAGAATCAATGGATACCTAGTAGGTATATAAAAACCAGTAAATTATGATAGAGCGATGATCGTTGTTAAAATACGCTTTTACGAGAAGTCGTTGGCCGTCAAAATTTACGTTTTTATGCACCATTAAACCAAGTACTGAGTATTTTTATTATTTCCAGTACCTAATGCCGGTAACATTTTAACTGTTATAAAGCAGTTAATGGTTATCATAAAAGTGGTAGCTTTTTGGCGAGGATCGTTTTTTTTTAACCATTGTACCTCATATTTTCTGGTTAGGTACTTAAATATTATCTTTTAAATTTTTAATGCGTGTATATTAATAATTATAAAATAATTATTATCAACTCGCTTAAACGGTAACGGAAATCATCGTGAGGAAACCTGTATGCCTTAGAGATTTCTCAACAGTGTGTGAAGTCTGCCAGCCTACACTAGGCCAGCGTGGTGGACTATAGCCTAATTCCTCTCAATCTGAGAGGAGACCCGTACAGCAGTGGGACAATATATGGGTTGATGATGATGATATATTCTTTTAAGTATAAGTCGGTTTTGCCGATACATAATCACAATATTCGTATTATTTATCGGAATAAAACAATATCCCATCATAAACATTCTGTAAAAAAGCTAGCCAAGTCTCGATGGAGCTGCTTGTTTATCTCTAAAAAGTAATTAAATCTAGACAAAGTCGTGCCAAGTCTAAGGTTCCTTACTGCGATTTCTTTATTATTTATAGTTAATGTTGTGTGACTTGGCCGTTGACTTGTAGGTCTCATCCAGAGGTTCTCAAATAGGGGCCTGAAAATGCGGCGAAATGGTTCCAGTAAAGGATGGTACGGCAGTGTTTGCTTCGCGCTCGTCTTGCACTTCCGTGCCCCCAGATATTATTTTGACTTTTTCAGCTTTGAGTAACAATAATCTCTATACATAATATAATATGTGAAATGACGATGTATAGACACGCCTCCTAAGACCAAATCCAGTATATTAGGGCCAAAAGACCACAGCTCATCCCAATTACAATATTCAAACCCCGGCTTGCAACGTCGCAAACATTTCACATTCCTCCCGTTTGCAATTTCGCTAACCCCTTACCTTTACCCAGCAAAGACTCTCGAAAGTCATTACGGGGATAAGTTACCGGTAACCCCTAACTACATTTACCGTTATACGGGGTAAATTAAATTCCAGTTTCTTGCTTATATAACAAGTTACGTGATATATCGTCGCTTGAAACACCGGTAATCTTGTAGAGGTATGGCTTTAAGTAAACTGTGAATATCTTGGTTATAAACTTGTTTGAATCGACTGGGGACATTGATGTTTGAGTTTTGATCTTGGTTTAAAATCTAGGTAACTATCTTTTTATTTTTGTTATTGTTTAAAATATAGCTTCTGGAAACAAGCCCTGTGACGCGGGGAATTTTATAAAGATAATAATTACATTAACCCCACTTATAACACCGAGACAAGTAAAAAATATCTGCCGTTCTAATAAATATTTTGTCTGGGGTAAAAAACGAATCGAGTATCAAACAGTTGGTAAAGAAATCGTGTAAAAAATTACTTAAATTAACTGTCACCTAAGGAAGTCTGCCAACCCGCACTAGGCCAAGGTGGTATCGACTACAGCCAAATCCCTCTCATTCTGTGTGAGGAGTCCCGTGCCCAGCAGTGGGAGAATATATGTGTTGATGATGATAATTACGTAAGAATGCAGGAGTAAAAACTTAAGCCACTTTTTGAGCCACTGGAGATTTTGACGAGATACTGAGGTCATGGATTTTTTAAAACCTTTTGACTCACAAAACTGTCTTAAAAATTATTATTATAGTTTTTTTTATACCACTAAGTTGGCAAACAAGAATACGGCCCACCTGATGGTAACGGTTACCGTAGCGTAATCACTTGCGCGTTGTCGACCCTGTAAAGCGGAACAGGACTAGTTGAGTTGGCTGTATAAGGGTCAAAGTGCCCCCACTACCAACACAACGTTTCTTCGCGGAGCTCTGGCAACCTTGCTCACCGTAAGGAACACAACACAGCTCAAAGCTCTATTATTTCACTTCGATTTTCTGCAAGGTGGAGGTACTTTCCCGGTCGGGCAGCTCCAGTTTGCGTGGAATTACTCCCACTATGTTGTACCTCTCTTAAAAGGATAAAATAGAGAAGAAGATGTATTGGATAAAAGAGTACCACCAAATAAGGTAGAACCTATTTAACGTAATATTACTGAAGGCGAAAGATAATACGGTAAAAGAGGACAAATTAGATCAATTGCTTTATAAAAGCTCCAGTATTTTATAGAGCTCCAAAGCTTTTAAGAAGATAAACTTAGTTTATAAACACAATTATATTTTGCTTTGGGACCATTAAGAATACGATATTGTCAACAATATCAGGTATCTTACTATGGATTTGTGGATACACTGGGATGGGAAAAGGGAGGATCCTCCAACCAGGCGGGTGTTTTGCCCGGCGGGCCACGGCCCGACGGTTTATGTCGGGCGGTTGTAGCGTAGTCCGCAGTGAGTCGGGGCGATGTTGCGTAGACCTCAGTGAGTCGAGGTAGTGCAGTGAAGCGTAGTGGCTGGCTGCTGCGTCGACCAGGAGAGACGGCCTCTGAATTGGCCGGCCGAAGTGCAGCGTGCTGTGCCAAGTCGCTGATGCTTGATACTGACCAGGCTTCATATCTGCTGCAGGCGTGTGGTCAGGCTGCCCGTTGAAGCTGGAAGAGTGCTGGCTGGCTGTGTGACTCGCTGCTCGATTCCTGTTGAAGGCTACTGTGAGGGGGAGGTGATGACGAAGGTGCTGGTCTTCGGAAGGCTACGCTGATGTTCTGCTCGGGGTCACCAGTGTGGAAAACTGGCATCACGTCGGGGACACTAGTGTGGAGATACTGGGATCACGTTGGGATCACCAGTGTGGAGAGGCGAGGTGTATTGCCCCTCCAACGAAAAGGGAGCATCCTCCAACCAGGTGGGTGTTTTGCCTGGCGGGCCACCGCCCGACGGTTGATGTCGGGCGGTTGTATATATGCCAAATTCCGTTGCGAATGTTGCTTGCGCGATTCGGGCCTTCGTAGTTCCATGTAGCGCGGTAAGTGTCGCTACAGATTATTCAAAGTACCACGAGTCTTCAAGTCGCAGGTGAATTACTTCTGACGACGTCTGTGGTCAAGTGGTACGCTTGTCGGACTGCTGATGACGAGGTCGTGGGTTTGATTCCCACAAGACATAAATATTTATGTGATGAACTTATGTGTTTGATGAAATGATACTACTTTTTACGAATTTTATCGCTTTATATCGATATTATTAATCCCGACGTTTCGGACCCTTTACAGCGTCCATGGTCACGGGTAGACTCGCGATAAAATCTGTAAAAATTAGTTTTATTTAAATGTATAATATTCGCGTAAATGTCAGAAATTAATAAGTGTTTGTGTTTGTCTGGGTTTTTCTTATGTATAATAAGTATGTATTTACAAAAAATAGTACTAAAGTATATACGTATTATATCCACTGTCTAGTACCTAGTACTACAAGTTCCGCTTAATTTGGTACTAGATGATGCTGTGTAAAATTGTCTAAAAATATTTATTATTATTTTTTCTAGGCTATCGTGCTCCATTGTCGACTGCATCCTCACTTAATATCAGGTTAGGTAGTGGTATCCATCGTGGTCGAGGAGAACGATCACGAATCCCATGGCTATGAGCAAAGGATCAGAGAAAGCGAGTGCCGTTTTTAGTGTGTATGAGTCCGATATACTGTTCTACCTCCCCAGGCAGCAGACGAAGCATGAGGGATTTGCCCACTATGTGTGCGCCTATTTTCAAGCCTTAATTTGTAAATCACTCTGTATAAAACCCGAACCTAAAAAAAACCTGATATGGAACAAGACTTTTATAAAAAGAATCTGCACCCTGGATTTGAACACATACAAACATGTTTTGGAGGTTTTTCTATAATAATTAACTAGAAAGAAAAATCTAAATACATATAATCTTTCAATGTCCACTGAAGTAAATAATATTATTTTCTACTTCTTACTTTATTTTAAATTAAGTAGTACATTAATCTACATTAAGGATTGACCCAAAAATCCTTGAACCGCAAAGAATGGAAGCAAGTTAGGGACGCCTTTGCCCTACATCAGGACGTCCAACCTAAATAATAATTATAATCCCCATTTAATTCGCAAATAAATTTATGAACATCGGTAATGGTGCTTAAATCGAAATAACTGCCGAAATAATCTTCAAAGGAACATTTCAAATAATCCGCAGATTAGTAAACTTCTATTAAACTTCATAAAGACTGGGCAAACAAAATGTAGCTAAGGACCAAAGTGTATTTTATAATAATGGTCTTAGCTCTTCATAGAAGCTGTGTCTAAGATTCTGTCACAACTAATTTCGCTCTCTTCTAATTAGAAGCAGCAAGTGTCATCGTCTTCATCATCAGCTCATATACTGTTTCACTACTGGGCATGGGTCTCCTCTCTGATTTTGATTGATTGAGAGGGATTAATCTATAGTCCACTACTCTGGCCTAGTGCGGGTTGGCAGACTTCACACACTGGCGAGAAAATTCTCTAAGGCATGCAGGTTTCCTCACGATATTTTGCTTCACCGTTTATACGAGTGATAATTTTAATTAACGAATTTGAAAAATGAATTTCGAAAAGTCAGAATTATGTGCCTTAAATTCGAACCTTCGACTTGCAAACCATCTCGAGATCTTTTAAATACACTTTTATAAGTCCATGTATTAGATTTTTAGTACTAGATGGCATCGGCATTTCCCAACTGATGACCTCTGAGAAGAAACGCCAAAACAAACTTAGAAATTCGTGGTCTTTTTTAAATACCAGATTTGAGCATTAATATGATGTGTTTGCTGCTATCTGCATAGTTATGAAAAAAAATTTGCGAGAAGCAAATAGGGTGTGTATACAAGGTGCAAGCTAACATTTGAATCGGCAAACTTTCTACAAATTATATTTTAATTGATGTCATTTTCAGTTGCATTTTCATTTTCGATTCGTTTGTGAATCAAGCGTTGCAAGCCCCTAGGAGACCAAAGTTTAAAAAACTAAACATAATTTTATAAACTGTACAAAGAGAACAAGGAAAGCCATAAACAAGATTACTCATGTTTCACAAAGCCCATACAAGTCAAAGTAGTCACAATCTGTAGTTTCAAAGTGTTGGTAATGCGTTCAACCCAGGATTACAGTAAGCCTTATTTAATTTATTTTTATCTACAATCCGCCGAGTTTTCCTGCAGTCGACGATAGAACACGTAGGTGTAATTTGTTTGTGCCTTTTTTGTTATATTTTCAAGGAATCTTTTTGGGGCTTGGTAGCTTTTGTACATTTTGGCGCCAGTGGTTATTATATGCGGTTGAAAGGACCAAAAATAGGACTGATATTATTCAGAGACTCAAAAACAACCATCGCGATTATATAGTTAGGTCTACTACCATTTTTATTTGAAAACTTTAAAACAATCTCTTGTAAAATGTGTAATTTTTCGTTTACTTTATTATTAGTATGGACCGTAAATATGTGCACAGTTAATGACAATAGGCTCGCCCGTATTACCTACATAGGACCTAAACATTTGACGACACGTTTGGCGCAGTGACTTAGCAATCGGCTTCTGCATCACGGGTTGTGGACTCGATGGACGCATGGAACAAATATTTGTATGACCTATACAAGTGGTTTATAATATATAAAGTTTGTGATTGTAAACGCACCCACGATACAGGAGAAATGTCTAGTGTGTCTTAACGTTTTTTTTTAAAACACCAGCTAACTGTAGGTTTGTACACCTCCACCTAACCCTTCGGGGAATACAGGCGTGATAGTATAAATTCACTCTAGCGTATGTCAATTGAATCTACATATTAGATCCACTAATAATACTTCTGAAAGTCAAGACTTCGACCCGTCAAAGTCATCGAAATAATTTACGAAGTTTCGGCACATTCACCTATGCACTCGGTTTAATTCCAACCCTCCAACCGTTCCTTCTAATTACGCCGCACCTTTAATTAAATCGGGTTAGATAAATTTTCGTCTCACTAACTGTTGTTAAGGAACTGCGGTTAGTGCATACTCATGGTTTAATTTTGATGTAGCAAACGAATTAACTTACTGTGACGTATATCTGTTACGTTATTTGGACAAGGTTACTGTGAAATACATACGTACATAGAGAGCCTCGTTGCTTAGCTATAACTTCACTGAACAACCGACCTACAAGGTTAAGCTGCGCTAGCCGCGATCAGTCTGCGGATCGGTGACCATTCTTAACACATTGAGACCTCTCCATGCCTCGGAGAACACGTAAAGCTGTCTCCTGTTTGTCAAACGAACACCTATAACAATCGATCATCAATCATCATCATGAGAACACCTATAAAGTGATAGTCAGAAGCCCAAAAGCCTGACAACTAGTCTATCCTCAGGATAACGGTATTACCCAGAAATTGGATTGTGAAGTTCTGATAGCAGTCGCTTCAGGTAAAGTAAATTCCGGTTAAATTAGGTGCGGACGAATGCTACAGCGCTCCCGTAGTCCCGGCATTAAAGTGGTGACGCGAAACGCCGAGGTTGGTTTCAGTCGGTAGATCGCTCTTTTCAGAGCGGAGTCCGACACACCCCACCGCTCTCCCCAGAGTGGTGGGTAGTGCATAAAGCATTTCCGACCCCGACAAAATAAAAGGTTAGACTGGAAGCGGACGAAAAAGCTCAGAAGAAGAATACATATATGTATTTACGCCTGTTTCCCATTGGGATAAGCAATACTTAATAATCTTTATTTCCATATGCTATGATTCTGGCAGACCACTTTCACTTCATTTTTAGTTGGTTGGTTGTCAGCAGACTTCACACTGCCCTCGTTACAGCAAATGCAGTATTCGTCATTTTTATGATTTTCGGATTTTGACGAAAATGAGAAATATGGAGACTGAGCTATATGTAGATTTTTTATTTTATTTTTTACATGGCTAGAACATGTTATGTTCTATATAATATAAATAATGTAAATAAAATATAATCAATGTAACATATTATATAATAGCGTGTGCTATTACAAGAGCAGCACACGCCATTCCGAAAAAATATGTCAGCACGCTAGAGAGATTTTACTGTTTGCCGCCAATATTAAATACAAACCAGATCATGAGATCCCACCACCAACCATACCTTAGTTCATCCTAGTAGTCTGACGCCTTAGCTTTCACACCTAAAAAAAGATAAGCACCAAATATCTCACTCTTAAAAACATTGCTACTAAAAAAAATCGCGTTGTATAATCAAAAACAGAATTAATGCCGCTCACTTAAAGTTTAAAACCGCTTACTTAAAAAGTCACGTTCACCCAGGTAAACGGTTCCGTATGTAGGTAAATGAGTATGTTACATTAGCATGCATACAGTGAGACTTGCCTGTAGATAAGCCCTAACTAATTAAGTTGAGGGCGGACCCTTTTAAAGCTCATTAAAATTAAATGTTGGGTGGCAACACTGATGCTCGATTGTTGGCAACATTAAGAGGATCTTTGCTAGTGTGTGTGTAATTGGCATGTGTGAGTTGATGTTGAAGTTGAGATCATGGAGACAGTGTTCTTCATTTATTTTTAAATGTAAGCGAGGAAGTACATTATATACAGCCTGTATTTGATCAAATATTGAACCAAATCATGGTTTCACAAAACTTATTCTCATAGAATCATCATCAGCATCAACCTATATATGTATATACTCCAAAGAAACTCTCGGTTAAAAGGTACTTTATTCTTTAAAAGTCAAGGGAAATCTGACACAACCATTAATCACTTTTTTTTCACTAAACATTCTACAATAATTTCAAATGATTACTTGTTCTTAAACCAGCCAGTCATATGCTAACTCCTGGTAGTGACCTCTACAATACGGTCCCACTGCTGGGCACGGGTCTCCTCTCAGAATGAGGCTGTAGTCCACCACGTTGGCCTAATGCGAGTTGGCAGACTTCACACGCCATCGAGAATTTCTCTAAGGCATGCAGGTAATTAATTATCAATACGCACATGATTTCAAAAACTCAGAGCTACGTGCCTTAGAATCTCATATAATACTCTACAATTATTCATATTGTAGCTAAAGGTTATCAAGTCCCAAAATATTTTTCTAACTTTTTTAAGTAAAGCTTCTGAAAAATTTCATAGGATAACCCGACAGTTAAAACGTCGGATTAATATCAAAATAAAATATCATTTTCTGGGAATTTTTCACTGACCTGTTTAAAAAGTGAATAAATTATATTGATTTAACTGAGGGCAAGATTTGAACCTGCGTATTCTGGTTCAATACATCAGACGCCGAACACGAGAACTGAAATTTTTTAATGAAAACAAATGCGAAAATACCTACCTGTGTCTGTCACTTTAACGCCTAAACCGCAGAATCTATTTTGATTAAATTAGTTACAAAGATACAGAAAACGTGGTGATAACCTAAAATGTTGTTTGTGACAGGCAAGTTTGAAGGGAAAAGACCGAGAGGGAGGAGCCCGATGCGTAGGTCTGACCAGATTCGTTCGACACTCGACTCCAGTTTGAAATGACGCCATCCATGCTGCAGAGAATTATTTTTTTTATTCTACTAAGGTGGCAAAGAAGCATACGGCCCACCTGATGGTAAACGGTTATAGCTTGCAACACCAGGGGTATCACTGGCGCGTAGCCGACTCTGTATTGAAAGAGGAATATTTGGGTTGGTAGTATAAGGGTCAAAGTCAATGGGAATTGGTTTGCAAGAAGCTTTTACATAGAGATCAAGACCCACAGCAGTGAGAAGAATGACTCAAGGAGGAGGAGTAACGAAGATAGCTTCGACTTTAGAGAAGGACCAAGGCTACATTGTGTCTCAAAAAATCCTTTAGACATAACATACCATCACGCCTGTATTCCCCGAAGGGTTAGGCAGAGGTGTATTAATGTATACCCACATTTCGCCGGTATCTTTAGGTCCCATGTTATAGGGGGCGAGTCTATTGCCATTAACCGGGCACAAATCCAGACTCCGAGCTGCTACTGAGAATTTCATAGAAAAACCCTTTACTCGATCTGGGGATCGAACCCAGGACTTCTAGCGTAGTAGTCGCGCTTAAGACCACTAGACTAATAAGGCAGTCGCTATCGAAAATTCCTTTAGATTGCGTCTGAAATAGCGGTCAACCGCTAGTTAGAAAATGTTTCTTTTGGACTGAGGAATCCAGTACGCCAGTAATTAATAATTTACGGCACTCTAAAACCAAGACATTCTCAAGATGGAACCTCATTTTAACCTTAAAGTCATACAAGTGAGGGTACGGCCGTCTTCAACCACACCATCTCGTAATTAAAATCAAGAACTTAACCATATACATGTGTTAATGAGTTTGTTTATATTACACAATATTGTTTTCGTACGCAGTCAAAAGGCACATTAAAACAATGTGTGAACAATGAACGTACAGGTACGATCACCAACGAAAGTCGTTGAACATAATCTTTTTTTTATAAATAAATATTCTTGGACAATTTCACACAGCACCATCTAGTCCCAAACTAAGCAGAGCTTGTACTATGGGTACTAGACAATGGATATAATACTTATATACTTTTTTTTTTGTAAATACATACTTATAATACATAGGAAACACCCAGACAAACACAAACACTTATGTTCATCACATAAATATTTGTGGTTTGTGGGAATCGAACCCACGACCTCGTGATCAGCAGTCCGACACGCGAACCGCTAGACCACAGACGTCGTCAAATTTTGAAAACGTGACGTTTTCAAAATTGTCTGTTTGAATTGTCTGTTTGGACTCGCAGCGATGCGTCACGGCCTATTGCATCTTTTTCTAGTTTCAAATCTGCCGGGTGGGTTGCAATATTGTCTGAAGGCCTATAGGAAAGTAAATAAAAAAAATAGTATTTTGTAATAGTGACATAAAAAGTTGTGCTGGATTATGTAAGGTACATTAATTATCTTTGGTCACCTACCGTACTGGGGCAGGCCTTGATGCATCTGTTGCGCACATGCTCTGCCATGAAATGTACGTTGTATGTCAACACAATTTACAAATACTGCAAGAGATGTGTGTCGCTACTGTGGCGTCAAACATTTAATTTGATCAGTTTGAGTGAGGAATGCGTAAGCGCGTGAAAAGTTTGGCTGCCGTGCACCGGCCGCGCAGTACCATGGCAGCCGCTGCATTAAAAATTATGTTTATTAAACCATGGAAGCGAGTCGAGCGGGGAGGGGACGCGCGCGGCACGGCGGCCGATATGTCGCGAGCTTATATTATACCTATAACCTAATTATACTTATGATGCTACAATTGTTGTGTATATTTTTCTATTAATGTGTGGATTGTGTTTGTTTTAAATAAATGTTATTTTCTTTCTTTCTTTCTTAAGGTAAAGCTTGTAAATATCTTATATACTACAAAGAAGGCGTGCTACTTTCTCGGGTCAGTAACTTCTAGATAATAATAATAAATGTGAAAGCGTTTTAAAAATTGAATTGTGTTCAGCGACTTTCGTTGCTGACTGTACAGAGGCCAGCACATCAAGCTGCCACAATCTGTCAAATTTCTTTGATAGATTTTCAACTGTAATACAACAGAATAAGGCTAATTTTCAATAGAGAAATTTTGACAGTTTTTGTTAGCTTGACCTGCTTTCGTCTGTACATAATATGCGTTCTGTTTTATTTGTTTTGAATGTAGAAATTCTTAAACTATCTGTAAAGTATGCCTAATAACCTATTTTTTTCACAACTATGCCAAAATAATTTTAAATAATCTGGGCTTTTTAGGTTTCTGACTGCTACTAACGATTGACATAGTTATATAGTATGGCAACCGGAACTGACGGTTTTACGTGCTCTCTGACGCACGGAGGATATTAATAATGGTGACCATCCACATGCTGACCGCGACTAGCTCTATTTAACCTTGCAGAACCAAGAGCCTAACCATTAGCAACGAGCCTTTCTCAATAATAAAATACCTTTATTAAAATAAATTTACTGACTACACAAAAACATACATAACAGGTAAAAATACAATAATAAAAAACGATTGTGTACGAGACCAATGTCTTAGAAAAACATGCGAATCAGAACAAAAAAATATTCTAAATTACTTTTCGAAGAAATATAAAAAAGAATAAGTTGCTCGATATCAAAGCTTGTTACTATTACGAATAGAATTTTACTAATGAACTGCTCAACATAAAACGTAAGCACATTCCTTAATGTATTGAACATTCCTAATGAGGTAACTTCATTATCTGTGAATTCCATAACACTGTGACGCTTGAATCTCAGGTTGAATAGAGTAATTCGGTGTTCTTCTTCAATCTTTACTACTATAAATATTAATATTATAAATGCGAAAGTAAAAAAAAGAGCAGTAATAGCCTAGTGATATGATCATTCGACCGTCGAAGGTCGAGTTCGAACTCAACAAAGCCTCTCTAACTTTTCGAATTCATGCGGGTATTAATTATTACTCGCTTTAAATTGTGAAGGAAACCATCGTGAGGAAAACTCCACGCCTTAGAGATTTTTCAAGATGGTATGTGAATTCTGCCAACCGTACTAGGCCAGCGTGGTGGACTATAGCCTAATCCCCCTGAATCTGAGAGGAGACCCGTGCCCACCAATGGGACAGTATATGATATTTATGATGATGAAATGCGTAAGTAACTCTGTCTGTCTGTCACGCTTTCACGCCTAAACTAATAATAAATAATAATAATAATAAAGCTTTATTTGATTCCATGCATAATACATATTAAACAATACAAATTGGTAACTTCTTAATCTATAATAATCAATTACAGTTGTTACACTTGAGTGAATTAATTGATTTCTAATTATAAATTCTATTTTGTAATTATTATTATTTGCTTAATTTATTTATTATTTGATTATTAATTAATTTATTTATTTTATTTTATTATAATGATAATTATTTTTAAGTTTATAATTTATTACATGGACCCCATTCGGGTAAAAGCCTCCCCCAAGGAATTCCACCCTTCTCTGTCGTTGGCTCTGTCTAGCCAACTTCCACCCGCGCAAGCTACAATTTCGTCCGCCCATCTAGCCTTTGGTCGTCCTCTTGATCTGGTGCCTTCTGGCCCAGACCACTTTACTGACCGTAGAGTCCATCTATCGTCCTTGTAACGGGCTACGTGTCCCGCCCACTTCCATTTGGCCTTCATTGCAAAAGTTAGGGCATCGCATACTTTTGTCTTCTTTCGAATGTCAACGTTCTTTACCTTATCCTTCAATTTTATACCTAGGCAACTTCTTTCCATTCTTCTCTGGGTAGTCCTAATTTTGTTCCTGGTTTTGAGATCGAAGGTCCAAGTTTGGCATCCATAGGTGAGGCATGGTAGAAGTCCTGTATCCATGACTATTTTCTTGGTCGGTAGCGGAAGTTGAGATTTTAGTATTTCCTTATGGTGCCAGAACTTGTTCCAGGTAATCGCAACTCTTCGGTTCAGTTCTTCAGTGTTTCTTTCCTTACTAAACGAGATTTGTTTTCCTAAGTATATGTAATGGTTGACAAACTCCAGAGGTGTGTTATTTACTAAGATGGGCGATGAAGTGCGGTTAGACATAATTTTAGTTTTTTCCAGATTCATTTCCAAACCAGTTTTTATACTAGCCTGGTTTAATTCATTTACCATTTTGTTTAATTGGTAAGGGGTTTTTGAAAATAAAATGATGTCATCGGCAAATCTGAGATGACTTAGAAAATTCCCATTTATATTAATACCTTGATTGGACCATGGCAGTTCTCCCATTACGTGTTGTAAGACGGCTATGAATAATTTTGGTGAGATCGGGTCACCTTGCCGGACACCTCTCTTTATGTTGATTACTTCGCCTACTCTATCCAGCTTGATTCTACTTGTGCTGTTAGAATAAATATTTTTTAGGATATTGATATACTTTTCGTTTGTATTTAGTGCTTTCAACGATTCCCAGATGCTCTCATGTGAAATTGAATCAAAAGCTTTTTTGTAGTCTATGAAAGCTAAATACAGGGGTTTATTAAATTCTGAATATTTTTCTATCACCTGGTCAACCACTTGGATATGATCCATTGTGCTGAAACCGCTTCTGAAACCAGCTTGTTCGATCGGTTGGTGAGCATCGATGACTGGGGCTATCCTTTCAAGTAAACAGGAGGCAAACAGTTTATAAAAACAAGGCATTAGGCTTATAGGACGGTAGTTGCCTATATCAGCTGGGTCACCTTTTTTATACAGTAGTATTATTTCCGATGTCATCCATTGATTTGGTACAGCTTCCTCGTCAAGTATTTTATTCCATAGGATAGTGATTGGTGTCAGTAGTAGAGTCTTCGCAACCTTGATACATTCGTTGGTGATTCCATCAGGTCCTGGGCTTTTTTCTGGCTTAAGTCTTATTATTTGTTTTAATATTTCATTTTCCGAAAACTGGTATATTGGACAAGTATTTGTGTAGCTATAGGAAACCATGTTTTGATTTTGTGTGTCTGATTGTTTGTATAGATTAGCGTAAAAGTCAGTAGCAGCATTTATGATTTCTGTACGAGATTTGCATTTGTTGTTGCCAGACTTGAGAAAAGGAACCCATGTTTTGGTTTGATTTAGCTCTTTGTAAGCTTTTTTGGCAGATCTAGTATTGTTGAGGTGTCTTTGAATGGTTGTGCTTCTGTAGGTAACGTAGCACCTTTTTATTTCTTTATTGGTGAGTTTGTACAAAATTTTTAGTTTTTCTTTGTCAGCTTTGCTTAATTTGGGCTTATTTTGTAGTTCACTTCTTTCTTTCATGAGTTCTAGCGCTTTCGTGGATAGGATTTTGTTCTTATGTGTTCCTTTTATGTTTTTTAGACTTATATTGATGTAGTGCGTGATTTGTTGGTAGTACTCCTCCACATTACAGTTGTTTTGATTCTTTATAAGTTCTGGTATATAGCTGTAGAGGTTTGTAAGGTACATTTCCTGCTCCGCTAGAGTTTTTAGCTTAGTGGATGTATTAGAGAAATTGCGCCTGCTTTTCTTTGTTGAATTTAGGTGTATTGTTGCTCTTAGTAGTCTATGGTCCGATCCAAAGGAGAAAGATTGTAGCACTTCATATTTAGAGATCATGTGGCGCTTCGTGGTCATGATATAATCAATTTCATTTCTTGTGTTTTTATCTGGAGAGATCCATGTCCAGCGGTTTTTTGGTTTTAATTTAAACATTGTATTCATAATTTTTAGGTTGTACTCTTGCGCATATTGAATTAATCTCGTGCCTCGAGCACTTCTGATGCCGTAACCATACTCTCCTGTAGTGGGACGTTCGTACTTTTTTGGAATTCCGATTTGAGCATTAAAATCGCCTATAGAAAATACGTACTCAGTAGATGTGGACCCATGAGCTTTCGCTAAGTCCTCGTAAAAAAAGTCTAGTTCTTCCTGTGATGAGTTTTCAGTGGGGGCGTACGCTTGAATTATTGCAAAAGACAGGTTTTCCATTTTAATTTCCAGTACGCACACTCTTTCAGATATTCCAGTAAATTTTATGATGTTTTCTTTGTGTTTCTTCCTTACTAGAAAACCTACTCCATATAGTCCTTTTGTTTGGCCAATGTAGTAGAAGATGTATTCGTCGTCTTCGATTGTCTTTTCTCCTAGGCGGCGAACTTCACTCAAACCTATTATATCATGTTTAATATCATCTAGTGCAGCTTTGAGCTCAATATATTTTTGATCAGAAGATAATGACCTTACGTTGAGGGTGCAAATGTAGACGGTATTTTTCGTTTTGATAGTTGTTCTTGGGGGGTTTTGGTCTAGCTCTCCCGCGGTGACCGGCCGTATTGGGAGATTAGGGGTTGGAAGAGGGTCCGATTTTGATTGCTATGCTGTGTTGTGGTCTGATGTCATCGGTTGGCGTTGAGGTGATTCCGTCTGAGCGAGAATTAGTTTGGGTTTCTGTATTATATAGTTCTTCATGTCCCCTTTATTTTTCTTAGGTGGTTGTTTACTAGTCTGTTGAACAGTTTGGTTGTCAGGGTGGAGCGTTTCCGGGGACTCTGATAGGTTTCTTTTGCTTGACTGTTTCTGTGAGGGATTTTTGTTGCTCAGTATGATAATTTTGTCGTATTTTATATAAGCAGTATTTCCTGCATCTTTTTCTTTCTGTAGTTGGACTTGTAGCTCTTTACGCTTACTTAAGACTTCGATTGGGTAGTCTTCTTTTAAGTAATAGGAAGTATTTTGAAGGTTATGTTTGTTTTTTTGTATTTTTAATTTGAAACCTAAAGTATTGAATGTTATTACTATTGGTCGAACTTTTTCACCCTTTTTCCCCAACCTTCTAACAGCTTCTATGTTGATATTGTCGCATGAAATTTTTATGTATGTATTTATTATATTTATTACAATTTTTTCCAGTTCATCGTACGACTTTTCTGTTTCTTCTACGCCAAAAAAGATCAGATTTTTACGTCTACACTGTCTTTCTAGGTTGTTAATTTTATTTGATTGCTCTTCTATTTTTTTTTCCAAAAGCTCATTTTTCAGTTCTAAGCGATTGAACTTCTCGTTGAAGCTGTTGATTATTGTACCTTTAATATCTTCCTTCATCTCTAGCATGTCTTGTTTTTGCTGCTTTATATCTTGCTGCATGCTAATTAACATATTTTTTATTTCATCCATATTTGGTTAAACTACTCTTAGCGCCCTCTATGGGAACAGGTAAGTACTTCTTGGCCTAGTGGTGATCGAGTTGTCTTGACTGTTGCGAGATATTGGAGTGCGAGTCGAACTAGGGCCTGGCTAGAAAGTTCTGATGGATCATAATAGATGGCGCTGGTATATACTTTGATCGATGATTTAGGAACGGAGATATTATTATGATTATTTGGCGCTTTTGAGGTTATAGTTCCTGATGCTTTTGGTTTACGCACTGTTTTAATGTAATTCAAGTTCCAGTTTTGTCGTACACATGCTACACTAATAATTTTGTACTTGAGTAATGATATGTTCTTGATATCTTAACGAATTTGTAGTGTCATTTGTTAGAACGATTTTATGCACTTTTAAATAGATTTTATTGTATATGCACTATGTTTTATATATTGTTCGAAGTAGTTTATGCACTGGTTTTATATTTTAATTATATCACTTTGTTTCGGGACACTTAAATAATTTTCACGCCTAAACTGCTGAACTAATTTTGATATAATCTCTACATAATATGAAAGTATCAGTGTAGCAAAATCTGTCTGTCTGCCTTCACGCTTAAACAGCTCAATCGATTTTGATGAAATTTGATACCAAGATAGACCTTGGAGAAGGAGAAGGACATCAACTACCTTTTGTCTCAAAAAGCCCTTTGATATGCCGATGAAATCGCGGGAAAAAACTAGTAGGAAATATGTGTTTTTTTTTTAATTTCTTATAACGTAACGTACTTAGAAAAAAATATTAAGTAAGCGTCGTGGAAATGTTCAAATTATTATTTTAACAACATTACAACTGTTTTCTGCTAACATTCCTCGACAAATTATGGTGATCAACATGACATAAATTCATATCAATATTCGTCTATAAATCTGAATTATTTCAAATACCTTGATCATCGTTTTGGACAATATCCAAGGCAGTATTAACGTAGCATGCAAATCATTATCCTCCTACCCTTCCTCAGCTATATTGATATCGGCTTCTAGTCTAATCAGGGGGTCTACTCCCTAAGCACAAAGTCCGTAGTTTCGACCTTCGTTACGGGCGTTTCCTACTCCGTATCACCTACGGACGGATGATTCGTTCGGGGCCCGAACTAAGAATGAATGACAACACAATTTGACAGTTGTCCCTACTCTCGATATATTTTTACCCGTTCGAAAAATTGAATTTGACATTTGTTTTATCGGGCTCCGAAGTTTCGGAGAACTTTCGAACGGCTCGTAACTTCGTTGACGGAGATAGGGAGGAGACCCTCAGATCTGACTGAATATCAGTATTTTACACAAAGCAACCGCCATTACACCTTCGTAATTAGTAACAGTTTTAGCCAATTAAATAATTATTGCTGTATATAACCTTTGAGAGATTTCCTCGAAAGTGTATGAAGTCTGCAAACCCACATTAGGCAAGCGTGGTGGACTATAGCCTAATCCCTGAAATCCTGAGAGGAGACCTGTATTAACAGTGGGACAGTATGTGGGTGGATGTTGATAACGATAACTTTTCTTAGATAAGATTGCAAGAAATCAGAGAAGATTCTGTTTTCTAACTTGTTTAATACTATATTTACTATCACTGCTACCTAGGCTTACCAATATGATTCCGAATGATTAACCAACGTTGGTCACAAAGTTGGATACTCTATTATAATATCCTTCTTGCCGGAATCACCAATATTGCTTGGAGCTTGTGGAACTATATTTTCGGCAGAGTTTCTTGTTTCCTTGATACATTTCTGTATACCCCGAAGGGTTAGGCAGAGGTTTACTAAAATCGCCGCTAAATTTAGGTCCCATGTAATAGGGGGGCGAGCCTATTGCCATTAACTGAGCCAAACTAGGAGCAGCTACTGTGAATTTCATAGGAAACTCCAATACATAATAAACTTTGGTCGACCTAGGAATCGATCCCAGGCCCTCAAGCGAAGCAATTGCGTTTACTAGGTTAATGAAGCAGTTATTTTCTTTGATAGGAAAAACTTAAGTCAACAAGATAATCAACGTATCACAGAATAAATAGCTTTAGGTATTCATGATCTCAATTCAGGGTTACTATGCAGCTATTTATCCTCCCGACATAGCCCCTCAGACATCTGAAGACGCCCATGGGAATAAATGAAAATATTCCACAAAAACTGGGGGAAAAGAAAGTTGAAATACTGACGCTGTTTTTCCCAACCGTCCCTCGGGTAGCGAGAACGACACACATATTATAATTTGATTAGTTGCTGATGAACATGGCATAAGCAATATAGAAACTTCGTTACAATTTCTTACGTTGGAAATTTCTTGTGAATATTCAATCTACTTCAACTTAAATATTCTATAAGCTAGCTTCGATAAATTCTTAAAATTTGATTTGTTATAAGTAAAATTCTTTCCAATTTGGGATTTACATGAAGATTTGAAATACTTGAAAGTAAAGCATTTTTATCGTTACAAAAATAAATTATGTTCAGATTTGAATTTCTTTATTATGTTTTAGCAATTATAAAAAAATCTTATTCTTGGAAACCCGTAGTTTTAATTACTTCCATTTAATTAAAAATATAGCCAGCTTAACCTTTATCGTCAAATCAAATCAAAATAAATAAAGCTAAACGCCACATCATTATTATAACCTTATATGCAAACATGACAGAAATTTCTGTGGCAGTCGCTTCGTATGAGTGTATACTGATATTCAGCTACATCTGGTTAAACTGGAAGCCGTCCCCAACATAGTTGGGAAAAGGCTCAGAGGTTGATCATAAATATTTTGGGACATTTTTACACAGTCCCGAACTAAACAAAATGTTCTAAATATTTATTTCATTACCGTAGGGACAAATACCAAACAAACAGAATCATAAATAATGAAATGAACGAAGCTTAGAAACACTTTAACGACACAAAAAGATAAATAAATACAAAGGTAATCATCATGTAAAATGTTTTCAATCAGTAAATTTGTATTTTAATCTGGAGCGGCGAGATGGGAAGTGGAAACGCTTTAGGCCTCACCGTTGTTTTGGCGAGTGATTCTCGATCCTTTTCCAGCTGACCCTAAGGTGGTTTAAATGAAAGAGACGGGAGACATGAATTTCGGATTAGGATTAAATTTGTTGCTTTGTGTACCCGATGTATTTACGCTATTCGGTCGACATGCCAAGTTAGGGTCGATGGTTGATATCGATGTAGTATGTTTACAAATCGAGACTTCCGATTTTGATTTGTAGAGTGGGAATGTTAACCTCTTTGTTAGTTTCATTGTTAAGGATTTATTGATTAACATTATTTAATGGAATTACCTTTAACTGTCATGCAGCGTGTTTTCCTGAACGATACACTAGTGACTTAAAACCCAACTGATCGTGGGTCCTGAAAATATTTACTAAACCCGCAGCTTTGCTTCCGTTGCAAGATATAAATAATGAATAATCAATGCCTTATGAAATAATTAATCTATCAAATGGTGAAATTAGTATATTTTAAAAATATGTGCAGTGATTCTAGAGTTCCACATACACCCTAACTCACAAAAGTTTAGTTATTAAAGTTTATAAATTTAATCTCAGAAGTACCAACGCTGCGACTTTAGGACTAAGCAGGACTAAAAACCGCAATACAGGGGTTGCGGCTCTACAAATATTTGTTCTATACGTAATATTAACCCGCTACCAATGTCACATGAAAGCCAATTAACATGATGGTGTTAATTTCATCATGGAAAACATCGTGAGGAAAGCTGCATGCCTCGATTTTCTCGACGTAAAAATAGATCTTTTAAAGACACTTTTACAAGTCAATATTTTACATATATTTTTGCTAGATGGCTCCGGCATTTCCTAGCTGACGACCTCTGAGAAGAAACACCGAGACAAACTCAGAGAATCATAGTCTCTTTTAAAGTCCAGACATAATATAGTAACAAATATGTGTCTTACAATGTAGGGCAATGTCTGAAATGGCCTTTTAAAGAAAAAGCCATAGCGGCTTTGAGTAGACCAGTCCCAACTGACGGCACGAAGTCTGCCAACCCGCATTAGGCCAACGTGGTGGACTAACAGCCTACCTAATCCTTCTTCTGAAGAGACCCGTGCCCAGCAGTGGGACAATAATAATGGATTAATGATAATGATGATGTACGATACTTCTGGCTCATCTATCGTAATTTTTAGCTGAATAATAAATAACTTTGAAGCAAATTGCAGATTTTTAGTGTTCACAGAAAATTTCAATCACTTTATTCTATTACTAGTCTTGCTAGACAGTCGACCTGAACCTTTAAAATCTCTACGAAATGTCAGATCCACTCGTTTAAGGTCATCAATTTTACTTTAGACGCACTCGAGATACGTGTTGGATAGAATATTTGATATCGTCTATTAGAATTTCTCAAACGTAGGTGAAATTTTGTTGAAAATAAGCTAAGGTTATATGGGATAAAATTGAGATTTGGATACAGGTTTTTGTAAAATACCTACGGCGACACCTTTTCGTTTTAACAATATTCTTTATCCAATTTCTATTGTGTTTTAAAACGATAGTGTTTAGTTTTGTATTTCAAAAAGCATAAATAACAATTTTGAAATTTTAATAAACTATATTTTTATGGAAATAATATTTTATAAATACTTTTCTATGTAGATGATTTCATTCACCATCCTTTTTGCATCAGAAAATTATTGAATAGATCTTGTTAAATACTTTTTGCCTTTACATAGATTCTTAATGTAATAAATTTGTCATTTTCTTCTTATAAATTATTTGCTTATCTACAAATGTCAATGTAAACAATAATACTACATTTTTATCCTTCTTATCTATCTCATTGTACTTAAGTCAGTGCACACCATTACACCAGAGATAATCAGAACATTTATCCTGTTTATAGAATTTCTCTTTTTATATACCAAAAAAATCAAAACAAAATATACCGTTATCCCCCGCTTTCATTCTCCAATGAAATCGCTCCCTCACGCAGTTTGGCTGGCTTAAAGCCTTTTGAATATTTTAATTTAGCTGCTTTAACCGAGGTAATATTTCGTATAGAAGTATCCTTAATTATCTTTGAATCTATACATACGCTATATGGATTTATAATGTCGATATCGCAAGATGTAAAGCTCATTGTTGATAAGATAGCAAATGGGACCCGATTTGAATAGGATTTTATTTCAGCTATACCTTACGTTTAATTTCAGATTTTATAGGTCCATTTTGGGAAGGATTTCAGTAAAATGGTTGGGATTGCTTTTATGACAGTTACAGGAAATGAAAAATGTCGTATGATCGTGTTCGGTTATTGAAAATTATGATTATGATTACGGTAATATTTTTACTCATAAAAAATCCTTAATCTGTCGTACATTGATGAATAATTCTCCTCTAAATATTGCAGGGACGAATGTTTGTACAACACAGTAAGGCAATGTTTTAATTTAAGGCTTAACAAAATAAGGGGTCTTAAAACTTAATATTCTGCATAGGAGTTCCTTAAACGTAGATGAGCACTAAGACGTGGTTTTGGGAAATCCCCATAGGACTGGGCTAAACAAGATCATCGTGGGTATCTACGGGTATACAGCTATTATATTTATAAATAGCTCTTCCCCGAGGTTCGACCTGCTTCTCAAATGGCTTTTTGAGTCACAAGGTAGCCTATGTCCTTCTCCAAGTTCTAATCTATCTCTATAACAAATTTCATCAACATCGAAAGAATTACTTTCGCATTTATAATATTAGTAGGGATATGCTAGATGCTCTAAAAAGTTGCTGTAACTGTCAAAAACAATAACAAGAATTTCCGTATCGTTCGAAATTTAAATTCAGTCGACGTGACTGAAACAAAGCTTGAGACATTATCAGATGCATCTTTTGTTTTAAAAATCACGTCTTTTTATCTAAGAATAATTTTATTGTTTTTGTTTCACAAACAACAAAGATAAAATGAGTGTCTATTAATAATTTCGTCTTATCTGTAACATCAGTGCAGCCTAGCAAAGCAGTGATAGCTTAGTGGTATGACCATTGGACTGCCAAGTCGAAGGTCTCGAGTTCGAACCCAAGGCACGCACCTCTGACTTTTCGAATTCCTGTGCGTATTAATAATTAATTATCTCTCGCTTAAACGATGAAGGAAAACATCGTGAGGAAACCTGCATACCTTAGAGATTTTTCTAGACGGTTTGTGAAGTCTGCCAACCCGCACTAGGCCAGCGTGGTGGACTATAGCCTAATCCCTCTCAATATGAGAGGAGACCCGTGCCCAGCAATGGGACAGTAATGGGTTGATGACGAATCCGTAACATCATTAATCTTGTTTTCTATAGTGTGTTCGGTAACCCCAACTAAGGTCTGTCTATCTGTTACGCTTTGTCTGTCTATCTTTCACGCCTAAACCATTGAACTGATTTTGATGAAATTGAAAGGAATCAGAAAGACACCTAAGCGATTGCATACTTAAGTCAACGCTGTTAATTTAAATCCGCAACACTAAAAATATAATCGAAAGGAAACTGCTATGTACCTAAATCTAGATGTCTGAACCGCTTTAACTTTTACCACCAAACATCACATAAAAAGTACTCCTGCAATCAACAGTAAAACGGCCAAATAAAACCAAAGTTCATGAACTTGATTACGCGATACAAATTAAAGGCAACGCAGTTGAAAGCGTACCGCGGTCCTTGGGGTCCCACTTATCAAGATTACGCAGAGTTTTGCGAACCCCACAACACGTATTGATACTCAAACGGTCTTTGAAACCCTTGAAAAGAGGTTAAAAGCAATTATGTTAGGATTCGCAAAGGTTTTCTACATATTGATCAGCATAATGCACTTATTACGTAAAGGTTTTTGAATATCTTTCCTCGTTTTTTGCGATTCTAGGGATCCGTATCTCAAAACTAAAGAACGGAACGTTTAGGATCGCTTCGATGGTCGTGTCTGTGTGTACGTGTGTGATAGCGCGTCCAACCAGACAATATCCTTTATCTCAAGAACGGTTAGAAGTATGAAGTTTAATTTTATACCAATTACTGAAGTCTGTAGTTTCTTTGAGGTGTACTGAAGCTTCATATGAACGAAAAGAATGGTCAAAGATATGGTCATTTACGTACGCAAACATAAACCTTGAATTTGGTTAAAAGCAATATCTCAGAGCACGATAAAACAACGATCCAATTGCAGAGCGTGATTAGGAGGACGTGTCTTTAAATTGTAAAGTTAAGTTTATTTATGAATGGGTGGGTACTGAATACTGAACCATAGATCTGCAAGTCCAACTCGCAATTGACTAGTTTCCTTTTTAAACTTTGTCTTCTATCATACAAGTTACACTTAGTTTGGAAGTCAGAAGTGAGAGTTAGACTAATTTGTGTATCAATTTAAAAATTCTGCAATTAATGTTATTTTTAGGAAAATTCTTTAGCATCACACTGGTCATGAGTTCAAATCCCAGTTATTATCCCAAAATCATATTCCCCAACCAAAAGCGTCTCTATAAATCGTTCTAGAACATACTAAATGTCCTCACTCAATCGTTCTAGAAGATTCTATATAATCTACTAAGTTTTCAATCTAATATTAAAAGACTTTTGTTAAACTTAGTCATTTTTCAGCTAAGTTCTATGATAAATTCCATGTTACCACTTTTAAAGTACCTATCCGAAGTTGAATCTTTATGCTGTGAAGCAGTGGGTAGTTTTCACACTGATCTGGGTACAGAAGAAAAACTTAGTGCATCAGCTGCTTGTCATACCGTTAAAGTTGTTTGAGTGAAGTAGGGAAATTTGTTATACTGTGGCATAGAACTATACTAGCAATCTATCATAGCTTATCTATTTCGTTACGAAAGCATTTGTTAGGTCTTTATGACATTTTTATGATGTAGCTGCTACAACTTCGTGCGTGTATTCCCCAAAAGGTTAGTGCCATAAGTTGGGTGTGTGTAATTTACAAGTGCCATGTAGGAGGAAGCCAATTGAAGATTCTAGGTGCGATGCTCAGGTAGAGCAGTGTTATTGGGCTTGTAACCCTTTTTTTATACGACAAAATATTTGTTTATATATTTATTTATGTACACACTTAGAAACTAGAAAGGAGCCAGTTTAAGACTATTTAGTACAAAGATACTGCTTATTTCTAATGAAATCTCTTCCAGCAGACCTGCGAGAGGAGAATTGAAAAAGAAAAAATGTAGACAACAGTGTGTAAAGAAGCAAATACTAATATTATAGAATAATATATGCTTCCGAGATGCTCTCATACCATAGGAAAATTTTTCAAGTAGGTAATCGTGGATGCCAACCCGCATTAGGCCAGCGTGGTGAACTATAATAATAAGCTTAATTCCTCTCATTCTGTAAGAGGAGACCTGTGACCAGCAGTGGGACAGTTTATGGGTGGTGATGATGAAGCGTGGATGACCAAATCCGAAACTGCAAGGAATTGCTTAAAAATACTCAAAAGAGTATGCTGGTTTTGATGAACACTAAGACTGTATTCTTGGATTTCATAAACTCCTAATCTCCTTTTCCATTGTTCTTAGCCTGAAATCAAACCCGTTGATTTTGGGAAAAAAAACACTACTAATAAGTCACTACTATATTATGAGGAACTAATATAATAATAGTGGGAGGGGCTTCTGGCTAATATATAAGTACGCTGATCAACCGATATCCAAGGTAAAGTGCATCAGCCGCAGTTACTCTGTGAATGGGTCACACATCGAGACTCCTCTATGCCTAGGAGAGCACGTAAAGTCGTTGGTCCCAGTTATCATGCGACCTAACACAATCTTTTGTGTTAATCAGAAGCCCAAAAACCCTGACAACCAGTCTTCTTCTGTATTGGCCAGTAATTGGGATGTGGAGAGGACCCCATTGAAAACGAAGTCGCTAATAAGGAGCATAATTATCCTGGGAAGTAATGATATTGGGACAAAAATTGTGAGCTGCCTGACTGGCCGGGGAAGTATCTACCTCCCCCTTGCAGTGAAATAATGCTTCTTTGAGCTGTGTTGTGTTCCTAACGGTGAACAAGGTTGCCAGTGCTCCGCGAGGAAACGTTATGTTGGCAGTGGGGGGACTTTGGCCCTTATACTGCCACACAAACTATTTCTCTTTTGTTTTACATAGCCCTGGTGTTGCAAGCGTCTACAAGCTACGGTAACCGCTTACCATCAGGTGAGCCATATGCTTGTTTGCCACCTTGGTGGTATAAAAATAATCATTCCCTTGAAATCAAAACCTGGGGCCTTACCACAACGTGATAACGCGATCATCTTAAGGTTGAGTGAAAGGGATGGCGCTATTTAATGTGTAGAGCGGCATCTCTCTCTCTCAATCGCAAAACGATCGCAATAACACGTTGCCTCTCATATTCAAAGGTATAAAAGTCACTGTGCCTAAACAAGAGTACACACAGAGGTGTCATATAAAGCGACGTTGTCTCTGTCTCCATTTATTATCATATTTAATACGAAGCGAAATAATTTATCACGCCACTTAAGTAAATGCTGTGCTCGAGTGTTATTATACATTTGTGCGCACATTGTGTTCGTTGGGCTTAAAATATAATGTTTCATAAAAACATAACATTACGCCTGTATTCCCTGAAGGATTAGGCAATGTGGTGGTAGAAAGCAGACGAACTCTGCAAGATGAACAAAACCTTAGAAAGAAATTTAAGAAAGGTAAATTGGAGCTGCCCGACTGGGGAAGTACCTCAGCCTTGCAGAAAATCGAAGTGAAATTACACTGCTTTGAGCTGTATTGTGTTCCTTACGGTGAGCAAGGTAGCCAGTGCTCCGCGAGGAGACGTTGTATCGGCAGTGGGGCGGGAGTTTGACCCTTATATAGCCAACCCAACTATTCCTCTTTTGTTCAACAGGGTCGGCAACGCGCAAGTGACACCTCTGGTGTTGCAAGCGTCTATAGGCTACGGTTACCGCTTACCATCAGTATGCTTGTTTGCCACTTTAGTAGTATAAAGAAACTAGTTTTTATACATACTTTGTTACCAGCTCCTGCAGCAAATACAATTTGTTTTTAACTAAAATTACTAAAGCACTTTGCTTGCCCTTTAAACCTCGACCTCGACCTTTGCTCGACTTGAATACCTCAAACGTAGCAGATGATTAAGATACTTTTAATATACCCGATATATCGTAATGGTGTCTAATAGCAAGATCGTATCGTGATGTGAAAACGTTGCTAAGCTCGCATGGCGCACGCAACGCGGAAGTAATTTAGTTAAATATCACAATATTATAATCATAACATCACGTCTTAATAACAGAGGAGTAGGCAATGAACAAGGTATTAATTACCTGGCGCTTTTGATACCGTTTGCGGAATTATATTTTGGTAAATTGTGTCTAATAAGACAAAACATTCTGAACAACCTAAGTGAAGACATCACTTTGATTGTCTAGAATCTTTTTATCTTCTTTTTTTTTATAAATGCACCAACAATAAAGGAGTAAATTCTAGATAAAGAAAATGTAACGAATTATCTGCTCAGTGTTGCGGCATAAAAAAATAACTTTGCAGTGTTACCAATGTTTTTGAAAAAAGGCAGGCCTAAATCTTAGAAATATTTTCCCTCCAAAAGTAGCACGCTCCTTCATTGTCACATATCAAATTCAAACCGCCCACTTATCGTTCATTCTTCCTACATCCAACGTCTAATTCTCTGTGAAAGCCTTTTCGACGTATATTAAAGGATTTAAAGGCGTGTAATTTTCTCATTGAAATGTCAAATAAATGGTTGAAATGCGACATCAAAGATTATTCGTATATGGCAAATTAGGTATCACGCAAGAATAATTTAAACATGGCAACACTGAGCTGACAGAGCAAATTATTTACTTGAATTTTAATGGAACGCTATAGTCGTGATTTGATAGACTACTTAACATTTGGTATTCTGAAACAAAGATTCTGGGGACCTATTATAATAATAATAATGTTTTTACCATCTATTTTTTGAGAGGGGCTTCTAGCTACATTATAACTAAGTGGATCAATTACTGATTTGCAAGGTTAAGCTGCACTAGTCGCGGTCAGTCTGTTGGATGGGTGACTATTCATAACACAAGACATGCCTCGGACAGCACGTAAAGCCGTCAGTCCCGGTTGTCATACGAATATCTACGACACTCGTTAGTGGTAGGCAGAATCCCAAAAAGCCTAACAACCAGTGTATCCTCAAGATATGAGTTTTATTGGAACGAAGTTCCTTATCGCGCGTTGTGAAAGGGGGCTAGACGGAAAAAAATCTTACGAAAAGTTGTCACGACACTTTTTGCTTGTCAACAATATTTGAATTTCGAATTATTGAGTGAATGACAATATTTGAATTTCGCGCGTTGTGAATTGTTGAGTGTATACAGGTTTTTTTATTTTTAATTATTAAATTTTAATGAAAGGAACTTCGTTCCATCCGGGTGTCCCTTGACACCTCTCAAGTTTTTATTTATTTTAATACTTTATGCACGAACATAGTACAAAGGCGGACTCAATGCCTAAGGCATTTTCTACCAGTCGACCTAAGGCTGATGCAGAGACAGAAATTGCTAGGTGCACTAATAGTGTTGTATAGAAAAAAAAAACATATTTTTTATTACATAAATGTAAAAGTAATTTATGCAATTTATATACATATTACATACACTATTTACTTATACATACATATGTATACATAAATATAAATATAATATAATACAATATATAAATATAAACACATTTATACAAGGAGAGGTTAATATTAAGCATCTGCCAAAGATCGAAGGAGATGTTTCCGAAGTTTAGTTTTAAAGGAGTAGCGACTAGTTTTACCCATAAAATGGGTAGTTTTTACACAAAGCGATCTGTTATCAGACCTGGAGGTCTGTGTTATGTAAAATACTGGCATTCAACCGCATCTGTTTAGACTGAAAGCCGACACCAACATAGGAAGAGGCTAGGAAGGTAATAATGTACCGTCATAGGTACTTGTTTTGCCTTCATCTAAAAGCTTTTATACACATGCTCCTAAGCGCCGTTTCCGGCACTTAATTGAATCGTTCCAAAGCCATACCGGATTCACAAGCTTAAAGAATTCCCGTCTCGACACTACGTTCTGTGGTTTATTAGATTACTCAGGAGGGTAGACGAAGAATTTATTGATAAGATCTGTCGGGATCAAATAAATGATAAAAGGCAAGATAAAAGGTTTAAGAACTTTATTTCTCAAAAAGAATTATATTCACTTACATGAGAAAAATAACATTTATAAATAAGTTAAAATTAGGGCGACGAGTCAGGTTATGCCGAAATTAAGTAGGTATATAAAGGTAAAGTAATTAGAACATTTTGTGACATTTAAGTTTTACAATTCGTAATCCTCTAAAATATGTTTTTTTGTGCTTTTTTAAAAGTATGTATGGACTTCTGCAGTTTTACATGTTTAGCTAAATTGTTGTAAAGCTGTGCTCCTTCATACAGAATAGTACTTTTGCCGTAGTTTGTCCGAGGCGCCTGAAGGGCTATATTATTTGCCTGTCTAGTTTTGTACCTTTTCTGAGTGCATGGTTTTTTTGAAAAAGTTATCTGTGTATGTATGTAGTTATTTATTATTTTATGCACAAGTAAACAAGTATTATATCTATATATTTGCGAATGCGAAATGATCAGGATTTGAACCGAAATAGAATGAAGATTTAAGTACTCCTTAAACACTGCATGGCACAATAGTTCAAAGTTATCCTCAAAGTCAAAGTCAAATGTTTTATTTCAATCAGACCAATAAAGTAGCACTTTATTGGTCTAGTGGAAAAGTCAAAACTAGTTGCACGGTTGCACATCCTATCAAGGACCAATTAACAGACACAATAGAACAATAATTGTTTCGACCCTCTGGAAGGTCACAATTTTCTTATTAATTCATTATTATTTACACTTTTTTAAAAACTGTTACCTTACATAATAATAATAATAATAATATAATAATAATATTTTATGGACATTTTACACAACACCATCTAGTCCCAAACTAAGCAGAGCTTGTACTATGGGTACTAGATAATGGATATAATACTTATATACTTTTTTTTTTGTAAATACATACATATAATACATAAGAAACACCCAGACAAACACAAATACTCATGTTTTATCCACACAAATATTTGTGTCCTGTGGGAATCGAACCCACGACCCCATGATCAGCAGTCCGGTACTCGAACCGCTAGACCACAGACGTCGTCGTATCGTATAATAAGAGCCATGAAGACAAACGAATCGATTTTACAAGAGCTCCACATCTAAAAACGACTTACATCTCTAAGAAATCTGCCGAGAACATCAACTAAGCTTCTTTGGACATATAATGCGATCACTTATGCATTAGTTGGAGAAGCAGTTGACCGTGGGACAGATGCAGGGGAAGCGCTAAAGGGGCCCATTTCCAACACGATGGTGTAAAAGTATTGTAGAGGCAACAGGAGAAACTCTAGAAGAATCTATTGAACGGTTGCAAGACATCTGATATGGTCACGATCCTCATTAGTAAGGGAACGACAAGGAAGGAAGGAAGGACCTTACATAAATACTTTCTTTAATATCGTGATTGCGTTGAAAACAAAAACACAAACACCCAGACCCACAACAACTATCTGTAGGTCACACAAATATTGTGTGCAGGGATACCCCGCAACGGGGTGTTGTCAACTGTCAAATGATCAATGAGGATTATTTGTACTTAAAAAGTAAGTCGTGGGGTTAAATATTTGCATTATAGCCTCAAACTAGTAACTTTCTCATTAGTATAATAGCCGTGAGCGAGATTGCTATGATTAGAAGCTTGTAGTATGGAATTGAGCCCGGTTAATGGCAATAGACTCGCCCATATTAGAACCTGAACATATCGGAAAACTGTGTTAGGCAGAGGTGTACTAATGTACCTTTGCTACCTTTCGGGGAATACAGACATGATACTCATGTAAGCAATAAGCACTATAATATTATTCTAAAAAAAGAGCTAATTCCTATAAAAAAATACCCGCGTCACGTCTCAACATCGTAACAATTCTACGGAACCATTAAATAAAAGTGCCTAATAAAACATACATAAAAGAGAGAATCTTCTTAACGATACTAAAAAATATTGGAGAAGGTCTAAAATGAATTCGTTGAAACAGGTCTCTATCAAATGGTATAGATTTTGTTACGTCTCAAATTTCTATAAGGGATGAATAAAATAGAACTTTTAACAAGTACATCACTTGCGCGTTGCCGACTCTGTAAAACGAAACAGGAATAGTTGGGTTGGCAGTATAAGGGTCAAAGTTCCCGCACTGCCAACACATCGTTTCCTCGCGGAGCACTGGCAACCTTACTCACCGTAATGAACAAAACACGGCTCAGAGCAGTGTTATTTCACTACGATATTGCGGCGTCGTGTCAGCGGGTTGTGTGATGTATCCTTGCCCACAGGACGGACTGACTTTCAAAAACGATTTTCAAAAAAATTTAACTACTTAAAAATTAAGGCAACTTTAACAAACGTTTTTCTTCCCTATCACAAGTTAACGGGCATTATTTGTGAACTGCGACGGAAAAACTGTGAATAAAGAAGTAGAGCCCCAACCTTTGGAGGACGAAGACGTGAGAAGACACTGACATTACCAAAAATAGTTGTTGAATAATACAGCACTCGATCTCAAGACCCAAAAACTTAGTGAGGAGTCAGACGCGCCGCTTTAAATCCACATTAAAGCGACAAAAATGTGGCCAGCTAGTGAGTATGTGGAAAGGTGTATTAGCAGCTGCTTTGTGGCAGTTACAAAGTAAGTTAATAAAGAATTTTTTTAATAAAAAAAATATAGCACGATGTTCCCGAAGTTTTTCTTTAAAGACAGCTTCTGTAGATGTAGTAAATCGTCTGTGGTCTTGTACTTAGTTTTAGTGTTGACTTGTTGATCACGAGATCGTGGATTCGATTCCTATAAGACACAAACATTTATGAGACGACCATATGCGTTAGTCTTAGTTAGCTTATAAAAAAAAGCATAATTATACATAAGTATTATATCCACTACCTAGTAGGCACCCACGGTACAAGCTCTGCTTAGTTTGGCATTAAAAAACTTTATTGTGCTATAAACCTACTGGAACCGATGATGGCGCTTCTGTCGCCACAAATAAAATATTGTCCATGGAGTCTGTTGCCGGATTCTTCTTTAAAGGATCAAAGATTTAAAATAAACATTTTTTTGGGACATTTTTACACAGCACCGTCTCGAACCAAAGTAAGCAAAACTTGTCATCATCATCATCATCAGCCTATACTAGTCCACTGCTGGACGTAGGCCTCCCCTAATGTGCGCCATTTCACCCTGTCCTCGGCTTTTCGCATCCAGCTTCTACCAGCAGCCTTTCGCAAATCATCACTCCATCTTGCCGGAGGGCGTCCTACACTACGTTTGCCGAGTCGCGGTCTCCACTCGAGAACACGTCTACCCCAGCGGTTGTCGGTTCTTCTGCAGATATGGCCAGCCCACTGCCACTTCAGCTTGCTAATCCGGTGAGCTATGTCGGTTACTTTGGTTCTCTGACGGATAACCTCGTTGCGGATTTTATCCTTCAGAGAAACTCCAAGCATAGCACGCTCCATAGCACGCTGTGCGACTTTAAATTGGTGGACTAACCGCACTGTGAGTGTCTGCGTCTCAGCGCCATAGGTCATCACAGGTAGGACGCACTGATTGAAAACTTTCGTTTTCAAACTTTGCGCAACAGCAAAACTTGTAATGGCTTGTAATAGTAGACAATGTACTAGGCAATGGATATAATTCACAAATTCTTTTTTGTATATATATTATGTTACGCTCAAAGATCGCTGATATACACTCGAACATTCAAATCAAAGTGTCCACCCACGATGACCACACATATCGTTAAATATTGAACTACCCACATATTTTTATCCAATTTTGTAGCCTGCCACATTGGCGTCAAGTTGGCTGTAGCTCGTCTAATCGGCCTTAAAGCGCCCTATTCATCTTTGTACCTAGCATAAAGTACACTTAGATTCCGAAACGATTTCACTTGTCAAAACGGGGTTTTCTTTTCAAATTCTTGGCACAAACAAAAAAGCACTTTATCGTGAGGGTGGAAGCTATCAATTCCGATGAAGTGGTGAATGACGTCATGGGTCTCTTGAGGTAATATATGGTAGCACTACTGTTCATGTTGATGTGACCTTTGTCAACTAGACAAGTGTATACTTTTGTTATTGTGAGTCTACTTAATTCAGGTACTTTATATATTCGTTGGTTTTCTGTTTTCCTGGTTACTTAGAGATAAAATGAAGAATAATATACATATAAGTGACTGTTCAAAAAGGACTAGATACATCATAAGCAATTTTCGAAAAACAATAAAAAACTTACAATTTTTCAAGTTCAAAATTTAGTCCATTTTGATCAGAATCGCAATTTTCACCTTACGATTAGCATCAGAAATAGACCTTTTAACCTGTTTCTATTTAGTGAATGGTAGTATTCAACATACAATATGTCCAATTGGCCCTCTTGAACAGTCACTCCTCATATGTAATATATAATATGATCCATGAAGGATTTCCGTACTTATAAAAAAGGATTGACATAGGAACATAAAATTAATTAAATTAAATGAAAATCTCTGTTCCGTTTCTTTACTCCTGTACTTTTATCTTGAAAATTAAAAATAAAAATGTCCTTCCTGACCGCGAATAAATAAATATAAATACGGCAATAGCCATAAACCAGCGCTGCGACATTTTAGTTTTTAAATGTTGTAGCAATATGCTGAGATAGGGGCCTTTTTGGGTTCGTGCAGGTTTTATTTTTATATTATATTTTAATATGTAAATAGGTACCTACTGTTTGTATTTTCATTAATTTCCTGTTCGAGTCCAAAATAAATTATTTTTCTTTCAATAGTTGTAAAGAAGTCAAAAATAGGTACTATCTTGTTCACATACATCATTTCCCTCAAAAAGATTAAGCGCCAATATTTCTGTTACCTTATTACGCAAGCGCCAAACCACAAGCATTTCACCCAATCAGCTAGATCCAGCGCATTGATTGATGCCAATCAAGTGCTACCGACCCGAATTCCAACAGCCATAGTGATTGCCAATCGGCATAACAGAAACATGTTGCCAAAGTAATTGTAATCTGTTTTTGTCACAATAAAAAACCCGAACCGAGCTTTTTGAGCAGTGATAGCCTAGTGATATGATCATTGGACTGCCAAGTCAAATATCTTGGGTTTGAATCCGAACGCACCTCTGTTCGAATTCATGTGTGTATTACTAATTACCACATAAACAGTGAAGGAAAATATCGTAGGGAAACCTACATGTTTTAGAGATTTTTCTCGACGGTGTGTGAAGTCTGCCAACCCGCAATAGGCCAGCGTGGTGGATACTACTACCTTACTGCCTCTTAATCTGAGAGGAGACCCGTGCCCAGCAGTGGGAGAGTATGATGATGATAATCTTTTTTAGGGTTAAGCGACAAATTTTGTCGAAGTGAAGTAGAAGTGTACCGCTTGTACACTGACAATTGCCGGTATGTATAGATCCTAGGATCCTAGTCCACAGATATAACCGCTTACCATAAGGTGGGCCGTATGCTTGTTTGCCACCTTAGCAGTATAAAAAATATATAATTATATACATATCTACAGTGGTATAGTCCTGCGACGGGTTGTTGAGCTCCCTAAATTATAGTCGAACTACACAATGACTGATGCATGCGTGCCTTCGGCTGGGGATGGGCTACTCAAATCCGCTATGGCTCTTTCTTCAAAATGCCATTTCAGACTTTTCCCTACATTGTAAGACTCACATAATTATCTGCTACTATCCTATGTCTGGACGTTAACAGAGACTATAATTCTCTGAGTTTGTTTTGGCGATTCTTCTCAGAGGTCGTCAGTTAGGAAATGCCGGAGCCAACTGTTAAAAAAATCTAAGAAATTTACTTGTAAAATTGTCTTTAAAAGGTCTATTTACAAAATAAATCTGGGAGTCGAACCCAAGATAAAGCAGTTCATCAAAATCAAAACCATCGGTACCTAACCATCGGTTAATATTTCTTCTTTTTCCCAAAGCCAATTATTTTGTAAGCAAATCAAAATATAGCAGCAAATTTGATATAGTTCATGAAACATCTTGAATAACAATCTTGATACATTCACCCGCTTTCACTCCTACTTTCATAAGGCATACCCTGATCATTAATCTTGATCTATATCGCGGCTTATTATGGATATCATATACAAACTTTGTCAGTTCCTTTTTTGTTGTTCGCAAGTTTTTTTTTCTTAGAAACAATTTTGTGACTTGTGTGGTACCTACAACGTTTTTTTTGGAACGACTAATGAAATAAGAGTGAAGAATGGATCAGAGTGTATGAATGCTTTTATCTATAAATAAGTATATGAGTTTTGAAAAAACAAGATTTCTTCTTTCATTACTGATTCACCAACAATTTTTTTAAGAGAGGTAGGGTATATATAGATAGTTGGAGTAATTCCAATCCAGTGTTATTCTTCTCAAATATTTGTTAAACATTATCTGTGAAACATTTCATTCTTTAGTAGTCACAATGACAGAGAAACTAAATAAATAAACAAAATAAGAAAAAAATGCTGTCATTAAGTCTAGTTAATGTGTGGTTTCACTGTTTTTTTTCCAATCATAGCCATTAATTAGTTATATTGATAATCGAGACTGCCTCATTAGTCTAGTGGTCCTAGGCGCGACTGCTACGCTAGAGGTCCTGGGTTCGATCCCCAGGTCGAGCAAAGTGTTATTGGGTTTTTCTATGAAATTCTCAGTAGCAGCTCGGAGTCTGGATTTGTGCCCGGTTAATGGCAATAGGCTCGCCCCCTATTACATGGGACCTAAACATACCGGCGAAATGTGGGTATACATCTCTGCCTAACCCTTCGGGGAATACAGGCGTGATGGTATGTATGATAATCGATCAAAACAGGTAAAATTATCTTAATTATCTCAAAGGTATATAATAATATTATCTCTCTCAAATAATCAATAATCATAAATGATTGAAGTTAAAGATTTATTTACCTTTGCTTCCTGTCATCTCAATGCTGTGATAGTGATGTTAATAATCGATTATCAACATCACTACCAATCATGTTAGGAGAACGACTATTTATTTATTTCAACGAAACTTACAACATAAATACAGGTAAACCCGTAACCCGATGCTATAATGAAGCTAACTCATACTAAATCTTACAAAAACTATTACATTCTACGATAAGAAATGATAAAAATGTGAATGGGAATTCTCTCAAAACACTACACAATAAGTCTAACTCCTCTGTGATAATGTTAAGAGAGTGGAGTGTGCGTATGAGCAGTGCTTCGTTCACCAGCCTCGCATCACATTATAACATTCACCATCAAACCAGTGAACTAACTAACCAGCTTATATTCTCTCTTTCTTTTTTATACTACTAAGGTGGCAAACAAGCATACGGCCCACCTGATGGTAAGCGGTTACCGTAGCCTATAGACGCTTGTAATACCAGGGGTATCACTTGCGCGTTGCCGACTCTGTAAAACGAAAGAGGAATAGTTGGTTTGGCAGTATAAGGGTCAAAGTCCCCCCCACAGCCAACACAACGTTTCCTCGTGGAGCACTGGCAACCTTGAGAGCCAACAGAGGGTAATTAGTTGATGAGATGAAATGGAACTAAATATAAACCTCTCCACCCTGCAAAGCACAGGCAACCCTTTAAACTAAAACCCAGATCTGAGACAAGACCTGTGTCCTCTTTAATTTAATAAAAAGTACCCAAACGCCACAAACAAAGTGTCAACTCCAGTGAAAGCTTAGGAACAATTAGTTAAATGAAAAATGTAAAACAAACCAAGCGACATCTCGCTTTAATTAGAACATTTTTATGAAAGAAAAGATTGGTTAAGATTTTTTTTTTGTGGAAAATAAGAAATTTTGCTGTTTTCATTCTGTGGGTTAAATGGACCTTTATAAATATTACAATGTTCATGTTTTTTTTAAGAACGGTTGCTCTCTCTTGCAATTTTTCCACTTAGTTTAAATTAACAACTAGATACGTCACTGGTACAGTGCAGTTGCTAAGCGTGAGATCCTAGGTTCGATTTTTAGGTTGAGCAAATTGTTATTGAGTTAACATAAAACATAACAACATAATTTACATAAAATAACGACTGCTTATTATACCTGACTGATTGGTTTATGTACTACTGTGATACTAATTGTCCATCCACAGTTCGCCGGTATGTGTAGGTCCCATGTAATAGGGGGCAAGCCTATTGCCATTAACTGGGCACAACTGCTACTGAGAATTTCATGGAAAATCGCAATAATACTGCTTGACCTGGGAATCAAACTCAGAACCTGTAACGTGGCAGTCGCGCTTAGGATCATTTAGGACCGCTAAGGAGTACTTTGGGAACACAGGCGTGATGGTATGTTAATGTTTCGTTTCGTCTGTCTAAAATAAAAAAATAACGTTCAAAAAGTAGGTACTCTATTTTGAATCAAAGATTAAAATTTTGACTGACTTAATAACACTGACATTGTCTTTGATTTGACAAAACTGACTTTGACTTGACAGAACTGACTTTCACTTAACAAAACTGACTGACTTGACAAAACTGACATTAACTTAAAAAATATAGATCTAACAAACTTTTTTTTGCAATACTAAATGTCACATCCAAAAACATATAGTTTACGCTTAAGTGATATTTCGTTCTAATTCACATGGAAGGAACCAACAAATTAGTTAATGCAGACTATTTGCGGAGTGTACGAAGTTTATACTGAGAAGCGAAACAGAAACTGTGTTGCGGGCCTCAAATTAAATATAAATGTATGATAACAATATTGAATATTATGTTAGCAGATCAGAATAATATTATTTTAGTTTAGTAAGCGTGCGGTTTATATCTTTGTGTGCGTGAGTATATGTAACTTTATGTCAAGGATTTAATTATTATAATATGCATTATTAATAACATACACTAATGTCAATCATGTATATATTGTCAATGTATATTTCAAGAGAATTATGGCATAGTAGGAGTAATTCCACTCAAATTGGAGCTGCCCGACTGGGGAAGTACCTCCACCTTGCAGAAAATTGAAGTGAAATGACACAGCTTTGAGCTGTGTTGTGTTCCTAACGGTGAACAAGGTTGCCAGTGATCCGCGAGGAAACTTTGTGTTGGCAGTGAAAGGCTTTCGACCCTTATACTGCCAACCCAACTATTCCTCTTTCATTTTATTGGGTCAGCCACGCACGCCTGGCGTTGCAAGCGTCTATAGGCTATAATAACCGCTTACTATCAGGTTGGTCGTATGCTTGTTTGCCAGCTTAGTGGAATAAAAAAATGGTTGTATGGGGGGAGAGCCAAATATTATTATTATTAATACGCAAAATAAATCGAACCGCCAGAGGTGCGTTCCTTACTGTTAAACTCAAGACCTCGTCAAGAGTTATAACTAGGTTATCTTCTTCTCTGTCTGAGCCTTTTTTCCAACTATACCGGGGTCGGCTTCCAGTCTAACCTGATATGCTTAGTATTTTACACGAAACGACTGCCATCAAACCTCCGCATCCCAATTCTTGGGTAGGTAATACCGATACCCTGAGGATAGACTGCTTTTCAGGCTTTTGAGGCTTCTGACTTCCACTAACGATTGTGATAGAAAGTCGTATGACAACCGGGACCGACGGATCTATGTGCTCTCCGAGACAAGAAGCGGTCTCGATGTGTTAGGAATGGTCACCCATCCACAGACTGACCGCGACTAGCGCAGCTTAACCTTGCGGTCGGTTGATCAGCTCAGCTGTTATTACTTAGACACGAACCCCTCGTAGTTTATCATTTCTTCTAATTGAAAATAAGAGTATTTCGATATTGTCGCTTATGACAAATTGACCGAAAAAATAACCAATTATGATTGTGTCATATAGACGAGGCATTTCTATGAGTTAAACCAATAATCATCATCAACCCATATATACTGTTCCACTGCTGGGCACGGGTCTCCTCTCATATTGAGAGGGATTAGGCTGTAATCCACCACGCTGGCCTAGTGCGGGTTGGCAGAATTCACAAACCGTCGAGAAAAATCTCTAAGTTACGCATGTTTCCTCACGATATTTTCCTTCACCGTTTAAGCGAGTGATAATTAATTATTAATACACACATGAATTCGAAAAGTCAGAGGCCTTGGGTTCGAACTCGAGACTTTCGACTTGGCAGTCCAATGGTCATACCACTAGGTTATCACTGCTACCAATAATATCTTACAAATTTCGCTATGGGAGACTAAAAATGTCGATAAACAATATGACATACGTAGCAAAATTTTATTCTTATACAGACATAAGTTTCCGAAAAAACATATATAATATTCAATTGCCAATAACAATACATAAGCGCCATTCTGTTCGGAAAAGTAATATGTCTCCCCCATCGTTTTGACATTACCTACATGTCATTGAACACAGCCGTCTCTTTTCCTGAAGCCTTATTTTCATACTATGGAAAGAGACAAACAATGTTTGCATCTTCACTTGAATAATATTTCATTCAAAAATACATTTTGAATTCGGAATAGTTGTAATCGAATTGGCATTTGGTTCTTCTCTTTATATGAATTCTTTTGTTCTTATTTTAAAATTTCAAATAATGATAACATGGATTTTAGAAAAAACATAACCCTTATCCCTACTGTAACCCTTCGCCCTCCATGGGGTCAAGTACGTATAAATAATATTCAAGTATTGTATGGATTGTACCCTTTACAGCGTCCATGGTCACGGGTAGACTGTCTACCCGTGACCATGGACGCTGTAAAGGGTCCGAAACGTCGGGATTAATAATATCAATATACGCGATAAAATCCGTAAAAAGTAGTTTTATTTCAATGTATAATATTCGCGTAAATGTCAGAAATCAATAAAAATAATATTTAACACAGCACACAAAAAAAGAATTTAGTGTATCTTTTCATAAATGTATCAATTTAAATTATTTAATTTGGTAACACTTATTTTTGACTATAGCGATACTTAATAAAATATACTATGTCCACAAGACCTTCATAAAAAAATGAAGAATATTTTCACAAGGCCAATTTACGCATACATAATATCCCAGCATCCGATTTTATGAAATAGCTACCTAATTATCTCTCTCCGAAAGAAACTTTGTCATCCAACTCCGCATTCTGGGTCCAATTCGAGAGCAAATCTCAATGTACAAGGATCACCAAGTAATCCTCTTATAAATACAGCAGGCGTCGCCTAAAGAGTGGAAAATCCTAGCTAATCTGTTGACGACATGATTTCCAAATTAGGATATCAAGTTTTTACATTTAAATGAGTTTTTGTTGGGTCATGATGCTGTTGGCATGAAAAGAATCGGCATTTTTGTAATAACTGCGAAATAATGTAACATTAGTGTTGCGTAGTTTGACTGAATTTATTGTGATTAGAGGAAAATTAAAGTAATTTACACTACTGGCACGCTATGATGGCCGTTTTGACGTTTGTCCACTCATGAAGTTTCGTATTAATTAGTAATTACATTTGAAGGAGCTAATTGCTGTTCTTTATTGTCAATAGTGATCTAACGATACTACTACAAAAAATATATACAATATGTATTTATGTATTGTGTTTTTTTTATTTTCGTCCATTAACGTCACGGCCATCATAGCGTGCCGCAAGGCATTTAAACATTATCTAATTCCTAACGTTAATTGACATTAATGATGATAAAAAATAAAATCAGAAAATTAAGGAATTTCAACTTCACCACATTTGAAAGACGATTTCAACAAATAATGCCCCCTGAAGTATCAATTTCTTTGCATTATTATGGAAGCTGAGATTCTCGAGATGTTTTTGAAATAAGCCTGAATCTTTAGAAGTTACTTTTTAGATTTTTATTTTGAAGTTGAAAATTCCACTCTGTATTAATCTGTATTTGAATTTTATGTAATTCGTAATTATGTAGGGAAGAGAATTATTTTATGTATGAAACTAAAATTCATGAACATCATATTACAAAAAAAAACTTAAGAGAAAAGCTTATACAATTTTTTTTTTCTAGTTGTTCGATCGTAAAATTTTCGAAAAAAAAAACTTACTCAAAAACTACAAAAAATCGCGGTACATACATGAAGGTCCAATCGAAATATCACCCCACACCGGCTCCACATCTTAAAAGAAACACCCTGTATATCAACCTATTTCAAAGTAACCCTAGCCCCAGATCGCACCCATAAAAACTACAAAATCTTGACTTATAAAAACTAAAACACAATTTTGCAGCACACGTTGGCACCTTAAGCTGGTAATAACTTACATGTTGTGGGCAGGGGACCGGAATAGTTATTTAACACACAACCCACGTCCGATCCTTGCAAAAAGGGCTGACGTCTATTTGTTAAATAATTTTATAATAAAACCACCGAAGCTACGTGTAAAAGCCAGTATTTAAAATAAAATTAACCATCTTAAAGTTATTTCATCATCATAATCAACCCATATACTGTCCCACTGCTGGGCACGGGTCTCCTCTCATATTGAGAGGGATTAAAGGGATAAAGATATTATTTTAGTAAAGAAAAAAATCGACCGCGGGCAGGATTTCTAACCTGCGTCTTCTGGTTAGGTACATCAGACGCTATGACCACTAAGCCACCGCGACCCCCACCCCCCATGTCGAATTTTACCTTCACATTCTGAATTTACGTCTTTATGGTGACGTCAGTAACACCTATTGAAAAATAAGTTTTTGCTTCTCAACTAAATAACTTTAAGAATCTTTAAGAACAAAAAGATATTAACATTCTTCTTATAACGTTTTTAAAAAAGAAAACCAACTTAAAGCATTGTGTGTAAAAATTGTCAGAACTAGACCAAATATATAAATATATTTCTATCTATTTTATAGTATCCCTCCGTGCCTTGGAGAGCACGTAAAGCCGTGGGTATTGGTTGTCATGCGGAAACCTACGACAATCGTTAGTAGTAGGCAAAGCCCAAAAAGTCTGACAGTCAAGCTCAGGCATCTACGGATAAAATCATTCTAATTTTATGAAAATGAGGATTGATTAAGACTGCAAATTTTTCATTTTTTTTTTCACATATATCTGCGTACACTAGTATGGATCGCATTTGGGAAAGGCTGAAAATCAGTGTGTAAATACGCGAAATACCCAATTAACACGTAACTAATTCAGGATTTCTGGAAACGTGTTTACTGCTAAATATACAAATCACTGTACCAACAGAGACATCAAACATTGGAACACTATATAAACATTGACGAATGGATTAAGGTAGGTTTTCACTGTTAATGTAATCATGAGCATGAATTTTATTTGTCTCTTCTTCTTCCGAGCCGTTTCCCAACTATGTTGGGGTTGGCTTCCAGTCTAACCAGATGCGGCTGAATATCAGTATTTTACACGAACCGACTGCCATCAGACCTCCGCACCTCTCCCAATTTTTGGGTAATACCAATACCCTGAGGATAGACTGGTTGTCAGGCTTCTTGGACTTCTGACTACCACTAACAATTATCCTAGTTGTTCGTATGACAACCGGCATTACGTGCTCTCCTGTTAAGAATCCCATCCACAGACTGACCGCGACTAGTGCAGCTTAACCTTAATTGGTTGATTAGCTTAGTTATTACTGAGCCACGAGCTCCACAAAACTTTAATTTATTATACCTATTTTTACACACGAATTCTTTCAGAAACTCCTTTAGACCTTAAACTTTTTTGCTATTCTATAATTATTTTGCCTTTAACAGAAACTAACCTAAGTAAATGTCTTGTCTAGTTTGAGCGGGATGAGTGAAAAAAGATGGTAACATTGATTTACGAGCGACGTCAAGTAAGACGTGGAGTACGCGAGCTGTGTTGAGACTAACACAAAGGGTTCGTTCAGTAACCGTCTTATGAAGTGAGGGAGACTATTTAATAGAAAAGAGCTGTGTTTTTGGAGTTGGAGTTGTGTTTTTTCTTTTTTATAATACGGAAAATCCTCATGGGACATCTGCCACCTGCGGGAAGACGGCAGGGTATGTCGAGCTGTCGTCGATCGCCCATTGCACTTGGCCCTCAGGCCGAGTCCGAGACTGGACGTCCGAGGTGCGAGAGCTCATACGAGAGCGATTCCCGTGATGCCACCACTATGCGGAAGGTGGAAGTGGTGGTGGTTTTAGTCAGTATGCTGGCCACCTGGCCGGAGAGCCCGACACAACCGTCCCGCGTCCCCGAGCGGGGCGGTATGCATAAGGCGCATTTCCCCACCCGAAAAAAAAGGGTATGTCGAGCTGGAGAGCACTCTTGCGCTCTGCTTAAACATTCTAAATTTAAAATGAAGAGCCTTAACAATTGGAAAGAATATGTTAATATTCAATATAAAGAAAAAGTAATTTGGTATATATGACAATTCAAGGCGAACCCATAGACCCTGGTTTGATAGTAAGTTGAGTAGAATTTATGCTTGCGATTGCGGTCCGGACATTATCCATTGGCAAAGTTTGCATTTCTTATGAAAAAAAAACACCTAACTGTAATATTTGCAATAAGGTGGAAGACGTATGTATATGATTTGCTGATGGATTGTGTTAGGAACCGGGATGAAAGGCAAAATTTTTTTAGGGAATTCCAATTAAATGTATTCGAAGTGGGAGTAGTTCAATCAATATTAGCACAATTAAAACCCGATGTTGCAAAGAGATTATGTCAGTTGATGCATTCAATTAATTAATATTTTCCCCTAGATCTAGTACTTATTTGATTATTGTATATTGTTAAATGCACGATGGGGTTGATTTATCCACAAGGATAAAAACCCCAAATTAAATAGATTAAAAAAAATACTCAGGACCTCTAGCGTAGTACTAGTTGCGCCTGAAACCACTATATTTTTTTATACCACTAAGGTGGAAAACAAGCATACTGCCCACCTGATGGTAAGCGGTTACCGTAGCCTATAGACGCTTGTAGCACCAGGGGTATCACTTGTGAGCTGCCGACCCTGTACAACGAAAGAGCAATAGTTGGGTTGGCAGTGTAAGGGTCAAAGTCCCCCCACTGCCAACACAACATTTCCTCGCGGAGCACTGGCAACCTTGCTCACCGTAAGGAACACAACACAGCTCAAAGCAGTGTTATTTTACTTCGATTTTCTGCAAGGTGGAGGTACTTCCCCAGTCGGGCAACTCCAATTTGAGTGGAATTACTCCCACTAAAAACTACTAGCAGTGATAGCCTAGTGGTATGACCATTGGACTGCCAAGTCGAAGGTCTCGAGTTCGAACCCAAGGCACGTACCTCTGACTTTTCAAAATCATGTGCGCATTAATAATTAATTATCACTCGCTTAAACGGTGAAGGAAAACATCGTGAGGAAACCTGCATGCCTTAGAGATTTTCTCGACGGCGTGTGAAGTCTGCCAACCCGCACTAGGCCAGTGTGGTGGACTATAGCCTAATCCCTCTCAATATGAGAGGAGACCCGTGCCCAGCAGTGGGACAGTATATGGGTTGATGATGAAAAACTACTAAGTATACTAACGAGGATGTCAAAACAACAAAAGTAAAAAAAATCTCTTCATATCTGCGACAATCGTGGAGGACAAGCTACACTCAGACAGCATCAAACTTTAATAATATAAATCAATATTATGCTTACGCATTACTTTTTTGTTTCTTGATAAACAGTAATATAAGATGTTTACCTGTAACAAGAAAAATATAATTATTCAATTGTTTATAAAAAATAAATACTCGTGGACAGTTTTACACATCACCATCTAGCCTCAAACTAAGCAAAACTTGTACTATGGATACTAGACTATTATATTTTTTTTTTGTAAATACATACTTATAAACAAACACTTATGTTCATCACATAATATTTTTGTCTGCTGTGGGGATCGAGCCCACGACCCCGTGATGAACAGTCTGACACGCGAACCGTTAGACCACATTCGTCGTACAAGTTCCGTGCCCTAGAGAGCACGTAAAGCCGTCAATCCCGGTTATTATACGACAGCCAGTCTTTCCTCAGAATATAGGTTACTAGCTTTTGCCCGCGACTTCTTCCGCGTGGAAAAATTAGGGTTAATTAGGTTCAAAATTACTTTTAATTGTAATTGTGTCGTTGTAATTTGACTAATTTGTAATTAGTTTCCTATATCGAAAAACGCTTTATCTGCCATTCAACTGAAATTTTAGGATGAGAATAACGGCTTAAGCTCATATTCTTCTTTCTTTTTTTGTGTACAGAAGCTCTAAAAAAAATTGGGAAAATGTGATGTCGGGTTATACGTCATGTTTGAGAATTATTTAATAAAAAATTGCATTGTCTTAAGCGCCAAAAAAGTGTTCAGAATTGTACAAAACTATGCTCATCCTAAGCAGAAAAAAACGCTGAATCCGAATATGTATATAACTCAATATCGTCCAAAATGTCGCTTGAAACAAATAGCCTTTCACTTGTCGAAATAGTTTTTACTATTACTGCAGTACATACATAATTATATTCAAGGATTCTCAATTCAGCACACTATCAAGTAGAGTGGGAGACGGCTTCCGTTTATGGCACCAGCTATTTTAATTATACAGGAGAACTCAAAGCCTTTCACAGGCTTTTTTAATTAACCACCGTCGGTGGAATGCTGTTGTTTCTCTGAAAGTAATGACCCCAATTTTGTAGCGGTGAAGCCTTAAATCTTTGGTCAATTTGATTTTAAGATACTCATGGTTGCTTAAGATTTTTTAATGAATAAACATAGACGAATTGAGAATAAATTATTTCTCTTCTTTGAAGTTTGTTAAAAATAAATTTGAGTACTTAGGTACAAGTAAAATATAAGTATTTATATATTTGTGTGTAAATTAGTACACCTCTGCTTAACTGTTCAGGCGTAATGTTATTTTTTTAATTTATAAGCTTACTAGTGACCCGTCCCCGCTTCGCACGGGTGCAATGTACTAATAACATACATGTATTATAAATATAAACCTTCCTCTTGAATCACTCTATCTATTAAAAAAAACCGCATCAAAATCCGTTGCGTAGTTTTAAAGATTTAAGCATACATAGGGATATAGGGACAGAGAAAGCGACTTTGTTTTATACTATGTAGTGACACTGTAATCGCAAGCGCGTGAACTCCAACTGCGTTTATTTGTAAATTCAAAGTCCAATATTTCAATTAGGCCAATAAATGGCACTTTTGATTTCTGACATTTACGCGAATATTATACATTGAAATAAAACGTGACCATGGACGCTGTAAAGGGCCCGAAACGTCGGGATTAATAATATCAATATACGCGATAAAATCCGTAAAAAGTAGTTTTATTTCAATGGCACTTTTGAAAAGTCAAAACTAATTGCACGGTTTCAAAAAGTGCGACTTATGGAGAAGAACCGGCAAGAAACTCCATACACTCTTTTTAAAAAAAGAACATGATTACACTGTTAATCTTGTTTATTAAGTATGGAAACTCGAAGTTTGAATTTTTTCCCGTTTATTGGCGAACTGTACATCTACCTCAGTATACCTCTGCCTAACCCTCTAAGAATACAAGCGTGATGGTTTGTTACAATAAGAGACAAGTTTCTCATTCCCTAACCTAGTATAAAACCAAACCGACATTCGTACCGAGATCTATAAATAAAACGAACTAGAAAGTTCTAGAACTTTCCAGTCCAACATCACCCATAGTCCCGGACTCACTAAATTAAGTTAGGTGTAGTGAAATTTATAGTACAGGAGCTAAGCTAACAAGTTAAGTGATGGTGCGTGGCGCTCTTAAAACTTGCTCTAGGAATGTCGTAACTGGTTTACTCCTCGACTATTACTCGTACTGATTTTGTAGTTCCGATGTAAGTCAATCACAGTTGTTTTGTTTCCTTGTTCGATTGTTTTATTGTGCGTTTTATTCATTTGAGTCAATACTCTCTTCTTTCTTGAATCTCTGTTCTCTTGGTTAAGTTCTAAGTACGCTGATCAACCGATTTGCAAGGTTAAGCTGCGCTAGCCAAGGTCAATATGTGGATGGTTTTTATGATGGCGGTTACCGCAGCCTATAAACGCTTGTAACGCCAAGAGTATCACTTGCGCGTTGCCGACCCTGTAAAACGAAAGAGGAATAGTTGGGTTAGCAGTATAAGGGTCTATGCCCCCCCCCCAAAACAACGTCTCCTTGCGGATCACTGGCAACCTTGCTCACCATAAGGAACACAACACAGCTCAAAGCAGTGTTATTGTACTTCGATTTTCTGCAAGCCAGAGGTACCTACTTCCCCAGTCGGGCAGCTCCAATTTGAGTGGAATTAATCCCACTATGCCCTACCTCTCTTAAAAATGGGTGAACATTCTTAAAACATCGAGACCCCTCCGTGCCTCGAAGAGCACGTAAAGCTATCGGTCCCGGTTGTCATACGAACACCTACGACAATCGTTAGTGGTAGTCAGAACCCCAAAATACCTGACAACCAGCCTATCATCAGGATATCGGAATTTCCCAGAAATTGGGCTGCGGAGGTCTAATAGCAGTCGCTTCGTGTAAAATACTGATATTCAGCCGCATCTGGTTGACCTGGAAGCCGTCAAATTACGCCCACAAAGAAGCACAGTATTCTTTATAGCAGCTCGGAGTTTGGATCTGTACACGCTTAATGGGAATAGGCTCGTCCCCTATTACATTAAACCTAAACAGAGTTAGGCAGCGGTGAAAGTAAGTACATATTTGCCTAACCCTTTGGGAAGTGTGGCGCATTATTAATGAAAACATAGTTGTGGTTGTGGCCGCAGGACGTACTAGGTGGGGATGACAGTTTACCTGTCAGCAGACCAAGGAACCATGGAACTGCAGCTATACAATTAAATACACTGAGATGTTTCATTATACAGAGTATTACAAAACTACCCGTAAAGCCGAAAGGAGGTTAAATGGGGCCTTATAACGAGTCCATTCACATTATTTAAGAACCATAGTAACTCTGTTTACCATACCCCAAAAAAAGGAAAACAACAAGATTTTAAAGTTATTTAGAAAAGGAAAAATACGACCGCGGGCAGGATTGTATTTTTCCTTTTCTAAATAACTTTAAAATCTTAGCATGGAAAATGCCAAAAATATACATATATATATATATAGTCCTCTTCACCGTATCCGGTGACAGCGACTCTGGCTAAGTCTATTTCCTGTCATGAGCTCTTAGATGGCTAGAAAATCCAAAAATATACAAAAAGAAAACAACAAGATTTATTCATGAATGAAAAATAGAAAAACTATTAAAGTAGACAATTATTCGGTAAAATAGGTACGTAGGCCTTTCTGTTAAATAATCTGGTTCCCTGACATGACAGCTGACAAAATTTTTGGCTTTGATAATTAATTATATTTTTTACGGGGTATTTTGTAACACGTTGTGTAACATCATCCCATCTATGTGACTGCTGATCGTCAAAGGGAGTATTCCCAAAATCACGCCTGTATAAGCGTAACGTTGTTTTTTTTTTAATCATTATTTGAATTTTTGTATTTCGAAGCTCAATTACGCTCTCGAGGGACCAAGGGCAGACATATACCACAGCATAAATACCACGGTTAGCAAAATATAGGTAGCAAACACAACTATGTGACACACTATTCAAACAATTCCTACCGAAACCCGATCCTCGTCACCCGAGCGAAAATAAGATCACTGCCGTACATACAAATTCCTTTGAATCGCCACAGAGTATGGAATAAAAGAGACGCTACCATGGAGGCCGTGTCCTTCTTTTTTTTATTCTACCAAGGTGGCAAACAAGCATACGGCCCACCTGATGGTAAGCGGTTACCGTAGCGTATAGACGCTTGCAACACCAGGAGTATCACTTGCGCGTTGTCGACCGTGTATTGAAAGAGGAATAGTTGGGTTGGCAGTATAAGGCTCAAAGTCCCCCCAATACCAACACAAAGTTTCCTCGTGTAGCACTGGCAACTTTGCTCACCAATATATACCAATATATAATGCTCAGAAATACAAGACAGCTCAGAGCAGTGTTATTTTACTTCGATTTTCTGCAAGGCGGAGGTACTTCCCCAGTCGGGCAGCTCGAATTTGAGTGGAATTACTCCCACTGTGCCCTACCTCTCTTAAAAAGTTTGTTTCTGAGTCTCTTTATGTAATTAATATGATAATACGACTCATTAGTCAAAACTACCTACTTCATGCATCAACATTGCAAGTCTTCATTAAGGTATTTATTTATACAGACATAAATTTATTTTATTGATGTAGAACCATTAGACTGCCAAGTCAAAGGTCTGGAGTTCGAATCCAAGGTGCACCCCTGTCTTTTCGTATTAATAATTATCACTCGTTTAAACGTTGAAGGAAAACATCGTGAGGAAACTGCCTTACAGATTTTTCACGACGGTGTGGGAAGTCTGCCAACCCGCATTAAGCCAGCGTGGTGAACTATAGCCTAATCCCTAGTGATTCTGTGAGGAGACCCGTGCATAGTGGGTCAGCAGATAATGTTGATGTTGATGATGGTGGTTATATAAAATAAAAATCCTTTATACCTTCCAGAAGAAATTATATTAATGGTAGTGAAAACCGCATTATAATAAAAAAGGTAAAGGTTGCTGGAAGTCGTTGGATGCAGACGGCTTGTAACCGGTCCTTGTGGAAGTCTATGGGGGAGGCCTTTGTTCAGCAGTGGACCTCCTGTGGCTGATTATAATACATGCCTGTCCTGACGTGACTGCCTCATTAGCCTAGTGGTCCTAAGCGCGACTGCTACGCTAGAGGTCCTGGGTTGGACCCCCAGGTCGAGCAAAGTGTTATTGGGTTTTTCTATAAAATTCTCAGTAGCAACTCGGAGTCTGGATTTGTTCCCGGTTAATGGCAATAGGTCTGCCCCCTATTACATGGGTCCTAAACCATACCAGCGAACTGTGAGTGTACATTAGTACACCTCTGCTCAACCCTTCGGGGAATACAGGCGTGATGGTATGTATGATAGTGTGTTATTAGTAGCGTACGAAGCTGGGGCGAGTCGTTAGTTAAAAATAAATAATGAAACGAAATAGCTTGCTATTTACTTTTTTACCCGACTACGTGAAAGCAAGGCTAATGAGAACAGAGCAATTCAACTCCTAACTACCTGCATGTACAGTGGTTTCCTGTGCTTCTGTAACCACGTCAGCCATATCCATTATTTCTATAATCCATGATAGTCGTACAATTTGGGACCCGTGAATGATCGGAATTTTGCTCGAAACCAGAGAGATCGAAACTGGAATTTTTCGTGGTGAGATTAACGCAACGTACCTGTAATCTGTTATTGTAAATATGTGAATTATAAATTGGAATCTGTTTTTGAGTTTCTAGCATCGACATCGCAGTTACTTTTTGTGGAGCAACGTTTCGTAGTGTTAGTGGGCAACATCCGATAACAAAAATATATTTGTTGTCAGTATAATGTTGCCATGTTAGGTAAAGTTTTTATTTTTTTGTTGACGGGGTTGGAAATGCTTTATGCACTACCCACCGCTCCGGGGAGAGCGGTGGGGTGTGTCGGACTCCGCTCTGAAAAGAACGTTCTACCGACTAAAACCAACCTCTGCGTTTCGTGTCAACACTTTAGTCCCGGGACTGCGGCAGCGCTGTAGCATTCGTCCGCAGACCCGGCTAGGTAAAGTTGCGTCAACATGGTGGTAACTATCGATACTATTTGTCACTTTATGTTTTTGGCGGTATGGATGCGATCATACAACAAAACAGTCAGCAAAGTAACAAGCAATCACAAAAGTTGAAGAATGTTACCTAATGTGATCGTGTTGCATTCTGTTGCTCCACAAAAAGTAACTGCAGTGTGGATTCATCTACAAGTATTAAATCCATTGTTTGGTAATCATAGTACAGACGCCAGTAGGTCCAGCTATCCAAAACTGTCAAATTTCCCCAATTAAATATGAACCTTATTGCTATGTATTATGGTTGAAAATCTATCAAATAAATTTGAAAGATTGGGGTAGCTTGATGTGCTTGGCGACTGTACAAGCTGTGCTTAGTTTGGAACTAGATGGTGCTGCGTAAAATTGTCCTAAAACAATTTCTTATGACAAATCCACAAAACGTTCGGCTATGATTGTCACAATAGCACTATATCATTTCGCTTTCTGACGTAAGTAAGCCTGAGAACATGGTATAATAGTAAGCTTAATTACTATACCATGTACTCCTAATAATAATTCTCGCACGTAAGGCACACGTAGGCCGCATAATTTCTATTACATGAATCTCGCGGTGTGATACTAATTAAGTTGAAGTGGTATTAACGAAATGTCTGGTTAGTCTTGCGGAAAGTCGAGCGTAGGAATTGTTTCAACACAATGTTGGTTTAAATATAGTATTATGGTTGTATAAGAAAGCAGTGATAGCCTATTAGTATGATTGGACTGCCAAGTCGAAGGTCTCGAGTTCTAACCCAAGGCACGCACCTCTGACTTTTCGAATTCATGTGCATATTAATAATTATCACTCCCTTAAAAGGTGAAGGAAAACATCGTGGAAACCTGCATACGTTAGAGATTTTCCCGACGGTTTGTGAAGTCTGCCAACCCGCACTAGGCCAGCGTGGTGGACTATAGCCTAATCCCTCTCAATATGAGCGGAGACCCGTGGCCAGCAGTGGGACAGTATATGGGTTGACGATGATGTCAAGAGTCAGGCTTATAGCTAATAACTACCCTGATCAACTATCTGCAAGCAAGCAAGGTTAAGCTGCGCTAGCTGCAGCCAGTCTGTAGATGGGTGACCATTAATAGCACACACAGACCCCTCCTCATTAAAAATATAAATATTCGATCTTAGGCATGCAGGTCCTACGTTATGATAATTAAACGCTTTTGGGCGAATTATTCTCGAACTTATTTGATCTTTCTTCGTTTTAATTGCTATGACCTTTCTGTTCTGTTGCGTGGGTTTAGTTGAAGATTATGTGAATAAATGTAGAGAGAGTAGAATAAATGTTTTTATAAAATTTGTTTATTCTTTATTACTGTATATAGGCAAAAACGAGAAGAAATTTAATAACAATCGTATCGGGTGTTAAAATATAAAAAATAGTAACATTATTTTTTATTCAACAAGGTTCCCGGTTTCAAATCCACACTACTACAGAGTGCCAGGACAAATTATGTAGATAGATACTACGCGTTTCAATTAAGATTAGAACTGACCTCCAGCCATCTTGTGACATCATAGCTGTCAATTCAAACCAGCTAGGTAGGGTGAGCAAAACAGATATTTTTGAAATAATATTTTTTATGTATTTAAAATATTCCACCGATTGTTATTTAGAAGAAAATTAGATATTTTATTACCCGTGTTTATAATTATACTAAAGTTATCGTTGTCTTGAAATATTTCCCTTTTTTTGGTTTTTAGTTTCGATTCATTTGAAGTGGTTAATTTCTTTTTGCCAATCGTCACTGGTAATAGAATCAATAGTTTCCAGTGTTAGATTCTCAATTTGGCTTTCTAATTGTTGAACACTATTGTCAGCTACCCTACGCTTATCAAGTGCCAGGTATATTCAATTGGATTTAAATAACAATTATAGGGTGGCAGCTTCAAAACTTCAAAGCCATGGGAGTTTAAAATATTATCTAATATAGTTTTTGGCAGATTGTACCTTTTTTATTAACTCGGAGAATTTCGGGTTTGGTATTACTGCTTATAAATATTGTATTATTAAGTTTTAAAATTTCAAAAGATAAAATTAATTTTCTCTGCAAACTGTACTTTTCTGACAGATCGGGGTCATTTGAGGTCATTGACGTTCCTGTTCTTATTTGAAACGCATAGTAGATATAATATTCTTAAAGATCAAGATTAAAGATCAGAAACAAACGTACTTAAAGTAGTGCAATAGGCGATCGTATCGCTATAAGCAATTTCTTATAGACACTCATTAGTATGGGTGCGGATCAAGCAATAAAAAAATGGGCCTATACTATTAACGTTATCCATACTAATCAATACTAAGTTATATTATAAATTCAACTGTAATAACTGTCTATCGGTTTGTTACATTCTGACGCTGAAACTGCTGAACCGATTTTGATTAATTTTGGTATAGATATAGATTAGACCATGGAAAACGGCATACGATTGAAACCGCAGAGCATAACTAAGGGGTGAACCTATTGCCATCAATCGGGCACAAATCCAAACCCCGAGGTGCTTCTGAGAATTTCATTGGAAATCCCAATAACACTTTGCTAGACCTGGGAATCGCACCCCGAACCTCAAGGTCAGCAGTCGCTCTTACAACAACTAAGCTAATGAGCCAGCCCGACTAACATTATACAGTCATGTGAGTTTGTGAGGATGGACGGATGGATGTTAGTTACTCCTTCACGCTAAAACTACTGAACGGATTTCGATGAAACTTTACAGTATTATTATTTATACATCAGAATAACATATAGGCTATAATTTACAACAATTTTGAGTCAATTAGCCAAATCACACGATAATTAAAAGTAACTTTTCCACGCGGACGAAGATGCGGGCAGAAGCTATAGGATTAAAATAAAATAAAAACTAGATCACTTCCAAGTCCTCTTTAAAACAATCTTTATATTGCAGAACTTCCTTTCACTATCACCTTTAGAGGGACATAAAAGCCTTCCCCTTCCTCCTGATACGAAGTTTATATCACTCAGAACTTTATCACGAGTGTAGGCCATAAAACAAGCCCTATATAATGTTTAACTATATCAGAATTATATCTGTGACGACGATTGTGTGGAGCGGGCATTAGATTTAATAACCACATCATTAATAATATGAGAGACTCGTAACTAAGTTATAACTACTCTGATCAACTGATCTGCAAGGTAAAGATGCGGTCAATTTGTGGATGGGTGACTATGCTTAACACATCGAGACCCCTTCGTGTCTCGGAGAGCCGTCGGTTTTGGTTCATCATCATCAACCCGTATACAGTCCCACTGCTGGGCACGGGTCTCCTCTCACAGAATGAGAGGGATTTGTCTATAGTCCACTTCACACGCCGCCGCCGCCGAGACAATCTCTAAGGCACGCAGGTTTCCTCACGATGTTTTCCTTCACCATTCAAGCGAGTGATAATTAATTATTAATACGCATATATTTTCGAAAAGTCAGAGGTGCCTTAGGTTCGAAATCGAGACTTTCGATTTGGCAGTCTTACCACTAGGCTATCACTGCTTCGGTCTCTGTTATCTATGACAATCTCTACTGGTAGTCAGCCCTGACAACCAGTCTATCCTCAGGATATGGGTATTGCTCAGAAATTGGGTTGAGAAGGTCTGATAGTAGTCGCTCCATGTAAAATACTAGGCAGGAAAAGTTTCTTACGGTGAGCAAGGTTGTCAGTACTCCGCGAGGAAACGTTGTGTTGGCATTGAGGGAGACTTTGACCCTTATACTGCCAACCCAAGTGATACTCCTGATGTTACAAGCGTCTATAGGCTACGGTAACCGCTTACCATCAGGTGGGCCGTATGCTTGTTTGCCACCTAAGAGGTATATTTTTTTTAAATCTAGACCAGTCGTAGTGCACTGCTTTCGACTGCATAGGTCACCATAACTTGTAAACCAAGTCGGCAGTATTTAATAAACATTTCGTATTTGGAACACAGGTATCTACTTGAAGACTTCTGTCAATCGAATAAATTCCAGCCGAATATCGATGTTTTGTACAAATATTATACGAAGCTTCAAATCGAGAGCATAGATTAATCGAATGTCAATCTCCATGTATGCGTGGTACTCGAGTGGCTAACTGGTATGGGAATTATTGCATGAATGTTGAGTAGAGGCGTCTGGTCGAAATGCTTGGCACCACTGACACATCTGTTTGTTGTGTGTGCGTAACTGTTTTAGTCTGTGGCAGTTTTCACACCAACGATAATTCATACCATTAAGGTCTGAAATGGTGAAAATATTTAAGTAATAAAATGGTAACTCTACTTTTATACTAAAATGGTATACATAATTATTTAAGTTTTAAAATGTTTTATATATTAGCCATTTCGCAGACTATAACGAGCCTCCCTTTGAAAGGGTCAAGTAAACATCATCAATGTATGTACATAGTACATGTACATAGTACTAGTCCACTGCTGGGCACGAGTCTCCTCTCAGAATGAGAGGGCTACTGCTGTCTAGCACGCTGGCCTAATGAGGGTTGGCAGAGTTTACACGCCGTCCATAAAATCTCTCAGTCATGCAGGTTTCCTCATGATGATTTCCTCCACCGTTTAAGCGAGTGATTATTAATTATTAAACACATGATTACTAAAAGTCAGAAGTGCGTGCATTGGATTTGAACTAAAGATCTTGGATTTGGCAATGCACTGATCATATCACTAGTCTACCACTGCTTATCCAGTGAACGTTGGACTAGAATCTATCATGGTAATGGAGAATGATACGAATACGACTTTTAGTCGGTACGATTTGAACATACCCTACCAACTCCCAAGGCCACAGAAGTTTCATGAGGACTTGCCGCACACGCAATCTGTATTATTTGCGAAAATTCTTTTAAGACTCCCCATTCAAATACCACAATCTCCCCTGAAACCACTTTACTGCCCACAAATTTTATTCCGAATCTCACTTGACGATTTAAAAGAACACTTGTCGGATAATCCGCTAGACATCCGACAGTACAGTACTGGGGATTAAGTGTCTTGCCGACACGTTTCCCGGACGTTGGGGATTAGTTACAGTGGGGATTCTTCATTCCCATTCGGTACTTTTATTGCGGAGTCTGACTTGAAGGAAATCTTGTACAAGAATGTTGTAGGACAAGGAAATAACAGAAGGTTAAGTTTAGCCAAATCTGCTTTGTTGGTTTGGTCAAGTGCAGGTCGGAGTTACTGGATATTATACAGGCGTGATCTGTATTCCCCGAAGGGTAGGCAGAGGTATAGATAGATAGATAGATAGAATATTCTTTATTGTAAACCAAGAAGCTTAGTAAAATTAAACAATAAAATAAACCTATAGGTATACTGCATTGTACAACCATAGTATGTTTAGGATGTAATAGGGTTCGAGCCTATGACTATTAAGCGGACACAAATCCAAACTTCGAGCTGCTACTGAATTTTTTTTATACCACTAAAGTGTTTATACCAACTTATGGTAAGCTGTCACTGTAGCCTATAGACGTAGAATACTTGGGTTAGTAGTACAAGGGTCAAAGTCCCCTCACTGCCAACACAACGTTTTCTCGCGGAGTACTGGCAACCTTGTTCACCGTAAGGAACACAACACAGCTCAAAGCAGTGTTATTTTACTTCGATTTTCTGCAAGGCGGACGTATTTCCCCAGTCGGGTAGTTTAAATTTGAGTGGAATTAATTCCACTATGCCCTACCGAAATACTTCTTCGAGAATTGCATATAAAGACCCATTAACACTGCTCGACCTGGATATTGGAACCAAAAACCTCAAGCATAGCAGTCGCGTTTACGACTAGGCTAATGAGGCAGTTTTCAAAATTTTACTATCAATTTTATTTTTAACTAGCTCTTGCTGGCAGTTTCACCCACATCTCAAAAGGCTTTGTGAGACAAAAGCTAGCCTATGTGCTTCTCCAAGCTCTAATTTATCTCTGTACTAAATTTCATGAAAATCGGTTCAGCAGTTTAGGCGTGAAAGCGTAACGGACAAACAGTAACTTTCGCATTTATATAAGGAAGTATATTATGAACTACTTAACCTTCTGCCTTTTTTACTGTAACACTGACCTCTAACTCAGTCGCGGACTACCGAAGCAACATTTTGGACCCCAAGGCATAAGCAGGCGCATAAATCTTAGTTACGTGACCTCTCGGAGGTAGCCGGAGGTGCGGGAGGCAATTACACCGTGTGCAGTCCCGGAGGAGTGAAATATGAGTTCAAGACTAACTTGTGGAGAGTTCCACGTTGTGTAGCAGCAAAGTGTCTGTGTGTTTCGTTTTTAAATATTTTATCATAAGTATACAAAAATATAAAATGTCTAAGGAGGCTCTCGTTAGGCTATAATAGATTTTATTTCGGCATTTCTTCTCAGAAGTCGTTACCTAAGAAATGTCGGCGCCATCTAGTATTATTAATTTTATAATTGACTTGTACAAGTGTGTTTATAAAATCTATTTACAAAATAAATATAATTTCATCATTAGTAATAGTTATGTAAGGCAATGTATACAACTTTGTACCTTGTTCCGTGGCAATAAACTTATTATTATTCCATTTATTTACATTTCTACATTTTATTTTTATTATTAAATATTTTATCCTAATATAATAAGCATATAAAAAAAACATTAAAAAATATAAAAAATAGAAACCCACCCTTATTATTATTATTCAGGTTACCATTCAGCCTATTTTAAATGACCCTGCAGGAATGGACCCATTAAATCGAAATTTAATATTTAAACCATGCGCCGCTGAAAATATTATAAATGTGAATCGGATTGCGGTATCGAAAGTATTCATTATGTTGCGTATCTCAACAGTTGATGATATCGGCTCCAGTATGCAAGCGGCTATAAATTATTCAGCAGAGCAATGACAAATAAAATGGATATTAATGCAGTTGAATTTATAATTATTCATGGGTTCTTTTTTAATTTTAAAATAAGATGTCACGATATCTACTTGACTGGGAAGCGGAGAAGTACTTGTGGCTTTGTGTGAGTTCGTTTAATTAATCACTTTTATTTCAGAGTGGTAAAAAGCAGTGAGAGCCTAGTGGTATGACCATTGGACTGTCAAGTCGAAGGTCTTGAGTTTTGAGAGAGCCAAAACATCGTATGGAAATCTCCATGCCTTAGAGATTTTCTCGACTGTGCTACGGCGTGTGAAGTCTGCCAACCCGCACTAGGCCAGCGTGGCAGACTACGGCCTAATCCCTTTCATTCTGTGAGATGAGGCCCGTGCCCAGCAGTGGGACAGTATATGGGTTATTTATGATTTCAGGATGATTTCAAATTTAATTGAACTTGAAAATCCCTTTCTAATTTTTGTCCCGATTCACCGCTCTGTTTCCATATTCACCCCGTTTTTTCCCAGTTGAAGTCTTATCAATATCCAATCTTAGCAAATGCAGCCGATTATCAGAAGGATTTTCCGGACTCCAAAAAAGCCGTAATGTAACGGCTAATCCTCATGGATCGGGGGGAGGTGTCCGACTAAAAACCGCACTTGCCTTCCCTCGACCTATAGTCACGGCCATGGGATTCATGACATTCGCCAAGGCCATGCAGATAGATATCCTAGGGCTAAGGATATTGTCAGGCTTTGGTATAGCTACCACTACATTTTAGGGACAAAGCCTTAGCGTGTTGACCGAGGTCCATACCTCGGTATATATATGTACGGATCACTCATCATCTTCCTGCCCTTGTCCCAATTTATTTAGGTCCGACGCAGTATGTCCTTTTCTTCCATTCAGCTCTGTCATCCGTCACATCTTCATTCAGTCTCATAGGTACCGATCACTGAGGTGTACTAAATCTATAGTTAGATCTCATACAATAGGGGGTAAATCTATTGCAAATTCCTCTTTTTTACTATTCACTAAGTTTTATTCATTTTTATATTTACTTATTCATCATTAAAACTACATAAAGTGAACAAAAAAAAGACAAAAGCATCCAATTTGTCAATCACAATTTCACAAAACCCATTTTGAGTGAGTCACATTCGTTTCGTTGGAAACGTAATAACTTTTGTTTTAGTTAGTGCATCGCGTACTCAGGGGAGGCTCTCGGTATTTTAAAATACATTTATATTTTGTTCAGTTGTACAAAACACGTTGTTATTTCACCAAAGAGTAATATACGAATGGAGGATTCATGTATAATTTATTTATTTATTTAAATCATCACAAAATCCACAGCTCTTAAAAATAACATAAGTATAAATAGAACAGTAATTCTTACAGCCAATTACGGATTTACAATCTACTTTCCATACTTTTGTTGCAAACAGAAAAGACAGAAAAACAAGAAACAGAAATTATTTAAGGGGGAGAAAAGTTTAATATTATAGATGAATGCAGGTATGTAGTGTGTATAATATTGTGTGCATGAGTGTGTGCGTGTGCGTGTACATCTGCGTGTTGATGATGAATGCTTATGTGTAAGATACTTGCGTAACCTTATTTCGCAACTATGATTATAGTATGTAGACAAGTCTATTGATCATCATTAACAGCGTTAAGAAGTAATCTCACAGACTTATCCTAGCGGTCGTACTTGGAACTAAAATCGCGTCGTATACCGCCATTTTGATAATGTCAGTTGGGCCTAGAGCCATTTTGCATTTTGTGTAACTCAATCATGGTTACAAAAAAAGCACAAAAATATTATGTCCTACAGGATAATTAGAACAACTTTATCCCGGGAATTTGTCATAGACTCTTTAGTAATACTCATTTATAGACTACTAGCTTCTGCCCGCGACTTCGTCCGCGTGGAAAAGTAACTTTTAGTTAACGTTGTTTTTTGGCTAATTAACTTAAAATCGTTATAAGTTATAGCTTAGATGTTATTCTGATGTATAAATAATAATACTGTCAAGTTCCATCAAAATCGCTCCAGCCGTTTAGACGTGAAGAAGTAACAAACATACACACTCACAATCTATCGCCTTTATAATATTAGTGTGAAGTGTGATGTGATTTCCATACCTAATTTCTTTATTGTTTTTTTTATTTCAAATAAAATTCTTAAAAACTTTTATGACTCTAGCAGCACGGTTCCATAAAGTTGGCTCTATAGAAAAGCATCCTACAAGAAACTCCACAAACACTCTTTTATTCTATAATAAAATATGTCACATTGGCAACACTAATACAACACTGGCGTCGTCTTCTCGTCAAATGGATTTATAGCACTATAACGTTTTCTCAAACAGGTCTTGCTATAATTTTTTTAAATAATTTCGCACTATTGAACAAGCCCTGTGTCGCAATCCCTTGCGACACAACAAACATAATTATAATCAACAAACACAAAGTAGGAAGGTCTAGAGAATCTTAAGCTCGGGTAGGAAGCGAATTCACTCGCGGATCATGCGAGAGCGATTCCCGTGATCCCACCAGTATGCGGAAAGTGGTAGTGGTGTTGGTTTTAGTGTGTATACTGGCCACCCTGGCCGGAGAGCGCAACACCATCCCGCATCCCTGGAGTGGCATTTATAAGGAGTATTTTCCCACCCGAAAAAAAAAGGAAGTGAATCCAGAACACTCAGCGCAACGATAGTGGCGAGGCAAACCGAGCAATCGTTGCAATATTGTAAATAATAAATATTTGAAATGTCATTATCACTTCAATGACTTATTAATCTGTGGCGATGAATTGCAGATTTAATTATACTCGATTGCACATCAGCAAAACCGAAAACGGTGCAAAAAGAAAATGTGATTCATGTTCGCAATGTTGGATTAATTGGATAATTTGTAATATTATTATGGATAATAGATTGATTAAATTCTATACGAAGTCACTATGAAGATGATAGTGATATTATATTGACTCGCAAAGGATTGATTAATTATTAATAAATGAACGGTGGTGGATCCCTATGTACCCTACATAGGGATCTTTTTACCGTGAACGACTGCTCTGTGGAATCAATTACCAGTCAAAGAATTTCCGATCCGGTACGACATGGCAACCTTCAAGAAGCAAGCCTATTCTTATCTCAAAGGTCGGCAACGCCCTTGCAACCCCTCTGGTGTTGTGGGTGTCAATGGCCGGCGGTGTTCACTTACCATAGGTGACCTGCTTGCTCGATTGCCTCCCTCTTCCATAAAAAAAAGTATATCATACTTAACAACTAGTCTCAAGATGACAACGCGCGAGTGATACCATTGGTGTTGCTGACGTCTATAGTTGCCGCTTACCATCAGGTGGCCAGTGTGCTTGTTAGATATTTTATTATAATAAAAAAGGTGACAAGATTTTTGTACAAAACAACTCTAAATGGCCTACTTTAGTATACCTCTGCCTAATCCTTTAGAGAATCATCATCAACCCATATACTGTCCCAATGCTGGGCACGGGCCTCCTCTCATATTGAGAGGGATTAGGCTATAGTCCACCACGCTGGCCTAGTGCGGCTTGGCAGACTTCACAAACCGTCGAGAAAAATCTCTAAGGTTTCCTCGCGATGTTTTCCTTCACCGTTTCAGCTAGTGATAATTAATTATTAATACGCACATGAATTCGAAAAGTCAGAGGTGCGTGCCTTGGGTTTGAACTCGAGACCTTCGACTTGGCAGTCCAATGGTCATACCACTAGGCTATCACTGCTTGTCTTTAGAGAATACTGGCGAATATATGCTTGGTTTGCATAGACTCTACCCGCTCTCTGTTACACTGAACAAAATGAATTCTTTCAATTAAATTCAATTCAATTTCAAAATGTTCTTATTTCAAATAAGCTTTTGCAATGCACTAGGCTAGTGTGGTGGACTTTATAGCCTAATTCCTCTCAAGAGGAGACCCGTGTCCAGCAGTGGGACCGTATATGGATTGATGATGATTAATTTTATCAATTATAGACATTAATTATATTAGTAAATAGACATCGAAGTCGAGATCGAGAGAGAAAAAGGTTCCGTTAACTTTACTTTTCGTTTGAAAGTTCATCATTTACCCGACGGTAATATCGGAATATCGGTATCATACCGCTGGTATTGACGTTTGAACCCAGTGCCGTAGGTACAATTAACAATCGCCGCGCTTCATCGCACTGCACTTTGTATTCAGCTTTGCTTTTCAGAACGATACTGTATTCAGAACGCCAAAAGACAAAATGGACACGAGAATTATTAGTGGTTATTTCTTGCATTTCACTTCCTTTTTTTTTGCAAAAGAATTGAGCATTTGAAAATTTTCTTAAATTTTTGATTTCTTACTGTTCCGAGACTGACGCGAATATTAGCCATAGAAACGACTTTCTTGTTACTCCAAAGACTAAAAGTGCCTAGGTCTTTTTTATTCTGATAATGAGAGATATATATAGATAGAGGCAGAGGTAAGCGGCAGCTGTAGCCTGTAGTCGCCAGCAACACCAGTATAAAACTACTTTTTACGGATTTTATCGCGTTATATTGATATTATTAATCCCGACGTTTCGGACCGGCGTCCATGGTCACGGGTAGACTATGACCCCAAGGATCACAGCCTGTCATGGTCGTGAGGAATGTCACGGATCCCATGACTATAAGGCAAGTTAAGGAAAGTGCGGCTTTTAGTCGGTACGAGTCCGCCATACCCTGCCGCGTCCCCGGTTGGCGGAGGATCCACGAGGACATTCCATACTATAAAAAAAGGATTTATAGCATATCTTCAAGCTTGCAATCCCGAACTCTTCAGGTGTACAGGCGTGATGGTATGTGAACTAATTTTCAACAGCTTTTGAGCTGTCTACCAGTCCCATAACTTTAGTCAACGCTAGCAACCAGCCCCGGCTTCTCACGGGTGCAATGTAGAATAGAATAAACTTTATTATACACCACGATAAGAAACAACATTCTGGAATTCATAAAACTTAGGGTACAATGATGGTCTTATCGCTAATAGCGATATCTACCACACAACCTTTGGATGGACAGGAACATTTGAAAAATGGTCGGAAGTCTTGTGAAATGTACTTTAATAAACAATAAAATGTAATACTTAACAACATAAATAGTTGGAAGCCATGGTTATAAATATTATAGCCTATGATACTCACAAATAATGTGGCTTTCTATTGGTAAAAGAATTTTCAAAATCGGTTCAGTAGATCAGAGATAACACCCTACAGCCTCACAAACTTTACCTCTTTATAATATAAGTAAGTATAAAAAATGACCAATAGTTTCCCAACTATCTTAAGGTCGGCTTTCAGTCAAACCAGATGCGGCTAAATATCAGTATTTTACTTGAAGCGAATGCCATCAGACCTCTGCAACCTAATTTCTGGACAATACTTTTTTAATATTCCGCGATGCAGAACGAATCTAGGCTTGAATACCCCGATAGTCAGATTGATGTCTACATATAATAGTTGATGTGCTTTGTATGGATTGGATATCTTTCACGATCCTTAGGTCAAAGATTATAAAAAATAAGTAATAAAATAAAATCATGTTTAAATTAATAAATAAATATAATTATGTACAAATAAACAGACAATAAATAAATGTAAAATTATGTATACATTTCATAAACAAATTTGAAATATTATTATTTGCATTGAATATGATTAACAATTTTGTCTATTAATGTGCGCTTTACTTTACTGTTTAATCTTATATTCTTCTGTGTGTCTCTGTAACTGTGAATACTGTATCTTCTACTTTAATACTACGCTAATGTTGTGCATGTCTGTAATTGATGTAAACACGAGTCTATATCTTTGTCTTTAAAATATCAATGTTTGTGTTTATATTGTTGATGTGCCTTGAATAAATAAATAAATAAATAGACTGGTTGTCAGGCTTTTTGGGCTTCCGACTAACGATGTTCGCATGACAACTGGGACCGTCAGATTTACATGCTCTCCGAGGCACAGAGGGGTCTCGATATGTTAAGAATAGTTACCAATCCACAGACTTACCGCGGTTAGCGCAGCTTAAGCTTGCAGATATAACTTAGCCACGAGGCCCTAGTTTAAAAAAAAAAACAACATAATTAAAAAAAGAACCATTCCCAATCACAGGACATATTTTATCGAGCCGCTAAGAATATCACCAAAATTACGAACTTGACAAGCCAGATATATCACTACGCCTTTAGAAACGAATAAGCGTATTTTGAATACGAATTCCAATCCGAATATACTTATTAAGGTCTTCACACATTACACCGTAATGTATATTAACAGAAATCGTCACGGAAATAGGCATTATTCTGACATCGCACAGGATAATGTACCTACTTAGTTTAAAAGTCTTGAATCTATTGTTTTGTTGTTCGGTATTTTGTCGTTGTGATTGTCAGAATAAAATTTCTTTCTTTATTTCTTCAATAGTCTCGCTCCCTTTTACAAGGGACCTAAATATAGCGACAAACTGTGGGTGTCCAGTAGTACACCTGTGCCGGTTTCACCAAGTATCACGTCAGATGAACCTAGCAGCTATATTCTACCGCCTACATATAGGACGATATTAATATTAGCTAAAATTCTGATTAAATGTCATTGCTACTTAATCAAATAACTACTTCCATATCATGTATTTTAATTTAATATTTTTTGGGTGATAATAGGACAATATGTAATACGTAATATTGCTTTTTTTATATGTTAGCGTTTGACCTCATTCTCACCTGATGGTAAGTGACGATGTGGTCTAAGATATAGTGCTTACCTAAAAGATAAATATTCACTTGTGGATAAGAAGACCCCCCAAATTGTACACGTGAGGAAATACAGACTCAGGCAGCTGATTAAACACTGATTGATCAAAAGATAAATAAAGGAAAGGCTGCAGGCTGCTCAGCTTACCCTCATGTACTCACAGATGAGCTGATTGGCAGAAGCAGAATAATAGCAGAGTAATAAATGGTTCGGGTCAGGTTTTTTTATCAGTAAATATTGTCGAACTAAATGTGCCGATCCAAACAAGTGTGTAGCCGGCGTAACGGTACAGTGAGCGAGAGCCTTGAGTCTTGAATACGCATAACAATCGCGGCTTTGTGAAGGAAATCGTTCGATATTCCTGATATTCTCAGATGGGGTGTACTTATAGAGTATTATTCCCTTGTAGAATACTTCAAACGACATCAACGGGGACATCTTAAGATTTTTATAACAGATTTATTTTATATGTATGTAGAGTTAGGGGCTAAGTAATAAGTACGCTGATATTTAATCCGCCATTTTGTGCCGGCGGCCATATTGGACCGATTTTCATCAAACATAGATAAAATCACTTCCGACTAATTCACCTTTCAAACAAAAAAAAAAGAAAATCAAAATCGGTTCATCCGTTCGGGAGCTACGATGCCACAGACAGACACACACACACACAGACAGACAGACACGTCAATCTTATAACACCCCGTCGTTTTTGCGTCGGAGGTAAAAAAATAGAGATGTGTGTCCGAGCTGGTCATGTTGTCATTATATCCCAACATACGCTTAAAATAAACCTAAAAATTGATATATAAAACCCACAGAGCAGAAATCAATACGTATCAATTTTTCACAGGTCCCGGGCGTCAGATAGCTATGCAAATAGCTAAAATAAAAACCGTGGGATTTGACGCATAGCCCATATGACAGCTATGGCAAAAAATACGGTGTAAAAACGAGCAACGTAAATACGATGGGTGAACGAAGCGGTGTTTATTCAGGTGGTCGAGCAATTTTGGACGGTGTAGCATCAATGCATTTGACGACCTCTGTGGTCTAGCGGTCCGAGTGCCGGACTGCTGATCATGGGGTCGTGGGTTCGATTCCCACAGGACACAAATATTTGTGTGGATAAAGTACAAGCTCTGCTTAGTTTGGGTTTAGATGGTGTTGTGAAAAATGTCCCAAAAATATTATTATATATTATTAATGCATATGTTTAGGGTAGTTTTAAATGATAAACGATTTTTATTTTGTAAATAGACCTTTTAAAACACTTTTACAAGTCAATATTTCATTAATAATACTGGATGGCGCCGGTATTTTCTAGCTGACGACCTCTGAGAAGAAACGCCGAAACAAACTCAGAGAATAAATGTGTTTTACAATGTAGGCAACTCTGAACTGGCCTTTTGAAGAAAGAGCCATAGCAGCTATGAGTTTGGTGTATACTTTGGTATGAACTATCAATGTACTGCGAGCTTTTTGGGACATTTTTACACAACACCATCTAGTCCCAAACTAAGCAGAGCTTGTATTATGGGTACTAGACAATGGATATAATACTTATATATTTTTTTTTTGTAAATACATACCTAAAATACATAAGAAACACCTAGACAAACACAAATACTCATGTTTTACCCACACAAATATTTGTGTCCTGTGGGAATCAAACCCACGACTCCATGATCAGCAGTCTCGAACCGCTCGATCACAGAGGTCGTTGAATAAGATATAAATTCTCAGTAGCAACTCGGAGTGTGGGAATATTTGTGCCCTTTTAATGGTAATAGCCCCCTATTACATGGGATCAAACATACCCGGCGAAGTGTGGTTGTACGATCACACGATCAGCAATAGACTACTAGACCACACTAGACTACAGAAGTCGTCAACGTCGACGTTTCCCAAGTTTGTTCCGATCGGCTGCGAGTTAAACCAGATGCGGCTGAATATCTGTATTTACACAAAGAAACTGCCTTCAAACAAATGAACACAATTTAATAATATTTTCTTTTTGTAAAGCCGACCAAATTTAAATCCTCAATCACGTACAAAAACTAGTACACAAATATTACAATTAATTTGTAAATTTGCGTGAGTGGATTCAGAGAGCACTCGAAATATCGGCTCCAATTAATTATAAACGTTATTTAATGTTACAATAACGTTCATTTTCATGTTTATTTATCAAGTGGGCCACCTTTTCAGTTTATTTGTTTTAATATAAAATCAACTAATATGATTGATAAATTAATATTATTACTACAATACAGGTGAGTAGTTTATACAAATTTAGTTAAAATTTACAGTCAGTTTTTTTTTTAGATATTTTTAAGAAAAGTACGGCCGGCATAGTTGAAGTAACTCCAATCATATTGGAGCTGCCCGACTAGGAAAGTACTTCCACCTAGTAGAAAATTGAAGTGAAATAACACTGCTTTGAGCTGTGTTGTGTTCTTAACGGTGAGCAAGGTTACCAGTGCTCCGCGAAGAAACGTTGTGTTGCCAGTAAAAGTCCACCATATTGACAACCCTACTATTCATCTTTCGTTTTACAGAGTTACTCATTTGACGTTTATTTTTTAATTTACGCGACTGCGCGTCGCAACGGCGGCTAAAGTGTTTATCAGCTTATGTATGTATGTAGTATGTGTATACTGCTAAGTTATTCCTTTGTGGCACTCTAGACAAATGACAGTAATCAAAATTAAATATGGCGGCAACCAGACGCCATATTGTGAAAAATGAAATGAATTTTAGTTGAATAGATAATTGAATTTTTTTAGGTTTCTTTCACCTTTTTTCATATCGAATAATAATAATAATATATTTATTCCAAAAATATGAAGATCATAAAAATACAATATAAATCTTAGAAATTATAAAGGTATAATATTATTTGGTGCCTGTACTAGGTTAAACTTGTGTCACAGGCGGCAGAAGCGCTAACAGTATCTGTGGTACTTGTAAACATAATTTTAACAATACGTATTTTAATATTTATATAAAAAAATTAGAGATAAAACAAAGTTATTAATTAATTATTTTAAATTATATATATTATACCTAACTAACATATTAATTACATAATGTGACAAAGTCAGAATTATCATAATCTAGGTTACAGTCAATGTTGCAAAATTACGTTCGACTCTCTACTCATGAATGAATGAATATATATAAGACAAAATAACGATTTAAAATTGGCTAGCAACTAGTCTTACTGAGTTTTTAATAAAGAAAACTTATGATAAAGCCGTCATAAAGTTCTTCTAAAGTCGGTGAATAATAATTATCATCAAAAAGTGTAAAATAAAAAAGTAAATTTAAAAAAACCCGACTGAAAATAAAAAGCAAAACGTCAGGAAAATATCGACTTTAACAGTCAGGACGTATAATTGGGAAAATTTGATCCGATCTAGAATTTTTAATGAGTCCCGACTGTTAAAGTCATTATGTTCCGGTTCAGATTCGGTTGTTTTTTGTTTAAATTTACTTTTTTTACTGTATCCATTAGAGTAAAATAAAAAATGCTCTATCAATCTATCTATCAGGATGATTCTGTAATTTTTTCTCCGTTTTAATAACAAGTCAGCAGCATTCCGTGTGTCGCCACTTACCGGATAGCATCTGCGACACTCTATCGATCACAACATTAAAACTTTTCTCCTCAAAACTCTCACGGTGTCTATAAATCATATTTGTGTGACGTATATCAGGTATACGTTCCTAGTTAATAGGTACTAAATTGATTTTATTTTTATTTTACTAATATTATAAACAAGCAATCGACATAGCACACGGGATTAACAAGCTGAAGTTGCAGTAGGCTGGCCACATCTGCAGAAGAACCGACAACCGCTGGGTAGACGCGTTCTTGAGTGTTTTGATGGAAATGTTAAATGAATGTTTGGTCACGTTTCTATATAAATATTTTACTGGCCAGTTACACTTACTATAAATACATATTAGACCTAACTATGAACGACCTAACTGAATGGGTGTGGGGAGACGACTGCTGCGCCGCGCTAATACAGTAATGCGCCTGTATACAAATCGAATACGTCAGCAGTGTACCTACAGTTGGTAAACGTAGTGCAGGACGCTGGCAAAATGGAGTGATGATTTTCGAAAGGCTGCTGGTAGAAGCTGGAGGCGAAAAGCCGAGGACAGGGTGAAATGGCGCACATTAGGGGAGGCCTACGTCCAGTATAGGCTGATGATGATGATCATGATGATGATAAACAAGCAGCGCTCGTGGCTAAGTTATAACATAGCTTAAGCTATACTAGCTGCGGTCAGTCTGTGGATGAGTGACCATTCTTAACACATCAAGACCCCTCCGTGCCTCGGAGAGCACGTAAACGTAGGTCTCGGTTGTCATGCGAACATCTATGACAATCGTTAGTGGTAGTCAGGATCCCAAAAAACCTGACAACCAGTCTATCCTCAGAATATCGATACTGCCCAGAAATTGGGTTGCGGAGGTCTGATGGCAGTTGCTTCGTGTAAAATACTGATATTCAGCCGCATTTGGATACACCATAAGCCGCTACATAGTTGGAAAAAGGCTGATGATGATAACAATTAGCCTGGCGTGTATTATATTAATAATATAACAAACATACCAACACAAATATCTTCCTTGAATAGACAATGGTGAATAATATGAATAATAATTTAATATAATGAATGTTTAGGTCCCATGTAATAGAAGCTGAGCCTATTTCAATTAAACTGGCACAAATCCAAACTCCGAGCGGCTAGTAAAAAATCTTAGCACTGCTCGACTTAAGAATCGACCACTAGACAATTTCAAAATAATCACCAATATACTCAATACCTAAATCCATCTTCTATAACCTTCAAAGTCGAGCAAAGTCGCCGCAAAAGCATAGTTACACAAAGAGAGTCTTCAAAGGTATGAGACCAATTAACAACTTTGGTCCAATAATCAAATCGACCAATTAAAACTCGGAGACCGTAATTTTTGAGGTGGGGCCACGCAAACGGCGATAAGTGCCGACGCGACAGTTGGCGAGTGTGACAGGACAATTAGCGTGCCTTGATTTTCCCATCAATGATGTACAGAACCCTCTAGTTTTAATTGAAGTATGCACTTTAGCTTGTAAATGGATTGACTTCTCCAAGTAAAGTGATATATTGGTGTATCCCTCTCAAAAATACGGTTTATGATTAAATTATTATTCATTTCTCTAAGATTTACAAAATCACTAATCGAAAAACAAAGCAACATAGCACTATTAACAATAATATTATTAATCACAGATATTGTTATTGATACGATTGGCCTGTCAATCTCAAACTCTTTTAAGTTAATACGCCAATTTATTTTTAAATTAATTTTGATAACAAACCTAAAAAGGTCGCTTCCGACCTCCTTGGGTCCAGTAGTATTTATAAAATATAAAATATTCCCGCTGCCTTCAAGGCCTCACTTCAATAACGCCTTACATGGCTAACTTGCAAGTTGCACGTTCACTTCTAAACTTACCTGAGTCTCTAGTTCTCTACTTAAGCATAAGATGCTATTGCAAGAGTTAGTCCCAAGTTTGAAGCTAGGCAGAACTTATGGATAGAGCGACTTTAATATTAGTTATCGGTTTGCTATTGTACCTAAGACTAAACAGTGGTTATAAATTGCAGAGAACATAGGTTGTTTGGAATTCAGTATTAATCAAAGCTCGTTAGTGTAGTTGTTGGAAGCGCAGCTGCTCAGGGAGAAGTTCTTTTTTTTTAAATAAGAATTTGCCCCGCTCTAGGATTTTCTCCTGTATCGTGGGTGCGTTTACAAACACAAACTTTCACATACTTAAACACCCAGATCCGGAACAACTACATGTAGATCATACAAATATTTGTTCCGTGTAGGGATCGAACCCACAACCCGTGGCGCAGAAGCCGATCGCTCAGCCGCTACGCCAAACGTGTCATCATTGGTTCGAATCTTAGGTCGAGCAAAGTGTTATTGGGTTTTACTCTGTAGTTCTCACTGGCAGATTGGTATTTGAGTATTTGCCCGGTTCATCCCCTATAACATGGGACCTAAACCTACTGACTGAACTGTGGCCCACGTCTGAGGTGTTCTCAATTACACTTCTGCCTTAAACTTCGAGGAATACAGGCGTCATAGTATGTTATATTATGTTCAAAATAATAGAAGTACTTAATAATTATGGTGTAAAACAGTTTTGGGGATTATTAATAATCATAAAAAAGCCCATTAACTGTTTGCTCTTCATACGAACACCATCGTCATACAATCAGTAGTAATCATACATACATACTACATACTACATACTCATGCCTTTTTCCCATAGGGGTAGACAGAAACTAAAGAACGCCACTTGCTACGATTCTTGCATACTTCTTTCGCTTCGACCACATTCATACATCATGTCATACATACACGCCGGTTGCGAGTACTACGCACCTGACCTTTTTTTAAGAACCTCACCAATAAGGTCAGTATAAGTTAAGTAGTAATCAGAAGCTCATAAATCCAGACAACCAGTTGAGGAGGTTTTGTTTGATGGCAGTCGCTTCATGTGAAATACTGATGATCAGCCGCATCTGGTTCGACTGGACTTGAAGGCGACCTCGACACAATTGGGAAAAGGCTCGGAGTATGAGATAAGCTTAAAAGCCTTTTGCTTTTTTTCTGAACAAAACCATTTAAAAATAAAACCTAGTCGACAAGTTTATATTTCAAAAAAGCGTTTTAAATAACACCGATAACATCTCTAAACCGATGACACCGCCAATTTGTAAACAAACAAAATACAAAATCGGAATAACTGAAATCGAGTATCGAGTCGACTCAGATTAGCATTCACACCACGTATTCGAATATTAATGTATTTAATATTTGAAACTAGCATAGCCAACGAAAAGTGGTTGGGGCCATGACCCGAATTATCACTGCTTTTCAAGTTTAGTTTAAATCGTATTTTCCAATATTTGCGATCGATTTTATAACACCCATAGCGTTAGGTTTGGTTCTGCATCTGCCACGGAGTCTATTTAACGTCTCCCACACTGAACTTCCACCTTCTGCGAGGAAATATTGTGTTGGCAGTGACTTTGACCTTTATACTGCCAACCCAACTATTTCTCTTTCGTTTTACAGGGTCGGCAACGCGCAAGCGATACCCCTGGTGTTGCAAGCTTATATAGGCTACGGTAACCGCTTACCATCAGGTGGGCCGTATGCTTGTTTGCCACATAAGTAGTATAAAAAAAAACTGTCCACTGTATGTCTTATCCAAGCGGTAGTTTCTCCTGTAGAGCAACAAAGTCAGAAGGTGGAGGGTGGAACTCGATCCAAAGCTTGCGTCTATCGGCAGCTGGGGCTGGCTATTGAGGTTGCCTTATATTACTCGCAAATTGTTTATTCATTGCCACGATAATAAGAAGAAGAAAAAGCAGTGATAGCCTAGTAATATGTCAATTGGACTGCCAAAATAAATTTAAAGTTCGAATCCAAAACTCACCTCTGACGTTTCTTAAATGGTGAAGGAAAAATTCGTGAAGAAAGCGTGTGAAGACTGCCAGCCGTTATGTCATCGTGGTAGCATATAGCTTAATCCCTATCATTCTGAGAGGAAACCCGTTTCCAGCAGTGAGACAGTTAATGCGATGACGGTGAATAGCAATCGGTTCACCACGTACATGGGAGTCGAACCTAGAAACTCACGCTTAGCAGCAGCAGTTGTCTACCTTTAATATAATTATATATACGTACACTCCTATGTTATAAGCCCATATTTCTCTATGTACTAGAAAAGCATTCATTAAAAAAATTCAAGACCCGAACTATCGATGAAACTTAAATATTCATTACCGCATGAGAACTATGACACCTTCTGCCGAAACAACTGAAGGTCGACCACTAACCCTGACCCAAATAGATGCTCGCGTAATCGAATACTCGAATAAAACGAAATCGATGTCCAATATCAAAGTGTAATCGATAAAACTCCGGCTGAGACACGATCCCTCGATGTAGAATCGCCAGAACCGCGCTGAAGTGAAAATGTGTTTTAACTTTTTTTCCTATAGTCGCGTTAATGGCAGAAGTTTTTTGATATATAAGTTATGACTTTTTGGGAGGCGTGAGGTGTCAAGTTACCTTGTTATGGAGAAAATGTTGTCTTAACATTACGCCTATATTCCCCGATGGAATGAGCAGATGTCACCCTATTATCTTATATCTAATATACTCGTATATTTCCTCCACGAGGAAACGTTGTTTTGGCAGTGGGGGGACTATAACCCTTATACTGCCAACCCAACTATTCCTCCTTCGATTTACAGGGTCGGCAACGTGCAAGTGAAAATCTGAAACCTGAAAAAAAAAACTGCATGTCCTAGAGATTTTTCTCGACAGTGTGTGAAGTCTGCCAAACCGCACTAGGTCAGCGTGGTGAACTATAGCCTAATCCCTCTCAATATGAGAGGAGACCCGTGCCCAGCAGTGGGACTGTATATGGGTTGATGACGATGATACAGCAGATTATGGTGATACCAAATTCATTAATTGTAACAGCTTTTGTACCCATATTAGCAAAATAAATGATTTTATTTGACTAAAACAATATCAATTAACTTTCAGTTAACTGGCAACACCGTCCTTCACGGGTCATTAGCTTAGAGATGTTCGACGTGCGATCGACGCGTGGGCAGCGGTATTTACACAACATTTATTTTGAATGTATCGATATGCTGTTATCTTGTTGGATACAAACATACCATGACGCCTGTATATGCAGGGTTAGGCAGAAGTGTACAAATATAGATCCACTGTTCGTAATAAACCTCTTATCAATTATTTTTTAACATACTTTTAGAGGGTGAAATAAAAGTACCTTATACCTCAACATAATTTGGCAGTGGAGTGAATTTTTTTTTATGCTACTAATGTGTCAAACAAGCACACGGCCCACCTGATGGTAAGCGGTTACCGTAGCCTATATACGCTTGCAACACCAGAGGTTTCACTTGTGCGTTTGCCGACACTGTAAAATGAAAGATAAATAGTTGGGTTGGCAGTATAAGGGTCAAAGTCCCCCCACTGCCAACACAACGTTTCCTCGTGGAGCACTGGCAACCTTGCTTACCGTAATAATCACAACACAGCTCAAAGCAGTGTTTTTCACTTCGACTTCCCTAGTCGGCAGCTCCAATTTGAGTGGAATTACTCTCTCTTAAAACCTCTCTGCGCACTCAGAGAAGAAACGCGTGTTGTAAAATAAAGAATTTTTCACTTTGATACACCGTTTAAGAAACTATAAAATGGGACGAATAACTTGACCCAAACCGAACTGTAAATTTACAAATCTCTGCCTACCCCATCAGGGATACAGTGATGTTATGATCAAAAGAGACTTATAAACAAAGGTTGTATATTAGAGAATGTACGTCAAATAGCGACCTAAATAAAAGTAAATTGAAATGCCTCGCCGTGTGAGTGACATCCAGTGTTACCGACAGACTGGGCATTATGACGCTATTTTTAAATATTGTTTTAACGCTGAATACAAATATTTTTTATACATTTTTTTATATCACTATGGTGGTGTAGGTGCGTATTATATGCACACAAATATACATACCGACGTGTTACACATATACCTATGTAACTATAGTACTTATAAGGAATGAGGCGACGTGGAGGTCGCCAGTTATCTGTTGAGCCGTGTACAGACCACTAGTATTTTTATGATCGTTATATATTATTCTAGCTTCTGCCCGCAACTTCGTCCGCGTGGAAAAAATACTTTTAACTATCGTTGTAATTTGACTCATTAACTCAAAATCGTTATAAATTATAGCCTATATGTTATTCTGATGTATAAATAATAATACTGTAAAGTTTCATCAAAATCCGTTCAGTAGTTTTAGCGTGAAAAAGTAACAAACATCCATCCATCCATCCATCCATGACGACCTCTGTGGTCTAGCGGTTCGAGAGACTGCTGATCATGGGGTCGTGGGTTCGATTCCCACAGGACATAAATATTTGTGTGGATAAAACATGAGTATTTGTGTTTGTCTGGGTGTTTCCTATGTATTATAAGTATGTATTTACAAAAAAAAAAGTATATATGTATTGTATCTATTGTCTAGTACCCATAGTACAAGCTCTGCTTAGTTTGGGACTAGATGGTGTTGTGTAAAATGTCGCAAAAATATTAAAAAAAAAAAAACTAGCATACGGTCCACCTGATGGTAAGCGGTTTTACTTGTCTGTTGCTGACCCTGTAAAACGAAAGAGGAATAGTTGGGTTAGCAGTCTAGGGTTCAAAGTCTCCCGACTGCAAACACAACGTTTCCTCGCGGAGCACTGTCCAGCTATCTATACTAATATCATAAAGCTAAAGAGTATTTTTCTTTGGTTGAACGCTCTAAACTAAAGAACTACTGGTTTCTGAAAGGACAAAACCTGCATGCCTTAGAGATTTTCTCGTCGGTGTGTGAAATCTGGTAACACGCACTTGACTAGGCCAGCATGGTGGACTATAGCTATATCCCTCTCGTTCTGCGAGAGAAGGCGGCATGCCCAGCAGTGGGACAGTTTATGGGTTGATGATGATGATCTTTTCATATTTTTCAAGTAACATTTTTTATATTTTTTGTCTCACGTTACGAAGCTACTGTTGCCGAAGTTACCACTACACCTTCGTAGCGCTAGTCAGCTACGACGTAGCAGGTAACTACTACGACGTAGACAAGTCTACGGCGTAGCAAATAGCTACTACGCCGTAGACTTAGAAAGCTGTAGAAAGTAACTTGATATTTTTTAAATTACAATGCAGTTCATTTTGAATCATTCCATCACTCCACTCTATAATTACCTCTGTTATTACCGTATTACGCAAAAGATAAGGCAGAGGTTTATTAAAATCCACACATACATCCACCACATGACAGGTAATCCAGTGTCTTATAACCCACAGTGAGTTGTTCCAGTGTCCCGTTATGGTAAGCCTATTGCACTTAACTAAGTACAAATCCAACTCTAAAGCTGATACTGAAGTATTTATATAAAAATCCAATAGCCTCTTACACACCTCTTCCTTACAGGACCTAAATATACCCGTGAACTTGGTGGTACATTAGTGTGCACATCTGCCTTCCTTCAAGAATACAGGCGTGTGATAGTTTGTATGTTATCCAATATTAATAATATTCTCAACCAGTAAATCAAACCGCGGACTCAATGGCCACGCTTGTGAGTACCAAATTAATAACGCCATTTATTATAAAAAAATAATTGACGAAATTCTGATATAAAAATTGAGTTGAAAATTGTAGCTATGAACTTGACAATATTATTAAAAACTATTGTATATTTTTTAAAGCGTCTGTAAATAAAATGCAAGCAAGCAAGACAATGACATAGACTCAGGTCTTTATCATTTTAGTGACAATAAAGTTAAAAGGAGTGGAGAAATTAATCCCATTCAGTTGACGTTTATAGATAAGAGAACAAAATAAAAACTAAAACTGAAATTTATATTTTTTATGAATTTTTCTGTGGAATTTATAAGTAATACTTAAAGCGCGGAGCATGGCAGCTGTATGATAGTGAGCCGGTTGGCCGCATGATATAAACGAGTGCACAAATTCTCATCATCAACCCATATACTGTCCCACTGATGGGCACGTGCCTCCTCTCATATTGAGAGGGATTAGGCTATAGTCCACCACGCTGGCCTAGTGCGGGTTGGCAGACTTCACAAACCGTCCAGAAAAATCTCTAATTCATGCAGGTCTCCTCACGATGTTTTCCTTCACCGTTTAAGCGAGTGATAATTAGTTATTAATACGCACATGAATTCGAAAAGTCTGAGGTGCGTGCCTTGGGTTCGAACAGTTCGATAAAATTCTCAACTACTAACAATCCTGACAGCCAGGGTACCCATGAAGAGACCTCGATAAAACCTACTTACATGGATAAAGTATTTGCAAAATGACCTTTGAGGTCAAGGTGATCGGTCAGACCGTTCTTTAAACTCGCTGAGCCTCTTTGTATGCAACCATCGGAGCAAAATTATTGATAAAGATAAGAAAAACGTTTCAAGAAAAAAGTGCCATCAATTTAATTTATGACTGATCAAGCGTTCTCTTAAAATACTTTGGGTTCTGCAGCTATTTATTTACTAATACTTTTACTCTGGCATTTTCTGCCCGACAACCTTGGGGTGATAATGATGACAAATGATAAAAAACAGTAGATGCACTAGTAAAATTGTAATAACAGACCAGAGATATCTAAAATTATAGATCGACGTCGAGATAATGAAAGGAATCTTGTATACATTTACGTAACTTACGATACATTGTTTTCTAAGGGTCGGCAGAGTTCCTCTACACCACACACCACAATTCCCCGGAAAGCACTAATCGAAACTCTAGTCGTAACCCAGAATTTTATAACACCATTCCTAGATCCAGCAGAGTATTATTGGAGCTTTCTATGAAATTCTCAGTAGCAGCTCCAAAAGGGATTTGTGCCCTGGTATGACAATAAGCAATATATAAGGTTGTTTGCAGTTGGCATATAACCGGTCCTCGTGGATGTCTATGGGGGAATCTTTTGTTCAGCAGTGGACTTCCAGTGGCTTATAATGATGATGGCAATAGACTCACGTATAACATGGGACCTAAAACATGGGTGTACACCTCTGCTTATCCCATCAGGAAATATAGGCCTGATAGTATGTGTAGAAGAAATAGGATTTGTGGAAGAAAACTTAGAGTACTGTAACTGTTGCACAAGACCAGCAGTGATAGCCTAGTGGCATACCACTAGGCTATCTCGACTTGGCAGTCCAATGGTCTGCCAAGTCGAAGGTCTCGAGTTCGAATCCAACGCACGTACCTCGTGACTTTTCGAAATCATGTGCGTATTAATAATTAATTATCACTCGCTTAAACTCGGTGAAGGAAAACATCGTGAGGAAACCTGCATACCTTAGAGATTTTTCTCGACGGTTTGTGAAATCTGCCAACCCGAACTAAGCCAACGTGGTAGACTATAGCCTAATCCCTCTCAATATGAGCGGAGACCCTTGCCCAGTAGTGGGACAGTATATGGGTTGATGATGACTGTAACTGTATAATAGGTTGTCAATTATTAGATTGGTAAAAGCGTTATTCTAACACAAGGACATGATTAAATACAGTGGTTTTTCCGTGTTTGCCCACGGAACCCTAAAACAATATTCGGAGGAATTGACTGACTTATTTTTATAACGGCCTTTTTGCTTAAATGAGGAATGAATGTTTAAGTCCCCCCTCTTTGTCTGTTTTCCGTTAACGGAAAATAATGAACTCCTCGCTCAAAATAAGTAATTATTGGAGTTCGTACTTCCTGACTTTTAAATTAATTGGGCTTTGTGTGTTTTCATTATGGTGTTTATTATGTTTAGAAGCGATTTCTGATATTTAACTTTTTTGGTAAAGAACACCGACTTTAATAATAATTGAAGTATTTCATACCCAGGCATCGTGGAATGACATGAAAAAACAGAAGAGATCTCTCCGGCCAAGTACTTTCTTTCTTATCAACACTTATGTATTGCTACAAGTACGACGCATATCGTCCCAGAAATCCTTAGGCGGATTGGCTTCCCTTAGGCCGGTTACACACGCATTTTCCCCTTTTGTACGAATTAGAAAAAATATAATACCTAATAATAATTGTGGTGATAAATTGATTAGAGCGTTGTGCACTGATTGTTGACATCACTGTCCCGCATGATGAGATCCTCGTGAAAACCGAGAAAGAGAAAGAAAATAAATAAAGTATCTTGACTTGGCACACGAGATTGTCGACGTATGGGATGTGAATTTAGCGATCATTGTATCAATCTGATCAGTGTCAGTCATTAGTGTAATAGACAAGAACCTCGACCAACATCTAAGGACGCTCCCGTTGGGTGGCTGGATCAATGGTTTGATACAGAAAGCATATTATATTATTATACATATTGGGATACTGACCACAAGTAGCATGGACCCTGCTCCCGATACCGGTGGGTTTCTATTTGTTATAATTTTATGTTTTTTTATACTCGAGATAAAAAAATTAAAAATAGAAAAAATGTGTAAATATAACTGAAGGAAAATTGTACTAAATATTTTATTTTTCATCTTTCACTTTACTTTATTAGTTTAAAAGTATTATCTCCAGACTCTAGGGCCAACAGTACAAGCTCTGCTTAGTTTAAGACTTGATGATGCTTGATCCACCATTAAGCATAATCTATTCTTAAACTGCCAAAAAATTAAACTGCTGTGTAAATTATTAAAAAAATGGTATTACCATTAAAACTTGGTACGCGTTACATTTGGTGTGCAAACCGCCTTATATTCCGCCTCTCCACGGAAGAAAGGCGCCGATAAAGTTCTTGTTTCCGCTGAAAAATTGCAAGTCCGCCATTTTGCCGAAATAAGATTACAGATGAATGGCAATAATAAATTGGAGAACTCTGAATTGTAAAAACAGGTGGGCATTGGCGTTTTCCGAATATTTTTTTCCATTGGAAGATTAATATTCCTGCTGATATCTGACATAATTTTACTGGTGTTCTGCTAAATGATTTGCCGAAAGCCAGATCAATGATGGATATCTCATATATTTATTGCATATTATTTCAAAATTTAAAAAAAGCATTGATAGGCTAGTGAAATGACCAATAGACTGGTATGTATTGTATATTATAAGAGAGGTAGGGCATAGTAGGAGTAATTCCACTGAAATTGGAGCTGCCCGACTGGGGAAGTTGTTGCAAAAATCGAAGTGAAATAACACTGCTTTGAGCTGTGTTGTGTTCCTTACGGTGACCAAGGTTGCCAGTGCTCCGCCAGGTAACGTGTTGGCAGTGAGGGGATTTTGACCCTTATACTACCAACCCAACTATTCCTCTTTCGTTTTACAGGGTCGGCAATGCGCAAGTGATACCCCTGGTGTTATAAGCATCTATAGGCTACGGTAACCGCTTACCATCAGGTGGCCCGTATGCTTGTTTGTTACCTACCTCTGAATTTTCTAAATCATGTCCTTATTAATTATCAAATTAAGCCCTTAAACGGTGAAGGAAAACATCGTGAGGAAACCTGCATGCCTGAGAGATTTTTCAGAGATGTTCCAGTACAGCAATGGGACAGTATATTGGTTGATGATGATTGCATTCCATAGTGTACACAAACAGGGGTAAATATAATAAATAGATACTGTTATGGACCCTGTCGGGCACAGTCATTTCTCCCTCCTTGGGACCTCACTTAGATGAAGCCTTAACATGGCTGGAACCAGAAACCCTAAATTTTTGGGGAATATAAGCACGATTTTTAATGGTATCACCTACTATCCTACAAATATTATAAATGTGAAAGTTTGTGAGTATACATGGATGGATGTTTGTTACTCTTTCACGCTAAACTACTGAACGGATTTTGATAAAATTTTACAGTATTATTATTTATACATCAGAATAACGTATAGGCTATAATTTATAAAAAATTTAACTAAATTAGTCAAATTACAATGATAATTAAAAGTAACTTTTCCACGCGGACGAAGTCAAGGGCAGAAGCAAGTATAGATGGCTCATATTAGGGTATGTTCAGGTCTATGTTTTGATTTTATCATATAAAGGAGTCTGTTACATAACGTTTTTTATTTATTTTCTTTCTAAAAGACTTAAAAGCATTGATCGAAGCTTCTGGAATAATCTGAAGGAATTGAAATCGCTATCTACCGAGAAGGTTTAACGCTTTAGACATATTCTTACAATTTAGATCCAAATCCGGCTTAATAGGGTTTCAGACAAGCCTGGATAGCTTCCAAAGACGTGTCGTTTGAAAGAAAAGTAAGCAGGACTTTTTTTTTTTATTTGTCGCTAGATTAATTTTATTTAAGAAAGGGAGGTCAAAAAATAGCATAAATCAGTCTAAACATGAATATGGTCATTAGTATTTTACACGAAGCGTAGATATTATTATCACTCGCTTCAACGTTGAAGGAAAACATCGTGAGGAAACCTACGTTCACCACGCACTAGGCCAGTGTGGTGAACTATACCTTAATTCCTCTCATCCTGAGAGGAGACCCGTGCCCAGCAGTGGGGCAGTATATGGGTAGATGTTGATTGCCATCAGACCTCCGCAACCCATTTTTAGGCAAGACCGATATCCTAAGTATAGAATGGTCAGGCTTTTTGGGTTTCTTTGCACATAACAAACAGACAGACAGCTTTACGTGCTCTCCGAGGCACGGAGGGTTATCTGTATCAAGAATGGTCACCCATCCACCGACTGACTGCGGCTAGCGCAACTTAACCTTACAGATCAGTTAAGCTAACAACATTTATAATTTTAATTAAATATATACTGGCGAACTGCAACTGTATAGTGTGAATAGAGTGGAGACCACGTTTGAGCAAACGTAGGACGTGTGGGACGCCCCGCGACACGATGAACCGACGGTTTGAAGAAGGTGGCTGGCAGTGGATGGATACGAGCTGCCTAAGACCGGGATGGTTGGTGCTCTTTGAAGGCGGCCTACGTTCAATAGTGGACGGTAATAGGCTTATTGAGTAACTACGGGAAATACCAGCGTGATGGTTGTTTTAATTAAATTATATTTTCTACTTCATCTGCTTGGAAAATGACACATTTCTACTCTACCGGGGCAGGAAGTAGTGCTTTAACGGTATACCTCTAAACTTAAAGAATGAACATGACAATGTAGGCCAAAATCTGAACTGGCATTTTGAATAAAGAGCCATAGCAGCTTTGAGTTGACCAGTCCTGACGGCACGTAAACATCAGTCATCGACCGGCCCTTAAATTATAATTACAGGTAACATTTATTATAGTTGTACTATGAATAACATTTGGAAACCTGTAAATTATAATCCATTATAATAAACCCAAATAAATATGTTCTTTGTCGTTTTACACATTTTCTAAACATACATACATTCACTCACGCCTTTTTCCCATAGGGGTAGGCAGAAACTAAAGAACACCACTTGCTTAGTTCTTTCGCTTCGACCACATTCATACATCTTGTCATACATACACGCCGGTTGCAAGTACTACGCACCTTCAGACCTTTTTAACATTTGGAAACCTGTAAATTACATGCCATTATAATAAATAAAATATTTTCTTCATCGTTTTACACATTATCTAAAGTAATAAGTACCTAAATACATTTTCAATTGAAAATTTCGATATTGGATTTTTTTAGTACCTACATATATCTTTCGTGAAGAAGTCTGAGTCAGTGTGATAGCCCTATAATTTTCTGTTTGATCTTCAACAAGACAAAATTAATTAAATTCTATTATCACCTGTCTAACTTAAAACTCGACGTGACACGTCAAAGGAGCTTGTAGCTTTAGGCTTGCTGTACACTGAAGCGGATCGGCACATTAAATATTGCAGCATTTTTAAACAACAAAACTAATCCGACATAAGGGGGTTCCTAAGCACGAAGTCCGTAGTTTCGACCTTCGAACCTGACCTTAAAAAAACATAATAAAACAGCGTGATATTACACAATGATATTGATCTACTAAACGAGTTGACGATATATAACCGAAATACGTGCAGTGGTTTTTCAATATATGTATTTTTAAATATGCAGTTTTAAAATAAAATATATCTACGCTGTTTGTGTGCGACCATCCCGAGCAGCTTTTTTCCCAAACATATATCTAGATATATTCGATTTTACCGATGCCTATTAATGGTCGACCTGAACAAGTGTGTAGCACGCCTTAGAACACAATTGACTTTACCCGGGTCTTATTGTCTTTGCCTCGGAGGCTGCCTTCATTTTTCAAAGAGACTTTGATTCAATCTATTGGCACAGAACAATGGATTTCAAATCTGAGATACAGAAGAGGTTTTAGCTAAGGCTTACCGTCTACTGAAGTGTAACTTAATAGATGTATTTTTTACATGTACACGAGCCTGTCAAATAAACGATGTACATAATTATTATGATGTATATATCATTTATTTGGCGGATTTGTGACTAAGCCGCGGTTGGTCTGTAGATGAGTGATCATTCTTAACACATCGAGACCCCTCCGTGCCTCGGAGAGCACGTAAAGCCGCTGGTCCCGATTTTTATAAGAACACCTCTGACAATCTTTAGTGTTAGTCAAAACTTCAAAAGCTCACAAAGCTTGACAACCAGACTATCCTCAGGATGTCGGCGAAAAACACGTTATAACTCAATGTAATTTGTCCTTGAAGAGGATAATAGAATAAAGTTACCGACTTTTGTCCAACACCCGTGTCTAAGCAATATTGAAGTCGATAGCTTTAACTTTTTAAGTTGCCAAAATTAATTTTACTTAACACAAACTCGTCTGTCTTTAAAATTTAATTTCCTTTGTTAATAAACTTCGAATGTTAAATATATTATAGTGACTGTATAATCCAGTGATTGCTTACGGTGACTGAGCTTGATAGATGCAGGGCGTCAATGACTACACCTTTTCTTTTTAAGCTAATCAGCATTTATTACGTTACAGGCACAACAATTAATTAATCGCAGAAAAGTCATACATGCTATCCAGTGTGTGGTTTTGGAGCAAAGAGAGATGGCAGAGTTGCCAACCTATAATAATAAAATAATTTGTGTCGGTGTTGCCAACAGTGGCGAGTGGGAAAATGCTCAGAGGACGATTATGATACCTAACTCTTTTGTTGTCTGTACATCTTAAACTTTATCCATTATAAATAAAACTTAAGAAAATATATAATTTAATATTTAATATGAAAACTTAAGGAGTTCAATCAAAAGTTCACAGACTTTTATTATATTTAAGCATTTATTATCTAAACAGTTAAGCGCAACAGTATACCGTTGACGAATCCCATTATAAACTAGATATAAAACTATTCCATTCTTTAAGTACTTAAGTTTAATTTGCTGAATATACTTAACTACTTCAACGATGATAAAGTTTAACTGTACTGTGGAGATGATCCCATATTTTAAATGTTTTTTTTTTATTCGTTATCTGTACGACGCATAAAAACCTAAACATATAAAAATAATACATAATTTGGGATATTTTACACAGAACCTTCTAGTCCCAAACTAAACAGAAGTTGTACTACGGGTACTAGACAATGGATACAATACTTATGTACAATCGCCAACAGATCAATCTAATCCAGTTGAAAATAAACCTTATTTACTTTGTATTAAAGTTGAAAATCAATCAAAGAAATTTGACAGATTGTGGTAGCTTGATGTGCTGGCCTCTGTAATTTTTTTTTTTTGTAAATATTTTTATTATTACATTGGACTGCCAAGTCAAAGGTCTCCAGTTCGAATCCAAGGCTTCTCCATCCAAGACCTCTGACTTTCCGAATTCATGTACAGACGCCAGCAGGTCAAGCTATCCAAAACTGTAAAATTTTCCCAATTGAATATGAACCTATTGCCTTGTATTAAAGTTGAATATCAATCAAAGAAATTTGACAGATTGTGGTAGCTTGATGTGCTGACCTCCGTACGTATTATTTATAATTAATTATCACTCGCTTAAACAGTGAAGAAAAACATGGTGAAGAAACTTGCATGCCTTAGAGATTTTTCTTGACGGTGTGTGAAGTCTGCCAACACGCACAGCATGGTGGACTATAGTCCACCATGCTGTGCGTGTTGGCAGACAGGGATTGGCAGAGAGGGATTAGGCTATAGCCTAATCCCCCTCATTCTATGAAAGAAGACCCGTGCTCAGTGGGACAGTATATAGGTTGATGATGATACTATAATACATAAGAAACACCCTTCTATTTTTCTATCTTTTTCCCAACTATGTTAGGTTAGGCTTCCAGTCTACAGGCCACCAGTCGGGGGACGCGGACGAATGCTCTGTTCCCGTAGCCCCCGACGCAGCAGGTGCGAGAAGGAACACCGTGTGGTTTTTAGTCGGTAGGTCACCCTCACTGGGTGGAGTCCGACACGCCCCGTCACCTCCCCGTGCGGCGGAAGTTCATGAGGACTTTCCACACGCTAAGCAAAAAAAAACGGCTTCCTGTCTAACCAGATGCGACTGAATATCAAGCGACTGCCATTTTTTTGTTAATAAATAAATATGGTCTTTCGGGGGCCCCCGTGACCTGGGCACGGGCCCAAAGACGGTACTGTACTTATTTCATATCGTTATGTTACCAGCTATGATTGTTTTTACCACATTTTTAGGGCTTGGGTAATACGAGAGGAACTCGAGTAACACCGTGGGCACAGCTAGATAAATAATACGTGACAAAGTTATATGAATTCCGTTTTACTATAAAACCTTACAGATATCGATGCAGACACAAGGATGACACTATCTACGATATATAGAAACTTGTTAAGAAAAAAGGCCCGACACGTATTCACAAACACTGAAGATATATCACCACTAACGTTAAAGAAAGGGTTAGGTTACAAAACAAAAATATTACAGAAGGTAAACGGCTGATGTGGGTTAAGCTCTAGTGAATAACGCCTCACTTTATTGACATACAAATTAAGAGGAAAAGAAGGTAGAATGGCACAAACAAGTACCTAACTGTATGGTGTCAAGCAATTTTTAGATGAATCTTCTGGTTTATTTGTCTCCAAAAATGTATAATATTCTACTTAAATTTATAAGGAGTAAATTGTAATGTTCAAAATATCCATAAGTGGGCTCAAATTTTATGACAAAAGAGAATATAATAAAAATGGGCAATTTTCAACCTAAATAATATATTTTGCAAATACTCAAGGACGAGTTTTTAATAAAAAGACGTACTACGTGTATTTTAAAATTGTACTCGAAGGCAATAAGTCATAAAGGTACTTTTAACTTTATTATACATAATGAAAGAAAATTTCAAGCTGAATTTTTTTTTCGGAGTACCTTCTAGACAAGTTGCAGATCAACCTTCTCGTAATACCAAGAAGGGAATAAACTTGCGTTGTTTTAATAAGTTGTTTTTTGTATGCCACTTTCTATCTTCATTATCAGCCCAGCTCAATGACACCATATTATTGCATTGTCATCGGATTTTCATTTGTGTATCAAAATTTTAAATCAAATGAACTGAAATAGAAAATCGATTAAAATTTACTTGCAAGATTTTACCTAAACATACTACTTAATTAATTTAATATACAATAAAACCTTTATTCTTCGAAGAGTCACGCAGAAGTGTTCTAATGTACAGACGCCAGCAGGTCAAGTTATCCAAAACTGTCAAATTTTCCCAATTGAAAATGAAACTTACCGTGTGGTTTTAAAGTTGAAAATCTGTCAAAGAAATTTGACAGATTGTGGTAGCTTGATATGCTTGTCAAGTCCCATGAAATAGAGAACGTGCCTATTTTAACCAGGCACAAAACCACACACCGAGCTTCTGCTTTGAATTTCATAGAAAAACCGAACAACATCGCTCGACGTGCGAATTGAATCGGACTTCTATCGAGTCGAAAACTGTCGAAAGTCGAAAACTGAATTAGAGGTTTAAATAAAAAATTTAAATAAATAAATAATAATATGCAAAAAAATTCAAACACTATCCCAAGTTAACCTTCTATATCTCGATTTGTTTGTGAACTCATCGCGTTTGATTGACATTTCCGCACATATACATCACATGATCGTATACAAATGTTTTTGTTCTCGCTTTTTTCTTCAGCACAATGATAGATGTCGGTTGAGTTTGGAATCTGATATAAGCTTCGGATCAAACCTGATCCACTTATTTGGATCGAGTGATCTTATTGCAAATATTGGCGGTGATCCCTTCGTGAATTGTGTTTTTTTGGCGGAAGATCGTTGTATTTCCTCTTGTTATTTGATCATCAACACGTATACTGTATATAGATGTACATATTTCTCAAAATATATAACATAACTATAGCTACTATATCCCCAAAGGGTTAATTAAACACAGTTTGCCGGTATTAACTATCATAATAGTCATGTTTCTAATGATGTAATTCAGACACAATGAAAATTGTTATTGAATAAATCATATGAATAAGAAACGCATAATGTAAGTCATTTTTTTTCTGTAAGTAGATCTTTTAAAGACACTTTTACAAGTCGATAATAAACATTTTTTTAAAGCTAGATGGCTCCGGCATTTCCTAGCATTATAAAGATTAAATGATCAATTTACATACAGTAGTCTGTCTTGTGTTTGTAAGAGTCAGACCCCCAAAGAGTATTTACTTGAATTGCAAATTGATCTTTCTCTAGCGATTGGGCGCTTCCAAGATGTTCAAGTCGATTGTTTCGATTATAAAAACACCTCGATAGTTCTCGATGATTTTCTTTCGCAATCGACGTGAACCGATATGAACAGGATCACGAGTTACGAATGCAATTTCTCGAACTAGCTCCAAGGGCCGATTGAGAGACTAGGCATGCGGTCTACAGACGACTTCATACGACATTATAAGTGCGAGTGAGAACGAGCACACGGATGACTTGGTTGACTCGGAACAATTAAAATGGAGACCGAGATAATTGTGCTCTTTTCATATACCACTAAGGTAGCAAACAATCAAACGGTCCACCTGATGGTAAGCAGTTACCGTAGCCTATAGACTCTTGCAACACCAGGGGTATAACTTATGTGTTGCCGATCCTGTAAAATGAAATAGGAATAGTTGGGTTGGCAGTATAAGGGTCAAAGTACCCCCACTGCCAACACAACGTTTCTTGCTCACCGTAAGGAACTCAAAATAGCTCAAAACAGTGTTATTTCACTTCAATTTTCTGCAAGGATTGAAATTTAATACCGATTACTTACGATTCTTTCGATTGTTTGGACATCTCGGACTCATCCAGCGGTATCTTAGACACTGTTTGGCTTTGCATCGAAACGTGTTGGAATACTAAATATGTCATAGTGAAATACAAACTTTAGTTTTTTCCTTATGTCAACAAGTTTTCCACTAAAATCCACTATTTATTTCTGAATTAACACATATATATCACAACGATATCAATTTATAATAACGAAAACTATCTCATTTTATTAGCTTTTTCGTGCTGATAACGAATGTTGGAATAATTAAAGAAAATACGTGTGTATTTCACTATGACATATTTATTATTCAACGGTCATTCGATTATGAATATAGAACACTATTTTATTTTTATTATAAACTACAAAGTAGGTTCTATAACAAAACGAGGGTCCAAGAACACGCTAAGAAGAAAACAATTACTTTCTCCATGAACTCTTCACGTTTTCCTTTAGTCAGCATTTTTATAATTTTCTTTAGACGCTCCACCCCTCTTTTTTAAATGAAATTATTCAATTAGGTGCTTAAGCTCCCCTATTCGGAATTAATTAACCCTTTTTTTAATTTTCATTATCGTACCGTTCTGAATTGATAAGAGCATGCTATAAAATTTCAGTCAAGGGTTTCTTTCCGGTGAAATTCCTTAGTATGAAAAATATTTTTTGTTTACAACAATACAAGACTGGTTTTGAGTACTTCTAAATAATAGTACCAAAGTATCGCCAAATACTTTACCGCTAAGCAATAGTTTGCTAACATAATTGCGTTTCATAATAAACTTTCACTAAACAACAAAAGCAATATAAAAAAAAAAAAATATTTCATTAAAAAAAAACATTTTACCCGATGCAAATGTATACTACCTCGTTAGTCTGATCATACGCGCGACTGTTAGCCGAGAGGTCTTAGGTTTGATTCCCAGGTCGAGTAGTGTTATTGGGTTTTTCTATGAAATTCTCAGTAGCGGCTCGGGGTTTGGTTTTGTGCCCGGTTAATGGTAATAGACTCGCCCCTGTTACATGAGACCTTAACATACCGTTGAACTGTGGGTGTAAATTGATACACCTCTGCCTAACCCTTCGCGGAATACAGGCGTGATGGCATGTTATATTACTAAAAATGTATGAAACAGCTTTCTGCTTTTCAATAACCACTTTTTTAGAAGTTATTTTAGGGAAAGAAAAATTCAACTGCAGGCAGGATTCGAACCTGCGTCTTCTAGATAGGTACACAATACGCTATGACCACTAAGCCACCGCGAGTCCCACCAACCAGGTCGAATTTTGCCTTCACATTCTGAATTTACGTCTTTGTTGTGAAGCTAAAATATCTTTAAAGCTTTCTTAGAAACTCAAATAAATACATTTAGACTTAATAATTTTAATAAATGAATTGTAATCATCTAACTAATCATACTGTATAAATGTTCGTTGGCCCGTAATTGGTTTGTGTATAAGACGAAGGCCACTAAGTATGTATCTATGTTTCTATTAGCGTTGTATACATGAGCTGTGGGAAAACCTTATTAAATAAATAAATAAATACATTTAGACTTATCTTTTTGTATTTTTTTTTTTGGCATTTTCCATGCTAAGATTTTTAAAGTTATTTAGCGAAGGAAAAATTCGACCGCAGGCAGGATTCAAACCTGCGTCTTCTGGTTAGGTACACCAGACTTATTCAACTAAAAAATGTTTGGCTAGTATTAATCTCCATTTGCGGGAGATTCGACAATTCCTTTTGGCAACCAATTAAAACTTATAATTGACTTCTTGACAGTCACCATAGTAATACTGACGAGTTACTTTCTCATCAAAGATGATCTTTAAAAGGCATATTATTATAGTGATACTTTTTAGAAAGAAAGAAGGCAGGAGGAAATACTATCACGCCTGTATTCCCCGAAAGGTTAGGCAGTGGTCTACCAATGTACACCCACAGTTCGCCAGTATGTTTAGGTCCCATGTAAAATGGGCCAAGTTTATTGCCATTAAATGGGCAAATATCCAAACTTCGAACTGCTACCGAAAATTTCATAGAAAAACCCAATACCATTTTGCTCGACTCGAGAATCGAACCCAGGAACTCTGGCGTAGCAATCTAAGCTAAATATAAGCTATTTTTAAATCACTCATTAGTCTAGTTGTTGATAATGTGCTACGCTAATAGCTACGCTAGAGGACCTGGACTTGATTCCCAGGTTGAATAAAATTTTATGAAACACTGTTTGATTAAACAAAGTTATTGGTTTTTCTATGAACTTCTCAGCAGAAGCTTGTAGTTTCATCCCTATAACATGGGACAAAAATATATCGGAGTGGTGTGGGTGTATATGAGTACACCTTTGTTTAACCCTTCGGGGAATACAGGGACGATGGAATTGGTAACATAAAAGGCCAAAGTATCAAAATTATACTCAAAATCTCACTCAATCCATTTACTTTTAAAGAAAAACTTGTAACAATCCATATGTCCCCCTTTTAACTGAAAAGCATTTTCCCTTTCAAGTTTATCAAAGGAGTTTGTATGTATGTATATTTTGTACATCGATTTTCTCATAAATTGTTGGAACTCATTGAGTTTCTCTCGTAAAGTTTTCAATTGCGAATTTATGAGCAGTATCTAGAACATACTAAGTTAAATATTCTTATAGCGGGAGTTTTAAGAATACTGTTTTAATATTGTATTAAGCAGTAAAAATAGATTACGACCGATTCTCAGAACTACCAAATATACATATAAAATTGTATAAAAAAGGTCCAGCCGTTTCTGAGGAGTATGGCAACTAACACTGTGACACGAGAATTTTATAAAATAATATTTTTGGGACATTTTACACAACACCATCTAGTCCCAAACTAAGCAGAGCTTGTACTATGGGTACGAGACAATGGATATATACGTATTTTTTTGTAAATACATACTTATAATACATAAGAAACACCCAGACAAACACAAATACTCATGTTTTATCCACACAAATATTTGTGTCTTGTGGGAATCGAACCCATCGAACCCACGACCCCAAGATCAGCAGTCTCGAACCGCTCGATCACAGAGGTCGTCGAAAAAGATATAAATTCTCAGTATCAGCTCTGAGTTTGGGGATATTTGTGTCCCATTAATGGTAATAGCCCCCTATTACATGGGATCAAACATACCGGCGAAGTGTGAGTGTACGATAGAACACCTCTGCCTAACTATTCAGCAATTATAAGCATGACGAAACTTTAAAATAATAACCCCTAAAAGTGTGAAGAATAAAAAGCTTTAAAAGTCCATAGTGGGAAATATTGTACCAACTAATGGAGCCCGCTAAATAAAAAGAGCTCCGGTCATAATGAAGAGCTCTTGACTTCACTCGTCCGTTAAATGACTCCTCGTTATGAGAGCTTAAAAAAAACTGTACGACTTGAGAGATTTTAGGTGAATGACATAAGTATTTTAATACATACTTTTCCTTTGACAATAATGTCTAAGGCATTTAAAGCACAGTTTAGTTTACCTTTAGATTAAAATACCATCACGTCTTTATGCCCGAAGGGTTAGTCAGAGGTGTACCAATATACACGCACAGCTCATCATCATCATCATAATCAACCCATATACTGTCCCACTGCTGGGCACGGGTCTCCGCTCATATTGAGAGGGATTAGGCTATAGTCCACCACGCTGGCCTAGTGCGGGTTGGCAGACTTCACAAACCGTCGAGAAAATCTCTAAGGTATGCAGGTTTCTTCACGATGTTTTCCTTCACCGTTTAAGCGAGTGATAATTAATTATTAATACGCACATGAATTCTAAAAGTCAGAGGTACATGCCTTGGGTTCGAACTCAAGACCTTCGACTTGGCAGTCCAATGGTCATACCACTAGGCTATCACGGCTTAATACTACGCACAGCTCACCGGTATATAATTAATTAAAATTATATTTTTTTTTTCTAAATACTTATGAGACACCTAGAGAAACACAAACACTTATGTTCATCATATAAATATTTGTGTCCTGTGGGAAGCAAACCCACGACCTCGTGGTCAGCAGTCCGACATTCAAACCAATACACCACAGATGTCATCAATCACCAATACCAACATTTATATATACATAAATACGATTCTTGCATACTTCTTTTGCTTCGACCACATTCATACATCTTGTCATACATACACGCCGGTGGCGAGCAGTACACATGACCTTTTTGAAGAACCCCACCAATAAGGTCGCGTAAGTTTTTATAGGGCGTCCCCGGTTCCACTGACATTCGCCATGTAAATCCCTTTTGTTAGTCGCCTTTCATCCATTTTCTCGACATGCCCAAACCATCTCATCATATTCTACTGAATCCTCGTCACTACATCGTTTTTTATCTATTTCTATTTAATAAAACATTTATTAAATTTATTTAATACTGGGTACACCAACATCGGTGATATTTATAATCGAAAATGATACCCACTTGGCGTGCGTGCTATTCGTAAAAATTAAAAAAAAAATCAAGTGAAAACTCAATGCAGTAAACCCGAAGTTTGGATTTAGGTACTCAATTCGTGCTCTATTATCGCCGACTCTTTCTGCCGTACAATGCAACTGCTGAAAGAAATATGTCACCACAAAACGCCCAACACATTAATGCATTACCACATCAATTTCCACAAACAAAACATAATTACAGGCATGTTTGAATTCGCCCAGCCAACTTGGCTGTACGCGTCGATTCCTTTGTTATACAAAATGGCTGACACCTGTCAATGCCATTGGCGCCATTTCGATTCATTACTAAAAGCAGGAAAATCACGTCAAGCTCATTGTAATATTACAAAATGGAATCGACAAAACAATTTGTGTAAAATTTCATTCATTATTTGAAAGTATTTTTGTAAGTCATTGTATTTTTTTTATAGTGTTTACTTGAAGGGGTAATGGAATTTGCTTACGTAATAATGCATCAAAGGCTTGCTAGGATTGTTTGTTTACGTTGGTGAAGTTTAATCAATAGTTAAGTAATTAATGGCGCTCAAGTCTGATTTAATTAAAAGGTTTTCGTCGAGGTTTAATTAGTTCAAGTGCAGAAGCTAGGCTTCTTCTGTGAATATACGTGCCATCGCAACAAACTGAATTTAAGAAATTAGTCATTTTTTAAGAAATTAGTCGTTAAGAAATTAGTCAGAAATTTGGAGACGAATTTGGCGACGTTCTAACATTCTTGGAGACCCAGGTTCTCCAAGAATGTTAGAACGTCGCGCAGTTTTCTCCCGTGCACCTGTAAGATGTGGAACGGTCTCCCTGCTGAGGTTTGCTGTATGCTATGACATGGGGTTCTTCAAACGTTGTGTATACAGGTTCCTTAAGGGCCGGCAACGCATCAGCAACTCCTCCGGTGTTGCAGATGTCCATGAGCGACGATGACCACTTATCATCAGGTGGCTCGTCTGCTTGTTTGTCGACGTCAACAAAAAAAAAAGTCATTTTAACTGTCCGATTATTCGTACGCGCGATTGTTACATTTTAAGTATATATAAAAATTATTTATACGTAAAATGAAAGGAATAAGGCAAGACAAAGGAGCAAATAGAACTGATCCAGTATTTATACCTACGAGCTTGTCCTACAGAGTTCAACGTCTGGACGTGTTGATATTGTAAGATTTATGTATGTATGCACAACTACGACATACAATCTAACAATCTAACTTTCCTTGACTACAGTTATAAGCACAAAAAAGCAGTACTGAATTGTAAAATTATCTCTAGTGAAAGTCGAACTTTAGACAACTTTAAACGTTCAAATAAAAAATTAAAAGTAGGTTTTTTTTTTCCTCCGAGCCTTTTCCCAACTATGTTGGGGTCGGCTCCCAGTCTAACGAGATGCGGCTGAATATCAGTATTTTACACGAAGCGACTGCCATCAGACCTCCGCAACCCAATTTCTGGGCAATACCGATATCCTGAGGATAGGTAGACTGGTTGTCAAGCTCTTTAGCCTTCTGACTACCACTAACGATTGTCCTACGTATTAGTATGACGGGACGGACAGCTTTACGTGCTCTCCGATGCACGAAGGCACCCATCCACAGACTCACCGCGGCTAGCGCAGGTTAACCTTGCTCGATTGATCAGCATATTTTGTACAAAGCCACGAGCCCCTTTTTCCCTGCACCCAAACTATCTAGAAATTAAGCAATATCCGTAATAGTGTGCAGAATATTCTTTTCGTTTTTCTCCACGAGCGATAGAATTATCGCAGCGATATTGTAATCGATAATGTAATGTTGATAATCGATTATCAACATCTCTATCACAGCATTGAGATAACAGGAAGCAAAGGTAAATAAATCTTTAGCTTCATTCATTCGTAATTATTGATTATTTGTGTGAGATATGTATACCTCTGAGATAATTAAGATAATTTTACATTATCAATAATCGATTCATCGATTATCAACATCAATATTCTTTAGAATGTGTCTATACACACCGTGATTTTATCGCGGCGATGCGACGAGTGGCTGTATATGGAAATACGTAGCACGACGATAATACAACCGCAATTCTGAGTGCCGGATTGCTTTTCATGGGGTCGTGGGTTCGATTCCCACAGGACACAAATATTTGTATGGGTAAAACATGAGTATTTGTGTTTGTCGGGGTGTTTCTTAAGTATTATAAGTATGTAATTTACAAAAAAAAAAGTATATAAGTATTATATCCATTGTCGGGTTCGTTTGGGACTAAATGGTGTTGTGTAAAATTATTTATTTATTTAGTTATTCTCTCGCTCACGGAGACGGCGCCTAAGAACGCTATAATATAATGTAGGTACTAAGTTTACGTCAAAGCTATCAGCTGAGAGTAAGACAAGAGAACAAACAGCTGGCAACACCTTCACGCCGACACAAACGGCGTTTAGTAGATACCTATATAAGTCTATTCACGCAACTGGGTCACGATTGCTAGGGTTGACAAGTTATGAATTATAGAAAAAAATAATTATGAGATAAAAATATTATTATTTTTAAACTTTGGCATAAGACACACTATTATGTCTTTATTTCCCCGAAAGGCTAGGTAGGGATGTGCCCCTGTTATGGTCCTGGCAAATTTCACGGATCGCATAGCCTATAAGACCTCCTCACCTCAACCTCACGTCTCTTGAGTGAGGTTTTTTAGTCGATATGAGTCCGATATACTTTCCTACTGGATGGCAGACAAACTGAGAATATTTCGTACTATAAAAAACTAAAAAAAAGTATTGATGTACCAAGATGTATCCCTGGTATATAATTATAATTATGGCCAATAGACCATCATTATAGACCAAACTAAAGCCTGCTACTGACACTTTCATAATGACAAATCCTAAAAATTTAATTATCAATCTCATTGTCAGTCATTAAATGTTTTAATTGTGAGAATATACCTGGTATAAAAAAAATATTACTAAAGCCTGCAGTCGTCTGGCGATTCTAGTCTCGGTCACGAGGGTTTTGCTTCCCATAGAACACAAATATTTATAAATAAATAAATATTCTTTGACAATTTTACACAGCACCATCTAGTCTCAAACTAAGCAGATCTTGTACTATGGATATAATACTTATATACTTCATTTTTGTAAATACATACTAATAATACTTAAGAAACACCCAGACAAACAAAAACACACATAATTGATATAAATATTTTTTTAATTTTAATAAATTAATAAAGCATAGTAATGTATAATTGAATAAATAATAATGTATATGATATAAGATAAGGTAAAAACTAGTTAATATCATTATAATAAAAATAGAATTAAGATTTTTTGTTGTGCCCTATAACAGGGTCCATAATTGTCACCTAAATATTATATTTTACCATCTGTACACACATTATGGAAAGCAAATAAATGACTATAACTATGACTAACACTTATGTTCATATTACTATGTTCTTTCTCTATATATTGCATGCATTGATACCAAATGTAATAAAAAAATAAAAAAAACGAATTACCGAAACATTATGGTATTCCAATGTTTCGAAGTAGAAAATACGGTAATTAGGTGTACTTGAAATGGAAAATGGATTTTATCGCGTATATTGGATATTATTAATCCCGACGTTTCGGACCCTTTACAGCTTCCATGGTCACGGGTAGACTGAGGTGGTGGGCGTCTTGATGATATAATTACTGACAGCTACCCTACATTTTTTATTGTTACATGATCAATGACATTTATTACTAATTATTAATTAAAACTAGATGGAGCCGGCATTTCCTAGCTGACGACTTCCGAGAAGAAACGCCGAAGATCATCAAGACGCCCACCACCTCAGTCTACCCGTGACCATGGACGCTGTAAAGGGTCCGAAACGTCGGGATTAATAATATCTGGATTAATAATATATAATTACTGACAGCTACCCTACATTTTTTATTGTTACATGATCAATGACATTTATTACTAATTATTAATTAAAACTAGATGGAGCCGGCATTTCCTAGCTGACGACTTCCGAGAAGAAACGCCGAAGATCATCAAGACGCCCACCACCTCAGTCTACCCGTGACCATGGACGCTGTAAAGGGTCCGAAACGTCGGGATTAATAATATCAATATACGCGATAAAATCCGTAAAAAGTAGTTTTATTTCAATGTATAATATTCGCGTAAATGTCAGAAATCAATAAATTAGGTGTACTATTTGCTTCAAGCTTTCACCAGAAGCTACTATTACGGTACTGTTACATAAGTTCCATTTATTTCTTACATATACGTTACCACACTGTTTTCTTTCATCGACGCTTATGATAAATTATATACATCTATCTTAGGATGCGAAATGATTTTCTCATATGCCCAACATCGGTTACACGGAAATCTTAGCGCTATTTTCTTTACAATATATTTTGCTAAGAAAATAGCTATCATAATAAATAACGCTTATACTTTCCAAAGAAATTGGCAGAGGTGTTCTTTTGTACCCCAACAATGCGCTAGTATGTTTTAAAATCTACGTAATCGGGTTATTAACGTTTCATCATCAACAACTCATATAGTAACTGTCCCACTGCTGGGCACGGGTCTCCTCTCACAGAATGAGAGGGATTAGGCTATAGTCCACCACACTGGCCTAGTGCGGGTTGGCAGACTTCCCATGCCGTCGAAAAAATCTCTAGAGCATGCAGGTTTCTTCAAGATGACATCCTTCACCGTTTAAGCAAATATTATTGATGTTTATCAAGGCAGATTCGGGCTGCTAAGAAAATTTTCCTGGCCAAAATATGTAATAATGCTTTTCCGGATTGGAAATTGAATTGAGGACCTCACAGCAGCTTGCACCAGGTGTGGTCGCAGCCAAAGACTTTGGAAGGGGGTTATATTAATTTGTGTATTCAAATCAATATTTCATTATTTTATTTTTCAGACAATCACTTAAAAACCAATTGCATAAAATTAAATAAAACTTAAAAGAAAATTACATTGCTTTTACCTAAAAAAATATAATAAACTTTTAATTCAGCATGACATTAAAAAAAACTTCAATTTTTAATTTAGCGTGACAGCCCTACGTCCTCGCTGTGACCCGGTGTGACTTTGAACAGCGTCAAGTCACGAAACTAAAGAATAGCCTAAAGTTAAATCGATACCTGTACAAATATACTCTACGCTTGATTTCATAACCTTAGATAATTATCAAGTTTTCGAATAGGAACCTTAAGCTTGACATAACAGAATTCACATTCCATTAACAACCTTTTATTTAGTTATGGCCACTCAAAATTAACATTAACCTGTATATATTTTTTACAATTAAATACGTAGTGTCATATACACTACGTATTTAATTGTAAAAATTAGTAAAAATATCGCGGTCGGTATCATTGAGGTCGGCCGAGGAGACGTTGGCGAGAAGTATCTGATCACTTTTTGCCAACGTGGTATGAAGAAGCTCAGGATAGAGAGTCCTGGACTAATATAGGAGGGGCCCTGCAGTTGGACACAAAACCTTTTGACGTCAATAACCAAAATCTGTGTTCTCTATGCCAAGCACTATAAAAAAGTCCTATTTTTGACGTGACATGACTTCGTTGGCTTCGTGAGCAAGTTTTAATTTGACGTCTATACACGTCCGTGGCGGTCAAATGTTGACTGTGTGAATAAACCATATTTTTTTCTTTCTATCTATTTCTTTCTTTCATTCATTCATCCTTTCTTTCGTTCTTTATTTCATTTTCTTTCTAAATCATAATATATTGTGATTCATTCAAAATAAGTTAAAAAATAAGTTGCATTAAGCCCGTTCCAGTTCACAAATCTTCCACTATCGTGACCACCGTTATCCTTAAAGACATTATGAACATAGCCAAATGTGACGTGGCTGGTCAATAGCCCATAATATACCCATAAACTTAGTCCAGGAAATAGCCATAAAGTATTATACCCCATAAGGCAGGCTATATTTGTGTATACAGTCTGATCGGTAAAATGGATAGCACTTATCGGCTAAATGAAAACAAAAAAAGATAATTTTGACGTCACTGCGTATTTATTTATCTATACATAATATAAAGCAAAGCTTCCTCCTGTATGTCACTCTGTACGCTGAAATCTTTTAAACTGCTCAACGTATTTTAAAATATTTACAAAGAAATTAAAGAAATTACTAATAAAAAAATGTTACTATGATATCAGCGAATTCTTAAATGAAAAACTATAATAATATAATCTCCTTAGACAATAAGGAAATTTACATACTTCTACAATAAAATAATATATTACACACATATTATCTATTAAATTTCTTAAAAATGTTTGCATATAGGTAATAACTATAATATAATAGCTATATAAATAAACTATAATATATGTATAAATGAAATAAAAATTATTTAGTAAATAAATGGAAATATAGCAAACAACTACGTATATAGTAATAAATATAGTGCCTTCTTCCTCTCTCCTACGTTGCCGTGCCCGACAGGGTCCATGATTGATACCATAAACTGTATAACAACTGTTTAACATTGTGGAGTGCAATAAACGTATTGAGTATTGAGTATTGATACGGTTCGCACTATCATTTAGATAATTCCTTCCGGAAGTTTGATATGTATATTACATGCGTGTTTTTAGTACAGACGCCAGAAGGTCAAGCTATCCAAAACTGCGAAATTTTCCTAATTGAATATGAACTTTATTTTGTTGCATTAAATGTGAAAATCAATAAAAAAAAATGACAGAATGTGGTAGCTTCATGTGTTGTCCTCTTCATAAGTCGGGCGGGTCGCTTTTATTTATATATACTTTATTGTTGAGGGACTAGTTGCTAAGTTACAACTGCGCTGATCAACCGATTTGCTAGGTTAAGCTGTGCTAGCTGCCGTCAGTCTGTAGATAATTGACCATTCTTAAACACATTGAGAAACCTCGTCGAAAAGTGCCTCAGAGAGCACGTATGCACGTCGGTCCCGGTTTTCATACAATCGCCTTTGACAATCTATAGTGTTAGTAAGAAGTACAAAAAGCCTGACAACCAGTCTTGTCGAGAAATTGGGTTGTAGAGGTCTGATGGCAGTCGCTTCGTGTAAAATACTGATATTCAGCCGCATCTGGTTAGACTGGAAATAGTTCAGAAAAGCTGGGAGAATGTTTATCACATTCATCATCAACCCATATACTGCCCCACTGCTGGGCACAGGTCTCCTCTCAGATTGAGAGGGATTAGGCTATAGTCCACAACGCTAGCTTAGTGTAGGTTGGCAGACTTCACAAACCGTCGAGAAAAATCTCTAAGGTATGCAGGTTTCCTCACGATGTTTTCCTTCACCGTTTAAGCGAGTGATAATTAATTATTAATACGCACATGAATTCGAAAAGTCAGAGGTGCGTGCCTTGGGTTCGAACTCGAGACCTTCGGCTTGGCAGTCCAATGGTCATACCACTAGGCTATCACTGCTTACTATAAATTATCTTTATAGTAAGCAGTGAAGCCTTTGTTTATCACATTAAAATAAATTATCTTTAAAGACGGATACACGAGGTTGACGACATGTGGGAGGTGAATTCAACGATCATTGTACCGATCTTTGTATCAGCCATTGGTCTGCCATAGTCAAGAGCCTTGACCAACATCTAAGGAGGCTCTCGTTGGGTCAAGGGATTGAAACAGAAAGCAGACCTCTTGGACACGGCCCGTATTGTTAGGAGGTTTATTTCTTTTTATACCACTAAGGTGGCAAACAAGCATACGGCCCACCTAATTGTAAGTGGTTACCATAGCCTATTGACGCTTGTAACACCAGGGGTATCACTTGCGCGTTGCCGACCCTGTAAAATGAAAGAGGAGCTGGGTTGGCAGTGTAAGGGTCAAAGTCCCCCCACTGCCAACACAACGTTTCCTCGCGGAGCACTGGCAACCTTGCCTTGTTTCTTTATCTGGGGCCCTGACCACGGGTAACTTTTGCTTCTGCTTCCGATGCCGGTGGAATTATGAATTTTTTTTAATGTTTTTATACCATGGATAAAATAAATAAATATAAACGAAATATGTGTAAATGTAAATAAAGGAAAAAATATTGTTATTTCCGCTGACTCATATTAAAACTGAATGCATCTATAAACATGAGAGCTATCATAATATTTACCATCTAGATTTGAATTTACAGTACCTACTCCAATTTTATTGCGATGCCCCAATTCTACATTCATTCCGGATTCCGAAAATTCAATATTTATTATGATTGCTAAATTTCTTGGCTCCCATCTAAAATAGAATCGAAAGGAAATAACACACTAGAGACTGGGTTTATTTTTTTTTTTTATTTATTTATTTGATGCACAAAACACATTACAATCATAATATAAACACCATAAAAATTAAAACATTTTCACCTAGATTGTAACGTAACACTATGTGCATACTACGAAATCACAATAATAAGATAATTAAAAGCTCATAAAATTTAAAACTAATAAAAGGAAAACATTATGTGTCGAATGACAACACTAGTAATTTTACAATAAGTGTGGGTTCAGATCCATCAGGCGTAGATTCCCAGGCCAGGAGGATCCTCACTCAATTTCCAATGGAGAATGCCTTTAATAACGGAGGTAAATTTGTGAATATTTTGATTGAATATATCAACAAGTTTGTGATTGCTCTTAGCCATCTCGTTATATAGACGAGCCATCCTGGTCAAAGGGTTGTAATACGAAATGTTGTTTCTATGAATTTGTAAGGAAAAGAGATTAACTACATTAGATCTACGGGCACTAAATTTAATGTTAAGGCTTATGTGAGACAGTAATTCGGGAGAATCTATAATAGAGTGGATAATTTTATAAAGGTATACTAAATCGAAAATTATGCGTCTGGTTTCTAATGGCTGAATTTTAAATTTCAGAAGTCTATCTCTATAACGTAAGTTAGTTCGGCCAGGTTTTATGCGACAGCTTAGAATACTGAGAAATTTCCTCTGAATACGTTCAACTTCGTCGATGTGCACCTTATAATTTGGTGACCATATAGGACTACCGTATTCTAATATACTTCTCACGAGGGCGAAGTATAAATACAAGGTGCTACGAGGGTTTTTAAAGCCTTTTGTGGATCTTAAAATGAAACCTAATAGATGGTTTGCTTTGGATGTGATATGATTATAGTGGGCACGAAATGAAAGTTTATCGTCAAAGAGGATACCTAGGTCTTTTGCAACATAAGATCTGTTAATTAATTGACCTTGTATGTCGTAGCCCCATATGATTTTATTACGTTTGTTAGTAAACGATATGACAAAACATTTGCTTGTATTTAAATACATGTAGTTAAAATTACACCATCGCGATATGGTATTAATATCACGTTGCAAGGATAAGCAGTCATCTGAATTTGTAATAGATGTAAAGATTTTTAAGTCGTCTGCATATAATAGACAATTGCAAGACAGGTTTTGAATAAGGTCATTAATAAAGACTACGAAGAATAATGGTCCTAAGTGGGAGCCCTGAGGTACTCCAGATGTCACTTCTACGGGTGTAGAGATAAAGCCTCTTAATGTGACCAACTGAGTTCTGGAGTCGAGGTATGAGCAAATCCATCTATATAAACTACCGTGGATACCATATGACGCTAACTTATGACAGAGCAGATGGTGATTAACTTTGTCAAAAGCCTTAGAGAAGTCGGTGTAAACAGAGTCAACTTGACCACCAATGGCAAACGCTTGACAAAGATAATTCTTGTATTCAAGCAGGTTAGTGACCGTTGACTTGTTTTTAACAAAACCATGTTGTTTATCTGATAGAATAGGCTTAAAATGACTGTACAAATGAGTATACACTACTGACTCAAATAATTTGGCAAGACAAGATAAAATGCTTATCGGTCTATAGTTTTTACAATTTGACTTATCACCATTTTTGTAAATAGGTATGATGTGGGCCGTTTTCCAACGCTTAGGAAACACACCACTAGTTATTGATTTGTTAAAAAGAACGCATAGTGGGATTGACAACTCCTTTCCGCAGAGTTTTATAAAACTAGGAGGCAAAGAATCAGGGCCTGGCCCCTTATTTATATCTAAATTTTTTATCTTACGTTCGATATCACTGACCGTTATAGAAAAACCAGATAATGTATTAAAAAAAGTATTATTTATAGCGCCTGACTGACCAATGTAAGGGTTAGTATTATTAATAGATTTACTGTCAAAAACTGAACCAAAGTAACGAGAGAAAAGGGTGCAGATCCCCTGTCCACTTGACTCTGAAGTATCTTCAAATTTCATGGTGTGGGGAACTGAAATATGGCCTTTACGATTATTCACAAATCTCCAAAATGATTTTATGTCCTTCGCCAAAGAATCCTCGACGGCCGAGATATACCTGTCGTAGCATGTCTTGGTAAGAGATTTGCATCTCTCCCGAAGCAGTGAGAAAACATCGTAATCGCGGGGGTTCCCAAACCTCTTAAACCGTTTATGATATAAATTTTTTTCTTCATTACATTTAATTAAAGATTTGCTGTACCAGATGGGATAAGATGAAACTTTGCAGGAACTACACGGTGTATGTCTTCTTATTATTTCAAATAATGTGTTATAAAAAGCTTCAGTACTTTCGTCGATACATGCGTAAGATAAAATTTCTGACCAATCTACAGAGCGAAGTTCAGACTTAACTTTCTCATAATTACATTTAGCAAAATTAAGCCGTTTGATGTTAGCACATTGAAGCCCTTTTGAGATACGAATTGGGGATAAAGTAATAGAAATTGCAGGATGATTTTTATCTAGCAAACTTAATGCAAGTGTTTCATTAACATTTATACAGTCCATGTTAGAAAGCACCAAATCCAAAAAGCGAGCATTTGCATTTGTGACTAAATTATACTGTTTTAGATTACACAGCGACATTAATTCATTTAGCAGAAGAAGCTTCCTACTCGGAGACAAAGAGACCGAAGGAGAGGGATTAATCGAATCAAAGTAATCAGGTGTATTAAAGTCGACACTCACAGAGTTTTTTGAACAACGCCATCAGATTTTCAGTCTTGCTTTCAGGCACCTCATGAATCTCGAGGTTCAAGTCACGTGATATTTTTTCTATTGTAAATAAACGACTCTGTAGTTTTGCTAACGAATTCTGAGTTTTCCCTAGTTCTGACTCTAGTTGCTTAATCCGATCGTCTTTTTCTGAAATATTTGACTTTATATCATTTTGTTCCGAGATGATGAAATCAGTTGTCGCCGTGAAGTCTACTTTTACGGATTCAATAGCTCGGGTAACCTCGTCGGTCACCATGTCCTTCATGTCCTTTATAAGCGCAGATCGTAGGTTTAACATAAACGTCGAATCCGGGGACAGTTTCTGGTCCAGAAGCTTGCTAATGCTTTCCAAGGTAGCCGGCTCCTTTGAGAAGTCAGCACCTGCAGGAGTTTTCATGGCAACATTGGGTTCCGGTGTTTGACCCAATGTAATATTCGAGGCGGCGCTTAGTGGTTGGTTATTGCGACCTCGCCGGACGGGAGTATTATCATCGTTATTTCTACGCCTAGTTACATTCTGACATAGAGGACAGTTAAGCAATGCCAATTGCTCAGCACTGAGCTGCTTTGCTGACCCGGTAGCAACATCAAGGCATTCATAACAAAACTTGTTGTTGCAATTATTGCACTTTAAAAAATTATTAACTTTTAATACGATGTTACAGCCGTGGCAATTCATGGCTAGGTTAATTACTCTAATCAACACTAAAAACTCGAGTTTAGTTTAGTACGTGCACTATTTGGTTTTGTTTGTGTAGGGCAGATGTGAATGTTAAATGTTAAGTTCGCTGCAGCGACTCCCGTCGCCGTGGCTTAGCGGCTCGAAACCGCGGAACTGCAACTCGACAGCCGCGATGCAGGTACAAACCCCAACAAACGCCACTGCCACTTTGTGTAGTTTTTTAAAAATGTTCACTGCAACTAAAGTTGGCACACAACCGATATCAAGTTCACAAAAAGTCACAAAACACAGCTATGAATGAAAGGTCCGACACTTGCCAAGATGGCCACCAAGTCTTATGGTAAGTTCCCCAAGCAGAAACGAGAGGGACCGATAAATTAAAATACTCTGATACTTTGAGTTAAAAAAAAAAATAAAAAATAAAATAGGTAATAATTTTCTACCAAATACAAATATATTTTTGTAGTGGTATCCCTAGCGCCCACTGGTGACAAGTAGCGGTACTATTTTGGTTAGTCTATTCGCCATTCAGTGCCGTGCTGGCGCTAGTTGTCGAATATTGATGTAAGTCCAAAGGTCAATTTTAAAAACATTTTTCGTAACGACGTTTATATTATTGTATTTTGTAATTAATCCACCATTTAGTGACAAAACTGCACATATGTTCACTATTTGATACTACGGGGTTACTGTTGTGACGAATAGTTATTGTTTTAATTGTTTTATTATATATGGAGCAACTTTAAATGGAGACTTAATATTAGTAGCTTATGTGGATAAACACTTGGCATTAATAGTCACCAATAATATCACTTGGAAGTTATAGATATTGCACTAAGTTCCACCACTATTGAATCAGTTCAGTATGTTTTTTAATAAATTACAAGATTTTAAATACGCGGGTCATATAAACAATACCAGTGTTGCCAGGTTACCTCAGTGAAAAGGCAGATGCTCGGCTTATTTGCCACCTTAATGGTATAAAAAAAAATTTAAGAAAATCACAATATGTGTATGGACATGACACAACAAGGGATTACTACACAGTTTTTCTGTAACAGGTACCTCTTATATACTCATTCCTCACCTTGTCCATTCTGGTTACAACACTAACTGATAATACAATTACCAAAACGAAAACTTAAAGCATGAATACTTCCTAGTTTTGCCAAATCAGAATCGCTTTCCGAAGGTTGGGGGTGAAATGGCTGATTCAGTTACAGCCGTCTTGCTCGTGAACGGATGCTGTCTGCCGGAATGTTCAAGTAATATTTTTAAAAAGCAGTTCTTGCATTTTCTTGTGTTTCCTGAATATTTTTGTGTATAGACACAAAAATTAATTCACTAAAATTGGAGCTGCCCGACTGGGGAAGTACTTGCAGACAATCGAAGTGAAATAACACTGCTTAGAGCTGTGTTTGTTCCTAACGGTGAGAAAGGTTGTCAGTTCTCCGCGAGGAAACGTCGTGTCGGCAGTGGTGGAACTTAACCCTTATACTGCCAACTCAACTGATACTACGAGCAAGTGTACCCCTGGTGTTGCAAGCGACTATAGGCTACGGTGACCGCTTACTAGATGGGCCGTATGCTTGTTTTCACCTTAGTAGTATAAAAAAATACTTTTTTTATTTTCAAAAGGCAGTTCTTGATTTTTTAAAAGGCAGTTCTTGATTTTTTAAAAGGCAGTTCTTGATTTTTTAAAAGGCAGTTCTTGATTTTTTAAAAGGCAGTTCTTGATTTTTTAAAAGGCATTTCTGATTTTTTTTAAATGCAGTTCTTGAATTTTCTTGTGTTTCCTGGATATTTTTGTGTTCTGCTTCATTATTATAATGGTCGTGATGATGGTGTTATGATGGTTCGTGAATGTTGAGCTATATATGTGTAAGTCTTCAACATGCAGGTCAAGTAACGTTTTACGATTAATTTAAACCATTTATTTTGCTACACACACTTACGTTAAACTTAATAGACATAAAGATACAGGTAATGTGCAGCACGGGAAACCAGTATTTGCTGTGCAGATGGCAAAATACTGATTTTCGTCTGATCCCTGCCAATTGAGTACAACAGAATTAACTATTAGAAAAAAAACCGATTGCAATGATCTCAGAATAACTAAAAAGATAACAAGATATTTATAACTGATTCCAATTAATAATGTACACCAAAACGCACCCACGCAACCCTAAAAATTCTTCTCAACCAACAAATACCAAAGCACAGACTTCAAAACGTAAACGCAATAAAAAATAATCAGAAGCCAAATTCAAATGAATGAAATCCTGAGGCGAGGTCTCACGGGCGGCGAGTAGCGGGAAGCATAATTGAATTATTTCGTTAACGTAATGAAACTGGATCCTGAGACGATTCAGAGGGTAGATGCATAAAGAATTTTATCGCTGCCGACGCGCGACGCAGATCAACGCTTTGCTAGATGTGGCATGGAAAGGGTGATGCGGAACTTGGAGAATTATTATTGGGAAAATGTTTTTTTCTTACTTTCTTACTAGGTGGACGGACGACCTTGTGAGGGTCGCAGGGAGTCGATGGATGCGGTCTGCGCAAGATAGAATTTTGTGGCGATCAAGGCCTATGTTCAGCCGTGGACGTCCGTGGCTGATAGATAGATAGTTTTTTTCTTCATCAGTTTGCTAGATATGGCTTGGAAAGCGTAATGCGGAACTTGGAGAATTATTATTAGGGAAACCTTTTTTCTCTTGGTACAAACCCTATACAAATTCAATTGACAGACACAAAGTAATCACCAAAAATGTGTAGATCACACCAATATTTTTCCTGGGCTGATCGAAACCCAGAATCGACACGGTATTGGTCTTACCGTAACATAACCGTAACCAAAGGACAAGAGAATTTAAAGACAAAAAATACCTACCAATTTTTAAAGTATTTTGACACAAACGGCAAATTAAACAAGAAAACCAACACCAAGACATAATATTACGAGTTTCATAAGTCAAATAGGTCTGTTATCAGGTGATATGGTTACCAATGAACAGCATTTAAATTATGTATTTATATATATATATATAGATTAGTAGCTGTTCTTCGTGATTTCACCGGCATCCCTAGACTTTAAAAAAAGTATGGCCTATAACCTTCTCCAAGGTCTAATCATCTCTGTACCAAATTTCCTCAAAATCGGTTCAGTGGTTTAGGTGTAAAAGCGTAACAGACATACTGAGTTACTTTCGTATTTATAATTATTAGTAATTAGGAGTTTGTGGTTTATCTAAGAACTATTACTGTTTCAATGTTGTATGTAATGTCTAGCCTCCAAATCAGAAGCTTCTATCAATACGGGCTAATGTCTGTCTGCTGCGTTTATTTGTTAAAGGACTTGAATTGCTAAGAAAATAGCATAGTAAGTATATTTATTTTGTTCAGTTTTCTATGTTGACAATGTATACTACTATAGACTGCGTCTGTCTCAATTGGAATCATATTTAGGGTAAGTATATGAAAATATAAAATTATTACTCTTCAAATTGTAACAATGATTTCACATTAACACATTATTGAAGAGCTATGATAGACTAGTGGTTAACACCATTGGACTGCCAGTTCGTAGATCGAGTTGGAATCTGACAACGTCTATGGTGTTCCAGTTTAAAGGGTAGCCAGGTAAATTACTGGGCCCCAGGGATGTGCCTTAATGTGCCGTTGTACAGGAGGGGTTGAGAGGACACAGTGCCCCCCTCCATGTGCTGATGGTAGCAACCGGGATGGTTTTAGTGGGTAAGAATCCCACACTCCTTGTTCTAACCCCCGCAGACCGGTAGCCTTTTGAAGGATTACCCCTGTATAAAAAAAAGGTTAATTACTGGGCATATGAGACTTAAAAACTGGTCTTCAGATGACAACGCGCGATTGATATTACTGGCTGCAGCTGCCGCTTAGCATCAGACGGCCGGTATGCAAAATAAAAAAGGAATTTGCCCAGCGGTTACTATTATATCCAGCTGGTATAACCCACCAATTAATGACAAGTGAGAAGTCAGAAGGAAACATGACCAAATGAGAACTACGTGCAAGATCCTTTATAGGAAATATAACGCATTGGAACTGCGCGGTGAATAGTCTCAACTCTTTTCCCTAAAAAGAAGAAAAAACAGATTATCGCTGTGCCGGCGTGCTGTACGGTCAGCAACGATAGTCGCTGAACACAGCTAAATTTTAAAAACATCACAGCTCCAAAACTAGTCATGAGGTTTTTTCTATTAAGGTAACCTTATTTAATTATCATCTATGCTATTATTTCGCATAAAGATCACAGGTTAGTAACTTTATACTTATTAAAAATCATCAGTTTGATTAATAGAAGGTTGCACCATGTTCACCGACTTTCGTTGTTGACTGTACCATCACGAGATCACACTCTCTTGGTCCTCGCACGCTGTCTGCGCTCAAAGCTCCTGAAGGCCAAGCCTGAGCGTGATGTGTTCTTGGACGAATGCAAGATACTTTTGTCAGTATGTCTGGAGTTTTTTAAGAGCTGGGTATTAATGCAATATCATTAACTAATGTAATTGGCTTACCGCCGTTTCAGATAAAGTAAAATAAATAAATAAAATAAGATGATAAAATATATTTTCTTTTTCATGATAAATTAAAGACACTTTTATAAATCAGTTTAGATTTTTACACATACACATACCATCACGCCGGTATTCTCCGAAGGGTTAGGCAGAGGTGTACTAATGTACACCCACATTTCACCGGTGTGTTTAGATCCCATGTAATAGGGGGCGAGCCTATTGACATTAACCGGGCACAAATCCAAACTCCGAGCTGCTACTGACAATTTCATAGAAAAACCCAATAACACTTTGCTCGACTTGGGGATTGAAACCGGGATCTCTAGCGTAGCAGTCGCGCTTAGGACCACTAGACTAATGAGGCAGTCATGTAAACAATATTTTACTTTTAGATTTTTAGTAGCTAATGAAAGAGTTCCTAACTGACGATTGATCCCTTCTAACAATAACATTGAATTAACGTGCTCATAATAATGTTTAGTATAACAATTCCCTAGACTAGATGTCCTAGATCCAATTGATGAGATTATAAGAGATAGGATGGTCTTACACTGTACGAAGTTAAATTAGTTTATATCGAAGTTATATACATACACATAACTCTAACAACTTTAGTCTAAGTCAATTAGGAGCAGTGTTTATTACCAAAATCAAACATAGAGTATGAGATTGTAAAGAAACGTAATTCAGTATTGCTATACATCAAAATATAAAAGGCTAAAAATATACTTGATAACCCTAAGCGGTGTCTATGGCTGATGAGTTCGAATTCTTCATTTTTTTTATACCACTGAAGTGACAAACACGCATTCCTGATGGTAAGTGGTTACCGTAGACTATATAGCTTGCTACACCAGGGGTATCACTTGCACGTCCTGTAAAACAAAAGAGGAATAGTTGGGTTGGCAGTACAAGGGTCAAACTACCCTCACTGCCAACACAAGGTTCCCTCCCTCAAGTTTTCCTATGTTCCCAAAATCACTAATGTCTACCAGCGACCAATAATAATTTACTGTGGAGAACAAGTAGTTTCTAGTATTTACATAAGTGTAACTTTATGATTAACTTGCAAAATCATCTTGTGAATCAAGTGATTTTAGCAAAATGAACGTTGAAGTCCAAAGTTGGTAGCAAACGAAATACTGAGCTAAATGCGAAGTTCTCGGCCTGATGCAGAAAGTGCTATTGGTTTTTCTATGAATTTAGAGTTTGGATTTATGCCCGGTTCTGTCTCATCCTCCGAGCCTTTTCTATATTAGAGTCAGCTCCCAGTCTGACCAGATGCGGCTGAATATCAGTATTTTACACGAAGCGACTGCCATCAGACTTCCACAACCCAATTTCTGGGTAACACCGATATCCTGAGGTTAGATTGCTTGTCAGGGTTTTTAGGATTCTGACTACCACAAACGATTGTCATAGGTGTTCGTGCGACCACCGGGACCGACAGCTTTACGTGCTCTCCGAGGCACGATGTTAAGAACGGTCATCAATCCACAGACAGACCGCGTCTAGCGCAGCTTAACCTTGCTGCTCAATTGGTCAGCGTAGTTATAACTTAGCTACGAAACCCTCTATGCCAGGTTATGTCTGTTGGTTATAAATTACTAGCTTCTACCCGCGACTTCGTCCGCGTGGAAGAGTTACTTTTAATTATCGTTTATAATAATATATGTTATTCTGATATATAAATAATAATAATACTGTTAAGTTTCATCAGCTGGTTGGTGGGCTAAACGAAGTACCAAATGGGTCCCATAAAACGGCAGACGACAGCGCGGCAGGCCTAGACGGAGATGGCGGGATGAGCTTGATTTTTTTTTGAAGTATTGGCCCAAAATAGCCTTGAACCGTGAGGAATGGAAGGAGAGTAGGGAGGCCTTTGCCCTGCATGGAGACGACAACGGCTAAATGATAATAATAATAAGTTTTAAAGTTATTTAGCGAAGGAAAAATTCGACCGCGGGCAGGATTCGAACCTGCGTCTTCTGGTTAGGTACACCAGACGCTATGACCGCTAAGCCACCGCGAGTCCCACCCGCCATGACGAATTTTGCCTTCACATTCAGAATTTACGTCTTTATGGTGACGTCAGTAACAGCGGGTGGGACTCGCGGTGGCTTAGCGGTCATAGCGTCTGGTGTACCTAACCAGAAGACGCAGGTTCGAATCCTGCCCGGATCGAATTTTTCCTTCGCTAAATAACTTTAAAATCTTAGCATGGAAAATGCCAAAAAATACAAAAAGATAATAATAAGTTTCATCAAAATCCGTTGAGTAGTTTTAGTTTAGCGTGAAAGAGAAACAAACATCCATCCATCTATCCTCACAAACTTTCACATTTATAATATTAAGTAGGATTATAGTAGTAGATTATTTCCTATTTTATTTTATTAATTAAGGCACGTCAACAACATAATCAGATACATTGACAAAGGACAATCACAGAAATAAGGACTTATGATTACATCAATTATAGACGAGCACAGCTTTCTTAATAACGTAGTCGCTTACAATTGTAACTATCTGTGTTAAATCTTACAATATACCTAATTATTTACAATAAGTCATTAAAATCCTTTAGTCATTGGATTATAATTATATTAAATTATCAAAAAGTATGCTTTGGACCTTCTGCCGTTACATTATTTTTTGTCATTCATCGTCGTCATACGTCTTCTGTACCTTACCTATAATGTAGTAATATAGTAACAGTGACCTGGGAACTATACTCCAAAATAACATCAAATATGAGCAGTTTGATTATACCAGGCGTAGCTGAGCGCACCTCACCCCGTGTAATTATAACTTGCCAACTACTAATGCGATCTGTTTTAATAAGTTATAGTTATTAACGTGGATCCTGGTGACGTTGATATTGTTGTAAATTAGATTGTAAGCCTATTAAGCTTACAGTCTAATTTACAACAATATATTATTAACTCTGCTGATGAGTTTGTCTCGGTAGGTACAGACGATAAAAGAGTTAGGTTAACAGGTAACTAACGACATCTGTGTTTTGACAGAAGACAATTCGGTTTTAGAAAAAGAAAATTTGTAATGTCTCTTCAAACCTCCAAACTAGGAAATGTCACATCATAATATTGCATTTTTTGTGTGATGTTACGAAATATAGCAACAATAACAGCATTTTTTATTCAACAACCCAAAACTATACCTACAAACTACGCTCAACCCACTAGGCCACATCTAGTTTCTATACCCTGTATAATTTTATCGCGGTAAGTATGGCGCTCAAATTACAAGACGAACGTTGCAAATTGAAATGAGTCGACGAGCAATGCTTGAGAATTTCCACTTTTATATTTAGCTGGCTTACTTTTTATGAGCATAGTATTTTTAAATTTATTGTAAACATTAATTATTGAAAGGAGTAGAATCATAATAAGTTTATTTGTTTCTCAAAAGATTAAAAAATTGGATCTGACATCACCTTAAGACGTAGAATGTGGAAGAAAAAACAGGGCATACAAGCAAAACTAACTCATACATAATATGATAAAAAGAAACATTCGTGGCACCAAGTAGATAAGACCATTATTTTCACATGTAAGTACAAAAAAGAAGAATATAATTCTTCTACCTGCCAACAAAACAACATAATATACTAACAGTCGTAGCCCAGAGTGCCTTGTGACCTAATTATAGCACTAGAATAATATAAGTACTTACATTAAACAGTGCTGTGGACGCGTGCCGCGAGAGCGTTGAACTCGAGGTCTTACGTGTAAAAATGTCAACTTTAAATGGAACTAGGGATGTGCTGCAACCCGTTAGAATATTTAAGAATGTCACGAACCCGAACGAGCGAACCGAAGATGGAGTGATGATTTGCGAAAGGCTGCTGGTAGAAGCTGGATGCGAAAAGCCGAGGACAGGGTGAAATGGCGCACATTAGGCCTACGTCCAGCAGTGTACTAATATAGGCTGATGATTATGATGATAGGTTTCACCACAACCATGACGAGTTATGGTCTTTTTTTTTGTTGACGGGGTTGGAAATGAAAGCACTACCCACCGCTCCGGGGAGAGCGGTGGGGTGTGTCGGACTCTGCTCTGAAAAGAGCGATCTACCGACTAAAACCAACCTCGGCGCTCCGTGTCACCACTTTAGTGCTGGGACTACGGGAGCGCTGTACCATTCGTCCGCAGACCCGACGAGTTATGGTATGCTGTAACTACTGGACTAGTGATGGTTAATATAGCATAAAGCATGATAAAGTAGCGTGCTTATTATATATACCATAAAGCAATTGATACCGCGGTTGGCACTTTAAACAAACGCAACACTTAAATAAACGCTATAAAGCTATTTTGCTTTATATCGTATAGCACTTTCTCTCTCTCTATCAACCAACTGTCCATCGGGCGTCGTGTTTTATGTTGTCATTAGTAACAAGTAGGTATATAAATTAAGCATGCTATAATAAAGCACATAAAATCGCTTGCTTAAAAAGCATATATCATTAAGCAAGTTATTGATTTATAGCAAGTTTGAACACCTCTAGACTGGACATTGATTTATAGAAACTGAAGTTTGCCCCATCAAAGCCCTTTGATAGAGCAAACCTCAGTTTCTTCTCGCTTCCTGAGGCCATACTACAACGTGTTAATGCGATCATTTTTAGGTTGTGAGAAAGGGATGACGCTATATAGTTTATAGAGCGACATCCCTCTCTCTCAATCGAAAAACGATCGCAATAATAGGTGATGGTACGAACTAGGAAAAGCTTATCAGGATAATCATACTAATATTATAAATGTGAATGTTTGGATGTTTGTTTGTTTGTTTGTTTATTTGTTACTCAATCACGCAAAAACGGCTGAACCGATTTGCATGAAATTTGGTATACAAATAGTATGTGACCGGGAATAAAGTTTAAGCTACTTTTTATCCCGAAAAAATTCGGAATATCCCGGAAATCCCGAAAAACGGATATAGGAGAACTACTTACGGGATTTGCATGAAATTTCATACACACATAGTATGTGACCGGGAATAACACATAGGATATATTTTACCCCAGAAAAATGTGGGAATATCCCGGAAATCCCGAAAAACGAATATCTTACGGGATTCGAATGACATTTCATACACACAGTATGTGACCGGGAATAACAAATAGTATATATTTTACCCCAAAATTAGGTGAGAATTCCCAGAAATGTAAATCTTATGTAGGAAACCTACGTACGGGATTTAAATGAAATGTTGATACTAATAGTTTGTGATTGGGCCAGCGCCAATATTGAATACTTCTTTTTTCGGAAAAAAAAAGCGGGAATTTCCCTAACATCGAGTACTTATCTTATCCCATGAATAAAATCCGACAATAATTGTGTTACTAAGTCTAGGCGTACGAAGTCACAGGTAAAAGCTAGTTACCCATATTACTGCTCCATTGCGGTACGGAAAGTAAATTTATTAATATCGACAACAACATACATATCACGCCTGTATTCCCCGAAGGCTTAGGCAGAGGTGTACTAATGTACACCCACATTTCGCCGGTATGTTTAGGTCCCATGTAATAGGGAGCGAGCCTATTGCCATTAACCGGGCACAAATCCAGACTCCGAGCTGCTACTGAGAATTACATAGAAAAACCCAATAACACTATGCTCGACCTGGGGATCGAACCCAGGACCTCTAACGTTGCAGTCGCGCTTAGGACCACTAGACTAATGAGGCAGTCCAAATTGACAACAACATTAATTAATTAACTAATCAAACGAAGGTATTAATTACAAATATTTTAGTTTACTATAGCCATTATAATCAAAGCAACCCTTTAATTGAAATAACAATTATAATACAATAATGGAATACTCAATTAACGTAGGTATAGTGTTAAAATTAATTGATAAGTTATATCGATAACGACTAAATAGTGGTATCGATTATTAATAATCGGATTGCGAGATATCGATTAAATAAATTTTGACTATTTAAATTCAACTGGTATTTTTTAGATATTCATTTCTTTTTTGACGGAATCTTTTCACCATATTATTATATTTGTGTTATTATAACGTTAGACAACGTTATAACGCCATAGTTACTTCGATGAAATCGTCTAATGACGACGTCTGTGGTCTAGCGGTTTGAGTGACGGACTGCTGACAATGTGTTTATGGGTTCGATTCTCACAGGACACAAAACAATATATGATGAACGTTGGTGATGGCTGGATGTTGCTTCCCGCTGTCTGTCTGTCCCTATGTATGCTTAGATCTTTAAAACTACGCAACGGATTACTAGTACGTATTAAGTACATGTTTAAAAAACTACTTTGCTCGACCTGGGAATTGAACCCAGACCTAATATTATATTCATATGGTAGACCCATAGCATAAATGAATGCAACCCATAGAATGTCCTAAAAAAATATAATATTTACGGATTTTATCGCGTATATTGATATTATTATTAATCCCGACGTTTCAAACGGGATTAATAATATGAATATACGCGATAAAATCCGTAAAAAGTAGTTTTATTTCAATGTATATTATATAATATTCGCGTAAATGTCAGAAATCAAAATGTAATATTTATTTATTTTCCCAGACATTGGAAATAAAAGTGTGACATCTTCAATATGATGTCGACATTACGTGTTATCTGCGTGTAATGTAGAATGAATGTCGCCGAACGCTAACGATACTGTCGATTGTACAGACGCCAGCACATCAAGCTACCACAATCTGTCAAATTTCTTTGATAGATTTTCAACTTTAACACAACACGATAAGGTTCATTTTCAATTGTGAAAATTTGACAGTTTTGGATAGCTTGACCTGCTGGCCTCTGTACAGAGGCCAGAGGCCTTACCACGAAGTAATAACGCGATCATCTTAAGGTTGTGTGAAGGGTATGGCGCTATTTAATGTGTAGAACGGCATCCCTCTCTCTCAATCGCAAAACTATCGCAATAACACGTTGTGGTACGGCTACAGCACATCAAGCTACCCCAATATGTCAAATTTCTTTGATAGATTTTCAACTTATATACACAACAATAAAGTTCATATTCAATTGAGAATTGTGGAAAATTTGACAGTTTTGGATAGCTTGATCTGTATAGTCAGCAACGAAAGTCACTGAACATGTTACAATCTCCAATATGATTAATAAGTATGAAGTTACTGACCTGTGGTGGTTATGTGAAATAATAGCATAGAGGACCATTAAATATTTAGGTAACCTTAATAGAAAAAACCTCTTGACTAGTTTCGGAGCAGTGATGTTTTCAAATTTAGCTGTGTTCATCGACTTTCGTTGCTGACCGTACAAAGATGGCGGTGTCAATTTTTATTTTACGACTTTACTGTTTTATTGGTCTACCTTGGTGGTTGCAAGTGCGGCCGCTAAGAATGAAGTCGTAAATTCGATTCCTGGGTCGAGTAAAGTATTGTTGAAGTTTCTATGAAAGAACCTTTGTAGTTCGGGGTTCTTAGTAGACTTAGTATTTGTGCCGTAATGGTAATATATTTTTTCTTTTACATGGAATTAGAGCGAGCCTATTACCAGAATTTGACACTGTGTTTACATTTCACAGAAAAACCCAACCACACTATGCTCTACATAGGCATCGAATTTAGGACCTCACTTCATATCTGTCGATTTTTGACTTGAAAGTTTAACGGTTATATCATTAGGCTATTTCTGCATATTAAATACGCTACATATAATAATTTTGTTATTTTTTTTATATGCTTACCTTATTCAATTCTCTTCTAGAATGATACCTGTGAACAAAAAAAATACATAGTTGATCATATTATTTCACTATATTTTATATATTGATTTCTGATACTTACTCTTACTCAAATATTAGTTAGACATTGAAATAAAACTATTTTTTACAGATTATTGCTACGATTTTACGGAATAATAATGTCAGTCTATCCTCAGGATAATAAATATAAATAAATATTTTTGGGACATTTTACACAACACCATCTAGTCTCAAACTAAGCAGAGCTTGTACTATGGGTAAGTACTAGACAATGGATATAATACTTATATACTTTTTTTTTGAAAATACATACTTATAATACATAAGAAACACCCAGACAAACACAAATACTCATGTTTCACCCACACAAATATTTGTGTCTTATGGGAATCGAACCCACGACCCCATGATCAGCAGTCCGGCACACGAACCACTAGACCACAGACGTCGTCTAAATCTCGGATATCGGTATTACCCAGAAATTGGGTTACGGAGGCCTGATGGCAGTCGCTTCGTGTAAAATACTGATATTCAGCCGCATCTGGTTAGACTGGAAGCCGAACCCAACATAGATACGAATAAATAATGTCAATTTTAGGCGATTAAATCTGTAAAAAGTAGTTTTATTTCAAACCGATATAATTATAGCATTCTGTATACAGGATCTACAAGAAAATGGAAAACCTGCTTAAATTTATGAAAGGGCATTCTATTTTCAAAAAGAATATGTATAGCACAGAGGAAGCACATCAAGCTACCACAATCTGTCAAATTTCTTTGATTGATTTTCAACTTTAATCCAAAATAATAAGGTTCATATTCAATTGGGAAAATTTGACAGTTTTGGATAAGTTCCCTCCTGGGGTACCTGCACCTTCTTTTGGTTTACGGGGAGAAACCTTCCTAAAACAACCGGTCTACGGGGCTTAAACCTAGAATCAAGAATCCTATATACCCCGTGTTTGGGCGACTATCAGGTAATATGGACGTGACAAGAAGAGAAAGAAAACTGGTACACTGAACGTTCATTGTTTTTATATTAAAGATGAGTAAAATTATAATGGATACAAAATTAGAATGAAACGCGACATTTTATATGATGCGCGCGCGTCGGTCGATAATCCAGCAATGGCCGACTAGCGACGATAGAGTGGTGCGTTGACATCCTGCGCGGCGTTGAAACTTCCTGTACCGCCGCGGCGATAGTGTTGTGCGTTAACACCCTGTATAGGATTCTTACCTACTAAAACTAGCCACCATCAGCACACTGAAGGGGGCAATGTATCCTTTTGGAATAGAATACTCCAAAACCCCCAGTGCAACGACTATTAAGGTACATCCCTAGGGTGTATTATATAGTACCTACTGTTAATTATGCTGTATTATGAGATAATAGATTTAAAAAGATTACGGACTAATAAAATGGAACTTATTTTAAAGAATAATTTTTGGCCTATTTGAAAATAGCTGAACATTTGTTTTTCGAAGGGCTATTAAGGGTAATTCTACTCATTAAAGCATCAAGTCTTAGTAATCATTTTATATAGGCATACTCATCAAAAATCTCTACAATCAAATCACTAATTAAGTACCCTTAAGTCTAATAAAAGTCAAGTATAATTACATCAATCAAAAGATGCTTAAAAACGACTCGATCGTTATTAGGCCGCAATCAAATTAGTGACTCTGATAGCTAAATCGCCGACATAAACGTCCCCTTATAATGGAATATTAGCAAAAAAGCCTAACGACTCGTAGGCGGAACATTAAGGAGATCAGAAGAAAAAGGTACATTTCCTCACCATTGAATGCTTTGACCTACCCATGTTTCATACAAATTGTAGATAAAAAGTAGGATGACCATGACAACCGTTGGAAGGAGACTATCCTATCCTACTTAATACTTAATATAACATTATAAATGTGAAAGTTTGTGAGGATGGATGGATCGATGGATGTTTCTTACTCTTTAACGCTAAAACTACTGTACGTATTTTGATGAAACTACAATATTATTATTCATACTATCATTTATAACGATTTTGAGTTAATTAGCCAAATTACGACGATAATTAACAGTAACTTTTCCACGCGGACGAAGTCGCGGGCAGAAGATAATCTTAAATATATTTTCCATGCCTCATCAGCCTAGTGGTCGTCAGCACGACTGCTACACTTGAGGTCCTGGGTTCGATTCCCAAGTCGAGATGTCAGTCTTAATTCTCATTTTCAGCTTGGAATGTTGGATTGTTGCCGCTTAATAGCAATATGCTCGCACTTAACTAAATATTACACATCCCTTAAAAAAACTTGCCAATCATTACTATATTAGACTTGAAAAGTAAGATTTCAAGATGACAACGCGTGAGTGACACCACTGGTTGCTGGCTTCTATAGGCTGCGGTTTTCACTTGTTTTCAACAATATAAAAAATAGTTTGTTGTACTGTCTTTGCGATCGGCCACATTTGCAATCTTTTTATTACTGTGTTAAGAAATATATGAAAAGTAGAGAGTTTTGTCAAATAATCATAGTTTCTTAAGTAGTATATTGTTGAAACTAACTCAAATTCAGTGATTTCGAAGTTTAGTCACATAATATATGTATGATAATATACTAACGTTACGTCATCACATAAACAATCCAAATTAATAAATGCAAAAGCAAATCAGTCTGTCTGTTTGTCTATTACCTTTCGCCCCTAAACAGCTAAACAGATTATGATAAAATTTGGCAAAGAAATAGCTTGCAACCTGGGGAAGGACATATGTTAAGTATTATATAAAAAATAGTAAATAATCCTTTAAGGACAAAGGCTATTATCAATATAATATTTTTATTGCCAGAACTAAGATCTTTTTCTGGAATTCATAACCAGTTTTACAAACCGACACTTGGCGGCTTCCTCGTATATTTCTTTTCGGTTACGTTTCGTTACAAAATGCTGCGGTCCACTAAACCTCTTATTTAATGTTTCGTTACTTTTATTATGAACTGAATTTATGAAATAAAAACCATTTCCAAGTATTTTTGCCTGAAAGCGCGGCCGGGTGAAATAGTAAACATAAAATGTAAGTAATATGAAAAATAGTTTTGTTATTAATCCTACATTTCGGATTTTGGTTTCTTCTTAGGTTTGAAAAATGAGATGGTTGTTGAATCGCCTATCATTATACCTACCTACTTAATTATAATATAATCATAATAATGTGTATGTTTATAAACCACAAGTTCTTGCCCACGAGTTCACTCGCATCCGAAAGGATTTTTTAAACAAAAAGTCTAATCTATCTCTGGAGAAAATTTCATCAAAATCAGTTCAGTGGTTTAGACGTGAAAGCGTAACAGGAAGACAGACCAAGTTACTTTCACATTTTTACTTTTAGTAGGGAGTAATAGAGGTTTCTTACCATTATTTCTGTTCACTTGATATCCAAGAAAAGGATTTATATGGCGAATGTCAGTGGAACCGCCGAGAGGGGACGCCCTAGAAAAACTTATACCGACCTTATTGGTGAGGTTCTTCAAAAAGGTCAGGTGCGTAGTACTCGCAACCGGCGTGTATGTATGACAAGATGTATGAATGTGGTCGAAGCGAAAGAAGTATGCAAGAATCGTAGCAAGTGGCGTTCTTTAGTTTCTGCCTACCCCTATGGGAAAAAGGCGTGAGTGTATGTATGTATGTATTGATATCCAAGCATCGACTTCAATGACACAATACTAAAAATAATTTAGTTTCATTTCTTTTACAAAAAAAAAATATTCTTCTTATTTGTCCAATCTACAGAACTAGACACCAATGATCCCTTCAAAGAATACAGGCATGACTGGTATGTTATGTTAGTCTATTGATAAAAAAAATATTATTTAAGTATATTGGATAAAATTTTAAACGCAAGCACGCTAAACTGAATATTTAGTTCATTAGTTTTAAACAAGTAGGTATTTTGTGTAAAATAACTTAGGTAGGTATTTATATTCATAACCTACACCAAAAAGAGTATACAATCAATTGGGGTCGGTGTAAGAAAATATTGATTTAGAAATATAGACGAATAAAGTCTTAATGTAATAAAATATATTACGATATATTTTCTTAATAGATATCGTAAATATTATCATAAATAACGTTGTATTGTTTGGACACAATAATATGGATTTTTATTTTTACTACGCGAGCCAAGCGTGGGTGGGTTTTATATGAAATTCTCAGTAACAGGTCGTAATTCGGATTATGTATACACTTTTACAGTATGCCTACTTCAAGTTATTATATACTAGCTTCTACCCGCGACTTCGTCCCCGTGGATAAGTTACTCATAATTATCGTTGTAATTTGGCAAATAAACTCAAAATCGTTACAAATTATAGCCTATATCTATGTTATTCTGATGTATAAATAATAAGATCAGTTTCATCAAAATCCGTTCAGTAGTTTTAGCGTGAAAGAGTAACAAACATCCGTCCATTCTCACAAACTTTCACATTTATAATATTATTAGTAGAGAGTAGGATGTTACGCTCAAAGATCGAAAAGCGAAAAAACAGCTTTCAACGCGTTGTGGTCAATTATATTAGAAAGTAGCAGCTTAATAATCAGTTGTTAGCTTTCTTTTAATTTAAACTGCCATCTTGTTTTTTTATTTACTAAAAAAAAAACTAACCTAAGTAGGATTTTTTTATAATTCCTTGCATTTTGAAGCTCATCTAATATAATTGACCACATTGTTTTTGATCTTTGAGCGTAACATATACTTAGAATAATAGAATAGAATAGAATAATGTTTATTAACCATATAAAAATGTACATATTTAATACAGGTGCTATTAGACAATTAAGATTTAGGAACTTATGACCTCCACACTAGGTCGAGCCTGTCTCGTGGAGGCCTATGGCACTATATTAACTCCAGTTGGCACTATACTAACTTAGCTATTATAAGCTGGCCTCTCATTGTAAATACTTTCCGTAGGTACGAGGTACGAGAGGTCAACTAATGCTGAAAAAAATAAGATAGAATAAACTTCATAGTATACCATGATGAAATAATATCCACATCAGAAGTGTAAGGAGTCATCATCATCATATCAGCCTATTGCCGTCCACTGCTGAACGTAGGCCTCCACCAAAGAGCGCCAAGCATCCCGGTCTTGTGCAGCCCGCATCCATCCGTTAAAGAATGCTAGCATTTTCTTATTATGCTGAGACAGAACTTGGCAGACGATGAAACTAAAAAAAACTAAGAGACTGAGAAATGGCATCATGATTGGCGTAATCGTCGAACAGTCGGCTGCTGCGCTTAGGAGATATAGACTCGTATTTTGTGTTCGTCAATGCACCGACGATACAATAGCAAATTCCTATAGTGTAGCCGCATCATCAACCCATTTAAGTACGTACTGGCCCACTACTCCTCTCAGAATGAGAGGGATTAGTATATAGTCCACCACGCAAGCCTAATACCGGTTGGCAGATTTCACACGCCGTGGAGAATATCCCTAAAGCATGCAGATTTCCTCACGGTGTATTCCTTCACCTTGCGAATTATAATTAAATCGCTCATGATTTCGAAAAGTCAGAGGCACCATCTTGTATTAATTAAATATTGACTTGTAAAATTGTGATTTAGACCGTTGATATGATAGTCCAGTCATCATATTATGACTATGGTATCACTGTTTTTATGACGCAACGTTAAACAAAAAAACATCCTTATGTGTACGGTCACGATACACACACACACACACACACGCACACACACATACAAAATTAACTAAAGGTACTTTCTCTTACATCTTTTATTTTTGTTACATAATATATTTTTTCTTTTAAACTTTAATATGTGGTCCAACTGCAACTTAACGTCGCGTATGCAATTTAATTATTAAACTTGATTGGTAACATTGCTAACATTATTATTTCCTACATGTAAGTAATAATTATAGTACTTACTGTAAGTTTCGTATACCGCAATAAATAAATAAGTATTTATTGATATTTTTTCTGTTACGAACGTTACATTTTCGAACCAATACTATAATGATATTGGTGTTATCTGACTTGCAATTTTCATTAAAAGAAAAAAAACGCTTTCGAACATTAGCAAGTGTGTAGATATTTATACTTGCGACTGTACACGTGGCCATCTGGAGTTCTGATGTCCTTCAAAGATAGTTATCCAATTTGCCAGCCGACACATTTGGGGATGCGGGTCGAATACGTCACAGTGACTATCTTTACATAGCCTTTTTATCTAGCTGAAGTAGTAGGCGTGTTAGTGATTCTTCCCGGGAAATGTTTTCTAGAAGATTTCTTTCGTGTAAGCAGTAATAATTTTGTTACAAGTTGAGTTGTGAAAGAAATATTTGCGAATTGTAATCACTGGATGTCAACAACATACAATTATGGCTGTATTCCCTGAAGGCTTAAACAGAAGCATACACCCACAGTTCGCCGATATATTTTAGTCACAAGTTATAGGAGGCGAGCCTATTGCCATTAACTGGGCACAAATTCAAACTAAGCTGCCACTGAGAATTTCATAGAAAACCCAATAAAACTTTTGCTTGACCTGGGAATCGAACCGAGTACCTACAGCGTAGTCGCGCTTTTGACCACTACGCTAATGTGTCAAAGTGTTATTGGATTGTTTTAAGGATCACTCAGTTGCAACTCGGAGTTTAGATTTTAGGCCCGGTTAATAGTAATAGGCACGTTCCACATTCCATAGGACATAAACATACCGGTGAACTGAGGATGTAAATAAGAACACCTCTGCCTCAACGTTTAGGGAATACACTCTACTCTCACTCTACTCTCATCTTGTCTCTCTTGATAATTTGTCAAAATCTGATCAAAATCACAAGTTTTTGAGCTACGATCGAACATCTATACATGGACTCATAAACGCGTTAAGATATTTTTTTCCATAGTCGCATAAAAAAAGGTTTTTAGCTAATTGAACTTCAAATAAAATCATCTGACATTCCTTAGAAAAGATTCAAAAATCCATCCAACAGCGGGGTCACCCTATAAAAGAGTATTAAAGTCGTGAGTTCATGACACAATACACTCGACGTGTCCGCGACGTGACTTGGAGACACCTATTGACGTGAAATGTCACATATTTACGTCAACGATACGATTTATATGTCAGTATTGTATACGGTGTGTATTGAAAATGATACTATAGAATTATATACTAAAGGACGTAACAGGTATTGAATGGTGGTGTCCTTTAAGTCGTTTTAGCCTCAAGCTATTATTAGATCGACCTTATATTGACATTGTGACGTAGGTATACTAAAAAGTATATATTGGACGACCAGAAGCATGAAAAAGCGTCATCCATTCATGGTGGACATCCCAAAAGCCCGAACGAAACGCTTTAAATCAAGTTTCATCATGCGTACCGCTGAAATGTGGAATGAGCTTCCTGAGTGGGTCTTCTCCAATAACTATAATCTGTGTGTCTTTAAATCTCGAGTGAATCGGTTTCTTCTAGGCAAGCGCGCTCCACCGTAGATCGCAGTGTCGCTTAACATCAGGCGAACTAGTGGTCAAGCGTAGGGCTATAGTGAATAAAAAAAAAAAAAAATTGTCGGATATTTTAGGCTTTTGGTGTACCGAGAATCTAAAGGGACTAATTGTCAAGTTTTTCAGGCTTCTTCCTCTTCGCAGGATTGTCATAGGTACCAGGATCGAGGGATTAACGTCCTCTTCAAGGTATAGAGACGTCTCGATGTGCTAAGAGTTGTGACCCACCTATAGATTAAGCGGGGAAAACGCAGATCGTTAGGTCAGCGTAGTCATAACTTAGCCACAGACCTGAAACAGACATGAAAAATTCGACATGACGGGTAGGTATCGCGGTGGCTTAGTGGTCATAGCGTCTGGTGTAGCTAACCAGAAGACGCAGGTTCGAATCCTGCCCGCGGTCCAATTTTTCCTTTTCTAAATAACTTTAAAATCTTAGCATGGAAAATGCCATAAATATACAAAAAGATAATCATTTTCAAGTAATTTGAAATTTTATATGTTTGAAGATGCGGTATACAACATTGAAAATGTAAGTATAAAACAAAAACCGATGTTTTTTTTTATTGTTCTTATCTACAATTATCTTCAATAGATTTTAAATCAGAGCTACTAATTGTTACAATTTTCGTAATTTTTACCAGAGTTTTTGACTAAATTGTTCGAATTCTTTTCTCTTTAAGTTCAATCTCTTCAAAAAAATACAGAAGAACTTTATCGGCAGAATATTTCAAAAACATGTACAACTTTTCAGCTCAGCTCAGCTTCAAGGGTCATTTGATTGCAAATGATCTCTCCTACACCCCCTTAACGGATTGCCGACATATTACCAGTAACCCCGTATATTGGCTATAAATATACTGACGGAAACTAAAATGAAACGAAATTTTACACAAAATGAACACATAATTAACAGGATGTATAAAATGGCTCCATAAGAGATACTATCACGGTGAATGCATTGATCCGGCAAATGAGCTTGTTTAAGTACTAAATTATCTGCCGGGAAACAGGTTAGCTGGAAAATGGCAGTATAAGCCGGCTTTAAGGCACATATACATAAACAATGTATTTCAGAAAGGGTAAGCCGATTGGTGACATGCATTTATGATAAACAAATAGCAACCTCCCTAGATGGCAGAGCTTCCACGAGGATTTTCCACAACCAAAAACATAAAGCAATTTTTTTGCTGACGAAAATACGAAGGAATTTCTAAATTTGTTTTTATGCAATGCAAAAAAGAAAATGAAAGCTTTGTTATATTTTAAATGTTACTATAGCTTAAATGTTTTTTTTAATTGACTCTAATCTATAAATTTAATCAAGGGAAAAGTTGTAATAATGACATTGTGATGATTAATAATATATCTAAATTAATTCAAAATATAATATATTATGTATTCTGTAATTTTTGTTGTGTGCCTTAATTTAATATAATTTCTCTTTTTTTGACATTTCAATGTCTACTAATAATGGCAGAATATGAGATCAAAAAGTTTAAACACCTTTATGTACCATTTTCATGCAAATAAAATGATTTGATTTGCATAATTTTTTTATGTATATTCACCGATATATTCGTCAATACTGGACCAATTTTAAAGAATATTATATTCTTCTTGTTAGCATCTCGATGAGAAAGGAATTAAATAAACATTGTTTTTATTATTATTTAGCTAGTTTCATACAAAAAAATTACACGTTGTGGCCAAACACATTCAGACCAGCCAGCTATTTCTAGAGAAAATAATTATAATACTTATTCACGAGTATTATAACAAAGAGTAAGTAAATAGTGGAGCTAGATTGCTAGAGCATCAGTCGTTGTAATACCAACATTTGTCTTGGCTCGTCTTGTGAATAAAATAAGAAAAATTGAGAAAAATAAGACATTCCATTTAACGATAATACAATTTTTTCTTAGTAGTAATTCCGTGGGAGGGAATTACATAGTCGTCGGAAAAATATAGACAAAAACCCAGAGCAGGAAAATCTACTGAAAAAAAGTTCCTCCCAATGTTTGTCGTGGCCAAAAGTGGAAATTGAGACAATTTCCTCCAACTAAAAACTGACTACGTAGGTAATCTTGGAAAATATTCATACCTACATTGAGGCAGTATGTTCCTACTTTCTTATCTGCCTGTTATGTTTGGCAAACATCCAAATTTTTGATGGTAGGTGCAGCAAGGAAGAAACATTTACTTATAGAAAAGATGAGGCGCTAAATCTTTTTTTTTTACCACTTAGGTGGTAAACAAAAGCATACAGACCTGATGGTAAGCGGTTACCATACCCTATAGACGGTTTATTTATATAAAAGGATAAACGATAAATATGATATATATTTCTGTAAATAGATCTTTTAAAGACACTTTTAGAAGTCAATATTTTAATTTATTTTATGCTAGATGGCGAGCGTTTTCCAACTGACGACCTCTGAGAAGAAACACCGAAACCAACTCAGAAAAGTCTCTTTTAAAGTCCAGATATAAAATAGTAACAAATATGGGAGTGTTACAATGCAGAGCAATGTCTGAAATGGCCTTTTGAAGAAATATCCATAGCGGCTTTGAGTAGACCAGTCCCAGCTGACGACACGCATGTATCAGTCATTGTGTAGACCATAATTTAGGGAGCTCAACAACGTCGCACGACGATACCAGATCAGCGGAATATTTGTGAAGGCCACTTAAAAAAAATCTCAAAGCTATCAGCCCCGTTCAAAGCTGAGTATGTATATTTAGACTATAAAGTACTTTTTTAATGTACAGTGGCCAGCACATCAAGCTACCACAATCTGTCAAATTTCTTTAATTGATTTTCAACTTTAACACAATACAATAAGGTGCATATTCAATTGGGAAAATTTGACAGTTTTAGATAGCTTGACCTGCTGGCGTCTGTACATACAATGCTATCCAATGATATTTCATGAAAAAAACAAAAAAAAAGTTCAATATTTCAGATAACATTATTACAGATAACATAAAAACTGCTACCAAAGTTACTCAATTTACGGTATTTTACAGAGGACAAGTGTAATAGGCGTCCAGTATAGAAAAAATATTTCCTAACTTTCTCTCTCACAAAGCTAAAGCGTTCGACGTATAAATTATAGGCGTAAATCGTTAAGACAGTAAGGGTCATCAGCGACGACGGCGTGGGCGGGGGTAACTTATTACTAACAGGGACTTGCGGTATATAAATGCTATACCCACTTGGGGATTTTGTTAGTGCCTACTTTTTTTTTGGGCCTTATGCATACCGCCCCGCTCGGGGTCGCGGGAAGGTTGTGTCGGGCTCTCCGGCCAGGTGGCCAGCATACCGACTAAAACCACCACCTTCCGCATAGTGGTGGGAATCGCTCTCGAAATATTTTGTTCTGTGCGTTCAATTTTATAATACTTAATCCCTATTTCTTAATTATTAATAACGTCATAATTAATGGAGTATAGATGATAAACGATAATTCTTTCTGTTACAAAATCTTTTAAAGACACTTTTACAAGTATTTAATGAATACTAGTAAAAGCCTAAAAAGCCTGACAACCAGTCAATGCTCAGGATTAGATATTGAAGAAGAAAGAAAGAGAAATTGAGAAGAAATTGGGTTGCAGACGTCTGATCTGCAGTCGCTTCATGTGTAAAGTACTGATATTTTGTAAATAGATATTTTAAAGACACTTTTACAAGTCAAATAATAATACTAGATGGCGGCATTTCCAAACCCAGAGAATCATGGTCTCTTCTAAAGTCCAGACAGTAACACTATCTATGCCAATCAGATGTGTTTCACTATTTAGGGCAAAATCTAAAGAACGCGGGTAATACCGGGCGATACAGTTTAGTTTATAAAAGCAATATTCTTATTTATTTCACATTTTTATTTTCCTACAAATATATTCATAAAATAAATTCTAATTCTATTTATGACTTAAGTACCAAGACGATCCAAGCTGAATTAAACAACTTTTCAGACGAAACAAAATTTTCTGGAATATAATCGATTTAGCTCTCTTGAAAAACACCTGAAAAAGCTGAAAGCAAAGTTTGATATTTATACTTAAGTATTTGAGATCTGACATAGTACTTAACTTTTACTTGCTTATATTTGTTTGATACTTAAAATAATTTGGAATAATTCAGAAATAACTAAAAATAAATATTATGTTAATACAATCTAAATAATAATTATTATTTTTATATGATCCAAAGGCTGGCCTCTACTTCGGCCAGAGACTAAGCATTTCCATTCAACGTGGTAATGCAGCCAGCCTTTTGGGTACGCTACCAGACGATGGCGATGCGGATGAGTTTTTTGATGCTCGTTGTAGCGACATCTACCGCGCTACATAGAACTACGAAGTCCTGAATCGCGCAAGCAACATTCGCAACGAAAAGTTGCATATATACAACGGCCCGACATCAACCATCGGGCCGTGGCCCGCCAGGCAAAACACCCGCCTGGTTGGAGGATCCTCCCTTTTCGTTGGAGGGGCAATACACCTCGCCTCTCCACACTGGTGACCCCGACGTGATCCCAGTGTCTCCACACTGGTGACCCCGACGTGATCCCAGTGTCTCCACACTGGTGACCCCGAGCAGAACAACAGCGCAGCCTTCCGGAGACCAGCACCTTCGTCATCACCTTCCCCTCACAGCAGCCTTCAACAGCATCGAGCAGCGAGTCACACAGCCAGCCAGCACTCTTCCGGCTTCAACGGGCAGCCTGACCACATGCCTGCAGCAGACATGCAGCCTGGTCAGAACCCTCAGCCGACATCAGCGACTTGGCACAGCACACTGCACTACGGCCGGTCAACAAGCAGGGGCCATCTCTCCTGGTCGACGCAGCAGCCAGCCACTACGCTTCGCTACGCTTCGCTACGCTTCACTGCACCACCTCGACTCACTGAGGACTACGCAGCAACAAGCATCGCCCCGACTCACTGGGGACTCATCGCATTCACCGCTCACAGTCCCGACTCACTGCGGACTACGCGGCATCCGTTCCGACTCACTGGAACTCGCACTCCTGGCACTGGCAAGCTCTTCAGACGCACTGACCGCTGACTCATCTGGATCATCGACCTCCGGTCTCGGGGGTAGTAGTGATGTAGCGACATCTACCGCGCTACATAGAACTACGAAGTCCTGAATCGCGCAAGCAACATTCGCAACGAAAAGTTGAATATATACAACCGCCCGACATCAACCGTCGGGCCGTGGCCCGCCAGGCACAACACCCGCCTGGTTGGAGGATCCTCCCTTTTCGTTGGAGGGGCAATACACCTCGCCTCTCCACACTCGTTTTTAGTCTAGTTTTAGTTTACCCTGTAGTATTTTGTTTATTTTTTATTTTTTTATTATAGTTTGTTAGTAAGCAGTGTAGATAAGTTTATTTTTATTTAAGTATCTATTGTTTTTTTTTTATTATTCTGTTTTAATTTAGGAACTTTTGAACACAGTTCATGTCAGTTCCATCTTAACCTACATTATATTAATTATCAATTGTTAGAAATTGTTTTAATTAAAGGTTTTCTATATTGATTTCTGATATTTACGCGAATATTATACATTGAAATAAAACTACTTTTTACTGATTTTATCGCGTTATATTGATATTATTAATGCCAATGTTTCGGACCCTTTACAGCGTCCATGATCACGGTTAGATTGCCCCATGACCATGGACGCTGTAAAGGGTCTATAAAGGGTAAAATACAACGTAAAAAGTAGTTTTATTTCAATTATTTTTATATTAAATCAAACACCAGTCAACTACTCTATTTTAATATTAAGACCTTCATAGTCTTCTTACGAATTAGAAACTAACCATATCATACACATAACACACCATAGTAACAACTGGGGCCAAGAGTAACCAAATCCGTTTACCGTATATGGGACAACGACCCTATAAATCTAAACTCCAAGTCTCTACGAATGAATTATTTAAAAAAATACAGAACCATTTTGATAAATGTCCGTTTAACATGGAAATTTTAAATAAGTATAACAATAAACTGCATCGTTTGTCTAGTGGTCCTAAGCGCGACTGCTGCGCTAGAGGTCCTGGGTTAGATTCCCGGGTCGATCAAAATGTTATTGGGATTTTCTATGAAATTCGCCTGACTTGCTCCACCGACAAGAGCTGAGCTCTTAAATTGAAGAAGAAGACCAGTTGTATGTATAATTAAATGTACCATCTTATTGTATAACATTTTTAACAAATAAATTTCATTTGAGAAAGCACAGAGGATAATGATTTTAGTACTTCTGAGCAGAACTCAGACACCCAAGTACTAAATAGAGATTACTATAACATCTATTGTTTATAAGCAATAGTTGAAACAATAAGATTTGATCCACAAAGCGAGATATCTATCGACATTGATATTGAACTATTGTTATAATAGTACACTTAAAACAAAAACTAGATACCAACAACTATTGTTAAGAGAACCCTTATCTATATGCTATATTAAATAACTGTTTCAATAGCCTAGTAGTCCTAAACGCGACTGCTACGCTAGAGGGTTCAACTCCAAGGTCGAGCAAAATGCTATTGGGTTTTTCAATGAATCTCAGTAGCAACTCGGAGTTTGGAATTGTGTCCAATTAATGTCAATAGGCTCGCCCGTATTACATGTGACCTAAACATATCGGCGAACTGCGGTTAAAAATAAAATGATACCTGCTTAGTTTGGAACTAGACGGTGCTGTGTAAAATATCCCAAATATTTATCTGTATTTTTTTATACCATTAAGGTGGCAAACAAGCATACGACCCATCTGATGGTAAGCGGTTACTGTAGCCTATAGACGCTTGTAATACCAGGTGTATCACCTGCGCGTTACCGAGCCTGTAAAACGAGAAAGGAATAGTTGGGTTGGCAGTATAAGGGTCAGTCCCCCACTGCCAACACAACGTTTCCTCGCGGAGCATAATTAATTATATAAAAATGAATCCCTGTTTCCCTTGGTCACGTCATAACTTGAGAACGACATTCATTCATTTTTTTTAAGTTTTCTAATACTTTGTAGAAGGTTCTTATGGAAAAAAATATGAAGAAAATTGCGCAAGAAAACTTAACCTTTTGACCGCCACGGACGTGTATAGACGTCAAATGAAAACTTGCTCACGACCGCATGGCACGTCAAAAATACCACGTTTTTTTAGTTCAATATAAATACCTATCTTTTTGTATATTTTTGGTTAAATTGGTGTCATTTAATTTATCCCGAACCCCAGCTCGTAACAATATTATATAAATAGCTATAACTTAAATGACTCAAAGTTTGAAAATGATGAAATAACGGCATATCCTAACTATATAAGTAATTAGCCGACGTCCCTCCGCTAACTACAGATTAATCTGGGCCTTGGGGCTGTATCGTATTAAACCAAGTTTATAATTTTCTGATCCGATAGGCGTTGTCCCGTTGTTTTCTTTCTCCGAGCCTTTTCCCAATTATATATTGAAGTCGGCTTTCAGTTTAACCAGATGCGGCTGAATATCAGTATTTTACACGAAGCGACTACCATCAGACTTCCGCAACCTAGTTTTTGGATAATACCGGTACCCTGAGGATAGACTGATTGTCAGGCTTTTTTTTTGGCTTCTAACTACCACTAACGATTGTCATAGGTGTTCGTATGACAACCGGGACCGACGGCTTTACGTGCTCTCCGAGGCACGGAGGGGTCTCGATGAGTTAAGAATGGTCACGTATCCACCCTGACCGCGACTAGCGTAGCTTAACCTTGGAGATCGGCTGATCAGCATAGTTATTACTTAGCCACGAGCCCCGTTGTCTACGTTGTCCCGTTCAAAGTATAATAAACTTCACCCAGCCTTTTTTTTATATTACGGAAAATCCTCATGGCTCCTCCGCCACCCGGGGAGGTGGCAGGGTATGTCGGGCTCATACCGACTAAAAACCGCACTTGCCTTCACCTGCCCTATAGTCATGGCCATGGGATCCGCGAAATTCGCCACGACCATGGCAGGCTGTGAAATTTCACCCAGCCTAACTTTTTCCTTTTTGCTCGGCTTCTAAGCGTCTGAGCTGTGCTGTGTGTCAGCTCTGAGCTGTGTTGTGTTCCTAACAGTGAGCAAGGTTGCCAGTGCTTCGCGAGGAAACGTTGTGTTGGCAATGGGAGGACTTTGACCCTTAAACTGCCAACCCAACTATTCCTCTTTCATTTTACAAAGTCAGGTAAGCATCAGGTGGGCCGTATGCTTGTTTGCCACTTGAGTGGTATAAAAACAGGTTAATTAATAAATAAATTAAAAAAAATATCGTAGAACATGCCTATAAATACACAGGATTTCATTAAACAGTGAGTGAGGATACCGGACGCCCAAACCCCTTAAAAGGGCGGCAACGCACCTGAAACTCCTCTGGTGTTGCGGGTGTCCATGGGCGGCGGTAATCGCTTACCATCAGGTGATCCGTCTGCTCGTTTGCCCACCCTATCTCATAAAAAAAAAAAAAAAAAACACTTGTATACAAATGAATATGCTTCTGATATTTATTGCACAGTTCTCCCGAGAGTTTCTTCGAGTGTCAGACAGTAATGTCGCAATTTGTGCAGTATTGTACACAGTAATGTGCTATTGTCATAATGTATGAAGATCTTAAGCCAAGACAATACACGTCTTATGAGATAAAGCTGGGTTCAGATGGAAATAGTGATTGTGGAATGGTGCAAAAATCTAATATCGCTCTGTCGAACTTGATGATAATTATAGGCGCTATATTTTTTTAAAATAAGTACGTAGTTTTTTTTAGAAAATGCTATTGGTCGCTTGTACACACATGTTTTTAGTCGTGTAAAACTGCGGTCGATTAGCCGTGTCATACCGGCCGGCAGCTTTAAGGCACGGGCGGCCATCGTATGCGCCGTGTCTGTCAAACTTTCATTGTGAGTTATCATACAATTACAGATATTTATTTTAATATTGACAGTTTTATCCATACTCCGAAGTTGAGGATAGAAGTAGCCTATTTTTTGGTAACACAGTTTACATACAAGGTTGTAAATTCATAATTATCCAGATCCTAACATTGACCTTCACTTAATTCTTATTAAATCCAAATTTTCAGCAGAGAGAACGCCACTGATGCCACGATTAATGTGGCCATCTACTGGGCCAAAATAATAGTATTTACCATTGACACAAAAATAATAAAATCACCGAGGAGACTGTCTTATCTTAAAACTGACCCCGAAGGATAAAAATAAATAAATAATAAATATTCTTGAACAATTTTACATAGCACCATCTAGTCCCAAACTAAGCAGAGCTTGTACTACGGGTACTAGACAATGGTTTTTTTTTTTATAAATACATACTTATAATACATAAGAAACACTCAGACAAACACAAACACTTATGTTCTCCACATAAATATTTGTGTCCTGTGGGAATCGAACCCACGACCTCATGATCAGCAGTCCAATACGCGTACCTCTAGACCACAAACGTCGTTGGATATGTTACACTCTCACAAAAGACGGTTAAGCCATTACTTAGGCTAGCAGTGACAGCCTAGTGGTATGACCATTAGTTCTAGTTCAAACCCAAGGCACGCACCTCTTACTTTTCGAATTCATGTGCATATTAATAATTAATTATGACTCGCTTAAAACGGTAAATATATATATATATATATATGTATATATATAATATATAGTCATTATTTATCTATGTAGGGATGTGCACCGTGGTCAACCCACAGTCTTAAGTTCATTCATTTATGTCCATCCTAAGGTTGCCTGGAAGAAATTGTAATTAGCGATAAGGCCACCCATTGTATGTTTTTTTATTTCATCAAGTACTTTAATTGTATCTATTATTATGGTGTACAATAAAGTATATATAAATAAATAAATAAGGAAAACATCGTGAGGAAACTTGCATTAGAGATTGTCTCGACGGCGTGTGAAGTCTGCCAACCCGCACTAGACCAGCGTAGTGGCCTAATCCCTCTCATACTGTGAGAGGAGACCCGTGCTCAGCAGTGGGACTTTATATGGGTTGATTCTGAAGCCATTACTTGTTACTATCACCACATTAGTCAGGACTTGATTTTGGCAGTCAAAAAGCGTAGTAAAGTAGTCATAGTTACAATATTCAGCAACTGTACGAGTTACAGCCACTATCTCATTCAGCTAGCTCTCACACAATTATTTACGCTACAAACTGCCGTACTAATCTTAAATCTTCACTCAAATTTAATACAACGCGCTCGGCTGTATCACTTTGTCTCTCAAACATAAAGTTATGTTCAGACTGTGATAGTAGGTGTTAATGTTAGCTTAATAAATTTCTTGCAGACTCAGTAGTGTCACAATTCGTTTTTTAGAATTTTAACAGATTAACATGTAAAAAAAAATTTTGCAGACAAAAAATAAAAACAATTGTAACGACCCTCTGGAGGGTCGCGGCTCTTTGAACTTGTGAAAATTTAAAAAAAATAAGAGTTTCAAGTAAATATCTCTTCACGCTCACACACATACGAAGAAAAATCGTCTTTACTAGATCGGATCACTCGCGGATGACTAGATCATCCTAATAACTATATTTTTGTATATTTTTAGCATTTTCCATGCTAAGATTTTAAAGTTATTTAGAAAAGGAAAAATTCGACCGCGGGCAGGATTCGAACCTGCGTCTTCTGGTTAGGTACACCAGACGCTATGACGCTATGACATGACGGGTAGGTATCGCGGTGGCTTAGTGGTCATAGCGTCTGGTAAATAACTTTAAAATCTTAGCATGGAAATCAGCACCAAGTACGTGTATAACAATAGAATCGGACGCACGGCACTCATTAGGCCATTTTTCATTCATCATAAACCCATATACTGTCTTACTGCTGGGCACGGGTCTCCTCTCATATTGTGAGGTATTAGGCTATAGTCCACCACCCTGGCCTAGTGCGGGTTGGCAGACTTCACACACCGTTGAGAAAAATCTCTAAGGTATGCAGGTTTCCTTACGATGTTTTCCTTCACCGTTTAAGCGGGTGATAATTAATTATTTATTAATACGCGCATGATTTCGAAAAGTCAGAGTTGCGAGCCTTGGATTTGAACTCGAGACCTTTGAGTTGGAATTCCAATGGTCTTAACACTAGGCTATCTCTGCTTTTGTAATAAGACCATATTTACCTGCATATACTAATTATCATAATTTACTTTATTTATGTGTCTAAAAATATATTTTGTTATCAAACTGCGTTAATAAATCGCATTCTTCTACCAAGTGTGCGGGGTAATTACTAATCGAATCTAGAACCTTCACATCAGTCGCTAAAACAAAATCTCTTCTCGACTCTCCCCTTTCTCCTACTTATTTATTATCACATTTTAATTTTATATGTATTATTAATAATAGAAATCTTCGCTCTTCATTTAATCGTCTCTTAACATGTCCTCCTCATCATTCTGACTTTCTGCATTCGTCTTTCTTCGTACAGTCTATACTTCTGTGGAATGCGCTCCCTGTGGAAATCAGGATGGCAGCTAGTCGTTATTGGAATTTGTTTAAATGAAAGTTCGTGAGTACTTTCGAAAGAAATTGGCAGAATCATCTCATCACTGATATTTTGTAGTATTTATAATATATATATATTTAAATTCATGAATTTGTTAGGTATGTATTTATTACTGTTTATATATGTATTTTTATTTTATATAAATGAATAGTTTATGTATATATTATAGTATATAGTAGATATATAGGTAGTATTTAATATGGATCAACGTTTTTTCAGCATGACTGATTAATGCATCTGCCACGCTTTGTCTCTGTATCACCCTATGGTCGACTGGTAGAGAATACTTTTAGCATTAAGTCCGCCTCTGTACAATTTGTTGTGCATAAAGCATTAAATAAATAATAAAAATCATAAAAATCAGGGATTTCAGGATTGGTTCTTTGCAAATGTTCATAATGATGCGTGCTGTCCACCCCTTGAAGTTTATTCGGAAATCACAAAATAAAGGGGTATAATGTCCACGTTGTTCAGTCCGAAATGGAATAAAATTACTTTCCTTCACAATGCAAATACTGCTGCGTCACACGTTTATCTTTTGTTTTGTCAGTAAGGAAGCGTAGTAAATCGTTTGAATGTGTAATATTCAACAGTAATACTCGTTGCAGCTACTATCCTATTTGCGCAAACTGCTGAACTGACGTTATATCTTCACTAAATTGTATACATCGCGCGCTCGGCTGCGACATTGTCTGTCATTAAATGTAAAGTTATGTTCAGATGGAGAAAGTTGTTATTCAGTTGATTTCTGACATTTACGCGAATATTATACATTAATAACACGGGTAGACTCTCAGTCTACCCGTGACCATGGACGCTGTAAAGGGTCCGAAACGTCGGGATTAATAATATCAATATACGCGATAAAATCCGTAAAAAGTAGTTTTATTTCAATTGTTATTCAGTATTTATTGAACAGGTGATTAAAATTAATTTGAAATAGTATGCTACGTTAAAAATAATAGAATGATCACAGCTTTAGTAATATAAATTACTATATTAGCTAGTTAGCGCCCACCTTTGAGTACATTATGACATCCTCTCCTACTAATATTATAAATGTGAAAGTTTGTGAGGATGGATAGTGATGGATAGATGGATGTTTGTTACTCTTTCACGCTAAAACTACTGAACGGATTTTGATGAAACTTGACAGTATTATTATTTATACATCAAAACAACATATAGGCTATAATTTATAACGATATTGAGTTAATTAACCAAATTACAACGATAATTAAAAGTAACTTTTCCACGCGGACGAAGTTGCGGGCAGAAGCTACTCTTTTATATTGCAATTTAGCTATTCAAAGAAAGAAATAAATATACATTATCTTTTTATATAGAATACAGAGTTAATAGTTTTTAACCTATCTAGTTAACCAAGCTACTAACCTAATAGCTATTACCTTGGTAAGGTGGCATCATTCGACATCGAACTAACTGTAAAGTAAGTAATGTCGGTCGAGAAGCAAAAACTTGCTTTGCAATAGGTGTCACTAACGTCACCATAAAGACATAATTTAGAAATTTACGTATATTACGCTTTATAATATTATTTAGATTTATAACTTGTCTTCAATATCGAAACTAAACTTCAGTTCACACGATGACAGCATTTTCCTACAAAGCGGATGTAATTCCATACTGTCAGTTGAGGTAAACACGCCTTTATTCAACTAGCAATCTTCATGAGACTTCCTATTACTTCCTGATTAAACTGTATCCTGTAAACTGAGAATTATAGTGAATAGAAACATGCCTTACTCCTTCACCTATTTATTGAAATTCGTACTTTTGTCTGTATCAATAAGGTATTGTTAAAAAAAAGCATAATTATGAAGTTTATTCTTCTATTTACGATCCGGTACAACATGGAAACCTTCAAGAAGTGAGCCTATCCTTTTCTCAAAGGCCGGCAACGCACTTGCAACTCCTCTGGTGTTGTGTCAATGAGCGGCGGTGATCACTTACCATCAGGTGACCTGCTTGCTCGCTTGTATCACTCTTCCATAAAAAAAGAACTATAATTTTGAAAAGTCATAAATATCACTAGACTATTTACTCATCATCAACTCATATACTGTGCCACTGCTGGGCACAGGTCTCCTCTCAGTTAGGAATAGGCTATAGTCCACCACGCTGGCCTAGTGCGGGTTGGTAGACGACACACACCGTTGAGAAAAATTTCTAAAGCATGCAGGTTTAATTTTTTTATTTAATTATTAATGTGCACATGAATTCGAAAAGTCAGAGGTGCGTGTCTTAGAATTGAACTAGAGACCTTTGACTTGGCAGTCCAAGAGTATCACATATCACAAGTCTATTAGAGTTCTATTAAAATATTCCTCTAACAAGGAATTTAGACGATATTCTTTTTTTTAAATTTGATTATAAAACGATCTCTTTTTTATCTGTATCACCGTCAAAAAAGTTCAAAAGTAAAACAAGAACCATGCATTGCTAAACTGTCTTCAAGAGAATTGTCAACCCAACGCCCTTTCTCAATCTCGTTAGGTCGGATCTTACGGGAAATTTGGTAAGGTAATCGAAAATTCAATTAGATTATCCTCCGAATTCCAAGGTCACCTAACACAAAGGGAAGGAACAGGAAAAAATATAAGCATAACGTACAGCGACGTGTCGCTATGATATTGTTTGTGTATTGATATGATGTTGTGTTTTTTTAGGTTATTTTTTATCCCAAAGGGTTAGGGGTGCACGCTGTGATCTTTTCGCGGCAATGAGAGGTTACCTATCGCTTCTAACCGTAAATTCAATCCATGGTTTCGAGCAAGAGCGGGAGGAAGCCACCGCTTTGTACGACGAGCAAACTATGCTTGTAAAAGAGACCGTGAACCCGATTCGCAGTAGACGCACCGGACGTCGGACGGCGTAGACTGACCTCAGTAAGCTGTAGCCTTCGGGTGAATAACTTTTTTTGTAATACAACTAAGTAGGAAATTATTCATAAAATAAGCTATAGTGTTCCTATCAGGTCATCCACAAGGTCATGTCGTAGATATAAAATATTTGAATTGCCTAAATCGCGCACTAACGCAGCAATTCGCTCGCCCATCCGTCGTGTGCTTTGTACTTACAATAATTATTTTCAACATATTGATATCAACGTTAACAGCGTGGGCACTTATTCAATAAAAAAATGTTACTTAAGCATTTAAATTTAAATTAATTGAACATAGCACACTACAATGTTTTATCGCAATGAATTTGGAACGGATAGCTTTTATCGAATACTCAGTGAAAGCTATTTGTTTTAAATTTATTTAAACACCACTTTGGCAAGTCTTGCATATTATATACTCTCAACACTGTACCATTGTCAACTTATCTGTTAATTAGTGGTAAACTGAATATCACAATTATCAATATTGTATGCCTAATACTAAAAAATGAATTTATTGTGATATTGTTTGTTACCCAAATACATGAAAAAAGAAAAAGTAAACGTAAACTAAAGGAAACGTTGCGTCGACAGAGGGTGGACTTTGACCCTTAAACTGCCAACCCAACTCCTCTTTCGTTTTACAGGGTCGGCAACGCGCAAGTGATACCCCTGATATTACAAGTGTAGCGACATCTACCGCGCTACATAGAACTACGAAGGCCTGAATCGCGCAAGCAACATTCGCAACGAAAAGTTGCAAATTTACAACCGCCCGACATCAACCGACGGGCCGTGGCCCGCCAGGCATAACACCCGCCTGGTTGGAGGATCCTCCCTTTTCGTCGGAGGGGCAACACACCTCGCCTGTCCACACTGGTGACCCCGACGTGATCCCAGTGTTTCCACACAAGCTTTTATTGGCTACGGTGACCGCTTACCATCAGGTATGCTTGTTTGCCACAATAGTAGTATAAAGAAAAGAACTGTCAGTATACATATCTGCCTAACCCTTTTGGGAATACAGGCGTGAGTTGTATGTAGGGTGTAAACACTAAAAATAACTATGTAAACGTTATCCAGTAACGAGCTATTAATGAGTCATTATCTATAGATAATGTGAGAGTAATAGCGAGTGAAGCTCGCTGCTTGCATAATGAATTTAAACTAGCCTCTTAAGACGCTAATACTGTTGGCCTGAAGGCCAATAGATTTTTAATATACGCTGATCTAAGATATAAGAGAGCAGTGATAGCCTAGTGATGTGACAATTGGAAAAATATGTTATTTTGGACTCACACAGGAAATTAATGAAAATAACAAACAGTACCTAATACATTATAAAAAATAAAAATAAAACCTAGTAAAAAAAAAAGTCCCTATCTCAGCATATTTTACACAGCACCATCTAGTTTTAAACTAAGCAGAGCTTGTACTATGGGTACTAAACAATGGATATAATACTTATATACTTTTTTTTGGTAAATACATACGTATAATACATAGAAACACCCAGACAAACACAAACACTTATGTTTTAACCACACAAATATTTGTGTCCTGTAGGAATCGAACCCACGACCCCATGATCAACAGTCTGACACTCGAGCCACTAGACCACAGACGTCGTCATATTGCTTCCTCTTCGTTCCCTCATTGCTGAAGATCGCGACCACATACGACACGTCTCCAAGCTATATGTGAACATCAGAAGTCCTCACATTTTTAAAGCATATTGCTACAATATTGATTTCTGACATTTACGCGAATTGAAATAAAACTACTTTTTACGGATTTTATCGCGTAATTGATATTATTAATCCCGACGTTTCGGACCCTTTACAGCGTCCGAAACGTCGTAAAGTAGTTTTATTTCAATGTATAATATTCGCGTAAATGTCAGAAATCAATATACATCGTTATTATTAGTATTTGCGAAACCTGAATATAGTTTGTTCAGAATCAGTAACTGAATCGATTCCAATAATTTTTACATCATGTTATATTTTGTCCCAAAAACATTTAAAAAATGTTACGAGTAGGACACCGAGCGACACTAAGTACCTATCCGCAATCATATGCGCGCAACACAGGTCACTGACACTGAGCGGTCAGCGCGGGCGCAGTGGGGCGGGCGGGGCCCGGGGGTGAACCAACCACATCAGTCGCCCGGCAGCTATAGGGAAGTGTGCACGTATGTCGCTCCCGTTCAGATAAGTAGGTACAAAACGAGAGCGCGACCGCGAACGCACGGCATTTCGGTTGATCTGTACCTATCGTATGTAAAAAGCATAGGTAGTGTTCGTTTAAGAAATGGTACGTACAGTAGCGGTTTGTGGTGATAACGCGAGCGTGCGGCAGTTGTGTTTCGGTTGACGTGTACCTATCGTATGTAAAAAGCATAGTGTTCGTGTAAGAAATGGTACGGATACTAGCGGTTTGTGGTGATAAGTGATAACGTATTCCTGGCAGTGCGGCACGAAGAGCTATCTGACATTAAAGTATCGTCACACACATGAACACACGTTTTTATTTGTACCTACAGCCTGTTGTGGTTAAGTAGTGCGATGTTTAACACTTTTCATCCATTTTGAACTTACAGTGTTTGGTATAAGGTGCAACATATCGCATTGACTACATTTAATCACTTACGGCTGCATTTAAAAATAAAGTACTTATTAATGTCTACCTACACTTGACCATTACGACAGTTCAAAGACTGCAAGTGTGATGGAAAATGTGGAAAGTGTGATGTATCATCAGTTAAATACAATGCAATCGGAAATCGCCGTACGGTTAGGTACCTACTGCCACATTATTATCAATGAGCGCCGCGACAACGCGGGCGCGGGGCGGCGCCTGCGCGTGATGAGCATGTTTTTGTACGGACAACCAGGTAACTTAACAAGCTTATAACTTTGTGATTTTTCATGATACAAGTTTTGAAATTTTGTACATAGATTATTTACATAAAAATACTAGACACGTGTTTCAGGTTTCGCATATACTAATAATAATGTTGTATATACTTTTTACGGATTTTATCGCGTTATATTGGGTCTATGGTCACGGATAGTAAAGGGTGCGAAACGTTGGGATTAATAATATCAATATAACGCGATAAAATCCGTAAAAAGTACTTTTATTTAAATATAGCTACAACATTTAAAAACCAAAATGTCGCAGCGCTGGTTTTCAGATAGGTCCAGACTCTGCTTACCTTTTAAGGAATACGGGCGTGATGGTTTTATCCTAATTCTCTTTTCAAATCACCATGAAAATGTCCTCATTTTTTTCCGAAGTAACGCCGTTGGGACTCTTAGATCGGTCTGTTTTTTACGATAATAAGACAGAACAGATTGTGTCATCCCTAAGGTATAACCCGAACCGTTTTTATTCGCAATTACCTGCTTACTTGATGACCCTCATAAAATATAGGGTTGGCACGTAATTTAAAATGAGAAAGATAATCATTCTTTTTGTTTGGCTATATCTTTTTCTGTTTTATTGAACCGGACGGGCCCTTTGAGTGTAATTTAAGATTTTTTTATTTATATTTTTTTATTAATTGACTGAACCTCTAGACGTTGTACCTAATTATTTTATTGTTTATTATTTAATGTTTGAATAAAATTGTATTATGAACTATAAACTTTTTTATACTGATTATTGGATGCTGAAATGGCAGAGTATAGTTGCACGAAAATATTTGTTCTTTGACAGGTTTATGTACAAACGCCAGCAGGTTAACCCATCCAAAACTGTCAAATTTTCCCAATTAAATATGAACCTTATCATGTTGTATTAAAGTTGAAAATCTATCAAAGAAATTTGACAGATTGCGGTAGCTTAATGTGCCTCTGTACTTACCAACTAGTTAACTTATATTCGCAATAAACTGTTGAATTTGTTGATTTCTGACATTTACGCGAATATTATACATTGGAATAAAACTACTTTTTCGGATTTTGTCGCGGTATTATTAATCCCGACGTTTCGAACCCTTTACAGCGTCCAAGGTCACGGGTACTTATATAAGATACTGCGCCAAATTAGTTTGGTTGGGAAGGTTAGGTTTTAAATCGATTCACCATCATCATCGGTAGCCTATGTTCGTCCACTCCTGAGTGTAGGCTTTTCCTAGTGAGTCACAGAGCCAAGATCAGGTGAAGGAAAACATCGTGAGGAAACCTGGCTTAGAGATTTTCTCGACGGGTGTGAAGTCTGCCAACCCGCACTAGGCCAGCGTGGCGGACTATAGCCTAATCCCTCTCATTCTGTGAGAGGAGACCCGTGCCCAGCAGTGGGACAGTATATGGGTTGATGATGACGTTAATGTTCCCCCGGAGAGGTAATATAATGACATTTATTTTTGCAAATAGATCTTTTAAAGACACTTTTATAAGTCAATGCTTTACAAGTATTTTTAAAGTAGATGTCGCCGGCATTTCGCAACTAACAACGGTGCTATAACAAAGACTACTAATCAAATTACAGAACACTAATTAGAGAGCTCTCGATCACACACGTTACACTAATTACACTCACGCGCCATTTTGTTCTAAATTTAAATAATAAATCATTCAGCCACCTAACAAACAAACTTTCAATTTGCCTACATGTTGGCCCCAATCTGCCAACGTTTATGCCAACACCATTTGTGTGCACGCGCTGCCAATGTTTAAAATTTTAACCAGCTCCAAACGTTAGCCCCAACTTTAGTGTTTACACTATTGGAACTACGTGTGGATCAATAAAATAGCGTTGGCACCAACACCCACATAGATGGCTAACGCATTTTCGAGAACTTTTGTGGGATAGTTTGATCCAATGAGCGTGGTTGGGATTATATATCCATACGTTGGCGCCAAAGCTTTAGCCAACATGTGAAGCCGGTGTTAATCAGACAACCAGATCGAAGTTTGATCGCTTCCCATTATTCCATTCATTCGTTCAAATATTCATTCAATCCCGAATGAAGTTATTTCTCTAGGGCAACTTGTATTTTTATTATTTATAGCCCTCTTTTGATGTTATTTACATTGGCAGTGCCAATATTTGTCTACAACGATTTCCGATTTCCGTTGAAATATTAAATACAGTTTGGAGTAGGATGAATCGCAGAATAAACTCTAATATATAATAGTGTTTTTCATCCTAATGCAGAAGGATAGCCCTTCTTAAAGATATTTAAATAGATATATAGAAAGAGTTACCAGCTACATAAGCTAACCAAAACAGTTTTATCATCCTCAACTTTTTGTTGGATTCGCATAGATTTGTTTTGAGGCTTTTTTTTATTGGTGTGTGATTGGCACAGAGGAATCTCGATGTGTTAAAAATGTCCACCCATCCACAGACTGACCGCGGCTAGTGCATTGCCAAGAAATTGGATTGCGGATGTCAGATGGAGATGTAGCTGAATATCAGTATTTCACACGTCCGCAACTCAATTTCTGGGAACTATCGAAACGTATCCTGAGGATAGACTGGTTGATAGACTTTTTGGGCTCCTGACTACCACTAACAATTATCATAGGCGTTCGTATGACAACCGGGATATACGGCTTTACGTGCTTTATCCTATCTATTACGTGGTCTATCCTGAGGATAGACTGGTTGTTAGACTTTTTGGGCTCCTGACTACCACTAACAATTATCATAGGCGTTCGTATGACAACCGGGATATACGGCTTTACGTGCTTTATCCTATCTATTACGTGGTCTATCCTGAGGATAGACTGGTTGTTAGACTTTTTGGGCTCCTGACTACCACTAACAATTATCATAGGCGTTCGTATGACAACCGGGATCGACGGCTTTACGTGCTCTATCCTATCTATTACGTGGTCTATCCAGAGGATAGACTGGTTGATAGACTTTTTGGGCTCCTGACTACCACTAACAATTATCATAGGCGTTCGTATGACAACCGGGATCGACGGCTTTACGTGCTCTATCCTATCTATTACGAGGTCTATCCAGAGGATAGACTGGTTGATAGACTTTTTGGGCTCCTGACTACCACTAACAATTATCATAGGCGTTCGTATGACAACCGGGATCGACGGCTTTACGTGCTCTATCCTATCTATTACGTGGTCTATCCAGAGGATAGACTGGTTGATAGACTTTTTGGGCTTCTGACTACCACTAACAATTATCATAGGCGTTCGTATGACAACCGGGACCGACGGCTTTACGTGCTTTATCCTATCTATTACGTGGTCTATCCTGAGGATAGACTGGTTGTTAGACTTTTTGGGCTCCTGACTACCACTAACAATTGTCACAGGCGTTCGTATGACAACCGGGACCGACGGCTTTACGTGCTCTCCGAGACACAGAGAGTTCTCGATGTGTTAAGAATGGGTACCCATGCATAGACTCACCATAGTCAGCGTGGCTTAACCTTGATTGGTTGATCACCGTAGTAATTACTTAGCCGCAAATTCTCTTTATTCAGCCATTATCGTCCCACTGCAGGGCAAAGGTCTTCCTACTCTCCTTCCACTCATCTCGGTTTAGAGCCTTCTGCCGCCAATCCTTCCAATACCGGTCTAGCTCATCCCGCCATTTCCTTCGTCGTCTAACGTTGTGTGGGCTCCACTCGGTGGTGAGTCTTGCCCACAGTTCGTTAGACACACGGCAGATGTGACCAGCCCAGTTCCATTAAACTTGTGGCTTTCTGACCAACGTCGGCGATCTGAGTCTTGGAACGCAGCATACTGTTCCTTATACGGTCTGTTAACCTAACAAATTCTCTTACATAACTAAAAAGGTATACAAAAACTTATTTTCATAATAGCAATTGCTTCATAGGATACGTATCGGTAATTAAGCCCTGTTACCGACGGTGGCTCTCTAAGGAACAATGGCTCCATTTTATTAAAGATATTGATTTTGTGCGGAAGAAAAGAATTTTTCCTAGCGTTGGTTATTAAATTATGAACAACTTTTGGTCTTCGGTATGCGATAGCAATTTCTTGTATTACGTGTTGATTTCCCTATAGATATTGCTTTTTAAAACACGCCTGTATTCCTAGAAGGGAACGTTGTGTTGTGGGGGGACTTTGAGGCTAATACTGCTAACTCAACGATTCCTCTTTTGTTTTACAGGGTCGGCAACGCGCAAGTGATACCCCTGTTGTTGCAAGCGTCTATAGGCTACGGTAACCGCTTACCATCAGGTGGGCCGTATGCTTGTTTGCCACCTTAGTGGTATAAAAAAAGGGATTGGCTGAGGTGTATTAATAGACACCTACAGTTTGCCGATATCTTTAGGTCCCATGTAACAGTGGACGAGCCTATTGCCATTAACTGGGCACAAACTCCCTTCGGCTGCTATATAGATTTTTATAGAAAAACCCAATAACACTTTGCTCGACCCTGGAATTGAACCCAAGACCTCTAGCGTAGCAGTCACTCGTACCGACTACGCTAATGACAATGTATTTATTATAACTGTCTCATTAGTGTAAAAGGCTTGTTGTTGGAACGATAACCGAAATAACCACAACAGATAGGTAAATGTTGTGGTTATTTCGGTTGATTCCTCATCGGTGAGGTTTTATAAAAAGGTCAGTAAGTTAAACTACCTTATTAGTTTAATGGCGACAAGCGCGACTATTGGGCGAGTTGTTCTAATTTAGATTCCTAGGTTGAGCAGTTATTGGGTATTGATTTCTGACATTTACGCTAATATTATACATTGAAATAAAACTACTTTTTACGGATTTTTATCGCGTTATATTGATATTATTAATCCCTTAATTTATTATATTTAATTATATCAATATAACGCGATAAAAATCCGTAAAAAGTAGTTTTATTTCAAAGTGTTATTGGTTGTAACTATTTTTATTTATTAAATTATTTATTTATATATACTTTATGGTACACCATAATAATACAATTAAAGTACTTGATGCAATAAAAAACATACAATGGGTGGCCTTATCGCTAATTGCAATTTCTTCCAGGCAACCTTAGGGTGGACATAAATGAATGAACTTAAATCTGTGGGTTGACCACGGTGCACATCCCTACATAGATAAATAATGACTATATTTAAACGTATATTTACATAGTATGTATATACTTAAACATACTATTATACTGTAACAACTATGTAGATAATAGCAGCTGCTCGGAAATTGGATTTTGCCCGGTTAATTGGCAATAGGCTGGTCGTGGGATCTATTAAATTTACAAGCCTGTGGTCCAGTCCATCAGCTTGGACCTCTTCAATCAGCGAGGTCGAACCTCACATCCCAGTTGAAGGCCGCATATGGTGGAAAACACATGCCGCCTACCTAGGAATCAAACCTCAGTGCTTATGCTCCAGAGCATTATACCAATAAACTAAGGAACTTTCGAACGGTCATACTAAATTATAGGTTTGAAGTAACTTCGTCCTGAAAATGCCCGATAGTTGTAACTGAACTATGTCAGGGGAACTTGTCTGTTTGTTTACTGAACAAGTCAACAGCACCACAAAATACACCGTAATAGAAGGTTCACATAATTGTGTAATTCACTTTGAACAAATCTATTTAAAAAAAACCATCTCTAAAACTGACTGCAGACTTCCGATCGAATCCAAGGCCAACCTCTGACTTTTCGAAATCGTGTGCATATTAATAATATCACGCTCATCGTGAGAAAACCAACACGATTATCGCAGGTGGATAAAAAAAAAAAAGACCTTAGAGAGTCAGACCAATTGTGACATATCGCATATACTATGGGGAATGCTCCGAGGAGTTGTTCAGATAGATCCCTGCTGCCACTTTCCGCCACCGTTCCACGCGACAGCAGTTCCATCCCCATCATCTAGATGGTTGGCAGTCCACTACTGTGCATTTCTCTAGAAATTTTCTGCCTCGCACAAGTAAACTGTGGAATGAACTGTCGCCTGCAGTATTTCCGCACCAATATGACCTTCAAAGCTTCAAGAAAAGAGCGTACTCTCTTTTAAAGGCCTGCAACACGTTTGTGGTGGTGTCCATGGACGGCGGAATATCAGGCGATCGGTCTGCTCGCTTGCCCCCTATCCCATAAAAAAAAAAAATTGCCAGAAAGTCGACGACGTATACAGACAGCAAAAAACAAATATAACACACACAAAGACATAAGCTGTGTTTGTTATAAGACTGAAAACAAGATGAATCTTTGAGTTTTTGAAATAATCTGCGTATTAATCCTAATTAATTAATAATATAATCTAAGGAGTGATAGCCTAGTGGTACGACCATTAATCATAAAAGTCAGAGGTGCCTTGGATTCGAACTTGAGACCTTCGACTGCCGTCAGTCGTCAGTCGAAGGTCTCAAGTTCGAATCCAAGGCACCTCTGACTTTTCGAATTCATGTATGTATTAATAATTAATTATCACTCGCTTAAACGGTGAAAAAAAACATCATGAGGAAACCTGCATACCTTAGAGACTTTTCTCGACGGTTTGTGAAGTCTGCCAACACGCACTAGGCCAGCGTGGTGGCCTAATCTATCACAATATGAGTGGAGACCGTGCCCAGCTGTGGGACAGTATATAGGTTGATGGTGATAATCTAAGACTGCCTGATTAGTATAGCGGTCTTAAGCGCGCCTGCTAGGCTTGAGATCTATTGCCGTCCGTTTATTATGTTTGTAAGGTCCACAGCGACTCATGGCTTCTTCTTCTTAAAAAAAGATCAATGCTTATCGTATTTTCGAGTGAGATTGTAATCTAACCTTCTTTACTTATTTCTGACGTGTCAAGAGGAAAGCACAGATATACGCCCACGATTCCCAAACATTTATCTAGTTTCCGATTCGGCATTCTGTTGTAAGCAGGGTTTTGGAATCTGCCTGGTCCGCCCTCTGAATGTATTTGAAAATAGAAACCTATTTGTTCTTTGGGCTATTTTTGGTATTCTCCTAGCGACGCGCCACGTTTTCGCAGACGGAATATTTGCAAATGATAGCCTATAACTTTCCTAGATTAACCCTTTTTTCATTAGTGAAAACCGTGTGTAAATCCGTACTGTAGTTTCTGAGCTTATTCTTAACTAGCGACCAGCCCCGGCTTTGTACGGGTGCAATGTACTACCTAATCACATACATATATTATACTTACTTAGATATTATAGCCTATGACGCCCACAAATAATGTGGCTTTCTATTGGTAAAAAAATTTTCAAAGTCGGTTCAGTCGATCGAAAGATTACCCCCTAAAACCTCACAATAAAGTTTGTGAGGTTTTAGGGGGTTATCTTTGGATCTCTGCTCCAAGGGGTTTGCTTTGGATCTTGCTCTTTATAAAAGTATAGACAAACACAATTTCAGCGCGGCGATCTCGAAAAATAATAAGACATAACCAATAAAGATTACATAATATTATGTACAGTCAAACGGGGTGAATAGGGATGCAGGGGTGAATCGAGACAAAACTTTGAAAGGGATTTTTAGCTTTAATTATTATAGTTTGTTGGAAAAAGGACTCTAATATTGTTCCTAAATTATAATAAACCATTAGAAGACCTTTTTGTCATCAAAATATAATAATTAAAGCTGAAAATCCCTTTCAAAGTTTTGTCTCGATTCACCCCTGCGTTCCTATTCACCCCGTTTGACTAATTAGAAAGCTATTTCAATGTACTACGATAGTTTATATGGCAGCTCATTTAGAATCACTGTGTGAGACTTACTTGGAAACTTTGAATGGTCAAAACTTTTTTCACACATCGACTTGACATGAGCCGCCATATAGAGTACTGGCTGTGGCTGTTGCCTGTAGTTTTTAAATAAAATTATTTTGAAATAAAACCATTTTGAATTTGAATTTAATTGAATTAATTCTGACAGTCTGTCAGGCAAGAAATAACTATGGGAACAGCTCGTACGTTAAAAAAAAATTTGACTTAATATCACTCTACTTCTCGGTAGCTGAGTTTGCTAAATCTTATCTTACTATGGAGGCTGGCATGTCCGGCAACACTTCGACCAAATGTGATCTGTTGTGTTGTCCCCGGCATGGTACATTCCTTACTGTTCAAAGACGTGGTTCATGAAGGCAGCAAGCCCAAGAAGAGAAAGGAACCTGTAGTCTTCTGGCTTCAGGTATCCGTTACCAAAAAGGCTCAGACGTTTCATCGCAAGGACGTCACAATCACACAAGATGTGTTGCATTGTTTCCTTGAATTCACCAAAAGCTCTACAATCATTGTTTAAAACCAGCTTCATTTTATAGAGCATGTCATTGGTTGGATAATGTCCTGTGAGAGCTCCGATGACAGCTCGGACTTTGTCCCTTATTATTAAAGAGTTGGCTATACTCTGGTATCAAACAAATTCTTATCTAATCTGCAGTCGAACTTATGTTACACTAGTTGTTGCCCGAGGTTTCGCCTGCATCCCATATGCCCGTTCTCCAAGGTCAAAACCCTAACCAAACCTGCGGTATAAGGTTACCTAAGTAGCGAGCTTATTTTTATCTCAAAGGCCGGCAACGCACTTGCAACCTCTCTGGTGTTGTGAGTGTCAATGGGCGGCGGTGATCACTTACCATTAGGTGACCTGCTTGCTCGTTTGCCTCCCTCTTCCGTAAAAAACAAACCTAAACATACCGGCGAACTGACGTCATAAGTACATTGGATACACGTCTGCCTAACCCTTCGGGGAATAGGCGTTATGTTATGTTAAGATACACCAAAAGGAGTTTCCTTATTCCCCTAATCATAAGACCATAATGTATCCGTTTTTAGATCACATTCCTAATACAAAACGACGAGGGTATTGGCTGTAATAATTAAGCAGCTTACGAGGGTAGTTGTATAAATAATACAACGATCGGCTTTTGTTCGCGATGCCACTAGAGGGTTTGTAGGCGCCTATTCCGATTAATGATTCAGGGGCCTTTCTGCTTAGGATATGGCCTAGGTTTTTGAAAAGGGTTAGTGCATTTGAGACCAGTTTTGTGGTGTGTGTGGTTGCGTGTTTAATGTTCTGGGTGCGTGTGCCGGACGGTAATTAAAAGTCCGAAGATTACTAAATAAGATATTTAATTGACTAAAAGTAAAAGTAACTCTGTCTTTCTGTCTGTTACACATCCACGCCTAAACAGCAGAACCAATTTTGATGATATTTGCTACAGAGATAAATTAGACGTTGGAGCAGCACATAGTAAAAAGCAGTGATAGCCTCGTGTTATGACCATTGGACTGCCAAGTCGAAGGTCTCGAGTTCGAACCCAAGGCACACACCTCTGACTTTTCGAATTCATGTGCGTATTAATAATTAGTTATCACTCGCTTAAACGGTGAAGGAAAACATCGTGAGGAAACCTGCATACCTTAGAGATTTTTCTCGACGGTTTGTGAAGTCTGCCAACCCGCACTAGACCAGCGTGGTGGACTATAGCCTAATCCCTTTCAATATGAGAGGAGACCCGTGTCCAGTAGTGGGACAGTTTATGGGTTGATGATAAGAAGCGCGTAGTCTCCCTTTTGTCACATAAAGCCCAGCCTCAGGGATGCAGAAGAAACTGCGGGCAAGTTTCCCCTTAGCATAATTTAGCCTATAGTTAGCCTAATCCCCAGTGTCACGAATTCCTGATATCTCTGTATATCATCAACCCATATACTGTCCCACTACTGGGCACGGGTCTCTTCTCATATTGAGAGGGATTAGGCTATAGTCCACCACGCTGGCCTAGTGCGGGTTAGCAGACTTCACAAACCGTCGAGAAAAATCTCTAAGGTATGCAGGTTTCCTCACGATGTTTTCCTTCGCCGTTTAAGCGAATGATAAAATTAATTATTAATACGCACATGAATTCGAAAAGTTAGAGGTGCGTGCCTTGGGTTTGAACTCAAGACCTTCGACTTGGCAGTCCAATGGTCATACCACTAGGCTATCACTGCTGATATCTCTGTATCTGGCTCAAAATCGATCAATCCATTTAGATTTATGGATTGGAAAGAAATACTTTAGCCAGTATTCATGTTACTTGGCAATCTCCCAACTCTTAAGTGGAAACCAATGTCAAAATACGTTCATAAAAGAAATTGAATAAATTAATAGAAGGAAAAATTTAAGGTGAAACCTTCAGAGTAAAATGTGAAGTTGAACCTGACCTGGTTGATTTTAAATCATATAAAGGCCTATGCAGACCTGACGGCATGACAGAGGATTTAAATTTTTACCAATGGACATTCAAACGTATCGATATAGCAATAAGACATAAATAACTATAACCTAATATATATTTTTTACCACGAACGACTGCTCTGTAGAATCAATTACCAGTGGAGGTATTTCCGATCCGGTACGACATGGCAACCTTCAAGAAGCGAGCCTATTCTTATCTCAAAGGCCGTCAACGCACTTACAACCCCTCTGGTGTTGTGCGTGTCAATGGGCAGCGGTGATCACTTACCATCAGGTGATACGCTAGCCCGCTTGCGTCCATCTCCCATTAAAAAAAAATTGCTATGCACGTCCAGTATATCACGATGACTAAGAACCTATCTACAGACGGATAGGAAACAGGATTAAGTGATTCAGAACGAAACCAACGCCCTCAAATTTGATTGTGTTCAGCGACTTTCGTTGGTGACCGTACCACAACACATACACATCCAAAGTCCGAGCTGCTACTGAGGATTTCATAGAAAAATCCATTAAACTCTTTGCACGACCTGGGAATTAATCACCAAACACTTTAGCCAAAGCTACCGAGACCACGTGATGTCGAATTCCTCCTCTACATTGTCCTCCTTAACCTGGCCTAATCAACACGATTCGTGAACAAACTTCTTAATTTACACAATTGTTAGGGAGATACACAAGTTGGTTCTAATTAGACCCTTCTTAGGCGTTACGCTGTTAGTTTGTTAAAGATTTAAGGATGATTAACTAAGGACTCATTAGTCTAGTGAGGGGCTCGTGGCTAGGTAATACATGTAAATCAATTGGTTAGAAAGGTTAAGCTGCGTTTACTACGGTCAATATATGGATGGGTGACCATTTTCAGCATATTAGCTTTGTCTTCAATCGTTTTCAAAAAAGCGAATTAGAATGTTTATTTGCGAGAAACACGGACAAAAAGACTCTTGTTAAGTTATAGCTACGATGTGCAACCAATCTGCAAGGTTAAGCTGCGCTAGCCACAGTCAGTCTGTGGATGGGTGACCTTTATTAACACATCGAGACTTCTCCGTGCTTTAGAGAGCACGTGAAGCCGTCAGTCCCGATTGTCATACGAACATCTGGGTGTTTGTCTGGGTGATTATAGGTATGTATTTACAAAATAAAAGTATTATATCCATTGTCTAGTACCCATAGTACAAGCTTTGCTTAGTTTGGGACTAGATGGTGCTGTGTAAAGTTGTCCAAGAATATTTATTTATTTTATTTATCTATAACAATCGTTTGCAAAAGCCTGACAACCAGTCTATCCTCACGATATCGGTATTACCCAGAAAATTGAGTTGCGGAGGTCTGATGGCAGTCGCTTCGTGTAAAATACTGATATTCAGCCGCATCTGGTTTGACTGGAAGCCGACCCCAACATGGTTGGGAAAAGGCTCGGAGGATGGAAGATTAAATCTTTCTGTTGAAAATTTCGAAATAAAACTCGTACATATTGATTTCTGATATTTACGCGAATATTATAAATTGAAATAAAACTACTTTTTACGGATTTTATTTCCATCTAGTATTATATATAAAAATAATACCTACAAAAATGACATAATAATAAATACAAAAATAATTAATTTTTTCATTTACAAAATAAAAGATACAAAGATTTATGACTCCTGAGCTAGGCCTGACAATTATTTACTCTGTGGTTAGATAAAAGCATAGATACCATTACATTAAATTAAGTTTACCATAAACTGCCATAATAATTTTTAAAATAAATAAATGTTTAATTAATAATTTTAAGAATAATAATAATTGATGATAATATTATAATTAAATTTTTCTAGCCCTCAATATTGCAATGTCTGACAAAGGCACTAAGTCAGTAATATCTTTATGTACACTTAGTTTGCAATAAATGTTTTGACTTTGACTTTAATTAATAATTAATAATAAATATCATTGATCATGTAACCAAAAAATGGAGGGTAGCTGTCAGTAATTATTTCATCAAGACGCCAACCACCTCAGTCTACCCGTGACCATGGACGCTGTAAAGGGTCAGAAACGTCGGGATTAATAATATCAATACTTATACGCGATAAAATCCGTAAAAAGTAGTTTTATTTCAATAAAACTCTTACGTTCAAATAAGTACATTTCAAGCGACACCCTATATTCGAAACTCTAAAAAAGCTTCTCTTCAAATACACATTGTTTGAAGATGTAATACCAAACAACTGCGGTGTCTCGTCAAATATAGGAGAATCGTGCGCTTATTGACAGAGGAAACGTGTTTGTACGCCGTGGGATTGTGCCAAGCGTGTTGGCTTCACGAATGACTGTAATTAGCTGTGTGTGTGTGCGTTTTCACCAAATTAAATTGGATATTTGATATTCTTAGTACATACATACGGATACATATGAAGCTGTATCTCACCAGAATAAGTTGAACTCGCATTATGTTCCCTTTCCCTACGATGAGAGTTCAACTTAAACTGGTGTTGCGGTTTATAAATATAATTTGGTGAAATGATTTAGCCGCATCTGGAAATGTCAATAAGGTTTCATCTATACTTGATTATCAAGAGGAAAGAAAGAAAGAAAGATTTTATTGCCATAACAACAGTAACTTGTACCTACGTACGAGTGTCAAGTACATACATAGAAAAAAAAGTAAAGGATTTCGCCGTTGTTCATCCCAATAAGGTCCAGGCATGATGCGGCAGCGTATTCAATCGCTGTAGCGCTGATTTTCATTGGGGCCTAGATGACGTGTGACGTCACTCAGTGGTGGCCATTAAATCAGAAATAAAATGTACTAATAACATCTATATCGATTTGTGTAAAACAGTTTCAGTTGTAATGGAAATTAATCCATAATAAATGAATAAAAAAACTCAAATAGAGTTGGGCGGGACGTCTTTGCCAGGTGGCAAGGCATGGTGTGAAAAGCAATGTTGGTCGTCCGGTAGCGAAATGGTCGATGTCAATGGGTGGCGGTGATCACTTACCATCAGGTGACCTGCTTGCTCACTTGCCTCCCTATTCTAAAATAAAAAAGAAAAAAATATATTATTGTCCTTCTTCAGAGAGTTTCGTTACTTTTGTATATGGATTGAAACGGAGAACACAGATTCCAATCCCGACCGTGATCAATTTTTTTTCATATGAAATTAATAATTTATAAAAATGATGATTCTTTAACCATCACTCACTACACCTATTTTCTAATGACCGTCAAATATAAAAAGATCATTGTACTCATCATTACGAACAAACTTTACTAAGCTAACCCTGAAATCGCGTAAGAGAATCAGCTGTTCCATACTCAACTCGACACACTGTATGGAACAACTGTTTTTTTAAAGGGGTATAAAAATTATAGGATTTACCCCCGATTCTATATCCCCTTAAAAAAACGTTTTTGTAAAAAGGTAAAAACTGATGAGATACCTTCTTTTCAATCAAATTTATAGTGAAAAATTAATTTTGTATACTGTCAGCACTGTTTAATATAGAGCCAGCCCGGAAAATGTCCCTATACAGCGAGACCTAACGAAATTTGTGCCGAAAAGTTTTTAAGGATTTAATCCGAGCGGTCGCCGACAAAAAAGGCCATTATCGGGGAGTTCCTCTTATCATGTTAGAGGCCTCCTTTTAAGTTTGACTAAATCCGAGCACTTCTTTTTTTTATTGATAAATGGAGCCAGCCTGAAGTATCACTCAACGTCGGCAGGACATTTATAAGAATATTTTATTAGAAAACGTTATTTAGTGCGCCCCTTTTTAAGGCAAATAGAGGACATGTTTATTTTTTTTATTTATTTTATACTACTAAGGTGGCAAACTTACAAGCATACGGCCCACCTGATGGTAAGCGGTTACCGTAGCCTATAGACGCTTGTAATACCAGGGGTATCATTTGCGCGTTGCCGACCCTGTAAAACGAAAGAGCAATAATTGATTTGGCAGTATAGGAGTCAAAGTGCCCCCACTGCCAACACAACGTTTCCTCGTGGAGTACTGGCAACCTTGCTCACCGTAAGAAACACAACACAGCCCAAAGCAGTGTTATTTTACTTCGATTTTCTGCAAGGCGGAGGTACTTCCCCATTCGGGCGGCTCCAATTTGAGTGGAATTACTCCCACTATGCCCTACCTCAGCTAATTCTAACTTTATTACTATGTAAGTATTCATCATCATCATCGATCCATTTACTGTCCCACTGCTGGGCACAGGTCTCCACGCAGTAAGAGGGATTGGGCTAGTCCACCACGCTGGCCTAGTGCGGGTTAGCAGACTTTACAAACCGTCGAGAAAATCTCTAAGACATGCAGGTTTCCTAAGGCATGCAGGTTTCCTTTACCATTTAAGCGAGTAATAAATTCATTATTAATACACACGTGAATTCGAAAAGTCGGAGATGCGTGCCTTGAATTCAAATCACTGCTTTAAGTTTAATATATTTTTTTTATCTCTGTAGCAAGAAGGTACAAAGGCCAGCACATAAAGCTACGACAAATCAATCAAATCTACAACATCATAAGGTTTATTTTCAATTGGGAAAATTTGACAGTTATGGATAGTTTGATCTGCCTGTCTGTACGTATCCGTATTAAAAGACAAAGATTTTGTTTTTAAAATTCAATCTAGATTTTTGCTAATATTCTAATTGAACTAAAACTGCCTCATTAGCCCGACTGCTATGCTAGAGGTCCTGGGTTCCCAGGTCGAGCAAAATGTTATTGGATTTTTCTATGGTGTGAGTGCTCTTTAGACTGGTATCCCTTTTTTTCTCATAATGGTTTTTGTTCTAAGTTAAATTGTCATAATAAGTTAGGCATAATTGTTCGAACCCATGGCACGCACCTCTAACTTTTCGAATTCATGTGCATATTAATAATGGAATATAATAAACCGCGTATCAAAAATACTGATTGAGCGACAAAATTACTGATTGAGCACCAAATACAGATATCGGTTAGGTTAGGTTAGAACTGTGACCACACAACGCCAGAACCAAATCTGAATGTAGTTTTAGTAATTGTAGTTAATTTTTCGGAATACAGTTTGTATGCTTATAATAGTTATGGTTATTCGTCGTTATGCTTAAGTAAACTTATGCTTTTGGAATACTATCCAATTTATTAAATATTATGCTTATAGTAAATAGGATTAAAAAAATATGATTAAATAGTTATGGCAAATGAGTATTATGCGTAACTAATGTTAGGACAAGTAACATTATGCAATGTTAAATTATGACATAAAATCGTAGGAATAAAAATAGAGAACCCTTTAGACTACGACTGTTACATCAGTGACTTATTTACACAACGTAAGTATATTTTACCGATCGAAACATGATAGGTTTGTCGCGAGTCGACATCAATTAGTGATAATTGATAGACCGGAGCCGGCTCGAATAACACGAAACATTGTGTAAAAGGCTTATTGTTGGTATAACTGCTGTGGTTATTTCGGTTATCCTCATTGGTTGACTCTAAAAAGGTCAGTAACTTAAAGGTTATTAAGAGAGGTAGGGCATAGTGTGAATAATTCCACTCAAATTGGAGCTGGCCCACTGGGAAAGTACCTCCGCCTTACAGAAAATCGAAGTGAAATAACACTGGTTTGACCCGTGTTGTGTTCCTTACGGTGAGGAAGGTTGTCAGTGCTCCGCTAGGAAACGTTGTGTCGGCAGTACTTTAACCCTTATACTGCCAACCCAACTATTCCTATTTCGTTTTACAGGGTCGGCATCGCGCGGGTGATACCCCTGGTGTTGCAAGCGTCTATAGGCTACGGTAACCGCTTACCATCATGTGGGCCGTATGCTTGTTTACCACATTAGTATATAAGCACAGGTTATAATAGAATATCTCGCTTGTTCATTTCTAAATTTTCCCGTGCATTATATAATATTCATTCACTGTTACTGACTCTACCTATCTTTGAAGTTAATGCCAGTACACATAGACATATGCAAACTAAGTAAAAACACACGTCTTCAGTGAATAGGTCTGAACACAAAAGAAACAGCGATGATGCTCACATAACTCCCGTGCCGAGTGTACGTTAGGGTTGCCACACGGTTTTAAAAATTACCTAGGTACTTTATTGTTTAATCGCAGTGTTAAATGCAAATGAAAAACTAAACCCAGAAATATTTAGATCTATAGCAGTTACTATACATTTATTATTTATCAAATATATGTTACGAGCGACCCGCCCCCGCTTTGTAAGAGTGCAACGTACTAATAAAATACATGTATTATACATATAAACCTTCCTTTTCAATCACTGTATCTATTAAAAAAAACCGCATTAAAATCCGTTGCGTAGTTTTAAAGATTTAAGCATACATAGGGATATAGGGACAGAGAAAGCGACCTTATTTTATACTATGTAGTGATTACACATAACAGGTTAGCGTAGTGTTAGGCTGAGGAGTACTAATGTACACCCACAGTTCGCTGTTATGTTTGGGTCCCATATTATAGGAGGCGAGACTATTGCCAGTAAAAGCAACTCATTTTCTATTAAATATTCTAAAAACACACTACTGATTATTTTAAAAATGAAATCTTCACCCTTACTCAGCAAAGCACTGCATGAATAAATGCCGTAGAAAAACAAAGATATCTTTGACAACCCTGAGCCCTACACTGTTTCAGCAAACGAATGTTCGAGACTCTTTAGAAGGAAGTACAATAAAATTGTACATTATTTTCTTTTTAAAATACATCGTTTTTTTTCTAATTGAATATAGCGGATCCATTCATTATTTTTAATATACGGTTTTATCTTATCTTATCTTAGCAGTGGGGGCTGACATGGCCAGCAACACTTCGACCAAATGTGATCTGTTGTGTTGTCCCCAGCATGGTACATCCCTTACTCTTCGAAGACGTGGTTCATGAAGGCGGCTAGCCCACTAAGAGAAAGGAACCTGTAATCCTCCGGCTTTGGGTATCCGTTGCCGAGATGACTCATCCGTTTCGTCGCTAGGACGTTACAGTCACACAAGATGTGCTGCATGGTTTCCCTGAATTCACCACAAGCTCTACAATCATTGTTCAGGGTCAGCTTCATTTTATGGAGCATGTCATTTGTAGTAAAATGCCCTGTGAGGGCTCCGATGACAGCTCGGGCTTTGTCCCTTCTATTGTTAAGTATGAATTTGGAGATGCGTGTGGTGCTGCTGCCGAAAAATCTTCGTGAGTGCTCTAGCCCTAAGCTATTGCACCACTCTTCTTTGTGTTTTGTATCGGCATATTCCTGTTAGGCCTTCTTGATGGCGCATGTTGGTAGTCCCATACATGGTTCTGGTCCAATCATGGCATTTGCCGATCCGGTTCTAGCTAACTCATCGGCCTTCTCATTTCCTTTAATGCCTGCATGCCCTGGGACCCAAACTAGTAGTAATCTGTTCCTGCGGCCTAGCTCATTAAGAGTTTTTATGGCATTTAGGACCAGTCTAGAATTGACTTTGCAGGACGTCAGGGCCTTGAGTGACGCGACGGCTGTCGCTTAGAATGTAGATATTTTTATTTTCTACATTCCTGTTTGTTTTCATTTGCGCATGCGATAATGGCATACATTTCTGCTTGAAAGACCGTAGCGAGTTCTCTTAAGCTGTTCCAGAATTGGAAAGATTCTGAGTAAACTCCTGCTCCAGTACGAGATCCAGTTTTTGAACCATCTGTGTACCATATTAAGCTATCAGTGTTCGATGAGAGCCCTTGCTTCCATTCATCCCTTGTGGGGACATATGTTTTAAAGTTCCTTTTGAAGATTTTTATTGACGTCATTGCGTCATTTATCATATTAATCTTCCTTAAGAGCTAATATACGGTTTTACTCAGATCTACTATCTACTTGACTGCTACACTTAATGACCATGTGGGAATCGATTCGGTCGAGAAAAGTCCCTAGTTTTGATAGAAAGCACAAATCCTTAACATGTTGGACTGTATGTAGATTTACCTGTCTCGTTTTGAGAACAAACACGTGCCCAGCAGTGGGACAGTTAATTGTTGATGATGACGGTAATGAGTGAGAATTAACCACAGAGGTTTCAATATAACAACGCGCGACTGATACTGGTGTAACTGGCTTTTATAGGCTGTGATTGCCACTGATTGTCAGGCGGACCGTCATTATCATCAGCCTATACTAGTCCACTGCTGGACGTAGGCCTCCCCTAATGTGCGCCATTTCACCCTGTCTTCGGCTTTTCGCATCCAGCTTCTACCAGCAGCCTTTCGCAGATCATCACTCCATCTTGCCGGAGGGCGTCCCACACTACGTTTGCCGAGTCGCGGTCTCCACACGAGAACACGTCTACCCCAGCGGTTGTCGGTTCTTCTGCAGATATGGCCAGCCCACTGCCACTTCAGCTTACTAATCCGGTGTGCTATGTCGGTTACTTTGGTTCCCTGTCGGATAAGGCGGACCGTATGCTTGTCATATTATTACATTAATAAAAACTGTTTGTTGCCGATCTTAAAGTCAGGTGAGATCCAAATCAGGCGGATCACTAGATCCTACCAGAAATTTGTACCGAGTTTTGTGGATTCAACAACACATCCTCACAGCGTGCGCAGAGAACATTTTTGTATTCTTGTTCTCCCACGGGTAAACATTATAATAGCAAGTAATACATAAAGCTCTTAACAGTAGTAAAGCTTCTAATTAACACCAAACCTAGAGCTTTTTACTGCTTAAAAAACCTCAGACTTCATAGAGTGGCAGGGTAATTTAATGCCCAAAAACTTATGAATATCTCCGGCGAGACACAACCCTTTTTCTAGACTTTAGACTGTAGACTAGACAATTATACGCACTCAGTCAGCGGATCTAGAGACACATTATAAGATTTTTGACTTTCTCCGCCTACTTTAAGGATTTAGTGGAAAGAAGGAGATAAGTAATTTTAATGTCTACTTGCAAATAGCCCCGCTGGGAGCTACAACGAGAGTCTAGTGAGCAACATCTTTAAACAAATTGCTCTAACGAGTCTCCGGGATGCTAAGTTGGGAACATTAATGGCACAAATAAGTATGAGCTTGAAATTCAATGTTTGTTCGAAGACTGTTTCATGGATTTTTTGTGACATTATTTTTGCCTTCTTTTTGCATCCTAACCTTCCCAACTATGTTGTAGTTAGCTTCCATTATTACCAGATGCAGCTGCTATCAGACCTCCGCAACTCAATTTTTGAGCAATACCAATATAGCTATTAACTATAAACTGATTGTCTGGCTTTTTGGGCTCCCAATTACCACTAACATTTTTTTTTTATTTGATAATTATCGTAGGTGTTCATATAACAACCTGAAAATCAATCTATTGATTGATTGACAAGTCTATTCTCGGAGGTATGGAGGAGTCACCATGTGTACATTATTTCCACTCATATTGTATACACTAAGAGCTACAAGTGCATCTTAAACGTCATCTCCACGGACGAGAGAATTGAACGGAATCCGTAGATGTTGCCGCAATGTATTGCTCTGCATCGATAAACCCATACATTTGTTATTGAATTAGGGGGCGCAACAAAACTATTATCTCGTCCGTGGAGATGGCGTTTATTGACCTTGAGTCATTGGGTAAAAGATATTCTTTCACTAAGAGTTACAAAATAAAATCCCCTAACTGCCTACAATAAAATTCTTACGCCGATTTCTCTTATAAAGTGTAACTGCTACACACAAAAAGGCGAATCAATAGGCGTCATTGTAACATCAAAGTACGACCAAGGGTAGCTCAACAATAGTCGTCCGTCCTTCCTACCCTAAGGAAATGAGGCTACTAAGTCAACGGAGGGACGACAATTGGGCCTACGTGCTAGGATATCGATGTAACTGAAAGTTCGGTCGCTAAGCTAGTTGTTGGGGCAGTTACCTAACAAGGCATAAATACACTTTTGTTGTAAAGATTTTGTGATTAATTGTGTGTATGTCTATCCAGAATTAATAACATTTTTTTTTTCTAAAATCTGGTTACTGGCTTCCAGTCTAACCAGATGCGGCTAAATATCAGTATTTTACACGAAGCGACTGCCATCAGACCTCCGCAACCCAATTTCTGGGTAATACCGGTATCCTGATGATAGACGCATGTCAGGCTATTTGGGCTTCTGACTACCACTAACGAATGTCATAGGTGTTCGCTTGACAACTCAGCCTAACTAAGGCTTTACGTGCTGCTACGAGGCACAGAGGGGTCTCAATATGTTAAGAATATTCTCCCATCCACAGACTGACTGCGGCTAGCACAGCTTAACCTTACAGATCAGTTAATCAGCATAATTACACAAAATTCCCTCAGATATACAAAAAAAACTAACTCGCTCAACATATTAAAAAATCGACTTGCTCGACTTATAATCATCATTATCATTACCATAGCAACACTGTAAGCGAATGCGCTTGAACAGGTCTATCTATTGTCTAGCTATAATAATGTATCATTTTGTTTTACCTACAAACTAAACTGACTAACTTTTAACTATTTTCGATTTTGTGACGACGAACTTTGTATTATTTTTTATAAACCATGTTCTCATGGAAGTGATTGTATAATCTTATAGGAGAATAAAGGTCTTTAAACCTAGTTGAAACTTAGCTACGAGCGATTTTATATAGTCACCGCACATATAGCACAGCTTAACCTTACAGATTAGTTGATCAGCTTAGTTATTAGCCACGAACTCCTCAAATTATTACTTTATATTAATGACAATAGGCTCACCCCCTTTTAGAGCAAACCTAAACATACCGGCGAACTGTGGGGGCCAATTGTACACCTTTGCCTTACCTTTCGACAGATAAAGACATGATAGGATATTATAAAATGACTCAATTTGCTGAAATTGAGTTATTTCATAATATCCTATAATTTAATTAATTGGTAATTTACACATAAAGTATAAATCTAAGGGCTGCCATTTTATGTGAAAATTACCAACAAAATCAGAAATTGTGCAATTTTTTCTCACATCTCACCATAAAAAGCCATTCAAACTGTTGTAATAAAACATCATTAAACCAAGTTTAGCAGTTAACAGCGCAAAGTAAACAAGACACTTGATTACGACTTCAGTTACGCTGCGGCTTTAAATGATCAAAGTTGTGAATAACTTTAAAAGTCGCCACTTTTCCGTTGTTCATGCTTTCATGTTGTGGTGTAGTCATATGTTTGTATTCCACATTTATGCATTCAAGGCTTTTTTAAATTTAACATAACCTATGGGGCCAAGTCGAAGGTCTCGAGTTCGAACCCAAGGCACGCACCTCTGACTTTTCGAATTCATGTGCGTGCATAAACGGTGAAGGAAAACATCGTGAGGAAACCTGCATAACTTAGAGATTTTTCTCAACGGTTTGTGAAGTCTGCCAATCCGCACTAGGCCAGCGTGGTGGACTATAGCCTAATCCCTCTCGATATGAGAGGAGACCCGTGCCCAGTAGTGGGACAATATGGGTTGATGATATGGGGCCGATAATTAATTACGTGAGGAGATTTTTGGAACATCCCTCCCCCTTTAATGAGATGTCGTGAGATTTGGCTTAATTTAATTCGAATCCTGCCCGAGGTAGAATTTTTCTTCACTAAAATAACTATAAATCTTAGCATGGAAAATGCCAAAAACTTAATTATTTTGCTTCGTTTAAGACTCGATAAAATTATCTAACCAAGCTTTACCGTAATTTTACATGGTTTGTTGTATTTAATAACGATTTCCCCCACGTGAGATTGGGTGAGATTCGGCTCGACCACCTGTGTCTGTCTGTTACCCTTTTCGTACCAAGCTTTCCCGTAATTTTCCATGGTTTAATGTGGAAAAATAATAATGATCCCCCACGTGAGATTGCGTGAGATTTGGCTCGACCATCTCTGTCTGTGTTACGCTTTTTCGCTTAAAACCACAACCAATTTTGATTAAAATTGGTATAGATATAGATTAGATCTTATAGCAAGACATAGGCTTCCTTTTGTCTCTAAAAGGCCTTGAGGATGCCGGCGAAAGTTCGGGCAACATTTAGTCTTAAAGAAACTATGTTAACTTTTCTTATGAGTAGCATACGAAGAAGCTAAGTCTCGACTAAAACGGGATGCACATAGACTAGTAATAAAGGAAACTCTAAATACTAAATTAATAAATAATATTAACATATTTAAAAATAATTTATTTAAATGGCTAAATGATAACAATTTTTACGACTTAAATTACTTTTTCACTATATTAACATTTGATATATTAATATTTAAATTTTTAACCCGACATTGACACTAATTATTTTTGCATGCAATTGATACAATTATGTACAACTGAACAAGTGGACGTAATATTAAAACCAGAACGTAACACCCTCATACCATGTTTAATGCAAATAAAGACTTATCATCTTGATAATATATACGAATGTCCCATACAACAAATGACACACTTAGATCTTGCAGTCTACTCCATTCATACAAACATTATATTTGTGATTTATGCGCCACGTCTAACCGCTTAAAAGCATTCCATGTTTCAGGTAAGTTATGGTTGGATTGATGGGCCATTGTGGGTGGATTGGCGCCATTGAAGGACGACTAACAGCTTTGGTTACTCGTGCGTTCATAATATAATCTACAATACGGGAAACTCGATGCATATAAATATCCAAGATACAGTCTTAAAAAACTAGAAAAACTAACAGACTAGTTAGAAAAAAATATGAAGCCGAATTTGACGACACGTTTGGCGTAGCGACTGAGTGATCGGCTTCTGTGCCACGAGTTGTGAGTTCGATCCCAACACGGAAAAAATATTTGTGTAATCTACAGGTAGTTGTTCCTGGTCTGGGCGTTTGTGTATATGAAAATTTGTGTTCGTAAACGCACCCACGATACAGGAGCAAAATCCAAGTTAGTGTGGGGTAAAAAAAAATATATTTGATGTTGCTCATAGCAACCTGCATCCCCAAGGAGAAGCAAAGGTATACTGATTTACGCCGTTTTATTTATTGAGATAATATGACAAACAAGCGTACAGGTCACTTGATGGTATAAGCCTATAGATACCAGCGAGAGAGATAATGCATAGTGGTAGGAATTCCATTCAAATTGGAGGAGGATTGGAGGTACTTCCCCAGCCGGGCAGGCTCGGGAAGTACCTCCACCTTGCAGAAAATCAAAGTGAAATAACACTGCTTAGAGCTGTGTTGTGTTCCATACGGTGAGTAAGGTTGCCAGTGCTCCGCGAGGAGCCCAACTGTTCCTCTTTCATTTTACAGGGTCGGCAACGAGCAAGTGATACCCCTGGTGTAACAAGCGTCTATAGGCTACCGTAACCGCTTACCATCAGGTAAGCCGTATGCTTGTTTGCCACCTTATACTTGCAGCACGCTATGATGGCCGTTACGTTAATGGACGAAAATAAAATAAAACACAATACATATACCATTATACATATTGTATATATTTTTTACAGTAGTATCGTTAGATCACTATTGACAATAAAGAACAGCAATTTGCTCCTTCAAATGTAATTACTAATTAATACGAAACTTCATGAGTGGACAAACGTCAAAATGGCCATCATAGCGTACCGGTAGTGTTGTGGTATAAAAAAAAAGACGAGAATAGAAACCAGACCACTTACACAGCAGTCATGCGACAGCTAGATTAATTTATATGCAGACTGACTGTATTTAAAATACTAAAAAAATTCTACTAATATTATAAATGCGAAAGTGACTCTGTATGTCTGTTACGTTTTCACGCCTAAACCGCTGAACTGATTTTAATGAAATTTGGTACAGAGATAGATTAGACATTGGAGAAGGACATATACTAACTATTGTCTCAAAAACCCATTAACCATCACCCATAGTAGAAAATAACGTGATGCATTTACTTTGATCTATACTATCCTCTATTTCAATACATACTTCCTACAACCTTTCATGTATTCCTTTAGTTTATCGCAAATATATCGAATAAATGAATGAAATCTAGTAAGCCTTCAAGCGCTCCAGCAGCCCTATATATCTACAACTACGTAATGTTTGTTTGTAGAGCAGTAGAAAAGTAGTACGGAGTGTACACAGGGCTGGCACGTAGCCAAGTTTGCTAGTACCTGAGTAATACCAGTTCATAGGCATGTCTTAACGCCTTTTTGTAAGAACACACGGAATAACTTCGCTTTAATTAAAAGTCTGTTTTGTGTTTGAATTATAATTATGTAACTGGAATTATCCAATAAGAGTATATTGGAATTATATTACGATTATTGATGAAATATCAACGTAGAAAAATTCTTTGAAAAGTTGTTGTAAAATGACAAACAACTATCCGGACCGCCTGATGGTAAGCGGTAGCGTCAGCCTATAGACGCCATCAATACTAGTGGTATCTCGCGTATTGTCATCTGGAGACCTCAGAGGCCATACCACAACGTGTTAACGCGATCATTTTTAGGTTGTGAGAAAGGGATGGCGCTATTTAATTTATAGAGCGACATCCCTTTCTCACAACCTAACAATGATCGCATTCAAAATAGGTATCAGGGAAAAAAATAATTTTGAATGATTTTTATTTTCAGTCCAATTTCACTCATCGTGGAGTAAAAAAAAGTGTGTCGATACTTTTTTTTAGTATGGCTTCAAACAAATCAGTAGGTACCTAATGATTTTGTGTAAAAACTACAGGTATTCTGGGATTTTTAAGGGTTTTGAAGGATGCACTACTACTTAGGTTGCCGATACAAAAAAGTTCTGAAATAGTTGAAAAATTGTGGATTTGGTAGTTAAAAATGTCTTAAAAAAGCATTTAAATCCTTCGAAAATGTGGGGTGTACATTTAAATGCTTTTTTTAGAAATTTCCTAAAAAAAAGTTTTTTTTTTCTAGTTTTATTGTAAATATTGCACATAATTTGTTCTTACTGAAACCAAATAAAAATATTAATCGCTTATTATTGTGTCAATTGGTTTTTAAAAATACTTTTAATTCAAACTTGATTAAAAAGGTCGCATTTCGATCATTTAGTTACTCTATAATCGCCGATTTAAATTCCACAATGAACTAAAGAACCGTATACACTATGTAATATTGCTCCAGACTTTCGTATTTGAAACAGAAACATAATATACCGCAGTGTAATATAAAACGGGAATGTACTATCTCTCTAATGCTTCCCGGAGTACACTGCGGTCGGATTCCGCGATCTAATATTAATATTATAAATATTTTACATTAGGAAGTAGGATATATCCATATTAGTCCATACTATATTTTGCCGACGTCTGTGGGCACAAATATTGATGTGATGGACATAAGTGTCTGAGTTTGTCGGGGTGTTTTTTATTAAGAATGTTTTTACAAAAAAAGAGTATATAAGTATAAATAAATAAATAAATATTTTTGGGACATTTTTACACAGCACCATCTAGTCCCACACTAAGCAGAGCTTGTACTATGGGTACTAGACAATGGATGTAATACTTAGATACTTTTTTTTTGTAAATTAATACTTATAATACATAAGAAACACCCAGACAAACACAAATGGGTTTTTTCCAGCTCAGAGTTTGGATTTGTCTCCGGTTAATGACAATATATATGTTGGAAAGACCTGGATAAGATTGGCGCAAATCAGGGATTAATGGCATACATGGAACCAGGGGCTTATGCAGTGGTTTAATAAAAGCTGTGAAAGATCACAAAAGTATATATCAATGAAGGATTTAACACATTTTATTTTAAAAGAGTGTCCATGGAGTTTCTTGTTGGATTTTTCTCCATAGGATTAACTTTTTAGAACCATGCAACTGTAGTCCTAGCGTTTCATAAACGCTTATAAAAGTTTATTTGAAATAAAAACAGAGATAATTTGATTAAATTCAAAGTCTAAATGTCTGTCTATTATGTTTATATGCCTAAACCACTGAACCAAATTTGGAAACAGATAGTTTAGTTAAATCAATAATTTTAAATTTAAAAATTAGCTATAAATATCATTCTAATTCTCGGTAGTTTAGTTGGCTATACTCCGGTATAATACAAATTCGAATCCAGTCTTCGATCGAATTTATGTTACATTATTTGTTTCCCGCGGTTTCACCTGCATCCCAAAGGTATTTTTGAGACAAAAGGTAGGCTATATCCTTCTCCAAGCTCTAATCTATATCTGTACCAAATTTCATCAAAATCGGTTCATCGGTTTAGGCGTGAAAGCGTAACAAACAGATACAGTGACAGAGAGTTACTTTCTCATTTATAATATTAGTAAGGATTGAAATTTCAATTGAATCTTCAATCACACGTACCTAAACCCGAATCCTACCAAAATCATACCAATATCAATAGTACTCACACATTAATTAGTTGTTCAAGAGATCACAATTAACCGACGCAATTATACCCCACGCCCTACGCTGGGGAAAGAAACCCGCTTACCGAATAGCGGGGATAAGCCCCCGATAACATCCCTTGATAAGGGAATTAAATTACTTTTGCGTGTAACCAATTACGATTTGGGACCCCAATGGTACTTATAGTGTGTATGTTAGTTTAAGTAAATGTTCGATTGTGGTTGTTAGTGTTTCTGCTGTGTTGATGATAAAGTATCTAGTAGTTTTTTTAAGCAACGTAGTACAGTGATGTCAGCAGGCCAAGCTATCTAAAACTGTATTTTTTTTCAATTGAACATGAACCTTCAGACTGTGTAATAAAGCTGAAAATCAATCAAAAAAGCAGTAGTAGTAGCAGCAGTAATGGCTTAGTGATATGACCAGTGAGTCCACTCTAAACCAAGGCACGCACCTCTGACTTTAAGAAATCATGTGGATATTTAATTATCACTCGCTTAAACGGTGAAGGATAATATTTCTTTCTTTCTTTCTTTCTTTCTTTCTTTCTTTCTTTCTTTCTTTCTTTCTTTCTTTCTTTCTTTCTTTCTTTCTTTCTTTCTTTCTTTCTTTCTTTCTTTCTTTCTTTCTTTCTTTCTTTCTTATTCTGTGCGTGGACACCCGTGCCAACAGTGGGACAGTATATGGGTTGATGATGACAGTATATGCTACTCGGTAAGACAATTCACCTCCAAAAACAGCCTCAAAAAAACACAAGATACATTTTTTTTTTAAATATGCTGATCTCTAATTACCAAGCTTATTGTGTGCCTCGCAGTTGTGTTTTTTTTATTCTACTAAGTTGGCAAACAAGCAAACGGCCCATCTGCTTGTAAGCGGTTACCGTAGCCTATAGACGCTTGCAACACCAGGAGTATCCAGCCGACACTGGATTGAAAGAGGAATAGTTGGGTTGGCAGTATAAGGGTCAAAGTCCCCCCACTGCCAGCACAACGTTTCCTCGTGGAGCACTGGCAACCTTGCTCACCGTAAGAAACACAACACAGCTCAAAGCAGTGTTATTTTACTTCGATTTTCTGCAAGGCGGAGGTACTTCCCCAGTCGGACAGCTCCAGTGGACAGACAGTGGGACAGTATATGGATTGATGATAACAGTATATGCTACTCAGTACCTTCAAAAATAGCCTCAGATAAAAACAAGTTACAAACATTTTTTTTAAATAATAATATGCTGAGTAGTTACCAAGCATATTGTGTGCTTTTGGCTGTGTCAACTAGGTCCAGTTCAGCATTATTGCCAGCCAACCAGTGCGTCACGCTGAAATGGTTTTCTCAGTAGCTCGGAGTTTACCATTAAGTCATCATTGAATTGTGTATATTGTCTATGTCACATGGCTTTGCTTGATCCAGTTAAACCAATTTATTTGTAAGTGGAACATAAAATTCACTTATCCTGCTTGTGACAGCTAAGCTTGGCTAGAATTTATTGGTATAAATGTTGTTACTTTTATGGAAAAAGTTTTCCTTTTCCTTATGACTCTTGACTCTTACTACCTTACGTTACATTGAATCCATTAATGGACCTACATCCAACAACTAATACGTTTGCTTAACATATTGATTTCTGACATTTACGAGAATTGAAATAAAACTACTTTTTACGGATTTTATCGCGTTATATTGATATTATTAATCCCGACGTTTCGGACCCTTTACAGCATCCATGGTCACGGGTAGACTGACAGTCAGACAGTCTACCCGTGACCATGGACGTTGGACCCGTAAAAAGTATTTTTATTTCAATGTTTGCTTAAGTCAGCATTTGGAGATGCTTAATAGTTTTTGATCTGTCATTAGTCTAGTAGCGTGGTTGCTGAGTGAACAGTTCTAGGTTTGGAACAAGCTTCAAAGCCTTGAGCATCGCCGCAAAGTCGCCTGTTTATATATGTGTTCTACAACGTGTGACAAAATACCCCGTAAAAAATATAATTAATTTTCAAAGCCAAAAATTTTGTCAGCTGTCATGTCAGGGAACAAGATTATTTACAGAAAGGTCTACGTACCTATTTTACCTAATAATTGTCTACTTTAATAATTTTTCTATTTTTCATTCATAAATGTTGTTGTTTTCCTATTTTTGGGGTATGTTATACAGCGTTACTACGGTTCTTAAATATTGTGAATGGACTCGTTATAAGACCCCATTTAACCTCCTTTCGGCTTTACGGGTAGTTTTGTAACAGTGTAGAATTCATTTAGGTGAGTGTGCTCAGAAACTTCACAACCTCGTTCCTCCCTCTCCATTCCTTCATGGGACGACCAGACACAGGGGGGGATTCCAACCCTTTGCAGTTGATATTCCACTTATACGCACGAAGCGTTTTGCTTCATCCTTTATCATGCGAACGGCCAAGGAGTGGAATTTGCCGGATGCTGTGTTTCCCGATACATATGATTTAGGAACCTTCAAGGTGAGAGTGGATAGGCATTATTTGAGTTTGCATGCTATATCCTCGGCAGCATCGTCACTTACGATCGGGTGAGGTCAGCACCTCACCAAACGCACTCAAATGATTAATAAAAAAATTAATAAAAAAAGATTCCTAGTTGAAGCAGTTTTATTGAGTTAGGAAGTTCAATAGTAGACTGGAGTTTGAATTTATACCCGGAATAGTAATAGGATCGCCCCTTATTACATCCAAAAAACAAAATTATGTAAAAGGTACGAAAAAATATTGAATTATTTTATATGAAAGAAAGAAAAATCCTTTATTCAGCACAATTCAGACTATAAATACTTATGTACATACTAGGTATACATTGTATGCCCCACAATTGCGCTGAAACGGCATGACATGGCTTACATGACTTTCAACCTTACCAAGAAGCACTCCCTTATCCATTTAGCTACCTGAGCGCCTCCACATTGATCCTAGGTCACAAATTATAAACAGAAATATACTATCATGCCTGTATTCCCCGAAGGGTTAGGCAAGGTGTTAAAGTAGTAATAAGATAAAACGGTTTCGCCTAGGACAAACTAGTTTGGCCTAAAATCGGGTTTGGCCGGTAACATAAATATGTATTAAGTTTAACTTAAACTCAGATTAAATAAAAAAGGAGGAATAAACCCGCATGATTTTAAGAAACGGTCACATACGAGATGTAACCAGCATGGGCCACTGTGTGTATAGTTTATACAAGACCATAAACCATGATACGTCTGTCAGTCACTTCTGTTATTCCCATAGAACGGCACATAAACCAATTCGTTGGTTCGCAGCTCAGTTCGCAGTATAAATTTGAATTTGGAACGAACGCTTTGTAGCGTTACGAACTTTTTCGTTCAGAAATATTGATGGCGGCGTTCTAAATCCAAATGTGTAGATACGTTACATTGTATTTTTATATCTCAACTTTACCGTTGTAAACTTGTTTATATGTTGGTACTCGTTCTTATTTTGAATATTTGAAGGATACTAGTGTTTAATTGTTAACCCTAAAAGTGTGCAAGGTTCCCAGTATGACATTGATATAATATGTGTCAAAAGAAGTAATTAATTTTGCCACCAAACAGTCCATAAATCATTAAAAAAATAGCAAAAAAATAATAATACACATACAAAAAGCTGCATAATATTTCGTCATATACCTAAATTGTTTCGCCTAATTAAAATACACACGTCAAAGAAGTACATCTAAAGATGAGATATACTTCACGATCCCTTTCATGTTCGGATTACATAAAAAGATTATTGGAATTACAACCAATCCAAAGAAAGAAAAAGAAGCCATCCGAAATCCAAAGCTTATCCGGGTGCAAAAAGACGGCATTCAATAAACGGTCGAATTTTAAATTTCGATCTTCGAATTTTAGAATTCGAATTTAGACTGGCGTTTAACTCATTGCATTCTCGTTTCCGAACGATTTCGTTTATTACCATTTATGACCTGGAAGTTTTATCTTTACGTGGTGCTTTTGCGCTCTAGAGGTCAGCAGAACTCCAGCTCTTATCAAAAATGGTTGACCAAATGGTGCGTTTGTCCGGTTAAGTCGTAAAAGCGATCAACGGTTGCTTTTATTCCCGATGACCCAGTTCCCATGTGCTACATTTTGGCAATGTTTTTGTGTCACTCTTAAAAGCTGTAGGTAATATAATAGTCATTTTCCTCTTACATCTTGTTATACACTTTTGCCCATGGTTGGAAAGTTAAGAATACAAAACGTACTCTTCGCACGCTAAAAAACCTCTTCGCACGCGAAAAAAAACGTGTGTTGTCAAAGTAAAAAAAACCCAGCCCTTTAACGGGATTATGACATATTCCTTCAGCATTGAAGAATACGCGATCATCACGGGTTAGCTAGTAATAATATACTTATTTTAGTAAGAGGTAGGTATATATAGTGGGAGTAATTCCACTCAAATTGGAGCTGCCCGACTAAAGAAGTACCTCCGCGTTGCAGAAAATCGAAGTGAAATAACACTGCTTTGAGCTGTGTTGTGTTTCTTACGGTGAGCAGGGCTGCCGGTGCTCCCCGAGGAAACGTTGTATTGGCAGTGGAGGGACTTTGGCCCTTATACTGCCAACCCAACTATTTCTCTTTCTTTTTACAGGGTCGGCAACGCGCAAGTATCGCCCCTGGTGTTACAAGCGTCTACAGGCCATAATACACTGCTTACCATCCTATGGGCCGTATACTTGTTTGCCACCTTAGTACTTAGTTTAAAATAAATATTTTTAATCCGCCAAGTTACGAGAATCTTTCCCAGAAAAATTCCGACCCGATGATTGGTGAAAAACAAAAAAGTTTTGTGACGTTTGAAGTTGAACTGATCCCGTACAGGTAAAAATAGAAGGTAGTTTTAAATCAAACTGTGATTGGAAAGGGGATGCCAACGGATTTACTAGTTTTGTCCTATAGTGTTATTTGTAACCGAACCGAAGAGCGAGACTTAAATACAGTCTAGGTGTTAAGTGTTTAGAGTTGGAATTGTAAGGAAGGGAAGAAATTTCATTGACGATTGCTTCAGACGATTGCTTCATGCTATTGATCTAATATATTGGATCAAATTTCCAATAAAATTATTGCTTACCGGTAGAATATTTGGTGACCCAGACAAATATACTGACAAAGTACAGTCAACAAAAGAGTTTGGTGTACAGTTAGCGAAAGAAATCTGCATCTTAACACAGATTGTGATTTAAATAATTACCCGTCAAAGGGTTTGATGTGTTTTGACACTATTGCGTTATACAATTACACAATCTTTAAAAAAACACGATGTTTAATTAGCTGCCTGTATACTTAACTCTTTTGTCGACCATACCACAGTGACAAATCTAACATAATATACCATCACGCCTATAGTCCCCGAAAGGGTACGGAAGAGATATACCCATATTTCGCCGGTGTGTTTATGTCCCATGTAATTGGGAGCGAGCTTATTACCAATATTACCATTGACGACGTCTTTGGTCTAGTTGTTCGTGTGTCAGAGTGCTATGATCAGCAATCAATCGGTCCGATTCGATTCCCACAGAACACAAATACTTATGTGATAAAACATAAGTGTTTGTGTTTGTCTGAGTGTTTATTTTTACAAAAAAGAAAAGTATATACGTACCATATTCATTGTCTAATACCTATAGTACAAGCTCTGCTTAGTTTGGCTAGATGAGCTGTGTAAAAGTGTCCCAAGGTATTATTATATTACCCGGGCACAAATCCAAACTCGGAGCTGATACTGAGAATTTCATAGAAAGCCCCAATAACACTGGACCTCAAGCGGACCTCCAACCAGGACCTCAAGCGTAACAATAGAATAAAAAGAATATGTGTTCTATTATAATTATATTCAATCGTTTTTTAAATCTAATCACACACGAGTTCTGGTACCATGTATCCAATAATTTGTTTTACCAACAACTATGTATGTAAGCTGGTTGTTTGTCAGAAAGTTTCGTCATATTTCTATCGGCAAACGATCGCTCAATGCAGCGACAGCCGAGGAAATATAGCGGGCTGCCGGCGCTTGTTAAAAATTATGGCCATCTACAAAGTAGCGTTGCAGTGTAAAGTTGTAAACAACAATCATACTCATCCTGTGTGCCTTTCCCAACTAGTTGGTGTTGTATGTGGCTTCCAGTCCAACCAGATGCGGCTGAATATCTGTATTTTACACGAAACAACTGCCATCAGACCTCCGCTATCCAATTTCTAGGCCATACCGATATTTTTTTTGGTTTTCGACCACCACTAACAAATTATCATAAGTATCGGGAAAAACGGCTTTACGTGCTCTCCAAGACACGGTGGGGTCTTGATGCGTTAAGAATGGTCACCGATCCACAAACAGTTTTAAGAGAGGTAGGCCATTGCAGGTGTAATTCCACTCAAATTGGAGTTGCCCGACTGGGGAAGTACCTCCGCCTTGCAGAAAATCGAAGTGAAATAACACTGCTTTAAGCTGTGTTGTGTTCCGTACAGTGAGCAAGGATGCCAGTGCTCCACGAGGAAACATTGTGTTGGCAGTGGGGGGACTTTGAATCTTATACTGCCAACCCAACTATTCTTCTTTTGTTTTACAGGTTCGGCTACGCGCAAGTAATATCTCTTGTGTTACAAGCGTCTATAGGCTACGGTAACCGCTTACCATCAGGACTGATCTGCAGCTTAACCTGGCAGATTGGTAGGTCTGCGCAGTTATAATAGCCACGAGCCCCTCTTGAAACTTGTAAACACGATTTATGAAGAAAAGAAACCTTTGGCGGTCATTGAGCCATGTATGAATTAGTGATGGTTAATATAGCATAACGTATTATAAAGTAGCGTGCTTATTATATATAGCATAAAGCAAATTATATCGCGGTTCGCACTTTATGCTATAAAGCTATTTTGCTTTATATCGCATAGCACTCTCTCTCTCTCTCTATCAACCAACTGTCCGTCGGGCGTAGTTAGTAACAAGTAGGAATATAAATTAAGCATGCTATAATAAAGCACATAAAATCGCTTGCTTAAAAAATTTAGCGCAAGTTATTGATTTATAGCAACTTTGAACACCACTAGTATGTCGAAGCAAAAGAAGTATGCAAGAATCGTAGCAAGTGGCGTTCTTTAGTTTCTGTTTACCCCCATGGCAAAAAGGCGTGAATGTATGTATGTAGAAACCTTTTAAAATCATCAATCAAATCTTACCACTTCATTTGCCTAGTGGTTTTAAACGCAACTGCTACAAAGGTCCTAACCCTGTCCTACTATAACTATTAACTATTCCTACTAATGGTGGGCAAGACACCACCAAGTGGAACCTTCACAACGTTAGACAATGGCCCGGCAGGCCCAGAAGGAGATGGCGGGACGAGCTAGACCGGTATTGAAAGGATTGGCCGCAAAAGGCTCTAAATTAAGATGAGTAGAATGAGAGTAGGGAGGCCTTTGCACTGCAGTGGGACGATAATGGCTGAAAAAAAATCCTACTAATATTATAAATGTGAAAGTTTGTGAGGATGGATGTTTGTTACTCTTTCAAGGTAAAACTACTGAACGGATTTTGATGAAACTTTACAGTGTTATTACTTATAACGATTTTGAGTTAATTAGCTAAATTACAACGATAATTAAAAGTAACTTTTCCACGCGGACAAAATCGCGGGCAGAAGCTGGTAGTACTATAGGACCCTTATGGGATCCTAGGAGGCAATTCAAAGAAACGCTCGGTTAAGAGGGACTTTAGGACTTTATTCTTCAAAGGTCAAGGGAATTCTCAATATGACAACCATCAATCACTTTACTAAACATTCTACAATCAAATTCAAATGATTACTTCTTCTTAAACCAGCCCGTCTTATGCTGACTCCTGGTAGCGACCTCTACAGTACCTAGTACCTACATATTCTAAGAAGCTGTGGCGTGACGATGAATACACATTATAGTTGGATCATTGGATAGATTCCACGAACCACTGCATTTACATACAAGTACATCCTATGACCTACTTGACACAAGATTGGTCGTATACCATATAATACGAGTAAGTATACCCCTAGAGAGAATTAAGTTGTGTCTTTGTGTAATTATTGTTCATCGGTGGCACCGCTATATTTCTGTGTGCAATCCTTACTCGTAATATATCACTACTTAGTATAAAACAACGGCTTCCCGCCGTCCATATGTATTCTTAGATCTTTAAAACTATGCAACGGATTTTGATGCGGTTTTTTTAATAGATAGAGTGATTCAAGAGGAAGCTTTATATTGTGGAGAGGCGAGGTGTATTGCCCCTCCAACGAAAAGGGAGGATCCTCCAACCAGGCGGGTGTTATGCCTGGCGGGCCACGGCCCGACGGTTGATGTCGGGCGGTTGTATATATGCAACTTTCGTTGCGAATGTTGCTTGCGCGATGCAGGCCTTCGTAGTTCTATGTAGCGCGGTAGATGTCGCTACAATATGTATAATACATGAATATTATTAGTACTGTGCACCCGTGCGAAGCGGTGGCGTGTCGCTAGTAATATTATAAATGCGAAAGTAACTCTGTCTGTTACGCTTTCACACCTAAACCACTGAACCGATTTAGATGAAATTAGGTACAGAGATAGATAAGACTTTACAGAAGGATATAAATGATATTTATTTCTGTCAATAGATCTTTTAAAGACACTTTTACAAGTCAATATTAAACATTTTTTTTAAGATAGACGGCTCCGGCATTTCCTAACTGAAACCTCTGAGAAGAAACGCCGAAACAAACTCAGAGAATCATAGTCGTTTTAAAGTCCAGACATAGAATAGTAACAAATATGTGTGTTACAATGTAGGGCAAAGTCTGAAATGGCCTTTTTAAGAAAGAGTCATAGCGGCTTTGAGTAGACCAGTCCCAACCGACGGCACGCTTGCGTCAGTCAAATAGGCTATCTTTTGTCTTAAAAAGCCTTTTAGATGCGGTTGAAACACGAGTAATAGCTAGTGATTAATTAATTGGTTCACGTATTTCACGCAATGCAGGTCACTCACCTTTGACTTTTTAAAATTGTGTAGGTAGTAATAATTATTTATTATAATCACTCAATTAATTAGTGAAGGAAAACATCATAAGGAATATTTTCTCGGTCATATTTTTCTTGGAACATAATCTACGTGAAATTCATAATTATAATGGATTGAAAATGTCAATCTGGTAAACTTTAATTTCAATATTCTAATATTAGTATCATAAAAACATACCATCACGCCTGTATTCCCCGAAGGGTTAGGCTGAGGTGTACTAATGTACACCCACATTTCGCCGGTATGTTTAGGTTCCATGTAATAGGGGGCGAGCCTATTGCCATTAACCGGGCACAAATCCAGACTCCGAGCTGCTACTGAGAATTTCATAGAAAAACCCAATAACACTGCTCGACCTGGGGATCGAACCCAGGACCTCTAGCGTAGCAGTCGCGCCTAGGACCACTAGACTAATGAGGCAGTCTATTGTGAGATTAGTATCATAAATCTCTTTAAATAACATTGAGGTAAAAATACTTTCGTACTAGAGCTTGTGAGTTTGTGTACTAAAAGCATTCCCTTTAATACATTATGCCCTTACCCTGAACAATCTCAACTCATGATCTGTTTAATAAAATGTTCCTAGATTTTCGGTAAGTTTTCTGAGATTCGTGTAAGTCATGTCTTCAATTACATTTATAGATCCGGACCAAAAAATCTCTCAACCAAAACTATCTAACATGTTTTACTATTCTTCGACTTCGACGACGACTGTGGTCTAGTGCGAGTACCGGACTGCTGATCATGGGGTCGTGGGTTCGATTCCCACAGGACACAAATATTTGTGTGGTTAAAACATAAGTGTTTGTGTTTGTCTGGGTGTTTCTATGTATTATAAGTATGTATTTACAAAAAAACTTGAGAGGTGTCAAGGGACACCCGGATGGAACGAAGTTCCTTTCATTAAAATTTAATAATTAAAAATAAAAAAACCTGTATACACTCAACAATTCACAACGCGCGAAATGCTTGTCAACAATATTTGAATTTCGAAAAAAGTGTCGTGACAACTTTTCGAAACTTTTTTAGATTTTTTTCCGTCTAGCCCCCTTTCACAACGCGCGATAAGGAACTTCGTTCCAAAAAGAGTATTTATGTATTATATCCATTGTCTAGTACCCATAGTACAAGCTCTGCTTAGTTTGGGACTAGATGGTGCTGTGTAAAATTGTCCAAGAATATTTTTTATTATTTATTGTAAACTCGTAGTTAAGTTCTATCTACGCTGATTAACTGATCTGTAAGGTTAAGCTGCGCTAGCCGCCGTCAATATGTGGATGGGAGAACATTCTTAGTCAAAAGTCAAAGTCAAATGTTTTATTTCAATTAGACCAATAAAGTAGCACTTTTGAAAAGTCAAAACTGTTGGCACGGTTCCAAAAAGTGGGTCTTATGGAGAAGAACCGGCAAGAAACTCCATAGACACTTAACATATTGAGACCCCTCTGTGCCTCGAAGAGAACGTAACGCTGTTAGGCTGAGTTGTCATGCGAACACCTATGACAATTGTTAATAGTAGACCGAAGCCTTGAGCCCCCTGATTTGAGCCGTGTTGTGTTCCTGGTGAGCAAGTTTGTTGCTTTGCCAGTGCTGACGACGTTATGTTGGCAGTGGATTTTCACCCTTATACTGGCAGTATACCCAACTATTCCTCTTTCGTTTTACAGGGTCGGCAACGCGCCAGTGATACCCCTGGTGTTACAAGCGTCTATAGGCTACGGTAACCGCTTACCATCAGGTGGGCCGCATGCATATTTGTCACCTTAGTGATATAAAAAAAAATACAAAAAAAGACCAAAAAGCGTGACAATCTAACCATCCTCATAATATCGGTATTGCCCAGAAAATGAGTTGTTACTTAATGAATACTGAATATTCAGCCACATCTGTTAGACTGGACGCCTACAGTAACATAGCTGAGAAAATCTTGGAAGATGATGAAACATTTTACATTTAATAAAATATTTACGACTGTCATTTAAGTTTTACTATGACTAATGTGAAAGAAATTTACTCAAACTATGTTTTTTCCATGCTAAGAAAAATTAGACCGCGGGCAGGATTCGGATTCGTCTTCTGGTTAGGTACACCAGACGCTATGCCCGCTAAGTCATGGCGGGTGGGACTCGCGGTGGCTTCGCTAAATAAATTTACTGAAAATTAAAATATTTCTAAAACCTCAACAATGGTAACCGCTCGCAAGCATTAACGAGTATCATGGCTCTCTGACACATAATACCTCAATACATAACATAACATTTAGTATGTATGTATGTTCGTAATTTTCATTTACCGCCCAACATTGTTAATCCTGTATTTGACGCAACGTGTGGTGGTTTAGTTATTATAATATTATAGTGAACGCAACTTGGTATCATCGCTTGTATTATTAATATTGATGTTTAGTGGGCGTCACTTTATATGATAATGTTTGTGTTGTTATATTTATGTTATGTGGCCTGCGTGGTTATATTAAAGCAGTTATTTTAAGTGTTATATCTGCGAAGTCATTTGTTTTAAGGTTTATAATAATAATACATTGAAATAAAACTACTTTTTTTACGGATTTTATCTTGTTATATTGATATTATTAATCCCAACGTTTCGGACCCTTTGCAGCGTCCATGGTCATGAGGAGTCTACCCGTAAAACAAGGAGTTTTATTCAATGTATAATATTCGCGTAAATGTCAGAAATCAATAAATAATAATAATATATTTGGTACATTTTACATAGCACCATTTAGTTCCAAACTAAGCAGAGCTTGTACTATGGGAACTAGACAATGGATATAATACTTATTCCTTTTTTTTTGTAAATACATACTTAAAATACATAAAAAACACACAGAGAAACAATCGTTTAGCTTCACCACATAACATTTGTATAAGGTTTTGTTTAGTAATAACTGTCTATTACTATAATTTTCTAGATGTGTGTGTTTGGTTAAATCCTTAACTAGGTACTTAAAACAGAGAGACGTAGGAGGGATAGGGCATAGTGGGAGTAATTCCACTCAAATTGGAGCTGACCAACTGGGGAAGTACTTTCGTTTTGCGCGTTGCCGACTCTCTGTCGGCAACGCGCAAATTATCTCCTGGTGTTGACTGCTTACCATCAGGTGGGCCGTATGCTTATTTGATAAATGATATTTATTTCTGTAAATAGATCTTTTAAAGACACTTTTACAAGTCAATATTTTACATATTTTTTTAAGCTAGATGGCTCCGGCATTTCCTAGCTGACGGCCTCTGAGAAGAAACGCCGAAACAAACTCAGAGAATCATAGTCTCTTTTAAAGTCCAGACAATGTATAGTAACAAAATATGTGTCTTACAATGTAGGACAAGGTCTGAAATGGCCTTTTGAAGAAGGAGCCATAGCGGCTTTGAGTAGACCAGTCCCAACTGACGGCACGCATGCATCAGTCACTGTATAGCTCAACCATAATTTAGGGAGCTCAACATTTGCCAACTTTGTGGTACAAAAAAAAACGTGGTCTAAGGACCCGTGAGGTCGATTTTTGAGAGAACATGTGTTACTTTATTCCAAAATGGAGGTCGTAGTTTTTGTAATCCTGCTTAAGTTCGAATTTTTCTCGTACAATAGTTTATCTTGCGTATTATAAAATAATTAAACTCATAATTGAATGCAGTTTAATAATAAACGATTCTCCATCAACCAACAAAATATATTACAATTAAAATATTAATTGCACAAATGGCACACTATTTGTACTTGTTCTTGAAAACTATTCCACGATGCTTACAAAACTGGAAGCTGGAACTAACTATCAGTACAGTCAGCATAACAAGCGAATAAATTAATTAATATTTTCGTCACGTACACTGCAATTGTGGAGTTCTGGAAATGACAAATAAAAAAATTTGTCGGTTGTTTAATAAAGTACTTTTTTTTTTTATTCAACGCCAAGACCACTGACAACTTCTTGTTGTTTTTCTTCTGCTGCTCATTCGATACGTGTCAAAAGCACACTGGCGGACCGCTGATGTTTATTATCGAGTTCTTTTTTTAAATCTCAAAGTTCAAGACGATGGCAGTTTGATTTCAGAAAATAAAAGATTTGTCAGGTCTGATATAGATAAACAATATACGCCTTTATTAAGAAGAAAGTCCGCAGACTTCCTTATCTAGAAGATTATCAACGGAAAATAGAATAACGCATAAGTATTGGTCTCTATTGTTATTAAGACGAATAGTGTTGTGATTGTAGTAAAATTTTAAAGCCAAGGCACGCTATTCTGCCATTTTAGATCATCATCGTCACCAGCCATTGGTTCTGGTTATCATACGAAACCCCTCCTCCTCCTTAGTGGTAGTCAGAAAGCCGAAAGGCCTGGTAATCAGTTTACTCTTATACACATTGTCACATTGCCAGCAAAATTACTGAGCATATTATTATGAGACTTAGCTAGCTTACTGAGGTCTCAAGATGAGAAAGCGCGAGAGATACCACTGGTGTTGCTGACGTCTATAGGCTTCGGTTGCCCTTTTATCATCAGTGATAAAACAGCAACCGTACACAAAAACAACGGTACACAAGACTCCTGTGCTTGTTTGTCATCTTAACACAATTAAAAACATCTTTTGAATATGGAAGCCGACTCCAAAAAGGCTAACATGGATCGAGTTTTTCTTTTATAATGCAATTATAACTTAAGCTCCAATTTAAAATTACCTAAAAGTTTGCTAAAACATTTCATTACTCTTATCTCCACTAAGGGCAACTTTCCAAGACTTTACATTTAAAACTATTTGCTAAAATAAATTAACACTATTTTACAAAGTGCGATAAAAGCTGATAAAAGTGGCATTTTAAAAGATAAAAGGAATTAATTAACACGATTTTAGACTGAACTCGTTTGGCACGGTTTTAAGACAAGATAGGTTCCCAGGTCAAAGAAATAATTTATTGCGCATTTTACAAGGCTGGCAACACTCTTAAATTTATTACGCAATTCATAATTTTTTGGACACTTTTTTTATCTGAGTCAGTGGGCACAGTGGTGGGCCAAGTAGATAGTTACAACTTTTAATTTAAGTATGGATCAGAAATTAATAATGAATTATAAATCATGAATTGAAGTCTATCATCCCGCCTTAGGCCAGCATGGTGGACTATAGCCTAATTCTTCTCATTCTGAAAGCAGACCTGTGTCCAGAAGTGAGGTAGTGTACGTGTTGACGATGACGAATCATGAAGTATATCACTAAGTAAGAACTAAGCCCCCCAGGAATGTGCCTTAAGGCGTTGCGCAGGGGGCTGATAGTTGCCGGTGTGACTGATCAATCAATCTGCAAGGTTAAGCCGCGCTTACCGAGGTCAGTCTATGGATGTCTCCGTGTCACCGAGAGTAAGTTACGCCGTCGGTCCCGGTTGTTATACAGATATATTATATCATAAGGAAAACATCGTGAGGAAACCTGCATGGCTTAGAGATTTTCTCGACGGCACGTGAAGTCTGCCAACCTGCTCTAGGCCAGCGTGGTCGACTATAGTCTAGTCCCTCTCATTCTGTGAGAGGAAACCCGTGCCCAGCAGTAGGACAGTATATGGGTTGATGATGATGATGGGATAATAATATTGAAATGAAAGCCGAACCCATCATAGGTAAATAAAAAAAATGTAAAACATGAAATCTACCAATGCACTCTGTTATATGTCTCTGTTATATAATGTGCCAGTGCAGAGGGCTATAACAATAGCGTCTCAATGCGACATCACTCTGATATGAGAGGCAATCCATGCCTTAGCGTGACGCATTAATAAGCCTAATAATTATCCATTATATTATTTATTTATACATTCCTCGAAGGGTTAGGCAGAGGAGAATTGCGTAGGAAAACCCAATAACACTTTCCACGATCTGGGAATTGAACCCAGAAACTTCAGCGTAGCAGCCGCGCTGAGGACTAAAGAGACAATTCTTCATTTATAATATAAATTAATATAAATCTGTGTAGTTATTAAATATATTTTTAAAAACAAAAATGAAGATACGACTAATTCAATAAAATTGTCCAAAGTTTTCCTTGAAATTGTAAAATGCTGCCGCCTTGTGCTGCGTTCCACTTTCAAACTGGTACCCAAGTTCGTTACGTAATTTAATTTAAATATTTCTCACAACTGTTTTGCTGACGCTACTTGTCTAAGCACAGTCGAGTGACAAACGCGGCGGTTTTCAGCTGCAACTTCTGCGCCCCTATTAAGTTTATAGCGAGAATCTTATTCGCGAATATATTAGCGACATCGAATGCGCTACATAAGAGAACCGAATTCTGAGTCGTGCAAGCAACATTTGCGACTCAGGTTGCGTATAAACAGATCATTATCATCATCATTATCATATCAGCCACAGGAAGTCCACTGCTGAACAAAGGCCTCCCCCATAGACTTCCTCGAGGACCGGTTACAAGCCATCTGCATCCAACGACTCCCAGCAACCTTTACCAGGTCGTCCGTCCATCTCGTTGGTGGCCGTCCCACGCTGCGCTTTCCGGTGCGTGATCTCCACTCCAAACCTTTTTGCCCCAGCGGTCATCAGTTCTACGAGCTATGTGCCCTGACCATTGCCACCGACCGTATAAACAGATGCCCGACTATAACTACCAGGTTATGGCTAGGAAAAATACCGTGAGAGAGACCCGTGCACAGCAGTAGGACAGTATAGGGGTTGACGATGATGAACGCCAATAGGCTAGCCCCCTATAACACGGTACCTAAAAACACCAGGGAAAAGTGGGTGTACATGAGTATACGTCTAGGTACCTCCCATGAAGGCCGTTAAATTATTGAAATTTGAATTTTAAGTCAATTACATAAAGTTCGTCACACAGATTTTTGTATGTAGAATTTCTATAACTAGCTATAACTTAATCACGAGCCCCAAGAGTCTGCGAATATAATAACTGTCATAATTTCATTTTTTAAATCCTTTCGTAAAAAAAATGCTTTAAAAATTTAACAACTCTTTGGCGCGCTGATTAACCTTTTGTTCCAATTTTGATTTAAACTCGACTTTTTTGTAAAGAAATTAATTGAAATGACGGTGTTCCGTAAAAGCCTAGAATTAATTAAGAATGCTTGTAAATTCTAGAATATCTTTTAAATTAAGAAAATAGTGTCCGTTGCTGTATTGTTCTACATTTAAATTGTTCTCGTTCTTTTTTAAAACTAAAGGCAACTTTTCCATAAAGTATCGAGCAATTAAAAAGTTAACAGCCGTGACTTTGTTTTTTAAATTTATTTTTCTTATTTTATATTAGCAAAGAAAATGTTATTATCAGACTTGTTTCTTGTATAACTTATTATATTATGACTACCTGATTAGTCTAGTGGTTGCTAGCGCGGCTGCTGAGTGTGAGGGGTTCGGTTCCCAGATCTAGCAAAGTGTTATTGGGTGTTCTATTTAAATTCTCAGTACCAGCTCGGAGTTCTGATTTGCGCTTGATTAATGGCAATAGGCCATAGTAAGCAATAGCATAATGTTAAATGATATTTATTTTGCAAATAGATCTTTTAAAGACACTTCTACAAGTCAATGTTTTACATTTTTTTAAGCTAGATGGTTCCGGCATAATTGAAGACCTCTGAGAAGAAACGCTGAAACAAACTCAGAGTATCATAGTCTCTTTTAAAGTTCAGACATATTATAGTATTAAATATGTCTTACAATGTAGGGCAAAGTCTGAAATGGCCGTAGTAAGCAGTGATAGCCTAGTGATGTGACCATTGGGCTGTCAAGTCAAAGGTCTCGAGTTCGAATCCAAGGCGCGCACCTCTAACTTTTCGAAATCATGTGCGTATTATAAATTAACCTTTTGACCGCCACGGACGTGTATAGACGTCAAATGAAAACTTGCTCACGACGCCAACAACGGCATCATCATCATATCAAATATACCACTTTTTTTTAGTGCAAAATACATACCTATATAATTTTTTTTTTGCTTTTTTTTCCTATTATTTAATACTAGAATTTGTCGCTTGGCGTAGAGAACACGGATTTTCATTATTGACGTGGCGGTTTAAAGGTTAATTATCACTCGCTTAAACGGTGAAGGAACATAACGTTCAGTACCCTATAAATTTTGATCCTCTTCAATCATCGACCCATATACTGTCCCACTGCTGGGCACGGGTCTCCTCTCATATTGAGAGGGATTATGCTATACTCCACCACGCTGGCCTGGTGCGGGTTGGCAGACTTCACAAACCGTCGAGAAAAATCTCTAAGGTATGCAGGTTTCCTCACGATGTTTTCCTTCACCGTTTAAGCGAGTGATAATTAATTATTAATACGCACATTAATTCGAAAAGTTAGAGGTTTGATCCTCTTGAGAGTTTTGATATATACGTTCTTTGCGGCATAAAGAGCCGTATCTTTTTTTTAACTTTAAATTAGCAGTTTGATTTTTTAACAGCGTCAAGGAAGACCTGGGTATATGGTTTTAATTTCAACTCGATACCTCCACGCGTTCCCGAGATAAAGGGCCTAGACAGACAGCTAAACGGACAGCAAAATGATCGTATAAGGGTTTCATTTTTAAGGTTCCGTACCCAAAGGGTAAAAATGGGACCCTATTACTAAGACTCCGCTGTCCGTCCGTCCGTCCATCCGTCTGTCAGCACGCTGTATCTTATGTACCGTGATAGCTAGACAGTTGAAATTTTCACAAATGATGTATTTCTGTTGCCCCTATGACGTCAAATTAAAATAAATAACTAATAATCTTTTTGAGGTACGGTACCCTAAAAAGCCCTTACGATCCGGTTCAAATGGCAGGCAACAATTAGTATTAACTAAATGGTACAAATGTATATGGCTATCTACTATAAAACAGTGACCTCAATCAGATACCGCTGGTAGATGTATCGACGCGGCGGAAGTTAAACTTTTGTTGTAATGAGCTCTCTTCAGAGTTTTGCTGAATACAGAGATTTGTTGTAATCGCATTAGTTGAGAGTTAAGTGGGTCTGTTATCTGTTAGCAAACGATCAATCTTTTATAATCCGTCTACAATGTATACCATATTTATCCTACTTCTTTCTATCTATACATTCATACATATAAATAAAATTGAAGTGTCTGTTTGTAATATTGAAATAACCGCTTTTTACTACATGCATATGAATATATATATATACGGTACAAACACCAAAATAACTTTTTTTTTTAATTTTTGTCTGTCTGTCTGTCTGTTTGTTCCGGCTAATCTCTGAAATGGCTGGACCGATTTTGACGGGAATTTTATTGGCAGGTAGGTAGCTGATGTAATAAGGAGTAACTTAGACTACTTTTATTTTGGAAAAACTTTCATTTAGTTAACTTTTTTGTTTAATTCCACGCGGACGAAGTCGCGGGTACAGCTAGTATAATATTATAAATATGAAAGTTTGTGAGGATGGATGGATGGATGTTTGTTACTCTTTCACGTTAAAACTACTGAACGCATTTTGATGAAACTTTACTATATTATTATTTATACATCCGAATAACATATAGGCTATGATTTATAAAGATTTTAAGTAAATTACCCAAATTACAACGATACTTAAAAGTAACTTTTCCACGCGGACTAAGTCGCGGGCAGAATCTAGGAATACATATATTTGTATGTGTATACATATATATCTTTATGCATTTATGTATGTATTTCTTTTGTCCAATATTACTAGTTGTGTATGATTTAATTTTCAGTACCTAGTATATGTTTATATGTATACGCCAGTCTACTAAATTGTCGCAAAGTCAAAGTCAAGTGTTTTATTTCAATTAGATCAATAAAATAGCACTTTTGAAAAGTCAAAACTAGTTGCACGGTTCCAAGAAGTGGGTCGTGGAGAGAAGAACCGGCAAGAAACTCCATAGACACTCTTTTTTTAAAAACAACATGATTACAATGTTAAACTTTGTTTACAATGTTTGTTATGAATAGTTAATGAGAACAATGCAGTTTGATGTGTACCTACTAAAAAATTAATCCAGAAAAAAAAAATTGCCATTGACAGTAAGAGCTGACCAGCCCCGACAGACGGCACCCGCTCACGAGTATGACGTGTGTATCGGCGTCGTTCGACTCAACCATGTTGCAGGGAATAAAACCTCTCCGTTTCTCTTGAATCTATCCAAAGGTTCTCTGTAAGAAATCGCTTTTAGTGATAAGACCACCCATTGTACCATTCTATCATTTATAAACATGTACTTGGCATTTGTTTAATGTGTGCCATAAAGAATATTCTATTCTTCAACAATAACCTTATTAACCTAGCGGTAGTATGCACGGCTGCTACGCTAGAGGTTGGGTTCGATTCCCGGCAAAGTGCTATTAGGATTTTTTATGAAATTGCCAGTAGCAGTTCGGAGTTTAGATTTGGGGCCGGTTAATAGCATAGACGGGCCCCCTGTACAGTGGTTCTTAATATACCGGTGAACTGTATAGGGTTCAGCAGATTTGTACCAAATGTACAACACATTTGGTACATCTTTGTTTACCCTTTGAGAAATCCAGGCGCGATGTCCACGTGACGCACGACCTCGCCATTGTACCCGTAGTTTAAATAATTCTAATGTTACTTCTTGTCATGTTGTGCAATAAAGATTATTCTTTTCTATTCTATTTCATATTAGCGTAATCACAGATACTCCACGTAATATTATTGGACGTACAAAAACGTTAATTATCAAAGGTATAAATTACATCGTCGGTGGCAGTGGTATGTTCGCTAATTGAATTAGCCACTAAGCCGTGATATACGTAATTCTTTTATATATCTTTACACACATTAACGAAGGTTAGAAAATATGTGTAGCCACTTGTTAGATAGAAGCAATAGATATAACCATCAGACTGACCATTCGAATTCATGTGCGTATTAATAATTAATTATCACTCGCTTAAAACGGTGAAGGAAAACATCGTGAGGAAACCAGCATGCCTTAGAGATTTTCACGACGGTTTGTGAAATCTGCCAATCCGTACTTGGCCAGCGTGGTGGACTATAACCTAATCTCTCTCAATATGAGAGGAGTCCCGTGCCCAGTAGCAGGACAGTATGTGGGTTTTGATGATGTGTGAAGTCTGCCAACCCGCACTAGGCCATCGTGGTGGCCTATAGCCTAATCCCTCTCAATCTGAGAGGAGACCCGTGCCCAGCAGTGGGACAGTATATGGGTTGATAATGATGATTACGTTAGATGTATTAATATTATAATTAGCTACTTCGAATTATGCTCTATCATGCATACTCATGCTGTTGAGTTCATCTGGTTGTTTTTACCGCTAAGCAATAATGTGCCAACATTATTATTATTATTCCTTTCTTCTATAATTATCAATTGACGTTTTCTCATTTATTCACAATATTTCAAGTCTCTCTCTTTCACTCTTACACTTTTCTTGTCTGTATGGATGGATATTGTTGCTAATGCTGTATTTCTGACTACCTACGGTGCTATATGTCATATAATATATATAAGTATATGGTATATGTATATAATTATATTTATTTATTTATCTCATACGATGTATTATATTTATATTAGTTATTTTATAATATATTTTATGTTTAAGTTGGTTATAGTACACCATTGACTACCCACCATTTTTTCAAATGTTCCTGTCCATCCAAAGGTTGTCTGGTAGATATCGCTATTAGCAATAAGACCGCCATTGTACCCTTAGTTTTATAAATTCCAGAATGTTTGCTTCTTGTCTTGGTGTACAATAAAGTTTTATTCTATTCTATTATTTTTTTATATTTTTGGGACATTTTATACACAGCACCACCTAGTCCCAATCTAAGCAGAGCTTGTACTATGGATACTAGACAATGGATATAATACTTATATAATACTTTTTTCTTTTTTTGTAAATACATACTTATACATAATATATTGTGTTCCGGATCGAAAGACTATGTAGCCAGTAAATTACTACGTATATATTTACTACGTATATATTTACTACGTATATATGAAACTTAACTACAGAGGTCTCAAGATGACAACGCGCGAGTAATACCATTGGTTTTTAACTCAATAAGAGTTATTTATGTCCAATCAAATTAAACCTCATAAACATGAATCCGAGTAGTAATAATAAATATTTTGAGATATTTTTGCACCGCGCCATGTAGTCTCAAGCTAAGCACAGCTTTTACCGAGTGCTAGACAATGGATATACTAAGTATTATATCCATTGTCTAGTACTCGGTAAATAAATAAGTATATATTTTAAAGAGGTGTTGCGTTACAAAGCTTTTATCAGGCTGCAAGATTAAGTTACGCTTGCCGGGGTCAGTGGATGGGTGACCATTCATAATCCGTAGATCCTAATCTCCACCACACTAACATTTCCTCATGTATCGTGAGTACATTCACATACACTCAGCTCAACTTAAGTGACATTATAGAATAAAAAAAAATTGTGAATGTGTTTCTGATAAATAAAAAAAGAAACTACCTATAGACCTAACAAAATATTTGTACAGTGCGGGGATCGAACGCAAAAACTGATATTTCAACCATTCCACCAAATCTGGTCTTAATTCAGAAAGGTTCATCATCATCATCGCCCCATATAATAATAATAATAATAATAATAATAATTTATTGCCCAAAGAAAGAAACAGAAAATACATGATATGTTACATATTAAGTCTATGAGTTCTTTTTTACATTTAATTTTATGAATAATGTCCCCTATGCTAGGAAAGTCCTGTATTATAGGAGACATCCATTCGTCTGTTATTACAATTTAACAAGAATTGGATAAACCAAACGTGTAACATTATACAATAGTTTATGTACGTATGAGCGCGCGTGCGTGAGTAGTGTGTATGCGTGAGAGAGAATGTGTGTGAGTGTGGGGAGAGTGTGATATGGTGTGTGTGTGTGTGTGACGGATGATGTGTGTGTGATGATTTTTGGGCGTGTGTGTAGTTTGTATGATGATTAATTAGAGATTTATGAGGATGAGGGTTTAACCAGTGCTTCTGTCTCGTCATAATCTAGGGTAAGTAGAAAAGTTTTAAGTATTTTTTTACAATTGAATGTGTTTTGGGAGTGGATACCTAGCGTTTCGTGCATTTTGTTGTAGATGCGTGCACTTAAGAAAGTGAAGTGTCGCCTAGCAAATGTGGTGTTTGAGTGTGTTGTGGGGCATGGCGGTTTGGGTCTTCTTCTGGCTGTTGGGCTATTATTTGTGGTATATGGAAGGGTCACATGTTTTCTCATGACTGTGCGGAGGATGTACAGTTGTCGGACTGTCAGTGTCTCAAACTCTGCGTATAGTTGCCGTGTTGGAAATCTGAAGGGTTTTTTTAAGGTGACTTTTATAACTGCTCTTTGTGCTCGTCGATATACTGTCCCACTGCTGGGCACGGGTCTCCTCACATATTGAGAGGGATTAGGTAATAGTCCACCACGCTAGCCTAGTGCAGGTTGGCAGACTTCAAAAACCGTTGAGAAAAAGGTTACTTTTTTTTATTTGTAAGTTGTAGACTTAGCCCCTCTCCTACCTACTGTAAAATATCAGTGTAAAAGTTGTGTTAGCGACAGACTCTGCACACATGGGACTGGAGAGGGTTGAGACAAACTCCACCGCAAAATGTTGAAGTTTCGGCTTGACGGGACTTTTGGAGACGAGTTAGTTTTAGTTTTAAGTAATCTGTAGCTCGCATGACGCTGGCTTGTACCTGTTGACGACATGAGGTCAATGCACTCGCTATCTGCTGACAAAGTTAAAAGAGTCGAGTTGTTTAAATCCTTTGTGTTCGTTATTTAAACTTTTGTTAGTTTTTTTTTATTGTATTTGGTGTCGTATGCTAAATATTTTCAAATATATAAATATGAGGTAGCTAACGGTACAGTGACTACTATTTTTCTGGAAGTTTATTTCACCGAAAGGACGCAGATTCGAACGCTGCCTGAAGTTTTGTTATTAAAGCAACACTGTACGCTAAATCCATGGATGTGTAACAAATGGGATTGAACCGCATTAATATCAATCATCAATCCATATACTGTCCCACTGTTGGGCACAGATCTCTTCTCAGAATGAGAAGGGCTATAGTCCACCACGCTGGCCCAGTGCGGGTTGGCAGACACCGTCGAAATAATCTCTAAGGCATACAGGTTTCCTTATGATGTTTTCCTTCACCTTTTAAGCGAGTGATAATTAATTAAAAATACGTACATGATTTTGAAAAGTCAGAAGTGCGTGCCTTGGATTCGAATTAGAGACCTTCGACTTGGCAGTCCAATGATCATACCATCAAGCTATCACTGCTTTAAAAACATAATATTAACAAAAATAAAACCAGATAAAAATTGCAAATAATTATAACAAGTTCAAAACTGAATGGACCGTTATTTTTTCAATATGATGCTTCAAAAACATATTGTAAGTTGCTTTAAGAGTGGAGAAAAAGTTATAATTATAAATGACACTCGATAAGACTATTTTTATGCATTTTTTTAAGGAATATCCCGAACCGCGCATCAAAAATACTGATTGAGCAACAAAATTACTGATTAAGCAGCAAAATACAGATATCGATTAGGTTAGGTTAGAACTGTGACCACACAACGCCAGAACCAAATCAGAATGATACCGAATCTGAAAACCAAGAAAGTGTATATAATAACACTTTGATGAGCAAATTTAGTGTGCAATTCAGTATTTTTGGTGCTAATTTCGAATATTTTGATTGAAAAAAGGGGATTTACAGTTAAAGTATTAAATACCACCCTTTTTTTAATACAAAGAAGCGAGAAATCCTTCAAATATAATTTAAATAAATTCACAAATCCCGAAGTAACATAATGAATCCAATCTCTGCAACCAACAGATATCGTATTCATAATGGCAGTATATAAGATTAATATTATAACCCTAGTATGTCTTCAAACGATTATAACCCATAACTATATCGAAATTGACCTGATTATGCTTTCGTAGTACCTACGTAGCGCGTTCGTAGCACTTGCGTAGCGTTTTCGTAGCACTTGCGTAGCGTTTTCGTAGCACTTGCGTAGCGTTTTCGTAGCACCTACGTAGCGCTTTCGTAGACGCGCTAAGATGTAACACTTCGTTTTCATTGTGACATTGTGTAATCTATACGCGTTTGTAAATTTTGTAAATGTTTACAAAAATTACTTAATTGTTATAATGGTCTAATTGGTTTGTCTATTTGTCCTAAGCACGACTGTTAGAACCTAGTGATCCTGTGTTCGAATCCCAGTTCAAGCAATGTTATTGAGTTTTTCTCATGCCACCTGTGACACAGGTTTATACAGTTTATTTTTATTTTTATTTTTTTTATAGTACAGGCATAAAAAATTGTTATACCATTGTAATTTCTAAGATTTATATTGTATTTTATTAATTTAATGTAAATAAAGGAAATTAATATCCTGAGTACCCCTTAACCGCCCGTTACCGGTTTTCTTACACGACTCTTGTCCATCCACGTTTGTGGTCTAGTGGTTCGCGTGTCGGACTGCTGATCACGAGGTCGTGGGTTCGATTCCCACAAACCACAAATATTTATGTGATGAACATAAGTGTTTGTGTTTGTCTGGGTGTTTCCTATGTATTATAAGTATTTATATATATGTATTTAGAAAAAAAAAAAGTATATAAGTATTATATCCATTGTCTAGTACCTATAGTACAAGTTCTGCTTAGTTTGGGACTAGATGGTGCTGTGTAAATTTTTCCAAGAATATTTATTTATCCCAGGGTTGTCTGTAAGAACTAGCTTTTAGCGAAAGAATTTGTTTTTTTTTTTCACTGTATCCTTTGTTGTACAATTTTGAATACGCTAAATTATATAATTTATAACAACTTAACAGTTAAATTGTGAAAGTTAATAGACATAAATATGGCATTATTAACCGACGCACCGTAGACAAATGGCGCCGTAATGTATTCACCGCGGTAGCTACCCCCCCCTCCCCTACCACTCGCCCATTAATTTGTATCTGACTCCCATAAGCTAACATAACGGTTATTAATAACGTTACTCATTTTCTTACCGTTTATTTACGTTGAAAATAAATTATACAAGATTCAACACAAAAACTTGCTTTTTAATAGGTGTTACTGACGTCACCATAAAGACATAAATTTGAGAATGTGACGTATATTGAGATAGCAGCTCGGAGTATTTCTCAAATTTAATAGAAAAACCCAATAACACTTTGGATTTGTACCTGGTTACTGGCAATAGGCTTGCCCCAATTACATAGAACCTAAACGTATTGACGAACTGTAGGTGTATATTGGTATACCTCTCCCTAATCCTACGGGGAATACAGGTATCATGGTAGACGTGATCTGCCCGACTGGGGAAGTACCTCCGCCTTGCAGAAAATCGAAGTGAAATAACACTGCTTTGAGCTGTGTTGTGTTTCTTACGGTGAGCAAGGTTGCCAGTGCTCCACGAGGAAATGTTATGTTAGCAGTGGGGAGACTGACCATTATACTACCAACCCAAATATTCCTCTTTCGTTTTACAGGGTCGGCAACGCGCAAGTGACACCCCTGGTGTTGCAAGCGTCTAAGGCTACGGTAACCGCTTACCATTAGGGCCGTATGATTGTTTGCCACCTTAGTGGTATAAAAAAAGCTGTGGTGTTATTTAATGTCGTAAGGCTGTATCCAACCTGTATGTATGTTTCCGTTCATATGTATAATATATACATATTATTATATTGTGTGCCGGTAACATCGTAATGAGCAAACCCCAAGGGTTGTTGTACATATCAGCGAATTAATCTTAACTTGTACCGCGCTATTGTAAAGTGCTTCATTAGTCAAGTGGTCGTAATCGCGACTGCAATGTTAGAGGTCCTGGATTAGATTCCCAGGTCGAGCGTATTATTAGGTTTTTCTATGAAATTTTCAGTATCAGGTCGGAGTTTGAATTTGTGGTTACTGGCAATAGGCTCACCCCTATAACATGGAACCTAAATATACTGGCGAAATAATATTTTTATATTTTACTAGTTAACACACACGTTGTTTTGCCATAATATTACTATTAAAAATGGGGGTTGAAGGTAGAAGGATGAAAATTTAGGGTTGTATTTATTTTTCAAAGCTAAATCAAAATATAATAAAAAAAATTGACAAAAAAAAATTAGGGGTGAAATTATGTTGGCCGATTCTCAGACCTACCTAATATGCACACAAAATTTCATACAAATCGATCCAGCCGTTTCGGATGAGTTCGGTAACAAACCTGAGATGAATTAATCGTTTTCTAAAATGCATAGTTTAAAAAATGTTTAAGAGAGGTAAGAAGTAAATAGTGGAAGTAATTCCACTCAAATTGGAACTGCCCGACTGGGGAAGTATCTCCGCCTTGCAGAAAATCGAAGTGAAATAACACTGCTTTGAGCTGTGTTGTTTTTCTTACGGTGAGCAAGGTTGCCAGTGCTCCACGAGGAAACGTTGTGTTGGCAGTGGGGGGACTTTGACCCTTATACTGCTAACCCAACTATTTCTCTTTTGTATATAGCGTCGACACAAGGATGACACCCCTGGTGTTGCAAGCGTCTATAGGCTACGGTAACCACTTACCATCAGGTACGGTATGTTTTACATGTGTAAATGCCAAATACAATTTTAAATAAATACTAACAGTAATTCAAGTTGAAATATTTCCCATTCATATTAAGGGAAGTGGAATTCGTAAAATGTGTTTCCCTACCAACGAAATAATATACTTAGGTACGCATCTATATAGTACAGCCTACTGAATGTTGGGACGGGTTTTGTACGAAGATAATGTTAAATATAATATATAGTGAAATTGTGCGACGCTGTTATAAAGGGAAATTACTCTCATCAAAGTACACGACATCAAAATACTCATATTGTTTAATATTAGTTATTACTAAAAACTTACGGAAGGGACTGAATGCTGCTACATAGGCCAATATCGTACAAACTTGTTATACCAAAGATAACTTTTATCAGTTCCTCGTTCCTGACTTTGGATTTGTGGCCGGTTTGTGGCAGTAGGCTCGCCCCTTATTACATGGGACCTAAACATACCGGCGGACTGTGGATGTAGTTTAGTATACCTCTGCCTAACCCTTCGGAGAATATAGGCGTGATGGCGTATTGTTTTTAATATTCTGTAGATATCAGCAGATCTTTAGAGACATTGTTACTCTCAGTCTGAGAGGAGACCCTAAGGAGACCCCTTATGGTAAGGAGATGATAAACTTAAGGAAACCTACATGCTCAAGTTTCCTTAAATATTACAGAGTCATGTACAATTGAATAAATAATGTACATCTTACACCACCATCTTTATTTAAAATCTTCACCATTTTTATTTAAAAAAAAACTAAATCAAAGAAGTGTTTAATCAATTAAATGTTTTAAAAGATGCATTAACGCTGGCCATTGTGTTCCAAAAAAGAATACGCACATTCTTTTTTTAATATTCTAAAGTCGACAAAGAAAAGAGATTTCATTCTGATTCTAAAATGGAACGAAATGAATGTTCATTTTGAAGAGTACTCTATTCAATCCATTTGTAATGTGAGGCTGTAGATATGTAATTTTATCTTAATGAAACGTTTCTAACAAAACTAATGTCCTCATGAAACTTGCCCCTAATTTCGTCTAGATAACGCCTTAATCGTAGAGGAACATCGCTCAGGCAGTTTCGCAAATCGCTAGTCATCGCACTTGACACTTCCTATTAATTACTTTCCTCTATAAAGAATAAAACCTTTTTCTTTTTTACCAGCCTTTGGAAATTCATGAAGGTTTTAATCAAAATACTTTTTAAAACCAATTTAATTGTATTTTTTAATATTAATATTTACTATAAATTTTTACCTTTAAATTGTTGCTTTTAACAGTCATTTTTAAAATTTTAATTAATAAAGAGTATTTAATTAAATATATTTCTGTGTACCTTGTCACTTATTAGAAAAACGGATTCCATCCTATAATAATTGATAAGAATTGCCTTAGATTTTGGAGACACAACTTTAAATTATGTGAAATTTAATAAAAAAAATCGTAAATTCGACATTAATTATGTATTATAACTTAATCGCTACCTACCACTACCGTGCCGTAAAGTCATTGGCCATAGATTGATGATAATCAGGAAAAGTCATCATCAATCTATCGGGGTTGACCTAAATGCAAATCCTAAATATTAGGATTAGGTTTAAGTTTAGATAAGCCTTTAGTATAACTTAAAAATAAAACAGTCAAAATATTGCAAAGAACGTTGCAATATGGTTTTCAAGATTTTCAAGTATTCTTTTTTTAAATGTTTGAATCATCGTGTGCCTACCTAAACATTCCTGACATAACTTAACGACAAAAATGACCTTGCCTTACCTGCTAAAGCCGTGATAACAATTCTAGCACACACTAAACTTTACACGTAATAATTTTAGTTTACCACAAAAAAGTATATTTAATTCGAGTATCTAACTCTGAATCAAAAAGTTTTTATACATTCACAACCACTTTTTTAATCTGTACACGATACACATACACACACAAGCACTTCGATTTTCGAAATAGTCGGTTCATTTAACGCGGCGCGGCACACGTTCGCACATACAGCCTAAAGGCGGTACACTGGCTGATCTACGAAGTTTGCCGACAAGCGGGGGTAGTGCTGTCTCTTTCCCCCGCGAAGGAACTCGGTGGTTGAAGAATTTCGCAATTAAAAATCGTTAATAAACACGATTATATGACGTAGTGATAAAGTGAGGGGTGAGAATGTGCTACACACAGATAATATGCGAATTTAGCGGGAGCCCGTATTTTTTTTTTTTTAACACTGTGGTGATATACGTTTGTGGAATTCCGCTTGTTACCGTCTTTACAGGATTGTGCCTGTATGAAGTATCTCAACGCTTTTCCATTTACAGTTCATTAATGTTTTTGCTTATAAACCACGAAATTAGTAAAAAAATGGTTTTGAATAGAAACTAGTTAATTAATATGAGGTTGATTTAACTTTTTTATTACTATATAGCTTACCGGCTTCCGCCAGGTCTTAGAAATATTATGTAGGTACTTAAACTGCAAGGCTTTCAGTTATTTTATTAAATTTATATTATTTATTTTGAGGAAACCTGCGGTCCTGAGAGATTTTTCTTTGTGTCGTGTATATAGCAGCGTGATGAATATAGCCTATTCCTACCCATCTGAGAGGAGGCCCGTGCCCAGCAGTGGGACAATATATGGGTTGATGTCGATCATTTGTTTTTAGTTAAAAATAAGTGCAATGTAAAAGCATAAACGTAGAAATTAAATAAATATTGGTCGAGCAGTGTTATTGGGTTTTCTATGAAATTCTCAGTAGCAGCTCGGAGTGTCGATTTGTGCCCGGTTAATGGCAATAAGCTCGCCCTCTATTACATGGGACCTAAACGTACCGGCGAAATCTGTAGTGTACATTGTATCTGCCTAACCCTTCGTGGAATACAGGCGTGATGGTATGTTATGGAACTATACAGACAGAAATCACCCAAATTCAATCAAGTGTGACAATGTATGTATTTTAGACATTCATCATCAACCCATATACTGTCTCACTGCTGGGCACGGGTCTCCTCTCAGAATGAAAAGGATCAGGCTATAGTCCACCACGCTGGCCTAATGCGGGTTGGCGGACTTCACATACCGTCGAGAGAAGTTTCTAAGGCATGCAGGTTTCTTCATGATGTTTTCCTTCCTCATACGCAAAAATGTCTTCTGTGTGGCTCCTATCATATTTAATAAAGTACCTAAAGGGTGGAGAGACCTGCCTTTTTAAAAGTATGCGGATTTTTTTATTCAGTAAAGTGTATTATAATATTTTAGATTTTTTAAATAAAAAGGACTCCTCTTCCGACTGCTACTTAATATAGATAAGAATAATTAGTAAATAGTTTGTTTTATCTCTTTGTTATATTGTTTTATTAATTTAATGTGTTTGATGCTCATTAATATTTTTGCATGCCCATTGGTAAAATATGGCTGAACTCTATTCATGTGTAACTTCATCTTGTACCCATATTAGTAAAATAAATATTTCTTTCTTTCTTTCCTTCACCGTTTAAGCGAGTTATTATTAATTATTAATACGCACATGATTTCGAAAAGTCAGAGAGAGAGACCTTTGAATTTGGCAGTCCAATAGTCATGTAACCACTAGGCTATCACTGTGTTTAGACATTAGTGAAATGAAAAGCATTACTTTTAATTATTTGCACAGCCTAAGTAAGGTTTTTCACAGTAATCACGTTATACCACCTACAGCTGTCAATAAAATGGATTTCTTTTTATTTTCTAGTAAACTAATATAAAGAAATATTGCCCAACTTAGCTCGGCGTCGATATGTCAAGTGTGTAAGTCAAAAGCATTATAACTTATGTGTCAACTTAGATTTACAGTATGTTGAAACAAAAATATTGGTTTCTTTTGAACAAAGAATTTAAGAAGAAAATATTTAAAAAAAGGTCACCTCTAGTCTGCCTCATTGGCCTTGTAATTGCTGAGTATAAGGCACTAGATACAATTCCCAGGCATAGCAAACTTGACGACATGTTTGACGCAACCACTGAACGATCGGCTTCTGCGCCACGGGTTGTGCGTTCGATCTCCACACGGAACTGTGTATGTGAAACTTTGTGTTTGTAAACGCACTCACGATACAGGAAAAAATCCAAGTGTGGGGGAACGGCTAAAAAATGTGTTATTGGATTTTTTTATGAAATTCTCAGTAGTAGCTTGGATTTTGGATTTGTATGCTTTATCCATAAATCGTATTGTGACAAATGTCATTGACGGGTTGATAATGTGCAAAAGAATGTTTCTTTTAATCCGCCGATTTGACGGGTAATGTAGCCAATGAAATTACTGGGGATATGAGACTTGTGCATGCAGCTTTCATCACGACATTTTCCTTCAGCGTTTAAGCGAGTGATAATTAATTATTAAAACACACATGATTTCGAAAACTCAGAGCTGCGTGCCTTGCATTCTAACTTGGGAGACTAGGATATCACTACTTTTAATCGACCACTAAACTAATGAGGCAGTTGAAGCTTTATCTTAAACTTGTTCTCGAAAATCGAAGCCACTTACCGCCATTGTGTAAAGCGGCCATGCTGGTAGACACGTCGCTGCATGGGTATCGTCTGTTTTAAAAACGTATGCGATCTGAATAATCCGCTGTGACAAGCTAAGTTACTTAAAATTTCAGTGACCTCTCTTTATGTGTTTGTTTTTAAAGTACACATACATTATGAATTTTTAGTGTGTATTGTTGTGGGCATGTGAAAGTAGTTTCAATTAAATTTTTGTATGTATTAACCTTCTCCTTGTGTAGAAATAAAAATTCAAGCTATGTAAATAAAACTTCGCTTTAATTATGTGGAGCGGTGCCTCATTGGTCTGGTGGCTGCAAATACGGCTGCCGAGTGTGAGGTTTCGGTTTCGATTCCGAGGTCAAGTATTGGATTTTTCTATGAAACTCAATAGCAGCTCAGTTTAGGTTTGCACCAGTTTATTGGAACGGAACTTAAATATACCGACCATATCCATATGTTTTTTTCTATTATTTTATTCTTGAAATAGAACTTAATTTTTATAAGCCTAGTGGTCCTAAGTGCGGCTACTACGCTAGAGATCCAGGGTTCGATTACCTAAGTTTCGAAATCTAAGTAGCAATATGCGCGCCCACTATTACGTGGGACCTTAACATAGTGGTGAGCTGTAGAAGTACAATTAGTATAACTCTGCCTAACTCTTCGGTGAATACCGGCGTGATGGTATGTGAAAAAGAACTGCTATTGCTCATAAGCATGATCGAGCTACGAAGCAAAGTGATAAGTGTTTGTGTTTGTTTGAGTGTTTTCAAAATAATGTACCTTTTTCCAAAAAAAAGTACACTACTCCAACCGATACACTGTTTTTTTTTTGTTGTCTTACAGCCGAAAGGTAAAGGAAATATACTTCAACAATTTCTTGTATGTAATCCAACATGCAACAAAAAAAGTAGCTGCATCCTACATTTTATCGGGAGACCTGAACTTTTTTCTAAGAAACAGCTCTCTTGTTTTTTTTTGTTTTTTTTTCAAGATCAGACTCTCAGATCTAGACTTAGTCCCGTATGTAATAGAAATAATATTGAAATAATGGTTTCCATTCGACTATTAGACGACAACACGGTGTTTATATAAGTATAATATGCATTTGCCGATTTTCATTCATTTTTTTTAGATAGGAGAGGGGAGGGGTTCAAAAACAGGAAAAAAACGTCTTGCGTAATTTTTTTATTTTATTTTAATCATATGGAACAACAAACAGCTACAAAATACAGTGTTACAAAAAGAGATACACATAAATAAGTACAATAATGTAGCCCACAACGCTGTTCACAGATAAAGCTGTGGAATATGGTATTTAGTTAGTAAAACGCTAGGATAATAGTTGAAGAATGATAACAATAAAAACTAGACTAACTTGACTATCGCGTCCATCCATCTACACTTTTACACAATAGAATAAAGTAATCAAGAGAGCTCCTTTAATATAAGACCCTTGAACCTACTGGGAGAACATGCAAAAATATCAATGTGTTCAAAAGTCTTATTATAGTTATCTAAGATTCTGCGAACAGGCGAGCGCAGACCAGTATTAGAATGACAAGTTGTAGTTATAGCGTAATAAATGGATGTCGTCTAACATTACTCCTAATATCCCAATACTACACGTATGTTCGACAGGAAAAGGCGGAGTAGAGTGTCCATAATATATGTGGAACGCGTCGCCGCGTCACGGGACGTGACGGATTCCCACTATTTTCACAGTCACACTACTACGCTGCGGACATGCAAAAGTGGATAAGGCTTTGTGCATACTGTAAGATGGGAGGAAATCACTTAAATATTCCTCTAAGGCTTTAAGGGAAGTTGTAAAACAAAAGTTACCTACCTACTCCAATATAAGGGACAGAATAAGGATACATACATTCATTATACATAATCATCATGCCTGTATTCCCCGGAGGGTTAGGCAGATGTGTATTGGAAAATTGGCTATATTTTTTTTATACTACTGAAGTGTCAAACAAGTTTACGGCTATATACTTTATATACGGCTTTATACCTTAGTGGTATAAAAAAGAGAAAAATAATACCCTGCCGCCCCAGGTGACAGATCCATGAGGACCCGTACAATAAAAAAGGTCGTAAACGCGACTCCTACGCTATAGGTTCTGGGTATCGATCGATCAGTGTCATTAGGTTTTTCTATGAAATTCTCAGTAGCAGCTCGTTTAGATTTGTGCCCGGTTAATGGCAATAAGCTCGCCTCCTATTACTTACATGGGATTTAAACAACATCTCTGCCTAACCCTCTGAGAATGTAGGCGTGATCGTATTCTATTTAATTATTCCACAATACATAATTATGTTAGGGGTGCAAGGTTGCATGGTATTACTCGTAAATCATCATCGTCATCATCACCATCAACCCATATACTCTGCCGTGCAGACGCTAAACCGCAGTAAGATAATAATAAGAGTAAAATTTTTACTGCGGTTTAGCACGGCAGTACTGTTCCACTGCTGGGCACGAGTCTCCTCGCATATTGAGAGGGATTAGGCTATAGTCCAACACGCTGGCCTAGTGCGGGTTGGCAGACTTCACAAACCGTCGAGAAAATCTCTAAGGTATGCAGGTTTCCTCACGATGTTTTCCTTCACCGTTTAAGCGAGTGATAATTAATTATTAATACGCACATGAATTCGAAAAGTCCGAGGTGCGTGCCTTGGGTTCCAACTCGAGACCTTCGACTTGGCAGTCCAATGGTCATACCACTAGGCTATCACTGCTTGTTACTCGTAAATGCAAAGAATTATTAGCGTTAAAATTACTGTTTATTAAAGTTCCCACAGATAGTTTTTAAAATATAATGTCTTTACATTATATTTTAAAAACTATCTGTGGGAACTTTAGAATGTTTGTAATTGTTTAGAACTGCACCCGGATGGATTGGTGTCTGTTGATGCATTGTTAATAACAATTGCACAATTTACAACAGGTAGGTAAGGTAAACGTTAACACAATAAAATTATTGCGATGTGCCGCGTTAGTAAAATGTGTTCGTTTGCGTTACACCGAACAACATACACAAGTAAACAAAAATGGTTGTATCAGAATTCTATCTAATATCGAGTCACCACCCAAGACTCGTCCTTTGACGCTTTCATTCCTCGCTCAGTATGTGCTCCCACCTCAAATATAAAATCTAGCCTTGTAAAACTACCGTTTCTATGTCAAATTTCAGTTTTATCGATGACATTTCGACATAGAACGACACCAATTTGCTGAAAGTTAGCCGTGAAATTGCTGGCTTCGTAATATTTTTGACGATTTGGTGCGTCGTTGACGATATTACGTATAAGATCTCTAGTTATTTTTATAGTTATTGTCGAGTCAATAGATTCAGAACATGGTGCAGCAGTACACACTAGACCAGACCGTAAAATTTACGAGATGTCGCGTCCCTAATTCAACTGGATTATTTCTATGATTTTGATAACTGCATCATTAGTCTAAGCGCTACTACTAAACTAGGGATCTTTTTTTATACCACTAAGGTGGCAAACAAGTATACGACCCACCTGATAGTAAGCGATTACCGTAGCCTAAAGACGCTTGTAACACCAGGGGCAACTTGCGCGTTGCCAACCCTGTAAAACGAAAGAGTAATAGTTAAGTTGGTAGGATAAGGGTCATCCACGCATAGGAAAGCGCAGCGTGGGACGGCCCCCAAGTAGGTGGACGGACGACCTCGCGAGGGTCGCTGGGAGTCGGTGGATGCGGTCTGCGCAAGACCGATTTTTGTGGCGATCATTGGGGGAGGCCTATGTTCAGCAGAGGACGTCCGTGGCTGATAGATAAGATAAGGGTCAAAGTCCCCCCAAACTGCCAACACAACGTTTCCTCGCAGTCCTGTGTGTGAAATTTTCAGTAGCAGCTCGCCCCCCTATTACACGGGACCTAAACCTAACAGTGAACTGTGGGTATACATTAGTACACCTTTGGCTAATCCTTCAGGAAATATAGGCGCCATAGTATGTATAGTATGAGAAGGTATAGGTTTGTCTTTGACAGGTGGGCATTCAGAATCAGATCTATCTAGGCATCTGATTATGGTCTTCTGTTTGCCTATGACGGGCTCATGGTTAAGTAATTAATTCATGTCTAAACTCAAGACTAAATATTCAGTGAATATTTCAAGCGTCTATCTGTTGCCGTTATTGATATCGAGCAAAAACGGCAAAAAAAAACACGTTTGTTGTATCCCATACAACATTAACGTGTTTTTTTTTGCCCTTAAATATTTATTTTATTCTGTTTTTAGTATTTGTTGTTATAGGGGCAACAGAAAAACATCATTTGTGAAATTTTCAACTGTCACTATCACGGTTTATTGAGATACAGCCTGGTGACAGACGGACGGACGGACAGCGGAGTCTTAGTAATAGGATCCCGTTTTTACCATTTGTGTACGGAACCCTAAAAAATGGTCTTATCAATAGGCTATCACTGGCACTAGCTAATTTATGATATTATTTCAGAAATAATTAAATTATCAGTCTAACAACATACAACGAACTTGGTTCATTTCATTTCTTCTGATCCACAATGTGAGACAGCCAGCATATCACTGATAGCTTGTAGAACAGAATAAAATAGAATAGAATAAAACTTTATTGTACACCAAGACAAGAAGCAAACATTCTGGAATTTATAAAACTAAGGGTACAATGGTGGTCTTATCGCTAATAGCGATATCTACCACACAACCTTTGGGTGGACATTTGAAAAAATGGTGGGTAGTCAATGGTGTACTATAACCAACTTAAACATAAAATATATTATAAAACAACTAAAATAAATAGTAGTGAGTAGATATATTTTATATATCTCCGCACGACGTCTGTCGCGAGGATAATGCATAAAATATTATTGAAATCGCTTCCATTTTGTGCCGTAGTGGAGAAAATATGGCGTGTCTTTATTGATATTGTGGTATACTGGCTTAATATAGGCTGTGTCATGCTTTCTATTACTGAGGCATAAGCATGAGTAAAATAAAACGAGATTCCCGTTTTAAAAAATGAAGTACTTAGTATAATTCGTTTTTTAGACTAAATAAGTAGTTTTTTTTTTTAATTTTTATTCACGATAGGCCTACGCTTGACCACTAGTTTGCCTGATGTTAAGCGACACTGCGATCTACGGTGGAGCGCACTCGCATAGAAGAAACCGATTCACTCGAGATTTAAAGACACACAGATTATAGTTATTGGGGAAGACCCACTCAGGAAGCTCATTCCATATTTCAGCGGTACGCATGATAAACGTTGAATTAAAGCGTTTAGTAGTATATAGTTAGTACCTATTTATTAATGCCAACCCGCACTAAGCCAGCGTGGAGGACTATAGCCTTATCCCTCTCATTCTGAGAGGAGACCCGTGCGCATCAGTGGGACAGTATATGGGTTGATGAAGAAGGAGTAGGTAGTAGTGGAGTAGAGTTGTTCTAAGCGTGACTATGGCACGCTATGCTTGAAGTCCTGGCTTCGATTCCCAGATCGAGCAGTTTAGTATTAGCTCGGAATTTGGATTTTTGCTTAACCTTGCAGATGGGTTGATCATCGAGGAAACGTTGTGTTGGCAGTGCGGGGACTTTGACCCTTATACTGCCAACCCAGCTATTTCTCTTTCGTTTTACAGGGTCGGCAACGCGCAAGTGATACCCCTGGTATTACAAGCGTCTATAGGCTACGGTAACCTCTTACCATCAGGTGGGTCATATTATGCTTGTTTGCCATCACAGTGGTATAAAGAAAATAAGTAACTGGTATTAATAACTCAGCGAAGAGTATTTAATACCAGATAGTTAAATGAAATGTTACCAAAATTGAAACCGACTCACAACACAAAAAGAAAAATGGTCTCCCTGAATTTCGGGTTCGACAAACGCACGGACGAAACGATGATTAAGCCTGAGCGTTTCTCCGAACCAACCCTTCAGTTGCTCATAATTCCCTTTTTAATATATTTATAAGGGGTAACCTTCCAAAACCGCAATCTGCTTCCCAAAATTGGAATATTTTTTACTCTATCCCAAGCGGTGCGTGTTCGCAAATATATTTTTGCGGTCGGACGAAAACTTCGGCCGGTAATTTATGTATAAGTTTTAGGACTAAAACCGGATTTGCTGGCTGCATTTGTAATGTTGTAAGGAGTGGAACAGGAATGTTGCGTTGCGTTTTATTTTATATACAGATGGTGATGTACTTGCGTGTATTATTTATTGCTTGTTTACTCTTCCTAGGTCAGTGTGTCGATAGCCTTAGTAATGGCTGCTCATAATGATGCACGCGATAAGTATATTATACCCTATTGGACTCCCCGCAGTGGTGTAGGTATCATTGGTGTAGGTTCTTGTGTTGTGACTGTCAGAATAAAATTTATTTCCTTCAAAGTCAAAGTCATCGTCAACGTTAAAGTCAAATTCAAAGTCAAAGTCAACGTCAGTCAAAGTCAAAGTCAAAATCAAAATAATTTGTTCAAGATAGACTACTAGGTAGTATTTTTTGAACGTCATTTTTACATTTAAGACAGCCCCAAAACGCCCGCCCTACACCGCCTCCTAGTGTTTTAGCTGGGAAGAAGAAGCGGCGCAACAAACTCCCCAGCAACACATTTCTGTCTTGTAATTTACTCGTATATATATCTTCTTCTTTCTTTCCTTCTCTCTTTCTTCGTTTTTACAGAGATTTTTTTACAAAAAACCTTTAATACTTTGCTCTAGACTAACAAGTCTAGTGGCCCTAAACGCGACTGCTACGCTAGATTAGATTTGATTCCCAGGTCCAAGATTCCCTGGGTTTTCCCATGAAATTTCTCGGTAGCAGCTTGGGTATTTGATTTGTGCCCGATTAATGGTAATAGCCTCGCCCCTATTACTTGGGACCTAAACATACCGGCGAACTGTGTACAGCAACTACAGAGGCTAGCACATCAAGCTACCTCAATCTGTCAAATTTCTTTGATTGATTTTCAACTTTAATACAAATCAATAAGGTTCATATTCAATTGGGAAAATTTGACAGCTTTGGATAGCTTGAACTGCTGGCATCTGTACACTATATACGTATAGTATATATATAGTACATGTATAGTACACGCCTGTATTCCCCGAAGGGAAAGATCCCTTCGAGGAATACAGGCGTGATGGTATATTATGTTACTTTGCTTGACCTGGAATATAAACCAAAGACCTCTAGCTGAGGATCTTTACATTAATCTATTAGACTGACTAATTAGCCATTTATAACATACGCTAACGTTATACCTGTTAATTGATTCGGATCAGTCAACAACTAAAATATTAGCGTATGACCTAATTAGCTCAATAATCGCATCGTGAGCTAGAAAAATACAGCTTCTTTTTTGTTTCCTCATGCCGATTGCGCGGAATGATTGCCAATTACCAGCTTCAATTAGGGCTGCCCTCTTGATTGGCGTTTCGGTGATATTCTGGTAAGGAAACGAGAATAGGACACTGTGTCGAAGCGAAAGGAGTGTGCAAGAATCATAGCAAGTTTATACTGTCTAGCTCTGGAATGAACTGGCTGTGGTGTTTCCCGTGCGCTATGACATGTCCTACTTCAAACGAGACCTAAAAAGAGCTGTCTACCACACACAGTAGGCGGTGGCTCGGCTCTGTTCCTGACGTTGTTAATGTCAATGGGCGGTGGTTACCACTTACAACATATCAAACTATCCCAATCTGTCAGACTTCTTTAAAAGATTGAAATAAAACTACTTTTTACGGATTTTACAGCGTCCATGGTCACGGGTAGACAGAATAGTCTACCCGTGACCATGGTCGCTGTAAAGGGTCCGTCGGGATTAATAATATCAATATAACGCGATAAAATCCGTAAAAAGTAGTTTTATTTCAATATATAATATTCGTAAATGTCAGAAATCAATTATTTAAAAGATTTTCAACGTTAACACAAAATAATAAGGTTCCTTTTCAATTGGGAAATTTTGACAGTTTTGGGTAGCTTGACCTAACTGACGTCTATACCATTAGGTGGGCCGTTTGCTCATCTGTCACTGTAGGCTATAAAAAAAGAACTTTAAAAAGTGGCGTTTATTTTAGTTTCTACTTACCCGCATGGGAAAAAGACGTGAGTGTACAGTCGACAGAACATCAAGCTACCCCAAACTGTCAAATTTCTTTGATAAATTTTCAATTTTAACACAAAGTAATAAGGTTCATTTTCACTTGTGAAAATTTGACAGTTTTGGATAGCTTGACCTGCTGGCGTCTGTACATCTATTGGCGTGTCCCTTGTGTGTGTTATGAAGGACGATATTTATGCGGCCATGCCATGCTAAATACAATATAATATTATTATTTTGTATTTAAATTCACACATGTTACAGCAAATAAATATATCTTTATCTTTATCTAAGACTCCTCCAAGCCCGTAGGTCCCGGTTGTCATACGAACACCTATGACGATCGTTAGTGGTAATCAGAAGCCTAAAAGCCTGACAGACAGTCTATCCTCAGGATATCGGTATTACCCAGAAATTGGGTTGCGGAGGTCTGATAGCAGTCGTTTCGTGTAAAATACTGATATTCAGCCGCATCTGGTTAGACTGGAAGCCGACCTCAACATGGGAAAAGGCTCGGAGGATGGTGTCCAATACTGTCCAAATTTATCTCCAGGTAAGCAAAACAACCTATTGATTTCTTACTGCGGGCGGCCGTAAGTATTTTAATTATCAGATATTAAACAGTTAACGAATTAACGTAAAACCATTGATGCCTCTTGGCTTTTCATCCATTTTCAGTTTGCATTATGTTTATCCGTAATTAACCCACACACTATCCCACTGCTGGGCACGGGTCTCCTCTCAGATTGAGAGAGATTAGGCTATAGTCCACCCCGCTGGCCTAGTGCTTGTTGACCGAATTCGCACACCGTTGAGAAAAATCTCTAAGGCATGCAAATTTCGTCACGATATTTTCCTTCACCGTTTAAGCGAGTGATAAGGAATTATCAATACGCATACGCATTTGAATAGCCTAGGTAAATGACCATTGGACTGCCAATTCAAAGGTCTTGAGTTCAAAGTAAATGGGACGCACCTCTGTTTATCCAATAAAACAATTTCCCTAACGTTATCCTCTCAAAGCACAAGGCTATAAACTAAAGATGCAACGCCAGATTATCCTTAGGTTACGAGTGGTTCTGGCCGGCGAGCACCCTCGAACCTTCTCGAGCCCCTAGAGCCACTCGAGCAACCTCCACCCCAATCTTTACGATTAATTGAGAGGGCCTAACGAAAACCTTGCTAAATTGCCTTTGGAAACGGTATGTTTGGAGGCATATAGATTGGTATTAGGAAGTTTGTATATAGCAAATAACTTTTTTAGTAAACATTTCAATAGTACAGACGCCAGCAGATCAAGCTATACAAATCTGACAAATTTTCCCAATTGAATATGAATCTTATTGTTTCGAATTCAAGTTGAAATTAAATCAAATAAATTTGACAGATTGAGGTAGCTTAATGTGCGGGCCTCTGTACCCATATATTTGGTGGTAAAGATCGATATATGAGTCGAACAATCATTAAAAATAGACTTATTACATGTCTATAGGCGTCAGATTGTATCCAAATAATAGTTCCCAGGCTGATTATCATTATTACTGTTTATTGGAAGAGAGCAGGTACATAAAATACTACTAGGAGCACGAGAAATCTACTAGTACTACTACCTACTACAATTAAATTAAATTAATTTTTAATCAAAATGGCGGTGGGTCGATACTCGATATGCGAGCTTCCATACAAGAAAATTCAAAACCCTACACCTCCCTTTTAAAAATGTAGATCCGGGGCTGCCCCTGCAATAATGATCTAATAATAATATAATAATATTTTAGGGACATTTTACACAACACCATCTAGTCCCAAACTAAGCAGAGCTTGTACTATGGGTACTATGGATATAATACTTATATACTTTTTTTTTGTAAATACTTACTTATAATACATAAGAAACACCCAGACAAACACAAATACTCATGTTATAACCACACAAATATTTGTGTCCTGTGGGAATCGAACCCATGACCCCATGATCAGCAGTCCGGCACTCGAACCGCTAGACCACAGAGGTCGACGATGTTTAATAGAAATTAAATATCAGTCTATGTAAACAATAACTGTTAGTTCATACATTTTTCTTGCCAAAAGAGATACGGGTTGCAAAAATATAAGTAGGTATACCTATATATAATTGGGAAATGTGTAAATTCCCCACTGAGTGGTAACAGCCCAGACGAACTCTGTAGCCTGAGCCTATCACATTAAAACTAATTTAGTTTTTGTGCCAATTTTCCCCTTCAATTACAAAGCTATCAGTACTAGTATCCTTACAAATAACACTATCCTTATCTGCTAATCCCAAACCAACAACCCTACGGTACTTCGCAATGGGGTTGCTTTTATTGGGAATCATGTAGTTCGGAAGGGTTCGCTTAGAAAAATATGTTTCGAGCTTTAACCGTCAATGGAGAGGCGCGTGAATAAGTAATAAATACGCTGATCAACCAATCTGCAAGGTTAAGGTGTCCTTGTTGCGGTTAGCCTTTTTTTATACCACAAACACACAAACAAGCATACGGACCACCTAATGGTAAGCGGTTACCGTAGCCTATAGACGCTTGCAACACCAGCGGTATCACTTGCCGACCGACCCTGTAAAACAAGAAAGGAATAGTTGGGTTGATAGTACAAGGTTCAAAGTCCACTCACAGCTAACACAACGTTTCCTCGTCGAGCACTGGCAACCTTGCTCGCTGTAAGAAACACAACACAGCTCAAAGCAGTGTTATTTCACTTCGATTTTCTGCAAGTACTTCTCCAGTCGGGCAGCTCCAATTTGAATGGGATTACTCCTACTATGCCCTACGTCTCTTATGGCTGTTGGATAGGTAACCATTCTTACAGTAACCCTTAGTGGTGTGCACCGGTTGTCAAAAAACCGGATAATCACCGGTTAGGGTGAGTACCGGAGCCTAATCGGTGATTTTTTCTTAACTACCGGTTATTGGATTGGTAAACATTTCTGAATGAATTTTCGATCGATACCAAGTAGGTAGGTAATTTCTTTGCAAATTTTGCAATTTTGGTAAATTTAAATTTTATTATTTGTTTGTTTATTTAATAGGACACTAAAAAATTACTTTTTTAATAAATGCAATTTATAATTCATATAGTATTGTTTATTTTTCTCTTAAACTATACTGATATAACGTATGTTGACTAACCGGAGAAAAACCGGAGAATCTCCGGTTATTCAATAAAATCTCCGCCTTATCTCCGGAGGCTTAAAATTGCCTCCGGTACACACCTCTAGTAACCCTTCCGTGGTCCGGAGAACACGTGAAGCCGTCACGGTTCGTTGTCATACGAACACCCATGACAATCGTTAGTGGTAGTCAGAAGACCAACAAGCATAACAACCAGTCTATCCTCAGTAATTAAAAAATAAGTATTTAAAATATAAATGTTATATATCCATTGTCCACTCATACTACATGTTCTACTTAGTTTGGGGTTAGATGTTAAAATGTCCCAAAATATTTTATTTTGGTTTTTATTTATTATTATTTACATATGAGAGAGCACGTAAAGCCGTCGCGTCGTTCCCGGTTGTCATACGAACACCTATGACAATCGTTAGTGGTAATCAGAAGACCAAAAAGCCAGACAACCAGTCTATCCTCAGGGTATCGGTATTACCCAAAAATTGGGTTGCGAAGGTCTGAATGGCAGTCGCTTTGTGTAAAATACTGATATTCAGCCGCATCTGGTTAGCCTGAAAGCCAACCCCAATATAGTTGGGAAAAAGCTCGGAGAAAGAAGAAAATTTATTATTATTTATTATTTTTTCAAATATCCGCACACAGCGCTATAAATCATCCTTTATAATGCGCACAGCCAAGGAGTGGAACACTCTTCCTGCGTCTGTATTTCCGAGTACGTACAACTCGAATATTTTCAAAAGTAGGGTGAACATGGCATCTTCTGGGTATGCCCGCTCCATCGTCGACCTCATCTTTGCTCCGAAGCTAAGGTTGAGGTCAAGAGCAAGCCCATTTTAGATTTTTTTTAAAATTACATGAGAATCGAACCCAGGGCCTCCAACGTAGCAGTTGCACTTACAATCACTAGAGTAATGAGGCAGTCATCATCATCAGCCTATATTAGTCCACTGCTGGATGTAGGCCTCCCCTAATGTGCGCTATTTCACCCTGTCCTCGGTTTTTCGCATCCAGCTTCTACCAGCAGCCTTTCGAAAACCATCACTCCATCTTGCCGGAGGGCGTCCCACACTACGTTTGCCGAGTCGCGGTCTCCACTCGAGAACACGTCTACCCCAGCGGTTGTCGGTTCTTCTGCAGATATGGCCAGCCCACTGCCACTTCAGCTTGCTAATCCGGTGTGAGGCAGTAATGTAGGAATATCTAAGCATAAAAAAACTAACAAGGACGCTATACTCTTACAATGTTGCTACCAGCAATAGAGGTGTAGAAATTGGACGCAGGACATCTGAACGGCATTTAGTCCCAGTTTATCGCCGTGACGTGATAATGGCCCACCTAGACGTTAATTTAGCACGTATTTCATTCGCTTTAAGGGGCCTACTACGAATCACAGTTTCGAAACGAAAGAACGGTTTTACGAGTTAACTAGTACTAGAAAATGGCTATAAATGAAGTACTAAACGTCAAATAACAATTGTCGCGTCATCGCAAGACAAGAAGTGTCAAATGTGTTTAGTTTAAATTTTAGTTTATTATTATTAATGAATTTATTTCAGATATTATAATAATCCATACAATTTTAAAATTACACAATTCAAATAAGCAGTTTAACTGCAGATTTAATTCTATTTATGCTTGGTGATAGGCAGTAATTCTTTGCTGTGAGCGCTATTATACGCCTTAATTGTCATGTGCATTAGTCCTGCAGTTATTAAGATTGTCTTTAGTATAATTGTACTGCATGTGATGTAGCTGTGATTTTTTAAATAAATATGTCCACTTCAAGACACTTTTCGAGATAGAAAAACATTCGATTCGAAACTTCGTAGTTCGATTTTCGTAGTAGGCCCCCGCCACGGACGGTTTCCGAATATTTAGTGCAGTCATAATTAAAATTTTATCTATATGCTTAATTGTGGAGTGGAACTAAAGACTTGCCATAGGTTAACTTCACGCTAATTCTCCTCAGGGTTAGGCAGAGGTGTACAGGGGAAGGGTACGGTCAGCAACGAAAGTCTTAATGATTCACTTGGGAACATAACTATTCCCAAAGACTCAATACGTCAGTGAGTCAGGGCAGCACTATGGTATGGCACTACACTATTCCAAAACGTTCCGAATACAAATTACATGATTATTTATATATTAAGTGACTCCTCTATAAGCAATGCTAAGTCAGTGACTAAATGTATTGTTTGACTTCCCGTAGTCGTTTTTGAATCAAAGAATCGTTAAGGTCAATAGAGAATTATTAAGGTGAATTGATTCTTTCGGGTGATGCAGACTAAGTGAATCAATTCAAATTCAAATTGAGAGGAGACCAGTGCCCAGCAGTAGGTAAATCAGTAAAAGGTTTTTAAATTATTTAGCGAAGGAAAATTTCGATCGCGGCAGGATTCGAACCTGCGTCTTCCGGTTAGGTACCTACACCAGACGCTGTGACCACTAAGCCGAATTACGAATTTTTAAGAATTTACGTTACCATAAAGACGTAAATTCTGAATGTGAAGGCAAAATTCGTCATGGCGGGTGGGAGTCGCGCTGGCTTAGCAGTCATAGCGTCTGGTGTACCTAACCAGAAGCCGCCAGTTTGAATCCTGCCCGCGGTCTAATTTGTTCTTCGCTAAATAACTAAAATCTCAGCATGGAAAATGCAAGAAAATACAAAAACATAGTAAAAGGTTTGATGATGAGTATTTGAAATGTACAATATGTACGGTCGACAAAAGAGTTAAGTATACCTACAGGCAGCTAATTAAACATCTGAGATTTTGTAATAATCTATCACGCAATATGTGTCATAACGTAAGTACTGAAAGCTGCTACACCTCAAGCCCTTTGACGGGTAATTATTTAAATCACAATCTGTGTAAAGATGCAGATTTCGTTCGCTACCTGTATACCAAACTCTTTTGTTGACGTAGATGGCTACTTAAGTTCTTTCTAATAGGGACTAAAAGCAGCCATAAATATGCATAATTAAAAACTGTTCCATCAACAGGATCGCACTAACTCGTGCCCTCACTTAATTATCACAAACGGCGAGGAATAAACAACGGGGCGATGCACCCCAACGGCGGCCATTATTTAATGTCCAATAATAAGTTCAACAGAAGCTGTTGTTATGCTCATACTCTCATGCCTTACATGCCTCGGAGAGCACGTAAAGCCGGTCCCGGTTTGTCTTACGAACACCTATGACAGTTGTTAGTGGTAGTCAGATACCCAACAAGCCAAAAAAACGACCACAACTACCACCTTCCGCATAGTAATGGGATCACGAAAATTGCTCTCGAAATATTTTGTTCTTTGCGTTCAATTATAATAATCCCTACCTCCTAATTATTAATAACGTAATAATTAATGGAGTATAGAATGATTATAACGAAAAACACTTTTACAAGTCAATAATTAATACTAGTAGAAGCTCAAAAGAGCCTGAAAACAGGTATATCCACAGTATTATTCAGAAATGTTGCGGAGGCCTGATGGCAGTCGCTTCGTGTAAAATACTGATATTCAGCCGCATCTGGTTAGACTGGAAGCCGACCTAAAAGGTTCGGCTATCATGCCTGTAACTTCGAAGGGTTTAGCAGAGGTAATGGTGTACACTCACTTCGCTTTGATATAACATTAGGAACTGATGGATATATTTTAAACTCTGGTTTAGCAGACTTGGTATAAATATTCCCTCAGAAATAAGTAGACGTGGGTTAAAAATAGTATTATTTTACGGTTCATATTACATCTGCTAGAGTTGAAATCGAAATGTCAATGGTCCCATATAACAGCCGTCGCAATGTCATATGTAACATAAACCTTTCATTGTCCTAATCCAGTTGCCATAAATTTTATGTTCTCCATCGCAGTAGACAAGATTAACGTTGCAGTATGAATAAGACAAGGTGTCGTCGTTTCCAGAAACGACACTCATCCTCATTTTGGCAAGATTGACTTCTGTACCACTGGTCACGAATTCACTTCTTCATGGAACTAATATTCGGTAACTGTTCGGAGTCCGAGTGTTAGTATAATTATGTGAAAATTTGTTTGTAAGCATATCCACTATACAGGAGGAAATCATAAAGTGAGCAACATTTTATTGAAAGATAAATTCAGGTACGCGCTAGGTCCAACTTTCCTAACAAGATTTTCTTTAACGAGCCCAATGAAGTTTTGTGTTTATTTAAAATGAACACGATGACATTTGAAAGGTAAAGCATTACGGAAATTACACTTGAAGCTGGTACCAGGTATTAAGAAATTGGTCCAAAATATTTAGTAGACTTTCGCGGTACCTACACCATGTGAAATGCATCTCGCTTTATTAGATTGTGAATGAATAAAACAAGTAAAATATACTAATACCTACAGTCTTTAATAGTACCATCGATTCCACACGTTGTTTTATTTATACCCTGATGATTTATCTTAAGAGCAAACCTGAAGTGGGATCAAAAATGTACTAAACACGCATAGTTATGCCTATAAGACATAGTAAAATCTTGTTAAATACGCTTAGGTTTCTAACCTTAGGGGTGATTCCTATTTTTATTGTTTAATTGACTTTGGCAAATGATCAGACGAGCCGTCTAATGGTAAATTTACAGCTGTAACACCTGAAGAGTTGCTAATGCATTATCAACTCATTATAGCCCTGTATACTTACCATGCCATAGCACAAGAGAATCTCTGCAGGAAGACTATTTTCAACATCTTAGAGGAGAAAACTGTGCTTAAATATTTTCGGCATTCCGTTTGCAATAATGATCTCTATTCCCTTGCAATAAATACTTTGACTTTGACTTTGACTTTGACTTTAACTTTGACTTTCACTATTTGGTAGGTAACTCATCGCGATCATGGTGAAAGTGATCGCAAGTCCATAATTATACATTAAGGGAAGAGTGGTTATTAGTCGATACGAGTCCGATATTATTATGCCATTTTTTTTAAAGAGAGGTAGGGCATAGCGGGATTGGTCCACTCAAATTGGAGCTGCCCGACCGCGGAAGACCGGTCAACAAAGGAGTTAGGTATACAGGCAGCTAATTAATAAAATCTCTGTTTTGTTAAAGATAGTGTAATAATGTATCACGCAATATGTGTCAAAACGTAGGTATTGTAAGTAGCTACATACCTAACCCACTGGCGCGTAATTATTTATGTCGAAATCTGTATAAAAATGCATATTTCGTTTGCTATCTGTATACTTAACTCTTTTGTTGACTGTACCTCCGCCTTGCAGAGAATCGAAGTGAAATAACACTGCTTTGAGCTGTTGTTCCTAACGGTGAGCAAGGTTGTCAGTGCTCTGCTAGGAAACGTTGTGTTGGCAGTGCAGGGACTTTGACCCTTATACTGCCAACCTAACTATTCCTTTCGTTTTACAGGGTCGCGAACGCGCAAGTGATACCCCTGGTTTGACAAGCGTCTATAGGCTAGGGTAACCGCTTACCATCAGGTGGGCCGTATGCTTGTTTACAACTTTAATGGTATAAAAAAAATCCAAGAGGATATTCCGTATTATATTCCGAATAAATGCTTCCCAGTCGTAATCGCAATTCTATTTTTGCTAAAAACAGACGCAACATACTCGATACAATTCCCCAACGCCCCGACATCACATAATACCCGGGAATTGAGTACCTACCTCAAGGAAGCTCGACATACATACACCCATTATTAATTCAGAGCCCCGTCCTACATCCAATAAGGAGCGCTATAACTCAGCTAGACAAAATTAAATTTGCAACCAACCGTTCTCAAAAAGCCAAGACTTACTCTAACATTACCGGCGAAGTTATTCTTGCGATAATTGTTAATGTAACGTTATCAGGTTTGAGGTTACTTTTGAAACCGTTAGTTTAAAATTTTGTAATCCAAAATAATGTGCATGAAACATTTGTTTGTTTTTAGCGTTCCGTACCTCAAAAGGAAAAAACGGAACCCTTATAGGATCGCTTTGTTTTCCGTCCGTCCGTTGGTCTGTTTGTTTGTCAAGACCCTTTTTCTCAGGAACGCGTGGAGGTATCAAGCTAAAATAAAATGATTATATTAATTTTATTGATTAACGACTATCGATTTTATCGAGTTATTCGATTTGACGAATTTGGTCAGTTTTATCAATTTTACAGTTTTTAAAGCCGTTATCTATTACTGGTTATCGATTCAATTGATTTTAATAATTTTATTGATTATCGACTATCGATTTTTTCGAGTTATTCGATTTGACCAATTTGGTCAATCCTATCAATTTTACCATGTAGCCTCACGAATCTAAGCCTACAACTGCAAGACCAAAGGATACTGTGAGCTCGTTCTGCGTGAATCGAAAAGCAGTTTCTATAATTTAACACAATTTCAATAAGTAGTCCGACTCCCCGCCGTTTTCAATCTCCCAAATAATACACAATTTCGCACGCAGATATTGTTTTATTTATTTGTCTACCCATTACATTATAAAATCTGTCAAAAGCACTATAATAAAGTTTGGCGCCGTTGCGGCCATTTTTATTTAATTGGACCTGTAAACTTAATTTTAGGGTGGGTGAGGGTCACTCCATAATGACCTAGTGTTTACGAGCGAGATGTTATGTGGGTTCGCAGGACGTGAGGAATTTCGGGACTACCTTTATTTGTGGTGAGAAGTCTCGTCATAGAGAACAGCAGACTTATGATACACTTGATACGACACAACTTCTTTAGAACTATACCTACTAGAAGGTAAAATTGAAGGAAAACGAGGAAAGGGAAGACCTAGACGAAGTTTTGTGGAACAAGCGAAGTAAAGGGTGGGGATCGAGTCGTATCAAGAGGTGAAACGGAAAGCAGATGATAGAGAACAGTGGCAATTGCTCCAACGACAAGAGAAGTTTCGTCATGGAAAAGATGCTGGAGAGCACCATGCCATAGCGTAGCACCGTCAGCCTCAGGAACTTGTCAGGCACAGCAAACACAGCTGTGTCAGGAGACAACCGTATCGGTCGCAAAGACCAGCAGACTGAAAACGCTCCGTACCCACGGTACAGGCACTATTATATATCTACTCAACGAAAAGCTAAAGCGATTTGCTCTTAAGGTATTCACTGAAATTATGATGTTACGAACATAGTATTGAAATAAAACTACTTTTTACGGATTTTATCGCGTTATATTGATGTTATTAATCCCGACGCTTCGGACCTTTTACAGCGTCCATTGCGGCAGGGGCAGGCGATAATGGTGTATTTGCCTCAAATACACCATTACAAATACAACAGGTAGGTATTAAGCATCATTAATCATCAATCAACCACCGACGCCAGAACTGAACGCAGCCTATTTGTAGGTGTGTGTTATACCCGATACACAAAACGCATTCGATCGGAACGTTGATGATTGATTGATGATCAATGTCAGTAAGAGGGTTGCACATCATAGTGCGCAGTTAGGTTAGACCACTCAGGATGATGCTGGGTTAAGGCGGGCCTTCGCATTGCGCTGAATATCAGTGGTCACCTAAGTGACGCACGGCACGCATTGGAAATACTTAAATCTGCCAGAGTTTATAAAATAGATAGACGGTATATAAAATCGTAAATAATCCATGTCTGTAACATGGTAGATATTTATACAAAACAAAATTACTGTTGTATTTCCTTTCTGTTTATTTGTTTGTTCAGGGTTAGCGTAAAATCTACGGAATATTTTATTAAAAAGTAGCGATGAAACGGATACCGTACTATTCCGTATCCGTCCTATCCGGCCAAATTTCATACTATCCGGCCGGATAGGGTTGTAGCCGGTATCCGGCGAAACAACTATCCGTTTCATCTCTAATAAAAAGATAAGTATAATATCATAAAATATTATACTATTGTAAAGTCTATTAATTATAAAAGTATACATGATTGATTATAATCGTGTGACAGTGCAATTAACTTTATGTAGATAAATCATAAAGTTTTATGATTATAAAGGTGTTAAGTAATAAAAGCCAATTTTAAAAATACACCATATTTATTAAATTAACTCCTTAACGTTAACATTAAACTGTAACTCTGGGGCTTATTCACTTGCATAAGAATAACATTACAATAGGAACAATAACAGTACAATAGAACAATAGAAAGAAACCAGAGAAATACATTATATTCCATCATCTGAATACCAAATTAAAAAATAATAAGTACATCCTTTCAAACCTCTTACAGCATGATTGGCTTGCAAACTTTAACCCAAAAATAAATTAATGTACACACATTAAAAAAGTTTGCCATCACTTTGAAAAATCTAAATCTTTTTTGTTACGGTAGATTATATTATGATTTCTACTTCGTTTTAGATTCTTTCAAACAGGGTTTTTCTATTTAAAGAAAACACACAACTAAGAGTTTTTCTTGATAATGTTAAATTCTAAAAATTACACACTTCTTGTCGTGCACATGTATAATGTACAAGACTTGCCACATTTTTATATTTACAGTTCTATTCTCTAATTTATATGTAGGCGGGGAACATGGCCACATGGGGTGCAGTATAAAACAATATTAGTTCCCTCTTCTAATTTGTCTATAGTGTCTCTATGTGTTTAACACGTCTCTGTATAACTACGTAATGAAACAGCTTTTATCGGACGTCAAATTGCTGGGTGAAAGGCAGAATGTTCAAATTTATTTATTTGCAAAAAAAAATATACAAATATTTTGGCTATTAAAGTTTTTTTACTGTGGGAAAACTAATTTCTCAGGTGTGTGATCATCAAACATTCCATCATTGCTAGATTGTTGATGGGTTAACTTGATTAAAAGCAATTTAATCTTGGTCTTTGTATCCATAATAGGCATGCAATCTCGGGATTTCAGAATCCCATAATACTGGAATTCCGTGTCAATTTTTCAGATATTTCAATTCCGGTATTTATTGAAAGGAGTAATATCGGAATTACGATATTCATATATTTTTGTTTTTTTTTTCTATTATTTTCATGTTAAACGTGTGTGTTTCTTCATGGTTATATTGTTTATTTAGCAAACATAGTTTGCTAAATAAACAATATAAAATCAGACAGCTGCCACACACAGTTACTCATGTTCCTCTTAATATGTATAATTACTGTTTACATAAAATATAGAAAATAAGACTGAATTAGCAGTAAGTAATAAAATCAGAAATAAGATCTAAATAAAAAAGAAAATTAATTTTATCTTAGTGTCAGTCTTTAAAATATGATTAAATTTATTAAAGATAATTATGCTAAATTTCATACCATATTTAAAGTTTCAAAGCTTAAATTTTATGCTATCAATTACCTAATGCAGATATAAAACCTCTTTATAAAGCTATAAACCTCACAGGTAGATCTAAACTCATGTTTCTATAGAACAAGCCATTCATTCCAGTTCTTGGAGAATAATACCGCCTAAGAACCTCTCTGACTTCAGCCACAGTAATGGCGGGGACACCTTCATACCCTGACTTAATATACACCGCATTGCTCAAACTGACTGGGTTACAGAAGTACCCACCTTCAAACTTGCTCATTGGATCTCCACTTTTCTTCTTACCATCCTGTCTTACTAAGAAGACTCCATCGACAATCTCTGCAACAGTTTCGTAAGCAATAAAGCATAATACTTCTAATGCTGATTGTGCTAGCTTGAATTCTTTGACGGGGTTGAGCCAGCGTTCCAGTTTCACAAAACCCCTCCCAATACTATAGCTGGAACGGAAGGATGCACATCTAGCCTTGTGGTATGCTTCATACTTGTCAAAGGACATGGACTCTGTAATTTTAGCAGCTCTGACTTTTCTAATATAGTCTATGGAATCGAATTTAATTTGACTTACTTCATCAGCTTCATCAAATTCTCTGATAAAGTCTATGTGAGTCCTTCGCTTTTTTATCGTAGGATCTTTCTCATCTTCTAGAATGCCTGTTATTAATGAATCAGTCGGCGTATTGATATTCAGCGTACATTTTTTATCGATTTGATCCAATTTAAGTTGGTAATCGTGCAGTCGTTTTAACTTCATAATGCTTTTTCTCATCAAGTAAATGATGTCGTAATTAGTTATAGCTTTACCGCCTCTCAGAATAGAGAGCTGGTGAGCTTCTTGGATCATGAACTTCAGCTGTTGTTGTACGATATTCTCAACTAACACGACTGTAGCAGCGTTCGGGTTGGGATTGTCGCCAAAACCGTGCATCATGCCAGATATTTCCTTCTGAAAGTTCGTTGATTCTGTGCCGTCCATCGTGAAGTAGTTTGCCATGGCTGTAGGTAGCTCTTTTAAAGGGTGACTGTTTTATTTTGATATATTAAAAAAAACAACGTCGATTATAAAAGCTCAAAGCATCAACCAACTGTCTACTGTCACTCAGATTTTGACACTGATGGATAGCTTTGAAATCAGAGACTTGAAAACGAAATTTATTTCGTTCCGTTCCACAAAATGTTATCTCATATCGTTCCAAAATTTATAACGTTACTGGAACTTTATGCAATGTATAACGTTATAAAATTATAACGTTATAGAAAATGAACAATATTTTCCATAACGTTACTGACTTAGTAACGATACTAGATATATCGTTCTGTTACGTGACAGTTCCACCTGCGCTATAGTTTAACGTTATTCTTTCACCCCTGCACAGAGTGCGGCAGGGTTGCCACATGTACGATTTTAATCGTACTTAAACGATTTTTTGGCGTTTTTACTTATTTACGATTGCTAGAACATGATCGTATGGAAAATGTACGATTTTATTATACCTGGAAACATTTCATAAAGAAACAAACGTCATCCACCCGCAAGCATGAAGTTCGGGGAATTCCCAACTACCTAACGTGTGCCTAGATCTTTTACTTGAACGAAGACCCTGGAAGTGACTGGAACCGCGCTTCCGAGTTAATTGCGGTCCCTGTTGCCGGAATCCTCATTATTCAACCCATGTGTAGAAAAAATATAATCTTATAAGTTTAGTATTTACGTTTATATGTATTTAAGTACAGTACTATTCTAATAAGATTAAAACTATTCTACTAAGAATCAACAAATTAAAAACGTAAACAAACTAACAAAGTATAAGATAAAACAATGTAAACAAGACAACTGTACTATAAAACTATCTTAACCTATATATACCACTTGTACTGTTCTATTTACACAACATTTATAAAATAGTATTAATTGTATGATTGCTATCTATTGATAGGTTTGAAGTCAAACAAAGGGAAATAGCTGACTGTTTCCCTAAAATTCAAAGGCGCTGACAAAGAGCCGCCCGCGCCGCGGCACACGGTCTCGTAAAGAAGCTATACCACAGTTCCCAATATATAACAGTGACATCATCAAATAATCTAGTACTACTGCTACTACTACTTATTGGTCAGCTGTTTCGGTAAAGTTCACTTTCGCGGTCAACACCGGCCTTATACCTGCAAACGCGATGCACTTAAAACCTTCACGGTTGACCAGTTTTCACCTTTATCTCTATAAGAATAGAGTCGAAAATTAATCAACGGCCAACGATTTTCCAAACAAATTACGGGTTCGATCAAAAGTAAGATCGGACAAGATGTAATTACGAAGAAATTATGCTACGTTGCCATTCTGCACGCGGGAGTCGGAAGTCGCGGCAAGGTGTGACCTTGCCGGCCTAGCGATAAAGCTGGCAACGATAACAAAATAAGTAATGTTACGTTTTGAGATATAGTTATAACGTTATTATTTAACGTTCCGTTACTAATTTCGTTCCGTTATGTCATAAAGTTATAACAAAATAAAGAATTTCGTTCCGTTATCTCATAAAGTTATAACAAAATAAATAATTTCATTACGTTCCTAGTGGAACGTTACCAATTAACGTTACGAGAACAGTACATAACGTTATTTTCTATAACGTTTCAAGTCCCTGCTTTGAAACCGTAGACAGAGGAAACTTGAATGAAACTTAAATTTCACTGTCACGTTTCGATTCGATCTTCGCATTTTTTTTTCCTGGGTCCGCTTTCTAGTTATGGTTAGGCTAGCTAATAGCTAAAGCAATTAAATGGCTAAATATACGACACATATTATGCTCCTGGTATATTTTTCATTAAAAATCACTTTTCATAGTAATATTTTTAAACTTAAAAGCGATTGCTACTCTATGATTGACCAGTGAAATTAATGCAAAAATGAAACGCCTTACAAATTCACAATCAGCTGATTGTCAAATCAAAACTTGCCATTCAAGTTGTCAGAAGCCAGATTTGAAACTGCGAAGGAAGAAAAACTTGGAAAAAAATTACATGATGTAAAAAGAACTTTAAAGCCGTCTTGACTATAGTTGTGTACATTACGTGACCTCACTGATTTTTCATAACGTATTGATTTCAAGGCCCTATAAAATTGTAAATAACCTCAAAATCATGAGTATAAGAAATCTAATACTCAACCACACAATAAAACAAACATTGTTTAGACAAATTCGATTTTCTTCTTGTTGGTCTTGTGGCAAAGATGTGCAAAATATACAGCTTAATTTATTTTGTGGAAATTGCAATGCATTACAGCAGCCAGTGGAAGGAGATAATTATTTTAAAATTATGGGAGTGAGTGAATCCTATGATTTAGACGAGACAGAGCTAGCAAAGAAATACAAAGAATTACAGAAGTATTTACATCCTGATAAATTTGGTAACAGGTAAATATTTATTAGACTATGTTTAATAGTGAAAGTCAAATGTTTTAATTAGATCATTTTAGAATACTTTAGAAAAGTAAAAAATGTTATACGGTTCCAAAAAGTGGGTCTTATGAAGAAGAACCGGCAGGAAACTGACATTACCCCTAAATGTAAATTTCATTATCTAAAAAACTAATATTATCTCAATTATTGTCAAAGATATGAAAATTGAATTTTCTAAATATATTCTCATCAAAGTTATGACAAAGATAGGTTATTATAAGTGCCATTAATGAGGTTTATTGAATTTAGAAACATAACATTACAACTATCATGTGTTTTTATCAATAAAATAATAATTGTATTCTACCATCAATAGCTAAGTATGTATTACTAGCTTTTGTGTTTGGTTTCAGTCAAAAGGTAGTCTATGTCCTTCTCGAAGGTCTAATCTATCTCTGTACCAAATTTCATCAAAATCCGTTCAGGTGTGAAAGTGTAACAGACAGACAGATTTGCTTTGACATTAATTGTAATATTAATACCAGCTAAATTACTATGGATTTGTGTACCTGACAACTGTGCAACAAAATATTAATGTTATTGTAATCAGTCTCATTTTTAACAATTTACTCATTAATTTACAGAGACAAAAAGGAACAAGAAATATCAGAAAAATATTCATCGTTAGTGAATGAAGCCTACAAAACACTACTGGAGCCTCTGACAAGAGGTAAGAAACATATTATTATAATTATAGTTCATTTAAACTTTAGGGAAGAAACAACAGTGAAAATTTATCTACAGAGGCCAGCACATCAAGCTACCTCAATCTGTCAAATTTCGTTGATAATAATTAGGTTCATTTTCAATAAATGATAATTAACATTAATAAACGGTGATCTGATGGAATCATGGCGAAAAATCGCACAGTATATAATATAATAAGTATTGTATGCATTTTCTAATACTTGTTCAAATTTTTGCACAAGCTCTTTTTAGTTTGGGATTAGATTTTCCTGTGTGTATTTGGGACATTCTGTCCCAAATTTTTAAAGTATTTATATTAGGCAGCTTCCCAACAATATAGTAATCCTTACCAGATTTTCAAGTTGCCTCTATTATTTATACTAATTCTGAAAAAACTGATTCCAGGAATATACATGCTCCGTTTAAGAGGCAAAGAGATACCTGAAAACACAGAAGTTGACCAAGAATTCCTAATGCAAATCATGGAGAAGAATGAAGAAGTAGAGAATGCTGAAACAGAGCAAGAAATAATGACCCTGAATGCAGAAAATAAAACCAAAATAAAAAGTTTACAGAAACAAGTTTCTACTGCGTTTTTTGATGGTGACATGAAGAGAGTGGTCAAATTGTTGGGAAAAATGAAATATTACACAAGCATAGACAACCAAATACAAGCTTCTATACGTAGCAAAGGAATCATACGATAAAATACCCAGACTATCTTGAAACTTGATAGTGGCGCTACTTGCAATCGCAGCTGTCAAATTCGGTACTTTTAAAAATAGTTCCTTGTTTTGCCACATGTCTAGTTATGTTGGTTAGTAATTAAATTGGTTAAAAATTAAAAATTTTGTTTGTACATAATTATGTAGATAAATAGGTGCCTATAGTTTTGTTAATGTTAAAAACGCCCATTGTGATATAAAATATATAATTGTTATGCAATCTTGAAACTTTTTATTATTTCTATTTTATACAACCTCGTCCCTATCTCCTTCAACGAAGTTACGAGCCGTTCGAAAGATCTCCGAAACTTCGGAGTCCGATAAAACAAGTGTCAAATTCAATTTTTCGAACGGGTAAAAACACATCGAGGGTAGGGACAACTGTCAAATTGTATTGCCATTCATTGTTAGTTCGGGAACGAATCATCCATCCGTAGGTGATACGGAGTAAGAAACGCCCGTAACTAAGGTCGAAACTACGGACTTGGTGTTTAGGGAGTAGACCCCCTGGACCGACAAATCTCATCTTCCCATAAATCATCCTTCGAGCCTATAGGTCAGCTTCCAGTCTCACCAGATGCGAGTGAATATCTGTATTTTACTTCTTACACGAAGCATCTGCCATCAGACTTCTGCAACCCAATTTCTGGGCAGTACCGATATCCTGCGGATAGACTGGTTGTCAGGCTTTTTGGAGTTCCGACTGCCACTAACGATTGTCATATGTATATTCGTATGTCAACCGGGACCGACGGTTTTACTTGCTCTCCAAAGCACGGAGGGGTCTCAATGTGTTAAGAATGCTCACCCACCACAGGCTGACCGCTGCTAGCGCATCTTAACCTTGCAGGTCGGTTGATTAGCTTAGTTATTACAGAACCACGAGCTCCTCAAAACTACCAATTAATTTGTTTTTTATTCGGTATTTCCAATCTACTATCGGTTTGCAAACATCACAAGCGATTATAATCTTTTTTTGAAACATAATAATTAGAATAAGTAGTAGGTACAACCAAATAAAAGTATTTGTGTTAGTCTCAGCCCTCAGCGCCGGATCTAGAGAGGGCGGGGGGGGGGCAAGGGGGGTAAATTCTAACTTCTACGAAAACACGTCTCATCACTCATCATCAACGCTACTTTGACCACTGAGTCAGATGTTCAGTACTTTAAGCACATGCATTATTTTCCGCGAAGCGCGTAGGCATAGGTCAACCTACAAATCTACATAATACATCTATACTCTGTACATATAAATAAAATTGGAGTGCCTGTTTGTAATATTGAAATAACCATTTAACATTTTTTTAATTTTTGTCTGTCTGTTTGTTCCGGCTAATCTCTGAAATGGATGGACCGATTTTGACGGGACTTTTATTGTAACTTAGGCTACTACTTTTATTTTAGAATTTTTTTATTTCTAATTAACTTTTTTGTTAAATTCTACGCGGACGAAGTCGCGGGTACCTACAGCTAGTTTAATATAAACCATATGCATGCGGGAGCGGAATTTGTATGATTTTGCCCCGCCTCGAAAAAATTCTAGATCTAGAAAGCTGGTTTGTCTGGCTGTTTATTATGTAATTACCTACCTAATATAACATTTATAAAATAGGTACCATCACGTATTCCCCGAAGGGTTAAGCAGAGGTGTAAGTACTAATGTACACCCACATTTCGCCGGTATGTTAGGTCCCATGTTCAAGGTCCAGTTGAAAACCAGCGCCAGGCAGCTCACCAGCGGTCTTGCATTTAGCTGAACTGGAGTCTATTGACGCAGTCGTGGGACACATATTTTTTTTCCTTATTTTATACGTACTTCCATCATGTTTTTTAATATTACTGTGTGCATTGTCCAAGACTGTGTCAATAAATATTTTTCTTTCTTTCTTTCCATGTAATAGGGGGCGAGCCTTTTGCCATTAACCGGGCACAAATCCAGACTCCGAGCTGCTACTGAGAATTTCATAAAAAAACCCAATAACACTGCTCGACCTGGCGATCGAACCCAGGACCTCTAGCGTAGCAGTCGTGCTTAGGACCACTAGACTAATGAGGCAGCCAAAATATATAAAATTTATATAATTTACAAAAAGTAGGTGAATATAGTATTTTATTTAACGATTGTCTAGTACACGTATACCTATAGTGCAAACTCTGCTTAGTTTGGGACTAGATGGTGCTGTGTAAAATGACTTAAAATAAAAAAAAAAACACCCTGCTAAATCGCCACTGGCGTTCATATTGTAAGTATAAACTTTTTTTAGTGCGGAGCAAAAAGTATATACTTAGTGTTGCGGAGAATAGGTATTCATGCATCATCCATCTGCCCCCTGGATAGGCGGCAAGTCATGTCGGACTCAAACCGGATAAAACCTCTTTCGAGAAAAGCTTAATATTGTTCAGAACTCTGCCTCACTGCCTACTGTTTTATTGGGTGATTTGTGCCCGGTTAATAGCAATGGAATTTCCCCCTATTATATGGTAATCCCATGGAATGTAAACATACAAGCTACATTGGTACACCTCTGCCTATCCCACCAGGGAACACAGGCGTGATGGTATGTTATTTTATATTTGTTTCTTAGTCTATACCGACTTAAATACTTTAATAAAGAACGCTGCCCCGTATAAGGATGTTCTGCTATGTCGTACAAACGTCCAGTCCCATATTATAATATTTATGTGCGGGAATCAAATCCGCGACCAGCACAGAAGCTGATTGCTCAGTCAAATTTGGACCTTACACTAGCGTCCTTAGAGGTCATATGACACGCAATAAATTATTACAACTCACTTAACACAGAAAACAGGGTTCCGTTACTCCTACAATTAAAAATCAATTATAAACTAGATACCTACCATAATAACATATCGAGATCAGTTTTTGCTGCAATTCCGTCTCAACGAAATTGCCGAGTAATTTAGTTTCTTATGGAGTTTCTACCGACTGCTCTCAAAATGATTGATGTTCATAAATACGCGGCGCTATTTGCATTTCACATGTAAAGTGAAACGATCTTGATACTTGGCTTACTTATTTGCATACCATAATATAATTAACATGCCATCACGCGTGTACTTCCCGATGGGTATTTTTTTTTACACTACTAAGGTGGCAAACAAACATACCCACGGCCCACCTGATGATAAGCAGTTACCAGCCTAAAGACGCTTCCAAGACTAGGTGTATCAATCTGTCTGTTACCGACCCTGTAAAACGAAAGAGGAATAAGGGTCAAAGGCCACCGCCGACACAACGTTTCCTCGCGGAGCATTGGCAACTTGCTCACCGTAAGGAACACATCTTAGAGCAGTATTATTTTACTTCGATTTTCTGCAAGGTGGAGGTAGGTACTTCCCCAGTCGGGCAGCAATTCCAATTTGAGTTATCGTAAGCGCGATTGCTACGCTAAAGGTCCTGGGTTCGATTCCTAGTCGAGTGGAGCTGTGGTATATTAGGTATAATTTTCTACAGTAGCAGCTTGGGGTTTGTGCCCGATTAATGGCATCCCCCTATTACATGAGATCTGTTCATACCAGCGAATTTTGAGAGTACAGTAGTACCTACACCTATGCCTAACCCTTCAGATTTTTATTTATAACTTTTATTCAAGTATCAAGATTTCATCACCGGAGTATACAAAGCTCACCGTAATTCATGCTCAGAGAGTATCATATCATATCATCGCGTGTTTGCGTCGGATCAGTATCAAATAGTGACTGTATGTGAACTGATATTGTGTGCTTAAAGTATCAAATACTTCCGGAATGTATGGTAGTGTCGTTATATTGACGGGCCTGTGCTTCCTACAAGGTGAACAAATGTGATATTTTTTATTATAATTATGCAGGAAACCTGATTGCCTCAGAGATTTTTTTCGACAGTGTGTGAAGTCTGCCAATCAGCACTTGGCCAGTGTGGTGACCTTTCAATCTGAGAGGAGACCCGTGCTTAGCAGTGGGACAGTACTTATATGGGTTGATTATGGCCATGTTATAATATGTTTCAGTAAACGCCCAATACTATAACATCCTGACGCGAGTCATCCAGGGTTCTCCAACGAGCATCGAGCGGTATCCGATCCTAGCCCAGCTGCTGCTGGACGTGTGGGGCTCCCAGGAGTACGTGCAGCACTGCGCGGGAGTCATACTCACGGCGAGACATGTCCTATCAGCCGCGCACTGCTTCCAGTATAACGCTAATACTGGGAGGAAGTAAGTCCAAGATTAGTTTATTTGAAACACAACCTTAATTGCACGTGTAGTATGGGTTTTTTTGTTTAGGTAGGTACTTCAAACTTAAGCTTTAAAGGCAAGCAGTCTTCGCGGGAGGCCAGACTACCACCTGTTAGTGCGATCGTTATCCGCGATTTATAGAGCGACATCCCTCTCTCTCAATCGGAAAAATAATTGCAATAATAGGTTACGGCCTCAGGACGCATAGGATATTACCTACTAAATAGGTACCACACTGGTGGACATTTCTCAACAGACCACCTCGATTCAACGCCTGTTAGGAACGTGAAGTGTTACTTTTTGATATTGATTTCTTGCCTTGCGCTATGGTCATGGCCATGGGATCCGTGAATTTGGCCACGAACATGACAGAAGGCCTACTTCCCATTGACTTACGGTTATGGCTGATGTTATAGCAATTTTTCTTTTACAGAAGTAAAAGACCATTCTGACATATTAATTATTATAGCGGCATTGGTACCGTGGCTTGCGGAAAAGTCCCTTTTGTTTCGATCCACTACCTAAATGTTGTGTGATCATGATCATAATATATAAGTATCTAATATTTATCTTTCCATTGCAGTTACACTCTACCGAAATACTGGAAGATCCGCGTTGGATCGACATACCGCACCCGAGGAGGGGTGCTTCATAATTTGAAAACCATCATACCGCATCGAGCCTTTGACAAATATTTCTACACGAACGACATATCCGTCGTTGTGGTTACAAGACCGTTTTCCTTTAATGCTAATGTGAGGCAGGGGACTATAATCAAACAAGGAGTGGAGATAAGGCCTAATTCTGTGTGCACACTGGTTGGATGGGGAGTTTTGGAGGTACCTACCTAAATTATTTTTAAATTGAATCGTTTTTTATGTGATCTGCTTTTCTAAATGAAACTATAGCGTGTCGTATCATTCTTTGGGGAATAAAGACGTCATGGTATTTCCTGTCCCCAACCATAGTGCACTTTTGGAAGGGCTCGTGGCTTAGGAATAACTAAGCTAATCAACCGATCTGCAAGGTTAAGCTGCGCTAGCCACGGTCTGTCTATGGATGGGTGACCATTCTTACCACATTGAGACCCTCCTTGCCTTAGGGAGCATGTATTCGTCGGGCCCGGTTGTCATGCGAATATCTATGACAATCGGTAATGGTACTCAGAAGCCCAAAAAACCTGATAACCAGTCTATCCTCAGGATATCGGTATTGCCCAGAAATTGGGTTGCGGAGGTCTGATGGCAGTCATCATCATCATCCGCCACCCAACTTCACCCACTATTGGGTATAGGCTTCTTTTTTATAGTTCCAATTTCCACGCTCTTGTGCCAGTCTCATCCATATCTTCCTGCGATGGTAAAAACATTCCTTCTCCCAGTCCTCGGCTGCCACTCTGTCTCAACTTTACTCCACCTGCCATAACAATGCCTGGCCCGGTCCCTCGCCCAACTCCATTGTAGTTCCATTATTCGTTGAACGTTTTTGGTGGCTCGATCATACAAAATACTGTTATTCAGCCGCATTTGGTGAGCCTGGAAGCCGACCCCAGCATAGTTGGGTTGGCTTGGAGGATGTTGAAGCATTTGCTGTTCTCATTCGAGTTATTTATTGAAACATTTATTAATTTTACCATAGGGAAGTAAATTACCGCAGTGTACGGAGTCAAATGGCAGCAAAGAAACTGAAAATTCCGGATTGTACGTCCCCGAACGCCAGGTGCGTTATCAATTAGGTCAAACTAGTAATTAGAAGGCATTTGCTTCTTACTGAAACGTGTAAAGATAACAAGCACGCGAAGACTTCACTAGACATCAATTACCGAAATATTTTAGTGTGGCAACCCAAGTAAACGAAGGCAATTAAGTCTATTCATTAGATAATAGTTTTCTCGGTGAGAACGGTTGAAGCTCTGAAAACCATTATTTTAAAATCCATTAAATAAAAGTCCGTTTCTTTTAATTTATCTTTTATTACCTATTTCTAAATAGCTAAAACTAAACTAGTAGAAAAATATTTAATTAAGTACCTAATTGCACATTTTTCTACTTTCTTTTTATGAAACTAGCGATCCGCCCCGGCTTCGCCACGGGTGCAATGTACTACCTAATAACATGCATATATTATATAACACTCACAATTAATGTGACTTTCTATTGATAATAGTACATTATGGTACAACCGTACAAGTGTTTAATATTGGTGATTACTGCTGAGGCGCCATTGAAACCCGAGCCGTCAGGTGAGGGTTTTAAGAGAGCCGAGGACGGTAATCATCAATACACACGTGTATCATACGACGTTTTTCAACACACTTGTGAAGAAAATAACTATAATTTCAACAGTGAAAACGAGTTATCAAAAATTTTTCGCAATAGCGGGAAGAATTAATCAGTTTTCCTATGCGCTCGCACCTAACAATGGCAAATGATGGCGATCGGCCATAGACTAAAAGAATGAGGTTTTTGTTTTTGGCTTTTCGCGGATACCGTTTTAGCCTCTTATAAAATGGGGAATTCAAAGTTTTCTTTATTACAGAGAAAACAAACGTTATATTTGAGTGAAAGTTTTATTTATTAAAAACGTACCAGTTGAAATTGTCTATTTAAATATGAAGTTGCGTGAAATGAGCAAAGCAATATTATAGGTACATTAATTTATTTGTACTATTGAACACGATCTTTTTTGTATCGAAACTTTTTTAAGAACAAAGCAACTAAACGAATAAAATAAAACCTTTATCACACTTGTGAATAATAGCAATGAAAAAGTCACAGTTTGATTACAGATGTGCCTAATTGCGTTGAAATTAGAGCCATTTTTTGAGCAAGTGTGTTGAAAAAGAATTTTCAAAATAGGTTCATTAGACCCAGAGATTAGCCCCTACAACCTCACAAACTTTACCTCTTTATAATAATCAATTAACTTATACTAAATTTATTGTGTATAATTTTTTACAGCCTGATGGTCCACAACCAGACCAACTGCAACACACAAACTTATTCACAGTTGACGAAAAGATTTGCAGTACTAGATACAACACTATCGGAGCAGTTATACAGGGATCCATGATGTGTGCTGGCAAAGTAGATGCAGGGGGCCCAGATGGATGCTTCGGAGACTCAGGAGGCCCTCTTATATACAAGGGCCTAGTTATAGGCATCGTTTCTTTCGGATATTCCTGCGGGCATCGCTACTTTCCCGGTGTTTATACAAAAGTGTCGCACTACACGAACTGGATTTTGAAAGCTGTGAATAATAATAAATGATTGACTTATTTTATATGCATATTATTTCTATACTCTTTGCTTCTACCTCTACTATCTATGGCAGTAATATTTTTTTAGGATTACTGTCACACATTATACAAAAGAATTAGATTTAGGAAGAAATGGGCTTTAGAAATGGCTTACCAAATTAGTGGTTGCTAAGAAATACATACTTACACTCACGCCTTTTTCCCATGGGGGTAGGCAGAAACTAAAGAATGCCACTTGCTACGATTCTTGCATACTTTTGCTTCAACAACATTCATACATCCCTTTATAATCAAGGAAGATCAAATTGACATTTCTTAGCATACACACACGCGTGTGTGTCATTGTATATGAAGGGGCGGTACCCACAGTAATAAGGCCTAGCTAAGGAGTTGTTGATTGAATGTTAAATTTATTATTTTAATTAGAGCATCCATTAAAAAATAGTTAATTTTAAAACTTACGATTTTGTTTACTTGCTTAACAAACTTTGAAACTGGTGGAATTGCATTACGTAGTATGCGATTCCGTAAAATGCGACAAGATATACACCTTGGAAATAATTGATTTCTATTGTAAGTATCATCACCAACAATTACTCCTTTACATGTTTTCGAAAACCTGAAAATTTATGGTATTATTAAAAACAGCCATTGTCCATGGTTACCTCTATGACAGTACCAAATTTCATCAAAACCAAATTTCATCAAAATCGGTTCAGCAATTTAGGCGTGAAAGCGTAACCGACAGACACGAGTTACTTTCGCATTTATAAATATTATTATAGTAGGTAAGGAGGGATAAAATGCAAACCACACTTTGTTCAGCTCATTCATTTGATAAATTAATGTAAAAATTAATTAAACTCACCTGTTATTGTTTAATCGAGTACCAACACATATTGGCCACTTTTCTACAGAGGTTAAGTAATCATAGGTATTGGTAAATGAATTAATCTTATCATTTAGAGCCAATTCTTCATCATTCGGAAAAATGACCTGAAATTACATAGCAATTAATTATAATTATAACAATGACCAGGACCATATTATTAAATTTATGAGGACATTCGTAACAACCGCGAATTATTCAGAGGCCTGCTGGTGGCGGAACGCCGCGCGCGGGATGAAGAGGTGTGAGTTAGTGAGTGAGCCAGCGGGGCGCTGGGCGGGCGAGTGGGGCAGCCACGCGTTATAAACAATAAACAAGTAATTACATTTACCCATATATTAATAAATACTTACAGTAATTGATAAATCCTCATTTAAACGTATATGGTTTTTGATCTGCTTCATTGTTGTATCCATCCGTATAAATTCTATTGCATCCGGTTTTTCTATATACAACCAAAATGGCGGCAGTATTGAAAATAACTTAATATTCTTCTTAAAATTCTCTAACAGTTGTGTAGATGCTTCAGTTTCCTGGTATGCTTTTGGATTATTGGTTGTTTGTTGAGCCAATGGATCTTCAGTTTGTTCACTGTAAGCAACCATATAAACTTCCTGGTCTATTATTAATTCCTGTTTTTTGATCCTTCTTAGAGGCGGCTGTATGTCTTTAGAATAATTTTGGCATGAGTTTGGCTCTTGCGCTACATCTATTATACTTGCTTTGTGTTCATGTACTGAAATGGGAATATACTGATGCTTGATCGTTGGAGAAGCTTCTTGTGTTAATATAGGTCTCCCTGTAGGAAATATTTTGATCTCGTTGTTAATACATAACTTTTCATAATTTTTTACATGCTCCTCTTTAAAATGAAGGTGACAAATATAATCAGTTGGTTTCAATTTTATGCCCAAAGACTTTTCCCATTTTTCTAATCTTAACGGTGTCTGTGAAATAGGATAACCAAAAATACAGTAGTGTAAAAAATATCTGAAAGTAAAACATTCTATGTAAAAATATTTACATACCGTTGGTTGGAAATAAGACAGAGATTTAGAAGTTTTCTTTTTTTTATGTTTCCATTTACGCCCACTTGGGCAAATTTTCACAACACAAACTTTTCCCATTATTTTACTATTTATTTTTTTATTATTTAAACCACAGCAATCAAAAGTCACAACATTGAACAAATGACATTGACAGCAAAAAACAGATTAGTGAGATTATACTAATACTAGCGACCCGCCCCCGCTTTGAACAGGTCAATGTATGTAGGTACTATGCGTTTCAAATAAGAATAGGACTGACCTCCAGCCATGTTGTGACGTCATAGCTTTCAATTCAAACCAGTTAGGTAGGGTAAGCAAAACAGATATTTTTTTAAATAATATTTTATAGGTATTTAAAATATTCCAACGACTGTTATTTAAAAGAAAATTAGACATTTTATTACCTGTTTATAATAAAACTTAAGTTATCGTCGTCTTGAAATATTTCCCTTTTTTGGTATTTATTTTTGATTCATTTGACGTGGTTAATTTATTTTTGCCAATCATCACTGGTAATTAAATCAATAGTTTCCAATGTTACATTCTCAATTTGGCTTTCTAATTGTTGAACACTATTGTCAGCCACCTTACGCTAGTCAAGTGCCAGTTATATTCAATTGGATTTAAATCATAATTGTAGGGTGGCAGCTTTAAAACTTCAAAGCCATGGGAATGTTAGGTTTTAAAATAATATTATGAATTAATAGTTGAATTATTAGTCGATTATTTCATTTGGCAACACTGTGGAATTTCATTCGGTCATACTCCGAACGAATGACGTTCTGTCGTGGCGGTTGACAAGTTTGATATACTCGGCCTATTAAGGCCTAGCCTATTTGCTCGGGACCAGCATCGAATGCGGACGTGTGCAACACATTGTACAATGAAGAAAATATACCTACCCTACAATAATTAATGTGAGCCGCAGTCGCGAGCGCATTCGGGACCAAGACGTGATAGCGTGCGAAAATTGGAACACGAACTGGAACATCATCGCAAGCAACTACGTGATCTGGAGAGTGAACTGAGCCGAGAGCGTAGTCAAAGACGGCGAGCTACACCCCGGGCCAGTGCTGAACGTGGCAGCTATCGAGGGTCGAAGGACAACGAACTGGAGCGGTCGCAGGCGTGAGATAGAAGCTCGCTTTCGGAACGCAGCCCGGTTAGTGGATGCGAAACGGGGCACTATGGAAAAAAGACTTAATCAAGCCTTCGGAACCCGGTGGGATGTGGGAGTAGTAGGGTGTGGGAACACCATGGCACACCTCAAGGGCATTGACCTTGAACTCAAGGTCATTGACCTTGAGGTCAAGGTCAAATTTCCGAAGCTCAAAATCCGCTATTCTCCTGAGGTTACTAACCTTGTCCTCAAGGTCTAGTGTCCTTGAGGTCAAGGTCAAATGACATTACAGTCGAAAACAATTGACTTTGAGGTCAAGGGGTCAAGTGATTCCGGAGGTAATATTTACGAATTTGAGACATCAATCCCTTCGACATCGTTTTTACGAAAAACTATTGGTCGGAGACAAAAATTACCCTGATGCTTTTCGCCTTACTTTTAGGTGTTCTATACGATAGAATCACGACAACAACGATTTGAGAAAAACAAAAAAAAAATTCTGACGCGGCAGCAGTAGAAACTAAAACATTAAAAAACAGCCGATTTAACAGATATATGTTATTTATTTATCCAGATATCCAAAAGGCAGCGGGAATCTTTTCACAAGTAAGTAAATTTCATGAATATAGAATATCTCGTTGGCTTGTAAAATGAAGCTCCAGCATTTAATTACTATTTTTTAATATTATTAAACGTTTTTATTTATTTATCACTTTAAAGTGTCATTTGAGTCCGATGAAGGAATGAAAGATGTATGGGTAGAGGACATAAAATTTTAGTAACATGGTACCCCAAAATGTCACGTTACCGACATATTTGGAGGTAAAAATCAGTATTTATTTTATTCATTCATTAAAAATAGACTTAAAACTTGACTATAATAGGCGTCAGACTGTGTCCAAATAATCATTCCCAGGTTGATTATTATTTTACTGTTTATAGAAAAAGAGTAGGTACAATTATGTGATTAGGTATTATTTATTTACTAGATAAATCTAATATTTTTAGTATTTATCTTCATAATTTCAGGTTTCCCAGTGACTTTACTAAGCAAATAAGACTGAAAAATATGAAAATTGAAAATTTGATTCTTAAATCTAATGATCATCTCTGTGATCAACATTTAACTGAGGACTGTTTCATTAAACACTGTAAAACAGATTATCACTAATTATATAGATATTAGACTTTATGGTGCTACGGTGTCAATGTCATTGTCATTACAATGACATTGACAGTTGATTTGACGGTTTGACACAAACACAAGTGACAAGTGTGAAAATCAATCACAATCACATTATCAATCCACTTCACACCACAGTCTTCACACTGTGAATGATGACTTCACAGTGTGAAGTGGATTGTGATTGATTTGTGAGTTGTCACTAGTGATGTTGATAATCGATTAAATTCATCATCGATTAATCGATAGCGAGTCAAACGCGTAATCGATTGCGAGTCAAAAGCGTAATTGATTAATCTATTATTAATTGATTATCTAAATAGTTATGTAACTACATTCAAAATTGGCCGAAATCAATGTTTTATTATGAAAAATTCCTATTATTATTTTTGTTATATAACAAAATTTAATAAAAACAAAACGTTTCAAAAAATATAATAATTAGCGGTAAAAGAAAAAAGAAACCTACCCAAATAAAACTATAATTTATATTAATCAATAATTGTGTCGTAAGTGACAAAAAGAGACTTGGCTACTATTATTATACACCTTTAATATATTATGTGCGTACTAGAATCTGCTGTGGTTAGTAAATAGTGTAATAAACAAATATATTTCTGATCTTAGTAATTTTGATGATTATTTATTATAATCGATTTTATAAATCACCATCGATTATGGTCAATTATACAAATAATCGAATATCAACATCACTAGATTCACTAGTTGTCAGGTTGTCACTTGTCACATTGTTTTTGCTTCAAACGAGGGGTTATCGATTTTTTTCCAACGAATAAATTTAACGTATCCTCGTTAAATTTTAGACCGTTTATCTTACAAAACATAATATGGGCAAAAAAGGTGTCGTGACATTTATCAAAGATTTTTACTACGATCCTTTCAAGTGGTAAGTACTTAACCTCTTTTATAGCATAAGCCGCGCTGTTTCTCATTGAATCATAAAAACAGTCAAATTTATATAATATAATAGATTCCACCTATTTCTTTTATCATAAAAAGTTTTCAGGGTGTAGGTACAATCAGTAGTGCAATAAGTTACAACACGTTTTACATTTCGTAATATTTATCGATTTTGTACACAAAATCATTGTTATAACTAAAGTTGCACGATTTATTGACTACCCATAAATAAATTTCAGTAACATTTGTTTAAATTCAGTACTCGACACGATAATAGTTTAATAACTTGCTAACCAGTCTTACTACAATCATCATTCATTCTGTCTGTAAGAAATATTATAAATTATTTGCATAGGCTTTTAGTGTAACAGTTATTGTCTCTATAATTTTTCGGTTTCGGTAAAGTCAGCGTAAGTAATATGTACAGACGCCAGCAGGTCAAGCTATCCAAAACTGTCAAATTTTCCCAATTGAATATGAACCTTACTTTTTGTATTAAAGTTGAAAATCTATCAAAGAAATTTGATAGATTAAGGTCGCATAATGTGCTGGCCTCAGTACACTTATTAATTCACATAGGTACAGTTGCCAGCAGGTCAAGCTTTCCAAAACTGACAAATTTTCTCAATTAACATGAACCTTATTACTTTGTGTTAATGTTGAAAATTAATAAAATAAATTTGACAGAGTGTGGTAGCTTGATGTGCTGGCCTCTAATACAAAGAATATTGATTTTGAAAAAAAAAATACACAGCACTGACTAGACAATTCGTAAGGCATGTAATCGTTTTGTTCAATGTGCCTATTGTCTCAAAGGTTTATGCATTTAAAAGTTATAACAGAAGGGTGTGTCATGAGGCTCATTGAACTAACTACAAATGTCTTTAAAACATACAAGCCTACTTTTGTCCAGTGCAGTTGTGTCCATCCAAAGGTTGCCTGAACGAAATCGCCGAATGCGATAAGGCCGGCCATTGTATATTGTCTTCAAAATTTATATGATGTCTAAACTATTAATTACTTGAGTCGTTCAAAGCTTCAATCTTGAATAAATCAATATTTTATAAGAGTATGCAATATTTAAAAAGCCTTTAGTGGTTTGAAACATTCTCTTCTGGTTTTTTAACAATAACCAACAACATCAATCTCCACCAACCACCTTGGAAACATTGTGTTGGGGAACTTTGACCCTTATACTGCAACCCAGGTGTACAATAAAGAATATATAAATAAAATTGTATGTTGCCTGCGTCCCGCAGTATATCTAAGCTGGCATACAACAGCCATATGTTTGATGTCTATAGGTATTTTACTATTTACTGTCTATGTCTTGCATGGATGTTACATAATCTATCTCGGTTCAAACCCTGCCTGAGATTGAATATTTCTTTCTCTAAAAATAACTTTAAAAATGTTTAGCATGTGTTAATGTGAAATGTAATAAAAAATACTAGTAGGGCATTACATTTACTGGCTGCTTAGTCTAGGTCGTAAGCATGACCATTACCATTATGTTAGAGAACTGGTTTTGATTCCCAGATCAAGCAGTGTTATTGGGGTTTTCTATGAAATTCTCAGTAGCAACTTGGTGTATGGATTTGTGCCTGGTTTAACACGTTAACAGTCCAGTGTCCAATGTCCAAACCAATGTGGGGTCACCATAAAATTTGATGGCACGTCTGTGACCCCACAAGTGGGTCATGGGGTTCATACTACTTCGAACAACGTCTACAGGCCTGGACTTATGAGTTAGCCTATGAAATATATTGGAGACAAAATTCATAATATTAAACCACATTTTTTCCAGTCCGTGCCCCCACAGGGGTCACGAGAAAAACTTCGGAAAATTCTAAGGAAAAATGTTTCTTCGGAATACCTTTTATCAATTGTACTAAAATATTTTTTAAAATGAATTCGTCATTATTAAGTTGGACTTGAGGGGTTGATTAAAAATTTTGCATGGGGACTGTGAACATGTTAATAGCAATAGATTTGACCCATAATACTTGGGACCTAAATATACCGGGTGAACTTTGTTGGGATAATGTTTAGTATTAGATAGATAATACTAGATCTGTTTGTAGGTAGTTAATCTAATTTAAACTCAATTAACTGAGTTTATCAAGTTCCTGACATCTTTATCTGTTAGTCTGTTATAGTGATGTAACAAATGTCATTTTTTATACATTCGCGTGTGCGAATGCAAATGTCTGCTACTGACATTCACGGATGCGAATGCGAATGTAGAAGTGTTCTAATTTTTAATTTTTTAAATTTTAACGGTTCAATTTTTTTTTATAATTAAAACTTAAGTAAAAACTGATAAAAACTCAAAGAAGAATTTGTTTTATATATACTTTTTGTTTTTGTCTTATAAGTTTTAATGAAAATTTAATTATTATGCTTCATTTCCCAAAGTAAAATAATGAATAAATAATACCAAATGATAAAGTGAAAACTGTTAATGTGCTTATGAGGTTAAGTTAGTTTTTCTTGCATTAAAAACATAAGAAATGAATGGATTTTGATTTTATTAACCTACCAAATTGTTTTTTTTCTGATATTCATATTCGCAAAACATTCGCAAAAATTTTGCGGATGCGATGCGAATATTCGTTACATCACTAGTCTGCTGTTAGTGTTATAAAAACATGCAAATAGGTATATTCTTTTTTTTATGTACAGTATTATAGATAAATATAGCATCTAGAAAATAGCAATATGTTCAAATTATCAGTTAGTATACTGAGGATTTCATATAAAACGAACTGCTCGAACTGGGGCTCGAACCCAGGACCACTAGCATAGCAGTTGTGCTTAGGACCACTACTACCACTTTTTTTACGTCATCATCAACCCATTTACTGCCCCACTGCTGAGCATGGGTCTCCTTTCAGATTGAGATAGGTTTTTTTTATTAGCTATCAAAGGCAAAGATATTACCAAAAGTTTAAAATGTAACTACGTAACTACTTACTAAAGTAATGAATGAAAATCAAAATCTAAAGTAGGTACGTAATACTTTTTTAAGCTAAACTGCTTCGTTATTCTGTTATCTGTAGTGTAAAGTAATGTTTACTTTTTTAATCTTTCAGGTCACTAGTAAAGAGCGTCGGGGTGTTCGCAGTTGGCGTGGTGATCGCGAGCGAGTGCTCCGGCCTCGAGATAATGCCGGCGATGCCGCAATAAACAAATAAATCCGACAAATTATATTCTCGCTAAGTGTTAAATAAGAATATTATACATAAAAATGTTAAATTATTTATTGTTGTTTTCGCTCCTTGGAGTCGGTTTTTGTCAACAAAGGAGGCCAAATTTCGTCTTGATTTTGACAGACGATCAAGATGTTGCATTGGGCGGTATGGTTAGTAATACAGTGATAGTTATGTGCAAATAAATGATTTAGGAACTTTGTGTTGTTTTATTTATTTTTTATTTCAGACGCCAATGAAGAGTGTGCATCGATTTATTGGACATCACGGCGTTACTTTTACTAATTCGGTAAGTCTCAACATTAATTTTAATTTATCTATTCTATAAATTATTATAAAGATGAAATTTTTTTTTGTTTGGTTGATCGCGGTAATCTCGGGGACGACTGGTTTGAATTGAATAGTTCTTTTTGTGTTGGATAGTCCATATATTTTATCCAGGAAGGTTATAGGCTATATTATTATAACATCACGACCAATAGGAGCCGAGCAGGGGGAAATTTTTTCATATGGTAAGTGCTAACGCCTAATACAAAACAAAGTAATAGCACTCGCACATATTATAGTGTTATACACATAATATCGACTTTAACAATATAAATACTAAGTCTAATTTAGAACGACAACACATCTAATTGAAAGGTCTTAAACAATTTATTTTCAATTAATGTAAATTAGAGTTTAAGAAATAAGAGATGCAAATTATTTATATTTTTAAGTAAGTATGTATGTATTTGCAAGACCTATTTGTTTGATCTTGTTTGAAGCAAGATACTCAACATAGAACAATGGATAATTTACATAACATTGATCAATATGCTGATAAAAGAAAATCAATTATTACAAACCCTGAGTGCATCACCGTATCTATTAATAGATTAGGTAGGTACCTATTACACTTACTTGTGTATTGTCATTATGAAGTTTATGACCATAAGGCTCAAATCACACCGAGATGGCAGTGGCTCAGCGAACACTTTCAGTGTGATATATTTTAAACTTTATCCACTTTGATAAAAGACCAGTATCACTAGACGCCGCCGATGCGCGGGAAACGTTGGAGAACTCGCGAGTCGCGCGACGCACCGGGCGGCCGCGTGACCGTTTCAAGTTTCTCAAGCGATGATACTATGTAATTAAGTATATGTAGTAATGAGGATAAAGTTTAAAATTGTATGACACTGAAACTGCTCACCACTTCGCTGCTGAACACTGCCATCTGTGTGGTTTGAGCCTTATGCCACCTTATGGTCATAAACTTGATACCTTCGACTTGGTATGGTGTTTCTCTCTACTTGATAATACTTTCCCAGTAAACTAATATTATGCCCAGTGGTGGATCCAGGATTTTAGTTAGGGAGGAGCTGGCACTAAGAAAACAGTATAGCATCAATTTTAATTTAAAGTCCAGACATAATAATAACAAATACCTATGTGAGTGTCACAATGTAGAGCAATGTCTGAAATGTCATGGTTTGTCTGCCAACTGTGGAGCCGGCAGGGTATATCGGGCTCGTAGATACCAACGAAAAACAGACTTGCAGATGGCCTATGTGCCTTATTTGTGACAATCACCACGACCATAATAGACAAATACCTATTTGTATGACCTGCTGGTAGGTAGTTGTTCCAGTTTTTTGGAAGCTTGTGTACTTTAGTGAAAATTGTTTTTAAACGCACCCACGATATAAGAGAAAAACTTAATGTCGTGTAAAACTCTGAAAACTGACTTCTCGAAGTCTACTAGGTTGTCCATTTTTTTTTTGTTTACGGGGGTAAACCTTCAAAAGGCTACCGGTCTGCGGAGGTTAGACCGGGGAGTGTGGTATTGTTACCACCCACTTAAATCACCCCGGTGGCCACCATCAGCACATGGAGGGGGGCACTGTGTCCTCTTAATTATAGACCACCCAGACTCACCCGTGCAACGCCTATTAAGGCACATCCCTGAGCTACTAGGTTCTAATAACTCACCAAATGTACTATAAGGTCCACGACTAACAAACCTTTAAAAGAGACCACGATTCTCTGAGTTTGTTTCGGTGTGTCGTCAGTAAGGAAATGCCGGCGCCTTTACAGAAAATAGAATTTTCATTTCGTTTCATCATGAAGAGCTTTCGCGCCACGTCAATAACGGAAATCTCTAACTATTCTCTACGCCAAGCGACAAATTCTAGTATCTAATAAGTAAAAAAAAACATTTTTTTGTATCTGTATTTATTTTGAACTAAAAAATAAAGAGTGGTATTTTTGACGTGCCATGCCGTCGTTGGCGTCGTGAGCAAGTTTTTATTTGACGTCTATACACTTCCGTGGTCGTCAAAAGGTTAATAAAAATATTTTCTTTCATGTGGTAATCTTAACTCGCGATCAGAAACGCACAAACCGATCGCCTAGCCCAATGCCCATGCCTTCAAATATGACTAGTCTACCAATGCTTTTCAGTACACAACATCTCCCATATGCTGTCCAAGCCGCGCTAGCCTGCTTACGGGGTTGTACCAGCACAATCACCATACCCTCGACAACAGCATCCAAGGCGGCTGCAACGGCCAATACTGGCGGCAGGCCCTACACAACCATACCTTCGCTACCGTACTGAAGGAAGCCGGGTACAAGACCTTCTATGCTGGCAAATACCTGAATGAGGTAAGGAGTTTGACATAGGTAAACGATCGAGCGTACAATCAAATAAGGTAGATAGGTACTAGCGGACCTGGTAGGTAGGCGTCCTGCCACAGACCTCACTCGACGACAGAGCCACCTACCGAGTTCATCTATAGTTTAAACCGAATTTACACTACTAGGGGTTTGAATTTGATACAGTTATTCTAATTTTAAGCCTCGTACGGGTGCAATGTACTAATAATACAATAATGCTGAACGAGAGTAATATTTTGAGAATAAGCCCCGAAAGACAGAATAAGTAACCAGGCGAAAGAGGGCGTTCAAAGATTTCTACCTACCCGCAGGTATCTATTGCTTATTTTCTAAAATGTTACACTTCTTATGCGTATTGTGCGCTGAATAGCTACTACGATAAAGACTGTCGTGTCTGACGCTACGTAAACATTTGGTAATTTTTGTATAGGTATTACTGCCTAGATGAAAGATAGCACAACTTATTTACAAAATGGAATCGATAAGATTATGTTAAGAACTACAACCATAAACACTTACCTACTTTACCCGCATACGTAGGTAGGCTGCCACTGCGATCTTCGATCCCATCGTCACTCACTCACTTTGCACAGTTAGGCACGGCTTCTCAAGTTTCATCTTTTCACTAAACAAAACGACACACTAAACTTTGAAAAGCTAAAATAATTAGGTATTTAATGTAACTGTAGGTACCTACAACACATAACTTCATCCGCACGCACTTCACAAAACCTCAACAACACAATATAGTCAAATATTTATACATTAATTACGTTTTAAAAGAAACGCATACATATCAAATACGCTGCGTTTTCGCGGCAACTGACGATTTGACGAATGATCATTGTGATTAATCAAAGGGCAAAGGCGCCAAGCTGTCGCCGCCGCCGGCGCCGTCGTGTCACGCTGGTGGCGCACGCGGGGAAGAGCGACCACAGATTAAATTATTTAATTTACAGCCATTTATTAATTAAGTAAAAAAAAATTACATTACCCAGTAATGAGACGGTTCAATGAAATATTAATGAAGTGTTTTTTTATATTCGACAACTAACATTATTACAAAATCATTAAAATTTACGTCATCACCAACCAAATCACATTTACTGACCCACTACCAAACTGACTAGGTACGTCTGTGAGATGAAAAAATATTATATTCCAGTACGGGGCCAAGAATGCCGGTGGTCCGGAGGAAGTCCCTCCCGGTTGGACGGAGTGGCATGGCCTGGTCGGCAACTCGGTGTACTACAACTACACCATATCCAACAACGGGGTGCCCACGTTCTCTGCGGAGCAATACCTCACCGACGTCATTGTAAGTAGGCTGTAGAGGCTGTATGCAAAAACCGTTTCCAGACGAAAATCGTACCTACTGCATAACAAACTTTCTTTTTGCTAGGTAATAATTTAACGTCCGAATTCTATTTGTCAACTCTGTTGCGATGGGGATTTTAGAGTGCTGGGTACTGCCTCTATATTTTTGGTTCATTTTTACACAGCACCGTCTAGTCCCAAACAGCTTGTATAGTCAACCATAAAATTGCTTTACTACCCTTAGAGTGAATGTCGTTTGCATATCACGAAACTATAAGGTCTATTTTTGCTTACAAGAACAAGTGACAGATAACGTTGTCATCATTAATGAATGAGTCATATTGAAATTTTATTTGGATGGAAGTTTTTGTCAAAAGTGGTAAAGCAATTTTATGGCCGACTATACTATGGGTAGGTACAGAGGCTACCCCTATTTGTCAAATTTCTTTGATAGATTTTTAACTTTAAGACATTGTAATAAGTTTTATATTCAATTGGGAAAATTTTACAGTTTTGGATAGCTTGACCTGCTGACGAAAAGAAATTAATTTTTGAGATTTTTGTGATTCCCATTGAACACAGCGCGAGCTCGGCGTGAGTTACATCGAGAACCAGACAGAGTTGGAGCCGTTCTTAATGGTCCTGGCCCCGCCGGCGCCGCACCAGCCGTTCACCCCGGCACCGCGGCACGAGAGCGCCTTCGCCAACGTTACAGCCGTCAGACATCCAAACTTCAACGTCACTGCAAAGGTAAGCCTCTTCGTGAAGAAAGATGAAAGGGTTGGCAACCCTGAGGCAGTATTCTTTTTTAAGAAAGCTCCCGTACTAAAGAGCAAGCTCTGTGTCTCAGACTAGTTTGCAAACATACAATTTATTTAGGACACAAAAATCAACTGTACTCGAAACAACTTAATGCTCAAAATCGAATCTTATTGAAGAAAGAAAGAAAAATAATTTATTTCCTCGACCAAACACTTGACTGCCTCATTAGTCTAGTGGTCCTAAGCGCGACTGCTACGCTAGAGGTCCTGGGTTCGATCGATGGTCGAGCAAAGTTTTATTGGGTTTTTCTATGAAGCTCGGAGTCTGGATTTGTGCCCGGTTAATGGTAATAGGCTCGCCCCCTATTACATGGGACCTAAAACATACCGGCGAAATGTGGGTGTATATTAGTACACCTCTGCTTAACCCTTCGGGGTATACAGGCGTGATGGTATGTTCCTCAACCAAGGACACACAGAGACAGTGCTACATGCGAATGGACAACTCCGAGAACCGTTGGAGCAATCAAGTTCTTGAGTGGAGACCGCGTCGAGCGGCAAGCGTAGTCTGGGACGCTCATCATGTGGAGTGACGATTTGCGGAAGGTAGCTTGCAGCCAGTGGGTGAAAAGAGCTGATGATTGGGCTCAATGGTGTTCACTAAAAGAGGCCTACGTTCAGCACTGGGCGTTGCGAATGCTCCTCCCCTTTGGTTAGGACATAGACCAGTATACAGGGTGTTTCAAAACTACCCGTAAATCCGAAAGGAGGTTAAATGGGGCCTTATAACGAGTCCATTCACAATATTTAAGAACCGTAGTAACGCTGTATAACATACCCCAAAAAAAGGAAAACAACAACATTTATGATTGAAAAATATAAAAATTATTAAAGTAGACAATTATTAGGTAAAATAGGTACCAAGGCCTTTCTGTTAAATAATCTGGTTCCCTGACATGACAGCTGACAAAATTTTTGGCTTTGATAATTAATTATATTTTTTACGGGGTATTTTGTAACACGTTGTATGTATTTGCAAAGGTTAGGACAAACAATTTGACAAGGAGATATTATATTGCATCTTGAGACCTTCCCGATAGGACATCGGGAACACATGGCTACCTTATGATTAATAAAGAAAATATTTCTTTTGAGACACGGGCGACAGCTAGCTTCCAATAGTTCTCACGTTGAAAGTCAACTTTCCCCAATAATTTTCAGGACAAACACTGGCTGATGCGCATGTCGCCATCCCCCCTCCCCGGGTCCATGCTACCGGAGTTGGACCTCGTGTACCGGTTGCGGTGGCAGACGCTGCTGGCCGTCGATGAGATGGTAGCTGATGTGGTGGGGTCCCTGGAGAAACAGGCGTTGCTCGACAATACATACATCATATATACCTCCGATAATGGATATCATATCGGTGAGTAGACAGTGAAAAAAAACAAAGCTTAGGTACACAAACGGTAGGTACCCTTAGTGTCATCTTTACCTGACATTGTGTATAAGTAACACTAAGCTGATCAACCGATCTGTAAGGTTAAGCTGCGCTAGTCGCGGTCAGTCTATGGAAGGGTGACCATTCTTAATACATCGAGACCCCTCCGTGCCTAGGACACGTAAAGCTGTCGGTCCCGGTTGTCATACGATCACCTATGACTATCGTTAGTGGTAGTCAGAAGCCCAAAAAGCCTGACAACCAGTCTATCCCCAGGATATCGGTATTACCTAGAAACTGGGTTACGGAGGTCTGATGGAAGTTGCTTCGTGTAAAATACTGATATTCAGCCGCATCTAGGTAGACTGGAAGCTGACCCCAACATAGGGAAAAAGCTCAAATGTAGAAGAAGAACCATACCTCACAATTTCCATTCCCATATTAGGTACCATCCAACAAAAGCTGAAAGGTTCTCCTTGGGAAATTAATATGATCCATATTTACTTATAGTATTTATATATTAATGCGAAACTATATAAACTTTAGAATAAGCTTTATAGCCTAATGATCATTGGACTGCCAAGTCAAAGGTATCGAGTTCGAATCCAAACTTCCGACTTTTCGAAATTATGTACGTAATGTTGTAATTATGTACGTAAAACCTTTAACAATAATTATGTTGTGGTCGGCTTCCAGTGTAACTAGGTACGGCTGAATATCAGTATTTTACACGAAGCGACTGCCATCAGAGTTCCACAACCCAATTCCGGGACATATTCTGTTTCCCATAATTAACTTGACAAAATATTAAAATAAGCTATGTTTTTCCAGGTCAATTCTCCCAAGTTTATGACAAACGCCAGCCATACGAGTCAGATATCAAGGTGCCGCTCCTCATCAAGGGACCGGGCATTAAACCCAACATCACCAGCTCGCAGCCCGTGCTCAATATAGACCTGGCCCCGACTATCATACAGCTGGCTGGCTTGGAACCGCCGCAGCATATGGACGGGAGACCGATCAGCCTGTTGACGGAAGAAGAGAGACACGATAGGTAATTATATCAGAAGATCTTGTTATTCAGACATATATTTGTAGATGGATAGTATGGGAGAACGTTGTTTTTGTTGTTGTTTGAAGCTTAAGAAATAAAAAAAAACTAAAATAAACCTGGCTGAAATCAATAAAGGGTTTCGAACTTTTTTTTTAAAGGAAGCTGGCCTATCGATCTGCCGCCATTTTGTTTTTTTTTTTCGAAATCCCAGCGCACTATTAAAGATTGGGTAAGGGTAGAGCACACATAGACGAACAAAAAATGTTAGTAACATGGTACCGCAGTGTCACATTACCGAGATATTTGGAGGTAAAGACCGACTGACATGAGTACAACGACAATCACTAAAAAACTGTAGATATATTTAAGTTTTACATTTGATCGACTTGGCATTCGAGATTTCTCTCAAAAAGTATTAGTTCAAAGTTACCTTATATTTCTTTTATTGGCCAAGTGCGAGTTGGACTAGTGCCTCCTATAAATATTTATTTTATTCTGTTTTTAATATTTGTTGAGGGAAAACAAAAATACATCCATTTGTGGAAATATCAACTCTCTAGCTATCACGGTTCATGAGATACAGCCTGATGATAGGCGGACGGACAGCGGAGTCTTAGTAATAGGGTCCCATTTTTACCACCCAAAGGGTAACGGACGCAACCCAAAAAACAGACTTATTACGTGTCTATAGGCGTCAGATTGTATCCAAATGATCGTTCCGAGGTTGATTTGAAGAGACTAATCGAAAAAAATCAATATGGCGGCGGGTCGGTATACCAGATCGGTTCTATCCCCTTTCATCTTTATGTTCAGGTACATGCTGGTGGAGTACCACGGCGAGGGGCGGACTGCCTCCGTGGACGACAACTGTCCGTGGAAGTATGACGGCGCTAATTTAGCTGTAAGTAGACCATATATGTTTTTTACATACATTTTAAGAGAGGTACGGCATAGTGGGAGTAATTCAAATCAAATTGTAGCTGCCCGACTGGGGAAGTACCTCCGCCTTGCAGAAAATAGAAGTTAAATACTGCTTTGAGTTGTGTTGTGTTTCTTACGGTGAGCAAGGTTGCCAGTGCTCCGCGAGGAAAGTTGTGTTGGCAGTGGGGGGGACTTTGACCCTTATACTGCCAACCCAACTATTCCTCTTTCGTTTTGCAGTCGGCAACACGCAAGTGACGCCCCTGGTGTTACAAGCATCTATAGGTTACGGTAACCGCTTACCATTAGGTGGGCCGTATGCTTGTTTGCCACCTTAGTGCTATAAAAAAATGTATTTTTTCAGGAGTGCTACCCACAGTATGATTGCAAGTGTCAGGACTCCCGTAACAACACGTACGCGTGCGTGAGACACTTCGCGTCCAGGGTCAATATGAAATACTGCGAGTTTATTGATCATGAGGTAAGCATAACATCTCTATTAAAAACAAAAAAAAAACAATTTAAAAAAAAAATAAAAAAAAAATCTTCTGGATCCTGAGCTAGTTATTAACTGTATTACAGGATCCAGTGCAATCCCCTTATGATTAGGTACATCTGTTATGTCATATGATAAGTTATTTAAAACAAAATGTTTTCAAACTAGCTGTACCCTGCGTTGATCTCGTATTTTTATTGTGTATTCCCAAAATTTCTTTCACCAAACTTACATATTACGACTAGTTGCACGAACAAACTTTCCAAAAAATGGAACCTATGGGGAGATTCCAGCAAAAAACTCCATGGCACTTTTAAAATAACTTAACTAAAATACAAACGATCTAAGCTGAAACATTTCGTCATTTAATTCAGTACTTTTGATATACCTATTTAATTTTATCATTGTAACAGCTGTTTTAGTCTAAAAATCGATAATAATTAATTATCACTCGCTTAAACGGTGAAGGAAAACATCGTGAGGAAACCTGCATACCTTAGAGATTTTTCTCGACGGTTTGTGAAGTCTGCCAACCCGCACTAGACCTGCGTGGTGGACTATAGCCTAATCCCTCTCAATATGAGAGGAGACCCGTGCCCAGCAGTGGGACAGTATATGGGTTGATGATGATGAACAAAAATCGATACCTATATCGCCATCTATTGAGATTTCTTTGATCTATTTTTTTCTTTCTTAGATCCCGTGCCCTTTTAGTAGTAATTTGATGTAGAAGAAAAAATTTACATCACAGGCAGTGGTCTCGATAGCTTAGTTGGCTAAACCGTCCGATGTATTTAACGGGAAGGATTCCAACGTGCCTGAGATAGAATTTTTCTTTCGCTAAAATATAATGTATATCGCGCCATCTAGTATTAAATATTGACTTGTTGTCTTTAAAAGATCTATTTACAGAAATAGGTATATTTATTTAATATTGATATCTTAAAGTTACGCGAATATTGGACATTGATTGTATGTAGGTAACTATATAACGCGATAAAATCTGTAAAAAGCAGTTTTATTTCAATAATTTGTCATTTATCTCTATGTTTTCTTTTTCAGAAATTCGTAGAAATGTACGATCTGTCTAAGGACCCGTTCGAGGTGTACAACGCGGTGCGGTCGGTGCTGCCGGCCGTCAAGCACTGGTACAGCTTGCTGCTGACGCGCCTCGTGGCCTGCGCCGGCGCAACCAGCTGCGACAACCCCCTCAACATAGTTTAGTGCCGTATAAAGTAGAAATATACCGCTTTTTTGTAAACATTGTTGTTTTATTTCTGATCTTATTTTATGATATAGGGGCTCGAAGTTAAGTTATAAGCTCTTTTAACCGCCACGGACGTGTAAAGACGTCAAATTAAAACTTCCTCACGATGCCAACGACAGCATGGCACGTCAAAAATACAACTTTTTTTGTTCAAAATAAATATTCAAAAATATGTTTATAGTGTTTTTTAACCTATTATTACATATTAATTTAGAATTTGTCGCGTAGAGAACACAGCTTTTCGTTATTGACATGGCGGTTAAAAGGTTAAGTGATCTGTAAGGTTAAGCTGCGCAGAAAAATTGGTTAGTCTTATGGCAGTCGCTTCGTGTAAAATAATAGGAGAAATTTTCACATACATACAGATGTATGAGAACATTGATATCATGATCCTGTATTATTATAAGTCCTTTATGTACAGTCAACTACAAAAGTTGCTGAACACATTCAATACTACAAAACATCTCAACACCTGCAGGTACATGCTATAATTTAGTATACTACTCACACTTGTGTAAATACTACAGTTACAAAGGGGCCCGCTGGATAGACAAACTTTTTGAATTTAATTTCTACATTACTATCAAAAGATTTTGATAATAAATGCATAATTTGAAAGGTACATTGGAAGGAGTATCACCGCTTTTTTTTTTTCAATTTTCTAATCAACCGAATAACCGACGGGCTCGCTAGCCGGACAACGTCAAAATAAAATGCCGCTTCCTCTTAATGTTAAGAAGCTCTATGCCCAGTCGTAAGACCTCAATGAAAGTTATAGTGGCTGGACGGTAATTGAGCGCTCGACGAAAGAGTAGGGACTGAATTTGCGAATGAAACTCACTGGGACTCACTGTACAAGATGTTCTCGACGAATTTGAGTGAAGAAAACCACAAATATAATATAATATTTCGAAACATTTTTTAATACAAACAATCAACTTTTTATAAATAGTAACCTAGTATACAATAATATCATATCAAAAATCACAGACTGGTGAAGTAAATGGCAGCTTACTGAAATATCATCTAGGACACAATTCTGAAACAAGCAAAAATAATACTCACTTAGATTGAACATAGAAATGTCAAGCAATAGTTGACCTTATTCCAAAACTTATCATCGTTCAATCTAATACACATCATTTTATTCAATTTCCAGTGCAACAGTGTCATTCTAGAATCGACTTTCTTTTGTTATAATTAGTTGTTGTTTCACTGGCATCCTAAAAGGATTATTCACCAGAATTTATTTTATAGCCTATAACCTCCGACCCTGGAATATAGCCTAGTAATATGATCACCGGACTGCCAAGTTAAAGCTGTCTCGAGTTCGAATCCAAAGAACGTACAGTCAACAAAACAGTTAAGTATATAGATGCAAACGAAATATTCATTATTATACAGATTTGGACGTAAATAACTCCGCGCCAAAGGGTTAGGTATATAGCTGCTTCCAATACCTACGTTTTGATACATATTGCGTGATACATTATAACAATATCTTTATCAAAACACAGATTAATAATTAGCTGCCTGTATACCTAACTCTTTTGTTGACCGTACCACTGACTTTTCGAAATCATGTGCGTATTAATAATTAAGGAAACCTGCATGCCTTAGAGACTTGACGGCGTGTGAAGTCTGCCAACTCGTAATCCGCACTCGTGCCCAGCAGTCGAGCAGTATATGAGATTCCTCTCAGAATGAGAGGGATAAGGCTATATCAAGTCAAAGTCATCACGGGCAAAGGCGTATTAAAAAAACCACGTCTACTTTTTTTCCAAAAAAATAGATTATTTCTAAGTAGGCGAGGTATTGGCCTGAATGCCTATCGGACGCTTTAACCTAACCTAGCACGACCGTTGAGTCAGTCCAAATGAATTTATTATTCTTTAAAAAACATTTTATATTAAACCCATCTGGTCCACCACCGCCTAGAAAACCCCCAAATAAGTATTGTATCAGTATTTAGTAATATGGATAGATAAAATAGTGTTTCCTCACCATTGTTCAGGTGACGGCCGGCACTTGCTGTTGGCTGTGTATGCTGAAGAAGTCCGTCACTTTGCTCTGACACTGAATCTCCTCCTTGTGGACCAGCGGGCACGGGAAGTACTTCTGTAATGCGCAAACGCAACACATTACTATGTAATCTATTATCAGTACAGGCAGAAACTAAAGAACGCCACTTGCTACGATTCTTGCATACTTCTTTTGGTTCGATCATATTCATACATCTTGTCATACATAGACACCCTGGTTGCGAGTAGGTACTACGCTCCTGACCTTTTTGAAGAACCTCACCAATAAGGTCGGCGTAAGTTTTTCTAGGGCGTTCCCTCTCGGCGGTTCCACTGACATTCGCCATATAAATCCTTTTTGTTAGTCGCCTTTCATCCATTCTCTCGACATGCCCAAACCATCTCAGCATATTCTTCTCAATCCTCGTCACTACATCGTCTTTTAAGCCGCAACATTCTCTTATCACACTATTTCTCAATCTGTCATTCCGAGTTACCGCACATACTTCGCAGGGAACGCATTTCTACAGCATTCATTATTTTTACTTCCATACCTACGTAGGTACCAACACACCATTGTACAGTTATTGTTAGTAATGTAATGTAATCCTCATCATCCACACACTGACCGTGGCTGGTGCAGCTTTCCTAACATTCGCAACAAAGGCAACATCACGCCTGTATTCCCCGAAGGGTTAGCAGAGGTGTACTAATGTACACCCACAGTTCGCCGGTATGTTTAAGTACCGTGTAATAGGCGGCTAGCCTATTGCCTTCACCGGGCACGAATTCAACCCATAATTAAAATTTATTTATTTTGTGAACACAGGGTTATATCTACAGATGTTACAAGAAATTTTAGTCCCATGCCATATTCCGACAGAAGGCATACAAAAGTAATTAGTTATAATAAGCACCACCGACAATAAAATTATATCACAATGAAATAATAATAACAAATAGGAACATTAATCATTAAATAAATACATAAAATCAATTAATTAGAACCAAATAATAATTAGAACCAAAAAATCATAAACAGAATATAATTCGATGTGCTTCTGAGAATTTTATAGAAAAACCCAATACATAAACTTTTTACTCAACCTGAGAATCGAACCGGGTACCTCTAGCGTAACATACGCGGTTACGACTACTAGACTAATGAAGCAGTTTTTTTTATGTTTTTGCTATAGGTAAGTATATAATAAATATTTTTTACTTGGACACTGCTCGCGGGGGACTTAGAAACACTTTGTTTTATACTATGTACAGTCAGCAACGACAGTCGCTGAACACAGCTAAATTTTAAAAACATCACAGCTCGAAAACTTGTCAAGAGTTTTTTTCTATTGAGGTAACCTTAATAATTAATGGTCATCTATGCAATTATTTCGAATAACTTCATACTTATTAAAAATCATATTGAAGATAGCAACTTGTTCAACGACTTTCGTTGCTGGCTGTACATATGAAACAAACAAAATGCAGGAGAATGTTCCTCACCTGCACAGCCCTGACTCCGCCGGAGATGTCGACAGTGGGCACCACCTGCTTCGGCTTCAGGAACTTCACAAAACGAATCAGCTCCGAAAAACTCGAGTGTTCGCTGTACGGTATGCCTGAGGGACAATAATAATAATATGACTGAGTCTACCCGTGGACGCTGTAAAGGGTCCGAAACGTCGGGATTAATAATATCAATATACGCTATAAAATCCGTAAAAAGTAGTTTTATTTCAATGTATAATATTCGTGTAAATGTCAGAAATCAATATGACTGAGTTAATATGTGACCTAACCCCTTAACCGCCATGGACGTGTATAGACGTCAAATTAAAACTTGCTCACGACGCCAACGACGGCATGGCACGTCAAAAATACATTTTTTTTTATAGTTCATAATAAATATACAAATATTATGTTGTTGTTTTTTTACCTATTATTAGATATTAGAATTTGTCGCTTGGCGTAGAGAACACAGCTTTTTGTTTTCGTTATTGACATGGCGGTCAAAAGGTTAACAATATAACGTGCTATGCTAGTGATCTCAGTGGTGCTGCTAGTGTCAACGTTGCTTACAATTAGGCGGCTCATAATAAGCTTGATTGTTATCTTATCATAATAAAAGTTAGTAATAATATATAATAATAATATAATATTTTAGGGACATTTTACCCAACACCATCTAGTCCCAAACTAAGCAGAGCTTGTACTATGAGTACTAGACAATGGATATAATACTTATATACTTTTTTTTTTGTAAATACATACTTATAATACACAAGAAACACCCAGAAAAACACAAATACTCATGTTATAACCACACAAATATTTGTGTCCTGTGGGAATCGAACCCACGACCCCATGATCAGCAGTCCGGCACTCGAACCGCTAGACCACAGAGGTCGACAATAGTTATAGCAATATCATAGCAAAGTAATAGTTATAGCCTATAGACGCTTGCAACATCAGAGGTATCAATTGCACGTTGCCGACCCTGTAAAACGAAAGAGGAATAGGTTAGCAGTACAAGGGTCAAAGTCCCCCCACTGCCATTACAACGTTTCCTCGCGGAGCACTGACAACCTTGCTCACCGTTAGGAACACAACAAACTCAATGCTGTGTTATTTCACTTCGATTGTCTGCAAGGCGGAGGTACTTCCCAGTCGGGCAGCTCCAATTTGAGTAGAATTACTCCTACTATGCCCTACCCCTCTTATTATCATCAACCCATATACTGTCCCACTGCTGGGCACGGGTCTCCTCTCATATTGAGATGGATTAGGCTATAGTCCACCACGCTGGCCTAGTGCGGGTTGGCAGACTTCACAAACCGTCGAGAAAAATCTCTAAGGTATGCAGGTTTCCTCACGATGTTTTCCTTCACCGTTTAAGCGAGTGATAATTTATTATTAATAAACTTGGGTTCGAACTCGAGACCTTCGACTTGGCAGTCCAATGGTCATACCACTAGGCTATCACTGCTCACCTCTCTTATATATAATAGTATTTTCCATCATAATTATAGTATTTGCCAATCTTACCGTGTATGGTGACCATGTCTCTCTCTACACTGGTGGACTTGCCGTTCTCCCAGCCGCTCGGCTTAAACGCCACAATCTCCGTGAACGCGCCTTTAAGGGTATCCAAGTAACTGCGCAGTTTCTGATCAAAGACAAACATGTTTACATTTTACACCTCCAATGTTAAAAGTTGGAAGACTTTGTGTTTTTCTTATATTAATAATTTGAGTGCGTTTGGCAACACCTTACCTGATGGTAAGTGACAATGCTGCCGAGGATGTAGCACGCAAACTCAAATAACGGCTTCGCATGATAAAAGATAAACAAAAACGCTGTTTGTCTCTGTAGTTCCTTTGTCTCTTAAACCCTAAGCAGATCAACTATTTCAAAAGTTTCAAGACAAATAATTAAAGAGATATAAAGACGAAAAGTATTCGATGAAAATTTCTACCAAATTGTAATTTGAATGAGAATCATATAACTTTTTTATTTCTAGCTGTTTTCGTCTCATTGCTGGGCAATCACCTCCCATCCCTTTCCAGGCCATTCTGCCTGCTGTTTTAGCGGTCCAACATCTCTCGTAAGAGATCTCCTTCGTCTGGAAGCACCATGCTGTCGCCTCCTCCAATGAGGACCACGCTGGTGCTTCGCCCCTCATCGCTTCCTCCTACTGAAACCTTCGCCAGTGTTGCAGTTACCTCGTGCGTGAGGTCCCGCATGGGCACGACGTGGAGCTGGCAGGCGTGGGGCGGCGCATGTCCGAAGCTGCGCCCCTCCACGGCGGCCAGCACGCGATCCTTCTCCGGGCACGCCCACACCGAGCAGCCCACGCGCCGCGACATGCCCAGGAAGAACTTCTCCTTACCTACACACAATAACATATTACAGACCACTTTATTCTTCACTTACATGAGAGTTATATCAAATAATAGTAATGTACAATCCTTCCTTGGGAAGTAAACACATTATAACTATTTTACTTAATTTTTATTGGCTACAGGGTATCTGTCAAAAATATGTCGGTCTGGTACGCGGGTTTAAAAACAAACAAGATGACGCGTGGGCGAGGCAAGTGCGAGTAAATACATGGATAGTCGTTGGAAGTGGCTTGTATACTATAGAAGGATTTGTGTGTTGTTAATGACGTAATGTTTTAGGAGTTTTTAAATGTGGTCATTGATTTTGAGAATACTGGTAACCTTTTTTTATTGCTAAAGGTAACACTAACACGATACTTTTAGCATAGACTATGGGCGATTTTGCGACTGTATCTACGCTGTATCGCGTTTTGGCGCCTTGCGACCGATTAAATCAAAATCACGTTTTTTCCAATAAAGAGAATTGACTATTGCTCGTTGCTCCACTGATGAAAGAAAATCTATAAAATAACAAATGCTTTTGTTGGTATCTAAGCGCATCACTTGGGTGGACTAAGGCAACCTTTTTTTTAAATGTGTTTTTAAAACAAACTGCTTTTTTCCTCCGAGCCTTTTTACCCGACTGCGCGACGCAAAGGTAGGTAATGTGTGTTAAGCCTTACTCTACCACTGTAACTCTTAGTCGTCATATCAGCCACAGGAGTTCCACTGCTGAACAAAGGCCTCCCCCATAGACTTCCACAAAGTCCGGTTATGTGCCGCCTGCATCCAACGACTCCCAGCGACCTTTACCAGGTCGTCCGTCCATCTCGTTGGAGGTCCCACGCTGTGCTTTCCGGTGCGTGGTCTCCACTCGAGAACCTTTTTGCCCCAGCCCTCATCAGTTCTACGAGCTATGTGCCCCGCCCACTCTCACTTCAGCTTGCTAATGCATTTCAGCTATGTCGGAAACTTTGGTTCATAAACTGATCTCCTGATTTCCGGTTCGGTCACGTAGAGCACTCTTATCTTATCTAACTGTGGGGGCTGGCATGGCCAGCACACTTCGACCAAATGTGATCTATTGTGTTGTCCCCAGCAGGGTACATTCCTTACTCTTCAAAGACGTGGTACATGAAAGCGGCTAGCCCACTAAGAGGAACCTTCTTCCGGCTTTGGGTGTCCGTCGCCAGGACGTCACAATCACACAAGATGTGCTGCATTGTTTGTTGTGCAAAGCTAGATTCATTTTATAGAGTATGTCGTTTGTTGAGTAGTTGTAGAGCACTCTTAGTAAAAGTTATGACACTCACCAATAGTATAAGTGCCGCACACAATGAGTACCGACGAGAACTTCTTGCCGACCTTCTCTAGCGCCACTTTCTTCTGCCGAAGAATGTACAGTGCCATCTCCAAGCTTTGCTCCTGGGTTGGGAAGTCGTAGCGTGGGTTGCAATACCTGGAGAAAACCTCACGCTTGAGCTTCTAGCTTTCTCATTGTTACGGGAATTTTGAGTCCGACATAACTGCCTCGTTAATCCAGTGGTCCTAGACTGCTACGCTGGAGGTCCTGAGTTTGATTCTGAGGTCGAGCTATGAATTTCTCAGTAGCACCCAGTAGTTTGGATTTGTGCCCGGTTAATGGCAATAGGCTCGCCCCATACAAAACCCTATGTTCTACTCCAATGTCTAATCTATTTCTGCAGCAAATTTCATCAAAATCAGTTCAGCGGTTTAGGCATGAAAGCTCAACAAACAGGCAGACATATTTTCGGATTTATAGTATTAAGTAGAGATTTTTAGGTATAACTTACGTGGTATCCAAATATATGGTGTGTATGTCCTTATTCCAGAATATGGGGTAGGACTCCATGACCGGCGACGCCCTGAAGTCACCAGTGTGAAGCAACGTCTTGCCGTTAGGCAGCGTGAACACTAACATTATGGCACCGGGACAACTAAGAAACGAGGATAACATCATTTTTTTGATAAGCCTCATTTTCTTAACCTTTTGACCGCCACGGACGTGTATAGACGTCAAATGAAAACTTGCTCACGACGCCAACGACGGCATGGCACGTCAAAAATACCACTTTGTTTTTAGTTCAAAACGCATACCTATACACAAAATTAGATACCTGTTGTAAATTTGTTTTTTTACTTATTATTAAATTATTATTTGTCGCTTGGCGTAGAGAACACGGATTTTCGTTATTGACGTGGCGATCAAAAGGTTAATGATTTCAGTGGCCGCTACCTATAAGCCTCATTTTCCTAATAATTTCAATGGTACAAAACTACCCGTAAAGCCGAGAGGAGGTTAAATGGGGCCTTATAACGAGTCCATTCACAATAATTAAGAACCGTAGTAACGCTGTATAACATACCCCAAAAAAAAGAAAACAACAACATTTATGAATGAAAAATAGAAAAACTATTAAAGTAGACAATTACTAGGTAAAATAGGTACGTAAGCCTTTCTGTTAAATAATCTGGTTCCCTGACATGACAGCTGACAAAATTTTTGGCTTTGATAATTAATTATATTCTTTTACGGGGTATTTTGTAACACGTCATAGACGTCAGCAACACCAGTGGTATACTGGTATAGTGTCATTTTGACACCTCAGTTGTTAAGTCTCATAGCCCTGTAATGTAACTGGCTACATTGCCCTTAAAACTGGAACACAATAATTCTAACATATTGTTACTAAACAGCAGAATATTTGACAATTCATTGGTAAAGTATGGTTAAACAGCCAAATCTAGACCCCAAGGAAAGCTTAGGTAAGGTTAAGTGACCAATGTTCAAAATCATTAGTAGTATTACTTTTTGAACATCATTCCTTTCGACTTTTTTTTTATACCACTAAGGTGGCAAACACGTATACGGCCCACCCGTCTGGTGTACCTAACCAGAAGTCGCAGGTTCGAATCCTGGCCGCGGTCGAATTTTTCCTTCGCTAAATAACTTATTTATAAATCTTAGCTAACTATACTTATAAATCTTAGCATGGAAAATGCCAAAAAAGACAATACTCACTGGTTGGCCTCCACAGCCGTGACCTCCACGTCGTCAATCCGGATGGTCTCGTCTATCTTAATAATATGGATGCACTTAGGACTCACTCCTAGCCTCGATATGCACAGATCCGCTGTAAAATATAAATTGTACTTAGTACGTAGATTCATGGTGTCGAACAGCTGATGGATCGATTCCTACAGCACACAAATATTTATAGAATATAAAAAGTTTATTCCCACAAAACAAAATATAATACAGAGAAAAACTATTTCAATTTTGTATATCTAATATATAAAATTCTCGTGTCACAGTTTTCGTTGCCATACTCCTCCGAAACGGCTTGACCGATTTTGATGAAATTTTTTGTGCTTATCGGGGAGGTCTGAGTATAGGCCAACATCTATTTTTCATACCCCTAATATTTTTTTTTATGGCAAAACAACGTTTGCGGGGGCAGCTAGTATACTTATTGATTTCTGACATTTACGCGAATATTATACATTGAATAAAACTACTTTATACGGATTTTATCGCGTATATTGATATTATTAATCCCGACGTTTCGGACCCTTTACAGCGTCCATGGTCACGGGTAGACTGAGGTGGTAGCGGTAAAATCCGTAATATAATTAAATATTTCAATATATACCTATTACTTTACCAGCTAGTGCTATGATCATCATCATCAACCCATATACTGTCCCACTGCTGGGCACGGGTCTCCTCTTAGGATGGAGGGATTAGGCTATAGTCCACCACGCTGGCCTAATGCGGGTTGGATACTTCACACACCTTCGAGAAAATCTTTCAGGCATGCAGGTTTCCTCATGATGTTTTCCTTCACCGTTTAAGCGAGTGATAATTAACTATTAATTAATACGCACATAATTTCGAAAAGTCAGAGGTGCCAGTTACCAGGTGACAGAGACCTTTGACTTGCCAGTCCAATGGTCATACCACTAGGCTATCAGTGCTATGATGAGTGTGACAAAAGGAACGATCTCAGCAAATGTTGATAATGTGCCACACAGCAGCACAGTGTCAACACTGATTTTCAGACTTTACGTACTGAAGTGATTATATGGATGTTTCTTATGCATTATAATAATATATTATAAGTCTGGATTTTTTCTCGAAGTGGTAAATATTGTTTATTGTATTATATAGCTATTATAATAATAATTTATTTATGCAAAATTGGACCATGTAAGCACATTTATCTAATGTTTATTTTATACAAACACTATACGTGAAGACCTATTATTGGCTGTATGTTATCTAAAATGTAGTTTATGTAAGTTATTATTTTCTGTTGGTTTTCCGAAAATAAAATAAATAAATAAATTATAGGTACTATTTATAAAAAAAGGATATAAGTATTATATCAATTGCGTAGTAGCCATGGTACAAGCTATAGGAAGCATAGCTGTCTTTTGAATTAGAGATTTGGTTTTTCGAGATCGCAGTTTTTCGTGGTGCATTGGTTGTCGTTTGGCGTGTATTCGTTGTTAAGTGTTTCTTATCAGTAAACGGGGCTGTGTTATTCGGTGTTACAGCTTTCTGTCACGTAAGCCAGCAACAACTATCTCTATACCTATTGATTTCTGACATTTACGCGAATATTATACATTGAAATAAAACTACTTTTTACGGATTTTATCGCGTATATTGATATTATTAATCCCGACGTTTCGGACCCTTTACAGCGTCTATGGTCACGGGTAGACTGAGGTGGTGAGTGTCTTGATGATATAATTACTGATAGCTACCCTACATTTTTTATTGTTACATGATCAATGACATTTATTACTAATTATTAATTAAAACTCTCTATACCATAAAAATATTCACTTTATGCGGGAATTGAATCAGCGATTCGTAACGTAGAAGCAGAGTACTGTCTATACATAGTAAAGCAAAGTCGCTTCCCGCTATCCGTCCCTTTGTACGCGGAGATCTTTTAAACTATGCAACGGATTTCGATACGGTTTTCACTATCGTGTAGATATTCCTTCCAGAAGGTTTATCAGTATAAAACACGCATGGTCTTAGTACATTGCACTCGTACGAAGCCGCGTCTAGTCGCTGGTAAATAATATTCAGATTCTATAATAAAAATAAACAAAAACATATTCTCACCAGTAATTTTAGAACAAAACAACAATTTATTGAAGCCCTTCTTGAGGCCCGAGTAGTGATCCGAGTGGAAATGCGTCAGGAAGTAATGCTTCACGTTCGGTATCTCCCCATACGAGAACGCGTCTACCGCGAAGTGCGTGCCTGAAAAATAACAAGCCAAATCAAAAGTTATTATGTTTTATACCACTAAGGTGGCAAACAAGCATAGGCTGTATGCTTGTTTACCACCTGATGGTAAGCGGTTACCGTAACCTATACGTACCTAACCCATACTAGACGCCTATATTAATACGTCCTTATAAATAAATTTCAGGATTGTCTGCAGAACTTGGCACCCATTTAGATCTATCTTTTGTCGGCTCCCACTTTCACATTTATGTTTTTGGAGGGATAATTAACTATCGAAATAATAATCAAGTTCGGTCAAATGTCCGACCCCGAAATACAGAACAATCAAACAGCATTGTTAGTGTTATTTAAGAAGGCAGGCAGAAGAGACATGACAATTATTGATGGTCTCCAAATGGATCGATCACAGGTACAAAAAAAAGTCGGTCTGCTTGGAACTTATGTATTATATGTATGTATTTATAAAAAAAAGTATATAAGTATTATATCCATTGTCTAGTACCCATAGTACAAGCTCTGCTTAGTTTGGGACTAGATGGTGTTATGTAAAAAAGTGTCCCAAAAATATTTATTTATTTATAATCCTGAGTTATTTACTTTCAGTGGTAAAGTCTCCATTCAACTCAACTTGTCTCATCATCATCAATTATACCGTCCCAACGCTGGGCACGGGCCTCCTCTCAGAATGAGAAGGATTAGGCTATAGTCCACCACGCGGGACTAATGTGGGTTTGCAGACTTCACACGCCTTCAAGTAAGACTCTTAGGCATGCAGGTTTCCTCACGATGTTTTCCTTCACCGTTTAAGCGCCTGATTTCTAAAAGATTCCTTGAATTCGAGCTCGAACCTTCATATCACTAGGCTATCACAGCTCTCTACGCTATTGCCAAATTTGCTCCGGTTTCCCTCTTACCAAAATTGGCTGATGACCAGTAGGAAAGAATAAACAACACAAAAAAAATATAGATAACTTACCAGCAACGATCTTGTGATGCGGTATGTGCCTACTAGAGACAGATCTTTTAGTGGACACACTCGACTTAGGTGGCAAACTAAAGTGTATAGATTCTACAGCCTTCCTTGCACTGTGAGAATTCTGGCTGTCCGCCTTACCGCGGGGTGACGAGCACGAAGTCTTAACCTCCGGTCTGGGAGACCCGTCATTCTTCGGGGAAGGAAGCGGTCTACTTGACGCTTCATTATCGACTCGGCTCGCTTTGTAAGGCGACTTACGACTTCTTTCGCTTTTAATGGCGTCGGCGACACCCGAATTCCTACTCATGACCTCCTCATCACCATTTTTATTCACTAGAGCCTTCACGTCAGACACAGGTTGCGCTAGACTTCTTCCTTCCGAAACTTTAAGGTTTACAACATTCGTACGTTTAGGGAAAAAACTGTCAATAGATTTCTGCTTCAGTCTATCACGCACATTTCCATTATTGATGTTAAAACCTATCACTGAGTTTCTCTGACTTCCGCTTTTAAATTTACTCTTGTCCAAAATGTTCCCTTTCACTATTTTATAATTTGGTGGTTGAACGATGACATGGGATATCTTCTCGATGGCACTTGTGTTTAAAATTAGAACTTTGTTTTCCGCTGTCTCTGTGGCTGACGGCTTTTTCTTTTTAATTTCCAAATTTACGGAGACAGCGGACCTCTTTAGTGACTTGGGAGAAAGAAGATCGTTCATGTTTTCATCAATATCGCTCTCTGTGCTTGGTGCGGAACCTTCAATAATGTCACAATCAACCACCGTGTTTTTATGGGTGTGTGAGAATAATACTCTCTTTATGGAACTTTTTTTGGAATTGATGTCGACACTTTGGCAGTTATCGATGCCGAAGGACACAGAGATCGTGGGTCTATCGCTAGCATTATAAATCACTGTGGTGTCGCTTTTTGTATCTACATTTTGGTCCAGTTCTGTGTTTGAAGACACGGATATTAATGGTGTTGCTTTAGCAGGTGCTATTGTTTTAACAGAGGCGACGTCACCCGCACTAAGTGAGGTACAATCGAAATATCGTCCTACACTCTGAATATCTTCAATAGCCGAGGAACCTAAACTGTCTTTGTCTACCGGAGTTTTTATTTTTGGTATAATTTTGGTAAATTTACTGGGACTACTATGGCATATTAAATTTCGTACATTTTGCGAGTTTTCCTTGTTTAATCGGTGAATCTGAAATGAATAATTTAATATTATTGTTATTAATGTTTTTCGGACTTGTGCAGTCTGGGGCCATAAGTCCAGTAGCACGTCAACGATCATATTCGCTTGCACGGTACTGCACGTATACACACATGTTGTGTGAGTGATTTCAATGCAAACATTTACCCGTCAAACAGTATAACTATGATAAGGTGATAATGTGTGGTTTGTCATTAAGGCAAATGATCATTATATCCACTCTTTCTGTCTAGATAATGATGAAAGATGCGATATACGAGATCGTGTATATGTGCATAATTTTTGTTATAGAAAAAAGTCGTAAGTGCGACTTGTTTTGATGTGATAGATTTATGAAACTGCTACTGGACTTATGACCCCGACCGTACCTACTTATTAATAATTGTGTTTATAATAAACATTTTGACGAAAAAATAATAAAGCGTATGTTTATTGCATAACTTATTTTTGAACTAATTTTTATTGTTTGTGTCAACTTGGCGAAATGGTGGATCATAGATCCGGGTGTCACAGAGTGCGAATGCTACAGACCATGCTACACTTGTTGGAGTGCCCAAAATGCCCGTAAACCTGCACCTTTGAGGACCTAAAGAATGCGAATAATGCAGCAATTAGCGTGGTCACCTACTGGGCTCAGGTGGTATAGATAATGTATTTATTACCATCGACACGAAGAGAAGAAGAATTGTTTGTGTTTGTTTTTTATAGCGATTATACCTACTATACATATAACACTACTGTACTGCAGTGCGTGTATGTTTGCGTAGGGTCACAAGGACGCCCACAAGAAAGTCGCGATCTTTAGTGTTAGCGACAGTAGAACCAATATCCTGAAGATGATTCACATACAGATTGTTTCTTACAATACACGTGGATAAGATGTTTAAATATTGATTATTTAATTAATGACATATGTAATTTATATTATACTAAACAGAACCTGTTCCCTGCAGTTTCACTAATATGGACGTAATTATGTGAATTAAAATAGTTATAATTATGTGTATTAGTATGATTTAACATTAAATACCAAAAAAAAATATAAACTTATTATACATACCCTCGGCTTAGTCTTTGCCTTCAGACTCAAACCATTGCTTCGTCTTAGAGACAGGGATGAACGGCTCACAATTGAGTTCTGTAAATAAAAAAAATTACAGACATTCCATCACACCTGCATTTCTCGATAGGTTAGGCAAGGGTTTACTGATGTATTTATGCACACACAGTTTGCTTGGATTTAATTGTACATGTTGAATAGTAACAACTTGCGAATTGTGATGTGAGCCTTAACAGGACATGGCTGCCTGCACACATATTCAACCGAAAACTGAGTGACACATGAACATGCTGATGTCGTGAGATGGCTGATGAAATGCTACTTCATCGCCCAGAGGAATACAAATCACTAATCCACAATTGCAGTGGTCATCTAGAGAGACACATCGTTAGCCCAGATTATATGAAAGAGCTCACTCCTAAGCAAATCCTGCAGTTTATAGTAGCCCCAGGGTTTAGCGGTGAACTGTAACTTAACGAGTGGCAATCACCATAAAGTATGGCTGCAGTGATACCTATAGCCACAAATAAATAATAAAACAATAGGTCCCATATAATATTGACATTAAACAAGCACAAAACAACAATTTGATGTACTACATACTAAGAATTTTGTTGAAAAAACCAAAAACACATTTGACCTGGGAGTCAAACCCAGATCCTAAGCTGTGACTTCAAAGAATTAGGATATGTTAGTTATATACTTCAGCTGTGTTTATGTTTAAAGTACACTATTACCAAAATCTTGCCTATTATTAGGTTTTAATTCAGACCCAGATCAAAGTTGTTCTGGGTCTGAATTAATACCTGTAGATCATACAAATATTTGTGATGTGTGGGGGATCAGACGATGGTGCAGAAGCGATTCGCTCGGCTACTACCCCAAACGGGTCATATTTTTTATTATTATATTTGGCATTAACAAATGCTAAACATTAATAAGGCTATCATCAGGCGGGGTTTGAACCTGCATCCCTCCAGTTAAGTACCCAGGTTCAAAATTTGTTTGAGATGTAATTTTTCATTCTCTAAAATTTATACTTTTGCTTATTAAGATTGGACAAAATGGTCTACATGGCTCATATGGATCACACATAATGTCATTAGAAAGCTGTTAATGCTGTAATGTACTACAATTTCTATATTCTATATGGCGAAGCAAGTGCCCAGATAGTGTTATCAACTTTAAATGAATATGCTTCACTGACCCGTGCTCGACGTCTTCGCCGTATTAGCAGTAAAGCAAGCAACGCTAGTTCCTCAAAATCCATACTCAGCAACGCTGATCGGTCGAGGTTCGGATCGGACTGAGAGTTGCCTTAGGATCGACTTTTTCGCAAAATTATCCTTAGTGACACTTGCGAGTTGAGTCAAAATGATGACCTTGCATCAGCATACATCAGTCGAGTCGTGGAGAGCGATGAGTCGACTAATCTATCCTATACCTACAATTATTGTTTTTCTACTAAAAACTTCTTTTTATTCTTGTACCACAAACCTAATTTTAAATGCATTTTATAAACTGCATACCTGCGTTAGAGAGAGATCTCCATTATCTTTTCTGACTGTTCTTGGGTTCAAAATAGACGGTACATAGTCGTTAATATCATCACCATTCATCTTCCATTTCAATGTAAGGGAAACGTATTAAATTAATGAACAAATATTGTCAGTTTTAAACGAAACTTACGTAAATAAAATTTGTTTTATTTACTTGAATGACTTTTATAAATGTCAAAATTGATTGACATACAGTTTGTGGGAAATTGGGAATAGTGTAGTCAGTAACTCAGTACTGTAGTATATGTGCATATATAGAGTTGTGCACAAGGCTTTTAGTAAATCTATGCTTTTTAGTAGATCCAGAACACCTGACTAATGCAGCCCGCCAAATTCGAAATGTGTAAATAGATTATTCGAAAATAAAAATTTGCAAAAAGATAATTAAAATTCATACATTTATACATACATACACACAAGATGTATTCAGAATGTGGATGAAGTGAAAGAAGTATGCAATCGTCGTAGTCACTGCGGGCTACGGTGGGCCTCGCACACATGTCTCACACTGCTGAAGCTCAAAATAATAGAATAAAAAATTACTCTCTGACCGTGAGAAGCACCTAAGTTTTTAGCTCTCCCTATGCAGCTCAAGTTTAGAGTTACCAACGTGCGACTTGGCTCTCTGATGCAGTCATGTGCTCTGCAACTCAGTGTATTATATTTCAGTGTATAACTCTGGGTTAACCACTTTGCATTAACTATACAAATTATGAGAGGCTTTTTCATATTACACATAATAAATAAGTATTGGATTGTATAAAAAATATGCATTGATTGTTATTGAAAACAAGTTTGTGTTTTTTTTTGTAATTAATATAAAATACATAATATTTTTTTATATACAACATCATTATTAGTATATGTGAAACCTGAAACACGTGTCTAGTATTTTTATGTAAAGAATCTATGTACAAAAACTGTATCATGAAAAATTACAAAGTTATAAGCTTGATATGTTACCTGGTTGTCCATACAAAAACATGCTCATCACGTGCGGGCGCCGCCCCGCGCCCGGCGTCGTCGCGGCGCTCATTGATAATAATGTGGCAGTAGGTACCTAACCGTACGGCGATTTCCGATTGCATTGTATTTAACTGATTATCCATCACACTTGCAGTCTTTGGACTGTCGTATTGGTCAAGTGTAGGTAGACATTAATAAGTACTTTATTTGTAAATGCAGCCGTAAGTGATTAAATGTAGTCAATGCGATATGTTGCACCTTATACCAAACACTGTAAGTTCAAAATGGATGAAAAGTGTTAAACATCGCATTACTTAACCACAACAGGCTATAGGTACAAATAAAAACGTGTGTTCATGTGTTTGACGATACTTTAATGTCAGATAGCTCCTCGTTCCGCACTGCCAGGAATACGTTATCACTTATCACCACAAACCGCTAGTATCCGTACCATTTCTTACACGAACACTATGCTTTTTACATACGATAGGTACACGTCAACCGAAACACAACTGCCGCGCGCTCGCGTTATCACCACAAACCGCTAGTGTACGTACTATTTCTTAAACGAACACTACCTATGCTTTTTACATACGATAGGTACAGATCAACCGAAATGCCGTGCGCTCGCGGTCGCGTTATGTACCTACTTATCTGAACGGGAGCGACATACGTGCACACTTCCCTATAGCTGCCGGGCGACTGACTGAAGTGGTTAAGTGGTTGGTTCACCCCCAGGCCCCGCCCGCCCCACTGCGCCCGCGCTGACCGCTCAGTGTGTCAGTGACCTGTGTTGCGCGCATGCATATGATTGCGGATAGGTACTTAGTGTCGCTCGGTGTCCTACTAGTAACATTTTTTAAATGTTTTTGGGACAAAATATAACATGATGTAAAAATTATTGGAATCGATTCAGTTACTTATTCTGGACAAACTATATTCAGGTTTCGCTTAAACTTATAATTTAAAATGACGTATTTTAATCCACTCAATTAACATTAACAATTTTTTGAAACACTAAATACTCTAATTTTGATTATTTTTATGCTCTTTTTTAGTCTAGTTTTAGTTTAGTTTACCCTGTAGTTTTTTTATTTTTTTAAGTTAGTAGTGTAGATAAGTTTATTTTTATTTAATTCACAATAAATTTTGTATATATAGAACATGAGTAAAATCGACTACAACATAATAATATCACAAGCGTTGTCTATGGTTTCATAGACAACGCTATGAAACACACGTCAGTGTTTAAGCAAAGTGTTGCTACATAAGATATTTTGTGATATTTTCGGTAAATTATGAGATTTCATCATCATGACATGACGGTATAAAAATGGTAATGGCAAATTAGTTAAAGAGTTAGCATTTATAAAATAATCATCAACCCATATACTGTCCCACTGCTGGGCACGGGTCTCCTCTCATATTGAGAGGGATTAGGTTATTAGTCCTATTATCAATTTATAAAATAATTAATTGAAATGCTTTTACAGATTTAGATTTCAGCGGGTAAGTGTGTCATATGATGTTATGATGACGTTTAAGTGACATAATAAGTTATTGGAAGGGAGATTTTCTGAAATCCTGGCAATAAATTTTTAAACTTCAACATTTTGCTTTTCACGGGAAGTTAGTGTGTGAGAAAAATATTATTTCCAAGGAAATAAATACAAATTGAATGAAAAAAAGACTGAGGATTATTGAGCGACTTCTTCTTGATTTACTACGAATGTGAGTATATTTATAACATAATATTTTAAATGTTATGTTAGGTTAGATGTTACCTATAATTTCTGCTGACTGTCCCTGAACATTTTTTGGATATTTTAAAGTTTACGCTTCATTTACTAGGGGCTGAATATGCTTTTTATTTTTTTTAATGCCGGAAAATGCCCTCCACGTACGGAATCAATGTTTCTCAACATACGATTATGTTACGCTTGAGTGAACTTAAATAATCAATAACAATGTGACGAGGGTCATTTTCGCGTTTTCATGCAAATATTTACGTGCAGACTTACCATTAATTTCATTTTAATTAATGACTATGCGTTTTCACCATTCAATTATAATTATTGTTACTTTTTGTTTTACACAAATATTTATTGAGCCAGATATTATATTTCTTAATAAATACATGGAATAAAAACATTTCATTCACATTATTTTCATTCCAACATTTAAAAAACTAATCGATGACTACTGATGTTCAGTCAGCATTACTTTATTTAAATGATAAAATTATGTTTAATTTTCCTACAGTTTTCATGATTATAATATTTATTTATGTACACAGGTTTATATTTATTTCACTTCAATATTTGCTTCATCAAATTTCTATGTAATTTATATAGAAATTTGTTCTTTTATTCTTTCAATATAATTTACATGAATAATATTATTTCCTTCAGTATTTGATAAGTATTTACATTTATAATTCAGTGTAGTTATAATATAATTATGAGTGTTTTAATATTTATATACTTACATCAACATGTATTTATTACATCAAAAATTTCTCCATAATTCTGCAAGGCAAGAAGACAAAGGATAACATTAAAATATAGAAGACAACCAAATTATAATTATACAGAAATAATAAAAATATATACAATATGGCGGGTACAAGGCGTGCTCGTAATAATGCCAATTCAGTGATAATACCACGTCAGAATTCTGTGTCTGACAATGGAAGAACTCGTCAGAATCTTAGTCCTGAGGCATTAGCAGCTATGAATAAGGAACAACTCCGGGCCGAGTGCAGGAAAAGGGGTCAGCGGGCTTCTGGCAACAAAAATGAGCTGGTATAAAGCTGTTTGTGTTTGTGTCTGTGCTTCATTTAATTTTTTTTTGCCGGTTGTAATGTGATGCTTAAATTTTTTAATTTTAGTAGATTAATAGTGATGTGATCAATGTTTTGCTAAACAAATTGGTTTTGATAATTATGTTATTGCACTATAATAGTAATAATTGTAAATTTATATATGTATGTAATAAATTAGTAACAATTTATTGTTGCATTATTAAGTTGCTTTGCAGTTTTTTTTTGCATTACTACATTATTACTGATTTGCTATTTTAATTTTATTGCTCGATTTGTATTTTGATTCTTGTAGCACATCCCTTGGATGTTTAATTTGTCATAAATGTGTTTAGTTTTTGTATTTAAAAAAAATATCTCTTGTGAATGAAAGCATTAAGTATAGGAAAAACATGTATTGTTTCAATAACTTAGAAGCTGCTCTCAACTAAGAAAATTTACTTACTTACAAGATAGGGGATTAACAAACAACAAATTTTTTTTATACAATGGTAGTGGCAAACTAGCATACGGCCCACCTGATGGTGGAGCACTGGCAACCTTGCTTACTGTATGTAACACAACACAGCTCAAAGCAGTGTTATTTCACTTCGATTTTCAGCAAGGTACTTCCCCAGTCGGCAGCTCCATTTTGAGTGGAATTACTCCCACTATGCCCTATCTCTCGTAAAAACAATTTACATATTAATGTTATATATATACTAACAAATAATATCCTAGAATTCTGTACTTTCTGTCTCTAGTATACACAAGCAAGCTAGCATTTTAAATAATACAGAATAAAATGAAGACAGACTTTACAATTTCTTATCACTTGGGAAAGTCCCTGACCCGCCTTTCGTCATTATGCTCTTTAACTTTTCGTTTTTAATTATCTCAATTAATGTGGAAAATACGACGTAGGTATTTGTCACAATATTTTGTATTTATTTATTTTATCTAAATGGGACTGGCTCTCATTAGCCGAGAATAGGGAAGTGTGGAAAAGAGAGAAAGACCTTTGCCCTGCAGTGGGACAATACAAGTAATCTATTAAATAATATATGTATATGTAGGTTCTATTCTATTCGTTCCGTCTTTATGTCCGTATATCTATAATAGAAAAAAAAATAAGCTCCTAGTTTTTTTTTAATCGTAAGTTTTGATCGGTGTCTGTATGGGGACCGAGATTTTATGGTGCGGATAATCCTTATGATAACAGACAGCTAGGCGGCAGCAGGGTAGTTTGGATTTGTACCAAGTAAAAGTACTTATGGCAACAGACAACCAAGGGAGTGAGGAGGGAAGGGGTATGTTGGATTAGTAACGAGTAAAAGTAGCACTTTCATTTTCTAGCCCTGTTGATTTTATATCATAAACTAGCTGCCGCCGTAAACGTTGTTTTGCCATAAAAAAAAAAATTTAGGGGTATGAAAAATAGATGTTGGCCTATTCTCAGACCTCCCCGATAAGCACAAAAAATTTCATCAAAATCGGTAAAGCCGTTTCGGAGGAGTATGGCAACGAAAACTGTGACACGAGAATTTTATATATTAGATTATCGAGAATTTCTGTCACTGCTTAACATGGAACCATAGATTCTGAGATAGTATCGAGACTAAATTTATCTAGGTATAGTTAAAATTTGCATGTAACATGCTACCTTTTATGATTTATCGAATGTTATCGAATCGCACAGTAGCCCAATTCACGTAATTAACAGTAGCGATGTCGCAGCGACTTAATTGTTGTAACAGTTTTCCTGTTCACATCCGTGATCGAATCGTTTTCAAATCGTTGAACACACAGAACAACACAATCGTTGTATCGTCATCATCATCAATCCATATACTGTCCCACTGCTGGGCACGGGTCTCCTCTCATATTGAGGGGGATTAGGCTATAGTCCACCACGCTGGCCTAGTGCGGGTTGGCAGACTTCACAAACCGTCGAGAAAAATCTCTAAGGCATGCAGGTTTCCTCACGATGTTTTCCTTCACCGTTTTAAGCGAGTGATAATTAATTATTAATACGCACATGAATTCGAAAAGTCAGAGGTGCGTGCTTTGGGCTCGAACTCGAGACCTTCGACTTGGCAGTCCAATGGTCATACCACTAGGCTATCACTGCTTTTCTTGTTGTACACACAGTTCAACGATTTTTCAATAGGACGACTTCTATTAGCTCCGATTGACGAATGTGAATAGGAAAACTGTTTCAACGATTAAGTCGCTGCGACATCGCTACGGTTTTAATTACGTGAATCGGGCTACAGTTCTGACGAAATGTCTGTGCGTGTAGCAGTAAGCCCTTCCGACATGGCCATGACTATAGGAAAAGTTAAGGAAAGTTGGGCCCCTAGTCGGTACTAGTCCGACATACCTTGCCCCCTCCCCGGGTGGCGGATGATCAATGAGAATTTTTCATACGATAAAAAAGCCATTCCGAACAGCTGCGCAGGTAGTCACAATTTTGTGAAAAAATATCTAAATTAGTTAGGCAATAATCACGAATGCGACATTTAAGACAGATTTTTTGTCTTTTCGCCGATTATTTATCGTAAAATTGACCACTGCGCATGCGCATCCACTTGCGTATAACGTCAGAGGGTCTACTCCCTATCTCCGTCAACGAAGTTACGACCCGTTCGAAAGTTCTACGAAACTTCGGAGTCCGATGTAACCAGTGTCAAATTCAATTTTTCGAACGGGTAAAAAAAAAACCGAGAGTAGGGACAATCTGACAAATTGTGTTGTCATTCATGTCTTAGTTAGGGCCCCGAACGAATCATTCATCCGTAGGTGATACGGAGTAGGAAACGCTCGTAACGAAGGTCGAAACTACGGACTTCGTGCTTAGGGAGTAGACCCCCAGATACGCACTGTTATTTCGTCGGAACTGTATTAATTTATTGTTACTGACATTACATTATAAATTAATTCTCTTTCTAGTTAGACAAGAACAGCTGTCACGTTGGCAGGCGACCATTTGGCTGAAGAAAATTCTTAAGACTATTCGTCAATATTTTTATTTCATGATATAAAAATAATTAATTGTCCCAGTACATTGTAGGTATGCGATTACGCACACGCAATATACTTAACTTCTCTAATTCGTTGGCATTTATATTAATTTAAAATAATACATATAAAAACAACAATAAACTGCATAATAAATTAATGAATCTTTAAATTAATACTAAAAATATTATGACCAGCAAAGGACTTATAGAGAAATATAGACTGGTAGAAAGAATAGCCGCTTCATTTCATAATAGGAAATAGCGGGAAAGTAAAAATATAAACTCATTACTTGCTTGCTTGCTTGTCTATGCCACTAAAATTTAAACTAAACAGATCGAATAAACGATGACGCGTTTATCGATAACCGTAAAGAACACTTCAAATTCAAATACCGCTTCAAATATACAGAACCAAAATAAACCGTTTGATGTGTCTACATGTAAACTTCTTGATAGACGAGTAACAGACTTCCGTCTCTCGGACTTGCCAACACATAATGTCTGTCCTCTTGCTATCTATATTACTAACAATTTATATTAGAGTTTAAAATGGACTATATTACAGTATTGTATTTTCTTAATTAATTCTTAAATACGTATGCCAAATGGAAACTTTCAGAGCGATAAACTGTAATTTATTTCTGTCAATGGATAAATTTTATTTATCCTTTAAATATATCTTTTAAAGACACTTCTATTAATTACTAGATGGCGTCGGCATTTCCTAGCTGACGACCTGTTAGAAGAAACACCGATACAAATTCAGAAAATCAGGGTCTCCTTTTAAAGTCCAGACAGGAACAGTATTCACGCTTACGGCTTAGTATAAAAATATGTGTTTTGTATTGTAGGGCAAAATCTGAATTGGCCTTTTCAAAAAAGAGCCTTGTAATGTAGCTTAGGGAAAAATCTGAATTGGCCTTTTCAAGAAAGAGCCATATCAGGTTTGAATTGAGCAATCCTAACTGACTGGACGCAAACATCAGTCATCGTGTAGCTCAACCACTATTTAGGGAGATCAAGATCTTTTACAAGTATTTTTTTTAGTACTAGATCGCGCCGGTATTTCTTAACTGGTTCTTCCCCAATGATAAAAAGGCTGAAAAGGAAGGATGTTCTCTAAAAAGGCAGTCGAGATATTGGTCTGTTCGCCTAAACGCCATAATCATGTAACCCATCTGCTTATAGTCTTGCGACTAATTGCCTATTAAACATCATAAAAAAAAAAAGGATTCTTAACTGACGACCTCTGAGAAGAATTGCCGAAACAAAATTAGATAACAACTAATTACGTGAAAAAACAAAATACTCCCTATGAGACAAAAAGACAAAGAAACAATGTAATAATTAGTTCGTATCTGTCTACTGTAATACATCCTCGTTATCTCGGAGATAATCAAAATTCTACTGAGTACAATGCATGGTAATAATGATTTGTTGCCGGTTAATGTACGATTGTGTTCCTTCTGCGTTAACGAACGATATTGGCAATAAAAACCCACCTACGTAGACGTGACTAGTCATACGTATGGAATTAATACAGTAAAATCTTCTTGCATTTGTAAAAAAAACATGTAAGTCTTTTTCGGGTAGTTTCAGAATAGACATAGATGCATTTCGTTACTTTTTAAAAACCTAAGCGTTGGGGAAGTTACCTTAAAGATACTGAATATAAATACCATGAAGTCTGTACTCTTCGAAGGATGCAGTGGTCTACACAGAATACCCCAAAGGTTCGCCAGAATGTTTAGATCTCAAGGGTGAAGCTATTCCCATTAATGGCCACAAATCCTAACTTCGAGCTGCTGTTCCGAACCGATTCGAACTCAGGTCCTCTAGTCAAGCTTACGACTAATGAGGCAGTTCCTTGGTGGTATGTTATATATATGAGTCATGGCGCAGTGGCGTAGCTAATAACCAATTGACAAGCTCTATTTTCTTGAAATTTCTTTTCTTTTTTTTACTCATATTCGGTATATTAAGGATTAGATGAGTAAACAGATGTAGAGAGATTTGTAAAAACTAAGTAACGATAATGTGGTCACGTGTTGTGAAACAAACTCATTACAAAAAGATAATACTCATTGTTTTTTTTTTAACTATTCATTTGCATTAGTTCAAAACGAAACGTTCCTAGTGAGTTGTGTCATAAGTTGCTATGCTGGTGAATCTTGCTCAATCTGTTATCGTAGCGTTTTATCCGTCCACTGTGAGCGCGATGCCACTACACCGAGGATAGGGGTATAGTAGACTGGCCTTTGGTTTATTGAAAACGAGCGGTTGCCCGCGGTTTCCCAAAACAATTTTTGAAACAAAAGGTAGTTTATGTCCTTCGCCAAGGTCTAATCTATCTCTGTACCAAATTTCATCAAAATCGGTTCAGCGGTTTTAGCGTGAAAGCGTAACAGGCAGACAGTTGCTTGTTTTTGTTAGTCAGTATGGTGAACTTTTTCATTGTCCTTCATAAAAATTATCAGGTCCACTAGATTATCCCAAGCTCTTTCTAGGAGTTTCTTCTATGTTTAGTATCAATTTTGACAATTTTTCTGTTGCTAAGTGAGTAATTTTTACATAAATTTATTCAACAATTGCTTACGTATTCATAGGCCACTTACCCGTGACAATGCGGGCCTCGCATTCACTGTAAAGCTGGGATCAGACGAGGATTGAGTTTTTGAAGCGTTTTGTAAAAACGCGCGATTATTAAACAGTATAGATAGTTTGAAGTATGGTGAAGAGATCGATATACTTTTAAAACTTGTGTGCTTTTAACAAGCATGCTTATACCAAGCTTTAACAGCTGTAAGAGGTCTACTAAGAAAGTTTTGTTAAAATAGAGCTTTAACTTACATTACAGGTATACTCACTAGCTGTTGCGGGTTTCACTCGCATCCCGAAAGCCTTTTGAGACAAAAGGTAGCCTATGTCTTTCTCCAAAGATTACAAATCTATCTATGTACCAAATTTCATCAAAATCGGTTTAGGCGTGAAAGCGTAACAGACAAAGTTACTTTCACATTTTTAATATTTTTAGGCATTGTATAATTTAACGATGTAGAGAGGTTTCGAGTTGATTATTCCGTGATTTATCTTATATTTCTGGTATCCGTTATTGAAAGATCGAATAACAAAAAAAAAATCGAGAGTGCGAAAAATAATAATAATAATATAAGTATTTAAAAACGAATAAAGGAGATAATAATATTTTTGGGACATTTTACACAACACCATCTAGTCCCAAACTAAGCAGAGCTTGTACTATGGGTACTAGACAATGGATATAATACTTATATACTTTTTACTTTTTTTTGTAAATACATACTTATAATACATGAGAAAATGATTGCTTTGTTTGGATTTTTTGACAAGCGTTGTGTAGGTGACAATCTTTATTCCTGAATTTAATTTACGACGATCATATCTACTACTGGCAACGTTTATGTCACATATTTTTACGACTTAAAATACTCAATTACGCACGTCGAAGCCGCGTCTGTCTGTATAGACCCTAAACATCAGTTACACAATTGATGACTAAATTGACGACGGAAACAATACATAAAGCAAATTGTGTAACACAGCGACGGAATAAACGGATACTTCAATGTAATAACTGCTTTTTTCCGAGTATCTAACCTTTCGAGAAAATATAGTGTTTGATTCTAAGGGTACACCCCTTAAAGGTTTCAGTTTAAAAAAAAGTATCTGTTTTATCATGCTGTTTGAGTATTTGTTCCATTTTTAAATTTAAGTTAAGTTAAGCGCACTAAATAGTTAAACAAATGTAATTGCTTATAACAGCGTAACTAAACATTAAATATGACCGACTTTTTTCAGCATAATCAACAATATGCAACGATATTATTAAATTTACTAATTAAACCTTAGCTCACACTGACAATTACCATAATATAAGACATTGAAATGAATCTACTTTTTACTTAATTTATCGCATTACGTGTTTACGTTACGGTGGCTCCTTTTGGAAGTTAAACTTTTAAAAACAATATACCTCCTTATTGTTTAACGTAAACAATTTACTGGGTCTTGATTGATTGTACACATACCATCACATCTGTATTCCCCGAAGGGTTAAGTAGAGGCGTAGCAATATATACCTACAGTTCGCCGGTATTGCTTTTAACCGGGCACCTGAGAAATCATAGAAAAACCCAATAACGTTTTATTTTATTGTGCCTACTTATGATTGCCTAGTACTCATATTACAAGTACTGCTTAGTTTGGGACTAGATGGTGCTGTGTAAAATTGTCCAAGAATATTAATTTATTTATTATGAATAGCTTCTAAATTTTTCTACCATAATTAAAAAATAAGTAGTACAAAATGAGGTTGTAGATCAATGTCCGATTTAAAGCCTATTTGGGAGCACGACGTCGGGAATACCCGTCACAGAGTAGACTAAGGCGCCATCTCCATGGAAGAATCGCGGCGGTAGTCAGAGCATGCCTCCAGATTCGATACAAACTCCATGGATTAATCTTCACACAGCGATACCATCACGGTTATAGTATCTACGGACTCACTGCGATTCTCTCGCCCGTGGAGATATGTTCAGACAAGTTTACGTTCAGAATGGTCAAGTCTAAGCTTGGTGCTTAAATCTTAGGTGTCGATGCCACGTAGACGCAACATTTGACGAACACTTATACTGGACCACCGCGAGACCTCCCTAGAACGGAAGAACGAAGCAAGTTCGAACGGTGAAACAGCTGGAATGTATCCATCTGTCGTAGTATAGGTCACTCCTATCATATTGAAGTCACTCATTTAATTACGGAATATAACAGTCTCAGGCATTGACCTGCCTTACAAAGAAACATTATTAACGGCGCAAAATACGTTTATAACACGTCAATATAAGATCCAGCTGTATCTATAAATGCAATTAAAAATATTGCAACATCATTGCCTTATACTTATTTGCTGATATGGAATCATCGATACTTAGTTCGGTATACAAATACAGGTCAGTGGACCTGCGCGAGCGCACGCGATGATCACGCCACCGCAATTTATTTCCGGAAAATAATTTAAGCGCTCAATTAAGAATTTTAATTTCAAGGACACAGGGTTTATTATCAATATGACACAAAGCTTAACATTAGTGTAAAATTATTCTTTCTTTGTTTTAATTATAAGTCAATATTAATGTAGGTATGTTTTTTTTATAATTTTTTAATTAGATACTGTACAGCGTTGGTTTAGAGCTGAAAATTATTTGGCTGTAATTTTTTGGAGGACAGCCATGAGGGAATAATGACTGTCATAGTGTACAGACACTTATTAATTACTTCTTAACCCGAATTTATACCAAGGATAATACAAAAGACCTCATGTTCAAATCAAAAATCGAATCGTCCCTCATTAATTTTTAATTAATGGTTTATGTTTAGAACTTTAATTTCCTTGCACTGTACATAAATAAAACCTAACAGTAATTATTTATAACCGAGATCCATTTCTTTGTTTTCATTGAGACGATCAGACGACAGTCTCTTTGGTGCTGGCATAAAGACCGCACATCGTGTAGCAAAAAAAAAATTAAAATTTGGCGCGTAATTTCAATTTATTTCTTTCCGTCTGTGATTTAAGAGGTTTCTTACCTACTCAAACGACGGTTAAATGAAAGAGAGAGTGATCGTTGAAAGTGAAATTCGTTTTAGCGGTTGTGGCGTGATGTCAGACATTTCACTCACGACTTCGTAATAAACAGGTTATCTACACAGTTATACAATAAAATTTAAATAATATTGTATTCTTGAATAATATTATCATCGGACATTATTTACGTGTGTTAAAAAATATTCAGTTTATTTTAAACGTGTGTTCTGTTCGAAGTTTGAAATTTATACAAAGGAGTATTAGCATGTGAGTATTTATGTTAGGATTCTATATTTAAATTGTTTAACGTGTTATCTTTTCTACTGTTAGATAAAACTGAATAATGAAAAAGCGCTTTATCGTTTTGATTGACATACTGCGCCCTTCGAGCACGGTTTCCGTGTGCCGAGTCCAATAACGTGCTCGTAAATTAAATTCCTATACAAACTACGCGATGAAATACTGTTCAGTAGGTATTTATTACTTTCTCGATTGTACACGTTATTGTTCAATTCGTTCTATATTTAAATCTAACTGCCAGTGTTCCACTACACTTCTTTTTAATTGGAAACAACATTCAAAGAACGTCGGTGTAATTTATGAGGATAGAGAACATTGGCGATTTCTCCACCGACAGGAGATGAGCTCTTAAATTAAAGATTTTTTTATATGCGGTTTTTAACATTCGATCGTTTGGTGGTAGGTAGATAGGTAGTATCTAATGATCCGCTTGGCCAGCTACTACACTTCATTCATTATAACGTTAGACAAATAACGGTTATAACGACAGCGTTATTTCGATAATAGTATTAATAAACTACGCTATTTCACGAATAAAATACTACATACTAATCTATTTACCATTTTAAATAAATGATATAAAATGCAATAATTTATTTAATATAACACAATAACTGTCGTTATTTCATCGTTATTTGTCTAATGCTATAGTAAATAGAGGGTATACTCAAGTGCCGGCCCATAACGGCCTCACGACTAGTCTTACTGTGTGCTCTATCGAGTATATGACAGCTAGAGCCTGAGAGGGATTTATTTAGGTACTTGACTTGCGATTTCTCCCTCTTAGAGCCTATTTGTGCTTATTACCACTAGGTAACATTAGCTAGCGCTAGCCGCGGTCAGTCTGTGGATGGGTGACCATTCTTAACACATCGAGACCCCGTGCCTCGGAGAGCACCTAAAGCCGTCGGACCCGGTTGTCATACGAACACCTATGTCTAATGGAAGTCGCTTCGAGTAAAATACTGATGTTTAGCCACATCTGGTTAGACTGGAAGCCAACCCCAACATGTTGGGTAAAGCTCGAGGGATGAGATGCCATAGATTGCTCTCTGAGGCAGGGAGAGATCTCGATGTGCTACCTACCTTTGTGAGAACTATAACTAATTAAAAGTAGGTAAACATTAATTAACATGAATATTTTTTTATACTACTAAGGTGGCAAACAAGCATACGGCCTACCTGTTGGTAAGCGGTTTCACTTAAAACGCGCAACGGCAACGCGCGTTGCCGACCCTTAAAACGAAAGAGGAATAGTTGGGTTGGCAGTATAAGGGTCAAAGTCCCCCCACTACCAACACAACGTTTCCACGTGGAGCACTGGTAACCTTGCTCACCGTAAGAAACACAACACAGCTCAAAGCAATGTTATTTCGCTTGGATTTTCTGCAAGGTGGAGGTACTTCCCCAGTCGGGCAGCTCCAATTTGAGTGGAATTACTCCCACTATGCCCTAGCTCTCTTATAAAAGAATATGCCATACGAAAGTTGTGTACAAATATTTGAGCACTATGTAAATTCACCCGAAATGGATCAATATTGAAGTGTTTGCATGCGTGAGCGCCGTTTTCAAACGTGTTTACATACGTCATTGTTCGTCTACCTAGAACTGCTGTGATAACTTCTTTAGATTTTTTACGTATTGATTACGCAAACGCAATGAATGTAAACATAACTAGTTCTTGATTAATGTAACATAAACTTTATTGTTAGTTATATAAGAGTCATCCCTTAACCCAAATATTGATCCCCTTTTCATAAGCCTTCTCTCTTTTATGCCAATTATCTTCGCATTTATTCTTCACAATTCGTTCGTATTTAATGTTATGTACCTAGTCAGATCATCTTCAGCCCGTATCAACCCACTAGTAATAGTCCACAGGGAGAGACCAGAGACGATTGACACGAGAGAGAGGGTACAAAGTTTCTCTCCCTCCAATCTTCTCTCATTCTTTTCTTATTTTGGGCAGTTACTTTTAGCTGTTAATTCACATATTGTATGTAGTATTAAAATATTGTGGTAGACAGATTCCCGAAAAGCCTGACAATCAGTCCATCCTCGATGTCGAACCAAAGTAACCGACATAGTTCGCAGGGTTGCACGGTTGAAGTGGCAATGGGCGGGCCATGTGGCTAGGAGAACGGATGGCCGCTGGGAAAATAAAGTCCTGGAGTGGCGATCACGCAAAGGAAAGCGCAGCGTAGGACGACCCCCGACTAGGTGTGTGGTCTGCGCAAGACCGATTTTTGTGGCGATTTTCAGGGAAGGCCTATGTTCAGCAGTGGACGTCCGTGGCTGATAGATAGATAGAAACATTACCAAAGATAAAACATTAAACATGTTAAACAAATCAGAAGCAAGTTAAAAATGTATAGGTATCTCTAACTATTTGTTCATAGTGCAAAAGTATGCGTATGCCGAATGCCTCGCACGGCACAATAATTAGGGAATTTCCTTGTATTTATTTATTGGTTAGTTGCGGAAAATTAGTTTTTTTTAAGATCTTATTTTCCTGGTAGATGAGTCACATCTGTTGAAAATAGCTATCCCAGGCACGCACCACTGACTTTAATCATGTGCGTATAAGGCGTGCTATAGGGAAATTAGCGAGGCGGTATGAATCAGAACAGTCAGGCGGTAAACTTGAAAATATGTTGGTACAATCCTAATATCCTACTAATATTATAAATATGAAAGTTTGTTACTCTTTCACGCTAAAACCACTGAACGGATTTTGATGAAACTTTACAGTATTATTATTTATACATCAGAATAACATATATGCTATAATTTACAACGATTTTGAGTTAATTACCTAAATTACAACGATAATGTAAACGTAACTTTTCCACGCAAACGAAGTCGTGGGCAGAAACTAGTAATGATATAAATTTTAGATGATAGAGAAAGACAAATTCGATCTCAGGCAGGGTTTGGACCTGCGTTCCTTCCTCCGGTCCCTCCGGTTACGTACACCGGATGTTTTAGCCAAGTAAGCTACCTATCTGTGATGTCGAATATCTTTTCCTCATTCTTAGATCTTATCAGCAACATCTAACGAAGACATATTACTATGTTCTTCGACCCCTTAGTAATGTTTAGCATGCCTTCAAGAAAGGCTACTCGACTTAGGGCGCATTAACCCACGAAAAGTTTTGAGAAAACTGCGTGGCCTTCGCGCGACATCGGTCGTGTCGTCAGTGCGCGCCCTTAGCCGCACATACAAACTGCATCACAATAACATCGTTATTACAACGGAATAGGGCACACTGTATGGCGTAAAGTATCGCCGTGTTTGCACAACAAATACATAACATAGTACAGAGGCCAGCAAATCAAGCTACCACAATCTGTCAAATTTCTTTGATTGATATTCAACTTTAACACAAAGCAATAAGGTTCATATTCAAATGGGAAAAATTTACAGTTTTGGATAGCTTGACCTGCTGGCGTCTGTACCACGCCTGTATTCCCCGAAGGGTTAGGCAGAGGTGTACTAGTATACATACACCCACAGTCCGCCGGTATGTTTAGGTCCCATATAATAGAGGGCGAGCCTATTGCCATTAACTGGCCCCAAATCCAAACTGTTCTTCTTCTGTTACTGAAAATTTATAGAAAAAACTTTATAGTTTCAAGGTCTTCAGACAATAATAGGTCATTAGGCCAAACCTAATCTATTATAATTAAAAATCAACTGTTTGTTTTTTCGAAAACGACTGTCACAAAATACGTCAAACGTTGGTTTGAAAACATTGCTGATTTAATTACCAAAGGACTATGATTTGGGAGATTTCTTTTGATTTGTTACTCTATTGTGTCTAAACTGAGACATTGGCCTTTGGTCCACTAATAATTGTTATGCGTGCGAAAATAAATACATTTTATTTCTTCTATTTAAGTCTTCAGAATAGAAGGACTTCATTTAATTTATGAAAACGTCTGCGGTCTAGTGGTTCGTGTGTCGTACTGCTGATCACGAGGTCCGATGGCAGTCGCTTCGTGTAAAATACTGATCAGCCTCCTCTGGTTATAGTGGAAGCCGACCCCAACATAGGAAAAGGTTCGGAGAAAGAAATATCGACTGTGAACTGGCAACCGGTACTATCTCAATTTTGACAACTTTACAGGATGAAGAAAAAACATGTTATCATCATTTATACAGCATCTCGTGTGTTAAATAAAAATACGTAGTTTTTAAATATTTTTATAGCACATGTAATTAAAAATGAGCTAGGATTTCTTGCAACGATGTGGAGTATTAAAAATTTAAATAGGACCAAGGTTGCAAGTTCACAGTCGATATAGGATGATGATTGCCATTAGATGAGACCTCCTGGAACCTTGCCTGGGCAATGCCGACATCCTAAACTGATTGTCAGGCTTTTTGGGCTTCTGACAACGACCTACGAATAAACTTGTTCTTTAGAGAACGGTTTTTTATGCCACTACGGTGGCAAACTAGCATACGGCCCACCATAGACGCTTAACACCAGGGTTATCACTTAGGCGTTGCCGACACTATTAAACAAAATAGGAATAGCTTCGTTAGCAGTATAAGGGTCAATTACCACTGCCAATACAACGTTTTCTCGTGGAGCACTGGCTCTGGGACGTATATCAATTGCCGACTACTGAAACTGACCGCGGCAAGTGCAGCTTAACCTCGAAAATTAGCTCGATGGAGTAATCTGCGTGGTTATTACTGACCCACCAGCCAATTTAATACATATGGTATTACCTAAACACTTTCCATTTAATACATGAAGGGCCGACGAACCTAAAAATAGATTGCCCCACATCAAGTTTAATACGACCCTAAATAGAGTGTGTATGTGTGGGACTAATCCCTAATGGATATTGATAATAAATGATGCTCAAACACCCATTGCCCAGTGCTCATACAAAATTAACTATGTTTGTTTGTTATTAAGTGTATGACGTGATGTATTGGATAGGTACTTACCTAATTGAGAAGCCGTAATTACATCTAATAATATAATAAAGTTGGAGAGGCTTGTTTGAACGATGTAATCTATGGAAGTCAGATTGAAACAAACTTATTAAAATTATCACTCGCTAGAACGGTGACGGAAAACATCGTGAGGAAACCTGCATGCTTCAACAGTTTTCTTGACGGCGTGTAAAGTCTACCAACTTTAGGCCCGCGTGGTGAACCTGAGAGGAGACCCGTGCCCATCAGTGGGACAGTAAATGGGTTGATGATGAAGACACTTACAGAAATTACTAGAATAAGTATTCAAAATTCATTTAGCTGATGTAGCATAGTTCGTACGAGTGCATTTTCAACAATTTAACGCGCGTTATTTTTTACGCTTTGAATAGACCATGACCCTTGGCAAATTTCGACCTGGCGGATGGGACTCGCAGTGGCTTAGTGGTCATAGCGTCTGGTGTATTTAACCAGAAAACGTAGGTTCCATTACTGCCCGCAGTCGCCAAAATAACTTTATAATCTTAGTACTTATGGAAAATGCAAAAATGAAACAAAAATATTGCCATCAAGAAGATTTATTTTAGTCCAAAATAGTACAGACGCCAGCAGGTCCAGCTATCCATAACTGTCAATTTTTCCCAATTGAACATGATCCTTAAAATATTGTATTAAAGTTGAAATGCTATCAAAGAAATTTGTCAGATTGGGGTAGCTTGATGTGCTGCCCCCTGTACAATATAACTATATAATATTTTAATTCCAATACCTACCTATCGACTTCTTCCTTACTATGCACTTTTGTGTTACGTATATCAAGTATTTTTTTGTCTATTTGCATTCTTTACAAACACAGTTTTTTGAATAAAATCGTTTTCAGAGATCGTTGACGATTTAAAGTGACAATTAAATGTATGAATTTTAGAAATAAAGGAAATATTTTAAAGTCAGCTGTTCAGCTGTCTGTGAAGCTTTCTTTAACAGTAGACCTCCTTTAATATGATAGCAATAATGATAACATGCCTAGTAGTTTTTTGAAGTCAATCTTCATTCATTAAATTGTCATTTTCCTATCGTTGTGACACTAATGTTTCCAAAAGAAAGTTGACAACTTTTGGTGTTGTAAACAAGTTTTGGTGATCCATGTGTATCCATTACAGGACACTGGCAGAAATTGTTGTAAAATCGGCAGATTGCCAATAAAAAAAAAAAAAGTTTTGGTGATAAAAGCTGATATTAAATAAAGCTAAATGGCGACACAGGATACCCAGCTTAAAGATCAAGAAAGCAAAAGACAAATTGTAAATATGTATTACCCATTATTATAAATTTAGAATCAGCCTTATTTGCAATTTTATTTAGTTATTTTTGTCACTGATAAAAAACCGTCCTGCAATTCCGATAAAGTTTAAAATAGAACGGTAATCTTTCTAGCATACATTTTTGTACCAAAGTTTTCCTCTTATGCTATTTTCAGCTCTATTTAAAGCATATAAGAATGATATTTAACTATCAGTGAGTTCTTCGTCTAATCAGCGTTGACCCCAAGTACTTAGTCTATTTACTCTTTGTCATTTGCTTTCATTAAAATATGCTTGCTGTAATACTAATTAATGTTAATATGTTGTTGTCCAGCTCGCCCGTCTCGGGTACTACAAGCTGGCGGCGGCGGTGCAGGCAGACACCGAGCAGCGCCCGCGCAACGGACTCCACCATCCACACCCTCACCCCCACCCCAAAGAGATAAGGTACAGCAGTCGCATAAAAATGAGATTACATGATGTAATGTACTCCGACCCTTGCTTGAACCTCCACCTAGTTGTCCCCCAGCAAGGTACGGCCTTGTTGGGGGACAAGAGGTCAGTGTCCTATTAGAGGACGCCCTTAGCTGCTGCTTAGTCTATAAGTGCTGCTGGCTGGAGGCATAGACGGCCTAGACGGTCCGGTTAGTTCCCCCCACCTAATAATGACGTCAAGATATCATTTGCGCTTGCGCGTTGCCGACCCTGTGAACCAAAGAGGAATAGTTGAGTTCGAGTTTTTAATTACTCTCTGCGAAAGAGACTAATGAAAAACTCGAAGAGTCATAATAAAAATGAATGGTCCAACTTGATATACACAGTGAGTAGGGTGTATTCATATTCAGGTACCTACACACAAACATTTGAAATAACATCATCGACTAATAAATTAAATAAACATGACATTACATAATAATTATTCAATAATTACTGATCAAAGATAGTTTTACGTGTGATTCCAACATACATACAATTACGCTTGCTTTCCACTAAAAGTTTTGCAATACACCTACAATTCGCAAGTATGTGTCTGTCGCACTTCTGGGGGGCTAAAATTCACGGACACATGTATGTTTAGGTTCCATGTAATAAGGGGCGAGCCTATTACCATTCTTCTCGGCCGATTCGCTCTTGGCAGAGCGGTCGTTGCCGTCATGTAGTAGGCGGAAAATGTTATTCGCCTCACGATGTCCCGCCATCTCTCTCTGCTGGCTGTCATCCTGGTACACTCACTTATGGGGCCACCCACTGCGTTCTTGATTTGCTCAATCCATCGCATTGGTTACCGACCGCGACGTTTTTTACCGTCAACCCTGCCCTGCACAACCAGTTGTTCGATTCCCTCATTTCTTCGCGATACGTGGCCAAAGAATGTGAAAATGCGCTTCTGTACGATTGCTGATAGATGTTTCTTGATGTCGAGTTCTTCAAGTATTGAGACGTTAGTTCTGAACCGAGATACTCCTAGCATTCGTCTCCAGCACCACATCTCCAAATTGCCATGGTACCATTAACCGGGCACAAATCCAAAGTCCGAAGTGCTACGGTGAATTTTATAGAAAATCCCAATTACACTGTTCGACCTGGGATTCGAGCCTAAACCATCAAGTGTAGCAATCACTTACCACCACTGGCTAATGAGGCAGCCGATATGAAAATAAAGTAATAATATAATTTACCCTGTCCTTACTGCTAATAAACTGATACAGTCTAAACACGTAGTCAAATCCAGCCTTCGCAACGTCCAATGGTTTCTAATTCCTACCGCGCTGTACTGGCTAACCTAGTTACCAATTACGCGAGTGATTATAATAGTGAAAGCAGTGTGCAGTTTTTGAGATTAACAATAGCCGACAGACTATCTCCATGCTTTCTCCTAGAAATTAATGTGGAAAGCGTATAACAGACGAGTAATACGACAACCTAAGTAGATTTTAAACTTCTGCAAGATTATCAACGTTTTCTGACATTTGCCTCGTTAGTCTAATTTTTTAATCTAATAACGTGTTATATGCTCGTACTAACACAAATATTATATTGTTGCAGTAGAAGTAAAAATCCAACAATGGACACTGAAAGCCTGGTGCTATGGAGGCGGCCCCTCACCACACTGGAATATTTCTTCAGAGAATTAATCATATTGATCTCCACGGGAGTGCAGAGGTAAGGAGGAATTAATACAATGTAAGAATAAGAAAGAAGAGAAGTAGAATGTAAACATACAACATCGATCAACACAGTACAGAGGCCAGCACATCAAGTTACCCGATTCTGTCAAATTTCTTTGGTAGATTTTCAACTTTAACACATTATAATAAGGTTTATATGCAATTGGGAAAATTTTACAGTTTTATAGCTTGACCTACTGGCGTCTGTACATTGATATCACTAACCTTACTCATCAAGTCGTCACTCCGTCTTGTTTTAGAATAATGGCGGCAATTTCTTAACTCACAATTAAGTAATGTCAAAATGACTTGACAACTGACAGTAATGATTTAACGTCAAAATTGTAACTTGACTAATCTATTCATCCTTTAGTGTCAAAATAATATATAACTACCTACAGTTAAATAGATCCTGTTACATTTGTAACAGTCGGTAATCAAGAGATCTATTCGAAGAACGTAATAATATGTCGTCGATAGATGTGGCTGATGACACGTAGAATGAAGCAGAGAAATTCGACATAAAGCCAAAACTGTAAAATTTTACCAATTGAATATGAACCTTATTTCTTTGTATTAAAGTTGAATATTAATCAAAAAATTTGACAGATTGGGGTAACTTGATGTGCTGTCCTCTGTACTTAATCGGAAGGACGTATGTTCTAATCCTGCCTGATATCCAATTTTTCTTTCGCTAAAATTTATATCTTCAGTTTAATTACTTAAAAGTTTGTATTATGTAATTTTTATTTTGTTTCAGGTTATTAACATACAAATTGTTGGCGCTGACAATATTTATAGCAACATTAAGCACAGTCATATCCAACTATATTAGTGGTCCACACCAGCCTTATGTACAGGTAATCCATTTTATTTATAACTCTCGCGACCAGTCCCTGCTTCGTGCATGTATTATACATATAAACCTTCCGCTAGTCTAGAATCATTCTATCTATTGCTGAAAACTTCATTAAAATCCTTTGCGTAGTTAAAAGATCTAAGCGTACAGACAGCGGGAGCGACTTTGTTTTATACTATGTCATTACATACCATTGCCCACTTGATGTTAAGCGGCTACCGTAGCCTATAGACGCCTGCGACACCGCGTTGCTGACCCTGTAAAATGAAAGAGGAATAGTTGAGTTGACAGTATATGGGTCAAAGTCCCCCCACTGCCAACGCTGTCCCCCCAATAACACTGCTCGACTATACTCTTTGCGCTGTAGCATGGTGTGGGTGACAGTTTAGTAACATTTCGTTTCACTCTTGAAAGTTGCCGCGATTTACAAATCATGACTTGGTATTTCAGCAGTACCACATTCGTAATATATTAAATAATAAATAAATATTTCGGGACATTTACATAGCACCATTTAGTCCCAAACTAAGCAGCTTGTACTATGGGTACTAGACAATGGATATAATACTTATATACTTCTTTTCTGTAATTACATACTTATAATACATAAGAAACACCCAGACAAACACAAATACTCATGTTTTACCCACACAAATATTTGTGTCGTGTGGACTCGAACCACTAGAGCACAGACGTCGTCAATCATTTATAACTGCAGTAAATTAAACATAATACATACAGGCAACTGTCACCCGCACCATGCTACAGCGCAAAGAGTGTAGTAAAACTCAAGTCGCGCTTAGAACCGCTAAACTAACAAGGAACACTATCATCGAGTTGAGTTTTTTATTTGTTGTGTGCAGACGTTGTTGTTGACGCTGGGCTGGTGGGGCTGGTGGGTGGTGCTGGGCGTGTGCAGCTCCGTGGGGCTCGGCACGGGGCTGCACACGTTCCTGCTGTACCTGGGGCCGCACATCGCGCGCGTCACGCTCGCCGCCTACGAGTGCGGCTCCCTCGACTTCCCGGAACCGCCTTACCCTAACGAGTGAGTACTACTTAACCTTCCTTGATTATAATAATTTTATTGTATGTTTCATTGTTTTCTGTATGTATTGAGCTCTTTATAGATATGTCGCGATATATCTATATTCATTGGGCCTTTCTGAAAATCAGCATTGCAGTAACTCTTTGGCTGTAGCATCAGCTGAGATTGGTCCCGTATTTTGGCCTCATACCTAATCTTTTTGTTTTTATCTTGTGAGGTACAAAATAAAAGTTCTCTCTTTCTTTCTTTAACCGACCTTAAAAACAGAAGATTACCCGACTTCGGAAATGAGTTTACCAGTGTGTATGGATGTTTCAGCGTAGCTAAAAACTACTGGTCAGATGTCGACAAAATAATATTCTTGGACAATTTTACACAGCACCATCTAGCCCCAAACTAAGCAGAGCTTGTACTATGGGTACTGGACAATGAAAATAATACGTATACAATTATCTTTGTAGATAAATAAAAAACATCCAGACAAACACAATGACTTATGTTTATCACATAAATATGACAGAACAACTGAACAACAGAACCACTAGATCACAAGTCGTTAATGAGGTGTCGAATGTTTCGTCTTTACGTGTGTTGAACCAAGGCGGAAGCCTTTTTTCAGCAGTGGCCGTTCTCTAGCTGATATAATGATGATGATGATCCATTTCCTTCGCAGCATAATATGTCCAGCAGTAGTGGATCCAAACAACGTGGTTACGATATGGAAGATCATGTCCAAAGTCCGCATCGAGTCCATGATGTGGGGCATCGGCACCGCGCTTGGTGAGCTGCCGCCGTACTTCATGGCGAGGGCGGCGCGGCTCTCCGGTGGAGGGGTCGCAGAACTGGCCGCTAATGATGACTCCAGGACTGGCAGGTAAGCTTCTTTTTTAACTTTAAAATCTTAGCATGGAAAATGCCAAAAAATACAAAAAGAAAGCTTCTTTTGTTTAAAAATAGTAGTCCTTACTAGAAACTTCTGCTTTATCGTGGGTGCATACAACCGGACTTTACAGCAGTTCTTACAAATCCCCAGTGCGTAGAAGCTGACCGACAAAGCTGAAAGATGACAAACATTTTGAGTTGTATTAGTATTCTCTGTACAAAATATTATAATGCTAACAGGCTAGTTATTTCCTTATCTGTCAATAGGAATAATACGTGCTAGAAAAATGCTGAGTTCTTGCGATTTGTTAATTTAATAAGTGCTATTTTATACATAGGATACACAAGAACTCAGCAATTCACGATGTGCACAGTAATTTCACTAGCCACATTACCTTTCAAACGGGCACACAAGAATGTCAGCACATTATTGCTTAGAGGCAGAATATTTGTAATGCGGTGGTACAGTCAGCAACGAGAGTAGCTGCAATTTTTAAAACGCTTTAACATTTTTTGTTATCAAGAAGATCCTGAACTGAGAAGGTAGCACGAGTAATTTTTGTTTTACCATACCAAGCTTTACCACAACTAGAATTTAATTAAAAATTTGGGTGTAGTGATGTTTTCAAAATTTGCTTGTGTTCAGCTACTTGCGTTGGTGACCGTACCTGCCTAGACAAACGCACCACCACGATTCTACCAGGTTATTGAACTTACCAGACAAAAAGTATTTTATTTCACAAAAAATATAAAAGTTTGTTACGATAGACATTTAGTTTTTGACTAAAAAAAAGACAAGGCACAAGAAATCTCCAACAAAAAATAAAAAAATATTCTCATCGAGACCTTTTTCTCTATTAAGTATCCAGCTTTTTCATTATTTATTCAACGGTTGTAACTTGTAATCACAGTGTCTATCGACGTTTTTGTACGATGCAAAGATTAATAACTTGTTTCAAATGACATCATTGATCAACGATTTTTTGTTGAGTAAGGGGATTATAGTTATGTATTTGCTATGGTTCAATCTTCTAAAAAACTTAAGAATTTAGGTTCTCACGTAATGCTGTTTTCGGAGGTAATTCACTTGTCTCCACACTGACTAAGACGTGGACAATTGACCAGAAACATGCATGTCTTAGAGATTTTCTCGACGGTTTGTAAAGTCTGCCAACCCGCACTAGGCCAGCGTGGTGGACTATAGTCGAATCCCTCTCATTCTGTGAGAAGAGACACGTGCCCAGCAGTGGGACAATATATATTTTTTTTTATTAATTATTTCTGGCTTTGTATCACTGCGACCTGTCTATTGTGATCGCCACTCGTTGATTTAGAGTTCACCGCTAAACCCTGCGGCTACTATAAACTGTAGGATTTGTAACACTACGCTTGTGTATTAGGGACCCGCATTCCCCCAGGAGATGAATTGGCATTTCATTAGCCTCCTCACAACGCAGGTTCGCGTGTCACTCAGCCTTAGGTTGAACATGTGCTTGTTTAAGCAGCAACGGTGTTTGGGACCGTATATGTAATATGGGTTGTTGATGAAATCATCATCATCATCAACCCATATACTGTCCCACTGCTGGGCACGGGTCTCCACTCATATTGAGAGGGATTAGGCTATAGTCCACCTCGCTGGCCTAGTGCGGGTTGGCAGACTTCACATACCGTCGAGAAAAAATTCCACGGTATGCAGGTTTCCTCAAGATGTTTTCCTTCACCGTTTAAGCGAGTGATAATTAATTATCAATACGCACATGAATTCGAAAAGTCAGAGGTGCGTGCCTTGGATTCGAACTCGAGACCTTCGACTTAGCAGTCCAATGGTCATACCACTAGGCTATCACTCACTGCTCAGCTGATTGCTGATTTGATGATATATCATACACAAATCCGTTATTTTCAGAGCAAAAATAATGGTACAAAAACTAGTCCAGAAAGTGGGTTTCGCTGGTATACTAGCATGTGCGTCTGTACCAAACCCCCTGTTCGACCTGGCGGGACTGACTTGCGGACACTTCTTGGTACCATTCTGGACGTTCTTCGGTGCCACTGTGATCGGCAAGGCCGTCATCAAGATGCATATACAGAAGATGTTCGTTATCATCGCGTTCAATGAAACTTTAGTTGGGTGAGTTGAATGGTTTTAACTTTTGTCTCGTTTCCTATACCGCTAAGATGACAAACAAGCAAAGGCCCACCTGTTAGTAACTGTAGTCTATATACGCAACCAACACTAAGGCATTACTCGTGCGTTGTGATCTTGAAATATTTTTTAAGTTTCGTTTTCCCAGTAATATCACTGGCTATGTTACCTTTCTAACCGGAACACCACAATATTAGTGTGTTGTGCTACTGCTTCGGTACATTTTAATAAGTCTTTTTTGTATAAAATAGACACAAATGCTTGTTTTAATGATAAATAGCATATTTCCTTTAAGAACCTTGTTGAACTAATTTACTGACTGAGCTCAATCAAAAATTTTAATACTGTTATACAATTTTAATTTAATTTATTTCGGCGTTCTCATACCTCTATATATTTAGTACAATAAAAATATTATAAATGTAAGTTAACCGTGAAAATGATATTTGTTACATTCCACAGCCAAGTACTTTCCTGGGTTGAAAGGATACCGTACATAGGGCCCAAACTAGAGGCTCCTTTACTAGAATTCCTTCGGAACCAGAAGGCTCGTCTCCACAAAAATGATTCTTCAGCACCGATTGAGAATCAAGGCTCGGTCCTATCGAGTCTCCTAGAGAAGTTCGTGCTAGCCATGGTGGTGTACTTCGTGGTGTCGATAGTGAATGCGCTCGCGCAGAATTACAGCAAGCGTGTCGGTAAGAAGAAGGGCAAGAAACGGGAATAGGGTCTGCGAACGCCGGGCGACGCTCTGTGCGCTATCGGTACGTATATGTTAATAAAGTCTGTTTTAAAAAACTCAGTGACGTAAACGGGTGATGCAGGTGTAGTAAACATTTTATTGAATTTAAAAACAAACGCTTTGCTTTGAATTTCTAATTAGTAAAAGTTTGAAAATGTCGCTAGAATCTAACAGGAATCCTAACAGGATTTTTTCATATAGTACAGGTCTGAAAAAAATGAAAATCTGGCATATAACGGTGCCAGATTTCTGTCAAATGATGAAATGTTTTATTTGTAGTCTACATAAACTATAAAAATTCTAAAGTAACTTTACTTTTTCGCTACTTAGTTCAAAGTTAGCTGTTGGTGCGCTTGAAAAAATACCACTTACATTATTTTTTTTATCAAATAGCGCGGCGGCGGCCATCGGAGCGCGGTCGCCGGCGTCGGTAGTAGCAACACGTTGCGCACGTCGCACCACGTGCCGCACGTTACGCACGTCACACCACGTGCCACACGTCGTACGACGTGACAAACGTATCGCACGTTATACCACGTGCTGCACGTTGTACGATACGTGCTACACATCGCGTGGCCACTGCACCTTATGACTTGTACCTACCGTTCGTTATAATGGCATTTATGTAACTATAATGGGAGATTTAATGATAAATTAATAGTATAATTATATTAGTCGGAAAAGGGGTGTTCATAATTAATGAACAATCTTTGCTTCACTTCTTTAAAAAAATGAGTTTAAGATATTTCTGTAGTGACTTCCAAGAGATTTAAAACAAAAATTGTTCATTATTGTAGGTAAATAAAATACCTTTTAGGCTTCAGATACACCTTCCGGCTAACATTGAATAAATGTATCGTAGCGCAATTTAAAATATCATATTGTATATAAGCTTGCTGTGGTCGATTTGAGCTTATTATCTAACAAAAAATGACTGGACATTTTGAGAAACATTGCTTACTCACATTTAGAAAGCAAATATAAAATTTAACGACATCATATTTCGTTGATTCATAAAAAATCACCAATTATATTAGTTTCAATCCCACATATCATTTCATTAACTTGTAAAAGACAGACGATACAACTTTTTGTAAATAAGAGAAAGTTTAAATAGAGGATATCATTTTCTCATTGCATGTCCTAAGTCAACATAGACAAAAATCTCCCGTATTTAAATTATAAAAGGTTTATACCTTTACCAAAGAGCGTCGCCATTTTAAAAGGACGGTAGACAATATTGCAATAACTGGCTGTATATATATAGGCTACAAATAGGTGCGTATATAAAAAAAACGATGTAAACATTTTGGTTGAGTAAGTTTTTACCAACATGTTAAATAAGTTGAAGCAATTTTAATTATGTTATTAACGACCTTTATATTTATGACTATTTAGGTCATACAAATGTTTTTTAGGAATGCTAGCCGGTGTGAACTATCGTTTACTTAGAAAGGGATGGAGTCATCCTTGTTTCACAATGAATTAATGAATGTTTCTTACAGCTGTACTAAATTAATTAGTAAGCGGAATAGTCACTTGTGAGATCCCAAGGCGAATGTTTATTTAAAAAATAGTTTTTATTAATATTTACCATTACTATAACACATATCTTAGCATCAATTAATGCTTGAGAAATGACAGACTCACCTCACTACTGACTTATTCATGCAAATTTGATAATATTAAAATTTCTATTCATCGCATCATCTAACTGAGCCCTTTTCATGTTTCCATAGATACCAAGATATTTTATCCAAATAATTTCCCACCAATACATTATTACATTACAAGGGTCTCGGTAGAGTAATAGTAGAGGTACTTTACTCTCCCGCCACAAGCTTCCCAATTCATCCATAACCCAACATTTCTACATTTATAAGTTTTAAAACAGCTATCGCTCGACCAATAGCTCTTGCCTTTACAGCAGTAATGTACATAAGTAGCATAAACTAGACACTATATAGTGGTTTAAATGTGTGACTAGAATAAGCTTAGCCGCTCAAAGTAGCCTATAATGGAACCATCAAGAAAATAAGGAAAGTGGCTTTAGTTTTTTTTAATTAGCTGAATACTGAAAAGGTTCTAATAGACCCATATTTTAGCAATGAATTATATGAAAAATCCTTTTTTCAAAACTGCATAGTAATGTTTAAATTTAGCTAAAACATACCAAAATAATATTTATTTCGTGTGATTTGATCGATTCCAAAAAAAGTTTGGTGCTGTTCCTAATTTAATTTCACTCCTGTTATTTTGAATAATGATTTTTACCTAGTCGGAGGTAGATAATATTACGTTATACGATTATTATTTATTATTATAGTATGTTGGGGTAAGATCGGTGCTGGGGTAAGAAGGTAAAACCAAATTTCCGTCTTATTCGGTGTAGAAATGCTACCGTGATTTGAAATGAAAGTGCTTGAGGACTGTATATCAGACGTATATTAAAAGAAATCAAGTGACGTGTAGTCGGCGCCCGATCGCGTAGGTGTCGTCGCCGCTGGTCGATGTGAAGTGTCCTCCGTTGTGTGCGCTGGCGCGACCGCCGGCTCCCCCTCTCCGCACGCCACTCAGCTGCCCCGCGCCGCTCGTCAGCAGTGCGTAGACATTCGGCTATAATTTTTAATGCTAGCATTGGGCGCGGGGCGGAACATGACGTAGCGCGATGCGCGAATTTATTAAAAATTATAGCTGATTTTGACGGAAATTTGGTTTTACGTTCTTACCCCAGCGCCGATCTTACCCCAACATACCTTATTTTTTACATACACTAATAAACGTTTATGGCTTTGTATTTACGCACGAATGGCTGAGTTAACTAGATATTATAATAAAATCTCATCGTAAATAATGTAATAATTAAATGAATATACCATAGGTCTCTTGTAGTGAATTAATATTTTAAAAAATGGTATTGTGGGATAAACATACATTTTTGTCGGGTGTGTCTTATGTATTATAAGTATGTAAGTATTATATCCATTGTCTAGTACCCATAGTACAAGCTCTGCTTAGTTTGGGACTAGATGGTGCTGTGTAAAAATTTCCGAAAATATTTATTTATTGTTTTCGCGAATTCAAGGCATCATTTTAATTAAAAATTGCTTTTAATATAGTATTTTATCGTCCAAATGTCTAGTTAATTTAGCCCTGATTAAATAAAATTAAGGAATTACGGATGAAAGACATTTTTGTATCTCGTGTAAAAAGATGATTAATGTTAAGTAGATAAATAAAGTCCAGTATTAGGATAAAGGATGTTTTTATTATAATAGGAATGAATTCACCGTATGAGGTTTTCAGTGTTCGCATTCCTTAGTAGACACGTTTTAAAATTACTGTTTGATAAGTAAACGTTTTGAATATTAAATAAACTAGTTGATCCTGGGTTGGTAGAATGCAAATTATAAGTGTCTTTACAATGTCGTTCCAAAAAAGTTAAAGACAGTAAAGAGGTTAATATCAAAATAAAATGATAATAAATAATTAGCATTCCACAAAAACAGCGACGTAACATTGTGGGTAATTTTATGAATTTAAAAATAGCAGTGTGCAAATCTATTGTCTATACTTCTAACTTACTGTAGTTTCGTGAATTAGGTAAATGCAGGTCTCAAATTCTGCTAAGGTTCCGGTAGAATATAAATGTGTGAAATGTTTTTATTGATAGTAATTTATTCTTAGAATACTAATGTAACACACTGGCTGTAAAAAGAAAAGTTTTTACGCATTATGTTTTACGCACATTATAGTAGAAAATTGTACTTAATTATTACCACTTCCACTGTTTACTGACTTATGTGGAATACCTACCATAGTTGCAGTGCGCACGTAACACACGTAACTCACGCTACACACGTGACATCGTTTTACTGCAGTGTGATATGTTTAAAATTTCCATATCGACTCGCTAGCTGGCTTAAGTAAAAATGACGTGCTATTTACATTCAATCCATTTTAATGGAATCTACTATGGTGCCAAAAGTAATTCAGAATATTTTTATAATATATTATTCAATATCTCCATGTTGAAAATGCACAGAGGTAGATAATGACCAATGGCTTATTATTATTGGTGACTTTAAATAGTGTTTAAAATTAGCAGAATTTGAACCTTATTTTAAACTAGTGACATTCATTTAAAATTGTTCATACTATAATAGTTTATAATTTCTATTTTAAATTCTGTATAGCATCTTTTAATTACATTCCACGTTATTCTAGGTTTTTCTATTAATCAAAATTTTGTCCCTATAGGTACTTTCTGTTTGTCTAAATCTTTCAAAATATTAGCTGTAAACAGGGTAGGCTTTATAGCCGGTTTAAAAAATGTTTAACTAAACTTATTATATTTTCATGCAATAAAATGCAACATTTATCCCTGGATTTTTAAAGTGACGAGAATCACTGCCATAATAACACAAATGTTTCATGTTGCAAAATTAGTAAAATTGTAACTGTTTTACCCAATAATAGGATTGTTATATTATTTTATTGTTTTTTTGTCCTAAAGTTGTATATAAAGAGAATGTATTCGTATACCGTAGTTTGTACAGTCATGTGGAGTGGTACATTAGTACAAAATATTGCTTATTTTTTTTTGTAAGTTTGGGGTTTCATACTCACAAAGCAATAAATGAATGTTCACGAAATGCTGTGTTTTATTTACTTGATAAAATATATTTCTAAGAATTTGTCTTTTCGGTTGGGGAAATGCGCTTATGCATGCCGCCCGCTCGGGGGCGCGAGACGGTTATATCGGGCTCTCCTGCCAGGTGGCCAGCATACCGACGAAAACCACCACCACTTCCACCTTCCGCATAGTGGGGTTACAGGAATCGCTGTAAGTCCAGTGTCGGACCCTCCTCGAGGGCCAAGTGCAATGGGCGACTGACGACCTCGATTCCACCTCCCAAAGAATTCGTCATACCTACTTTTATTTGCACTGGCAAACGTTATCCTTTTTTTTGTTTACGGGGGAACCTACCGCTCAAATACAATTACTTTTATCAAAATCGGTCGTCGTTTTTGAGTTTTAGCAAGATTAACTAACATCACTTGATTTTTAAATATATGTTTTGCACTACTTGTACACACGACTAAATATGTATGTTTAATTAGAAGTACGTAATTTCAATAGAATTAACTGCCTTATTAAAGTCTGCCTTATTATTGCCTTATTGATGTAATTTTAGTGTCTAGCAAGACGCTAGACACTAAGCCTTAGGCCTTCGAAGCACTTAGGGAAGATGCAGGATGGAACAACATGTAATGACTGTGAAAGTGCTATGCTAAAGCATGCTTTAAACTATGTACAGACGCCAGCAGGTCAAGCTATCTAAAACTGTCAAAGTTTCCCAATTGAATATGAACCTTATCATTTTGTATTAAAGTTGAAAATGAATCAAAGAAATTTGACAGATTGTGGTAGCTTGATGTGCTGGCCACTGTACGTACGTGGAAACGTAACAAATTATGCTACATCTTCCACCCACACCTAGTCTAGGTATGAGCTAGTATTCTGTATCAGCAATAGCTTTTTTCATTAAAGTTTTTTGTATGAGCAGGAGATGACATTATTTAAATAAAATTGTCAACAACCCGGATGCTACAATACATTGCGGCAGAAATATGATACTGGAACGCAATTAAAAAATGGACTGACAGTACATTGACGTGAGTTGACAACTTGACAATTGACATTGACAAAAAGATAATTTCGAATTTTCGAGGTTATGTTGTAAGATCACTCAGTCGGAATATTTTTAAAATTTATTAAATCAATAATAATTCAACAATAAAGACGCAATGTTTCGGCGATTAGCCTGTACAGTTATTCAAACCCGTGGTATTAAACATACAATTAATGTGAAATGGGTACGCCCCGAATATGTGCCCGCGTACAAAGCGGAGAAGTCCGGAGACTTAGAAGGCCTTCCTCCTATTCCTGAGAGCGCTCTTGGCAAGGATTATGCTTTATGTGAGGAAATTAAGGAGTAAGTAATGTTTTAAGTATTTAGTTTTTATACTGTGTATTAGGGGTTGAAATACAGTTTCAACAGTTTTGCTACAGATAAGTAGTGTTCGCATATTTTTGTAGTTCGTATGTGTGTCGCATAATCCACTCTACCTTGTTAAGAGATATTAAAAAAAAAGTGATTATAGTCTTAATTCAGAGATTCATTAAAGATTGTGGTGCGGATTTATAGAATTTTGATTTAATAGATCTGAATTTATATGGATTTGAAAAAATGTAGATTTAATAAACATTGGTATGGCAGTTGCTACAGGGGTAAGAAAGGGTTCCTTTATGTGATTAACTGAATTAACATCATAGGCTGGAGTGCCTGAGAAATATGGTTTTTCTATTGATTCTGTAATTTTATTTCTTGATAGTTACAATTCCTATTTATTTTACTTTCAGTGCACCGGAGTCAGTGAAGAAGATATTCTCAGTGGCTCACCTTGGACGTAAGGAGTACAACATGTTGGTCAAAAAAGAGTTAATGGATAGAGTGCGGAGACATAAGTATGATATGTGCACCGCTGAGACTAAAAGTAAATATTCCATTAATATAATAATATTTAGTTAAAAGCTCTCCGAGGGGCCTCTATGCGATGGACCTGTGTCCCCACGCAAGCCTGCCCAAGGAGTGTGTCTTCCTCATGGGAGGTATGCGATGATATCCAAAACAGGATATTTATACTATTTTTTACAAAATTCATTTCAATATTATCTTTTTGCATTTTCTTTATGCTAATATTTTAGTTATTTTAGCAAAGGAAAAAACTGTGGGCAGGAGTCGAACCTGCATCTTGTGGTTAGGTACACCAGACACTATGGTCACTAAATAATAACTTGTTTTCTTACTACTTTAGAAAATATATTCATGTATCAATATAACAAAAAAAAATATTTTTACAAAGTTCTAAGTTTTAGTCAATGTAATTTTTTAATTAAAGTTTCAAATTCTGTAATTAACATAACTTTTGTTTCAGTATTTTATTATTATTGTAATTAAATGAACATTTTTATTTAAACTATTAAGTATGGTACATTTTTATTTGTTTGCAGTTGCTTTTCTAACTGGACAGATTCGCTATCTTCAGGATATCATGGATAAATTCCCAAGAAATGCAAAAATGAAGGTAAAATTTAGCTAAATAAGAGTTTATGATATCATCAGTAAGCCTATCCAGTATATAAAAAACATGATACACCTGTATTCTGCAAAGGGTTAAGCAGGCATATCTGTATTCTGTACAAATATTTGTTCCAATTATTGAGCCACTAATTATTGTATAGGTATCTTATGACTCTGTCTATCTGAAATAATTATGAATGCAATGAAGTATATACTTATATTTTCTTCCAGCAAGTGGTGCAAGAAAAAATTGACAGAAGAAAGCAGTTATTGAAATTCTTACGTCAATATGATTACAAGAAGTTTGAATGGTTATTGGAGAAACTAAATATAGAATATAAGGGATATCCAGAGTAAGTTATATATAATAAACTATTATTTAATGTAAATAAAACTGCGCCTTTTTTGTGTGTGTGAGGAAAATCCTAATAGATTCTCCGACACCTGCAGAGGTGGTAGGGTATGTTGTACTTGTACCAACTAGAAACTAGACCTGCCATCCCTAGCCCGTAAGTCATGGATATTGGTATTCGAGTGTGTCAGTATGGCCATATGAATTCGTAACATTCACCACCGGACCCCGTCAGAGTGCTAAGTCGCGCGCCGCCTACTGGGGCCGTTGCCTGGTCAGGGGTGGAGTTCCCGGGTTTCCGAACTTTTCATACACATGAACAACTAGACCCGGAAAAATTAGGTCATGCCAAGTATTTGTTACGTGGGGTTATCAAACCTAAAACCCGTGGTGCAGAAGCTGATCAGCTCTCAGTTGATGAATTTACCGATTTTATTAAGATACTTCATTAATAAGACTTTAAAATCGGTAAATTCATCTAAGCATATCATGTAAGCATGATACGATTTTTTAAGAATCATTCTGAAAAGACTGCATTTTATTTTGCATTTTGATTTTCCAGATCTTTTCACAAGCTATCCCGCATGGAATCACTCCGAAAGCTAACAGAGATGCACTGTGATGACATACGAAACAAAAAGCTGTCGGACTACAGGAATTTGCTTGAAAGCCAACAAGGCCCATACCTAAAGCAAAAGCTAGAAAATCTTAAGTTTATAAGGAGTGAACAAATAGAACTTCAGTTGCCAATCACAGTGACCGAACAAGATATTAAGAAAGTGGAAGACATGTTAGAAGAGTGGACGATAAAAGATAATATAAAACGGCAAGCTAGGAAGAAGAAGAGGAATATTGTGCTGGAGTTGAACTGAAGTGTTGTAATATATAGTTAGAAGAGACAGTTATTGTATTTTTTTAACACATTCTAAACTCGGATTCAAATGTCTTTATATTGTTGATCACAGGCACAGTAATCTATACTCTTACTACTATAAACTATGCTAATATTATAAAGCTAAAGAGTTTTTTTGGTTGAACGCGCTAATCTCAGGAAATAATTCGGATTGAAAAACTCTTGGTGTGGAACTGTCTATACTATAAAAGTTTTTGTACAATTACGCTTTTTTTAGTGTACCTGCGCGGCCATTTGGAAAGGCCATATAATTAAAAAACAAAATAGTTTTTAACCATTTTATTAATAAGTAATTAAGTACATAACATACAATTCTTATAATTAAAAAAATATTCATATAAAATATGAAGCGTATTGTCAAAATCAGTCGAATTTGGACGGAATATTATTTTACATAAAACGTTGACATTTTGAGTAAATATAGCGTTATTAAAATAATAATAATAGAATTAATTACTTATAATAGGGAAGACAAGACTTATTAACTACAATTTACATAAAATATGGCTTTAGGCTAAGACGGGCGATAAAGACTTATACAATAAAAACAAGCAATGGTTGGATTTTAGTATAGCAAATTCACAACTTTGTTTACGTTTCCAAGACAAGCTATATAGCTGTTAGTGACTAATGTTTTAATTGGTGCACGCTTCTACTATTATGTCTGCTTATTTGGAACCAAATTCATATTACAACCAATCGACGGGATGACAATCAAAATCGTAATCTCACAAAAAAAATATAGTGGTACAGTTAGCAACGAAAGTAGCTGAACACGGCTAAGTTTTGAAAACATGACAACTTCAAAACTTGTCAAGAGATTTTTTTATGAAGAATATTTACTTAATGGCCATTTAAGCATAATGATTACGCACAACCTTCACAGGTCAGTAACTGCATGTTAAAAATCGTATTGAAGAATAGAAAGAATTTATTCGTCGTTCAGCGACTTTCGATGCTTACTGTACCATAGTGCTGACACTATGGTACAGTCAGCATCGAAAGTCGCGAATAACGAATCTATCTCATGTCCTAAGTCAGCCTGACAAAGAGAGAAAAAAAGGGTATAGTTTGTGTGAAAATGTTCCCAATTCTCGTTCTAAAATCCTTTTAAATGATCAACCGCTTAGCTGTTAGCTGCGCTAGCCGCGGTCAGTCTGGAGATGGGTGAATCCCTCTATCCCTTCGTTCAGAACGAAAAGCCATTGGTCCCATTTGTCATACGAACATGACATATGAATATGACAGTCGTTAGTGGTTGTCAAAAGCCCAAAAAGCCTGACAGCCAGTCTATTCGCAGGATATAGGTGTTGCACAGAAATTGCGTTGCAGATTTTATGGCATTCGCTTCGTGTAAATTATCTGATATTCAGCCGTAACTGTTTAGATTGGAAGCCGACCACATAGTTGGGAAAAGGCTCGCGAGGAAGACTAACCCATAAAATTGTTTGGATTCTATACGAATTAATTAATCAAAAGATGAAAGTGCTTTAAACAACAACAAATGCTTGTTTGTATCATAATCTTTACATCCTAAGATAAATTTACGTGTATTATGCAGTAATCTGTTAAAAGTAAAGCATGTGGCAGACTATGTACAGGCGCCAGCAGATCAATCTATTAAAAACTGTAAAATTTTCCCAATTGAAGAACCTTATTATCTTGTATTAAAGTTGAAAATCAATTAAAGAAATTTGACAGTTTGTGGTAGCTTGATGTGTTGGCCTCTGTAATTAAATTAATAATTACATAATTTATTAGAATAAAGTACATCTTCTGAAGACTATTTTTCCTCATTATTGCAAATTATACCAATGTCGAAAATTCAGCTAATTCATTTGAAAAGGCAACTTAGGTATGAGGAATTTATTTAATGATGATTGGACAGAAATCTTTTATTTCTTTTACTCTTGTAAACACTGCCGTTACTTTCAAACTTTACTTTTTAAATTTTCTTTTTATTAAAAAAAATATAATATCTTTCTAATTAACAGATCACTTCACAATACAATTGGCACAGTTACCACAAACACGCGTCAAGTAAACAGATGCACCCTGGAGATCGTTGGCGGTTGACCATTTTTCAACTTTATGCTTTTAGCAATAAGGGTGAAAACTGGTCAACTGTCAAGTTCCTCGGTTGTACGGTCGACAAAAGAGTTAAGTATACATGCAGCTAATTAAACATCTGTGTTTTGTTAAAGATTGTGTAATAATGTATCACGCATTAAGAATCAAAACACAGGTATTGTAAGCTGCTACACATCAAACAATTTGACGGGTAATTATTTAAATCACAATCTGTGTAAAGATGCAGATTTCGTTCGCTACCTGTATACCAATTTCTTTTGCTGAGTACGTTAGGTGTCGATGTATCAGAGTGATGTGGTATGCGGCGCGCGCGCATATGCGGTGGGGATGAACCCGGAGCGGCGCGACTTGGGCGCGTGGGCCCACAGCCAGCCCTCCACCGTCTGCTGCGTCAGGTCCGCGTACACCCACTCGCCGCGCTTCACTGATAAATCGTCTGGAGCTTGCGCCTGACAAACAACATCACGAATACGTTATCAATTATGTTATAGAATTTTTATTTAAGTGACAAAAGAAGAGGGTTATGTGTTGAGAACGACGCGAAGCTTCTTTTTTTATGGGGGTTCAATAAAAAAAAAAACAGTTATATTAATAGATACTGTAATTTAAAATAGATTAAAAGTAAAAAATGCCCCAGGAACCCGGGTGACCTCTTGGGAACTTTAATAGCTGGTCTAAAAAGTAAATGTGAATGATAATTTACGAGTTTAATTTTAATGTCGGATATTTAACAAACAAAAATAATAATAATACCTTAACGTGTGTTTATTAATTTTCAAACACTATTTTGATACTTACTTTTATATTGATAATCCAAGACGTTTTTTTACTTGACTACGGAAAATAATGTTACACTATGATGCGGTCGACGATGGAGCACGCTTACTTTGGAATAATTTATTTATTTACAAGCATACTCTTACATACAACTTTACAGTACTAAACCAATACATTACAGTGTTCACACAAAACAATAAAATAAGAGTAGTTAAAAATTATTTCGTCAACTAACCTTATAATCGTATAGCATGACTAGTTCCGTGCCGTGGTATCGCCCGTCGCTGTCTTGCGGCTGCGCATTGTTGAGCTTGTTGTTCATCAATGAGTTGTTGGGATTCGTTGGTTGTTGGGATAGTAGAGGCTGGCTGTTGTCTTGGGGTGTTGCTGAAAAATTAATGCAGAACTTTCAAGGCTTTCTTTTTTCTCATATTCGTTGTGGTACCTAATAAGTTTTACTAATTAATGGATGTAAACAGTTTCCAAGAAACCGAGACTACAAAATAAATAATTTACAAAAATATTTTATGAAAAAAAAAAAAAAATTGTAAGTTATAACCGTTTAGTTTTGAGTAAAATCACCACAATTTTGTATAAAAGCAACTGGAACCTGTAAATGATAGAACATATTTTTTTATTCCTTCCAAACTTATATTTGATAGCTTTTCTCTTGCCCATATTTATAAATCATTCAGGTCATGAACTATAAGCTATCAGACAGCATAAAATATTCATGATAAACTACTAAACAGGTGTCTGTTTACTTTTGCGTTTTTCTACGGGGATTATTTGCATACCTCTATTAATTCTTCCTTGTTTATAGTATAATACGTTTCATCATACTCGCGCCGTTTTTTTAATAAAACATCACATATTCGGTACATTAATCATAGTAAAAATTGTATATTACCTTGCACTACAGCGGGGTACACGAAGCCAGATGGTATGAAGCCCTCCTGACCGTCACTGCGGACAATCCAGTACCAGTCTGGATCTTCTCTATTTAATACTAAAAAGATAATTACAGTATATTAAATTATTTTAAAATAAATTTTATCGATAGGCAAGTTTGCGTTAGTGTTGCCATTATAATAAATTAACGAGAAAGGCTTTAAAAAGTACAGCGCGGCACTGTCTCCGGGTGACATAATATAAGCTTGTCGTAGTTAAATAAAAACCAAAATACACAACATTGTTAATATAAGACAACTAAAGTACGTATTTATAATATTAAAGCACAATAAAAAGCATAGCAACCTAACGTCTATTAATAAAAACATTGGTATCTGTTATTACATTTCAGGCAGATGAATTTAGAACTACCTCCTTTTCGATATCGGTTAATTTTACATAGATTTAGAGTCGTCACTGTTTGTTTGAACATAATTTAGTATGATGGATTTGGCTATTTTTTTGTTGTCGTAATTTGGACTACCGAAGAGAACTTGTTAGTTGAAATTTTGAAAAGATGATTGAAAAAAACAGTGTTTTTTTTTATGAATTTTGGTCAGGACAGTTTCTGTCAGGTTAGCTACTAAGTAACAGCACTCACCAGTGACAAACTCGCCGCGCTCCACGTCGACGTCATTCTCGTCTCTCGCAGTGAAGGTGTAAAGCACCACATATCGGCCTGAGGGATCCTTGCTGAACGGGCAGGCCTCGCCCTCGCTGCCCAGCTCCGAGTGCCCGTCGTTCGTCACGCCATCCGATACTGATAGCCTGAGCAGAAATTGATATTTTATTGTTATTTTGGAAACCTAACCTATCAAGGATCAATTAGCAACAGTTTCGAGCCTTTGGAGGATCACGGTTTCAGTTAAATATGATGAATTAATAGGGAGGGCCCTCCATTATTTGAAATGTTATGAAAACTTTTTGGACATAATTTTAGTGTGATTTGAGCTTATTTATTATTATTGTGTTTTGCAGTAGTAAAATACATTCCGAAACTCCACAAAGTGCTTATTTAATTTTCACTTGTGGGTTGGTTCATCCCAATTCTATCTTAGATCAGACAGCTCATCCATATTATTACGTCACACGTTAAGGCGGGAGGAGCGGCTGCGCAATTAAAATGGCGTGATAAGGGGGAGAGGGATTCATAGGCTTTGTGACGTCACATCAATTTTTTTTATCGTTTTGAATATTTTTTAAAGACATGATTTTAGAATTGCTTTTATTTTTATGTTTTTAATTTAATAATTTCTACATTTCAAAATTGAATAATATGTGACGTCACTACAGGGTGGAGACGGTTACACAAATGTACACCTGTAAAATGGACGAGAGCTGTCGTAAAATCAGGACTTCGGGTAATGGTTGGCCTTACGACTCTTCTAAATAAATAGTTACTCACTGCGACACGTCTCGATGCGCCAGGTCGGTGGGAGAGCGACTGCGGGGTAGCTTCTTCTTGAGGTCGTGGTGCTCGCAGGGCGCGCAGTAAGAATGCGGGATGAACCCCTCGCGCCGGGACTCGGCCACTATCACGTAAACCCAGTCGTTCTCGCGGTACAGGACATTCACTATCTGACCGCGTTTTACCTGAAAGAGGGAGCTTAGGTTTTAGTAATGTTCTTCAGTTCAGTTCATTGTTTTTTTAATTCCAGTGTTCACACAGAACAAAAGTAAACTAGATTTTGGAGATATTTTAAGTATTGATTTCTGACATTTACGCAAATATTATTCTTCTTCTTAGTCGGGCACTCTTGTCAGAGTGGTCGTGGTAATAACGATGGTGTATTCGCTGAGTTCTCGACGGCATCGTTCTGTCCTCTGAGCGCCGCGGCTTTTGAAATACTTCGCCACTTCTGACGATTAGTGGCGTTGCGAGAGCACTGGACCATTGTGGTCTGGGTAGCCTTCACAATAAGGTCAGTCCATATTATACATTAAAATATTATAAATTGAAATAAAACTACCCTTTACAGCGTCCATGGTGACCATGGACGCTGTAAAGGGTCCGATATGTCGGGATTAATAATATCAATATAACGCGATAAAATCTGTAAAAAGTAGTTTTATTTCAAGATATTTTCAGTTTTAATCCAATTATGGGATTATACAAAAATTAAGTGCGGAGTCGTTAAGGTTGTTTTTTGGGTGATTTTGAATGTCTATCATAGACATTCAAAATAACTCACATCACATTCTTCGAAATTATTAGTGTTCAGCAGAATATTCGTTATATTTGTATATAAGTAGGTATTCCAGACAAACCTCAATGGCTTTGGACTACTGAAATACTAGGTATATAAACTTATTGAATGAAAATAAACTGAAAAAGTTGACTAATTCCAGCAGAAATTTTTTGAATGGAAATAAAGTAAAGTGAAAAAGTTGATAAAGATATACGAACCTCCAATTCATCATCAACACAAGGCGCAAAGTCATGCAGCACCACCATCTTTGAGTCGGGGCTGAGGCCATGCTCCTTTTCTATGCCGACCCGCACCAGGGTCTCTATGCTGGCCGAGCCTGTGATACGACCCATTCCTGGACTCAGTCCTGAACCAGGACGAGACAGGTCCTTGTCTGAGTCTCCGCTGCTTGCTGGAAGTGGAAATCAAGATATTCTGGTAACAGACTTTATTTGATATGAATTTTTGAAAACATAATTATCTTCCTATTTTGATATTAAATAGTTAAATAAATAAATATTCTTTAACAATTTTACACAGCACCATCTTTGACAACGTCTGTGGTCTAGTGGTTCGTGTGCCAGACTGCTGATCATGGGGTCGTGGGTTCGATTCCCACAAGACACAAATATTTGTGTGGGTAAAACATGAGTATTTGTGTTTGTCTGGGTGTTTCTTATGTATTATAAGTATGTATTTACAAAAAAAAGTATATAAGTATTATATCCATTGTCTAACTAGACTAAACTAACCAGAGCTTGTACTCGGTCCTAGTGATACTATAGCCATATATTAACAATAAAAAAAAGGTACTAGGCAATGGATATAAATACTTGTATTCATTTTTTTTAGTTATCAATTAATTGTGAGATGGATTATGTTGGCTAACACTAATAAAATTGTATTATTGTTTTGTATCAATATTGAATTGACACAACATACCATAATGCCTATATTCCCCAAAGGGTTAAGCACAGGTGTCCTCCCACACATCCTCAGTTTGCTGGTATTTCTAGTTCCCTTTATAATAGGTGCGAGCCTATTGCTATTAACTGAACACAAATCCAGTGAGAATTTTATAGAAAAAAATATTAATGCTTTGCTCAATGTGGGAATTGAAGCCAGGAGGCATAGCAGTGACTCATGGTTGTTAACCATTACGCTAATGAGTCATGTCACAAAATGTGCTTTATTTGTTATTGCATACACATACATTACATTAATTATATCAAACGAGATTTCTGCCAGCAAATACTTTTGAGATAAGCATGGAAATCTAAATGCATATAAATAACTATATGATAAAGTTGTCTTGTACAATTTAGTCACTCATTTAAACCAATTCAATGCCCAAAACAGACAATAGAAAACCAATGTAGTTGCAAGTAGTCATTTGTAAAGTATTTAGTCACATTGTATAGCAAACAATTAAGATTTCTGTTTAATATTTAAGCATTTTGGGGAACAATAATAGGGTCTTTCAATCAAAAGCCAAATAAACTAGATTGTTGTTCTTAAATTGCAGTAAATATGTATGTAGTGTTCTTAAATTATTTAGGTACTTTTTGGAAAGGTGATGATCCATTTGTTACTTATTAAATAAATGGCTAATGTGCTCTCTCATTCTTTAAACCTCATTTAAAATTAACTTGCACACAATGGCACACATTTAAAAAGTTTTGCATCTATGGTTCTTCAAGTTTTTTATTGTTTTATCCAGCCAATTACAATACCTAAATTATTGAGGTTCTCACGGTCAAGGGTAATGGGTATACAGGTTGTCAGGCGAAACAGGATGAAATTACTAGTTTTATATATTTATAATTATATAGAAAGTCTGAGGTCATTGACATGAAAAGTTCCCAATGAAAGCTCGATACTTACATTTCTTCTTCTTTCCCCTTCTAATTCTTACTGGACACAGAAACGCCATATTGTAATCAATATAAATTAACACATTACTCACGAAAATAGGTTAAATTCAACGACTTAGATTCACAACTTTGAACAAAATACGATTTTCTCACGATTTCCTACATGTCAAAAAAGTTCACAACTTCACAAAACAACTTTTTTTACACGTTTCGTTACTCTTCGAGTGTGCGAGTGTGTCTTGATTCTACGTTTCGTTTTTCGCAAAAATGGTTTGTGGCACAGATTAGTAGTCATATACAATTAATAATTTGTTATTACATAATATTAATACGCTTACATGATTTAAATAAATATGTGCCAATAATGTACTATTTATTATTCTTTTCTCTTCCTTCTCTCTTCTTTCGGCTTAGATGTAGGTATAATTTTTCTGAGACAATCAGGTAAAAATATGAAGTAAACATATGATTGTTTCGAAAAATGTTTATTTCACAGTATCATGTAGGTACGCATTACAAAGGCAGTCGTTAGCCTATTTTTTTTAACTTCAAAGATATAATATTTGGCACATTTAAATTTGAAACAGCAAAGTACAAAAATACACCACATATAATTTTGCAACGATGAACTATTAACTTTAGGGTATTTATAATTATTTAAAACTTAACTAGGTATGTATTATCGGTACTTACATAAATAAGGACCTTCATCATTTATTATATTATATTATTATACATTCAAATTTTGATCGGTCGTTACATAATGTCGTCTTTTGGCGCATTTAACTATATTACAATTATTAAAATACGGCCAAACAAAAACTATCACTGTGTTAGAGTAGATTAAAAGTACCTACTTACTTAATATTATTTCAACTAGGTGGAATGATAATCTTGCTACCTCTTTACCAACTTTACCTGTCCTTTCGCATTATTGAATAAAAAGGTAGTGTTATATTTTTTATACTTTTAAACCTATTGCAAGAGGGGTCTTGCCACGCTGAAAAATTATAATAGCTACCTACTTAAAAAGCACAGACCTATTATGTTAGGTACTGAAATAGAATACAAGAATTATTGTTCTGAAGCGACTATATTTTTTTCCATGTAGGTAATATACAAAAATTACACATACCTACTTAAAATTTATTATAATAGGTACTTATAACATTTTTATTTACAATTTTTTCAAGCACCCATTCTATTTGAAGCTCTCTTCGCAATAATTTTACCGTAGATAATAGTAGTAAGGTAGTATTATCTAAAATAGTTTCGTAAAACATTTTGAAGCTTTCTTTATCTTTGGCTTTTACAATAATTTTATTTATATATGTATGCAAAATACACATAGGTAAATACATAACTACGTAAGTATATAAAAATAATCTATGTTCGTTCAAAATTATTTTGAAGCTGACTACATTATGCATAAAAAAATAAATCTGGCGCAGCAGGCGGAACTCACACTAGGTATCTACAGTTTTTAAAGATTTTTGTAAATAGGTACCTATTGGTAAATAACATTGTTAAACTTATGAATTGATCTAAAGATGTTGCGTATCAGTTAATGAATGCCACGATTCGTGTCGATGATCGGGAAATTTAATACAATCCATCCAGTGTTTCAACCTTCTTCCTTTAGAACTCGCTCCTAAAATGAGGCTGCCCAAAAAGTCATTCGCTTTGCCGTAGTCTTTATCCCAAACCGTCAATGTCAGATTTTGGCGCGAAAGTTCAGTTGGACGAGTTTCAAAGAGAAATTCTTCGTTCCACACTGGGTTTAAGTTTCGCCATTTTATTGATGTTTTGTGTTTTTTGTGGTATGGGTCTGGGTCTAAGTGCCTGTGGAAGACGAAAAAGTGTTAGATACATAAGAAATACTGGAATCTTCGGATGACTGTTTAGGTAAGTACCTACTTTGTTAGGTACCTACATTTTTTAAAGTTACATTTATGTAGGAAATCTAGGAACTAACTAAAACTAATTGATGAGTAGGTAAAGATTTATTTTATACTTCAATGTTCGATCACTTCGATCTCATCAATTCCCCGAAGTTATTCAGAAAAGGTTTTTAATAATTATCGGTATATTATTTGATTAAAAAGTCAAATCCACCTACAATTTTACAAATGGATCGGAATATCCATTGCTGTCTTGCGGCGGGAGTTCTGCCCCTCTGCACACTGTAACCACCAGAGCTCGTCTCTTGGTGCTGTAGCACAAAGCTAGCAGTATCCTGGGCCCAGTGGGCTCAGAGCCTGTGGACCCTGACAGTGCTAGGCGTAGTTGGGTCGGAGTCTTCGCACATTCTCGTAACGCAACTGTTGCTGACCCCATCTCGTCGCAACCATATCTGTTGGGAAAATAATTGTTTTTTTATTATTCCCTCTTAAGCACAATGCTTAGAGGGACTATACCTACATAAAATAAATTTGTTTAGTCTTGTTTATGCACATTAGCAGTAAGTACCTGCCTCGGTACATATTACCCACCAACAGACCATTAAAGATAGCCAAATACGGTCGTGTTTTTTTATTATATACCACTAAGATGGCAAACAAGCATCACGGCCCACCAGATGGTAAGCGGTTACCGTACCCTATAGACGCTTGCAAAACCAAGGTATCACTTTCGCGTTACCGACCCTGTAAAACTAAATAGGAATAGTTGGGTTGGCAGTATAGGGGTCAAAATCCCACCCACTGCCAACACAACGTTTCCTCGCGGAGCAATGTTTCTCGATAGAAGACTATTTAATTATTTCATACTGTACAGGCACGGGAAATAAGAGACTTTTCATCATCACTGGTGGATGTACGGCTCTAAACGAATACCACAGAGCCCAGCCAGTCCAGAGCTACATACCTACACTGTCTACAAAAGTAAGAGGAAACCTTTCTCTGGAGTCATTTCTAAAATAACATTAATTAACCTGATATACTCGTACACAATAAAACACTTACGCGTCGAACAAAGAACTGTCGAATTTGAAGAATACATTGTCCTTCGAATTTAAGATTTAAGAATATTTTCCTTTGAATTTATTTTTTCTTCTCATAATTATATTGAAAATGGGTCATATATTTTATTGAATTTCGACCTACATATTGAATCTTAAATACGTTAAAGTTATTCAAAATTAGCAGATCCGCATAGCTTATCCGCTTATAAAAGTTGTGCGTGGGGCTGATGGAGAACCCAAACTTTTTAGGGGTGACAAAAAGTATTTAATTGAAAGAGAGTGGATGTTCAAAACGATTTTTTTTACGTAGGTATAGGTAACTTGTATTTCCTACATAAATGAGACATATTGTGTCCCTAAATTAATGAATTTTAAAGTTATTCAGCGAAGGAAAATTCGACCGCGGGCAGGAAAATTCGAACCCGCGTCTTCTGGTTAGGTACAGACGCCAGCAGGTCAAGCTATCCAAAACTGTCAAATTTCCTAATAGAAAATAAACCTTATAACTTGGCTGTACTGTATGATTGATGTACTGGCCTCTGTATTAATGAATTTTGTTGGAAATAATTATTTTGTAGATATAACTGTCAAAAAACTACGATTTTCCACAACATTAAAAACTATAGAGTCCCTGAAGTTAATCGATTGTCATTGCTTAATATCGTCCTTTTTCTTTCTGTTCTTTTTTTTATTTAAACAAACTGTCCCGTGATTGAAAAAGGTTTCCCCTATGAGTTTCCATTCTATCCTATTTTTTCTATGGGTTACGAACTGTACCTACCCGTTACAGACCTAATTACCTATATTGAGCTGTGTAGGTTCGATTATACAAAATCTTCGCAATCATTCGTCCCGCGTTCATGCATTGTGAAAAAGTTAAGTGGTCGGTTTGACCTACTTTCTGTCAAGTAGGGAATTAATAAGGATTAGGGTCAGATGTTATATGATTTGGACGATTGGGCGACGTCTGATGAAAAAGCGTACTCTTACGGGATTGGGATAGAATGGTGAAGAACGTTTGAGTGGTAATCTCTGTTTGAGTAGTAAGTGTGACGTATTTGGATGAAATGAAAACGTAAAGATAGACTTTACCTTGTTATTTCATGCAAGCTCAAGTATGTACCTAAATAATAATGATTTTTACCCTGCGAACCTATTTTCGAAATTTGTGTTTCCAATACAGAGTACCTAAACATTTTTTTATCGTGATAAAATCACAAACACGCATACTGGTCGCCTGATGGTAAGCGGAAACCGCAGAGTATAGACGATAGCAACGCCAGTGGTATCACTCACGCGTTGTAATCTTGAGACCACCGCTGTTAAGTATAATATGCCCTGTAATTTAACTGGCTACATTTCTTTTCTAACCAGAACACAATAACGCAAGCCTATTCTTCAGACTCTCTTATGCTCTGCAGCATCAGCAGAGCCCACCAACATAGGTAGGTAGTTAGGTAGTATAGATGAGCCTCAGAGTGTATTTAATAATTAAAACCAATTTGCATGACTAGCATGATCTTAGGTCTTCAGAGGGGCTGGTACCCAAAATCTGATTGATTGAATGACCGAGTTACCACTCGGGCTATGTTCTTCAAGTTAACCTACTTATATCAATATTATGTAAGCAGTGATAGCTAAGGTTTCCAGTTCGAATCTAAGGCACCTCTGATTTTTCGAAATCTTGTGCGTATTATTAAATAATTATCACTCGCTTAAACGGTGAAGGAAAACACCACGAAACCTTGCATGCCTAGGAGATTGTCTCGACAGCGAGTGAAGTTTGCCAACCCACAGGCCAGCGTGGAGGCCGGTGGCCGTGGCAAATATAGCCCAACCTTTCTCATTCTGATAGGAAAACCGGACAGTCAGTGCGGGACAGTATATGGGTTGATGATGATGATGATGATGTCTACACTCACCTATCGTCATCAAATACAACAATCTCCAAAGATTTGACAGCCAGGTCTGAGTCCGTGATGCCGAAGAAATGGAGGGTCTCGTTGAACTCGGGGTTCTTGGTTTTGTGCACCGTTTTAGTTCGTAGTCTATTGGAGTATGTTCCCTCTGAAAAGTAATAGGATGGTTTTGTTAATAGTAACTCTTTAGATGTAGGGAAGGGTTGACGGTACCTACCTACAAGACCTCGCGGTCGGTCACCAATGCGATGGACTGACCAAATCAAGAACGCAGTGGGTGGTAATAAGTCAGTGTACCAAGATGACGGCAAACAGAGAGAGATGGCGAGACATCGTGAGGGGAATAACATTTGCCCTCAACACCACTACTACATGACGGCCACGGCCGCTCTGCCAAGAGCGAATCGGCTGAGAAGTACTCTCGTTTATCTTAAATTTTAATTAAAAATCGGTGAATCATGGAAATGTTTTAGCTAGTTTTGGATCCAGAGTTAGTATCCAGTATCCAATTACTTATGTAATATAAAAATATACTGTATAGTTTAATTAAAAACAAAATATATTTGTACGCAATATGTGGCAGAATATGTTGAAACAAAAATATATTATTGTAAGACCCATTCTACCTACCTATTCTAGCAAATAAATTATTTTATTTGATTTGACTGCCTATAGGTCCCTTCCGTCCTCCCCGGCGCTTCCACTAACATACACTGTATGGACACTGTAGGAACGCATTTCAACGTTCCTTGCGAAGTTTGTGCGGTATAACTCGGTAATTATAGATTGGGAAATGGTGTGATAAGGCAACGCTGCGGACTAAAAGACGATGTAGTGATACGAATTGAGAAGAATATGCTGAGACGCTTTGGGCTAGTCTAGAAAATAGATGGGAGGTGACTAACAGTGTGAATTTATACAGTGTATGTTAGTGGAAGCGCCGCACAGTGGGCTGAAACGGGCCGGTAAAGGACTTAGCATTTAAAAAAAAAAAGTTTCTTTTTCTGAAATTTTAAATATTGTGTTGGATTTTTCTATCGATTATAAGTAATTATTTCTATGAGGGTCGTTCAGATAACTTAGTATTTCCAGAGTTATAAATATCCAAAGTAATTTTTGTATGAAGCAAAAGAAAAAAATGTGAAAATCTCGAAATTCTCAAATTTTCTCAAAGAATTGACTCTACGTATGCATAGTACGTATATTTGTCCTATTTTAGCGCCTATTCTCGGGTTGCGATTTTCTGCGATTTGGTCGCAATTTCAAATTTTGTTCTCTATTCCACACCACCATAGAGGTTAAGAACTAGGCGCGTTTTTTTTATGTAGTGGTCTCCCCTTTAGGCCTAATCCACTAAGGACTAATAAAATAAATAAATAAGTAAAAATCACAATCACTACTGGCCACTGCACTGTTTTAATCTAATCACTGTCAAGGGTATCCACATTAACGAATGCAAAATTTTCGTATTCGTCATCATCAAATGTTTCCGCTTGTTCAATTATTAATAAACTTTGTGCTTCTACTGACAAAGTTTTATGTTTTCTGCGAAGTTTGTGACGTTTCGCTGAGATGAGTGGATCAGAGCTGGTCAATAAATTATTTAAAATGTCTTCATTTGTAGTTTTTCTACTGCATTTCCTGGAATGGTGTTGGCGGTATCTACGAAAGTCTTTATTTCTAGCTTCAGCAGCTTCTTCAGATAGCTTTCCAATTGGTATTAGACCAAAACTTTCAATAATAGCTGCACCATGCATAAGAACTTTATGAACACTTGAAGGCATATAATACCAGCTATATAATTCCAAATACAGTTGCATGGTCACTTGAGCATATTCGTGAAATTTCGCTGTGTCAATGTGGTAACCTGATGAAATTGCCTCTAAAATGATTGCAAATCGCCTTATTAATTTTTCACTAACACCAGTTATCTCAGCAGTCATGTTTGGATATGCAAAAAATCTTCTAGCAGTATTTCCGTCATTCGTGGAGCAACAACATCAATCAGAAGTCCCATTCTATTTTTAAAAGCGTCTTGTATGTCTTTCTTTCTTCTTTCCATGATGCACTTGTTGTCTCCCTTTACTGTCCATGTCTGTATCGTTAATCTGTAGGCTATATGCAGAATGCATTCCATCATTCGTATCCAGGTATGCAATGATGACAATCCGTATTTACAGAGATCTGGATCAGTCGGTTTTGATGCAATTAAGGGCAAATTATTCATCTCTGTTGGAGTGGCTTTACAAATGTCGCATCTCTGAGATGAAGTATCACATAAAATTGATGTTGCTTTTCCGTCTATCATAGTCATTAATAAAGAGTGTGAAATTTTTATTTCTCCAACTTCTGTTTTCACTAAATTTACAATCTCTTCCTCAATAGCACTTTTTTCCCGAAATATCGTTATTTTATTTTCTTTCACAAATTCGAAAAAGATTGGACGACACCAGTAAGATGAATTTGGTGAATCGTTTTGTCAGATAACTTGTTCGCCGCACACTAATTTTATTGGCACTAAACTACCCATAAATATGCTTGAATCGTCAAGTTGACTTTCTTGTTCATCGTCTGTTTGCATTTTTTGTTTGTAATTGGCTTGATTAGAAGCACCGTCAAATCCCCACTTACTGATTAGTGTAAATTCTTTACAACCACTATCTATGACGAGTGACGTCATTATTCTTGTTGTCGTTATATCCAATAGAGCTTGTAACTTTATTTTAGCTGAGGTTTCTGTCACTGTAATAGCATCTTTTGGTGGATAGCATTTCTGTTTCGCATGTTGCACTTGATAATAAGATGGAAATATATTACTGTCTTTTTCGTTAACACTTTTTCTTAAAGTATTGTATTGCCACTTGGTCAGCTTAAGTGATAAAAATAACCCTAAAGCCTCATCCGGAGAAAACACAGGTTTTGTTTCTTTAACAGATATGCACTTTTTAACTTTTTTTACATCTAGGGGATTCTTTAGTAAATGTTCTAGTATTTTAGCAACCTCCTCATTCCCATCCGCTTTCAACTGCTCAAAATATGCATATTTTATTTCGTCCGAAGATAAATGAAAGTTTTCTGCACGTCTTTTTTTCTGTTTAGGCGCTAATTCACAAAAAGGTTTTCTTGGGGTTTGTTCGGTGGAGACACCGACAGAAACTTTTGATGGTGATACATACTGAGTTGATGTACTCGGTACTGGTTGATCTTGATTACTGCCTATTAAACACTTAATAATGTCTGGCCATATTATGTTTTCTTGTAACCATTCACTATTTTTAGTTCTGAATATATTTTCTTTACGATAAGCGTTTTCCCATCTTCTATTTAAATTATAACAAAATTTTGCACAAAACAACTTTAAGGTCTTTTCGTGATCATCACTTAATTCGACTAAAAATTTAGATCTTATCTCACTACACAAACTGTCATTATTTTTAATACTGCCACTGTTTTTTAAAATAACGAAAAGATCAAGGTTTGTCACTAAATTTTCAAACATTTTCACAAATACAAAATAACAAATAAGTAAGTAATGAATGTGTGGGGGTAGTGCGTCTATTATGGTGGGTAATAGAACACTGAAGTACTTTTGAATGCAACCGAACATTCCGTAGGTACCCTATCATTGTACCAATCACGTTACGACACGTCATAACTTGTTGTTGCGCTCGCGCACTCTTATCCCTTGATTCCCGGAAATAAGTCTCAAAACAAATTACGTCATACCTGCCTATGGTGGTGGAAAATGTCGAACATTGTTTTTTTTTTAAGAACTAAGTAGGTATTGAGGTTTTCAGGCCGTTTAGTATACATTATTTTAAATTTCAATTTAATTGGAATAAATTGCTTAACTAAAATAACATGACTCTTCATACAAATTTGATATGGCTATATCTCCGAAAGTACTCGTTAAATTAAAAAAAGTCAAAGAATAAAAACGTTTTAAATTTATGCCTAGATACCAAAAAAATACATCTGATCTCTTAAGACCCAACCTTGTAATCCCAGCCCACTGTGCGCCGGGGAGGACGGAAGGGACCTATAGGCAGTCAAATCAAATAAAATAATTTATTTGCTAGAATAGGTAGGTAGAATGGGTCTTACAATAATATATTTTTTTAGCATTTATTCTACTTTCATGTTTCTTCTGCCGTACCCAAAATTCACTTTCATACGTAAGTGTAGGTACAAACATTCTATTTGTAGATTTAATCCGATTAAACAAGAAAAGAAAACTGACCTTTAGGTACAACTTCCAACCTACAGAACGGATCTGATAATCCAGTCATATCCATGCCGATAAGTCCCCTCGCTCTGAGGACCGTGACAGCTAAAGAAGAAGTCGCGTTTTCATACGCTAGCTTGATCTCCAAGGTCCCGAAGCCAGCATCAGGTATCGTTGGTGGCCTTTCAACCTGGGTTGTTGGTTTGCTCATGTCTTTCCTCATGCTGCGGATGCTGTAAGCACTGCCTTTGCTGCCGGTTCGCTTGAGTGACGCTAGGGGGCGCTGGGTGAGGCTGTCAGCTCTATGAAGACTTAGGCCGCTGAAGCCGTGTGATAGGATGTCAGTCTCGCTCCATTCGTAATGTATATCCTGGAAAGTAGGAAAAAAATAAAAGTAAATGTTTTTGTAACATAATATTTCATCACACCTTAAGGTCCCATGTAATGGGGGGTAAGGATTAACCGGATACGGACCCAAACTCGGAGCTGCCACTGAGAATTTCTTAAAAGACCTGGGAATGCCACCCAGGACCTCCAGCGTAGCAGTCGCGCTTACGACCACTAGACTAATGAGGTAATCAACCTGCTTATAGCTGCCGGCAAATAACTTGACCCAAAATGGCGGATGCGCCGTAGTCGATTTATGGTATCTACATTTTTCACGCAAATGCACTGCGCAAACATTCCCCCTCTGCGTTAGTTTTGGGTCAACTTACATGCCACGAACTATAGGTACCATTCCACTGTTGAGCACGGGTGCCATTCAATATGAGAGCGAGTAAGCTTTCTCTAACTAATCCTCATAATCACAGGTAAATTAAGTACATTCTGTTTTAATTAAAATATTTCGCCACCACACAGTTCTACACTTCCCTACAGTTAATTAACAAGCGCCATACTGCTATCTCGCTGTATAGGGACAACAACATGTTGTTTAAAATAAATATATAGGGTATTAGCGCTTTTTCTGAATCGGCTTAGATCCAAGTAGGTAGGTATATAATGGTTTTTGACTTTATCGCGATATACCTATTAAATGTCTAATTTAATTATTTTGTAATTACAAACGTAGTATTGGGTAAAACTAAATTAGGAAAACTGTTTTATACAATTATAAAATATCTGTTTACATAATGTATAAGCGACTCGAGGGGCTAGATACTACATCTGGGCTGCAAGAGCAATTAATGGCGTGAGGTCCTGAGTTTGTTTAGGCTGGGCAATGTTTAGGGTTTTTCAATTTGGAAATTTTAGTGCAACTCGTAGTTTGGATTTGTGACTAGATAGGATATCTTTATAACAGCTAAAACATACTGGTGTAGGTACCCTATTTTTTCATTAGGAGACTAAATAGTCACAAATCTTGAGATCTTTTCTTCTCTTTATAAGAGCTAATATTGGGGTAGGTTGTTTTCAGGAAATATAGGCGTGATATAATGAAGATGCCCACATAAAAGACGTCCGGCATCTGTTTGTTAATTCGACGACACTCTCAAAAAGATATGAATTAATTATATTTAGGACATAAATAAAAGCTTTTGACTTAATAAAATTTCCAATCTAAAAGGACCGACTCTCAACGCGAAAGACGCGCAAGTAAACAATAATATAAAAAAGTGACAACTCAGAGATCTTTTGAATAAGGAATAAAAAATTTTCAAATAAATCTGGATGAGCGACCTCAGCACAATTTCGCTTGAACGCTTAACTTAATTTGCATATAAAATATACTGAGAATACTTCCACTACAGCATTCTACTAGGTTAAGCGATTCAGGCGCTTTATTTAACATATTTTATCGATAACGTGAAGAGAGGAATATCATCCTAAATAACGTTAGGTTTACTGGCACTATCAATCGATTTTCCGTTGACACGATAAGTGGAGTAAGGTGAAAATTTGGTGATATTTAGTTATTTACCTAATGTATGTATATCATCAACCCATATACTGTCCCACTGCTGGGCACGGGTCTCCTCTCAGAAAGAGAGGGATTAGGCTATATAGTCCACCACACTGACCTAGTGCGGGTTGGCAGACTTCACACGCCGCCGAGAAAATCTCTAAGGCATGCAGGTTTCCTCACGATGTTTTCCTTCACCGTTTAAGTGAGTGATAATTAATTATTAATACGCACATGATTTCAAAAAGTCAGAGGTGCGTGCCTTGAATTTGAACTCGAGACCTTTGACTTCGCAGTTCAATGGTCATACCACTAGGCCATCACTGCTTACTACCTAATATATATCTACCAGAAATTTTGTTGAATACTCTTTGGTTGTGGATTACCTACTCTTTGGTTGTGGAGGTCTGATGGCAGTCGCTTCGTGTAAAATACTGATATACAACCGTATCTGGTCAGAGTGGAAACCCACTTCAACGAAGTTGGGAAAAAGGCTCAGAGATTGATGACTATTATGTAAACCCCAAGGTTTTTACTGCGTCTGTTGCAACCTATCCCCTTGCCCGAGTTTATCGAAAGCTCTTTAGCAAAACATAAACAAATGCTGTTAGCAACTAAAATGATATTTGCCTGCCAGAATACTCCATCCCATTATTTCGTAAGAGGATGCATTATAGCTTGTATAAGGATGTTTTTAGCACACTAAAAGATAGCGACCGACCGCCAGAGTCGCAATCTTTGCACGGGTATGTTCTTTAACAATGAAAAGAGTGAAATTACCAAAAATCTCCATAGTGGATGCTTATAAATACAAAGTATCAACTTCCAAATTAAAAAGTATAGATTTCAGCCCTAAGTTTTTCCTTTTTGATAGGCTCCTAATGGTCGTAGGTTATGTTAAAATACCTTATAACCTACCCTATAACCTTTCCCAAAATTGCACAAATAATTTTTTCAAATCAGACTGGTAGATAGTAGTAGATTAGCGCGTTCAAACAAAAAATTATTCAGTCTATCATATATATTAGTATAGATTTCAAACTGTGAGCTTTGCGATCATAAGAAGATGGGAACATCAACTTTATTGCACCAATGAAAGGCTCGCTGTAAAATCAATTATCGAGCGGCCTAGAACTATAGGAGGGACGAAGTAAATAGATTACTCAGTAGGTAGTTCGCGTTTGTTCGTAATTTTATGGTATACATATTTACTTTCGTAATAATTTACGAAAAAAATATACAATTTCAAATCTTCGATGTATACAAATTACAAGTCCATACATAGCCTATATACTTTATTATACCTATTACTATAGTAGGGGTTCTAATACTTATACGAGGGGCTCGTGGCTAATTAATAACTACGCTGACGAAGCGATCAGCAAGGTTAAACTGCGCTAGCCGCGGTCAGCCTGTGGATGGGAGCCATCGGTCCCGGTTGTCATACGAATATCTATGACAGTCGTTAGTGGTAGTCAGAACCCCAAAAAGCCTGACAACCAGTCTATCCTCAGGATATCAGTATTACCCAGAAAATTAGGTCAGTTTTTTTTATTTTTTTTTATTAATTAAGGCACGTTAACAACATAATCACATACATTGACAAAGGACAATCACAGAAATAAGGACTTATGATTACATCAATTATAGACGAGCACAGCTTTCTTAATAACGTAGTCGCTTACAATTGTAACTATCTGTGTTAAATCTTACAATATACCTAATTATTTACAATAAGTCATTAAAATCATTTAGTCATTGGATTATAATTATATTAAATTATCAAATTAAATACATGACAAGATAATATTACAAGATAAAATGGAATAAATAAAATAACTTAAATGGTACTTAAATGGTACAGTTCGTGTAAATACTGTAAAATATTCAGTCGTATCTTGCGGTCGGGTTCCAGGGTACCAGTCTAACTGGTTAGACTGGTAGCCGACCCTATACTAAGGAAAATCCTCGGCGTACGATCATGCGTACGTTTTTTTCAATTTCTAAGCGCCCTGTTTCGCGGGAGACTTAAAAAAAATTTAATGGACACAAAGTATATACCTACATACAGACTCGAAAATTTTTTTTCTAGATCACTCAAAAACACGAATAGATACCAAAACCACTGGCGCGAGGATAGTGGCGAAGTGACCACCTTAATTTAAGAAATGTGCCAAATATCCAGTCACTTTAGCATATAAGGGCATTTCTATGAAAATATCTAATTTCTGAACGAAGAACAAAAAGTCGCGTCCTTGGCGGCCATTGTGAAGTAAAACAAGTAAGGTTTGTTTTTATCGGTTTTTATAAATCCATTTCTTTGTCAAGTTAAATCAATGAAAACAATATGGTACAGTTTTATGTTTTTCTTTCCTTTGCCTAACAAAGAAAATATTACATATATTATGCCTACTTTTTCTCGCGTATTGATGATTTAACTTTTATGTAAATGTTTCAGGGTTGTCGCATTGTACAGAGGCCAGCTCATCAAGCTACCTCAATCTGTCAAATTTCTTTGATAGGTTTTCAACTTTAATGCAAAGTTATAAGGTTCATGTTCGATTGGGAAAATTTTACAGTTTTGGATAGCTTGACCTGCTCGTCTGTGAATACCTAAATAGGTATTTATTTTCTACTAGCTGTTGCCCGAGGTTTCACTTGCATCCCGAAAAGGTTTTTGAGACAAAAGTTATCTTTTGTCCTTCTCTAAAGTCTAATATGTACTATACTTACAAAATTTCATCAAAATCAGTTCAGCGGTTTAGGCGTGAAAGCGTAACAGACAGACAGACAGTGTTACTTTCACATTTATAGTATTAATTCAGGGTTTGTTGATTAAGTTTTAGTTATGTAATATACTAGCGACCCGCCCCCGCTTCGCACGGGTTCAATATACTAATAACATACATGTATTATACATATAAACCTTCCTCTTGAATCACTCTATCTATAAAAAAAAACCGCATCGAAATCCGTTGCGTAGTTTTAAAGATTTAAGCATACATAGGGATATAGGGACAGAGAAAGCGACTTTGTTTTATACTATGTAGTGAAGGTACCTACATAGCATTATCAGCCAGCGGTCGGTTGATAAGGAAGCTATGTATCTTATACAACAGCTGGTTTGTCTCATTGCGTGGCAACCTCCTCCCTAATCCCCCTTCCATGAAGGCGAACCCCTTCTCACAAATTACCTACTTGAATAAAAACCCGATCGATTCGTTGTCTACTTGTAGGATAGTTGTTTGTTATCTATATGCAAAGATTTAAATCGTTAGATTTCCCCTCACCGTACTTATACCCAGGGGCGTATTTTGGAATTTGGCGCCCGGGCCAATAAGTTTCGCCGCCCCAGAATTCTAGGAAAAAAGTGATATAAATATTTTTATTTCTATTATTTTAATTTTGATTATAAGGAGTACATAAGGAGTACATAAGGAGTACATAAGGAGTACATAAGGAGTACATAAGGAGTACATAAGGAGTACATAAGGAGTACATAAGGAGTACATAAGGAGTACATAAGGAGTACATAAGGAGTACATAAGGAGTACATAAGGAGTACATAAGGAGTACATAAGGAGTACATAAGGAGTACATAAGGAGTACATAAGGAGTACATAAGGAGTACATAAGGAGTACATAAGGAGTACATAAGGAGTACATAAGGAGTACATAAGGAGTACATAAGGAGTACATAAGGAGTACATAAGGAGTACATAAGGAGTACATAAGGAGTACATAAGGAGTACATAAGGAGTACATAAGGGGTACATAAGGAGTACATAAGGAGTACATAAGGAGTACATAAGGAGTACCTAACGAGTACATAAGGATAAAATAAGACCTTATCTATCTGAAGAACTTCGAGAACAGCTTGTTGAAACATTTGTTGTGTTAAGGTTGAATTATGCCGACACTGTGTATGGCCTACGTTTATTGCTCGAACCGATCACCTTATCCCGAGAGTGCAGATGCTTGCGCTTGTTTTTGTTACCAGATCCCATAAAGAACACACGTCACTCCATTTCTTAATAGACATTCAATCCTCAAAATGAAGTCGAGACGATAATTGAATCTGGCGTGTCTCCTCTTTGGTGTCATCAAATACCAAAAACCGAAGTATTTGTACGTAAGGCTAATCGCCCCTGCTCCGCTTGCCACGCCACCCCCACTTCGCTCGGCGCCCGCGCTCCGTGCGCGTTTTATTCGGAGCAGTACCTACATATTTATTTTGTGCCTACTTACTTACAGACGCGGTCTGTAGAATTTGGCGAAACTTACAAGCGTGTTTTCGACCAAATGATTTACTTACTGATTCTTGTTTTTTTTTGTTAATTTTAAATTGAGATTGACAAGAAAAATTTAAAAAAGTCACCCCCCCTGACGCCGCCCCTGGCGGATTGACGCCCCGGGTCATGGCCCGGATGGCCCTAGGGTAAATACGCCCCTGCTTAAACCGCTCGAAAACGTGTCCATATTGAGATGAATGAATGTACACATTCCGTAATAGAGACAGAGCACGACAGTGTGCAATATTCAGTATGATTGAACCTGTGAACGAGACAATAAGAGATTCGATACTTCCGATGTCAAACAGTTTACTTACGGAAACGTGACCATTATTTGACCCGGTAGCTCTAAAGATTTAAATCTTTGCCTATATGTATACCTATGTATAAGTATAAATATACTTTTGTGTACAGTACGGGAAATCCTCATGGATCATCAACCACCTGGGAAGATGTTATTTATTGTGGCAGAGTATATCGGGTTCGTACGGACTAAAACCGCCCTTGCCATCACTTGCCCTATAGTAGGCAACATTTATTAAAACAAACACAATCCACACATTAATAACAGTATAGGGTTAGTGTGGAGTTGTGCGTTTAAAAAGGCCACAGCTCAGCAGATGCTGCGGATATATATTATGAATATATATCTACAGCGCTGATTTTCAGCTGAAGCCTAAGGACACATCGGTAGCTTTAAACAATAGTTTTGCAGTCAACAAATTGAATTAGACTTCATAAGACATACCTGATTTTTACTAATTACTAACAATACAGTCATTCTTATTTTCTAATCTTTAACTTATACATTTACACACATTAAATTATTAACTTATTATTTCACTAACACATTATTTAACCTTATCATTATTATCCTATGCTATGTATATACACTATTAACTTAAGAACCACCACCCACAATTACAACCATTCAGGAACATTTCATCAATATCATATATCACAATGAGCCTCACGATCAATGCATACAGATGATTTGATTAAGAGCTGGAATTTTGGAGGACAAACAGTATTTTTTTTAATTTATACCTAAAATTATAAATACTATTTAGGCTCTGCAGTGGGGGCGGTATATTATTCCATCACTTAGTCGCAGCATACTTGAAACTACACCTAAAAGCAGTTGTTCTATGTCTCGGTATGTGTACGATACTACCACGATAAATGAAAATACAGCCTATTACTCTTAAGAATATTTTTTTTTTATACCACTAAGGTGAAAAATAAGCTTACAGCCCACCTGATGGTAAGCGGTTACTGTAGCCTATAGACGATTGCCACACAAGGGGTGGTACACAAAGGGTATCACTTACGCATTGCCGAACTTCTTCCAGAACCCCATGCTATAGTCTATGGGAAAACCTGGGCAGGGAGATGATTCCACAACCTAAGCGTGCGTGGGAGAAAATAGGAAGAAAAAAACAGGAAATAATATAGTGCGATTGCAAATCCGCGCACGTCTCGAACTTGGCGCGTCTCCGCTTTCTTTCTTTCGTCTTCTTTATTTCTTTCTGTATTGCTCTCATGAGCCCAACCCTAGTCGGCGGAACAGCAAAGTTACATTCATCATTCAGTTGATATATACACACACACACACACACACACACACAACACATACACCCCTGCTGCAAATTCTTACTTACTCTGAGCCCTTTCCCAACTATGTTGGGGTCAACTTTCACTTTCGTCTGAATATCAGTATTTTATACGAAGCGACTGCCAGCAGACCTCCGCATCCCAATCTCCCGACGATTTTATGTTGAGTGATGGTTTGTTTACAAAATTTTCACGTTTGATTGGAATAGGGTATACTCGATCTACCTATCAAAGTTTTCAAAATGGCAACACTTAAGTGGTGCACTACCTTTGTCAAGCAACAGCTACGTGCCAAATCTGTTTTCATCTAATACGATGCCAGCCCTTTTGGCTTATAAACGTCCCAAGTCAGAATTCATTGAATTATTAATATTGACTGAGTGTCGCGTCTCGGATGTTGCTAGGCAACGAGTTATTATCGTCTATCTCGTCTGTTGCCGACTGGCTTGGATATTGAAGTTGGATCACACCTTGTAACTTAAATGGCGTGTAAAATTAAATCACGGAACTTCAGTTTAATGATGTCGATAGTAGTAGCAGATAGTCTTATATTTTATAAAGTTTAGTTGACAATGGGGGAACTTTGATCCTTATACTGCCAACCCAAGTATTCCTCTTTCGTTTTACAGGGTCGCGCAAGTGATACTCCTGGTGTTGCAAGCGTCTATAGGCTACGGTAACCGCATACCATCAAGTGGGCCGTAGGTATGCTTGTCTGCTATCTTGGTATAAAAAAATATGTCGGCGTCTACTATACTACTATAAGGCAAGTGAAGGCAAGTGAGGTTTTTAAGTCAGTACCTACGAGTCCAATATACCCTGCCGCCTCTCCAGATGGCGTACGATTCATGAGCATTTTCCGTACTATAATAAAAAAGGTGTCTGACATTCACGAGGATATTCCGCACTTTATACCAAAAACTAAGACGTGATGCAAAGGAAAATGAAAAAACGTCGAAACATGTTTTTAGTCAGTAGGCATCGCTTAGAATAACTCGAGACGCCCTTATCGCGGGAAGATGTCAGCAAGGCTGCAAATTAATTGTGACGTTTCTAAAGGAAAGCACAGGAGGGCGACAAAATACCTTCATCAGAGATCTCGGAGCCTCCTCCTCAGTGTGCTAGAGATGGCCGTGTGTTTTTAGTCTGTAGGAGACCGGCATTATCCTCCGCCTTTCCTTCTAGGAGGAGACGGAGGATATCCATGAGAATTTTCATTTGAAAAGGTATAACCCTTCACCTTTCTCGGGAGGCGAGGCCGGCGAGTATTCACGACAACTCCGCATGGTTATAAAAAGAGATTTTATTATTTCTATGGAACTTCGATCGGTAAACTGCCGGTGGATGCGGGGTTATTATGCTATTGTTATCCAGTATATTGATTGCGGCTATTGACGTTGAAGCTCATACGATACCCTGGTAATTGGATATAACAGTAATATGTATGTATAATCTCAACCATACACATATTGATTGGATTTGATTTACGTAGCATCACGCAGTTTTCGCAGGCAGAGTCAAACTGACATACTCGTAGTTTGCTTTCTATGTTTTTAGGTTGAATGTAATAGTAACATTATAACAAAATATTGAACCGAAAAAAACAAAAACTGAAAAGCGAAATCTATACTAATCACTACATAGTATAAAACAAAGTCGCTTTCTCTGTCCCTATATCCCTATGTATGCTTAAATGTTTAAAACTACGCAACGGATTTTGATGCGGTTTTTTTTAATAGATAGAGTGATTGAAGAGGAAGGTTTATATGTATAATACATGTATTTTATTAGTACATTGCACCCGTGCGAAGCGGGGACGGGTCGCTAGTATTAGATATAAATCTGAAGAGTTTGTTTGTTAGTTTGGTTGAACGCCCTAATCTCAAGAAATACTGGTTCTAATTTTTTTTTTGTGTTGGATATTCCATTTATCGAGGAAGGTCATAGGCTATATAACATCACGCTACGACCAATAGGAGCCGAGCACAAAGAAAAAAAGCGAGTGACACCGCGGGGGACATCTAATGTAAACTAAAACTAATTTTGAGCCAGAACAATGTGTTCCTTCAGAATATAATTATATTATTGTTATGTGTATCTATTTCTCCCAAAAAAGGCTAGTCTACAATTATAAGCGTCACAATACAATTATTTCTAATCGTTATTTACCCATTTATACTGAATCAATCAATCTCATGGCTATTATTCGCTGTCCCTACAAATTGCGACGACCTCAATTAACCCTGTATCAATATAAAAAGTACGCACGTTTGACCGTTTAACCGTTCATTGAGAAGATACGACGCAATAAAGACGCATGATACGTTCATGACGTCAGTGCAGTTCTGCATTTAAAAATGATTTATAACTGTGTTGTTTATTATTTATATTAAGAGAAAAGAAGAATTCATGGAAAGAAAATAAACGACATTTTAAAAAATAACTCGTGCCTTTTCCAAGGTGTGTACTAAGGGCCAGGGAAAGTATACTAGCGAAATGTGGATGTATATCAGTGCCCCTTTGTCTAATCCATCTTACATCATTGGAACAGATAATTTTGTAGTAGCGTCACGCTTCACCCTTTTACCATTAACCCTACAACCATTATATACATTACTATGTAGAATAGGCGACATTCATTTATCCGTTTTATCTTCATGACATTAAACCAGTCAGCATAATTTTATTCAGGTTAGGATCCCAGTAGGTAAAATAAGTAGGTAGGTTTGTTCAGTCCCCACTTAAGATAATTATGACGTAGGTCTGACGTAGTGGCGCGACAGTGGACGCCCAGACTATCTAAGTACATATACAAAAAAAAAACTCATGTCACAGTGTTAGTTGCCATACTCCTAGAAAACGACTTGATATGTATGTTCGGTAGGTCTGAGAATCGGTCGTAATCTATTTTACATACCCCTAAGTGATAAGGGTGGTCCATTCCAAACATTTTTATTTTATTTTTTGGTATTTTTTTTTATGATGTGGCGTTAAAAAATACATGCAACCCTAAATTTTCATCCACGTATTTCTTCTATTCTACCACCAACCCCCATTTTTAATAGTGATTTTATATGGCAATACAACGTTTGCTGGGTCAGCTAGTAATATATATTATTGTATCTTTATATACATTGGTAGTTTAAAATAAAGTAGCTGGCCCTTTTCTACCCCTCTGTGCGCTGAGATCTTTTAAACTATGCGATGGATTTTGATAAGGGTTTCACTGTTATTTAGATAATTCCTTCCGGAAGGATTACATATATAATACATGAGATGCGTGTTATATTTTTATTAGTTCATTGCACCCGTGGGAAACCGGGGCAAGTCGCTAGTTGAAGAAAAAAACGACACTTCTAATTTACACTACGCCAAGTCGAGCCAAGTTAAGTCAAGCCAGTTAAGTACGCCAAATGGTAGCTTTACAGGAGCAGCTCCTATAGCAAAAAAGTGGACATCTTCTATATCATTTCAGTTACTTTAATAATAATTTCAGGAAGAATTATATTTATTGTTATTAGGCTTCTCTTGTGAACCGTAAATTTCCGACTTGGCGTAGTGTAAATTAAAGGTGTCGAAAAATTGCACCATTTTTACGGGTTGATTTTTAGTAATTTTGGATACTGACCATAGGACCATTTGATTATGAAGTTTTTCAATTGTGGTGGGACTCTGCTGCGGGACTGGATACCACCGTATTGCTAAATATTCTGCCGCTAAGCAGCAGGCCACGATATCTAGTATGTACATCTATAGTCGGTCTCATAAAGTTGTATACGTGAACAAAGTTCCATTAAAATGTATACATATTTATTTGCATTCATGTTATTAACATTTTTATATTATTTAATTATTTTTTATATTAATTTATAGTCAAAAGCAAAGATAAAGGATTGCTAACTTACATACAAAACCGAGAAGATGCTCATTTTAGTTCTTATTACGATCATAAATGTCGTTGATTCCAAATTCATGATTCCATATGAATGAATATAAAATAATATTTTGGAATAATGGATGTGGATATTTTAATAGAACTTTGTTTACGTATATAGGTACAGAATGGCACCCTTCCCGATGTTCGATACCTCACTGCTCCCGCGAACTTTGTTGTAAGGTTTGTTGTTGTCTAAACAAGCTTAGTTCAAATTACGCACACATGCAAAGCCATCTATCTATACATATACTATAATTTTACTGTCGTGAATTATATAGAAAACATTGATGAATCAATGTAGAGCCTAAACCACAACTTTAAATTTTGGCACGTGGTGCCTTTTATGTTGTAGCATACAACATAGTTTGGGCATTTCACCCCTTTAAACGAACATTACCGGGCGAAACCGAGGCAGGTCACTAGTTATACATATATATATTCGAAAGCTCACCGAAATTTCAGGTTATGAGGATAGGGTGACAGATTTGGATACTATCATGAATAATATTAAGATGAAATTACCAAAGTTTATACGAATTAGTTGGCGTGGGCGTTTTCTCTCTCAATAAAATGGGACACCTGTCCCATTTTATTGAGTTTTTTATACATTAAATTAATATCAAAGCGAAAATCTATGATGTTTATATCACGCGCTCGTTGACTTAACACGAAATGCCAGAAATTTTAAACCTCATACACGACATTTTCTAGTGAAAGCATTTTTATTTAATGCAGGGAATGATAAGCTAAGCGAGCACAGACAATATGGGCTGATTATAAATAGCAAACGTCAGATTCAGGCTAGGGGTGCTACAGGGGGTGACGCCGACCGTACAGACTAGACAATAGAGAGCAGTGGGCATAGTAGTGTCTGGTGTACCTAACCAGACACAGGTTTGAATCCTGCTCGCAGTGGAAATTTATTTCGCTAAAATAACTTTAAAATCTTACCATGGAAAATGCCAAAAATTACAAAAAGATTGTATAATATTTAAATTAAATCGCATTACATCACGTTCAAGTCGAACCCGTTTACGGCTTTTTTATATATTATCGCGTTTTATCACGTACCTATATTAGGTACCTGTTCCTAACCTTTGAGGAAATGAAGTGTAAAGAATATCCTTAGAAAGCGACCCTCAAAATCAGGGAGGCGGAAATCTAAAAGAAAAACCGCTGTAAAATATTTCGGTTTGGATGACAAAAGCTTACCTTTGCCTACTTATCCTTGAAGACATTGTGCTTGAACAATGAAAATGTTTTTAAAACTTTTTTGTTTTTTGTACGGCTACGCTAATTACCGTTGTTCCAAGAACAAAGATTTGTAATAATTTGAATTTGGAAAGCGTGTTTTCTTTAGAAAGGAGTTTTCATTGCATGGTAAAAAATGGCTTTACGGGGTTTTTACGCTACGTTAAGGTATAACGAAAAACTTCATAAGTCCTCAGGCGATTACCTTTTTGCGGTGGATTAAACAAGTTTTGTTTGAATGATAGGAGCTTTTTTGTTTTATTATTCGAACTTTTTACAGAGACAACGCAAAAAGTGCTTGGTTACTGACATTGTTATGGCACGGTCTCACCCCTTGGAGTTCTAGTGAATGTTACTATGAGTCCCATAGCCCTGGCCCCTGACTATAAACTGCCTCATCATTCATAAGCGTCACTGCTATGGTTGAGGTCCTCGAGGTACGGAAAAGCCTCATGGACTATCCGCCACTTGAGGTGGCAGATTGTGTCGGACTCATACCGAATAAAAACCGCACTTGCCTTCACTTGCCCTATAGCCATGGGATCCGTGAAATTCGCCACGACCCTGGTTAAGGTCATAGGTTCACAGTATTATTGTGTTTTTCTATAAAATTCTCAATAGCAGCTCATTAGCCTAGTTCTTAGCGTGACTGCGACGCTAGAGATCCTGGTTTCGGTTCCTAGGTCAAGCTAATTATTGGATTTTGTTCTATGAAGTTCTCAGTAGCTGCTCGAAGTTTGAATTTGTGCTCTGTTAATGGGAATAGAGGGCACGGGTCGCCTCTCAGATTGAGAGGGATTAGGCTATAGTCCACCACGCTGGCCTGCGGATTGGCAGACTTCACACGCCGTCGAGATAATCTCTAAGGCATGCAGGTTTCCTCACGATGTATTCCTTCACCGTTTAAGCGAGCGATAATTAATCTGAGGAGACCCGTGCCCGCAGCAGTGGGACAGTATATGGGTTGATGATGATGATGAATGGGAATAGGCTCGCCCCCTATCAAATGGTATTTAAACATACCGAACTGTAAGTGTATTTAAGTACATCTCTGCCTAACCCTTCTTGAATACAGGCGTGATGGTATGTATTATTTTATCTAATGTGTGTGTTGTCTTAATATTTGCTCTAGTTATGCGTTCTAATTACCTAGTTATCTTCGCACAAGGGTTAAGGCTGCGCGTGATGTAGGTCAGTGTGTCTCCGTCATACCCTGGGGATCACTGACAGGATTGTGACTGTAATGACAGATTGAGGACGCATTCCCTATAAGTAGATTGCTGGGGCGTAAGACTAACGAGTATGAGGACTTGTTAAATGAGAGTCACCGTTTGTATTTTTTAAATAAGTCTATTACTAATTCTAGTGTATAAAAATATTCTAAGTTAATTTTAGGTAAAATGTTTGTTATGAATGGTATGGCGGGTAGGTATCGCGGTGGTTTAGGGGTCATAGCGTCTGGTGTACCTAAACAGAAGACGCAGGTTCGAATCCTGCCCGCGGTCGAATTTTCCCTTTGCTTAATAACTTTAAAATCTTAGCATGGAAAATGCCAAAAAATACAAAAAAGATCTAGTATGTTTCTTAATGTTTGCGAGTCGAGCGGGGAGGGGACGCGCGCGGCGCGGCGGCCGATATGTCGCGACTCGCGAGCTTATATATATATATATTATACCTTTAACCTAATTATACATATGGTGCTACAATTGTTGTGTATATTTTTTCTATTAATGTGTGGATTGTGTTTGTTTTAAATAAATGATATTTTCTTTCTTTCTTTTTCTTTTTTTTTGAATGCACCCGATCGCGATGATTCCGTGTAATGTACTGAATCATATTTTTGGAGCGTATAGAAAAGTGTTCGGTAAGAATTACACCGAACATATACCGATAAACTATAGATACTAGCTTATACTTATAAAAGAGTGGGCTTTTTAAATTCCCTTTATCTATATTATAGTATTAAAAAGCTGAGAAGTTTGTTTGGTTGAACGGGCTAATCTCAGGAACAACTATTGAACTGAAAAAATATTTTGTGTTGGATAGTCCACTTATCATTAAGTTATAGGTTAACATCACGCTATGACCAATAAGAGCCTAGCAAAAATGAAAATGTCAGGTCGGATGAGACGGGTGGCGGGCGCCTGTATTTCCCGAAAGGTTAGGCAGACGTGTAATAATGTACACCCTCAGTTCGTTGATGTTTAGGTCTCATATGATAGGGGGTGAGCCTATTGTCATTAACCGGGCTCAAATCCAAACTCTGAGCCGCTACTGAGAATTTCATAGAAAAACCCAATAACACTGCTGGACCTGGAATTCGAACCAAGAACCTTTATCGTAGTAATCGCGCTTAGAACCACTAGACTAACAAGGCAGTTAATGAGGCAAGCGCACACATCGTTATTAAAAAAAAACATTAACTACGAGACAAGATATAATCATATTTTAAAGTTTGAATTAGTTAATTGGTTTCGGAATAAGACCCTTAAATTATAATTGAGTTTCAGTTAAATTCTGTGAGAATTACAATACTAATAATACTATACTCGACATTCCTTATCCGTAGCGAGGGAATGGAATCAGCTGTCGGAGTCTGTATTTCCTGACGTGTACAATTTGGGTATCTTCAAGTCACGAGTGAATAGGTATCTTTTAGGTAAGCGTGCTACATATTAGACCACATCGTAACTTGCCATCAGGTGAGATTGTGATCAAACACTAACCTAACTCTTATAAAAAAAAAATATTGCCTACAGTGGCAGACGAGCAGGCGGCCCACCTGATGGTAAGTGTTTACCGCCGCCCATGGACATCAGCAACGTCGGGGACAGAGCTGTGCCGCCGCCTACTGTGTGTGGTAGAGAGCTCTTTTTAGGCCTCGTTTAAAGAAGGACATTTCATAACGCAAGGGAAACACCGCAGCAGGTAGTTCATTCCAGAGCCTGATGGTGCGTGGTAGGAATGATCTTTGGAAGAATCTTTGTACTAATAACACGGCCATGAACTAAGTACGAACGGGGATTTGCCTTGAATCTACATTTGAATCTATTTCTGTCTCCCGAGCGGGCGGTAAATGACGATTTGAATTAATTAGACCTTCATTCAGATGTTTATGGCTTCCTTGACACCTTGACTTCATGGGGGTCGACTACCGAGCTACGCTTCCAAATGAATTGTAAATTCTGGAATGTTCTTTTTTTATACCACTGAGGTAGCAAACAAGCATAATTACGGCCCGTCGGACTAGACGACGGCATGTCGTGGTAGTATACTTAAATATAGGAAGAGTAGGAATATGAAAGAAAGAAAGAAAGAAAAATATTTATTGATACAGTCTTGGACAATGCACACAAAATATTAAAAAAACATCATGGCAAAACAAATAAAATAAGGATAAAAAAATTGTGTGCCCCACGACTGCGTCAAATAGGCTCCAGTTCAGCTAAATGCCAGACTGCTGGTGAGCTGCCTGGCGCTTGTTTTCAACTGGACCTTTAAAATATGCGGTTTTTTGTAGTAACTACTAGTTCCTCCGTTGGTTGGAGGGGTAATACACCTCGATTCTCCACAAGTACGAGACCATCATACCCCGCTGCTTTATTATGAAAAGGTTAACGTTATTATATAGATAAACATAACCCTCTACAATGTAGTCAGAGCCTAAAAAAGTCAGTCAACCAGTCTATCTTCAGGATATCGCTATTGCCCAGAAATCGGGAAACACAGGTCTGATATTAGTCACTTCCAAAAATTGCCGTGGTCTGATGGCAGTTCGCTTCGTGTAAAATTCTGAAAACAAGCCGCATCTGTTTTGACTAGAAGTTGACTCCAACACAGTTGAGAAAAAGGTTAGAGTATGGATACTCAAAGTTATTACGTTAAAGTTTGAAGACATTTCAAGACGAACTTTATAGTTTCTACTTAAATCAAGGAGTTTCAAAGTTACGGCACGAGTCGACTGACGACTCTAGTTTTATAACTTACTCGGATTTTATTAAAAGGCACTTTATAGTTTATTACTAGATACTGTATAGATCGCTACAAGGAGTCAGTATTAGCGTATTACTGGCTGGTTTTATTACGTTTTATTAATTTATTAAGAAGAATAAATCATTTGTATTTTGTGTTTAGTAAGTGATTGATGGTTGTCACTGAGAGATTTCCTTTGTCATTTGAAGAATATAGTTCTCAAGTAGTTCCAAACCAAGAGTTTAATTTTCACTCCACACATACGGTCATTTTAATACCGTGTTTGAGGAACATAATTTAGTTTGCAGCTTTTGCATATCATAAGAAAGAAGAAAGAAAGAATAAGTATTTATTTTCGCTCAATACGACGCAGGATAATTATTAGTAGGCCAAAGGCCAACATGTCAGTTTAGACACTAAGTTGGCAACCTAGTGCCAACATAATAAAAAATAAAAAAAAAGTAAATTCTATACAAAATAAAAACAAATAGTAGATTTAACTTACCATCACGCCTTTATTCCCCAACGGGTTAGGTAGAGGTATACTCAGTAGTAGCTCGGAATTTAGATATAATATTGTGCCCAATTAATTGCAATAGGCTCGCCTCTTAATACATGGGACTGAAATCTTAGCCCCTAGTTATCTCTCTGGACCCCAGTGTTACTGTAATTTTGGCGCTCAATCAGTATTTTTGATGCGCGGTTTATTATATGCCTGTTTATAATTACATAATATATGGTTATGTCGACTGAAGAGTCGATATAGTCTCTTGTTTATTCAATACAATATTATACAATTTTCTCAGTTATGAGTAAGTCAAATAACATGGTGGAATGATAAGCGGCTGCACTTCGCGCTACCTTCCTTCCGTTTGAAGATAAAATGGAAATGATGTCCCAGTACTTATCTACATAATATTATAGGTTTATGTTCATATGTAGGTTCATAGTATGGTTAGTATATTTAATGTCTGTTTAGTGTGCTTATCAATGCATAATATGTGTTATTATGCGGCCTGTTATATCGGTTAGGTATTTATTTATTTAATTTTGGTCTGCCAACAGTTATTACAGTGGTGAAATTTAAAGTTGTGTTAAATGGCTAATTAAAAATTTTGCAGTACTGCATTACCAATTACAGGGAAACACTACTTGCTCAATTTATCTAATGCGATATTACGGATAGTGTACTTATATCTAATTCAAATAACTAATTCAAAATACTTAAGTTTACTTATGTATATTAAAATAACCTCAAAATGTCACTAAGCATGATCAATTGGAGGGCGATTATTATTCCTTGTGATTATGTATAAAAAAAAATGAATAGCATTACTATTGTATTATTATTAATAGTTTTTTTAAAGAAATAATAATATATTTATATCGTCAATTACTGTTCGTTAGTCTCGCCAAAACTCAAAAACGGCTTGACCGATTTTGATGAAATTTATTGTGTGTTTAAGTTGGTCCCTTGATGGACTTACAGTGCACCAAAGTGCGGGTAAAGATTGGGGTAGTCAGTTAGGGACAGAGAGTAACCTATCTTTATGAATTACTGTATTTTTTCTATGGCTGAATAATTACAGAACCCCTGTACCGGACATATTAATTTAGGTTTAATACAAAAGTTCACCCGTGCGGTAAACATTTTTCCTGGAAGAACGTAATCTATGTTTTCTTTGAACAATACACAGTAAAGGAAATCCCACAAGCCAAAAAAATATAAAGAACATAATCTTTAAGCAGTGTTCGTTAAATAAAACAAATGGGTAAGCTTTAAATAGTATTGCCACGAAATAAATTTCACGGAGTTAGAAACTGGTCCTTCCGTCCGAAATATACTTAAGTATTCTGTATATTAGTATATAACTCGCTACGACATTTTGTTTCTTGTAGGTTATAGGTCATTACTATACCACTGACTGATATTGCAGTAATAGCGTAGTGATACGATCACTGGACTGTTCGAATTCGAGTTCGAATCCGAACAGTCCAATGATCCACCACCGGCAAACTGTCTGTATCAATAAATAGCTTACATATCACGCGATTGCTTGCTCACAGTGAAGGAAAACATCATGAGGAAACTTGCATGTCAGAGAGATTTAGAAGGCGTGTGAAGTCTTCCTAGCACCTAGACTCGACATTTCATAAGTGCCTGTATATGGTTTATATGAAAATAAAACTATATTGATTTTTTGATTTTCCAACCAGCATTAGGCCAGTGTGGCCTACCTTTTCCTTCTGAGTATACAGTCAGCAGTGTACAGCAGTGGGACAGTATAATATAGGTTGATTATGATGATGTTTTATACTGATTAACGGTGAAGAAATTGAACCTATTAGAACAGAAAAGCTAATTACAACATACAGAACAGCAGCTCTCTGGCATCCCTAACTTTTATTTGGTTTTTATTTGGTCTTTTCACAAGAGCCCTTCTTTGTACGAAAGGTACTTATAATTGATTTGTTAGAGCATTTATTCAAGGCCACTGTAATGAGAAGCATTACAGGCTTTTACTGCAGTACACTTAGAAACACTTAACGTAATAGGCTTATATTAAAATGCTTTGGGACAAAAGGACCATTGTATTCTTTAATCTAATATTTGGTAGAAATTGTATCGGTTTACTCAAGTTTAGGTTAAAATAAAAGAATTTAAAAAAAAATATAGTTTGGGGTTTCATGACAATAAACGTGTAAAAATAATAATAATTGTAATATTTTAATAAGTATAAAACTCAGATCGCCGACGTTGGTCAGAAAGCCTGCTTAAAGTGGAACTGAGCGGGTCACATCTGTCCGAATAACTGTGGGCAAAAATCACCATCGAGTGGAACGCACCCAACGTTCGACAACGGTCGTCGCGACCGGCCCAAAAGGAGATGGCGAGACGAGCTAGACCTCTATTAGAAGGATTGGTCGCAGAGAGCTTTAAACCGAGACGAGTGGAACAAGGCTAGAGAGTCCTTTACCCTGCTCATCGTCCCGCTGATGATCAAATAGAAGAATAAGCCATCCCATATCCACATTAAAAAAAAGACCCTGCACCCCGCAGGGCTATTTATTTTCCGCCTGTCTCTAAATCGGGTTCTGCAAAGCCCGCTCCCAGACTTCAACGCCCGGAGTATGTGCCTCTCCCACTTCCCCGTAGATCCGGACTTGAAGATAGGCAATGATATCGGCTCATATCATCACAGAAGCACAAAAATATAAGCAGTCTGAGAATCTGTCTGATTTTAAAAGATATCAAGATTACATGTGTTTGTCGGCATTCCTTCTCATTGTCAGGTAACACCATCCACCACCACCACCGACACCATCTAGTGGGTAGGTATTTTACATGACGCGCCTGCCATCAGACCTATAATCATTAATTATTTTATCTAAGTAATGTTATAAAACTAAAAACAAATAATGACGATATAAATAAAAGAAGGTACGAATACAAAACAAAGAAATAATGAATGGAGAATTTCCCTAGTATTAAAAAGTCTAAAATAATGACTTGAAAAATGTATTTAATTCTTAAAGACATAAGTGTTCCGAACTGTTCAAAATAATGGCGTTGAAATAAAACTACTTTTTACGGATCTTATACGGATTTATCGCGTTATATTAATATTATTAATCCCGACGTTTCGGACCCTTTATATTTTTGGTTTTATATTTTCTCTATAATTTAAGGTACGCTTGTTTTATACAGGTCAGAGGGTAAAAGATATCTATGAAAGTAAATTTAATTAAACCAATATCTACCTACATGGTATAGGGCCTCTGTGTCAACAGCCTTACATTCAAAATTATTACCCTTTGTAGCCCAAGGCTTCTCTTTGTACAGTCAAATATGAGTAAAGAGATTTTATTAATAATGTTAAAGGCAAACAGTTATAATACTTAATGTTATTTCTATACTTATTAGTTTTTCTTAGAAATCGTTAAACAATATAATTGGGAGCCTGAAATATTTAATGAGTCCGGTACCTAAACTACCTATTCATTTATTTATTGTGTTGTTTTCGCAACAGTGGTCATTAAAGAATAATTATAATCAAAGAATCAACTACTTCAAAATTTCAAGCGCCACTATTTGTATGTACGCTGCTACGCCGTAGTAACTGCGTAGCAGCTACGAATGTCTACGATACTCACTAGTCTACGTAAAATCTTAATTATACTAATTTATCTTTTTTGTGTTGAAGACTACATTATAGATGGTTTTGTCGGACTCCTAGCAGGAGCTAGGCTAAAACATTGATTTGTGGTTCTAGTTCATAGGAATGAACTAGAACCACAAATCAATGTTTTAGCATTTTAGTGGGTACTAGATGCAACTGGCATTTATTAACTGGTATCTTAGAAGTTTCTTAAAATAAATTAGTTCTAAGTCGCAGTATTCATGTGCATAAAATAGTTTGCACAAGATCTTATTATAAATATATTACATAAAGTACATAACAAAAATATGTAAGTGTCCCAATGTCCGGAGATGCTTTTTACTTTCATTCAGTCAGCTTTCAGTCTAACCAGATGCGGCTGAATATTTTACACGAAGCGACTGCCATCGGACCTCCGCATCCAATTTCTGGGTAATAACGATATCCTGAGGATAGACTGGTTGTTAGGCTTTTTTGTGCTACTGACTATCACTAACAATTGTCATAGGTATTCGCATGACAACCGGGACCAACGGCTTTACATACTCTTCGAAGTACGGAGGGGTCTCGAAGTGTTAAGAACGGACACCCAACCACAGACTGACCGCGGCGAGCACAGCTTAACCTTATCGCTGGACCAGCGTAGTTTTACTTAGACACGAGCCCCTCTTTTTATTAGCTATAAACCCCCTTAAACTACCAAAACGTATTATGTTGTCTTGTTGACCTATTTAGGTTGGTATTGTTTTCAAAGAATAATAATTTTACTCACGTCAACAAGTGTGTTACGCCATCGTCATACAGGCAAACCGCTGACGAAGCCTGCTCCCAATAATTTCTAATAAACATGTTAAGTGCGTCATTCGCGACACGAGGCAAGTTTTGCCGAATATGCAAAATTGCACAAGACCATTGCGCCATGCTATGCAGGCAGACACTTCTGATACATCATCGATCGGGACAATAGGTTTACTTAGATTTTAATTTCATTATTGTAATAAATTCACTTAAAAATAAATCAGTTTAAAAATAAAATTGGTTTTTTTTAAGTTCTCCGGCCGCAGCCTTCGTAATTGGCGCAGTCGGTAGGATACTCGAGATTAGCTAGGGTTATCTTATATCGAAATTCTATCGCTATCGTGCGTGAGCGATCGCGGCTAATCAAGCTATCAAGCCTCATCGAGTATCCTGAACCTAAGGATTGCTGCCGGGAGAGAACGGGATCCAGATATCGACCCCAGAGACCGATATGCAGATTATGTGAGTACACTTGAATTATTCCCTGTGTTGCTTCCTGTGTATTCCTGCTACTTTAAGCCTTCAAAATTTTCCATCCAAGGAATTTAGGACCTCGCGAGTCTACATCAAGTAGACCAAATCGCAGGCAATTAGAGTTAGATTTAAGTAGAGATATTGATTTAGGTTTAGATATTTTATTTGAAAATTCCACTATGGTGCACGACCCCGATACGATCCACAAGGCCCTGCGCCCAGTGCCCGAGTTCGATGGAAACCCCAACGTTCTCACTAGATTCATTAAGTTATGTGACCAAATAGCTGCCACTTACCTTAGTAACGCTCCTGGTAATGAGTTAGGGAATTTGTGCTTAATAAACGGTATATTAAATAAAATTAAAGGCCCCGCGGCAAGTCGAATTAATTCAAATGGCATTCCGGATAGTTGGGCGGGAATAAGAAATACTTTAATCAATAGTTTTGCTGACCAAAGGGATGAAACGGCCCTATACAATGACCTCTTAGTTTCAATTCAAGGTAACAGTACACCGCAGGAATATTATGACCATTGTCAGTCGTTATTTAGTACCATAATGACTTATATTTCATTGCATGAAACTCTGCCTACTACCGTGGAAGCGAAGCGCACATTATATAAAAAACTGACGATGCAAGCGTTTGTACGTGGCCTTAAAGAACCGCTGGGTTCGCGTATACGATGTATGCGCCCGGATAGTATTGAAAAGGCGTTAGAGTTTGTCCAGGAGGAATTAAACGTAATGTACTTACAAAATCGTAGCGAGAACACGCACGTTAGGAGGCCACCTGCAATCGCTCATAATTCTCATGTGCCTAAATTATCGTCTTATCCTGCAGGTTTTTCAGCTATGCCTATCCCAAAACCGTTTAATCAACAGCCTACTCCGAACTGGCAACGCCCATTACCACCACAGAATAGTTGGAGGCCTAACTTCCAACCACATAGCTTTCAACGTGCACCTAATATGCCTACACGTACTCAGCAGATGTTCCGCGCGCCGCCACCTAATTATAACAGTAACAGTAATTTATTTAGAATTCAACCACGTCATCAACCCTCAGGCCCTCAGCCAATGAGCGGAGTTAGCCATTTTGTAACTAAACCGATGCCCTTTAAGGGTCACGACTGGAATAAGTCCGGCAACCCACCACCAACTAACTATTTTAAAACTCGCGAAATGAATTTTAACGATTGCAATGAGTATGACTATAGCTATTATGGAGATAACGAGTATTATTCATATGACCCCAATTATGACCAAACCAACTATACCGACTACTCAGACTGTAATCCACATGACGGACATGAATATGAGCCACCAATGCCCTATTGCCAAGTTAGTGAGTTACCTGATAACTATGATAATCCCCAGCCTTCTACTAGCACCGCGGACCAGGATTTTCATTTGGACCACCCCTCAAAACCCTCAAAATAGAGGTAAACTTACAGACGCAGCGTCAACTTCCTTACATAAAATTATCAAATCCTCCCTTAAACTTTCTAATTGACACGGGAGCCAATCAATCATTTATTAGCCCTTCAGCTGTAGAAAAATATTACTCTAATGTACCTCTAAACTATGACCCCTTTGAAGTTACTAACGCCCACGCTACAAGCAGAAGTGACTATTCAATTATTATACCAGCCTTTCAAGAATTTAAGGACCCTGGTTACGTTAAACTTTTTATCTTTGACTTTCATAAATTTTTCGACGGACTTATTGGACTAGACTTACTGAGTAAATGGAACACGAAGATTGATTTAAAAAATAATTTATTAATTACTGATCATGCTACAAACCCTATAACAATGTTTAACTCTCGAAACGTCAATTTATACGAGGATATTATACCAGCTAATACTACCAAGCTTATTCGTTTGCCCATAAACGCTCCTGATGGAGATGTACATATCCCTCAGCAAAAATTTTATCACTGTAACATAAATGAATGCATTACAACTGTCTTTAATAACCGCGGATTAGTTGAAGTAGAAAATACATCGCATAATGACATCATTTTATCACTCGATCGTCCTGTAGAAGCTGTAAACTCTAACTTTGAATGTATGAATATTGAACAACAACCAGACGCCTCTCGCGTTAATCAAGTCTTATCACAGTTGCGAACAGAACATCTTAATGAAGAGGAAAAAATTAACTTAAAAAATATTTGCTCTCGCTATGCGGATGTATTTTACATAGAAGGCGAACCTCTGTCCTTCACCAATAAAGTCAAACATCATATAAGAACCGCAGACGAAGTACCGATCTACACAAAAAGCTATAGATATCCTTTTGTACATCGTCAAGAAGTTAGGGATCAAATATCAAAAATGCTAGATCAGAACATAATAAGACCTTCTGACTCTGCCTGGAGCTCTCCTATTTGGGTCGTCCCAAAGAAGGCGGACGCCTCAGGGAAACAGAAATGGAGGCTAGTAGTAGACTTTCGAAAGTTAAACGAAAAGACCATCGACGACAAATATCCTATTCCAAATATAACAGATGTCCTTGATAAGTTAGGGAAATGTCAATATTTCACTACCCTGGATTTAGCCAGTGGTTTCTACCAAGTAGAAATGCACCCCGATGATATTCAAAAGACAGCATTCAATGTAGAACATGGGCATTTTGAATTTTTAAGGATGCCCATGGGTCTGAAAAATTCCCCTTCAACATTTCAACGCGTTATGGACAATGTGCTGAAAGGTCTTCAAAACGTTATCTGTTTAGTCTACATGGATGACATTGTAGTGTTTAGTACCTCCCTCCAGGAACACCTGGATAACCTGGAAAAAGTATTTCAAAGACTCCGGGAATCTAACTTTAAAATCCAGATGGATAAGTCTGAATTTTTAAAGTTAGAGACTGCTTTTTTAGGCCATATAATTAGTGGTGAAGGCATTAAGCCGAATCCAGACAAAATTGATGCCATAAAAAAATATCCAATACCTAAAACGGCGAAACAGATAAAACAGTTTCTTGGACTTATCGGTTACTACCGTAAATTCATACCAGACTTTGCCAGAATTACAAAACCCTTTACTCAATGTTTGAAGAAAGGCAAGACTATTACACTTAATAAAGACTATATTGACTGTTACGAACGATGTAAAAGACTTTTAACTAACGACCCAATCCTACAATATCCAGACTTCACTAAAGAATTTATCCTGACTACAGACGCTTCTAACGTAGCCTTAGGGGCCATACTATCACAAGGAACTATAGGGTCCGACCGACCAATATCATATGCATCGCGTACTCTAAATGAAAGCGAACTAAATTACAGTACGATAGAAAAGGAGCTCTTAGCTATTGTATGGGCTACCAAATATTTCAGACCCTATCTTTTTGGCCGCAAGTTTAAGGTAGTCACTGATCATAAACCACTACAGTGGATGATGAATTTAAAAGAGCCAAACTCACGACTTACGAGGTGGAGACTGAAACTTAGCGAATATGACTTTAGTGTAGTATACAAAAAGGGTAAAAACAACACCAACGCCGATGCCCTATCGCGAGTCGAAATCCACAACGACGAAATAAGTTCAATCATTGCAAATCCCTCAGAGAAACCACCTTCCGTGGCTGACTCGAACACTGACACAGCTCATACAAGTAATGAAAACCCTATACTCGAAGTTCCCATAACTGATAAACCTCTGAACATGTTTCATCGACAAATAGTAATGACTGTGGTAGGTGACATTAAGAAAAGACCGACAGTAACTAAGACATTTGATACACATACACGTACCTCCATTCAGGTTTCACAATCCAACTTAAGAGATGATGTTATTAACGCCATAAAAGAGTACGTCAACCCAAAGGTTAAAACTGGTATTCTCATAAATCCCCCTCTCAGTATGTATGATATAATTCCCATAATTCAAGACAGTTTTAAGAGCTCAGCGATGAACCTTGAACTATGTAAATCTGAATTAGAAAACGTAAAAGAATTCCTTAGACAGCAAGATATAATTCGTCATTACCACGACGGTAAAACAAACCATCGTGGGATTAATGAATGTTATTTAGCCCTTTCGCATAAATATTTCTGGCCTAAAATGAAGGACCATATCACTAAATATATCAACGAATGTACAATATGTGGTCAAGCGAAGTACGATCGAAATCCCATCAAACAAAAATTCAATATTGTACCTCCAGCAACAAAGCCTTTCGAAATTATTCATATGGATCTTTTTACTGTTCAAAATGAGAAATACTTAACCTTTATAGACGTCTTCTCTAAGTACGGCCAAGCGTATCTTATGAGAGATGGTACAGCAATTAGCATTTTACAAGGCCTATTACAATTTTGTACTCATCATGGCTTTCCACAAACTATAATTACAGATAATGGCACCGAGTACACGAATCAACTATTTTCTGAATTCACTAGACTCCATAAGATAAATCACCATAAAACTCTAGCACACAGCCCCAATGATAACGGTAACATAGAAAGGTTCCATTCAACATTACTCGAACATCTCCGTATTTTACGTCTACAGCAGAAAGATGAGCCTGCTATTAATCTTATGCCTTACGCATTACTAGCCTACAATAGTTCGATTCATAGCTTCACTAAGTGTCGACCATTTGACGTAGTGACCGGTCATTTTGATGCCCGAGACCCTTGGGACATTGATTTAAGTAGTCATATGTTACAACAGTATATCTTAAACCATAAAGAACAAATGAAAACAGTATACCAAATCATACAGGAAACTTCTCTTAATAATCGTACTGCAATAATCGAGAATAGAAATAAGACCCGTGAACCAGAAGAAGAGTATCAACCCCATCAGCAAATTTTCGTAAAAAATCCAGTCGCCTCACGACAGAAATTAGCCCCTAGATACACACATGACACAGTTTTGGCTGACCTACCAATTCACATTTATACCTCAAAGAAACGTGGCCCCATAGCAAAATCACGACTGAAACGCGTACCTAAGACTACGAAATTGTTACAGGATGCTGCTGACACTGACAACCTTACATCTTTCACGAAGCCAGGAGATAAAACTTGAGCCTTTAGACTCGGGAACTGGACTTCTACCGTTCAAACTTGGATCGACTAGAGTAATAACGCACTATCATACTTTCCTCCAATATGTAAAGCTGGACGACATTGAAAATAACCTTTCAACACTAAAAAATCAGTTACAGGATTTTAAACCACGCATGGTTAACGAAACCTATTCCCTATACGAATATCAGATAGATTACCTCGCGAGTAAATTAGTTAAAGTAGAAAATCAATTACACTCATTAGAACCCAACCGTTTTAAAAGAGGTCTTGTAGATGGCCTAGGGTCAGTTATTAAAAGTATAACGGGAAACCTCGATTATTCGGATGCCGTTCGATTTAATAATGTCATAGAAATTTTACAAAACGATCAGCGAAAAACTATTAATGAATTTAACGAACACATTAGTATCAGTAAAGAATGGATGTCGTCCCACACTAACATATTAAGTAAAATTGTCGAAAATCAAAGTAAAATTAATACCACATTAAATTCACTATTAGTAGGTTATACTCAGAATAACCAAAATCTCGTACATTTTGCCAAGTTCGCCCAAATACTAACTATTATTAGCGAAAACATAGAAGACCTATTATTTGAGCTATATAGGATAGAAGATATTCTCGCATTCACTCGAGCTATGACAACTCATCATAGCATGTTAGGAATAGATATTTTAGGTAGTATGTTAGATAAATTGAAAGGAATTTACGACACTAATCATATATTAGACTTAGAATTACGTGAATATTACGATGTAATAAGATCAGGATATTATTATGATAATAGGAAAATAGTTATAGCTTTTAAATTCCCTGTAGTATCAGTAGATAGTTATATACTGTATAAGCTTTGTATAGTCCCCAATAGACACAATTTGGCCCTTATTCCTCCCTATCCTTTAATAGCAACTAACGGGAAAACATTCATGTACATGGAGGCTGAATGCCCGAAGTTATATAACAATCGGTATCTCTGTGAACAAAAAACTAATCACTATATTCAAACCCAAGCAGACTGCATACAAACTTTCATTTCAAGCAAAACCTTAGATGAATCCTGTAAATTAACAACTGTACAATTAGCGAAAGAAGCCGTAGAAGAACTTGATAGCCGACACTATGTTATTTCATTCCCAAAGCCAACGAGGGTCCATATGAGCTGCGGAAACGACGATTACGACACATTGAACGGCAGTTATCTCGCTGTAATCCCACTGCATTGTTCTTTAAGCACATCAGAATTAACCTTAATAAATACTAAAGATGAGGTTAAAGGTCAACCTGTAAAAATAATGAAGGTCCCCTACCATGTTGAAAACCCAGGAAAAAGTTTAATGCACGCGAATTTGGCCTCAATAAACTTAAGCAAACTTCATAGTCTTCAGGACAGAATAACACTTCAGGCGCCAGTGTTACCAGACAAGATCACTGAAACGTTATACCACACTACTATACCATTTTACACCATAATACTTTTTGCGATTATCCTAACGGCTGTTTTTATAATCCGGAGATATTATATTCCCAGAACTACAAGGACAAAGAATGATGCTGCATCCAGAGGAGCTGAAAATCACGAATACGCCGTTCCTGAAACTTCGAAAACTTATAATCAGCAGGAAAAGCTCCCAGCAACATTTTCACTTAGCGTCTTAAAATAGTTGCTGATCTACGGGGGGAGGTGTTACGCCATCGTCATACAGGCAAACCGCTGACGAAGCCTGCTCCCAATAATTTCTAATAAACATGTTAAGTGCGTCATTCGCGACACGAGGCAAGTTTTGCCGAATATGCAAAATTGCACAAGACCATTGCGCCATGCTATGCAGGCAGACACTTCTGATACATCATCGATCGGGACAATAGGTTTACTTAGATTTTAATTTCATTATTGTAATAAATTCACTTAAAAATAAATCAGTTTAAAAATAAAATTGGTTTTTTTTAAGTTCTCCGGCCGCAGCCTTCGTAATTAGTGTATTCTATTGTAACTGTCAGTGTCACAGCGTTGTGTGACATTGAACAATAATATGTAATATCATATTACACACTTATTTTAATATTTTCGTATATTTTTACTGTTTATTTTATAAGTATCTCTGTGTCCTTGGTTGAGGCAATAAATCATTTTTCTATCTTTCTTTTTTTCTATTAATTTCGCTTAACATTACTCAGTATTTATAAACATTCAATTAAGTAAACAATAAAATTATCCTAATCGATTCTCAACAACGTTTACTAACTATCGCATTTCCTATTAAGTTACTAAGCCTTTAAGCCCAAAGCTAACGATCTAGTGAGGAAACTAATAGCGGGGGTATATAAGACCCTTTCTGTACAGTGGAGAAACTTAGCTTGGTGTACACAATTGGTTATTTATTATCGAAATAACACTGCTTTGAGCTGTGTTGTGTTCCTTACAGTGAGCAAGGTTGCCAGTGCTCCGCGAGGAAACGTTGTGTTTGCAGTGTCTGGCTGACTTTTACTCTTATACTGCCAACCCAACTATTCCTATACAACTATTTCTTTTTACAGGGCATCGCGCAAGTGATACCCCTGGTGTTATAAGCGTCTATAGGCTACGGTAACCGCTTACCATCCGGTGGGCCGTATGCTTGTTTGCCACCTTTTTGGTATAAAAAAAACGTAAAATACCATCACGCCTGTATTCCTCTAAGGGTTAGGCAGAGGTGTACCATATAGTTCGCCGGTATGCTTAAGTCACATGTAATGGGAAGAGCCTATTGCCATTAATCTACTGCTGCTGAGTATTTCATAGAACCATAAATCCTTTGCTCAACCTGGAAATCGAACCCAGGAATTCTAGCGTAGCAATCCCGCTTACGACTACTAGACTAACGATTTAATTCTCCAATTAAACCTTGCCCCACACTAGGATTTTCTCATGTATCGTGGGTGTTGTCGCACAAACTTTCACATGCACAAACACTCAGACCCGAAACAACTACCTGTAGGTCATACAATAAATATTTGTTCCGTGCGGGGATCGAACCCACAACCTGTGGCACAGAAGCCGATGGCTCAGCCGCTGCAACAAACGTGTCGTCAAAAATTGATACAGATTGATGATTTTGTCCTTGTAATGGTTTAATAGTGCCTCATTTGTGTAGTTTTGCGCAAACGCGGTTGCTGAGCGTGAGGGTACAATTTCCAGGCAATACATAACGTTAAGTTGCGTTTTCCTGGTAGGAAACGCTGAGTAGCCTGAATTATGGATTTGTGTGGATGGCGCGACTCTCTTTAGTTGTCGCCCTAAATTACATAAGATATAAAACTTACCAACGTACTGAGTTTATATACATGTAAACATTTGCATATACCTTCGGGAATACAGACATGAAGATATGTTACGTAAGGTCAAAATTTTATATGAAACCGCTAGTCTGTTCCAGAAGCTGTCGAGATTCATATGTTGTTTGTTAATTTATCACGCTGTCGGCAGCATATTAAATAAATTCGTACTTTAGTAAAATATTTTTCAGCTCAATTTTTAAAATTTTCCGTCAGAGTAAATGCTTTCCACACATTTCACAGTTTCAGCGTTAATTTTTTTAAACTCTTATGTCGACACTCGGGAGTGTTCTGTCGTTTTAAAAGTTTTTGTGTAGGATTACGGGCAATGTTTTGTATTTATTCCAAGCAGATTAGAAGTTCAAATGAAAACTTATTGGTCCTTTTCCCGTACCGAAGGACCAAAGTAACATGGTGAATGAAAATGTACACCTGTATGCGGATAAATTATATATATCCTAAAGTTGGGTTTCAAATAACTCGATTTCCACTTTCTCTTAACTTCTTGTAGCTTCGCCCATGTCTACCCCTTCCTCGCTTCAAACAGAAGACACACTTCAAACAGGTCACAGAAAATTACTCCACTGACAAGTGATGAGCTGATTATTAATTAAGAATGTTGTTTTTTAACAGTGTACTTACATGAGGTGAGGTGATGGACTTCCTGCTGTCCGTATTGCTGCCTTGTCTCGAGAATGACGGCGCGTGCAGGCTAAGCGGGGACCCTGGCTCCGAGTCTGTCTTGCCTTCGTTGCTGCTATTGCCTGCATCCTGGTGAGATTGAGTCTATAACATTAACTCATAATTATGTCCTATGAGCTAATGCATTGCATGAATTAGTACAGAATGCAGTGATAGCCTAGTTTATTATGACCATTGGACTGTCAAGTCAACGATCTGGAGCTCGAATCCAAGGCACTGGCCTCTGACTTTTCAAAATCATATGCAATCATTAATTATCACTCGCTTAAACGGAGAAGCAAAACATCGTGAGGAAACCTGCATGCCTTAGACATTTTCTCGACGGCGTGTGAAGACTGCCAACCCGTATTAGGCCAGCGTGGTGGACTATATCCTGATACCTCTCATTCTGAGAGGAGACTCGTGCCCAGCAGTGGGACAGTATATGGGTTAATGATGAGCTAATGGGAAGTTAGTCATTTAAACAATAAATAAAGTAAAAGCCCCAATGACCAAGTTCTATTTCACCCACGGGTAGGACTAAGTACTTTAAGTATATATGTGTCTATATAACTGTAAGCAATATGGCACGTTATGTAATAGTGTATGTAAATTAACACCGTTTGTGATGCAACAATCTTCGTACGTTCTGATTGGAATTATAATTAACTCTTTGAGGTACTTGATATTGTGATTTTGCGACAGTTCGCGAGATTTATCGTTAACATTACATAATTATGTGTAACCGGCAGAGTGGGCAAATTCGTCTACAAGGATACATATTTTATTTATTTATTAATACTTTTATGTACAACAATCCAGTAATTAGTATGACATAGGCAGGAGGCGATAGCTTGGATCAATACCTACCGAAAAACATAATATATGTTCCCCAAAATGTTACAGATTTACAGTTATACAAAATTTTCCAAAATATTTAAAAATCTTTACCTTGATTGTGTTTTTTTGGTAGGTATTGCCCAAGCTATCACCCCCTGTACTATCTCGTACTATTTACTGGGTACCCTGTATAAGGCGGATTTAATATCGTACGGCATTCTCTACCCTTCAACTAAATTATAAAGGACATCTCGCCGATACATAGAATAATTATATTCAACTTTTTCTGTTGTAGTAGTCTTATTATAACTATACGAGTATAACACGATTTAAGGAACAAGTTCTTAGGTAATACTAACTAAAATTACTGAAGTGAATGTATCAATTTAGTTCTAACTAATTAAATAGCTCGTCTACCCCTGATCAGCGTGATTGTCAATTACATAACAATTGCCACTGACGTTTAAAACAGCCTGGAGAACCAGATTACACGGCTAGTCGGCATAATCCGCGCCGGCATTAAATTGTACATTTCCATTAAATCGGATTGCGAGCTCATTGATACAGACTACAATTTGGTTATATTATAATTCCTTTAAAAGGATTATTGGATAAGAATCGAGTGATATATAAGTCGTAGTAAATGTTTTTGTCATCAACTTCTGCGCCACGGGTTGTGGGTTCGATTCCCACGCGGCACAAATATTTGTATGATCTACAGGTAAGTTGTTTTGGGTCTGGGTGTTTGGTTTGTGTATGTGAAAATTTGTGTTTGTGAACGCATCCACGATATAGGAGGAAATCCTAGTGTTGGGCAACGTTTTTGTAAACAAAAAACGGTTCTACTGCTGGGTATGCTGTATAGGTCTCCTTACAGAGTAACACGGCCTAGTGCAGGCTTGTAGACTGCACACAACGTTGAAAAATATCTCCTACTCTAAAAGTGTGTCTTAATTCAATTTAAACACTTTGACTTGATTTAACTACATAGTTACCTGCAGTGATCTCGCAAGCTCCGAGTCTAAGTATCTCCCCGTGGTCCTCCGGTCCGGAAGAATGTACTTCGGCAATGACTTGAAGAACCAGGCGCCTGACTTCTTCCACATCTCCCTGGTTTCCGCGCAGAGGTTACACATATACGCCTCTCTGGAATATAACGGAGATCTGCCCCCAAAGATGGAATTATTGGTCTTTATCGACGATGTAATTTAAGATAAGTGGGATGTTGACGATGATGGGATTGATGGGAATGGTAAACAATGAGAATACGAATGATGGTGTTCTATTCCAGTAACCAAATATTAATTAGTAAATACAATTTCAGAAGAACAAATATTTGACAACCGCGTTGGTATACTCAGTGCAGCTTGGAAAACTGAATCAACAACCAATATACTGTCTCATTGATGGCCGTAGGTCTCCTTTCAAAAACGATTCACCAACTCGACCATAAGAATCGTCCACGTAGCCGAGTCGGTAAAACTAAATATTAATATTTCATTGTGCATCTCGGCCGAACTACGTGGTCGAGTTACTGAAAATATTTTTCGTTTCTTGTATTTTTTGGCAGACTTCACACACACCATCTAGAAAGTTTCTCAGGCATGCAGGTTTCATAACGATATGTTAGTTAATACCTACGCACTTTAATAAAATTGGCTTATGGTAAATTTCATACCCTTAATTTTTTTTTGTTATATTGATCAGTTCGGAAAATACACCACAAATCGTCTGCAATTATTAGGATCACTTTTTGTATGTTTATTTTTTCTTCGAACAACAACTTCAAGAAACACAATGAACAACATCATCGTCCAAATCAGCGTTTAATTAGTAAATTAAATTGGATAAAGTAAACAATAAGGCTTGATCGATCACCTTCGATCCTCCAAGCCTTTTCCCAACTGTATTAGGTCGGGTTTCAGTCTATACAGATGCGGATGAATATCAGTACTTTACACGAAGCGATTTTCGTCAGACCTCCGCAACAAAGGACAATATTGATATCCTGAGGATGGACTGGTTTTCAGGCTTTTTGAGCTTCTGACTAGCTGATTAGCGATTGTCATAGGTATTGGGACCGACGGCTTTACGTGCTCTCCGAGTCCACAGATTGACCGTGACTAGCGCAGCTTAACCTTGCAAATCGGTTGATCAGCTTAGTTATTAATTAGCCACGAGCCCCTTATTTTCTCATTTCATAGAAGCAACCAAGTGGAAAGTAAAGACGCTTCCCATTGAACCGTTTACTAAGAACTGGTAGTCCTTCCATTGTTAACAAGAACGCAAGCTGCTTATAAGTTGGTCAAGTTCCAATTCATAGAGATTACAAACTTTGCAAGTAAAGCGCGAAGCAAATTGTTGCTCGTTTCATTTTCTTTGTTAAACAAGTTTGTGTCGGAAAGACTTATCAGCCAAGTGGTACTGAGCGCGACGCTAGAGGTCCTGGATTCTATTTCCAGGTTGAGCAGTATTTTTTTATAACAGAGGTGGTAAACGAACGTGCGTGTCACCTGATGGTAAGTGACTACCGCCGCTCATGCACATCTGCGACATCAGCGTTATTGGAATTTTTGGATTTATCCCCGGTTAATGGCAATAGATTATTATATACCTATTAGGTATACTATTATTACCCTATTTACATGGGACCTAAATATACTGTCGAACTGGGTGTACATTAGTACACCTCTACATAACCCTTCGGGGAATACAGGTAGGAGGTATACAACGGATAAAAGAAATACCAGTTTGCATAGCATAGATTATAAACTAGATTTACAAACATGAATTTAATGTAGCTCTCGCTAAAAGATCTCAAAAAAGTAAAATTAATATCAATAACATCAACCCATATAGGTACTGTCCCACTGCTGGGCTCGGGTCTCCTCTCAGATTGAGAGGGATTAGGCTACAGTACACCACGCTGGCTTAGTGCAGGTTGGCAGACTTCGTACACCGTTGAGAAATATCTCTAAGGTTTCCTCACGAAATTATCCTTCACCGTTCAAGCAAGTGATGATTAATTAATAATACACACATTCATTCGAAAAGTCCGAGGTGCGTGATTTGGATTCGAACTCGAGATCTTTGACTTGGCAGTCTAATGGTAACATCACTAGGCGTTCGCTGCTTTTAAAATTAATATACTGTATGAAATTCAATATCCATGCTTCAATAGGGAATTCGGAATCCAGCCACGAATACACGAAATAATTTAATGAAAACAACTCCAGTTTTCATTTTGTCGAAATACATGACATATTATAAATGAAATGTTCTGCGTTGTGTTGCGAAATTGAAGTTGATTTATTTGCAGGAAATGAACCATTATTGTATGCTTGATATTTCTATTTTTTATTATTAACATCACCCTTGTAGGCAGAGGGTAGACTATGTTATGTATGTTCACCCACATTTCAACGGTATGTTTAGGCTGTAATAGTGAGCTATTATAGTATAGCCCATTAACCGGGCATAAATCCAAACTTCGAGCTGCTACTGAGATTTTCATAGAAAAATCCCAATAACACTTCGCTCGGCCTGGAAATCGAAACTAGGAAATCTAAATATCAAGCGTAGCAGTCACTCTTGCGACAACTACACAATGAGGCAGTCCCTTTCAGTTTGTATTAATTAGGTATGTAGTTAATCCTACTAATACTATAAAATTTATAATTCATTTATTTAATGTGAAAGTTTGTGAGGATGGATGGATGTTTGTTACTCTTTCATGCTAAAACTACTGAACGGATTTTGATGAAACTTTACAGTATTATTATTTATACATCAGAACAACATATAGGCTATAAGTTATTTAGAAAAGGAAAAATTCGACCGCGGGCCGGATTCGAACCCGCGTCTTCTGGTTAGGTACACCAGACGCTATGACCACTGAGCCACCGCGTACCTAACCAGAAGACGCGGGTTGGAATCCTGCCCGCGGTCGAATTTTTCCTTTTCTAAATAACTTTAAAATCTTAGCATGAAAAATGCCAAAAATATACAAAGAGATATAGGCTATAATTTACAACGATTTTGAATTAATTAGCCAAATTACAACGACATTATAAGTAACTTTTTGACGCGGACGAAGTCGCGGTCAGGAGCTAGTTACTGTTATAATTCAACTAAAACTTTTGCAAAGCTTGTGCTATTGGTCGCGGGGAGCTAATCACGCGAATAGAGCGATTATCAAGGATTAGCTGCGCATCAGTCTATTGACGGGTGCGTAACATTCTTGGGACTTAAAGACCGCTCCGCCCCCCTCCGCTACTGATGACCTTAAAATTGATAACATGAAATGGCGTTGTTGATCCTAGATTGCATAATGAATTTAAAGCTTAAAGCTTGAAACACTCCATTTTAAGCAGATATATTGGCTTAAATAGTACCCCCATATATTTTTATTATTTTTTAGAGTTGCGCACCCTCTCTCTCTCTATTCAGTAAACATGTAGGGTATAACCGAAAAAAGTTGAAATTACTTTTTAAAACTTGATTTAATCAATTTATTATATCCGTGGGGGTGTGGTACGTAAAAGTTGTAGATTGGATTATATTTGAATGAATTTTTGGTTTGAAAGGTCAAATTTAGAATGTAAATAGGGTAGTTGACTGATTATTTTTTATGGTCTCATGAAAAGTTGACTATAACACATGACATCAACAAAAACTAATTTAAAATCGGTTTAATACTGAAAAAGTTATAAGCATTTTAATTTTATGCTAGACAGAGAGAATGAATACCTACTATACGAACATGTGACGTCAAATGTTGCGTGCGCTATAGAAATTCTATACTGACTGGTCCAAAACTGTAAAATTTTCAATTAGGAAAATTTTACAGTTTTGGATATCTTAACCTGTTGGCGTCTGTACCTACAACATGGTGTGTAGTTTATTTTACTTTATGCACATAAACATATTACAGTAGTAGGCGTACTAAAAGTGTATTTTAATAGAATTCTTACATAAAAACAATGTTTATAATATGTAAACATAAATTTCTGTGTATGTAATATAGTTTACAAACCCTTATTTTACCGAAATTATGTATTAACATACATACATACCATCACGCCTGTATTCCCCGAAGGGTTAGGCAGAGGTGTACTAATGTACACCCACATTTCGCCGGTATGTTTAGGTCCCATGTAATAGGGGGCGAGCCTATTGCGATTAACCGGGCACAAATCCAGACTCCGAGCTGCTACTGAGAATTTCATAGAAAAACCCAATAACACTTTGCTCGACCTGGGGATCGAACCCAGGACCTCTAGCGTAGCAGTCGCGATTATGTATTAAGTACATAATAATATAGAAAGAAAGAAAGAAATTTTGACAGCCATAACACAGGACCAAATACAAAACAATATATTCAAGTCTAAACTAAGGGAGTAGGTACGTTATCCTGTGCGATGTCAGAATAGGTAATAATAATATACATCTCACCTATGTGGTGGGTTCTCTATGACGCACTTGGAGCATGCTGTATGTCTGCATATAGAGCAGGTCCTGAGTGGCGCCAGGAGTCGAGCTGCCTCGCCGCAGAGCAGGCACGTCCGGAGCGCCGGACCCTGCGCTGAGCGACGCATCCCTGTACAGGTTTTATGTAGGTTTTAGATCAAAAATTACGTAAAATTATGGTATTGTATTGACGCCTTTTTGTCTAGTGGTTTGAGTGTCGGATTGCTGATAACGAGACACGAGGTCGTGGGTTTGATTCCCACAGGATACAAATATTTATGTGATGAACTTAGGTATTGTTTGTGTAAAAATATATAGTTATGTATTACATACTATTACTTATATCTATTGTATAGTAACCATAATACCCATAGTACAAGCTCTGCTTAGTTTGGGACTAGATCGTGTCGTTTAAAATATTCCAAATTATATATTTACTCTTTTGTCACTATTTAGAAGTACCCACCTTCAATTTATATTATTTGTAGATTGTGTTGAGTCATTTTAATCTATGTTCACTATAAGTTTATGTTCATATAGAATTCTCAATAAGTGAATTTTGTAAATTCTTATGAGAAAAATAAAAATTCTTAAACCAGATATATTTAGAATATTTTATTATTTTGACACAAATAATACAGCCTATATTATTATTGACATCATATCATGGTAGCCTATGTTCTACTCCAAGGTCTAATCTATCTCTATACCAAAATTCATCGAAATTGGTTCAATGGTTTAGACGTGAAAACATAACAAACAGACAGAGTTACTTTCGCATTTAATAATATTAGTTTAGATAATTAATGAAGTATTATGAAGTTATAGAAACCCCCAATTAATAAAATCGGAGTTACGTAAGTATCAAGACTAATAATGTTGAAAGATAAAGTTAAATTTTTCTTTACAAGCCATTGGATCTGAGCTATCAGATACCTATAATAAATTAAATAAATAATTCACAAAACCATTCTCTTCAGTCACTTTTCTGCCGAGTCAAGGGATTAATGAATAAAACGAATAACGTAAACGCCGGAATGATTAATTAGGTGTATTAGTCTTAATGATCCGGCGCCGGGAGTCTATTTGAGATATATTTTATTAAGAGTTCTGCGTTAACTTTTAAATATTACAGGAATTTGCATCGCATCAAGTGAAAGCGGTTTGCAAGAAGGCGCCCTTCTAAGATTTTTAGGAAGTTAAAATATATGCATTTTTAGCAAGGAATATATTTAGAATTCTTGTGGAGTTTTTTTTGCTTAATATGTAACTAGATTAAAGGCTATCTAGAAATGTACTTGTAGCATGCTAAGTCCAATTTTTGACAATGCTAACATTAACATATAATGCTGAGAAGTGAGAAAATTACCTACATAGAGCCATACAAATTAAATTGATGACCTGACGAACTTGTATTATGGAAAGTACAATGACTGATGTATGGTGCCGTCAACTTACTACTAAGTCTACTCAAAGCCGCTGTGGCTCTATCTTCAAAAGGACATTTCAGACATTACCTTACATTCAACATTGTAACACTCACATATTCACTACTACCACTATGTCATGCATTTAAAAGACAAAACAAAAAACAAAATAGAGAATCATAGGTACTCTACCTATGATTCTCTTTTTGGTTTTGTGTTTCTTCTCAGAGGTCGTCAGTTAGGAAATGCCGGTGCTATCTAGCTTAACAATACCTTCAAGCCTAGCCACCAGTCTCCCAACTCTCTTGGCCTCGACTTCATCTATCTTCTCTGCTCTCTTTACGACGGCCGCTATGGCCTCTCTCTCGCTGGCTGTCAGAGGCGGCTCACTGCGGGCCGCGCTCCATCCTGTTCGTAACCTTGAAGAGAAAAAACATTTATTAATACGTACACTGAAAGTACAACTGCAGTAATAGTAATTGAAAGTAGACTTGGAGGTTGGTACCTAACTGTTAGTCAGGCAATAATCTAATTAAATGAGACCATCTCATTGACGACGTCTGTGGTCTAGTGGTTCGAGTACCGGACTGCTGATCATGGGGTAGTGGGTTCGATCCCCACAGATCACAAATATTGGTGTGGTTAAAACATGAGTATTTGTGTTTATCTGGGTGTTTCTTATGTATTATAAGTATATATTTACAAAAAAAAAGTATATAAGTATTATATCCATTGTCTAGTACCCATAGTACAAGCTCTGCTTAGTTTGGGACTAGATGGTGCTGTGTAAAAATATTTATATTTATTTATTTTATATTTATCTCGGAAGTATTTCAATCAGATAAAATAAGAAAAGTAAATATAAATCATTCATCATTCTCTGAGGCTTTTCCCAACTATGTTGTAGTCGGCTTCCAATCTAACCAGATGCGGCTGAACATCAGTATTTCACACGAAGCGACTGCCATCAGACCTCCGAAACCCAATTTCTGGCCAATACTGATTATCCTGAGGATAGGCTGGTTGTCATGCTTTTTGGGCTTCTTGATTACGACTAACGATGGTCATACGTGTTCACATGACAGCCGAGAACGACGGGTTTACGTGCTCGATGTATTAAGAATGGTTTCCCATCCACATACTAACCGCGGCTAGGGTAGCTTAACCTTGCAGATTGGTTGATCAACATAGTTAATAATCAGGAAAGACATTGCATAACATAAATGCATAACAGAGTCGACCATTAAAATACCATAAAAAGTCTTAAATCATTAAAGAACTGCGACCCTCCAGAGGGTCGTAGCAATAATTGTTTTTCTATTGTATCTGCTAACTCTACTTTGACAGAATTGAATCACGTAAAAGGTTAGTAACCTCACACTTTTACGCAAAATTTCAAAACATGCCTAATCATACGCGTAAATTAGGCACAAAAAGATTACCATAATGCCTCATATCTTGTATCTGACATCAAACACGAGTTAGCGGTACACGTCGGGGCATTATTATCTACACACGGATTAGTGTATCTTGTGATCAATATTGTAACATAGGGAACGCACGCTTATATCAGGTATGTTTCATTTGGGGGAACTACATTTTTTGCACGTAATTGTACTACTGAAATTCTGGGTTCGGTTTCCAGGTACAGCAGTGTTATTGGAATTTTCTATGAGATTCTCACTTCGGGGAATTGTGCCCGGTTAATAGCAATAGGCTCGACGTCTATTACACGGGACCGCCTTCATCAATCTTATTAAGTGACTGCATTGGGTAAATCCTCTAAAACATGTGGTTAATTCAAAAAAAGTATACTTACTTTTAGATGGAAAAGTAACCCTTTCTGTCTATCTGTTTATATGTTTTCACTCCTTAACCGCTGAATCAATTTTGGTATAGATATAAATTGGACCTTGGATAAGGACCCCTTTGTTTCGAAAAGTTTTAAGGGATGCGAGTGAAACCATGCGCAGCAATTAGTTATTTATATGGTAGCTAAGTACTGGCTACCATATAAATATTATTCCAGACGTCTCCCGCCACGACACACATTTCTCTGCCTTGTTAGATTTGTGAATGACGTCACCCGTTCGGCAATAACGGACGACCTTGAATGTCCACTGCCTTGCAAGTATTTACAATATCAGTGGAATGGCTCCAAGTGAGAGAGTACTTATGAATATTGAGTTCTCATGTAATGGACTTGGTTATTAATACATATATTATCAATATATAGAGTAAAATGTGCTATATATAAATAATAACGGTTGCCTATGGTCGTGAGGAAGCATGTCTTAGAGATTTTCTTGTGAAGTCTGCCAACTCGCACTAGGCCAGCATTCTGTGAGAGCCCGTGCCCAGCCGTGGGACAGTATATGGGTTGATAATGATGATGATGCCTGTGGCCTCACTCGCATCCTAAAGGAACCTTTCAGTCAAAAGGTATTTACCTATGTTCTTCTCCAAGGTCCCTTTATACGAACACCTATGGCAGTTGGTCAGAAATCCGAAAATCCACCATCGCAGCATATATCGGTGTTGCCCAGAAAATAGGTTGCAGAAGTCCGATGGCAGCCGTTTCGTGTGAGATCTTGTTATACTGAGATTAGAAGCCCACTGCATGTCTACCGGACACGGTGAGTTAAGTTCTAATACAATGAGCTCTATCTATCAGCCACGGACGTCCACTGCTGAACATAGGCCTCCCCTTGCGGTCTTGCATAGACCGCATCCACCGACTCCCTGCGACCCTCACAAGGTCTTCCGTCAACCTAGTTGGGGGCCGTCCTACGCTGCGCTTTCCTATGTGTGGTTGCCACTCCAGGACTTTATTTCCCAGGATTTTATTACAATGAGTTCAGTAAACGATAGACGACGGCATCTCTGGTAATTCTAAAATCTCTCGATCTGATAGGGTATAGAGTGTCACCCAGTGGAACGGCACTGACTAATAACTGTAGTAGGTATATCTCATGTTGTCCTGTCTACGTTCGTACAAAAATCCTGTAGAAAATATTTATTTCCCTAAAAATCTTATCCGGACTATGTCTGTCAATTGTTGGAGACGTTCTCAAGTGATCATCCTCGTCATTGCATATGACAGTCAAGGATCAGATTACTATATCTAAGGTTAAACTAACCACCTCCATAAATGGGGGCTAACGGAGTAACCTCAGGGCGATTGCGGAGCTAACCAGCCCCTTTTGCATTTGGTAAAATAAAGCCCACTCGCTGTTTCCCTGGTGGAATGTCCACTAATTGTCACCTGCCACCGCAAGCTGGTTAGTTCTAAAGTGAATGATGTGTTTAGCAACCAACAAGTATTTAATTTTAAGATATTTTCTGAGTACACTGTATTCAGTGTATACCTCAACTATTGTTGAGGACACAGTATACAAAATAAACATAGTTTCAATCTCTATAATCATTACTTACGATATTTCGTTTTATAGCCAATACATTATGAAATAAAAGGGGTGTGTCTGAAACATAATACATACTATATATTGTATTAGAAAAGTTATTTATAGCGTACGTAGATTCAAACTCCATCCGCCGAGCCTTTTCCCAACTATATTGGGATCGGTTTCCAGTCGAACCAGATGCGGCTGTATATCAGTATTTTACACGAAGCGACTGCCACCAGACCTGCGCAACCCATTTTTTGCGTAATGCATCAGCATTACGCAAAAAATGGGTTGCGCGTTATCCTGAGGAAAGACTGGTTGTCAGACTTTTTGGGCTACTGATTACTGTTAACGATTGCCATAGGTGTTCGTATGACAACCGGGACCAGCGGCTTTACGTGCTCTTCAAGGCATTAGGGGGTATTTATGTTTCAATAATGGTCACCCATCCACTGACTGACCGCGGCTAGCTTAACCTTGCAGATCAATTGATAATCATAGTTATTACTTATCCACAAGTCCCTCAAGTTGAAGCTCAAGCGTCTCAAATCTTATTGAATCTGATCGTATATACATATATCTAATCGGATAACTTCACTAGTCAAAGTGTGTTTACATTTGCTCTATCTGTGGTAAGTACACAGTTTGTTACTCTATATTTACCAAATCAAATTGAAGCGATTTCGCTGCGATTACATTTGTTTAACTTCCGACGTAGCTTAATATTTATCCAGTAGTTTCCATTGCGGCTTCCGTCGTCGTTACGTACTTTCGTTCGGAAACTTGAAGGATTTAAAAGTCAGTCAGTCGATTATCAACCGTTGTCTGATCAATACCTAATATTCTGGTATGTTATATGTTGGGTTCTAGCTTCCCGGTACATACTGAATTGGGACCCTGTTTGATGCAGTGTACGTAAAGATAAATATAGTTAGTGTCATTATCATCATCATCATCAGTCTATATTAGTCCTCTGCTGGACGTATGCCTCCCCTATTGTACACCAAATAAAGGACTTTGACTTTGACCATTTCACCCCGTCCTCGGCTTTTCGCATCCAGCTTCTACCAGCAGCCTTTAGCAAATAAAATTGTTAGTATAAGTATTAGTAAATTAAAGTTCCTGTTTGTGTCTTTTAAAATCTCTTTCTTTTTTCTGTTTATTTACTGAATTTAAATGTTGATCTGAAATATTTTTTAGTACCTAATACGAAGGACTACCTCTAGCCTTGTGGTTGTAAGTGAGACAGCTACATCCCGGTCCGAGTATGGTAATTTTTACCTGAAAATATAACAAACAGACCGACGACGATTGTGATGATGATGACCTCCAGACCGATTCCGGTCACGGCGACTACTTCCCATATTCCAATCAAACGTGAAAACTTTGTAAACAAAAACCATTAATGCACTCAACATAAAATCGTAGATTTTACACTTAATTCGTTTTCACTGCATTAAATTCTGATGTCGGAATCTTCGAAAATACTGTCGCTTTCATATCACACTCGTTTTTTATTAAAATTTAAGCAAAAATATGTAAACATTATCGAAATAAATTTGTATTATTAATACGTCATTTTTTTTAGTGAAGTGCTGATCTGCACGAAATTGAACGAATGCGAAACAGATTAAAAAAAATGAAAATAAAAAAGATTTACGCCATAAAACTATTTAAGGTTATTGACGTTTCTTTGTTTACAAAGTTTTCACGTTTGATTAGAATAGGATTTAGATAGTTATCGCTGGTGTGCTCTCATATGACTGTAAATAGCCAATATTATTTGAGAAGATTCGTGGGCATGTGAGCACACCAATCTTATAAATATAACTGATCACCACAGGTGCTCGGGCTTTTAGTTTGTCGCGCCTAGAGTCATGCTCAGACCGACGCCGCTCGTCAAAGTCAAAAAGGACGACGATTGTACTATTGTACTGTCATACTAGTCAGTTTTGTAAACAAACTTATTTTCGCATAATATTTCGGAGTGAATTAGCATCGCATAAAATAAAATTGTACAACTCAATAGGATATACATTTTGTGGCCCCAATAAATTTGTAGTGATTTTCAAATATAACGCACAGTGGCAGAGGGTCTACTCCAACCCGAAAAACAAGGCGAGTGGTCTTGAGATGAGACCATTAAGTTTGTGATCCTCGGATTAAATGATAGTGAAAATCGTATCAAAATCCGTTATGTAGTTTAAAAGATTTCAGTGTATAGAGGGACAGACAGCGGGAAGCCACTATTGTTCTATACTAAGATACAATAATTACAGACTCAAGATCACCAGCCAAGCTTGCCATACTAAAAAGGTTGGTAATAAAATAAAACGGTTCATGCTCAATGCAAGGCAAGCCGCAATTTAAAAAGCAATTGTTCCGTCGAATGAGGACGAAGACATTTCCAATTGGAGCCGTTTATGCCTTTCAATTCAAAAGGCTTGAGGTGGAATTCTATCAGGATACCTTTGAAATATCTAGGTGCCATTGTTAGGGTTCAATTCGTCTAATGTTCAAGAGGGCTCGTGGCTATGGAAGAAAATCGCTTTAGAATTTCACTAAGTGTACGATATTGATGCTCGCGACTGTACCTAGGTATGTTATTATTACATTCTCTACATCCTACTTTGTTACGACACGAATATATTAAAATCCAAGGTATTCCCGTAATGCCTTCAGCCGACGACGTTGCGTTAGAGCTGATCCAAGCCGTGAGATGTCGTTTACATCCATATGCCACAACCCACAGATAAGCCATAACATAAATTTACCGAATGGCGGACGCCGTGTACGTAAGTCGATTCCGCGTCGAAAAGTATGAGACTATGTAGTACGATCGAAAAAAGAGTTACTTAAGTACTTATAGGCAGCTAATTAAACGTTTGTGTATTGTTAAGTATTATTGTAAGATTCTGTAATAATGTATCATCATACAAGACATAGCAAAACCTTTGGCGCACAATTATTTATGTGTCAATCTGTGTAAAGATGCAAACGTTCGCTACCCTACTTCGCTACCCTACTACCTGTCAAGCTATTCAAAACTGTCTGATTTTCCCAATTGAACGTGAACGATATTGTTTTGTAATAAAGTTGAAAGTCCATCAAACAAAATTTCTGTTTCTTTTGTTGACTGTATCTATTTAAAAATAGAGATGCTTCGTAACAGCTTTAGTGTAAAAACTCTGTGGTCTTTATCTTGCTGTACATAGAGAACACAACAATTCCAAGAACTAGGTCATGTACCTACGGTAAGCCTTGCTTACGTTTTGTTAGTGCTATTGTACATATTTTTTCAATTTTTTGATACCGACTTCAGATAACTCCACCCATAACATAATACTTACAATACAATATAAAATTCCATTACTTTATGCCTTTATTCCCCCAAGGAGTCGGCAGAGGTATACCCACAGTTCGCATTATTTAAGTCCCATGTAATAGGGGGACAGCCTATGTTCGAATACTACAGTTTAATTTTTCAGAAGTCGGTTCAAAAATATGTGTTCATCCTGGTTTATCTCTCTTAGCCTGGAGATTATAAGGATTATTTATGAGGTGTTCTTCAAAGAAATTTACGTCGGATTTCGAATTTAAATTGGATTTTCTAATCGGTAAAAGATTCATAAATTTCCTGTTGGGTCTGGCTAGCAAATGATACCAAATGGCCCAAATTGTTTGGGACATTTTACCCGGCGCGATCTAGACGATCTAGTCCCAAAAGCAGAGCTTGTTCTAGACCTAATACATGTATTTTTTTTTTTGTAAATACGTACTTATAATAATTATAAATTTATATATATTTTTTTTTTATGTGATAGGGTGGGCAAACGAGCAGACGGATCACCTGATGGTAAGCGATTACCGCCGCCCATGGACACCCGCAACACCAGAGGAGTTTCAGGTGCGTTGCCGCCCTTTTAAGGGGTTTGGGCGTCCGGTATCCTCACTCACTCGACGAAACACAACGAAAACGTTATTTCACGCCGGTTTCTGTGAGGCCGTGGTATCAAGTCCGGTCGAGCCGGCCCATTCGTGCCGAAGCATGGCTCTCCCACGGTATAATATATAATTATATATTATAATTAAAAACAAACATCAATAAAACTAATCCTTTTGATAAAATAAATATTTTCCTGTGGGAATTTCCAACCCACGACCTGGTCAGCATTCCGATACTCAAACCAATAAACCACAGATGTCGCCTTACATAAACGTTGACAAACTCGCCCACTTCAGACTCACTGGGATTTTATCTGAGAAATGTGGGTGTAACCTTTATTATATTGTTGATATTAGTTCATCTTCATAAACAACTAATTCGCCAATATAAACACAATTTATTGTAACATTAAACAAACCTACTTGCATGATGATCAGGTACAGATTATTCTTATGTAAATATTTGTAAGGGAGGATTCTCAATAAGAGAGAGGGTTGGAGGGTCTTGTTTCTGACATATGTCAATTGACAAGCCCTTACAGCTCTAACAGTATAATCACGGTATAAAGTTTCGCTCAGTTATTTGATATTATCATGAACATTTATCAGGACCTCATATTTTTATACCCGACCTACAATAAATTATGGTTGAGCTACACAATGACTGATGCGTGCCGTCGGTTGGGACTGGTCTATTCAAAGCCGCTATGGCTATTTCTTCAAAAGGCCATTACAGACATTGCCCTACATTGTAACACTCATATATTTGTTACTATTCGATGTCTGGACTTTAAAAGATACTATGATTCTCTGAGTTTGTTTCAGTGTGTCTTCTCAGGGGTCGTCAGTTAGGAAATGCCGGAGCCATCTAGCCTAAAAAATGTAAAACATTGACTTGTAAAAGTGCCTTTAAAAGATCTACTTACAGAAATAAATAGGTACCTATCATTTATCATAATATAATATCGTCGAACGACGCTGATACACACGCCATGCTAAGGACCTATTCTGACATCGAACAAGATAAAGTACATACTAAGGATAACCCTACAATCTATCGTTTCTTTTGTTTTTTATTTTGTCAATAATTTCACCCTACACGCACAGTTCAGTATGTTTAGGTCTTATAGGCGAGCCTCTTGCCAATAACCGGGCAATCAAAACTGCGAGCTGCTACTGAAAATTTCATAGAAAAACCTAATCTCACTTTTGGGTCTGGGAATAGGACAACAAGCAAAACAGTCGCACTAACCTCTAATAGGGTATTGACAATGAGACAGTTGGTTATAATGGATTAAAAAGGTCAGTTGACCGCAGAGGTTTAATCTAAAACGTTAATTCGAGTACCCTACGTTTGCGTACTGCAATGGATTCGGTGGTTGCGGTTTTACTGTCCAACCCGTAACGTTTTGCAGCAGTCGTGGTCAGCTCAGCACTAAATAAATAATTGACGTTTTGGGCGGTTAGACTGGAATACTTAAAGCTAATTGTGCCCATAGGTCTATGCACAGGATTTTAATTATTTACCAGGTTGGTTTTATTCATAATTAGCAAAACGGAATACGGAATGGTGTTCATCCCGGTGCCGTCCGTTGCAGGAAAATTCGGTTTTTATACGGTGGGGTTTGTATTTTTAATTATATTGGGACATTCTTGGATACAGAGCAGTGATAGCCTAGGGATATGACTATACGACTGCCAAAGGCCTCAAGGCACGCCCTTTTTATATTTTTTTTAGGTATTACTGTGCGATTGCTGAGTAAAGACCTCCCCAAAGTATGTACTTTTTTCTTGTGCCGCGCCGCCTCGAACTATCCTATATCTTGCCTCGACGATGCCTAGATTCTTCAGGCATCCATTGAGTGAATACGCACTTTATAATGATTATCAATAATTTATTACAATAATTATAAATCGCTTAAACAGTAAATAAAAAATACCCACCTTTGTAGGTAAATATATGTATATCCGAGAATCAATCATCAACCCATATACTGTCCCACTGCTGGGCACGGGTCTCCTCTCAGTATATGAGGGATTAGGGCATAGTCCACCACGCTAGCCTAGTGCGGGTTAATAAATTATTAATACGCACATGAATTCGAAAGTTAGAGGTGCCTTGGATTAGAACTCGAGATCTTTGACTTTGCAGTCCAATGGTCATGTCACTAGGCTATCACTGCTTCTAAAGACTTTGACTTTAAAATAAATGTAAATTTCTGAGTTTTTCACGCTGATGGACTGTTTTTCCGTGTTGTTGAAACGCGGAAAAGCGGTGTTCATTGGCCATGATAACCATTTAAGTATTTTGGACTTTAATAACCTTATTTTATTGATTAAATTTAAAAACATTTTCGTACCAATCATGTCTGTGATCCCGAAGGATTGAGTGAGGTTAAATCCGTCGGGATCGCAAATCCTTTCACTTCAAAATTTTCTAATTAAAAACACAAATCACAATTTTCCGATCCCACGCGTGTAATTCGTATCCGCCCTCTTTACTGACAATGACACGACCTAAGTCAACATTAAATCGGTTTTCAATCGACATGGTGACTTTCCCGAGATAATGTTCAATTTGAATCAATGTAGATAAACAAAGGAATCTATAAATAAATTCGTTTGCACCGAAGAGGAAGCGGATGTGACAAGCGATAGCGTGGCAAGGACAGCGCCATGAATTGATTAAGTTGGTACTACGTCTTTAGTGTTAAATACGCACTTCAGTTACATATACGTACATATTTTGTAACAGGTAATGCACTGAACGGATAACTTAGGAAACGATTTAGACGAAAGTGTACTGTTAAAGTAGGCATATAATATAGAGTAGTGCTGATTTCTAAAGAAGATTAAGCTTAAAGCTAAAGGAGAAACGAATTTCCTATAACCATCACGATTAAATCACCTTTAAAACAAAAATACCGCATAAAAGACACGGATGGATAAATTTTCCTTTTAATGTGTCAGGGGTAGGAGTCGAAAATTTAGGTACCAACTATATTCGTGTGGACACTACGCCATACTCTCCCAAAGAATAGAAATCGTCCAAAGATCAATATCTGATGTATTCCACCAACAGATTATCTCACTTGGGAGATAATCCATAATAAAATTAAATGATCAACTACTTCAATGTTTTGTTGCGTTTTTTATTATTAAGTAATTTAAAAATAACAATGAATCATTGTTCCGCGGCTTACATATATCGCGAAATCTTATTAAAACATTCCTTTTTTGTTTCAAGTACAGTTTCAAATACAAATGCCAACGATTCCCAGCTGGCGTTTTCTATTTGAATATTATTTACTCAACCGATTCCAGACGAAACGCTTTAAGCCAGCCGACTTCAAAGCAATACTTATTTAAGCGTGAGATTGGAAAAAGTATTGAAAACATTTTGTAAGATTGTTAGTTTTTTTTAGTGTAAAGATTTTATTTATTAAACACACCATCACGCCTGAAGGGTTAGGCAGAGGTGTTCTAATGTGCCGGTATGCTAAGTCCCATTTAAAAGTGGGCGAGGCTATTGCTATTTAACTGGCCACAAATCCAAACTTCGAGCTGCTGAGAATTTCATAGAGAAATACATGCTGGATCTGGAAAGCACCCGGGTTCGCTTCCTCTAGCCTAGGAGTCGCGTTTACAAGTAGGTACGACCTCGACTCGACTAATGAGCAGTTTATTTATTTATTTGGGTAAGAATCCTACACTCCCCGGTCTAGCCCCCGTAGACCGGTAGCCTTTTGAAGGTTTCCCCCCGTATACCAAAAAACTTGAGAGGTGTCAAGGGACACCCAGATGGAACGAAGTTCCTTTCATTAAAATTTAATAATAAAAAATAAAAAAACCTGTATACACTCAACAATTCACAACGCGCGAAATTCAAATATTGTCATTCACTCAATAATATTTGAATGCTTGTCAACAATATTTGAATTTCGAAAAAAGTGTCGTGATAACTTTTCTTAAGAATTTTTTCCGTCTAGCCCCCTTTCACAACGCGCTATAAGGAACGTCGTTCCAATAATAAAAAAGATTTTTTTATTCGTTTTATTTATTTGTGTTGAAATAACGTTGCTCCACACTAGGATTCTCTCCTGAAACGTGGGTATTTTCAAAGACAATTTTCGTTTACGCAAATTAAGTTCAATAGAGTTATAGTTTGTGGACAATGGCGTCGGTTATATATTTGCTATTTCAATGTGTTGATTACTTACTTGTAACTCTGTAATGTATGATTACTGTTTTTTGTCCCTAATAAATAAATAAATAGCGTCTTGGTGTTGTTGTTGACATTTGGTTCATCCTTATCCGCATCGTCGATGACCATGGGCTGAGATAGTGAGACGGTGGTCTTAGCCGAGCCTTGTAGAAATATTGAAATCTGGGAGGGAGCCATTTGTATAGAAATGGAGATCTTGGTTGATATGGTGATGATTGCAGTCGGATGAAAAGTGAATACGACATAAAAGTTATAATTAAGAAATATTTATATCGGTCTCGTTGGTCATTAAGTCACTTTATTACGACCGACAAATTGCCACAATGTAAGTTTATCAGAAAAGTAATGAGACAATGTTGAACAAACGAATTAAAAACTTTAATAACTACGACAGTGTTGCTGCCTATAATATGTAGTTAATTGATTTAGTTACGTCTTCAAATATCACTAATTATTATCCTCATTACATAGTGCTTCTAGGAGTATCACACTTGCATTCCCCGAAGGGTTAGGTAGAGGTGTACCACAGTTCGCCGGTATGTTTAGGTCCAATTTAACGGAGTCATTAACCGGGCACAAATTTGAACTCCAAGCTGCTACCGAGGATTTCATAGAAAATCCCAATAACACGGCGCGATCTGGGAATCGAAATCAGAACCTGTAGCGTAGCAGTCGCGCTTAGGATCACTACTGAGGCAGTTATTTTATTTTTTATGGGATAGGGGCAAATGAGCAGACAGATCGCCTGATGGTAAGTGATTTCCGCCGCCCATGGACACCCGCAACACCAGAGGAGTCACAAGCGCGTTGCCGGCCTTTAAAAGGGAGTACCTACGCTCTTTTCTTGAAGGTTTGAAGGTCATATTGGTCCGGAAATACTGCAGGCGACAGTTCATTCCACAGTTTAGTTGTGCGAGGCAGGAAAAAATATAAGTTTTTTATGTATGTAACGTAGATAAGTGCTTTGCGTGCGTCCAGCAGCGGGGGTTCAACAGAGCTAAAATACCCGCTTCATGAATCATAATAATATATGGTTTACATTATAAAATTACAGGGGTTCGTGGCCAAGTCATAACTACGCTGATCAACCGATCTGGATGGTTAAGCTGCGTTAGCCGCGGTCAGTCTGTGGATGGGTGACCATTCTTAACACATTGAGACTCCTTCGTGCCTCAAAGAGCACGTAAAGCCGTCGTCCCGGTCGTCATACGAACATCTATGATAATTGTTAGTGCTAGTCAGAAGCATAAAAAGCCTGACAACCAGTCGATCCTCAGGATATCGGTATTGCCAAGAAATTGGGTTGCGGAAGTCTGATGGCAGTTGCTTCGTGAAAAATACTGATATTCAGCCGCATCTGATTGGACTGGAAGTCGAACCAAACAAAATTGGGAAAAGGCTCGGACGAAGAAAAGGAAGAAGAGAAAGAAGGGGAAGAAGAGGAAGAATATGATAAAATTCGACTTCTTCTCTACTCTTCACTTCGCGCGACTTGGAAATCGAATCCACGATCATGCTCAGCATACACGATTGTGACGACTAAACCGATAAGTTACTTTTGAAGTAGATTAATCTATACGAAGTTATTTAACCACCAGGCGCTCCTTGTTTGCTTTGCTAGGATTGTATGTTCTATCCGACGAACCAAGGTCAAGCGATACCTACACGAGGCATCGCAACAATTTCGACGAATTTGTTGGTTACTAGTAAAGATGGTAGGTAATATTTAATGCAAAATAAGGTTAGTTATTCAATTCCGGGAAGTGATACTTTTTTTATTTTGGTATTAGAGCTCGCTGTTTCACTCGCATCCCAAAGTTCTATTTGAGACAAAAGCCTACGTCCTTATCCAAGGTTTTATCTGACTCTGTAGAAAATTTCATCTAAGTCTGCTACGCTTTCACGGATAAACCGCAGAACCAATTTCGATGAAATTTGGTACAGACACCAGCAAGCAAAGGTCAAGCTATCCAAAACTGTCAAATTTTCCCAATTGAATATGAACCTTATCACTTTAAATTAAAGTTGAAAATCAATCAAAGAAATTTGACAGATTGTGGTAGTTTGATGTGCTGGCCTCTGTACATAGACGGATTAGGCCTTGGACAAGGATCTAAGCTACCTTTTGTCACAAACGCCCTTTTTGAAGCGGGTTACCACGAGAAACAGCTAAAGAATAAATCAACAGCAGTTAGATACTATAAAAAAGGAGATATAAGTAACAAGAGTCGCCAACTTATTTCTAATTTATCTCCATTGACTTCTTCAAAACTTCTCTCATTACGGCCGTCCTGAAGTTAGCTAAAGTTTGTAAGGCAAGTTTCTCAATTAAAACACGTAAGTACTACTTTGTGACAAGTTAAATATTTTTTGTTATTGGGTAGATAGCGTCTTGTTTTGTAGCAGCAGCTGTTTGAGGCTATTTGACACAATCGTCCTTGGATATTGTGCTGCAAATGCCAAGTGCACAGTCAAGCCACTATATGCCCTTTACCGCATCATAATGTTTTTGATAGGAAGAAGAAGCGGAACAATGAACAATGAACCCCAGCAACACATTTCGGTCTGTTGAAATTCACACTTCCAGGATTGCCTTTCCTGGGAAGCAGATGGGGTATGAAGGATATAAGGACTAACACATATTTTTAGACGTGCAACTAGGTTATTCGATCCCAGAGCGTCACGCGGCACACCATATCTAATAACTACTCTCCTTTTGTGAGACTGTTCGCATCGACAGCGTTGAAGGGCAACCAAGGATGATAGGTACTGACTGAATCAAAGGCTAAGGACTCCTGCATCACTGCTCTATGAGGAGAATGCAGACAGTGTATGGTAGTAACCGCTTTGATAGGTAACTAGCTTCTTCAGTCATGATAATATTTATAATGCGAATAGGTGCCTAAACAAGCCATGATGCCGTAAAAAAACAACCCAAAAAAGTCTCTCTAAGATATTAATTAATTGCTTGCAAGCTCAGCACACAGAATGATTTTATGATTTCGCAATGATAGGTCGTACAAAGGTACTTACTGATTTATTTATTTAGATACTTATGTAGCTATTTATTTCCTTCAAAATATGAAAAATATTACATATTTTAGATAGCACTACCTAAATGTACCTACTAATAATAATGTTATTTTTACAATAAAAGGTTAATGTTGTAAATTAGATTAAAATATTTGCTAAGTAACGAAATATTCATTTTTAGTACAAATATCAGACTTTTAATCAAGGAAAATAAAACGCGGTTCATTTTTAGGTTCAAGGAAAAGCTAAATTTTCCTACAACCTATTTTTAACACAAGGCACAAAAATTAAATTATTCACGCATTTCTATTTCTAGCGTTAATTAAACATCAAAGAGACGCCAAAAGCTCAAAATATAAACAAAACATTATCTACAGCTGTGATATAAAAGTTTCGTGGAAAATTACTCACTTGGCCCTTAGAGACAGTTGGCGATCATTCGGACACACATACTTGTTAGCTTTACTTTGAAAATTCATTGCACTTAAAAACAATAATAAAAAAAATAAATTTAAATATTCGAGAGGCGCGGGAAAGTCGCGCCGCGCGTTCGCGCCTGTTGATTCGGTCCAACTGTTGCTTCGCGCGTGGCGGCTTCTAATAATCGATATTTTAACAACGCTCTTGAAAAGTAACAATATGTTGCGAACAGCGACATCCCATTATCAGTATGATAAACATGACCATGTAAGTATGATGCATACATGCTGTGTAGGTTTATTGTGGGGAGAATCAACGAGAATTTTTAGGTGCCGTGCTATGCATTCGAATTTTAGGAAACGGCATTACACCTACAGGTACATAAGTAGATAGGTACTGATTTCATGTTTTTCAAATCTTAGGTACCTAACTATTCATTAGGAGATTTCATAATGTCTCAATAAAACACTTGTTGTAGCTTAAAATGCTGAAAAATAACGAAACAATACTAATGTTGTTATTTATGACCATTTCAAATTTGAATAGAAATAAGGATATGACGTAGTTTGTGACGTGATTGGAAACGTAACTGGAAGTGGACATGATGGAGGTGAAATATAAGCGAAAAAATATGAAAATTCAGTACGTAGTAATAAATTATATTTTTATCTTTTTATGAAATGGTCTGTGTGATTGTTATCATTAAATGAAGCCTTTACACATTTTAGAAAGTAATCCAAATATTTTGAGTAGTCTCTAGTCTGTAACACCGGTTTGTGTATCCGACCGCAGAAAGAGATGCATATATAATTCTGACTCTTTCTCTCAGAAGGCTCTAGTGATGTGCCCGTATTAAAATAACATGCTATTATTGAAAAACTGAAGCTGCTACTTTTGTCAGCAGTTATGTTATTAATGTCAAGTAATGTAATTACAGCAAAATTGTAGATACAGTTAAATGTTAGCCTTCCTAGTAGCAAAGCTATGTTATGATCGCGGTAAAAAACTCAACCTTTCGTCGATAGGAATTCTACATCAAAAAAATATCTTCCCTAGCGGAGGGAATCTATCAGGATATTAACTCATACAGAATCAATCGTTGCGTGAGTATAATAATTGAAACCAGTAACACGCCATGACTGCAAACGTAAACTGTGCATGACCATGCACCATACTTTAGTAAGTTGCATTACTGAATCTTTATTAAATAAGGTTTTACTGATAATCTTATTTATTTATTTATCTTCAAAATACGTTGTTGGTAACTTTTTGTTTCATTTTACTTTTTAATAAAGATGTATTTAAATAATTTTGATTAAGAATTTATTTAATATTACATTAATTTTACAAACTGCAAGAGGGGCTCGTGGCTAACTAATAACTACGATGATAAACCGATCTGCAAGGTTAAGCTGCGCTAGCTGCAGTAAGTCTGTGGATGGGTGTCCATTTTAAACACATTGAAACCCCTCCGTGCCTCGTGCCTCGAAGAGCACATAAAGCCGTTGGCCCCGGTTGATGACAACTACGAATATTATTGACAGTCGTTAGTGTAGGTAGTCAAAAACCTGAAGCCTAAAAATCATCTCTATTCTTAGGATATCGGTATTACCCAAGAAATTGGGTTGAGGAGGTCTGATGGCAGTCGCTTTGTGTAAATTACTGATATTTAGCTGCATCGGCTGACCCCAATATGTGTTAGCCAAGTTATGAAAGGTTCGGAGAGTGATAATGAAAACATTAATTTTGCAAACTTTAATATCACATTGACATTTTGGTTTAACGTCAAACTAGAAGTCGCATTGACGTTTTGGTAAAATGTCAATCCGACTTCGAATAAAGAATTGTTTTTATTACTAAATTTAAAACTGAAAATAAAAACAAAATTATCAAATCACAATCGAATCATCCATCAATACAATTAAAATCGGACTGTTTAATAATTTCACAAACGTTTTAAATCGTTATAGAGAAACCGTTTTCATACGTTTCTTATTATAAAGCGTTTCGCTGTTACACTACACCACTATTAATTTTGACATTTCACTTTTTCAGTAATGATGGCGCACTTGCGAAAGGTGTTTAGTTTACTGTAACTTTTAGTTTTATGTAGTGTCGTGATCGTGAAGTGAAAACCAAGTGATTTTAATGCCGTACCGCAGGCGCTTCTCAGCCAAGATGCCAGATTTCGACGACGAAATCACGGTCGTCGATGTTTACGACCTGGCATCGGACATTGGCAAGGAATGCGAGATAATTATCGAAAAATACGGCCCTGACGCCGTTACAGCGCTCCTGCCGAAGGTGATAAACGCGCTGGAGCTGCTGGAGAACTTGGCAGTGAGAAACGAGAAGGAGAATCAAGCGTTGCATGAGCTGACAGCAAAGATTTCTCAGTTGGAAAACGATAAGATTGAGAAGGCTGAATACAGGCAGCGCTTCGAGAAGGTAGGTTGTAGAGGTCATTGTTAGGTAAATAGGTGTTATTTGTTGCTTTAGAGTGCGTGTTGTACTGTATACACGAAACATTGGATGTTTCGTCACCTTTGAATGCATCGAGTGCATTGCAACAGAACTTCGCGATGATATTGCGCGACGCAACAGTGTCCACTTCAGTAACGCCGCCGTTCACGTCTAAACTATAATTAGCCTGTATTATAACCATTTTTTGTAAGTAATAAATCTTTATACACTTTGTGGCTTCTCTGGCATGGTCTTTTTTAAAATAATGATCGATTTCAGTAAAGAGTTTTTAAACAATAAGCACTTAATTGATATAATAAGGAACTAATAAATTTTATTTAGTGATGATTAAAGTGACATAACCAGCAATTAGTATTTAAATCTTTAATTGCTTTCGTTATGTAAATTTATTACAACTTATGATAATTTTTACTACTTGTTCTCAAGAAACAACAATGAGGCTTAAATGTGACTTTGATTGACAAAAATCATGCATTTGATCATGAATAACATTGATACCTAAGCAGAGCTTAGCATAGTCATGACTGCTACTGTTCTCTATAACAAATCAGTCATTATATTTGTGTAGAGATAGCATTTTGATATGAAGTCCATAGAAGTCGAAAAATATTTTAAAGGGTTGATAGTGTCCAGGTCCAGTTTGTCCAATTTCGGAATGGAAAGTTTTATAGATTTTTGTTTTCAAATCGGGAGAAATAATAGCAACAAAAAACAGCTTTTGGTGAATCATCATTTATTTTAATTGGATGGTCAATATTTCATCATCGTGTTTCTTACCAATGTTTGAGCAATATCAGTGGAATTTAATAAAAATTTTAGTGTCGCTGTGGCAGTGTACATTAGTATAATACTTACCTTTGCCTTACCCTTTGGGGAATCGTCTATCTGTGAAGATTTGTAAATGGCACAGGATTATATACAGGGTGGAAGGGACATCGACGCGCAACGGCTTACCATGACTTCAGTACATGATTCTGTACCCCTCTGCGTTGGAATTTATCATCGGTTTTTTCTTAAATTTTACGTTTTTTTTGCAGTTTTTTCAACTTGTAAACTGTATAAAATCATTATTTCTATCAAACCCAATAAGAATTTTAATTAAAAAGTCATTAATTCACTTTTTTCACTAAAATCAGCATTGTAAATTAAACTCGAAAGATCTTCTGGTCAGCTGTTTCCTTAGAGTTCACTTGCGAGTTGTAAAATTTAAGAAAAAGCCGATGAAAAATCCAACGCATGGGGGTCCAGAATCATGTACTGAAGTCATGGTAAGCCGTTGCGCGTCGATGTCCCTTCCACCCTGTATATGTTTATAACGTTATTGACTATAAAATTTGTCTGTAAATCTTCCAAACTCTATATAATACCTACCTAAATAGATTAGATTGTTCATTTGTATATGGTAAATTAAGAATACCTATTTGGTGTTATAAAATTACTTACCAACACCACACTTTACTCCCAACCTTGATGTGAGTAGGTATAGTATGGTAGGTAGGTAGTATGTACAGAGGTCAGCACAACAAGCTACCCCAATCTGTCAAATTTCTTTGATAGATTTTCAACTTTAAAACAAAACAATAAAGTTCATATTCAATTGAGAAAATTTGACAGTTTTGGATAGCTTGACCTGCTGGCGTCTGTACTAGAAAATATAATTTCTCTATCTCCATAACACCAACAAAATAAAACATGAATTGTGTTACATTAATTTGCACCGCATAAATTGAATTCACCGCAAGAAATTAAAATATCTCAAGCATTTACAAAACAGAATATATTAGTGCTGATGATGATTCATGCAAATTGTTTTAATATAACACTTGACAGGTTATATATTGCTTTCACTTCGTAAGAGATTTATCTCTGCTAGTTGAATACAGTAAAATCTTGTCTTTAAACATCAGTAAGCACCTGGTTATGTAAGTTCTATTAATTAAGTATGGGTCATTACTCATAAGCGAATCTAAGAAACCTAGTATGCATAATAGTGAACTTTGTGAGAGGTGTCGTTTTAATCGAAATATTAATTTAAATATGAATTTAATCTTTATTGCAATAGACAACATATTGAAATACAAATTTTTTTTTGTGTTTGTGGTAAATGGTCCTTGTTGTGGTGAATTTCACAGATCCCATGGTGTGCTATAGGGCAAGTGAAGGCAGTTTTTAGTCAGTATTATTGTGACATACCTAGGTACTCTTTTTTTTATAGTATGGAAAATCCTCATTGATTCTCTGCCGTTCGGGAAGTGGCAGAGAATGACGGACTTGAATCGACTAAAGACGGAACTTGCCTTCACCTGTCCTATAGTCATGGTCGATGAGATGCGCGAAATTCGCCACGACCATGACAGGAGTCTAACATACCCTGCTACCTCCCTAGGTGGCAGATCATTCATGATGATTTTCCCTTATGTTACCTTTTCACCCCTAAACAGATTCATTTGGCAATGAGATAATAAATAATGACTATAATGTGTAAATAATAAATAATGTTTTTGGGACATCTTTACACTACACCATCTAGTCCCAAACTAAGCAGAGCTTGTACTAGACAATGGATATAATACTTAAATACTTTTTTTTTGTAAATACATACTTATAATACATAAGAAACACCCAGACAAACATAAATACTCGTGTTTCATCATCAACCCATATACTGTCCCACTGCTGGGCACGGGTCTCCTCTCATATTGAGAGGGATTAGGCTATAGTCCACCACGCTGGCCTAGTGCGGGTTGGCAGACTTCACAAACCGTCGAGAAAAATCTCTAAGGTATGCAGGTTTCCTCACGTTCCTCGTGTTTAATCCACACAAATATTTGTGTCCTGTGGGAATCGAACCCACGACCCCATGATCAGCAGTCGAACCGCTAGACCACAGAGGTCGTCGAGATAGATTTCATACTAAGAAAGAACAGTCCTTTTTGTATAAGTCACGGTCGTAGTCGTCACTGATTACGGTCCTATCAGAATACCAGTGCTGTGACATTGTTTTTTTTTTAATATCGCAGCATTTTGCTGAGATAGGGTTCTTTTTGGCCTCGTACAGGGTTGCTGTAAACATTGTATGTTGCTCCGATTTATGTACGAGTACAAATAAAGTTTTCTTTCTTTTGACTCAAAAAAAAAACAGCATGCATAGAGTACTTATGAAATGCAAGTGAAACCATGGGCAATAGGTATCTTTAATTAGAACCAATTTGAAATCTGCTGCTAATACCGACAAACATTCTAGGTATACTTAGGCATATTTTTTAAATTATGCCTAATAATTACTTAAATATGAATTAAAAAATATGCCTAATTTTTTAAACCAGCTGTAAGTAAGTCATTAAAATCCAACATTTTGATATTCTGAATACAAAATAAAGAGAATTTTTAATTAAGAACTTAACTATGTGTATGTTTAAAATATTAGCATTTTCATAATCATCAACCCATTATACTGTCCCACTATTAAATACATTACTGTCTCCAAAGAATATGGATGGGGTCCTGGTCTATTATCTATTCTAATGAGACAATTAAGTATTTTACTAGCCCTAATATGTCCGGCAGTGTTGTATAATGAGATGATTCATTGAGTTTACTCTGTAATTATTAAAAAATGTTAGCTACGTAGTACTCGCAACCGGCGCCTGTAGATGACAAGACATCAATGTGGACGAAGCAAAAGATGCATTCGGCCTATCCCTATGGGAAAAATGTGTGAGTGCATGTATGTGTGATTCTGTTAAAATTAATATAGATATCTGATCATCCACTTTGAAAGTGAAGATATATCAATAGATATATAACTAGCTGTGTCCCGCGGTTTCATTCTCACTGACTTTTCTTTTTTGATCAGCTCCTATGGGTGTAGCGTGATGATAGATACGGTATAACCTTCCTCAAGAAATGGGCTATGGAATGCAAAAACATATTTTCAAATCCGACTAGTGGTCTGGGGGTCTACTCCCTAAGCACGAAGTCCGTAATTTCGACCTTTCTTTACGGGCGTTTCCTACTCCGTATCACCTACGGACCTATGATTCGTTCGGGGCCCGAACTAAGAATGAATGACAACACAATTTGACAGTTGTCCCTACTTTCGATGTTTTTTTACCCGTTCGAAAAATTGAATTTGACACTTGTTTTATCGGACTCCGAAGTTTCGGAGGACTTTCGAAAGGCTCGTAACTTAGTTGATGGAGATAGATAGTAGACCTTCAGATATTAGCGCGTTCAAAGAAACAAAAATATCTTCAGTTATATTATACCTACTAGCGACCCGCCCCCTCTTTTCACGGGTGCAATGTACTAATAACATATATGTATTATACATATAAACCTTCCTCTTGAATCACTCTATCTATTAAAAAAACCGCATCAAAATCCGTTGCATAGTTTTAAAGATCTAAGCATACATAGTGACAGACTGACAGCGGGAAGCGACTTTGTTTTATAGGTATTATGTAGAGATTAAGGATGTGACATAATTAACTGTTCACGACCGTTAGCATAATTGTCTTTTTAAATGTGATTAGGTATAAGTACTTAATTTACCAATTTCTGTTACAATATTACAACCTTGGAGTGGAAATAAAAAATGGAGTAAGGAAGGATTTAAACTAGACTAGGTTTTGATTAGACAATGTATTTTTATTCAAGGTTTCATTCTTCTCACAATAATTTTATTTTTCTTTTATAATAACTTTGCCCAACACTAGATTTTTTCCTGTATCGTGCGAGCACGATATAGCACATGCACTGAACTTGGAATAACTACTCATACATACACACCATCACGTCTGTATTGATGAAATGATATTTATTTTCTGTAAATAGATCTTTTAAAGACACTTTTACAAGTCAATGTTTTGATTTTTTATGCTAGAAGGCGCCTTTTCGTAACTGACGACCTTTGAGAAGAAACACCGAAACAAACTCAGAGAATCATGGTCACTTTTAAAGTCCAGACAATAATATCAAATGTGTGTTTCATAATGTAGGGCGTATTCCCCGAACGGTTAGACAGAGGTGTACTAAAGTACTTCCACAGTTAGCCGGTATGTTTAGTAGGCCTATTGACATAAGGCGGGCTCAAATCCAAACTTCGAGCTGCTACTGAGAATTTCATAGAAAATCTCAATAATACCTGTAAATTGAACCTAGGACCTCAAGCGTAGCAGTGGTTGAACCCATGACGCGAACTTCCGTACCTCAAAAGGAATCCTCATATTCACTCCCTTACATTCGACCAGTGGCGGATAATCTTTAAAGCAGACTAGGCACGTGCATAGGGGCACGGTTACAAAGGGGTGCGCGGATTTTTTTAAATGAATTTAATAATTTGATAACGTCACCGGCGACAAGAAGAAGCGAGAGACGAGAGTGACGCCACGACATTGCCGTCCGTCGTTGTCGCCTTTCGCGGCGTTTGGTATAATTCTGAATACTTAGAGCGACTTCCGAATCAATAACTTAATAAAAATTAAGTACCTAATTACTAACATAAAAAAAACAGTCTTTCTATAAAGATGTAGAGCTTAAAATTGTCATTTTGTGCGACCATGTTGAAAGTGTGCGGGGAAGGGAGTGCAGCACACTTTTACTCGTTATGACGTCTATAGAAGGTTATAGTTTTAAACTCTTAGCCATTTTTAAAACAAAAAAACTATTTTTTTACTGCTAAATATGAAAATAATACTAACACAATATCTCGAAATGATTTAAAAATCAGCTAAGGTTAGTTTTAATTTACATATTATGTACCTACTAAGTTGGAAACATGCGTCCTAAATAGAACTAAATTCTGCCATTTAATAAGATTTTTAATATCCAAACCGGCCTAGTATTTCAAATAGCGTATTGCTTCATTCATTCACGAAAAAAACAATACACATTCCGGAAAAAAATTACTTAATATATTATAATAGAATCGCTTCACAAAGACCAAGCTCGGTACTTCCTGAGAACAGAAATGCAATCAAAAAATTAAATCTAAAAATTATGTAAGCCATATTGGCGTACCACTTGATAGATAATTGTGTCTAAAATTGTTATTAAATAAGTGAAAGTTAACTGTTAAGCTCAGCAACAGTGAAAGCTTAATTGCTGTCGATAGTAAAAGTATATCCACAAAGATTCCTTTAGCTGTAGGATGAGCATTTGATCAGATATGGTTGCCTCCCCGGTAATACGTAACCGTTTCCTTGTAGGAGCAGGAACAGCATGAAAATTGAAATCCCCAAATGGTTGAGCTACATACAGGTCCGTGAGGTTCCAGACACATTGTAGACGGAGCGTTAAATTATGCAAATGACGAAAAAACTCTACGTATACGTATACGATTAGTGGTATTATGGGCACGTATTTTGATCTGTGTCATAGTATGGACGTGTGTTTATCTTATTGCCATCATCCACTTGCGATTTCGTCTGCATTCTCGTGGTAATGGAATCGCTTTTGGAGTGGAATTTTGAGGATTCGTTCTTAAAGCCCTTTTCTTGCCTTGCACATATTTTCTGCTTTTCAGTAATATGATTGTATTGTTAGTGTCTTGTCCATATTAAAATTTTCGACTTAATTGGTGCAATAGAAACTATTTTAAATTTGTCTAATTCCGTTCTTGGTCATGCGCTATCACCTGTCGGCTCTAGTCGGCTGTCTGTATAAGCGAAGTTGAAATGGCACCAATTTAGATACGTCTGTGTTAGTGTTCAGAATTCAGAATGTTAATTTATTATTCTGCTGAACTGCATAATTTGATAATGCTGCGGCCACGACGGTTTAAGTGTGCATAATAGATATAAAATTAGCAATATTTTGAGTTCCGAAATTAATTATCATTCTAGCCTTTTCTCTATTAGGTTGGATTAACTCTAACCAGATGCAACTGAAGACCAGTATTTTACGCTAAGCGCTACCAGATTTCTGCCACTCTTATTTCTGGGCGATAACGATATCCAAAAGGTAATCTAGTTGTCATACTCTTTAAGTCCAAGCGCCGCGAAATATTGATGTAAGTGAAATGAGATTCGACATGCATTCAGTGTTTTATTCTGGTGGACTTTTGGAAAATTGGTCCAAAACCATGGATCGAAAAATTACAAGAATACCTTTATTTAGCTGATGGATGAAAGATGATTTTGAATAGAAGATCTAAAAGATAAAAGTTTTACAGGTTCTTGTTTTGTAACAATTAACATAGTTAATTTACTTAATTATTTCAAAGTCATTAATTTGATATAAACGTAATAAATTAAGAATGATAGAAGCTAGCTGGCACGTTCTGCGAATCCGGTTTGCAGCAATTGTGCTTAATACGGACGAGGCTTAATTTAATAATGTATTTACTCTGCCATAGTCAAACACGTAACATGGCAGCTTCCGCTCTCTACTCACAGTTCCCCCTAATATGATTAGGTTATAACTAAATTGATGCAAGTTCACTTTGGTCATATTATCTCAAATGCCATGCCGTTTTTTTAACACGTGTCCTGCACTAGAGTATTTTGCGTTATCGTGCGTTTTTATACACAAATCTCACATGTACTAACAGCTAGACCCGAAACAACTACCTATTTGTAGGCCGGGAGCTAATATATAACCCATTTTGCAGCTGCTGATTGCCTGACTACTATCGAGCCGTCAATTACTGATTCGTTTAATCGACTCTCTACCCAGACTGTCAGACAACATGTGCAAATTGGGGTTCAGAGATCCTACCTTTGCTCAATGTGATTGCGGCGATCCAAAGCAAACTATGTCACACTAGTTAGTGTGCCCCTGGTGCCCGAACACCTGCACGTTGGACGATCTCTATTCGGCCACGCCTAACACTATTGGAATTCCTTATAGTACTTGTTAAAATTATTTAATCATTGGCACGATAAGAAGAAACAAAATTACTGATACTTACCAGATTCCTATACTTTTATCGATTAAGAAATTAACTAAAAGCAGGAGCTCGATTTCTGTTGTATTTATGTTTGATTGTAAACCAAGATGAACACTGTAATCATGTTTTTTTTTAAACAGAGTGTCTATGGAGTTCCTTGCCGGTTCTCCTACATAAGACCCACTTGTTGGAACCGTGCAACTAGTTTTGACTTTTTAAAAGTGCCGTAATGGCCTAATTGAAATAAAATGTTATAATAAAAACATGTATTATGGCCTCTCTCTCCAACGGGGAGTCCGACGAAGTCTAGTAAGCTGTCTCGGCGAACACATTAATTCCACCTATCGCAACCCATACTATGTAGATTGCCTCATGGCCATTATGCTAACAGAATTAGTGAGATGTAAACTATGCAAGCATGTCGTTAACTGGTGTAACCACATAATATGTTCAAGGATACATATTACATGTTTATTTATTACTATAACGTTTGTGTAATCGTTTCTGTAATCTTTGGGCAGACTGAGGAACTGAAGTATCCGCATAGTTTCGATAATGTTTCATTATTTTTATTTGCTTTACTGTAATAAATTACCAAAATTTATTTAAGGCCTTTGAAAACTGATACTGATACTTAATGGTCACTCAAAAATTTAGTTACACAACATGACACTAAAGTATACAATTGAGTAACTGGCTATTAAGTGCTGGTACCTTAAGTAACCCTTTGAAAAACTGAGAGGATATGATGTTTCTACACACTTCAGTCGCTGACTAGCAGTTTACGGATCTATTTTTTGGTATTTAAAACGATAATTTCAGTAGATATTCATACGTAAATAACACAACAATAAAACAAAAATGTATTAACCTGAGTTTTGATTTGTAGATACTATTGTGTAGAATTGAATAATTGTATCTACCTACTTTGTTTCCTGTCTGCATGCATGACTGGCTACTTATTGCATTCTATTGCACTCTGTATCGGTTGCTTGTAGATGACGATTTACATTACAATCAGTCATTCTCGACTCCATTAGGTCATCTTGTCATCATCTATTTTTATGTAAGTGACGTTTCTTACCAAATGCTGTTCACTGTGCTCCCCTCAGATTAAGGCTCACGTTCAGAGTCGATTCTAAATGTAAATTCACGCTTCCATTATATCAAATTTGGATTGAAATTTCAGGGGTTCGTGCCTCAGCAATAACTTCGCTGATCAACCGATATGCTATGTTAAGCTGAGCTTTCCGCAGTCATTGTGGATGGATGACTATTATTCATACCCTTGTGGCTCGGAGAGCACGTAAATCCGTCGGTTCCGGTTGTTGTAATAATACCTATGGATATCGTTAGTGGTAGGGAGAAGCCCAAAAAGCCTGACAACCAGTCTACTACCCTTAAGATATCGGTATTACCCAGATTTTGGGTTGATGTGGGTGATTTTGGGTTTGACCCAGATCGCTTCGTGTAAAATACTGATATTCATCGTCGTCTGTTTTGATTGGAAGTCGACGCCAACATAGTTGGGAAAAGGTTCAGAGGATGAGGGAATTTAGACTTACCTTCCGTAGGTCAAAATTCAATCATTCATACGTTTTAAGCGTTTTTATGGAGTGTCCGAACGCGTGTGGCTAAGATTTAACAGTCCTCTAAGAGGTGCAAATTTTATCGCATTGTTTTCCATCACCATCAAAGCAAGAGAAGAGGGTAATCAATTTTTGATATCTTTTTTTTTGTGTTTATGCTAGTCGAGTTCTTTAGTGATTTTATGCATTAAATTGCATTTGAAAATGGTGCACAAGCTCCATTGTATGTAAATCAATGTTTATTTATCGTATCAGCAAGTAATCGTACACTGGCATGGGTCATACGACAGATACAGACAGATCAATAATTTGCAGTAGGTGTATGTTAACATACCATCTTGTTTGTATTGCCCGAAAGATTATACAGTAAAGTAATACACCTTGAAGCCGATGTAGTGACGCGAATTGAGAAATGCTGAGTGGGTTTGGGCATGTCGAGATAATGGATTAAAGGCAACTAACAAAAGGGACTAATAAATGTGACTGAAAGAGCGGGGAGAGTAAACTCTACACGAACCTCGCCAATAAGGTGAGGTTCATCAAAAAGGTCAGGTGCGTAGTACTCGCAAACGGCGCGTGTGTATGATAAGATGTATGAATGAGGATGAAAAAAAAGTAGGTATGAAAGAATCGTAGTGTCTGGTCTCAAACACAATTGTCGTTCAATGAATTCAAAATTGTTGATTTTTGACAGTTAACTCTATGTCCTTATGTCATTTAGTACCATTGAACGTCTATTCTAATACAATTGAAATAGCAGACTTGGATTCCAGGTCTTATGTGACGACATGCAGTAGACTCGTGCGTCTACGGCCATTTTTTGGGCATTAGATAATCCAAATTACTAATTAAATCCAGTTGTATTCAAATTTAAACAATACTTTGTAAAAGCTTCTGTTTGTGAACGTTCTGCCTAAAAAAGTCTAAATACTTTTTACTCACGATTTCACACAGACAAAGGTAGACGAAGCTTAATACTTATGAGCAATAAAAAAGAAAAAAAGTTTTAATACGTACAAAAAGTAGCATGTTGAGATAAGCCCGGCAGACAGATGGACAGATGAGGTTGGAAACCTAGTGTGCAAATATAATACAGATAAGAATTTATGTTATTGTTTCACATTCTATTTTTGCTATCCGCGATATCATCTATACTGTTATAAACGCAAAAGTAACGTTGTGTGTTTGTTTGTTACCTTGTCTCGCCAAAACTTAACTAATAAACTAAACTATACAGATTCTGATAAATTTTGGTAGCTCGAATTTACTTACCTTCCTCATGTGCTCGTTGTTGGCACTTCGGCAGTCTCTTTGGGCATCTGCAAAACATGTCTTATGCTTGTTTGCCTAACACTATGGCTCACAAGCGTTGTCGCCACTTCGAAAGCAGTTATTGTGAGTAACTTTGATAAATGCCTTACACCTATTGACCTCCTTTCTGTAACCTAGGCGTTGTTGGTAGTTCGGGTGTCATTTCATCGGAGTGTATAAAAGTAATTCAGTCATTGGTGTTTATGTATATCTCCAATACATGTCTGATACCTATTTCTTAAATACCTCCCGTGCTCCCAAGCGCGACGGCATGTAATATAAAATATGACTTAACAGCTTTTTATCGTACTCAAGTATGAAAAGTAAATTTGTGGCCTTCAATATTGTTACTGTCTGCTCAGTACTGGTTAAAACGCGTAAACCGTTAACAGTGGGCTATTTGATTATGTCCGTAATATGATACCGTTTGTTTAGTACTGGCCCTTAACTAACGGGCACTAGAACCATGTAACTAGACGTTAAGCAGTTTAACGTGCTCCACGAGGAAACGTTGTGTTGGCAGTGGGGGGGACTTTGACCATTATTGTCATCCCAACTATTCCTCTTTCGTTATACAAGGTCGGCAACGCGCAAGTGATACCCCTGGTGTTGCAAGCGTTTATAGGCTAGTAACCGCTTATCATAAGGTGGGCCGTATGCTTCTCGCCACCTTAGTAGTAGTACTAAAACCTTATGGGAGATTGACGATACAGAGTTTAAAGAGACGTAGGTGGTAGGGTCTGCTTATGCTGCAGAGTCTGAGATTGTACCACCGCATTACTAAACTATTGTTCCGGTTTGAAGGGCAATGTAGCCAGTGAAATTATTGGGCATATATGAGACTTAACAACTGAAGTTTTAAAATTACAACGCGCTTGTGGTACTACAGGTTTTGCTGGCGTCTATAGGATGTTTACCAGCATGCTTGAATTTGTAATCTTATCATAATAAAAAAACTTTATATACAGTGTGGATTTTTTTATAGCTTTGGTTTGTGATGGCATCCAAGAGGCAGAGTTGGGAATCTCAGGTGAATTGCTTCGGAGCGCTCTTTGACAGCGTCATTTCCTAAACAGGCATTGCATTAACCAAACTTATTGTGAACAATTGTGGGATCTTTTCCTCTCTAGTTTGTATATTTATTTTTTTGCTTATATACAAATATCCTTACAGGGCAATGCGATATTGTACTATACATTATAAAAAACTTATTTACATGATTACACGTAAATAAGTCAGCAGCATAATGAATTTTAAAGATTGCTATCCTAGTGAATTCACTCGGAGCACAACAAATTGTCTAAATCATTGGCTAAGAAATATAATAGTAGTAAACACTTCGATATATACACCATAATAGTGATTAGTGTTGTAGTTGCTATTCAATCAATCGATATAAAGCAAAATAGCTTTATAGCATTATAGCATAAAGTACGAACCGTGACATCATTTGCTTTATGCTATATGTTTACGTTTATTACTTTTGCCTTCGATGATGTACTGTATTTATAGACCGGACTAATGCATAATCATACGTCTGGTGTAATAGGAGAGAAGGGAAGTACCTACTTACAAGTAAGCAGCTATGGCGTCTTCTTGTTTTCTTTAGTTAGTCGGCGAGGTGCACCTCTTTACCCCATTCGTGGGACGTCCTTGGGGTGTTGGAACTTGTTGACTTTAACACATGGAACTACAGTGGTAGTATTATAACACTATGAGAGTTGGTCCGCGCCGGCGACCAGAACTTGGCCGTTCGTTAAGCTTTGAGTTTGTACACTGATTGTAAGTTTGAGAGGAAACGGAAGCTAGGGTTGTGTTTTGACGGAAATAGGGAAGGGTTTAAGAGGAAGTGAAGTTATGTGCATTTATGACTAAATTAGATAGTTATTAAGCAAAGGAAAAATTCGACCGCGGGCAGGATTCGAACCTGCGTCTTCTGGTTAGGTTCACCAGACGCTATGACCACTAAGCCACCGCGATACCTACCCGCCATGTCGAATTTTGCCTTCGCTTTCTGAATTTACGTCTTTATGGTGACGTCAGTGACACCTATTGAAAAGCAAGTATTTTGCTCATCCACCGACACAACTTACTTTACAGTTAGTTCAATGTCGAACGATGCCACCTTACCTACTAACTATCTTTTTTTGTATTTTTTTTTGGCATTTTCCATGCTAAGATTTTAAAGTTATTAAGCAAAGGAAAAATTGGACCGCGGGCAGGATTCGAACCTGCGTCTTCTGGTTAGGTACACCAGACGCTATGACCACTAAGCCACCGCGATACCTATATAATATAATATATATAATCTTAGCATGGAAAATGCCAAAAAAAAATACAAAAAAAGATACTAAATTAGAAAGTTTAACACTATCTAATATATAAAATTCTCGTGTCACAGTTTTCGTTGCCATACTCCTCCGAAACGGCTTGACCGATTTTGATGAAATTTCTGGTCTGAGAATAGGCCAACATCTATTTTTCATACCCCTAAATTTTTTTTTTATGGCAAAGCAACGTTTGCGGGGGCAGCTAGTATTATTATATAACAAGCACGCTACTTTACACTACCAGTGATGTATTAACGTCACTGTAATGGTTGATCGACTTAATTTAGTGCTGTGGGTATATTAGAGAATCGTTTAAGCGTGCTAACATCGAGATGGTTTGGTTAGGTTAGTTAGACCAGTTTCTAGAGCAATACAATCTTGTGGTTATAATATACAGAAATCTTATCGACTCATTGACATGTTTTTAAATATCAGTTTTATTATCACCGATACATGATAAATTCTAATCACTAACCGTTTGTGGCGCGATTTGGGAGAGGCCTATGTCCAGCTGTAGACTGCGATAGGCTGATTTGATTGAACTTTTTGTAGTATTTTTTATTCATAAATCACCTGCACATATAACTGAAAACCGGACTGAGCAATGTTTTAGGTTTCGATTTGATAGATTCTTATAATTATCCTCTACTTGCAATCATAGAAATAGCAGTCGTAAGATTATCTCAATTTTGAAATTTGTCATCACCTTTATTCGTACTTGAAACTGAACTGAACTGTGGCCTACTTGACGCAGCCGTGGGGCACTATTGTTTTTGTTTTCTTTCATTATTTTCTTAATTTTATGTGGGCCATTGTCAGTGAATTTTTCAATAAATATTTTTCTTTCTTTAATTAAACATGGTAAAATATTCTTCGACAATTTCACACAGCACCATCTAGTCCCAAACTAAGCAGAGCTTGTACTATGGGTACTAGACTATGGATATAATACTTATATACTTTTTTTGTAAATACATACTACACCCAGAAAAACACATACAACACTTAAATTCTCATCATATAAATACTCGTATTTGTGTTCTGTGGGAACGAATGAACATGAACCACTAGACCGTCATAAAAAACTTGAGAGGTGTCAAGGGACACCCGGATGGAACGAAGTTCCTTTCATTAAAATTTAATAATTAAAAATAAAAAAACCTGTATACACTCAACAATTCACAACGCGCGAAATTCAAATATTGTCATTCACTCAATAATTCGAAATTCAAATATTGTTGACAAGCAAAAAGTGTCGTGACAACTTTTCGTAAGAATTTTTTCCGTCTAGCCCCCTTTCACAACGCGCGACAAGGAACTTCGTTCCAAAATGACGCTATAGCTAGCGCGATCGATACTTCATCGATGTTGTTTTATTTACAAACAAAAAAGCATATGGACCTGATGATAAGCGGCAACCGCAGCCTATAGACGCCCGCAACACCAGTGATGTTCAGCAACACGCGTCTCATCTTGAGACTTCATTTAAATCTCACATGCCCAATAATTTTCACTGGCTACTTTACATTTTAAACCTGAACACAATAATGTTTGCATAATACCTATTGCTTAACTGCAAAATATTTGGCAATGCAGTGGTGCCATCCCAGACGAATTCAGCAGCGGAGTTCTCACCTTGAAAAGCAATTAACTGTCTTATTTATGTTTTCTAATAATTTCACAGTAAGCAGAGATTTGGACGTGCCCCTCGCATCACCGATATCCATAGGTGACGATGAGAAATTGCCGGGGTTTTGATGGCAACCAAAATAGGTATATAGAGAAATATACATTCGATCACGTCCCGTGATAGTCCCCAAGGGTAAGGCAGCGGCTATGTAATAGGGGGAGAACCTATTTCCTCAAATCTAAACTCCTAGCTACTGAGAATTTCATAGAAAACTCGATAACACTGCTCGATATAGGAATCGGAAGCAGGCCTACGAGTACGTCCACTAAATTTATCTGGTTTAAAATATAACTGAACTACCTACGTTTAGTAGCAAATTGAAGTGATGCGGCTTCAGCCAGATATGATTTACAGCAGACTAATTCTGGGCTAATTTGATAGAGAGCGCTCACCGCCTAATTGGGGCGTACTTGCGGTCGATACGCCTGTCCTGGACTAAATTGACAGGCGAAATTTATAACGGAATACCGGCAAAATTAGACTTTCATAAGAGCTGCGGTTTGATAGCCTCTAGCAATAATGATATGATCAATTTATTTCTTAAAAAAAGAGACTATCACTATGTTTGTGTTAACAAATAAAAAAAAACATTAGATTATTAGAGATTTCATTAGAAATAAGTAGTACTAAATAGTCTTAAACTGGCTCCTTTCTAGTTTCTATGTGTGTACAACATAAATAAAAAATTAAAAAAATTGCTTAGGGCGTCTCATCCCCGCAAGGAAAAGGGGGTTCAGCATTATATTGTGACTAACGAATGTCTACATTAGAGAGAGGTAAATTTTAGCAAAAGAAAAAGTGCATCTCAGGTAGGATTGAAGCCTGAATTCATTATAAATATACGAGAACGCAGATTCGAATCCTGCTTTAGACAAAAATACAATTATACAGTTTTAGTTATACTTACGTAATAGTTAATAAGGCAAATAAAACTAGTAAGAAAACTCGCCACTGACATGAAGTATAAAGAGAATACGCTGATCTCATTTAATGTATATAGGAGTTGAATACAATTTTGCAAAAAATGTTATTTATAAATACGGCACGTACCAGACATGTTTAACTATCAACATTCTATTGAAGTGAAGATAATGACGTTTTACTTATCATCTTAATAAACTAGCTTTAACTTAACAGAGGACTCTGGTTGAGAGAATGGTGCTCTCTCTAGTCACAATGGTAATTTTTCTTACAAAAAATCGGAGACTTTTATAGTGGGACTAATTCCACTCAAATTGGAGCTGCTCGACTGGGGAAGTACCTCCGCCTTGCAGAAGATCGAAGTGCAATAACTGAGCTGGCAGTGTTGGTTGTGCTGTGTTCCTAACGGTGAGCAAGGTTGCCAGTGCTTCGCGAGGAAACGTTGTGTTGGCAGTGGGGGGACTTTGACCCTTATACTGCCAACCCAACTATTCCTCTTTCAGGTTTTATAGGGTTGGCAACGCGCAATTGATACCCCTGGTGGTCACTTTTGGCCTTTTTAGTAGTCCCTCTGTACTTAGAAGTAGCGAAGCCCATGTTCGGTCGTAAACTTAACGTAAGGTTTATATGATCATGAATATCAAACAGGTAACATGTTTTCCTACATTGGTGAAAGCAGTAGCTATTAAAAAAACTTTTGATATCATTTAATTAGCTCATGAACTTAAGGAATCACCGCTTTGAGTAAATATTTACATCGGTACTATACGTATCTGAGTCAACATATTTACATATTTAATTATGATAAAGTTGAACTACATATTTTTTTTTATTTATTTATATTTCACAAAAACAGTGGTACAGGCTGTTACAAATGAGGATGACAAGTTAGGAATTGATAACATTTAAGTGAGTAACAATAGAAATACAGATTTGATGCCCTAGATAGGTTACAAAGTAGTTTGTATTAAGGACAACCAGCCCTCATTTCCCAAAATGGTTCTCAGAATGACCCTCTCATTCTTATTTATTTTCGTCGGTTTATATAAATACTACACTATTGTGCGTTCAAATCAGAATAGGAATGACAAAACGGCCATATTTTTTCGCAATAGGTTTTTTTACTGCTGGCTGTAATACAACTAGTGAAATTGTCCGCAGGTGCGATCCTTAGTTGAAACGAAAAGCAACACAATAGATATATACTTAACATCCAGATAAACACAAAAACTATTGTATTCTACCGATCAATAAATAAAACGGATATTGGATATAAAAATCTATTGGTAACGCCGTCCAATGATTGATGTACACGGCTGAAATGCGATTAAAATTGATCGCCTCGCTGCCTATCTCTCGCTGTATTTGCTTACGGAGAAAATATTGAGAATTTGAGATGATATCTTGTGTAAGAGAGACGAAAAATTATGTTTGAGATGATATTTGTTATGTGCAAAAGAGATGGAAAATTATGTGGTGTTTCGAGCTCGACTTTCGAGTTGTATTTAAGTAAGCGATTATTATAATGCCTATGTGATGCCTGTTCGTATAGAGAGAATATTTTTTGTGTCCGTTAGTTATCAATATGTTTGTAAAATCTCCCGAAATAAGAATGAGAATAAAAAAGATTGTCATCATTCGTATATGCCTATTCATAGCCCGCATTTTCTTGTAGGCAGTTTTCTGTCTGCGACAATCCGTCCTTCATTCATCCTTGAAGATAACAAAGGTGAGGCGGTTGACATTTAGTAAAAACTAGAAATAAGCTATCATGTAGGATAGAATGTACTAAGAAACAATTTCTATTTAGGTTTTTTTATTTTATTTTGTACTTGAATTTAGCACTGCTATTCAAAATGAAAAATAAACAAGATAAATTGTAGAGCAGCTCAAAGTGATTTCCGTACAAAATAATGTAATAATTAAGTAAGCACATAATTAATATTTTACATCCAATCGCCAACATAATATTAATTTATCAATATACTTGCATATTCACTGGATTATTAATACATTATTTAAGCGGAAGTCGTCGCGAAACATCACGGCCTTCAAGTAAAAATAAACTTGATCCTTAAAACCAGAAGACACGCCTTGGTATACTTATTTCTTTTCGGCACATGACCTTGACCATGATCATGTCTGTATTCTTCGATTGGGTACGCGAAACTGTGCCAATGTAGAGACGCCAGCAGGTCAACCTATCCAAAACTGACAAATTTTCTCAATTGAAAATGAACCTTATTGGTTTGTGTTAAAGATGAAAAACTATCAAAGAAATTTGACAGATTGTGGTAGCTTGATGTGTTGGCCTCTGTACAGTTCGCTGGTTTTTTTTAGGTCCCACGTAGAGAACGAGCCTATTGCTATTTACCGGGAACAACCCAATAGAAGCTAACCATTTATTCCTAAGATTAAAACTTTACTCACAACCGCATTCGTCTATCAAACGCTTTTACCTGACAACTATGTTGCACGAAATTCTCCAAGCTGGAGCTGTGAGCTGCCATTAAGAATGTTATAAAATAACCACCATAGTCTATTGAGGTAGTTAACAGCGTCGGTAAGAAAGATTATTGCGTTGTTTCATAACAAAATTAATATTTTTCGAGTGGTGGGAATATACTTATTATGTATAATGCGTTTTTTTAGTCTAATTTGTTTCCCACTGCTGAGCAAACGTCTCCCGCTTGTTCTTCCAAAGCTCTTTATCTTACGCAACATCCGGCCATGCCTGGCTTGCACAAATATGGATAATATATATATTTATATTTATTTGGTTGTTGTCTGCGTCTACCCAAATGTTAAAGGGAGCAGATCATTTCACTACATTGCAATAATACGACAGTTTAGTACCTACAACATAATTAAATACACTCGTCACTACATTTCATGTATTTTACGTAATGACCGATTGCAAACGTTTTGCGGTAATATCAAGAGTTGCTATTTAAGATATGAATAGCTGGTTCAATAGGATAATAGTATTAGACGTCATGCTCGGTTAGTGTTGAAATAATCTGGTTATTATTTTAAATGATTGATGATTATTGACCGGAAAACTTGTTGCTAACTACAGTTTTTTTTTTGAATTTCGGTCAATGCACCTTGTTTTCCTGACAGGTCGCTAGATACTTGTGTAAAAGCTAGTGGACATCTTGTTGTAGTAAGTAAATAATTAATTGATTTATTAAACAGCAATAAGGATTGATAAAGGTATGTTTAGATGATTAGAATGACGAAAAAAATATACTTGGTGAGTATGGATAGAAGAGTTGGAAGGGGTCGATCTCGGCGTAGGTACCACAATCAAATTACGGATGGTCTTATAAAAGGCCTAAAACGTAGACCATGCCTGAGGAGATTACTGAATGTATAATCCTTATCCCATCAAAAACATTCTGTAAAAAACTAGCCAAGTCTCGATGGAGCTGCTTGTTTATCTCTAAAAAGTAATGAAATCTAGACAAAGAGTTGCCAAGTCTAAGGTTCCTTACTGCGATTTCTTTATTATTTATATTCTTTAATATTTCTTTATTTTAGCAGTGGACTTCCTGTGGCTGATATGATGATGATGATGATACAGTAAGCGAGCTGTTTTGCCTCTAGGGCGTACAAATTGTTGTAATGTCATTCATGCTCATAAAACAAAACACATCAAGAAAATATAAAGTTTATCAGACATATTAACAAATTTAACAAATTCATGTTATCAAATGTGGTGTGCTAGTCGCTAGCCCGCAAGGTAAACCTATAGTCTCTGCATATCTCAATGGGAAATAGGCGTGAATATATGTATGTAATATGTAACTAAGTATGTTCTAAATACAAAAATTGCGTTGCGCAGTTTGATTTCCACTTTCTACAGATATTTCTTTTGTGTCTAGGTGCACTTTGTCCTTTAATTGTATTTTAGTAAAATTAAAGGTATCATTTTAAGAGAGGTAGGGCATTGTGGACGTAATTCCACTCAAATTGGAGCTGCCCGACTGGGGAAGTACCTCCGCCTTGCAGAAAATCTAAGTGAAATAACACTGTTTTGAGCTGTGTTGGGTTACTTACGGTGAGCAAGGGTGCCTGTACTCCGCGAGGAAACGTTGTGTTGGCAGTCAGACTTTGATCCTTATACTGCCGACCCAATTGTTCCTCTTTCGTTTTACAGGATCGGCAACGTGTGATACCCCTGGTGTTACAAGCGTCTATAGGCTACGGTAACCGCTTACTATCAGGTGGGCCGTGTGCTTGTTTGCCACCGTTTTTTCTCTAGTACGGGAATCGATTTTTATCAAATACTAGTCTCGAGTGGTACCAATGCATTGACTAATATTCTACCGCTAAGCAATAATGTGCTTTCATTATTGTGTTCCAGTTTGAAGGGCAATGTAGCAAGTGACATTACTGGGCAGTACTATGAGACTTGACAACTTAGGTCTCAAAATGACAACGTGCTATCTTTTTGTATGTTTTGGCATTTTCCATGCTAAGATTATTAAAGTTATTAATAACTGTCAATAGGTGTCACTGACGTCACCATAAAGACGTAAATTCAGAATGCGAAGGCAAAAATTCGACATGGCGGGTAGGTATCGCGGTGGCTTAGTGGTGGCATAGCGTCTGGTGTACCTAACCAGAAGATGCAGATTCGAATCCTGTCCGCGGTCGAATTTTTCCTTTGCTTAATAACTTTATGACAACGTGCTAGTCATACTACTGTTGTTGCTAGTATCTGGAGGCTGCGGTTGCCGCTTACCATCAGGCAGCTCGTATACTTGGTTATCGATTTACAAAAATAAAATGTTTTAAAACTCAACCTAAAACTTTAATTGAATTAAAAAAGAATGTATTTTTTTGTGATACATTACAAAACAAAGCACTACGCATTACGCATATTAACCGGTACAATCACAAGTACTTAAATAATAGACTTGCCAGGTGTTAGTAGAGAAATGCTTCAGTTGTGCCCTTGACCGGAGTGATATTGAAAGTTAGCGGTGATTCAAACAGGTGTAAAAATTCGGAGCCGTTAATGTTACTCCAATGTAGTGGTTGAAGAAATATTAGTATAGCAACATCAACAGTATTTTAGTCAATTATAGGATGGTAGAACTGTTCTGGAGTTCGATTGGGTAGGTATCACCGCTGATTACAGCTCTATTTCCTCGGAAGTGTATTCGCGATTTTAGAGAAGGCCGCTATAGTCCGTTAAGAGTGTCTGACCGCGAAATGCTTCAGATGCCTTGTTGAATGTCCTTGACCTTGTTGTCCTTTTAAATGCATACTGTAGGCTGGCTATATGTATACAGGGCGTCCCAAAACTCAACGATAACCTGGTACCGGGCGAGAGGCCAAGGTATACCAGTTATGAAAAAAATAAGAAAAAAAATCTATGTCACTTAGTCAAGCGATGATAGACATTTTTCGAAAAAGTTAAGAATTTGACACCCTTGGTCGCATTTTTAGGTACTGTGATCGCAATTTTCACAATTTTACAGTGATTTTTTTAATAATGTTATCTCAAATAACAGTGCTATTAATCGTAACCACAAATGAAAGTAATAATCATTGTTAACTAAGTAAAATTAATTAAATTTTGACGAGTTATGGTTTATAAAATTTATGTCAGTCAACTTTGACACTCTACGTTGGAAAAAAAATGTACTACACTACCTATGGCAAGTTTTTTTAAAAGATGGCCCATTTAGTCTAGATTTCAAAATAGTACAACACTTGCCACTTTTCTTGCCAATAAAACTGCTATTTCGAATGCTATGCGTAGGGATCCCTCATTTAAAAAAAATACCTGATATTCTTTTGTTTGAAAAGTTCGAAGTCTCCATTGTTTGTAATGAACGAAAGTGATAAAAAGAAATGGATAGTAGTTATGGTATTTGTCAAAACGAGGCGTCACTATCCGTCTCACTCACAACGACTCATCAGTTATTCATAATAAAATTTAAACAATAACATTTAGTACGCATCGTTTCCTCGTTTACTGCGCATCTCTCGTAATCGTGTTACTTTCGTACTATCGACTTTGGCTTGTGTTACCCGGGACTTGATACTCTATCCGTACTTGACGACTCTGGCTTTGTTTTTTGGACTTTGTGCTGTGCAAACTGTGTGTGACCAACATACCGCATTTGTACACACCGCAAGAATATGCAAATATGCATCTTATCTACGGTGAGTGCCGTTGTAATGCCTCTGCTGCAGCTCGACTGTATCGGGAGAGGTACCCGAATGTGGAGCGGCACCCAGATTATCGTGTCTTCCAAAATGTGCACGCATCATACTCGGAAGGACGATTACCCAGTGCTCGTACATCTGGTGGGAGACCTCAAGGAAACTACGACGCTGAAGTTTTGAATGAAGTTGAAAATGACCCCAGTACCTCAGTACGTGCGATTGAAATTGCAACGGGTGTGGCGAAGAGTACCGCACATCTAATTTTAAAACGATACGATTTTCATCCTTACCATGTACAACGTGTGCAGAGCTTGTTAACACGTGATCATGCACCCAGAGTTGCAGCATCAGAACAAATCAATGCGAGGAGATTTGCAAGACTGGTGAACAGGTCATTTCTGAGGCGATGCAGAGCTTGTATTCGTGCTGGAGGGAAACAATTTGAGCATCTGCTTTAGTTTTAGGAGGATAATAAAGTGTTACGATAATTTACCGTTTTATTTTGATTAAATTTTCCATGAGTTCCTTTCGCAAAAAATACGAAATAGCAGTTTTATTGGCAAGAAAAGTGGCAAGTGTTGTACTATTTTGAAATCTAGACTAAATGGGCCATCTTTTAAAAAAACTTGCCATAGGTAGTATAGTACATTTTTTTTCCAACGTAGAGTGTCAAAGTTGACTGACATAAATTTTATAAACCATAACTCGTCAAAATTTAATTAATTTTACTTAGTTAACAATGATTATTACTTTCATTTGTGGTTACGATTAATAGCACTGTTATTTGAGATAACATTATTAAAAAAATCACTGTAAAATTGTGAAAATTGCGATCACAGTACCTAAAAATGCGACCAAGGGTGTAAAATTCTTAACTTTTTCGAAAAATGTCTATCATCGCTTGACTAAGTGACATAGATTTTTTTTCTTATTTTTTTCATAACTGGTATACCTTGGCCTCTCGCCCGGTACCAGGTTATCGTTGAGTTTTGGGACACCCTGTATAGGATTTTCTGGCTCTCAGTTGTCGTTGGTCACAGAGGACTCTGACAGGCGTGTGGCCCGTCCCTCTACGATCTTTTACGTCGCTCCAGCCACTTTTTGGCCTCCGCTGTCGTTGCTTGCTAGAGGGCCGCCCTGTGCCGTTTCACCATCCTTGGCTTTGACCTTGCATAGCTACGAGCCCTCTTCAACTTATCTTATTTCCTCTAATATCGATAGAAACAGTTGGTAGCGCACGTGGCTATATAATAAGTACGCTGATCAACAGATCAGCAAGGTTAAGCTGCGCTAGCCGCGGTCAGTCTGTGGATGGGTGACCATTCTTAACTATTCGAGCGCCCTCTGTGCTCTGAGAGCACGTAAAGCCGTTGGTCTCAGTTGTCATAAGAACATCTATGACAGGCGTTAGTGGTAGTAAGAAGCCCAAAAAGCCTGGCAACCAGTCTATCCTCAGGATATTGGTATTGCCAAGAAATTGGGTTATGGAAGTCTGATGGCAGTGTCAAATACTGATATTCAGCCACATCCGGTTAGACTGGAAGTCGATCCCAACATAGTTGGGAAAAAGCGCGGAGAATAATGAACTGGTAGCGCTGTATAATGTTGTTACCAAGATGTCTGTCGATCTTCATATATACATGTAGTTGTCTGCAGCGACACGATGGAAATTGAGAGACCTATTTATAGCCGATCACGTTAGCGAACCAATCAAAATAAGTCGGGACACATCCAACTAGGTACTTATACTGGATGTTGTACTATAAAGTTTGTATGAAAAGAAAATCGACTTCAAGCATTTTGTAGTTTAACTTTAAAACCGATGGTCAGATATCAAACAAATTTATATACTAACTAGTAGGTAGGTAGGTACTATAAAAAAACGTTTCTCAGTGTCAGGTGGTCTCACATACAATCACGAGCATCGATATGTATACTTACACTTATCTTTTTGTATTTTTTGGCATTTTCCATGTTAAGATTATAAAGTTATTTTAGCAAAGGAAAATTCGACTGTGGCCAGGATTCGAACCTGCGTCTTCTGGTTAGGTATACCAGACACTATGACCACTAAGCCACCCGCCAGATCGAAATTTATGAATTTACACCTACAGTACAACAGTACAGTGTGAATAGTAAACACCTATTGAAAAGCAATGAAATACACTTAGCGAAATTCTTAAGTGTTCTCTTAAGGTATTGACTGAAATTGTAGTGTTAGGAACATAGTATTTTCAAAACTAATAATAATAATGATATTAGTCTTAAGTATATTAAATTTGCAATCGTCATTTTGTGAAAAAATCGCTTTTGACTTTTATTAACTGTATAAACATGAACCTTCTTGGTAACGGATATCCGAAGCCAGAAGATTACAGGTTCCTTCCTCTTAGTGGGCTAGCTGCCTTCATAAACTGTACTTTGAAGAGTAAGCAATGTACAGGGCTGGGGATAACACAAAAGATCACATCTTGTTGAAGTGTGGCTGGCTATGCCGGCCCCCCAAATAAGATAAGATTTAGTAACTGTGTACCTACATATTTATTCACAACTTACAAAAAAAAATATTTATTTCATCTCAAATATTGTGATCATGCATAAATTGAGGCAGCCCTAGTAAGTGACATTGTACTTGTGTTGGAGCTGTCTCGCTTCTACCCTTCTACGCTAACAGCGATGAGACCAGATTTAAACAGGAAATTTAACAGAACAAAACAAAATGACATGATAATTAAATTTTTACACAACAACTTATAGGCCACATATTTCAATTCCCGAAAAACCAAGTTGTATTGTAACTATGGACTCTTCTCATTATTGATTTTAGGTTTTACCCTTGATAATAGAACCAAAACATCTCATTTCGAAAATATCAGCCGTAAACATTGGAAAGTATGGGGTACTTAATGAACCTTACTCAGTTTACCGATGTGAAAAAAGGTTCATACACTATTTGCACTATTGTACGTTATTTTTTTTTCTAAAATAAAAGGCCTTATTTGCGTGACTGCTTCTATCGAATATAGAGTAGAACGTGAACTTAATGAGATATGACGTCATTTAGTTTGTGAGTACCGAGGGACTGCCCTGCCTGGAACACCCTAGTTTTCTAGGCCCATTTGTTTTTCAGGGATGTTAAGTTCATATTTTATGATGTCTACCTAGTCTTGCTGTAGTACCAATCGACTATTTTTTTTGTTATGCAACGTAACGCTGTTCATGCTATTTGGTGGCTATAAACATCAATTGCTGTTCGTTAGTCGCGCTAAATCTCAAAAACGGCTTGACTGATTTTGATGAAATATTTTCTGTATTTTTGGGGAAGGGTGGGTACCCTTGATGGTTTATATTTAGAATTGGATCCGGTGGGCGGCGGGTCCTTGGTTTATTTATTATTGTCAGAGCAGAACAGCATTTGCCGGGTCCACTAGTATTAACATAAAAACATACCAGCTTGTATCTTCCAATGGTTTTACAGAAATGTACTGAATGTATGTACAGATACCAGCACATCAAGCTACCCCTGTCAAATTTCTTTGATAGATTTTCAACTTTAATACAAAATAATAAGGCTTATCTCCAATTGGGAAAATATGACAGTTTTGGATGGCTACTTATATACTTTTTTTTGTAAATTCATACTAATTACATAAGAAACACCCAGATAAACAGAATCACTTATGTTTAACATAAATACTTGTGTCCTGTGGGAATCGAACCCACGACCTCATGATCAGCAGTCCGACGCTCGAACCACCACAAACGTCATGATACATTCATGTTGAGTGTAGTACCTACCTATGAGTATTCATTCGTCAATCATCACGCTTGATTGGTTGTTATTCATTAAAGTGCGCGTTTCCAATCGACAAACAGTTTGCAGCCGACTGAACCTTTGAATTAGCACCGAATCATAGAATAATTAATAACACTACGTACAGATAGGCCACTCCCTGACTTTAGATATTCCACCGATTTCCGCACTTCGTTGTAGTGATTGTTGTATATAAACCAAGGGTTTAGGCTATAGCTATATTTAGGTATAGGCTAAGCCTTATTTGGTTTTTCCGTGTAATTCTGGGTAGCAGCTCGGAGTTTTGATTTGTGCCCGGCAATAGATTCGATTCGCCCTCTATTACGTAGGACCTAAACATACCGGCGAACTGTGGGTGTACTTAAGTACACCTCTGCCTAATTCTTAGAAACATGCTCGATGGTATGTTTTATTTTAAAAGTGTTATTGGAATGTCCGGGTTGTGACTGAACTACAATTTATCAAAGAATTTACAGCACGCGTACAGTACTATGCAGATTGCGCACAATTCGGTCGCAGACAAAGTCCTCAGTTCGCTACTGTTCTGCTTGCAGAAGTTGTTAAACTACGACTGAAAACTGCAAGATTTGCAATTCTGAAAGTTAGCCGTGAGAGCTTTGGCATGCAGTTTGCAGCTGACTGCTGGCTGGTTGAATTTGAACTGCGAATCGGTTACTACAATCAGAGCAGCTACCGTCCGATTTCAGTCTTCAGAAACAATCTTTCGCTCAGACATCTGTTAGTTTTATTTGAGTTGAAAAGCGTAAGAGATGTGTTTGTTATGTTTCTCTTTGAGTACTGCGTAAAGATCTTGAAAAATTGTGATGTCTATCAAGGTCGTATTATGCTAACCTAGTCCAATATAGCCTAATTCCACATTCAAAAAGGAAGTCCGTATTGACAGCGCGGTAGTAATCAACTAAGTTTTTAATATTTGATTCAAGAAATATTATTATTTGATTGTCGACTCTGCGCAACGAGAGGGCTGGCTTAATCTTGGGTCAAAGAATTAGCATTGCCATTTAACGTGGCAATGCTGATGCAGAGGAGCAGTTTGATGCTCAGACTTGAATTTTTTTTTGTATTTTGTACATTATGTTAACAAGCTTTTCTTTTTAATAGCATTTCTGTATAATATTTTTATTGATAACTTGATTTAAAACATACTTACATAAATATAGAAAATAATTTATGTAAAATCTGATGAACACTTCATCAACTGAAAACGTATTTAAGTTCGATATCTACAGAAAAACTGTCGATCTGTCATTAATGTATAATTAATGGGAGGATTTATCGATAAAATAAATGATTGGTCTTTAATTGACATCGCTAGTGTTACATAAATTACTTTAGATTTCATTGGCATTATTTTTGTAACACCTGGGTACAATTATACAACAACCAGATCCAGAGGGTGTCACGGAGTGGATCAAAGCCTAGTAGTAGAATTATTAAGGCTTTTAATGATGATCATCCACATGATGTTGACATTTTCAACGTTATCTGGGTGTCGTTGAGGCGGTTGCTGAACATGGATTTCTTTTTGAACACCAAGCGTGATTCTCATTACGTAGGCACCTTTATTGTACTGTATAGTTTGTTGTCCATTTGGTTTTAATAATTTAATATGTTACTTATCTGTGAAGACCTAATTTGCTATCTGTTGTGTACGTTAGTTGCAAATTTAATGTAAGGCTCTTGGTTTTCCAAAAGTAATAAATAAAAAACTTAAAAAAGCCATTCCAATCCATCCATTTCCGAAGTTAACATAATTTAGTAATGATAGTCTACTAAGTTCTTCTTTAAAGTCAGTTTTACATTTTAGTTAGCCCCCAAAACCCCTTAATATTCTATATTTCAATTGCTAGGGGACTTTCTAATGTGATTATTCTGCGTATTTACTGATCGGCATTTTTGTGGAGGGTAGTCCAATAATCTGTTAATGGAATTGCAGTGTACGTAGCGAAATGTTTGCTGAGCACACACTGAAAAGTATGCGGGCTACATTGAACGGACCACCCGGTTAACCGTAAAATGTTATTAGTTTAAACATTGATTTCGAGTGAAACGAGTACCTATTTGATTTAAAACTTGGTTATTACGTAATTGGAAGACCTGGGGCTCCAGTTGGACCACTGCCTGTCATGGTCGTCGCGAATTTCATGGAACCCATGGCCACGACTATAGGTGTAAAGGCCAGTGCGGTTTTTAGTGTGTATGAGTCCGACATACCCTGCCACTTCCCCGGGTGGCGGATGATCCATTAGGATTGTCCGTAGTATAAAAAAGGTGGTTGGAAGACCTGCGATAAGTTCCTAGACCAAATCAGCTGCATGTGAGTGCCAATGTACAGAGGCCAGTACAAAGCTACCCCAATCTGTCAAATTTCTTTGATAGATTTTCAACTTTAATACATATCGATAAGATTCATATTCGATTGGGAAACTTCGTCAATTTTGGATAGCTTGACCTGCTGGCGGCTGTACACCCATTGTATTGGCACAATGATCGAGTAATCGACGATCGCTCACTACGCTACACAGGGAAAAAGATGTATAGCGGTAAAGACTGATGTGTTCCGCGTCTGCGTGTTTATGCATGTGATGGAGCATCGAATTTATAAAAAAAGTAAAGACATGATATAAGCTCTCGATTCTTACACGGCATTCTCTTTTGCAGGAAATAGAAGCGATTGAAGAGCAATGGCGAACAGAATCAGCAGAGTTGGTGACGGCTGTAGCTCGGCTACAGGACGAGAACAAGCGCCTGCGACGGACTATCAACGCGCCTGCAGACGGTAGGTTTAACCTTGGCATGTTCCATTAGGACGTGCACTGATGACCATCATCGTTCGGCTTCCAATCTAACCAGATGCGGCTGAATGTCAGTATTTTACACGAAGGGACTGCCATCAGAACTCCCCGCAACCCAATATCCTGAGGATAGACTGCTTGTCAGGCTTTTCGGGCGTCTGATTACTTTTTATTATTTTACTAAGGTGCCAAATAAGCATACAGCTTGATGGTAAGCGGTTACCGTAGCATATAGACGCTTGCAACATCTGGGTTATCACTTGCGCGTTGCACCGACCCTGTAAAACGAAAGAGGAATAGTTGGGTTGGTAGTGAAAGGGTCAAAGTCCCCCCACTGCCAACACAACATTTTCTCGCAGAACACTGGCAACCTTATCTTGGCTACTGACGATTGTCATCCCATAATATTGGCCCGATCGGGCAGTACTGAGAAGCCAAGCTAAAATATTGTCTGATCCACAGACGTTGTCCAAGATTTCCATAGAGAAAACATTTTTAGGGCATCTTTTCTTCCCCTTAAACAATTACTTGCACAACATTGAAAAATATTGCCAAATCGTCCAGTACCGTTTTCAAGTGATGCGCTTACAAACGAACAGCATTTAATTTTTATTTTACTTGGATAGATTTTTATGACCTAGCAAAATGGTAGTGATTCGTAAATTATGTTTCATAAAAGCGGTATATTTTAACTTGCAATATTCATATGCAAGATAGCCTTTCAAAACACACTTTATTTTTGCAGTGTTTCATTGTACATGTAGAGGAAAAGTTTCGCAATGTATCCTCGCATGTATCCCGCCTCCCACATAGTTTTTGATTAGTTTGGGGCTTCCCTAGAGACGGACTTCATAGCCCGTAGTCAGTTACAATGATTGACCCGTCCCAAAAGATAAGTATAGCGATACCGTTGTATATCCTGAAGTTGAAGTAGGGGAGCTGTCACCCTGATATGTTGTCGCGTAGTCAGATCTTTTTCTTTTTATAAACGTTTATCTTGTTATTTTCGGGTTGCAGTCAATGAAAATGTAAATATTTACCCTTTCTCAAAGATATGATTCAAATATTGTTTTTATTATAATTGGAATTAACGCATGCTAAATATCAAATTACAGGCAGTTTTCTCGATAGCTTAGTTGGCTAAAGCGTCCGGGGTACTTAATCAAATAATTATTTCTCTAAAATTTATATCCTTACAGATATTATCCTAAATTATGATTTATATTATAATATTATGTCTGGACTGGATTAACGTCCATAAAAGAAAGTTTATTTCGGCGTGTCATCTTAATTTATTTCTCTTAATACGCCTGCGCCGCATTAGATGAATTATTGTTAAAGTTTCTTTTATAGATCTGCAATAATAAAATAAATAACCACACCTGTATTCCGCCAAGGGCACCTCTCCTCGATTTAAGAATCGAGTTAGTATCTCTCATTTACGACCTCTCATTAATCTAGAGATCAAAATAAATGACCTTTAGAAGAAAGAGCCATAGCCTCAACTGACAACTAACAGGAGCGAGCCTAAATCCTAATAATCCTCGACCTAGGGATCGAACACAAGACCTTACGCTCAGTAGGGACATTTACGACCGCTAGACCAATAAGTCGGATAATAAAAAAGTCAATGAAAGCCAATATTTCTGAGACGTCAACTGCCTCCTATATCGTTTCTGATTGCGGCAAAACCGCGAGGTTCGGTATACCGTTTCCCAAGGGTCGTCCAAGCTCGTAGTTTCAATTATATTGTTTGACATTAATAAAAATATTGATATTTAGGTAGTCATAGTCAAACGTTCAATTTGACAGTTAAAATGGATGTTTTTGCAAATTTAAAAACAAGTTTTAAATACGACAAAAAATTAATTAACTTCCAGTTGAGTCAAGAAGTTATTTGTTTGTTATTGGTTATATTACAAATTAACTCTTTGGGAGATTTTATTGCCATATACCTACTTTAATTTATTTACCGCACATTTAATTACCCACTTTGTTTAATAATTATAATATGCAACACTCAAAACTACGTAAATCTATGTGTATTATGTATGTATAATACATATAGATTTACGAACTTACGGATTTGGGTTTTTCCAGTGCTCTGCGAGGAAACATTGTGTTGGCAGTGGGGGGGACTTTGACCCTTATACTGACAACCCAACTATTCCTCTTTCGTTTAACGCGCAAGTTATACCCCTGGTGTTACAAGCGCTTATAGGTTACGGTAACCGCTTGTGTTCACACTACTTGTTCATACTACTTCTTCGGCCAAGTTGTCGGAAGTATGTCTGATGAGTTTGAGGTCCTCGCCTCAACTCCTAGAATGCGCAATGTTATTGAGCTATTCTATAAAATTCTGTGTAGCAGCTCTGTGTATGGATTTGTTCCCGGTTAATGGTATTAAGGCCCATGGGATCTAAATGTACCGGTAAACTGTTAGTCCATCAGAACATCCTAACCCTACAGGGTCATAGGCGTATGTTATGTTACGTCACACCAATAAAGATAATGTGTCTTACTAGGGCGTTTCCTCGGGTGCGACGGCGCGAAACTGTAACATCTTCCTTGTACACACGGCGACATAATATGATGCTATACAGTGTGCCCTTAGGACTGCCCGTATTCCGTTGGAATAACGATGATTTTTGTACTTCAACTGTAAAGTATGACGTTTTGTCGTATGTACCACACATACATACATTCAACGTTTTAATCTCTTAGGTAATATAAAGAATGGAAGTGAACATTTTCCATGTCGGATTTTCTCCGGAATTCGTATGTTAAAAGCGACTGAAATGGAATATTTTCTTGGGAATGCTTTGCTTCTTTATATGCTCTCGGTCCGATCTTTTTTATATTTAATCTTCGAGGATCCTGGTATTTCTGAGTTATATCCCTTTCATGTTTATAATCTGCTAAGACTCTTGTTCGGCTAAGGATTATGTAAGTTGAATAGCGCTTTGTGGTCTAACCGTCTTTGAATTTAGCTTTTATCTTCTTCGAAGTTGGCAAAGAATATCCTATGGCTGATGATAGAAGCAGTGATAGCCTAGTGGTACGACCATTGGACTGCCAAGTCGGAGGTCTCGAGTTCGAACCCAAGGCACACGCCTCTGACTTTTCGAAATCATGTGCGTATTAATCATTAATTATCACTCGCTTAAACGGTGAAGGAAAACATCGTGAGGAAACCTGCATGCCTTAGAGATTTTCTCGACGGCGTGTGAAGTCTGCCAACCCGCACTAGGCCAGAGTGGTGGACTATAGCCTAATCCGTCTCATTCTGTGAGAGGAGACCCGCTCCCAGCAGTGGGACTGTATATGGGTTGATGTTGATCATGATCCTATGGCTAATGCCCTAAGATATTTTTTGCTTTATTAACGCCTATGTTATTTATAAGAGTATATTCATATGGGGGGTCTGCGGACAATTCCGTGTATCCGATTTCTGATGATATATTGAAAGTAGCAGTGATAGTCTAGCGATATGACATTTTTAAGACAATGTCATAGGTTTCGTGTCTGAATCTAAGGCACAGATTTATGACATTTAGAAAATGTGTATTGTGTTAATAACTCACTACCACTTCCTTAAACGGTAAATGAAAAAAAAAAAAAAATGGGAAACTTCGAACATATTTTAGACTATCGTGTCAGTAAGCCTTACTCTCTCAGTGGGTCAATAAATGGATTAATAGTGTTGGTGATATAGTACAGACGCCAGCACATCAAGCTACCACAATGTGTCAAAGGACAAGGGAAAGGCTCCATAGTTTCCTGGGCCCAGGTGTTAACTCAATCAAACTAGCCTTATTTGTAAGAGGATATATTATCAAGGCCTCAATGAACATTTGGTGACATTCGGCTATCCACGAATCAAGATATATGACATATTATAGTAAAAGTAAGGTTATATTATAATAAAGATCTGACACGTTTGTTTATTCAGAATCGATTACTAAGAATTCAGGTATGATTTAATCGATTATTTAGTTTTATAACTTAATTTAACTTTTCTCGGTTCCTAGATAGAAACAAGGTACCGTGTTTTGTGATTTTCTTTAGAAAAATACAACAGTTTTTTTAATACACATTTAAACTAATTAACTGGTGGGCCCAACATTGCCCTTCTCCTTGTTTGAGTGGTTTTCAACTTTCATACTAAATTATAAGTGTACTCACACACATGCGACACACACATCTATGGGCATGCTTAGTAAAAAAAAAAAAAAAACTGTTTTTGCATATATTTTTATTTTTAAATTACTATTATAATGTTCTATTCTATTGATGTAAAAGTAAATACTGTCAATTTATCTAAGGGGAAGACACTAACACCTGCAACACAGTCTTTACTAGCGCAGGTGTTAGAGAATCCAATAATGTAATTGTACCAATTTATATCAATAAAGAATATTACTATTACTATAAGTTTCATATTCAATTGGGAAAATTTGATAGTTTTGGATAGCTTGACCTGCTAGCATCTGTACATACCTAGTCGAGGCTTTCTAAATCCTCTTAAACTGGTCACTGAAATTGCATGAAGATTACTTCAATTACAAAACATAAACGTGCCTACCACGCTCAGTGTTTACAAAACAATGTTTCCAAATTCGATGTTATCGTATGTACGACGAGAATCCAACAATGGTGTACATATTACACCATTACTGTTTTACTTTATTTCCTCGTGTTTCTACATGCCTTTCTCATCATCATGCAAGCTATTTATTATCCCATCTCTAGGAACGGGAGCAGTGATTGAGTCTATGACCATTGGACTGCCAAGTTAGTGTCTCGAGTTCGAATCTAAGGCACGCACCTCTGACTTTTTTAATTCATGTATGTATTAATAATAATTAATTGTCATTCAAACCCTTTAACTATGAAGAAAAACATCGTGAGGAAAGCTTAGAGATTTTTCTCGACGGTTTTTTAATACTACTAAGGTGGCAAACAAGCATACGGCCCACCTGATGGTAAGCGGTTACCGTAGCCTATAGACGCTTGCAACATGGAGGTGTGCGAGGTTTCTGCCAACCCGCAGTAGGCCTGCAGCCTAATCCTTCTCAGAGAGGCCACCCGTGCCCAGCAGTGGGACTATGTATGGATTGATGATGAAGCGCGGGTTAGGCTATATTCTACTGGCTTAGTACGGGTGAAGACTTCATGGTTCATGCCATCGAGAAAAGCCGCAATCCAATTTTTGGGCGATGCTGATAACCTAAGACTGCTTAATAATTGAGAAACCTCGTATTGACCCTTCAACCTACGGGTCCGTCTACTTCTTGAAGTTGTTCTAAGTTTGCCAAGCCTCATTAACATTTATAGTATATTAGCTGGTCCAGTATACGTTGTACTGCAACCTCATTGCAGCGTCACCTACCGTACAATTGTGAATCTAAACCATTAAGGGATCCACTCAAGCACATAAAAAAATAGAAATTAGAGTAACGAACGATCGATTTTTATACATATAGAAGATTCATCCATCGATAAGAGGCCTGATCACCAGAAATGGGATAGTTATAATCTTCAAACAGCATAAGGAGAATACTTATTCAATGCAGGGACAAAAGTTGGGAATGATGATGATCATGTCCATATCTTCATCATCGCCCTATGTTGGATATAGGCATATCCTAGTGACGCCACAGCTTAATAGAACACAGCTGATATGATTGCCTTCTAAATATTATCCTTGAAAACAAACACATCTTTGTTTGTATAAATGATGTCATTCTATGATTTGACTCCTACAAAACATTTATGGTAATACAAAATGATTCATACGGTTTTCATAATGACAAATATTATCTGTTTCTAGAAGAACCGATTTGCAAGGTTAATCCGCTAGCCGCGGTCGGTTTGTGAATGGGTGAACATTCTTAACACATCAAGACCCCCTCGTGCCTCGGAGAGCACGTAAAGTCGTCGGTCCTTTGTCATACGCACACCTATGACAATTGTTAGTGGTACTCAGACGCCTAAAAAGCCTGACAACCAGTCTATCCTCAGGATTTCGGTATTGCCCATAAATTTGGTTGCGGAGGTCTGATGGCAGTCGCTTTGTGTAAAATACTGATATTCAGCCGCGTCTGATTAGACTGACAGTCGACCGCAATATAGTTGGGAGAAGGCTAGGACACAAAACAGCTTAAAGCAGTGTGTTATAGATAACCCAATTTTTGGGCAATACCGATATCTTCTTAAAATAATTTCATTATTTTACTCAATACTGAATACCTACTCAATATTTTATTGCATTCCATAATATTTTGTACAGTCGCCAGCAGGTCAAGCTATCCATATAACTGTAAAATTTTCCCAATTGAACATGAACCTTATTATTTTTTATTTAAGTTGAAAATCTGTCAAATCAATTTGACAGATTGTGGTATCTTGATGTGCTGGCGTCTGTACAGGTGTTATAGATATCACTACGATTTTAAGGTGGAGGTCCTCCGCCAGGCAGCTCCTATTTGAGTGGAATTACTCCCACTATGCATCTCTTATATGTATATATAATTATATTTTAAGGATATGCGTTTGAAAGAGAGAGAGAAAGAGGAATTCGATATCAGGCTGGGTTTGAACGTGCGTCCTTCCGGTTATACACACCGAAGGCTTCAGCTTTTGACGCTATGTCTTTATGTGATGATCCACTAAGGAAAGATTTTTGGAAATTTCATCTCTAAGACCCCTTAGGTATAAAATTTGGTGAAAATGAACGTGTCATGCGTTTTTTTTTTAAACAGATAGTCATAGATGTGTTTGATTAAGTATAAAAGTTAAGACACCCAATATAACGAAGGACTGAATAAATTTATTACTATTATAAAAGACACAACGTTACAATACAATAGTTACTATTTGTTACACAAATACAAACAGATGCATTATATTGTAACAACGTGAGATAATTATCTTTTTGTATATTTTTGGCATTTTCCATGCTAAGATTTTAAAGTTATTTAGAAAAGGAAAAATACGACCGCGGGCAGGATTCGAACCTGCGTCTTCTGGTTCGGTACACCAGACGCTATGACCACTAAGCCACCGCGATACCTACCCGTCATGTCGAATTTTTCCTTCACATACTGAATTTACGTCTTTATGGTGACGTCAGTAACACCTATTGAAATGCAAGTTTTTGCTTTTCAACCGACACAACTTACTTTACAGTTAGTTAAGTGCCGAACGATGCCACCTTACCTTCTAACTATCTTTTTGTATATTTTTGGCATTTTCCATGCTAAGATTTTAAAGTTATTTAGAAAAGGAAAAATACGACCGCGGGCAGGATTCGAACCTGCGTCTTCTGGTTCGGTACACCAGACGCTATGACCACTAAGCCACCGCGATACCTACCCGTCATGTCGAATTTTTCCTTCACATACTGAATTTACTTATTTGGTGGCTTAGTGGTCATAGCGTCTGGTGTACCGAACCAGAAGACGCAGGTTCGAATCCTGCCCGCGGTCGTATTTTTCCTTTTCTAAATAACGTGAGATAATTTTAATACTTGAAATGTGTACGTAAGAGATGAATTGTTATGTGACAATGTATTGTTACTGTAATACTATCACTCTTTTGTTTCAAAGTCATCATAATTATCTCACAAGAATCTTGTTCACCATCTTCCGAGCCTTTTCACATGTTGGGGTTGGCATTTTACACTAAGCGACTGCTATCAGACTTCCACAACTGCAACCTAATTTTTGGGCAATACCGATATCTATCTTCTTTCATTTAACCGCCTTAGGGATGAAATTTCGAAATATCTTTCCTTAGTGGATCATGCCAGCCTTTTCCCAACTATGTTGGGGTTGACTTCCAGTCTAACCAGATGCGGTTCAATATCAGTATTTTACACGAAGCGACTGCCATCAGACTTCCACAACTGCAACCTAATTTTTGGGCAATACCGATATCTATCTTCTTTCATTTAACCGCCTTAGGGATGAAATTTCCAAATATCTTTCCTTAGTGGATCATGATCATGCAAGCCTTTTCCCAACTATGTTTGGGTCGGCTTCCAGTCTAACCAGATGCGGTTCAATATCAGTATTTTACACGAAGCGACTGCCATCAGACTTCCACAACTGCAACCTAATTTTTGGGCAATACCGATATCTATCTTCTTTCATTTAACCGCCTTAGGGATGAAATTTCAAAAAATCTTTCCTTAGTGGATCATGATCCTTCAAGCCTTTTCCCAAATATTTTGGGGTCGGCTTCCAGTGTAACCAGGTGCGGCTGAATATCAGTATTTTACACGAAGCGACTGCCATCAGACCTCCGCAACTGCAATCCTCAAAATCTTGGTTAAAAGTTTTGTTATTTTATTAGTTTCTACTCTTTGTAAGTGGGAGAACTGTTTAGAACTTTCTTTTGTTCCCATTTTGTATGTATTTGTAATCTTCGCAACATTTCTAAATTGTTCTCTCATGTAGAGACGTGAGAGTATCCAATTTATAATTATTATTGTATCGAACATCATTGTAAACAACGATAATTTAAAAGAGTAAAAGAGTTTCTTTTCGGTTCTTCTCCATATGAAACGACTAATTTGGAACCGCGTGCACCTAGACTCGACATTTCATAAGTGCCTGTATAATATGGTTTATATGAAAAACTATTTTGATTTTGATTGAGCCAATTTTTGTGCAATACCGATATCTTCTTAAAAGTTTTTTTTATTTTTTTTAAAGTAATTTGTGAATAGTCTGTTCGATCTTTGATATTGACTGTAAATTTTCACTTTCTCTTGACGTGATCACGCGAAAAGAATATCGGAAAATCCTCATGGATCCTCCGCCACCTGGGGAGACTGCAGGGTATGTTGGACTCGTACCGACTAAAAACCGTAGCTGCCGTCCCTTACTCTATAATCATAACCATGAAATTTGTGACAGTCACCACGACCAAGACGGGAAGGGAATATCACTTGGTTCCAGTGGTTGATTGGTTCCCATTTACCCACAAGCAAAATCTATATTGAAGGTCTTAATATTTCGCAGGCACAAGCGCGCCACCTTCACCAGCTCGGGAGTACGACCAGGAGGTCCTGTCCCGACTCACGAGCACGGCAGAGAAGCAACGAGCTACATTACGTCACCAGGAGTTGCAGCAGCAGGAGAAGCAGCAGCTGATTGATAGCGTGAGTATTTACCGTCATTGAATAAAGCACACACTGCCTCGTTAGTCTAGTGGTCCTAAGTCCGTCTAAGCTAGATGTCCAGATCGAGAATTGTTATTGGGACTCAATGAAATTATCAGTAGTAATATGGGAGTATGAATTTGTGCCCGGTTAATGGCTCGTTCCCCATTACATGGCACCTTAAAATACCAGCGAACTGTGGGTGTATATTAGTAAACCTCTACCTAAACCTTCGTGGACCATCACGCCTGTTACATACCAATGTTATGTTATTCCTACTTAATAATGTGAAAGTAACTATGTAAGAAAGAAAGACCGTTTAACCGTGGGAGAACCATGCTTCGGCACGAATGGGCCGGCTCGACCGGACTTGATACCACGGCCTCACAGAAAACCGGCGTGAAATAACGTTTTCGTTGTGTTTCGTCGAGTGAGTGAGGATACCGGACGCCCAAACCCCTTAAAAGGGCGGCAACGCACCTGAAACTCCTCTGGTGTTGCGGGTGTCCATGGGCGGCGGTAATCGCTTACCATCAGGTGATTCGTCTGCTCGTTTGCCCACCCTATCACATAAAAAAAAAAAAAAAGAAAGAAAGAAATCAGGTTTATTGTCGCAACATGGACGTACAAACTAATATTTACAGAATTTAAAAAAAATACATCAACAATACATGCTGAAGTGGAACAAAAATAAAGACATATAAATAAAAAACACAGAGTTGCACGTCGCAGATGATACAAATGGGACTCAGCATGATGCCGCGTTAAGCCTCAACACAGCGCTGGTTTTCAGTGAGAACCATAAATGTCTCTCTGCCTCTCTGTCTGTTACGCCTAAACCGCTGAACTGATTTGGATAAAATTTGGTACAGAGATAGAATTGGTTACACCTTGGTTAAGGACTAGCTACTTTTTGTATCAGAAACTTCAATGATGTGCGGGCGAAACCGCAGGCTACGATACTGTTAAATAAAACATTTCACCTTGAATAAAAGACACTAATCTTTCCTTGAATTGGTAAAGAAATTGCTCTGAAGAAAGTTGGGCGTTTTATGTTTATAGTTTCAAGTGACAAAGACTAGACTAAACTTGGGTAATTTACTTAAAATTATAAAGTTTTCAGCAAAAAATCCTTCGTTAATTTGTTTAAACTTTGTTCTTTTTACATACCATCAATCGTCAAAATACCTGACAACCAGTCTACCCTCAGGATATCGGTACCTACAAATTGGGTTGCAGTCGCTTCGTGTAAAATACTGATATTGTGCTGCTTCTGGTTAGATTGGAAGCCGACCCTCACAGGCTCGGGGGATTAAGATTAGATTAATCGCAATAGGTTCGCTGTTTATTACATGAAACTTAAAATATAGAGGCGACACTAAGTGCATCTTCGATTCTCTATACTACTAAGGTGGCAAACAATAATACGGCCCAGCTGATGGTAAGCGGTTACCGCAGCCTGAAGACGCTTGTAATACCAGGGGTATCACTTGCGTGTTGCCGACCCTGTGAGACGAATGAGGAATAGTTGGTTTGGCAGTATAAGGGTCAAAGTCCCCCCATTGCCAACAAACGTTTCCTCGTGGAGCACTGGCAACCTTGCTCACCGTAACAAACACAATCCAGCTCAAAGCAATGTTATTTCACTTCGATTTTCTGCAAGGCGGAGGTACTTCCCCAGTCGGGCAGCTCCAATTTCAGTGGAATTTCTCCCACTATACCCTACCTCTTTTAAAACGTGACGAACATAAAGTGTTTGTGTTTGTTTGTGTGTTTCTATATTATAAGTTCTTATTTACTATTTATATTATTTAACTTTAATTTAATTGTAGGTATCTTTAGAAAAATATGGACTGATTTATTGTCTGAAATAAAATGATTATTATTATTATAAGTATTTATTTACAAAAAAAGAGTATATAAGTATTATCTCCATTATCTAGTACCTTTACTACAAGCTCTGCTTAGTTTGGGACTAGATGGTGCAGTGTAAAATGTCAAAAAAAAGACTCAAATCTTTGCATAACCCTTCGGAGAATATTTCTATTACGGAATGTTATGCAATGATCATGTAAAATCTCTTTCAACGTAAAATATTTTATTTATTTATTTTAATACTTTATGCACAAACATGTACAAAGGCGGACTTAATGCCTAAGGCATTTTCTACCAGTCGACTTTAGGGTGATGCAGAGACAGAAATTGGTAGGTGCACTAACAGTGTTGTTATACAATGTGTTTGGGAAAACCGTGTTTTTACCGTGGGAGAGCCATGCTTCGGCACGAATGGGCCGGCTCGAACGGACTTGATACCACGGCCTCACAGAAAACCGGCGTGAAATAACGTTTTCGTTGTGTTTCGTCGAGTGAGTGAAGATACCGGACGCCCAAACCCCTTAAAAGGGCGGCAACGTACCTGAAACTCCTCTGGTGTTGCGGGTGTCCATGGGCGGCGGTAATCGCTTACCATCAGGTGATCCGTCTGCTCGTTTGCCCACCCTATCACATAAAAAAAAAAACGGTTACCGATACTTTAACATATTATATGCTCAATTTTATCAACAAATGCACTTTCATATATACTCCTAAACCTCGCGAATGGCAGCCATCTTATTTTAAAATAGGGTATGTTCAATAAAATGCTAATATCTTTCAATTTAAGAGACCTACAGAGGTGCATACGCCCTTAAAGTATCGGTAACCGTTTCCCAAACATACTGTATAAAAAAAGCAGATTCAGCCTTTTCATCAGAAGTCCTACCTAAATTCAGTGCAGCTATAAATAGCCCCCCTGCCCTATAAAGCCGAGAATGAGGCTGTAAACATTATCTTGTTTTAACAACGTAGCCTTTATGTTTATAGTGATAAGGTCTAATTTGGTAGTAAAGTGATTCTAGTTGGCTGTAAAGGCAGTCTTTTATGGCCTCGAATGCCAAAAGGCGGTGTTGCCTCGTGTGGTTTAGTGTTTAGAGTACTTAAATAGAGGTCTATATGTATAGGTGTACCGAGGAAAAAAATGAATGTTAGAGGCAGAATAAGCTACCTATTTTTTATACTACTAAGGTGGCAAACAAGCATACGGCCCACCTGATGGTAAGCGGTTACCGTAGCCTATAGACGCTTGTAACACCAGGAGTATCACTTGCGCGTTGCTGACCCTGTATTGAAAGAGGAATAGTTGGGTGTTCTGGGTGGGCAGTGAAACTACTTGACCAATGAGACTGACTATTTATAATAAATGGTAAATGTTATCTATCTTTTTGTATTTTTTGGCATTTTCCATGCTAAGATTTTAAAGTTATTAAGCAAACGAAAAATTAGCCCACGGTCGAAATTTTCCTTTGCTTAATAACTTTAATGATAAATGATATTTATTTCTGTAAATAGATTTTTTAAAGACACTTTTACAAGTCACAATATGAAAACTAATATTATAAAATGTGAAAGTAACTCGTCTGTGTGTCGGTCTGTTTGTTTGTTATGTTTTCGCGCCTAAGCCGCTGAACCAATGTCGATGATATTTGGTACTTATAGAGATAGCTTGCACATTAGAGAAGTACATACGCATACCTTTTGTCTCAAAATGTCCTATAGGAAGCCGCGGACATTAGCTACTTAAAATATTTTTTGAAGTAGATTTTACCGGTCCTATTTTTCATTGAAATCATCGATTCGAAAACTCGTCCGAAAGATTCTGCCAATGGGGTCCTTTTGTTTGTGATAGATAGATTCAATAAGTCCCGGATCGCGCTCTACTGGGCACCCCATCTCAATTTTATATTGAAAAGTCTCGTCTTTTATTAAAACGTGTAAATTTTTCCGGATATAGTCAAAACGATTTCTTTAGATTTTGATTTGAATTTTTTTGACGTAATCTGTATCGATACGATGTCGATAAGACGGTTTTGTTAGACAATACTGGCAATGTTTTCGTAAAAAATAATGTAGCTTTCCTGTTTATTTTTTATATTCCGATGCAGAAAAACTAAACTTAGGATTACTTATTATTGGTATATAATAAGTAGGTTTTTCTTTTAAGAATATAGTAAACCGCGTATCAAAAATACTGATTGAGCACCAAATACAGATATATGTCCGGCGAGTGCCAGAACCAAATTTGAATGTTTTGAGTGTATATAACAATATTTTGAGGTGACTTTTATATAGATGATTTATTTGATGAGCAAATTTAGGGTGTAATTCAGTATTTTTGGTGCTAATTTCGAATATTTTGATTGAAAAAAAGGGGATTTACAGTTAAAGTATTAAATACCACCCTTTCTTTTATTTGTATCATGAGATTATTTTGTGTGATTTTTTAAGTTTTTTTGACTACAGTTCTTTGGCCTTTCCAGTATTAAGGCGTCTTTCCCAAATGACAATTCATCATCGTCCTAATCCGAGCCTTTTCCATGTTGGGATCGGATTTCAGTCTAACTAGATGCGGCTGAATATCAACATTTTACACGAATCGACATACATACAGTAACTACACAAGGCTAAGCGGGTAACACGAAGGCTACGCCCATGGAGTCCAATTGTCTTATCATTTGGTACAGTCAAACCTCCGCGACCCAAATTTCAGGGTAATATTGACATTTTCTGGTTAGATTGGAAGTCGACCCCACCATAGTTGGAAAAATGGTCGGAGGAAGAAGTTGTTAGTTATTTCTTGGCATTTCGTAACTGACGACCTCGGAGAAGAAACACGGCAACAAATTCATCTACTTCACTCATCAAATCCGGTGTGGAGATACTGGTATCACGTCGGGGTCACCAGTGTGGAGAAACGAGGTGTATTGCCCCTTCAACTAATGGGAGGATCCTCCAACCAGGCGGGTGTTTTGTCTGGCGGGCCACGGCCCGACGGTTGATGTCGGGCGGTTGTATATATGCAACTTGCGTTGATTGCGCGATTCAGGATTTAGTTCGTAGTTCCATGTAGCGCGGTAGATGTCGCTACACCGGTAAGCTGTTATGGTGTAAGGGCAAATAAGGAATCAAATACTATAGATATGCGTAAACACCATTACTTTCATTTTACTTGCCCAGTCAGGTGCGATATTCCTCAATAAATATAATCTAGATAATCACAGTACATTAACTCATTACTTACATAATGAGTTCTAGGCTTAGTAGACTAATAGTAAACTCGTTATAATTGCAAATTTAATGAAAATCAAACAAGTTGTGTAATTTGCCGGCAAAATGGCGGATGATATGCGGAACAACATCATTATTATGTGCTGGACTTAGGCCCGTATCCTAAAATGATACTCGAAGAATAATTACTTGAATACTGCTTGAGTGATTGCTTTGTGTGAAATTCAGTGTCAAGACTAAGAGAGGTATGGCATAATGGGAGTAATTCCACTCAAATTGGAGCTGCCCGGCTGGGGAAGTACCTCCGCCTTGCAGAAAATCGAATTAATACTGCTTTGAAGTGTGTTGTGTTTCTTATGGTAAAATAGTTTGCCAGTGCTCCGCGAGCATAATGTTGTGTCAGCAGTGGGGGGACTTTGACCCTTATACTGCCAACCCCAATATTACTCTTTCATTTAACAGGGTAGCCGCTTACGAGGCCCCAGGTGGGACGATAATAGCCGAATAAAAAAACGGAAACCGACCTGAGAAAACAATCATGGCACCTATTATAATAGGAAGCTTTAGTTTCCGGCTTTCCGTCAATGACCTTACCAGTTCACCGGGCGATACACTAAATTACCTTATCAATGACATAAGAATTGACATTCATTCATTAACATTGTTTACTAACTACACAAGGCTAAGCGGGCAACACGAAGGCCACGCCCATGGAGTCCAATTGTCTTATCATTTGGTACAGTCAACAAAAGAGGTACCTATACAGATAGCAAACGAAATATGCATCTTAACATAAATTGCGATATAATAATTACGCGCCAAAGGGTTTGGTATGTAGCAACTTTTTTTTTCCGGGTGGGGAAATGGTCCTTATGCGTGCCGCCCTGCTCAGGGCCAGATGCCCAGCATACCGACTAAAACCACCACCACTACCACCTTCCGCATAGTCGTGGGATCACGGAAATCGCTCTCGCATGATCAGCGATTCGCGGATGTCCATTGATGGACACTCCTGGAGGGCCAAGTGCAATGGGCCATGACGTGACGACCCCGAATCCACCGCCTAAGACTCTTTGCGGCGGGAAAGATATATGACTCCGCCGCCGTCTACACCTCGGCCGGAGAGGTTACTAAGCCCCCCCCCGCCGCGACAAGGCGAGAACCCCTTGTGGGGGGAACTTGCTATACCTGCATTTTGACACATATTGCGTGATACATTATTACTCTATATTTTTCAAAACACAGATGTTAGCTGCCTGTATTTGATTGTATGTAATTTGTCAACTGTAGATAAGCAGATATTGAAGCACTAATTGTGTTTGGAATTATGCTGATCTGGAAACCTATTTGGCCCAGCCGTGAGACACATGCATAACCTTTTTAGTATTTCTTGATTTTGCACCTTATTTTAAGTTTCGTATGTTTATATATTTTATTTTTCATTTATGTGTACCTACTCGTAAGGTCTCACATGTTTTGGCCAAATAAATATTTTTTCTTTCTTTCTTTAGATATTCAATACTACACAGATATAGATTACGTTGTATCGCTCGCACTTGATGATTGCGGCTCTTTTGAAGTTATCAGATCAGATTAGATGTTGAAACGTAATGCTCAAAATAAGATAGATTACCCAGTTAGGTTAGGTTTGCGAGGGTGTACGTACGTCATTTGTCTCAGTGGTAAGAGTTTACTGTAGTCTTTAGACGCTTGTATCACCAGGGGTATCACTGTTATGTGATACCGCAGTAGAGTCCACCTGAATTACCTGGAATCGATCTCATCCAGCACAGTCCGCTTCCAAAGATCATTTCTACCACGTACTATCAAGTTCTGAAATGATCTACCTGCTGCGGTGTTCCCCTTGCGTTATGACATGTCCTTCTTCAATCGAGGCCTAAAAAGAGCTCTCTACCACACGGAGTAGACGGCGACACAGCTCTGTTCCCGACGTTGCTGATGTGGACGGCGGTGACCACTTACCATCAGGTGGGCCGCTTGCTCGTCTGCCACTGTAGGCAATAAAAAAAAATGTTCGTCACATAAATATTCGTGTCCTGTGGAAATCGAAACACTAGACCACAGAAATATCGTCTATGTTGAAGTCCATCACCTGATTAGTAACACGGTTTTCCCATGTAAATTCTGCCCTTCTAAATATGAAAATGGCACGCACATAATCATGTTAAAAGGTCAGTCAGGCAAAGGTCACAATATGAACAGCCAACTGTTATGAAAAATTTAATAACATTATGAAAACCTCATTACTAAGTTATGGTGCGTTTGCGCTCTGGGTTTACTTAATAAATGAGATTTAAGATGAGGTTTATGCTAGTTTTAGAACTCTTTTAGCAGCACTGTTAAAAAAATTGGTAGTGAAATAAAACTACTTTTCGCGTTATATTGCTTGGAGTCCTGGTATAAATTGTATTTAATCAAAATCCAGGCGCAGAACTGCAAGAACTAAGGATACGGTGAGCTCGTTTGCGTAAATCGGATTGCCAATAGTTAACAAAAATGTCTTACTGTTTGTCTGTTACGCTATCAAGCATAAGCCTAAGACTCTGGAGCAGGACATAGGCTACCTTTTGTCTTATAAAATCTAAACCTGCATACCTTAGAGATTTTTCTCGACGGTTTGTGAAGTCAGCCAACCCGCACTAGGCCAGCGTGGTGGATTATAGCCTAATCCCCCTCAATATGAGAGGAGACCCGTGCCCAGCAGTGGGACAGTATATGGGTTGATGATAATAGGCTACGGCTACCGCTTACCATCACGCGGCCCATATGCTTTTGTCGTTTTATTTCAATAAAAAGTATTGTCTTATCTACAGTCTGCTTCTAACTGGACCCACAGATTTGCATGACTGCCTCGGCTTTTTATAGTACCTAGCCGATGAGTTAAAACAAGTGAATTTATTGATAAAATACTCAACTTAATTATTTTAATATTCCGGACTTCCGATCCAAGTTATCTTATGCGTGTTAAGAAGGTTCAGCACGCACACCTGGAATCCTTCATTTTATACACGGAATAAACATTATTAGGAATTGAAATGAAACTAATTTTTACGGATTTTATCGCGTTATATTAATTCCGACGATTCGACGTTTCTTGACGATTCAAACGTCGGGATTAATAATAAATCAATATATCGCGATAAAATCCGTAAAAAGTAGTTTTATTTCAATGTACAATATTCGCGTGTGTCAGAAATCAATATAATGATTACTAGGAATATAAATAAATTATTGCCTCATTTGTCTATTGATTGCAACTACTGGGATCCTGGATTCAGTTCTCAGATTGCGCAGTTTTATTGGATGTTTTATGAAATCCTCAGTAGCTGAGGGAGGAGTGAGCTCGGAGTTGAGATTTGTGGTCGGATGACGGCAATAGGCTCGCCTCCTAAACATACAGACAAACTGTAGTTACACTAGTTCAGTTCTGCCTGTCCCTTCGGGGTTTTAAGCGTGATGGTATTATCAGTCACATTTACAGACTCACTTTGGAGTGGTTTTTCTCTTATTTTCTGATTTTATCATTACTATAAAAGAACTAGTATTATTAGTTCCAGGATCTATTTTGAGGACAAATCGATTTAGGCGAAGACAATTAAAAACCAAGCTTAAACTTACGGAACTAAGGTTTATTTTACCGTGAATGTAATAATTATAATGTGGCCGCCTTAATCCCGGGCACGTTTTAAGGTCGAGGGGTCGAAATGGGTTAATGCAGTACTTGTGTGCAAAGCGCTGGCAAGCTGCAACCGTTGCAAGTCAAAGCTTTGCGCAAGTAACGACGGTCTTTCAGCGTGAAAGCGGCTGAATATTCAAAGAGAAGCTTCATAAAAACAACATATTTTTGGGTTGTATACACCGTGTTTTTTTTTTGTCGTCTTACATCCGAAAGGAAACCATTATTTCTACTAGATACGGGACTAAGTCTGAAATCTTGGAAAAAAAGAGAGCTGTTTCTTATAAAAAAGTTCAGGTCTCGCCAAAATGTAGGATATAGCTGTTTTTTTTTGCACTCCATGGTTGAACCCATACAAGAAATTGTTTATCATGATGAATAGAAGTATATCCTTTCGGCTGTAAGATGACAAAAAAAAACACGGTGTATAATAACTCCGTAGATATACCTACACTTTGTCAAAATCAAAATCAAAATAGTTTTGTTTTCATATAAACCATATACAGGCACTTATGAAATGTCGAGTCTAGGTGCACGGTTCCAAAGTAGTCGTTTCCTATGGAGAAGAACCGGCAAGAAACTCCATGGTTACTCTTTTAAAATATCGTTTTGTATTGTACAATGATGGATTATAAATTGGATTGGATACTTACATGAGAGAACAATTTAGGAATGTTGCGAAGATTACAATTATATAAAATACAGCTAGGCATAAAAGAAAGTTTGTGGCTTTGCTGTTAGTTACCTGTGAACAGAAAATAAATCTCATTGTAATACCCGAAATGTGTTTGGAGCGAGCTCATAAACCTTTATTAGACGCGTGTAAACAATCACGGTTATACTATATTTGGTCTAGGTGTGGTGCGTGCGGAATTTAATACCTTCTAGGTGTGACAGGTTAATACATTGAATACACTCAGTGTATAGGTATTATACTGCTAAGGTGGCAAACAAGGATACGGCCCACCTGATGGTAAGCGGTTACCGTAGCCTATAGACGCTTGTAATACCATGGGTATCGCTTGCGCGACGACCCTGTAAAACAAAAGAGGAATAGTTGGTTTGGCAGTATAAGGGTTAAAGTCCCTCCACTGCCAACACAACGTTTCCTCGCGGAGCACTGGCAACCTTGCTCACCTTAAGAAACACAACACAGCTCAAAGCAGTGTTATTTTACTTCGTTCTTCTGCTCCTTCTTTGAGTGGAGTTACTCCCACTATGTCCTACTTCTCTTACCTCCTCACATACCTCTCTATGATATGACCACTGGACTTCCAAATCAAAGGTTTCGAGTTCGAATCCAAAGTCGTGGCGAATTTCACGGTTCCCATGGCCATGACTAACTAGGACAAGTGGAAAGTGCGGTTCTTACTCGGTACGAGGCCGATACACCCTGCCGCCTCCCCAGGTGGGGGACGATCCATGAGGATTCGATGAAGGTACTTGGTACAGAGGCCAGCACGTCAAGCTACCACAATCTGTCAAATTATTTGATTGATTTTTAACTTTAATACAAAACAATAATGTTCATATTCAATTGAGAAAATTTGACAGTTTAGCTGCCAGCACATCAAGCTACCCCAATATGTCAAATTTATTTGATAGATTTTCAACTTTAACACATTACAATAAGGTTCATATTTAATTGAGAAAATTTGACAGTTTTGAATAGCTTGACCTGCTGGCGTCTGTACATAGAAAAAGGCATTAACATCGTCTTTGTAGGTACACATTTTGTAAAATAATTATAATTATATAAACATTAAACCAAAGTATTTATAAAAGTCAAGTCACTTTAGGTATGTTTATAGTATTCTACCCAGATGACAAACAAGCATACAGGGGTCAAAGCCTGATATTATTTCTATTGTATCAGAGTGGCCGCCAATGATACATAATGACAGACAAATTTGTTATACAAAAATTTAAAAATGATCAATTCCGAAGTTATTGAATAACAATTTTGACACAATGAACAAACTTTTGACGCAGTTCTCCTGATTGCAAGGAAAAACATATATAGGCAGTATATTACTTTTACGTGGACACTCACAGTGCGGTTAGTCCACCAATTCAAAGTCGCGCAGCATGCTATAGAGCGTGCTATGCTTGGAGTTTCTCTGAAGGATAAAATCCGCAACGAACTTATCCGACAGAGAACCAAAGTAACCGACATAGCACACCGGATTCAGCAAGCTGAAGTGGCAGTGGGCTGGCCATATCTGCAAAAGAACTGACAACTGCTGCGGTAGACGTGTTCTCGAGTGGAGACCGCGACTCTGCAAACGTAGTGTAGAACAATGGAGTGATGATTTGTGAAAGGCTGCTGGTAGAAGCTGGATGCGAAAAGCCGAGGACAGGGTGAAATGGCGCACATTAGGGGAGGCCTACGTCCAGCAGTGGACTAGTATAGGCTGATGATTATGATGATTACTTTCCTTCCCTTGTGAGCAAAGAGCTACTTCCTCCCTTATTATTATATTTATTCCTGTATATATTCTTTGGTACACTTCTGGTAATCCTTCGGGGAATACGGGCGTGATTCGATTAGATTTGACTTTGACATGCTGAGAGTCCGAGCGGCGAGCGAATGTTTTTTGATCGGATTAGGCAGGATCTGTGTCTACCAGATGTTCTTTAACTATGCTGGCAAAAACGCCGATATGAACTTGTTGTCTCTGTGCGAGTGTGAAGCTCCAAAATGAGGCAACACAGGTTTGAGAGAAGGACGATTCCGCCTGAATTCGATGGCACTAATCGCTTTGATACCAACCTCAGCTAGGGTCCTACACAGAATCTCTACTAAAGTACCCACCTTCTAGTCCGTAGGAGCCTTAAATTACCCTCCGCCTTTCCTTAAGTGAGACGGAGGAAATCCGCATTCGATTTTCACACATAAAAAGGTAAAGAAAAAAAAGATGGCAGAAAATTTTGATATTTTTTGAAATAATAAAAAAACAAAGTACATTTACTTTTATATCTCGTTGCCAGATGTTCAGAAAGTACCGCACACTATCGGAATAAAACCTATATTAGATTTCGCTAAGGCATCTACTAGAAAACAATGTCTGTTTGTAACGACCCGTCTGGCTATGACGTACCCCGCTCGAAGATTTTTCTAGAACAAATGCGTATTTTATTGACATTTGTGCATATTACTTATTTGTAGTTACTTTCGCATTTATAATATTAATAAGGTGGAAAAGTATAACAGACTTGAATGGGACCTAAACATACCGGTAAACTGAGGGTGTAGGTACACTATACATTAGTCCATCTCTGCCTAACCCGTCGGGGAATACAGGCGTGATGGTATGTTATGTGTGACAACGATCCATGGGGTCGTGAGGTTTTTGTGACGGGATCGCGGTCCCGGATTCTTCCTATAAATACAAAAAATATTTTTGAGTAGTATAGACTATTTGACAATGCGAAAAATAAAGTGTCAATTACTGTTATCAGTATAAATTAAGAGTTTAATAATGGTTTTTTATAAACGTAACTTGAAAATAATATCTGATTTATTTAAAAATCCGTAAATAAAAAATGCATTTTTCTAACGTTTGTCACGTGACACAAAACGCTCCTGATTGGTCGAGTTTGTGATGACGTCACAAGCTTGGAAACCTCGTTTGTGTACTTGCGTCTACTTGTGATTTATCAGCTTTCTAAATTGTTTTAATAAGATTTTCTGTATTATTCATTGTTTTTGTGTGATTTATTCGCAATATTTTACAAATTCTGTCAAGTACTTTTACCATGGACAACGATTTTGTAAAAGCCGACAGCAGAAACCTGCCCCAAGTCGACGCAATCATGGTCGGATTGTTTTTCAAAAATAATTCAGACTTTTATGCTTCGGAGCTAAAAAATGTGAAAACAGCAAAGTATATTAACACTTTAGCAGTAACTTAAATTATATCATAAGAAAGTGAAATAATGATGAACTTCTACATCGAACTTATATAGGATATATATATTATAGTCGGGATCTTTTAGTGTAATGCTTATTGAAATCATAAGACTCTGTAGCTACACATTTTAACTAATATTATTGAAAACAGCGGAAATATTCGAAGTTATTTGCAAGACATTCTGTTATAAACATTAGAGGTATTATAACCTCAAATCAATAACGAAAATATTTAGATTCAGAATGTAATTAATTACTACAAAATTTATATAATACGTTTACTTACATCGAAATGGTCTTCACAGAAGAAAATATTTGTACTATTCGCTATATCATTAGGATCCCTGCAAGAAAGTTTCAACCACTTTCGGCGCACTTCGACATTCTTTGGAACACTTACAAATAGTTTTTCCGGAGTTTTTATCGACGTATTTGTAACTGCACACCATTTGTAACTCATTTTGTCACTTATTTCACTGATAAAATGTAAATCCAATCGCACTTTCGATTTTTGTTTGCAACAAATGTATGTGGATGATATGTACCACAGATCAGAATACAGGCGTGTGACGTCACCGACCCCATTGCAGCGCCATATTGTCAAAGTAGCGTTTTGGCACGCTATTTAAATATTGTATTTTTAATTTGATATTTTTCAGCAAATATGTACCAGAATTTAAAAAAACAACTTTTACTGAGTTCCTTAAACTCTACTACATAATATAAAATGGATTTTAAAAACCTGTCAAATAGTCTATTTTGGGACCATAAGAAAAAAGAAGTTAACAAAAAAACTGATATAACAAGAATTAAGTATTCCGCAATATAAACAGTCAATTGCTAATGCCTTTACGTACTACAATGGCCTAATATATCAAACGTTCTACCAATAGCCTGTACAGAAATAGGATTTAGTCGACAGGGACTTCGCTGGCAATAGCAACGGCAATTTGCCCGTCTCCAGTAATACAATTAGTCTATGCCCGACTGTTTTTTTTTTTATTCCGCTCCGATATTTATGACAGCAGCTACATCTTTTTGCTTTTAGAGTATTATGAATATTAGATTTTGTTGAATGAGGGGTTCTTTTAAAGGATGTTCATCTTTTGAATTTATATACTTAACTACTTATATAAATTTGGATTTTCTAGCCATCTAAGAGCTCATGACAGGAAATAAACTTAGCCAGAGTCGCTGTCACCGGATACGGTGAAGAGGACTATAAATAAAAATACATACCATTGATAAAAATGATAAATGATACTTATTTATTTTGCAAATGATCTTTTATAGACATTTTTACAAGTCAAGTTTCGCCACTGACCTCTGAGAAGAAACGCCGAAACAAACTGAGAATCATAGTCTCTTTTAAATTCCAGACATTTATTAGTAACAAATATGTGTCTTACAATGTAGGTCAAAGTCTTTTGAAGAAAGAGCCATAGCGGCTTTGAGTAGACCAGTCCCAACCGACGGCACGCATGCATCAGTCATTGTGTAGCTCGATCGTAATGTATCACGTCTGTATTCCCCGAAGGTTTAGGCAGAGGTGTACCAATATACCTATAGGCGACCATACAATTGTTTAACCGCGACAAAAACTTCCATCCAAATTAAATTCTACTAAGATTCACTATGTCACTGTCATTGGGTTTTGTAAGCAAAAATAGACCTTGTTGTTTTGTGATATGCAAACAACATTCACTCTGTTGGGTGGTATTTTATGGTCGACTATACGCCCACAGTTCGCCGGTATGCTTATGTCCCATGTAATAGGGGCCATTAATTAGACACAAATCCAAACTCCGAGCTGCTATTGTGAATTTTCTATGTAATAATACTGCCCGATCTCGAAATCGAACCGTCTAGCGTAGCAGTCGCACTTGGGACCGCTAGTCTAACGAGGCAGAATAAATTTATATAACTGACAGATTTCGCTGATAATCGTCGACCATGAATATAGTCTGTATTAAAAATCTTACAAAAGAGAACCTACCATCAAAGTAAATGCGTTTATAAATATATTAACAATCTGGATAAAGAAGCTTTGTGATCATCGCAGTAATTTGTTCCGTGGGTGGTCCGCCCACTGAGCCATCTTGGAATGACGAAACAATTTGTTAAGTGCAGGGAAAATAGATACCCAGTTTCTTGTACTTATTTAAGATATTTTTTGAGAAATTATAACTCTTAGCGCTGAATACCAGGGCCGGACCGTGAGTTTAGAGGGCCCTGGGCTAATACTACTTAGGGGCCCACCTAATAACTCAAAGTAAAGCAAAAATTAGACAGTAAAATATTGATTTATACTGACTTTGACTTGACTTAGCTGGAATTGGACTTGAATCCACGGGGCCCTGGGCTGAAGCCCAAAAAGCCATATGTTAGATCCGGACCTGCAGAATACTGACCCCTGCTGGGCACGGGTCTCTTCTCAGTTTTGAGAGGGATTAGGCTATAGTCCACCGCGCAGGCCTAATCCTGGCCTAAGCTGGCCGAAACCATGTACGTAATAATAATTAATGATCACAGGTTTAAACGGTGAAGGAAAACATCGTGAGAAACCTGCTTGATTGAGAGATTCTTGACGGCGTTTGAAGTCTGCCAAGTTGCCAACCCGCATTAGGACAGTAAGGAGGCCCGTGCCCATCTGTGGGACAGTATATGGGTTGATGATATTTTACAGTCTTTAACTTTTAATTATCTAGTTTAACCCGTCAAGTAAAATATTATTTACGGATATAATAAATGGACCGATGATATAATTGAGTGAAATGGCAATAAAGTCAATATATCTGTCGCATGTTCTATTTAATAAAACAGTCGATGTTTTGTAAACTATTAGAGAAATAATAATATAATTGTACTACTACAGAAATTAGATAAAACATAACTACGTTTGTAACATTTGCGGTTTTCATTTCGTGCAAAAATAATCTACATTATCATCGCCAATCCCCCCTGAATCTTACAACGTTGACATTATCTTATCAAAAGAAATCAATGTTTTTGGCCATACATGTTTATCTTTCTCGTATCTGCAGATAAACTCCTCACTTACTATATTTTACGTTTAACCCTACATATAACTATCACGTGTTTATGTTTTTTGGTTAACTATTTTTGTGTGAAAATTAGGTTATAATTTGTGCATCTATAAATATGGCCATTTTGGATACGTTGCAGTTGACGAATCAAGTCGAGAAGTTGGCACAAGTCAGCCGGGACCTACGGCGGAAACACAAGCAACTACAGAATCAGGTAAGGTATATTTAAAAAATCAATTTATAAACGGAACTCTTTTGTATGGAGATGTTGGCGCGTGCGGGTGCTCAAATATTTTGAAAGGAAATTTGACGTTTCTGTGTGACATAATTAAATGTCAATGTCATATTTTGACGTTTGTATTTTGTGTTCGGTTTGATTGCAGGGCTGTAATACTGAAACGCCAACACATTTTAGAGATTTTAACTGATTCCAGAATACTTATTTCGTTTTTTACTAGTAATAAATAATAATTATTTCATTCAACCAAAATTATTGAAGAGATAAAGAATGGAGCTTATCGAGCTCGAGAAGATATAAAGAATAGTTATTAATTATATTAGAATAGGTCTTGTTAGTTTGTTAAAGCGTCCGGTGTACTTACCGGAGGAACGCAGGTTCAAACCCTGACTGAGATCAAATTTTTCTTTCTCAAAAATTTATATCCTTGTTAAGTCATGTCATTATGATTAAAAATAAGTTTCGTCCAACGTCCATCCGTATATTTACAAAAAAGACAGCCTCCCATTACTTAGTCACAAATAGGTACCTACCTACACACATAATTCACGAAAAATCACCGCCATGGCTGGTAATTTAAAAAGGTTTTTGTATTTCTTACGTCATAACACAGTCCCACAAACAACATGTTTTACAATGGGCTTAAATATTATTTTTTTGGACTGGCAACTTTTGCTACAAACAAATAAAATAAGCAGCTCTTCTCTTCCCCTTTTTCATGTCATACATGTCTACAGACCCGGAAAACCGCACACCTTTTTGTCTAAGTTGAGTAGCGCTTTGTTGAGGTGCATTTGAGTTTACGTGGTCCTTAAGGGTTCAGGGTATAAGTACAATACACAAATAGATATACATATACCCACAGTTCAACGGTATATTTTCAGCTACTATTTTATATAATAAAAGCAGCGATAGCCTAGTGATATAACCATTGCACTGCTAAGTCAAAGGTCTCGAGTTCGAAAGGCTTCTCTGACTTTTCGAATTCATGTGTGTATTAATAATGAATTATCACTCTCTTAAACGGTTAAGGAAAACATCGTAAGGAAACCTGCATGCATGCCTTAGAGATTTTTTTCAACGGCGTGTGAAGTCTGCCAACCCGCACTAGGCCAGCCTGGTGGACTATAGGTTAATCCCTCTCATTATGAGAGGAGACGGATATAAATCAACAGCTCAAGAGTTACGCTGTAAGAAAATATAGACACGTCGTGACAATTTAAATTGTACCGTATCTAGCAGAATCTAGCTGGACTAATCCATTTAGTGTTCATCGACAAATGTAGGTATCGATATTTGACCCACATTTAGAATTAGCTACTCGTTATTCGATATCGTATTGATTGTGTTGCAACACTTTGACAGTGAAAAGGAGGGTAATTGTGTTTCGCACTTATGCACAGTGGTGCGGGGAATTGTTGCACCTTGAACACAAAAATGGAAATAGGTGGGGTAGGAATTTCGATATTATGCATAATATCGATTCCGTAGTAAAAAAATATTTAAAAAAAAGTTATACAGGCATTAGGTTTGATGGTATGGTTATGTTATGTAGAACATTTAGAATCAATAGGGTATAGTGGGATTAATTCCACTGAAATTGGAGCTGCCCAACTGGGGAAGTTCCGCCTTGCAGAAAATCGAAGTGAATTACCACTGTTTTGAGCTGTTGTGTTCCTTGCTGTGAGCAAGGCTGTAAGTGCTCCACGAGGAAACGTTGTGTTCGCAGTGGGGGGGACTTTGACCCTTATCTGCCAACCCAAGTATTCATCTTTCATTTTACAACGTGCAAGTGATACCCCCGGTGTTACAAGCGTCTATAGGCTACGGTAACCGCTTACCATCAGGTGGGCCGTATGCTTGTTTGCGACCTCAGTCACTACATAGTATAGAACAAACTTGCTTCCCGCTGTCTGTCCCTATGTATGCTTAGATCTTTAAAACTACGCAACGGATGCGGTTTTTTTAATAGATAGAGTGATTCGAGAGGAAGGTTTATATGTATATTACATGTATGTTATTAGTACATTGCACGCGTGCGAAGTGGGGGCGGGTCGATATTGTACTATAAAAAAAACCTTCATTAGGTGAATTTGTCATTGTTTTCAGATGCGCTTGGTATGTGAGGAGCGTTCCGAGCTGACAGCCATAGTACAGTCACAGCAGAGGGACATCGCCGCGCTGCAGCAAGACAACGCACAGAGACAGGTTTGTGTACTATATTTGAACTACTAGCTATTGCCCTTGCATCCCAAAAAGCTTTTGAGACAAAGCTAGCTTAAGTATGTCCTTCTCCAAGTTCTAATCTATCTTGGTACCAAATTCCATCAAAATTGGTTCAGTGGTATAGGCGTTAAAGCGTAACAGACACACATACAGAGTTACTATTGCATTTCTAGTAGTAGTACGGATATAACGTAGTGTGGCACGCCCCCCACCCAGGTGGACCGAAGATCTCAAGAGTGGAACTGGATCAGTCTGGATGCGGAATGCGGAGAACCTGGTGTTGTGGCGTGATTTGGGAGAGGCCTATGTCCAGCAGTGGACCGTGATAGGCTGATTTAATTGAAGGATATTATGTATATAATTAAATTCCTATCGGCTTCTCATTTGAAGAGGTACCAATGCTTTTATTTATTATAACTTCAAGAAATTAATGATAGCAATATACGCGGCCGAACTGTATAACCCTCTACTTTGTAAGTCTCTTAAATATGGAGCCTATTTGTTTGGCAGAAGTGCCCAACATGCGGCGTGGTGACCCCTGAAGGTGGTGATGACGACGACCAGTCGAGCAAGCCGACGTTCACGGTACGTGAGCTGCGCGCTATATTGCACGAGCGCAACGAGCTCAAGCTGAAGCTCAGCCGCGCGGAGGAGCAGCTGCATGCACTGCAGATTGACCAACAACACGATAGGTGAGCAACGTGAACGACATCAACCTCATTATCATCAACCCATTTACTTTTCTCACAGAATCATCATCATCATATCATAAGGTGGCTAACAAGCATACAGCCCACCTGATGGTAAGCGGTTACCGAAGCCTATAAAGTAAAGTCAAAGACTCCCCACTGCCAACACAACAACCTCGCGGAGCACTGGCAACCTTGCTCATCGTAAGGAACACAACACAGCTAAAAGCTGTGTTATTTTACTTCGATTTCCTGCAAGGTGGAGGTAGCTCCAGTTTGAGTGGAATTACTCCCACTAAGTATGCTCTACCTCTCTTAAAATGTCTTTCTTCCATACACCTCTTTTAGCCTTCATCTCATCATTCACTTCCTTTGTTGCCATATCATCCATCAACATTCATGCTGAACACCTTCCTGGTAATATACTGTTCACTCCTACATATCACATATCCATACCATGGCAAGTGAATAAATCCTCTCAAATAAAAAGCTCAATTAATCCTTTATCCTCTCGGAATAATATTAATTAACCAGGGTAAGCAGTGATAGCTAGTGGTATGACTATTCGACTGCTAAGGCGAAGGTCTTGAGTTCAAATCCAAGGCAGTAACCACTGTATTTTCGAAATCATGGGCGGATTTATAATTCATTATCACTCGCTTAAACGCTAAAGGAAAATATCGTGAGGAAGCCTGCATGCCGTAGAGTATCATTCCGTGAGAGGAAACCCGTGTCCAGCAGTGGGATAGTACATGGCTCGATGATGCAGAACCGGGGTAAATAGGGATACAACCCCTCGTGAAAATCCGGTTAATGGCAATAGGATCTTTCTTTCCAACTACACAATATGATTTTTGACTCTTTCGCTCTCCCATTTTAGTGGTTCAGATACATCCCCATCAGTGAGCACAGCTCCTCCTGAAGAAGACGAGGCTCCCGTCCAGGGTCCTCTGCCAGCCGAGCCGGACGACGCGCCGTGGAAGAGAAACAGTGGCATCAGGAAGTTGTGAGTACATTTTGCATTTAGCACCTGGAGTGTTGTAAATAACTGAAGTTTAAAAGCACCTGAAATGATTTATTGAATGCATGTATGTACTGTTTGTTTGGTTACGGTTGCCAGTGGAAATAATATCTTGAGTTTTAAGGCTTTGCTTTTGGTGTATAATTCGTCTGGGACCACCTCAATTTGCCAATTATTCTGCCAGTAAGCAATAATGTGCTAAGCAGTCCGATTTGAAGGACAATGTAGCCAGTGAAATTATTCGGCATGTCGACGGCGATACTACAATACCGCGTAAGTAACACTTTGCTGTAAGGCCAAATTTACAATGTTATTTAATACAAAGTTAGGCCTTATAGCAAAGTGTTACTTACGCGGTATTGGAGTATCACCGACGATATAAGACTTACTGATTCGACAGCTGAGGTTTCAAGATGACAACGCGCTAGTGATACTATTGGTGTTGCAGGCATTTATAAGTTGCGGTTGCAAACAATCTTGCCCTCAGACGGCCTCTATGCTTGTTTGACGCCTTATAACAATTTTTAAAAAATGTGCCCCAACATTTTCAGATAATCTTTTTGCAAAATTTCCTTTGCTTTCAAAAATTAATGAACGGAGAATTTATCGGGTCTTCTGTTAACTGAGATGTAATGTTAGGTCATTTTTGCCGTCACATTTAGCGCAGTTATTTCAAAGCTGCAATCTATAAGAGCTACGACTGACTAGACTTTTACTCATTAGATGATAAGTACAATTGACAAAACAGTTAGGTATACAGGCAGCTAACGACATCTGTGTTTGACAGAGATTGTGTGATAATGTACCACGCAGTATGTCAAAATACGGGTGCTGTGAGCTGAATAAATAATAAAGATTTTGGTGGATAATTATTTCAAACTAGCTGATTCTTTCGTGGATACATTCAATGGAATGTATATCTTACTCTTTTCTTGCTCGTAAAAACCAAGGATAAGGGTAGCCGACGACCAGGCTGCTTCTATAATTGGTTGGATCTTAGCTTAGTCTTAAACTATGTATGACGCTGATTAGCTGGTTTATGTTGAATAGTGCTCTATAGATAGTAAGCTCAGTGAATGGCTTCTGCACTATAGGTGGCATGTAAATTTTTACTTCTAAATGCACGTGAATGAAATTATTATAATTTAAGTGTAACTCTTTGACTATGCTTCACCGGTTTTTAATTACGGGCTTAAGGGTATTTTCCTATCATGATTTTATAAGAAATTAAGTAAAAATATAACTTTCCGCTCTTAACCACGCACATATCGTCATCTCGCTTACTTTTTATAATTTGTGGTGTTTCTAAAAATCAAATGCATTATTTTTACTGACTCATCATTTGTACAAAACTATCGCACGTTACATTGAAGGGAGCTGGCGGGCTTGCTTTTGGATTTCTGTTTAGGTACAGTCAACGAAGAAGTTTTCTTGCCATCTGAAACTTAAAATATTAAAGAGGTTAATGAATATGATTGAGTACTTGTTGTACTGGCTGGTACAGAATGGGTATATCTATCAATTTGAAATGCGGTAACAATGATAGTGTCACTTTCAATCCATATTTTTTGCAAATATCAAATAAAAAAAACCTTAAGAACCCTATTACATGGGACCTAAACATACCGGCGAAATGTGGGTGTACATTAGTACACCTCTGCCTAACCCTTCGGGGAATACAGGCGTGATGGCATGTTTAAAAAAAACCTTAAGAAGCAATTGTTTTCTATGCAAAGTTGAATTGCCATTTTACGATTTGATGGGTATGTGGTATATGGTACGAAGTATCCTTGTATACATTAATAATGATCTTTTCTTAAATGTTTTTTTTTTGTAAATATTGACAAAGTAGGTACTTCATTTTCCAAACTGTTTTTCCTGCTTATCTTCCTTTATAATGCACTTAACTGCGGGTGAACAAAGTCAAGCTTATTTGGTTCTGGTACATTTTTCCCATTTTTTTCTATTCATCGAGGACGGCCCACTTTTAGATATTTAACGGAAATTTTACCTTTTTAATATTTTACGTGAAAATTGAACACTAGTGACATGGTATTTTGGTTTCGGGTGAAATGCTTTAAGGAAAGATGTCCGAATTTCTCGTAAAGTATTAATAAGTACTAAAAAGCGATTAAATTAAATATGTGGTGTTTCCTCCTTAAGCATGAAATTAGTCATAAGAACTATTTGGTTGTTTTATTCAAAATTTCTTTGTTTTTAGGTGTTTTGTGTATTAAAAAAATATGGAAAATGCCACCAGGGCCGAAAGAGATGCCGCGCACGGTACGACAACTAGGCCGCACGGTGTTGCATGTAATATAAGACATACGACACATCTACACTTGTTATGAACGCTTCACGCTTGGCCACTATCCCGATCCCATCCCTTTTTTGTTTAACCCAATCACTTTTATACGTCCTGCACTTCATTTCATTATTTTATGTTTTTTTTATGGTAATAATTATTAATTCTTGCTAATAAATGTACGGTCAGCAAGACCATTTTGCACTATTTTTCATTTTTAAATAAAAAAGTTGATATATTTTTCAGTAAGTACCCTTTTTAATGTGCTGTAGATCAAAGCTAACTACTTTGTTTTTTTTTTCTTATACATAAAGAATGTAATAAACATAATTATTTATTAAATTTAATTTATCAATAACGATTATCTGGACTGCATTACCAACCTACTGCTGGGCCACTGTCAGCTGTAGGCAGGCTGGGTCTTCCCTCAGAATGTGGGGTTAGGCTGTAGTCGACTGAATATTATAACCATATTGTGAGTTTCACCTCAGATGGGGCGAAACTTAAAATTAATTGACCTTTGTATCGTTTATTTGTATTTATCACTACAATAAGTACTTTTTTTTACCCACATTGTTCGCATCAACTGACCGATATTTTTTCCTACCCCTTTTTTATTTTTACCCCATATTTTTTGTTGACGTTTGTTTGTTACCCGGCCGCGGCTAGGTTCCGTCTGGTGCTGTCGGCGCGGAGTGAGGGCCGCCGCTCGCCGCCGCCGCGAATCTCTTTCGGCCCTTGGTATTGAAGATGTGTTGCGTCATCGGTACGTGTGGAGTAGAGACGGGGAATGTAGGTGCTGACTCGTTAAAAAGAAAGAAATAATCGTTTTAAACAGAAGAAGGATCGTACTCATTTAAAAAATGAAAGTATCTACGGGCCTTGTGTCTGAAAATAAAAGATTTTTATTTATTATTATGGAGTTTCTTGACGGCTCTTCTCATACGGAATTACATTGCTATCGTCACCGCCTGCAGTTAGTATGCGATTTATAAATAAAACTTGATTCGCTCACACTTACAATTAGTACGGATAGCAACGGCAACTTCGGTTTAAAGATCTTTATTTCTCATTAAGACGGAAGTCACTTACATGAGAACAATAATAAAAAAAAAGAAAAAGTATGATTACAATAATCCGGTGTAGGTAGTTTTAAGTTTAAAGAAAAAAAAATTAAAAACTTAACGTGTATATTATGTAATATGTGTGACCATTTCATTTAATTTATGGTCATATTGTCAGCACCTATATTTCAGAGCGTTTTCTACTCGAATATTGAAGAAAAAAAAACTTTTTTATTCGGACTGCTACAGATAGGTATATTTAACACAGCTTTCACACTCACCTAACACAGTAGGTAGTATTAATTAGTTATATCCAAGTTTAAAAAAAAATATTGTATTTATTTAACTTGTGACCTTTTTTGAGGTTAATATACAAAAAAGAACTCTAAATATGTTTTGGAGTAAGTTCGGTTTACTATGTAGATCCACTAGCTTATATTAAAACGATATTTCGTATAGTTATCGCAGTATTAAACTGATATTTTAAACAAACAATTCCCTTACGAAATGTCTGTTTAGAAATATCGGTTTACAATTATCACCTTTTTAAAACGATGAGTAATTAATAAATTGGATTTGTTTAAAATGAAAAATAGGTAAGAAAGTTCTTTTTCACACGTGTTTGTGTCTCGAGTGTATTTAGCCAAATCACAGAAAAGCTTGTGGTTCTACATCATAAACTTTCTTATACTAAATGAATATTTTACTCAATCTTTTACTTTATTTAATTTTATTATTTACTGCTTGAAATGTTTATTTTTTGAATAATCTCTTAATATGTTTGCAGTTTTCGCAAGCTCTTTGCTGAGTCTGATATCGCCATGGGCGGGTTCCCGCGGCGCTCGGCGTCAGGGCGCGCTCGCGGCGGCCCCCCCTCCCCCTCGCCCCCCTCGCGCCCCCCGCCCCCCGCAGGTCCCCCCTCCGCCCCCGCGTAGGCACTCGGTCCCCCCCGCCCGCACGCCGCCCCCGCCCCGCGCCCCCACCACCAAACATCGACGATACTCTGACATCCGGAACTCTCCCGTCTCCAAACTAGACCTCCGACAAGAGCTCATCAATCTAAACCTCAACACGCAAGAATTTGATAGTTGGCTTGGTGATAAATTTGAAGAGAATGACGAGTACGAAAATGAGACTTACGACGATAGGTTTGAGCACGATATTCCCTTACTGCGATCGATCTCCCTCGATCGAGGCATCGACATATTCAATCACTTGAAAACTATAGGATCAGTGAGCTCAGGCAGCGTTGGGTCGGCGTGGACGGTAGACTCCGAAGGACTTGATTTGGCTATAGAAAGATACAGGAGTTTCGAAGATATCCCCACTTCTCCGTATAAAGTGAGAAGCAGGCGTGCATCTTTCGGTGTGCAGACGTTCTCAGAACGTGACGTAGCATTGGCGGTACTGAACGAGAGCTATAAGGGTCTGGATGTCGGCAGCGGTAGTGTATCCCCTCAGATAAAGAAACTGCAAAGATGTTTCACATTTTCTGGAACTTTTGACAGTATTAATAGGAGTTCGGTAGAAAACTTGGATTTGCATAAGGAGAGACCGAAGCTTAGGCTGGTTATTCCAAGTAGGATAGACGCCACCAGTTGTCCCGTGTCACCAGAAATAAGAAGATTGAAGAACTTCTCTTTCCGGAACTCGGCTGATGATGTAGGAACAGATATGTCTGATGATGAGGACCAAGCAGTACGGGAACCGGTTTATAGGAGCATTTCTGTAGAATGGAATAAAAGTGAGCAGGTGCGGCAAAGAAGGTCTGGTCTTCAAGCTATGAAAAAAGACTTGAGAAAGGAGGTTTTAGTGAAACAGGAGTTTAAGAGCTGCGAAAACCTCTTTGGAAAATATCGAGGATCGCCGGAACCTACTGATACGCATTCTAAAGGCAACCTGTCTCTTAAGGGCACAGAAATAAATTCAATAATAAAAAAGAATATCTCGTTTACGGGCAACACTGAGCCGAGTTTAGTAGTGCCCACAATAGTCATATCCCATGTGAACCACAAAAGCGGTGTTGCCAAATCAAATACTTCCAATTACGTAGAAATAAGTAGAAATTGTGATTGTCGAATATGTACCGAGGGAGACAAAGGATGTTTCATACGGAATGTGCTAAGGAAGTTGTTCGTAAAAATTGTTTCTTTTTCTTACAGTAAGAAGTGTTGTTGGGACGAAAATAATAATGTTAATGACAGCGAAATGTATAAGTGTTTGATGCAAGTATTGAAGTTGATGTTAGGACTTTGGTTGAGACATCTTGATCATAAAATCGACTAGCATAATATCATCCAATTTTTAAAATACTAACAAATTTTTGTCCAGTCTGGGAATGGAGAATCAACTTTATAGGTACCTCGAGGTCAGCACATCAAGCTACTACAATCTGTCAAATTTCCTTGATTGATTTTCAACTTTAAGGCAAAGTCATAAGGTTCATATTTACATACAGTTTTGGATAACCTGCTGGCGTCTGTACCTATCGATAAAATACATTGAGATTTTCTTTTATTGAAATAGTTTTGATTTTCAAATTGAGTATGTTTTGAGATCACATTGGTAGAATGATTTCGACCACTTTGTGTGGTGTGAAAAAATCTAGTACGTTCCATCCTGATTGAGTTAAATGAGCTCTATACCCAGTTATGGGATAAAAAAGAGGGTAGGTACAGAGGCCAGCACATCAAGCCACCACAATCTGTCAAATTTCTTTGATTGATTTTCAACTTTAACACAAAGTAATCAATTGAGGTTCATATTCAATTGAGAAAATTTTGCAGTTTTGGATAGCTTGACCTGGTGCCGTCTGTACATAAGAATGTCTTTTATTAGAATGCAGCTATATTAGCTTAAAGTTATGTAAAATATCAAACAATATATTTCCAAAATAAGCTGATTTGGCATTGTATGTCTTTCCATACGATTATAGATCAGCTTATTGAAAATGTAAAGCTTGTTATTAGCGTATTAAAAAAATTGGAAGATATCATACTTATAGAAATGTAGAAATATATGTTCCAGTGTTGTTCGATGTTCACTTTTAGCAGCTTCCATCATTTCACTTCGCGAAAATAAAAAACTTGTATAATAAGTACCTACATGTATGTAGAGGAATTTTAATTAATGACTATTTGTGATTAAATATTACTGACACTTGAGCGAATATTAGACACTGAAATAAAACTACTTATTACGGATTTTATCGAATTAAATTTATATTATTATTTTTTAACAAAAATGTAGGGTAGCTGAAATTATTATATCAAGATACCCACCACCTCAGTCTACCCGAACCATGGACCATGAAGGGCGAAACGGTAGGATTCAATAATTTCAATATAACCCGATAAAATCCGTACTGAGTAGTTACATTATTTCATAAATATGATTACATTTTAATTTTTTGAATGTTAAAGCAGAAGCTCTTAAGTGAGACAATGTGATTTTTATTTATTTTTTAAATACGTACACGTAGGCAGAATATTAGGCAGGCAGGCCGCCGACAAACCAAGCTCTATGATTAAAATATTTGGGGATATAAGTACAATTCAAATATTTAAGTACATATCGAATCGCTTTTCCTGGTGATCGGAAAGATCTTGTAGATGCATTTAATAATTAGATGGCTTTGCACACAAGCCTTCTTACTAAGTAACCTTTGTATAAATCAATGTTGTCTTTTTAATGACATGTCTCATTTGAGGATACGAGACAGAACAATGTATTTACAGTGAAGATCGTTGGCGGTTGACCAGTTTCCACTCTATCTATTTAGTAATAAGGGTGGAAACTAACAAACCGCAGGATGGAAACTAACAAACCGCGTAGTGTGTCGATTGTACAGTTAGCTAAAGAGATAGGTATATAACGCAATCTGTGCCAAAACACAGCTGTCATTGACTGCCTGCATACCTGTCTCTTTTGTCGACTGTAGTTTTAGATATAAACTAGACTTTAACTTGTCTGGTTGTGGCTGACTGTCTAATATTTTACCTGCCTTAAATAGTGGGTCTTCTAGGTAGCAACATACAAATATATTCTATTCTAGATAATAATTAAGTGCAGTCGTAAGATTGTAATGAATGTTAGCGCCTTAATCTCCGATATTTATTCGTGTCAATTTATTATCGTTCGAATATGAAAATGCCAATAATTTTGGGTACTTAAATTTCAATATTTTATTTATTGCTCTATTCCAAAATAAACATCAAAATATATTTTATTGAAATTTAAATAGCCTTTAAAATTGTGTTTAACTATTCGGTCACATGAATATGTCAAACTTTGAGAGACTGACACTTCGGGACAAAAAAAGTGAACACCTTTTTTGTGTCATCATTGTTACTGTAACATGTGGCTTGAATTGTGTACAATATAAACGTTATTTTATCATTTAAATTTTCATGTAAGTATTTACATTCAAGCTTTACATGAGAAGTCGACAAAGATGTTTCTTGTTGAAATATATGTCCCGAATTGTAATTGTTCCTTGTGTAATATAATCGTTTGACGAAACAGAATAAACGTAGCTGTTTTTTTTTAAGGAAGAGATGTGACTGCTTGGGCAAATTGATAGAATTGAGAGTTAACCCAATGTACGACCAGTGGGATATTGTCTATTCGTAATTAAACTTTTTGTTATACAGGTTGTTGGGAAAGGATATGTCTAATCTTATTTGCGGTTATAGCACCTATTAGTAGGAATAACTATCTATCTTTTGATAAAGAAGTTTTTACCTCTACAAATTCACAATAATATTCCGTTATTGACAAACGCGACAATGTATCAGTACATTGTTAGAGTGATTAATTACTGTTGTGGTATTTTCAAAATGTTTTTAGACTAAGTTGTTCATCATCAAAGGTTCTATCCCCTATCGTCAAATATGTAAGGTAGTATACCTTTTCCCAATAATCTTGTATTTGGGAAAGTAATATCATTTAATTTTATTTAAGACCTTGTATTTTTTATGATTACATTACATGTATTGTACTTTACAGTGTTATGTAATAACTATAGTGCACATAGTTACATATATGTGATATGAGAGCGAATGTTGTTATCTTCCAAACAAGTATTGAACTAATCTATTATTTCATTAATCTTGGTAAGGAGGTCAAATATTCATACGCCACTCAATTTCAGTATAGCATAATCAATCATGCATTGTCTCAGTCATTTTGACTTAATGTGATAGAGACAGCACGTGACGTAACGGAATCTGAGTTTGAATATTTGTTCATTAGCCTACCAAATTCAAATTTTATTTAGTTTTTCGCAAATTGTAGATCTAAAACACCATGATGGCAATAGTAAACGATTACCATATCATATTAACAATTTTGTGCTTAAATGCTATATACTGTAAGTTCAAATTTGAATATTTTGACTCGTTGTCAAAATAGAGAAGAAGCAGAAGCTATGATGACGATTTTCAAGGAAGAGTTAGAGTATAAAGTTGTGAATATGATATAATAATTGCTACAATTACTATCGCCATCTAAAAGCGTAACGGTAACTTTGCGATTGGACTCGAATTACACTAAAAAAACCAGTTCAAAATCTCGGAAGGTTTTAGTTAATGACTTTCAATACATATTGTTCGTGTAAGAGTGAGTGCCATGATTGCTGGCCTAAACTTAGGCCAGACACTACATATCCCTTCTCGATATGTAGACTACGGACATTTTGTATTCGCTTGTACACTGTCGGCCGAATTAATATGGCGAAAACACCAACGCCATCTGGAGGGAAGTTAAGAAGTTATTAAAAATCTAAGCGTTGTTGTATAGCAGTTTTTTTTAATAAATATTTTACATTGGATTCGGTTTTGTATCTTACACTTAGAGACTTTTTATATGCAAATAATCTTAATTAAAATAAATAATGAGGAATTTCCCTCCCGATGACGTTCGATTTTACAACCAGATTTAAATACACTTCTGGCCAAAGGAACGGTAAACCGTTTCTTAAAACTTATTTATATTTGAGGATCATCAGTATTTTTCACTCATGGCCTAAATATATTTGATTGCATTGACATGATTGATATTAATATTAGTTCTATTCCTTTTACATTTAAAGTATTAAGGTTACCAAATAAAAAAAAAAACTAAATCATTCATACGTTTTCGGATGCAGCAGTAGCAGATCAACAAAAAAAATGGGTTGTCTCTGGTGCTTATAATCTATGTTTATCTATTGCCATCTTCAATACGTTGCTGCTGTAGTTTTTATGGTGCTAAAATAGCGTCGCTTCATCTTATAAGTGTCAAAAATCCAGAAAAAAATCCGCAAAGAAAATAAATTGAGAGTAATCGTCACAAAACACATTTATTTCACTGCTACTGCTTATTCGAGAAACGCAAAAATATTTATTACCCTAGATAATAAAACGGCACATCGACAATAAGACATGTTTTTGGACACATTTGAGACAATTTTCGAAGAATAGAGTAGACGAGTTTGACAGAAATAAAAATCCGTTAGATTAGAAAATTAAATAATAGACCAGTCGATAATAGTAAATACATTTTTGGATTTATATAAATAAGAATAATTCCAGTAATGCGTTGGGTTTATGCTTAGGAAAGCATTTGACTGACAAAAGGACATGTCTCAAAAAGAAAATATATAGCCTACTTGCTTGACTTTGCTTTGCAAAAATTGTTTAAATCAAACGATTTATAAAAAAAAGTTGTTTTGAGAGCTTCTTCATTTTATTCTGCGCAGATATATATTATATGTCAGTCTACGCAATATTTTGAAAAATAGACGACAAGGTCTAACTTTTTAAACGCCAGTTCCAAAGTTCGTAATGGACTAAATAATAATTGTTTCCTACACATATATCCCAGTATTACCTATATTCATTCTAATTATACCAATAAGTACAGACGCCAGCAGATCAAACCTTATCGTTTTGCATTAAAGTTGAAAATCTATTAAAGAAATTTGACAGATTGTGGTAGCTTGATGTGCTGGCGTCTGTACATAGCTCATTTAGGGCACTACAAAATAGTCCTTTTTCCGTCAAGTCTTCAGAATATAGTGGTGACTGAGTGATCATTTGAAATAATCTTGCCATTTCCCAAACATAATTACGGCGTGCCCTATACAATATTTCGGCAAGCCTCGTGATTCTGTATTTCAACTTTACTGTTCTACAATTACATATTATTATTGAATACCAGTAGGCAGTAGGGTTTCAACGAGGTGACGTATCCCATTGTTATTTTCATATCATTGTACCATGATGTGTGAAGTGCCTACAGCTCATCACAAATGTTCTATAATAATAATAACGTATAACAGAACGACTGAGTTTCGTACTGAAAATGGTGAAAAAAAAAATAAAAAATAAATTTTTTCTATGGCGATCACAAGTATGGAAAAACAGCACAAATCGTGTACCGGGTGTGCAGATACAATAAATGCATTTTTGAGGTGTTGGTTTTGGTTTTTGAGAATTATCTATGGTCGCCATAGAAAAATATAATAAAAATATCTGGAATTTCAGTTGCTCTGTTCCAACCTATATTTAAAATTATATAGCCGTTTCTTAGTCGTTATAAATAGTTATTTAATAAATAAAAATATTGTGCTATCTGTTATGTGTATGGCGGGCAAATTTTTATGTCCGCAAGTGTAGGTTTAGACGATCATTCCGTATTTTTAAGCTGTCGTTTTTTTCTTAATTTTTATATTTAATTCTAGTCACAGTACTACTGGGTACTAGATTTAAGGGGTTGACTACTGTGATTGAGAGTCGTTTTTGGCGGGAATAGACAATTCGTTGCCAGTATTTATATTAAAAAATAAAATTTGAGTACTTTTTTTTGTTAGAGGTAGCGTTGTTGTATTTTTTGTATCGTATTATTGTGCTGGTAGGTACAGAGGCCCGCACATCAAGCTACCACAATCTGTCAAATTTCTTTGATTGATTTTCAACTTTAATACAAAAGTGTAAGGTTCATATTCAATTGGGAAAATTTGACAGTTTTGGATAGCTTGACCTGCTGGCGTCTGTACTATCAACAGCACATCAATTTACCACAAACTGTCAAATTTTCTCATTCCATTATGAACTTAACTTCAACATTTTAAGCTTTAAAATCATTTGGAGAAATTTGAAATTCCAAAATTTGATGAACTGTTGATTGTACGATATATATTTTTTAATTTTCGCTAAAAACGACTGTTCGAATTCATTAAACACATTTCTAATCGGGGTATCGGTATCACAGGCACATTTGTTTGAAACCATTGCCTTTTCAAACTGACTAAGTAATTTCCTTTAAAAAGTTATCACGTAGTGATTATTAAAAATGTTGTAAAAACATTGGTACCTATTATAATATAATGTAATATTTATAGGTTGACAGTGTCAAAATAATTATATCATGTTTATATTGCATAATGTGTTTTATTTATTTTTTAGTAATGAAATGAAGGCATTTAATTTTTAACAAGTTTGAAACTTTTTTTGGCTCATAATTTCTTTATTGCGTAAATAAATCTGACAGCGAAATACAGCTGCTATGTGCTACTAAACTATATTATTCCGTATCCCCCAAAAAAAAAACTGGCCACAAAAAAAAAAACAAAAATTATTTTAATATTTTTGCGCAATAATACTTTTTAATGCGACTTTTGTTGTTACATAATTATATATTGCTTTGTAACACGATTCATGAAGTCCTCAAAACTCCTTAAACTTTTTTGTGCCCTATCGCTACTTGAGGTAGGGGATATTTCGGGATTAGCACCAACGAAAAACCGCACTTGCCTTCCCTTGCTCTATAGTTCCTGGTACGGGGTCGTGATATCCACCATGACCATGACATCATGTCCCACTGCTGGGCACGGATCCCGTCTCATAATGAGAGGGATTAAAGTATACCTAGTCCACCACACTGGCCAAATTCGGGTTGGCAGACTTCACACACAGTCGAGAAATTATCTGCATACTTTCCCGATGTTTTCGTTCTCCGTTTAAGCGAGTGATATTAAAACACATATGACTTGGAAAAGTCAGAGGTGCGTCCCTTTGATCGGAACTCTAGACCTTCGACTTGGCTGTCCAATGGTCATACCACTAGGCTATCACTGCTATATTATTAACCACGATAGGAAAGAGAAAATCATACAGCCTACAATCATTACATTGGCACATAGCTCTCTAAAAAAAGAAGAAATTACTATTTCGATTTACATATTAATGAGAGCTGATCAATCAACTCTTGAAGCTCAATCCTACAAGTAAACAGCCTACTTTAAAATATAACAAATTTCGAAGCCTGAGGCAAAAAAAAAACACTAACTTTCAAGCCCAGTGAAATGCGAGCCAGTCAAAAAGACTACAGCAGTAATACATCAAGTATAATTGAGCTGTAATTGAACTAAATTAATAGCAACATTGAACACGTGTCAGATGGAACCTTGTCACTTTGAAAAATACGGTCCAATCGGCTCATCTGTCATAATTTGGGGCCACTAAGTCGCGGTGTGACCAGTGATGTGATAATTGGGCTGCCATGTCAAAAGTCTCGAGGTCTGAAGGGCACGGGTCTCCTCTCTGAATGAGAAGAGTTAGGTACTCGTAGGCTAAAGTTTAGGTACCACGCTAGCCCAGTGCGGGTTAATGTCGATTGCTTTAAACCATTAATTGTTGGATGACCTTTATTAAACAGAAAATTGCTTTTTTAAACAGACAATTAGACATTAAGAAAAAAACAAAACAAAAACAAGACAATTTGTGTACCTAAGCACCCCGTACAGTGTCAAAAAAGGTTCTTATCTCAACATAATTGTTTGTATCAAATTTTCAAATCGCACTAGTGGTGTGTGTGTATAATCTCGCTATTTTCGTAGCCGCAATTATGTGTTAAGACATGAAGCTACACCTGATGAATGAACCTGTATAACTCGTTTATTTTTTCTAAAAGATCACATACACACAACTTCTAACTGCCATTTAAACTTTTGAACGATGCGCGATAAACATCTTGATATTATGAAAAACTAACACTGTATAGAATTTTAACAGTAAATAACAATTATTGCAGACTTAGGTCGTTGTCTTATGTATAAGAATGGCAAATGAAACTGCCTCATTAATGTAGTTGAATTTAATTTTTTAATTTCTTTAACATATGTATATTTATAACATAAATACACTAAAAGCTTTGTAAACGATGCTTTCTTTGTACATAATTTGCCACCTTTATAAAACATTTAAGCGTAGGTTAAATTATAAAACTAGTTTAGGTAATAGCAGGTGTGGAAGACAAAAGAACCGTACTTACAGTTAGTGAGAAGCTGAGAAACATAGGTACACATACTACACAATATAATTCATAAAAAAAATCTAGTGTTCGTCATAGCTACGGCTGAATTTAGAGTTCTTGGGTGCTTTACTAGGTTGTAACAAACTTTTTCTTATTTGTTTATAGGTGGTATAGGCTCTGCTTGTAGGTACTGCTGAGTTCTTCTGAGGTACTTATTATTTTTTTTTATACCAATAAGGTGGCAAATAAGCGTACGGCCAACCTGATGGTAAGCGGTTACCGTAGCCTATAGACGCTTGCAACACCAGGGGTATCACTTGCGCGTTGCCGACCCTATAATACGAAAGAGGAATAGTTAGGTTGGCAGCATAAGGCTCAAAGTTCCCCCACTGCCAACACAACGTTTCATCGCGGAGCACTGGCAACCTCGCTCACCGTAAGGAACACAACACAGCTCATAGCAGCGTTATTTCACTTCTATTTTCTGCAAGGCGGAGGCACTTCAGTGCCTCGGAGTTTGAGTGGAATAAATCCCACCATTTATTTATTTTTATACTCTTATATTTTTTTTATATTCTATTTTTTTTGTGCTCTTGAAATATACAATCGCATTGCGAAATATTCTACAGCTAAGTATCTAATAATAGATAACATTATTGTGTTTTAGTTTGAAGGCCAATGTAGCCAGTGAAATTATTGGGCATAGATTAATAATTAATAGATAGTGTAAAAAACACAGTAGCTTTGATCTCCTAGTGCTAAGATTTTGATGTGTCGTTTGATGCACAAAAATCTTGTATTTTTTCTACATAAAAGCGGCTCAAACCTTCGGTTCACAAAAGCTGAATTAAGCAGCCCAAACGTGACTCGCGGTCGGCTAGATTGTTTTATCCCTTACGACTTTACCACAGTCACGTCCAGGGGCGGGTCTAGCCCTCAAAAAAGGTTGTGGTCGATAGATTCCATTGTCACCTAAAAAGGAGACGTTTACAAAATATATGACGGCCAAGATTTTATGTAGTGAATAGGTCCACGCGGGCAAAGCAACTTATAAACACTTGTCTGTCTGCTGACGAAAATTAAACAATGCAGGGTTCCTTGATTTAAAAAAAAACTTATTAAGGTACTGTACTGTCAACCTCAATTAGGGTTCTCACAACGGTGTATTCACGCTTGGTCACGTCACCAAACAAATTGAAAGTTCTAGGAATACCTTCCTACTTCCCATTGTGTGGAAAATATTTTTTGCTGTAATTTGTCAAGTGAAGTCCCATTCAAACTTTTTTTTATGGTAACGGTATACTACCTGTCGCTTATCGGTAAGTTGCCGGTAACTGTTCGTAGTACCGTCGGGTGGGTACTTGGATGTCTATATACAGTTGAAGTATTTGAGAATAATGGTAAAGTTTTATGTGAGTTGTGGAAGATACTATTATGTGGGTCCGGCAAAGAAATTGTTCAAGCTTTTTATACGAAAAAGAAAATATAAAAAAGAAAGAAAAGTTAGGAGGCGCGTGTTAATTAAAACTACTTTATTTGGCAATAGTTGGTGCACAACTGCAAAATAATATATTTGTGTGTGTTTTTTACAGCCTCGTCAGTCTAGCCTAGTCGTGATCGCGACTCAAATATAAATTAAAAATGTTTTTAGTTCATATAAGCTTTTACAAACATTTATGAAACCTCAACTCTAGTTGCACGGTTCCAAAAGTTGTTCTTATGGAGAAGAATCCGGTAAGAAACTCCATTGACATTCTTTTAAAATAAGAGGAGTTGCATTCTGCATGGTACAATACTTCGATTCCAGTATGTGTGGACATTGAAGGTTAATCGAGATTATTAAAAAAAGGTTCCCAGCATCCGAAAATCAACGACTACTTTTTCGTAGTCGTTGAGTTTTTCCATACGTCTAGCCATGTGTCCCGCCCAACTCCACTTGAGTCTTGAGTATAAAATACTGAATTTTTTTAAAAAAATTATAAAATACTGAATGTTTTCTTACATGATCCGTATCCATCCAATGGTTGTCTGTAAAAAATTGCTCTTAGCATAAGACCGCCAATTGTACTACATTAAGTTTTTAAAAGCTTTGTGTACATTAAAGATTATTCTATCTATCTACTGCAGCTATAAATCTCATACATAACCCTTACGTCATACATATGGTATGTCTAATAAGGCGGTATTAGATATATACTGAGTCTATGTAGGTACATGTACACTATGCACAGCCCGGTGAGATAAAATCAAGGTTCAAGTGCGGCCATTAGGTTTTGTAGACATTCTGATATCATACTTAATTATACGTACAAGAAAACAAAGTTGTATTTTTTGTATATTGTACATAGGTATATGCCATGGAATTAGGCGAGTTAGGTATAATTTACAGGAATGAGTGATAGTCTAGTAATAGGTGTCAAGTTTGAATCCAATGTACTTACTAAATCTTACTTCTTTTCAAAATCGTAAGTATTATTAATAAATTATCAGCTCTCCGGTTAACCTAACAAGGATCAATTCGGGGGGCTTCGATTCCCACAGGACACAATTTTTCTGATTTAACATAAGTATTTGTTTGTCTAGGTGTTTCTTAATTATTATACATATATCTAGTATGAATTTACAATAAAAGTATATAGCTAAGTATTAAGTTTAACCATTGAAAAGCTCTGCTAAGTTTGAGACTACAAGGTGTTGTGTGAAATGGTCCAAATATTTATTTAATTTTCATAACTAATCTGCGTTCGATTTCTGTAGGTTTAATCCAAGGTACGCATCGCTGACTTCGAAATCATGTGCGTATTAATAATTAATTATCACTCGCTTAAACGGTGAAAGAAAACATCATGAAGAAACCTGCATGCCTTAGAGATTTGACGACGTCTGTGGCCTAGTGGTTCGAGTGTCGGACAGCAGTCCGACACTGATCATGGGGTCGTGGGTTCGATTCTCACAAGACACAAATATTTGTGTGGTTAAAACATAAGTGTTTGTCTGGGTGTTTCTTATATATTATAAGTATGTATTTAAAAATAAAAAAGTATATAAGTATTATATCCATTGTCTAGTACCCATAGTACAAGCTCTGCTTAGTTTGGGACTAGATGGTGTTGTGTAAAATTGTCCAAGAATATTTATTTATTTTTTCGAGACGTGTGCACTAGGCCAGTGGTAGACTAGGTATAGCCTAATTCCTCTCATTGTGAGAGGAGACTCGTGCTGAGCAGTGGGACAATATATGGGTTGATGACGATTGAATGTCATTTTGTATTTAACGGAAACGAGACAAGCCGAGAAAAGAGCTCTCTACCACATACAGTAGGCGGCGGGTCCGCTCTGTTCCCGACGTTGCTGATGTCCACGGGCGGCGGTTGCCACTTCCCATCAGGTGGGTCGCTTGCTCGTCTGCCACTGTAGGCAATAAAACAAAGCCAGTAGGGGCGAGACCATCTTAATCGCTAGACCAAAAGTGCAGAGGAAACTGTTTATTAATCACTACGTTTGTTTATAAAATGTCTGACTCATTGTTTGTTTGTTTGTACAAAACGTTTTGTTGCAGTTGTTACTGTAGGGATCGTTATTAATCGCGTGGTTTTTAATAAACAAACAAGTAAACACGCGGCTTATACTAGTATACACGTCTGTTGGTTGTCAAGTCTTAATAATTTGAACTCTTTAATCTTTTGACCGCCACGGACGAGTATAGACGTCGAATGAAAACTTGCTCACGATGCCAACGACGGCATGGCCCGTCAAAAATACCACTTTTTATTTAGTTCAAAATATATATCTATACAAAAATTTGTTGTTTTTTTTTACCTATTATTAAATACTAGAATTTGTCGCTTGGAGTAGAGAACACGGATTTTCGTTATTGACGTGGCGGTGAACAGGTTAACAATCATTCGTCAATTGAGTCTTTTTACAATCGAACACTTCTAATCCATTATTCTGAGCTTCAAATTAGTGTTTATTCTTAATTAAAGCAACCAGACACAATAATGCTGACTCTTTGCAGTGATCTCTAGAATGAGATGATGATCAGAAGATGAGAAATTTAAACTTTAATACAAAATGATAAGGTTAATTTTCCAATTGGGAAAATTTGACAGTTTTGGGTAGCTTGACCTGCTGGCGTATAAGTTGCCACACTCATGGCTAAAGTAGCACTACTACCAAGCTTAAGAGAGGTAGGGCATAGTGAGTCATTCCACTCAAATTGGAGCTGCCCGACTGGGCCCGTACCTCCGCCTTGCAGGAAATCGAAGTGAAATAACACTGCTTCGAGCTGTGTTGTGTTTCTTACGGTGAGCAAGGTTGCCAGTGCTCCACGAGGAAACATTGTGTCGCCACTACAGTACTTTGACCATTATACTGCTAACCCAACTATTCCTCTTTCGTTTTACAGAGTCGGCAACGTGCAAGTAATAGGTACTGTAGAGGTCGCTACCAGGAGTCAGTGTGAGACTGGCTGGTTTAAGAAGAAATAATCATTTGAAATTATTGTAGAATGTTTAGTGAAAAAAGTGAACAATGATTATGTCAGAATTCCCTTGACCTTTGAAGAATAAAGTCGCAGTGTACCTTTTAACCGAGAGTTTCTTTGAATAAGCCTCCCATAGTACCTACCCCTAGTGTTGCAAGCGTCTATAGGCTACGGTAACCGCTTACCATCAGGTGGGCCGTATGCTTGTTTGCCAACTTAGTAGTATTAAAGAAAAGCTATCATATGAGAAAAGTCATGGTAATTTATCGAGGACAACCTCATCAATTTATTGAATCAAAATTAGATACAATCAATCAACACTTCGGTGGGTCAGCAGAGGTGACGTTGTAATGGGTGTTAATTTAAAGCCGTGATGACATTATTAATGTTTTTTTTTCTATTATTAGTTGTTGAAGCAATGATAGTCTAGTGATATGACGACGTCTGTGGTCTAGTGGTTCGCGTGTTGGACTGCTGATCACGAGGTCGTGGGTTCGATTCCCACAAACCACAAATATTTATGTGATGAACATAAGTGTTTGTGTTTGTCTGGGTGTTTTCTATGTAAAAAAGTATTTATGTATTATATCCATTGTCTAGTACCCATAGTACAAGCTCTGCTTAGTTTGGGACTAGATGGTGCTGTGTAAAATTGTCCAAGAATATTTATTTATTATATAACCAGGCTGTCAAGTCAAAGGCTTCGAGTTAAAATCCACACACCTCCGATTTATCGAATACATGGGCGTATGAATAATTTATTATCATTCGCTTAAACGCTGAAGGAAAACATCTTGAGGAATCTTTAGAGATTTTTCTCAACGGTGTGTGAAGTCTGCGGACCCGCACTAGGCCAGCTTTGTGGATTATAGCCTAATCCCTCTCAGTCTGAGAGAAGACCCGTGCCTTGTAGTGGGACAGTAATATAATATGATGATGATGATATAATAATTACACTATTACCAGTCATTCAATTGTTTAGCATATACCTACAGGTATTTAGTTTTATGGATTTTAAAGTTTTTTCGTTTTGCTTCATCCTTTATGTTAAATGTAGGTATTATGCGAACGGCCAAGGAGTGGAATTCTCTGCCGGCTGCTGTGTTTCCCGATACGTAGGTATAATTTAGGAATCTTCAAGGTTGTCTCTCAGAGGTCGTCAGCTAGGAAATGCCGTCTCCATCTAGTATTAATTAATAATTAGTAATAAATATCATTGACCATGTAACAATAAAAATGTAGGGTAGCTGTCAGTAATTATATCATCAAGACGCCCACCACCTCAGTCTACCCGTGACCATGGACGCTGTAAAGGGTCCGAAACGTCGGGATTAATAACATTGATATAACGCGATAAAATCCGTAAAACGTAGTTTTATTTCAATGTATAATATTCGCGAAAAATTTCAGAAATCAATAAGGCATTGTTTGAGTTTTCGTGCTTCATCCTCGGCAGCATCGTCACTTACTATCAGGTGAGGTGCTGCCAAACGCACTTTAATGATTTATAAAACATACAAAAAATTTCCCTATCTCAGCACTATGTTGCAACAAGCAAATCAAGCTGCAGCGCTGATATTCTGATATAATTTTGTCTGAGTACCTATTTAATACTAAAAATGGTTCAGTTCGGCAGGATCGAGTGCGTTCTCAATGACTTATCTACAACAGGATTTCAATTTAAATTTAGAGTCAATTTCACAAACAATTTTCAACAAAATCTAAGTGTGCCAGTTATTATGGTAATTATTTTACAGATTATAATGATAACTGCTAGTGCCGTACCTCATATTATCGATGAAAATAATGTAGGAACAGCACTATAATAACGCTGGCACGACGATTGGGGGTTGCAACATGTAATTTACTCAGAACGGATCAGCGTACGGTCAACATAGCGATAAGTATCTACAGCGTATAGCGACATGACATTGAACAAACAACATACAATGTATATCATCATCAACCCATATGCTGTCCCGCTGCTGGGCACGGGTCTCCTCTCATAGAATGAGAGAGATTAGGCTATAGTCCACCACGCTGGCCTAGTGCGGGTTGGCAGGCTTCACACAAAATAATAATACTAATATTTTGTTTATATTATGTTACAATGTCAATTATAAACCGCTCCAATGATTGGTCGATGAAAGATTTATGTAGTTTGTCGCGTCTCTTATACATACCTACATATATTATACTCTTACACATTGGCATCCGTCTAAAACAAGACTGACAGAAGTTTCTACGGAAAAAGAAATTGATTAATGCGAATCACACCGCGGCACACAGTTAGTAAAAAAATATGCCTACTCAAAATACAAAAAGAAAGTCAATGAGGCATCTAAAAAACTCACTTTTGATTGCGTTCGGTGAATATGTCACCAGTTACCATACAGGCGTGGAACGATTTTTGTGAATTAAAGAAAGTATGTCGCACACGCACCGCAACCTGCCTCTAGGAACCGGTCCGGCTGATATGCCCAAAATTATAGGTTACTGACACACTATCACACGAGTTAATCGATTCAGATAACTTATCGCAAATTAACTGTTTATTTTTTATCTTTTGATGGGCTTTTAATTTTAAAGTCTTTTGAATTATGCCTATGGGGTCGAAAACAGCAATGATGGTATGTAAATTAATAAAGCGTTGCAAGCGACTGGTCAAATGTCTTTGATTTGATAAAATTTGAAGATTACTTTAAAATACCACTGGTATATAACCAAGATTCGATCAAATTTGCTTCATATTCAGTTTGATAATTGTATCAAACACAAGTAACTACTAGAGATGATTTGACGACGTCTGTGGTCTAGTGGTTCGTGTGCCGGACTGCTGATCATGGGGTCGTGGGTTCGATTCCCACAAGACACAAATATTTGTGTAGGTAAAACATGAGTATTTGTGTTTGTCTGGGTGTTTCTTATGTATTATAAGTACCTATGTATTTACAAAAAAAAAGTATATAAGTATTATAACCATTGTCTAGTACCCATAGTACAAGCTCTGCTTAGTTTGGGACTAGATGGTGTTGTGTAAAATGTCCCAAAAATATTAATTTATTTATAGAGATATTTACGTGAATCCCAGGCACGCACCTCTGACTTCGTTACTTGCTTAAACGGTGAAGGAAAAACATCGTGAGGTAACCTGCATGTCTTAGTGATTTTCTCGACAGATTGTGATATAATATACAGCCGTTAAAAAAAAAGTTGATAAATTCATCCATCATCAAGAGCGTACTCCCTTTTAAAGGCCGGCAACGCGCTTGTGACTCCTCTGGTGTAGCGGGTGTCCATGGGTGGCGGAAATCGCTTACCATCAGGCGATCCGTCTCGATTGCCCCCTATCCCATAAAAAAAAAAAAACAATGTCTTTGACAAAGTGATAATGGACAAAAAAAATTGCTGAGTGGCATACACATACACTCTAAGACGCTAAAATTCACAAATTAACATCGTTTGGTAACAAAGCGGTAAGCGTATGAACGTAATCGTCAACTAATTGTGAGCGTCGCATTCCTCTGATTGTGCAACTATTGTTGTTAAATTAAATTATGTTATATAAAGTAGTTGGAAGATGGTAATCAATTAACGTAATGCGATTATCGATTCTGGTTGTCAAGCACCCATGAAAATAATTAGTCATTAGAAGCTCAAAATAGCCTGAAAACCCGTGTATCCTTAGGTTATCGGTATTATCCAGAAATTGAGTTACGAAGGTCTGATGGTAGTCGCTTCCTGTAAAATACTAATATTTAGTCCCATCTGGTTAGGCTGGAAGCCGACCCCAACATCAACTATGGGGATAAGGCTCGGAGGAAGAATAAGGTCCTAAATTCCATTCCCAGATCATACTTAGGTACTATGGCATTTTTGGTAGATAGTTTGGAGTTTAGATTCACAGGCGAGGTTTTTTTGTAAGTAGGTACAGAGGTCAGCACATCAAGCTACCACAATCTGTCAAATTTCTTTGATCGATTTTCAACTTTAACACAAAGTAATAAGTATTGATGTCTGACATTTACGCGAATATTATACATTGAAATAAAACTGCTTTTTACGGATTTTATCGCGTTATATTGATATTATTAATCCCGACGTTACGCGATAAAATCCCTAAAAAGTAGTTTTATTTCAACAAAGTAATAAGGTTCATATTCAATTGGTAAAATTTGACAGTTTTGGATAGCTTGACCTGCGTCTGTACCTACTAGGTACAAATCAACATAACATTATGAAGAACATAATTATTAATATGACTGTTTAAATATAATTTAATAATTCTTCCCATAATATGTCTTCGATAGATGTCGCTGACGTTGCCTATAAGACGTAGAATGAAGAAGAGAAATTTGATATCACAGGCAGTGGTCTCCGTGGCTTAGTTGACTAAAGCGTCCGGTGTACTTAACTGGAGGGACGCAGGTTCGAACCCTGCCTCAGATAGAATTTTTCTTTCTCTAGAAAGTATATATTTTATGTTATATATATGCACAAATTACCTAACACTATCGTTTCTACATCAAACTAATGTAATTGAGGTCTCACATTCTATCTAATAACACATCAAACGGTATTCAACCATAAAATGTAATTTACGACTAATTTATGTAATATTTTCTAACAGTTATATGATGGCGGCCCGCGGCTTCGCTCGGAATGCAAATTGTTTTACTGCTTGTTCTAATTAAGTTAAGATACGGATGTATGCTGCAGTGGCTCAGCAACTGTTCCTGCGCTATGGGGCGCGGATTCAATTCCTACACGGAACCATTTTGTAGCCTAGTGGTATGACCACTGGACTACCAAGTCGAAAGTCTTGAGTTCGATTCGAAAGCACGCACCTCTGACTTTTCGAAATCATGTGCGTATTAATAATTGTGTGTGTGTAGTTTAAGTACGTATTTACAACAAAAAAAAAGTATATAAGTATTATATCCATTGTCTAGTAGCCATAGTACAAGCTCTGTTTAGTTTGGGAATAGATGGCGCTGTGTGAAATTGTCCAGGAATATTTATTTATTATTTATTAATTAATTATCACTCGCTGAAACGGTGAAGGAAACATCGTGAGGAAACTTGCATGTCTTAGAGATATTCTCGACGGCGCGGCGTGTGAAGTTTGCCAACCCGCATTAGCCAGCGTGGTGGACTATAGCCTAATCCCTCTCATTCTGTGAGAGGAGACCCGTGCCAAGCAGCGGGACAGTATATGGGTTGATGATGAGAAACAAGCATACGGGTCGTCTGATTGGAAATGGTAACATCTGCCTATATACACCAGCGGATTTACTGGATGGACTTCAGTTGTTAAGCGTCATTTGTTCAGTAATTTGCCTGTCTACATTACTCTTCAAATACAATTAGCATTATTGTTTAGTGGCCGAATATTTGACGACGTGGTCTAGTGGTTCAAGTGGACTGCTGATCACGATCCTGGGTTTGATTCCCACGTGATATCAATATTTATGTGATGAACGTAAGTGTTTGTCTGGGCGTTTCTTATGTATTTACAAAAAAAAAAAACAACTTGTTTTGACTTTTCTAACGTGGTCTAATTGAAATAAAATATTTGTCTGAAAAAAATATTATGTATTATATAGGTACATTGTCTAGTACCCATAGTACAAGGTCTGCTTAGTTTGGGACTAGATGGTGCAAAGTATTACTGCCTAGCACCAAACATAAATTCAATTCAGTGCTCCACGAGGAAACGCTGTGTTGGCAGTGGGGGGACTTTGACCCATATACTGCCAACACAACTATTCCTCTTTCAAAACAGGGTCGGCAACGCGCAAGTTATACTCCTGGCGTCGCAAGCGTCTATAGGCTACGGTAACCGCTTACCATCAGGTGGGCCGTATGCTTGTTTGCCACCTTAGTAGCTGGAATTAAACTAAACAAATTTGAATAACATTAGATTAAATTAAATTGTATATTATATATAATTGTATATGGGTGCGTATTAATAATTAAATATCACTCGCTTAAACGGTGAAGGAAAACATCGTGAGGAAACCTTATGCAGGTTTCCTCAGAGATTTTTCTCGACGGTTTGTGAAGTCTGCCAACCCGCACTAGGCCAGCGTGGTGGACTATAGCCTAATCCCTCTCATTCTGAGAGGAGACCCGTGCCCAGCAGTGGGACAGTGTATGGGTTGATGATGATGATGATGATGAAATTGTATATGACCGGGGGTAACACACTTAAAAAACAAAAGAAGCACAATATAGAGTTGGAAGTGTAGTAATGTATAAGGACTATTTGACAAAGATAGTGTGATTTTTAACCGAGTTCAAAAAGGAGGAGGTTCTCAATTCGATTGGTATTTTTTTCTTTTAAAACTTGATAGATACGTCTCTAAATATGTCCAATTCACTAATATTTGAGACTGCATTATATGAATTCGACTATACGCTTGATTTTAATTATTCCATTACACTGAAATCCAGCTTACGTATAAATAATAATAATAATAATAAATAAATATTTTGGGACATTTTTACACAACATCATCTAGTCCCAATCTAAGCAGAGCTTGTACTATGGGTACTAGACAATGGATATAATATTTATATACTTTTTTTTGTAAATATATACTTATAATACATAAGAAACACCCAGCCAAACACAAATACTCATGTTTTATCCACACAAATATTTGTGTCCTGTGGGAATCGAACCCACGACCCTATGATCAGCAGTCCGGTACTCGAACCACTGGACCACAGACGTAAATATTAATTAATAACCATCCAATCACAACCTGATTTTTAATTGTATCCTCTCTAAATACCATAGACAGTGAAAACCATGGTTTTATTCATGGTGAAATCGTTAATTACTGCTATAAAAAAAGTTTTGTGAACGAAAATAGTTAAGAGGAAAATGTTTGAATTTATTTTGTTACTTGTTGTGGAGGCCGAATTGGTTTTATGGATCATTGCAAGTGTATTTAAATTTATTGTTTACTTACAAACCGTAATCTTAACACAGAGCAAGTAATAGTATAAGGATTCCGGCGACTGGGACCGCAATTAACTAGAACTGCGGTCCCAGTGAGGTGATTTTACGGGGTAGGAATCCCAAACTCCCCGGTCTAATCCGGTCGCCTTTTGAAGGTTTTTTCCCCGTTAAAGAAAACGAAAGTTTTGTTAGCTGCCAAACTACAATTCGAACCGCCCTAGCTCCTCGAGACAGGCCAGCAAGCTTTTAATGTTGCTGGCGATCTCTCTGAGAGTACTCCGGTTTCTGAGATACCTAGCTCTGACATTACCAACTTTAGTTGAGAGCTGGATAGAGAACATAATTGCCATCAGCTGGGTGTGGTCTTCTCAAAGCTACTGTATGCACTGTACTCTCTCTTTAAAAGGCCATTTTTCATTGTAAAACTCACATATTTACTTACTACTACTATATTTGGACTTTAAAAGAAACCATGATTACGGTTGCCAGTGCTCCGCGAGGAAACGTTTTGGCAGTGGCCACTTTGACCCTTATATTGCCGACCCAACTATTCCTCTTTAGTTTTAAAGGGACGGCAACTCGCAAGTGATACCCCTGGTGTTGCAAGCGTCTGTAGGCTGCTGTAACCACTTACTAAGTGGGCCGTATGCTTGTGTGCCACCTTAGTGGTATAAAAAAAAAAGATTCTCAGTTTGTATTGGCATTTCTTCTTTGAGGTCATCAATCATGAAATGCCGGCGGCGCCAAAGTGTCTTTAAAAGATCTATTTACAGGAATAAATTTATATATTTTATGATTTAACTATTTCCTTCATGGCCCTTAGTTTCTGCCTACTCCAATCATATATACACTTAGGTACAGACGCCAGCAGGTCAAGCTATCCAAAACTGTCAAATTTTACCAATTAAAAATGAACCTTATATTGTTGACTTAAAGCTGAAAATCTATAAAAATATTGTCAGATTGTGGTAGCTTGATGTGCTGGCGTCTGTACATATATACCTATTATATTTGGTGTGTTAAAGTTTGCCAAACGCTTGGCACGCATGAATGTGGAATAGCTAGGTGGAGCGTAGAGAGGTGTTCTGTCCGAATAACGAGGACGCGAGATGTTGTATAGCACGACCGAGCGGTCTTGATACATGACAGATGCTGCTGTTGATCGACCTTGCAGGATTTTTTTATTGATGCTAAAAAACTCATGTCGCATTATTGATTGAGTGTTTGGTTAGTACCTAGTAGTTGTATGTTTATTTGATTACAAAATATTGATTAGGTACAGCGGCCAGCACATCAGGCTACCAAAATATGTCAAATTTCTTTGATTGACTTTCAACTTTAATATAACACGATGAGGTTCATATTCAATTGGGAAAACTTAAACGTTTTGGATAGATTGACCTGCTGTCGTCTGTACTAGTGTCTGGTTTCGTATTTAAACATCTCCTTTTACTGTACGTAATTATATTTTTATGGAGGTAAAATTTTGCACTATTTTATAAAAGACACTAGAAATTATCTTGTATTTAATCCTAAAGCCCTAATAGGTCACAATTTTATTTGCATAATTTATTTAATTGAATTACCCACGGAAGTTTATGTACATTGCACTGTTTAAATCGACCTAACCATTCAGTTTTCTATTTGTTAGTTATGTTGAAATGACTTAGTAAATTAGGATAAGCATTGGAGCGTAAAACATAGGGGCTCAATATTTGGTATTCGCATTTCTACAGTCTATTAATTTAGAACTACTTTCGTAAGGTGGAAATGTTCATGTCACATTCAAAACATGTCTTTAACACCTCAGGGCATTCACCCCAGAATCATGATAAGCAGTCCGTTAACCTTCAATGACGAAACTGATAAAGGTAACAGAAAAGACTTTAAATTGAGTTCCTTATACATTACATTTGTTTTATAAATTAATCCACCAAGGATCAATTAGAAGTTACAATAAAAAAACAATAGTTTTAACACTGGAGGATCACAGTTTCTTTAAGCAGCAAGTTTTTTAATTTATAATAAAATATTTAATAAGATCTCTTAATAATTTTAGTTTTTTCGTATACCGTAATACTTATATGTTTTCCTGATATTAGTGTTCTAAGTATTAAACAAATACCAATTATAGAAACCTTATAGTAATACAAGTTCAAGGAGAAAATATACACAAGCAATGAAATTAAAGCAAATTTCCTTAATTACGAGTTACGACTACATTTTAACGAGCCGGTATGTTATGAGTAGCTTCCCAATAGTAGGTAATTAATTACCGTGATAATTATGAGGCGTTAGTTATGAAACGCTTAAATTAAACACGCTTTATTTCATTATTTTATTTTGAAATCATCTTGATGACTTTATAATTAACTCAATTAGTTTACTTAACTAATATAACTGGTTATTAATTAAAAATACCATGACTTAAAATTGCAAATGACAAATTAAGGAAATATGATAACCTAAACTCAAAAATATCTAAGTATCATCATTAAAATTAAATAAAGGTATGAATGAAACATATTATATCATACATAATGTCTTAACACCACCAGCGGCTTTAATAAATACATTGATCTTCAATAAAATAATTGCAGCCCCATCAAGTATCAAGATCGTAAAGTTCATCTAAAAATAAGTAAAGGTGAGGTGCTCAGACGCAGCGAGTGACGTGTCTTCTCACTTCTCTTCCTCCAGTTAGTCGCGAGCCGCCGCGCGTGTCGGACGTACGTACCTGACGGCTCTTAACGAAACATTACTAATTTATTAATTGGTGTCGCTAAGAAACTGTGTGTTGTTCTATAAAACATTTTAATACATATTTTATAGTTGAAATATCAAACTTTTCTGTTAGTTTTGTGAATAAGTCTTGCCCTCAAGGACAGTGTTACAACAAATTTGTAAGATTTAAGTGTTTTTGGTAACAATTTCTGTTCGATTCCGGGATTGCTATTGTGGATTAAAAAGGTCAGTAAAAAACTTGGAAATCTAATTAATTTGTTAAGTTTTTTGTTAATTCTTACTCCGTAGTTAAGCTGTGCAGTGAACTTAGTACAGTTAACTTAGACGGAACTTAACTATTTGAATGTGTGTGTGTACTGTGTGGAGGCATTTTCTCTGAAGAGAATTGTATTTAAAGTAAAGCGTCGAAGGTCAGCCAGTTGATGAAGACATGATTACAAAAATGCAAGTTAAGAAGATGGTAACAGTAAACCGCGTAGTTACCCGTAGTTTTGACTAGTGATTGTTGTTTTCGTCACAAACACTCAGAAAGTGAACTTAATTCGCAGAGTTGAAATCTACGTTTTCTCAAGGATAATGTACGGAATCTGGGCCAAGTTTTAATTGAAGCCAGAATTTTAACTTTCACACAAGTAAAAGTAAGGAAATTGTCGTTTGCGAATGTCAATACGAGTTTTGGGGTCGTTTAGGTGTCGTATGGTAAATTGAGGTGATTGCCGTTTGAGATGGGCCGCCCGCGCTCGAGCCGGGTCGATGTCGGTCCTACTGCGATGCTATTTAACGGATTAAGATTATTAAGTCTTACTATAATGAGTTTTGAATATGGCGTATTTTAAAAGATTCACAAGTTACAGAGCCTATGTCAATATGACTATATAACATCTATACATTATTCATACATTTAAAAAAAGTAAATAAACTATTACCTATCTACCCACATTTGAATAATTTCACCATTACAAGCTGTCAATTACATGAAACACATTCGTTTTTAAATATGTACCAACCTAAGTTTTAAGAACGTAAAGAACATTAACACGCCTGTATTCCGTAAGAGTTAAGCTGAGATGTAAGTCGGTAGTTGGATAGTAATGTACTCCTACAGGTAACCCTATGGTTTTAGATCCCAGGGGTGAGGGATGAGGGTATGTGATTAATCGGGCAAAAAAACAGATTCACCACTGACACTGAGAATGTTATAGAAAGAAAAATAGCTGCATTCAATTACAAATGTGTCATGTACCTAGTTTGTATATTTTTTTGTCGTATAATAAAGTATATATGAATAAATAACAATTTAAACAGGAAATAGAAGCTCCTAGCTTCACGCTTAGCAGATATTTGACTAAGGGAATATTGATAAGTAAGATCATTTTCATGTGAGAGATTAAATGTGTATCACTAGCCTTAGCAACGCACAGAGAGTAGTGGAAGAAGAGCGGGGACGCCTTTGCCCTGCAGTGGGACACTATAGGCATTGTCATAATAATAATAATAAACTAGCCTTAGCAAAAAGAAGCTAAAAATAAGGCCAAGTGCGAGTCAGTCCCAAATGTAACCAAACGCCAATTTCTATATTTTTTATCGTCGGCTATTGAGCAAGCTCTGCTTAGTTTGGGGCTAGGTGGTGCTGTGTACAATATTTCAAATATTTCTTTGTTGTATTACTAATAGGTCTATTGTGATCGCCAATAGACGTTTTAGAGTTTACTGCTAAAGCCTTTGGCTATAAACTGCAGGATTCGCTTATTTAGGAGTAAATTTCTCCTTTATTTCATCTGGATCTTTCTCTACGTAGGTAAATAAATCGTTTTTTTTTCTTTCTTGTTGTAATAAGTTGACAAACAAGCATACAGGCCGCCTGATGTTAAATGACAATAGACGCCATCAACAGTAGCAGAATCACTACCACGTTGTCATCTTGAGACCTCGTTTGTTAAGTCACATATCGGTATCGTCGTGCGACGGGTTGTTGAGCTACACAATGATGGATGCATGAGTAATGGGACTGGTCTACTCAAAGCCGATATGGCTCTTTCCTTGAAAGGCCATTACAGACTTTGCCCTACCTACATTGTAAGACACATATTTGTTACTATTCTATGTCTGGAGTTTGTTTCAGCGTTTCTTCTCAAAGGTCGTCAGTTAGGAACTGCCGAAACTTAAAAAAATATGTAAAACATTGACTTGTAAAAGTGTCTTTAAAAGATCTATTTACAGAAATAAATATCATTTATCAGTATTTTACACAAAGCGACTGCCATCAGTTCTCTGCAACTATATTTCTGGGTAGTCTTTTATTGTTGGCACTGCAAAGGAGTGGAATGCTCTCCCTGCGTCTGTATTCCCCGACTCATATAACCTTAGTGTCTGTGAACAGGCATTTTCTGGGTAAGCGTGTTCCACCTTCGACCTTGTTGTCGCTTACAATCAGGTGAGACTGAATTCAAACTCAAACACATCAACGATAAAAAAAACTGATATCCTGAGGATAGACTGGTTGTCTTTTCACTACCACTAACGATTGTCATAGGTGTTGACAACCGGCACCGACGGCTTTACGACGGATTTTTGTTACTCTTTCACTCTAAAACTCCTGAACGGATTTTGATTAAACTTTACAGTATTATTATTCATATATCAGAATAACATGTAGGCTATAATTTATAACGAGTTTGAGTTAATTTGCCAAATTACAACGTTAATTAAAAGTAACTTTTCCACGCGGATAAAGTAGCGGGCAGAAGCTAGTACTACAATATTTTAAGATTATTGTTTAAATACGGAAGTGTAAGGTTTTCTCTCGCCAATAGTGAGTAGGAAATGGTTACACTAACCGTACCTGATGTGATTAGCATAGTACTCGTGCAAACCGGTTGGTGTGGCGGATCAACCATTCAGGGTTGAGAACGGCGAGTGAATGAGTCGAGTTGATATTTGTGTGGTTGGTCGTTGACTTAACTGTGCTGGTTTTGAATGGGCCAGCAATTCACTGGCTAATTAGTCGACTTGTTCCTGACTCATCATTAATTATATTTATTTCTGTTAATGGATCTTTTAAAGATACTTTTACAAGTCAATGTTTATATTTTTTAATGGTAGATGGCGCCGACATTTCCTAACTGACGATCTCTGAGAAGAAACTCTGAAACAAACTCAGAGAATCATGGTCTCTTTAGTCCAGACATAATAGTATCAAATATGTGAGTGTGCAGTGCAGGCTGAAGAATGTTTGAAATAACCTTTTGAGGAAAGGGCTACAGCGGCTTTGAGTAGACCAGTCCCAGACGACGTCACACATGCATCAGTCATAATAAATAAATACAGGCGAAATAATACAGATTAATTCCCAAATAGTCGCAAATTCGTTGGAATACCAGGTCGAGCAAAATATTATTGGCTTTTTTATGAAATTCCCGGTAGTTCGGAGTTTGGATGTCTTTGGTTAAAAGAAAGAAAATAAGTTCCCTGATGTACAGTTGCAAGGCAGCGCCAATGGGGTCCTGAAACATATAGCAGCGAATATGGTTTGTTCTATTCAGTCACTGCGCTAAAACATTAAAAAGTTAATTTACATAATTATGTGCGCAATTAGTATCTAAGTTATAAATAAATAAAAATAATATTTTGGGACATTTTTACACTACACCATCTAGTCCCAAACTAAGCCGAGCTTGTACTATGGGTACTAGACAATGGATATATACTATTATTTTGGTAAATATTTATACTTCTAATACATAAGAAACACCCAGACAAACACAAATACTCATGTTTTACCCACACAAATATTTGTGTCCTGTGAGAATTGAACCCACGACCCCATGATCAGCAGTCCGGTACTCGAACCACTAGACCACAGACGTCGTCATTATGTTCTCACTTTTTATTTTTTGTAATATTGTATTTTTGTGTGTATGGATACTTTGTGATTGAAATGAAATAAATATATTATTATTATTAATGCCATTATGCTTCTTGGACTTTCTCTGTCGAGCCCACAGCTGGTGTAGCGTGAATATACATAACATTACACATTATTACCGGCCCCTTTAGTCATAGCGTGATATCTCATAATTAATACGATTGCGATAGAGAAAGTAGTATTAAGATCGATTTAGTGTTTTCTTCATTTACCGTAATTGCTTTCAAATGTAACAAAGTGAACAGTAGTTTAGAAAAAAAAAGTTTAATTTACATTAACATAGTCTTTTTTTATAGTACAGATAATCCTCATACTCTTTTCCGTAGTCGGTTACGTTAAAAAGTTAATTTAATTTACATTAATTAATTATATAGGCCTTTTATAATTTTACATTACGTAGTTAAAAACTTTTTTGTAGTACGGAAAATAGCTTAATTTATTATTATTTAAGATGAAGAATAATTTGATACTAACTTGCTGATACGATCCCCCCCCCTTCTCCCCAACGTGAGATTGGGTGAGATTCGGCTTAAAAGCTTCATGTAAATAATGAATCCCCTCTTAACAATAAATAGAAAAAAATATATATAATAAATATCTATTAAAATAATGTTTTATATTATTTATACATAGGAACATCACAGCTTATAATTATTGTATATTGTTGTTCATATAATTATGTATAATCTCATTTATTTCAATTTGTTTATAAAAAATAATATGTTAGACGCGACTCAAAGACATTATCAAATTGTCACTCCAGTTTACTTAGTACTTACTCAACTGTAAACAAAATAATACATACTCTGGCCTTTTGGCCCAGCCGTAGGCACATGCATAATCTTTTTAATTTTTGTTTATTTTTTTTATGTTATATGTACTTACCTTATTTTAAGTGTTGCATGTTTATGCATTTTTTTTTCTTTATGTGTACTCGTAAGGTCTCATATGTTTTAGCCAAATAAATATATATTTTTTCTGTCTTTCTTCGTTCTTTCTAGTTTAAATACATACATACTAAAACGCCTGTATACCTAGCAACAGTTGGCAGATTACACTCACATTTTGCCGATATATTTTAAATCCCTTGCCATAGGGGACGAGTCTATCACCATTTTTTCATGGGATTCAAATGAGCAGACAAAAGCACGTTGACGACCTTTAAAAGGCAGTACGTTCTTTTCTTGAAGGTTTGAAATAATTTTTCACAAATCCAACTGACTTGGGAATCAATACCAAGACCTCGCTCTCAATGGCCTCACTAACGATCATTACACCTCTGAAGGAGTTAACTTACTAAATTAACTCAACTTTTTAATAACAAGGCGTTGCTCTTGAACTCAGACATTAAGTAACATTTAAATACTTTTCAGTTCAAGAACATTGTTTGAAATGAGAATGTCAACAGGTGAATTAAAGGTTGCGGTTTGAATCCTGGCTGTTGAACTATTGTGAAAATTTGATCTGACATTTTATGAAACGAAGATTGTAACAATAGTTGCCGTCGTTTTGGTTTTATAATTTCAATATTACATGAATATTTGAATTATATCGAGTGTCGGACTACTGACCACGAGGTAGTGGATTCGATTCCCACAGGACACAAATATTTATGTGATGAACATAAAGTTTGGCTGGGTATTTCTTATGTATACATACCATCACGCCTGTATTCCCCGAAGGATTAGGCAGAGGTGTACTAATGTACACCCACATTTCGCCGGTATGTTTAATAGGGGGCGAGCCTATTGCCATTAACCGGGCACAATTAATCCAGACTCCGAGCTGCTACTGAGAATTTCATAGAAAAACCCAATAACACTTTGCTCGACCTGGGGATCGAACCCAGGACCTCTAGCGTAGCAGTCGCGCTTAGGACCACTAGACTAATGAGGCAGTCTTTATTTATTTCGTTTTCGTTTATGTATTTACAAAAAAAAAGTATATAATTATTATACCCATTATATTATGAGAACTAGACAATAAATACAAATGAAATACATACTTTTTGTAAATACCTACTTAATATACTTACAATGAAAGACGTGTGTACTGTTCAACGGTCGGATTTATAAAATCATCGTTTTAAATATTGAATAGAATGACAAATTGAGCGAGTGATTGAATGAGTGAATGAATACATAATTGAATGACAACTTGAGTGAATTAATCATCTATACATCATATGAGACTTGGATTTTTGTAATATTCCAACAATAAAAAAACACCCAGACAACACACAAACAGATCATTACATAATTATTTTTTTTCCTGCGGGAATCGAACCCACGACCATCAGCAGTCATACTCTCCAACCACTAGACTAACGTCGTCAAATTATATCATCGTAAGAAAACTTCAACAGCCTGTACATAACCATAACACGTTAGGTCGTGCCCTTCCCGTCACGCGAGGCACGTTCTACCCATTAAGAGTTCCCAGCTTATAGCTGCTAGTTAATTATTAATAATTATTATGTTGGAGCGATAATTTAATGAAATTATTATTTTTTATAAGCAATCCGTATATCGTTGTAATCATGGTTTTTTAAGAGGAGTGTCTATGGAGTTTCTTGCCGGTTCTTCTCCATGAGACCCACTTTTTGGAACCGTGCAACTAGTTTTGACTTTTCAAAATTGCTATTATATTTTTATTATATTATATTTTTTGACTGCCTCATTAGTCTAGTAGTCCTAAGCACGACTGCTACGCTAGAGGTGCTGGGTTCGATCCCCAGGTCGAGCAAAGTGTTATTGGGTTTTTCTATGAAACTAATTAGTTATGTAGGTTCATTATTTATGTATTTAGAAATTTTATTTCACCTAAAAATGTGCTTCACTCGTTGATGTCTTTTGTTGGGCACAAAAAACCTATTCTCATAATGATTTCTGATACTTACGCAAATATTCGAAATGGAAATAAAACTAGTATTTACGAATTTTATTGCAATATATTGTTATTATTATTATTAATCCTTTTAATCAATAATCGGTATAAAAACCACAAACAGTAGTTTTATTACAAAATCATTATCAACAATTTGACGACGTCTGTGGCCTAGTGGGTCGAGTGTTAGACTACTGATAACGACGTCGTGGGTTCCCACAGGACACAAATACCTATGTATATGATAAATTTAAAATGTTTGTGTTTTATTATTTATTTATTTATCAAAGGAAGACCAACAGCATATAACAATTAGCGTAAACATAATAAATTATTATAGACATCAGAAAGCCAATAATAGGTCTTCACTAATAAGAAATGGTTTACATAAAAAGTATGTTTCTTATATATTATAAGTACCTATAAATTTACAAAAGTAAAGTATTATTGCCAATTCATTGTTCAGTACAAGCTTTGTTTAATTTGAGAGTCCAAAATTTATATTATTTTATTAATTACATAAATAATATTTATTTATAACAAGCAAACATTTCACAGATTTTAAGTAATCTTTTGATTTTCAAATATGTATATAAAATTTATATTTAAAAAACTATAAATGTGTCTTTGACATCTTTATTGGTCTAGTAACTGAAAGCACAGCTATGAGTATTACGGTCTTGGGTTCGAATTCGAGGTGGAGCAAACTCATTTGCTTTTAACAAGCAATTGCATTAGTTGGATCGGCCTCCTGAAGTCATCACTGATACAATGCTCACTCAACAGCATAAAGAATTTACATTGATGATATCAGTTTATCAACAAGAAACTTGTAAACAAACAAACAGACAAACGACATTCTTGTATTGTTATATATACACAGTGAACAAAAGTGCTTGTGTCCGTTACCTCAGCAAACACAAGATCTGTTGTTGTTCACGTCGTAATATTTAGTGTAGGCTTGAGTTTGACCACTATTAACCTTTTGACCGCCACGGACGTGTATAGACGTCAGATGAAAACTTGCTCACGACGCCAACGACGGCATGGCACGTCAAAAATACCACTTTTTTTTAGTTCAAAATAAATACCTATCAATCAATCGTCAACCCATATACTGTCCCACTGCTGGGCACGGGTCTCCTCTCATACTGAGAGGGATTAGGCTATAGTCCACCACGCGGGCCTAGTGCGGGTTGGCAGACTTCACAAACCGTCGAGAAAAATCTCTAAGGTATGCAGGTTTCCTCACGATGTTTTCCTTCACCGTTTAAGCGAGTGATAATTAATTATGAATACGCACACAAATTCGAAAAGTTAGAGGTGCGTGCCTTGGGTTCGAACTCGAGACCTTTGACTTGGCAGTCCAATGGTCATACCACTAGGCTATCATTGCTTTTAAATACCTATACATTTGTTTTTACATATTATTAGATACTAGAATTTGGCGGTCAAAAGGTTAAGAAAGAAGCCTAACCGAGGGCTACGAAGAAAGATGGTCTATGTTACAGATTATTATTAAATATAATGTAATTAAGAAAACCGACATCACTCGTAAAATTGCTACTCTGAAGAGGAGATATACACGTCATGTACACACTTCAAAAAACGTTTACGATCACTGGCATAAGCTGATATTATACGTAATTTTTTTAATTGAACTGTATCAAGAAAAATTATTTGTTGTGTGTTTTCTTTAAATATAAATATCTATCTTTTTGTATTTTTTGGCATTTTCCATGCTAAGATTTTAAAGTTATTTAGCGAAGGAAAAAATCGACCGCAAAGTACGTTGTGTCGGTTGAAAAGCAAGCTTTTCAATAGGTGTTACTGACGTCACCATAAAAACGTAAATTCTGAATGTGAAGGCAAAATTCGTCATGGCGGGTGGGACTCGCGGTGGCTTAGCGGTTATAGCGTCTGGTGTACCTAACCAGAAGACGCAGGTTCGAATCCTGCCCGCGGTCGAATTTTTCCTTCGCTTAATAACTTATAAATATCTATATTATAATTAAATAGAAATAAATAAATCATAATATAATCTACCGTATCAAAAAATATTTCTATTTTTTAAAGGGAACGTAATTTTTTTTTATGTTTATATGTCGTAGAGAGGATGGAACATTGGTTTTGTCCGATTATGAGCTTTGCTAATAAGCCTGTATCTACAAGGCCTTGGGGCTGGCATAATCTTATAATTTCTTGTAAGACTATGTCATGACTATTGTGGGCGATACAATAAGAATTAAGATCACACCTCGAAGTTTTAAAGGTTTATTGTTCAAAATTATACAATTTGTGTGTCGAGACAAAAAATGGCGGCGCGAAAAGATCTTCGTGTCGTGCGTAGTGAAGTTAGTGCAGTTCCTCCGCCGTGAAGCACGCAGCGAGCGCTGTTGTTACGGTGCGTTCGTAATAATTTGTAAATATGAAAAGGCTGCGTTCAGGCGTAGACAACTATGACTAAGACTTTAATAAATAAGGCCAGTATTTAACTGCAAATAAAAAAATGTCGTTTTGTATAACAAAATAATTTCCTATCCTAAGCAAACATACTTATTGCACAGCACAATAGTCACTTCAAAATATTTTTATACACTATCTTGGTTTCAAAACATTCAGATTTGGTTCTGTCGATGTGTGGTCACACTCACAGTTCCAACCTAACCTAACCGATATCTGTATTAAGCAAAGGTGTACTAATGTACGGTCGACAAAAGAGAAGTATACAGGCAGCTAATTAACATCTGTTTTTTGTTAAAGATTGTGTAATTATGTATCACGCAATATGTGTCAAAACGCAGGTATTGTAAGCTGCTACACATCAAACCCTTAGACGGGTAATTATTAAACATACCATCACGCCTGTATTCCCCGAAGGGTTAGGCAGAGGTGTACTAATGTACACCCACATTTCGCCGGTATGTTTAGGTCCCATGTAATAGGGGGCGAGCCTATTGCCATTAACCGGGCACAAATCCAGACTCCGAGCTGCTACTGAGAATTTCATAGAAAAACCCAATAACACTTTGCTCGACCTGGGGATCGAACCCACGACCTCTAGCGTAGCAGTCGCGACGGGTAATTATTTAAATCACAATCTGTGTAAAGATGCAGATTTCGTTCGCTTATGGTATACCATTCTATTTTGTTGACTGTACACCAATAGTTCGCCGGTAATTGAAAGTCCTATGTAATAGAGAGCAAGCATAACCTTTTAACCGGGCACAAATCCAAACTTCGATACGTTAAACATACCGGCGAACGTAACACTTAATAACATATTAGGAGTTTGGCTAGTAAATTTAAGTATTGGACCTAAAAGTACTGTCGAACTATGGGTTTATATTAGTACTAGTTTTCCGCCCGCGGCTTCGCCCGCGTCGAGTTCGGTTATATCGCGTTTCCAAGAGAACTCTTCAAAAGTCCGAGATAAAAACTATCCTATGTTCTTTCTCAAAGTCAACTCTATCTCTGTACCAAATTTCATTAAAATCAGTTCAGTGATTTAGACGTGAAAGCGTAACAGACAGACAGACAGAGTTACTTTCGCATTTATAATATTAGTAGGGATACTTCTGCTTAACCCTTCTAGGAATACAGGCGTGATGGTGTTATGTAATAATTTCATAAATAACAATACACAAATACCCAACCCTGAACAATATTTGCAATTTATAGAAATATTTTGTTCTATGTGGAAACAGAAGCCACAGACAGATAGCTTGGCGACTGTGCCATTCTTTCCGTAATTTTCGAGATGTTAATAGAAACTAGACACCATTTTGAGATATCTAGCGTTAATAAACATTCACTTTCCTGGTAACATCGCTTTCCTAGACTTTCCTAGAGTCATAAACACCATCATATAATTTTGCGACCTACAATCAGATAATCAGTTTAGCTAGAACTCGCTAGAAAGTTGTAGAACATATATTACAGTCACGTTTGTATGGTACTTTCATTTTTCACAATATATTTTTTGTTTCACAGTAAATATTCTTATGACCGCGCTGATATGTATATATAATTCCATAGACTGACCGCGGCAAGCACAGCTTAACCTCAAAAGAATAAGATAAAAGTTTTAGTGAAAGAAACCGGAAGGACAAAGGTTGGAATTCTACCTGAGATTGAATTATTTTTTCGCTCAAATTAGCTAAAAAATAAAAGCTTTTTTCTTTCTTTATTTATAACATACCATCACGCCTGTAGAAGTGTACTAATGTACATTGTACACTCCCAGGTCGTTGGTATATTTAGGTCCCATGTAATAGGAGGCGCCCCTATTGCCATTAATCGGACACAAATCCAAACTCCGAGCTGCTACTGAGAATTTCATAGAAAAACCAATAACGCTTTTTTTTTATAAATATTTTGGGACATTTTTTACACTACACCATCTAGTCCCAAACTAAGCAGAGCTTGTACTATGGGTACTAGACAATGGATATAATACTTATATACTTTTTTTTTTGTAAATACATACTTATAATACATAAGAAACACCCAGACAAACACAAATACTCATGTTTACTTATATACTTTTTTTTTGTAAATACATACTTATAATACATAAGAAACACCCAGACAAACACAAATACTCATGTTTTGTCCACACAAATATTTGTGTCCTGTAGGAATCGAACCCACGACCCCATGATCAGCAGTCCGGCACTCGAACCGCTAGACCACAGAGGTCGTCAAAACTTTGTTCGACCTGGGAATCGAATTCAGGACCTCTAGCTTAGCAGTCGTACTTGGACCACTAGGCTAACGTTGCAGATTTAACTTGTTCGTTCAAACTGGTTGAAATTTATATCTATCTATTGTACGACTACATTCGATTTCGTTCAAATTGACATTTCCATAAGAATGACTACACATAAATTGTAGTTGACTTCACCGACCACCCCTAAGCCACATAAAAATGTACCATTTGAATCTACGAAGCTTAACTAGTGTCAAATTACTACACACGATTTTGAACTCTATTTCGTAGCAATAAGATTAATAATATTGTCAGTAAAAAGCACTGTAAGCTCAAGAGAAATTATCATGGACATAAATATTAAGAACTTTTGTTTTTATTCTGTTTTAAGTTATAGGATTTTATACTGTGTTTGATGTAACATAAGGTGTGTTTTTCTTTGTTACAATGTTTTTTACAAGACTAACTCTTTAGTAATGTGTAGTAAAATTATTCAAGATTTTCTTTAGTTTGAGTTTCTATTTAAGATAAATGTTGTATCGGGGACTGCTACGTTAGAGGTTAGAAGTTCGATTCCCAGGTCAAGCAGTGTTAATGAGTATTTTATGTGCCGTCTGTCGGGGCTGGACAGCTCTCACTGTCAATGGCAATCTCTTTTTTCTCTGTTTAATAAACTGGATTAATTTAATAGTACACTTCAAACTGCATTGTTCTCGTGAACTATTCAGATTTAGATTGTGACCAAGATGAATACTGTAATCATGTTTTTTTTTAAAGAGTGTCTATGGAGTTTCTTGGCAGTTCTTCTCCATAAGACCCACTTTTCGGAACCGTGCAACTAGTTTTGACTTTTCAAAAGTGCCGTAATGGTCTAATTGAAATAAAATAAATAATAATGATAAACTAATAAAAATAACCAGTGTATCGTTTTCGATCTAAAACTAGATCGAAAAATATAAAATAAAATAATAAATATTTTTGGGACATTTTTACACAGCACCATCTAGTCCCAAACTAAGCAGAGCTTGTACTATGGGTACTAGACAATGGATATAATACTGTTAAACTTTTTTTTTTGTAAATAGAGACTTATAACACATAAGAAACACCCAGACAAACACAAATACTCATGTATTACCCACACAAATATTTGTGTCCTGTGGGAATCGAACCCGTATCGACAAGAAATCGACAGATGTCGTAAAAAAAAGTTTGACATTGACTTTGAAATTCTCAGTAGCAGCTGGAGCTCAGAGTTTATCAGTTCGGAGTTTGCATTTGTGCCCGGTTAATGACAATAGGGTCACCCACATGGGACCTAAACTTACTACTGGTACTTTGACCTATCTACTGCCAACCCAACTATTCCTCTTTCGTTTTACAAGGTCGGCAACGCGCTTTTGATACCCCTGGTGTTGCAAGCGTCTATAGGCTACGGTAACCGCTTACCATCAGGTGGGCCGTATGCTTGTTTGCGACGTTAGGGGTATAAAAAATATAGTAATAACCGGGCACATATCCAAACTCCGAACTGCTACTGATTTAATTACAAAGAAAACCCAATAACACTTTGCTCGACCTGGGAGTTGAACCTAAAAGCTCTAGTTTATTTAGTAACACTTAGGACCACAAGATTAATAAGCAGTTTTTAAATAAGCAGAGTCAAAGAATCTGTCAAATTTCTTTGATAGATTTTCGACTTTAATACAAAACAATAAGGTTCATGTTCAATGTAGAAAATTTGACAGATTTGGATAGCTTGACCTGCTGGCGTCTGTACATATTGATTTCTGACACTTACGCGAATTTCAGATTCTAAATCAAAATCCAGGCCTACAACTGCAAGACCAAAAGATACGGTGAGCTCGTTCTGCGTGAATCGGATTGCCAATAATTAACAAAAATGTAAGGTAGCTGTCAGTAATTATATCATTAAGACGCCCACCACCTCAGTCTACCCGTGACCATGGACGCTGTAAAAGGTCCGAAACGTCGGGATTAATAATATTGATATAACGCGATAAAATCCGTAAAAAGTAGTTTTATTTCAATCAGGTACATATTCAGAGTATTACTAAAATAATTGTACTAAAGTGCATGTGTAACGTCGAATAGAAAGTGTTTTAACTGTAAGTAATTCGCTGCGTGTTTGTAATTAGCGATTTTGCTTGTAAACTAAAAGTATGTATGTCAATTTAGTGTCGACTTTAATTAGTAATTAGCATAGCGTGAGGCACTCGGTGATCGTATGATCTTGCGTTCATAGCATAACTCAAATCTTTACACGTATCTAATGTTTTTTTTTATACCACTAAGGTGGCAAACAAGCATACGGCCCGCCTGATGGTAAGCAGTTACCGTAGCCTATAGACACTTATAACACCAGGGGTATCACTTGCGCGTTGCCGACCCTTTACAACGAAAGAGGAATAGTTGGGTTGTCAGTATAAGGGTCAAAGTCTCCCCACTGCCAACACAACGTTTTCACGCGGAGCATGTAATGTTTTCCTAGTTAACATAACATCACGCCTGTTTATCTCGAAGGGTTAGGCAGAGGTGTACTAAAGCATACACACAGTTCACCGGTATTTTAGGTCCAATAAAAATAAACTATCCAAACTCTAAAAGTTAAGAGGTAGGGCATAGTGAGAATAATTCCACTCCAATTGGAGCTGCCCGACTAGGGAAGTACCTCCACCTTGCAGAAAATTGAAGTGAAATAACACTGCTTTCAGCAGTGGTGTGTTCCTTACGGTGAGCAAAGTTGACAGTGCTCCGCGAGGAATGTTGGCAGTAGGAAAACTTTGATATCTTATATTGCAAACCCAGCTATTCTTACTTCGTTTTACAGGGTCGGCAGCGCGCAAGTGATACCCCTGATGTTGCAAGCGTCTATAGGCTACGATAACCGCTTACCGTATGCTTGCTTGCCACCTTAGTGTTATAAAAAAAGAGTTAAGAATCTAGCTACTACTGAGAATTTCATAGTAAACTCAATAACACTGCTCGGCCAGGGAATTGAAGCCAGGATCTCAAGCGTAACAGTTGAATTTTTCTGACTAGAAAAATTGACAGGAAAATCTGACAGGACACCTGTGCACAGCAGTGGGACAGTGTATCTATGTACTAATTTATGCCCAAATTATGTCAATAAAAATATTTTCTTTCTTTGTCTTTTTTTCTATATGTGTTAATGATGAGAGTGCACAACAGTATCTACCCATCCCTCCACATTCATCACTCTTCTCAAGTGAACTCACAACACTTATTGGAAAGCGGCGAGGTGGTCAGTGTTGCGCAACACTTTCGAAGTCTTTGTTACAACTTGTTATGTTGTTACATAGACGGACAGGTTATCTCGTATTATGTATAAATGTATCCGTTTTCATGCTTGTAATTTGATTAATGCTGTGTAGGGCGGTATTGGTCTAATGGTTGTAAGGGTTTGGTAACCGGATCGAATGATATTTGATTTTTCTTTTAGAAAGTTCTTAGTGGCAGTGTTCTCCCCCTAAAATGGAACGCAAAATATAACCGTGAACTTTGAGTGCACATCAGAACACCTGGTTTTTAGGGGGTGTGTTACTTCACTCATCCTTGACTTATCTTTTATTTTCAACCGACGAAACAAAAAACGGAGGAGGTTCTCAAGTCGACGTGTATGTATGTATATATTTTTTATGTATGACCACAAATAAGTTTTTACAGTGTAGTCCGATATTGATAATTCTTTTTTTATTGGAAAAAAATTTGAGTCGGCGCCAATTTTTTTTGGGTATTTCTTTAAATTTAAGGTAATTTAGTGATCTTTGTTCATTGATTGTTTGGCGCCGACTCAAAATTACTTAAGTATATTTGTTTAAGAACTTAGGTTAAATAAGAAATGTTTATTATTTTTTGCTTTTCAGTTTTTTGGCGGTTTATTTTTTTTGTTAAAAAGTTTTTTATACTTGTTCTTATTAGGGAATTTATAAGGAATTTTATCTGAATCAAGGAAATAGGTCAAAGTATAGAAAAACGCATAATTTATCGTATCGATTACCGTAATGATTACCTTTTTGAACAAGAACAAAAATGGCGGCGCGTTTCCTTATGACGTCACGACGTCCTGTGTTCTATACTTCCATAGCATGCGTGTGCGCATCCGGTAATAAAACTGTTGTTTTATTGTGTTCCGTTGATTGTATGAGGATTATGAGTTTTGTATGAATTATAAGGGCTTGTGGCCAGTTGTAGATAAATAAACAATAAGGCGAGTGGGTCAATCGATGAGGTTAAGTGACGCTTGGCACGGCTAATCTATAGATATGTGACCATTGTTAACTTCAACGAGTTACTTGACCTTTTGTGAATCCATAATATGATCCGGATCCTGGCTCCGTGGCTAACACGGATAAGATAAAATGTATTTAGATCATACAAATCTTGTCTTTTTGAATGACTACGTATATCTACATGCTAAGCATTATCTAAAGTAATCAATTTAGTTGAAGAAAAGTTAGATCTCGCGCAAGGTTTTTCAATGTCAAAGTCAAAATAATTTATTCAAGCTAGACTACATTTAAGACAGCCCCCAAATCGCCCACCCTTCAACGCCTCCTAATGTTTTAGCTGGGAAGAAGAAGCGGCGCTACAAACTCCCCGCAACACATTTGGACCTGCTTCTGATTTGGCACCATCAGACACTTTAGTCAACCAGGCCGAATGTTGAATTTCTTTTCTTTAATGCCTGTCTTAAGGTGACAGCAACATGTATCCGATGGACGTGGGTTCTAAGTAGTGATGTTAATAATCGATTATCCATAATCGATTAATCGATTATCAACATTATTATCACAGCATTGAGATGACAGGAAGCAAAGGTAAATAAATCTTTAGCTTCATCATTCATGAATATTGATTATTTGAGTGAAATATGTCATACCTTTGAGATAATTTTACCTGTTTCAATCCATTATCAATAATCGATTAATCGATTATCAACATCACTAGTTCTAAGCTTGTTTCAGGTTAATATTTACAAATTTATAACTTTAAATCTTATCTTGCATACGTATGGTAAGCATTTTAATAATGCAGTTATTGTTTAAGTTATCTCAGTAGCTACTTGACATGATACCCCGTTTGTCTCCCAAGCATGGAAAGTTAAGTTAGTTATAAACGACAGTTACCCAGCTCTTAACTGTCTCAGTCTACATAACAACAAGATTTGAACTGAATTATAGTAATTTTGAAATGTAGGTCTTTTATTACATGCAGTTGACTGTGATTGTTACTGAGACCATTTACTATTCTTATCTTTTGACATGGTTATCCGAGTGTATTTAAGAGAAGCTGAGAGACGGGTCAATGACATTAAGAACAGCGTTACACAGTGTGTGAAGTGACAGACCTAATACGGTGATAGAAATGATAAATATTTCTAGATACATGTGCAAATAATTCTCATCAAAACAAATATCTTGAAGAAATAATTCTCTAGTACTTACCATATTTTTTTTAGAATTGTTCCATACCAGTGTTTTCTTCTGTATTCTGAGTGCGTTTACAAACAGAGAATCTCATAGAAAAAAATTAAATAAACTTAGGACTCGCTTGGCAGGCGCTGCTCTGTGATTTTTTATTAACTGAGCTACTATCTTTTTGTATATTTTTGGCATTTTCCATGCTAAGATTTTAAAGTTATTTAGAAAAGGAAAAATTTGCCCGCGGTCAAATTTTTCCTTTTTTAAATAACTTTAAAACTGAGCTACTGTTTGATTTGCAGCTCCGTCAAAGATAAATAAGCCAGTACCCTAATCTTAACCTAAACTTTTAATTAATCCATTGCCATTGAAGTATCTTTTACCTCGCCACGGCCTACTTTTTTAAAGTAGAACACAGTCTAGACAAATGTTTCCATACTCTTTGCCCCTTACTTTAATTAGATTTGATGACGAACGTGTGTGTTTTATGGGAAAGAGAAAAATTAACCTGGTTGCAGATTCCAGACCTAAAAAGACGTGTATGTGTTCTGTGTAGGTATCGGTAACCACAAGCTATAGTGTACAAGCCAATCTATCAGCGTCAGCGTCATTCCTGCCAAACTAGGAAAATAGATTTAATAATTACCTACTATTATTCTTTAAAATCGATTATCATGGCCCTAGACGACAAGTTTATTGGAAAAGTGACTGTATTACCAAACCAGAAGTGTTCTTGTCAAGTCTGTTCGAATTTATCTTTCGCACCAAAAATATCTACTTAAAAAACGATTAAAGGAGGAAAGTATAATTCTGATACATTGGTTTAAAACTCACTCGATTTTGAATAAGCCATAAACTCGCGGAACAAGTTTTGTTTAATGTACGCTTATATACACGGCCTTAAGACGACATTCCACTTTGATAGTGTAATGCTTAATTCTGTCTGATGTTGGGTATTAATTTTAAAGAACAGGAAATTAAATATAGAGATGTATGCTTTGAATAGGTTTTATTGTGAGGAGCGAAGGATATTGAAGAGCATATGGGGAGATGAGAACGAAAGTGTTGTGCCAGGATCGTCGCGTGTTTACTGCTGGGGTTGCGGAGGAATGTTATCCTTCAGCAAAAAGTGGTGAGGCGAAAAACCCGTATGGTTTTAGTCGGTAGGTGGTCCCTATGGGTGGGGTCCGACACACCCCGTCGCCTTCCCCGGGCAGAGGCAGTCCATGAGAAGTTCCATACGTTAAAAAAAGGGTCGTCACGGGTGGAAATCTATAGTATCTGTGTACCTAATTATCGACAGGCGATATTTATCTTGTGTCTGATATTTGAGGGCAGTCTACACGGACGATAATACTACTTGAAGGGCATAAAAATATTTACTCCTATGTAAATATTTTATGTATGATTTTATTTATGTATGAGAATCAAGACTGCGATCCACAGCAGAAGCAGATTGATCTATCCCTGCACCATTGAAATATACAGTAGCCAGCAGGTCAAGCCGTCCAAAACTGTCAAATTTTCCCAATTGAATATGAACCTTATTATTTTGTATTAAAGGTGAAAATCATCAAAGAAAATTGTCAGATTGAAGTAGCTTGATGTGCTGCCCTCTGTACAGTTGAATTGTTAGACCAATCATGCAGTTTGTTGTCTATTTCTGCATGCAATTCTTCCTAGGGTATACAAAGGAATCTTTGTATTTTAGTTTTAGTAATTGTGTCTATTTCACATCTAAAGTGTACCTACTTACAGTACACCGGCTCCACGCAGCCTCTCAAAGCCTAAGGCGATATACAGATGGACGTAAAAGGCGACCGCTTTCACCTGCGCGCGCGCCGATGAGTCGACTCTTTCAATACACATTACTTATGTTTGAGCTCATTTTCACCAACTGTATTATTAAACGTAAAATTGTACACACGCCAGCAGGTCAAGCTATCTGAAACTGTCAAATTTTCCCAATCGAAAATGAACCTTACGTTTTTGTGTTAAAGTTGAAAATATAGCGACGAAATTTGACAGATTGTGGTAGCTTGATGTGCTGGCCGTTGTACATAATTATTAACTAGTAGTAGAACGCTGGTGTAGGTTTGTCTGGGTTGCTAGCACAATATTTCTTAATAGGAGTTTATCGCTGCTATTTCTGGATATTCTGCCGTCAAAATAATAGTACTTATGTAAACAAAAATTATGGTACAGGCGCCTAAGTATTATATTTCTATAAAAAAAAGTACCAGAATGATCGTCCAGTGACACTAATGACATAAGGACTGACAGATTTGCTAGACAGAACTGTCAAAAATCAACAATTCCGAAGTCACTGAATGACGTTTATGACACGGTAAAAGAACAAACTTGAGGCCCAATGCAGTGGAAACTGATTTCAGAGTTCAAAACTTAATAACTGATGTTTTAGGATTCCAACACGAGATACTTTTAGTGCTTCTAAAGTCCAAAGGCTACGATAACCACCGCTATGTTTGCCACCTTATAAAATCATGCAGTATGAAAAAGTTTCTGGGTCAAGAACATGGAAAAGAGTTTCATTTTCGGCCAAATCTTACTAGTAGATACATGACGTCTGTGGTCTAGTGTTTTAAGTGTCAGAGTGCTGAGCACGACGTCGTGGGTTCGATTCCCACATCATCATCAACCCATATACTGTCCCACTGCTGGGCACGGGTCTCCACATATTGAGAGGGATTAGGCTACAGTCCACCACGCTGGCCTAGTGCGGGTTGGCAGACTTCACAAACCGTCGAGAAAAATCTCTAAGGTATGCAGGTTTCCTCACGATGTTTTCCTTCAACGTTTAAGCGAGTGATAATTAATTATTAATACGCACATGAACTCGAAAAGTCAGAGGTGCGTGTCTTGGGTTCGAAATCGAGACCTTCGACTTGGCAGTCCAACGGTCGTACCACTAGGTTATCACTGCTTTTTTCTGATTTTGCGATTCCCACAGGATACGAATATTTGTGTGATGATCATAAGTGTTTGTGTTTGTCTGGGTGTTATTAAGTATTGTAAATTAAATTTACAAAAATAAAATTATGTTTTTTTTTTTTTTGTTTTGGCATTGCACTATTCGTGCTTATTGCCACTGACAACATTTGGTCTGATATTTAACAAAACGTAAGAATCGATAACTCGCGAAATAAAAAATATAACAAAGGGAAATTTGGAAAAGAAAAGGAGAATAGTTGTTTAAAATATTTGTATTTTATGTATTGTCTAGTACTCATAGTACAACGCGGTGGCTTAGTGGTCATAGCGTCTGGTGTACCGAACCAGAAGACGCAGGTTCGAATCCTGCCCGCGGTCGTATTTTTCCTTTTCTAAATAACTTTAGTTTACTAAAGCTTCCAGAATTAAAGCAAAGTCAGATATTTATTAGTACTTTTTAAAAATAAATATAATTTTAACTATAGAGCTGTCATGCTTTGGGATACATTTTAAAATAACTTTTATCATGGATAAATATATCATTTTTCATGCGTACCGCTGAAATGTGGAATGAGATCAAGCGTAGGCCTGTCATGAATATATAAAAAAAAAAAAAATATACCTACGAAGCTGTGTTCGTCCAGGCTTCGTTGGTGACATCACCTCACTGTTAAAGATTCTGCCGCTAAGCAATAATGTGGTAACATTATTGAGTTCCAGTTTGAAGGGTAATATAGCCAATGACATTGACTGAGCATTTCGAGAATAAACAACTGAGATCTCAAGATCTCGCAAATTATATCACAGGTGTTGCTGGCTTCTAATAGGCTACAGTTACCGCTCACTATCAGGCGACCTGTAGGATTGTTTGTCTTCTCGTTACAACAAAAAAAAAAAAAAACTTTAAGTGTCAAACTCCGTCATTGGAAACTTTTTGGCTAAGTCTCTTGAACTCATAAAAAAGGTTATTACAGTAAATCTACTTCGACATTAACATAAAAAAAAAACATTTCCACCACATCAAAGCTTAGATCTTTGTCGTAACCTATGCATACATATTTCATATTAAATTTAAATATAGATATAGATAAAATCAGTTTTATGTCATTACTTACATATACTATGCTAATTTAAAGTAACAACACTCACCGGATATTTTTGGCCTTGACTGATCTGACATTTGAATTTTGGCTGAATATCTGAGTTCAGATGTAGACAAAGACTTTTTTAAATATAACTGGCCATAGATTTGGATTTTAAGAGAGGTATAGTGAGAGTAATTCCACTCAAATTGGAGCTGCCCGACTGGGGAAGTACCTTCGCCTTGCAGAAAATCTAAATAAAATAACACTGCTTTGAGCTGTGTTGTGTTTCTTACAGTGAGCAAAGTTGACAGTGCTCCACGAGAAAACGTTTTGTTGGCAGTGGGGGGACTTTGACCCTTATACTGCCAAACCAACTATTCCTCTTTCGTTTCACAGGGTTGGCAACGCGCAAGTGATACCCCTGGTATTACAAGTGTCTATAGGAAACCACTTCTCATCAGGTGGGCCGTATGCTTGTTTGCCACCTTAGTAGAATAAAAAGAAAAAGACGGGATATCATGAGCAATATTGCATACCGTGGTCGGCGCAGTATGTTTTTTTCTTCCAAACATCTCTTTTAGCTGTCATTTCGTCATTCACTTTGTAGTGATATCATTTCGCAAACCGTCCATCCATCTTTTTTTGGTCTCCTTCTTCCCTTATATCCATCCTCATTCATGCCTAGCACCTTCCTGGTAACATGATGTTCACTTCTATGCATCACATGTCTATACCATAACAAGCGATTACTGGTACAAAGGTACCTACTTTGACAATGGATTAAAATATTTTTGATGCATGCAATTTTTTGTTGTCACTAAAATACCTTATACGTTTAGTAGATGCGCTTTGGACGTAAAACTAATTAGCTCAGAAAAATACTTTAACATTATCTAATATTTATATAAAAAAAGAATAATTTAAAAATAAAATAATCAATGTTTTTTTTATGTTAATTATTTGCATGTTCTACAGATGTAATCTAAAATACTTATTTAAAATGTTTTTATTTTATTTCCAGATCTGGTGATTCCTCCTGCTTAATTTTGTAAGTATTCAAAATATTGCATTAATTCTTTGTACTGACCTTTTAAAGAAAGATCCATAGAAACTTCGAGATAACACGTATACATCGTGTAGCTCGACCAATAACACTTTGTTTGACCTGGGAATCGAATCCAGGGGAATTTAGCGTAGCAGTCGAAGTACTGTAATTACTCGCCTACTATAACAAATTTACTTACCACACCTATTAAGCATTACCTCACACAACCGCTCATCAAGCGGTACCAACATCACATTCATCACAATTTAGTAATGTTCACTCTTACATGATTGGTGGCTATTACGCTGTCGACACGAACAGCACAGCGATTCTTAATGAACATATAACTACGCGAGTAAGTTATCTTACGTTTATTTAAGTTTTATTGATGAGATGGTCGAAATTTGGGTATATTTGAAGGGTCAGATACAGGGTGGGCTGCCATCCTTATTCTGGCATCCATAGCCTTTTTTTATAGTACGGAATTTCCTCAGGGATCCTCCGCCACCCGGGGCTGGGTATGTCTGAATCGTACCGACTAAAAACCGTACGTTTCTTAAAGAAATTACTTACACCATATTAAACACCACGACCTAGCGTCCATAGCCTGCTGGTACCGCTCATCATTAAGCGCCTCTTATGCTTGTTTGTCAGCTTATTATAATGAAATAATAAATTTATATAATACTTCGTGAAGCGATGACTTTGTTCCCCATTTCAAGAACAGTGCGCGTACTGAGGTGAGTGAAATTTGACAACGTGAAAGTTTATATGTAGAAGGAGTACAGAAAGCTCAAATTTCTGTGTTTAAAGTGTTACAAATACGTTAAATAAAAAAAAATAAAAAAAATATTGGTTATGTTCGGGCTGTCAGTGTCAATGTCAAACATGAATTTTAAATAAACTTTGTCAAAATAAACTTTTTAACCACATTATTATATTCAAACTTAAAAAGGTCGCAATGTCGGCTACCTATATTTGTAAAGTGTTAAGTGGAAATAAAGCTGTAATAATGTCGACTACCGCCTCGGGACCAATCGTAATGATACGCGCCATTGTTATTTACCACAGCCCTTGACTTTTCAACGTAATTCCATTCCGTAAACATTCTTATACTTATAATTAGTTTGTCAGACCACTAGAAGTTATTCCTCTGCGCTCATCAGTCCATCATCCCATACATTCAATATACTTACATTAGTAAATGAATAAAGTCGTGTATTCACACTTTACACTCAAAATAAATTCTAATGGTTATCGAATCAGGTTCTGTCGAATTTTCAAATTGATTAGTGTGTTACTTTGTAATTTGACTTATCTAGGTAGGAAAAATTTGAAGGTCGGCCATAATAATAAGAAAAAGTCATTGGTTATTTAAGTTACAATATAGGCTATATTGCCTATATTGTTTGTAAAATATTGCCTACATTTAGGCAAAATTAGATTCATATTTCAGGCAATGTTATGCCCACATATGATTAAATATTGTACCCATATTTCAGGTAATGTTACGCCCATAGTTCATGTTTTATATTGCCCATATTTCAGGCAAGGTTATGCCCATAATTCAGGCAACAAACTAATCACATTTTCGGCATTATGTTTGCCTAATATTTGCCGGCCATTGAACACGCGGCTTTAAGTTAATGCGTGTGAAGTTGTATGTAATTACGCCGTCGCTCCGGAGTCTCTTTAATGAAATAACATGTAATCATAATCACAGATTGAAGACGAACCATTTTGCGCTATAATTATGGGCTTTCATATTGATTGAATAGACGGAAAGGTATTTTTATGTGTCGATGATAATGCAACTGATTTGACAACGTCGGTGGTCTAGTGGTTCCAGTGTCGACTGTTGATCACGAGGTCATGGGCTAATCGAGCCCATGACCTCGTGATCAACAGTCGACACGGGACATAAATATTTATGTGTCTGAACATAAGTATTAGTGTATTGATTTCTGACATTTATGCGAATATTATAATTATGTACATTGAAATAAAACGTTATATTGATATTATTAACCCGGCGCGCGGCGTTTCGGACCCTTTACAGCGTCGTTTAGGAGTTTACCCGTGTCCATGGACGCTGTTTTATTTCAATTTTCAAGTTTTATTTCATTAAGTGTTAGTGTTTGGCTGGGAGTTTCTTATGTATCTATTATAAGTAGGTATGTATTAAAAAAAGGAAAAAAGTATTATACCCATTGTCTAGTAGGTACCTATAGTATAAGCTCTACTTCTTTTGGGACTAGAAGGTGCTGTGGAAAATGTCCCAAATATTTATTTTACAGGTTTTTGCAATTGTAATATTAAGTATGGATGTAAATATTTTATTGCAAATCAACAATGTCGGTCATACCACAACAAAACTCTGAAATAAAGCGATCAAGTCACATTGAAGCTGTCTTAAACGAGTGCAGATATTATGTAATCTGCGTTGATTATTGAATTATGTTATTGAAAAAAAGGCCTAGTAACTAAACGGTTCCCACACAATTTATTATTATATCACAACAGCAAATACACACAGTTACGTTCGAAAACGTGTGAAACATACATTCGTGAAAGCTGACCGACCAACGAGTCGCAAGCAAATAGTTTTGCACATAAAACTGCACTTTCATTTCCTGACGATGCGTGTTTTGGCGGACATTTTGACAGCTGTCAAATTAAAGTGGTTTTAGCGCTCCATAAAGTTTATTATTTTTTTATTTGTTTTGATTTGGATTCGTACCTACGAATTTAAGCGAAACGGTTGATTTAATTAAATTAAATTGATCCGAGTGTGAAATGAAAGCTGTATAATAATATGGTTGCTGTAATTTTGTTGCCACTTACATCTTCATTGAAAATTTGGCACACCGACATAATATAGTTGTATTTGTTTTAACTCAAAATCTTAATTTCTAACATTTACGCGAATATTATACATTGAAATAAAACTACTTTTTACGGATTTTATCGCGTATATTGATATTATTAATCCCAATATACGCGATAAAATCCGTAAAAAGTAGTTTTATTTCAATCAAAATCTTAATTTAAGTATTTCAGGTGTTTTGATAGTCATCTACGTATTAAAAGTTTTATATTTACCCTTCAACAAATTTTAAAATTCCTTTTATAATCATGACAGGTATGTACAGTCGCCAGCAGGTCAACCTATCCAAAACTGTCAAATTTTCCCAATTGAATATGAACTTATAGCTTTGTGTTAAAGTTGAAAATCAATCAAAGAAATTTGACAGATTGTGGTAGCTTGATGTGCTGGCCTCTGTACGAAGAACTTTATCTAAACGTAATCTTTAACTGTTCAAGATATAAACCTATAATATAACACGCAACTTAACCTAAATTCGCAACAACAATCTAACAAACAAACTGCGTTTTATTATCAAAGTTAACCGCACACCTGTTACAAGAATGTTAATAAAAACCTGTTTTACTTGAACCAACAGTAAGTGATTAGTTATTAGCTTTAGTAATTAATGTCGGTTAATTACTATGATGACCAAACATGTCCTTGTGAAGATTAAAATTCATGGCTAAAGGTTTAATGAGTCATCTGATAACGAAACGCAAACATCTGTTATCTATGGTACGGATTAAATATGTTTTATTAGTCTGTGGATGTTACGGTATAAGGCTGAATATTAATCGTGTTGTATCTGTGCTGGTAATCTTGTTGCACTGTATCCAAGGTAGATACTTTAAAAAGTTCAACAAATGTGACAACTATTTTTTTTTAATTACTCGCAAAGAACGTAAATAGCATACAGCCATGGCAGACTATAATGACAAGATTGAAACTATCTTGATAAGCAAAGAGGTTAGTTCCAACGCAGTCAGCTATCTAGATATACACGGTTTACTTGGTAAATTAGTACCTACTGCTTATCTCTTCCTCAGTTGGTCATAAAATATAAGCTTTATAGTGCGATCGCAATTTTGATCTCGTTGTGCCATTTTGACATTTATATGTTTTATTATATAAAAGCAGACATTTAAACAGACCCTGAATGTAGTTAATCAGTAATAATATATGCATTTTGTTGCTAAACGCTTTTCCAGTACGATTATCGGACGTCACAATTATGCAAGTTTATTCACTTATTTTGCAAATGCAAAGCAGGCTGTTCTCTCATACATAATTTGTATTTCACACTTCATTGAAATTAAAGCAGAGAGTACGTAATCAATATTCAAAGAAGGCAATTATATCGTAAGGAAATGAATACAGGCATCAGTTGTTCATGAATAAGGAAATGCATGGAGAAAACTTACATTCACTCTTTGTTGTTGGCTGATGAACATGTAAGTATATTTTTTTAATTTATTTGGCATTAACACATGCTAAACATTTGCTGACATTCCTTTAAGAAGTAAGGATGGGGACGAGAAATTCGACGTTACAGGTAGTTGAGGTTTCCAGACGCCAGCAGGTCAAGCTATCCAAAACTGTAAAATTTTTCAATTGAATATGAACCTGATTGTTTTGTATTAAAGTTGAAAATCAATCAATGAAATTTGACAGATTGTCGTATCTTGATGTGCGGGCCTCTGTACTTAACTGGAGAGACGAAACCGTACCTGAGACTCAATATTTTCTCTTTTAAATGTTTTGAAAATGAAGAATGCGCTTACGCAATAACTGTCGATCTTGTTCCATCTCTCTCTGTCACAATAAAAAGGTTTGCTACTGTAAAGAGACCTTTTAAAAGTTGTGCATTTAACACAGTATTATAATTTAAAAACAAAATAGTTTTATTTTCATATAAATCTTATAGAGACACTTATGAAATGTCGAGTCTAGGTACACGGTTCCAAATTTGTCTTTTCCTATGCAGAAGAACCGGTAAGAAACTACATGGTTACTCTTTCCGTTTTGTACAATGATGTTCGATGCAATAATAATTATAAATTGGATACTTACACCACGAGAGAACAATTCAGGAATACTGCGAAGTTTTTGTTTTTCTAACCTATATCCCACTGTTGAGTAAAGGTCTCTCCCATTTCCTTCTTCCTTCCTAGGCAGAGGCGTACAAACGTACAAATTTAACAACTAACTAGATGTACTGTAATTTAAAAAAAGATATGCCTACGCTGATCTTCCACCTCACCGAAAACATGTCATTGGTAATTAGTTTCTATAACCTGTTTCTTATTTTAAGTTATCAATACTGTTTGTTTTCCAAATAAAATAAAATAAAAATAAATAGATAAATAAAAAATATATTTGCATTTTTTAAAATGATAATACCACTGTGATGAATTCGTAACCTTACGTAAATTTAACTTTACGTCAAATGTAAAGTGAAATTCTCATCGCACATTTTAGCACAAAACAGGATTTGCCGCGAGGTCAAGAATGCAAAAGTTTCTTATTGTAGAAAGCACATACATTATACATGGATGAATTGTTTTCACTACATCGCGTGCATGTTAATGGTTTAATGTAAAAGTGATTTTAGATTGTACAATATAGCCTCCAGTTGTGAGTTCGGTCCCGTTCGTGGCAATTTCCCTGTCAAGCGCAATAGTGCACGGGCGCATTTTAACTACTAACTTTAGATTAAAAAGAAAAGTGACTTCAAGCATAACAAGCTGTTTCAAGTGAACACTTCAAGCAGCTTAAATATACATATACTATTCTTCAGAACCATTAGTTAGACACCAACCAAATTTTGTATGGGACCATACATAAATACAATCAAGCCTATATTCCCCAGAGGGTTAGGTACCTACTAATGTACACCCACAGTTCTTTGGTAGGTTTAGGTTCCATGTAATATAGGGCGAGCCTATTGCTATTAATCAGATACAATTGCTCCGAGCTGAGAATTTCATAGAAAAACCAATAACACTTTGCTTGACTGGCTTTGCTGGGAATCGAACCCAGTATCGCAAGCGTAGCAGTCAATTATATAATCATCTCGGAAGTATACACAATTACTTAGATAAAAAAACACTGTTCCCAATCGAAGGTATCGCGTAACGTAATTAAGCTGTTGAAAAAAAATACATTAAATTCGTTTTTATGTATGTCAATAGTTATAATTTACATGGTAAACTGTGTTTTTATTGTACAGTCACGCAATTAAATTAACTTTTATTCTAAACCTTCGTACACAAGTGAACAGATATTCAATAACATGGCTTTACCTTGACATATGTTCTTGCAAATATAATTAAAGGCATTAAAAGCATAAAAAGTCATTAAAAGCCTGCACTATCTATTATTATGTTATTATATGAAAAACAAATATAGGGCCACCTGATGGTAACCGGCAACTACAAACGCCTATATACGCCAGCAACACCAGTGGTATCACTCGTGCGTTGTCATCTTGAGACTTGTGATACAAGACTTGACAGTTGTATTAGTTGACAGTTAAGACTTGACAGTTGTCAAGTCTTGACAGTTGTCAATTCTTATATCCTTAATTTCACTGGTCACCCATCCCGCAAGCGCCTTAGCCCGTCTTTCGAAAATTAATTTAGTAACCAACAAATTCTTAGTAAAAAATCTGGGACATAGTTATTAACAGTTATATAAACTGGTGTATTACGTATGTGCTCCAAATAATCATAGTTAAGTAAAACGAATTGAAGGTTTTATTGTGCGTTTGTGTGTCATTTGCATGCTATATAAGATAAAAAAATTACCCTGCGGTTGCGCTCGCGTCGATGTTAATATAGTTAAGAGTATTTAACCAACTTCAACTCAACCCAGTGCGCAATTAAGTAGGTCGCTGCAGATACAACTTAGCGAAATGCGGATCATTAGATTCTCCTGCCACTGAGTGTAAGTGAATAAAGGAAGTTCTCAATTAGACTGTATTTTATTTTGTTTGTGTATATGTTAGGGATCATCCATAAACAAAGTCACAGGAATTTCATGATTTTTTGACCCGACCTGTCCTTGTCACAGCGAGTCACCTCTAGTGTGACGTCACATATTTTTTGCGAGTTTCCGAGTCTATACGTGTGTACAGATAGTTGGAAATATTTTGTTTGATTGCTACTAACAGTTCCAATGTCGCGTTTTAAGTCTTGGATATTATGATAAATCCAACCTCCCAGCTGTTACTGAGAATTTCATAGAAAAATACAATAATACTTTTTACCTGGGAATCAAAACCAGGTCCCAAAACACAACAGTCGCACTAAATATGCAAAAATATTCGCCCATCTACGTGTTACAAAATACCCCGTAAAAATATAATTAATTATCAAAGCCAAAAGTTTTGTCAGCTGTCATGTCAGGGAACCAGATTATCCTACGTAACAATTTTACCTAATAATTGTCTACTTTAATAGTTTTTCTATTTTTCATTCATAAACGTTGTTGTTTTCCTTTTTTTGGGGTATGTTATACAGCGTTACTACGGTTCTTAAATAGTGTGAATGGACTCGTTATAAGGCCCCATTTAACCTCCTTTCGGCTTTACGGGTAGTTTTGTATAAACACTACGGTGAGCATAGTTACTACTTAGCTACGAGTACCCTAAGTTCCTTGACATAAACGTACAAACGACGTCTACGCATGCTCGAGAACTAGCTATAAAACATTATTAATTACGTAACACAAAAACATATTCTTCTAGTATTTTCTATATCATTACGATTACCTAAATCCATCTTAAATAAAAACAAAAACGAATACTTTAACACTGATACTCAGTTGTGCGCTCGCACATACATTGGGTAACCTTTTTCGTCAGGTGGGCGTGTCTACCTCTCGCGTTAATGGTACAGGTATAGGGGGCCTACTACAAGTTTCGTCTGCCGGTATCGAATCGCACGTGTTCCTTTTATATTAAGAAAGTGTTTTGGAACATTAATATGATGTTCGCGATTATTGTTTTGCGTCTATGCTACTTCCAAATGTTATTAATTTGATATTTAGTATTTATTTATGGAATATAATAAACCGCGCATCAAAAATACTGATTGAGCGACAAAATTACTGATTGAGCAGCAAAATACAGATATCGGTTAGGTTAGGTTAGAACTGTGACCACACAACGAGCGAAGCGAGCGGTGCCGTGGTAGCGGCCGGCGAGTGCCAGAAGCAAATCAGAATGATAGCGAATCTGAAAACCAAGAAAGTGTATATAATAACACTTTGATGAGCAAATTTAGTGTGCAATTCAGTATTTTTGGTGCTAATTTCGAATATTTTGATTGAAAAAAGGGGATTTACAGTTTAAGTATTAAATAGCACCCTTTATTTATTAATATTGAGCAGTGATAGCCTAGTGGTATGACCATTGGACTGGCAAATCAAAGGTCTCGAATTCGAATCCAAGCCACACACATCTGGCTTCGTAATCATGTGCGTATTAATAATTAATGATTACCAGGCCCTCTAGCGTGGCAGTCGCGCTTAGGACCACTAGACTAAAATATTTCTGTACAATTTCACACAACACCATCTAGTCCCAAACTAAGCTGAGCTTGTATTAGTACTATGGGTACTTTTTTTTGTAAATACATACTTAATTTACATAACAAACACCCATACAAACACAAACACTTAGTGTTCATCATATAAATATTTGTGTCCCGTGGGAATCGAACCCACGACCTCGTGATCGGTAGTCCAACACGCGGACCACTGACGTCGTTATACATGATTGTACGATGAATCTTCGACATTCGAGTTTTCGTAGTATCCCTCAGGTACGATTCCTGATCGCGTGCCGTGTTTTGGAATTTTAATACCTTACCTTTTGTTGTTGTTTTTTGTTACTAGTTTTTTGGTCGGATGTTTTGAAAGATAACTTTGCTTCGGGTGTCGGAATGTTGAGCGTGAAATGGATTATGTATACATGCTTTGGGTGGATGGGTAATGTCAGCTTTGTATAATAGATCGTGATCTCGTCCAGCACAGTCCGCTTCCAAAGATCATTCCTACCATGTACGGTCAACAAAAGAGTTACGTATACAGGCAGCTAATTTACCCAGGGATGTGCCTTAATAGGCGGTGCACAGGGGGTTCTGGGGTGGTCTATTAAGAGGACCCAGTGCCCCCCTCCATGTGCTGATGGTGGCCACCGGGGTGGTTTTAGTGGGTAAGAATCCCACACTCCCCGGTCTAACCCCCGTAGACCGGTAGCCTTTTGAAGGTTTCCCCCCGTAAACAAAAAAAAAGGCAGCTAATTTAACATATGTGTTTTGATAAATATTGTTTAAATGTATCACACAATATATATGTCAAAACGCAGGTATTGTTGCTGATAGCAGCTGTTACATACCAAATTATTTGGCGGGTAATTATTTATATCGCAATCAGTGTAAAGATGCAGATTTCGTTCGCTATCTGCATACCTAACTCTTTTGTTGACTGTACTGTCAGGGTCTGGACGATATGAACCTCCAGCGGTGTTTCCCTTGCGTTATGACATGTCCTTCTTAAAACGAGGCCTTAAAAGAGCTCTCTACCACACACGGTAGGCGGCGGCTCAGCTGTCCCCGACGTTGCTGATGTCCATGGGCGTCGGTGACCACTTACTATCAGGTGGGCCGCTTGCTCGTCTGCCACTATAGACAATATAAAAAAATAAAATTTAAAGGTTTCTAGAATGCATTTAGATTATACAATAGAAAAAAAAAAGAAAGAAATTAAATTTATTTCTAAAGGACACACTGGTGTACTGACGCCAGCACATCAAGCTACCACAATCTGTCAAATTTCCCCAGTCTAACCCCTGTAGACCGGTAGTCTTTTGAAGGTTTACCCCAAAAACAAAAAAAAGGACTCCCAAAGCAAAATAAGTAAGCAATAATCGTAAGTAGTGAGTGACTTTTTTAGTTTCTGCCTACCCCTCGGAAAAAAAGTCATGCATGAGTGTATGTGTAAATTAATCATTTACTTTTTATAAGACAAAAAATAGAAGCTAATTAAATGAGTCGCACGTATATTCTACTAAATCTCGTTAGTATGTATAATGTTAAGATTTCACACGCATCTCTACTCGTTATTGTGCAAAGCTTAATAAGTTCTATCTGAGAATATTTATTCATACAACAGTTTCTAATGTAGAATTTAACATAATAATATATTATCACGCCTATCCCGGAATAGACAGGCAGAGGTGTACTTGGCCTGCGGGCGGTTGTTTGTCTCAAAAAGCTCAAGAAGTCGTATCTTAAGTAAGCGTTTTGCCTCGATGTTCCTTACAGACTCAGGCAACTGATTGCATTCCCTCGGTGTACGGCGAGGCAATGGAATCAGCTGCCTGAGTCTGTATTTCCTGACGTGTACAATTTGGGGGTTTTTAAGTCACGAGTGAATAGGTCTTAGACCAGATCGTCACTAACCATCAGGTGAGATTGTGATCAAACGCTAACCTATCTCTTATATAAAAAAAAAACTTTTTATACCACTACGGTGGCAAACAAGCATACGGCCCACTCAATGGTAAGCCGTTACCGTAGCCTATATACGCTTACAACGCAACGTATCACTTGCGCGTTGCCGACCCTGTAAAACGAAAGTAGAATAGTTGGGTTGGCAGTATAAGGGTCAAAGTCCCCTAACTGCCAACAACGTTTTCAAGAGGGGCACTGGTAACCTTGCTCACCGTTAGGAACACAACACAGCTTGGCTCTAATTTGAGTGGAATTACTCCTACTATGCCCTACCTCTCTAAAAGTGTGGAATTTTACGATAGCAACACCAGTTTTATTACGATAGTTGCCTATATAAACCCAACGGCATCGGGAGCAAGATCCAAGCTACAGGTGCAGACCAGACCTCCGCAAACGAATTTCTAGGCAACACCGATATCCTGAGGATAGACTGGTTGTCAGGCTTTTTGAGCTTCTGATTACAATTGTCATAGATGATCGTATGACGGAACCAACGTTGCAAATCGGTTGATAAGCGTAGTTATTAGTCACGGTTACTGAGTAGGTACAAGAATAATCTCCAAACCTCTCTGGGTAGCGCTATATACATGACTACCAGCTCTACTTAAGAGCAGTTTTTCTATAGCAAAATTAATCGTGACAATGATTTGTCAACTAACCTTTATCGAGTAGGCAATCTGCAAATTCTTTGTTCGATCCCTCGGTTGGTGACCCAATAGGATCGGTCTCATTGGCCGATTTGTCAAGCACTTGGCCGACTTACGGTTTCGAGTCGCCAATTAACGAGAATCGATTCTTCCGGAAAATCGATGTAAGCGGTTGCGTAATCGGTATCGGTTGGCGATTCGGGTTGCATCGATATAAAGTAAAGAAGTTCATGGTATGCTCGGAATTTCATTATCGATGGGTGTATAGTGATGTCTCAGGTCGTATTTTTTGTAATTGTAACTGTTTGAGATGAAGTAATTTGAAGCTTTTGTGGTGTGTGTTCGTGTAAATGTTCTTTAGTCCAGGGTTGTGTACGGGAGATGATTGAAACGCAGAAAACCGAAATTTAAATAATTATATTGACTCTTAAGTTAATTACCAAAAATTCCTAACCTGAGATATCTGTCTATGGGCTTCCAACATAAACACGATATGAAGTCGCGTCGTACAACGATACGACGTCGTGGAAATCTACCCTATCTCCTAATAAAACGTGACGTCGGTAGTGCGGCGACGGGACAACTAAACATAAAGCGCAATGGGAGTCCCGAGTGGCTAAAACATATGTGTCAGCATTGCCACTACAAAGCTATATGTCATCACTGACTTCATATCAACCAAAATAAGTCAAGTGCTGAACAAAGGCCTCTCCCATAGATTTCCACAAGGACCGGTTTTAAGCTGCCTGCATCCAACGACTCCCAGCAACCTTTGCCAGGTCGTCCGTCCATCTCGTTGGAAGCCTTCCTACGTTCCTACGTTCCTACTCGAGAGATTTTTGCCCTAGTGGCCCTCAGTTCTGCGAGCTGTGTGCTTTCGGAGCACACAGCTGTCTGGCACACACTGTCAGTTCAGCTTACAATTCCTGTCAGCAATATGGTTACAAAGGAAGTAAACGATAAAAGATAGATAGACGACCTCTGTGGTCTAGCGGTTCGAGTACCGGACTGCTGATCATGGGGTCGTGGGTTCGATTCCCACAGGACACAAATATTTGTGTGGATAAAACATGATTTGATCATATTTGTGTTTGTCTGGGTGTTTCTTATGTAATATAAGTATATATTTACAACAAAAAAGTATATAAGTATTATATCCATTGTCTAGTACCAATAGTACAAGCTCTGCTTAGTTTGGGACTAGATGGTGTTGTGTAAAATGACCCAAAAATATTAAGTATATACTATTATGGAAGAAAAAAACATACTGCGCCGACCATAAATAATTTGGGGTAAGTGTAGGAGGATAATGACACAGGCTGCATTATTAACATACAACAATCAACAGCACAGAGAAATGCATTGAGTGGCATACAACCGGCAATGTTTTGCCTCTCGCCCGTGCTGACCTCTGGTGGCGAAAGCCTGCAAGGTCACGACTATTGATAGGTAGCCCGTTCTTGTTTATGGCTTGCGTTTACAAACTGGAATGGTGTTGTCGCAATTCATAGTCATTACAATACTTGTTTGTTTATAGCTGTAATTATAATAGTGACGAGGGTCTAGTCAACGCGGCTGGTGATGAAGTACTAGTTTTGATTTCCAGTAAAATTTTCTTTTTAATGTAATTGTTAGTGGAATTTATCATCATGACACACGGCTTGACATTCAGCTATCAATCAATATATCATCAACCCATATACTGTCCCACTACTGGGCACGGGTCTTCTCAGATTGAGAGGGATTAGGCTATAGTCCACCAGCTGGCCTAGCGCGAGTTGGCAAACTTCACACACCGTCGACACAAATTTTTAAAGCATGCAGGTTTCCTTTCGATATTTTCCTTCACCGGTTAAACGTATAATAATTAATAAATTATTAAGACGCACATGATTTTGAAAAGTCAGTGGTGCGTGCTTTAGATTCGAACTCCAGACCTTTAACTTGGCAGTCTACTCTAAATGGTCATATCACTAGGCTATAACTGCTCACAAATATTCTTCCATAGGTACTTGAAAGAAAAAAACTATACTTAGGTATACAATATTCAGCTATACTTCCAGTAAAAGTTGAGATCGTAGTGTAAAAGTCTTTCGTGCACTTAGAGGTCGGTCTGTTCTGGAAATTTTACCTAATGATACATAGAACTGTTATTAGCTAATTGCTAAATCAAAGTCAAAATAATTTACTAAAGATCTACTGTTTACTAGTTAGTACTTTTTGAACGTCATTTTTACATTTAAGAGAGCCCTGAGAACTCCCGCCCTTCACTATAAGGTTCACAGTTCACCTAGGATGTTTAGGTCCCATGTAATAAGGGGCGAGCATATTGGCATTTAACATAGTGGCAAATTGTGGGTATATATTAATAGACTTCGGGCTAACTCTGCGGAGATTACAAGCGTGGTATGAAACTCTTTGCAGAATTTACATTTCTACACTCTAATTTGAGATATATGTATTTATATATCAAACTCTGCAGAATTATCGGGAAAGACAGAGTAAGGCTAACCTTACCCTTGCAAATGTTAACAAAATACAAGTTTATACAATTGCAACTAGTGTTAGCGCAAGTTGCCAACGCATAAACATGGATCCACACTCTCTGTAAAACGAAACGCGACTGCAAATATTGAATTGTTATGTACCCTAACAAACTTACCTCATCCTCGTAATCGAAACTGCAAGTGTCATGTAATGGCAAAAGAAACCCTTTTATTGTGCTCAGACCTTGCTTCTTGCCAAATTTCATTTTCTCAGTTAAGTACCTTTGGGAAGTAGGTGTTTTTTTATTGTGTTGGCTTACGGTCGGTCCCAATAACAAATCAATCTGTTTAAGAATCTTTGTTTCTCAAAAATTATGCATATTATTTTTGACTTTATGAACAAACAAGAAGGTACAGGGGCCACCACATTAAGCCTCCACAATCTTTGATTTTCAACTTTAATATAAAACGATAAGGTTTATATTCAATTGGGAAAATTTGACAGTTTTCGATAGCTTGACCTGCTGGCATCTGCTTAAAAAAGAAACGACAGTTTCGCAAAAACGAAAATGAGTCTTGGGATAAAAAACAATTTTGTGGAACGGAACCTTAAAAAGGCCTATTATATTGGTAATAGGTTAACCAAATATAGTATTTTGGAAAAACCAAGTGCAAGGTTTGTTTAAGCCAAGTTTCTGGTTACTACGCCTCGCCAGAGGACCTCCACGAGGCGTGTTGCAAAGAGTGTGGAGCCGGCATAACATTGTCCACTTGCTGCCCTCCACTCAAGGCGAGTCGGTCGGTCTCGAACCGGTCGCATTCCTTTCTAGTCGCACGCTTTGTTTTTTAACACAGCCTAGATGAAATTTACCGTACTTGTTGCTGCTACTTCTGGTTATACTGTTTGTGCTAGGCTGTGTCCTGTTGTCAACATCATCCTAGACTTTTCCTATGTCAATCGGCTTCCTGTTCACATGCGGCTGAATATCAGTATTTTACGCAGTGTCATAAGGTCTGCATCTCAATTTCTGAGCAATACTAAACATCAACGATTGTATGAAAATAGGGACCGTGTTCTACGAGGCAATAAAAAAATACAGCAGCTGTAACCATGGATGCTTTAAAGGATCCGAAACGTCATAAATAATATCTGTAAAAAAGTTTTGTAATAAAACTACTTTTTAAGATTATTAACTGTATTACTATTTCCATGGCTATAGGGCAAATGAACGCAAGTACGGTTTTGAGTCGATATGAGTCCGACACCGAGGATTTTCCGTACTATAAAAAAGAAAAAACAAGGTGTATTACTATTTACATATAATTAATCCCGACGGAACCTATGAAGCAATACTTCAGTTCAGAAACCAATAGGTACGTAAAAAGAACGTTTGAAATATTCTGTCTAATATTCGCGTGTGTCAGAAACCAACGTAGGTATAATATTTGAAACGTTACAACACACGTCAAGAAGTATAAATTAATAATATTTGTATATTTTAGCGGATGCATGCAAAACAGTCACACAATTTTACTTAGCGGCTGAACGCTAAGATATTTCGTAAGTGTTTTTACTAATAAATAAAGTTAATAACAAAACATGTACTTATGAATAAAAATAATACTTACGAACACATTATAGCCCAATTTTTGGACTGCCAAGTCAGGTCTTGGGTTCGAATCCAAAGCACATAACCCCTGACTTTTAGCTTTTTTAAACGGTAAACTAAAATCGTGAGGAAGCATGCGTATCTGAGAGATTTTCTCGATGGCGAGTGTAGTCTGCCAACCCACACTAGGCCAGCGTGGTAAATTATAGCCTAATTCTTCTCGATCTGAGAGGAGATCCGTGCCCAGCAGTGGGACTATACTGAATATTCTTCCAATATTGGTATTGTCTAGAAATTGGGCTGCGGAAGTCTGATGGCAGTCGCTTTGTGTTGAATACTGATACTCACCCGCATCTTGGGAAGTGGCCGCCAATGCCAATAAAAATAAAGTAAATAATTATTAAGAACATTTTACACAGTCCAAAACTAAGCAGAACTTGTTCTATGAGTACTAGACAATGGATATAATACTTTACTTTTTTTGTAAATACATAATTATAATACACTAGCGTGCCGTACCGGCTTCGCACGGGTTTTTTTTACACCTTGGGTTACATTATTGAAGTTTTTGTAGAGATTCCTATTTTTTATAGGAATAAAATATCCCACTCACAAATAATATGACTTTCTCTTGGTAAAAGAATATTCAAAATCGGTTCAGTAGATCTAGAGATTATCCCCTACAACCTCACAAACTCGCAAACCTACTCTACCTTTATAATCTTCTTCTTCTAATATATAAAATTTCCATGTCACAATATTAGTTACCGTACTCCTCCGAAACGACTTTACCGATTTTTACCAAATTTTATATGCGTATTCAGTAGATCTGAGAATCGGCTACTATCTATTTTCCATACCCCTAAGTGAAAAGGGTGGCCCTGGAGATTTTTTTTTATGGCAAAACAACGTTTGCCGGGTCAGCTATTATTAGTATAGATAAGAAATCAGAAACACTCAGACAAACACAAATACATACATCATATAAATATTTTTGTGTCTTGTGGGAATTGATTCCTACGATTCGACACTGGAACCACAAGATTATATACGTCGTCAAAACATAGCTAGGAAAAGGCTTGTAGGAAAATGACGATAAAAATAATAGAACATCTATTTGTGTAATATATATTTTTTATACCATTGGTAAACAAGCATACGGCCCACCTGATGGTAAGCGGTTACCGTAGCCCATAGACGCTTGCAACACCAGGGGTATCACTTGCGCGTTGTCGACCCTGTAAAAATTTTTGTACATTTCTTCTTACCTTCGTTTTTGAACCATCCCATACAAGAATGCCTTCTGTGTCTTAGCCTTATTAACTAAGTATAGAAACACATTCTCTACGTTTTCCTCACAATGTCGCTACCAATACATATTCAATACTAATTACTATAGCTAGCATTGAAGGCGTGATTGCATGCAGTTTTCTCTCACGTCCCGCTAGAGGTCGCGAGTGACGCACAAGGTGTCATGTGGGCAGGGTTGACACTGACAGTTGATTAGCATTAGGCAGAGTTGTACTCTTAGGCAGAATTGTCGACATCGGCATCAATTGCCATAGAGAAAGAGAAAGAAAGAGTTGTACTCAGTTCACAGTTCGACATGTTTTACGTCCCATGTAATAGGGAGAGCCTGTTACCATTAACCGGGCACAAATACAAACTTCTAACTGCTATTAGTCGATAATCCTGATTTTTTTTTAAAGGATTTGTTGACACGTTTTGCGTAGCGGCTGAGTGATGGCCGACCAAAATCTGCACTTTTCTTCTCTAGCCTCCCACATCGTATCCAGTATAGGGTTGCCAGTGCTCCGCGAGGAATAGTTGAGTTTGCAGTATAAAACTGCAAACTCAACTATTCCTCTTTCGTTTTACAGGGTCGGCAAGGCGCAAGTGATACCCCTGATGTTGCAAGCGTCTATAGGCTACAGTAACCGCTTACCATCAGGTGGGCCGTATGCTTGTTTGCCACCTTAGTGGGATAGGTAATATTTTTTCTCAATGCAGTGTAAATACGTCACTTAAAGGCTATTTAAAAGCGTTCATAGTATTTAAATTACAATAACGTTACGGTCTGAAGTAATGTAATTTAATGGTGATTAAGATTGAAATTGCGTTACTTTATCTACATTACTTCGTTATGAATAAAATTATATACTTATTATAAAATAAAATACTAAGAAACATACCATCATCACGCTTCTATTCTCCGAAGAGGTGTACCAATGTACGCCAGCAGGTCAAGCTATCCAAAACTATCAAATTATCCCAATTGAATATGAACCTTATGATTTTGTATTAAAGTTGAAAATCAATCAAAGAAATTTGACTGTTTGTGGTAGCTTGATGTGCTAGCCTCTGTACACCCACAGTTTGCCGGTATATTTAGGTCCCATGTAATAAATTGCGAGCATATTGCCATTAACAGGTCACAAATCCAAAATCCGAGCTGCTACTGAGAATTTTATAGAAAAATACAATAACAAATTGACTGCCTCATTAGTCTAGTGGTCCTAAGGGCGACTGCTACGCTAGAGGTCCTGGGTTCGATCCCCAGGTCGAGCAAAGTGTTATTGGGTTTTTCTATGAAATTCTCAGTAGCAGCTCGGAGTCTGGATTAATTGTGCCCGGTTGGTGGCAATAGGCTCGCCCCCTATTACATGGGACCTAAACATACCGGCGAAATGTGGATGTACATTAGTACACCTCTGCCTAACCCTTCGGGGAATACAGGCGTGATGGTATGTATGTACAATAACACTGCTCGACTTGGGAATTGAACCCAAGACTTTTAGCGTAGCAGTCGCGTTTCCCAAATGTCCCACGTATTTATTTATTTACATAAAGATTTCAATTTCTATAATACATTAACAACCCTATAAATAAAACGCGAGCTAACCCACAGCAAGAGGCTAGGCCTCCAACAATAAGCGCAATTGCTTTTTCCTTGATATTTATTATCCAATAAAAACCACTTCAATGCATTCATAACGATATGAAACGAATCAATTTATTATTTTGCATTGAGTTATTATAAAATATAGAAATGAGGCTTTTAGATATTTCGACTTCAATGCTGAATGCTGAATTATTCTCAGAACATCTCATTTTTTGTTGCTTTAGAAAGATAGAAACGATTCTTTGATCCTTTTTTTTTCAATTTTGGATTTCGGTCATCATCATCATTGCCTATGGCAGTCGTCCTGCATGGATCAAATGTCTATATCTAAGGTTTTCAGCCAGGTTGCGGCGGCTGGTGTGAGTTTGTGGACTTCCGACATTCCACCGGGAAAACAACAAAGTGGGCATTCGTTTACCACATGCGACAGGGTCTGGTCAGGTGCTCCGCAATCGCACTGTGATGACTCCCTTAATCCCCATTTATGGAGGTGGTGGTTAGTTTTCCCATGGTTGGAACGGAACCGGTTCAGTCGGGTCCAAGATTTACGGTCCGAGGCGAAACCTGGCAACCTCTCATTGGATTTTGGTGTGGCTTCATGACCATTATAATCCTATGAGCCTTACTCCAATTATGTTGGGGTTGGCTTCCAGTCTAACGAGATGCGGCTGAATATCAGTATTTTATACGAAGCGACTGCCATGCCTCTGCAACCCAATTTCTGGATAATACCGATATCCCGAGTATAGAGGTAGGGCACAGTGGGAGTAATTCTACTCAAATTGGAGCTTCTCGACTTTGGAAGTACCTCCGCCTTGCAGAATATCCAAGTGAAATAACACAGCTTTGAGCTGTGTTGTGTTCCTAACGGTAAGCAAAGTTACCAGTGCTCCGCGAGGAAACATTGTGTTGGCAGTGGGGGGACTTTGATTCTTGTACTGTCAACCCCATTATTCTTCTTGCGTTTTACAGGGTCGGTACCGCGCAATACGCGTGATACCCCTGGTGTTGCAAGCGTCTATAAGCTACGGTAACTGCTTACCGTCACGCGGGCCGTACGCTTGTTTGCTACTTAACCTGAGTATAGACTGCTTGTCAAGCTTTTTGGGCTTCTTGACTACCACTAACCGTTATCATAGGTGTTCGTGTGATATTCGGGACAGACGGCTTTACGTGCTCTCCGAGGCACGGAGGGAGGAGCTTATTATAGTCTACTAGCTGCCCCCGCAAACGTTGTTTTGCCATAAAAAAAAAATATTTAGGGGTATGAAAAATAGATGTTGGCCTATTCTCAGACCTCCCCGATAAGCACAAAAAATTTCATCAAAATTGGTCAAGCCGTTTCGGAGGAGTATGGCAACGAAAACTATGACACGAGAATTTTATATATTAGACATATAATATCTAGATATATCTATCACCAAAGGATGACGTATTAATGATTATTATTGAATGATTAATTTAATTGTCTTTACCATTGACATAAAAAACTAATCGTTCAATCCTACGCACAAATTCTAACCAAATGTGGGTCCAATTAAGAGAGATTAAATCGTTGTTTAACTACGACTTGATTTATTCATTAGTCATCAATTGTGTGTTATCAATTATCTCTAATATGCACGAAGATAGATATAAAGATAGAAATAAATGCAAATATTTAAGCATGTCTTATTTTCATTCAAATTGTTTGTTATTTAAGTGAAAAATAAAAGCAAATATTTTTCGACTATGTCTGTGGTCTAGATAGTTTCGATTCCCACAGGATACAAATATTTGTGTAGGTAAAACACCGTGTATTTGTGTTTGTCTGGCTGTTTCTTATGTATTATATTATAAGTATATATTTACAAAAAAAATGTATATAAGTATTATATCCATTGTCTAGTACCCATAATATAAGTTCTGCATAGTTCGGGACGCTGTGTAAATGTCCCTAAAATATTTTAAAAAATAAAAAAGACTGCCTCATTAGTCTAGTGGTCCTAAGCGCGGCTGCTACGCTAGAGGTCCTGGGTTCGATCTCCAGGTCTAGCAAAGTGTTATTGGGTTTTTCTATGAAATTCTCAGTAGCAGCTCGGAGTCTGGTTTAATTGTGCCCGGTTAATGGCAATAGGCTCGCCCCCTATTACATGGGACCTAAACATACCGGCGAAATGTGGGTGTACATTAGTACACCTCTGCCTAACCCTTCGGGGAATACAGGCGTGATGGTATGTATAAAAAAGATCAGATCAGTGCCAAACTTAGTAGTTCATTTTTGTTATTACATTAAAGTTGATGGTTACATTAATTTCCTAAGTAGCTGAACTAATTTCAACGATTCAGTAAAGTGTACTTGCTTCAAATTTAATATAACGGCTCGATATTGTTACAAAAAGGTTGTTATACAATTTTCATGGTTCAATTGTTTCTTGTTACACTGAAATTTTATTATTTTTTAATATAATCCGTGGCCACGAGATCTGGTGAGTGAAGGCAAATCTTTAATCGATACGAGGTTTACATTATTAAACTTTTAGTGGGGATACCTAATTTTTTTCTTGTGATAAATGTAGCCTATGTTACTCAGGGACAATTTGGCATTCGAATTATGAAAGAATTTTTGAAATCGGTACAGTAGTTTTTCAAATAAAATCAAAAACTCGTTACAAAAATACAAAAATACAAATCTTTCATATTTATAATAAACTAGCGAACCCGACAGACGTTGTCCTATATGATCCAGCCGTTTAGTTGCAGTATAGATTAATAACCTAGATACCGACTGCAGCGCCATCTGCCGGGCTGATTTGTGAATCTAAACCATCCAGGGCGCCACCCAAACGCATACAAAAAAAACATTCAAATCGGTCCAGCCGTTTAGGACGAGGTCAGTGACATACACACGTACAGTAGACTTAATATATAAAGATATGTTGATGTAATGTTCGTGTAAGTATCAGAAATCAGTATGTTTCCTTACACAGACAAGGAATTGTTATTAAATAAATAATAATTGTATGATGCGTGAGTGATCGCAGCGTACGCCGAGGTCGTCAACATTTTAATAAATTCTAATTACTTGTTCCTGATTCTTGTCGATGTCTTTGTTTGAAGAGTGCGCACTGAATGTTGTTAATCGTTCTTTGTTACTAATTAACACGATCTATTGAGGCCTTTTGTGTGTTATTAGAAAAGTAATTGTAAGTAGTGTCAATTAATGAGGTATGGTCCTTAACAAACCGACGGTATATATACAAAAATCACTACTATTACGATTGTATAGGGTGGGTTTACTATACTTGTAGCACGCTATGATGGCAGTTACGTTAATGGACGAAAATAAATATAAAAAACACTAATATTGTATATATTTTTTGTAGTAGTATCGTTGGATCAGTATTGACAATAAAGAACAGCAATTTGCTCCTTCAAATGTAATTACTAATTAATACGAAACTTCATGAGTGGACAAACGTCAAAACGGCCATCATAGCGTGCCGGTAGTGTAGGTGAGAATGATGACGTCAAGTTTGGTGTGTCCAGGAGGCCTATTCCCTGTCATGGAGAATGTAACGGATCCCATGGTCTATGACTATAGGACAAATGAAGGCAAGTGTGGTTATTATTAGGGACGGTCAGCAACGAAAGTTACTGAACACGTTGCAATCTTCAATACGATTTTTAATATGAAGTTACTGACCTGTGAAGGTTGTGCAAAATTATTGCATGGATGACAAATTAAATACATTAAATATTTATCTTATCTTCATAATAAAAAAAATCTAACAAGTTTTGGGGCTGTCATGTTTTCAAAATTTTGCTGTTTTTAGTGACGTTCGTTGGTGACCGTACGAGCCCGACATACCCTTCCGCCTCCCCAGGTGATGGATGATGATTTTCTGTACTATAAAAAAGGGGGCCTACCCGGAAAAAGTTAACACGAAGTTTCTGCAGATAGATTACCTATACGTTTTCCTACTATGAAAGTATTTCAGACTCGACTGTAAATTCAATTTTCGCTTTTTAATTTCTAGTCTTGTTGACCCTACTCTCGAATGCAATTTGTTTGTTTGAAAACCGTGGGAGAGCCATGCTTCGGCACGAATGGGCCGGCTCGACCGGACTTGATACCACGGCCTCACAGAAAACCGGTGTGAAATAACGTTTTCGTTGTTTCGTCGAGTGAGTGAGGATACCGGACACCCAAACCCCTTAAAAGGGCGGCAACGCACCTGAAACTCCTCTGGTGTTGCGGGTGTCCATGGGCGGCGGTAATCGCTTACCATCAGGTGATCCGTCTGCTCGTTTGCCCACCCTATCACATAAAAAAAAAAAAAAAACAAGTAATTGTAGTAAAATCGTAATATTTTTATGCGTTATTGTTTTGTTTCGATCTTAAGCATAGAATGTGAGATTTTTGCAGTAGGCCCTAGCCGTTAGTCAGAAAAAAGCTAGAATGTCATTAAATCGTAGAAGACAATTGTTTACAGTGATAGACTTGACGACACGTTTGGCGCAGCGACTGAGCAATCGGCTTCTGTGCCACAGGTTGTGGGTTCGATCCCCGCACGGAACAAATATTTGTATGACCTACAACTAGTTGTTCCCGGTCTGGGTGTTTGTGTATGTGAAAGTTTGTGTTTGTAAATTCACTCACGATACAGGAGAAAAACCTAGTGTGGGGCAACGTTTAAAAAAAATAGAACTACCTATATCGTGAAGAAATATTGTGTTGCATTGCTCAATATCTTATCTTTTAAAAACATTTCCGGGCCAACAGATCTTAAAAGCATTCTTTACATTCCATATATACAATATATAACTTATCAATTTTATCTTCACAAAACACTGTTATCGAATAAAAATAGGTTAAGTATTCAGTAAAAATACTAGAAAATGTCTGTGAAAAAACTAAAATCAATATAATTTAAGATTTTTGAAAGTAATTTACAAAAAGGTACTGAGGAAATACCTACTGAGAATTTAACAGAACTACGGAACTATATCACAACATAATATACCATCATGCCTGCATTATCTGAAGAGTGAGGCAGAGGTGTACTAATGTACACCCACAGTTCTCCGATATGTTTAGGTCCCATGTAATAGGGGGCGAGCCTATTGCCATTGACCTGACCGATCACAAATCCAAACTCCGAGCTGCTACTGAATTTCATGGAAAAATCCAATACTTCGCTCGACCTGGGAATGAAACCCAGTCTAGCGTAGCAGACGCAAATCTTTTTGTATAAAACTAATGTAGATAATAATAGTTATTTATACCACTAAGGTGGCAAACAAGCATACGGCCCGCCTGATGGTAAGCGGTTACGACGGACTCCGAGCCACGAGGGGTCACGATATGTCAAGAATAGTCACCCATCCACAGACTGACCGCGGCTAGCGCAGCTTAACCTTGTAGATCATTTGATAGTTATAATTTAGCCATGAGCCCTACTCGTTATAGTTAACGTTTTGACCGCTACGGACGTGTAAAGACGTCAAATTAAAACTTACTCACCACGCCAACGACGGCATGGCATGTCGAAAATACCACTTTATTTTAGTTTAAAAATAATACCTATATAAAAATTTGTTGTTTTTTTTACCTATTATAAGATACTAGAATTTGTCGCTTGGCGTAGAGAACACGGATTTTCGTTATTGACGTGGCGGTCAAAACGTTAACGATACAGTTTTAAATAAATGCCACATCAATAGTGCGCCAGTCCACTATATTCTGTGTACCTACGCGTCGTGTCGGGTGCGCGCGCGCCGGTCGTTGACAGCGCCCGCTCGCGTGCCGCTTGCCTTTTTATTTAGCAACCTTCAACAAAGCGCTGTTTGTTAGGTAAGCGCGTAAACTTTCCTAACTAGCGCGAGAGTTTAAGCTGCGGAGCATTTATGGTCATTTGTTAAATGTGAAGTGCAATATAAAATTATCTTATAATCTATAAAAATGAATCCTACCAAAAAGATTTTATGTACTTTTAATTGGTTTTCAAGACACCAGCTAGTAACGCTATCACCGTTAAAAAGTTATCAGGAGGGTGATTCTGGTACTAAAAAATATTTAGTTTTCAAGACACCAGCTAGTAACGCTGTGACTGTTAACAAGTTATCAGGAGGGTGATTCTGGTACTAAAAAATATTTAGTTTTCAAACACACGAGCTAGTAACGCTGTCACTGTTATCAGGAGGGTGATTCTAGTACTAAGAAAATCGTCCAGTCTCAGTGTCATAAACGTCTTTTGACTTTGATCTGAATTAATTCTAACCTAACTTGTTCACTTTTGACGTTTAGCACATCTGAAAAGCATTGATCACTGTTTTTTTATATACCACTAAGGTGGCAAACAAGCATACGGCCCACCTGATGGTAAGCGGTCACCGTAGCCTATAGACGCTTGCAACGTCAGATCTATCACTTGCGCTTTTACTGACCCTGAAAAAATCTTTTCACACCCCTCTTGAAGGAACTCACGCTATAGTCTCTCGTGTAAACCTGGACCGGGAGCTGATTCCACAACCTAAGCGTGCGTGGGAGAAAATGCTTCTGGAATCGCACGGTATGACCAATGTGGTTCCAGGGTATGTGGATGAACGCCACGCTGATGGCGATGATGTTAATATCTGGACTTTAAAAGAAACCATGATTCTCTGTGTTAGTTTCGGTTTTTTCTTCTCAGAGGTCGTCAGCTAGGAAATGCCGGCGCCATCTAGTATTAATTAAATACTTATTGACTTGTAAAAGTGTCTTTAAAAGATCTACTTCCAGAAACAAATAGATATAATTTATCATAATCGGCGTAGACATATCTTTTGACCAAGATGTAGGTAGGGTTTGAGGTGTGATCCGGACCTAGAGTGTTAAATACGCCTAACATCTTAATAAGCTTTGCACAGAGGGGTCCTGGAGTGGTCTATTAAGAGGACACAGTGCCCCCCTCCATGTGCTGATGGTGGCCACCGGGGTGGTTTTAGTGGCTAACAATCCCACACTCCCCGGCCTAACCCCCGTAAACTGGTAGCCTTTTGAAGGTTTTCCCCCGTAAACAAAAAAAGGTAGTGTAAAATATACTAAAACTATTGACTTATTTAAACTTTCAAAGAAAAGTTAGCAGACACACACAAAACAATGGCTACGTTTCTCTGGAGTCATCGTTTTTTTGTTTGAAATTTCGATCTTCCTGTAAAATTGAAAGGAAACGAAACCCAAATTGTTTGCTTATAGAGTTCAGTATACTCTGAACAACTAAAAAAAACTTACAATACATACAAATTAATTCTATTAAACATACCGTGATCACGATCTAACACATCCAAAATAGTATGTGCCAAAAAAGTACTTCGGTTTTAAAGAACTTTATCTGAAGAAGGAGATGGCGCTATACACGTTGTATAACGCTGTCCTTTTCTTATATTAGAACAACGTTAGTTCTAAGGCTTTCAGTTTACACTTTTTATGCTGCATCTGTTTTTTTAGAGCAATGACTGGCTTTTTTAAGTATTTATAACACCATTAGAGTCTACTGTCTATTTTTTGTTATTTAGCTGTCAGGGAAGTGGATGTATTGCGAATTTTGTTACTTTTAAAATAAGTAAAGAGGGGGAGGTTAATTAGAGTGTTTATGGGCAAGGATAGATCTCGCAATAATACTATCCATACAATATTTGTTTATACCACTAAGGTGGCTAACAAGTATACATCCCACCTGATGGTAAGCGGTGACCATAGCCTATACACGCTTGCAACACCAGGGTTTATCACTTGCGCGTTGCTGTAAAACGAAAGAGGAATATTTGAGTTGGCAGTATAAGGGTTAAAGTTCCTCCACTGCCGACACGTTTCTTCGTGGAGCACTGGCACCCTTGCTCACCGTAAGGTTACAACAGAGCTCAAAACTGTGTTATTCCACTTCCATTTTGTGCAAGGCGGAGGTACTCCAGTCGAGCAGCTCCATATTGAGTAGAATTACTGCCACTATGCCCTACCTCTCTTTGTCCTAAAAATCCCCTTCTATTCCATGGCAATATAAATTGATCCTTACAGAATAGCCCTAATAGTTCGTTCATTCCTCCCCATTACGGAAACTAGCGTGAATATAACTGTCATTTGTCCATTAGTAGTGCCTAGGTGTACCTAGGTATAAACTAGTCAGGCTAGGACAAGCTAACGGTACTTAGAACTTAGTGCAAGCTACACAACCTAGCCTTCCTAGGTTTTATGTGTTAATAGTCGGATACTATTGACGACATCTGTTGTGTAGTGGTTTGATGTTGGTCTGCTGATCACGACATCGTGGGTTCGATTTCATGCGGAACGTGAGGAACATTTAAAGTATTAAAGTTTGTCTGTCTATTTTGTTTATACCACTAACGTGGCACACAAGCATACGGCCCACCTGATGGTAAGCGGTTACCGTAGCCTATAGACGCTTGTAACACCAGGGGTATCACTTGCGCGTTGCCGACCCTGTAAAACGAAAAAGGAATAGTTGGTTTGGCGGTATAAGGATCAAAGTCCCCGCACTGCAAACACAACGTTTCCTTACGGAGCACTGCACTGGCATGATCATTTATTATAAGGAGGTATGTATTTACAAAAAAGTATTATATTTGTTGTCTAGGGTACTAGACAATAAATATAATACTTTTTACACGGGTAGACTAACAGTACCCGTGATCATGGACGCTGTAAAGGGTCCGGAAACATTAATAATATCAATATAACGCGATAAAATCCGTAAAAAGTAGTTTTATTTCAATGTATAATATTCGCATGTCAGAAATCAATAGTACCCATAGTACAGTGGCCAGCACATCAAGCTACCACAATCTGTCAAATTTCTTTGATAGATTTTCAACTTTAATACAACACAATAAGCTTCATTTTCAACTGGGAGAATTTGACAGTTTTGGATAGCTTGACCTGCTGACGTCTGTACCTATATACATTGAGATAAATACTCTACTTAGTTTGGAACAGGATGGTGGTGTGTAAATTTTTTTTTCATTGAAATAATATAACAAACAGCGTAAGCGGTAACTGCAGCCTATAGACGTCAGCAACACCAGTCTCTCTCGCGCGTTGTCATTTTGACACCTCAGTTGTTAAGTGTCATATGCCCAGTAATGTCACTGTCTACATTGTCCCTCATACCGGAACACAAAGATGTTAGTACATTATTGCTTCATCATCATCAACCCATATACTGTCCCACTGCTGGGCACGCCTCTCATATTGAGAGGGATTAGGCTATAGTCCACCACGCTGGCCTAGTACGGGTTGACAGACTTCACAAACCGTCGAGAAAAATCTGTAAGGTACCTATGCAGGTTTCCTCACGATGTTTTCCTTCACCGTTTAAGCGAGTGATAATTAACTATTAATACGCACGTGGATTCGAGAAGTCAGAGGTTCGACTTGGCAGTCCAATGATCATACCACTAGACTATCACTGCTCTTGCTTAGCTCTTATTATTGCTTAGCGACATAATATTTGACAATACGCGACCATAGACAAACTTTGCATTATAAGAAGAGGTAGATAGATTCTACTTAAGCTGCAGTTCTATTTTTATTCTGTTAAGTATTTACAAATATTTCCTTGACCTTCCAAACATAAAAAAATTGCTTGGTAACCTAACTATAGTCGAAAAAATCCAAAACCCATTTACACGCACGAAATTAAATTATTTTACGTAAACTTGCACAGAAACGCACGACATCGCCTTAACTAATTCAAGGTTTGTCAACTCCTAAAATAACCTTTATTGACAAGAATAATAAAAAAAATGTAATAAACAGTGAAGGAAAACATCGTGAGGAAACCTGCATACCTTAGATATTTTCTCTACAGTTAGGTATGTGTAAGTCTGCCAAATTTAACCGCAGTAGGACAGCGTGGTGGACTTTATAACCTAATCCCTCTCAATCTGAGAGCCCAGCCCTTGCCCAGCTGTGGGACAGTATTATGGGTGTTTTGATGAATAAATGCGTGAGCGTCAATTCCCACGTCGAGCAGTGTTACTGGGTTATTTCTGGGAAATTCTTGGTATTGGCAATAAGGTTCTCCTTTAATATTTGAACGCCGGCGAACTGTGTACAGATCCTTAGGCATATTAAAGGCGTGATAAGAATTAATCCTCATAAAAAAATATATTACCTACCTTATCCATTTGTTAAGTCGGTTAATAAAAAAATATAAACAAAATTTATGTTAAACTGTCAGTCACTCGACCATAGACAAAGATTTATTAAAAAATATATAAAATAAAATGTTTTTTATTTTCAACATTTACATAAAAATGTTTTTTAAATTCAATTCAAATGCGTTTTGTGTTGTTGAGTGTTGTGTTGCATACAAAAATAATTCTTTATATTATGTTTGTAGTTTAAATGCTTTTATCTCATCATATCTGTACTTTGGCTGTCAGGCTTTTTGGGCTGAAGAATGGTCACCTATCCAAAAACTGCCGCGGTTAGCGCAGCTTAACCTTACAGATCGGATGATTAGCGTAGGTATTACTCAGTCACAAGCCCCCTAAACTCAGAAAATACCAATTTTAATATTAAAACTTTCAATACCATAATTGAAAGTTTTAATATTAAAAAGTCTAGAACATACTCTATGGCACGAAGATCAATAAATATTAAAAAAAGAAACAAGTTAATGAAACTTTCGCTGCCCGCACTATGTTACCATAGACTAATTCTGCGCATTATACGCAATACATGTCGATTTTTCTTAGTATTAATAGTTACATCTTCGCTTATGAGCGAGCAATGTATGATCGTAAAGCTAAATATTGTCATCGAGTGGTAGGGGTGTGCTTTCACAGATGTTCACAACGGTGTCACTTTTTATGTAATATATATTGTTATTGATATTTTTATATTGAAATCATTTAGTAGAGGTATCATAGTGGGAGTAATTCCACTCAAATGTAGATGCCTGACTGGGGAAGTACCTCCGCCTTGCAGAAAATCGAAGTGAAATAACACTGCTTTGAGTTGTGTTGTGTTTCTTACGGTGAGCAAGGTTGCCAGGTCCACGAGGCAACGTTGTGTTGGCGGTGGGGGGACTTTGACCCTTATACTCCCAAACCAACTATTCCTCTTTCGTTTTACAGGGTCGGCAACGCGCAAGTGATACCCCTGGTATTTCAAGCGTCTATAGGCTACGGTAACCGCTTACCATCAGGTGGACCGTACGCTTGTTTGACAAATTAGTAGTAAAAAAAAAACTTTATAAGAAACACCAAAGCCTCGCTAGACAAGTTGCAATATGTAAACAAATCTGGTAACAAACCGATACATATACCTGGTCTACCATCACGCCTGTATTTCCCGAAGGGCTAGGCAGGGGTGTACCAATATACACCTACAGTTCGCCGTATGTTTAGATCCTATGTCATGGGGGCCATTAACCGGGCACAAATCCAAACTCCGAGCTGCTACTGAGAATTTCATAGAAAAACCCAATAACACTTTGCTCGTCCTAAGAATCAAACCCAGGACTTCTAGCGTAGCCGTTACGCTTAGAAACACTAGCCTACCGAGGCAGACAGGTAATAAAAAATGTGCAAGATATAATTCCGGTCCAGTTTTAGTGTCATAAACGTCATAAAATGTCACCTATGAGTCATTTTTCGATGTCAATCTGACTTGTCCGCGTTTGATATTGTTTTTAGTTATGTAGAATCTTTTGTAGAATATAGTTTGACATTTCTCAAACTGAGATTAGATCGGAAATTATCAAACATAATTTTAACGGATACAAAGTACACCTAAATTCTAAGAAAATTGGAGAGATACAGGTTCAAACCCTGCCTACGCTCGAAAATTTCGTTTATCTAGATTTTATAATCCTTTCTAAACAAAATACATGTGGATCACAAAAATATTTCCTTTGGGTAGAAATCGAACCCTCAACAATGCAACGGTATTGAAGAAAATGACCATCAAACGTGCAGTCACCAAGTACAGACGCCAGCAGGTCAAGCTATCCAAAACTGTCAAATTATCCCAATTAAAAGTAAACCTTATTACTTTGTGTTAAAGTTGAAAATTTATCAAATAATCTTGAAAGTCAAAGTCAAATATTTTATTTCAATTAGACCATTAAAATAGCACTTTTGAAAGGTCAAACTAGTTGCACGGTTCCAAAAAGTGGGTCTTATGGAGAAGAACCGGCAAGAAACTCCATAGACACTCTTTTCAACAGAAAGATCGGGGTATCTTGATGTGTATCTTAATGTATCTGGCCTCTGTCCAGTACACTATGGTATGGTATCTTGCTTAAACCATCCAACAGTACACCAAATTAACAGTTACATAAGTTTCAAAACGTGCTTTTAATAGCAGTGTGGGTCAACAGACAATTAAAAAAACGTTATTAAAATATACAGTCATTACCATGTTATTAGGCTTGTTTCTTTTGTATTCATTTCGTTACAAAACATTGTCATGATTGTTAGTTAGTTAGTCGGTTTTCGTAACTTTATTAGTTAGTTAAACTACTAACAGTACAATAGTTTTTAATAAGTGGGAATCTTTGTAATAGAACCCAGCGTTCGAATTAGCATTAGGTACAGTCAACAAAAGAGTTAAGTATACAGATAGCAAACGAAATACGCATTTTTATACAGATTTCGACATAAATAATTACGCGCCAAAGGGTTAGGTATGTAGCTGCTTACAATACCTACGTTTTGACACATTTTGCGTGATAACTTTTTACACTATCTTTATCAAAACACAGATTATTAATTAGCTGCCTGTATACCTAACTCTTTTGTTGACCGTACCATCGAAATTCTGAGTCCGTTTGCAAAAAGAATTCAGAATTTTATGCTTCCAAACAATTAATTATATTTATCTGTGTATACACATAGCCCACCTGATGGTAAGCGGTTACCGTAGCCTATAGACGCTTGCAACGCTAGAGGTATCACTTGCGCGTTGCCGACCCTGTACAAAGATCTTTTAAAGACACTTTTAAAAGTCAATGTTTTACATTTTTTTAAGCCAGATGACTACGGCATTTCCTAACTAACGACCTTTGGGAAGAAACCGAAAAAAAACAGAGAATCATTCTGAAGTCCAGACTGGTAGTAGTAGGTAGTAGAAAATATGCGAATATTGTTTACTAAAAACAGTGGAATTGCTATACAAAACATAAAGGGGCTTGTGATTAACTGATGTACAAAAATAATAATGACTGTGTGAAGTTCAGTGGTCTATGATCGGGTCATTGACCTTTGAATCCATAGACTAAGAGTTGTAGCGCCTCGGGTGATAGAATCATAACACGATCTTGATAATAGGGATGTGTAATTAGATGCTTAGTCGATTATAAGAAATTATACGGTTTAAATCTACTTACTTTATCGATTAACTCAGAAATAATTATACTATAATAATAATTATTATTAAAGTGCAAAGTCTATTATATCGTTCAAGATATTTTTTAGTTCCGACTTAGCCAAAGACAATAAATTTAATATCTACTCACAGAAAATCAATACCTATTTAGGTATTGATTTTCTGGAAATAATAAAATTGTGTGGAAATAATTAAACAGTGAGGGGAAACCTGCATGCCTTAGTGATATTTTCGACGATGTGTGAAGTCTAATCCCTCTCAATCTAAGGAGACACGTGCCCAGCAGTGGGACAGTATATGTGGTGATGATGATTACCTGATCTATAGGATAAAATCATTTTCCTGTATAAAACACATCTTTGTCACAAAAAGGAATAAGTAACATTTACAGATTGTGTTGCGTTTTTTGTGATTCTATTTTAAGCCTTCCCTCCGCGGTTACGGGTAGTCGACCCGTGACCACAAGAAAACGTGTATACAGTGATTTATATCTATGTTTAAAAAAAAAGGAAACGGCAGGAATTAATGTTAAAAGGAAATGTTTTTTTTTAATTATAAGTAGATTTTTATCCGTTGGAAAGTTGCGTTTCGTCTTCAAACGGATGAGACAACCCTGATGCTTTCTAAATTTAAAAAAATATTACATACTGTCAAGTCAGAGCCGCTACAGATAATTTTACACAATAACACTATTAGCTCGTGGCTAAGTTATAACTATTCTGATCAACAGATCTGCAAGGTTAAGCTGCGCTAGTTGCGGTCAGTCTGTGGATGAGTGACCATTCTTAACACATCGAGAACCCTCCGTGCCTCGGAGAGCACGTAAAGCCGTCGGTCCCGGTTGTCATACGAACACCTATGACTATCGTTAGTGGTAGTCAGAAGCACAAAAAGCCTGACAACCAGTTCATCCTCAGGGTATCGGTATTACTCAAAAATTGGGTTGCGGAGGTCTGATGGCAGTCGCTTCGTATAAAATACTGACATTAAAAACATAACTTGTAAAAAAACAAAGTCACGCAACTCACTTCCTTTACCGTAAAAAGTTGTGAGAACCATGTAATACAAAGTCGGTTAATATCAGTGACCATATCAATATTAAAAATCTTGTATGTTTTAAATAAATAGATTGACTTGGCCATCGCATAAAGGCTCTTTAGTCAGCTCATCCCGCTCGCGGTCATCCCGCGGGATGAGTTGTCCTAATGTACATTTGAATCGGTCAACTCATCCCGTTTCATAATTTAATCATTTGTATAGACACCGAGAAAAGTGATTTCTATACTAGGTACTTATGTAGTTCACCTAATGAATGTGAGCGAACTTAGCAGATCATTGACCAGCAGATCAAAAATAACACAATGTATCTCACAAGTAATAAATATTATATTAAATTAGATTGTTTAGTAATTTATTAATTATTATATGACTGCCTCATTATTCAAGTGATCCTAAGCGCGACTGCTACGCTAGAGGTCCTGGGTTCGATCCCTAGGTCGAGCAAAGTGTTATTGTGTTTTTCTATGAAATTCTCAGTAGCAGCTCGGAGTCTGGAGGGCCCGGTTAATGGCAATAGGCTCGCCCCCTATTACATGGTACCTAAACATACCGGCGAAATGTGGGTGTACATTAGTACACCTCTGCCTAACCTTTCGGGGAATACAGGCGTGATGGTATGTATGTTAAATATAATATAATATTATAGTATTCATATTTTGTGTGAGTCCTTGAGTGGAGACCGCGAATCGGCAAACGTAGTGTGGGACGCCCCTCAGCCAGGTGGACCGACGATCTCAAGGGGGCGGCTGGGTCAGACTGGATGCGGAAGGCGGAAAACCGGGTATTATAGCGCGATTTAGGAGAAGCCTATGTCCAGCAGTGAACTGCGATAGGCTGATTTGAGTGGGTTCGAACCCGTGGCGCAGAAGAGCCGCTGCGACAAAAGTGTCGTTGTTGAAATAAAACTACTTTTTACGGACTTTATCGCGTTATATTGATATTATTAATCCCGACGTTTCGGGCCCTTGTCAGAAATCAAAGTGTCGTTGTTGTTAAGAATGGTGTTAACACATACACACATGAAAAAAAGTTTGCGATCAATATCTTAAAAAAAAAGAAATTTATCAAGAAAAAAATTTTGTTGTGTGTTTTCTTTAAATATAAATATGTATTTTATAATTAAATAGAAATAAATAAATCATGAGAGGGATTAGGCTAAAAAGTCCACCACGCTGGCCTAGTGCGGGTTGGCAGACTTCACAAACCGTCGAGAAAAATCTCTAAGGTAAGCAGGTTTCCTCACGATGGACTATTTAGCCTAATCCCTAGGAGACCCGTGCCCAGCAGTGGGACAATATATGGGTTGATGATGAAATAAATCATAATATAATCTACCGTAACAAAAAAGATTTCGATTTTTCAAAGTGTAGTACTACATTCTACCTTACATTGGAGCTTAAGTGTGTTTATATGCTAATAGTCGTTATCTCCGGTCGGTGACCCTGCGATAAGGTTGCCACTTCACCACTTAATGCGGCAACATACTCTACTAAATTGAATTTTAATCACATTAGATAAAGGCTTTAGAATGATTATTCGGTATTTAAATTGCTATTTAAAACCTGCTTATATTGTAGTAACAAGTTATGTAACTATGATAAGGATTTGAAAGCAAAGGTTTTAGTACCTATAAAGTTGTAAATATGATATAATTACTGTCATTTATGCAATTTTCATAAATACATACATAGTATAAAACAAAGTCGTTTCCTGTATGTCCCTCTGTACGCTGAGATCTTTAAAACTAACCAACGGATTTTAATGCGGTTTTCACTACATTGAAACAATGTGATTTGATGCTCCTCAATAGGTACTGAATAACGTCATTATTTTATAAACTAAATAAACAAACCAAATTAAATTTAACTTTGAATTTATATTGCAATAATTATTATAATATGTGACTAGATAACAACGTTTCTAATTTAATCTAAAATATAATTTGCGAAAAACCAAATAAACATTGATATTTGTTTTACTAAAAATTTTCTTTTTTCTTGTTTCAGATCTTGATAGAAGGCATCCATATTTAACTGAAAGGTAGGTACCCATTATTAAATAAGTTAAAAGTAAAAAAACGTTTTATTTAAATACGCTAAAAAGATATATTTTTATATACCACACACACACACACACACTCATCCCCCCCACACACACTCACACACACATATACACACACTCACACACACACATACACACTCGCAAATTATTCTTAAAATATTTTTTTGTTTACTTCTATAAACGATGAAAGAGACTAGCCTCCACGACACAGGAGTGCGGAGGCTAGTGTGGAGGCTAGTGTCCCAACAATTGTAACGTATTGGGTGTTCTGCCATGTTGGATTTGGAATGACGTCACAACTAACCAATATTATTTCAATTATCATCCAAACTAAACGTGCATACAAAATTTCTGCTCAATCGGTTGAATATATCTGCTTCAAAATTGAGTTTCAATATAATAAACATAAATTACATACACTGCAAGTTGACTTTTAATTAACTTGCAATGTATATTTTATGTTGTGAAAAACAAAACAATAATCACTTAATGGTATGTTTTTGAGGTATGACCAAACTAAACTCGGGTATGTACGTTTGTTTATATTTAAGTCATCAATCATCAAAGTCTAGAAAAAAAAGAACTGCATCGTTAGTCTAGTGGTCCAAAGAGCGACTGCTACGCTAGAGGCCTTGGGTTCGATTCGTAGGTCGAGTAATGTGTTATTGGGTTTTTCTATATGACATTCTCAGTATAGCATAAAATCCAAACTCCGACCGTTTGGATTTTTGTTTTGTTGTGGCTCGCCCACATGTTGTATTGCCAATACCGGCCAACTATGGGTGTATATTGGTATACCTCTGCTTAACCCTTCGCAGAATGCAGGCGTGATGGTATGTAGGACAAAAAAGAAGTTAGAGACGCTTCAAGAAAAGCCGTTTACAAAAGCTATTCGTCAATAACTGTCTAAAGCTTTTAAAATGAAAGCTCCATTGTGGAAATGACGTCACACATCCGTCACCGGAAGTTGCGCCACGATAGTTGTCTATTTAATATGCCCACAGCGCTATTAGCTTATGTAATAAAGTTATTTTAGTTATTCTAATAGTTTTTTTTATCAGAATCATCGTGGTATAATTTTTTGTACACATTATTTTCTTTATTATGTTTTTATTTATTTTTTAATTTTTCTATTCTGTTATGTATGGTTTGTTGTGCGTCAGACGGACGAAAAATAAATACTTTTTCTTTCTTTTCTTTTCTTTCTTTCTTGATTATGTTTAACAAGTTTAACGATATGTTGACATGATTGTATGTTTTGTGTATCGGTTGAGATTGTCACCTTGGCGACCTGTTGCACGGAATGTCATGAGGACGATTCCCACCGGATTTTTCGGATATTTCCTCTTTCTAAGAAATAAGAGAGGTAGGGCATAGTGTGAGTAATTCCACTCAAGTTGGAGCTGCCCGACTGAGAAAGTACAGAGAGAGGTCGCACATCAAGCTACGACAATATGTCAAATTTCTTTGATAGATTTTCAACTTTAATACAACATAGTAAGGTTCATTTTCAATTGGGAAAATTTGACAGTTTTGGATAGCTTGACCTGCTGGCGTCTGTACCTCCGCCTTGCAGAAAATCGAAGTGAAATAACACTGCTTTGAGCTGTCTTGTGTTCCTTACGGTGAGCAAAGTTGCCAGTATTCCGCGAGGAAACTTTGTGTTTGCAGTAGGGGACTTTGCCTGACCTTTGGCTGACCTTATACTGCTAACCCAACAACTCCTCTTTCGTTTTACAGGGTCGGTAACGCGCAAGTGATACCCCTGGTGTTGCGAGCGTCTATAGGCTACGGTAACCGCTTACCATTACGTGGGTCGCATGCTTGTTTGCCACCTTAATGGTATAAAAAAAACAGTGGTTTATGGTTAAAGGGCTGCCAATAGATGATGATGAGGTATAACGATAATGACTTTGTTAGCAAATGCTAGTAAGGTGAGGCTCATTAACCCGTTTACCTCAATTGCCTCTTAATCACATTACACACGCAGCTATCATCATCGACCCATATACTGTCCCACTGCTGGGCACGGGTCTTCTCAGATTGAGAGGGATTAGGCTATAGTCTAGTCCACCAGGCTGGCCTAGTGCGGGTTGGCAGACTTCACACACCGTCGAGAAAATCTCTAAACTATGCAGATTTCCTCACGATATTATCTTTTACCGTTTAAGCGAGTGGTAATTAATTATTATTCATTCGCACATGATTCCGAAGATTCAGAGGTACTCATGTTAAAACTCGAGACCTTTGACTTGGCAGTCCAATTGTCATATATCCCCCCCTAGGGTATCACTGCTTACCTCCATGAGCTGTGGCCTGCGGGCGGTTGAAATTTTAACGAAGCGTGCCGTACAGTATGCGAGGAGAGGCCTCGCTTATCGACGGGGTCCAGCAACTGCTGCACCACAGCCTGTCATGGTCGTGGCGAATTTCGCGGATCCCATGGCCATGACAATAGGGCAGGTGAAGGCAAGTGCGGTTTTTAGTCGGTATGAGTCCGACATACCCTGCCACCTCTCCGGGTGGCGGAGGAGCCATGAGGATTTTCCGTACTATAAAAAAAAAGGGTATCACTGCTTCCTGTCATTGTTGTGGCGAATTTCACGGATCACGACTATGACTTGGGAGCTGTCTTGGAATCCCTTAATATAATAATATAATATATTTTTGGGACATTTTACACAACACCATCTAGTCCCAAACTGAGCAGAGCTTGTACTATGGGTACTAGACAATGGATATAATACTTATATACTTTTTTTTTGTAAATACATACTTATAATACATAAGAAACACCCAGACAAATACAAATACACATGTTTTATCCACACAAATATTTGTGTCCTGTGGGAATCGAACCCACGACCCCATGATCAGCAGCACTCGAGCCGCTAGACCACAGTGGTCGTCAAACGTCGACCCTTAAATAAATGTTTTGGAAAAAAATTACACAGCACCATCTAGTCCCAAAATAAGCACAGCTTGTACTATGGGTACTAAACAATAATTATATATTTTATAAATTTAAACTTATAATACATATAAAGCACCCACTTATGTTTGCCAAACACAAACACTTATGTTTATCACATAAATATTTGTGTCCTGTCGGAAGCTAACCCACGACCGATCAACAGTTCGACGCTCGAACCACTACACACATCAAATCTTATTATCTAGCAACTCAATTGATAAAATAAACATGAATAATAATACAAGTGAATTACTCCGTGGAATTCCACAATATATCGTTTAAGTATTCAAGGCAGAAAAACTGTATGTAATCGGTAGCATGTTCGTTTTAATTGCTTCAAGTTTTCCACGCAGTTTCCGACTTTCATTTCGCGTTAAATGTATGAAAAACGTATGAGTTGGCGCCTCATAACAATACAATGACATTAAGTAGGCTAAGTTTGAGATATTTAGCATCCTAGATCTTTTTCTAGAAACAGGTGAGAGGCTAAGTAATAACTAAGCTGATCAACCGATCTGCAAGGTTAAGCTGCGCTAGCTGCGGTCAGTCTGAGGATGGGTGACCATTATTAACATCGAGACCCCCTCCGTGCCTCGGAGACCATGTGAAGATGTCAGTTCCAGTTGTCAACTATGAGAATCAGATAGCCTATATCCTTATAATGCAATCTATGTCCTAGCCAAATTTCAACAGATTTTTTTCAGCTGTTGTTTAGACGTGAAAAATTAACAAACAAAAAGTTACTTTCTCATTTATAAGATTCAGTACTAGCGGTTTCCCGCGTCACAAACGGCTTTTCGAGATAGACGACTTATGTCCTTCTCCAAGGTTTAATCTATCTCTGTACCATATTTCATCGAAATCTGATCAGCGGTTTAGTTTTGAAAAAGTAACACACAAACAGTTATTTTTTCATTATAATATTCAGTATGGTAAACATGAGCCCTGTTATTTTTCCTCACCACATTTTTGCCCACCCGCGACCCCGTGGAAGTCTGTTTAACCTCATAGGCCAGTGTGGACTAGCCCAATCCCTCTCGTTCTGAGAGGAGACCCGTGCTTGGGCGTAGAATAGAGAATGGGTTGCTGATGATGATGAATGATGTTGGTATCGAGTTCACAACCTGCCTCCTATTATCCATGATAACAATTAAAGCAGGAAATAAAAAGCATCATTCTTTAGATTAATCGATTCCTTTTAACACCCGTCTTCGATAACAACAATGTGAAACGCAAAATAATTCAATAGGTTTTATTTCAACGTCACGAGTAACATTATAACTAGTAACCTAGTTTCAACTTAATAGCTCAATGTCTTATATTCTAAACAAAGCTTTAAATATGAAACACAATTACGACTTAGACTACTCCATTTTTTTTATTCATTTAAAGTGGCAAACAAGCATGCGGCCCAACTGATGGTCGCTGCTTCTCAAAAAAAAATTGTGAAGTGTAAGAAATATTTCTCATTTCCATAATTTTACCAAACCGAGCTATTCACTCAAAAGCACGTACACACAAATACACTGGAACCACGCAAAACATTAGGAATTGTATCCGAACCGTTTAAATGCATGACTGAGTCAGAACAATGGGGTATTACAACTTGAGGACGGAAGACTACATACTTTTACTTATTATACATAATTTAACAATAGGCTACGCAAAGGAATATTACTAAATGTGTACATATGTAGGCAAGGGAGAAAAGGTAAGTTATTCAGCGTGAACTATCTATACTATGCGTTTCAAATAAGAATAGGAACTTCAATGACCTCGAATGACCGCGATCTGTCAAAAAAGTACAGCTTGCAAAGAAAATTAATTTTCTTCTTTTGAAATTTTAAAACTATAATATATTTTTATGCAGTAATACTAAATCCAGAACTTTGCAAGTTAATAAAAACATAAAGTTAAGCACAAACCGCCAAAAAACTACATTATAGACAATATTTTAAACGGCTTTGAAGTTTTGAAGCTGCCACCAAAAATATCTGTTTTGCTCACCCCACCTTGCTGTTTTGAGCTACGACGTCACAAGATGGCTGGAGGTCAGTCCTATTCTTATTTGAAACGCATTGTTCATTGTATATTTATTGCAACTGCCTCATTCGTGATGGCAAGCGCGACTACTACGGTTTTTACAGGGTCGGCAACGCGCAAGTGATACCTCTGGTGTTGCAAGCGTCTATAGGCTACGGTAACGGCTTACCATCAGGTGGGACGTATGCTTGTTTGCCACCTTAGTGGTACCTATATAAAGATATTTTTAGTTTAACCTTGCAGATGTTGATCAGCGTAGCCTGCGTTCAATTGCATTCAATTGCATTTCAATTGTCATGGATGGTTTTACATATTTTTTGGGACTAGTCTAATCAAAGCCGCTATGGCTCTTTCTTCAAAAGGCCATTCCGGACTTTGCCCTACATTGTAAGACACATATTTGTTACTATTCTATGTCTGGACTTTAAAAGAGACTGTGATTCTCTGAGTTTGTTTCGGCGTTTCTTCTCAGAGGTCGTCAGTTTGGAAATGCGGGAAACATCTAGCTTAAAAAATATGTAAAATATTGACTTGTAAAAGTGTCTTTAAAAGATCTGTTTACAGAAATAATAAATTATTTATCATTTATTTATAGTTTATATTATACTCAAAGATCGAAAACAGCTGCTCATAATGAATTTTGGTCTGTGCTGCCGCATTTCCTAGCTCATGACCTCTGAGAAGAAACGCCGAAACAAAGTCAGAGAATCATAGTTTCTTTTAAAGTCCAGACATAGAATAGTAGCAAATATGTGTAATACAATGTAGGGCAAGCTAAACCTATACTTTTTGCTCCCCATTTCCAAATACGAATAACGCACAACCACGAGCCATGAGCCACGACTTTAGCAACACAATCAAACACTACCCATAGAAATATGAAATGAAAAATAGGCAGTAAAAAATATCTTTTGTGACAATCCATTCCGTGGCGCGATTTTGAAATATTACGTGTCTTTAAAGTATTAGATTTCGATATCCGAAAAGTGTAAGTTATTTAACGTAGTTTTATGGTGGTTTGAATGGTGCAATCCACCCAGAGCCTTGGCGACAGAATGTATTGCAATTCGAAGTAATCTCTTTCAATACAGGGTCGGCAAGGGCAAGTGATACTCCTGGTGTTGCAAGCGTCTATAGGCTACGGTAGCTGCTTACCATCAGGTGGGCCGTATGCTTGTTTGCCACCTTAGTAGAATAAAAAAAAGAAATTGATTGTCTCTACAGGGGGCAATGCCAGTAATTAAAAAACAAGATAAGTTCCAATCTAGTTTGTACTGTAATTGTGAAATAATGCTTCTCTCTTAAATTTAAAAAACAACGTCGAAAGTTTTGTAATTAGGTCAATTGACCTGAACAGGACTTGAAAGGAATTGTCTTTGATATTTTTGGGGCGGGGTGGGTTGGCAATATGGCCACATTGAGAAATTTCTCTGCAAGCAAGTCATTATTCAGAACTCATATCAGATCCTCAGATCCTTAGCAAGTGGTTCGAGTGTCGTACTACTGATTACGAGGTCTTGCGTTCGATTCCAACAGGACACGAATATTTATGTAATGTACATTTAAGTGTTTGAAAGCGCAGTGATAGCCTAGTGGTATGACCATTGGACTGCCAAGTCGAAGGTCTCGAGTTCAAACCCAAGGCACGCACCTCTGACTTTTCGAATTCATATGCGTATTAACAATTAATTATCACTCGCCTAAACGGTGAAGGAAAACATCGTGAGGAAACCTGCACGCCTTAGAGATTTTTCTCGACGGTTTGTGAAGTCTGCCAACCCGCACTAGGCTAACGTGGTGGACTATAGCCTAATCCCTCTCAATATGAGAGGAGACCCGTGCCCAGCAGTGGGACAGTATATGGGTTGATGATGATGAAGTGTTTGCCTAACTGACTAAATTTTGTGATGTGAATGCAAATGTGAAGGCAAATTTCAGGCGGGTGGTACCGGTGGTGATACTGTCTGGTATATTGAACCAGAAGACGCAGGTTCGAATCCTGCACGCAGTAATTATATCGATACTAGTACCCATAGTAAAAGCTTGGCTTAGTTTGGGACTAAACAGTGCGGTGTAAAATATTCAAAAGATTAACATATATGAAGAACAAATGTTATTACTTTAAGATCTACCAAACAATTTCAAGCAAATAAATAAATTATTATTTATTATTTAAAAAAAAATTCATCAGAACTAAAAAGAGATAAATATGCAAGTAGGTATCATTTCTGCTTACCTTATGAGGAAAAGGCATGCGTTATTTATCAGAAGTAGCCGTTTTCCACTCTTCTCATATACTCCAAAAACATACTATTACGCCTGAATTCCCAGAAGCGTTAGATAGCTGGTGTACCAATGCACCCCCAGCTCGCCAGTATATTTAGTTCCCATGTAAAAAGAGCGAACCTCATATCCCAATATCAGCATCACGGTACTAAAAGTTATAAAATAACCCTACAGGTATAATATCAAAGTAACTGAGTTGCAATTAAGTTGACCGTCACCTTACGTCACCGTTACCGCTAACTGTAGCAGTAACGGCGTGCGCTTGCGCCGCCGCCGCGCCAATTTATACATTATTAGTTGACGGTTAAGCTGCGCTCACACTGTAGGACTTGTCATTCCCTGGTAGATAGGGAGGATTTTTAATGGATCGGTGGTTATGCTAGACCATAGCTCGTTATTATCGTGGTCATCATCAACCCATATACTGTCCCACTGCTGGGCACGGTACTCCTCACAGAATGAGAGGGATTAAGCTATATTTCACCACGCTGACCTAGTGAATGAAAGAAAGAAATATAACTTTATTTGAACTGAACAAATCAAGTAGACACCTAAGTACAGACGCCAGCAAGTCAAGAAAACTGTCAAATTTTCCCATTCGAAAATGAACTTTATTCCTTGGTATTAAAGTTGAAAATCTATCAAAAAATTTGACATATTTGGGTAGCTTGATGTGTTGGCCGCTGTACATACCCTGTACGAGGCCCTATCTCAGCACAATGCTGCGGCATTCAAAAACAATGTCACGCGTACATAGTGCGGGTTGACAGACGCCACGGTCTTCATGGTCGTCGTGAAGGTAAAGAATCGCATAGCCTTGACTAAAGGGATAGAGAAGGCAAGTGCGGTGGTCGGTATGAGTCTGACATAAGGATGCATAGATGAGGATTTATGATTTTATTTATTTTTGGGGATAGATGGGCATTATAGCTAAGTCGACACATTCCACATAAATACCACATACCTACTCATACTTCCGTTGTCACTAATCATATAAACACAATAAAATCTAATATATAAAATTCTCGTGTCACAGTTTTCGTTGCCATACTCCTCCGAAACGGCTAGACCGATTTTGATGAAATTTTTTGTGCTTATCGGGGAGGTCTGAGAATAGGCCAACATCTATTTTTCATACCTCTAATTTTTTTTTTTATGGCAAAACAACGTTTGCGGTGTCAGCTAGTATAATATAAATTAATGAGTATCCCTGTGGTAAGTTTAACTGGCCAGTTCGTGTATATGTTCTTACGTATTGTTTAAGTCTAACTATTAATAATTTACTATTTTTAATAAGTGTACGCATGCTTCGTCATTTTTGTTTTCTCATATCAGTGAACTGTAATTGTTCTTTTGAGAATAAATATTCTTTAAACCTATCCTACCCTCGCAAAAAAACAGGGTTTGTAAATGTCTAAACTGCCTCATTAGCCTAGTGGTTGTAAGCGTGACTGTTACGCTAGAGGTTCAGTGTTCGATTCCCAGGTCAAACAAAGTGGTACCTAATGGGTTTTTCTAAGAAATTCTCAGCGGAGTTTGAATTTGTGTTTTACAGCGTCCATGGTCACTGGTAGACTGAGGTGGTGGGCTTCTTGATGTTGTTGGTATTTATAATATCACTATAAAGCGATAAAATCCATAAAAAATAGTTTTATTTCAACATATTTTGCACTTCACGATTAGTAGTGATATTATGCTGGTTACTTAATCACATTTTTTACCATAATTAAAATTTTAATTATGGTAATAAAGTTTAACTGGAGTTTTTTGTTTAAATAAACATAAGTAACAGTAATATAAGAGATTTGGCGGTAATTATTTACATATATCATAATGGAAAACCGTTAGGTTTAAGCAATGGATTCAAAGCGATGGAAGCTGGCTCTGCGCAGGAATTTTGAATTTGGAAGAATTTTGAATTTGGAACTGAATAAGAGTGGTTTAGTATTATAAACGGTGATTTCTACTTTACTGACCTTTTTATCATAATCTTCCGAGCCTTTTCCCAACTATGTTGGGGTCGGCTTCCAGTCTAAACAGATGCGGCTGAATATCAGTATTTTACACGAAACGACTGCCATCAGACCTACGCAACCCAATTTCCTGGGTAATACCGATATCCTGACGATAGTCTAGTTGTCAGGTATGGTTTTGGCTTCTTACTACGACTGATTAAGCCAGAAAATCAGAAAAAATAGGAATATCTAATAAAGTATGCTGTTTCATAAATTTTCATTGGGTAAATAATGCGTTTTTGTATGTTTGTATTTTTGTATACAAATAAGGTGGCAAACAACCATACGGCTCACACCATACTCTCTCAAAATAGTATTATAAGTGAACCCGTGTGAAGTAATCCTTACCTCACCTTTAGTTACGCGTAACCGTTGACACCGATGTCTTACACCCATGTGAGGAAGAAAGAAAAAGTAGTTGTGTTCATGTGATATAACTGAAGGGAATGAAAACGGTACTGACATTTAGTAGCACGGTCGTAACAGTTTTGTTTATAATCATCATCAACCCATATGTTCCACTGCTGGGCACGGGTCTCCTCTCATATTGAGAGGGATTAGGCTATAGTCCACCACGCTGGCCTAGTGCGGGTTGGCAGAATTCACAGTCGAGACCACACACCCGTCGAGAAAAATCTCTAAGGTATACAGGTTTCCTCACGATGTTTTCCTTCACCGTTTAAGCGAGTGATAATTAATTATTAATACGCACATAAATTCGTTTATAATAATAATAATAATAAATTTATTGAAAGTCAAAATCAAAATCCGCAGTCCGCAGTGCTTGAAGATGAAAGTTTTCAACCATTGCGTCCTACCTGTCATGAAATACGGTGCCGAAACGTGGACACTGACAGTTGAGCTGGTCCACAAATTTAAAGTTGCTCAGCGAACGATGGAGCGAGCTATGCTCGGGGTTTCTTTAAGGATAAAATCCGCAATGAAGTTATCCGAAAAAGAACTGGAGTCACTGACATAGCTTCTAGCTCCTCCGGTCTACCGAACTCTCTGGCCAACTAAGCTACCAAAAGATCTACATACATACATACATACACTCACGCCTTTTTCCCATAGGGGTAGGCAGAAACTAAAGAACGCCACTTGCTACGATTCTTGCATATTTTTTCGCTTCGACCACAAGATCTATTGTCCAATAATTTTCAAAATACCATCACGCCTGTATTCCAAATTATTTTTTTCACATTATTATTTTATCCCTTAAACTGGCACGCAATATTAAATAATTATTTATTTATTTCAAATAAATACTTAGCATTTACAGACACTTAGAAATACTGCTTAAAACAACGCTCAATGAACATCTGTGTCTGAATGAGGACGTCGTAGTGTAGGACGCCCTCCGGCAAGGTGGAGTGATGATTTGTGAAGGGCAGCTGGTAGAAGCTGGATGCGAAAAGCTGAGGACAGGGTGAAATGGCGCACATTAGGGGAGGCCTACGTCCAGCATTGCACTAAGTGGCTGACGATAATGATGATAAGAATAAGCCCTTGTCTACACGACCATGGTAAACATCGTATTCCATACTTCTATAACTACACATACAAACTCATACCATATCCACGTTGACGTTCGAAGCTCAAACAATATGCTAGAACAATGAACTGCATCGAGGCAACTCGGTCACTGCGTTCTCACTGTCAGCTTGTCTTGCCTTAATTGCTGGGGAAACGTGCGTGACGATATGTCTAGGACGAATGTGGGTATGTTTTACGTGTAGAGAGCGTGATTGGCCTAGGATTTAGTCATAGGATACAATTTGACTGCTCTTCCAAATGACTTATTGAAAATAAATTCTCTAGAACCTCTGTAACGACGTATGTGTATGTCTTTTAACCACCACGTTTTGACGTGATACTTACATCTAATTCCGTAAATCTCGGTGACAAGTTTTGTCAGTTGCTTTATAATTATAGTTTATTAGTGTACTAGTCTTTGTAAATGGGAGAACTGTTTAGAATTTTCTTTTATGCCTAGCTGTATTTAATTTAATTGTAATCTTCGCAATGTTCCTAAATAATTCTCCTCTCATGTAAGTATCCAATTTATAATTATTATTGTATCGAACATCATTGATATTTTAAAAGAGTAACCATGGAGTTTCTTGCCGGTTCTTCTCGATAGGAAACGACTAATTTGGAACCGTGCACCTAGACTCGACATTTCATAAGTGCCTGTATCCCTACTAATATTATAAATGCTAAAGTAACTCTGTCTGTCTGTCTGTTACGCTTTCACGTCTAAATCACTGAACTGATTTTAATGAAATTTGGTACAGAGATAGAGTTGACCTCGAGAAAGAACATAGGATAGTTTTTATCTCGGACTTTTGAAGAGTTCTCTTTGAAACGCGATATAACCGAACTCGACGCGGGCGAAGCCGCGGGCGGAAAACTAGTGTGAAAATAAAAATATTTTTATTTTGATTGAATAGAATACGAGGTAGTACTTTTTGAACGTCATTTTTCACATTTAGGCAGCCTCCGAAACGAAGTGTTTTCAATCTTAGAGCAACAATTCAACATTCTACTAACAATATAAATGTGAAAAGTTTGTGAGGATGGATGGATGGATAAATTTATTTACTTGTTTTTGTTACTCTTTCACGCTAAAACTACTGAACGGATTTTGATGAAATTACAGTATTATTATTTATACATCAGAATAACATATAGGCTGTAATTTATAACGATTTTGAGTTAATTAGCCAAATTACAACGATAATTAAAAGTAACTTTTCCACGTGGACGAAGTTGCGGGCAGAAGGTAGTATACTTATATTATATTTAAATGATTCATAGATATTTGTTTCGACTCTGGATGTACTTTTTTTCGTTAATTATATATTTTTAAAGTTCCCCGGGCACAGGCTAGTCCCCAGTGTCCCGTTCCTAATCAAGAAGAAAAATATATCAAAAATAACCTTTAATGAGTTTCGATAAAATACTATCGGATTTCATCTTAATAGTGAACAAAAAAGAATTTGATACTTGAACACACATCACGACCTTTTCCAGTCATTGTCTTAGCTTGTTCTCATTATGTAATAAGCAAAGGTATGTTACATAAACTATCAAGATTAATGACACTATAACGTGACCCCCTCAGGCTTTTCCGATAGCGGCACTTGGATAGTATCAAGACTTTTTTACTATCACTTAATTACACAACGGAACAGGGCTCATTATGTAATTTTATTATAGTCGGGTCTGTTACGACTTCAAAATGAAGTACGTTCGACAACAAAATGAAGTATGAGGTTTTTTTGTGAGTATTGTCTCTGGTGAAATCTTTAATTAAGTAACTGATTGATGACGGCTCGATGACACGTTGAACGATCGAGTTCGTCTGTTGCGGCTTTGGTTTCTGCATGAGGAAATATTTGTATGTCATACTCATTGTATTATAACTCTTTTTTACGAGTTTTTGGCGCTCTTTTTATTTATTTTATTAATTTATATTTTCACAAAAAGAGTGGTACAGTCTGTTACAAATTAGGATAACAAGTTAGGAATTGATAACATTTAAATGAGTAACAATAGAAATACAGATCTGATGCTCTAGCTAGGTTACAAAGTAGCCTGTATTAAGGACAATCAGCCCTCATTTCCCAAAAGTAGGATCGAAAATAAAAGACTGCAAGACAAAATGAACAAAAAACAGTTAAAAACCATAATCTATTGACTAGACAATTAATTTTATTATATGTGAGTTTGTGTGTGTTTGTTTGTGCGTGTGCGCGTGTATTAAATAGGCTCTTTTGCTACTATTAAATAGGTAGGTACCGGTTCGCATCCCCTACAGAATTGAGCATTATGTACCTAATTAAAGGCATTTTTACAAGGATGTGATCGAAGGAATCAAATGAAACAAAAAAAAAACAGAACTTAGGCGTCCGATATTGGACACTATAAAATATTCACTTGTTTTTTTTTTTCTAAGGAAATTATCTACCTACAGTGACGAATGTATTTGCTGACGCTACAAATGAAGACATTTTTAAAATTTATTTTCTGATTTGTATAGCAGTAAAATAGGGCTTTCGGGTGATGTTAACACGTTTTAGTAAATGTTGGACTAGAAGGTCAAATGCAGATTTATTCCAAAAAAGCTGTTTTCTTTTATTTTTTTATGACATATTTTTGAAAATCAACTCACAAATACGTCGCGATTAATAATATTAATATAACGCGATAAAATCTATAAAAGTAGTTTTCTCCAATCTACTAAACAAAGTCGTCAACAACCCATACATACTGTCCCACTGCTGGGACACTGCTTCTCTCAGGATAAGAGGCAATATGGCTATGATTATAATCTACCACGCTGGCCTAGTGCGGGATGGCAGACTTCACACGCCTTCGAGAAAATCTATCAGGTATGCAGGTTTCCTTACGAAATTTTCCTTCACCGTTGAAGCGAGTGATAATTAATTATAAATACGCACATGATTTCGAAAACGCAGAGGTGCGTGCCTTGGAAAAAAAAGTACTATTATTTTTCTATGGTTAAGAGCGGTATGTTCTGCATGAGCGGTATGAGCAGAGCTTACCAATTTAACCAAATAAATAGTTTTATTATACCTAAATAAATTATTTTTAGAATCATACTCCCAAAACCAGAAAAAGCTTCCCAAGCTGTTAGTCGCGGCAATTTTTCGGACGGTCAACCATCAACCGCAAATGAAGCAACACGAAATAAAATCAAATGTACACTACAGTTGTAATCTATTAGCATTTCGTGGAGCTCCGGTCGGAGCACCGTTATAAGATGCATCGATTTGAAGCACGCTTCTCAAAAAACCGTTGTTTTGCCAAAGTTTTTGACATCACTAGTGGCATTTCGGGACAAGCTTCTTGGCATTTCGGGTCAAAGTCCGTGCAGATTTTGTGCAGGTTTAGGTGTGAAAGCGTAACAGACAGACAGACATACAGACGGCCAGTCACTTTGGCATTTATAATATTAGTAAGGATAGTAAAGATGAAGCAATAAAGAACATTGACTTTTAATAATAAAGTTAACATAAAAAGAAAATACTTAGTAGTGCTTGCAGATTAGCGTAGGAATTCGCAGTACTGGGTTCGATAAGGTCCATTGATGGGGTCCAGCGACTGTTGGACCACAGCCTGCCATGGTCGTGGCAAATTTTGCGGATCCCATGGCCATGACTATAGGGCAAGTGAAGGCAAGTGCGGTTTTTTTAGGGTTCGATAAGGTCCAGCAAAGTAATATTGGGTTTTTCTATGAAATTGTCAGCGGTAGTTCCGAGTTTAGATCTGTGCCCCGTTAATGGCAATAGGCTCGCCCCCTATAATATGGGACCTAAACATACCATAGCTATGCCTGAAGGGTCTAAACTCATACTCTTTTTACAAAATTACCAGTGTTGACATACGTCATATTATTATTATGTTTTCTTTATATTCGTTCTGAATTAGTATATAAGCTTTTTTTATTATTTTGTAATTGTAATTTCGTAGTATGTTACGTTATGTTATAATCTAGATCAAAATGTTTAGTTCTAAGGCGTTTATATTGCGATTGTAATGTGTTTTGTCATCATCATCATCATTATCAACCCATATACTTTCCCACTGCTGGGCACGGGTCTCCTCTGATATTGAGAGGGATTAGGCTATAGTCCACCACGCTGGCCTAGTGCGGGTTGGCGGACTTCATAAACCGTTCAGAAAAATCTCTAAGGTATTCAGGTTTCCTCACGATGTTTTCCTTCACCGTTTAAGTGAGTGATAATTAATTATTAATACGCACATGAATTTAAAAAGTCAGAGGTGCGTGCCTTGGGTTCGAACTCGAGACCTTTGACTTGGCAGTCCAATGGTCATACCACTAGGCTATCACTGATATATATTCTATGTTAATTAGTACAAATCTTTATACACTTTTTTTTTATTACTTTATTAAGACTAGAATGAACTCGTTCATGATCACGGTGTCATACTTATCCGCAATGATCTTTAGGATGCCATTGCCATTGTTATATTCCATTTTTTAATTTTACCGTTGAAACACACAACATTAAAACTAACAGCAACCATTAAATACCGTAATAATAGAAATAATTCTATCGAATTACCGGCTTATTTAATAATCACTATAACAACTGTTCGTCCGTTGAAATCCAGGTTAATTGATTGACGGTATTGTTTTAATATCCGTTCAAGGGATTGTGGAACTTGTGATTTGTAAGGTTAAGCTTCGCTCGTCACGGTTATTCTGTGGATAGATGATCATTATTAACGCATTGGAACTCCACTGGGAGCACGTAAAGCCGTCGGTTCTGTTATCATACGAAAACCTATGAAAATCGATAATGGTAGTCTAATGCCGGACAACCAGTCTATCCTTATATTATATCTTTGACGATCTCTGTGGCACTAGGCCACCAAAGTACACAAATAATTATATAACGAACATAAAGTGTTTGTTTGTCTGGGTGTTTCTTATATATTACTAGCTGACCCCGCAAACGTTGTTTTGCCATAAAAAAAAAATTAGGGGTATGAAAAATAGATGTTGGCCTATTCTCAGACCTCCCCAATAAGCACAAAAAATTTCATCAAAATCGGTCAAGCCGTTTCGGAGGAGTATGACAACGAAAACTGTGACACGAGAATTTTATATATTAGATAAGTATTTATTTACAAAAAAAATGTATATAAATATTATATCCATTGTCTAGTACCTATAGTACAAGCTCTGTTTAGCTTGGGACTAGATGGTTCTGTGTAAAATGTCCCAAAAAATGTATATCCTTAGGATATCGGTACTACCTAGAAGTTTGTCCAATATCAATTTGGTTGGTTTGTGACTATGTGTTGAACAGACTGTATTATGTTGAGTGCCCCTTTTGCAAAGTGCTCATTTTGAGAAGTGCCCCAAATCCGAAGTGCCCTTTATGAAAAGTGCCCCAAACTCGAAGTGCCCTTTATAAAAAGCGCCCCAAATCCGAAGTGCCCTTTATGAAAAGTGCCCCAAATCCGAAGTGCCATCTATGCGAAGTGCACTAAATGCGAAAACCGCGTTTTTTGGCGAGTGTCCCAAATACGAATTGCACATTCTGAGCATTGAGCCTTCTGAAGATAAATCACAAAATGCTATAAGTTTGTTTTCTTTTTCTCTAAAAAATATTAAAACAATATACAGTACAACGAAGTGCTAGGAGGGGTGGGAGTATATAAAGTTAGGGAGGGGCGGAGGGTGACCGTTCTGCTCGTAGTACTATCTTTTTGTATATTTTTGGCATTTTTCATGCTAAATTTTGAAGTTATTTAGAAAAGGAAAAATTCGACCGCGGGCAGGATTCGAACCTGCGTCTTCTGGTTAGGTACATCAGACGCTATGATCACTAAGCCACCGCGATTCCTACCCGTCATGTCTGACTGAATTTACGTCTTTATGGTGACGTCAGTAACATAAGTATGTGAATTTTTCCTTTTCTAAATAACTTTAAAATGCTCGTAGTACTGTTATAATGATTTTGCCCTAAAGGCAAACAAATATTATTATGCTCTTACTATTCAACATAACACAGTCAGACTTCCAAAGAGGCTCGAGTTTTGAATTTCCGTACGTGCAAAATTTCAACCAATCACATCAAAGCACTGCCGCGCGCGCTTTATAATTTTTATTATTCACAGTTCTACATTCAAATTATGAAGTAAAGACAATTACGGTTGGCCAATTTGGCTAATGTTATTTTACAAGTGCTAGTTGTTTGTAACCAATTAAATTGAACCCAAGGCCAGATGTAGCAATCACGCGTGAGATATTTCGTATTAGGTAGCTTTTCACCGTTCTTTTTCTATGTAAATTCATTAAATAATGTTAGGTTGTTACTTTTGCGATTATGATGAATGCGTATGTTTGTGTCATTATTTTGCTAGCCTTTTGTTTTACTTTTGCTTTAGTCCGGTACCGGGACAAAGCCACCTGGGCAGAAATTGAAGGAAAGGAAGTACCTACGGCAAAATTGGAGGAATCTATTATTGACCAACTCCCACCACAGTTTTTATTTACCCAAGTACCTAAGTACGTGGTATTTCATATCGTTTACAAGAAGAAAGATTCACTAAAATTAGTTTTAGGATGTAATGACCGCTCTTTGGGCGCGTAACCACCTGGCCTAGTGGTGGTTGGAACTTTACAGACCACACGTCCGTATTTAAGGGGAAGCGTTAGATCTGGCTTGCCAACTTCATATTTTTTGTTTTTGGTTTTTGTATATTAGCGAGTCGAACGTTTGACCTTAAATCTTTCAGACATGCTGGTTTCTCACGAAGGTTTTCTCCACCATTAAAGCGGGTAAATCGTGCAGGGTAAGGCGTGATGGTATATCTAAATTCCTTCACAACCTAAGCCTAAAATGAACCGCAATAAATAAAATTCAAATAAAAATTCTATTCACACGCCTTTTCAAATCGAATGGAAATTTTACTGCGCTTTATTTAGCATTCAATTCATGTGCACTATTAGCATTCATATCAAATACGGACTTGGGCAGTTACCAAATCTGCTGATATTATTTTGGGCACGCAACACGTTACAAAATAAGGTACTTAGGCACCATATAGCCTTATTGTAATGGTGCTTTTTAGAGATAGATACACTCATTCTTTCTTCTTTATTTCTTTCTTATGGAATTTGGATCTTACAAACATTTTTTTTATTGCGATTTAACATACCATCTCGCCTGTATTCCCAGAAAGGCTAGGCAGAGATGTCCCCATGTACACTCACAGTTCTCCAGTATGTTGGGCGAGTCTATTGCCATTAACCGGACACAAATCCGAACTCAGAGCTGCTACTGAGACTTTCATAGAAAAACCCAATAACACTACCCGTGCCCAGCAGTGGGACTGTATATGGGTTCATGATTGATTTTATAATTATTCAGAGACCATTCTAAGCCTAAACTTATCTAAACTACGGACAAATTTCACATATGAAAGGTTAAATTAACGCTTACCTACAACATTTCAGCTTAAAACACAGTGTTACTTACCCTTACCTTGGATTCTAATTTTTTTCTTCTAATTGTTACAGTACCCCAACAATGACATAAGCCCACAAGATGGCGCTACGGTTGAAAAAGGACATAAAGAAAGCGTCGTACTACGTGTGGTTCCTGGGTGCGCAGGAGTCGCGCGGGCTGCGAGGCGAGGAATTTGCTGTGCCCGCCATCAGGATATTAGAGGAGAGAGCAAGGGATTTGGAGCCTTTTAAGGTTACCCTTCAGGTTGGTATTTCTTTTTTCTATGCTGTATTTACTGCTAAGAGGTTTTCGTGTCTAATTTATTAATAACTACGCTGATTAATCGAGATGCAAGATTGCTTGCCGCGATCAGTCTATCATATGTTTGAATTCTCTGGTTCTTCTTCTGTTTCCGAGCCTATATTAGGGCCGGCTTCCAGTCTAAGATGCCGCTGAATATCAGTATTTTACACGAAGCGACTGCCATCAGACCTTCGCAGCCCAACTTTTGGGAATCGAACCCACAACCTCGTGATTAGCAATCCTGTACTCGAAGCATGAGACCATGGAGGTTCTCACTTATTTACTATGTTATTATGACTACTATGTTATGTTATTTATTTATAACATATAGCTGTGATCCGGTCACCTATGACAGTTGTTAGTGGTAGGTAGAAGCCCAAAAAGCCTGATAACCTATGGATATCGGTAAGTTCCAGAGAAGAGCTAGAAAATTGAAACTTATCGTGTGTATCTTTTTGTATATTTTTGGCATTTTCCATGCTAAGATTTTAAAGTTATTTAGAAAAGGAAAAATTGGACCGCGGGCAGGATTCGAACCTGCGTCTTCTGGTTAGGTACACCAGACGCTATGACCACTAAGCCACCGCGATACCTACCCGTCATGTCGAATTTTTCCTTCACATACTGAATTTACGTCTTTATGGTGACGTCAGTAACACCTATTGAAATGCAAGTTGTGTAGTATGTGAAGGAAAAATTCGACATGACGGGTAGGTATCGCGGTGGCTTAGTGGTCATAGCGTCTGGTGTACCTAACCAGAAGACGCAGGTTCGAATCCTGCCCGCGGTCCAATTTTTCCTTTTCTAAATAACTTATCGTGTGTGTTTGTCTATTGCAAAATTTCCATGATTTTTGGTATAGGGGCAGATTGGACCTTGGAGAAGGTCATAGACTACCTTTTTTTTTAAAAAAAGTTCTTTAGGGTGCAAGTATGACGCGAAACAGTTTGTTTAAAAAAATTAAAACAATAATACATTGTTGACTTTGTGTTACTCATTACTCGCTTTTAATCTGTGCATCTTGAACGTTCTTATATTTATAATTCGCACGAATGTCTTCGTATTTCGTCACATCTGGGTGTGTTACGGTAATAAGGAAAATATTATGTTTATTTCTTGCGCCGGCGCACCCAACTTCACTTTTGTTGACACACATACCAATGGAAATATTTTTCATATTGCCTTTTTATTTAGTTGGTAGCCCTGACCTCTGATGTCATATATTAAAAATAATTTGTTTTCATACTGCTTCTTCGGTCAAGTGAAGAGTGCTGAGAATCGAGTGAGCCTGGGTTCAATGACGTTTCGGACCCTTTACAAGTCTAGTCTACCCGTGACCATGGACGCTGTAAAGGGTCCGAAACGTCGGGATTAATTATATCAATATAACGCGATAAAATCCGTAAAAAGTAGTTTTATTTTAATATTATAATATAAGTATGTATTTACAAGCAAATTAAAAAGCAGTGATAGCCTAGTGGTTTGATCATAGTACAACCAAGACGAAGGTCTCGAGTTCGAATCTAAGGCAGGCACTTCTGACTTTTCGAATTCATGTGCGTATTAATAATTAATTATCACTCGCTTAAACGGTGAAGAAAAACATCGTGAGGAAACCTGCATACCTTAGAGATTTTTCTGGACGGTTTTTGAAGTCTGCCAACCGGCACTAGGCCAGCGTGGTGGATTATAGCCTAATCCCTCTCATTCTGAGTTCAAGCGAGAGATAATTAATTATTAATACGCACATGATTTTGAAAAATCAGAGGTGCGTGGCTTTGGTTCTAACCTTCGACTTGGCAGTCCAATAGTCTTACCATTAGGCTATCACTGCTTCTGTTCAATTTGCTTGAATTGAGAATGAAACTTAAATCCTCATTCACAGCAGCAGAGTTCGCAACCAAAGAGACAATCATCGACTTTTGTTTTTGGTCTGCGCGCCTTCCATATTTCGATTCGACAAAAAGTAACCAAGAAATAGCAGAGAAAGTTTTACGAATGTTCTAATTGATTTATTTGTTCTTACGTTGCCAATTGAGTTATGTAAGACACGGTAACATTACAACCTGTGTCTGTTCTGTTGTTATGATTGATGGTGGGCAGCCTGATTAGTGTAGGTATAATTTCATAACAATCCTAATAAAATTATCGCGTAATGTAATGCGTTGTTTGGTTAAACGTAATCTTAGTTACAAAATAAATGAATCCCTTATCTTATATAGATGTGTTTGTAAACAAGCAAGCCTTTACTGTAACGTTTAATTCAGTTATAAAAAAGAAAATGTAAATGAGTACTATGTAAGTAGGCTAAATTTACATACACAGCTTTGAATGTTTGAGAATTTAATGTGGTTCCGCTGATCTGGTAACATCATGCGACGGGTTGTTGAGCTGCCTAAATTATGGTCGAGCTGCACACTGACTGATGCATGCGTGCCGTCAGCAGCACTCCTACACTACGCGTGCACTCCTAGACTACGCGTGCACTCCTACACTACGCGTGCACTCCTACACTACGCGTGCACTCCTACACTACACGTGCGGTCAAAAACTTATCCCTAGATGTTCACTCAATTCCATTTTTTCTTTGCCATAATAACATTATAATTTTCTTTCCCCAGGTGTCCCACAAAGGTCTGAAGATTATCCAGAATGTGACAGCTAAGGGCAAGCAGCAGACGATCAAGCATTTCATTCCTCATGGCAGCATCACCAGTGCGGTGGTGCAGGCCGACGTGGTAGCGTGCGTGTTGCTACTCTACAACCCGCTCACCGGCTGCCCCGTGCATGTGCATGCATATAGGTACGTCACTATTTACTACACTAACGCGAGCTTCACTGGTCCGGGAGTACGTAGGCTCTAGCTGGTTACTGCTGACCTACCTTAGAAAGAAATGAAACGATTTACTTTCTTTATTTTTATTAAATTTGGCAAGCAGTGATAGCCTAGTGGTATGACCATTGGACTGCCAAGTCGAAGGTCTCGAGTTCTAATCCAAGGCACCTCTGACTTTTCAAAATCATGTGCGTATTAATAATTAATTATAACTCGCTTAAACGGTGAAGGAAAACAACGTGAGGAAACCTGCATGCCTTAGAGATTTTCTCGACGGCGGCGGCGTGTGAAGTCTGCCAACCAGCGAGGTGGACTATAGCCTAATCCCTCTCATTCTGTGAGAGGAGACCCGTACGAGCAGTGCGACAGTATATATGGGTTGATGATGAATTAAATTTGGCATTGACGCATGCTAAACATTTTTAAAGATAATTATCAATTTTAGAGAAGGAAACATTCGATCTCTGGCAGTGTTTGGACCTGCGGTTAAGTATACCGGACACTTCAGCCAATTAAGCTATCCTGACCACTGCTTGGGATGTCGAATCAAACTCGACCGACCCGTGGCCAAACAACAAATCGATCAGTCGGTATTGACAGACTTCATAGACACCGAAAACGTGGTATTTTAATAAGCCATTAACGTCTAAAATGTAACATTAATCTGAAGTGTCAACACGTAAATTACTTTTTAAACGATGTCAAGACGATAAAGTTGACAGATTTATTCGATAAATTAAATGTATTTAGTGGTTTTAATGGCAACATTTATCTACAAGTGTAAGAGTTGCCAGTTTTAAGTCATAAAAAAGGTATTTAGACGTAGTTTTTTATCCGTTAATAGTAATAGAAGTTGTGACCATTAACCAGAACAGTTATGTTAGCTATTTATTTATTTAGAATACCTATTTATAATACTACCTGATCCAACAGACGTTGTGTCGTCCAAATTATAGGTAATAAATTTCACCCGCTCTGAATTTTAACTTTTTGCTCAGTTCCCAAGAGCGTGATGATAAATACCCTATAACCTTCCTCAAGAATTGGGCTATCAAATACAAAAAGTTTTTTTCAAATCCGACTGGTAGATTCAGAGATAAAAAAAAACATATGTAGATTTTAAAATGTATTAAAACATGGTATAGTCCAGTGTGTGAGGGGCTTGTAGCTAAGTAATAATTACGCTGATCAACCGATCTACAATGTTAAGCTGCGTTAGTCGCGGTCAGTTTGTGGATGGGTGACCATTCCTAACACATCGAGACCCCTACATGCTTCGAGAGAGCCCCAGTTGTCATAATGTATATTTAGTGGAGTAGAAATTCGTGATGGTATGATTAATGATATATTTATTTCTGTGAATAGATCTTTTAAAGACACTTTTACAAGTCAATGTTTTAATATTTTTTTTAAGCTAGATGGCATCGGCATTTCCTAACTGACGACCTCTGAGAAGAAACGCCGAAACAAACTCAGAGAATCATAGTCTGTTTTAAAGTCCAGACATAGAATAGTAACAAATATGTTAGTCTTACAATGTAGGGCAAAGTCTGAAATGACCTTTTGAAGAAATAACCATAGTGGCTTTGAGTGGACCAGTCCCAGCCGACGGCTCGCATGCATCAGTCATTGTGTAGCTCGACGATAATTTAGGGAGCTCAACAACCCGTCGTACGACGATACCAGACCACAAGAACAGGATATCGGTATTAATCGAAAATTGAATTGCGGTGTTCTGATTTGATATTTTCTTTGATACGACGGCACTTATCACCTCAATGGTTGTGACGTAGATAATAATATAAATAAAATTCAAGTAAGAAAATTCACATGTCTATAAAATTGTATTCAAATACATTCGTGTCTGAAATCAATTGCAGGAAACTGATGACATTTAGCACATAGCAAGGTCACAGTATTAGTGTCATTAGTTTGAGTATGCTTGACTATAGTATTTGATGCGTGTTTTAAGACAGGTTTACTTGACCGGGGCGTCCGAGGTCTAGCCACTGATGATGTAGGTGGCATTTTTTATTGTTGATCTTGCATATAATCAAATTCAAATTCAAATCTTTATTGCTTTCATATGTAATAAGGATGTTACAATAATTTGTGGTATCAATATGAAACCCTGCAAGGGCGCTGCAAAATTAATATTTTAGTGGAATTTGGTAAGATACAATAACAATATTATCATTTATATTTAATTAGGTATTAAAACAGTTATCACAATAAAAATTAAATTAAATTACATTAAAAAAAACTATAAGTATCTAATTTATACTCATACAATTATTACTATTTGTGTGCAACTATTATTATTTAATTATTGTTATTATTTTATATATGTATTATATTTTATTTTATTTGTATTTGTATGCATGTCATTACTATTAGTGTGTGTAATCTCGTCTGTATTCCATAAAGCAGTGTTTCCCAAACATTGTTCTGCCATGGCCCGGTAATTTTCACACTGCCGCTTCGGGTTAAAAGTATTAGGGTCACATTTAATACTTTTAAACCCAAGCTGGTTCCATTAGGTAAAATAATACACATTTATTAATAGTATTTTTTTTTTATTAATACTATACATATTTTGATATCGCCTTTTTAGTCACAAAATTTTAGTGCGAACTATGGAGCTGCTGCTTATTTTTATTTTTATTTTTTAATTTCTGATATTTACGCGAATATTATACATTGAAATAAAACTACTTTTTACGGATTTTATCGCGTACATTGATATTATTAATCCCGACGTTTCGGACCCTTTACAGCGTCCATGGTCACGGGTAGACTGAGGTGGTGGTCGTCTTGATGATATAATTACTGACAGCTACCCTACATTTTTTATATTGTTACATGATCAATGACATTTATTACTAATTATTAATTAATTATAAAACGCTGTAAAGGGTCCGAAACGTCGGGATTAATAATATCAATATACGCGATAAAATCCGTAAAAAGTAGTTTTATTTCAATTTTTTTTAATTTTTTTATACAGCAAGGTGGCAAGCAAGCATAGAGCCTACCTGATTTTAACGCTTGCAACACGAGAGGATCACTTGCGCGATTACGATCCTGTAAAACGAAAGAGGAATGAATAGTTGGGCAGTACCTTTAAGGGTCAAAGTCCCCCTACTGCCAACACAACGTTTCCTCGTAGAGCACTGGCAACCTTGCTCACCGTAAGAAACACAACACAGATCAAAGCGGTGTTATTTCACTTCGATTTTCTGCAATTAATTAATATAAGTATTTATGCAGTTTTCCTCTAAAGAGACCTCTAGACAGAAATCATAGAACGTCTTGCTTATTGTTGTCTGGTCTACGTCTACATATACTTTTAAAGTTATATAAACTTTAAAAAAACCTCAGTCCGCTGTTTCTGTGCTGAATGTAAAAATAAATTATTTCTAAAAGTCAACTTGTCTACAGGTATTGATTTGCACTAAAAATATTCCTTTGAAATTTTATAAAAAAATAAATAAGGCCAGATGGCAAAAAAGAATTAAGTATTTGCAAAAATATGGGTAGGATTGGTGATTCATCTCAATCGGATACCAGTGAGTAGTAGAAACAGAGTTTGCGAATTTCTAAACGGACAATACGAACATTACAAGTTAAATAAAAGCTTGTAACAATAATATCAAGAACATCAACCATCGTAATTCTATACATTCTAAATAACAACGTAGCTACTTATTTCCAATTATGTTACTTGAAGTCCTACTGCCCTCATTAAAGCATGCCGCGTGAAGATAAGATTGTATTTAATGTAGTTAGAAATGTAAAACAAAATTGGATTCTGCCTTTTCTGATAAGTATGGTCTCAATCAATAGCTGATAAGCACTTGCAAACAATAGATTGAGGTCTTTAGGTAGGTAAATAAAGTAAGGTTGCCATCCATATACCATCATACCTGTAGCTCCATACAGATTAAGCAGAGGTGTACGGTCAACAAAAGAGTTAGGTATACAGGCAGCTAATTAATAATCTGTGTTTTGATAAAGATAGTGTAATAATGTATCACACAATACGTTTCAAAACGTCGGTATGGTAAGCAGCTACATACCTAACTCTTTAGCGCGTAATTATTTATGTCGAAATCTGTATAAAAATGCATATTTCGTTTGCTATCTGTATACTTAACTCGTTTGTTGACTGTACTACGGTTACCCGGTATGTATTTTGCTCATCACCGTCATCATCAACCCATATACTGTCCCTCTCCTGGGCACGGGTCTTCTCTGAGAATGAGAAGGCTGAGGCCTCAAGATGCTAAACGTCAGAGGAGGCCTTGGATACGAACTCGAGGCCTATGCTTTGCAGTCCAGTGGTCATATCTAGCTATCACTGTTTTTTTAATATTAGTTTTCAAAAATATTAAGTGCTGTGACTATGATGCAACCCTATTCGACCTGGGTTTCGAACCCAGATCTCTAGCGGTACAGCCGTGCTTACAACCACTAGAATAATGAGGCAGTTGATTATTATTGAATTTCAAATTAACTTTATTTTTCTTTCGAACTGCTACTGAAAATTAGGAATACGCTTGGCAGTTGCACTAGCCACGTTTATACTAAATAACAACATATTTCACATGAATCGTGTCTCAACGAATCTTGAGTGTTTCTCACACAATGCTTACACAAAGGGTAGGTACACTAGTGGCATCTTCACCTGACATTTAACATTGTGTGTCGCAACTCCCGCGCAGCATCCTTGTGCAACGTGGTAACCATACCTCCCATTATTTATATTAGATGGTACCCAACAAAAGCGGAAAGGTTCTCCTTGGGAAAATATTATTATCAATATTTGTTAATAGTATATGTATATTAATGCAAAACTAAGTATTTAAACTTTATAAAGGTCTTAAGTTCGAATCCAAGACACGCACCTCTGAGTTTTCGTGATCATGTGCCTATTAATAATTAATTATCACTCGTTTAAACGGTGAAGGAAAACATCGTGAGGAAACCTGCATACCTTAGAAATTCTCGACGGTGAGTGAAGTCTGACAACACTAGGAGTGCGGTGGACTAAAGCCTAATCCCTCTCAATCTCAGAGGAAACTCGTGCCCAGCAGTGGGACGTATATTGTATATGGGTTGATGATGATTTATAATTGATGAATGTGAAACTACCTTTATTTGTTTGTTAACTTTAGACGCCTAAACAGATTACAATAAAATTTGGCAGAGGAGATAGAATGCAACCTGAGGAAGGTACCTGATGATAATTCAGTCTGGTGACTGAACTGGGTGGTTCCATTTAGAAAATAGTTTTTATTGATTGAAATTACATTTATTTCTGTAAATAGATCTTTTACAAGTCAATGTTTTGATTATTTTATGCTGGATGACGCCGATATATTCTAACTGACGCTCTCTGAGAAGAAACACCGAAACAAACTCAGAGAATCATGGTCTCTTTTACAGTCCAGACAATAATATCAAATATGTGAGTGTCACATACATACATACACTCACGCCTTTTTCCCATAGGGGTAGGCAGAAACTAAAGAACGCCACTTGCTACGATTCTTGCATACTTCTTTCGCTTCGACCACATTCATACATCTTGTCATACATACACGCCGGTTGCGAGTACTACGCGCCTGACCTTTTTGAAGAACCTCACCAATAAGGTCGGTATAAGTTTTTCTAGGGCGTCCCCTCTCGGTGGTTCCACTGACATTCGCCATATAAATCCTTTTTGTTAGTCGCCTTTCATCCATTCTCTCGACATGCCCAAACCATCTCAGCATATTCTTCTCAATTCTCGTCACTACATCGTCTTTTAATCCGCAACGTTCTCTTATCACACTATTTCTCAATCTGTCATTCCGAGTTACACCGCACATACTTCGCAGGGAACGCATTTCTACAGCATTTATTCTACAGTGTCACAGTACAGTGTCACAATGCAGGGCTATGTCTTAAATTCCCCCTTCAGTCCTCCACAGACCCCACAAAAGGGCGATACATCCCACTTTGAGAAATACTGTTTTTTAACGTGTGTGACGTCAGTAACACCTATTGAAATGCAAGTTTTTGCTTTTCAACCGACACAACTTACTTTACAGTTAGTTAAGTGCCGAACGATGCCACCTTACCTTCTAACTATCTTTTTGTATATTTTTGGCATTTTCCATGCTAAGATTTTAAATTTATTTAGAAAAGGAAAAATACGACCGCGGGCAGGATTCGACGTCACCATAAAGACGTAAATTCAGTATGTGAAGGAAAAATTCGACATGACGGGTAGGTATCGCGGTGGCTTAGTGGTCATAGCGTCTGGTGTACCGAACCAGAAGACGCAGGTTCGAATCCTGCCCGCGGTCGTATTTTTCCTTTTCTAAATAACTTTAAATATAAATATTTCCATTTCCTTCAGATACGTCAACAAATTTCAATTGGTCGCTATTTTAAACTTTAGATTATCCTTCAACTAACACTTACCTATGTACATTACACGCACAAACCTACCAATTTAGAATTTCCATCTCAATGTAGCAACGGCTGACATATCACGTTCGTGCGCCGGCGCATCTAGAGGTCACAGCGACATCTATCGGAGACTTGCCAAGAATTTGTTACGAGACCTACTTCTAATGTTTATAGCTGTCTTGGTTTAGGCAGGTTTGGAAGTGTCACACGTATTTTAGCGTTAAATTAACCCTATTAAAGTTCATTGTCAAATGTTCAGTTCAGGGTGTGGTTTGACTCTTTTTACTATTGATTAATTATATAGTAGGAAGGGAAGCAGTGATAGCCTAGTAATATGAACATTGGATTGTCAAATCAAAAGTCTCGTGTTGGAATCCAAGGCACGTACAGTCAACAAAAGAGTTAAGTATACAGATAACAAAGGAAATATGTATTTTTATACAGATTTCGACATAAATATTACGCGCCAAAGGGTTAGGTATGTAGCTGCTTGCAATATCTACGTTTTGACATTATATTGCGTGATACATCATTACACTATCTTTATCAAAACACAGATTATTAATTAGCTGCCTGTATACCTAACTCTTTTGTTGACCGTACCTCTGACTTTTAGAATTCATGTGCGTATTAATAATTATTGATTATATAATACTGCCTAAGGGTGCCAAATCCAAACACCGATCTGCTCATGAGAACTTAATGGAAAATCCCAATAACACTGCTCGACCAGGGAATCGAACCTAGGACCTCTATAGCGTATCAGTCGCGATTACGACTGCTAAACTAATGAGGGAGATTGTTGAGACATCTTTATATTTAATATTTTAATGACATATTACAAATTTATTTTCTAAATGCCACATTGAAATCAACTTTCGACCAAGAAATCGGAGGTCATCAAACTGGCTACGACTGTTAACCGAGCACTTTATACGCAAATCTATACTACGCGTGCGCTCCCTGTTTACGACAATCTTCTAAGCGATTTGATAGCTTACAAACGGCAGCTGAGATTGTAAATTAAAACGCGTTCCAGTGTAATCGGTGCAAAAACTTTTCAAGCCGGTAGCTCTAGGGCTGTGCTTATCATAGTTTTTTATGTTATATACTGTTACAAAACTTCACGAAAAGGAGGTTAAATGGGGCCTTATAACGAGTCCATTCACAATATTTAAGAACCGTAGTAACGCTGTATAACATACCCCAAAAAATTAAAACAACAACATTTATGAATGAAAAACATAAAAACTATTAAAGTAGACAATTATTAGGTAAAATAGGTACGTAGTCCTTTCTGTTAAATAATCTGGGTCCCTGACATGACAGCTGACAAAATTTTTGGCTTTGATAATTAATTGTATTTTTACGGGGTATTTTGTAACACGTTGTAGAATCCTGCCGCAGAGTTCGTCCGTGTTGGTTAATATCCTGCCGCTAAGCAATAAAGGGCATAGTGGGAGTAATTCCACTCAAATTGGAGCTGCCCGACTGGGGAAGTACCTCCGCCTTGCAGAAAATCGAAGTAAAATAACACTGCTTTGAGCTGTGTTGTGCTCCTTACGGTGAGCAAGGTTGCCAGTGCTCCGCGATGAAACGTTGTGTTGGCAGTGGGAGGATCCTCTTTCGTTTTACAGGGTCGGCAACGTGTAAGTGATACCCCTGGTGTTACAAGCGTCTATAGGCTACGGTAACCGCTTACTATCAGGTGGGCCGTAGGTTGTTTGCCACCTCAGTAGTATAAAAAAAATAAGTCAAAGATCTCGAGTTCAAACCCAAGGCACGCACCTCTGACTTTTCGAATTCATGTGCGTATTAATTATCACTCGCTTAAACAGTGAAGGAAAACATCGTGAGGAAACCCGCATGCCTTTTCTCGGGGCGTGTGAAGTCTGCCGACCCGCTTTAGCCCAGCGTGGTGGACTATAACCTAATCCCTCTCATTCTGAAAGGAGACCCGTGCCCAGCAGTGGGACAGTATATTAGTTGATGACAATGATGACATTGTCTGCTCTGTTTCTGTCTGTTTACTTGCAATATTAAAACAATACCGTCAATCAATTAACCTGGATTTCAACGGAGGAACAGTTGTTATAGTAACTATTATTATGAGCCGGTAATTCAATGAAATTATTTCTATTATTACGGTATTTGATGCCTGCTATTAGTTTTAATATGCGTGTGTATTTTAGCGGTAAAAATATCAAATGGAATATAAAATAACATACCATCACGCCTGTATTCCCCAAAGAGTTAGTTTGGCAAAGGTATTGTAAAGTACATCCACACTTCGGCAGTATGTAATAGAGGGCGAGCCTATTACCATGAACCCGGGCATTCAAATTCAATCGCCGAGCTGCTACTGAGAATTTCATAGGAAAAAAAAATATTATAAAAAAATATTTGAGAAATTTTATGAATAAATATTTCAATATTTAGGATGAGATATTTGGGATATTGAAATATTTATTTATAAAAAGTAAAGTTTCTCACAAATTCAAACCCCGAGCTGGTACTAAGAATTTCATTGATAAAACCCAATTATGCTTATAAATATTTATAATTAATTGTTTGAGATATTTTATGAATAAATAAGTATTTCATATTTGGGATATTGAATTTTATTTATTTGTAAAATATCCTAATTATTAAAATATTTACATAATGTATCGAATATTTATTTATTTTACAGAAATTCACTAAAATCTTTCAGTGCCACTGAATCTACTTGGGCTTGAGTTACAATACACTTACAATTCATATTTTTTTTACTAATTACTTATTATTTTAAAGCTCTATGGGTACAGCCCTATAGAACTTGCTCAAGCTAGTTATCTTCCCTAACGAGCTTACGATAGAACGGGCGTATAAAATGGAAGCGGTTTTGATTAGAATTTAAATGAAAATCATATAACTTGTACTTGAACAGTAAAAGTAACGATCGGGGAACATTTTGTTAATCTCGTTTCTATTTTCTTTTAGTTAGAAATTAGAGTTTAGTAACCTCTTGGTGTTAGGGAAAGCTAGTGATGTACAGCCAGCAGGTCAAGTTATCCAAAACTGTCAAATTTTCCCAATTGAATATTAACTTTATAGTTTTGTATTAAAGTTGAAAATCAATCAAAGAAATTTGACAGATTGTGGTAGCTTGATGTGCTGGCCTCTGTACATAATGATTTTTTTAAATGGAAATAAGGTCGCATCCTATAGGGGAGTCCCTTTGTTCAGCAGTGGAAGTCTTATGGCTGATATGATGATTATGACGATAGTGAAGCTCGCCTATTACATGGAAGTCAAACATACCGACGAACTGTCGGTGTATGACGGTGTAGGTCAAGCTATCCAAAACTATCAAAATCTGTTCGGTTTTTGTGCGAAAAGGCAAGTCAAGGAGTTACTTTCCCGATAAAAAAATATATATTATATTAGTATGGATATACTCGTCGATTCTCCGCGCTCCACTATTCTGAATTAAAAAAAATAGAAGTGATATTAAATTCTCATGTCAAAATATAATGAAGACAAACTTCAAAGTGTAACGATAAAGATACTTATTTATTTTGCAAATGCAGCAAAGAATTTACATCCATATTGCTTCGCACCTAAAACTCATTGTTAAATTACAAATAAATAATTAATTCATCAGGGGACGACCCAAGGCGTGGCAAAACCATACTACACCTCACTTAAAATCAAGGATACGATGCTTTCTAATGAATATAAAATAAAAGCATTTCTAGCGCAAAGGTGACTAGGACGACCTCCAAGCAGACATACAAACATAAATAATATTATAATGCTACCAAATATTTGAAAAACGAATCCATCGATCGGTGTCTACACCAAAAAGGTTTCAATAATTCCTTTCACTACAGCAATGGTTGAATAAAAGCGAGTAATTCACGCGTATTGACAGCCCGCTACTTTTGACAGCTGTTCTAAAATGGCCGCCTTTAAAAAATACTTTCACTTAGATTTCGTCGCCTCAAATAAGTTTTGGTGTTAACAATAGAACACGTTTGGGTGATATAAATAGAGGAGTAGTTTAATATTGCGTGAAGAGAAAATTAAAAATGGCGGCCATGTGGTTTTTTCGGCATAGATCAATGCTGCGTTCTGCAGCATTGATCTGCAGTTCTGCAGTTTATATCGATGTTGCTGTTATTACAATAATCGATTCACTTAAAAAAGTGACACTTCCTACAAACACAAGCGCGTGATTTTAAAATCGTTAGACTCAATGACACTGCGCAAACTAGGAAAATTATATCACAGATGATAAAACTTATGATTGCTCTTCGTAAGGCCATTATGATATCATCATGACAATCATTTTGGATTTAAATATTGACTTGCCGGAACTCGACAGAAGGAGTTACCTATTTTCATTTTTTAAATAGTTCTTAAGTGATTTGAAGATCCAAATTACTGCGTTACTAAGGTTGCAGGAGACATGTGAACATATTCAATTCATCCAGTCATCTCCATGTTTCAGACTGCATGTCGCTTCGGTCCTGGTGATTGAGCCATAAGATCGACAGCCAGTTTTATAAATTTTTCACTAACTACTCAAAGCAGCTATTGCTCTTTCTTCAAAAGGCCATTTCAGACATTGCCCTACATTGTAACACTCATATATTTTGTTACTATACTATTCTATGTCTGGACTTTAAAAGAGACCATGATTCTCTGAGTTTCTTTCGATGTTCTTTCTTTCGGTCATCAGTTAGAAAATGCCGAAGACATCTAGTTTGAAAAAAAATCTTAAGTAAACATTGACTTGTAAAAGTGTCTTTAAAAGATCTATTTACAGAAAAAATATAATTTAGGTTCGCATAAATTGCCCAAGAATTCGGTTGTGGAGAAATCTGGCTTCACTGGAAGCCAAACCCAGAACAGTTTAGAAACGGTATTGGTTACGATGAATAGGCTTGTCAATCTGTCCATACAATATTATTAAATTCAAATGAGTCCCATATACAAACGCTCAGAACAATTAGACAACCCGTTAAGCTCAACACATTCCACACATCGACAGCTGTCAATTAATTATAATTAAAAATGCCAGCAATGTAATTAGTACATCATTAATGTCCATTGGTGTAGAATATAATGAGTCATCCGATATTTTCTCTATGACTTCTTTACAAATGATCAAAGGTTATATAAAGGAACTTTTTTCATTAAAGCTATGTCTACAAAATTAATTTTTTGTTGTGTTGCACGTAGCGTTACAGAGGATTTTTTTAACAAGCATACGGCCCACCTGATGGTAAGCGGTTACCGTTGCCTATAGCTTTGAGCTGTGTTATTTATATATGTGTTATATAAATAACACAGCTCAAAGCAGTGTTATTTCACTTCGATTTTCTGCAAGGCGGAGATACTTCCCCAGTCGGGCAGCTCCAATTTGAGTGGAAAAACTCTCACTATGCCCTACCTGTCTTAATTTGCGTATTCCAGTGCTGATCGGAATGGAATCATAGATTAAGTATATCGAGACGACAAATTTATCTATTGTTTACGATTTTATCGATGCTCGCACTACAGATGTGGTAGAATAATAATAATTTATTGGAACAAAAAGAGAGTAACATAATATACCTTTTAATCTAGACAAGATATTGTACACTGTAATTTTATATGACAATATGGCTAACGATGACAACCGTACTAGTAAAAACTGTGTCACAGTTGTCACCGTCGCTCGTTCAGATAATTGTACAATTAACATAGACGATCAAGCAAATTGATAGGTATACTTAGATTCGAATGACCTAACATCTCACCCAAACACCACCTCATATCTAATAGAAGAAGCTGTACCTTGACATTCATGCATTAGAATGCCGGGTCATATGAGTCACAAGCAGAGAGGCCTGAGGTCACACTCGAACAGCATAATAATATAATTACTACATCATCAGCTCTTCGAATTGACTAGTAACTCATTTGCATACCGGTCTTGTAATTAAAATAATAGGTAATGTATTAATTTTGGAACTGATGAACAGGTGAACTGGTTTATTGTGATTTAGGCACATCCTTGACTTTTCTGTAAAATATTTTGTTCCTAGGGACACCCCTAGGAAGAAATATTTTGACGTCTAGTTTGATCTTTTTTGTGGACATGTCAATTTTGATGTTTTGCGCGTGAAAACATGAAGATAACGCATTTTTACAGACCTTTTTGACCTGGAGAAATCAGGAGGCGACAGGACTCGTACCGACTAAAACGCACTTGCCTTCAATTGCCTTATGGTCATGGCAATGAGATCCATGAAATTCGCCACGACAGGTCAGAAATAAGACTTAGCTAGATCGATTTTTCAAGTGTTTGTGTTTGACTGTGTGTTCCTTATGTGTTATAAGTATGTATTTACAAAAATGCATATTATTTAAGTATTACATCCATTTAAACAATTTATTTTGTTACACATACTTATTACTTCCAATAAACTTAATAAACATAAATATAAAAAACACATGCAACATGTGCAACACGGAAACCAGTTCAGTATTTGGTGTGCGGAGTGCACAACACTGATTTTCGGCTGGTGCCTGCCAAAATGAGTACAACAGTGTTTTTAGACGCGCACACGCAAAACAATTAAACTACAATTTTCCTTGACAACACATGAATTAGGTAGGATAGTTTATTGCACATATACGAGTATATGCAGTACCGGTACCTATAGTACTAGCTCTGCTAGTTTAAGATAATAATGTGCTGTGTATTTAAAAAAAAAAAACATTGTAAACTGAATTTGTTATAATCGTTTTAGAGAACAAGATTATAAACAAATCAATATAAAAATATTGCTCAAACACAATTAAGTATATATTTTTCAAACTCGTTCTGCTAAGAAAACATTGCAGAAAAATAATCATTAATTAATAATTGATTCCCGAACATGTAATAACCAGAAGTAATCATAAATACCAACAGTTGGCTGTAACACTTGTAAACACTAATACAGAACCTTGAGGATGTCTATTGTATGCAGTGAGAGGTTGAATATCACCCACAGATTAAGACGTAGCCTTCAGTTGAACAGTTTGCGCGGGATGAGACGATGCGTGTGCGCATAACTTTATTGATGAATCGATTCATTCTTTGTGCTGGATTTGGATCCTAAAGTTATACGCAATGGCTCTTTCTTCAAAAGGCCATTACAGACTTTGCCCTACATTTTAAGACACACATATTTGCTACTATACAATGTCTGGACTTTAAAAGAGACTATGATTCTCTGAGTTTGTTTCGGCGTTTCTTCTCAGAGATTGTCAGCGTCGTCATGGTCTACCCGTCAGTATACCCGTGACCATGGACGCTGTAAAGGGTCCGAAACATCGGGATTAATAATATCAATATAACGCGATAAAATCCGTAAAAAGTAGTTTTATTTCAATAGAATATCTTTAATTTAAAACTTAATTTTTAGTGCATTTGCCTACTCAAGGCTAATACAATAGAATCCCAAACATGCACTTGTATTTAATTTAACATATTTCTAAGGATTTTAGTCGTAAAGTTACAAGGCAATACAAAATCGTTGACATCACGAACTTTTAATAGAATGGTAACGTGGTTCTCTGAATAAACATTGCGAAATTGAAATACATTGAGCGTACAAGAAAAGTAAACAGCTAAATTACCTTTATTTAAAGGTCAAATTTGCAACAGAATTCAATACAAAGTTCTGTTTGTTTATCTCACTTGACTTGAAGCATACCATCACGCCTGTATTCCCCGATAGATTAGGCAGCGGTGTACTAATGTACACTCACAGTTCACTGGTATGTGTTCGGGCTCAGTACCCTGAGGAATATTTGTATGACATAAAGTTACTTCTTAATTTAACAGAGCACTTTTTTTGACAACCGGCTACCAGTGTTGCCAACGTAGCATCTAGAATTGGTGCTAGAATCTCACGACCAACGGTACTCTTCCTCCGATCCTTTTTCTCTATGTTGGGGTCGGCTTCCAATCTAACCAAATGCGGCTGAGCGTTAGTATTTTACACGAAGCGATTGCCATCGGACCTTCGCAACCCAATTTATGGGTAACACTGATATCCTGAGGATAGACTAGTTGTCAGACATTCTGGACTTTTGACTACCATTAACGATTGTCTTAGGTGTTCATATGACAACCGGGATCGACGGCTTTACGTGCTCTCCGAGGCACGGAGGGAACTCGATGTGTTAAGAATGGTCACCCATCCACAGACCGACCGCGACTAGCGCAGCTTAACCTTGCAGATCGGTTGATCAGCTTAGTTATTACTCAGCCACGACCAACGGTACTATAGGTACAAATACTCGTATCATTTCTACTTATCCCTCTTAACCAATGGCTTGAAGACAGTGTCAATCGTGCTTTTGACACAGGAATGTGCAACCTTGACATTAAAATGTCAACATTCCTGCATCGAGCGAGTTTGAATATCGAAGCCAATCGTGTTGCTTCGTGTCATTTCGTATTATTTCGTTTTTGTTGCCCGCGCATGTAATAAGATGCGGCGCCTGTCACACCGTATTGTATCAAGAGGATTAAATTGATAGGATTAATTTTAATTTATGAAGTCACTCTATGATCAAAAATGATCCTTTTTCATAGTTAATCCGATGGTGTGACATGTGACACCTGACATGCAAGTACTTAATATTCTGAGTGGTCCTCTGCTTAAAATGAGACTCATATGATTTATTTTGTTATTACTGCATAATTGAAGCTACTACTAAGTAATATGATTGATTTCAGTAATAGGTATTTTGTAAGTATTTTTAATCCGACTTTAAATCTTCTACCACCTACTACTATCATAATATGATATGCATTTAAATCAATAATAAGGCCTTATTCACTTTGACGTAAAACGTATAATCGCTGCCCTGGCAATAAACATTTTTCGTCAATGTAAAACCTTACAGAGTAAATTTTGCGACACCACTATCGTATCAGCGGCACTAGTTCTTATTCAGTATCTCATAGTGAATAAGACCTTTGTCTTTATTATTTGGTGTCTAAAAACAAAAATACACAGAACAATAAGATCGATTTCATGTTACATATTGGTGTGATACATAGCCGATCAACATAAAAATAGCTGATTAAAGAACATGCTATTAATTTTCTCTTTAATTGCTAATTTCGACGCATATAATATCCTAAAAAAAACAACAGGTGACTCCATGATCGCAAAAGAATGTGTAACCTTTAAATGTCGATGTAAATAACTGTGATCTTTGATGATTCGCGCATTAAAAAGTATTTTACATATATTACGAAACTTCTTGGTGCGTGAGTCAAACTCGCACTTGACTGGTTTTATTTGTATTAATTAAGAATTGATTTGGCAGATGACTTATTTATCAGCTAACACCAATACCTAACAATACATTACACGCAGGTTGTAACACCTACGGCAAATAACTCGTTCGTACACAACATTCTCACAGGGTGACACCACCAATTGTCAGGCGTGCATTAATCAATGACATTAAATATATGAATTAGAAATTCAAATAGCCGCCATACTGTGCGGTATTAGAAACTAATAGTATAATAAGGTTATGTTAATTTGTTTTTAAACCACTAAGCTGGCAAACAAGCATACTGCCCACCTGATGATAAGCGGTTACCGTAGCCTAAGACACTTGTAACACCAGGGGTATCACTTGCGCGTTGCCGGCCCTGTAAAACGAAAGTGGAATATTTGGTTTGGCAGTATATGGGTCTAAGTCCCCTCACTGCCAACACGTTTCCTCGCGGAGCACTGCACTTATTTTTAAATAGAAGACAATATACAGAATTTTCTTTTTTACCATCCTTCTTTCCTTCATCGATAGCAGTAGTGAAAAATAACGCGTACGATAAGTAATTAGTGTTGCCAACCTTACCATAATATAGAATACTTGACATTTGGCCCTCTTAAATGGTGCGACGTCATTAAGCAAGACAATAATTACTTTTTTATATTTTCTAAAAAAAAAAACAGATTTCTTGCCAAAGTTTGAAAATTACATTAGGTACTCGCATTCAGACACTAATTGGTCGGCGTAGCAATTAGAGTCAAATGGAATAAAGACGCCAAATAACTAACATAATATGTAATAAAAGGGTTACCCGGGTGCAATCACCCGAAATCTTGAGAATTTTAACAGCAGAAGAGCGTTAAATGATTTAGAAAGGTCGTCTTTGTCAATGAACTTTTTAGTAAAAGAAAACAGACCAAGTATTCTGTGGTATGCCTTCAGAACTGAAGGTCAAATACAAACTAAGGCAGAGATATACTAATTTTACACCCACAGTTCGCCACTATGTGTAGTTACAGACAACAAAAGAGTTCAGTATACAGATAGTAAACGAAATAATGCATTTTTATACAGATTAATTAGCTGCTTGTATACCTAACTCTTTTGTAGACCGTACTATGTAATTTTTATTTTTTTTTATTTCGGGATAAAAAACAGGAGTACAATTAAATGTTATACATAGTATGTTACTAGATAAACAACATACTTATTATACTACTAGCAACATTATCCACTTATTACTAACTTTTGATTGTTAAAGCTACGTGTGATAAAAATGAGCAAAAACAGAAAAGATAAGAGAATGGACTTAGTGCATGAATAAATTCTTATTAATAATATATTTTTTGGTACAGAAAAACGAAAAAATAAAAATAAAGGAACACCATAATAATTTAAAAAGCGAAGATAGAATCGACTACAGATTTCCTAAATTAATGTGCTGTTAGATTAAAAATGTCAATGTTTTCGAATCTAGCGTTGTATGAATCCACAAGTTGGCGCAGAGGAGCGCGAAAGCCAGCATTAGAGTTACAGACGTGCGTAATATTGATAGATAGTAACCGGTATGGACGCGCTCGTCTACGTAATAGAAGGCCTGAAAGCCTATTGCCTTTAACCAGGTACGAATCCAACCTCCGAGCTGCTACAGAGAATTTGGCAGAAATTCCAATAACACTTTTCGACCTGGGAATCGAAAACAGATCCTCAAGCGTAAATGATAATGATAAATGGTATTTATTTCTGTAAATAGATCTTTTAAAGCCACTTTTACAAGTAAATAGCATATAATAGCGTAGCAGTCGCACTTAAGACCAAAAGCTATTGAGGTAGGCAGAAAAGTAAACCTCTTTTTTAAGTCTATTATAAACATCTGTCACTTATGTAACCAGCCTGATATCCAATGACATAACTCTATGCTAATGCTCTATAGTTTATGGTAATCACAGGGCCGGCCCACCTACCGCCCTTCTTGCATCACATCCGCTGCAAGTACTAGCTCGTAGACCAGTTTAGATAAGTAAGTAGGCACTTGTTAGCAGGTATAAAGCTGCTTTTGGAGTTAAATAGTGTAAATCCATTTAGATGTGACTCTGAGGACGTGTAAGGTTTGTGGTGTGGAGATACTGGGATCACGTCGGGGTCACCAGTGTGGAGAGGCGAGGTGTGTTGCCCCTCCGACGAAAAGGGAGGATCCTCCAACCAGGCGAGTGTTTTGCCTGGCGGGCCACGGCCCGACGGTTGATGTCGGGCGGTTGTATATATGCAACTTTTCGATGCGAATGTTGCTTGCACGATTCAGGCCTTCGTAATTCTATGTAGCGCGGTAGATGTCGCTACAGTGGACCTCATAGATAACTTCCCATCTTTACCTATAGATCCTGAGATAAGATAAACCATGGATATAATATAATATTTTTGGGACATTTTTACACAACACCATCTAGTCCCAAACTAAGCAGAGCTTGTACTATGGGTACTAGACAATAGATATAATACTTTGTACTTTTTTTTATTGTAAATACATACTTAAAATACATAAGAAACACCCAGACAAACACAAACACTCATGTTTTATCCACACAAATATTTGTGTCCGGTGGGAATCGAACCCACGACCCCATGAACAGCAGTCGACTCGAACCGCTAGACCACAGACTGAGGTCGTCAGATGATTTCGACTGCTACCTTAGACCTTTTTTTTACGGGGGGAAACCTTCAAACAGCTAGGGGTACGTTTAGGTAAGAATTCCAAAACATACGTCGTACAAATGCGGGTGAGCGGGCATCTCTCCATAATTAGTCAAAATTTACAATAGGTAAATATTTTGTTTAAATTGATATCTTTGCCTCAACTCGCAATATATTTATGAAAAACATTGTAAATTCGCTAAAAGCCTAATCATTTTATATTAAAACTAGGATAAGCCTATAAACATTCCTCTTGAATCACTCTATCTATTCAGAAAAACCGCATCAAAATCCGTAGCGAAGCTTTAAAGATCTAAGCATACATAGGGACATACAGACGGAAGCGACTTTGTTTTATACTATATAGTGATGATGTTTATTTATTGATATTTTATATTATTGGCTTATCCGAAATACTTTTCTGGTAGGAAAAATGTATTATGATACGTCAGCTGAGTTTGTATTTCGTCTTTCGGAGTAGGCCCCTTGGCGTTCGAGGGTACTCGGATTCCTCGGTATGCGTGACTAGAGTTGAGTAACGCGAACTGTCAGAGTGATCGTGTTTAAATGACACGACGAATGACGGATGATGAAAAAGGTATATTGTAATATTTATCTTGGCGTTTTGCATGATAATTACATTTGAACAATAGCTCAAAATGTGCAATAAGTAGATGTGTTTAGTTGAAATCACGATTTTAAGATAATATTGCGACACATTCTGCGTAAAATTCTTGTTGTTGCTGATAGTGGAGAGGAGCAATGTTTAAGGCAGAAGTGTATTAAGATGCACATACCTAGTTCAACTGTATGTTTTAGGGCCTCTGTAATGTGGGACGAACCTATTAAGATTATCCAGACACAGGTCCAAATTCAAAGTTGCTAAGTACTGAACATTTTATAGACACAATAGAATAGAATAGAATATTCTTTATTGTACACCATAAACAAGTACATATTTATAAATAACTAGCTGACCCCGCAAACGTTGTTTTGCCATAAAAAAAAATTTAGGGGTATGAAAAATAGATGTTGGCCTATTCTCAGACCTCCCCGATAAGCACAAAAATTTCATCAAAATCGGTCAAGCCGTTTCGGAGGAGTATGGCAACGGAAACTGTGACACGAGAATTTTATATATTAGACTAGCTGCCCCCGCAAACGTTGTTTTGCCATAAAAAAAAAATTAGGGGTATGAAAAATAGATGTTGGCCTATTCTCAGACCTCCCCGATAAGCACAAAAAATTTCATCAAAATCGGTCAAGCCGTTTCGGAGGAGTATGGCAACGAAAACTGTGACACGAGAATTTTATATATTAGATAGAATGGTACAATGGGCGGTCTTATCGCTAAAAGCGATCTCTTACAACCTTTGGATGGATTTAAGAGAAACGGAGAGGCGACAATCAATAGTCTTGCGTACAGAGGCCAGCACATCAAGCTACCACAATCTGTAAAATTTCTTTGATTGATTTTCAACTTTATTACAAAAAAATAAGGTTCATATTCAATTGGGAAAATTTGACAGTTTTGGATAGCTTGACCTGCTGGCGTCTGTACATAAAAATATAATAGATATCAATAACAATTTGCGCGACCTGGGAGTCGTTCTCATGACCAGCAACCGGGCCTCGGACCACTAGACTTATCAGACACTTAAAAAATATTTTTTTTATCTGTTGTAAAGTCACGTATTTTTGTTTTAATCTGTATTAATTCAACAACCACGTTCGCTATTTTGAATAATATATGAAATAATATCGGAAACTGTGTTTAAACTAGTAATTCTGAAATATGTCTATTTCTTTGTCCCACCTAAGTTAAAGTCCTCCCCCATCTTCTATGAAATATATTTAAGGCAAAAAATCCTAAAATTATTGTTTTTGTCCACAGATGCGATTCGGACCACACGGCCGAAATGCTGTTCACCCACCTCCAAGCGTTGATAGACCGGCCAGAAAATCAGAAGAAATTCGCTGACATTGAACGCAAGTTACAAATGAGGGGCGCCTTGCCATCATCCAAGAAACCGCCAGACTCTTCACTAGGGAGCGAAGTTTCGAGAGAATCTGATTCAGGCAGCAACGAGGAGAGATGTGTTGCCAATCTATACGACAGTTTGGCTGCAGAACTCAAGCAAAAGTTGTCGACAGGTAAAAAGGGATTAGGTCAGTCGTTTTTCTTTTTAGTAGATAGATGAGGCTTGCTTCCACGCCTATATGTGCACCGGTATTGGGTATGTAGTGTTGAAAGCTTTTTGTTTTTAATAGCATTCATACAAGACAAGGAGGATGTTATACTAAACTATAAGATAGTATTCGAAAAAAGAATAAACAACTATGAAATTAGATATTCAAAAAATATTTGAAAAAGGAATAGATATGTATAATAGATGATTGTTTTTTGACATTTGTGTCGATAAATAAATTTAAAATCTAAAATATTTTTTAAATTCCATACATACATAGTTACAGTTACCTTTGTTATATTACAAATTTATTTTGCCGTTAAAAAAACATTAAAAAGCATGACTTTTTAATTACATTTAAATGCTTACGTACTTTTTTTTTCATATTTAAAAATATTTTTTTATGTCAGGTAGACGTTTAATGTATGTATCTAAATGCTTTGTAGAACTTAGTGAAGAGCGTTAAGATGTTTTTATTTAATTTATTTGTATTGATTAAGAATGTTGTATGTGGCTTTGTCATTAATACAATTTCGCTTTGCAGTACATTTATCAAATTCTCAAAAGTAGTTTATACACATTTACATTATATCATACATATTAACATATCATACCATCAAGCCTGTATTCCCCGAAGGGTTCTCAGCGATATGAATCTGAGAAATGAGAATATTTAACCGTTTTAAATTTTAGTATTTATTCAAATTATGTACATCAATAAAAAATAAAAACATTTAAATAAATATAAAACCAACTAGGTACTTACAAATCACTACGATGCAGTCTATTTTTTTTTAATATTCACCATACTATAGAGGTTGTGAATCCTTAACCTAAAAAAAAAACCCGGAATATCTTGAGGTCAAGATCAAACATAAGACTTTGGCCTTTAACCGGGAACAACCTACTGGTATGTTTAAGTCCCATGTAATAGGGGGCGAGCCTACTGTCATTCACCGGGCACAAAACTCCGAGCTGCTACTGAGAATTTCATAGAAAAATACTACTTCAAACAAACACAATTTTAAGAGACGTAGGGCATAGTGGGAGTAATTTCACTCAAATTGGAGCTGCCCGACTGGAGAAGTATCTCCGTCTTGCAGAAAATCGTAGTGATATTACACTGCTTTGAGCTGTGTTGTGTTTCTTACGGTGAGTAAAGTTGCCAGTGCTCTTCGAGGTAACGTTGTGTTGGCAGTGGGGGGACTTTGACCCTTATACTGCCAACCCAAACCAAAGTGATACCCATGGTGTTGCAAGCGTCTATAGGCTACGGTAACCGCTTACCATCAGGTGGGCCGTATGCTTGTTTGCCACCTTAGTACCTAGTATAAAAAAAAACACACACACACATACATCTAACTTTTTTATTTTACAGGCAAAAGCCCTATCCTCCTGCCGCCTCGGGACTACGATACGGTGCACCGGCAGAAAGGCAACCTCTCCAACATTGACACGAGGCGCTGCCTCAATCAGAACATCGTGGGGGTGAACGCAAGGCGCAAGCTCGAGTCCTCGGGGGGGAGTTCGGGGATCGGCAGCGACTTGGCCCCCTCGCCCGAGAGGAACGAGTACAGACAACACGATAATCATAGTACCAGTGGTGAGTACCTACACTAATGGTGGACAGTTTTTTTTTATAGACAAGCCAAAAAAGGTAGCCTATTTCCTTCCCAAATACAATCTATCCCCCTTACCAAATTGTATGTAAAGTTGCTCAGTGGTTTAGGCGTGTAAATTAATAAACAAACAGTACTTTTGAAATTTATGACGACGTCTGTGGTCTAGTGGTTCGCGTGTCGGACTGCTGATCACGAGGTCGTGGATTCGATTCCCACAAATCACAAATATTTATGTGATGAACATAAGTGTTTGTGTTTGTCTGGGTGTTTCTTATGTATTATATGTTTGCATTTACAAAAAAATATATATATAAGTAAGTATTATATCCATAGTACAAGCTCTGCTTAGTTTGGGACTAGATGGTGCTGTGTATTAATGGAAATTAAGTGTTAATGGAAAAGGAATATTTATCTATTTATGATGGATAGCCATAGCACTTTTTCTGTTAACCGTCGAATAAATAAAGCAATTACTAGAGCTTATGGTAAAAACTGTAATAGCACCATTAAACAGCTGCGTGTATCATCAACGGAATTATTGTTATTTTGGATTTTTTGTTTCACTCCGAGATGAGTCCATGGTTGAAACAAAAAAATATACTTCCGCGTTCACAACTCCGATTGATAAAAAACATTATTATTTATGTGGTACCAGTTTCTGTTCGTGACTTCGTCTGCTTGGAGTTAGAATTACTTACCTGGACAAAAAGTATTTACCCAAAATCCCTACTCAATACTAATATTATTAACCTTTTCACAGCCACGTCAATAACGAAAATCCGTGTTCTCTACGCCAACCGACAAATTCTACTATAGTAGTTATTTATTTTGAACTAAAATAAAATGTGTTATTTTTAACGTGCCATGCCGTCGTTGGGCGTCGTGAGCAAGTTTTCATTTGACGTCTATACACGTCCGTGGCGGTCAAAAGGTTAATGCGAACGTAACTCTGCCTTCTGTTACGGTTTCAAGCTAAAACTCCTGTCCGGAATTTGATTAAATTTGATACAGAGGCAGACTAGACCTTGCAGAAGGTTTAAATTCGGTTCCCAGGTTGCCCATAGTATTATTGGGATTTTCTATAAAATTCTCAATAGCAGCTCGGAGTTTGGATTTGTACCCAGTTAAATGGCAATAGGGTCGCCCTCTATTAGGTACATGCGACCTAAACGTACCGGCGAACTGTGAAATTAGTATTAATATTCTTTATTTGTAGTTCCACAATGTAAATTAGTTGGTGATCTTAAGTATAGGTATCATTATGGACGCTGTTTGGCCACAGCAAAGGCATTACAGTAAAATTTAATCTAGTACACTTCTGCCTAGCCCTTTGGGGAATACTGATGTGATGGTATTTATTCAGGAGCATCTAGACTACTCACGAAGATTAATTACTTACCATTAAGTAGTTTCTGCGCTACCCTGGCACAAACCTGAATTTACGTCCATAAGTAGTAACTGACGTCATTTGTCGTGACGGGCACATTTGCATCACTGATCAGCCAACATTCCAAAAACGAGAATATTCTAATGAATAAATAAATAATAAATAAAGATATAAATTTTAGCTTAAGAAAAAATAAGTTGGCTAAAGCGTCCGATCAGTCTTTTACACGAAGCAATTTGCCATCAGACCTCCGCAACCTAATTTCTGAGAAAATTTGTTTCTTTTAAAAAATATTAGCATGCAATAATGCCAAATATAGTAAGAAATAGCAGTGACTTCGACTTGGCAGTTCAATGGTCACACCACTGGGCTATCACTGTTTATGCTGTTGCATCTTCACCAATCATTCAACAGAATGTCAATCTGGGTTATTAAAAACGTTCAAAATAGAATTCCTATCTCAGTGTTGTAACAAATCATACCATCACGCCTGTCCTTGTTAAAGGGTTAGGCAGAGGTTGTACTAAACTAATGAATAACAGCCACAGTTTGAAGGTGTGTTTAGGTCTTATGTAATAGGGGGCGAACTTATTGATATTAACCGGGCACAAATCCATACAAATCCATCCATCTAGTAGCTTAAAAAATATGTAAAACATTGACTTGTAAAAGTATCATCAAAAGATCTATTTACACAAATAAATATAATTTATCATTTATCTATAGGAAATGGCAATGTCTCAAATGGCGTTTTGACGAAAGAGGATCCAAACCAGCCCGTCATATTTTAAAAAACTAATAAATTATAGTCTGTTGCGGTCATCATTTAAAAAAATATATATAACATAGTCGTAGTGTTCGGTCACCTACTCAATAAATAATCGATTTACAATAATATTTCGATAGCTTTCATGAAATTAATCCGTCTGCACACAAATGTCTAGAAAAGTTGCGCATACGCTGAGGGTATTTGCGAAATCATTACAAACCAAATCAATATAGTGTATCGGTTTCTCAACGAATGCTTGTTAATTCACTTCCTATATAGTCGAATAATCGAATTCATTTATTAAGTATTTGAAATTTAACCATAATTAAATGGATGACTGTTTTTTTTTAATAAACGTATTTATTTTATTTGGCATCAACGCTTCTACAATACACGTGCGGGTTTTGCAAGGTTAAGAGACTAACTTTGGTACCAAGAGTAATAGTAATCAAAATCAAAATAGTTTTATTTTCATATAAACCGTAAACAGGCACTTATGTGTCGAGTCTAGGTGCTTGGTTCCAAATTAGTCGTTTCCTATGGAGAAGAACCGGCAAGAAACTCCATTTTTGTCAGTATGCTTAGAGTATTGTGAGAGCAGTGTATGAATGCTATGTCTTTAATTAATGTAATTGGCCAGCGGCCGTTTTAATTAAAGTAAAAATAAATAAATAAATAAATGGTTACTCTTTCAAATTATCGTTTGGTACAATGTTCGATACAATTTATGTGTTGTTTGTGTGTGTGTTTTAATGTTACAATGCAAATCGCTTCAGTTTTCACACGCCCGTATAATAAAAATTGTATTACGACCATTGAAACGTATTTGCGATTGCTCTCATATAGTTCAAGATCACAACCTTCGCCATATCACAGCATTGAGACAGCTAATGACTTGTGAAACATTTGCCTCCAAAAATTCACTCTTCACACCAACCTTTTTGTCCCAAAACGTACACGCAAATTTGGACTCTGATTTTGAAGTTATAGAGTTTAGAGTTACATTGTTGGCTTATGTGAATAAGGTTGGTTTTGGAATTAAATGGTAGTTTTATGATATGAGGCTGTGTTAACTCGAGCAACGCGTTCCCTTTCAAATGTATTGACGGTTATAATGTTTGAGACACGCATTTTTTTTTTCGTCTTCTTCATTAACCCACTTACTCTCCCGCTCTGGCAAGTAAACTAGTAGTAAGAGGCATTTAGTCCACCATGCTGGCCTAGTGTAGTTTTTTTTTAATATTTACTACAAACAAGCATACTGCCCACCTGACGGTAAGCGGTTACCGTAACCTATAAACGCTTCCGCGGAAGAATGCTCTGTTCCCGTAACCCCCGACGCAATAGGCGCGAGAAGGAACACCGTGTGGTTTTTAGTCAGTAGGTCACCCACTCTGGGTGGAGTCCGACACGCCCCGCCGCCTCCCCGGGCGGCGGAAGTCCATGATGGATTTACCACACGCTAAGCAAAAAAAAAGCCTATAGACGCTGGCAACACCAGGAGTGTCACTTGTGCGTTGCCGAACCTGTAAAACGAAAGAGGAATATATTGATTTCTGACATTTACGCGAATATTATACATTGAAATAAAACTACTTTTTACGGATTTTATCGCGTAGATTGGACCATGGACCACGGCCGCTGTAAAGGGTCCGAAACGTCGGGATTAATAATATCAATATACGCGATAAAATCCTAGAATAGTTGGGTTGGCAATAAAAAGGTCAGAGTTCCCCCACTGCCAACACAACGTTTCCTCGTGGAGCACTGGCAACCTTGCTCACGGTAAGGAACACAACACAGCTCAAAGCAGTGTTATTTCACTTCGATTTTCTGCAAACTTCCCCAGTTGAGCACCTCCAATTTGAGTGGAATTACTCCCACTATGCCCTACCTAGATTGACATTAGTAGGCCTATTATAGGTACTAACATAACATACCATCACGCCTGTATATCCCGAAGCGTTAGGCAGAAGTGTACTAATGTAAGTACCCCCACAGTTCGCTGGTTTGTTTTAGGTCCCATGTAGTGGGCGATCCTCTTGCCATTAACCGGGCCCAAAATCTCCGTGCTACTACTGAGAAATTCATATAAATAGCCCAATAACACTGCTTTACCTGGGAATCGAACCCATGATCTCTAGCGTAGCATTTGCGCTTACGACCACTATACTACTAGTATGCTTAAATACTTATAAGTATGTATCATGGGAAAGAGAAATCTAATTATATAAATACATAAACTTTAACCAAACATACGTTTAAAAAAGCTATCAAATCTAACTTAACCTCAAATCCAAAGAATGCACAAGTTTTTCACATGCATACACTCATTAGGCTGTTAAGGGTTTCTCACACCTCCTCATTAAAAACAATAGAGTGCGAGAGAGACAAAAGATGTTTTTCTATTATGGACGCTCAGTTTTCCCAAAGAAGAAAAAATTACAATTGTATAGAAACTCCTTTGAATGGTCGACCTTCTTATTCTTCACAGTTCTTTTGTTTATAGTGTGTTTAATAGAATGTGATTTACCTTTTGCTTAGTTACGCAGATTGACGTTGTTTATAAACATACACATAACAATTGAGCCAAAGATAGATAGAGGATAGAGTATTCTTTATTGTGAACCAAAATACAATCTCAAGATAATGATGACAGGTGTACTTACCCAATAAATATACAGGGTGGAAGGGACATCGACGCGCAACGGCTTACCATGACTTCAGTACATGATTCTGGAGCCCCCTGCGTTGGAATTAAATTTTACAACTCGCAAGTGAACTCTAAGGAAACGGAAGGGAGTTTAATTTACAATGCTGTTTTTAGTGAAAAAAGTTAATACATGACTTTATAATTAAAATTCTTATTGGGTTAGATAGAAATAATGATTTTATACAGTTTAAAGTAGAAAAAACTGAAAAAAAAAAACTTAAATTTAAGAAAAAGCCGACGAACATTTCCACCGCAGGGGGTTCCAGAATCATGTACTGAAGTCATGGTAAACCGTTGCGCGTCGATGTCCCTTCCACCCTGTATACTTAAATATAAGAGAGAAAACAGATTAAGAGAGGTAGGGCATAGTGGGAGTAATTCCACTCAAAATAGAGCTACCCGACTGGTGAAGTACAGAAAATCGAAGTGAAATAACACAGCTTTGAACTTTATTGTGTGCCTAACGGTGAGCAAGGTTGCCAGTGCTCCACGAGGAAACGTGTTGGCAGTTGGGGGACTCTGACCCTTATACTGCCAACCCAACTATTCCTCTTTCGTTTTACAGGGTCGGCAACACGCAAGTGATGGGGTATCACTTGCGCGTTGCCGACGCTTGGTGTTGCAAGCGTCTGTATGCTATGGTAACGGTTACCATCAGGTGGGTCATATGCTTGTTTGCCACATTAGTAGAATAAAAAAATATATCCATAGTACAAGATCTGCATAGTTTGACTGGACGCTACTGTGTAAAACTGACAAAAAATATATTATCTCAGAATTAATTTTTGAACACCATTTATGTTTAAATATAAATGTAGGTACCTATAATATTTTCAGTTTTCGCGCTAATAGCATTAGTCTAGTGGGCTAGATGATGAAACTAATCTCAAATCAATATTACGTATGAAACATATAAAAATGCAATCAATTTTGTAGGTCATACACCAAATTCTTCAATAATTTCAAAACAAGCAAACGTTTGCAATCATGCAGCCACTCAACTAATCTGCTGACCAACTTATTATGTCAATAATTGGAGGTTAACGATTCACTCAATTTTGCACAAAAAAAAATTCGTAACGAAGATAATTAAAAGAATATTTTACTACATAATATTTATTCATTTAAATGATTAATTAAGTATATTTCTATACGTTGTCGTGTGTGGTCTATTGGTTCCACAGGACACAACTATTTATGTGGTGAATATAAGTGTTTGTACCATCCATCACGCCTGTATTCCCGGAAGGGTTAGGCATAGGTGTACCAATGTACAGTCAGCAACGAAAGTCGCTGAACATGTTGCAATCTTCAATATGATTTTTAACAAGTATGAAGTTACTGACCTACGAAGGTTATGCGAAATAATTGCATAGATGACCATTCAATATTTAGGTTACCTTAGTAGAAAAGACCTGTTGCCAAGTTCTGGAGCTGTGACAATAAAAAAAATTTGCTGTGTTCAGCGACTTTCGTTGCTGACTGTACATCCTTCCTTTTTTTTCTAGTACGGAAAATCCTCATGGCTCCTCCGCCACCCGGAGAGGTGGCAGGGTATGTCGGACTCATACCGACTAAAAACCGCACTTGCCTTCAACTGCCCTATTGTCATGGCCGAAATGGGATCCGCGAAATTTGCCACGACCATGATAGACTGTGGTCCAACAGTCGCTGGACCCCGACAATTAGCGAGGCCTTTCCTCGCATACTGATACACGCCACAAGCGTACCGCCTACTGGGTCTGGTCGGGCGGTGGAATCCCCCAATTCAACCGCCCGCAGGCCATAGGGGGCGAGCCTATCTCCATTAACTGGGCACAAATCCAATCTCCCGAGTTGCTACTGAGAATTATAACGATGCTCTACCTGGGAAAAAAAAAATATTCTTGGACAATTTTACACAGCACCATCTAGTCCCAAACTAAGCAGAGCTTGTACTATGGGTACTAGACAATGGATTGGATTAACACTCGAGATCTTCGACTTTCGGTAGTCCAATTGTCATACCACTAGACTGCTTTGTGTTATTTTTAATATGTATGTTGCATACAATAATTATACTCCACCTTATTAGTCGTAAGTACAGACGCCAGCAGATCAAGCTAAATATCCAAAACTGTCAAATTTTTGAACCTTATTGTTTTGTATTAAAGTTGAAAATCAATCAAAGAAATTTGATAGATTGTGGAAGCTTGATGTGCTGGCCTCTGTACATGATTGAGTTTTGATTAGTTCAGATATCATTTTGTATTTTTTTTTTGGCATTTTCCATGCTATGATTTTAAAGTTATTAAGCAAAGCCTGCCCGCGGTCGAATTTTTCCTAGTTCAGGAATACTGTAATACCAATAATAGGTATATTGTAATACCAAACACTATTTACCTATTGCACAATTTCAACCAAATTAATTGATTTTAATCTATGACTGCCATGCTGGACGCCCGGGTTCGATCAGACCAGATTTTTTTTAAAGGCACCGCTCTGAACAAGCCCTATGGACTACAAAAATATAATTATAAGGCAGAATTATTGTACAGGTTAAGAGTAAGGCGACAAAAAATTTACCGTCTATACTTGGGCAATGTGCAAATCCACCTGGTTCAAGCCATGTTGGCCTAGTAGGTACGCGTCGCCGTTCTTCACTCACATAAAACACGATTGCTCCACATTAATGATGAGAGTTCAGCCTAACATCTTAATTAATAGAGATTAAATGTTAAAGTGTAATTAAGGAAGGTTTTGAGAAAGTGTTTAAATAAAAGGTTGATTGTTCACGTATTGAGGTCGACAAAAATATTTGATGTACTTTTTGTAGATGTAAGCATTCTACTTATCTATTCATCGATTCAATCGCATTGCAAACTATTTTTTTAAACTAAAGGTAGCCTATATACTTATCCAAGGTCTAATCTATTTATTTACTAGATTTCGTCAAAATTGGTTATGATGTTTAGGCGTGATAGCGGAACACACGGACAGATATAGTTACCTTCAAATTATACACGGTGTACATTTTTAATTTAAATTATACTTGCGACAAACTAGGACAACAATTTGCAAAAGTTTCGCAAGCAAAAGTTTATTAAATTCTACAACAAACAGAAACAATGCATTTAAAATCGTTATATTTTCCCATAAAGCACAGAGGGAATCGGAACAGCCTCAACAATGAAATTAAACTGAATAGGTTCACTCGAATCCCATACTATTCGCGCGCTTTTATCCAAGATGGCGACGGCGATAAACAAAATGGCCGCGTGGGAATGGTTCATGGTTGTCAAACGACGTTTCGCTTTTGAAAATTAAAATTTAATCTTTATGGATTAATGAGTAAAGTGCTTTTCTTAATGATTCAAAATAACGGGCTAATAATTACGGTCTGGAAAGTTTGCACAATCTTGTACGATAATAAATACGAGTACCTAGAAGTACGCACCTATCAAAATATATTTCAATTAACTTTATAATTCGTTCAAATATACTTTACTTGCGGTTAGCCCGTGGTGTCACTCGCATTGTAAATAACTTGAGAAGATCCAATATATCTTTATACCAAAGTTAATCAAAATTGGTTCAGTAGTTTAGGCGTGAAAACGAAACGTAACAAACAGACAGACAGACAAAGTTACCCACGCATTTATAATATTAGTATGGATGAAAATGAAATCATATTATAGAAATTATGTTTTATGGTAAAAAGTAACAAACCTTTGCACAACACGTATCTAATAATCAAGTCAGTTTCTATAGTGGTAGTAATTCCACTCAAATTGGAGCCGCCTGACTGAGGAAGTACATCCTTGCAGAAAATCGAAGTGAAATAACACTGCGTTTAGCTGTGTTGTGTTGCTAACGGTGAACAAGGTTGCCAGTGCTCCATGAGGAAACGTTGGCAGTGGGGGGACTTTGACCCTTATACTGCCAACCCAACTATTCCTCTTTCATTTTACAGGATTCGCAACGCGCAAATGATACCCCTGGTCTTGCATGCGTCTATAGGCTACGGTACTTACCATCAGGTGGGCTGTTTGGTTGTTTGCCACCTTAGTGGTATAAAACAAAAGTTTAATTTATAAAACCCTATCAACATCCATCATTCTTGTCTATCGGCCATCAGAACAGTTATCAATTCGTCCGCACAGATCTTGGCCTACATACTCCATTATATATATATATATATATATATTAAAGCCATAAAACATAATAGACCGCATAATGTTTATAAGATGCATAGAATATGTATCTGCTATTAACACACAACATTTGAGCACGCCAAAAGCTTCGACGCTTTCTAACAGACGAAGTACCTAACTGTTAAAAAACCGCTATCATTAAAAAGTTAAAGAGCTGCCAAGTGCGTGTCGGATACCGCGTGAAGTATAATCACGACTTTATTCCCCAAAGACAGAAGCGTACTAATGTAAAACTGTTCACCTGTATGTATTAGTTCCCTTAATTACAATAGGAGGCGAGTTTGTTTTGAGCACAAATCAAAATAAGTTGAGAATTTTATAGAAAAATCGAAACCAGGATTTCTAGCTAAGCAGCGCTTGTCATCATTACAAACAAAGATGGCAAGACAAAAAGAAAGAAAGGTAGAAAAACTTTTAGTTGACGTCACCGAGACACGACTAGCATAATATGAAGTAAAACCACCTGATGGTAAGCGTTTACTGTAGCCTATAGACGCTTGCAATACCAGGGGTATCACTGCACGACCTTGTAAAATGAAAGAGGAATATTTGGCTTGGCCGTTTAAGGGTCAAAGTTTACACAGTTCAGTAACATTTCGTTTCACTCTTGAAAGTTGCCGCGATTTACAAATTATGACTTAGTATTTCAGCTGTACCACATTCGTAATATATTAGTTCATTAATTTTAAACATAATACGTACAATACGTCATACAGGCAACTGTCACCCACATCATGCTATAACGCAAAGAGAGGTATTTACTGATCGGACATAAAGTACCCAGACAAATATCCGTGTATATACAAATATTTCACACGGGCGGGAACTCAACACTTGAAACTTGTCGTGTAACTTCTTTACCAAGTAGGCATAAGACCTGATTTGGAGAAATTTATTAGAGGTTGAAATGAAATGAAACGATCAAATGATAATTATTTATTTCTGTAAATAGATCTTTTAAAGGCACATTTACAAGTCAATTTTTAATGCTAGATGGCATTTTCTAACTGATGACCTCTGAGAAGAAACAAACTCAGAGAATCATGATCTCTTTCAAAACCTAGACATAAGCTGTTAACACTGCAAAATAGCTATTCATTAATATTACAACACATTGCAAGCAGAAGATAATACATACTATTATATGAGGTCATTATCTTCTATCGTAATAATTTTATTCAAGATGTGTAATAAAACGGTAGTCTCTGACTTTGTTATAGATCGTTCGATTTATTGATTTCTGCCATTACGCGATTATAAGACATTGAAATAAAACTACTTTTTATATTTTATCGCGTTATATTGATATTATTAATCCCGACGTTTCATACCCTTTACAGCGTCCATGGTCACGGGTAGACTAAGGTGGTGGGCGTCTTGATAATGACAGCTACCCTACATTTTGGTTTATTGACAATCCGATTCACGCAAAACCTGCTTGGAATCCTGTTATAGATTCTATTAAATCAAAATCTACTACAACTGCAAGGCCACAGGATACGACAAGTAGGATATATTTGACCCTAAAATTATGTGGCAATTTTCCAGAAAACTGTTATTGGAGACTTACTTACGGGATTTGAATGAAATTTTGAACACAATTACTATGTAACCTGGAATAACATATAGGCTACTTTTTATCCCAGAGAAATGTGGAAACATCCCGGAAATCCTGAAAAACTGATACCGAACTGACAGGAGAACTACTTAATTATTTGAATGAAATGTTAGTAGCTACTCGAATAGTTTGTGTCTAGCGCTGGCATATTGAATACTTCCAATTTCGAAAAAAGCGGGAATGTTCCTAACATTGAGTACAAGAAGTACTCATCCCATGAAATCAATCCGACAATAATTGTGTTACTAAGTCTACGTGTACGAAGTCGCGGGGAAAAGCTAGTAGTTTATAATTATTTGTAAATATGTGCCAGCGGTAGCTACTTCCCAAGTTTCGACAACCCTAACACGGCAAGTTCTTTTCTATGTCAATACTTATTTATAAACAAGTTACGATTCTCGGATGAGATGGGGTCCCGTTAAACGTAAAAGCGAGACCACTACAAAACTCGAAGAATGTTCGCTTTAGTCGTGTGCGCATATAATTATAAAAAAAAAACTAGGTTAGCAAGTTGTTTCAGAAATATTTTTATGAGTTTTAGTCAACGGTGCTAAATACATAATGAGTGATTGTGGAATAGCTATTTGTAAATAAGCGTTAGTTATTGATGCATATGTCATCTTAGAAATGGCATTATATCGATTTCCCAATAAAATTCATATTGATATTATAAATGGGAAAGTAAGTCTGTATGTCGCTGATTAGATTTCGATAAAATTTGGCAACGAGATACAATTCATCCTGACGAAGGACGTAAGCTTCCTTATTACTAAAAAATATTATTTTAATATAAATCTCTTATGTCAAGGAAAGGAAGGAAATAGTTCTTTTACGAGAGCAAAGCCTTGTTGTGTGTTGCCAAATCTGTCAAATTTCTTTGATGGATTTTCAACTTTAAAACAAAAGCTTAAGGTTCATATTCAATTGGGAAAAATTGGCATTTTTGGATAGCCTGACCTGCTAGCGTCTGTACTATGGGTACCAGACATGGTACATATTTTTTAAAATACCCTACCCCAGACTAGAATTTTCTCCTGTAGGTACCTATCGTTTACAAATACAAACTTTCATGTACACAAACACCTAGACCCGGAACAACTACATGTATTATATTTGTTCTGTGTGGTGATCGAACACATTCCTAACCCTTGGCGCAGACGCCGATCGCTTAGCCGCTGCGTCCTAAGAAGAGCCTAAAAATCCTGGAATCTCTAGACAAAAAAATATTATATCCATTGTCTAATACCCATAATACAAGCTAAGCTCATAATGCACTGGCAGTTCATCTGCTGTATGCGATGGTTTCAAAGCCTGATAAAGTTCTTGGCCAAATAATGGACGCAATCCTTGTGCATTCGAATTCAAATCCGGCGGAATTGTGTCGGGGTAACTCGAAGGGATTGCTCGAATCGCGAATTGAACGCCGGTGTATTTTTCGCTCAATTTTCTCCCTTTCTGACGACAACACTAAGCTCCAGTAAGCACGAGACATTTTTATATTACAACTAATTATATTTTTTCCAAGAGATATACTTAAACCCATCATCTAAAGATGAGGAAAAATTTCTCCCTTTGTTATGTCAAAATATCTGTAATTTTATCTTCCACTAGTCGCCATGCTATAGGCGGGGGGTATATGAGTATCCACGTGTCTAATGTCAAAAGTGATATAATTCTGTTTCCCCCTGTTGCCGTGCTTTGGCAGGTGGATAAAATAATTAAAAAAAAAAGTTTAATCCCCAGCCCATGCTAGCTCTGCTGGTGTTACAAGAGTCTATATAGGCTACGGTAACCCTTCACCATCAGGTGGGTCGTATGCTTGTTTGCCACCTTAGAGGTATAAAAAAAACATGAGTATTTCTGTTTGCAGTTTTTGGCACAAACAACTGCAGTTACTTCGTGCGATAACACGGAACAAATCTTATCTCTAGAACGTTTAAGATGGCCGTTGTGAATTCCACATGAATTTTTGACAGGAGTTTACCGTTGACTACACATTGCGTGGAAAATAATAATATATTATTTTGATTAAAATTCTATAATAATTTAACTGCAGGAGGTATGTCTGCCAAAAAAATGCTGTTTAGTTTGGCAGAGGTATAAAATTATTGTAAAAGAGTCGTATTTTACTGTAAATGAACACTTTAAATCAATGTTTCATCTCTTTTTTTACAGAGGAAGATTGGGCAGAGAGCACAGCGTACATGATGCACGAAGCTTTCGACGCATCACCGCCGCGCCGCGCCCCGTCACCCCGCCGCACGTCCCCCGCCCACCGCGCCCTCTCCCCCCGAGCCCTCTCTCCCCGCAACTACGACCGAGGCTACCCCGAGGACTACAGCGACCAGTTCCGAGACCAACTCGCCCCCTTCCGCGACCAAACCTTCGAGCGGAGATTCCGCCACGAATCTCTCGAACGTGTCAAACCAGAAAAACCAGTTGACAAATTCCAAGATGATACGACCAACTACCGAAGACGGTACGTCGCGGAAACCAAACCTTCCAACAGGAGTATTGATAGGGTAGAAGACCGGAGGTTCGGCAAACTCCAAAGAGGTGCAAGTGAAGGTAGCCTCAAAGTCGCCGAAGCATCACCAAAAGACAGATTCAATGTAGCTAAAGAAAAGTTCATGAATCTAGAACGGGAGAGGTTCAACAGGGAGTTGGAAGCGCACATGGCGATGAGGAGGAGCATGCTGGAACGGAACAGTCGCTCGACTTCTTCCCCCGAGGAGGAAAGGAGGGATGAGCGTCAGGACCGTCACAGAGACATCAGCTCCCGGAGAGAGCCGGAGCGCTCTCATCGTGGCTTAGAGCGCCACAGGGAGCCTGAACGACGTAAGGAGTCCGACAGAATTCGCGAGATCGAACCGAGGGATCTGCCGCACAGAGAGATGGAGAGACTACCGCGCATAGGAAGGAAACGCGACGACGGCAAGCGTTTCGAATACGGTGCAGAGGAGTACCTCAACAGAATCGAGCCGAAGCCACATAGAGACGAGTTTGACAGCTTCGAAAGACGGGGCAGGAGGGAGCTGGACAGGCGCATCGAGGAAGACGAGATCATAGAGCCAGTGATTGAGGACAGGCGAAGAGACTGGAATGACAGGCAGCGTGCGTTCAGCCGCTCCCGCTTATTGGACGACCAGCGCCAGTCGTACGCAGAGGGAGACAGAGATAGGTATTATGACAGAGACTACCGAGACTTCCGCGACCTAGCCGACAGGCAGCAGACGAAGTTCCGCCACAGTTACGCGGAACCGATTCCTAGAGGTCGCCTCGGTACGGTCAGACCATACTGAATGCCATAATAGATTCGTAGATGTTAATTTTGGAATATGAAAAACTGTAGAACCAAAAACCACATGTTATATGGAGAAATGTGAAGATGGTGGCGGAATCCTCTCGGATTGTTGTCAATACCTGATTTATTCTTAAAATAATTATATTACACAAAATAAATGTACTGGGTGACTGAATCTAATGGCATCCTTTTCAACCTATGCTTTGTGTCTAGGGACGCCAATAAATTCAGTCACAGTATTTGACCTTCAACAAATAGATGGCGTGGTAGGTAATATCATTTTTTTTTAATAACTTGTGCCTACCTTTTAGCCTAGTTTGGTCATAATAAGTCAGAGATATGTTAGTAGTAGAATTAACAAATCGTCTATAAGTCTATCCGATAGATATGTATTTATAAATACTCATAAGTACGTCACAGATTTTATAATATTTTGTAAATATAAATGAAGTACCTTTTGTTATTATTTAGATAGGACACAAAATCACAACAATTGTTATTATTTTAATACAATATAGATATTGAAGATGTTATTTTTTATCAAAGAATATCAATATAACATTATTGGAGACAAAAAAGACATTGAACAAATTATTCCGTTCCATTTTAATTGTTAATTTTTTTGTTCAAAATTTATGTTATTATTTTTTTGAAAATTACTTATTACAATTTAGTTTTTGGGTCGTTACACTGAGATTTTTTTTAAATGTACATACGCCAGCAGGTCAAGTTATCCAAAACTGTCAAATTTTCCCAATTGAATATAAGCCTTATCGTTTTGTATTAAAGTTGAAAATCAATCAAAGAAATTTGACAGATTGTGGTAGCTTGATGTGCTGGCCTCTGTACCTACATCTTTTTAAGGGCATGACACATTCACGAATCTTTTCAACTAAAAGATAGAAGAAAGAATGTTGTTAAAGATTTGTTCCTTTAAGTTGCCATAAAAATTATTGATCCCATTTCAGTCCCACTTCTTTGCACGGGCCTCCTCTCGAATGAGAGGGATCAGATCATAGTCCTTCACGCTGCCTGGCCTAGTGCTGACTGACAGACTTCACATACCTTAAACATAAAAAAAATAAGAAACCTAAGCACTAAGAAAACTGGCTACACATCTGTTCATAGTCATTGGACTGATCGCACGATGACAATTTGGAAAAAAAAAAGAAAACTAAGGATTTTTATGTCAATCTCGGCTAGGATTCGCATCTGTGTCCTCCGGTTGTTAGATTAGATGTAGAATTTCTCTTACACACTGTCTTAACGCGTCAGCAACATCTCTTAATGACAGAAAAATTGTAACAACTATTTACATTCGTGATTAATTAACCCGCACAATGAGAACTCGAATGTGAAGCAATAGTACCTATCAAGTAGTATCTCTAATATTGGGTAGGTAATGTTGACTTTATAGGTACTTATCACAAAATTTAATAAAATTCGAAATATTGCTTTATAATTCTGTGGCCTGGTGCTAAAACCGTAAACAACATTATAGCAATGAACAAACGGACTGCTAGAAGGTTGCAGGCAGTCCAGAAATTTTGCTTTATTATAAACTGTGCATTTAGGGCTAACATTGTAATACAAAATGGGCTTAAGTTAAATTTGATCGTTCTCGTTTTCACTCCATTAAATAAAAAGTGATTCTTACAAAAATGGATTTTGGCCCTTTTTGCACCAGGCCACAGAATTATATTTGCAACAGCAACGAAAATACTTACGCCATTCTTTCTAATACTACAGTTAAATGACGTCAATTTGTGCCTTCAAAAGAACTCATCATCTTATCATATCAGCCTACTACCGTTCTGCTGAACGTAGGCCTGCCCCCAAAGATGGGGGAGCGGATGGATGCGGGCTGCCCAAGACGGGGATGCTTGGCGCTCTTTGGGGGAGGCCTACGTTCAAAAGAACTACTACCATTTAATTTCGAAGAAATAAAGCAAACACAAAAAGTGTTGAGCTACAAAAGATCTAAAAGATTTTTTACCCAAATTTTAAGTTTGTAAAAAAGGTTTAAGTTAATTTTATCAACATTTTAAAATACTACTTACATGTATTTTTGTTTATTTAGAGGCAATTTTGTATGGTCACACAATAACATAATTTCTTGCGATTGTGAATAGTAAACCTATATAAACCGAATAGATAAAGTTCTCAGTGAAACGATCTTATTAATATGTTTGTAATTTATTTGTAAGTTAATATAGAATGTAAATGAATATATCGTGTTTTATGAAAGGACTTTCAACAATAAAAATCTTAAACTTTATTTTGTAGTTTCATAAATTTGAAAAGAAAGAGAAGGTGAGAGGATATATGAAAAAAAAATTGAGAGGGATTATCATCATATTAAACTCTAGTCCACCGCCGTCCGCCATAGCAATTAGTCACTATTTGGTGACTTTGAATTAATCAGCATCCCTTTATCCTAAGCATTATCAGTTTCACTCACTACCTTTTCTGTTTTTGTAATGTACGTCAAAAATGTCTAAATTTAAGAAACTGTGTTACACGTTTTTTTTATCTTGAGAAAAAGAAAAAAATAATAATAAATAAGTACCTATATTATTTTCTCTAAAAAGGACAAACAACTTACCACAGACTATACATTGCATTATACCGCTTATTAATCATATTTAGGAAAATAATGATAATGTCAAATTTCTGGACGAAATAATTCCAACCCGCGTTTATTAAAAATTTATTCCGGTATTAAGTATGTACCTATTAAAACATCAATACTAATTATCTCCGTTTCAGTGTTTTTTGTTAGAGGTCGTCAGATAGAAAGGCCATCAAGTTTAAAAAAAAACATTAGATATTTTAAAGTTACTTATAAAAGTATCTTTAAAATATCTAATTACAGAAACAAAAATAATTTATCATTATTTAATTAAAAACATACACACCACACACACTAACTTACCTTTGCACAGATGAATAAAAAACGTACAATATTTATTTTGAATTTGACATACGAAGGATTTATGAGGGTATATCTAAAACTCACAGTTTAAAAAATATGATACGTCACTGTCAATGTCAGATTGTCAGTTTAAAGTTTACCCGTGACCAAGGCGGGTGTGCTGCAGCCATGACCAGTATTGTCCGGTTATATATTGCCTTCAAATCACAGGTGCCCAATATAAAGTCGATATTTGGCAAGAAGAGGTAAGTACATTGCTGTTTATTAATTACTTATGTATTTGCTCGATTAAACGGTGAAGGAAAACAACGTGAGGAAACGTGCACGCCTTAGAGATTTTTCTCGACGGTGTGAGAAGTCTGCCAATCCGCACTAGACCAGCATGATGGACTATAGCCTAATCCCTTTCAATCTGAGAGGAGACCCGTGCCTAGTGGTACAGTTTATGGGTTGATGATGATGGATGGATATTTGTATTGTTATGATTGCATTTTTTTGTATATATTTTTGCATTTAACGTTCTAAGAAAATTATTTTAGCGATGGAAAAATTCGACTGCGCGCAGGTTTCGAACTTGCATCTTCTGGTTAGATACAACAGATACTATGACCACTACGCCACCGCGACTCCCACCCGCTAGTTCGAAATTTGCCTTCACATTCTGAATTTACGTCTTGTCATGTCTACCATTAGTTTTTGATGTAGAAAGCCACACAGGTATTTCGCCAGTCATGTCGTGAGATATCCGGAAAACCAGTCAAAACAGCCAGATTTGGTGTCGGAATCCAGTCAGAAATGTAATCACATAACTGAACCGAACTTTAAAAACTTTCTAGATGCCTTACTTGGTAGGATTACGTACATGGCTAGATGTAAAATGTGGTAGTAATTCGATGTCGCAAATGAGTTGAAATTTTTGCGCGCTTTACGATATACAATAATTACGTCACCATCCTCCGTGCCTTTTTAGGGTTCCGTACCCAAAGGGTAACAACGGAACCCTATTACTAAGACTCCGCTGTCCGTCCGTCCGTAGGTCAATCACCAGGCTGTTTCTCATGAACCGTGACAGCTAAACAGTTGAAATTTTTACAAACTTATTTCTGTTACCCTATAACAACAAAATACTAAAAACAGAATGAAATAAAAAATTAATCCCATACAACAAACGTGATTTTTTACCGTTTTTTGCTCGCAAATATTGGTAGGAACCCTTTGTGCGCGAGTCCGGCTCGCACTTGTTTTTTTTTTGTTGACAGGGTTGGTAATGCTTTATGCACTATCCACCGGAGCGGTGGGGTGGGTCGGACTCTGCTCTGAAAAGAGAGAGCTACCGACTAAAACCAACCTCGGCGTTTCGCGTCACAATTTTAGTGGCGGGACTACGGGAGCGCAGCATTCGTCCGCAGACCCGGCAGTGGCGGGTTGCCTATGCGGCCCGCTATGCATAAGGAGAGAGAGACGTAGACTTCTCCCTCCCGCGGATCGGTGGAAGAAATCCACCGATCTGCTTAACGGGACACGGAAACTACAAACCACGTCGCCTGCTCAGGATCGGGAGAAAGTAAAAATCATTCACCACTAAGCCTTTTCCCAACTATGTTTGGGTCGGCTTTCAGTCTAAGTCGTACCAGATGCGGCTGAATATCGGTATTTTACACGAAGTGAATAAGAAGAACAATACTCCTCTTCCTTATAAAATTTTAAGAGTGGTAGGACATAGTGATTCCAACTTAACTCATATTGGTGCTGCCCGTACTTCCCGCCTTGCAAAAAATCGAAGTGAAATGATACAGCTTTGAGCTGGGTTGTGTTCCTAACGGTGAGCAAGGTTCGCAGTGGTCCGTGAGGAAACGTTGTGTTGGCAGTGGAGAGACTTTGACCCTTATACTGCCAACCCAAGTATCTTTCGTTTTACAGTTTGGAACGTACAAGTGATGCCCCTGTTGCAAGCGTCTATAGGCTACGGTAACCGCTTACTATCAGGTGGGCCGTATGCTTGTTTGCCAAAAAAATATTTATATGAACTTTAACTTTAGCAATTCTCATACTTCTCCATGCGCGCAGTATTCTTAAAAAAGCGTATAATGTTTTCGCTTCACGTATTTCATAATATATAAATGATGTACATGACAGATCAATTAAATTTACAAACCTATTAGTACCGTTCTAAATTCTACAACCGACTTACCTAATGCTCCGATAATTATAATAATTATTTAGACTTCCTGTAGATAAATAGGTACATTTTTCTGCGCCTAACAAGTTAATTAGTAATAGTTAATAAGTCGTAAATAGGGATTCATTAGAAACTGAAGAATTAATTCACATTTAAAAGGTCTTGTTTACCTAAAAGGTAGCCTATATCCTTTTCCAAACTGTAATCTATATCTGTACCAAATTTAATCAAAATTGGTTCACCGGTTTAGGCGTGAACGCATATAACATTGAGACAGACATAGTTAATTTCGCATTCTCTCTCACTTTGTAATTGCAAGGTGAAACTGCCTTGTTAGTGTGGTGGTCGTAAGCCGCTCTTACGACCACTACACTAACAAGGCAGTTCTATATCAGAGGTCCTTTTAGGTTATTCTATGAAATTCTCAGTAGCAGACACCTCTGCCTAAACCTTCAGGCAGGCGTGATGATATATTTTTTTATACCATTAAAGTGACAAACAAGCATACGGCAATTGGTTACCGTAGCCTATAGTGCAAGCGTCTATAGGCTACGGTAACCAATTACCAACCCAACTATTCCTCTTTCATTTTATAGGGTCGGCAACGCGCAAGTGATACACCTGAGGGTTTAAACAAGTGGCATGAACGCTAATCGAATTGAATAGAATCGCAATGTATGGGAATGACAGCAGCTTACGACATGTAATTTGAGCCAACGAATAGAATTAAAAAGTTGTAGCCAAATGTCAATTTAGTCTATAAGTTCAAAGGAAACGCTAGACAAGTACGTTATTTTCCCTTGAAATCCTAGGTTAGTGGCACTTTTGAAAAACGAATTCGTTTCCTAGCGTTCGACAATTAACGAACGCCAAAACCTTGTAGATATCAAAATGGCGTTACAAAATGGCGGATCTTTGATCAGCTGAAGACGAATATGTTGTGATTATGTTTGTGTTATTAGATAGGTACTTAGTTTTATTTTTCGATAAAATGCAGCTTAGACTATTGTAGGCTGCGCATAATGTAGAAGTGTGGTTGACGCGACGCCGAAGAATCATATTATGTATATCGTCAGTGTTTGGAGAAAATTAGTGAAATAGAAAAGAAATGAAGAAAGGAAGGAGTACATAAGGAGTACATAAGGAGTACATAAGGAGTACATAAGGAGTACATAAGGAGTACATAAGGAGTACATAAGGAGTACATAAGGAGTACATAAGGAGTACATAAGGAGTACATAAGGAGTACATAAGGAGTACATAAGGCGTACATAAGGAGTACATAAGGAGTACATAAGGAGTACATAAGGAGTACATAAGGAGTACATAAGGAGCACATAAGGAGTACATAAGGAGTACATAAGGAGTACATAAGGAGTACATAGGGAGTACATAAGGAGTACATAAGGAGTACATAAGGAGTACATAAGGAGTACATAAGGAGTACATAAGTCGTTCATAAGTCGTTCATAAGTCGTTCATAAGGAGTACATAAGGAGTGCATAAGGAGTACATAAGGAGTACATAAGGCGTACATAAGGAATACATAAGGAGTACATAAGGAGGACATAAGGAGTACATAAGGCGTACATAAGGAGTACATAAGGAGTACATAAGGAGTACATAAGGAGTACATAAGGAGTACATAATGAGTACATAATGAGTACATAAGGAGTACATAAGTCATTCATAAGTCGTTCATAAGGAGTACATAAGGAGTGCATAAGGAGTACATAAGGAGTGTATAAGGAGTACATAAAGCGTACATAAGAAGTACATAAGACGTACATAAGGAGTACATAAGGAGTACATAAGGAGTACAAAAGGAGTACATAAGGAGTACATAAGGAGTACATAAGTCGTTCATAAGTCGTTCATAAGTCGTTCATAAGTCGTTCATAAGGAGTACATAATGAGTACATAAGTAGTACATAAGGAGTACATAAGTCGTTCATAAGTCGTTCATAAGTCGTTCATAAGTCGTTCATAAGTCGTTCATAAGGAGTACATAAGGAGTGTATAAGGAGTACATAAGGAGTACATAATGCGTACATAAGGAGTACATAAGGAGTACATAAGGAGTACATAAGTCGTTCATAAGTCGTTCATAAGGAGTACATAAGGATTGTATAAGGAGTACATAAGGAGTACATAAGGCGAACATAAGGAGTACATAAGGTGTACATAAGGAGTACATAAGGAGTACATAAGGAGTACATAAGGAGTACATAAGTCGTTCATAAGTCGTTCATAAGTCGTTCATAAGTCGTTCATAAGTCGTTCATAAGGAGTACATAAGGAGTGCATAAGGAGTACATAAGGAGTACATAAGGAGTACATAAGTCGTTCATAAGTTGTTCATAAGGAGTACATAAGGAGTGTGTAAGGAGTACATAAGGAGTACATAAGGCGTACATAAGGAGTACATAAGGAGTACATAAGGAGTACATAAGAAGGACATAAGGAGTACGTAAGAAGTACATAATGAGTACATAAGGAGTACGTAAGAAGTACATACGTAGTACATAAGTAGTACATAATGAGTACATAAGTAGTACATAAGGAGTACATAAGTCGTTCATAAGTCGTTCATAAGGAGTACATAAGGAGTGTATAAGGAGTACATAAGGAGTACATAAGGCGTACATAAGGAGTACATAAGGAGTACATAAGGAGTACATAAGAAGGACATAAGGAGTACGTAAGAAGTACATAATGAGTACATAAGGAGTACGTAAGAAGTACATACGTAGTACATAAGTAGTACATAATGAGTACATAAGTAGTACATAAGGAGTACATAAGTCGTTCATAAGTCGTTCATAAGGAGTACATAAGGAGTGTATAAGGAGTACATAAGGAGTACATAAGGCGTACATAAGGAGGACATAAGGAGTACGTAAGAAGTACGTAATGAGTACATAATGAGTACATAAGGAGTACATAAGGAGTCCATATGGAGTACATAAGGAGTACATAAGGAGTACATAAGTCATTCATAAGTCGTTCATAAGGAGTACATAAGGCGTACATAAGGAGTACATAAGGAGTGTATAAGGAGGACATAAGGAGTACGTAAGAAGTACGTAATGAGTACATAAGGAGTACATAATGAGTACATAAGTAGTACATAAGGAAAACATAAGTCGTACATAAGTCGTTCATAAGTCGTTCATAAGGAGTACATAAGGAGTGCATAAGGAGTACATAAGGAGTACATAAAGAGTACATAAGGAGTACATAAGTCGTTCATAAGTCGTTCATAAGGAGTACATAAGGAGTACATAAGGCGTACGTAAGGAGTACATAAGGAGTACATAAGGAGTACATAAGGAGTACATAAGGAGTACATAAAGAGTACATAAGGAGTACATAAGGAGTACATAAGGAGTACATAAGGAGTACATAAGGAGTACATAAGGAGTACATAAGGAGTACATAAGGAGTACATAAGGAGTACATAGAGTACATAAGGAGTACATAAGGAGTACATAAGGAGTACATAAGTCGTTCATAAGTCGTTCATAAGTCGTTCGTAAGGAGTACATAAGAAGTACATAAGGCGTACATAAGTAGTACATAAGGAGTACATAAGTCGTTCATAAGTCGTTCATAAGGAGTACATAAGGAGTAAATAAGGAGTGTATAAGGAGTAAATAAGGAGTACATAAGGCGTACATAAGGAGTACATAAGGAGTACATAGAGTACATAAGGAGTACATAAGGAGTACATAAGGAGTACATAAGAAGTACATAAGGCGTACATAAGTAGTACATAAGGAGTACATAAGTCGTTCATAAGTCGTTCATAAGGAGTACATAAGGAGTGCATAAGGAGTGTATAAGGAGTAAATAAGGAGTACATAAGACGTACATAAGGAGTACATAAGGCGTACATAAGGAGTACATAAGGAGTACATAAGTCGTTCATAATTCGTTCATAAGTCGTTCATAAGGAGTACATAAGGAGTACATAAGGAGTACATAAGGAGTACATAGAGTACATAAGGAGTACATAAGGAGTACATAAGGAGTACATAAGTCGTTCATAAGTCGTTCATAAGTCGTTCGTAAGGAGTACATAAGAAGTACATAAGGCGTACGTAAGGAGTACATAAGGAGTACATAAGGAGTACATAAGGAGTACATAAGGAGTACATAAGGAGTACATAAGGAGTACATAAGTCGTTCATAAGGAGTACATAAGGAGTACATAAGGAGTGCATAAGGAGTACATAAGGAGTGTATAAGGAGTACATAAGGAGTACATAAGGAGTACATAAGGAGTACATAAGGAGTACATAAGGAGTACATAAGGAGTACATAAGGAGTACATAAGGAGTACATAAGGAGGACATAAGGAGTACGTAAGAAGTACATAATGAGTACATAAGGAGTACGTAAGAAGTACATAATGAGTACATAAGTAGTACATAAGGAGTACATAAGTCGTTCATAAGTCGTTCATAAGGAGTACATAAGGAGTGCATAAGGAGTGTATAAGGAGTAAATAAGGAGTACATAAGGCGTACATAAGGAGTACATAAGACGTACATAAGGAGTACATAAGGCGTACATAAGGAGTACATAAGGAGTACATAAGTCGTTCATAATTCGTTCATAAGTCGTTCATAAGGAGTACATAAGGCGTACATAAGGAGTACATAAGGAGTACATAAGGAGTACATAAGGAGTACATAGAGTACATAAGGAGTACATAAGGAGTACATAAGGAGTACATAAGGAGTACATAAGTCGTTCATAAGTCGTTCATAAGTCGTTCATAAGGAGTACATAAGAAGTACATAAGGCGTACGTAAGGAGTACATAAGGAGTACATAAGGAGTACATAAGGAGTACATAAGGAGTACATAAGGAGTACATAAGGAGTACATAAGGAGTACATAAGGAGTACATAAGGAGTACATAAGGAGTACATAAGTCGTTCATAAGGAGTACATAAGGAGTACATAAGGAGTGCATAAGGAGTACATAAGGAGTGTATAAGGAGTACATAAGGAGTATATAAGTCGTTCATAAGTCGTTCATAAGGAGTACATAAGGAGTACATAAGGAGTACATAAGGAGTACATAAGGAGTACATAAGGAGTACATAAGGAGTACATAAGGAGTACATAAGGAGTACATAAGGAGTACATAAGGAGTACATAAGGAGTACATAATGAGTACGTAAGAAGTAAATAAGGAGTACATAAGGAGTACATAAGGAGTACATAAGGAGTACATAAGGAGTACATAAGGAGTACATAAGTCGTTCATAAGGAGTACATAAGGAGTACATAAGGAGTGCATAAGGAGTACATAAGGAGTGTATAAGGAGTACATAAGGAGTATATAAGTCGTTCATAAGTCGTTCATAAGGAGTACATAAGGAGTACATAAGGAGTACATAAGGAGTACATAAGGAGTACATAAGGAGTACATAAGGAGTACATAAGGAGTACATAAGGAGTACATAAGGAGTACATAAGGAGTACATAAGGAGTACATAAGGAGTACATAAGGAGTACATAAGGAGTACATAAGGAGTACATAAGGAGTACATAAGGAGTACATAAGGAGTACATAAGGAGTACATAAGGAGTACATAAGGAGTACATAAGGAGTACATAAGGAGTACATAAGGAGTACATAATGAGTACGTAAGTAGTACATAAGGAGTTCATAAGTCGTTCATAAGTCGTTCATAAGTCGTTCATAAGGAGTACATAAGGAGTGTATAAGGAGTACATAAGGAGTACATAAGGCGTACATAAGGAGTACATAAGGAGCACATAAGGAGTACATAAGAAGGACATAAGGAGTACGTAAGAAGTACATAATGAGTACATAAGGAGTACGTAAGAAGTACATAAGTAGTACATAATGAGTACATAAGTAGTACATAAGGAGTACATAAGTCGTTCATAAGGAGTACATAAGGATTGTATAAGGAGTACATAAGGAGTACATAAGGCGAACATAAGGAGTACATAAGGTGTACATAAGGAGTACATAAGGAGTACATAAGGAGTACATAAGTCGTTCATGAGTCGTTCATAAGTCGTTCATAAGTCGTTCATAAGTCGTTCATAAGGAGTACATAAGGAGTGTGTAAGGAGTACATAAGGAGTACATAAGGCGTACATAAGGAGTACATAAGGAGTACATAAGGAGTACCTAAGGAGTACATAAGAAGGACATAAGGAGTACGTAAGAAGTACATAATGAGTACATAAGGAGTACGTAAGAAGTACATAAGTAGTACATAAGTAGTACATAATGAGTACATAAGTAGTACATAAGGAGTACATAAGTCGTTCATAAGTCGTTCATAAGGAGTACATAAGGAGTGTATAAGGAGTACATAAGGAGTACATAAGGCGTACATAAGGAGGACATAAGGAGTACGTCAGAAGTACGTAATGAGTACATAATGAGTACATAAGGAGTACATAAGGAGTCCATATGGAGTACATAAGGAGTACATAAGGAGTACATAAGTCATTCATAAGTCGTTCATAAGGAGTACATAAGGCGTACATAAGGAGTACATAAGGAGTGTATAAGGAGGACATAAGGAGTACGTAAGAAGTACGTAATGAGTACATAAGGAGTACATAATGAGTACATAAGTAGTACATAAGGAAAACATAAGTCGTACATAAGTCGTTCATAAGTCGTTCATAAGGAGTACATAAGGAGTGCATAAGGAGTACATAAGGAGTACATAAAGATTACATAAGGAGTACATAAGTCGTTCATAAGTCGTTCATAAGGAGTACATAAGGAGTACATAAGGCGTACGTAAGGAGTACATAAGGAGTACATAAGGAGTACATAAGGAGTACATAAGGAGTACATAAGGAGTACATAAGGAGTACGTAAAAGTACATAATGAGTACATAAGGAGTACGTAAGAAGTACATAATGAGTACATAAGTAGTACATAAGGAGTACATAAGTCGTTCATAAGTCGTTCATAAGGAGTACATAAGGAGTGCATAAGGAGTGTATAAGGAGTAAATAAGGAGTACATAAGGCGTACATAAGGAGTACATAAGACGTACATAAGACGTACATAAGGAGTACATAAGGCGTACATAAGGAGTACATAAGGAGTACATAAGGAGTACATAAGTCGTTCATAATTCTGTCATAAGTCGTTCATAAGGAGTACATAAGGCGTACATAAGGAGTACATAAGGAGTACATAAGGAGTACATAGAGTACATAAGAGTACATAAGGAGTACATAAGGAGTACATAAGTCGTTCATAAGTCGTTCATAAGTCGTTCATAAGGAGTACATAAGAAGTACATAAGAAGTACATAAGAAGTACATAATGAGTACATAAGGAGTACGTAAGAAGTACATAATGAGTACATAAGTAGTACATAAGGAGTACATAAGTCGTTCATAAGGAGTACATAAGGAGTACATAAGGAGTGCATAAGGAGTACATAAGGCGTACATAAGGAGTACATAAGGAGTACATAAGGAGTACATAAGGAGTACATAAGAAGGACATAAGGAGTACGTAAGAAGTACATAATGAGTACATAAGGAGTACGTAAGAAGTACATAAGTAGTACATAAGTAGTACATAAGGAGTACATAAGTAGTACATAAGGAGTACATAAGTCGTTCATAAGTCGTTCATAAGGAGTACATAAGGAGTGTATAAGGAGTACATAAGGAGTACATAAGGCGTACATAAGGAGTACATAAGGAGTACATAATGAGTACGTAAGAAGTAAATAAGGAGTACATAAGGAGTACATAAGGAGTACATAAGGAGTACATAAGTCGTTCATAAGTCGTTCATAAGGAGTACATAAGGAGTACATAAGGAGTACATAAGGAGTACATAAGGAGTACGTAAGAAGTACATAATGAGTACATAATGAGTACATAAGGAATACATAAAGAGTACATAAAGAGTACATAAGGAGTACATAAGGAGTACATAAGGGGTACATAAGTCATTCATAAGTCGTTCATAAGAAGTACATAAGGCGTACACAAGGAGTACATAAGGAGTACATAGAGTACATAAGGAGTACATAAGGAGTACGTAAGAAGTACATAAGTCGTTCATAAGTCGTTCATAAATCGTTCATAAGGAGTACATAAGGAGTGTATAAGGAGTACATAAGTAGTACATAAGGAGTACATAAGTCGTTCATAAGTCGTTCATAAGTCGTTCATAAATCGTTCATAAGGAGTACATAAGGAGTGTATAAGGAGTACATAAGGAGTACATAAGGCGTACATAAGGAGTACATAAGGAGTACATAAGGAGTACATAAGAAGGACATAAGGAGTACGTAAGAAGTACATAATGAGTACATAAGGAGTACGTAAGAAGTACATAAGTAGTACATAATGAGTACATAAGTAGTACATAAGGAGTACATAAGGAGTACATAAGGAGTACATAAGGAGTACGTAAGAAGTACATAAGTCGTTCATAAGTCGTTCATAAATCGTTCATAAGGAGTACATAAGGAGTGTATAAGGAGTACATAAGTAGTACATAAGGAGTACATAAGTCGTTCATAAGTCGTTCATAAGTCGTTCATAAATCGTTCATAAGGAGTACATAAGGAGTGTATAAGGAGTACATAAGGAGTACATAAGGCGTACATAAGGAGTACATAAGGAGCACATAAGGAGTACATAAGAAGGACATAAGGAGTACGTAAGAAGTACATAATGAGTACATAAGGAGTACGTAAGAAGTACATAAGTAGTACATAATGAGTACATAAGGAGTACGTAAGAAGTACATAAGTCGTTCATAAGTCGTTCATAAATCGTTCATAAGGAGTACATAAGGAGTGTATAAGGAGTACATAAGTAGTACATAAGGAGTACATAAGTCGTTCATAAGTCGTTCATAAGTCGTTCATAAATCGTTCATAAGGAGTACATAAGGAGTGTATAAGGAGTACATAAGGAGTACATAAGGCGTACATAAGGAGTACATAAGGAGCACATAAGGAGTACATAAGAAGGACATAAGGAGTACGTAAGAAGTACATAATGAGTACATAAGGAGTACGTAAGAAGTACATAAGTAGTACATAATGAGTACATAAGTAGTACATAAGGAGTACATAAGTCGTTCATAAGGAGTACATAAGGATTGTATAAGGAGTACATAAGGAGTACATAAGGCGAACATAAGGAGTACATAAGGTGTACATAAGGAGTACATAAGGAGTACATAAGGAGTACATAAGTCGTTCATAAGTCGTTCATAAGTCGTTCATAAGTCGTTCATAAGTCGTTCATAAGTCGTTCATAAGGAGTACATAAGGAGTGTGTAAGGAGTACATAAGGAGTACATAAGGCGTACATAAGGAGTACATAAGGAGTACATAAGGAGTACATAAGGAGTACCTAAGGAGTACATAAGAAGGACATAAGGAGTACGTAAGAAGTACATAATGAGTACATAAGGAGTACGTAAGAAGTACATAAGTAGTACATAATGAGTACATAAGTAGTACATAAGGAGTACATAAGTCGTTCATAAGTCGTTCATAAGGAGTACATAAGGAGTGTATAAGGAGTACATAAGGAGTACATAAGGCGTACATAAGGAGGACATAAGGAGTACGTAAGAAGTACGTAATGAGTACATAATGAGTACATAAGGAGTACATAAGGAGTCCATATGGAGTACATAAGGAGTACATAAGGAGTACATAAGGAGTACATAAGTCATTCATAAGTCGTTCATAAGGAGTACATAAGGCGTACATAAGGAGTACATAAGGAGTGTATAAGAAGGAAATAAGGAGTACGTAAGAAGTACGTAATGAGTACATAAGGAGTACATAATGAGTACATAAGTAGTACATAAGGAAAACATAAGTCGTACATAAGTCGTTCATAAGTCGTTCATAAGGAGTACATAAGGAGTGCATAAGGAGTACATAAGGAGTACATAAAGAGTACATAAGGAGTACATAAGTCGTTCATAAGTCGTTCATAAGGAGTACATAAGGAGTACATAAGGCGTACGTAAGGAGTACATAAGGAGTACATAAGGAGTACATAAGGAGTACATAAGGAGTACATAAGGAGTACATAAGGAGTACATAAGGAGTACGTAAAAGTACATAATGAGTACATAAGGAGTACGTAAGAAGTACATAATGAGTACATAAGTAGTACATAAGGAGTACATAAGTCGTTCATAAGTCGTTCATAAGGAGTACATAAGGAGTGCATAAGGAGTGTATAAGGAGTAAATAAGGAGTACATAAGGCGTACATAAGGAGTACATAAGACGTACATAAGACGTACATAAGGAGTACATAAGGCGTACATAAGGAGTACATAAGGAGTACATAAGGAGTACATAAGTCGTTCATAATTCTGTCATAAGTCGTTCATAAGGAGTACATAAGGCGTACATAAGGAGTACATTAGGAGTACATAAGGAGTACATAGAGTACATAAGAGTACATAAGGAGTACATAAGGAGTACATAAGTCGTTCATAAGTCGTTCATAAGTCGTTCATAAGGAGTACATAAGAAGTACATAAGAAGTACATAATGAGTACATAAGGAGTACGTAAGAAGTACATAATGAGTACATAAGTAGTACATAAGGAGTACATAAGTCGTTCATAAGGAGTACATAAGGAGTACATAAGGAGTGCATAAGGAGTACATAAGGCGTACATAAGGAGTACATAAGGAGTACATAAGGAGTACATAAGGAGTACATAAGAAGGACATAAGGAGTACGTAAGAAGTACATAATGAGTACATAAGGAGTACGTAAGAAGTACATAAGTAGTACATAAGTAGTACATAAGGAGTACATAAGTAGTACATAAGGAGTACATAAGTCGTTCATAAGTCGTTCATAAGGAGTACATAAGGAGTGTATAAGGAGTACATAAGGAGTACATAAGGAGTACATAAGGAGTACATAATGAGTACGTAAGAAGTAAATAAGGAGTACATAAGGAGTACATAAGGAGTACATAAGGAGTACATAAGTCGTTCATAAGTCGTTCATAAGGAGTACATAAGGAGTACATAAGGAGTACATAAGGAGTACATAAGGAGTACGTAAGAAGTACATAATGAGTACATAATGAGTACATAAGGAGTACATAAAGAGTACATAAAGAGTACATAAGGAGTACATAAGGAGTACATAAGGAGTACATAAGTCATTCATAAGTCGTTCATAAGAAGTACATAAGGCGTACACAAGGAGTACATAAGGAGTACATAGAGTACATAAGGAGTACATAAGGAGTACATAAGTCGTTCATAAGTCGTTCATAAGTCGTTCATAAGGAGTACAAAAGGAGTGTAGAAGGAGTACATAAGGAGTACATAAGGCGTACATAAGGAGTACATAAGGAGTACATAAGAAGGACATAAGGAGTACGTAAGAAGTACATAAGTAGTACATAAGTAGTACATAATGAGTACATAAGTAGTACATAAGGAGTACATAAGGAGTACATAAGTCGTTCATAAGTCGTTCATAAGTCGTTCATAAGGAGTACATAAGGAGTGTATAAGGAGTACATAAGGAGTTCATAAGGAGTACATAAGGCGTACATAAGGAGTACATAAGGAGTACATAAGGAGTACATAAGAAGGACATAAGGAGTACGTAAGAAGTACATAATGAGTACATAAGGAGTACGTAAGAAGTACATAAGTAGTACATAATGAGTACATAAGTAGTACATAAGGAGTACATAAGTCGTTCATAAGGAGTACATAAGGATTGTATAAGGAGTACATAAGGAGTACATAAGGCGAACATAAGGAGTACATAAGGTGTACATAAGGAGTACATAAGGAGTACATAAGGAGTACATAAGTCGTTCATAAGTCGTTCATAAGTCGTTCATAAGTCGTTCATAAGTCGTTCATAAGGAGTACATAAGGAGTGTGTAAGGCGTACGTAAGGAGTACATAAGGAGTACATAAGGAGTACATAAGGAGTAAATAAGGAGTACATAAGGAGTACATAAGGAGTACATAAGGAGTACATAAGGAGTACATAAGGAGTACATAAGGAGTACATAAGGAGTACATAAGGAGTACATAAGGAGTACATAAGGAGTACATAAGGAGTACATAAGGAGTACATAAGGAGTACATAAGGAGTACATAAGGAGTACATAAGGAGTACATAAGGAGTACATAAGGAGTACATAAGGAGGACATAAGGAGTACATAAGGAGTGCATAAGGAGTGTATAAGGAGTAAATAAGGAGTATATAAGGCGTACATAAGGAGTACATAAGACGTACATAAGGAGTACATAAGGCGTACATAAGGAGTACATAAGGAGTACATAAGGAGGACATAAGGAGTACGTAAGAAGTACATAATGAGTACATAAGGAGTACATAAGGAGTACATAAGTCGTTCATAATTCGTTCATAAGTCGTTCATAAGGAGTACATAAGGCGTACATAAGGAGTACATAAGGAGTACATAGAGTACATAAGGAGTACATAAGGAGTACATAAGTCGTTCATAAGGAGTACATAAGAAGTACCTAAGAAGTACATAATGAGTACATAAGGAGTACGTAAGAAGTACATAATGAGTACATAAGTAGTACATAAGGAGTACATAAGGAGTGCATAAGGAGTGTATAAGGAGTACATAAGGATTGTATAAGGAGTACATAAGGAGTATATAAGTCGTTCATAAGGAGTACATAAGGAGTGTATAAGGAGTACAAAAAGAGTACATAAGGCGTACATAAGGAGTACATAAGGAGTACATAAGGAGTACATAAGGAGTACATAAGGAGTATATAAGGAGTACATAAGGAGTACATAAGGCGTACATAAGGAGTACATAAGGAGTACATAAGGAGTACATAAGGAGTACATAAGGAGTACATAAGGAGCACATAAGGAGTACATAAGGAGTACATAGGGAGTACATAAGGAGTACATAAGGAGTACATAAGGAGTACATAAGTCGTTCATAAGTCGTTCATAAGTCGTTCATAAGGAGTACATAAGGAGTGCATAAGGAGTACATAAGGAGTACATAAGGCGTACATAAGGAATACATAAGGAGTACATAAGGAGGACATAAGGAGTACATAAGGAGTACATAAGGAGTACATAAGGAGTACATAAGGAGTACATAATGAGTACATAAGGAGTACATAAAGAGTACATAAGGAGTACATAAGTCATTCATAAGTCGTTCATAAGGAGTACATAAGGAGTGCATAAGGAGTACATAAGGAGTGTATAAGGAGTACATAAAGCGTACATAAGGAGTACATAAGACGTACATAAGGAGTACATAAGGAGTACATAAGGAGTACATAAGGAGTACAAAAGGAGTACATAAGGAGTACATAAGGAGTACATAAGTCGTTCATAAGTCGTTCATAAGTCGTTCATAAGGAGTACATAATGAGTACATAAGTAGTACATAAGGAGTACATAAGTCGTTCATAAGTCGTTCATAAGTCGTTCATAAGTCGTTCATAAGGAGTACATAAGGAGTGTATAAGGAGTACATAAGGAGTACATAATGCGTACATAAGGAGTACATAAGGAGTACATAAGGAGTACATAAGAAGGACATAAGGAGTACGTAAGAAGTACATAATGAGTACATAAGGAGTACGTAAGAAGTACATAAGTAGTACATAATGAGTACATAAGTAGTACATAAGGAGTACATAAGTCGTTCATAAGTCGTTCATAAGGAGTACATAAGGATTGTATAAGGAGTACATAAGGAGTACATAAGGCGAACATAAGGAGTACATAAGGAGTACATAAGGAGTACATAAGGAGTACATAAGGAGTACATAAGTCGTTCATAAGTCGTTCATAAGTCGTTCATAAGTCGTTCATAAGGAGTACATAAGGAGTGCATAAGGAGTACATAAGGAGTACATAAGGAGTACATAAGTCGTTCATAAGTCGTTCATAAGGAGTACATAAGGAGTGTGTAAGGAGTACATAAGGAGTACATAAGGCGTACATAAGGAGTACATAAGGAGTACATAAGGAGTACATAAGAAGGACATAAGGAGTACGTAAGAAGTACATAAGTAGTACATAAGTAGTACATAATGAGTACATAAGTAGTACATAAGGAGTACATAAGTCGTTCATAAGTCGTTCATAAGGAGTACATAAGGAGTGTATAAGGAGTACATAAGGAGTACATAAGGCGTACATAAGGAGGACATAAGGAGTACGTAAGAAGTACGTAATGAGTACATAATGAGTACATAAGGAGTACATAAGGAGTCCATATGGAGTACATAAGGAGTACATAAGGAGTACATAAGTCATTCATAAGTCGTTCATAAGGAGTACATAAGGCGTACATAAGGAGTACATAAGGAGTGTCTAAGGAGGACATAAGGAGTACGTAAGAAGTACGTAATGAGTACATAAGGAGTACATAATGAGTACATAAGTAGTACATAAGGAAAACATAAGTCGTACATAAGTCGTTCATAAGTCGTTCATAAGGAGTACATAAGGAGTGCATAAGGAGTACATAAGGAGTACATAAAGAGTACATAAGGAGTACATAAGTCGTTCATAAATCGTTCATAAGGAGTACATAAGGAGTACATAAGGCGTACGTAAGGAGTACATAAGGAGTACATAAGGAGTACATAAGGAGTACATAAGGAGTACATAAGGAGTACATAAGGAGTACATAAGGAGTACATAAGGAGTACATAAGGAGTACATAAGGAGTACATAAGTAGTACATAAGGAGTACATAAGGAGTACATAAGGAGTACATAAGGAGGACATAAGGAGTACGTAAGAAGTACATAATGAGTACATAAGTAGTACATAAGGAGTACATAAGTCGTTCATAAGTCGTTCATAAGGAGTACATAAGGAGTGCATAAGGAGTGTATAAGGAGTAAATAAGGAGTATATAAGGCGTACATAAGGAGTACATAAGACGTACATAAGGAGTACATAAGGCGTACATAAGGAGTACATAAGGAGTACATAAGGAGTACATGAGAAGGACATAAGGAGTACGTAAGAAGTACATAATGAGTACATAAGGAGTACGTAAGAAGTACATAAGTAGTACATAAGTAGTACATAATGAGTACATAAGTAGTACATAAGGAGTACATAAGTCGTTCATAAGTCGTACATAAGTCGTTCATAAGTCGTTCATAAGGAGTACATAAGGAGTGCATAAGGAGTACATTAGGAGTACATAAGGAGTACATAAGGAGTACATAAGGAGTACATAAGGAGTACATAAGGAGTACATAAGGAGTACATAAGGAGTACATAAGGAGTACATAAGGAGTACATAAGGAGTACATAAGGAGTACATAAGGAGTGTATAAGGAGTACATAAGGAGTACATAAGGCATACATAAGGAGGACATAAGGAGTACGTAAGAAGTACGTAATGAGTACATAATGAGTACATAAGGAGTACATAAGGAGTCCATATGGAGTACATAAGGAGTACATAAGGAGTACATAAGGAGTACATAAGGAGTACATAAGTCATTCATAAGTCGTTCATAAGGAGTACATAAGGCGTACATAAGGAGTACATAAGGAGTGTATGAGGAGGACATAAGGAGTACGTAAGAAGTACGTAATGAGTACATAAGGAGTACATAATGAGTACATAAGTAGTACATAAGGAGTACATAAGTCGTACATAAGTCGTTCATAAGTCGTTCATAAGGAGTACATAAGGAGTGCATAAGGAGTACATAAGGAGTACATAAGGAGTACATAAGGAGTACATAAGGAGTACATAAGGAGTACATAAGTCGTTTATAAGTCGTTCATATGTCGTTCATAAGGAGTACATAAGGAGTGTACAAGGCGTACATAAGGAGTGTACAAGGCGTACATAAGGAGTACATAAGGAAGACATAAGGAGTACGTAAGAAGTACTTAATGAGTACATAAGGAGTACGTAAGAAGTACATAATGAGTACATAAGTAGTACATAAGGAGTACATAAGTCGTTCATAAGTCGTTCATAAGTCGTTCATAAGTCGTTCATAAGGAGTACATAAGGAGTGTATAAGGAGTACATAAGGAGTACATAATGCGTACATAAGGAGTACATAAGGAGTACATAAGGAGTACATAAGAAGGACATAAGGAGTACGTAAGAAGTACATAATGAGTACATAAGGAGTACGTAAGAAGTACATAAGTAGTACATAATGAGTACATAAGTAGTACATAAGGAGTACATAAGTCGTTCATAAGTCGTTCATAAGGAGTACATAAGGATTGTATAAGGAGTACATAAGGAGTACATAAGGCGAACATAAGGAGTACATAAGGAGTACATAAGGAGTACATAAGGAGTACATAAGGAGTACATAAGTCGTTCATAAGTCGTTCATAAGTCGTTCATAAGTCGTTCATAAGTCGTTCATAAGGAGTACATAAGGAGTGCATAAGGAGTACATAAGGAGTACATAAGGAGTACATAAGTCGTTCATAAGTCGTTCATAAGGAGTACATAAGGAGTGTGTAAGGAGTACATAAGGAGTACATAAGGCGTACATAAGGAGTACATAAGGAGTACATAAGGAGTACATAAGAAGGACATAAGGAGTACGTAAGAAGTACATAAGTAGTACATAAGTAGTACATAATGAGTACATAAGTAGTACATAAGGAGTACATAAGTCGTTCATAAGTCGTTCATAAGGAGTACATAAGGAGTGTATAAGGAGTACATAAGGAGTACATAAGGCGTACATAAGGAGGACATAAGGAGTACGTAAGAAGTACGTAATGAGTACATAATGAGTACATAAGGAGTACATAAGGAGTCCATATGGAGTACATAAGGAGTACATAAGGAGTACATAAGTCATTCATAAGTCGTTCATAAGGAGTACATAAGGCGTACATAAGGAGTACATAAGGAGTGTCTAAGGAGGACATAAGGAGTACGTAAGAAGTACGTAATGAGTACATAAGGAGTACATAATGAGTACATAAGTAGTACATAAGGAAAACATAAGTCGTACATAAGTCGTTCATAAGTCGTTCATAAGGAGTACATAAGGAGTGCATAAGGAGTACATAAGGAGTACATAAAGAGTACATAAGGAGTACATAAGTCGTTCATAAGTCGTTCATAAGGAGTACATAAGGAGTACATAAGGCGTACGTAAGGAGTACATAAGGAGTACATAAGGAGTACATAAGGAGTACATAAGGAGTACATAAGGAGTACATAAGGAGTACATAAGGAGTACATAAGGAGTACATAAGGAGTACATAAGGAGTACATAAGGAGTACATAAGGAGTACATAAGTAGTACATAAGGAGTACATAAGGAGTACATAAGGAGTACATAAGGAGGACATAAGGAGTACGTAAGAAGTACATAATGAGTACATAAGTAGTACATAAGGAGTACATAAGTCGTTCATAAGTCGTTCATAAGGAGTACATAAGGAGTGCATAAGGAGTGTATAAGGAGTAAATAAGGAGTATATAAGGCGTACATAAGGAGTACATAAGACGTACATAAGGAGTACATAAGGCGTACATAAGGAGTACATAAGGAGTACATAAGGAGTACATGAGAAGGACATAAGGAGTACGTAAGAAGTACATAATGAGTACATAAGGAGTACGTAAGAAGTACATAAGTAGTACATAAGTAGTACATAATGAGTACATAAGTAGTACATAAGGAGTACATAAGTCGTTCATAAGTCGTACATAAGTCGTTCATAAGTCGTTCATAAGGAGTACATAAGGAGTGCATAAGGAGTACATTAGGAGTACATAAGGAGTACATAAGGAGTACATAAGGAGTACATAAGGAGTACATAAGGAGTACATAAGGAGTACATAAGGAGTACATAAGGAGTACATAAGGAGTACATAAGGAGTACATAAGGAGTACATAAGGAGTACATAAGGAGTACATAAGGAGTGTATAAGGAGTACATAAGGAGTACATAAGGCATACATAAGGAGGACATAAGGAGTACGTAAGAAGTACGTAATGAGTACATAATGAGTACATAAGGAGTACATAAGGAGTCCATATGGAGTACATAAGGAGTACATAAGGAGTACATAAGGAGTACATAAGGAGTACATAAGGAGTACATAAGTCATTCATAAGTCGTTCATAAAGAGTACATAAGGCGTACATAAGGAGTACATAAGGAGTGTATGAGGAGGACATAAGGAGTACGTAAGAAGTACGTGATGAGTACATAAGGAGTACATAATGAGTACATAAGTAGTACATAAGGAGTACATAAGTCGTACATAAGTCGTTCATAAGTCGTTCATAAGGAGTACATAAGGAGTGCATAAGGAGTACATAAGGAGTACATAAGGAGTACATAAGGAGTACATAAGGAGTACATAAGGAGTACATAAGTCGTTCATATGTCGTTCATAAGGAGTACATAAGGAGTGCATAAGGAGTACATAATTCGTTCATAAGTCGTTCATAAGGAGTACATAAGGAGTACATAAGGAGGACATAAGGAGTACGTAAGAAGTACATAATGAGTACATAAGGAGTACATAAGGAGTACATAAGTCGTTCATAATTCGTTCATAAGTCGTTCATAAGGAGTACATAAGGCGTACATAAGGAGTACATAAGGAGTACATAGAGTACATAAGGAGTACATAAGGAGTACATAAGTCGTTCATAAGGAGTACATAAGAAGTACCTAAGAAGTACATAATGAGTACATAAGGAGTACGTAAGAAGTACATAATGAGTACATAAGTAGTACATAAGGAGTACATAAGGAGTGCATAAGGAGTGTATAAGGAGTACATAAGGATTGTATAAGGAGTACATAAGGAGTATATAAGTCGTTCATAAGGAGTACATAAGGAGTGTATAAGGAGTACAAAAAGAGTACATAAGGCGTACATAAGGAGTACATAAGGAGTACATAAGGAGTACATAAGGAGTACATAAGGAGTATATAAGGAGTACATAAGGAGTACATAAGGCGTACATAAGGAGTACATAAGGAGTACATAAGTCGTTCATAAGTCGTTCATAAGTCGTTCATAAGTCGTTCATAAGGAGTACATAAGGAGTGTATAAGGAGTACATAAGGAGTACATAATGCGTACATAAGGAGTACATAAGGAGTACATAAGGAGTACATAAGAAGGACATAAGGAGTACGTAAGAAGTACATAATGAGTACATAAGGAGTACGTAAGAAGTACATAAGTAGTACATAATGAGTACATAAGTAGTACATAAGGAGTACATAAGTCGTTCATAAGTCGTTCATAAGGAGTACATAAGGATTGTATAAGGAGTACATAAGGAGTACATAAGGCGAACATAAGGAGTACATAAGGAGTACATAAGGAGTACATAAGGAGTACATAAGTCGTTCATAAGTCGTTCATAAGTCGTTCATAAGTCGTTCATAAGTCGTTCATAAGGAGTACATAAGGAGTGCATAAGGAGTACATAAGGAGTACATAAGGAGTACATAAGTCGTTCATAAGTCGTTCATAAGGAGTACATAAGGAGTGTGTAAGGAGTACATAAGGAGTACATAAGGCGTACATAAGGAGTACATAAGGAGTACATAAGGAGTACATAAGAAGGACATAAGGAGTACGTAAGAAGTACATAAGTAGTACATAAGTAGTACATAATGAGTACATAAGTAGTACATAAGGAGTACATAAGTCGTTCATAAGTCGTTCATAAGGAGTACATAAGGAGTGTATAAGGAGTACATAAGGAGTACATAAGGCGTACATAAGGAGGACATAAGGAGTACGTAAGAAGTACGTAATGAGTACATAATGAGTACATAAGGAGTACATAAGGAGTCCATATGGAGTACATAAGGAGTACATAAGGAGTACATAAGTCATTCATAAGTCGTTCATAAGGAGTACATAAGGCGTACATAAGGAGTACATAAGGAGTGTCTAAGGAGGACATAAGGAGTACGTAAGAAGTACGTAATGAGTACATAAGGAGTACATAATGAGTACATAAGTAGTACATAAGGAAAACATAAGTCGTACATAAGTCGTTCATAAGTCGTTCATAAGGAGTACATAAGGAGTGCATAAGGAGTACATAAGGAGTACATAAAGAGTACATAAGGAGTACATAAGTCGTTCATAAGTCGTTGATAAGGAGTACATAAGGAGTACATAAGGCGTACGTAAGGAGTACATAAGGAGTACATAAGGAGTACATAAGGAGTACATAAGGAGTACATAAGGAGTACATAAGGAGTACATAAGGAGTACATAAGGAGTACATAAGGAGTACATAAGGAGTACATAAGGAGTACATAAGTAGTACATAAGGAGTACATAAGGAGTACATAAGGAGTACATAAGGAGGACATAAGGAGTACGTAAGAAGTACATAATGAGTACATAAGTAGTACATAAGGAGTACATAAGTCGTTCATAAGTCGTTCATAAGGAGTACATAAGGAGTGCATAAGGAGTGTATAAGGAGTAAATAAGGAGTATATAAGGCGTACATAAGGAGTACATAAGACGTACATAAGGAGTACATAAGGCGTACATAAGGAGTACATAAGGAGTACATAAGGAGTACATGAGAAGGACATAAGGAGTACGTAAGAAGTACATAATGAGTACATAAGGAGTACGTAAGAAGTACATAAGTAGTACATAAGTAGTACATAATGAGTACATAAGTAGTACATAAGGAGTACATAAGTCGTTCATAAGTCGTACATAAGTCGTTCATAAGTCGTTCATAAGGAGTACATAAGGAGTGCATAAGGAGTACATTAGGAGTACATAAGGAGTACATAAGGAGTACATAAGGAGTACATAAGGAGTACATAAGGAGTACATAAGGAGTACATAAGGAGTACATAAGGAGTACATAAGGAGTACATAAGGAGTACATAAGGAGTACATAAGGAGTACATAAGGAGTGTATAAGGAGTACATAAGGAGTACATAAGGCATACATAAGGAGGACATAAGGAGTACGTAAGAAGTACGTAATGAGTACATAATGAGTACATAAGGAGTACATAAGGAGTCCATATGGAGTACATAAGGAGTACATAAGGAGTACATAAGGAGTACATAAGGAGTACATAAGTCATTCATAAGTCGTTCATAAGGAGTACATAAGGCGTACATAAGGAGTACATAAGGAGTGTATGAGGAGGACATAAGGAGTACGTAAGAAGTACGTAATGAGTACATAAGGAGTACATAATGAGTACATAAGTAGTACATAAGGAGTACATAAGTCGTACATAAGTCGTTCATAAGTCGTTCATAAGGAGTACATAAGGAGTGCATAAGGAGTACATAAGGAGTACATAAGGAGTACATAAGGCGTACGTAAGGAGTACATAAGGAGTACATAAGGAGTACATAAGGAGTACATAAGGAGTACATAAGGAGTACATAAGGAGTACATAAGGAGTACATAAGGAGTACATAAGGAGTACATAAGGAGTACATAAGGAGTACATAAGGAGTACATAAGTAGTACATAAGGAGTACATAAGGAGTACATAAGGAGTACATAAGGAGGACATAAGGAGTACGTAAGAAGTACATAATGAGTACATAAGTAGTACATAAGGAGTACATAAGTCGTTCATAAGTCGTTCATAAGGAGTACATAAGGAGTGCATAAGGAGTGTATAAGGAGTAAATAAGGAGTATATAAGGCGTACATAAGGAGTACATAAGACGTACATAAGGAGTACATAAGGCGTACATAAGGAGTACATAAGGAGTACATAAGGAGTACATGAGAAGGACATAAGGAGTACGTAAGAAGTACATAATGAGTACATAAGGAGTACGTAAGAAGTACATAAGTAGTACATAAGTAGTACATAATGAGTACATAAGTAGTACATAAGGAGTACATAAGTCGTTCATAAGTCGTACATAAGTCGTTCATAAGTCGTTCATAAGGAGTACATAAGGAGTGCATAAGGAGTACATTAGGAGTACATAAGGAGTACATAAGGAGTACATAAGGAGTACATAAGGAGTACATAAGGAGTACATAAGGAGTACATAAGGAGTACATAAGGAGTACATAAGGAGTACATAAGGAGTACATAAGGAGTACATAAGGAGTACATAAGGAGTACATAAGGAGTGTATAAGGAGTACATAAGGAGTACATAAGGCATACATAAGGAGGACATAAGGAGTACGTAAGAAGTACGTAATGAGTACATAATGAGTACATAAGGAGTACATAAGGAGTCCATATGGAGTACATAAGGAGTACATAAGGAGTACATAAGGAGTACATAAGGAGTACATAAGGAGTACATAAGTCATTCATAAGTCGTTCATAAAGAGTACATAAGGCGTACATAAGGAGTACATAAGGAGTGTATGAGGAGGACATAAGGAGTACGTAAGAAGTACGTGATGAGTACATAAGGAGTACATAATGAGTACATAAGTAGTACATAAGGAGTACATAAGTCGTACATAAGTCGTTCATAAGTCGTTCATAAGGAGTACATAAGGAGTGCATAAGGAGTACATAAGGAGTACATAAGGAGTACATAAGGAGTACATAAGGAGTACATAAGGAGTACATAAGTCGTTCATATGTCGTTCATAAGGAGTACATAAGGAGTGCATAAGGAGTACATAATTCGTTCATAAGTCGTTCATAAGGAGTACATAAGGAGTACATAAGGAGGACATAAGGAGTACGTAAGAAGTACATAATGAGTACATAAGGAGTACATAAGGAGTACATAAGTCGTTCATAATTCGTTCATAAGTCGTTCATAAGGAGTACATAAGGCGTACATAAGGAGTACATAAGGAGTACATAGAGTACATAAGGAGTACATAAGGAGTACATAAGTCGTTCATAAGGAGTACATAAGAAGTACCTAAGAAGTACATAATGAGTACATAAGGAGTACGTAAGAAGTACATAATGAGTACATAAGTAGTACATAAGGAGTACATAAGGAGTGCATAAGGAGTGTATAAGGAGTACATAAGGATTGTATAAGGAGTACATAAGGAGTATATAAGTCGTTCATAAGGAGTACATAAGGAGTGTATAAGGAGTACAAAAAGAGTACATAAGGCGTACATAAGGAGTACATAAGGAGTACATAAGGAGTACATAAGGAGTACATAAGGAGTATATAAGGAGTACATAAGGAGTACATAAGGCGTACATAAGGAGTACATAAGGAGTACATAAGTCGTTCATAAGTCGTTCATAAGTCGTTCATAAGTCGTTCATAAGGAGTACATAAGGAGTGTATAAGGAGTACATAAGGAGTACATAATGCGTACATAAGGAGTACATAAGGAGTACATAAGGAGTACATAAGAAGGACATAAGGAGTACGTAAGAAGTACATAATGAGTACATAAGGAGTACGTAAGAAGTACATAAGTAGTACATAATGAGTACATAAGTAGTACATAAGGAGTACATAAGTCGTTCATAAGTCGTTCATAAGGAGTACATAAGGATTGTATAAGGAGTACATAAGGAGTACATAAGGCGAACATAAGGAGTACATAAGGAGTACATAAGGAGTACATAAGGAGTACATAAGTCGTTCATAAGTCGTTCATAAGTCGTTCATAAGTCGTTCATAAGTCGTTCATAAGGAGTACATAAGGAGTGCATAAGGAGTACATAAGGAGTACATAAGGAGTACATAAGTCGTTCATAAGTCGTTCATAAGGAGTACATAAGGAGTGTGTAAGGAGTACATAAGGAGTACATAAGGCGTACATAAGGAGTACATAAGGAGTACATAAGGAGTACATAAGAAGGACATAAGGAGTACGTAAGAAGTACATAAGTAGTACATAAGTAGTACATAATGAGTACATAAGTAGTACATAAGGAGTACATAAGTCGTTCATAAGTCGTTCATAAGGAGTACATAAGGAGTGTATAAGGAGTACATAAGGAGTACATAAGGCGTACATAAGGAGGACATAAGGAGTACGTAAGAAGTACGTAATGAGTACATAATGAGTACATAAGGAGTACATAAGGAGTCCATATGGAGTACATAAGGAGTACATAAGGAGTACATAAGTCATTCATAAGTCGTTCATAAGGAGTACATAAGGCGTACATAAGGAGTACATAAGGAGTGTCTAAGGAGGACATAAGGAGTACGTAAGAAGTACGTAATGAGTACATAAGGAGTACATAATGAGTACATAAGTAGTACATAAGGAAAACATAAGTCGTACATAAGTCGTTCATAAGTCGTTCATAAGGAGTACATAAGGAGTGCATAAGGAGTACATAAGGAGTACATAAAGAGTACATAAGGAGTACATAAGTCGTTCATAAGTCGTTGATAAGGAGTACATAAGGAGTACATAAGGCGTACGTAAGGAGTACATAAGGAGTACATAAGGAGTACATAAGGAGTACATAAGGAGTACATAAGGAGTACATAAGGAGTACATAAGGAGTACATAAGGAGTACATAAGGAGTACATAAGGAGTACATAAGGAGTACATAAGTAGTACATAAGGAGTACATAAGGAGTACATAAGGAGTACATAAGGAGGACATAAGGAGTACGTAAGAAGTACATAATGAGTACATAAGTAGTACATAAGGAGTACATAAGTCGTTCATAAGTCGTTCATAAGGAGTACATAAGGAGTGCATAAGGAGTGTATAAGGAGTAAATAAGGAGTATATAAGGCGTACATAAGGAGTACATAAGACGTACATAAGGAGTACATAAGGCGTACATAAGGAGTACATAAGGAGTACATAAGGAGTACATGAGAAGGACATAAGGAGTACGTAAGAAGTACATAATGAGTACATAAGGAGTACGTAAGAAGTACATAAGTAGTACATAAGTAGTACATAATGAGTACATAAGTAGTACATAAGGAGTACATAAGTCGTTCATAAGTCGTACATAAGTCGTTCATAAGTCGTTCATAAGGAGTACATAAGGAGTGCATAAGGAGTACATTAGGAGTACATAAGGAGTACATAAGGAGTACATAAGGAGTACATAAGGAGTACATAAGGAGTACATAAGGAGTACATAAGGAGTACATAAGGAGTACATAAGGAGTACATAAGGAGTACATAAGGAGTACATAAGGAGTACATAAGGAGTGTATAAGGAGTACATAAGGAGTACATAAGGCATACATAAGGAGGACATAAGGAGTACGTAAGAAGTACGTAATGAGTACATAATGAGTACATAAGGAGTACATAAGGAGTCCATATGGAGTACATAAGGAGTACATAAGGAGTACATAAGGAGTACATAAGGAGTACATAAGGAGTACATAAGTCATTCATAAGTCGTTCATAAGGAGTACATAAGGCGTACATAAGGAGTACATAAGGAGTGTATGAGGAGGACATAAGGAGTACGTAAGAAGTACGTAATGAGTACATAAGGAGTACATAATGAGTACATAAGTAGTACATAAGGAGTACATAAGTCGTACATAAGTCGTTCATAAGTCGTTCATAAGGAGTACATAAGGAGTGCATAAGGAGTACATAAGGAGTACATAAGGAGTACATAAGGAGTACATAAGGAGTACATAAGGAGTACATAAGTCGTTTATAAGTCGTTCATATGTCGTTCATAAGGAGTACATAAGGAGTGCATAAGGAGTACATAATTCGTTCATAAGTCGTTCATAAGGAGTACATAAGGAGTACATAAGGAGGACATAAGGAGTACGTAAGAAGTACATAATGAGTACATAAGGAGTACATAAGGAGTACATAAGTCGTTCATAATTCGTTCATAAGTCGTTCATAAGGAGTACATAAGGCGTACATAAGGAGTACATAAGGAGTACATAGAGTACATAAGGAGTACATAAGGAGTACATAAGTCGTTCATAAGGAGTACATAAGAAGTACCTAAGAAGTACATAATGAGTACATAAGGAGTACGTAAGAAGTACATAATGAGTACATAAGTAGTACATAAGGAGTACATAAGGAGTGCATAAGGAGTGTATAAGGAGTACATAAGGATTGTATAAGGAGTACATAAGGAGTATATAAGTCGTTCATAAGGAGTACATAAGGAGTGTATAAGGAGTACAAAAAGAGTACATAAGGCGTACATAAGGAGTACATAAGGAGTACATAAGGAGTACATAAGGAGTACATAAGGAGTATATAAGGAGTACATAAGGAGTACATAAGGCGTACATAAGGAGTACATAAGGAGTACATAAGGAGTACATAAGGAGTACATAAGGAGTACATAAGGAGCACATAAGGAGTACATAAGGAGTACATAGGGAGTACATAAGGAGTACATAAGGAGTACATAAGGAGTACATAAGGAGTACATAAGTCGTTCATAAGTCGTTCATAAGTCGTTCATAAGGAGTACATAAGGAGTGCATAAGGAGTACATAAGGAGTACATAAGGCGTACATAAGGAATACATAAGGAGTACATAAGGAGGACATAAGGAGTACATAAGGAGTACATAAGGAGTACATAAGGAGTACATAATGAGTACATAAGGAGTACATAAAGAGTACATAAGGAGTACATAAGTCATTCATAAGTCGTTCATAAGGAGTACATAAGGAGTGCATAAGGAGTACATAAGGAGTGTATAAGGAGTACATAAAGCGTACATAAGGAGTACATAAGACGTACATAAGGAGTACATAAGGAGTACATAAGGAGTACATAAGGAGTACAAAAGGAGTACATAAGGAGTACATAAGGAGTACATAAGTCGTTCATAAGTCGTTCATAAGTCGTTCATAAGGAGTACATAATGAGTACATAAGTAGTACATAAGGAGTACATAAGTCGTTCATAAGTCGTTCATAAGTCGTTCATAAGTCGTTCATAAGGAGTACATAAGGAGTGTATAAGGAGTACATAAGGAGTACATAATGCGTACATAAGGAGTACATAAGGAGTACATAAGGAGTACATAAGAAGGACATAAGGAGTACGTAAGAAGTACATAATGAGTACATAAGGAGTACGTAAGAAGTACATAAGTAGTACATAATGAGTACATAAGTAGTACATAAGGAGTACATAAGTCGTTCATAAGTCGTTCATAAGGAGTACATAAGGATTGTATAAGGAGTACATAAGGAGTACATAAGGCGAACATAAGGAGTACATAAGGAGTACATAAGGAGTACATAAGGAGTACATAAGTCGTTCATAAGTCGTTCATAAGTCGTTCATAAGTCGTTCATAAGGAGTACATAAGGAGTGCATAAGGAGTACATAAGGAGTACATAAGGAGTACATAAGGAGTGTGTAAGGAGTACATAAGGAGTACATAAGGCGTACATAAGGAGTACATAAGGAGTACATAAGGAGTACATAAGAAGGACATAAGGAGTACGTAAGAAGTACATAAGTAGTACATAAGTAGTACATAATGAGTACATAAGTAGTACATAAGGAGTACATAAGTCGTTCATAAGTCGTTCATAAGGAGTACATAAGGAGTGTATAAGGAGTACATAAGGAGTACATAAGGCGTACATAAGGAGGACATAAGGAGTACGTAAGAAGTACGTAATGAGTACATAATGAGTACATAAGGAGTACATAAGGAGTCCATATGGAGTACATAAGGAGTACATAAGGAGTACATAAGTCATTCATAAGTCGTTCATAAGGAGTACATAAGGCGTACATAAGGAGTACATAAGGAGTACATAAGGAGTGTATAAGGAGGACATAAGGAGTACGTAAGAAGTACGTAATGAGTACATAAGGAGTACATAAGGCGTACATAAGGAGTACATAAGGAGTGTATAAGGAGGACATAAGGAGTACGTAAGAAGTACGTAATGAGTACATAAGGAGTACATAATGAGTACATAAGTAGTACATAAGGAAAACATAAGTCGTACATAAGTCGTTCATAAGTCGTTCATAAGGAGTACATAAGGAGTGCATAAGGAGTACATAAGGAGTACATAAAGAGTACATAAGGAGTACATAAGTCGTTCATAAGTCGTTCATAAGGAGTACATAAGGAGTACATAAGGCGTACGTAAGGAGTACATAAGGAGTACATAAGGAGTACATAAGGAGTACATAAGGAGTACATAAGGAGTACATAAGGAGTACATAAGGAGTACGTAAAAGTACATAATGAGTACATAAGGAGTACGTAAGAAGTACATAATGAGTACATAAGTAGTACATAAGGAGTACATAAGTCGTTCATAAGTCGTTCATAAGGAGTACATAAGGAGTGCATAAGGAGTGTATAAGGAGTAAATAAGGAGTACATAAGGCGTACATAAGGAGTACATAAGACGTACATAAGACGTACATAAGGAGTACATAAGGCGTACATAAGGAGTACATAAGGAGTACATAAGGAGTACATAAGGAGTACATAAGGAGTACATAAGGAGTGTATAAGGAGTACATAAGGAGTACATAAGGCATACATAAGGAGGACATAAGGAGTACGTAAGAAGTACGTAATGAGTACATAATGAGTACATAAGGAGTACATAAGGAGTCCATATGGAGTACATAAGGAGTGCATAAGGAGTACATTAGGAGTACATAAGGAGTACATAAGGAGTACATAAGGAGTACATAAGGAGTACATAAGGAGTACATAAGGAGTACATAAGGAGTACATAAGGAGTACATAAGGAGTACATAAGGAGTACATAAGGAGTACATAAGGAGTACATAAGGAGTGTATAAGGAGTACATAAGGAGTACATAAGGCATACATAAGGAGGACATAAGGAGTACGTAAGAAGTACGTAATGAGTACATAATGAGTACATAAGGAGTACATAAGGAGTCCATATGGAGTACATAAGGAGTACATAAGGAGTACATAAGGAGTACATAAGGAGTACATAAGGAGTACATAAGGAGTACATAAGTCATTCATAAGTCGTTCATAAGGAGTACATAAGGCGTACATAAGGAGTACATAAGGAGTGTATGAGGAGGACATAAGGAGTACGTAAGAAGTACGTGATGAGTACATAAGGAGTACATAATGAGTACATAAGTAGTACATAAGGAGTACATAAGTCGTACATAAGTCGTTCATAAGTCGTTCATAAGGAGTACATAAGGAGTGCATAAGGAGTACATAAGGAGTACATAAGGAGTACATAAGGAGTACATAAGGAGTACATAAGGAGTACATAAGTCGTTCATATGTCGTTCATAAGGAGTACATAAGGAGTGCATAAGGAGTACATAATTCGTTCATAAGTCGTTCATAAGGAGTACATAAGGAGTACATAAGGAGGACATAAGGAGTACGTAAGAAGTACATAATGAGTACATAAGGAGTACATAAGGAGTACATAAGTCGTTCATAATTCGTTCATAAGGAGTACATAAGGAGTGCATAAGGAGTACATTAGGAGTACATAAGGAGTACATAAGGAGTACATAAGGAGTACATAAGGAGTACATAAGGAGTACATAAGGAGTACATAAGGAGTACATAAGGAGTACATAAGGAGTACATAAGGAGTACATAAGGAGTACATAAGGAGTACATAAGGAGTGTATAAGGAGTACATAAGGAGTACATAAGGCATACATAAGGAGGACATAAGGAGTACGTAAGAAGTACGTAATGAGTACATAATGAGTACATAAGGAGTACATAAGGAGTCCATATGGAGTACATAAGGAGTACATAAGGAGTACATAAGGAGTACATAAGGAGTACATAAGTCATTCATAAGTCGTTCATAAGGAGTACATAAGGCGTACATAAGGAGTACATAAGGAGTGTATGAGGAGGACATAAGGAGTACGTAAGAAGTACGTGATGAGTACATAAGGAGTACATAATGAGTACATAAGTAGTACATAAGGAGTACATAAGTCGTACATAAGTCGTTCATAAGTCGTTCATAAGGAGTACATAAGGAGTGCATAAGGAGTACATAAGGAGTACATAAGGAGTACATAAGGAGTACATAAGGAGTACATAAGGAGTACATAAGTCGTTCATATGTCGTTCATAAGGAGTACATAAGGAGTGCATAAGGAGTACATAATTCGTTCATAAGTCGTTCATAAGGAGTACATAAGGAGTACATAAGGAGGACATAAGGAGTACGTAAGAAGTACATAATGAGTACATAAGGAGTACATAAGGAGTACATAAGTCGTTCATAATTCGTTCATAAGTCGTTCATAAGGAGTACATAAGGCGTACATAAGGAGTACATAAGGAGTACATAGAGTACATAAGGAGTACATAAGGAGTACATAAGTCGTTCATAAGGAGTACATAAGAAGTACCTAAGAAGTACATAATGAGTACATAAGGAGTACGTAAGAAGTACATAATGAGTACATAAGTAGTACATAAGGAGTACATAAGGAGTGCATAAGGAGTGTATAAGGAGTACATAAGGATTGTATAAGGAGTACATAAGGAGTATATAAGTCGTTCATAAGGAGTACATAAGGAGTGTATAAGGAGTACAAAAAGAGTACATAAGGCGTACATAAGGAGTACATAAGGAGTACATAAGGAGTACATAAGGAGTACATAAGGAGTATATAAGGAGTACATAAGGAGTACATAAGGCGTACATAAGGAGTACATAAGGAGTACATAAGTCGTTCATAAGTCGTTCATAAGTCGTTCATAAGTCGTTCATAAGGAGTACATAAGGAGTGTATAAGGAGTACATAAGGAGTACATAATGCGTACATAAGGAGTACATAAGGAGTACATAAGGAGTACATAAGAAGGACATAAGGAGTACGTAAGAAGTACATAATGAGTACATAAGGAGTACGTAAGAAGTACATAAGTAGTACATAATGAGTACATAAGTAGTACATAAGGAGTACATAAGTCGTTCATAAGTCGTTCATAAGGAGTACATAAGGATTGTATAAGGAGTACATAAGGAGTACATAAGGCGAACATAAGGAGTACATAAGGAGTACATAAGGAGTACATAAGGAGTACATAAGTCGTTCATAAGTCGTTCATAAGTCGTTCATAAGTCGTTCATAAGTCGTTCATAAGGAGTACATAAGGAGTGCATAAGGAGTACATAAGGAGTACATAAGGAGTACATAAGTCGTTCATAAGTCGTTCATAAGGAGTACATAAGGAGTGTGTAAGGAGTACATAAGGAGTACATAAGGCGTACATAAGGAGTACATAAGGAGTACATAAGGAGTACATAAGAAGGACATAAGGAGTACGTAAGAAGTACATAAGTAGTACATAAGTAGTACATAATGAGTACATAAGTAGTACATAAGGAGTACATAAGTCGTTCATAAGTCGTTCATAAGGAGTACATAAGGAGTGTATAAGGAGTACATAAGGAGTACATAAGGCGTACATAAGGAGGACATAAGGAGTACGTAAGAAGTACGTAATGAGTACATAATGAGTACATAAGGAGTACATAAGGAGTCCATATGGAGTACATAAGGAGTACATAAGGAGTACATAAGTCATTCATAAGTCGTTCATAAGGAGTACATAAGGCGTACATAAGGAGTACATAAGGAGTGTCTAAGGAGGACATAAGGAGTACGTAAGAAGTACGTAATGAGTACATAAGGAGTACATAATGAGTACATAAGTAGTACATAAGGAAAACATAAGTCGTACATAAGTCGTTCATAAGTCGTTCATAAGGAGTACATAAGGAGTGCATAAGGAGTACATAAGGAGTACATAAAGAGTACATAAGGAGTACATAAGTCGTTCATAAGTCGTTGATAAGGAGTACATAAGGAGTACATAAGGCGTACGTAAGGAGTACATAAGGAGTACATAAGGAGTACATAAGGAGTACATAAGGAGTACATAAGGAGTACATAAGGAGTACATAAGGAGTACATAAGGAGTACATAAGGAGTACATAAGGAGTACATAAGGAGTACATAAGTAGTACATAAGGAGTACATAAGGAGTACATAAGGAGTACATAAGGAGGACATAAGGAGTACGTAAGAAGTACATAATGAGTACATAAGTAGTACATAAGGAGTACATAAGTCGTTCATAAGTCGTTCATAAGGAGTACATAAGGAGTGCATAAGGAGTGTATAAGGAGTAAATAAGGAGTATATAAGGCGTACATAAGGAGTACATAAGACGTACATAAGGAGTACATAAGGCGTACATAAGGAGTACATAAGGAGTACATAAGGAGTACATGAGAAGGACATAAGGAGTACGTAAGAAGTACATAATGAGTACATAAGGAGTACGTAAGAAGTACATAAGTAGTACATAAGTAGTACATAATGAGTACATAAGTAGTACATAAGGAGTACATAAGTCGTTCATAAGTCGTACATAAGTCGTTCATAAGTCGTTCATAAGGAGTACATAAGGAGTGCATAAGGAGTACATTAGGAGTACATAAGGAGTACATAAGGAGTACATAAGGAGTACATAAGGAGTACATAAGGAGTACATAAGGAGTACATAAGGAGTACATAAGGAGTACATAAGGAGTACATAAGGAGTACATAAGGAGTGTATAAGGAGTACATAAGGAGTACATAAGGCATACATAAGGAGGACATAAGGAGTACGTAAGAAGTACGTAATGAGTACATAATGAGTACATAAGGAGTACATAAGGAGTCCATATGGAGTACATAAGGAGTACATAAGGAGTACATAAGGAGTACATAAGGAGTACATAAGGAGTACATAAGTCATTCATAAGTCGTTCATAAGGAGTACATAAGGCGTACATAAGGAGTACATAAGGAGTGTATGAGGAGGACATAAGGAGTACGTAAGAAGTACGTAATGAGTACATAAGGAGTACATAATGAGTACATAAGTAGTACATAAGGAGTACATAAGTCGTACATAAGTCGTTCATAAGTCGTTCATAAGGAGTACATAAGGAGTGCATAAGGAGTACATAAGGAGTACATAAGGAGTACATAAGGAGTACATAAGGAGTACATAAGGAGTACATAAGGAGTACATAAGTCGTTTATAAGTCGTTCATATGTCGTTCATAAGGAGTACATAAGGAGTGCATAAGGAGTACATAATTCGTTCATAAGTCGTTCATAAGGAGTACATAAGGAGTACATAAGGAGGACATAAGGAGTACGTAAGAAGTACATAATGAGTACATAAGGAGTACATAAGGAGTACATAAGTCGTTCATAATTCGTTCATAAGTCGTTCATAAGGAGTACATAAGGCGTACATAAGGAGTACATAAGGAGTACATAGAGTACATAAGGAGTACATAAGGAGTACATAAGTCGTTCATAAGGAGTACATAAGAAGTACCTAAGAAGTACATAATGAGTACATAAGGAGTACGTAAGAAGTACATAATGAGTACATAAGTAGTACATAAGGAGTACATAAGGAGTGCATAAGGAGTGTATAAGGAGTACATAAGGATTGTATAAGGAGTACATAAGGAGTATATAAGTCGTTCATAAGGAGTACATAAGGAGTGTATAAGGAGTACAAAAAGAGTACATAAGGCGTACATAAGGAGTACATAAGGAGTACATAAGGAGTACATAAGGAGTACATAAGGAGTATATAAGGAGTACATAAGGAGTACATAAGGCGTACATAAGGAGTACATAAGGAGTACATAAGGAGTACATAAGGAGTACATAAGGAGTACATAAGGAGCACATAAGGAGTACATAAGGAGTACATAGGGAGTACATAAGGAGTACATAAGGAGTACATAAGGAGTACATAAGGAGTACATAAGTCGTTCATAAGTCGTTCATAAGTCGTTCATAAGGAGTACATAAGGAGTGCATAAGGAGTACATAAGGAGTACATAAGGCGTACATAAGGAATACATAAGGAGTACATAAGGAGGACATAAGGAGTACATAAGGAGTACATAAGGAGTACATAAGGAGTACATAATGAGTACATAAGGAGTACATAAAGAGTACATAAGGAGTACATAAGTCATTCATAAGTCGTTCATAAGGAGTACATAAGGAGTGCATAAGGAGTACATAAGGAGTGTATAAGGAGTACATAAAGCGTACATAAGGAGTACATAAGACGTACATAAGGAGTACATAAGGAGTACATAAGGAGTACATAAGGAGTACAAAAGGAGTACATAAGGAGTACATAAGGAGTACATAAGTCGTTCATAAGTCGTTCATAAGTCGTTCATAAGGAGTACATAATGAGTACATAAGTAGTACATAAGGAGTACATAAGTCGTTCATAAGTCGTTCATAAGTCGTTCATAAGTCGTTCATAAGGAGTACATAAGGAGTGTATAAGGAGTACATAAGGAGTACATAATGCGTACATAAGGAGTACATAAGGAGTACATAAGGAGTACATAAGAAGGACATAAGGAGTACGTAAGAAGTACATAATGAGTACATAAGGAGTACGTAAGAAGTACATAAGTAGTACATAATGAGTACATAAGTAGTACATAAGGAGTACATAAGTCGTTCATAAGTCGTTCATAAGGAGTACTTAAGGATTGTATAAGGAGTACATAAGGAGTACATAAGGCGAACATAAGGAGTACATAAGGAGTACATAAGGAGTACATAAGGAGTACATAAGTCGTTCATAAGTCGTTCATAAGTCGTTCATAAGTCGTTCATAAGTCGTTCATAAGGAGTACATAAGGAGTGCATAAGGAGTACATAAGGAGTACATAAGGAGTACATAAGGAGTGTGTAAGGAGTACATAAGGAGTACATAAGGCGTACATAAGGAGTACATAAGGAGTACATAAGGAGTACATAAGAAGGACATAAGGAGTACGTAAGAAGTACATAAGTAGTACATAAGTAGTACATAATGAGTACATAAGTAGTACATAAGGAGTACATAAGTCGTTCATAAGTCGTTCATAAGGAGTACATAAGGAGTGTATAAGGAGTACATAAGGAGTACATAAGGCGTACATAAGGAGGACATAAGGAGTACGTAAGAAGTACGTAATGAGTACATAATGAGTACATAAGGAGTACATAAGGAGTCCATATGGAGTACATAAGGAGTACATAAGGAGTACATAAGTCATTCATAAGTCGTTCATAAGGAGTACATAAGGCGTACATAAGGAGTACATAAGGAGTGTCTAAGGAGGACATAAGGAGTACGTAAGAAGTACGTAATGAGTACATAAGGAGTACATAATGAGTACATAAGTAGTACATAAGGAAAACATAAGTCGTACATAAGTCGTTCATAAGTCGTTCATAAGGAGTACATAAGGAGTGCATAAGGAGTACATAAGGAGTACATAAAGAGTACATAAGGAGTACATAAGTCGTTCATAAATCGTTCATAAGGAGTACATAAGGAGTACATAAGGCGTACGTAAGGAGTACATAAGGAGTACATAAGGAGTACATAAGGAGTACATAAGGAGTACATAAGGAGTACATAAGGAGTACATAAGGAGTACATAAGGAGTACATAAGGAGTACATAAGGAGTACATAAGGAGTACATAAGTAGTACATAAGGAGTACATAAGGAGTACATAAGGAGTACATAAGGAGGACATAAGGAGTACGTAAGAAGTACATAATGAGTACATAAGTAGTACATAAGGAGTACATAAGTCGTTCATAAGTCGTTCATAAGGAGTACATAAGGAGTGCATAAGGAGTGTATAAGGAGTAAATAAGGAGTATATAAGGCGTACATAAGGAGTACATAAGACGTACATAAGGAGTACATAAGGCGTACATAAGGAGTACATAAGGAGTACATAAGGAGTACATGAGAAGGACATAAGGAGTACGTAAGAAGTACATAATGAGTACATAAGGAGTACGTAAGAAGTACATAAGTAGTACATAAGTAGTACATAATGAGTACATAAGTAGTACATAAGGAGTACATAAGTCGTTCATAAGTCGTACATAAGTCGTTCATAAGTCGTTCATAAGGAGTACATAAGGAGTGCATAAGGAGTACATTAGGAGTACATAAGGAGTACATAAGGAGTACATAAGGAGTACATAAGGAGTACATAAGGAGTACATAAGGAGTACATAAGGAGTACATAAGGAGTACATAAGGAGTACATAAGGAGTACATAAGGAGTGTATAAGGAGTACATAAGGAGTACATAAGGCATACATAAGGAGGACATAAGGAGTACGTAAGAAGTACGTAATGAGTACATAATGAGTACATAAGGAGTACATAAGGAGTCCATATGGAGTACATAAGGAGTACATAAGGAGTACATAAGGAGTACATAAGGAGTACATAAGTCATTCATAAGTCGTTCATAAGGAGTACATAAGGCGTACATAAGGAGTACATAAGGAGTGTATGAGGAGGACATAAGGAGTACGTAAGAAGTACGTAATGAGTACATAAGGAGTACATAATGAGTACATAAGTAGTACATAAGGAGTACATAAGTCGTACATAAGTCGTTCATAAGTCGTTCATAAGGAGTACATAAGGAGTGCATAAGGAGTACATAAGGAGTACATAAGGAGTACATAAGGAGTACATAAGGAGTACATAAGGAGTACATAAGTCGTTTATAAGTCGTTCATATGTCGTTCATAAGGAGTACATAAGGAGTGTACAAGGCGTACATAAGGAGTGTACAAGGCGTACATAAGGAGTACATAAGGAAGACATAAGGAGTACGTAAGAAGTACTTAATGAGTACATAAGGAGTACGTAAGAAGTACATAATGAGTACATAAGTAGTACATAAGGAGTACATAAGTCGTTCATAAGTCGTTCATAAGTCGTTCATAAGTCGTTCATAAGGAGTACATAAGGAGTGTATAAGGAGTACATAAGGAGTACATAATGCGTACATAAGGAGTACATAAGGAGTACATAAGGAGTACATAAGAAGGACATAAGGAGTACGTAAGAAGTACATAATGAGTACATAAGGAGTACGTAAGAAGTACATAAGTAGTACATAATGAGTACATAAGTAGTACATAAGGAGTACATAAGTCGTTCATAAGTCGTTCATAAGGAGTACATAAGGATTGTATAAGGAGTACATAAGGAGTACATAAGGCGAACATAAGGAGTACATAAGGAGTACATAAGGAGTACATAAGGAGTACATAAGTCGTTCATAAGTCGTTCATAAGTCGTTCATAAGTCGTTCATAAGTCGTTCATAAGGAGTACATAAGGAGTGCATAAGGAGTACATAAGGAGTACATAAGGAGTACATAAGTCGTTCATAAGTCGTTCATAAGGAGTACATAAGGAGTGTGTAAGGAGTACATAAGGAGTACATAAGGCGTACATAAGGAGTACATAAGGAGTACATAAGGAGTACATAAGAAGGACATAAGGAGTACGTAAGAAGTACATAAGTAGTACATAAGTAGTACATAATGAGTACATAAGTAGTACATAAGGAGTACATAAGTCGTTCATAAGTCGTTCATAAGGAGTACATAAGGAGTGTATAAGGAGTACATAAGGAGTACATAAGGCGTACATAAGGAGGACATAAGGAGTACGTAAGAAGTACGTAATGAGTACATAATGAGTACATAAGGAGTGCATAAGGAGTCCATATGGAGTACATAAGGAGTACATAAGGAGTACATAAGTCATTCATAAGTCGTTCATAAGGAGTACATAAGGCGTACATAAGGAGTACATAAGGAGTGTCTAAGGAGGACATAAGGAGTACGTAAGAAGTACGTAATGAGTACATAAGGAGTACATAATGAGTACATAAGTAGTACATAAGGAAAACATAAGTCGTACATAAGTCGTTCATAAGTCGTTCATAAGGAGTACATAAGGAGTGCATAAGGAGTACATAAGGAGTACATAAAGAGTACATAAGGAGTACATAAGTCGTTCATAAGTCGTTCATAAGGCGTACGTAAGGAGTACATAAGGCGTACGTAAGGAGTACATAAGGAGTACATAAGGAGTACATAAGGAGTACATAAGGAGTACATAAGGAGTACATAAGGAGTACATAAGGAGTACATAAGGAGTACATAAGGAGTACATAAGGAGTACATAAGGAGTACATAAGGAGTACATAAGTAGTACATAAGGAGTACATAAGGAGTACATAAGGAGTACATAAGGAGGACATAAGGAGTACGTAAGAAGTACATAATGAGTACATAAGTAGTACATAAGGAGTACATAAGTCGTTCATAAGTCGTTCATAAGGAGTACATAAGGAGTGCATAAGGAGTGTATAAGGAGTAAATAAGGAGTATATAAGGCGTACATAAGGAGTACATAAGACGTACATAAGGAGTACATAAGGCGTACATAAGGAGTACATAAGGAGTACATAAGGAGTACATGAGAAGGACATAAGGAGTACGTAAGAAGTACATAATGAGTACATAAGGAGTACGTAAGAAGTACATAAGTAGTACATAAGTAGTACATAATGAGTACATAAGTAGTACATAAGGAGTACATAAGTCGTTCATAAGTCGTACATAAGTCGTTCATAAGTCGTTCATAAGGAGTACATAAGGAGTGCATAAGGAGTACATTAGGAGTACATAAGGAGTACATAAGGAGTACATAAGGAGTACATAAGGAGTACATAAGGAGTACATAAGGAGTACATAAGGAGTACATAAGGAGTACATAAGGAGTACATAAGGAGTACATAAGGAGTACATAAGGAGTACATAAGGAGTGTATAAGGAGTACATAAGGAGTACATAAGGCATACATAAGGAGGACATAAGGAGTACGTAAGAAGTACGTAATGAGTACATAATGAGTACATAAGGAGTACATAAGGAGTCCATATGGAGTACATAAGGAGTACATAAGGAGTACATAAGGAGTACATAAGGAGTACATAAGGAGTACATAAGTCATTCATAAGTCGTTCATAAGGAGTACATAAGGCGTACATAAGGAGTACATAAGGAGTGTATGAGGAGGACATAAGGAGTACGTAAGAAGTACGTAATGAGTACATAAGGAGTACATAATGAGTACATAAGTAGTACATAAGGAGTACATAAGTCGTACATAAGTCGTTCATAAGTCGTTCATAAGGAGTACATAAGGAGTGCATAAGGAGTACATAAGGAGTACATAAGGAGTACATAAGGAGTACATAAGGAGTACATAAGGAGTACATAAGTCGTTTATAAGTCGTTCATATGTCGTTCATAAGGAGTACATAAGGAGTGCATAAGGAGTACATAAGGAGTGTACAAGGCGTACATGAGGAGTACATAAGGAAGACATAAGGAGTACGTAAGAAGTACTTAATGAGTACATAAGGAGTACGTAAGAAGTACATAATGAGTACATAAGTAGTACATAAGGAGTACATAAGTCGTTCATAAGTCGTTCATAAGGAGTACATAAGGAGTGCATAAGGAGTACATAAGGAGTGTATAAGGAGTACATAAGGAGTACATAAGGCGTACATAAGGAGTACATAAGGCGTACATAAGGAGTGTATAAGGAGTACATAAGGAGTACATAAGGCGTACATAAGGAGTACATAAGGAGTACATAAGGAGTACATAAGGAGTACATAAGGAGTACATAAGGAGTACATAAGGAGTACATAAGGAGTACATAAGGAGTACATAAGGAGTACATAAGGAGTACATAAGGAGTACATAAGTCGTTTATAAGTCGTTCATATGTCGTTCATAAGGAGTACATAAGGAGTGCATAAGGAGTACATAAGGAGTGTACAAGGCGTACATGAGGAGTACATAAGGAAGACATAAGGAGTACGTAAGAAGTACTTAATGAGTACATAAGGAGTACGTAAGAAGTACATAATGAGTACATAAGTAGTACATAAGGAGTACATAAGTCGTTCATAAGTCGTTCATAAGGAGTACATAAGGAGTGCATAAGGAGTACATAAGGAGTGTATAAGGAGTACATAAGGAGTACATAAGGCGTACATAAGGAGTACATAAGGCGTACATAAGGAGTGTATAAGGAGTACATAAGGAGTACATAAGGCGTACATAAGGAGTACATAAGGAGTACATAAGGAGTACATAAGGAGTACATAAGGAGTACATAAGGAGTACATAAGGAGTACATAAGGAGTACATAAGGAGTACATAAGGAGTACATAAGGAGTACATAGGGAGTACATAAGGAGTACATAAGGAGTACATAAGGAGTACATAAGTCGTTCATAAGTCGTTCATAAGTCGTTCATAAGGAGTACATAAGGAGTGCATAAGGAGTACATAAGGAGTGTATAAGGCGTACATAAGGAGTACATAAGGCGTACATAAGGAATACATAAGGAGTACATAAGGAGGACATAAGGAGTACGTAAGAAGTACATAATGAGTACATAAGTAGTACATAAGGAGTACATAAGTCGTTCATAAGTCGTTCATAAGGAGTACATAAGGAGTGCATAAGGAGTACATAAGGAGTGTATAAGGAGTACATAAGGCGTACATAAGGAGTACATAAGGCGTACATAAGGAGTACATAAGGCGTACAGTATAGTCCGGTCGTTTAAGCCATCGCTTACGGTCGTATTTCACTTCAACCTACTGTCGATTTTAGAAGCTAAACAGCTGTTCTCAAAGTTTATCTTGTATCGAAGAGTTATTTACTTTGTTAGAAATGGAAAAAAAGTGCGGTGCTTGCAGCGACAAGCTTACGGATGGTGATGGTGTTAATTGCACATCGTGCAATCAGATCTTAATGGAAATCCGTGCTTTGTCATCAAAATTAGCTCCACTAGAGGGCTTGAAGGAGGACATCTTGGCGTTAAGAACTGAATTTGCAGATCTAAAGTCATCTCTCAGCCAACAATTCAACGATGTAGTCAAGGAATTTAGTACTAAAATCCACGACATGGAGCTGCGTATTACTCAGATGGAGAATGTCCAAGATAAGGTAAATGGTCTTCAATCACGACTGGACCAGCTCGAGGAGGAATCTGATAAGAGGGACCAGTGGTCACGCATGAATAACATTGAAATAAAAGGATTACCACAGTCACATAATGAGAATTTATTTGAACTTTTATCAAAAATTTGTAAGCAAATTAAATACGAAATTCCTAAAAATGAGATTAACTTTATTACTAGAGTACCCTCGCAACAAAAAGAGAATACAAAAGCTATAATAGTAAGGCTTTGTAACCGTTATGCCAAGGAAGAATTCATAGCTGCGGCAAGGCTTGAATCTAAGAGATCCCCACTTACAACTAGTCGTATTGGATTAACAGGTAACCACAAAATATATATAAATGATCACTTAACCTTGAAAAATAAAAACCTGTTATCGAAAATTAAGAAAACAGCCACCGAAAAGGATTTCCGCTATGTATGGGTCAAACATGCAAAAATTTATGTGAGAAAAACGGACACCTCTCCAGTAATTCTGATAAAATCCGAACGGGACTTGACAAAAATTGTGTAACTAAGTCTAATATTTACCATCTACACTTTAATGGTGTTATGTTTATATTCTTTTTAATACTTACATCTTGTTTATTATACCTTAAGTTTGAGAACCGCAAGCCTCAGCGTGCTAACTACGTTTTCCTAATTATTCTGTGTCTCGACATTGTGTGTTCATATTCATTTTTGATAAAAAACATCTATGTAAATAGTACACGGCAGACTAAACACGACGTTGTTATATATGTTCTACGACTTAAATTTAAATGCTGCCAGCTGTGCTTTATGACTAATCTAATTTGCCGTTTCTTATCTTGCTGCCGACGGACGCCTTATGCTTCTATTCAATACATCAACTCAATTACGTACTTTGCTTCATATTGTGCGTTAACGTGTTCACTGCTCTGTTTGAACTTGTTGCTTCCTACCCTCATAGTTTATTTTTATGATATGTTTTTATCGTTGTTTAGAATAATTATTTTAATGCCCTTTGTTACATTTGCGATTTTATCCCTCTTATTGCCAAGAGACAAAAGCCCAGATGCAAGGTGGTTTGGTATTGATAAAAAAGAAAACAACAAACTGTCCCAAATAACATATATTTTATTATATAACTATAAAGCTCATTTAGTGTGACTCTAATGGTCTACTTAAATAAAACAGTTAAATGCTTATCAATACTACAAACCTTTTAATTTAAAAGTTAAATATAACCTAGTTTGGAATAATGCCAGCCAGCTTAAATTTCAGTGGAAAGAGCTATGGGCGTGGGGGGTTGGAGATAAAGCCAGTACCGTTGAAAATAAAACTTGAAATTAATTATTACTAGTGAAGATATCTAAGTAAATCCTTCCAATCATAAATTATTTAATTATACAATAAATGGGCGCCAGGAACTTTACAGTTCCGGATCCTAGAGCCGACGAGGTAGTCCAAGACACTCCTTGATGAACATAGATGTCGAACCCGAAGATCTTTAATTTCTTATAGGTTTAATACCAGTACAATATTGAAATCCGATAAATAGATAAAAGCCGGAATTAATCAAGTCCGGGATCCCCTTGGAATTGCTACTGTTTAAACAGAGTAGGTAGGGTAATATCAGTATGCAATCCAAAAGAATAGAAAAGCACTAAGAATCGGTATTTCCAAAGATTACCTTAACTACACCATGGTAGTAGGGTAATAAGATAAGAAAGGTTATCTGAATAACACTTTATCCATATTAAAATATGGGTTTAAATTTTGAAATAAAATAAACAATAAAAAAAAACATTAAAAAAAAAACCGTCAGCGCCTGCGTTATCGCTAGGCGGACTCGGCCAGCCGAGCAGTCAACCCCCAGGAGGCTTGAAGCGGACTCGAGGACGGGTCTCGCGTCCAGGCTTCGGACGCTCCTCCGAATCCTGGCGGCGAGACGAATCTCTCGAGATGCCTCTCCTGGAATCGACAATACGGAGACCTAATAAAACTAATTTACTTTCATAGAAGTGACCGAGCCTGGCAATCAAAACTACAAAGTCAGCCGGACACAAAGTCCATTAACAAAGATATCACTTCATGAATTCAGGTGACCTAATCCTGCTTGACAGGATTAGAAGGATGAGGATGACCATTGCGACCTACGGGGCGTCTATCAACGCCACATGTGCCTTTGCTAAACAAGTAAACTTGTGGTCAACCCCGAGGGATTACTAACGGCATCCCTATCGTAAACAGACAACAAGGGAATACTCACAATAGGTTGGAAGAAGGAACACTTGTGACTGCTGGCGGCGTGGTCTGCCTTTGACGCAGTGAATCCTGCAATAAATATCCACTTAACACGACAAATCCTTTCAACCACCAGAGAAGGGCTTACAGACCACTTCTTCACACTATTTCAACTAGATCCTTACCTTTAATCCTTTACCCTGGTGGTCCGGATCATATACCACCTATATTTATAGTAAACTGTGCAAATAGTCTTGTCAAACCTATATGCATATTATTCAATAGATCACTATCGGAAGGAATTGTTCCTAAAATCTGGAAATCTGCCTTTGTTACACCAATCTTTAAAAAAGGAGATAATGCTAACGTCGAAAACTATCGTCCAATTTCAAAACTATGCCTGTTCTCTAAAGTTTTGGAGCGGATAGTCCATACGGCTGTTTATTCAGCGCTAAAATGTGACTTTAGTGACGATCAGCATGGCTTTATTAGTAAGCGATCAACCACTACGAACTTGGTTTTGTCCAATGAATTCATTTCTCAAGGAATGGAGCTACTTGCACAAGTTGATGTCATTTATACTGACTATAGTAAATGCTTCGACCGTATATGTCATCAGACACTTATACAGAAACTTCTCTCAGCTGGTATCCACGGCGATCTGCTTAGATGGTTCACATCTTACATTGAGAACAGATCGCAAGCAGTGGTTCTTCATGGATTCACCTCTAACTGGAGTCATATACCATCGGGAGTGCCCCAGGGATCTATTTTAGGCCCTTTATTATTTAACTTATTTATTGCAGATATAAAACAATGCTTTCTTAATTCCTATATCCTTCTATATGCTGATGATATGAAAATTCTTAAAACAGTTCATAATTTACATGACACTTCCCTACTGCAAGATGATCTTGATAGATTCTCTAATTATTGTATAGCAAATAAGCTAAAATTAAACGTATCTAAATGCTTTCATATTACGTACACACGACAGAAAAAAATTATTAGTACTGGGTACACCCTTCACAATCAGACTATTATCAAAGTAGATTCCATTAGAGACCTAGGTGTCACCCACGACAGTAAACTCATATTTGATAAACATATTGATGAAATTACAAAGAAGGCAAATAGATCCCTGGGATTTATTATAAGATCATCAGCAAGTTTTAATTCTCTGAAAACTATAAAAAATTTATACTGCGCATACGTACGGAGCCAATTGGAATATGCATCACAGGTATGGAATCCTCAGTATGATGTGTATAAGTCCCGTATCGAGTCTATACAGAAGAAATTTCTAAAATATCTAGACTTTAAGACCAAGCAACACTCAACGGATTATATCCATCGATGTAAAAGATATCACTTCGTACCACTTGAATGCAGACGTAAAATAAATGACATCACTTTCCTCCTTAATATCGCTAACGGCGCTGTGGATTGTTCCGAATTACTGACTAAAATAAAGCTTCAAACGCACCACCCACGTTTCAGACTGCGGCCACTGTTACACATACCTTTTTCATCAACAAATTATAGACGTAACGCATTCTTCTCACGCAGTGCAACCAGTTTTAATAATCTCCCCCCACAATTAGATATCGACATGTTCACAACAAGTTCAAACACTTTATGACGCAAATTAAATAAAGAATTCTTTGGCAAAGATCGTAGCATCAATACTACTTAGATATGATGGTTGAAATGTAGGTATAAATATCATATTATTTAAGTTCTCAATTAAGGAAATAAGTTAATCTTAAGGTATTTAATTTGTGGAAGCTTGTAAATAGCGACAATTTATGTTACTTTTATTAATGTTACATATCTAGTAGTCTGTAAGCTTTCCTTATAATAAATAAATAAATAAATAAATACATAAGGAGTACATAAGGAGTACATAAGGAGTACATAAGGAGTGTATAAGGCGTACATAAGGAGTACATAAGGAGTACATAAGTCGTTCATAATTCGTTCATAAGGAGTACATAAGGAGTACATAAGGAGGACATAAGGAGTACGTAAGAAGTACGTAATGAGTACATAATGAGTACATAAGGAGTACATAAGGAGTACATAAGGAGTACATAAGGAGTACATAAGGAGTACATAAGGGTTACATAAGTCATTCATAAGTCGTTCATAAGGAGTACATAAGACGTACATAAGTCGTTCATAAGTCGTTCATAAGGAGTACATAAGGAGTGCATAAGGAGAACATAAGGAGTGTATAAGGCGTACATAAGGAGTACATAAGGCGTACATATGGAGTACATAAGGAGTACATAAGGAGTACCTAAGGCGTACATAAGGAGTACATAAGGAGTACGTAAGAAGTACATAATGAGTACGTAAGGAGTACGTAAGAAGTACATAATGAGTACATAAGTAGTACATAAGGAGTACATAAGTCGTTCATAAGTCGTTCGTAAGGAGTACATAAGGAGTGCATAAGGAGTACATAAGGAGTGTATAAGGAGTACATAAGGAGTACATAAGGCGTACATAAGGAGTACATAAGGCGTACATAAGGAGTACATAAGGAGTACATAAGGAGTACATAAGGAGTACATAAGTCGTTCATAATTCGTTCATAAGGTGTACATAAGGAGTACATAAGGAGTAAATAAGGAGGACATAAGGAGTACGTAAGAAGTACGTAATGAGTACATAAGGAGTACATAAGGAGTACGTAAGGAGTACATAAGTCATTCATAAGTCGTTCATAAGAAGTACATAATGAGTACATAAGTAGTACATAAGGAGTACATAAGTCGTTCATAAGGAGTACATAAGGAGTGCATAAGGAGTACATAAGGAGTACATAAGGCGTACATAAGGAGTACATAAGGCGTACATAAGGAGTACATAAGGAGTACATAAGGCGTACGTAAGGAGTACATAAGGAGTACATAAGGAGTACATAAGGAGTACATAAGGAGTACATAAGGAGTACATAAGGAGTACATAAGGAGTACATAAGGAGGACATAAGGAGTACGTAAGAAGTACATAATGAGTACATAAGGAGTACGTAAGAAGTACATAATGAGTACATAAGTAGTACATAAGGAGTACATAAGTCGTTCATAAGTCGTTCATAAGGAGTACATAAGGAGGACATAAGTAGTACGTAAGAAGTACATAATGCGTACATAAGGAGTACATAAGGCGTACATAAGGAGTACATAAGGAGTACATGGAGTACATAAGGAGTACATTTGAATCGATTTTTCAGGTTGTTCTTAGCGGGCTGTTGGTAAATTAAGCGTCCATAGGCTACGGTAACCGCTTACCATCAGTGACCGTGAGCGTATGCTTATTTGCCACCTTAGTGGTATAAAAAAAAGAAATGCCATGTCCCGTTTCGCTTATATTACCTATAAGTAAAAGAGTTTGACCACGATTGATGGTCTTAATGTTAGCAGCAATTGATTAAATAATTTTAATTACATGATTTTTTCAACACAAATAAAACACAATAAATATAATTATTTGATTAGATCGATTTATTTACAAAATATTGCACTAGGCGAGTACTGACTTAGTATCTAACACGTATTGCACAAACATTGCACGAAGTTACAAGATCGACAGTTTAAATTTATTTAATTATGAATAAATAACACATTAAATTTATACAAAAGTAGACGTCATTGAAATTAAAATAATTTTACGAAAATGTCTCCATTTTTGGGACAAACGTAACTCTTTTCGTCACCGTGTGCCCGGAATTAGGTTGAATACAAAAAATACATTGCCTCCTTTCTCAGAAGCGTATGGCCAATAGTGGGCTGCGATAGCCCATAATTGCTTGTCTCATGTATTTATTGATTCATGGTGAAACAAAAATGTGTCGGTTTCAATTAATGGATTCCGTAAAAGAATAATTTCAATAAAATATAAGTTAAAATAAGTGCTTATCCAAAAAGTTACTAACAAATTATCTTTTCAAACACTTGTCTCACCGAAAATTAAAAAATAATTGTCAGATAAATACTTAAAAACTATAATTATTATGAGTTTATTCAATAACTTGGCGGTGCACACTTCCATGCACCGAAATGAAGTTACTTTTTCTACAATATAATTCTTATAACAAATCTTAGTTTCGACAATATTATCTTATAATTACAATTTTTACATTAAAATTGGTGAGACAGGCGCCTAAAGTTTTATTTATTTAAAAATAGAACTGTGATTAAGTATTTTATTGTTGCTCATGCGCAGACTGAGAACTTACACAAATTACACCGAGTTTTATATTAACAATATTAAACCAGTCTCTTTACAATAAAAATAGAACTTATGATCGAATTAAAAAAAAATAAGGATTATTCATTGAAATAAAACTACTTTTTACGGATTTTATCGCATCATATTGATATTATTAATCCCGACGTTTCGGACCCTTTACGCTGTAATATAACGCGTAGAATACGTAATAAAGTAGTTTTATTTCAATGTATAATATTCGCGTAAATGTCAGAAATCAAAGGATTATTCGTTAACTCGTAAAGAAAAAACATTTTCGTCTTTGTCCTACAGTTTGGGCAATGTAGCCATGTGGAAAATGTGCCCTTCTGAAGTTAGCTTTCCGAAATACAGCCTCTTATTTATGCGAGGCCACCAGCGCAAGAGGTACAGTCGCATAAAAATGGAGGCAATTGTCAAATAAGATCGTTAGCATACCTACCGTGGTCCCTTAACCTTTCAAATGTCGTTTTTATTGTAAAATTTACACTTGGGTACAACTTCAGAGAAGCACAGTTACATTGCCTATACTGTACCCTACTCAAAAAGCTATAAATTCCCGTATAAACTGACCTTTCATTGTACAGGATTTCGGTGTCGATGTGGGATCAGCTTATACTGGGTTATATTGCCTAATGTGTAGTCATCATTAATAGAACATCGATTAGCATTGCAATGCGTTGTTTACAAACGTCACAAAAATTAATTTGCCCGGCACGAACGCGGTACTCATTCGCTATTTTCACCACTACAGTCCACATTCCAAGTATATTTTTAAGTAGTGTCGTTCATATAGGACTCAGCAGCGTGTTTTTCTCGAAATCGGTATAAGTGTAGTGTGTTCGGATCACAATAGTCAACAGCAAAGTGGCGATGGAGAAACCCATCGCTTACAACCAACAAGTTACTACTAACGAGGTGTATTATAAAGTAAAGAATATTGACAAGGCGATTGTGTATCGGATTTTATCCGGATAATAGCGTTAGGCTAGCTCCCTATGGGACCTAAACATGCTGGACATTGGTATTAACCCTTCGAGGAATACAAGCTTGATGGTATATCTTTTTATAACCCTAATCTATAATGATAGTCAGAAAAACAGAGTAATACAGTGGTAAATAGAAACTGTTACTAATACTGCCAATTCTAAAATACTTAAAAAATATTAGAAAGCTCAAGTTTAATTATGTTAATAATTTCATCATGAACCCGAAATTCGGATAGTTACTAAGAAAATTAAATTAACCAGAATACGGCGCCTGATGATTTTCTATATAATCTGTAATTATACATATAACTCTTTATTATGTGTAGTGTGATAATGCTTATGGCTGGTTTTACAATATCCGGTTACTCGAATAGTTACTATGAGATGCATTTAAAATTGAAACTTTTTTTTAATTTCACCTACTTAGTAGATAATTAAACCTGTACTTATTAAGGGGTATATTTCAGACCTTGTTTCGCCAACTCTTGTCACAAAAAATATACCAGAACCAAACTGATAACTGGTTGAGAATCGGATCAACAATCGCCTTTCCAAGCTCGCTTAATTTACATATACACCCTGTATACGACTTAATTCTATGTATAAGGGTTATTTTCAAAAATAAATAACTGCATACATAGTTTAAACATTAACATTCGATATACTTTAAAGCCTTATTTTAAAATAAGGTGGTATACGTGTATGAGATATTAAAACAATATAAAATACTTGAATTCACAACTTTTTTATGTCAGGGTAAAATGTCACAATGATAAGACTCATTTAAACGAAACTTGTTAGTATGCAGCTAGAATAATCATATAATAATTATGTAGTCTTAAAAAGATTTAATATCGATTTCAGCAGCAGTCATTCAACGATTTGGAATTATCGATATTATTTTGACAGTTTTGTCTACCAAACTAGACAAATCTTATGTAATTTACTGTCATTTGAAAACCATTCTGATACAATTTAAATGGTAGACTTAATCCCCTGACTGTATTGTATAAATATCAATTTTATTCAATTCATGAAATTAAACCTTTTTGATGCTGACTTTTTATATCTAAAACAAGGAACTGCATCTTCGTATACTTAGATATAGTCATAATTATGTATCCTAATATATAATTATATGGTCTTCTTTCATACTGCAAAATGTCGTTCAAATGTGCCTAAACATTGAAACATTGCATTTCATAAACTTGACGCGGTGCATCACCAGTAATGTTTGGAACTTTACATGGAGTCGAATACGGTCTTGAGTTAGCATATCTATAGACGTCAAAAACGTCTGCATTCGTCAATTTCACTTGATAGTTTCGTAACATATTGTGTACCTACAAAATATTTTTTCCGAAAAAATATTGCACATTCTGGTAGAAAAAATTACAACTATATTATAAACAAACATTGCACTTTCAAAAAATTTTGATTGTTTTCCAAGAGTTACGTTTTTTTATGCACTGACTATTTATATCAGCTACTAGGTGACTTTAAATGAAATAGCATCCTTATAAGACTTATTGAAACCTACTTTTAATTTTTTGGACTGTATTATTGAGTGCATATAAACATTAGTTATACCGTATTCCGTTCTACCGACGAAGAATTTCACTATTAATAGTGTTAATGATAAGATTAAGATTCCGCAAAAAAAGGATGCCAAATAATTTGTTTTACAATATAAACGGAACAAATCATTGATAGTCACCTATATTATTATGAAAGTAAATAAAAGTAAATTATTAAAAACTTTTGTAGTAATTAGTTATCAATGGCCATAAAGACTTTTGTAAATAATAATTAATATCCATTATTATACATTGTATATTGCTTACAGCAGTAAATTTAGATATTTAAAGGCTATTTCACGACCTCCGAGTAAGCTCCCGTTAATTTACTTGTCAGTTAATCTCATACAATTAGTTTAATTTTTGAATTTATTCAGGGAGTATTACGCAGACATGGTGAAATATGCCCAAACTTAATAATATATCCAAACAGATTGACTACTTGTACAATATTTTTTACTAAAATCAATTATTCGATTTTGAGAACTACAAATTTTATTCGAGATTCCTATCAATGTCAGCTCGATTTGAATATTTTTCAAATAAAGCGTGAATCTCCAATGAACTTGTCGGATGCACTGCCGGTCACCCATAATAATAACATGTGAAATAAAGGTGAAATAATGCTCCGGTGTATGAAGGGATATGAACAGCTCTCTCTGTGAACTTAACACTGAATTCACCATAAAAAAATACCAGATTTCCAATGACGAATTTTGTTCATAATTGTGATGAAATTTGAAAAAGTTACGTCTAATACGTAATCTTTTGTTTTTTTTTCAAATTTCATCAACATCTGTTCAATCTTTATAATACATGTCTCAATTCCATATTTTCGGTATCAACCTATCGATAAACTCTCAACAACCAAATGTATAATTTCACCTTTTGATCTCACACCTTAAAATTCAAATCACAATCAAGGTAAATACCCTAGCGTATCCTCGAGGCTGGCGTTTCTACTGAGCGGTCTGTGCGCACGTGGGAACAGCGCGCTGGCCGGGGCACGCGCTCGAGCAGAGCTCGTCGCACTCAGTGCGCCCACTGAACCCGCCACCCCCGCCACCCCCGCCCCACCCGCCGGCCCCGCCGCGCCCGCCGCACCCGCCGCGCCGGCCGCACGCAACGCACGCACGTCCGTTCTTTGCGACAATCGCACGTCCGCAAACAGCGCCGCCATCTCAGCCGACTTTTTCACCGAGAGGGCCTCCGCTGATCCTGCGCCCGTGCTGCGAACTGAGAACCGGAGAAAAGGACATCACATATTGAGGACGAGACTTCAATATTGGAGAAAGGACGCCAAGAAGTATATAACAGATGTCTAAAGATGCTATTAGACCAACTCGCTTATTCAGCGTAGTACTCCTAAAAATCCATAATTCTTTTGCTTAATCCCAAGAATTCCGAAGCATTGATAACATATAAGTTTTACCTTCTAAGAATTAGCTATGAATTCAAAGAAGATGTGAACTGATTCAGATGAATTGCTAAATGTGGCCGTATTCACACCTTATGGAGTGTTAAAATCCTCATGGATCATGAAGGTGGAGTGAGACCACCTTTTCCACCATTCTATGCCCAACAGTGAGACTGATGATGATGAGCTTAATATTATAATTACCAGTAAGTCGCTGCATGTTCCGTGTACGTGGCTTATTCTGCAGCAGCAGTTCGTAGTCCAAAGCGACGTTGTCAGAACTGCGCGCGCGTCGACTTCGATCTGAGCGACGGCGCCCACCCGCACTGGAACCCCACCGACTTGAAAATATGTTTAAAGTATTACTAGATAAGCTACTTCTAGACCAATGAGGCATTTTATTTAACGTAACATAGAAAAGAGATAATAGAAATATATTATTATGGGTTGATGATAATAATAATAATCTAAGCACGATAGGTTCATTAATAAGAAAAAGGAGCGGTATAGGGTAGGAGATACAATTGTTTATAAAACCAAAAAGGATCCGTACTAGAAAAAGGGAAAGATAGTAGGTAAATGTGAAGAGCCTAGATCCTATTGAATATCAAAGGATGATGGTAACAGAGTTGTTAGAAGAAATACTTGTCACTTGAGAAAGTCTAGTTCTAAGTCTAATTGTAAAAGGTTCTGTAAGCTTAATTGTGATTTTGAGGATGATAAGGCTACAGCTACAAGTCCAAATGTTGAACCGATTCTAAGGCAAACTAGAAGTGGTCAAGTGTATTATAGAGACCCCTAAGGGTTTATTTTAAAAGGGAGGTGTTGTACCTATATAACCTTCATGATTGATTTCAAAAGAAGTTTGTATTTTTATGTTTAACTATGTTTGACGTTCTAGGTTGTTTTTGATTAGTTGATATTAAATTCTTACACATAAAACATGTTATTTAATTTTAAAGTATAAAACATGTAAGTACCTATTCCTGCCACTCTTATCGTCCTGTGTTCGTATCGTCCTGTCACAGTAGCCGTTCGAGGGGCTGCGGAGGTACTCCATGCTGTGGGAGGCCTGCATCCTCCGAGGACCAGGGCAGTAGCACTTGTTGCTGTCGGCACAGCTCTCCGAGTCACAGGAACAGTAGCTGAAGTCACCATCGTAGTACTCCCTGAAATTGCGTTAGTGATGATTATTAAGAGAATTTTGGGCGGGACACTTTGATCCTGTTTTATTTTATTTATTGACGAGCTTCTGCCGGACTTTACCTCGATAAAAAGTGTGTAAGTTGTTAGTGTTCTGAAATATCCTGTGCAATTTTCTTATACATAACACATCACGCCTGTGCTCCCCGAAGGGTTAGGCAGATGTGTACCAATGTACACCCACAGTTCGCCGGTATGTTTAGGTCCCATGTAATAGAGAGTGAGCTTATTACTAATAATCAGGCAAAAATCCGAACTCCGAACTGCTGCTGAAAATGTCATAGTAATACCCAATAACACTGTTCGACCTGGGAATCGAAGAAGCTAGAGTAGCAATCATGCAGGACCACTATACTAACGAGGCAGTTCAGGCTTAGTATGTATTTGGAATTAGTAATTATCTATAACTAGTATAAAACGGATGGCCGCTGGGGAAATAAAGTCCTGGAGTGGCGACCACGCATAAGAAAGTGCAGCGTAGGACGGCCCCCAACTAGGTGGACGGACGTGTGAGCGTGTTGTGAGGGTCGCAGGGAGTCGGTGGATGCGGTCTGCGCAAGATCGATTTTTGTGGCGATCATTAGGGGAGGCCTATGTTCAGCAGTGGACGTCCGTGGCTGATAGATAGATAGATAGTATAAAACAATCAATTTGTTTTCTGACATTTACGCGAATATTATACATTGAAATACGGATTTTATTGCCTATATTATTATTGTAAAATATCAATATAGGTAACGCGATAAAATCTGTAAACAGTAGTTTTATTTCAATAGTATAAAACAAAGTCGCTTTCCACTATCTGTCGCTCTGTACGCTGATCTTTTAAACTACGCAACGCAATTTGATACTGTTTTCCCTATAATTTAGATAATTCCTTCCGGAAGGATCGAGGGTGCGAAGCCAGGGCAGGTTGCTACTTATTATTAAATTATTCACTGTGAAGCGTTACGAAAGTAACACAAAATATTTAACCCTCTCATTATGCTGATTACTCAATGTTGAAAGGTATGTGCTCGACATGGTTATGTTAATCAAGTTAAGGCGAGAAAACTGCAATTAATAACCCTACAACAGAATTAAGAAAAACTCAAACATAACTATGATAATCAGAATTATTCATAAAAAACAATTCACATTATCTTATAATGAAAAATTTCTCTACTTTCGACGACTTGGATACTGCAACCAATAGGAGTATCTGAGATAGTATTAATTATATTAAAAATCCTTTTACTCGTGCGAATCTCGACCTTAATGTGTCTTCTTTATGGTTGATTTTAGTTGATTAAACGATTCGTAATAGAAATGAAATGTGAGGTAGTTAATCAGAGCGTGCAAGACGGCTGGGACGTATGAGTTACTGAACTGAAATAACAATTTGCAGTTGAATTTAGGAATTAATTTCACTAAATATTTGGCTTCATCATCAACCCATATACTTTCCCACTGCTGGGCACGGGTCTCCTCTCATATTGAGAGGGATTGGGCTATAGTCCACCACGTTGGCCTAGTGCGGGTTGGCAGACTTCACAAACCGTCGAGAAAAATCTCTAAGGTATGCAGCTTTCCTCACGATGTTTTCCTTCACCGTTTAAGCAAGTGATAATTAATACACACATGAATTTGAAAAGTCAGAGGTGCGTGCCTTGGGTTCGAACTCGAGACCTTCGTCGTGGCAGTCCAATGGTCATACCAATAGGCTATCACTGCTATTGAAATATTTGGCTTGATTAGTGGAATTTACGAAATGGTGAGCTTGCTTGAAATCCTTGACAGGATTTTGTTTGATCCGATGTATTCATAGATATTCTTTCTTTCTCCGAGCCTTTTCCCAACTATATTAGGGTCGGCTTAATAACCAGATGCGGCTGAATATCAGTATTTTATACGAAGCGACTGCCATCAGACCTCCGCAACCCAATTTTGGGTAATACCGATACCCTGAGGATAGACTGGTTGTCAGGCTTTTTTGGGCTTCTGACTACCACTAACGATTGTCATAGGTGTTCGTATGACAACCGGGACCGACGGCTTTACGTGCTCTCCGAGGCACGATGGTCTTGATGTGGTAAGAATGGTCACCCATCCACAGACTGACCGCGACTAGTGCAGCTTAACCTTGTAGATCAGCTTAGTTATTACTTAGCCACGAACCCCTCGAGATGTATTCATAGGTGTTGATAGATAAAATTAGCGCAGGATCGAAAAAGGTGAATAAGCAGATAAGATAAGCGAATAAGCAGAGAGGCCTGTATTCAGCAGAGGCCTAGGTTCAAGCTGTAGATGATAGTGATGGTGATTCACAGGTATTTCCGTCCTTAGGGGGTGGTGGTTTGTGCTTACCCCTGAATTCTGAGGTATCAGTTTCATGGATCCACAGAATCTAATTGCGTACGATTTCAACAAAGATCCAATCAAGAGCGATGCCAATGATCTCGTAATATGGTAATTTAAGGACTAATTCCGTCGTTAGAGGGTGGTGGTCTGTGCTTACCCCTGAATTCTGAGGTAACAGTTTCTCAAAAATTTGCGCACGGTTTTAACAAAGATCCAATCAAGAGCGATGCGAACGATCTTAAATAACTATCTTTTTGGATTTTTTAGCATTTTCCATGCTATGATTTTAAAGTTACGAGTATTTTGGCGAAGGAAAAATTCTACTGTGAGCAGAATTCAAACCTGTGTCTTCTGGTAAAATACATCAGACGCTCTGACCACTAAGCCATCGCGAGTCCTACCCGCCAGGTCAAAATTTGCCTTCACAATCTGAATTTACGTCTTTATGGTGACGTCAGTAAAGTAGTATGTGTGGAATTTGTCAACAAGTTACGTAAAAGTTCGTGGAAGTTAAATTTTATTAATATTATAGTAATATACGGCCCTAAGCATAGTAGACATAAGGAAAATCGGTAAAATTTACCAGATTACTTTCACTATTGACGCAAGCATTTTTATCTGAACTCCACTCCCAAAATAATCGATTTAAAATTCAAAATATAATGTTTTTTAATATCAACGCTTACGCTTAAGCTAGAGACATACTGATGCCACATACCTGACGTACGCAACGTTTGCAATGTAATCTGATATCTGGACTCGATTATCATTGTAATCATGTTTTTTTTTAAAAGAGTGTCTATGGAGTTTCTTGCCGGTCCTCCTCCATAAGACCCACTTTTTCGAACCGTGCAACTAGCTTTAACTTTTCAAAAGTGCTTTTTAATGGTCTCATTGAAATTAAAGCATTTGAATTTTATTTTTGAATTTCATTATTGGAAAAAAAATGTATTAAAGACAAACATAGTCTTACAATGCGATCAATCCGTGTGTGAATCATCATAATCTTATAATGTGATACACAAAATCAACTACCTTATTAGTCCAGCGGTAAACGCGACCACAAAGTTCTGGATTCCCAGGTCAACGAATTGTGTTTGCTTTTTTCTATTTAAAATTTCCAGTAGTCATTTGTAATTTTCAGTAAGTAGGTCGGTGTTTTGATTTGTGCCCGATTAATGGTAATAGATAATAAAAAGCAGTGATAGCCTAGCGGTATGACGGAAGGTCTCGAATTCGAATCCAAATCACGCACCTTTCGAAATCATGTGCGTATCAATTATTAATTATCACTCGCTTAAACGGTGAAGGAAAACATCGTGAGGAAACCTGCATGCCTTAGAGATTTTTGTCAGTCATCAGTCTATCGACGTCTGTAGTCTAGTGGTTCGAGTACCGGACTGCTGATCATGGGCTCGTGGGTTCGATTCCCACAGGACACAAATATTTGTGTGGGTAAAACATGAGTATTTGTGTTTGTCTGGGAGTTTCTTATGTATTATAAGTATATATTTACAAAAAAAGAAGTATCTAAGTATTATATCCATTGTCTAGTACCTATAGTACAAGCTCTGCTTAGTTTGGGACTAGGTAGATGGTGTAAAAATGACCCAAAAATATTTATTATTTATTTATCTTGAGGATATCGGTATTACCCAGAAATTGGGCTGCGGTGGTCAGATAGCAGTTGCTTCGGGTAAAGTACTGATAGTCAGCCGCATTTGGATAGACTAGAAGTCGACCCCAACATAGGTACTCAGTAGGGAAAAATATCGTCTATATGCTGTAACTGTAACGCGTTGTATACGTTACGTATTACGTAAATAATAATAATAATAATAAAATCTGTTTATTACTGGATAACACAACTTTAAATTACAAACGAACTTAACTAATAATCTTAATTTAGGAAAGATTTTACAGTTAAGTAGTTGCAACCTTACATAAGAAATATTTCTTGGGTACATTTTTTACTTGTTTGATATTTTTATTTTCAATTTAAATAATTATAGATTTTGGCAACCTGTTAAGTATTTGGGGCAGATTGTATTTCCAAACCCTTTCCCCATATTCATTGTTGTATTTGTGTACTTCAAAGGTTGGGAGATATGACACACTACGTAAGTTGTTAGGTCTAGTACTTTGTACTTTCTTCTAGTACGTGGGGCTGGTATGTCTCTACCTTTATTCCAGTCTACACGGCCACTCGAAATGTCAATGATATAAAGATGTCTGGTTGTTGCGTAAATTAACTTTTAGTTTTATCGCAGCAATAACTGCAAATATCTAAATGAATAGAGTCGCTATTTAAAAATCAATAAGTATTGACTACATGTAATTCTCTAAGCGTTTGCGAAATACATATCACTATGAGAAATATGTACTAATGCTGTTTGATGTTTATTCTTATGAGAAATACGGAAATAATTATTTTAAAGCTTTTATGTAACGTGGAACATAAATAAAATAAAATATTAAGAACAAATTTTAATTGATTAACCAGAGAAAGGTTGTCAGTAAGAGTTCGCTGTTGGTGAAAAGACCGACCTAACCTTTATGTTTTCAAGTTCAATGTGTTTTTTGGGGTCAAACTGCCTCTTTAGTATAATGGTCCTAAGCACGACTGGTACGCTAGAGGTCCTGGGTTCGAGATTTCTCAGCAGCAGCTTGGAGTTTGGATTTATACTCGGTTAATGGCAATAGGCTCGCCCCCTATTACACGGGATCTAAACATACCGGCGAATTATAAAAAAAAATTGGCAGATTTGAATTCTAAGGGCCCAATTCTGCTATTAGAATGGTCGTTCAGTGGTAAAAATGACATAAATGACAGATTTCGTAGACAAATAACTGTCAAAAATCAAGAATGCTTTGACGACGATTTTAACACAAATAAAATAACAGACAGGCTTGAGGTTGGTTTCAGAACTATCTACTTCTAGGTGCAAAATATTACTTAGTTTACAATTTTAAAAATACTCACTTCGAACAGTCTTTACAGCTCTTGCTTTTGCTCAAAAGCTTGGACTTGGCAGTATCCTTGGCGTCCATCGCGGAACAGTAACACTTGGACCTGCTGTCGCCTTTCAGTGAACAGTAACAACGGTCCACGCAGCTTTCCGACTCGCATTCCGAACAGGAAACATAGCCACTAGAACTATTTCTGTTCTGACATCCAATTCTATTACTTAGAGTGAGGAAATCTGAATCCTCAGACGTCGAAGTCCTTTCTCCTGGCCTGGCCTTTCCACTTCGTTTCGAAACGTGGACGACTTTGTCTGAACGCTTAGAGTGCCTCTGTCGTGAACCTTGTCGCTTTGGGGGCGGCAGCGCCGGCTCTTTGGGGCGAAATTGCCGCAAATCGTAACTGGAAGTGGATACAGAGCTTTCGGAGACAGATTCTTTCGGTAAGTCTGGGGGGCCTGGCGATTTACTCTCTTTACTTCTTATGTCTTTGCCGAATGGCAGTCTGAACACCATTCGAAGGCCACTCGCACCTTTCATTATTTTCCGTCGTTTGTTTTGAAACGTGCTGTTCTTTCTTAATATCTTCTTCTTCTGTTTCTTCATTATCGCTTTGCTGTGCTGAAAGATTTCGTCTTTCGTCAAGGTCACAGCTAATTTTAGAAGAAATTCTTTGTAAATCGGTTTGAGGTCATTGAAGGACATCCCTTCTGCATCTATTATGGCGCTCAGGATCTCATCCATCGAATGCAAGTTCTCTTGAACTTTGAATTCATTAAAAAGTTCATTGAACCCTAACGGCGACCCACCTCCCTTCTTACCGTTGTTTCTGTAAAATCAATTATAAAATATTTGAGTTAATGTTAATAAAAAAACATACAAAAAAACTACCTGTCTATCGCCTGTCGCTGCTGCTTGTCACCAGTGACGGATACAAGCCTTATAGTCTCTATTAATAAGTTGCTTTAATTGATATTTAATATAAAACATGAAGCAGGAGTGAGATTAGGTAAACGAGAACAGACTGTTCCTCGGTTTTATTAGGGAAGTATTGTCAGAAAAATATGATGTGGCGCCGTGTGGCGCCATGCTGCCAAATATGGATCAAAAGTTTGCACAATACCGCAGTTTTTGCCAGTCACTGATCCAATTTATGACTAATTATAATAAATGTATAGAAGATCTACAAAAAGCAGAGTACATTGGCTTTCTCAATAAGGATGTTGCAAGTGTAATGATAGTTAAAAATAACTCGGCGGCGTATTGGATCAGAGGAATGTAGCGGACGCGGTTGCGTTGCCACAATTACGGGCATGCGAGTGCTTGAAACACTCCACTAAGCACGCTCTATTCGCCTCTCGTTACAGCAATTTGAACGAACATATTGATCATGTGAAAAACTCAAGATGTCAGTGTGTATCGGGTAAAAGGAAATAACAACTCAAGCGTATCAACGAAATAGCTTAGAACCAAATTTCAACACTTGATTTACACACTAGAACAATTTAGAAATACATACCTGTGTCCAATAGACTTGTACCTAGTCAGTCCGCCCGCGTTTAGGAAGCTACCCGAGCGAGGAATGGCTACTTTTGTCAGTATATCACCGGATTCGTTTATAGACTTTCTTCCACTATGACTTCTCCGTAAAGGCTCTTTGGGAGGCTCTGGTGGGGCTTCCGAAGGCGGTTTCGTCGGTATTGGAGGAGGTAAATTCGGTGGTCTCTGTAAACTTTTCCGTCGTTCCAACTCTCTGAACAGTTCAATTTTTTCGGAAACCTTACTTCGGACAGACGATTCACTACTGTGCGCGTTTTTGAGATTTTGGATCTGACGAAGGGCAGGATTTTGAGCCCTTTTGGAGGACTTCTTGGAGCCCTGCGTGTCACTACCACTAGTGTCGTTATGTTTTATTGAATCCAGCTTGGCTTTCACTTCTTCGACTGTAATTCTCTTCACAGCGGCGGGAGAGATCGACGGAGGTGGGGGCAGGCGCGGCAGGCTCTCTGTGGAAAGCTTCTTGGTCCTTTCCGACTTGGGTTTTTCCGTGAACGATTCGCAGGCGGAGAACCCGTCGGCTCTATCACTGTCGCCACTTAAAGAAGACGTGCTTCTCTTCTTGCGTGGCGGCCTGACTGGTATATCGTTTGGGGATATGCTACTTCCAATGCTCATACAGCTGACTCCGTTTCTGTTCTTCAGCTTCTTCTTGTCACTGTGACCCTGCCGGCTCATGTGCGCCATCAGCGATTTGTATAACGTGGCCGCTATCACTATAGCGTCCTCTGTCGTCTGACATACAAACCCATGACACTCCAACTGCTTCGCGACGCCAATCTTCCTCATCACAACAGCGAAAAGAGGTGAATGCGAATTTTCGTTGTGGGAGAGGATATACTTCTTGTCTGTTGACTCTAAAGTTTTGAAAAGGGCTTGTCGGTCGATGTTATCAGGATCAGTGATAAGGGGCAGGAAGGCGTAGCATAAATCTTGATCGACATCCTCGGAGGGCTGAACTACGAATTTGACGGCTGACCAGACTGCTATCGTGGGGAAGGGGTTCTGTTGTTCCAGGTCGCCTTTTTCTCCTTTATATCTGACTTTGAGTCCACTCTTTGAGATTTCCAATCGTCCGTTTAGGTTGTTTTTATGGCGGTTATTTCTTCTGTACGTGAAGTACAGGTCTTTTAGGGGGGTTTGGAGGCCGGAGAGGCTGGTGACCTTACTGTGTAGGGGCGTGGAGCCGAGGTAGTGGACGTTGAAGACGTGCACGCCGATGGTTTCCATGGGCTGCTTAGACTCACCCGCCATGTCTGCGAACATTCGTTCTATGCGATCCTGCACAGTGTTGTTCATATTGCTGATTTTGCTCTGACAATAGCCATCGTCATCTTCGTAGATCGTTACTTTGCCTTCGTGCGTTGTGTTCACCTGTGTACAACAAGACAACATTGTAATAAGTATGTTATTTGATAAGCCTCTATTATCACTGTCGTCTATCTTATGAATGGAATCAAATGTCATCATGCTATTAAACAAAATAAATTAACCGATCTATCATTCGATATAATTGATAAATCAGTTAATTTAAATAAATAATTTGGGTTAATTTTTTCACAGCACCATCTAGTCCCGCACTGTACAGAGGTTGTAATATGGGAACTAGACAATGATATAATACTAATATACTATTATTAGCTTAGATTGTGTAAGAAACACCCAAACAAATAAACACCTATGTTCATGACATAAATATTTGTGGCCAGTGTGATGGACTGTAGCCTAACCACTCTTAGAGGACCCGTGGCCAGAAAAGCATCAACATCCTCCTAGTCTTTTCCCAACTATATTGGGGTCGGTTTCTAGTCTAACCAGATGCGGATGAATATCAGTATTTTTTCACGAAGCCACTGAACAGAACTCCACAACCTGTCTGGGTAATACTTAGGATAGACTGGTTGTGAGATTCTTTGGATTTCAGACTAACACCTACGATTGTCATGAGTGTTCATATGACAACCGGGACCGACGGCTTTATGTGCTCCAAGGCACTGAGGGGTCTCGATGTGTTATTAATGGTCACTCACCCAATAGACTGACTGCGACGAGCGTAGCTTGACCTTGCAAATTACGTAGCTGTCGATAAGAAGCCTCAGAGTTTTTTTATAATTTAGTTTATTTCCACTTTAAATAAATTACGTGGCGTGAAACCATTTAGTATATAAAATATCTATTAAATTTAATCAAATAAAAATACTAGTACATCCGCATAAGATGTTATATATAATAATTAATATACATATATGTATCTTGATTAAGTAGACCGTGAAGACATGCCAACTGCCTCATTAGTGTAGTGGTCGTCAGCGGCTGATACGCGAGGTCCTGGGTACTATTCCCATGTCGATAAAGTATCATTGGGGTTTTCTTTAATAGCAAATGGGAAGTTTGGCTTTGTGTCTTTAATGGCGATTGGCTCGCCCCCTATTACGCTACGTTTACACGGAGACGTACCAGATCTGGGGTCTACTCCCTAAGTAAGAAGTCCGTAGTTTCGACCTTCGTTTCCTACTCCGTATCACCTACGAACGGATGATTCGTTCGGGGCCCGAACTAAGAATGAATGACAACACAATTTGACAGCTGTCCCTACTCTCGATGTGTTTTGTACTCGTTCGAAAAATTTAATTTGACACTTGTTTTATCGGACTCTGAAGTTTTGGAGAACTTTCGAACGGGTTGTAACTTCGTTGACGGAGATAGGGAGTAGACCCTCTGATTTTTGCAGGATACCGTTTAATCTGTCATGGTCGTGGCGAATTTCGCGGATCCCATGGCCATGACAATAGGGCAGGTGAAGGCAAGTGCGGTTTTTAGTCGGTATGAGTCCGACATACCCTGCCACCTCCCCGGGTGGCGGAGGATCCATGAGGATTTTCCGTACTATAAAAAAAAAAAAAAAAAAAAAAAAAAAAAAAAAGGATACCGTTTAATCGCAATATAGTTTATATGTACAAGTATGGGTTTACACGTGCATTCCGTTTTAAGATCCGGCAAATAATTAAATCGGGAAAAACTTAGCATCCGATTTTGCAACTGCAATCAGATTCGGTCACACGGCAAAATACCGAATACGGTGCAATACCGTACGGCTATACGGAATACGATACGGCTTTAAATGAGTACCGAAAACGGACAATATTATTTAAATACATGTGTTCACACGAGCGCAGATATGGTTTTTTACCAAATGTCGCAAAAAAACCAGGTACGACAAAACTGAAGGTCGGCACGGACTTAAATGTACTGCCGAACTGTGGATGTAGGTACTAAATAAACCTCTGCTTACCCCTTTGTGGACTACAGTCACTGTGGACTACACACAGACTACAATCGTGATAATATGCTACGTTTATGTTATGTTAAGTGTCCATGTGCCTACCGCAGTGTTTGTCGACCAATACTTTACGTCCATAATTTATTAATTGCCATATAAAAATCTTGTTCGTTGATAAGAACAACTTTAAGGATCAAACCTGATATTGCGAAACAATAAGGTTTGGGATATTTTACATTACTTACAAACCAAAACATCCCAAATATAGAGTTATTTCAGAGAAGGAAAATACGGCTGTAGGCAGGATTTTATTTGCCTTCACATTCTGAATTTACGCTTTTATATAAATGAAAAATATTATTCTTATATAAAATCAAGTATATTTATGTAGGTATATATTATATATCCATTGTCTAGTGACAATACGTATAACACATAAGAAACACCCAGACAAAGACACTTACGTTCATCACATAAATGTTTGTGTCCTGTGGGAATCGAACCCACAATCTTTATCAGCATTCCGACACCAGACCACTAGACCACAGAAGTCGTCTGAATATAAAATTAATAATTAATATGAATACTAAATTACATATAGATTAATGTTTTCTGTTACAAGAATTAACTTATGTAACCGCATACTTCCAATTAAAATGTGCATAATATAAAACGTACGTATACGTAAGTAAAAAGGTAAGTACATAGGTACAAACGTAGGTAAGTAAATGGTAAGTACATGGTAAGTACATCAGCAGTACAAAGGTAACAAAAATGTACGTACATAAGTACATAAGTACATAAGTACATAAGTACATAAGTACATAAGTACATAAGTACATAAGTACATAAGTACATAAGTACATAAGTACATAAGTACATAAGTACATAAGTACATAAGTACATAAGTACATAAGTACATAACTGCGTACATAAACAGTAAGTACATAGGAAAGTACATAGGTAAGTAGGTACATAAGTAGTACAAAGGCAAGCACAAGTAGTACATAGGTAATACATAGATAAGTACATAAGCAGTACATAGGTGAGTACATAGGTGAGTACATAGATAAGTACCTATTTAGTACCTACATAGGTAAAACCATAAGTACATAATCAGTATATAGGTGAGTACATAAGTAGTACATAGGTACATTAGCAGTACATATGTATGTATTACACGCGACTATGTTCCACCCAAGGAACACCTGCCACCCGGACGTGATCTGCAGTGGATTGTATGGAGAGCACTCAACCGGATGCGCTCTCAAGTTGGCCGCTGCAAACACAACTTGGCGAAATGGGGGATCATAGATCCGGGCGCCACAGAATGCGAATGCGGTGCCCCTGACCAGACCATGCTACACCTGCTGGAGTGCCCAAAATGCCCGTACACCTGCACCTTTGAAGATCTAATGAATGCCACTGATGCCGCAATTAACGTGGCCACCTACTGGGCTCAAGTAATATAAAAAATGTATTTACCATCGACACGAAAAGAAGAAGAAGAAGAAGAAGAAGAAGCAGTACATAGGCAGTTACGTAGGTTAGTACATAACTGAGTATATAAGCAGTCCATAGCTGTGTACATAAGCAGTACATAGATAAGTACAAAAGCAGTATATAGTTAAGTACATAAGTAGTACATAGATAAGTACATTGCTAAGTACATAGCTGAGTACATAAACAGTACATAGGTAAGTACATAAGAAGTACATAGGTAAGTACATAAGTACATAGGTAAGCACATAAGTACATAGGTAAGTACATAAAATGTACATAAGTAGTACATAGGTCAGTACATAATCAGTACATAGCTAAGTACGTAGCTGAGTACATAAACAGTACATAGGTAAGTACATAAGTAGTACATAGGTAAGTACAGAATCAGTTCATAGGTAAGTACATAGCTGAGTACATAAGCAGTACACAGGTAAGTACATGAGTGGTACGTACATTGGTAAGTACATAAATAAGTATATAAGCAATACATAGTTAAGTATATCAGCAGTGCATAGCTGAGTAAATAAGCAATACATGGATAAGAACATAAGTAGTACATAGGTAAGTACGTAAGCAGTACATAGATAATGTATTACAAGCAATTATATGCTTCTCTCAAACACAGTATTGGTGAACGTCTACATTGCTTCTTCAGAGGACGGTCTACGACCACTAAATATCTATACTCTGTAGCGATTTAGTGACAGATTGCATGTCTCAACGCACTTAAAGAGACGTCATATTATACACAGACTTCAGCAAAGCATTTGACCGTTTGGATCATTTTGTACTGTTGCGCAAGCTTTTAGATATAGACATTAGTGGAGACCTCTTCAGGTCTTCAGTCTTTGGTTTTCATCTTATGTTGATAACAGAATTGTTAAACTGTTGTTCTCAACGGTTTTTCATCCAGACTCGTGTATATCCTTCAGGAATACCACTAGGATCGTTACTAGGACCTCTACTGTGCTTAATATTTCTATTTTATTCTATTCTTTCTTTGTCCTTTTCATATTCCAAAATTCTTTAATTCGCTGAAAATTTTAAGACCAATGCGATCTTAACTGTTTTCAAAACTATTGCAACATGAACAAACTAGATCTTATCGTGTCGAAATGTTATGTTTGCACTTTTACGCGATAACCCAAACATAATTACTAGAGTTCATTATATTAAGGATTTAGGCGTTACGTTCGATTCTAAGCTACTATTTGATTTTCACATTGATAATATTATTAAAAAAGCATCGAAGGCTTTTTTAATAAGGGTGGTTTATTTTGAAAATATCTGCAGACTAAGAATATAAAAACTCTTAAAATCCTTTACTGTTATTTTGTATGCAGTCACTTAAAATATTGTTCACCTATCTGGAATACTAACTATAATGTGTATATCAATCGTATTGAAAATATTTAAAAAAACATTTCTTCAGTACATTCAATATAGGTAAAATGCGTACTTTGTATTGTGAATTGCAATTTGAATAGACCACCGCTTAATAACTTACCATTGACTTGGTTTTGCAATAGTTACATGTTACAAATAAATTTAATCGTAAGCCGTCTTGTTCTAATACCCCTGCAATACCATTGTAGGGTAATCTGTATACTGTTTTGTTGGCCGCGAATGTAAAATTGCTTAATGAATAACTAATTTTAGGTATACCTTCACGAGTATGCCTTTAAATATGGAGGGCATAAGTAAAGCGAACCGTCTCTTTATATGAAAAAAAGTCCGTCAAAAGGCATCGGAATCCCCCGGGAGATTGTGATGGACAACGGCGACGTGCAGTATCTTCGTTTGTTTTTCTTTCTGTGTTTGGCTTTTGTATGTCTTGTCACTGTTTTTATGACAGTAAAAAGTTTCTTTCTTTCGGTGTCATTTTCAAAGCTTCTTCCCGATTACGTCGGGATCGGCTTCCAGTCTAACCAGCTGCGGCTGAATATCAGTATTTTACACGAATCGACTGCCATCAGACCTTCGCAACCCAATTTCCGATATCCTGAGGTTAGACTGGTTGTCAGGCTTTTCGGGCTTCTGAGTACCACTAGCAATTCTCATAGGTGTTGGCGTGACAACCGGGACCGACGGCTTTACGTGCTCTCCGAAGCACCCATCTATAGACTGACCGCGGCTAGCGTAGCTTAACCTTGCAGATCAGTTGATAAGCGTAGTTATAAACGAGCCCCTCAACTAGTATAACATAACTTATAATGCTATGACCCGATTAGGTAGAGATTTACCAATGTATGTGTAGGTCCCATGTAACAGGGGACGACCCTTATCCATTTATCGGGCACAAATCCAAACTCCGAGCTGATACTGAATATTTCATAGCAAAACCCTATAACACTGCTCAACCTGGGAATCGAAGCTAGCACCTCAAGTGTAGCAGTCGTGCTTACAATGACCAGATTAATGAGGTTACCGAATACAAATACAAAATACTTTATTTGCGGTAAACAGGGTTTTTACATGGGTGTTCCAGAGTATTGCAAGTTCAGTCCTATTTAACTATTGTCCATAGCATGCAAATTAACATATTATAACATTTACATTTAATTACATTATTATATTTCAGCATTCAAACACATTATTACACGAACTCTTTATAATCTAAAAATTCTTTAATACAATAAAAACTCTTTTACTCAATACTCAATACTTTATTGCATTCCATAATGTTTTATAAAGGTGGACTATAGATAACTTAGATCATTATGGACCCTGTCGGGCACAGCAAAATTAGGAGAGAGGAAGAGGGTTTAGCATCATTTGCAAATTGATTGGCCATTAAAAAGTATACATTATAATATTATATTTATGGTGTTCATATTCTTATTATCTCATTTCTAACTCATTTATAACATAAATTTTGTATTTATTTGTAACATTCATAAGTGAATTTACTTGTTATATTTATAATTGTATTTATTTATAACGTTTAATTGTATTTATTTATTAAATTAGTGTTTAGTTTTCATTTATATACTTATATTTTTATTAATTATTACTTATATTATATTTAGTATGGTATTATATTGCATCGTGATTTTATTCATTTTCTTTGGTAGTTACAATAAGGCTAGGTTTTTAATAATATCTTTACATAGGGAAGGAAGGAAGTAAGGAAGCTGTGTAAATTTTTATTTTTTAAATGATTTATCGTCAAAATATTCGGATGTTGCATAATATCATTTAGTAATCAGGAATTGTTTTAATTTATTAGTAAATGTGTTGTATTTAAGTTCCTCTTTGATGGCTTTGGGTAAGTTGTTATCTAAAAGCCATGACTAATTTAATTAGGTATAGGTACATTTCTTTAGTGGAAGAAGTTTTATATGTGCAGGTATTTTGTTGTACACTGTTTTACACATAACATAGCTTCTGTTATTTTGCAGCCTACTGGTTTTTGGAATTATATCTACTACCAATCTGTTCAGATTTCTGATATTAGTTCTTTTCGTAACATCTTTTGCTTGCTTGAATAAACTGAAGTTTTGTTTAACGAATTTCGCTACATCCAGTATGTATAGACAAGGCAATGGTAGTATTTTAAATGAGTAGGTATATGTCAGGAACAATACCGGTTATGGATCGTATACGTCGTTTTTAAGCAATTAATACTTTGTCGACATTTGTTCCGTTTCCCCAGATGAGACCGTATCTGAGTACCGATTCAACATACGCAAAATAGGCTGTTAAAGCAGTGTTTTTATTTGCAACTTGTGTTAATTTGTACAGAGCATATGAAAATCTATTTATTTTGTTACACACTTGCTCAATAAAGAAGATAAATTATTTTATTTCATTTATTCAAAAAATATATAATTGTGCTGGAATTTGATTACATAAGCAAAACAATCATATTATTAATATAATCTTAAATAAATAAGAATATCATCAATTATAATTAACTAATTAATAAATGATTACTTATAAAATTTACACGTACAGAAACGACTGTCTGCTAATTACCTAATTATTATATATTTTATTATTACATATTATTAGATAACTCCGAGCTACTACTGACAATTTCATAGGAAAACCCAATAACACTGCTCGAGAATCGAACCCAGGAGCGTAAAAGTCGCGCTTAGGACCACTAGGCAAACAAGGCATTTTTTTTTAAAGAAACTTAGGCTGTGGTTCAGCACCCGCTGGACCCCATCGCGAGGCTATGCCCTGCATCCTATCTGGCACGCGTGCCACCAATTGGGGCAATTATCTAATCGGGCGGCGGAATCACCGACAACTCCCTAAGGCGACGTCCGACGGTTCGGGGATCGGGTTCGGGGTCCGGGGACGCCCTTAGCTGTGTTGCTTAATTTATAAGTTGCCCCTGGCTGGCATTCGGTGCCTCGCCACCTAGTCCGCTTAAGTTTTTAAAGCTCCCTCGAGCTAAAAACTATCGAGATAAAAAAAAACCGTCGGGCTGTGGCGCCAGGCAAGAGACCCAACTGTTTGGAGGATCCTCCCTTTGGTCGGAGAAGCTATACACCTCGCCTCTCCACAGTAGTATACAAGTTAGTAATGTTTACCTTAGGTTCTCTATCGAGGTGCTGCGCCGGCACGTAATGCTGGCTACTGACGGACCTCGTGTCGTCGAATAGCGCGTCGATCTTGTGTTTGTAGGAGAGGGAGGAGACGGACGGCGCGCGCGCACGCCGCGACTCATCGTCGCGCGCGCCGAGGCGAAACCCGCCTACAGGCGCGCTCTGGTTGTCGCAAGTCACCATCTGGTAACAAAGTTACGGGTAAAATTAGAAACATTAAGAGCTCTGCCTCACTAGGCCGCCATGGCGACGTCGCCGGCTACGTATCCAAGCAGTTAATATTGAAATGTATGTTACCTAACTCACTTGGCGACGGTTTGGCAACGTCGCCAATTTGGAAGCGTTGCCACAAGCGACAGCTCCCTACGTGGCTTCTGGCTACTCTGGCGGCCTGACGACGTTGCCACTATAATGTACACGTGTAAACTGCTTCTCCCTCACTCAGTTGCTGGCCAGCCGCCATTTTGGACGCCCGCTCAAATATTTATTTGTATTTGATATTGAAAAAAATGAGTTTCGATAGTGAAAGATTCATTATAGAAATTCAAAACCGTCCTTGTTTGTGGGATAGTTCATCAAATGATTATGCCGATCGTAACTTAAAAATTAAAGGGATGCACCCATAGTTTCCTTTTTTTCTTCTTTTCTTTTTCCATTTTTCTGCGACGTACATAACAAAGAAATGCAATTTCTTCTACGTATATTCCTGACGACGGTAAACGAATGACTGTCGAGACGCCATGGCCACTCGACATGGCGACCATCAGTTGCCAGAAGTAGCCAGACTTGCGCCGCCGGCGACGTCGCCATGGCGGCCTAGTGAGGCAGAGCTCTAAGTAAGCCAAATATTTTGTCTACTCCCTAAGCACGAAGTCCGTAGTTTCGACCTTCGTTACGGGCGTTTTCTACTCGGTATCACCTACGGACCGACGATTCGTTCGGGGCACGAACTAAGAATGAATGACAACACAATTTGACAGGTGTCCCTACTCTCGATGTGTTTTTACCCGTTCGAAAAATTGAATTTTGACACTTGTTTTATCGGACTCCGAAGTTTCGAAGAATTTCGAACGGCTCGTAACTTCGTTGACGGAAATAGGGAGTAGAACCTCAGAATCTGAGGATCAGGGACCGTAACCGGTACCGATCAATATCGATATTTTTTCGGTTACAACCTATATTTTTTACAGGTAATTTTAAAGCTTACCTTAATTCTTAAATTTAATACACATCCAATCAAACCTAAATAGAAATTACCTTCATCTTACACGTACCGTCAGCATTAGTCAAAGGGCTCGCATCGCCTGTGTGTGTGTCAACGAGCTGTTACCTACAGATTAATTTAAAATTATAATTTAAAATATTACTTTTTCAACCAGTCATTTTTAGGTAATTGGTATTAAAAGGGTAACCTAAATAGAGGTAACATGTGTTTTCCCAGATAGCGGCTACCTTTAGGCGTTTAGGTAACCTAGATTCTTCGATATCTGTATCGGAATTTATAAAGGTTTTCGGTCCCTGCTGAGGATCATCAATACCGTTTAAAATATCGTTAACAATTTTAAGTAAATCCTCTGGCTCTCCTATACATTATATGACGTTATATGACGTGGTTGACTATGGGATTATAGTCAACCACGCTGGCCGAGTGCGGGTTAGGAGACTTCACAGACCGTCGAGTAAAATCTCTAAGACGTGCAGGTTTCCTCACGATGTTTTCCTTCACCGTTTAAGCGAGTGATAATTAAGTATTAGAGGTACGTGCCTTGGATTCCAACTCAAGACCTTTGACTTGGTAGTCCAATAGTCATATTACTGCTAATAACAGAATAGAATAGAATAACATTTCTCAAGCAATAATAAGTGCAACGACTAATTTATTTTTTATAAAGGCATACATTTTATTAAATTGGGTAGTGAATTTTTGCATTCAAGAAATTTTGGCTTTTTTTTATTATATATATTATATATATATTATAACTTGGTTAATTCAATGAGTTGCTAGAACAAGTCAAGGCGAGAATGTAAGAGCTTTGAAGGCGCGTTGGCATCTAACAATAGCGGGTTGGGTTAGCCACAAACTATGATTGTGTGCGAATAGTTGAACACTAGAATCTGCAACTCATTCTTTAATAGTTGGCGAGCCATCACTTTCCAGCCACTATGTAAGTAACCAAAACTAAAATAGGGGCCGCATACCTATAGATATAATGAGACAATATGGACATTGACAGTAAACGTAGGTCGCTGTAGGTACGCTGTAACATGCTGGCCCGCAGGTTTGCGTTATGTACTGAGGAGATCAAAGTTATTCTATTTAAGGCATTTTGTCAATCGTTTTACACGTGAACCAGTTAAGGAAGTCACACACGGTGAAGATACTATAATATTTTATGTTAAGATAAAATATCGCTCACTATAAAATTTTTATGAACTATCACAAACGGCTAAGATAATATATATTTTCATATTACAATATTTTGAGCTATCGAGCGATATGGAAATTTTATGTTAAGAAACCGAAATATATCTAAAACATAACTTGTAAAAAAACAAGTCTCGCCACTCAGTTCTTCAACCGAAAAGAGTTGTGAGATCCATGTAATACCAAGTCGGTTAATTTATTCTTTTACTAGCGACCCGCCCCCGCTTCGCACGGGTGCAATGTAATAATAAAATACATGTATTATACATATAAACCTTCCTCTTGAATCACTCTATCTATTAAAAAAAACGCATCAAAATCCGTTGCGTAGCTTTAAAGATTTAAGCATACATAGGGATATAGGGAGAGAGAAAGCGACTTTGTTTTATACTATGTAGTGATGTTTTAAATAAATAGATTGACTTGGCCATCGCATGAAAACACAATGTATCTCACAAGTAATACATATTATATTAAATTACATTAATTTAAAAGAAGAGATAGCCTAGAGGTATGACTATTGGACTGCTAAGTCGAAAGTTTCGAGTTCAAACCCAAGGCACGCACCTCTGACTTTTCGAATTCATGTGCGTATTAATAATTAATTATCACTCGCTTAAACGGTGAAGGAAAACATTGTGAGGAAACCTGCATACCTTAGAGATTTTTCTCGACATACCTTAGAGATTTTTCTCGACGGTTTGTGAAGTCTGCCAAACCCGCACTAGGCCAGCGTGGTGGACTATGGCCTAAATGCCCTCGATATGAGAGGAGACCCGTGCCCAGCAGTCGGACAGTATAGGGGTTGATGATGATGACATTAATTTTGCAAATTGGTTCATCATCTTAGCCACGAGCCCCTCTCTATGGTAAGTACCGTTAATACGATTGATATTACCGAAACATAAATTAAGGCCAATAGTAACTGAAACGGAAAAATTAAGCACTCCAATATTGTAAATATATTACTTAATTCCTTCACATATGAATAACTGTGCCAGTTTGCTAAACCCTTTAACAATTGGACTGAACTACGACTTTCATAATTTCTAATTAACAGTCGTAATAAATATATATTTATATATATATTTTTTTTTATATATTTTTTGGGACATCTTTACACAACAATAAATAATCCTCCTTTAAAAAAATTACGTAATTGCAACCAGTCCTACTTCTGTCATTTTTGATGGGTTGCTTTTAATAAATACAACCTATCCAAAACTGTCAAATTGTCCCAATTGATCTTGAACCTTATTGCTTTAAAGTTGAAAATCTATCAAAGAAATTTGACAGATTGGGAGCTTGATGTGCTGGCCACTGTACAATGAATTACTTAGATTCCATGTTAAGTATTTACAAAAAAAGAAAAATATAGGTATTGCGTAGTTTAAAATATCTCAGCGTACAGAGAGACAGAAAGCGTCAGCGTCTCATCTATATTGTCTGATAACGAAGTCTATATTACCCAATTAGGTATAACCTTGATTATAAATAGATATTTTAAAAACAAGAATCTTTCCGCTTCCGTGTCAAGAAGTCACAAGTTTAAACGACCAAAATAATGTGGTTTAGCAGGTCGTTTTTATTTGCATTTCTCGCTTTTAAAAAAATCCAGCCGTATTCATGTACCTACTTAGTTCATGTAAGTCTTTTAACTAGAGATAAATACAAAAAAACAACTGGAGGTAACTTCACCTCACTATGAACTCATTGGTAACACATTTGCACATTTAGGCCCGCGCCCAGTGTCAGCACTACTCGGCAACGGACTTTATGATGACGAATAACAACAATGTTTTAATTTTAATTCAATTTGTTTTATTATATTTCCCACCAGTATGCGTATTTATTTCTGCAAATAGATCTTTTAAAGAAATTTTTAAGGCAATGTTTTTTTTTCCACTCAGTTCTTCAACCGAAAAGAGTTGTGAGATCCATGTAATACCAAGTCGGTTAATTTTTTCTTTTATGTTTTCAATAAATAGATTGACTTGGCCATCGCATGAAAACACAATGTACCTCACAAGTAATACATATTATATTAAATTACATTAATTTAAAAGAAGTGATGGCCTAGTGGTATAACATTGGACTGCCAAGTCGAAGGTCTCGAATTCAAACCCAAGGCACACCTCTGACTTTTCGAAATCTTGTGTATATTAATAATTAATTATCACTCGCTTAAACGGTGAAGGAAAACATCGTGAGGAAACCTGCATGCCTTAGAGATTTTCCCGACGGCGTGTGAAGTCTGCCAAACCGCATTAGGCCAGCGAGGTGGACTATAGCCTAATCGCTCTCTTCTGTGAGAGGAGACCCGTGCGCAGCAGTGGGACTGTATATGGGTTGATGATGATGAATCCGGCATTTCCTAACTTTTATTTATCGTTAGAAAATCAATTAAAAGAATGTAAAATGTTTTATTTTTCTTTCAACAATACCGATAATTATTTATAAGCCAATAGATTCACTGGAATATTGAAAAATAGTACTCACTTCTTGACAAGTCGGTGGGCCTTTGGCCCAATAGTTATAAGCATCTTGACACACCCTCACCAACTATCCAGAACACCTGAAACAACCATAATTATTATTAATAACTAGCTGACCCAATAGACCTTCGCACCAAAGGAGGGCAAAAGTCCATACAACTTAGCCCAAATTTGTACCTGAGGTACATGACAGCTGTCAAGTTGACAGTTTTTACTATGAAATCACTATGAAACTGTTAGTGATGTGCCAAAATGTCGTGCGTTTGACATTCCAATCGGTGATGGTCAGGTTTATTTACAACATAATATTACCTATCGATTAAATTGTTTTTTGAATTATATTTAAGTACCTATAATGTACAGACGCCAGCAAGTCAAGCTATCCAAAACTGTCAATTTTTCCCAATTGAACACGAACCTTATTGAGTTTGTATTAAAGTTGAAAATTTACCAAAGAAATTTGACAGATTGGGGTAACTTGATATGTTGGCCTCTGTACCAAATTACTATAAGACGTTATGAAACTATCACCGAATACTTTCATATCACCGATTAGCCATGGTTTACCTTACCTCTGCCTAACCCTTCGGGGAAAACAGGCGTGATGGTATGTTATGTACTTATGTACAGTCAGCAACGAAAGTCGCTGAACATGTTGCAATTTTCAATATGATTTTTAATAAGTGTGAAGTTACTGACTTGTGAAGGTTATGCGAAATAATTGCATAGATGACCATTCAATATTCAGGTTACCTTAATAGAAAAAACCTCTGGACAAGTTTTGGAGCTGTGATGTTTTCAAAATTTTGTTATGTTCAGCGACTTTCGTTGCTGACTGTACGTTCTTTAAAAAAATACAGGACAAAGTATGCAGTGGATAGAAGATAATGGACACATCCTGCGATAACCACAAATAGGTTGAGATCTATCGTAATGTGTAGTGTCATCTCCTTTACAAGACGCACTTGAAAAATAATATGTGAAGAAGGACGATCTAAAGTTTTAGACGATGTACAAGTTGATAATATGTATTCGAGCTATATTTCTACAATAAACCTGTAGAGAGGCGAGGTGTTTTGCCTGCCGGGCCACGGCCCGACGGTTGATGTCGGGCGGTTGTATATAAGCAACTTTCGTTGCGAATGTTGCTTGCACGATTCAGGACTTCGTAGTTCTTTGTAGCGCGGTAGGTGTCGCTACAAACCCGAAACTATAATACGTATATTCTTACCACTTAATCTAAAATTTGTTTAAAAAATAATCGTCATCTCCGAGCCTTTTCTAGCCTAGTCTAATCTAATTAGATGCTCCTGAATATCTGTATTTTACACGAAGCGTTTGCCGTCAGAACTCAACAACCCAATTTCTGGTCTATTACTGGTTCTTTGGGTAGTTTTGAGCGACCCAATGAACCAGTGTGTCACAGTAATTCAGGCAGTTCAGGTTTTATGGGCTTCCGACTACCACATCGGTTCGACTGCTTTACGTACTCTCCGAGACACAGAGGAGTCTTGATTTCTTAAGGATAGTCACCCATCCACAGACTGGCCGCGCAGCTTAACCTTGCAGATCGGTTGATAAGCGTAGTTGTTGTTATTAGCCACAAAAAAATTATTAAACACTGTTATGAAAAAATACATAATTTTACTTCGTAACATTTGTGATAGTTTTTTGTTTATAAATACCGCTAAGATAGCAATCACGCCTACCTGACGTTAAGCGGTTACACGAGGGGGACCCTGTAAAACGAGAGTGTTTGAGAAAACCCCCGAAATGCTCAGAACTTTTTTGAGATCACCGGCCGCGCTTTGAATAAATCAGCAAATTTTGATTGAATTTATGTGAACTTAAAATAGCTACTGAGAATTTCATAGAAAATCAAATTACTCTAATCGATCTTAAAATCTGACCCAAGTCCTCTTGCTTAGCTGTCGCTCTTATGACGAAGCAGTTATGTTAATTCAAACGAGAACCAATTTCAACTTCCAAAGAAAAAAAAAGAAAATCAAGCGTAATTTCAATTCCAAAGGCATTTAGCTGAACTTATATGGCAATAAACGATAAAATGCCCATAAATCTCTAACTACTTGACCATATCTTAAGGTTAATAACCCGTACCTGATTGTCGGATCAACGTCACATTATATCTAATATATATCTCAATGTAGTAGTTGTTGATTTAACTATGTAAATGAGCCCATAAATGTGAAAGCGAAAGTGCCGCCGCGATGTGTTGCCATTATATGTTTGAATTAAATACATCACGACTGTATACCTCCAAGGGTTAAGCAGTACTAATGTACGGTCGGGGTCATTAGTTCAGTAGGAGTTTCACAAATCTATCGCGTCAAAAGAAGACGTACTTACGACCTTTTTCTATAACAAACATTTTGCATATATACGTACACGTTCTCGTATATCGCACTCTTTCATAATTATCTAGACAGACAGAGTGCGATATAATGATCATTTGCCTTAGTGACCACACACTATCACCTTAGATATTAGACATTTTAGGGCATAGCCACTATGCCCTAATGGTAGTAATTCCACTCTAATTGAAGCTGCCTGACTGGGTAAGTACCTCCGCCTTGCAGAAAATTGAAGTTAAATAATACTGCTTTGAGCTGTGTTGTGTTCCTTACGGTGAGCAAGGCTGCCAGTGCTCCGCGAGGAAACGTTGTGTTGGCAGTAGGGGGACTTTGATCCTTATACTGCCTACCCAACTATTCCTCTTTCGTTTCACAGGGTCTGTAACACCCCTGGTGTTGCAAGCGTCTATAGGCTACGGAAACCGCTTACCATCAGGTGGGCCGTATGCTTGTTTGCCACCTTTAGTGGTATAAAAAAATAAAAATAACAACATTGAAATAAAAGGCGCCCGGCGTTGGAAGGATTGGCCGCAGAAGGCTTTAAACCGAGATGAGTGAAAGGAACCCGTAGGGAGGCCTTTGCCCTGCAGTGGGACATTAATGGCGAATAAATAAACAGCATAGACGGTGGCGCAACACTACAATAGAATTATAAGCTTAGCTTTTCATTTCCACTGCCATTGTGTTCAAAGTAATGCTTTGCCATTTCACGTTTGAAAACAAAGGCATTGTTGACTCATTAACAAGCTAAACATACAATTTATTGAATGACAACTTATATAATAATATTTGCTATAAATTCTTATATTAAAATGTTAAACTCAGGAAATTAAAATGGTGAAACTTTAAACACATATCTATGGATCACAAAGGAGGGGCTCGTGGCTACGTAATAACTAAGCTCATCAACCGATCTGCAAGGTTAAGTTGCGCTAGTCGCGGTTAATCCGTGGATGGGTGACCATTCTTAACACACCGAAACCCCTCCGTGCCACGGAGAGCACGTAAAGCCGTTGGACCCGATTGTCATACGAACACCTATTAAACCTATGTAACCTAATCCCCCTTATTCAGAGAGGAGACCCGTGCCCAGCAGTGGGAGAGTAAACGAGTTGTTTTTTTTATTCCACTAAGGTGGCAAACAAGCATACGGTCCACCTGATGGTAAGCGGTTGCCGCAGCCTATAAACGCTTTCAACACCATGGGAGCACTTGCGTATAGCCGACCCTGTAAAACGAAAGAGGAGTAGTTAGGTTATCAGTATAAGGTTCAAAGCCACTGCCAACACAACATTTCCTCACGGAGTACTGGCAACCTTGCTCACCGTTAAAAACTTAACAAAGCTCAAAGCTGTGTTATATCACTTCGATTTTCTACAAATCGGAGGTACTTCCCCAGTCGGTTACCTCCATTTTGAGTGAAATTACCCCACTACACCTCTCTTAAAAAAATACTAAACAAATTATGCGTAAGATGATGACGTACTTATTACTTACTAATACCGCTTATCATATTTACGAGGCTTGAGACTATGCCACGAGCCCCTAGAATCAACATCAGCCACTCAAACAACTTCCGTCTTTCAAAAACTTAAGCAATCTTGATTACCATTGGTAATTTATTCTTGTCCACTATATTTGTTTTCGGCCAAAAATGTCTTGAGGTATTTTGATTGCATATAACTTGACCGGTTTTTTTTTAAAAGCTGAGTCTCGTAGAGTCGTCTTACTAAGTAAACTGAGTAACGGATGTTACGGAGATGTAAAGTAAATGTGTGCTCATACTTTTTTTTGTGTTAAGCAGAAACTTTGCACTAGTTTAGTTTTATATTTTTTATAATACAGGGTGTTACAAAACTACCCGTAAAGCCGAGAGGAGGTTAAATGGGACCTTATAACGAGTCCATTCACAATATTTAAGAAACGTAGTAACGCCGTATAACAACAACATTTATGAATGAAAAATAGAAAAACTATTAAAGTAGACAATTATTAGGTAAAATTGAAACGTAGGCCTTTCTGTTAAATAATCTGCTTCCCTGACATGACAGCTGACAAAATTTTTGGCTTTGATAATTAATTATATTTTTACGGGGTATTTTGTAACACGTTGTATACCTACCTGTATACCTGTGTGTCCTCAACTCAACTTCAAGCGGAAACCTGGTGATAGGCCAAGTCGACCCGGTTATCAGAAACATTTAAAAAATCGAACTTATATGTTTTCAAAACTATAGGCAATTTAAAAAATAACTAAAAATTGTGCACCCATGACAGTCTTTTCACTACTGTTGCCACAAGGTCAAGGTCGAAGCTGGTATCCTGTTGCTCCCACCCATTGGTGACAACAGTACTCCATATGGTGCTGGACTTGCGACCTATACAATAGGTAGCAGTCTTTGCTTCGCTGTGAAGTTACCAGTGCTTCGCGACGAAACGTTGTGTCGGCAGAGGGGGAACTTTGACCCTTATACTGCCAATCCAACTATTCCTATTTAATTTTAAACTTAGGGTCGGCAACGCGCAATTGATACCCCTGGTGTTTCAAGCGTTCATAAGATAAGGTAACCGCTTACCATCAGGTGGGCCGTATGCTTGTTTACTACCTCACTGGTATAAAAAAAAAGTACCGTCTCGCCTTATTGAGGACCCCGATTTTTTTGGATGCCAGCTTTACCTTGTCTTCTAAATGACTGCGGAATTTAACACAGCTAGAAATATCAATACTGAGGAACCCAATGCTGTTACAGATGTTAAGTGTGGTGTTCTGGAATTGCGGATCCAGAGCAAATGGGGTTTTCTTAGCGGTAAACGCGCATACTTATAAATTGTTCCTTCACAGGTTAACGAGACTCATTATTCAATAATTTAGAAACTAAAAGCCACCGATATACAGCCAATAAAACCGTTCATAGTCTAATTACTGTTAAAAACTAATAAATCTCATGCTCGGGAAAGTTACTGCGAAATTTTAACCAGCTCACTTACGCAAAAAACTCGATACATTTATAAGCTGATAAAATTATTTATAATTAGACACTTTTCTATTAATAAATTAATTAAAGATGGCCTAGAGCCAATTATGTAGCTATAAATGTCAGCGTAAATTGTTTACTTACATGTTTATATCTTATAAGTTAATGTTTAAGAGAGGTGGGGCATAGTTAATTCCATTCAAATTGGAGCTGCCCGACGGGGGAAGTACCTCCGCCTTGCAGAAAATCGAAGTGAAATAACACTGCTTTGAGCTGTGTTGTGTTCCTTACGGTGAACAAGGTTGCCAGTGTTCCGCGAAACGGTGTGTTGGCAGTGGAGGGACTATGACCCTTATACTGCCAACCCAACTATTCCTCTTTCGTTTTACAGAATCGGCAACGCGCAAGTACCCGCTTACCATCAGGTGGGCCGTATGCTTGTTTGCCACCTTAGTGGTTTAAAAAAACATACCATCAGGGCTGTATTCCCCGAAGCTGTATTTCCAGAAGTGTACTTATACACACCTACAGTTCAGTAGTATGTTTATGTCCCATGTAATAGGGGGCGAGCCTATTATCATTAACCGGTCACCATTCCAAACGCTGAGCTACTACTGAGAATTTCTTTCAAATTCATCCAAAGAAAGTCTAAGTCAAAGTCAAATGTTTTATTTCAATTAGACCAATAAAGTAGCACTTTTGAAAAGTCAAAACTAGTTGCACGGTTCCAAAAAGTGGGTCTTATGGAGAAGAACCGGCAAGAAACTCCATAGACACTCTTTTTTAAAAACAACATGATTACAATGTTAATCTTGATTTACAAATTTGATAAGAATAGTTAATGAGAACAATGCAGTTTGATGTGTACCTACAAACAAATTAATCCAGAATAAAAAACAATATAAATAAATAAAAGAAAAAGATTGCCATTGACAGTAAGAGCTGACCAGCCCCGACAGATGGCACCCGTTCACGAGTATGACGTGTGTATCGGCGTCGTTCGACTCAACCATGTTGCAGGGAATAAAACGACCCGACACACAACGCCACCATCAGCAGGACATTTTAGTAAGCATGACAAACTCAGACCGCAAGGCAATCGAAAGGCACAATAGAATTTAATGTCATTTATAAATACAGGCACTAGGTATATGCAACACCAATGGCTGCACGACTCTCATACTTTACAAAGTTCAATACAACATGAGTTTAAACAAAATTAAATAAAAAAATAATAATAATAATAATAATAATAATATCAACTCCATCATGTCCGTCTCTCAGAATGGATGTAGGAACGGGTCCCGCGGTACTAAGGAGCTACTCCTTATAGATATGGCCATTAGCCAACAGGTTCGGCGTTCCCGAAAGGATCTGTCGACATGTTGGATAGATTATAAGAAGGCCTATGACTCGGTGCCACATACATGGCTCATGAGGGTGCTAGAATTGTATAAAATAGATATAACTCTACGCACCTTCCTGATGTCGTGTATGAGGCAATGGAGCACAGTCCTTCGCTATCCAGGATGTCGAAATATCCAGAGGAATAGCGAACCTGTAAGGATCGAGCGAGGTATATTTCAGGGCGATAGTTTGAGTCCGCTTTGGTTTTGCCTAGCCCTGAATCCTCTAAGCATGCTGCTGGAGAATTCAGGGCTGGGCTATCGGTTGAAGAGAGGAGGTCAGATTATATCTCACCTCCTTTACATGGATGACCTGAAGCTCTTTGCCCCCAACAATCTTCAGCTGATGGAGCTACTGAAGGTAACTGAAATTTTTAGTAGCGCCATCAGGATGGAGTTTGGTGTGGACAAATGTGCGGTCATGCATGTAAAGCGAGGGGAGATTGTGGAATCCGTAGGAGTTCAACTCGCGGATTCCATAAACCTGAGATCCCTCTCTCCAAACGAAACCTATAAGTATTTGGGTATGTCGGAAGCGTTAGGTATCAGCGCTACTGACATGAAGCAATCGTTGAGGGAACGTTTCTTTGGCCGCCTGAAGAAGGTATTCAATAGCCTTCTTTCGGGCGGAAACAAGGTGCGCGCCTTCAACGGTTGGGTCATGCCGGTATTGATGTACTCTTTTGGCATACTCAAATGGACTCAAACAGAACTTGATGGCCTGGATAGGCGGGTCCGTACACTGCTGACTGCATATCGAATGCATCACCCACGATCATCTGTCATGAGATTGTATATCCCGCGGAAGTGTGGAGGCCGAGGCTTTTTAAATGCCAAAAACCTCCACAACCGCGAGATATGCAATCTCAGGGAATATTTTCTACATGCTGACGTGGGAATGCATCGAGATGTAGTAGCAGTGGACAAGGGCCTCACCCCGCTCTCCTTGGCGAATGAGAACTGGCGCAAGCCTGTAGTGCTTGATACTAACGACCGCAGGAAGGTATGGCAGAGTAAGGAGCTCCACGGACGCTTTTTCCGGGCCCTACATGGGCCCGATGTAGATCAAGCAGCGTCCGTAGCCTGGCTGCGTTTCGGTGACCTCTTTGGGGAAACCGAAGGTTTTGTCTGTGCAATTATGGACGAAGTTATCATGACGAATAACTACCGGAGATTTATTGTGAAGGATGGCGCGGTTGACATCTGTCGGGCATGTCACCGCCCGGGTGAATCGATCCGCCACATTATCTCTGGTTGTTCTCGTCTAGCTAATGAGGAGTACTTGCATAGGCACAACCTTGTAGCCAGAATTATCCATCAGCAACTTGCTCTGAAATACACTCTTGTGGCATCGGAGGTACCGTACTACAGGTATGTGCCCGACCCAGTTCTCGAAAATGGCAATATCACATTGTACTGGGATCGGTCCATCATCACTGACAGGACTATTGTAGCCAATAAACCTGATATTGTGGTGGTGGACCGAATCGAGAGGCGTGCAATGATTGTTGACATTACCGTCCCGCATGACGGGAACCTCGTGAAAGCCGAGAAAGATAAGCAAATCAAGTATCTTGACTTGGCTCGCGAGGTTGTCGACATGTGGGATGTGGACACAGCGATCATTGTACCGATAGTCGTATCAGCTAATGGCTTAATAGCCACGAGCCTCGACCAACACCTCAGGAGGCTCTCGTTAGGCGGCTGGGTCAAGGGCCTGATCCAGAAAGCAGTACTGCTGGACACGGCCCGTATTGTTAGGAGGTTCCTTTCTCTGGGGCCCTGACCGCCGGTAGCTTGGACCCTGTTCCCGATACCGGTGGGCCTCTATTTTTATATTTTTAAATGTTTTTGTTTTTTAATTTATTTTATAAAAATATTTAAAAATGTAATAAATAAGAATTTAAAGACGAATAAAGGAGATAATAATAAAACAAAAATATTTATAATAAGTAAGTGTATAAATAATTACATAAGTCGATAAAAAGGTACTAAATGTCATTGAATACAATGGGTTTATTAACAATTGCATATGTCAGATTAAAGTAAAATTACTCAATTATGCGAATACGATTATTCGACTACCAACCTATTGTCTCAAAAAAAAGAAAAAATAAATAATCTGATGCGAATGAACCCACAGGTATCAATTAGTTAGAAATAACTTCAGAAATACTGAAACAATTTTAAAATTCCGTTACAAATAAGAATGATCGTCAGCATTCAATCTGATAACGGCGAGTGCACCGCTAACTGGTGCATCTACCCTGCGCAGACGAGCACAGTTACATTTACCCTACTTGCCTCAATTGAGCGGCCTATATCGCCTTAATGTGGAAATTAAAACACTCAATTTATGAGCATTTAATATTATCGCTATAATAAAATTAAGAGGATTAAAATAAGATTAAGTAAAAAAAATATTCACTGCCTTGATTTATCATTCATTGTTTATGTTCGTGCTGTCAAATGTCAATGTGAATATGTCAAGTGCTTTTTTAAATAGACCTTGGAAAAAGAGCCTCTATATTAAAACTTAAAAAGGTCGAATCTCGGCCACCGTGGAATCACATTCCAATTAATACTAGACTTGTAGCCTTGTAATTCGTCTCCATCTTTAATTTAAATCAACAAAAATTAAAACGAATTCAATTTTTCGCTAATATTGACAATAATTAGTCGGAATCTCATAAATCAATTAGCCACTTGAACCGATGAATTTAATAACAAATTAATTTCCGTCAAATTGAACGAGATGTGAAATTACTTACATTATGCTAATTACATCCTGTCGTCTATACTAGTTTGACAAGAAAGTTTGCGTTTCATATGTGTCTTATTAGGAGAACGTTTGACAAAAAAGCTTTTACTTTAATTTCTTTATTGATGTTATAAAATTTGTCTGTGTCTATAATACTGTGGTCCTACTACTGAAAAACATTAATATTTTCTAATATACAACGTGGCGATTAGGTTATCACACATAAAATTGAAACCATGCTTATTGTAAATATGATCAACTAAAATAATGAATAACAACATTCTAAGCGTGGGAACTTTTCTTTCTTTAAACTTAATTTGTGATTATTTGGCAACAATAACATAAAGTTTGTGTTGATTATTGTTGATATCATCGCTCTGCCCGTCTAGTGCCGACATGCACAAGTACCTTCAGCGTCGTAGCTCTGCGGGTGCGCCTTGCTCCGTACTGTGTCGCCGCAGCTATTTATTATGTTTGAAAGTTTCTTTTTTCTGTTTTTAGTAAAATTGATTATTTTATTATTTTAACAGACTAATAATAACTAAGCTCGACTCTTACGGGAGAGATTGGGATGCTAAAACAGCGGACAGAGTAGCCTGAAAAGGTAATACAGGCCTTTGTCGAGCAGTGGGACGAACCACGAAGTATTATGTCCATCGTCTGGTACTGATTTAATTTATTTGCAACAACTAAATCTAAACTAGGCTAGAATATTAAAAATAGTAGACACAAAAGTTGCTTTAATATTCTCACTCAACACCTGACTAAAACGTGCTAATTCTTAGTTTCACATACATGCATCGCGTTCGGATATTCTCGGCTCGCGCTGCGCGGGCGCGTGAAAACGATTGAGTTGCGTGTGTGATAGGGTTGTCACACATTTCATTATTTTAATAGGTACTTTATTATTGATGAGTGATTTTGATCATCATCATACACAGCTTCACCATGATGTTTGATCATAATCATACATCACACGAGCTGTTGTGGATAAAATATTTTAAAATATATGTTTAATGTTGTGGATCGAACTCGGTCTATAGATGGGTGGCCTTACTAAGACAGAATTCTATGTTATACTTTACCTAGATATCCGTTAATTAAATTCAGACAATCGGACTATTTTCGATTGAATTCGAATCTGTCAAACGTTTTGACAAACCTTTTAGATATTTATCATCAATAAAGCTGACATAATCGCGAAAAGAGTAACCATGGAGTTTCTTGCCGGTTCTTCTCCATAGGAAACGACTAAACTTATTGAAAAATGACCATTTATAAGAAATTGACGACACGTTTGGCGCAGCGGCTGAGCGATCGGCTTACGCGCCACGGGTTGTGGGTTCGATCCCCGCACGGAACAAATATTTGTATTATAGTTGTTCCGGGTCTGTGTGTATATGAAAGTTTGAGCTTGTAAACGCACCCACGATGCAGGAGAAAATCCTACGTTTTAAAAAAAACAAGAATATATTGAAATTGCAGTAATTTAGCATGTTTTGCTTAATAACTGCTTCAACTTACTCTAGAAAATTACTGTAGTTTGCCCTTGTAAAGTTATGGATGTTACGAGTATGGTTATTAAGATAGCTATGGACTTCAAGCGATAAGTGGGCTTAAGTGACTTCCAATTATATGGATAGGAAGTAGTTGTTATGGATTCAAAGAGTATAATTTAACATTCAAGAACTGGTCCGCAATGCCTTTGAGTTAATTAAGTTATTTAATAGTATTACGCGTTTACGCATACAAAGCATTTTCTAAAGCAATGAATTCTAGGGCAGAATTCGAACTTTTTTTTATAGTACAGACGCTAACAGGTCAAGCTGTCCAATACTGTTAAATATTCCCAATTCAAAATCAAACTTATTTTGTTGAATTAAAGTTGAAAATCTATCAAAGAAATTTGTCAAATTAGGGTAGCTTGAAGCGTGGGCTTCTGTACAAAAAATCTCATGGGTCGTCTGTTGAGGAGGCGGCAAAGGACGTCGAAAATAAAAACTGAATTTCGCTTCTCTTTGCCTTAAAGGCTGAAACGAGCAGGATTCAAATCTGTTTTTGGTACTTCGGACGCTAGAAAATGTGGAATAGAAATTTGACAAAGAACAAATGTTGTTCTCAGTAGCTTAGTTGGCTTAAACATCCAGTGTGTCCAGTGTCCAAAGAGGGTAAGTTCCAATCCTGACCAAAGTTGATTTTTATTTGGGAGCCATTAATTCAATAAGTGAATAGGTAGGTTATTTCAAGGCAAGCGTGCTCCATCGTGGACTATCAGTCCAGCAATGTAAATAAAACTAGAGAAATCTCACGTAAAACTGAGACATCAAAAAACAGATCATATTTGTACAAAAGTAAGTGGGAACCCTTAAGCCGCGATAAGTGGGAACCCTACAGATTAAACAACAATAGCTCACAGCTAGTTAAATAGAGTGATTATACCACATAAAATTTACTTAATTGCTAAATTATCTAACATCACGAATGTACAATAATTATAATTACTTACCTAACATAATTACGAAAATACTAATATATTTTAAAATATTATTATTTATTAACTTATTATTTTAATTTTTTTCTCAAGTAATTATTATTTTATTTAATATTTAACATAACAATTAAGCCTGTATTCCTTAAAGTATTAGGCAGAGGTGTAAAAATGTATACCCACCGTTTGCCGGTATGTTTAGATCCTATATAATAGGGAGCAACCCTATTACCATTAACCAAGATCAAATCCAATATTTTACCTGCTTCTGAGAATTGAATGAAAAATAGATTAATAGGTACTTTGCTCAACCTTGGAACCTAACCCAGGGCAAGTTGATTCTGTGTAACAACTCTTTTGCCTGGAAGAAATCGCAGATAACGATAAGGCCGCCCATTGTATGTCTTCAAATATTAAATGTATGTGTCTGTATATTATTTTGTTATTTGGTGTACAATAAAGTGTATATAAATAAATTAATAAATAAACTTTTTTTTATGGGATAGGGGGCAAACGAGCAGACGGATCGCCTGATGGTAAGCGATTTCCGCCGCCCACGGACACCCGCAACACTAGAGGAGTTACAAGCGCGTTGCCGGCCTTTAAAAGGGAGTATGTACTCTTTTCTTGAAGGTTTGAAGGTCATATTGGTCCGGAAATACTGCAGGCGACAGTTCGTTCCACAGTTTAGTTGTACGAGGCAGAAAGTTCCTAGAGAAACGCACAGTAGTGGAGTGCCAACAATTATTTTAAAGATTACTTGATCATACTGATATTCAGCTGTGGGTGTCATCAGGGGGCTTAGACAAGTGGCAATCTGACAATCCAATCGACGAACGAATAGAAACAAAATGTATGGGAATGACATCTATGATCGCCCGATTTGTTGAAAGCTTATGTCATTTCCATACTTTTTGTTTCTATTCGTTCGTCGATTCGATTGTCAGATTGCCACTTGTCTACAGGCGCTGATATTATGAATATTGGAGTTCGCATATATATGCACTGGCCTGTGTTTAATCATATTTACACCATGCCTTTCCCCGTTTATAAATAAGCTTAGTTACGGCTTGTTTATGTTCCTTTTGTACTCCTTGTCACTTGCTTGTAAAATATTTAACCACATAAGATTATAAACGAAAATGACATAATAATAAATACAAAAATATTTTTTTTTTCATTGACAAAATAAATGATACAAAGATTTATGACTCCTGAGCTAGGCCTGACAATTAGTTACTCTGTGGTTAGATATAAGCATAGATACCATTACATTAAATTAAGTTTACCATTAACTGCCATAATAATTATGAAAATAAATAAATGTATAATTAATTATTTTAAGAATAATAATAATTGATGATGATATTATAATTAAATTTTTCTAGCCCTCAATATTGCAATGTCTGACAAAGGCACTAAGTCATAAGTACCTTACCATAAAATAATATCTTTATGTACACTTAGTTTGCAAAAATGTTTTGACTTTGTCTTAATTACTACCAGAGCACTGGCTCTGCTGGTGTGTTGCTGTGTACTAACACTTACGATTTGACGTTTGACGTTTAACGTTGACGTTTAATGTGCTTTGCAAAGCACGGATGTCCATGGACTACGAATAATTATGAATAAATATATGTATGTAGGTATATATAACAATTATATAACAACTTAATTATGCATTGAAGAATACGGATATTTGTTATATATGTTTTGATGTTAAGTATACCACCGATTTTGTAATCAATTCAAAGTTATGAATGCTTGATTCATCTATAATATTAAACGCGACTTTTGAGTGAGAGGCCCTGGTTCAAAATTGTATAGAATGTTATTGGATTTTTGTATGAAATTCTCAGTATTAGTATAATGTACTCGATATTGATATTGATATCAATATAATATTGATTGATTTATTTATTTATAGTTAATTAAAACGGTCGATTAAATCCAATTATACCTTAATTAACATAGAAACAATATGTTACATTAAATACAACTATTAACACAGTTTACTTAAATAGGCACCTAAATGGGAACAGTGGACACTCTCGCAGAACATCAAACAAACTCGTTTAATTTCTCTCCATCCATCGGCAAACAAATCACATTCAGGATTGACTGCCAGGAGGGCATTGAGCATCTCTAGAGTACGACATATTGGAGACTGAGCCCTGGCTTTATTGATATAATAAGCTCAACCCCTATTACATAGCACCTAAAAACATGCAGGTGTCGGAGAATACTTTAACTGACGTTGATATTTTCTGTTGTTCAGTTACATAACTAAAAAAAGCTTGCAGTAATTAAGTAAAAAAATTAGCATGTATTATTTAATGTGTATCGATAACTAGTTTTAGGTGTTCATTTAATAATGTATTTTTTAGTTACATTAAGGGACTACAGGTCTTTTTGTATTTCATTTGTCTGAGATTATTATTTTGTAAATTACTGTTTGTTTCTTTCCTAAATAAACAAATAAATATTCTAAATACATTTTATGATTTTTGAAATAATAAACTTTTTACGGATTTTATCGCGTTATATTGATATTATTAATCCTGACGTTTCGGACTGCTTACAGCTATGGTCACGGCCAGACCAGACCCAGCTTGTGTCTAATATTCGATTAAGTATCTGAAATTAATTACCTAGAATAAATAAAGATATTCAGTCTACCCGTGACCATGCAAGCTGTAAAGGTTCCAAAACGTCGAGATTAATAATATCAATATAACGCGATAAAATCCGTAAACAGTAGATTTTATCTCAAATCATTGTGTTATTTCGGAAGTAAATATGCATATTGTTAAAACGACCTAAGACAAAATGATTAAATAATCAACTTAAATGAATGTTGATTTATTTAATAGTTTTAATTTTATTGGCTCCACTGACCCCATGTGACCATTTTTTAATCATTATCATATCTTAAGTAACTCGATTATAAAAAATAAATAAAAATATTTGGAACATTTACCTTACTTATGAAAGATAACCTTTTTACTTTGGATTAAAGTTGAAAATTTATCAAAGAAAATTGACAGATTGGGGTAGCTTGATGACCTCTGTACATCCACTGTTATTTTATCAAAGGATATTTTTTGGGCCCCACATAAAAGGGGGCTATCCTATTTCCATTAACAAAACACAAATCCAAACTTTGAGCTGCTACTGAAAATTTCATAGATAAACCCAATAAGACCGCTGAACCTGGGAATCTTACCCAGCACCTCATGCTGAGCAGTTAGGACTACTATAGATACAAATAATCACATAATAATAGTATCTACCATAAAATAAAATGACGCCATTAAAAAAGTGAAATTTATCACGTTTAGAACATTGAGGTAATATGGAATATGTTTTATGGAATTGATGTATTACACAACTTTGCTCATAGTTACAAAATATTCCATAATCTTACAATAATTGTGATATATTAACTTTCACTATTAATGAATTGCCCTTAAATTGAATATATTTGTTGAATAACTGGTTTTGTCAATCTGATAATTTGCATATTTATATTAGACTAGCTGTTGCCCGCGGATTCAGTCGCATCTCAAAGGGTCTTTTTGAGACAAAAGGTAGCCTATGTCTTTTTCCAAGGTCTAATCTGTCTCTGTACCAAATTTCATCAAAATCGGTCTAGCGGTTTAGACCGATTTTGATTTAGGTAGGGCACAGTGGGACCCCAGTGATGTGGCTTAATAGGCGGTGCACAGGGGGGTTCTGGGGTGGTCTATTAAGAGGACACAGTGCCCATGTGCTGATGGTGGCCACCGGGGTGGTTTTAGTGGGTAAGAATCCCACACTCCCCGGTCTAACCCCCGTAGACCGATAGCCTTTTGAAGGTTTCCCCCCGTAAACAAAAAACAAAAAAAAAGGGCATAGTGGGAATAATTCCACTCAAATTGAAGCTCAAATCGTACCTGCGCCTTGCAGAAAATCGAAGTGAAATAACACTGCTTTGAGCTGTGTTATGTTCCTTACGGTAAGCAAGGTAGTCTGTGCTCCGCTAGGAAACGTTGTGTTGGCAGTCCCTCCCACTGCCACTTTGACCCTTATACTGCCAACCCAACTATTCCTATTTCGTTTTACAGAGTCGGCAACGCGCAAGTGATACACCTGGTGTTACAAGCGTTTATAGGCTACGGTAACCGTTTACCATCAGGTGGGCCGCGTGCTTGTTTGCCACCTTAGTGACATAAAAAAAATTGCCATAAAGTAATTATGTTCAAACATTATTGGGTTTGAAGGGTCAGTTACTTGACATATGAGACTTAACAACTGAGGTCTCAGCACGTGTGATACTACTGTTGCAGCTGGTATCTAGGCTGAGGATGTTTACTTGATTTCATGATTGCTCCAGCATATATGTGCTTTTATGTTTACTTGAATAACGTCTATCTTTGACCCTGTTGAAGCTTTGCATCAGGCAAGTAGAGGCACATTCCAGTAAACAATAAAAAACAAGCATTTTCATATTGACATTTTTAAACTTTCTATGCGTCATTTTAACATGAATACATTTTCTATGTGTCATATCAATTCGCTCGCGGTCGAATTTTTCTTTCGCTAAATAACTTTAAAATCTTAGCATGTAAAATGCCAAAAAAATACAAAAAGAGAGTTAGTAGGTAAGGTGGCATTGTTAGACATTGAACTAACTGTAAAGTAAGTCATGTCGGTTGAAAAGCAGACTTGCTTTTCAATAGGTATTACTGACGTCACCATAAAGACGTAAATTCTGAATGTGAAGGCAAAATTCGTGATGGCGGGTGGTCAAACCGTCTGGTGTACCTAACCAGAAGACGCGGTTGAATTATTCCTTCGCTAAATGAATACATTTATTTAATTTCTCTCATTCGTTGGTCGCGCTCTCTTTCCAACCCTACCGAACAGGGTACTAGGTCAACCATAAATAAAAATTACTATTAGTTAATCCGTGCCATAAAACTCGCATTAATTTGAGTAATTTGCGTACTAAATAATAAAGTTACATCTGCGCATGCGTTGATTACATACAATGAGGGTAACGCGAGTATTTCTAAACGGCCATTACGTGACGTCATTATATTGATTAAATAATGCCTATTTCATACACACATCAAAAAAAGTTTGCGATCGCTTTGAAAAATCGAAATCTTTTTTGTTACGGTAGATTATATTATGATTTCTTCTTCTTTTAGATTCTTTCAAACAGGGTATATCTATTTAAAGAAAACACACAACAAAGATTTTTTTCTTGATAAAGTTCAATTTAAAAAATTATATCATCTTATGCTTGTGGTCGCAAACTTTTTTTGATGTGTGTATGTATAGTAAACGTCAGTACCTGGTGCTATGAGGTTGGAATCTTTATAACTATCTGTATTCCCGGTGGATTTTCGTTTTTTTTTCAATCCAGTGAAAATTTCCTAATATATCATTTTACCTAATAACCACACATTAAAAATGTGATGCGAAACTTTATGCCCATGGGAGGCCGACTAAGAAAACGATACTTCCTCTGCATGCTGGGAAGAAACGGATGTTATTAAAGCCAACAAAACACAGCACACTCGGTGGCAGGATCTAATGATTTCCCTGGCAAGATCTCGATATTTTTAATCCTGTTTGTGCTTTCATTTAAAAACTGGCATCAAATCCGTACTGGTAAACATATTGCTTTCTGAGCCGACACGCGAATAATAGACATTTAAATAAAACTACTTTTTACAGATTTTATCGCCTTATTATTGATATTATTAATCCCGAAGTTTCGGACTCTTTACATCATCCATAGTCACGGGTAGACGAGTCCGAAGCGTCGGGATCAATAATATCAATATTACGAGATAAAATACGTAAAAAGTAGTTTAATACCTAGCCTATACTTATCATTTGTCATTCGTTTAAGTTTGTGTTTATGAAATAAATTATTATTATTCAATAACTAAGAAAAATATTACTCTCCTTCGGTAGTCGGGTAAAAAGAGCGAAAACTATAACCAACACACACAGCTTAGTTTATGCAATGTCATGTGTGTGAAAGTTAAGTGATTCAAAGCTGTGAAAATATGTAAATATGTTCGTATGACTGCTTACTGTAGGCTCTTGTATAACCTTGGATAGGCGGCCTTGGCGACAATAAAATGAGAAAAGGCCTTCTCAAGTTATACAAGAAGGCCTTGTATCTGAAATTAAATATTTTTCTGTCAGTCCATCCTAAGATTGCCTGGAAAAAAACGTTGATCGCGATAAGGCCGCCTATTGTATGTTTTTGTAACGATTCTGTTCTGTAATTTGATACTTTAGTGTAAAGTAAAGAATATACTATTGTTATTATTATTTTCAGTGTATATTTTTATTTTCTTCTCCTATTGAGAGAGTAAAAGACCTCACATGCGGGCTGGAGCCAAGCGTGTAACTCCAAGTTTATATAGAATAGGTTGAAGATAATGTAGAGGATGTGAAAAGTCAGAGGTGCGTGCCTTGGATTCGATCCATTATACTCAATTAAATGTCCCAAATTTTTTAATACAAATACATATACTGTGTCAATTGACAAATACATTTTATTGATTTCTGACATTTACGCGAATATTATACATTGAAATAAAACTACTTTTTACGGATTTTATCGCGTATATTGATATATTAATCCCGACGTTTCGGACCCTTTACAGCGTCCATGGTCACAGGTAGACTGCAGTCTACCCGTGACCATGGACGCTGTAAATATCAATATGCACGATAAAATCCGTAAAAAGTAGTTTTATTTCAAATACATCTTTTATTCTTTAAAAAACTTTTTTTTTATAAGTGATATTTTATTTTTGTAAATAGATCTTTTAAAGACACTTTTACAAGTTAATAATTACTTACTAATACTAGATGGCACCGGCATTTCCTAGATGATGACCTCTGAGAAGAAACGCCGAAACAAACTCAGAGAACCGTGGTCTCTTTTAAAGTATCTAGCTTAAAAAATGTGTAAAATATTGTCTTGTAAAAGTGTCTTTAAAAGATCTATTTACAGAAATAAATATCATTTATCATTTACCATACTGACGGCACGCATACAGTTTATAGTAAAGACCCTACGTTTGCTTAGAAAGCGTTAAATGAAGTTATTTACATGTAAGTACACTGTCTTCAAGTCAGCAAGACATTATTTATTTATTTTATATCTTATTGCTAACAGCGAGACGCGCTAAGAAAACAAGTTTCTTGCATTCCATTTTTTTAAAAAGGCATAATTAGTAAAGAGAGATTTTCTTGCGGCGCGGCATATCGAGTCTGTCAACACGCTCTAGGCCAGCATTGAGTCTGTCAACACGCTCTAGGCCAGCATCGAGTCTGTCAACACGCTCTCGGCCAGCATCGAGACTGTCAACACGCTCTAGGCCAGCATCGAGTCTGTCAACACGCTCTAGGGCAGCATTGAGTCTGTCAACACGCTCTAGGCCAGCATCGAGACTGTCAACACGCTCTAGGCCAGCATCGAGTCTGTCAACACGCTCTAGGCCAGCGTGGTGGACTCACTGACATAACATACCATCACGCCTGTATTCCTCGAAGGGCTAGGCAGACGTGTACCCACAGTTCGCCGGTATGTTTAGGTACCATTTTAAGAGAGGTAGGGCATAGTGGCAGTAATTCCACTCAAATTGGAGCTGTCCGACTGGGGAAGTACCTCCGCCTTGCAGAAAATCAAAGTTAAATAGTACTACTTAGAGCTGTGTTGTGTTCCTTACGGTGAGCAAGGCTGCCAGTGCTCAGCGAGGAAACGTTGTGTCGGCAGTAGGGGGACTTTGATCCTTATACTGCCAACCCAACTATTCCTCTTTCGTTTTACAGGGTCTGCAACACCCCTGGTGTTGCAAGCGTCTATAGGCTACGGAAACGGCTTATCATCAGGTGGGCCGTATGCTTGTTTGCCACCTTAGTAGTATAAAAAACTCGTGGAAGGTACTTGTATCGTGTCGTGATATCATTATTCATCAGTGTGTATGTATGTAAATATAAACGTGTATGTTAGTATGTCTCTTTGTCACTGTTCGCGAAAAGAAATTAGAAATTGAAGCATTTCTAGTACCTCCTTGTTTTTGAAAATGTTTTGCATTATGCTAAAAAGTTGTGTTAGAACTTGTTTGGTTGGTATTTTAACTGACTCAAAAAAGTGGGACTTTTACTATTTTCAACACGGTTTTTTTAGATTAATCTAAGTAACTATGTAAGAAAGACTTGGAAGTTCAATTTGACCTAGTTACGGGTTTCAATTTGAGCTGAAATTTTGCATACATATACATTTAGTTTGGTTGACAATTCATGTTTAGCTGACGTTATTTTAAATCTAATAGGTATGTGAAGACGTGTAGGTCTTATAATAAACTCTCGCGTCATATGGATTTAGATTTGTTTAATACTAGTGTTTGTCAAATTAAACATGTATTAGTTAGTAACTTCTTCTTATAATTCACCTTTACTTTATGTAGAATGTTTGCTTTTCATATATTTTATTGTCACTGCCGCTATATATCGTTATCATTGATGTAGTTGATATTTACCGTCTAACACAGGAACTTGTGTTCCGTTTTTTAACTACGGAAACTTTAAAATGTTTTAAAGTTATTTAGAAAAGGAAAAATTCGACCGCGGGCAGGGTTCGAACCTGCGTCTTCTGGTTAGGTACACCGGACGCTATGACCACTAAGCCACCGCGATACCTACCCGTCATGTCGAATTTTTCCTTCACATACTGAATTTACGTCTTTATGGTCACGTCAACGTTTAAAATGTTCTTCAACTATAAATCCATTTTTGCCATATGTATGCTAGCTGTAAGTTTTTCAAATATAATTTTAAAAAAATGGTTGAATCCCAAAATGGCGGACTAGTTATTTTTTAATACACTCCCATGATATGGGTATCAATTGAAAGGGTCTTCCAGTTAATGGCAATAGACTCGCCTCCTATTACATGGGACCTAAACATACCGGCGAACCGTGGGCGTACATTAGTACACCTCTGCCTAACCCTTCTTAGAATACAACCATGATGGTATGTTATATTCTAGATTAACCTCGAGAGACATAACATATATTTCTGTGGCTTTATGAATGATGTATGTAATTTCGACTTTAGTTGAGTTAACCTTACTTCAAAACCACACAAAGGACGCGTTATACGAGCGCAGCCTAGAAAGAACCAGTAAGATAACATATAAACCCACTGCCCACCTTACTGTACTGTGGCGCCATATTTTGCTGTAACGGCGTATGCGCAGGGAGAATTGTAGGTTAGCTGGTTTTATGCACATATAAATCGAGGTCTAAGTAGCTTCGAGATCTTATAATCTGTGAATTAAGTACTAACCTAGGTAATATGTTTATTCTTCCCAGCCAAAACTAGGAAGCGGTGACGGGCGGGCGTTTTGGGGGCTGTAATGTAAACATGACGTAAAAAAGTACTATCTATCTTTAATAAATTATTGTTATTTTTTTTTTTACTTTTATGCTATATAAATAAATATTTGGGAAATTTTACACAGTACCGTCTAGTCCCAAAGAAAATAGAGAGTTACTATACATTCGATATAATACATATATTTATGTACTTTTTTTAATACATACTTTTAACACATGTTTAAACTAGTGGATGATTTTTATCAATGTTATTCTGGCAGTTTTGAGTATTTCATAAGACCTAAGCAATTATCTTGCTGATCTAGTACCTATCGTCGTGCGACGAGTCGTTGAGCTCCCTAAATAATAGTTCAGCTGCACGATGACTGATGTATGCATGCCGTTAGTTAGGATTAGTCAACTCAAAGCTGCTGCTGTGGCTCTTTTTTTTTCAAAAGGCCAGTTCAGCTGTATTATGTTTAGGTCCCAATTAGGAGCGAGCCTATTGCCATTAACCGTGCACAATATATCCAAACTCCGAGCTGCTACTGAGAATTTCTTAGAAAACCCAAAAAAACACTGCTTGACCTGGAAATCAAACGCAGAACTAGTCGCATTGATGACCACAGACTAATGAGACAGTCTGAATAATAACCATGAATATATAAATAAATTAAAGGTTTGATGTCTTTAACTAAACCGGTATCTAACCAATGGTTGTTACAACCATAGGCTCGTTATGTAAATTAACTCATAGCTATAACTATTACATGATTTCGCTATTATATGAGATTTCACTGACTAACTGCCTAATCAAAATAAAATTATGTTTGAGGTGTTTTTTTAACATAGTTTCAAATTGATTTCTATTAGGTTCAGTTCTGATGACCGCGGGTAAACTATTGAGTATACAAAGGAATACGTTTTCTTAAAGTCCTATCTCCGTACAGTAGCCCGATTCACGTAATTTAAACCGTAGCGATGTCGCAGCGACTTATTCGTTGAAACAATTTTCCTATTCACATCCGTCAATCGGAGCTATTTAGAAGTCGTCCTATTGAAAAATAACTGTACTAATACTGAACTGTATCACACAGTTAAACGATTCGATCACGGATGTGAATAGGAAAACTGTTTCAACGATTAAGTCGCTGCGACATCGCTACGGTTTTAATTACGTGAATCGGGCTACTAGTTTGTTACTCTGGGAACAACGAATTTACCTGAGCATATAACAATATACATCAACATAAACAATATAACAATAACACGACGATGATCGTGTTATTGTTATTGCTGACATTAATTTCAAAGAATCATTTTTCTATCCTTTTCCCAACTAAGTCAGTTTCTCCCAGTACAACCAGATGCGGCTGAATATCAGTATATTTTAATTATCATACATATATCTATTTATTTCTGACATTTACGCGAATATTGAAATAAATCTACTTTTTACGGATTTTATCGCGTTATATTCTTCGTCGTTTTATTTGCTCCATCGAGTATTAATTAATAATTAGTAATAAATATCATTGATCATGTAACAATAAAAATGTAGGGTAGCTGTCAGTAATTATATCATCAAGACGCCCACCACCTCAGTCTACCCGTGATCATGGACGCTGTAAATGGTCCAAAACGTCGGGATTAATAATATCAATATAACGCGATAAAATCCGTAAAATGTAGTTTTATTTCAATACATATATCTCTGTATATGATATACAAAATTTCGATTTCGTTTGCCTTAACGTTATCAGAATAAGTTTGTGTGTTTCACTTTTTATTTCAGCGTTTTTTAGTGAAAGTTCGTCAGTAATGGAGACCAAACTTAATGTTTTGTTAATTAATTCACGGTTTTACGAGCCGGTAATTTGAGAAAGAGGAGTAGGTAACGTATTATGATGTTTGTAACAATATTTCATTTAAATGCATAACATTATTACCTAGGACGGCCATATCGATCTAGTCGTAAGCGTAGGTAGCTGTTAAGTGTAAGGTCCTAAGTTGGATTTTCAGGTCGAGTAAAGTGTTATTAGAAAGAAGAAAGAAAGAAAAATAGTTTATTCACTACTATTATTACTTTTTGTGTGTCCTGTACACAAAAAATAATGTACCCCACATTAACTGAGCACTAAATTTTATACTCTACGACCATTCACTAGAACAAAATATGTTCAGAGTTTTGATTTGTGGAGTGTGTCCCGGCTGTAGCAAAAGGTATTCAGCTCAGCATGTGTCAGACTGTAACACCTGATGGAAAATACCACAAAATAAAAAAAGAAAGTGTTATTGGGTTATTTCTCAATAATATTCTCAGTAGCAGCTCGGAATTTGGATTTGTGCCTGGTTAATAGTAATTAACCAGATTAATAGTAATCAAATTGGTTAATACTACCTGGTTATTAGTAATTAAATTACTGAGAATATTATTGTAGTTTAGAGCTTATAGGCGGTTAATCTGTAGTAACAGAGATATAGTAACATGGGCTTTAAACTACATGGGATCTAAAAATACCGGTGAACTGTGGGTGTAGATTAGTATTCTTCTGCTTAACCCTTCGGGGAATACAGGCGCAATGATATTATTATGTTATATTATGTCTATGAAATTTTAATGTAACAGCTCGAACCTTCGTAATAGGCTTACCACCTATTACATGGGACCTAAACATACAAAAAAAAAACTGTAGGAAGGTACAGACGCCATTAGGTCAAGATATCCAAAACTGTAAAATTTTCCCAATTTAAAATTAATCTTATTGCTTTGTATTAAAGTTGAAAATCAATTAAAAAACTATCTTTTTGTATATTTTTGGCATTTTCCATGCTAAGATTTTAAAGTTATTTAGAAAAGGAAAAATTCGACCGCGGGCAGGAGTCGAACCGGCGAAGGAAAAATTTACAAAAAGATAGTTAGAAGGTAAGGTGGCATCGTTCGACATTGAACTAACTGTAAAGTAAGTCGTGTCGGTTGAAAAGCAAAAACTTGCTTACATCAGTATACCTGTGCTTACGTCACTTCCATATAATATTTTGTTGCTACGAATATTCTAATACTTACAACAAATCTAAACTATAATATTAAGTTAGATAATAATCGGGTTAAAACTGCTTTGAGTAGAATAATTAATTCACTTGCTTTGTCTTAATTAATGTTAATTAATTGGATTGGAGAAAAAGAGCTGAAGAGGCTCTGTCTATCACTAAAAGAGGCCTAAACTCCTTGTTATAACTTGATAAATATTCTTCATTCATCATTTTCTCGTATGGTAATACCGTTTATAAATAAAACGCGATTTAGTTCTGGCAATAAAAGAGTCGTAAATTATTAATCTGTGGTTCGGAGAGCAATAAATTGGTTTTAGAGGGAAGTGAAAGTATGTTAAAATAAAGAATTACGACCATGAAGTATTTATTACATGTCTCCTAATGAAAGAAACCATCGACTTCTATGCTAGAGGTCCAGAATCCAATTCCGAGATCCAGCTAGTAGCAGCTCAGGGTTGTCATTTGTGCCTTTATTACATGAGACTTAAACATACCAGTAAACTGTTGGTGTACATTAGTACACCTTTGCCTAGCCCTTCAGTGAATACAGGTGTGATGGTATGAAATAATAGAATACGTAACTGATCCTCCAGCGCGTCCTGAGTCCTCAACCTTTTTACCCCGGTTCGTAGTAAATTACGCGGATCAATCAGACTTGCTGCAGTCAGTCTATGAATGACCATCGCGAACAAAATAATAGAATAGATAAATAATCTTCCAGCTTGTCCTGGGTATTTAACCTTTTTACCCCGGTTCGGGGTAAACTAGAAAGAAACAACATCGGGAACAAAATACTAGAATAGGTAAATTTACCTATACACAATCACTTTGTAATCGTAATATTTATCTATTCTTATCATCTTTTAATTTATAAACCCTCACTACGTAGTATACGTTTATAGTATCTCTTTATTTAATTTCCGAGCGTACGGCACTCGTGGGTCGCAGCTGAAAACCAGCGCTGGTTATCAGCACTTGTATTGATACTTAACAATATGCTGAGCTGTTGGCCCTTTTGGCAACTACATATTTTTTATGTTATTTTTTATCAATGGCTTTATTTTTGTATGTGTCAATAAATGCATCTTTCTTTCTTTCTTTCTGAATAATCCTCCAGCGCGTCTTGAATATTTCACCTTTTTACCCCGGTTCGTGGTAAACTACGCGGATCAAACAGACTTGTCGCAGTATATGAATGGGTCGCGAACAGTCCATGCTTCAGTCAGCATGTAAAGTCATCAATCCCAGCTGTTATACAAACACCTATAACAATCATTAGCCGTAATCAAAAAAGTCAGACAAGCTGTAATTGAACTTCAGCAAAATTAACGGCTTGTGAAGACGGTTAACACGCAGTAGGCCAGCGTGGTGGACTACAGTCTCACACCTAAATTTTCAGCGCCCCACGTGCCCTCTTTAGGACATTAATAAAATACTTAGATGACTGTGTAGCTCACGCCTTAAATCTGCCAAACATTCGAGCTTCTTCAGTAGAAAGTTAATCCTAAATGGATGACCATATTACTGTAAATACTTTCACAGCTTAAGATGATTGGAACTTATGACTTTGAAACGGTTGGGAAAACGTTGGCATTCAGGGTGCTTAAATGCATATTTCATACTTACAGATATTGGATTTTATTGAGTTAGACTGTTAGATCATCGTGAAGCGCCAGATTGGTTGATTAAAGAACCAAACAATTTAATTGAAGACCCTCGAGAGGGTCGTAACATTTTGTTTACCATTGTGTCTAATTGTTCCTAAACAAGTTAAACCACTCGAATTTATTGATCTATGTTTAGGGCCGTAGACCCTCTTAAAGTCGGTATAAAGACTGCCATCAGACCTCCATAACCAACATTCTGCGCAATCCTAAGGGTAAACTGGTTGTCAAGGTTTTTTTTTGGGCTTCTTACTACCATTAATAATTAATTTTTCATATGACAACCCAGACCAGTTTACGTGCTCTATAAAGTACGGGAGGGGTCTCGCTCGATGTGTTAAGTAAGGTCACCCATCAATATACCGACTGCGGCATACGCAGCAAAATATCATATATCATAAACATAATTATATCTAGCTTTATAATCCACTAACGGTATAAAGTACGTGTAGAAATGAACTACATACACATCGGAAGATGATTTCAAATCGTTCGGATAAACGGTTTTTACCGAAGCATTCCGAAGATAGCCGAACGAATTAGTTGTTACTTCGTAATTGGCCGTCCCTAAAGAGAGAGCTATTACTAACACATTGACATGGTTTAAATAAAGGTTGTTATTAAGAATGATTCTTCACACCTCTTCTCATATACCTATTGTAGGGCCGAGTGACATCAATAATAATGAGTGGAGCATACCTATTATAAGTTAACCTCTTATCCGTCTGAAACTACAAGTTCTAGGAAACTTCATCATTAACCCATATACTGTCCCACTGCTGGGCACGAGTCTCCTCTTAGAATGAGAAGGATTAGACTATAACCTCGTTGGCCTAGTGCGGGTTCACAGACTTCGCACACCGTCGAGAAAAATCTGTAACGCATGCAGGTTACCTCACGGTGTTTTCTTACACCGTTTAAGCGAGTGATAATTCATTATTAATACCGTACCCACGTACAGTCAGCAACGAAAGTCCCTGAACATGTTGAAATCTTCAATATGATTTTTAATAAGTATGAAGTTACTGACCTGTGAAGGTTATGCGAAATAATTGCTGAATAAATAGATGACCATTAAAGATTTGGGTTGCCTTAATAGAAAAATCCTCTTGACAAGTTTTGGACCTGTGATGTTTTCAAAATTTTGCTGTGTTCAGCTACTTTCGTTGCTGACTGTACCTATACACTCACGCGTCGTTCGTATAAGGCTCAACTCCCACTTAACGCAGAGTCGAAGCGAAGCGTTGCAACATATCATCATCATCATCATCAGCCCATATTGGTCCACTGCTGGACGTAGGCAACATATTCTTACACTTTAATAGTAGGTACCCATGTATTGAATTCTATCTCCATTAACGCACGTACACAAACTAATGTGGCGATACAAATTAATGCGGCGCGAGAATGCGCGCGACGTCTCGTTTTTATATATTTTCTTTATACATATTAATTGTACGTTAGATAATGGAGTTAGAATTCAATATACTATTTAAAAGTCGCAACGCTTCGCTTCAACTCCGCGTCCAATGGGTGTTGAGCCTAAATGTATTTAAATTTTCTCTACATGCTAATGTCACGCACGCAATAACACCTATTAAACCGATTAAAACTAATAATATGCTACTAATACTACTATAACACTTGTTGCTTCTAGTTAAGTTATCAACACTATTTATTACAGTAATCTTATGTTCGCACGATACTTTAAGCATCAAATTATATCGCAATTTGTTTTCACTAGTTTTCTATTCATCCGTACGAATAAATCATTGGAATCCTTAAAAAAAACTTCTAAATTTTTTCACGTAAACTACAAGACTATACAACCTCTCTCCAGTTCGACAACCGAAGCATACAAACTATCTCTCCCAACCCAAAATTAAAAAGGGGATTTTTAATTGCACCTCTATTTACAATTTAATTTAAGCAAAGGAAGTGTCTCAATCTTAACTAATAAAACAAATATACTGACATGCACACTTAATTATACAGTCTTACAATGGATTTTCTAAATATTACCAAATGGATAAATGGTCACCAAATATTAGATATAAGTTAGGCTAAAACTGCAACCACAACAACGATTGATTTGCTGTTAAATAGGTACTACCCAATTAAAAAAAGCATTCGAAACTCAGTTTCAGCACAATGCGGAGCGCCACCAATTTTCCTTGCGGGGATGAGACGCACTATTTTAATGTCAAACTATTGCATTTGTTTGTGTCAGTGATAGTCTCATTCTTTTTTAATAAATTATTTTTCTATCTTCTTCTAAAGCGTCGGAATAATTATGATAAATAAAACACTCATTATCTGCACAACATGTTTTAGGTCGGGACGTTCTCTGTGCTACACTTTTGTATACAAACAAAAAAATAATTCTGGAGAAAATTTTCTTCACCTGTATGTAATCTATTTTTGATCCGTATTTGAATTCCAACGATGAGATTCCAGATTTGAAATACGACAACCGCCAACAGTTAGCCAGCGATCTAACCCTGTCGCTTACAGAAACTTTCAGACAATAGAAACATTTATACAACCGTTGCAAGAATTCTTCAATGAATTAAAATCAGAACCCAAGATTTTTACATACCCATAAACACGAAGATTGCCGGTGTACAACGATCAATTCAATACTTGCCGGTATTGAACACCGATCAATTCAATACATATCGGCGCGAGCGCACACTTCCTACTAGGAACTCACTTCACTCCTAATCCGTTACGTGCGCATGATTGACGCCTGCATCTACAACTTGTCAGTTATTAATCACTATTTACAATGGTTATGATACCGTGAAATTGACAAAGTGTAATGAGGTATCGATTCCTTAAAGTATTGACAGCAAATGGAAAGAAACGAGCCAAAGTAAAAAGATAAATATTTTTGCACCAGCACCACCAATTTCTCAACTCATAGGTAATGCAATAGTACGAATTGAACTTTTCGCTGTGGACATTTCAAGAATTATCCATTAGTACCTACTAAGTTATTTAATTTATGTAGGTTTATTGGTATGGCAACAGCAATACATTTTGAGTAATTTATAAAAAAACTAGCTGCCCCCGCAAACGTTGTTTTGCCATAAAAAAAAAAAAATTGATGTTGGCCTATTCTCAGACCTCCCCGATAAGCACAAAAAATTTCATCAAAATCGGTCAAGCCGTTTCGGAGGAGTATGGCAACGAAAACTGTGACACGAGAATTTTATATATTAGATTTATATATTAGATAGTAATAGTAAGGGTGCTGATAAGTATGCCCATTACAGGTAAACGCAGCATTTCCAATAAATACAAAGAAGATAATTATCTTACAGTATTACCTTAATGTAATAGTATTATAGAATAATCATCAGCATCAGCTTACATTCGTCCACTGCTGGACGTGTGCCTCTTCTAGTGAACGCCACAGAAAAGCTAGGTGTTAAAATTTAACATAGTCCTGAACAAAATTAGTAAGATTTAAGTAGTGATAGCCTAGGCTATCACTACATAGGCAGTCCAATGCTCTTATAACTAGTTATAAGAGCATTGGACTGCCAAATCAAAGGTCTCGAATTCGAATGCCAAGCACGCACCTCAAAAAAATATAAAAATAGAGGCCCACCGGTATCGGGAACAGGGTCCGAACTACTGGCGGTCAGGGCTCCAGAGAGAGGAACCTCCTAACAATACGAGCCGTGTCCAGCAGTACTGATTTCTAGATCAAGCTCTTGACCCAGCCGCCTAACGAGAGCCTCCTAAGGTTGGTCGAGGCTCGTGGCTATTAAGCCATTGGCTGACACGACTATCGGTACAATGATCGCTGTGTCCACATCCCACATGTCGACAACCTCGCGAGCCAAGTCAAGATACTTGATTTGCTTATCTTTCTCGGCGTTCACGAGGTTCCCGAGGTTATTATTATTATTATTAATAATTCGGAAAAAAAAAAATATACGGTGAAGGAAAAAATTGAGAGGAAACCTGCATGCCTTACAGATTTTTCTCGACGCTGCCGCGCCGTGTGAAGTTTGCCATCCCGCATTAGTACAGCGTGGTGGACCATGGCCTAATCCCTCCATTCTCCCTCCTATACTATCCTACTCCCTACTATACTGTCCCAACAGTGGGACAGTATACGGGTTGATGATGATGAAGTAAAATTTCAGTATATAATATATGATAATTAGGTCACCTATATGCTAGTTAGGAACAGAGGCCAGTACAAGCTACCAATCTGTCAAATTTTTATGATTGATTTTCAACTTTAACACAAAAATTTAAGGTTCATATTCCATTGGGAAAAATTGTCAGTTTTGGATAGCTTGACCTGCTGGCACTTAGGTACCCAAATAGTTGACAATTTAGTCCTTACAATGAAGTAAGTATCCAATATTAAGCTCTATGCTAATTTTAGTATTAAAATTAAATGCGTAACTGAAGCTTTTAACTAAAGGTCAGCCATAATTGAAAGTAGGTTACCCTTTGTCCGGCCATCTGCCTTGGAATTGGAACGGCAAATGGTTCTGAAGAATACATATCTGTAAGGAGGTTCAAGTGTTACTTAAACGGTGTATTTTTTCTATATTCTTATTAAAGTTACGTATTAGTTAGTTTATAATGTTCTAGTTTAATAAGTTAGAGAGCTTCCAGTCTAACCAGATGGGGCTGAATATCAATATTTTACACGAAGTGAAATAAGGGTAATACTGGGTAATACCGATATCCTGATGATAGACTGGCTATTTGATGTTTGTCAGGCTTTTTGGCTTCTGACCACTAACGATTGTCAAAGGTATTCGTAAGACAACCGGAACCGATAATTTGACTTTATATTTATAGAAATAAGAAAGAAAGAGAAAAAATATTCTGACAGCCACAACACAAGACAATAAAAAACAACAAAACAATATTTATTTATTTATAAACTCTTTATTGCACACCAGAACACAATTACAAAAATAAAAATGTTACAGAAAGAGTAGGTACAATGGGCGGTCTTATCGCACAAGACGATCTCTTCCAGGCAACCTTTGGATGGACTAGAAGAAAGGAAACACTTTGGGTAGTGTCGGCGTACTAAAATTGTAAAATAATAATATAAATAATAATATATTCAAGCCTTAAACTAAGGAAGTACGTTATCCTGTGCGATGTTAGAATAGGTCCCTATCTCAGCACTGTGCTGCAGCAAAAAGCAAATTAAGCTGCAGCGCTGATATTCTGATAGGGCCCGTTGATGAAGCCATGGACAGTCTGTATAATTTAACAAAATAAAAGGAGGAAAAAAAATAGGAGCTATCATCGACGCACTAATGGATAGTCTGCCACGACAATTTTTTTTTTAGCTTTTATTTTATATAAATGAATACTTTATGTATGTAATATAGTATATAGTAGATGTATAGGTAGTATTTAATATGGATCAACGTTTTTTCAGCATGATTGATTAATGCATCTGCCACGCTCTGTCTCTGTATCACCCTATGGTCGACTGGTAGAGAATGCTTTTAGCATTAAGTCCGCCTCTGTACAATTTTTTGTGCATAAAGCATTAAATAATAATAAATAATAATAATGACAATAGAAATTGAAGCAAGCGGTGCCGCGAGCAAAAGCTGGCACCTAATTTACATTAATAAAAATGTTTAATCGTAAATCAGATATGTATGCAATATGTTATTAATATTTCTAATACTTTCTCAAGCTTTCATTTAAGCTAAGACTATTTTTATCTAAGTCTAGGTCATAAAATTTGCACAAAATAACAGTTTAATAAATGAATAGGATGATCAGTGTAAAAAAAAACAGTAACTGGCTATTGATATTATAAAAGTCTCGATTTTCTATTTTCTACGCGCCTCTGACTTTTCGAAATCATGTCCGTATTAGGAATTAATTATCATTCGCTTAAACGATTAAGGAAAACATCGTGAGGAAACCTGCATGTCTAAGAGACTTTCTTGACGGCGTGTGAAGTCTGGCAACCCGCATTAGGCCGTGGTGGACTTTGGCCTAATCTCTCCTAATCCCTCTTATAGAGGATACCCGTGCCCGGGAGTAGGACAGTATATTTCAAGTCAGAGGTGCCTTGGATTCGAACTCGAGACCTTGGCAATCCAATGCTTTTATCACTAGCCTGTCACTGCTTGACACACTTGCACTGACAAAGAATAACATGCTATAACTAACTTGTATAAACTAAAAATGTACTAGGAGATAAAGAAACTGCAACATGTTAATGCTAGTATAATTTGTCTATTTTCTACTTTAATAGTCATTGACTTAACCTAGCCAACGCACTTTATTAATAAGGCAATATAGCTCGCAACATATCATCACACTATTCTACATAGTGATTACAAGTCATTTATAAAGATTACGGCTATCATCATGGTCCATTTGAATAAGACTCGACGCTGTATATACAGATTTTTCTCTCAATTTCCTAGCATTACGTTCGCATTTCACGTAATCTCGTATCTGGTACACCGTACGGACGGGAGATCCGACGGAAAGTATTAATTTCCGACGGCATAGAAAGCAGAGACTCGATCGAACACTAGAATATAGATTATCTAAGATAACATTGCAAACGTAAACGAAACTCGACTAATTTATCACAGGACCAGCGGTAATTCTCGTAATTCGATTTTTCATCGATTGAAATCAGCGAAAGTATAAACTAAACCTAAATGATAGTGACATGACTGGCCACAGATAAAATAACATACCAACCATAATGATCTATTGTGAATGAAAAACGCAAGGTATCAAATAAAGTGTTGTAAACGCGTCTCTCGACCTTACTTTCGCTTACACTTAACAAAAAAAATAACAATAAAACTTCCGCTTCGTCATCGTGAACTTGAAACAGAAAATAAAGAAAGGCTGAATGCGTTGAATCCTTGGCCAAGTTCCCGCCAAATGCTGACAGTGACAATTTACTGACATTTGCAAAAAGAACAATATGGCGCCTTGCTGAGGAGAAATTGCAAGCAAATCTGGTTTTAGCAACAACAATGCCTGCTTCGGGCATTATAACCAGTAGCACGTTCTGACAGCTAAATTTTTATTTGCTTAACCTGAAACATAGCCAATTTTATTGTTAGATAGATACTAAAATGTGCTAGCATAACTTGAGAACATCTAAGTAATGTTTTTTATTCGAAGAAATTGTTACAAGCCAATAGTAAGTAATCGAAAAGAGAATAACAGATTACCAACATCAAAGTTACCCAGTACAAATGACCTTGTAATTAGTTACATTATAAAAAATATACCAACTCTGAGCTGTTACTGAGAATTTCATAGAAAACCCAATAACATTTTGCTCTTAAAACAACCTTAAAACAACTACCGAGTAGTCTAGATTTGTGCCCAGTTAATGGCAATGGCCATTAGAAAACGATATAATGAACGAAATAATTAAATGAAATAAGAAATTCCTCTGGAATGAAGTCAACATTCCTGAAAAGCGGCTAACCTAACCTAACCGCCCAGTGAGTACTTTCATCGTGCGAGTGATAATAATTAATTATTAATTTATTAGCCTAAGGTTCGAACTCGTAACCTTTGACTTGGCAGTCCAATGGTCCATCACTAGGCTATCACTGTTTTTTTGCAAGCTTTTTGCTTGAAAGAAACTAGTAAGTAAGTAGACATGCTTTAATTAATTGTTGTTGCAAATAAAAACGCTATAATTCCCTATAAGTGGGGACCGCATTCAGTTGCCAACATTACGGGGTAGATGGCCTCTTGAAGTGAACAGCATTGCCATTTAGAGATGCATTCCTTATGAAGCTAAGACTTAGCTATCTAGTTTTTTTTTCTGTTTTACCCACATAATAGTTTTCTTCAATAGATTTTCCATTTTATTTAAACACTAGATTTTCCCGCCGCCATTTAATCAACATGAAAACATTATACGATTTATTATATTGGTATAGAAAACCTTTTATTTTTTTACGTAGTGTAGTTGTAGGTAGTTGTGTTTCCCAAAAATACACATACATAATTTCCCCATACTCGGAAAATGTCAACTCGTTCTAAATACAGATTGGTTTTTTTTGCTAAGAGGTTTTAAATATGGTATGAGGTTATACTTAAAAGCTCACGGAAATAAATAAATAAATATCACATTGCCGAAAAAGGTAATGGCTAGTTACATAACCAATGAACTGCCATGTCAAAGGTTTCTAATTCTAATCCAAAGCACGCACCTCTAACTATTAAGTAATTATCATTCGCTTAAACGGTGTAAGAGAATATCGTGAGGGAAAACCTCTCTACGACATGTGAAGTCTGCCAACCCGCATTAGACCAGTGTAGTGAACTATAGCCTGATCCCTCTATTTCTGAGAGGAAAGCAGTGGGACAGTATGTGTAGTAGTGAATGATGATTTCGATTCCCAGGTCAAGCAGTGTTGTTAGGATTTTCAAAAATGAGTAAACATTCAAGAATAAAATAAAATTTTTTGTTCAGTGAATGTTCTGTACTTACTTTTTGTGTGTCCTGTATAGTAGCGAATAAACAATATTTCTTTCTTCTTTCTTTCTTCTTTCTTTCTTCTTTCTTTCTTCTTTCTTTCTTCTTTCTTTCTTCTTTCTTTCTTCTTTCTTTCTTCTTTCTTTCTTCTTTCTTTCTTCTTTCTTTCTTCTTTCTTTCTTCTTTCTTTCTTCTTTCTTTCTTCCTTAAAAACTGCGCATACCTACACGCTAACGAGTCGATCAAAGTCAAACCCGAAGTCAAAATGTTTTACTTCAATTAGACCGATAAAATAGGTATTACTGGAAAAAACACCCATCCAAATTTTATCTGAATCATACTGCACTTTCCATTTCTTGGTACGTTATTTCGGTAATAATTTAACGGCGTTTCTGAGCAGCGTATGATCTTAGACCATTTGTATCAAGTGGGTCATCGCGTGTGTTCATTGCCATGATCAACACAGTTATATCGATCAACCGCTACAATATGACGTTACATACATTTTATGATATTGGCTTATATTTCTTAAGGCAAACGAGGTTGGCATAAAACACTTAAAAATGGTCTATCACGCCTTAATCGAATCGAAACTAAGATACAGCATTCTTTTTTGGGGAGGTAGCTATGGATACAATACGCAAAAAGCTTTCGTACTTCAGAAAAGAGCTATAAGAACCATAGTTAGGATACAGCAAGAGGAATCGTGCAGACCACACTTTAAGGAAATGAAAATTTTGACATTGCCTAGTTTGTACATTACGGTCCTCCTTTCTCATCTATCAAAATACATCTATAACTATGAGACTGAAGAAGAAAGACAAAAGCGGGAAAGCACGAGAAGGAAAGACCTCCAAACGGAACATTTGCCTCATCTGGATATTGTAAAGCATAATGCCCACTACAAGTCGGTATTTTTTTTTTAATAAAATGCCTATAGAAATAAAAAGCTTGGTTTATACAAGAGGTTTTCTCGCTAAACTTAGGCTGTTCTTGTTGGATAAGTGTATCTATTCTGTTGATGAATTGTAAATTGAAATTATTGAAAAACATTATACGCAAATATGAGTCCATGTCGTAATTATTTAAAAATACTTACTTAGTTTTTAATTTGATATTGTGATAATATGATTAATACTCACATGATAATGTATATTTGGTTGGCTTTTATTATTTGTATTATTAATTAATTTAATTGTATTTACTTAATAATTTTAAATGTATCAAATATTGTAATTCAGACACAATGTAAATTGTTATTGGATAAATAAATACAAATACAAAAATGCACTAGCTGGCGGCCAAAGACAAATTTCGTTAATACATACAATCTTTTTTTTGTTGTACACACTTCTATAATATATAAGAATCATCATCAACCCATATACTGTCCCACTGCTGGGCACGGGTCTCCTCTCATATTGAGAGGGATTAGGCTATAGTCCACCACGCGGGCCTAGTGCGGGTTGGCAGACTTCACAAACCGTCGAGAAAAATCTCTAAGGTATGCAGTTTTCCTCACGATGTTTTCCTTCACCGTCTAAGCGAGTGATAATTAATTATTAATAATACGCACATGAATTCGAAAAGTCAGAGGCACCTCTGACTTTTGGTTTAGCCTTGGGTTCGAACTCGAGACCTTCGACTTGGCAGTCCAATGGTCATACCACTAGGCTATCACTGCTTCAATATATAAGAATACTGAGTATTTTTATTATAAGTATATATACAAATATTTATGTTCTTCTGTCTCCGAGTCTTTTCCCAACTATATTGGGGTCGGCCTCTGGGTAGACTGGAATCTACCCAGATGCGGCTGAATATCAGTATTTTACACGAAGCAACTGCCGTCAGACCTCGGTAACCCAATTTTTTGGATAATACCGATACCCTGAGGATAGACTGGTTGTCAGACTTTTTGGGCTTCTGACTTCTTCTTTCCTCTTTAATTTTACAGGGTTGACAACCCGCAAGTGACACCCCTGGTATTACAAGCGTCTATAGGCTACGGTAACCGCTTACCAACAGGTTGGCCGTATGATTGTTTATCACCTTTGTAGTATAAAAAAATATATATCATCAAATTTTCACAAACACAAACACCCAAACCCGGAACCTGCAGGTTATACAAACACACGTTCCATTTGGAAATCGAATCCGCGACACATAGCGCAGAAGCCGATCGCAAGAAAATCAATAAATTTCTATCTAAAATTTATTACACTGTTGTTAAAACTTTCTCAGTAACTATCTATAACTGTAGACTGCGATAACTGACCTTGCTTCGGACAATGTAAGACTGCGCGCGCATGCGTTTAAGGAAGCTCACGCACTTAAATTTGAATTTACGAATAAAAATTTCACGTGGCTCGTAGCTAAGTAACTTCACTGATCAACCGATCTGCAAGGTTAAGCTGCGCTACCCGCGGTCAATCTGTGGATAGGTGACTGTTATTAACACATCGAGACCCCGATTTATTATATATATTGGAATCCGTTGAGAAGCGCGCCAAGAAGCTCATTGGCAACGACTCGCTCGTCCGAGCTAAACTCCAGAGTCTGGAACATCGCCGCAAAGTTGCTAGCTTGTCAGTTTTTTATCGGATGCATTTCGGAGTATGCATCAGATCTCCACGATCTTATACCCCCTTGCCCTTTCTACTATCGGACGACCAGAAGCACGAAAAAGTGTCATTTATTCATTGTGGACATCCCAAAAACCCCTAATGTGGAATGAGCTTCCTGAGTGACTCTTCCCCAACTATAATCTGTGTGTCTTTAAATCTCGAGTGAATCGATTTCTTCTAGGCAAGCGTTCTCCAACGTAGATCGCAGTGTCGCTTAACATCAGGCGAACTAGCGGTCAAGCGTAGGTCTATCGTGAATAAAAAGAAATATAAGTCTTGTATACGTCCCGAAACTCAACGTCAAGCGGGTTCAGGGCGATAGGCTAGGTTATACCAGTTCAGGAAAAAAAATTTTTAGGTACTGTAGTACTGTATGTAGTACCTAAATATGTGATCTAGAGTATTGATTTTCAACATTTTCAAAAGAATTCCTATTATCACTTAACCAAGTAACATGGAATTTATTTTTATTTTTTCCTGAACTGGTATAACCTAGGCTATCGCCACGTACCCGCTTGACGTTGAGTTTCGGGACACCCTGTATATATATGGCACATAAGCATACGGCCCACCTGATGGTAAGCAGTTACCGTAGCCTATAGACGCTTGCAACACCAGGGGTGTCACTTTAAATGAAAGAGGAATAGTTGGGTTGGCAGTATAAGGGTCAAAGTCTCCCCACTGCCAACACAACATTTCCTCGTGGAGCATCAGCTCAACTTTTTGACGAAATGTACACCTTTTTGTAAAAAGTTTTAAATAAAGATTTTTATTATTTATTTTATTATAACTTGGGAATCCAACCCTCAAACGTCGCAGCACTCTTCACCTCTAGTCTAAAGAAGCAATCTCATATTCATTATTATATATTTATTAACTACTCATTTGACCTAGAGTTTAAAACTCCAAGTCATTCTGAAAGTGTGTTGAACAACCAAAATTATCCCATTCACTGTCACTACTTGTACTAGCATCGTTAATATTAATGTGTGTTGAATTTCACATCAATATTCAATCATTGTAAGTAATAATGACGTTGTTCAACCGATACGCAAGGTTAAGGTACGGTAGCCGCGGTGAGTTTGTGGAGTGGTGACCATTCTTAACACATACAGACCCCTTAGTAAAGCTGTTGGTACCGTTTGTCATACGAACACATATGACAGTCGTTAGTGGTAAAGTCCGTCTCACGAAAGAAGTCCCGCAGACGCGGCGCCACTTTCATACGACGGAATATTGTTATTTGCTAAACTCTATTGTTTTAGACTCTTCAAAAATTCAATATTTAATCCCTGCAGGATGAAGCTGATTTTATTGTTTCAGTAATTTATTGAAATTGATATAATGTAAAATCGTCCGAGTTTTTAAAATTAGTTCCACTCATTTCCGTGGGACTTCTATCGTGAGACAAACTTTAGTCAGAAGCTCAAAAAGCTTGACAACCAGTCTATCGTCAGAATATCGGTAATGCCCAGAGATTGGGCTGCGGAGATCTGATGGCAATGACTTCGCAAAAATAGGTTTTATCTTTTTATAGGTAGTTAGTAGGATCGTTCGACATTGAAGTAACTGTAAAGGAAGTCATGTCGGTTCAGAAGCAAAACCTTGCTTCTCAATAGGTGTCACTGACGTCACCATAAAGACTAGTGGTGTTCAAAGTTGCTATAAATCAATAACTTGCTTAATTTTTTAAGCATGCTATTTTATGTACTTTATTACAGCATGCTTAATTTAGATGCCTGCTTGTTACTAACGCTATACGCGACGCCCGACGGACAGTTGGTTGATAGAGAGAGTGCTACGCGATATAAAGCAAAATAGCTTTATAGCATTATAGCTTAAAGTGCGAACCGCGATATCATTTGCTTTATGCTATATTAACCATCACTAATAAAGACGTAAATTCTGAATGTGAAGGCAAATTTCGACTTGACGGGTGGGACTCGCGGTAGCTTGGTAGTCATAGCCTCTGGAGTACCTAACCAGAAGACGCAGGTTCGAAACCTGTCCGCGGTCGAATTTTTCCTTCGCATACTTTCCAAACTATGTTGGATTGGCTTCCAGTTTAACCAGATGGGCTGAATATATTCTCCTATAAGTCTATTTACGATAAAATAGCTCTTTAAACATAACTCTTTAAAAATAACTTTAAACATAAACATATAAACTTGGAAATACAAGCAGTAATATTTCCACAAATGCAGTCATTATCACTATTTCAATTTCTAGTCAAGTAGCGCTTAATGTACGCAAAAAACATAAAATAGAGTCTTTAGTTGAGTTGTTAGGCAAAAAGCTTTAAGACAAGTTCTACGAGAACATTTCAATATGCTTGGTCATCACTTAAACTTGCTTTCGCGCTTCTGTTGATAAAGATTTCAGAGAGAAAAAAGTAACTGCTTCATTAGTATAGTGTTCGCAATAGCGGCTGTTAGGTTCCATTCCCAGGTCAAGCGCAGTAGGGTATTACAACCTTTTTTGAAAACTATGTTTTAAATCAATCTTGAGGTCGTAAAGAACCAGTAGAAATTTTATTTCAATTTAATACAAACAAAAATTGCCATTATTTTTATTTACAATTTTGAGTTTTCGCGCGCTAGCCGCCATGCTGTTTCGGCTCATGACGTCACTCCGTTAGTAAACAATAAAACAAAGCACGACTATTTATTAATTACTTAGTTGTGTAGCTCTGCCTAACCCGTAAGGGAATACAGGCGTGATGGTATGTTATATAAAAAGTCTACACTACGCTTGCCTAGACGCGGTCTCCACTTGAGAACTCGTTTGCTTCTGTTAGTTCTCCAAGGGACTGGACCGGCCCATTACCACTTCAGCTTGCTAATCCTTTGAGCTATGTCGGTTACTTTGGTTCTCTAAAAGATTACTTCGTCACAGATTTCGTTGAATCTTTGCTTCGTTTCAATCATTGAAGAAAGTAAAAGCTACTTGATATCACCAAAAACAAACGACCATCAGCAAGTTTCTCTAAAACCAATCAATGGCTAAACAAAAGCTTGATAGTCGAAGTGACTTGCGAGGTTCTCTGACAGGCTATTAACCCGTGTCAGCAAAGCTTGAGCACCGTTTGAACTTACCCATAGATCTTCAGCGACCTTTGCATGAATCATTTCTGTAGATAAATGACGACGTCTGTTGATGTTTGTTCGAGTGCTGGACTGGTGATCACAAGGTTCGACTCCAAACAGGTAAGATATACAAACTTATTTGTGTTTTGTATATGAGTAAATTTAAATTTGAATAGTAGTTTGTTTGGAATACGTTTTTATTTATGAATTTTGTACACTGTGACAGTTGTAGTTTGATACCGTGAAATAGCGACAATATACTGTGTATTTTCTCCAACTAAAATCTGGTTTATCTTCTCCTTCCATAACTTTCCTACACACGACACAAACATTTACTAACCAGATGCGGCTGAATATCAGTATTTTATACGAAGCGACTGCCATCAAACCTCAGCGACCCAATTTCTGGGTAATATCCTGAGGGTAGACTGGTTGTCAGGCTTTTCGGGCGTCTGAGTACCACTAACGATTGTCATAGGTGTTCGCATGACAACCGGAACCGAAGGCTTTACATGCTCTCTGAGCACAGAGTGGTCTAGATGTGTTAAGAATGGTCACCCATCCATACACTGACCGCAGCTAGCGCTTCACCGCTTAACCTTGCAGATTGGTTACTCATCGTAGTTTTAACTGAGCCCTGAACCTCTCGTAAGTCCCAAAGAAAACGGATAAAAAGACATTAATTTAAAATTACTTTTAATTAAATTTATTTTTCAAATATTTACAAAGTTACATACATACATACCATCACGCCTGTATTCCCCGAAAGGTTAGGCAGAGGTGTACTAATTTACACCCACATTTCGCCGGTATGTTTTAAGGTCCCATGTAATAGGTGGCGAGCCATAACATATTGCCATTAACCGGGCACAAATCCAGACTCCGAGCTGCTACAGAGAATTTCACAGAAAAACCCAATAACACTTTGCTCGACCTGGGGATCGGACCCAGGAACACTAGCGTACCAGTCGCGCTTAGGACCACTAGACTAATGAGGCAGTCAAAAATTCGAAACCTTTAACTAGCCGTTCAAGAAAACAATTGCGCAAATTAAGACGGGTATGAAAGTGGACCTAGCTTTAATCTAGGACACAGTTCGCAGGCAAACGTTACTGGTTTGGAAATGTACTGTGTAACTATAACAGACTTGTCATAACTTGTTTATAGAGATCAAAGAGGATTAAAATGGTTATAGAGTGGACTATATTGGGAACATGTTCAAACAAAAATGTTGATCCCGTTGTTGTTTTCTCACTTTTTCAGGCTGATATATGACAGAGACGGAGCTATTTCTTCCCAATAGGTTCCCAAAAAGTTGTGGATTATTATTTTATTCCTGATCTCCCGTCTATCGGGTGGTTTAATATTCCCTACAACATTGTTAAGACGAACGGCGCTGACTTCATGCTCTGGAACGGGCGCCGTCTGTCGGAGCTGGTCGGCTCTTAGTCATTTAGGGACTTTTTAAAATAATGAAGTATTTAATTAATTCATTTTATATATTTTATTTTATTAGCACAAACTTAAACTGGAGGAACACACCGGGAAACCAGAAACCTGTATACCTGAGAAATATTTCCAAAAGCATGTTGTCTGCCAACTAGGCCTAGGCCTAGAGGAAGCATATGAGCTAGCCCTCCCAAAGTAAAACCTTATTTTTATTATAAACAACTATTCTCCTTTTTGTTTCCAAATTTCCCTTTGTAATTGAAATAAAACTACAGCGTCCATGGTCACGGGTAGATCAAAGGGTCTGAAACGTCGGGATAAATAATATCCATATAACGCGAAAAAATCCATAAAAAGCAGTTTTATTTCAATGTATAATATTCGCGTAAATATCAGAAATCAATATTCCCTTTGTAATATTTTTTATTTCACGAGTTATTGATTCTTACGTCTTGTTATTATAAGAAGAAAAAAAAACCTTAAAATACCAACACAAAACAATATTTTTAATCTATACGATGGATGAACAAATCGTTATATTAAACAGTCTTTTGAAATTAATCATCATCTATTAATATTGATATTCTCATCCGATATGAGTTAGTCAATCAGAATGTTGGTATTATGAAATTCATCGTGAGTACCAACTTAAGAAACACATCAAATTTGAATTTTGATTTGCAATCTCTGTTAGTGAAATCTGCTTTCACATAATATGTAATATAAAAGTATTGAACGCTTGTTATGCTTAATCCTGTAAAAGAAGCCCACGTCGTGATGTACCAGGATTATATATGAGTATAGTATAGTATATTATATTTGAGTTTCCCGCGGAAATCAGTAAGGGATTTTCTTCATCTACTTTTTTTAAAATATATTTTAAGAGAGGTTGGGCATAGTGGGAGTAATCCCACTCAAATTGGAGCAGCCCGACTGGGGAAGTACCTCCGCCTTGCAGAAAATCGAAGTGAAATAACACTGCTTTGAGCTGTGTTCCTTACGGTAAGCAAGGTTGCCAGTGCCCCGCGAGGAAACGTGTGTTGGCAGTGGGGGGACTTTGACCCTTATACTGCCAAACCAACTATTGCTCTTTCGTTTTACAGGGTCGGCAACGCGCAAGTGATACCCCTGGTGTTGCAAGCGTCTATAGGCTACGGTAATCGCTTGCCATCAGGTGGGCCGTATGATTGTTTACCACCTTAGTGGTATAAAAAAAAACTTTGTCAAGCGTACATATCCGATCCTCTGCATACCATCATAACCTTCACGCTTTTATTTCCCGAAGGGTTAGGCAGAGGTGTACTAATGTACCTATGTATACCCACAGTTTACCGGTATTTTTAGGTCCCATATAATAGGGGGCGAGCCTATTGCCACGGCTATAAATCCAAACTCCGAGCTACTACTGAGAATTTCATAGAAAAACCGAGCAGGCTGTAGTCTCGGTAACTTAGTAGCGGAGGGACGCAGGTTCAAAGCCTGCCTGCGATCGAATTTATCTTTCTCTAAAATTGATATCCTTAAAAAAATTTAGTATTTAGCTTTCCTATAAGTAAATAAATAAATTAATTATTTAATAGCCTAATCCCCATTAATATGAGAGGAGACCCGGTTCCAGCAGTATATGGGTTGATGATTGATTGCAATTAATGTCAAATATAAAAAAAATACTAGAAAAGTTCTAACACAAAAATTAACTATAAGTGTCTTATTTCATAACTTCCCCCAAAAGTTAGAAGTTAAAAAATAACTGGTTAAAGATTGCATAAAAATGAATCAGTATTCGCTCAGTAGAACTTAATTTGAATAACAAATATTAGACACAACCCCGTTTTGAGTAATACGAGCTAATCAAAAATCAACTCGAAAGATCAATTAAAAAGATTTTTTTAAAAGGATCACAGTCGTTAAAAAGAAATTCAAGAATTTTAACGACCGCCCACTTATATTTCCTTCTGCTAGGTTATGTAAAGACGATCGGTGTTACCTGAGTAGGAAATTGAGGTATAACGTATACTATCGCACTAGAGCAGTGTCGCCAAAACATCCTAGAACGTTTTAGTCATCAATGACCTTGACCTTTGTTTTATCTGTGTAGACTAGGACATATTTTATTTATATTTTACATAATTATGTTAATACATCAATTCGTCATCAGCTTAAAACTGTTGAATAGACCGAGTACTTACTAGGTTACTGCTGACAATTTCCTATGGGAAAAGAAATACTACGCACCTAGACCTAGTTCTGGCTTGGAATCGAATATATAACCCACTTAACTACACCATAAAATAACGCACTTTGATATTTTACGATTTGTATTTTTATTTTGTGTCACGCTTGCGACTAATTGAGATGTAGCGCTTACTCCGCAACTTGTGTAGCATCTACTTGCTCTGCTGTATCTATCTAGTGTGTAATACCTCAATGGGGAAGGCACCCACGCGTGTATAATCACCTAGCAATTAGTTCTTAGGCTAAGTGGTTCTGCATCTCACAAATTTAAGAGAGATCATTTTGAATCAACTTCCGTTTAATTTTAGTTTGATTCTTCAGTTCTAAGCTAAATATCCTAAATTATATAAACTTCTTCATTAGCCTAGTGACCTCAAGTGCTACTGTTGAGGCTCGGTTCGATTTCCAGGTCAAGAAGTGTTAATGGAAATGAAAAAATAAAATTCTTAGTAGGAGCTCGGAGTTATGATTTGTGCCCGGTTCTCATGAGCAAAAAAAACGTACTTCAAATTTCGAATACAATTTCCTACTGTTTATTACAAAAGAAAATATTAAAGACGTTTACAGTCACGAGCAATTTAATATACGAAATTTTACTCAATGTTAAACAACTTATAAATATTATAACATGGTTATTCTTTATTTTAATATGTTTTAAAAGTTGTTTGCTAATATAGTCTATAATGAGCTTGACCCACTAATACCACGTCTTTGTTATAGGTTACATTGCACAAGAAAAACTTGCTAAACTTCAGTAATATTTTTTAAGCGGAACGTATAAGCATTGCCATTCAACGTGGCCATACAGCCAGTCTTCTGGGCACGTTGCCGAACGACAGCGATGCCGAGGAATACTTTGACGCTTACTGGCGTTTTTTTTTATATAGGTAGGTCTGTATGTATATTTTGTAAATATGTAAGTATTATTTTGTTAACCCCTATTGTAAATAATATATATATTTTCAACTTATAATTAAACTAGCGACCCTTCGCACGGGTGCAATGTACTAATAATATACAACATGTATTATTTATATAAACCTTCCTCTTTAATCACTCTATCTATTCCAAAATCCGTTGCGTAGTTTTAAAGATCTAAGCATACATAGGGACAGACAGACGGAAGCGACTTTGTTTTACACTATGTATTGATAGTAATACCATTTAATAACGAGAGAAAATTGTAGGTAATGTCACACTGCCTTACTAACCTTTACGGTGACCATGAATGGAAAAAAGCGACAAAGACACTAAAATATTAAAATCCAAGCTTTATATTTCATAAATAATTTCAAACAGACTAATTCAAAAGAATAATGTTAAGGTATGTACGTGTATGTGCATATTATATCCCAGGGATGTGCCGTAATAGCAAGGGGGGTTCTGGTGTGGTCTATTAAGAGGACACAGTGCCCCTCCATGTGCTGATGGTGGCCTCCGGGTGGTTTTAGTGGGTAAGAATCTCCCACTCCCCGGTCTAAACCCAGTAAACCGGTAGCCTTTTGAAGGTTTCTCCCGTAAACAAAAAAAAGGGTGCACATTATATGCACAGAAATTGACATACCAACGTGTTATATCATCAACACGAGTACGGGTCTCCTCTCAGATTGAGAGGGATTAGGCTATAGTCCACCACGCTGGCCTAGTGCGAGTTGACAGACTTCACACACTGTCGAGAAATCTTAAGGCATGCAGGTTTCCTCACAATGATTTCCTTCGCCGTTCACCCAGATTTAAGAAATATTAGTTGATCACACAAAGATTTATCTCAGATGGGAAACGAAACTTAAAGGTTGTCTGGTAGAGAATGCCTACGGCATTAAGACCGCCTTTGTACACTTTTGTACATTAAGAATTAATAAATAAATAAACTTTCTCACGCACGCAACGGTAGAGGAGAGGTGACCATTTTCACGGCTACCTACGCCAAAAGTGCAGTACCTTACCTAACGGTTAAAGTGGTCGATAAAAACTATGCATGATTGCAAGGCGATTCAGACAACTTGAGAGTGCGGCAATTTGAAACCATGCACCTAGATTCGTCTATATATGGTTATATGAAAGTAGAACCGTTTTCATTGATTGATTGCCGTCAGTGAAGGCTGGGATATCAGACTCATACCGACCTAAAATTGAACTTTCCTTCTCTTGTCTTATAGTCAGATGGGGCCATGCGCTTGTGTTCACATTCGTCAAGACCCTGGCAGGAATCAGGCATTCGATATACCCACAATATACTAGTTAGGTCCTATGTAATAGGAGGCGAGCTTAATACCATTATCCGGACATAATGTAAACTTCGAGCTGCTTCTGAGAATTTTATAGAAAAAAAAAATTTTGCGATTCCATCTGCACATGGCGGAATTATGCCCGAACATAGATAAAAAAATATAATTATGTAAACATCCGAATTTAAAACCTTCTCCTTTTTGAAGTCGATTAAAATACCAATAACACTGCTTGAACTGGGAATTGTTCGCAGTATCTCGCGATCAACAGCCGCATTTTCGACTATAAAACAGACAGTAGTCTTTTTAAAGAGAAAAGCTACACTCTTACTATGACTTGATTGGAACTTCCCTAACGTTGACTTATAGCTCTCTCTCTTCTCCACTATTTTCTTCATGGGCAATAAATTAAGCAAACGTAACTGATATAAATATTTATTAGCAACAATGACTACCAACAAATTGACACTATAAACAAAACTATACCTAATATTCAACCTTATGCTACATGTGATAGAGTAGAAAGTGGTATACAAAGTTGGGATATTTAGGTACCTACTCTGGTAAATCACAAAGCCCAGTCTTCGCAACTTTTACTTGACGAAAACTTTCGAGTGCCAATGTGTTGGAAAATTTTAGAATAGATAAGTTATGTATGTTTACAATAATTTACATTTAACAATATATTTATGAATTACTGTGTAAGTACTTTTTTTCACATAAATGACGGTAGACACACATTAAAACTAAGAAGAATCTAAGAAATATAATTCTGTAAGATTTTTTATCCGTATTGTTTGATTTTTAAAAAGTTAACACTAATTATTTTAAAGAATATGTTACATCTAAGTATTTATTTTTAAATTTGTGTACCTACATTATAAGAAACAAATATCAATTCATTTTAGATTATAAAAAAAACTTACCATAATAAAGTCCAAAGGAATCACCACAAAAATCCAAATCGAATATTCGAGCAACTTAAATTCAAAACTTGCAACAAAAATTACAGTACACTACACATCACAGATTATAAAATAATAATTTGCGCGCGCAAGAGCCATAGACGTTTATTTTTTATCGGTGCTTGGAAGTGTGTCGCGCATGCGTGCAGCGATCGTGCCGGCCAGTGGTCAACTGCCTTCGAGTTCGTTTCGACATATGCGCATCCACGATTCCAATCTCAAAACAAGTGAAATTTGCTGTTATTAAGTTTAGTTTTAATTACATTTTTCGATTCTTTTACGCCTGGTTTATCAAGGGTTTAATAGATGAAATTAGTTTCAAACCTGTTTTGATTTGTGCAAATGGTGACAAGTTCAAAATTTGAAAATATTGTGTAATAAAAACTCATTTTTAATTAATTTTTCTTCTATTTTCCACCAGTTCATTATTCAAATGGCATAGATAGTTATGTCGTCTACCTTCAATTATTTTTAATTTAACAAAGTTATACGGTGGTATACCATACACTTTCACTTGTCTATCTGTCAATATTATTCATAATTACAAGTCACAAAAAAAACTTTCTTCGATGATGTAGACATACGCAACAAAATCAAGAAACTGACATGATTCTATATAGTACAACAATGAACAACCCTAAGTGCCGAACTCGATTAGTAATCGATATTAATAACAATCGATTTATAACGAATATATTGAATGTGAAAGCTGGTTCGAGAGCTGAGTTTGTGCACTCCAGAGACCACGAAAGTGCCCAAGAGACAAGCCCATTCAATGTAGAGAAACAACCACTCATAGTATACGTATTACGTACGTTTATGTGTGGATCTGGGGAAACTCTTCGGGTTACTTATGGTCACTAAACTTAAGGTGCTATCCTCTGCTCATGCTGCACAATTCATTTGGGTGCCGCTAAGCAATAATGTGCTGACATTTATCCAGTTTAAGGGCAATGTACCTTTTTTTTTTGTTTATTTACGGGGGGAAACCTTCAAAAGGCTACCGGTCTACAGGGGTTTGACCGGGGAGTGTGGGATTCTTACCCACTAAAACCATTTTGGTGGTCACCACCAGCACATGGAGGAGGGCACCGTGTCCTCTTAATAGATCACCCCAGAACCCCCCTGTGCAACAACTGTTAAGGCACATCCCTGGGGAGACTGTAAAGGGTCTCCCCAAAGGGCAATATACCCAATGAAATGACTGGGCATATGAGACTTAACAACTGAGGTCTCAAGATGACAACGTGCGAGTGATACCACTGGTGTTGCTGACGTCTATAGGCTGCGGCTGCTGCTTACCATTAAGCGACCTGTATACTTGTGGTTAAAGACTTTTATTCTCAAAAGAAAGAATACTTATTTGTCATCTTATCACATTACAAAAAGACCCTGGAGTAATGAGATAGATTTTTGTTCCAGTCTTAAGAAATCGACCTTCTTATGTAGTCTATTATAATAATTAATCTCTAGTCACCGTATACGAGACGTATCAATCTAGATGACGTCAGCCGCCGCCGCTGCGCAGGAGTGACGGTCAGAAAGCGCGCCGCTATCACCGCAAGTATCCGTTGCGAATACCCGCGCAGCGTGTCAAGAACATATTGTGTAGATCATGTACATGCAGAGGTGACACTGTACAGTCTGGGGCCATAATTGCAGTAGCACGTCAACGATCATATTCGCTTGCACGGTACTGCGCATCATACACACATGTGTGAGTGATTTCAATGCAAACATTTACCGGTCAAATAGTATAACTACGAGAAGGTGATAGTGTGTGGTTTGTCACTAAGGCAAATGATCATTATATCGCACTCTGTCTGTCTAGATAATTATGAAAGAGTGCGATATACGAGATCGTGTAAGTATATGTGCAAAATGTTTGTTATAGAAAAAGGTCGTAAGTACGATTTCTGAAACTGCTACTGGACTTATGACCCCGACCGTACATTGCTGTATACCCCAGGGACGAAGTGTCAAATTGGGTTAGTAAGAAGTCAGTGTTTGCTACACGTGTGCCTTTGATTAGGGTGTGAGGCAATTGCAAAGGTCCAGTAACGGATAAACCACAGCATGTCATAATTGTGGCGAATTTCACGGATCCTATGACCATGACTATAGGGCAAGTTAAGACAAGTGCGGTTTTTAGTAGGTACAAGTCCGACGTACCCTGCCGCCTCCCCTGGTAGGCGAGCCATGAGGATTTTCCGTAATAAAAAAGAAGGTAAGAGGTAAGCCTGAGCCAAAAATACTTACATTCACTTACTATTTGGCAATAGTAGACACTAACAACTACTATTCAGAAAGAAAGCTTGTAGGAATTGATTTGTAGAATCTTCACCACAGTTCACAGTATGTTTAGGTCTCATGTAATAGGGCTAATATAATTGCCATTAACCGGATCCAAATTCCAAACTGCTACTGAGAATCTCACAGAGTACTGGAAAATCGAAACCAGGACCTCACGTTCAGCAGTCGCGCTAACAGTAAACATTACTTACGGTGTCGGACATTGGCGAACTGTGTGTGGACATCAGAATATCTGTGCCTAACCTCAGGAGCACTTGGAACTACTGACCAATGATTATTATTTATTTTCACATTATTTGCAATCAAACAGTTAAGTAACAGAGTAGTTGATCAACCGATCTGCAAGGTTAAGCTGCGGTAGCCGTGGTAATTCTGTATGTGGGTGACCATTTGTGACATATTGTGACCGCTCCGTGCCTTGGAGAGCTCGTAAAGCCGTCGGTCCCGGTTGTCATGCGAACACCTATGACAATCGTTAGTGGTAGGCAGAAGCCCAAAAAGCCTAAGTCTATCCTCAGGATATCGGTACTGTCAGAAATTGGGCTGCCAAAGTCTGATAGTCGTGTAAAATATTGATATTCAGCCGCATCTGGTTAGACTGGAAGCCGACACGAACATAGTTGGGAAAAGACTCTGAGGATGATGATGATTAATAATGTAGTAGGCAGAAACCATGACGACCACAAAAAACAATCGCCAACCTACCTCTCTACGCGTAAATAATCTTTGTTCATACATGCGCGCGCACTAACTGCGAGTACTGTTATTAATTATGTACATACACCACCCATTTACTTGCCGGTCGGCAAAACACGTACGATTAACTATTACGAGTTATGACAGATGTATGCGTAAAGACATATGAACGTACTGTGTAACTAGATCTTATGGTAATGAAGATTGATCGCTTCTTGAAATGATTCTTGAGATGTGATTAATTATTTTGATTGCTTGATTATGAGTAACGGTTGATTAACGAGGGATTAAATCATCGATTGATTAAGTCATTAATTCAACATATTACTGGGGTCCGCAGGGATAGAGGGTCAGACGTAGACAAACTTGATCTTCTTTCTTTTCGTGTTGATGGTAAATATATACTAGGTACTTGAACACAGTTGGTGGTCATGTTAATTGCAGCATCAGTGGTGTTCTTGAGGTCCTCAAAGTACAGGTGTACGGGCACTCCAGCAAGTGCAGCAATGTCTGGTCAGAGGCACCACACTCGCACTCTGTGACGGAGTGATCTATGATCCCCCATTTCCACAAGTTGTGTTTGCAGTCTCGATAAGTAGTAGGAGGTCTATCCGTGACCATGGACGCTGTAAAGGGTCCGAAACGTCGGGATTAATAATATCAATATAACGCGATAAAATCCGTAAAAAGTAGTTTTATTTCAATGTATAATATTCACGTAAATGACAGAAATCAATAAGTAGTACGAATTTAAAAATGCTTTGAATTTGACTAAATTAATAATTATTTCTTTTACAAATTTTTAGCTTCGATTCGGTACCAAGCTGGGACAGATCTTGCCCAACCGTGGGTATGCCTATGGTTTGAAGTGTTACAGACAGGCCGGAAAGACGCAACCGCATTGCAAGAATGTCCTCGACAGCGTTAAGCAGTACCGTACACTATAATTACAAAGTTGACAGGCTTTGAGTTATAAACCAACCATAAACCACTTTCTCAAAGATCACAGTCCAAAGCGGCTTTTATAAGACATGTCCATCTGTTAAGAACACATTTTGAAAAAAATACTTATTACTAAAAATAAAGTGGTAGATTATGTAATGAATTCATTTAATAGTTTTTTTTTTATGCCACTGAAGTGGCAAACAAGCATACGGCCCATCTGATGGTAAGCGGTTACCATAGCCTATAGACGCTTGCCACACCAGGGGTATTACTGAATTTATTAAACTTTTGGCACCAGTTAAATGCATTTCAACAACGTCATACGACCGTTTTAATTACCGAATTTAATTTTAAGGTAAAACCTAATAGGCATGCGAAGGAAAGTAGGCTGTAATGTTATGCGCACAATGTAATGCTTATGACGTAAATGCTTTAGTTTTTACGTGATTATGGCCACGGAAGGATTATGTAAGCTTTGGATCTCCATAATAAGTGTTGACTTTTTACATGATCGCGCGAAGCAATGAGTTTTAAACCGAATGCAAAGAGGAGGCGGTTATGACCAACAACAGCCTTCAAAGCCTTGATCATCGTCGTAGGATGCGGGCTTATCGATCTTCTATCAGATACATACCGGAGGGAATGGAATCAGCTGCTTGAGTCTGTATTTCCTGACGTGTACAATTTGGGTATCTTCAAGTCACGAGTGAATAGGTATCTTCTAGGTAAGCGTGCTACATATTAGACCACATCGTCACTTACCATCAGGTGAGATTGTGGTCAAACGCTCACCTATCTCTTATAAGAAAAAATGAATAAAAAATCCTATACGAACTATATTTATTGCACAGAGGACCGGAACATCAAGTTACCCCAATTTGTCATATTTGTTTGTTAGATTTTCAACTTAAATTCAAAATATTAAGGTTCATATTAAATTGGGAAAATTTGACAGTTTTGGATAGCTTGACCTGCTGGCGTCTGTACATTGGTACATCTCTACCTTACTTTTCGGAGAATACTGGCGTGATGGTATGTTTATATTATGTTAAGCTTAAGTCTTCTCATACCCTAGTCACTCCCATGGAATTCATATGGTGATACCTAAACGTGTATTCTGTAATGACACCTAAATTATAAATTTGTGTATACTCAAGCTAGCTAACTTGCAACACTTTAGGTACACCGGTAGTAGTGACATCTATTATTTTACTTGGTCAACTACATCGAATCAAAATTACTTTCTTAGTCCTCAGCATAAACTGACGTTGCGATTACAGATGGCGCTGCGAGAGTTTTGTACACTAGCGACATCTATACCACCATATAAGAATTATGTTACGTGTCACTTACCTTATAATATCGACTGGCTTGTAAATCTTTCATTTGCGAGAGTCCCAGGTCAAGCTATCCAAAACTGTCAACATTTCCAAATTGAATATAAACCTTATTGTATTCTAGTAATGTTGAAAATCAATCGAAGAAATTTGACAGATTGTGGTAGCTTGATGTGCTGGCCTCTGTACCATGGGTAGGTACTACAATGGATATTTTAACTTCGTAAGTATATATTTTTGTAAATATGTACAATATTCAATTGGGCAAATTTGACAGTTTTGGATAGCTTGATCTGCTGGCGTCTGTACTTAACCTAGTTATAATGGGTCCATAAAATTATTATTTGGTATGCCTATTTTTCTTCAAACACTTATTTTGTATAGAAAGATAAACCATCCACTTTTGTATAAAGATAGACTTAGCATAGGACCATCTAGTCTAAACTAAGCAGAGCTTGTACTACGGTACCTACTACAAAATGGATATAATACTTTTTTTTTTTTTTGGAAATATGTACAATTATAACACCTTTATAGGATGTATTGAATATATCGATAAAGTGAATATTTTCTGCTCACCAGAAACGAATGCAGTATATTTACATAAATAAAAATTGTAAATACAGAAGGTAACTCTAAGCGATAGGAAGGCCTGTGATAAATAAATCTTATATTTAAATAAAGCGTACTTACCAATACATAGGCATGTGAATTTAAAGTTCTTTGTAGCTCACATTATCAACATAATGTATTATGACACTCATTAACACATAACACAAAGAAAATAAAGCAACAGACATGAGCGAATGAACACTGACGTTTACAATATGAACATTCGAGGGTACCTGGTGATTACGATCACCCTCCTAAAGGGCAGGGACTAAAAAACGAAACGAACGAAATTAAAAAACGATATTTAATTAGTTATATGTAACGCATTATATATCAAATATTTTTATATTTATATTGTTGCAAGCAAGCATTATTGAGCAAGCTTGTGCCAGTGCTCCGCAAGGAAACGTGTCAGAAGTTGGGGGGACTTTGACCCTTATACTGCCAACCCAACTATTCCTCTCGTTTTACAGGGTCGGCAACGCGCACGTGATACCCTTGGTGTTGCAAGCGTCTATAGGCTACGGTAACCGCTTACCATCAGGTGGGCCGTATGCTTGTTTACCATCTTAGTGGTATAAAAAAAAATAACTTCGTTGCAAAAACATGTGTGCACTAGCTGACTTAAAGCAATGATTAAGTAAGTGTGAGCAACATTAAAATTTTGTTTTATATAAGTTTACTGTTTCATATATTACAAGACAGAATTGTGTTGCTGGGGAGTTTGCGCCGCTTCTTTCCAGCTAAAACACGGTGTTTTGGGGCTGTCTTAAATGTAAAAATGACGTTCAAAAAGTACTACCCCTATCTTGAATAAATTATTTTGACTTTGAATGCCTGCCAAACCAAGCAACTGCAAAAACCACACTACTGTAGTAGAATAGTCAGTACAATAGTCAAAGCTCCAGAAATTCGCGAATGCATTACTCCATGAAATAAAAAAAACACCAGTTGTATATAATACAGACTACAATTTAATTGAATAACTATAATAATGATTACATCGTTGTCTGTTCGTTGAAAAAATCACCATACAATATAAACATATAGATTAATTTACGTTTATCTACAAGAATATTGTACAATTTTCATTCATTTTGCATTGAGTTTTAGATAAAATATTTATTTATTAATTAAATTACATAGATATACATAACGTCTACATGAAAGCCCGTTAGCCATAAAGCCAATCATCGGTAATAAGAACTTAAAAACAGCAGTACATAGGTACTTTATTTCAGTATAATGCATGCGGTGACATAATTTTGTCGTTATATTATCTCGTTTTCACCCTTAGTTTCAGTATAAGATAAGGTACGACAAAATTATTTCATGACGCGCATGTTTAGCGTGCAGGTGGTTAATTTTGATAAACAATACTGACGAAATAACTGTTATAGTGTTGAAGTAAGCCGTTCTGAATGGCCGCGCAGATAATTTTACTTAAATGATTTTGTGTGTGACAAAAATACCTAAATTAGAAAGGACAATAATCGTGAAATATTTACGACCGTAACTGTTTTTTCACAGTTTTTATCGTAAATTTTACAACTGCAGTTTTTATCGTAAATTTTACAGCCACTTGTGCACAACTTCAGTTTCACACACACTATTATTTCGGCCGAACTGAATCCGTTCACATTTTTTTTCTGCCAATGAATGACGTCATGTCAAACGGGCTTCAAGATAAGTGTGCTGTTAACATTATCTCATGACAGGCAACCCTATCTTATTAATAATAACTATAAAAAAAAACTAGGAATGATAAATCTTTTTAATGGCACTCATAGCCTAAAATATGTTGATGGTTTTGACATTTATATTTTTATCGCGAAAATAATGTTTTATTTATATTTACATTTATTTATTAATATTATTTTTTATTTTGCCGCTTACAACCCTTACAATAATCAGTTACTTAATTGGATGACGTAAGTAAATGTAAATGACGTTTCATGACAAAATATTATAAGTATTTAATTACATGCAAGTAATATTAAATAATGTTGTCGTTATTTTAAAACATAACAAATGCTTGAAACATTTTTTTTTTTCGAAATACCCAGTTGACATATTACACCTTAAACATAAAATCATCCTAAAACCAGATACTTAAATATTCAGGACAATTTTAATGCCGATGCCAACTGGTGTTTTCACCCTACCTATTTTATACATACATACCAGCTTACAATATTCCCATCTACTTGACTAATGTTTTCCATTTTGTACACACGTTATTTATCAAAATTATGTATTTTTAGGTACATTAGTGCCTTCTCACACGAACACGGTTTCCGTTAGTTTCTCTACACACAATAATATCTGGAACTCCGTTATAGTTTCCGTGCAAACATTTTCTGTGTTTCCGTGCAAACACTCTGTGACGGCCGGTAAATGTGCTCGTGCAAAAATATTCGTAGCCATTTTCATGATTCGAAGGATAAAGTAAAAGTATTTTATAAAATGTAATTTTAGAAATAAAATCTGAACTGACCTACTTTTTCAATTTAATGAGAATAGGTACTACGCTTTAATTAAAAATAAATCCCATTTAATTATTAAAAAAACCATGAGCCGATAAATTTCCTATGTATTTAAACCCCAACAATTACAATTCAAAAAAGTATAAACAAAAAATATTATGTACCATTAAACCGACAACTTTAAAAATCAAAAATTAATTCCAAAATTCTTTTATACTTAATATAAAATCTTCGAAGTGTAAACAAACTGACTCTTCTCTCTTCTCTCTTCTTAGATTGGAATACAGACTAAACTTAACAATTCTTCTCTGATATTAAGGCACAATTAAATAGGTATATAAATGACTATATAGTGCTTATTCTAATTGCATACAAATATAATAGTTGCTGCATCTTAGGAGTGTGGGTGTATTATTTCAATTTCAACTTTATATTAATGTTTTCAGAGGTTACACCACGCATTCATAAAGTGCAATAACTATTTAACAAAAAAACGTTTCTGAATAAACAAATGGTTTATTAATACAGTCTCAAAAGTCCTGGCCTAATTTCTTTTTAAAGTAATCATTAAAAGAGTTATAAGGACCTAGTAATCTATCTTAAAAAAATGATTTTAAATTTGAAAGTAATTACAATATTATCCATTAATTTCTATTAAACTTGATCTTAGAAAACAAAATGTTACTCTGGTCAGTGAAGTGTCTGAAGCATACTAGAACGTCAACTTTAAATTACCTACGTATGTTTGCAACACGTTTCTGATAAACTGGTCTATTCGTTACGTGTATTATCTCTTTAAATTATCATGTTCTTGTGCCGATTCTTAGATATCGTAGTGTCTTATAAGGCATTGAAACTATTTAAATACATAATTTATTACTCCTTTCATGATTCACCTCAAAATTTTGAAGGTGATGGACTTTACACTTTTTTGATGACGTAAGATTCGATTTGTTAATTAAGAAACGTGATCTTGACTTCTAAACATATTTAAATGTAAATATACAAATGATATGAACAACATTACCTTAAAATGTATTTAATACAATAAAAATCGAACCTGCACCGACTCGAACGGGCTCAAAACTCATGCAATCATCAATCGACATAAAAACATTCCGTGGATTATAATCGATATTTAATTACTAGAAATAATTAAATTACAGTTTCTTAGGTACCCTGTTAAGCGTAGGTACGGATTTCTTAAGTAATTAATCGATAATCGGAAACAACCAGAGAACGTTCGTGACAAATCGATTAAACCTCGATTCGATTCCACGATTGCTCGCTATACCGCGCGTTCGCATTTTGAAATGTATTATTTTACGGCTTAGTACACAATGGGTGATATAAACCACAGTTCTTAATCTATTGCTGTTTTTTATTAGCGAGATATTATGCTATAATCGATTTATTGGAAATTCAGCAATGGATAAAATCTGTCATAGGCCTCATAGCCTTAGGGACTATACACACTCTTGACTGTATCAATTAGCAACCAATTTATAGAGAAATACTTTCACTTTTAAACTTTCTATCTCTCCACAAAATATTTATTCGATCCCTTACATGACGTCATATGTGTGCAGTTTATTTGGTTGTGTTCGTTATGATTCGTAATCGAGGTAAATTGTTGGCTCCGATGGTACGCTGCGCTGCTTTCGCTTCAGCCGACAGATGGCGCCACAACAGCTGTGGCGTTGTGTTATCTGAAACAGGAAAACAGGTTCTTCAAAAACTGATTTATCATAAAATAGACGTTTCTTAGTACCCCAAAACTTTCCGAAGCTTTTTCCCGTGTAAAAATTCTTAAGGATGTCCTCCATCTCTCGGAAGGAAAGGCGAAGTATAATGTCGGTCTCCTACCGTCTATGAACACACGGTCATCCGTAGCATATTGAGAAGGCGGCTCCGAGATCTCCAATGAACGCATAGGTACTACAAGATGACATTTATAAATACGCAAATGTTTGAGTAAATTATTAGGGCTGCCATAGTCTCTATACGCAACAATGGATATCTCTCTTTCCTTACCAGGTAGCTGACCCTCTCTAATGCGACGTTTCTCGTACATAGCCTCCTCATAGTACTCCTTTCCCCGAGCCGGCATAATCTGCATTAAATCTCTTCTTATCTGAGGCGTCTATCTAGGGTATTTGCCACCAATCCTGGCGCTCCGTTTAATTGCATAATAAACCAAGCTGTATGCCCGCCTAGCGCTAAATGATCTCTCTCGCCTTATCCGCGTTCGTCTCTCTCGTCTTTCCTTAGTTGCAATTCGAGCAACTGCAAGAACTCTCTTTGCTTACCTGAGAGGTATCTCTGACGCTTGACGTATCCCGCCAGTAGTTTAATGATCTCTCTTTTCCTACCTTGGAGCCTGTCTCTGGGTCATACTAGCACTTCTCTTGGCGCTAATTGTACCCTTGCTACAGATCCACTAGTACTTAGGCACATTCTCCTCCTTACCTTGGAGCATGTCTCTGACGCATGACGTGTGGCACCTCCCGGCGCTCCTCTTCCCCGAGCTGCAAGCCAGCCACCAGCTGCATGATCTCTCGCTCCTTCTTCAGTTCCTCGCGACCAGACTCCACCTGGAATCACGACAATAAGTGGTTAATGGGGCACTTATGGAACAGAAATTTGTCTCAATATTATATTATGCTATTAAAGTAGTAAGTTTATTTTATTAAGTTTATCTCGTAAATATTGTTTTCTCAGTAAGTGAATCATTGTGAATTCTTATGAGGAAATAAAGATTATAACCGAAAAAAAAGTAGTAAAAGTAGGAAAATCAAACACTCAAAACTTTATTATGATATAGATTCAAAAGTAAATAGTAATCATCATCAACTCTTATATTGTCCCACTGCTGGGCACGGGTCTCCCCACAATAAGAGGGATTAGGCTCTAGTTCACCACGCTGGCCTAGTGCGGGTTGGCAGGCTAAACACGCCTATGCATGTTATGTTATGCGTAGGGCCATCTACGAGTAGAACGTCAGCTTGACCCATCCCATTTAGGCATTTTTTTTACGAGGGAAACCTTCATAAGGCTACCGGTCTACGGGGGTTAGACGGGGGAATGTGGGATTCTTACCCACTAAAACCACCACGAGCACATAGAGGACATGGAGGCACGAGGACTGTGTCCTCTTAATAGAACACCCCAGAACCCCCCCGTGAAACGCCTATTAAGGCACATCCCTGGGGAGACTGTAAACGGGTCTATTTAGACATGACCTAAGACGTAATACAGTTATTAGAGGTCACCAAAAACCTACACATTCCATTCACGACACAAACAATGAATACCGTTATTGTTATTTATCAACAACGTAACCAGTTACGTTATATAACTGTTATAATATTATAACGCAATAACAATATACAGACAATTATTTCCTTATTAATGTGGGATATTTCCCCGCACGCATGCAAAAGCGAATAAAGACATTTTGAATTAGGAACAATTTCGAAAATTGACCGTTTTACCCAATCCGAATACGTTATTAAAAGGAGGTTGCATGTGTTTTAAGTAAACGCAAGACAATAGAATTGCGTGCGTTTACCGCGAAGCATGTGTGTTCAATTGTTTTCCTTCGATTTTCATGCGAACTACTTTTTTTTTAAATAAATTCTACGATATGGACGAGTAGATTGAGGAATTGTGGTTTTTAAAAATGTAAACACATCAGGCTAATTTTAAGTGTAATGTTTTGGTTCGAATCCTGCCCGCAGTCGAATTTTTCCTTTGCTTAATAACTTTAAAATCTTAGCATGGAAAATACCAAAAAATACAAAAAGATACGTAATATTGTTATCAGCCGCGGATAAAGGGGAATGAAAGGTGCAATTACACCCCTCCCCGGTTAACATGAATAGTTATTAACTTATCACTACATAAGAATATTACGTTTAAAAAAAACAAACTGACTCTTTAGTCTATTGGTCCTAAGCGCGACGTACACTTGAGGCCCTGGATTCGATTCCCAGTTATGTAGATATTAATGGGTTTTTCTATGGAACTCTTAGTAGCAGCTCGGAGTTTGGCCCCTTTTTACACGGGACCAAAACATACCGGTAAATTACTGGTGTTCATTTGTAAATCTCTGCCTAACCCTTCGAGGAATAGAGGTTTAATGGAATTATTTAAAAAAAAAAGCAAAATAATTGTTTGCCAGCTTGTCCCATCACTAGGCTACCACTGCTCATTAAATTACGTTTCCTATTTCATTCATACTACCAATGTGAACGTACGACATTTTAAAAACAAAAGAAAGCGCTTGTCGACAGTTCCCAGTAATAAATCACACGTGCTGTGTAATTGACAACAGTCGGAATGCTGATAACATAGCGATGCGTTTGATATACTTCCCCGACACAATGACGAAGTAAAATCAAAACACTAGAGAAGTATTTTTTTATACCACTAAGGTGGCAAACAAGCATACGGCCCACCTGATGGTAAGCGGTTACCGTAGCCTATAGACGCTTGCAACACCAGGGATATCACTTGCGCATTGCCGCCCCTTAAGTACAAACGGTTATACACATTTTTAAACGCAAATGATCTGGTAACGTCGTGCGACGGGTCGTTAAGCTCCCTAAGTAATGGTTGAGCTACACGATGACTGATGTATGCGTGTCGTCAGTATGAACTGGTCAACTCAAAGCTGCTATGGCTTCTTCAAAAGGCCAGTTCAGATTTGCCTACATTGTAAAACACATGTATAGGCACTGAATACTGTTACTATCTGGACTTTAAAAGAGAATAAATGATTCTCTGATTTTGTCTCGGCGTTTCTTCTCAGAGGTCGTCAGCTAGGAAATGCCGGCGCCATCTAGTATTAGTAATTAAATATTGACTTGTAAAAGTGTCTTTAAAAGATCTATTTACAAAATAAATATTATTTATCATTTATACATCCCTACTAATCCCTACTTATAATATTATAGATGCGAAAGTAACTCTGTCTGTCTGTCTGTTACGCTTTCACGTCTAAATCACTGAACTGATTTTAATGAAATTTGGTACAGAGATAGAGTTGACCTTGAGAAAGAACATAGAATAGTTTTTATCTCGGACTTTTGAAGAGTTCTCTTGGAAACGCGATATAACCGAAATCGACGCGGGCGAAGCCGCGGGCGGAAAACTAGTTATATATATAACTTGGCAAAGTAGGCGCCGCGTCGCTTAGAAGGCCCCGAAAAATATAAGTACTTTTTGTAGAAAGGTAGAAAACGAGAGAAGTAGGTAGCTCAAGAACTGCATTGCCCAGAAACACATGGCTTAGGATTAAGCCACTACTACATTACTCTTCAAATCGGAACACAATAATGTTACAGAATAATTGACAATACTGTGGTAGAACCCTAGACGAACTCCAGGAGCTAAATCATACTAGAAATTTAGTAAAATCTCTGGTCCCCAAAACTATCAATTTACCACACCACAGGGTATCCGATATGCTATTTAGGCAAAGAGTAGGGTAGAAATAACCAATTCCAACTGAATGTTGTCATTATAAAAGAAAATTATCTTGATATTGCGACATAACTTCTCATGCAATTTCAAAGTCATTTTGTAGTGCGTAGTACGAAGGAAGTGCGTAGAACAGTTCCCACGCTGCGATCGTAAAGTTGATGGTAGGTATCGAGTGACATTACACAACATAGAATGCTGAATCGATGTAGGTGTCATTGTGATTTGTAATCGATTCTGAATATTTATGGCCAGCTGTTAGGAGTTAAATTTTGTGCTGACTTTAGAAATTTATCTACACGTTAACTGTATTTTTTTATTGTTAACTGGAGTTTCTTGTCTGATGAAAAGCACAAACAGTAGAAAAAAAAAACTGACACAGTAGCCTAACCTCACGGCCAAGGAGCCAACTCGACCGGACCAGATTTAAAACGCACCAGTTGACATCCACGCCTCATGGACATGCATTTGCCATAACAATATTAAAAACATAATGAAATAAAGCAAATAAAAAATAGTGGGCCCCACGGCTACGTCAAATAGGCCCCAGTACAATGGAAATTGCAATTCAAGTATTACATTTCCTTTTGAATAAGTTATGGGCAATTTTATTTAAATTATCATCAACCCATATACTGTCCTACTGCTGGGCACAGTTCTTTTCTCAGAATGAGCGATTAGGCTTTTTTTGTACAACTAAGGTGGCAAAAAAGCATACTGCCCATCTGATTGTAAGCGGTTACCGTACCCTATAGACGCTTGCAACTCCAGGGGTATCACTTGCGCGTTGCTGACCCTGTAAAACGAAAGAGGAATAGTTGGGTTTGCAGTATAAGGGTCAAAGTGCCCCCATTGCAAACACAACGTTTCCTCGCGGAGCACTGGCAACCTTGCTCACTGTTAGGAACACAACACAGCGTTCTTTATTTTTTTACGATGAGTTTTAGGAATCAAGTAAATACGAAATAGCTTCGAAAAATACAAATTATATTCGCCATTTGGTTTTCGGGCGACGACCGGATTTTACACTAGAAATTTTAATTGCGTCTCCATTAAAATCGGCATCGCAATGGCCTCTTGCTATCGTCGCTTCATCTTATAGTATTTCTCACGACATGAATAATGTGAATCGCAGCTATGCTTAAATTATGCATATTGTTAACTTAATTTTAGCCAAATCACTTCCTTTCAGAAGACGCGAAAAGCATAATCTAAACTTAGAAGAATCTAGCAGAGACTAATCCTTCCATGGTAGAATGATAATCTGTATCCTCTTTACGTACAGCGTGAATTCAACCATACTATCCAAACTAATTTGTTATGTTAACCAATTTTGATGATTTTTGTTTATAGATTTCGGATGGACGCAGGTGGGAATTCTGCCTGAGATCGAATTTATCTTCAGCTAAAATTTAAATTTAATCTTTGAGATACGGTATCAAGGTGGTAACTTAGGTTTAGAACTTAGAAATTACGATACCACATTACGCATATCTTCATGAACCATTCACAATATCTAAGTACGGTCAACAAAAGAGTTCGGTATACAGGCAGCTAATTAATAATCTGTGATTTGATAAAGATAGTGTAATAATGTATCATGCAATATTTGTGTCAGAACGTAGGTATTTTTCAGCTACATACCTAACCCTTTGGCGCGTAATTATTTATGTCGAAATCTGTATAAAAATTCAGATTTCGTTGCTATCTGTATACTTTACTCTTTTGTTGACTGTACCTACGTATAGTATCAAATCGCAGTTCGAACATTCGAATGCGCATAGGCAAAGGATTAATTAGCACACAGCGCACGCGCACCGCAGCGCAAATAGACACTGTTTGCATAGCTGGCCGTAGAAAGTAAGACGACGTCGCCAGTTGCGTTACGTGTGACCATTACGATTACTGTTTAAAGGGATGGGAAGTGTTGCTATAGAATTTTCTAATACACACCTACGATTAGGTACGATGTTATTAACATAGCGGTGGTAAACGCGGCTGCTACAGCCCAGGATTCGATTTAATCGAGAAAAGTGTTATTGGGGTTTTCTGTGAAATTCTCAGTAGCAGCTCGGAGTTTGAATTTGGGCCCTGTTAGTGGTAATACGTTCGTCCCCTATTACATGGGACCTTAACATAGCGGCGAACTGTGGGTGTAGTTACCTACTATTAGTCTACCTCTGCTGAAGCCTTCTGGGAATACAGGCGTTATATTTTACTGAATTCAAATTGAGTTCACGACGTCACGTACAACAAAGTTAACTAGACACACACCTAGATTCTAATTTCTAGGTTACCAAGTCCACATAGTATCAATGGTCGACTTAACGGGTCCACTCCATAGGTAAGACACTAATTATTTAAATCCTTCAATCAATATTTAAACTATCTGCTACATTGGTTTGACTTAGCATAATGAAATTTACGAATTTATAAGACATTATATTATTCAATACTGTCCCACTGCTGCGCACGGGTCTCCTCTCAGAATGAGTGGGATTAGGTTATAGTCCATCAAGCTGAACTAGTGCAGGTTGGTAGACTGCACGTAGATACGCCGGCGGGTTTTCTCACGATAAGTTCCTTCACCACGATAATTAGGTACTTCATAATTGCAGATGTATATTATTTCAAAAAGACAGAGAAGAAATGCGTGCCTTGGACTCGACAAGATTGTATATTTCCAATTTACCACAACAAATCCTCCTTGTAAATTACGGTAATAAGGGGCTCATAAATAGGGGCTCCTGTTAAACCTAATAACAGCTATTAGGCTGTTCAAGTCCTAACATTCCTCGGGAGTCACAGACAATGGAAATATCAATGTCGATGTCTGCCTAGGGGGACAGCTACTGCGAACTTCGTACGCGTTTGCTGCAATGTCAGTTAAAATTACTGTGAATTCGTGTAAAAAATAACTTTAATAAACACAAAAATCTAGGACTTATTTTTATTTATTTATTTTAATACTTTACGCACAAATACATAATACAGAGGCGGACTTTAATGCCTAAGGCATGTTCTACCAGTCGACCTTAGAGTTTATTTGTATGTTCTTTACTAGCTTTTCCGCGCGACTTCGTACGCGTAGACTTTGTAACACAATTGTTGTCGGATTGATTTCATGGGATAGCAAGACGCCAGCAGGTTAAGCTATCCAAAACTGTCAAATTTTCCTTATCGTTTTGCAATAATGTTGAAAATCAATCAAAGAAATTTGACAGATTGTGGTAGCTTGATGTGCTGGCCCCTGTACTTTTGCACACCTCTGCTAATACAACGGGGAATACAGGCGTGATAGTATGGTCTTGTTGTGTTAATTATTTTGAACTAGCTTCTACCCGCGACTTCGTCGGCGTAAAAAACGTTACGCCGACGTTACGTTAGTTTTAATTATCGTAGTATTTTGGCTAAATATATAATATAATAATAAAATCGTATATATTGACTTCTGGCACTTACGCGAATATTAAACATTGAAATAAAAAGCTTTATATCGATACCTATTATTAATCCCGACGTTTCAGTCCCTTTACAGCGTCCATGGTCACGGGTAGACTGCTACCCATGACCATGGACGCAATATAATGCGATAAAATCCATAAAAAGAAGTTTTATTTTAAAATCGTATATAATAAAATAATAAATTATAGCCTTTATGTTATTCTGATTTATTACACTAATATTATAAAGGCGAAATTCACGTCTAAACGGCTGGAGCGATTTTAATAAAATTTGGTATGGAGTTAGCTGATACCTTGGATTAACACATAGACTACGTTTTAATGCGGGAAAATATCTTATTCCCTAATAAACTGCGGGTAACACCGCGAGGCACAGCTAGTAAATAATAATACTGTAAAGTGTCATCAAAATCAGTTCATTAGTTTTAGCGTGAAAGTGTAACAAACATCCATCCGTCCATCCTCACAAACTTTCACATATACAGGGTGGAAGGGACATCGACGCGCAACGGCTTACCATGACTTCAGTACAGGATTCTGGAACCCTGCGTTGGAATTTTTCGTCGGCTTTTTCTTAAATTTTACGGTTTCTTTGCAGTTTTTTCAACTTTAAACTGTATAAAATCATTATTTATATCTAACCCAATAAGAATTTTAATTAAAAAGTGATTAATTCACTTTTTTCACTAAAAACAGCATTGTAAATTAAACTCGAAAGATCTTCTGGTCAGCTGTTTCCTTAGAGTTCACTTGCTAGTTGTAAAATTTAAGAAAAAGCCGACGAAAAATTTCAACGCAGGGGGGTCCAGAATCATGTACTGAAGTCATGGTAAGCCGTTGCGCGTCGATGTCCCTTCCACCCTGTATTATATTATAATAGTAGGAGTAAGATTCTTCCTCATTCTCGTCGGGTGCGATTCTCAGGTCGAGCATTATTTGTCAATTCTCAGTAGCAGCTCGGAGTTTGGATTGTCCGTTGAGTAACATGTCCATTTGAAGGCAGCGGCCATGTTCACGACACGATTAGTTTCTGAGATGAGAGCGTGACATACGAGCATACATACCGAATCGTGCTGAATTAATTGACATAAGTAATTTATTGCCTGTGATAAATAGGTGCAGGTTAACAATTGTAAGCACGCGAGTATTTCTTAGAATTCCAGTGACTTAGCTTAGAATTTAACCTCGAACGTTATTTTTTTATTCAGCTATTATCGTCCCACTGCTGAGCAAAGGCCTTCCTCATCTCATCTCTCTCATTCTCATCTTTACTCATCTCGGTTTAAAGCCTTCTGCGGCCAATCCTTGCCAATATAGGTCTAGCTCATCCCGCCATCTCCTTTTGGGCGTGCCGCGACGTCGTCTAAAGTTGTATGAGTTCCACTTGGTAGTTAGTTTTAGCCCACATTTCGTCGGACATACAGCAGATGTGATAAGCCCAGTTCCACAATAAGCCTGTGATGAACATTAAGTGTTTGTGTTTGTCTGGGTGTTTCTTATGTATTATAAGTATGTATATGGTTACCAAAAAAGTATATAAGTATTATATTAGTACCCATAGTACTCTGTTTAGTTAGGGATTAGATGGAGCTGTGTGAAAATGTCCAAAAATATTTATTTATTTATTTATATTCGATATATTGCATCACGGAATTTCCAAAACGTGAACAATAAATAAAAAATCCAGTTATTTATCAGGCCAGTGACCCCGCATTATAAATTCGTAATCAGATACCTATCACATATTTTAAAACCATGTTTTAAAATTCTGTCTCATTGGCGTAATAGTCGTTAGCGCGACAGCGACGCGGTTTCTGTCGAGCAGGTCGAGCAGTGTTATCAGTTTTTTTTCTAGGAAATTCTCAGTAGCAGCTCGGAGTTTGGATTTGTGCTCGATTCCCATGTAATAGGCTCACCCCCTATTACAAGGGACCTAACCCTTAACACACCGGTGAGCTGTCGGAATACTTTAATTTCTGCCTAACCCTCCCAGGAATACAGGTGTGATGGAATGTGCTAAAAACCTAAAGAGACCTGCACTTTTACGAAAAAAACATTTTTGGAAAGTCCTTAGATATGAGTTCAGAAATTTCCTTTTAAGGCACGGAACATAAAGAAAAAAAGTGACTCACTGAGGTTGAAATATCGTTACCCAGTCTGAACCTTCTAGAAGTCTATCTATCTATCAGCCACGGATGTCCACTGCTGAACATAGGCCTCCCCCAATGATCGCCACAAAAATCGGTCTTGCGCAGACCGCATCCACCGACTCCCTGCGACCCTCACGAGGTCGTCCGTCCACCTAGTTGGGGGCCGTCCCACGCTGCGCTTTCCTATGCGTGGTCGCCACTCCAGGACTTTATTTCTAGGAGTCTAAATTGATCTAAATAGAGAGTATATTTTTCAAATAAAAGCTACCACTTTAAAAAAGTGTTGTAAATTAAACTTTAATTATCGTATGTCTAAGTTAATTATGTCAGAAATTAGATAAAATATTCATAGCTTTTAGTACCTAATTTTAATGTAATAAGTCTTAGTACTTACCGTCAATTAAAATTTGCATGCTTATTATATAATGACAGAATGTGCCTTGCTCTGGAAATTGATTCAGTATACTATACCATCATAATTGTACCACATTTTATGCAAATAAATTTGATTTGATTTGAATTGTCTGTGACCCAAATTCTTGTTACTGTATTAAAAAAAAAAGAAATCCCAGAAGCATGAAGTAGAAATCGATTAATAAAGAATTCGAGGATGTTGTACTACTAGTTAACTGGACCTTTTTGTTATAAGAAAAAAATATAAAAGATACTCAAAAGTTACTTTGAACTGACGAATTACAAACTGCATTCATTTTGCTCAAGTTACAAGCATTACAAAGTCAAAGTCAAAATGTTTTATTGCAAGTAGATTATTACTAGGTAATTTCAAAACTAGTTGCCTAAAAACACAAATTAATTTTAATTTATGCCAAACGCGCTTATTGTTTCTCTACACCGTTTACCAAGATAAACTGGGCGCACTGTATCGCAGCAAAAATAGTTGCCGAGCATTTATATTTCCATTTTCCACAGTCCGTAAATATATGCGTAAATCATAAATAATTATGCGTAGACACAAATTCACCGCTATAGCCTATCGAGAATTCGACAGCGTCGGTTCTAGGTCACTCAGTCCATTCACGTCGCGACGCCGTTCAAGGTTGTAGCTTTCACACGATCAGCTGTCTTGCTTAGACCTCATTACATTCAGTTCAATCATTCAATCGGTGGTTTGACAATTATGGAACCGGTTTGGAAAACAGTTCCTCATAATACTAGTTTAGGGAAGCTCAAAAATAAACGGTTGTGTGTCAGCTTTAGGAGGGAGGTGGGACAAACAGATCGTTGCTCTATTGAGCAGTGCCCTCTTTGAGCCGCGCTGAAAGATACCTCACCCTGGGCGCCCGCATACCTAAGGCTGCTCTAACTGGTGGTAGAAGTGTGTTGTTAGCGTCTAAAGCCTATACGGTAACCGTGGGGTAAGCTTGTTTGCCACGTCAGTGGTATAAAAAAAAGTAAGTACCCAAACAAAAATCTACCTATTCAGCAAATACTACAGTAAGCAGTAATAGCCTAATGATATGACCACTGGACTGGCAAGTCGAACGGTCTCGAATTCGAATCTAAGGCACGCACCTCTGACTTTAAAAAATCATGTGCGTATTTATAATGAATTATTAAATGGTGAAGGAAAACATTGTGAGGAAACCTGCATACTTTATACATCGGAGACCCGTGCCCGACCCATATACATCATATACTCTCCGTATATTATTATGGGTCTATATATATATATATTGGTGTTATCGTCCCACTGCAGGCCAAAAGGCCGCCTTTTCCTTCTTTCTGAATAAAAAATATTATATACCTACCTAAAGTAAGCTAAAATCGCGTCCACTGAGCAATAGTATGATTGTCACTCGTTTCAATATGATTTTGCAAATAAAAGCAATGACGATTGAAGATCAAAACCTTTTTGTTGCAAATTCAAATTAATTGATCGAATTGTAATAGTGAAGTGAGTGCAAAATAACGAACCGCTCAACAATAAAAACTAGGTATCGGTCACAATGACCAAAGATTACGAAAGCAGCCAGCACCGCTAAAAAGTAATAGGTATCGCACAAACATTTCGAAATCAAACAACTTTCAGTGGAAATTTGTAAAAAGAACGCCAGCGTAACAATAAGAGTACCTACTGAGTCAAATCAAATTTACACGTTTCGTTGGTTTATTTCATTCTCGATGAGACATTGGCAGGCTCCAAAACTTGTGTGCCGCGAGAAAGTAAAATGTAAAGAAAAAAATTCTCGCCAGTCGAGTTTCTCCCGCCAAAACCGAGGTCAGTGACCGATTGACATTCGATAGTCCCGCCCAAATATCGATACCCAATACTTTTTTTGTAAGGCAATGGCATGTAACCTGAACTGATATTGCAATAATGGCTTGCCTCTGCGTTGCAGATGCTATGTTAGGTATCGCTGTATTAAATCATAACTCACTTTATGTTTTGTTTGGTGAACTCAAAGCTGCTTTGGCTCGTTTTTCAAAGGGTAATTATTGCCCTACATTGTTCAAGCTTCATATATTTGATACTAATACCTACTGCCGGTAAAAAGCCGAGTGATATAACCATTAGATTGCTGAATCAAAGGTCTCGAATGCCAAGGTACAGAGGCCAGCACATCAAGCTACCACAATCTGTCAAATTTCTTTGATTGATTTTCAACTTTAATACAACATAATAAGGTTCATATTCAATTGGGAAAATTTGACAGTTTTGGATAGGTTGACCTGCTGGCGTCTGTACACACATCTGACTTTGAACCTGCGTGCCTGAGAAATTTTCTGTGATGTGAATTCTGTCATATTAGCTCAGCATGGTGGATTATATAACCTCTATCATTATGAGAGGAGACCCGTACTCACCCTGAGCGACAATAAAAGGGTTCTTAAATATTTAATTAACAACACTGTCAGGAATTTATAAGAGAACAGGATTCTCAGAGTTTGTTTCGGCATCTTTTCTCACAAGTCTTCCGCAAGAAAATCCGAGTCACATCTAGTGCTAGAAATCTAAAATATAGACACGTTAGTGTCTTTTATTAAAAGATAAATTTTCAGAAAGTAATTAAGAAGTAATAATTAATTTATGTATGTCTGTAATGTTCAAATATTTCCACGCTACAGTTGGCAGAATATGCTGTAACAAAACACTGTAACACTTATAAGTATGTCACCGTAGTCTTGAAAATTAAAAAGTAAATTGTTTGCTAAACAAAACTCCTTAAATTGACTACCTAATTAAAACCAAATAGATTTGAAAGAGCGACCATTGGAAATATTTTGATACAACAATTTTGATCCAATTTTCATACAATATATTTGATTTGTAAAACGTGATAACCATTGGACTGCCAAGTCAAAAGTCTCGAGTTTTAATCTAAGACACACACTGTCACGCTCTGTCTTTTCGAAATCATGTGCGTATTATCACTTGCCTAAAACGGTGAAGGAAAACTTCGTGAGGAAAACTGCATACCTGAGAAATTTTCTTGACAGCGTGTGAATTCTGCAAACTTGGTGGACTATTTTATATTGATTTCTGACATTTACACGAATATTATACATTGAAATAAAACTACTTCTTGCGGATTTTATCGCGTTATATTGATATTATTAATCCTGACGTTTCGGACCCTTTACAGCGTCCATGGTCACGGGTAGACTGAGGTGGTGGGCGTCTTGATGATAGAATTACTGACAGCTACCCTACATTTTTATTGTTACATGATCAATGATATTTATTACTAATTATTAATTAATACTAGATGGAGCCGGCATTTCCTAGCTGACGACCTCTGAGAAGAAACGTCGAAATAAACTCAGAGAATCATGGTCTCTTTTAAAGTAACAATATTCAACTGGACTGGTGGACTATAGCCTAATCCCTCTCATTAAAATAGTTTGATGTGTGATTTTTATTTAATTTTACTTTAAAATAATAATATGTTCATCTTTTATTTCAATAATAATATCTGTTTTGCATGCTGAATAGCAGAATATAGCTGCACGAAATTTATTAAATATAATGTACCATCTACTTTTTACATTAACTTATTGAATTATGCTTGTGTTTTTTTTTTTTTTGCAAAAGAGATCTCGCAATGTCAGTAAACTGCCACGATTTGAGTTCAAATGGCTCCATACAGTCTGTTAGTAGGAGAAACAGTTGCTTTTAGCATAAAACACCATAGTAACCCACTTCCCCCAATCGATTGTCACGACCAACTTGAGATAAGCATTGAGGCCGTTTTTATTCATTCATTCTTGGCCTCTTGGGTCAGTGGCCCACGGTGTACGAGTAAATGGTCCATGTATCGCCAACTACAATGGTCAATTATACTATAAAAATACAGGAAAACTTCAAACAGATTTCATTTGAAAAATTTAATCGACGATCGAAATTATAAACTCGATAAATGTTTTTTTTTTTTATTATTTTAAATCTAAAATTAAATTATTATTGGACTACCCATTACTCGTGATTTCACTTACATCCCAAAGATTTTTTTGTGCCAAAAAGGCAGCCTATGTGTATCTCCAAGACCCAATCTATCTTTAAACCAAAATTCATCAAAATTTATTTATATAAAACGTAACAAATAGACAGACAGAGTAACTTTTCCATTTATAATACTATTAGTGTGGATATTCTTTCTATGCTATCAAAATAATCATCAGTCGTAAAAAGCAGATCACGTTATATATTTTCTTTTTCTTTCTTTTAATATATCTCTTAATTGCCAGTCCCACCTGCGGGGCATAGGTAAAGCCAACTAGATATATTATCTGTGCTATAAACTATGAATTGCCGGTTTAAATTGCATAAATTATCTCAGTATTACCACATTAATATATCTACGATCGATCCATTGTAGATTATTATAACTGTAAAATTAAAAGCTCTAATAAAATTAAGAACTATGTTCACAATGCCAATAAATATTGCCAGATTACAAAAACCATATTTATTTAAATCCATATTATACTTACCTTCTAATCTATACTTGTTATAAATGCGAAAGTGTGTCTGTCTATCTGTTACCTCTTCACGCTAAAACCGATTTAGATGAAATTTGGTGCAGAGGTATATTAGACCTTGGAGAATAGGATATAGGCTACCTTTTATCTCAAAAAGCCTCTTGGGAACCGCGTGCAACAGCTAGTATTATATATCGCGAGAAAACTGTTTGTCTGTCTTCCTTTTCCCGCCTTAACCATTGAACAGTGTTAATGTTTTTTTTCTATAAGGAAATCCGAGGTTCTCGAGTAAGACCACGCACCGGAAAATGCAGCGTAGGACGGCCTCCAACGAGATGGACGGACGATGGTGAGCAAGGTTGCCAGTGCTCCGCGAGGAAACGTTATGTTGGTAGTGGTGGAATTTTTACCCTTATACTGTCAACCTAGCTAATCCTCTTTCGTTTAACAGGGTCGGTAACGCGCAAGTGATACCCCTGGTGTTGCAAGCGTCTATAGGCTACGGTAATCGCTTACCATCAGGTGGGATGATGATGACCAATGCTTGTTTGCCAACTTAGTGGTATAAAAAAATGGAAAACGACTTGGTAAAGGTCGCTGGAGGTTTTAAGGTCGTTGGAAGCAGGCGGCATGTAACCGGCCCCTGTGGGAGTCTATGGGGAAGGCCTTTGTTCAGCAATGGCCGATATGATAAGGATGAAGGTAATCCGTAGTATCTCAAAGTTAATACTAATAGACACGCTTATATCCCCGCAGGGTTAAACAAACTCTACGAAAGACATCAGACATTCTTAAAAAGGTGGATTCTTAAATAGACTAGAGCGTTTACTCCACACGTCAAAACTCTGAACTTATTTTGTCCTAGTGAATAGTTGTAGAGTATAAAATTTAGTGTTCAGTTAATGTATCCATTCTGTACAGAGGCCAGCACATCAAGCTACCACAATCTGTCAAATTTCTTTGATTGATTTTCAACTTTAATACAATGAAATAAGGTTTATATTCAATTGGGAAAATTTGACAGTTTTGGATAGCTTGACCTGCTGGCGTCTGTACTTACTTTTAGTGTGACCTGTATAGTAGCGAATAAACTATTTTTCTTTCTTTCTTTCTTACTTGTAAAGAACATCGAGAAACGCTGTTTTTAAAATTACTCGAACCGCATTTCGCACATGACGGTCGATGTTTTGTTACAACTTGATTTTAAGAAACAACGAGCGCTTGGTGTGACACTTATACCTAATGGGCAAACGGACGAGCACGGGGGACGGTGCGGAGTAATTGATATTTTTAAAAGAAATGTTGCTTACCTCTGCCTTAACCTTAAAGATAATACAAGCGTAATGCTATGTTATGTAGAAAGTAAACAGAATCGCAAGAGCAAACTTGTTAAAAATAAAATAAATTTTACGAAACACCATTAAATTGTAAAACTTAAATCACATAATCGTTTGGTTTCGCAAGCTACGACTAAGAATTTATTGTTAGTAATGCTACTAAACAGGATGTTTGCAAAAGGTTCACTTTGAAAGAGCTTGTGGCAAAATGACTACATTTTTGTGGAAAACGGAACGTTAAAACGAAGTAAGATAAGGTATATATATGAGAGTGAAAGGGATGGAATGAGAACAAAGGTGAGTCGCTTGGGTTGATGAAACAGAGTGGGTTTTTGTGATTATCACTACATAGTATAAAACAAAGTCGCTTCCGTCTGTCTCTGTTTGTTGTTTGTCCCTATGTATGCTTAGATCTTTAAAACTACGCAACAGATTTTGATGTGAGTTAAGTCGCAGACAATAGTTAGTGTAAAATAATAAAAAATATCGTATATATATTTCAAGACTAGCTTCCCACGGTGTCACATTCATCTAGTTTTCCCAATAATATTAAAAGAATGTCTACTTGCCAAGTTTCTAGGCCTTATACATAATTCCTGTGATGACGTAATTAATCAGTGAGTGGAGGTATTTCACTTTTATACCAGTAAAGAGGTCAGTACACCAATCCACCCCAATCTGTCAAATGTCATCTTTGATAGATTTTTTACTTGTACTATGAGTATTAGACAATGGATATAATATTTATATATATTTTTAAAAATACATAATTTATATGACTTAAGAAACACCTGACAAACACAAACACATATGTTCATCACATTAATATTTGTGTCTTGTGGTAATCAAATCTACCACCCCATGATCAGTAGTTCGTCACTCGAATCATTAGAGCACAGACATTGTCTGTCGACCAACAGCAACAACTCGGACTATACCATACTTATATGCTTATATGTTTACTTTTCTCAAAACTGGACCTTCTGTGTATACTTTTCTCATGCCAATACGCAATCTTCTAGGCGGCCATTCAACCATAAAATAGCACCAGTTGTATTTTTGTGCTTTGTTCGAAAAATCACAAAAATAAAATTTTGGTTTTTCGTAGCTGTCAACACGGGCTATATAAAAGTTCAATATTTTAATTTCTAGACCTGATCACTGAGCTATTTAAGACTAAAATTAGGAAAAATATTCTGAATAGTATTCTGCGACTTGTGATTTCAATTTCATAACCTAATTTTTTTCTGAAACATAATTTGGTCTAAACCTGGTGTGGCCTAACGGTACAAGAATTCGGAAGTGACGTGTTTCAATTTAACCGGTTGGCGGGCCTGCTTTGAAAACCGGAACATAAGGCTACGTCTCAGAAATGCCATTGAATGAGTAGATAGGCTTACAACAAGGCTGTTAAATTAAATGCCATATGCTTACAATAAACCCGTCGAGAAAATCTCGAAGGCATGCAGGTTTCCTCACGATGTTTTCCTTCACCGTTTTAGCGAGTACTTAATCATTAATTATATACGCAAATTATTTCGAAAACCAGAGGTGCCTTGAATTCAAACTCGAAACCTTTGACTTAACAGTCCAATGGTCATATCAAGTTGTCACTGTTTTTTTTTTCAGATATTATTTTATTGTATGTATAATACATATTTTGCAATAAAACTACCTACTTTTTACGGATTTTATCGCGTTATATTGATATTATTAATCCCGACGTTTCGGACCCTTTACAGCGTTCATGGTCACGGGTAGACTGAGGTGGTGGGCGTCTTAATGATATAATTACTGACAGCTATCCTACATTTTTATTGTTACATGATCAATGACATTAATTACAATTATTAATACTGGATGGAGCAATATAACATCATAACGCGATAAAATCCGTAAAAAGTAGTTTTATTTCAATGTATAATATTCGCGTAAATGTCAGAAATCAATATAATACATAATTATGATTTAATACATTGCATGAATGCACTAGTTCGAAGCCGAGGTGGGTCGCTACTTTTTTTTTGTTTTTTTTTTCTGGTACCAACCGATGACCGCCACTTTAGACACGTGATGTTTATGCATGACTATTACTTGGCATCTTAATACTTGACAGGTTAAGCACGTTTTAGAACCCTTTTTTATAGCCTACGGAAAAACCTCATGGATCGTCCGCCAACTGAGGGGGTGGTACGGTATGTCGTACTCGTACCGAATAAAAACCGCTTTCACTTTCACTTACCCTAGAGAGGCTATGGGAACCGATTAATTTGCCACGACCATTACGTTTTAGCACCCTATCAGCTAGTATTACATATTTATGGGCAGATATTCATGCATCGCATGCCCATGTGGCTTAACAGGCATTACACAGGGGAGGTTCTGGAGTGGTTTATTAAGAGGACACAATGCCCCCCTCCCATGTGCTGATGATTGTGAAAACTGGTGGTTTTGGAGTATAAGAATCGCACACTCCTCGTCCTTTAAGATCGGTAGCATTTTGTAAGGTCTATAATTAGTAATACACGCCTATTACTTAGCATTCTAATATTTCACAGGTTAAGTTAAGCACTCATAGCAAGCATCGGCACACTTGTCAATTTAGCTTCAAGTTTTTACTATCCTCAAACGAGTTCCTCATTGGTAGGAACCAGTGTGGCAAGGTAAACATCATTATACTGTACTACCAAACTGATTTGTACCTTGATACCGATACCGTATGGAATTTTAAATGGCCTCAAACTACGCTCATTGAAAGCAGCTATAGATATGGAGTTAGGTGAGGTAACTTCTTTTTTTATTAAAGTTTAACTTAACTGTGGAGGTGACATGGCCAGCAACACTTCGACCAAATGTGATCTGTTGTGTTGACCCCAACATGGTCCATTCCTTACTCTTCAAAGCCGTGGTTCATGAAGGCGGCTAACCCACTAAGAGGAAGAAACCTATAGTCTTAGAACCCGGCTTCGGGTATCCGTTGCCGAGATGACTCATCCGTTTCGTCGCCAGGACGTCGCAATCAAATAGGTTCTTGATTTTACTTTACTAATTTTTAATCAAAATCCAGTCTATCTGTGACCAGCGGCCCAAATCTGCTAATACAACAATACAATTATTTCAATAATAACAGAATGTTCGACCAGGCACTAAAATGACACAAAAACTGACAGATTTGGTAGCCGTAACTGTCAAAAACAATTCTGAATTTATTAAACGGTGATTTTGACACAATAAAATAGCAGATTTAGGGACAGTAATACTGTGTCTCAGTTTATAGAACTCTATTCAAACCGGTAAAATTTGAATCCGTAAATCTGCTGTCGAAACTCATGACAAACGTAACGTAATAATTAGGTGCCATTTTTTTTTAATAATTCTGGTAAGCCAATCTTAGTTATCTGATATTTGATTATCTAGGTAGCTACATATTTATGTATTAGTCAAACACATGAATAAACTTCTAGAATCTGATATTGAACAGAGCCCAGTACAACAAGCTACCCCAATCTGTGAAATTTATTTGATAGATTTTCAACTTTAATCCAGAATTATAAGGTTCATTTGCAACTGGGCAAATTTGAGAGTTTTGGGTAGCTTGAACTGCTGGTGTCTTTTCTCTGTACAAAATATATTACATTGCCCAAAGTATTAATAGTACCTACGACAGTAAATTCTCTATGAACTACAACTTTTTTTTATCAGTTCAAGATCACATTGATTCTCCACGTAGGTCGTATTACTTTCTTAGATACCGACTGTGTCTTTCCCACGAACGCAGCGATTGTAATCACATAACCGGTTGGGCACACAATTAACGTCCAACATTACACACATAAATCAAATAAATTGAATTTATTTAGAAAGTTCATAAGTAGATAGTTTTGGTCAAGTAATATTCGGATATTATGACGTAGGCAAGAAATTTTATTGTATTAGCTTCATTTGTATTTGTAGCAAGTGCAGCAACAATGCGCATGGTTCTGCATCGATGCCCAAGTTGGGCAGTGTTTTTAAATTGGAAAATTGTTAATAAAGTCCCAATAAATAAATGCAAAGAAACAAACGTTTAGACAAAATAAGAGACCACACAATATACACTACAATTTCTAGATCAATTAAGAATAAAAAATAACACATTAACCTCTTAATTCTGTAATAATCAAATAAAAAAGTTACAATAATATACTAACGTGTCTAAATAATGTAATTAGTTATGCTATTAACCTTAATTGAGCCGTCCATAACTGACGTAATTAAATGTAATCAAATTGACATCAAAGCGTGAAATAAAACGCAGTGGCTATTGCGACATTATTAAAAAGTTATTATGTTTTATAATAGGTCTAGTTTAATTATTTCTAAACTTACACGCGAATATTAAAACTAAACACTTTAAATGGAATTTGTAATGGTTTAATTGTTTTAACCTCTTTTAAATTATATAACATTATGTCCATGACCCACGGTCGGTCTGAGCAATTTGAATTTCGAATAACCGAATTTCTGTATCGTTCTGAAATGCAAAACAAATTCTCGCGAATGCATTCGTCCTGCGCTATTCGAATAAAGTGTAAATGTTCTGGAATAAAAATTTAAAAGAAGGCATACTATGTAGTTAGTATAATAAGAATAAAATTATATTCAATAAATTCTAGGCTGCATTCCAACACGTGCCTTTAAACAATGTTGTTGTTATATTTACATTATGTCAGCAAGAACGTTTTGCAAAGAATACCAAATTCGCCAACATAACGGCAAGGAAAGCAACTATAGACAATATTTTCTTGGCGCAAAACGTCCTTGGATATGCCAAATTATATCAAACCCGTGCCTCGGAGAGCACGTTAAGCCATCGGTCCCGGTTGTCATACGAACACCTACGACAATCGTTAGTGGTAGTCAGACGCTCGAGAAGCATGACAACCAGTCTATCCTCAGTATCTGTATTACCAAGAAATTGGGTTGCGAAGGTCTGATGACAGTCGCTTCGTGTAAAATACTAATATTCAGCCGCATCTGGTTAGACTGGAAGCCGACCCTGATATAGTTGGGAAAAGGTTCGGAGACAGAAGATGGTTATCTACTTAAATAATATAATTTAATCAGCACATAGTTTACGTCGATATCAAAGGTTCGACTTTACTGAGAGCTACTCTAAAAAATGTTCTAAAGTTATATTGTGTCTCATGAAATTACTGAACATATGAGACTTAAAAACAGTTCTCAAGATGACAACGCGTGAGTGTATAGGCTACGGCTGCCGCTTACCATCAGGCGGGCCGTACTTGTTTGTCATCTAATTTCAATAAAAAAGGCTTGTGATGACGTATACAAGACACACAAGCAGTATACATGTTGTCACACTCAATTGACGGTAAACATTTCTTCACGTCGCCCGTATTGTTTGTTACTCTCGGACATAGTGTTGCTACATTGAATATGTGCTTATATTTACTCGCCAATAATGAACACAATTCGCAGTTCTTTCGTGAGATCCTAGTAGTGGAAACCTTAAATTCTTTTCTTATACATCCTCATCAACTTCCGGCGGGTCTACCCTTACTGGGTGAAGTACCGACTAAAACACGGGTGTTTTCCCTCATAATTTACTGATATTTAGCCGCATCCATTTAAACTAAATGCCGACTTTAAGGCAGCCGTAAAGAAAATACTTTTTACCTTAGATCGATGACAATATTGAAATTTAATATTATTACTAAATAACATTAAGTTACATTTTATAACAGTTAGTTATATCCCACTTCAATAAAATAAACATTGGAATGTTATATTAACATTCAAATGCCTATGACATCACCACATACTAAAATAAGTATAATAACTTGAGTTCACGAACGTAATCCATCAAGGATTTTCAATACACGACGTTGTACAGAAAAAAAATAAACAATTTAAAATATAATCTTCTCGAACGTTGCCTCATCGAGTTTGCAGCAAGGAGTTGCAAAATGACAATTACTCACCTCTTTTCGGAAACCACTAGCAATAGAGAATGGTGTAAGTTTTAATTGATCTTTGCAATGATTGTTAGTATATTTATATAATTTTGACTTAAGAATATATACACTTATATTCCCGACTGTTTAGGCAGAGCTATATTTATATACACTCACAGTTTGCTACTGTTTAGATTCCATGTTATAGGGGTGAGCCTATTACAAAATGCAGACATAACACGAAATATTGCAAGGGATGGTGGGGGGGAGGGATAATGAGATATTACGCATACATTTGTAGTGACAATGTTGACGCATACGTTTTGGCTAATAAGAACATAAATTACGCTCTAGCTTGAGTTGTTCCGGTAACCCTAATTTAATTTAGAGTATTTCATCACTCGGCCTTTTTATTCTGCATAATGCTATCAAATGCAAATTAATTTGAATTTAACAAAAAAAAACTTGCTTTTGATAGCCTATTCTTTCCGGGCAAAAACGAGAAAAAAGCCAGGGTTGGTGAAACCACCGGGCACAGCCATATTCCACTACCTGGCCCATATTAATCTATACCAATGCAACAGAAAAAATACTTTCGATGGATTAAACAATCAATTCATTCCTCTAAATGCATCGCAATATAGATGGCACAAAAAGAAGCAATATTATTATTACGTCAAAGGTCATTATCACTCAATGTACATATCAGTAAACATTATGCCAAGCTCAACCTTACGCCATCAAATATAAGGTTTATTATGGATGATAAAAGATGACTCTTCCTGCTGTTTGGAACTAAATAAGGCTATACATATAAACAGCTTAGACTGAAATAACGGAAATATAAAAGAAATAGAATGCAAAATATTTATACTACGTTCCTTTAAACATAGCCCTTATTTCTATGAATATAAGAACGAGTTTCCTAGCCTTTTCTTCCTACTCTATCTTTATAAACAATAAGGGTGATATTCCCTTGGCACGTGTTACTAGGCTGTATTTAGAACAGGGCGCTGCATTCCTAGGCTGGTTGAGTGAGGTGATATTAGCATTATCGTACACACAACGTTTTGATACTTTAACTGTCAAGGATCAAGTAGTTGGGCTCTTAAAAGCACATACCTACATACCATTACGCCTATATTCCCCGAAGATTTAGGCACAGTACACCCACAGTTCACCAGGGTACTAATGTACACACACAATTCGCTGGTGTACTAATGTACACCCACAGTTCGCGGGGTACCACTGTACATCCAGTTCGCCAGGGTACCAATGTACACCCACAGTTCGCCGGTATCTTTAGGTCCCATGTTATAGGTGCTTCATTGTTTAAGTGGTGGACATGATTTTTTTATATTACTAAGGTAGCAAACAAGCGTACGGTCCACCTGATGGTAAGCGGTTACCGTAGCCTATAGACGCTTGTAACACCAGGGGTATCACTTGCGCGTAGTCGACCCTGTAAAATGAAAGAGGAATAGTTGAGTTGGCAGTATGAGGGTCAAAGTTCCCTCACTGCCAACACAACATTTCCTCGCGGAGCACTGGCAACCTTGCTCATCTTAAGAACACAGCTCAAAGCAGTGTTATTTCACTTCTATCTAGCTCTAATTTGAGTTGAATTACTCCCGACTATGCTCTACCTCTCTTATTGTGTTTATGTTATGCACCTAACATTAATTTTGAAAACTCGGTATTATTTTATCATAACGGGAAACTAGTTGCAATACTCAATAGGAAATGAGCCATCTTCGCTAATGAATGCTAATCAGCTAAGCTGGTAGCTAGGTATTAATTACGTGGCTAATCTACCGTATAATAACGCGCTTCTACCAAACTAAGGTTATAGAAACGTGTTTTAGAAATGCAATTAATTAATGCGTCATTAGTCTTGTGGTCATAAACGCGACTGCTACGGTAGAGGTCCTAGATTCGATGCACGGATCGAACAGTGTTACTGGGTTTTTCTATGAAATTCTCAGTAGCAGCGCTCGCCCCCTATTACATGGGACTTAAACATACCGTACTGTGGGTGTTTATTTAATGCACCTCTGCCTAACCCTTCGGGGAATACAGGCGTGATGGTATGTTATTTTATTTATGTAATTCATTAAAATGGATTTCATTTCCAATCTGAATGAATTTGTTCCTCATCGTCAGCATAGGCTTTGAATCAGTAACCCTTAGACTATAAGTAAGCTCCAGGTCTGGCTTTTCACACTTGTTTTTTATAGCAATAACCGTGTGTGAAAAGATTTCGGCTATAGGCTGTATGAACATACATAAAATAAAATACAGGCGCACATAAAACCTCCTTTTTTGAAGTCGGTAAAAAAGATCATTCGTTTTTAAAGAAAACACGTGTAGCCTCATAAAATAATTAAGTATATTGGAGAAATTCCTCCCATTTTTGATGTTGGCTAAATAATTTAATAAAAAATTTAGAGTTACTGTTACTATGTATATATATATATATATATAAATATTTTCGGGACATTTTACACAGCACCATCTAGTCCCAAACTAAGCAGAGCTTGTACTATGGGTACTAGACAATGGATATAATACTTAAATACTTTTTTTTTTGTAAATAAATACTTATAATATATAAGAAACACCCAGACAAACACAAACACTTTATGTTCGTCACATAAATATTTGTGTCCTGTGGGAATCGAACCCACGACCTTATGATCAGCAGTCCGGTTCTCGAACCACTAGACCACAGAGGTCGTCAACATGGGTAGTACAAAATCATAGCATTAGCAATTCAGGGTACCTATTATAATACTTGTATCTATCACACGTATGTAGCACATACATACCAAAGCGTTTGCGCAACTACGCATGCGCGAACCACTCGTCTATGCGCTTGCGACTACAAGATAACGAGCCTCATCTTTGAATCTCAACCTAATTATCACGATAAAAGAGTTTAATTTGAAATAGCAGGGTCGAATTATAAATAAGTAATGTCTTGATGAACACAGCTAATGAATACTTAAGTGAAGTAATATTTTTTTATATAAAAATGTGGTCATGTGGTATTTTTATGCAATAAATGCGTTTTTTGAACGCATTTTTTCGGTGTTACAGTTTGTCAAAAGTTCAAAAGTGACCGTCCACCTGATGAAATGGGGTCTAGGATTTTTTAATTACTAAGTATTATATGAAGCAGGTGATAGCCTAGTTATATTCAATGACCATACTGCCAAATCGTAGGTCTCGACTTTTCGAAATCATGTTCGTATTAATAATTAATTCATATACATATACTGTCCCACTGGGTAAGGGTCTTCTCTCACAGAATGAGAGGGATTAGCCTATAGTCCACCACACTGGCCTAGTGCGGGTTGGCAGACTTCACACGCCGTCGAGATAATCTCTTAGGTATGCAGGTTTCCTCACGATGTTTTCCTTCACCGTTTTAGCATGTGATAATTAATTATTAATACGAACATGATTTCCAAAAGACAGAGGTTCGAACTCGAGACCTTCGACTGGGCAGTCCAATAGTCATACCACTAGGCTATCACGGCTATGTAATAATAGTTAATTATCACTCGCTTAAATGGTGAAGGAAAACATCTTGAGAGAACCAGAGAGAGAATATCTTGATGGCGATGAAAGTCTGCCAACCCGCATTAGGCCAGCTTGATAGCCTGACCTAACCTTCTCATTCTGAGAGGAGACCCGTGCCCACCAGTGGGACAATACATGAGTTGAGGATGATGACTACTACGACAAACATGTTTACACCTGCCTGATGGTAAGCAGCAACTGCAGCCTATAGGAATATGTAGTACAGACGCCAGCAGGTCAAGTTATCCTATAAGCCAGGTCATGCTCACTAAAATGTCCTGCTGATGGTGGCGTTGTGTGTCGGGTCGTTTTATTCCCTGCAACATGGTTGAGTCGAACGACGCCGATACGCACGTCATACTCGTGAACGGGTGCCGTCTGTCGGGGCTGGTCAGCTCTTACTGTCTATGGCAATATCTTTATATCTTTATTTATTTATTGTTCTTTTTCTGTAGACTAAATTAATTTGATGGTGCAACAACATCAAACTGCATTGTTCTCATGTAAGTCGGACATAAAAATGATTTATATTAATTTGATATTAACAGACATTACTGTAATGGTTATTGTGATTATATTTTTCTTATTATTTAATAACTTTTAACTCAATAAAATGTAAATGTGAGTACTCTGTAGGCTAAATATACATACCTACTCAGCTCTGAACAGTCTGGCGGCTTTGAGCCTTTTTAGTGGCCTACGCAAATGTTCCTCTGATCTGGTATCGTCGTGTGACGGGTTGTTGAGCTCCCTAAATTATGGTTGAGCTACACAATGACTGATGCATGCGAGCCGTCGCGCGTCGGTTGGGACTGGTCTACTCAAAGCCGCTATGGCTCTTTCTTCAAAAGGCCATTTCAGACTGCCCTACATTGTAAGACACATATTTGTTATTATACCTACTATGTCTGGACTTTAAAAGAGACTATGATTCTCTGAGTTTGTTTCGGCGTTTCTTCTCAGAGGTCGTCAGTTAGGAAATGCCGGAGCCATCTAGCTTAAAAAAAATGTTAAATATTGACTTGTAAAAGTGTCTTTAAAAGATCTATTTACAGAAATAAATATCTTTATCTTTATCTTTATCCAAAACTGTAAAATTTTCCGAATTGAATATGAACCTTATCGTTTTGTATTAAAGTTGAAAATCTATCAAATAAATTTGACATTTGACTGTACCACTCAGATGAACTAAGCAACGAAGTTTTGTTTTATTCATCCATTATCGTCTCACTGCAGGGCAAAGGCCCTACCCTCCATTCCCCTGCTTTCAGTTTAAAGCCTTTTGCGAGGATTGGCCATTGGCCGCAAAAGGCTTTAAAATATAAGTCCAAGTAGCTCGTCCCGCACCATCTCCTCTTGGGCCTGCCACGACATCGTCTAACGTTGTATAGCGTTAGCTATCTACATTTTTAGACGCTCACACTTCCGAACAAAAAATATCAAGCAATATTACCTAACAAATTCAATAAGTAATTACAGTAAGTTTGTGTAAAAACTTATCGACGCCGTGCAATCAGTATTTAGCGGTGCGGCTTTCGCATCAGCGGGTTCGAGTCCCGTTAGCGAGAAAGTGACGGAACGTGACCCTGTTGTTACCTTATCTTCACGGCAGATAACTCAGATGGTGACAGCAGACGTACCATGATAATCGTACTTAGCATTACGTCGAGTATCGACCCGCACATTTGTTTACGTTGTTGCAATAGGATTTTCTCTTATATCATGGGTGCGTAAATTAAGCGATAACGCAAATCTTCAACAAACTGCCAGCCTGCTAGAGGACAGGCCAGGGTGTGTGGGATTTTTACCGCACTAAACCCCGGTGGCCATCTTCAACACAATATTGGGGGGCTCCGGGAACAAACGTATTCTTCCAGAACCCTTCCTGCATCACGCTTATTAAGGCCCGTCCCAGGGAAGTCTGCAAGACCTATTATAGGTATAATAATACCTACTATATTTTTAACAAATTCATAATAAATATGAATTTAGCTGCTGTGACTGTATTCACAAAAGGCTATTACAGACACCTTCCTACATTGTTAGACTCGCTTAATTCATAATCTCTAGACTTTAAATCAGACCTTGACCTCTGAGTTTGTGTCGGCGATTCTTCTCAGAGCTAGTCACAAACAAGGCCGGGTCAAAACTAAAATACAATAACTTGTTGACTTGTAAAAGTGTCTGTGAGCCGGACATGATTTTTTTATATTACTAAGGTAGCAAACAAGCGTACGGTCCACCTGATGGTAAGCGGTTACCGTAGCCTATAGACCTTGTAACACCAGGGGTATCACTTGCGCGTTGCCGACCCTGTAAAACGAAAGAGGAATACCTAGTGGGTTTGGCAGTATAAGGGTCTAAGTCCCCCCACTGCCAACACAACGTTTCTTCGGGGAGCACTGGCAACCTTACTCACCGTAAGAAACACAACACAACTCAAAGCAGTGTTATTTTACTTCGATTTTCTGCAAGGCGGAGGTACTGGTATGACTTGTAGGCAAAATCGCAAAGTCCACAAGATGATATAAGAGATGGCGGGGTCAATAAGCAGAGAGAGAATCCAAAAAGTCTTAAACGTGGGGAGTGAAAGAAAGAACATTTTATTTCAGAAAAAGACAAAACTAGTTGTATCTGCTTATTGGTTCTTTATTTATTATTAAAATAAATAATAATTAATTTTACAAGAAGCTACTGCCGTCAAACCAATTTTCGGTTGTCAGGCTTTTTGATACGCAGGTCTACGTATGAAAACCGGGACGTACAGCTTTACGTGCTTTCCGAGGAACGGAGGGATCTCTGTTTTAATGGCCATCCACAGGCTGACCGCGGCTAGCTCAGCTTAACCTTGCAAGTCGGCATAGTAAGTGTATATGGATACACTCCATAAACAATAATTATAGCTTTTTTCCTGCAGTTTCTGGCAAGATTAATAAAGCAGTAAAGCAACTAGCTAATAAACAAAAAGAGAGCACATGGCATCTGTGATGAGCAACACCTGGCTGCTGAGCTTCAACATGTCAAGCAAGTCCTGCACGACAACAAGCTCCGAATACCGCGCCCTTGTCACAGAAACCGTGTGAAACGTGCCACAGTTGAGCGCTTACCTGCCGTACTATCATATGTTAGAGGAGTCACCGACAAAATTGGCTACATCTTGAAGCGTGCTTCAATTAAAACATACTTCAAGCCGCTGAAGAAGATCAGTCAGTTCTTACCATCTGTCAAGTGCCATATACCTCTACAAGATGCGGGCGTATAGAAGCTTGATTGTGATTGCGGTCTCTCATATATAGGCCAAACTAAAAGAAGCATAGGGACCCGCGTAAAAGAACACATCGCCGATGTCAAACACCGCCGTTCCAAGAAGTCAGCAGTTTGTGAACATACTCTTGATAAGGCCCAGCATTATGTCAGATTTGATAAACCACAAATACTTGCGAAGGAAAGTCGATACCTACCCAGGATGATTCGTGAGGCTATTGAAATTAAAAAACATCCAAATTTCAATAGAGAAGATGGCTGGGTCTTACCACCTGCTTGGAATCCTGTTATAGATTCTATTAAACCAAAATCCAGGCCTACAACTGCAAGACCAAAGGATACTGTGAGCTCGTTCTGCGTGAATCGGATCGCCAATAATATTAACAACTAAAACATGATCATTGAATATTGTTACTTTAAAAGAGACCATGATTCTCTGAGTTTGTTTCGGCGTTTCTTCTCAGAGGTCGTCAGCTAGGAAATGCCGGCTCCATCTAGTTTTAATTAATAATTAGTAATAAATGTCATTGATCATGTAACAATAAAAAATGTAGGGTAGCTGTCAGTAATTATATCATCAAGACGCCCACCACCTCAGTCTACCCATGGACGCTGTAAAGGGTCCGAAACGTGTTAAGCCGGCGCGGGTTTCTAGTACATTCAAAATGTAAACTTAAAATAAAAATTGTGGAAAGCTAATGCCATATTATTTCAAGTCATCGTAAAACTGAATAGTGAGCTGTTATGTTCGTCATAAATAAATATATTGCAGTCGTTTGGACACGGTCTGCATCAGCTTTCCAATGTTTGGACAATACATCTCTATGGTAAACAACTTAATGGTTATTACCAAACTAGTTTCCCAACGTTTACTTTTACAAGTTTCTTCATTATAACCTCTAGTGTGGATTCATTATCATCATCATCAAGTCTAGTGTTGATAATCGATTATCAACATCACTATCACAGCATTGAGATGACAAAGAGGAAGCAAAGGTAAATAATTATTTATAGTTTTAGGTGCCGGTGCTTTCCGTGGCCCCAGTGGGGTCACAGCCGCAGGACTCCAGATAATCGGAGGAAAGGACCGCGGATTATGCGAGAGCGATTTCCGTGATCCTACCATTATGTGGAAGGTAGTGGTTTAGAAAAAAAAGGTGACCACCTTATGCGCTATGCCAACCGTGTATTCATGATTCAAGATAAATGTATGTATATAGAAATTCAAAGCAGAATTATATATTCGTAGCTGATATACATATATGTATAAGCAGAATATCTAAATTGTAGGATGGTGTAACCAAGATCACGGGGTCAAAGTCAAGAATGTGAAGCCAAGGACACATTGCATAATTATATTACTATTATTATACAGTTTTATATCTCAACGAACATCAAGATTTGGATGACCACATTTTTTTGTATAATCTCACTATAAAAGATATTATTTAAATACAGTCGTAATGAGGTAGATAACTACTTATGATATTTTTTAAAATAATGCAAAAAAAAATTAAATGCGTCTTCACTATGTGGACTTCAATATTCTAGGCTCTCCCACTGTTGGGCATGTCAGTTTAAGTTGAGCCACACTATAATTTCTTACATACACGTCATACACCCATATCTGGAACGACTGTAGTAGCCCATAATTTTTGTTCTGTGTGGGAATCAAACCCTCAAACCGTAATGCAGGAGTCAAACTCTCAGTCAATGCGCTAATGCTTGGAATACTATACTATGTACAGACGCCAGCAGGTCAAGCTATCCAAAACTGTAAAAATTTCCCAATTGAACATGAAACTTAATTTTTTGTGTTAAAGATGAAAATCTATCAAAAAAAATCACAGTGGGGTAGCTTGATGTGCCTTTGTACATGCTTTGAAAATTAGGAAAATCGATTTATAATATAACATACCATCACCCCTGTGTTCCCAGAAAGTTTAGGCAGAGGTGTACTAATGTACACCCACAGTTCTCCGATATCCACGTAATAAGAAGCAAGCACAAATCCAAACTCCGAGCTGCTACTGAGAATTTCATAGAAAAACTTAGTAATACTTTGTTCGCCCTAGGAGTCGAACCCAAGCTCTAGCGTAGCAATCGGACGGATTTGGGAATAAAATTTAGGCAGTTTTATAACAAAATACTAATTGAATAATTTAATATGATAATTGCTTTCGTCCATAGCGGCCATGGTCACGTGTATTCGTTTCTGCGTGACTCGGAATGCCAATTTAACAAAAATGTAGAGTAGCCTTCAGTAATTATAACTTCAACACGCCCACCACCTCAGCCTACTCGTGATCATAAACGCTGTAAAGGGTCCGAAACGTCAGGATTAATAATATCAATATAACGCGATAAAATCCATAAAAAGTACTGTTATTTTAATGTATAATATTCGCGTAAGTGTCAGAAATCAATATTACCAAATGAGTCATCATATGGAGCTTAGAACACTGACACACTAACTAATTCCCAGACTAGACAGCTTGAGGAAAACACAGTGATAATCATTGTGAAGTGAGCTGTGAAACAATGCGGTTCACAAACTGTGGCAGCTACCGCTAGATTGATTGGGTTCCCTCGTAGGGTTGTCAGACATCTATTCACACGTTATTTTGATTATACGGTTATTTTTCTTCTCTCGTAGGGTTGTGAGTCATTAATTTGCAAGTTATTTTGATTAAACGGTTATTTTTCAAATTAAATAACTATTTATAACATTTTACATAGCACGTTCTAGTCCCAATCTAAGCTGAGATTGTACTATGGGTACTAGACAATGGATATAATACTTATAAACTATTTTTATAAATCCATACTTATAATAATAATACACTAGCGACTTGCTTCAGCTTCGCATGGGTGCAAGGTACCTAATAACATGCATGTGTTATATTGAAAATTTATAATAATGGTAGTGAAAACGTTTATTAACGCTACCCATTAAAAATCCTATATAGACAGAATCAAATATTTCCAATAATGGGTCCCGACTGTTAGTCTTTATGTTCCTGACGTCTTATTTTTGTTTTTCAGTCAGGTTTTTTAGACAAATGAGTCTATGGGCAAAAACGTTCTCGAGTGGCGACCACGCACCGGAAAACGAAGCGTAACGGCCTCCAACGAGATGGACGGACGACCTGATAAAGGTCGTTGGAAGTCGTTGAATGCAGGCGGCTTATAACCGGTCCTTGTGGAAGTCTATAGGGGAGGCGTTTGTTCAACCTGTGGTTGGTCTGATGATGTCTATGTACTTCCCCAGGATGCAATCTATCTCCTCGCCACATTTTATCAAAATCTTGTCATTGGTTTAGATGTAAAAACGTAACAAAAATACAGACTTAGAGACTTATTATTCGCATATAGTATGGATAACAGTAAATTTCGCCATTAGTAGGTTACATTATATTATGAAAAAAAAAAACTAGAATTGTGTTGTATATCTTAATGTTACTTCAGAAATGCGAAAGTGAATTTATTTGTTCCACTTTCATGACTCGAACGTTTATAGTGGTATCATAGCATTATGGAAATACAAGAAGTAAACAAAATACTATATATTACACTTTATTGGGCTAGTTACTCACCAAACATGTGCTCTGCGAGGAAACATTGTGTCAGTAGTGGGGGACTTTGACCCTTATAGTGCCAACCAATTCTTTTTCGTTTTATAGGGTCAGCAACGCGCTAGTGATTTTGGATTGGTTTTGCATGTGTCTATAGGCTACGATAACCGCTTACCATCAGGAGGCCCGTATGCTTATATGCCACCTCAGTGGTATAATATATACCTAACCATGTATTAGGGCAGTCACTGTTTCCTGAGAAACAGCTTGTTACCTAGTTCAGGAGACAGAACTTATTACTTATTTCTTATCTATGGACAGAATTCCTTTGTATTGTGACATATTTGGTTGCTAATAAACGTTATTATTTTATTCTTTATTTTACCTTAGACATTAAACAGTTACACATTTATACAATACGACAGGATTAGCCTAAAAAAAGGTAAACGTGTAACCTACACCAATGTCCATGAAATAATAGTTATAGAATATCGAAAACAGAATAATAAGTACTCGTGGATATTAGAAAAGAGCTAAGAGTAAAGTTTCTGAGTTTTACTCCCAGATTGGATAGTGTTTTTTAAATTTTGCAGTCAAGAAGTTTAGCAGCAGCCTGAGAATTGACTAGGCCAGGTGCCAGGCGGGCAATGTGCGTCATAGTCATGGTTAATGTAAGGAATCCCGTGGCCATGAATATAGTACAGAGGCTAGCAGGTCAAGCTATCCAAAACTGTCAAATTACCTTATTGTTGTATATTATAGTTGAAAATCAATCAAAGAAATTTGACAGACTGTGGTAGCTTGATGTGCTGGCCTCAGTACGTTATGGAATGAGTATATTAATTTTATTTTTATAATATTCATATTATAAAAATAAAATAGATACATATTACCATAGCAAGTAAGAGCTGACCAGCCTCGACAGACTGCACCCGTTACCTACTAACTAATTCAGTTTACTAACAGCAGTTGGTGGAAATATATTTTTAAATCGACAAGCACCGTTAGCAAAAATATTTCTCTGTCATTCTATCTCACAAAAACCTGTGTGATGACCACTTTATCGTTGAGTTAAGTTTTTTTTTTTGTTTTTATGGAAGAGGGAGGCAAACGAGCAAGCGGGTCACCTGATGGTAAGTGATCACCGCCGCCCATTAACACCCACAACACCAGAGGACTTGCAAGTGCGTTGCCGGCCTTTGAGATAAGAATAGGCTCGCTTCTTGAAGGTTGCCATGTCGTACCGGATCGGAAATACTTCCGCTGGTAATTGATTCCACAGAGCGTCGTTCGCGGTAAAAAGTTTCTTGAGAAACGAACGGTGGTGGACACCCATTCATCCAGGTGAAATGGATGAAATTTCGATCTCTGGCGAGTGGATCTGTGGCGGAACGTAGCGGGAGGTACAAGTTCGAACAAGCACGCAAGCAAGGAGTACAAGTTCAGAAGCGTTAAAAGTTATAATTCTAATAATTTTGCCAACTTCGTAGGATAGAATAGATTATATGTATAAACATACCTACGTATAAAGATACTTGACACTGGTGCAGCGGCTGAGCAATCGAGTTCTGAGCCACGGATTGTGGGTTCAATCCCCACACGGAACAAGTATTTGTATGACCTACGGGTAGGTTTTCCGGATCTCGGTTTTTGTGTATGTGAAGGTCTGTTTGTGTAAACGCACCCACGATACAGGAAAAAATGGAAGCGTTGGGCAACGTTTTAAAAAAAAAATTAAGGTCCCATGTAATAGAGGACGAGCCTATTGTTATTAACCGGGCACAAATTCAAACTCTGAGGAGTTACTGGGAATTTCATAGAAAAACCCAATAACACTGCTGAACCTGGAAATCGAACCCAGGACAGTCAAAGTCAAATGTTTTATTTCGATTAGAAATTAAAATAGCACTTTTGAAAAGTCAAAACTAGTTGCACGGGTCCAAAAATTGGGTCTTATGGAGAAGAACCGGCAAGAAACTCCATAGACACTCTTTAAAAAAAACATGATTACAGTGTTAATCTTGGTTTACAATGTTTGTTTCTTGCCACCACTAAATTAATGAGGCAGTTTCAAAAAATATTTTATAAAAATATTGAAGTATAGTTACTTCAATTAGAAACTGCTAAATTTTGAGCAAGTAGGTAGTCTACTTGCTCAAAATTTCAAACATAGGCTCATTAACTGACTTTGTTCGACTCGACACACCATTTCTTATTCGAAGAGGAGCCAACCCTAGTTGAATATTGACGCGACATTCCGTTAGCATTAATTGAGGTAAGAAAGATACGCACATTTGCTTTATAGAACATACGGGCCATAGATAATGACATACTAACAACATTTTATAGCTCATAACACACTAATACGTGTAACAGAACGGTCGCAACCTTTGATTAAACAGATTAATGTCGTATGACAAGGTCTTATTGTCGGCCATTACTTTTATAAACTTGTTTTTTTATGGCCAATGCGTTAGTTTTTTCAGCCGCTTGCTTTCGAAGAGAAATTTTTAATACTATGTCATCATGGCCGTGACGGGTAAGAATATAAAACTTCTCCGCGCACTGAGAAGATGAATAAGCAATGATAAAGAATAAAACGTGTGTTGTAAATGTCAACAAAATCCTGCGCTTTGTGTTCTTTATGATAACAAACACCTAACTTACAATCAAACAAAACTTTTTGGCGAGTTTCTTAAAAGGTCAGATGCATAGTACTCGCAACCGGCGTGTGTGTATGAAAGTGGACAAAGCGATTGAAGTATGCAAGAATCATAGCAAGTGGCGTTCTTTAGTTTCTGCGTACCGCTATGGAAAAAAAAGGTAAGTATATATGCGATAACATATAAGCACAAGGGCCGCCTGATGGTAAGCGGCAACCGCAGCCTATAGACGTCAGCAACACCAGCAGTATCACTCACGTTGTCATCTTGACACCTCAGTTGTTGTCTCATATACCCGGTAATTTTACTGGCTACATTCCTCTTAAAATCGGACCAAAAAATCTGATGAAAAAAATTCAATTTGGGGCTTTTCTGACCTGGGAATTGACCTGGTAATTTTTTTATTTAAAAAAAATGTTGGCCTGTGTCGTGGGTGCGTTTATACACAGAACATCCATACCCGGAATAACGAGCTACCTGTAGGTGATACGCAGGAATCCAACCCGCGACACATGGCACAGAAGCTAGCTCAAACACTAAGTTAAACGTGTCGTCGAACATATTAAGTGTGTAATTTTGTACCGCACATTTAAATATGTTCCAACACTACAGAAGATGTTCAAATTCTGAATTTTGGAGCACTATTTTTGGTAAATCTAGGTTACGAATATTAGGAAACTATTCGCGAACAAGCCTACGCTATTACTATTAAAGGAAACAAGTCATTAACATTCCTGTCTCGAACATTATAACCGCCATTTTGTTGAACAAATTGCTATTAATTGTGGGCCGCGTAACGATCGCAATCCGATTGATGTGCAAAGTTAAGCACCGGTTATGATGTGAAATTTTGAAATGGGGATTTAAGGGGAATCAAGCTTTGTTGATGCAATACATAACAAAACAACATACCAGGACCTTTCCCAGTTATGTCGTCAACAACATACCAGGACCTTTCCCAGTTATGTCGTCAACAACATACCAGGACCTTTCCCAGTTATGTTGTCGACAACATAACAGGACCTTTCCCAATTCTGTTGTCGACAACATACCAGGACCATTCCCAGTTATGTTGTCGACAACATAATAGGATCAATCCCAGTTCTGTTGTCGACAACATACAAGGACCTTTCCCAGTTGTGTTGTCGACAACATACAAGGATCTTTCCCATTTATGTTGTCGACAACATACCAGGACCTTTCCCGGTTATGTTGTTGACAACATACCAGGACCTTTCCCGGTTATCAAATTACATAGCAGAGATCGTAGGGCCCCTCCCTACGATCCTTACCTCTCTGCGAGTAACCATTCTGAACGTAGTATTCTGAGAGGGTAGCACGACTGAATTAAGATTCGTTTTACATATTACGTATGTATAGGCGAATTAAAAGCTTAGTACGGGTCAACTCCAGCAAGGGACAAATCAGGGATAACATTTACGTGTCTCCGTGACGGGCCGGACCAGCGAAGTCGGTAAATCAGGCGAAACATCATCTGGGTTGGTACCATCGTATTGCTTAATATACTGCCCCTAAACAATATGTGCTAACATAATTCTATTCTCGCTCGAAGAGCAATTTAGTCAGTGAAATTACTGGACATATTATGACACTTTAAAATAGTGATGTTGATAATCGATTAATCTATTATCAACATCACCATCACAGTATTGAGATGACAGGAAGCATATGTAAATAAATCTTTAGCTTCATTCATTCATAATTATTGATTATTTCAGTGAGATATTTAAGTACCTTTGACATAATTAAGTAATTTTACCTATTTCGATCCATTATTAATAATCGATTATCAACAGCACTACTTTAAAACTGAGGTCTCCAGATGACAACGCGCTAGTGAGACCACTTTTTTTTGACGGACGAAGTTGTAGCTGGTGGGAGTTTTAAAATCTTAACCGGACTTTGTGGCCAGGCACCGAATGCCTCCAGCTAGGGACATACTTACAAACTGAGCAACAACAGCTAAGGGCGTCCCCTAACAGGTATCAGGCCTCGGCTTAGGGCGTTGCTGGGCTAGGGACAGCTGGATCATCATCAATCTGGATTTAAATGATTTACGAATGAATTTAAAACTACTGGCTCGGCACTGGCCGGCTCGAGCAAGGGACGGGAAGGGTTACCATTAACCTTTTCACCGCCACGTCAATAACGAAAATCCGTGTTCTCTACGTCAAGCGACAAATTCTAGTATTTAATAATAGGTAAAAAAAAAAACAACAAACTTTTGTATAGGTATGTATTTTTAACTAAAAACAAAGTGGTATTTTTGACGTGCCATGCCGTCGTTGGCGTCGTAAGCAAGTTTTCATTTGAAGTCTATACACGTCCGTGGCGGTGAAAAGGTTAAGAGTGATACCACTGATGTTGCTGGAGTCTATGAGCTGCGGTTGCCGCTTACCATCAGGCGGTATGATTGTTTGCATTTATTACAATAATCGAAACTCGTTCGCGAAGGCGAAGAAATCTAGCATGGCAGTGTTTCATAAATTATTTGAGTCATAACTCATTGCGAAACTCGGAAGCGATCAATAAGTATTATAAAAACAAAACATTGTATTTGTGTATTGTTTTATCTTGGCATTCGACTATTACCCAGGGCCAGCCGAGCGCGACCAAGTGAAAAACAATAGCTTGTTAAATAGCTAATAACTCTACTTGCAAACGATTATGTGTTCACAATGACCCATTTTGTTTAAACAGTTTTGACGGTCCAAGTTCTTCAGTCGTCGAATAATCGACTAATGTGAGAACTTCTGGTAAAAATATAAATTTTTGTGAAAGGATAACCCCCAGGCAAGGTTTGAACCTGAGTCCTTCCGGTGTATTTAACACGTGGTTTATTTAACCAGAAGGACATATATTCAAAAATGTTTCCATTTACAATAAAATTAACACACATTTGTATGACCTTTGCACAATGAAATCTTTTTGTTTTTTTTTTTCATATAGGTTGTTTCGGGTCTGGGTGTTAGTTCATAGGAGCTGTAACTGCACCCACGATACAGGAAGAAAATAGTAGTAAGGGGAAAACTATGAAAAAACTAACCAAACATTTTAAGAAATAAATTAAATCTCGAATCGAATAGAATCAGTCGGATCGATTAAAAGACTTAATTAATTACTATAAAGCATACGGCATTCGCCTGATGGTGAGCGGCAGCCACAGCCTATAGACGTCAGAAATACCAGTGGTATCACTCGCCTGATGGTGAGCGGCAGCCACAGCCTGTAGACGTCAGAAATACCAGTATCACTTCATGTCTTTTCTTTCTCTTTCTCTATGGCAATTGATGCCGATGTCGACAATTCTGCCAATGTCAAAGTGGTTAGGAAAAACATCTTGACACCTCAGTTGTTAAGTGTCATATGTCCAGTAATGTCACTGGCTACATTGCCCTTCAAACCAGAACACAATAATATTGACACATGAATAATTGGCGGCAAAATATTTTTGACAATGATGCGGTGGTACAGATGCCAACACATCAAGCTACCACAATCTGTCAAATTTCTTTGGTAGATTTTCAACTTAAATACATCAGCATAAGGTTCATTTTCAATTGGGAAAAGGAGGTCATCAAAAGTCCATACAACTCAGCCCAAATTTGTACCTGAGGTACATGACAGCTCTCAAGTTGACAGTTTTGTTTTTACTATGAAATCACTGTGAAATTGATATTAATGTGCCAAAATGGCGTGCGTTTGACATTCCATAACTGACACTGACAGCAGATAGCTATCAAGTTGACAATTTTTACTACAAAAACACTATGAAACTGATACTAGTGTGTTAAAATAGCGTGCGTTTTTTTCAAATTTAAAGTTGTTTTTTTCACATCCCCTAGTGAGCATAAAAAAGTATGACTAGAGTTTTAACCAGCGTAATACAGGTTATTTTTTCAAATAAGTGTACCCACAGTACATCATTTGGGCAGATTTTGGTGACATCCTTTAACAGTTTTGGATAGCTTGACCTGCTGACGTACCTACAGAACGAAGAACTGAGAAGCCTTAAAAAAATATTACTTTTAAGCTACATTTTTCTAGAATCCAGATCAACATACTGATTGCTCGGCTCCGTTTAGCTCACTGGCTTGAGACGGCTTACAATTATCGCCTGTAATTGTGCATCGGTAATAGCATCTAGAAATGCGAGATCCGTGATGAAATATAACAGCGAAAGTAATAATTATGGAGGCCCGGCCGCGTGGAGTATCGATAAATAAATAAATATTCTTGGACAATTTTACACAGCACCATCTAGTCCCAAACTAAGCAGAGCTTGTACTATGGGTACTAGACAATGGATATAATACTTATATACTTTTTTTTTTCTAAATACATACTTATAATACATAGAAACACCCGAGCAGTTCCTTCCGATGCACGAAATGCAGCTTGCAGCAAGTGGAAAGACCTGAAGATCAAGTACTGTGTATTCCAAAAAACTGTAGATACTGTTCTTTTTGTACTCCAAAAAGTTTCGGACATAGACCTTTCTTTTATAGTACGGGGAATCCCCATGGATCCTCCGGTACCTAGAGACGCCAGGGTATGTCGGACTCGTACCGACTAAAAACCGAACTTGCCTTCACTTGCTCTATAGTCATGGCCATTCCGTGTAATTCGTCACGACCATGGGCTAATGGACTATAGTCTAATCCCTCTAATTCTGTGACAGGAGACCCGTGCCCAGCAGTAGGATAGTGTATAGGTTGATGATGAGTTACTCCAAAAAGTTTCGGCTAATGGATCCTGACTGATTTCCGACACTTAAACATTGAAATAAAACCTCTGTTCTTTTCCAGTGTCAATTTTATCTTAAAATTCTATCGATATACCAAAATTTACCAAAATCGGTTAAGCGGTTTAAGCATAAAAACATAACAAACAGACAGATAGTCAAAGTTACTTTTGCATTCATATTATTGGATGAATCACGACTAGATGATTCTGGATTATGCCTTTTGCGACAGACCAGGAAGTAATTTGGGTAATATTAAGTTAAGTTAGTTACATAAGTTCGTTAGTCACAACTAACTTAAGTACAGAGGCTCGCAAATCAAGCTACCACATTCTGTCAAGTTTTTTTGATAAAAAAAATCAGAAATCAAAATCAAAAATCATTTATTTCTTCAGCAAAGTAAATTACACAAACAGAATTAGTGATTGGAGCCTCCCTTTAAGCAAGTAATGCCTGTATTGGGAGACTCCTTGATAGATTTCCAACTTTAACAGCACAGTAAGGTTCATTTTAAATTGGGAATATTTGACAGTTTTGGATAGCTTGACTTGCTGGCGTCTGTACTATGAATCGTATAGCCCACGATAGAACAATAACTACACTATTATATCTTCTATAACCGTCTTTAAACGACACCCAGATAAAAAAAAACTGTACGGTGTAAGAACATTGACCGGCCGTCCGTCAGCGTGGGAGACCGCACACCACACTACACGTACACTCCACATAAACCCTATCACTATGCGACAAAGTTCATTTTCATTTGTTTAAATGTTGCTGTAAGTTTGTAAAGTTGACAATAAGGTCTCACGCTAAACCGTGGTCTTTAATAAAGTAGTGCAGTGTAACTGTGTTGTAGATTGAATTATTTCGCTTATGTTCACGCTTTTTACTTGAGGTAAGTTTGTATTATAGTATATTTTTAAAGGCAAAGACACTGGTCCCTGCAATACAGTTTGCATTAGTTTAGGGACCAGAGGTTTCATAAAATATGTATTTTTTCGACGGAGCGTGAAGTCTGCCAACCCGCACAAGGCCAGCGTGGTGAACTATAGCCTAATCCCTCTCAATCTGAGAGAAGACCCGTGCCCAGCAGTGGGACAGTATGTGGGTTGATTAAGCAGGTCTTCATCATTATCCTAAACTTCTCCAACTATGTTGGGGTCGCTTCCAGTCTAACCAGATGTGAGAATATCATTATTTTACACGAAGTGACTACCATCAGACCTCCGCAACCCAATTTTTGGGCGATACAGATAGCCTAATAAACTGGTGGTTTTTTGAGCTTCTGAGTAACACTAAATAATGTCATAGGTATAACAATCGGTACAGGTTACTTAACGTGCCACCCATAAACAGACACGGGAACAGTATCTGTTCTGAACTTTTTTTATTTAACTTGTTTATCCCACTCTTAAGCAAAAGTCTCCCCCCATTATTTCCCCTTTTCACTTGTTCATGGTATACATTTTTTTACCCACGACACACGGGATATCCCATTCCGTTTACGAAACAAAAATACTCTTAACGGAACTAATTTTACTAAACGTGTGCATCCTGTCTTATTAAACGTTGCACAAATCGTTGCATCCGTTTTGTGCCACGATTTTGTGCCAAATGGTGATCATCTACCTTCCACTAGTATGCAATGGTATTATAATATCTGTGCCTTTTAACATGACTTTAACGCATAGGTATATTATATTTTCATCCGTTTGTGCCAAATGGGATGCTACCATACCTTTTACACGTAATTACTATTTAAAAATTTGCGCTTTCCATACAAAATACTTCAACGCATAAGTACCTATATCCTATTATTAAACGTTGCACTAATCGTTGCATCCGTTTCGTGCCACGATTTTATGCCAATTGGGATGCTACCATACATACCACTAGTACAGTATTATAATATTTGTAACTTCCATACAAAAGACTTCAACGCGTAAAACTTCACACATTTAACAAGCCTTTTTTTTGTTGACGGAGTTGGAAATGCTTTATGCCGCTCCGGGGAGAGCGGTGGGGTGTGTCGGACTCCGCTCTGAAATGAGCGACCTACCGACAAACCAACCTCGGCGTTTCGCGTCACCACTTTAATGCCGGGACTACGGGAGCGCTGTAGCATTCCTCCGAAACACATTTAACACCCCAACCCAACCTATGATTTTTGTATTTTTTTTTAAACATTGCCCAACACTAAGATTCTCGTGTATCGTAATTTATAAACACTTATTCTCCAATGGTTCCACAGACAATTTTTCTGCGAGTGATAAAGTAACCCAATATTCCTATGAATCCATTTTCTGTCCCTGCTTCCCAAATGAGGTAATAATAATAATAGTTAAAACATAACAGCGAACTGTGGGTGTACATTGGTACACCTCTGCTTAACATTGATAAACTAAATTGTAATTGTAATCGTTAATTCTGACATTGCATTTTTAGGTTATTTATTTTTTTGACATTGTTATTTTATTATTTTATTGCAATCATAAATAATCAAGTGCTCAATTTTAGTATAATAAATTAATAACATTGTAATCTGTTTTTATAATGTAAGTGATTATGATTTGCATGCATAGTTTATTTAATATTTTTACACCAGCAATGGTAGTATATGTGAATCAATGCTAAATGTAAGACCTCAATGTACCATATACTGAGAAATAAAGCTATTCTATTCTATTCTATGTGTTTATGCTATTAATAGTTCCTCATATTGAGATGGCAAGCTATGTGCCTCCCAGAGATAATATACATACTACTACATGACAGTATTAACCTGAATTTTATTGAAACAAAACTGCATTTTACGGATTTTATCGCGTTATATTGATACCCTTTACAGCGTCCTGAATTTTATTAATTTATATACAAATAGCTGTCATAATAAATTATCGTATTTATTATAATGGAAGACACAATGTTATTTGTTATTGAATAAATAATTTATGAAATATGAATAACTGAGGGCTGGTTCGAAAAACCACAAGGTAAAGAGTTCCTGGAAGGATCTGGGGGAGGTCTTTGCCCTCAGTGGGCCCGTAAGGGCTATGAAATAAAATTTAACAAAAGAAAAAATCTAACAGACCGGATTCGTACCTGCGTCCTTCCTGTTAAGTATACCGTACGATATTGTAATATGTCTTCGATAGATATCGCTGACGTCACCAATAAGATGTAGAATGTGGAAGAGAAACTCGACATCACAGGCAGGTATCTTAGTGGCTAAAGCGTCCGGTGTACGTAACCGGAAGGATGCAGGTACGAATCCTGCCTGAGATCGAATTTTACTTTCACTAAAATTGTTATTTTTTTAAATGTTTAGCATGCCAAGTATAATCCCTACTAATCCTTACTAATATTATAAATGCGAAAGTAATTCTCGGTTTGTCTGTTAATCTTTCACGCCTAATCCGCTGAACTGATTTTGATAATTTTTTTAAATAAATTTGTCAAGAAATAATCTTCTAAATTGATTAGTTATAAATGTTACAATGGACACATGTATTTGAACTTATTTATTACTTTCTAGGGATGCGGAGGAATTTTTTGATGCTCTTTTTTAGTCTACTTAGTTGTTTATTTTTGTAGTGTAAATAGGTAAGTTTATTCGTCAAACTTCACAGTCTGGAACATCGCCGGAAGATCGCTTGCCTTTCGGTTTTTTACAAGGCGTATTATGGAGTGTGCTCAGGAACTACATGACCTTATCCCACCATCCACTTTCCTTCATCAGACTACCAGACGCAGGGCCCTCCCTGCATCCTCCTTTCACCCACATGTGGTCGAATTTCCACCACAACGCACGAAGCGGTATGCTGCATCTTTTCTTATACGTACCGCAAAGGAGTGGAATGCTCTCCCTGTGTCTGTATTCCCGGACTCACATAAACTTGGTGTATTTAAAGTAAGAGTGAACAGGCATTTTCTGGGTAAACGTGTTCCATCTTCGACCTCGTCGTCGCTTACCATCAGGTGAGACTGAAGTCAAACGCAAACCCATAAACAATAAATTAAAAAAAAAAGAAGACATTATAATATATCAAGATATGTTTATTGGTAATAACTTTGAGTCGGACGTCACGTCTTCAGGTAATGTTTTTTATCACTTCTCGAACGTGATGAGTTCATACATAATTATGTAGCCTACGTATTGCGATGCGAAGGTTTACAACTTAAAATAACTTTATAATACTAGTTATTATATCAGCTGTATATTCTTCTACAAAGATTTTAAGTGGTAAGAGAGGCAGAGCATAGTGGGAGTAATTCCGAATTAAAGCTGCTCGACCGGGGAAGTACCTCCGCCTTGCAGTAAATCGAAGTGAAATAAGTAAATAACACTGCTTTGAGCTGTGTTGTGTTCTTATTGGTGAGCAAGGTTGCCAGTGCTCCGCGAGGAAACATTGTGTTGGCAGTGGGGGGAGTTTGACCCTTATACTACCAACCCAATTACCTGTCCATCCAATTGTCTGTCTTTTACGCTTTCACGCTTAAACCGCTGAACCGATTTAGATGAAATTTGGTACAGGGACAGATTAGACCTTGGAGAAGCTTTTGTCTCAAAAAAGTCTTTGGTATGCAAGTGAAACTGCGAGCAAAAGCTAGTAATATAGTTCAATAAACTGCGTTTGCGTTAAGACAAGTCGTAACGCAACTGGTTTGACTGCTGACGACTAATCGATGTTACGGCATGGAACTGTTGCGACACGCGACGTGCGCTTGCGACTACTGCGCGAAGAACATCGCGCTTTTATAGTTGTAGAAACAGCAGCGAAGGCCTGACAAACGTAGACAAAGGGGAAATTGTGAATCAGAATCTTATGTTGACACATCCACCCAGGTAATTTCTTGTTACATTTTTTATGGAAAGAAACTAAGACATCTATTATTGGAAAAATGTTACTATAATATTGACGAATTCCTTAATGACAAATTGTGAGTTATTTGACACTGATATTTAATTAATTTTGACATTGTATTCTTATCTTTATTTCGTTTAATCATTTGTATTCTCAATTGTTAATATTTTGCTTATATTAAATAATTATGTGAGAGTGTACACCTTTAAGGTAGATTTTTTGAGGAACTAATTATGTATTATTAAGATCTCATGTAAAATGTACCAAAAATCACACCAATAAATGAATTTGACATATATATTCACTCGCTTAAACGTTGAAGGAAAACATCGTTAGTTTCCTAACAGAATCTGATTTGATAAACCACAAATCCTTGCGAAAGAAAGTTGATACCTGGATGGTGTGTTATGCTATGTTAAAAGACATTTATGACAACTCCGCTGATGGGAACAATATCTTAAAGTAGGTACCTACTTAGAGAATGATTTGGAACTGTACTGCCAAGTCAAAGATGTCAAGTTCCAATCCAAGGCCTCTGACTTTTTGAAATCATGTGCGTATTAATAATTAATTATCACTCGCTTAAAGGAAAACATCGTGAGGGAACCTGCATGCATTAGATATTTTCTCGACGACGTGTAAAGTCTGCCAACCCACACTATGCTGCGTGGTGGACTCTAGCCTAATCCCTCTCATTCTGTGAGAGGACTCCCGTGCCCAGCAGTGGGACAGTATATGGGTTGATGATGATTATTGTGTTCCGGTTTGAAGGGCAATGTACATAACATATAAGATTTAGTAACTGAGGTCTTAAGAAAGCAACGCGCTAGTGGTACTACTGGTGTTGTTTGCTGGTGTCTAAGCAGCCCATATTTTTATTTCTGAACTTATTACAAAAAAGAAATACCGCGCGAGCAAGGTTTTTTTTTGTTGTAAATAAGTAGATATTTTAAAGACACTTTTACAAGTCAACGTTTTAATTTTTTATGCTAGATGGCATATAGCAGGCATTTTCTAACTGAGACCTCTGAGAAGAAACACCGAAACAAACTCATCATCGAGAATCATGGTCTCTTTTAAAGTCCAGACATAATAATATCAAATATATGTGTATCACAATGTAGGGCAATGCCTGAAATGGCCTTTTGAAGAAAGAGCCACAGCGGCTTTGAGTAGGCTAATTCCAGCTGACTGCACGCATGCATCAGTCGTTGTGTAGCTCGACCATATTAGAGGGAGCTCAATTTTATTGTTCTGCATAGCTTAAATTCGAAGTCTAAGATCTAAACTAGTTTGCATAAACACCGCTAGCGTCCTACTTGGCTATGTGGGTCATAGTTCATCATACAACATAGATGTATGTAACGTGTATGGGCGTATGTATGAATGCATAGTATATTGCACAATAGATGTGTGAAATATCAAGTCAAAGGTCGATACCTCAAACATTTTATGTAATTTAATTATTCCTTTGTAATTGAGATGCGGAGGTCTCGCTGTGTAATCTTTTTTAATGCATAAAATTCTCGTGTCACAGTGTTGCCATACTCCTCGGAAACGGCTGGACCGATTTTTATGAAATTTTATATCTATATTCGGTAAGTCTGAGAATCTATCGTAATATATTTTTCATATCCCTAAGTGATAAGGGTGGTCCACCCCAAATATTTTATTGTTTTTATTTTTTGGACAATATTTTGTTTCTATTTTTTTATGATGTGGCATTAAAAATACATACAACCCTAAATTGTCACCTTTCTGCCACCAACATTACAGCAAAACGTTTGTTGGGTCAGCTAGTAAATTAAAAATATTTGGGAAATTTTACAGCAAAGTATTTAAGTAAGTTTAGGACTAAATGTTTGGGCATCTAGTCCTGTCCATCTCTGCAACATTAGCAGAGACCTTATTAAAAAGTCGAAATAAATTTATTTTGCCCAATTTTGAATAACTATTATCTCATTTATGGTATTACCTAACGTACGCTCGAAAGCTTAGCAAGAGTTCCGGTGTTGAATTGCCACGTAGAGTAATATTTTCCTTTTTGGTTTCTAAGGTCATCAAGGTTTTCAAGCTCCTCTCACAAAATGAGAGGGATTAGACTATAGTCCACCACGCTGTCCTAGTGCGGGTTGGCAGACTTCACACGCCGTCGAAATAATCTCTAAGGCATGCAGGTTTCCTCACGATGTTTTCCTTCACCGTTGAAGCAATTAATTATTAATACGCACATGTTTTCGAAAGTCAGAAGTGCGTGCCTTGGATTCGAACTCGAGTCCTTCGACTTGGCAGTCCAATGTCACCACTAAGCTATCATTGCTTCTTTCCGACTGTATTACGTCAAAATTGGTAACTTGAATTTAATTGACTATCAAAGACACAAACTTGTTTCTAAATTTATAGTTGTCATTGGTCTTGACCGATAGATTTCATAAATACTCATCAATGAACTAAACGTAGTTTGTACATGTTGTATTCATAATACCGGTATTATAAAGTGTTACAAAACTACCCGTAAAGCCGAAAGGAGGTTAAATGGGGCCTTATAACGAGTCCATTCACAATATTTAAGAACCGTAGCAACACTGTATAACATACCCCAAAAAGAGGAAAACAACAACATTTATGAATGAAAATAGAAAAACTATTAAAGTAGACAATTATTAGGTACAGTAGGTACGTATATACGTAGGCCTTTCTGTTAAATCATCTGGTTCCCTGACATGACAGCTGACAAAATGTTTGGCTTTGATAATTAATTATATTTTTTACGGGGTATTTTGTAACACGTTGTATTATCGTACTGGTATCGTATCGCATCAATGCAGGAGTTAGTTCATACCATATTTTTCTGACTTTTACCGATTAAAAAAAGAGGACTTTCCTAAATAGTCTTTAGATTTGTTTATCTGTCACTTAAAGCATTTTTGTTAAACTGATTCCAACCATTATTTTCTTATTTGATAGAGTATTTTATTTTACAAATGGTCATGGTGCATAACCATCCGTGCTACGCTTGTCGATACCCCAAAAATCGCCGTTTTTCTGGGTACCAATCTAAACTACAAGCTGCTACTGAGAATTTTAAAGAAAATCCTTTAGTAACACCTCTGCCTAACCTTTCGCGTAATACAGGCGTGATGGTGTTTTTAATTACAAAAGCGAAATACCATTCATTCACCGACCAATCGGGTAATAGCAGGAACTATAAAAACTATTAACTGTTGGGGTAATCGCCGGAAATATTGATCCCATTCTGAATATTTTTCCACAAATCGATAGCTCGAAAGCCAAGTATCCTATAGTAAGATTTACTGTTCGTTCATGCGAAAGAAGTCGTGGACGAAAGCTAGTATAATAATTCTTTATAATAATTAATAATAATAATTCTTTATAATAATAATAATTCTTTATAATAATAATAATTCTTTATTTACATTATTTGGTTCACAGATTTGTAAGGCCCTGACTTCAGAGCTAGGTTAGTACCTGTGTTTCAGAAGTCAGTGTCTTCATCCTAATTATATGGTGCTTATTTAATGCAATAAGGAACAGTATTACATGTTTGAAAGGTATTACAAATTTATAAACGAAAAAAATAGGTGAATTTCAGAACAACATTACAATAATAGCCAATGAATGATAATATGTGTGTATGTGTGTGTGTGTGTCTGTGTGTACGCGCTTGAGAGGTTTAGGGTTATGTTAACGAATACCAGATATGCTTTACATATAATTATAGTATACAAGACTTAAATGCTATATGCAATCCGTGTTGAGACTTGAGACTGGCACACTACAAGCGTGGACGAATGACGTAATACGGAGCGAGACTGTCGATGCAGGCCCTTTGTTAGCGTAAACACATAATTATATGGAGAAAGTTGAAGTGTCACTCATTTTATTATCTTGACCCTTTGGCTCACAGGTTTGGATTTCCCCATAAATATAATAAATCACGAAAAGGTTATAAAAGGTTAATTACTGCTGAGAATACAGTAACAATCCATTCAGCAGTTTAAAAGATTATGTGAAAGATATACACTCGCGAAAAAATAACCGTCGTTCGCATCACCGTCGCAGTCGGTTAAAAAGTGAGCCGGAAAACGAACTGGTAACAGCTGGGTTCGAATCCCGGCTGCTGCCAGTACCGGTTGTTGCGGAATGCGGACCTTAAAGTGCCTTCCTCGCCGCGCCCGGTTGTAACGTTAAAAAGTGGCTTCTATAATGTTCTTTGCTTTATAATTACGGCAATATTATTTTGTAGATATTTTTTGTGCGACTTCATACGTCAGGTAAGAAGATAGATATTCTTAGCAGTTGTACTAACCTCGGGTGGAGCGGCAAACTTCAGGTTGGCGAGAGATCCGTGCGATCTGCTGCGATGCTCCTGTCGAATGCTGTAGGAGAACGCGCGCTCATTCAGGTGTCCCTTCTTCCTGTAGATACCACCAGCATCCTCCACAGCCTCCAGCCCCGTCATGCTCTGCGCGGCTTTTAACGACGGCGGCGGAGGAGGCTTCGAACGTCTTGGGTCCACTGTAGCGTACTGAAGCCGACCTCGGCCTGGTCCGGGTGGGCCAGGAGGGCCAGGAGGGAACGGGCCGGCAGCCAGTGCGGCTGGCACCCGCCCCCGGTGACCCAGAGTGGCGGGGCGCGCGTGTGGCAGCGTGGCCGCCGGGTGCGCCACCAGCACCATGGGGTGCGCGGCGGCCCAGGCTGGAGGGGCCCGCCCCAACGACCGCCCATTCATCACCGGCGCCGGACCCGCGTACAACTCATCCGCTGACGCAGAAGACTTCTTTTTCGTCTTCTTTGCGGTGGCAGTTTTCTTTTTAGGCTCTTCTGGTGGAGGTGGCGGTGGCGGCACGGACGCTGGTCGCGTTATCTGTCTAGGCCGGGGCGCGCGCGCCGGGTGCGGGATGTCGTCGCTAGCGTCGTCGCGCTCGGTCTCTCCGACCCACACCTTGTGGTTCTCGTCTCCGTCGTACACCTCGAGCTCCTCGTCCTGGTCGGGCGGCAGGTGCGAGGGCGCACGCTCCGCCTCCAGTCGCTTGGCGTACGAGCTGTCTGCGTACGCGTGGAAGCAGCAGCGCACGAGCGCATTAGCGGCGGCCTCGCGCCGGCAGATGAACGCGTGGCACTCCAATACCTTGATGCCCTGTGTCCGACGCAGCACCGCTGCAAACAGAGGCGGACGCCGCGGTGCAGGCGCCCGGGCGAATGGCGAGTCCAGAGGCAAAAACCGAGGAGCACCCTCCACTGTGACCCGCCGCACCGCCGCACAGTAATGTAAGCTGGAGATTGGGAAAAACCGCGCCACTCTAGAACCACTCTCGTCTATATTCTCGAGCAGGATGCCGTTGGACCACACGGACAGCCACGAGTCGATGCCGCCACTCGTCGCTCCCTTTTCCGGATACAACTCGCGCAGCGGTTCCTGGATGCCTTGCAGTCCATCCTTGCTCTGCTGCGGCACTGCGGAGCCGAGGTAGAGCACGCGGCACCGACATATCGGCGTCGACTCCATTTCGTCACTGCACTATCACAAGTAATCACAACATGACACTGAATCACTTGAAAACACAAAAATGTCGCGGATCGGTCGCTCGCGGAGGTGTACGTGCTGGCCGCGAGTCGGGCGCGGGTCTGAGTGAGCGGAATTCAAGATGGCGGGCGCGGGCCGGCGCGGCGGGGCGCGGGCGGGGCCGTACCTGCGCGCACGCACCTGCGAAGACGGCTCTACGAACGGGTACGGGTAGGTACATGAGTGCCGATGAACCGGCATTGTGTCAAACGAATCGTCGCGAATTTGGCCGCGTTTCTCTCCACGTCACCATGCGACGGCGACGTGATGGAATGTCACACTTTTGTCCTGCTGCAGTGAAACCTGAAGGTCGATCGATACTGAGATATTTCCCAACGGATACGTTCTATATAGACGTCCGTTAGACGTGAATAACAAATTACAGTTTCCCAGTTCACCTTAATGGAGACATTGTTTGTTGTGACTTTACTTAGCCAGTACCGTAACTAGCTTTTCATGCGCCCAATGCGTACTTCAATAGCTGCGACCATGAATATTTTGGACTACCTTTGCTGGTCATTTTTGCGCCACTCCAGGGCATCTTGAACCTGGGCACCTTAGCACTACCCTAGTTACGGCACTGCACGTAACTACACGTATACTAGAGCAGAAATAATTTGTGTGTGAATGTCTGTGTATTATAAATTAAGCAGATCATTGGAACTGGTTGCTTTGAACAATGCCTCTAACTTTTTATTAGCTATTAGCAATTAAGATCGCAAGAAGTTATTAAAATTATTTTTTGTTACGGTAATTACAAAGCTTGTTTCTACGGACGAAAAGGTCAGGAAAAATTCTTTTTGTGGGAGGTTACAATTACGGTCTACATAATGATGTAATTTACGATAGCACTGTTTTATTTTTATTTTACAAGTTGAATGGCGTATAATAAGTATATCAATGATTACATTACCTGACTTGCCACAGTCAGTCTGTGGATGGGCGACCATTCTTAACACACCCCTCCGTGCCTCGGAGAGCACGTAAAGCTGTCGGTCCCGGTTCTCATACGAACACCTATGACAAAAGTTGGTGGTTTTTTTTTTTTATGGGATAGGGGGCAATCGAGCAGACGGATCGCCTGATGGTAAGCGATTTCCGCCGCCCATGGACACCCGCAACACCAGAGGAGTCACAAGCGCGTTGCCGGCCTTTAAAAGGGAGTACGCTCTTTAGTGGTAGATATCCTAAGCCCAAAAAGTCTATCAAAAACAACTAAATAAACCAGTCTATCCTCTGGATATTGTTAGGTATCGCCTAGCCTTTTGACCGCCACGGACGTGTATAGACGTCAAATGAAAACTTGCTCACGATGCCAACGACGGCATGGCACGTCAAAAATACCAATTTTTTTAGTTCAAAATAAATACCTATATAAAAATTTGTTGTTTTTTTACCTATTATTAGATACTAGAATTTGTCGCTTGGCGTAGAGAATACGGATTTTCGTTATTGACGTGGCGGTCAAAAGGCTAGAAACTAGGTTCGCTTCCGTACAATACCTACAGCCGTTTCTAGTTAGGTTTGAAGCCGACCCCACCATAGATGGGAAAAGGCTAGATGGTTGATATCTATGCATCTGGATGCATAACTGTTGTTACCAAATCCTCTTCGTAGCCCGTAGAAGAGGATTTGGTAAGCAACAATGCTTAGTGTCGGGACCGGAGTATGATAGCAAGACATCTATACCAAGGCGACATCTTAGCCGGAATGCCTTCAACGCGATTTGAAACTTTAATTACAACTTCCAAAACAATGATAACTAAAAAATATGTTCTTTATAAAACACGCTTATGAGGGTAATAAACAGTTGATAGCTACTTGTAATTTGTCAAACAGTTTGACAGATTAGATTTCTCACTTTTTCGCGGTTAGTAAATATGACAGTATCTTTTCTTTTTTCAATATGTTTTTTTATGCATGCGTTTTTTCATTACATAAATACTTTCGCCATAACGAACTTTTTTATGTTTTTTAAATATTACGTAATTATATATTTGTTATTAACCGGCTTCAAAAAAGAAGGAGGTTCTATGTTCGACTGTATGTATTTGTTTTTGTAGTTTGGTTGAAATTTTTCCCTCTGTCACGATAATAATATAAATAAGGATATTGATTTCTGACATTTACGCGAATATTTATACATTGAAATAAAACTACTTTTTACGGATTTTATCGGTTTAATTATGGATCCTTAACATACGGCAACAGCAATCTGTAGAAGTGCAACAATACACCTCTGCCTGCTTGTTTCTTGCGATATGACGGTAGATAGTTGTTGTTTTAATTTCGAAAGAAGAGGGAAGACTGGTCACCGTCCCAGGTATATTTTCAGGTGCCATATTATAATAATAGACAAGCCTATTGTCATTAACCGTCCACAAATCCAAAAACCAATAAATCACAACCAACAGTCGTGCTTGCGACTTTGACTACTACTTAGAGCAATGAAACAATAGTAATAAAATTAATATTATGTTTTACTAATCATAATTCATTGATAGCACGTTTGGCCTAGTGACTTCAGTGCCAGTTGGTTCGATCCCCGCACGGAACAAATAATTATTTGGATAACCTGCATGCAATTGTTTCAGACCTGGAAGTGCTTATACGACCATAGCGTGACGTTTTCAAAAGGTTAAAATAAAATCAAATACACATTTATTTGAGGTAAACACTTTATATTCATAACGCATTTTATTTACAACGTGTTACCACATCACACTGTTTCCATTCATAAAACTATACTAGTGCCACAAACAGATCTGACGGTGTCGCCACCGTCGCGTTGAATGTTGCCAACAAAAATATTGATTCAGTTGCAAGTTCACAGATGCCTGTAAGTTGGCAATTGGGTATGTCCTCTTCAAAGCTCCAGTGGCTTTCTCTAAAAGGCCATTTCAGACATTGCCCCATAGATATAGATTAAAACCAGAATATACCAAATTCCCAATGAAAATCTGTAACTTTCAAGTGACTAAAATTCAGTATCATCGTTCACGGGAGAAAATTCCCACTAAAAAATATTCTAAATCCTATTCCAGGATAATTTCCGAGCTAAAATTCATTTCAATTCATTGTATCGTGTTGGCATTATTGAGTAATAAATATAGGCATACACAATGCAAAAGCCAGAGCCCAGTAGAGATAATATATCAAAATGATGACGGTCAAAGCGAGGTCCCAACGAATAACGGGTCAGATAAATTTGTGGCTCTAGTGTTAATCCAGTAAAAATTTCTAGTTACATAAAAACCTAATTCAAGATGTATTCTTTACAAATAACAGGGTTACCAGTTGTCTAAATTACAAACTGAGAATTCGTTTTTAGCCAGACGCGCACAAAAAATCTAGAAAATCATTATCGTGTTATTAATTATAAACTTCTCTTGTTTTCTTTTTATTTATCTCTAATATTTTATAAGATCAGCAACCCTTTACAGTCGGTACTAGAATATACGTATTCAAGCAAGATATACACTTATATGTACATTAATGTACTGACATAAACCACCTTATAATCTAAGGACTACCGCGCACCACGCAACGAGAGCAATGCTTTGCCATTTTAGCTCATATTTACATCACAATTAAACACACTATTTGATGACTGATTTTATTAATAGACTTCAGGGTGGGTTTAAATAGACAGGTTTAAGTATTAAAGTGGTAAACTGCTGCAAAGTCCGTCTGTGTTGTCAAATATCCTGCCGCTGTGACATGTTTCAGCATCGATATTCAATGCTGAGAAGTGCCGATTCAGGAATCGATACTTTACAGGAGTTACTGCAACATTATTTTTATTTTGGAACATCATAAAATGTGAATGTATCGATATTCGATGCTCAATAGTGCCGATATAGGAGTCGATACTTTTCAGGTATCGATTTTGACGTCCAGTTTCACATGAAAACCCAATGTCGATATTCGAACCTTTCCAATACTCCACCCTTGGGGCGCTATAACCAAGCGGCATTGTGATGGTAATCTCCCATGGCAGTGTCCCGAAGGCACGGAGATAAGCCTACTAAGGCACCTTCACCCTGATAGGCGTGGCGGTAGAATGTTAGTACTTCGCTGACTTGAAGTTGGGTTCGTCGGCCGCTAGCGGTGCTTTCCGTTTTTGAATTATATTTTGTATCTGCAACAATTAATATAGTATATAATAAAAAACATATAATTCGAAAAAAAAATAAACACGTATACATTGTCATCCAAACTAAGCGTGTATGCAAAATTTCATATTTATATCCATTGCCTAGTACCCATAGTGCAAGCTCCGCTGAGTAAAAATGTAAATAATATGTCCTAAATATTATTAAAAAAAAGCGTGCTAAAGAGCAATGGGTACTTCGTCATGATATTAATATTATTAATAAATAATAATTATTAGATGTTAGCTGCCTGTATAGCTAACTCTCTTGCCGAGTGTACCTGTTGCCACTCCCTGTCGAGCTCCGCCTTCTCGCTCTTGTCCTTGGTCTTGCGTGTCTTGCGTCCGTCTTGCGTCTTGACGCCATACTGGAAGGCGGCCTTGGGCAGCGCCTCCTTGCTGCTCATGTACGCTGAGTACTCCTCTTGCGTGTCGAAATCCCAGCGGCCTGGATAGCAAAGTAAATTAGTATAGAAACATGCGAATGGTATTTCGCGTTCTGACTTTTTGTATTTTTAAACATAATTATAAATGTTGTGCATATCTTTAAAGACTAGTCTTAAATATATTTCTTGCTTCTAACCTCATAATGTTTGTGTTTATATTTTAAATTGAGTAAATAAATACAATAATATCGATACAGATTTGGAGTCTTGTGTTTTTTTTTAAGCGCGTGCCTTTTATTTCATAATATGCAAATGAAAAAATAGCTCAAATAACACAAAATCATTCACTGAAGTGGTTTCTTCAAGTTAATGGAAGTCATTTATGTATAGTCTGTAAGATCCTCCCTCCCCCTCCCCCATAAGATGGGATCTAGAAAACACTGGCGAACTAGATGTATAGTTACTAGCATAAAATAATACTTACTAAAAGTCAAAAGCGATTATTTCGCGAAAAGACGATTGCAATTTTGAGATCAGATGGTACTACTAATACTATATTATTATGGTATAGTTTTGAAAATACTATGTTCATAACACCATACAATTTTAGTCAATATCTTAAGAGAAAATCGCTTTAGAATTTCGTTAAGTGTATACAATATATTGATGCTGGCGACTGTACAGTAAAGAAAGTGTGACAACCTGAAAGTGACATGTCAGCTTCAGGCAGGTGGAACGATATGTGATGTGAGTAGTGTGGTGTGTGGTGTGTGGTACGTACCTATGGGCCCCTTCTTGTTGCCGGCGTCCATTTTGGTGTAGTCGACCTCGTCGTCGGAGTCGTCGATGGCGTCGTCCATCTCCCTAAGGCCGGGGTAGCACTCTGCGTATCCCTGCGGCTCGGCGGCCAGGCGGGACAGCAGCGCCGCCGACCGACGAGACCTCTCGCCGCCCACGCCCTCCGCTACACACACACAAACACACACTCTAGCTTAAGTCAAACTCAAATGTTTTATTTCAATTAGACCATTCAAATAGCACTTTTGAAAATTTAAAACTTGCACAGTTCCAAAAAGTGGGTCTTATGTACCAAATTTCATCAAAATCGGTTTTGTTAGATTAGATCTTGGAGAAGGGTATAGGCTTCCCTTGTCTTATAAAGCCCTTTCGGGTGCGGGTGAAACCGTGGGCAACAGCTAGCATTAAATAGCATTGATGTATAGGGGATAGTATTAAATCTACATCTGTTTAAATGATAAATCTAATAAAGAAAGAATAGAATGGAAAGGCAAACTTCGACCGGCGGATAGGACTTGCGGTCACTTAGTGGTAATAGCGCCTGGTGTACGGTCAGCAACGAAAGTCGCCGAAAACAACAAAATTTTGAAAACATTACAGCTCCAAAACTTGTTTAAAAGTTTTTTCTATTAAGTTAACCTAAATATTTAATGATCATCTATGCAATAATTTCGCATAACCTTCATAATTTCATACTTATAAAAAATCATATTGAAGATTGCAAAATTTTCAGCGATTTTCGTTGCTGACTGTACATAACCAGAAGACGCAAGTTCAATCCTGCTCGAAGTCAAATTATTCCATAGCTTTTATTATTATTATTATCAGCCGTGATCGTCCTACTGCAGGGCAAAGGCCTCCCTTTCCTTCTTCCACTCTTCGCGGTTGACAGCTTTCAGCATCCAAACCTCGCTTTAAATAGGTTTAAAAGTTATCTGACCGTCATCCTTGTCAGCGTCTGCGGGCTTGTCGAAGTAGCCGGCGGGTCTCGGTCGTTCGTCGCGTCGGTCGCGTCGCTCGCCGGCGCTGTAGTCTCCGATCTCGCCGTAGATCGACTCGTCCGCTCGACCCTTCTCACTCGGCTTGTCCTGTTCATACATAAATAAATGTTATTTATTTTCTGTAAATAGATCTTTTAAAAACACTTTTACATAATTGATATTCATTATCTTTTTGTATTTTTTTGGCATTTTCCATGCTAAGATTTAAAAATTCTACCGCGGCAGGATTCGAACCTGAGTCTTCTGGTTAAGTACACCAGATATGACTACTAAGCAACGGCGACTCCTAGCCGCCATGTCGAAATTTGCCTTCACATTCTGAATTTACGTCTTTATGGTGACGTCAGTAACACCTATTGAAAAGCAGTTTTTGCTTATCAACCGACATGACTTACTTTACAGTTAGTTCGATATCGAATTAACTTAAACTTTACCTATTAAATATCTTTTAGTAAAATAACTTAAAAATTTTGGTTTCGACGACTTCTGTGGTCTAGTGGTTCGAATACCGGCCTGCTGATCATAAGGTCGTGGATTCCATTCCGCAAGACACATATTTATGAGACAAACATAAAGTATTTATTTACAAAAAAAAGTATATAAGTATTATATCCATTGTCTAGTACCAATAGTACAAGCTCTGCTTAGTTTGAGACTAGATGGTGCTGTGTAAAAGTCCCATATTAATTTTTAAAAAATCTTAGCATGGAAAATGCAAAACATACAAACAGATAGTCATAACTGTTCATCCTCACCTTGGTCTTCTTGAGTTTCCTGTGTCGTCCGTGTCGCAGGTATGAGAAGATCTGCGCGAGCTTGTCGAGCACCACGTCGTTGGCGGCGGCGGCCGAGCTGCGGGCGTCGGGCTCGGGCACGTCGGCCTTGCTGCGCGTCAGCGTGGTGGGGATGTCACTGTCGATGCTGCCCTCCTCGTCCAGCTCCACCACGTACGCCATGCGACCCGGGGCGAACATCTCGTTGCGGATAACCTTCTTGTTTCTGTTGAAGCACATTATGATATATATAGATATAAGAGAGGTAGGGCATAGTGGGAGTAATTCCACTCAAATTGGAGTTGCCCAACTGGGGAAGTACAGTCAACAAGTTGTTGTTATATATGTAGTATATTATGTATGTATTGTTTTTATTTATTATTATTATACATATATTAATGTAATTATTTTAAGTCAGTATATTGTATATTTATAGCTTTTGGGCAATCAGTCATTGCCTCTTATCTCTCGCTCATATTTTATTTGTGCATCTAGCGTGTTCGTCTCCGCATCACCCAAAGGTTGTCTGGTAGAAAATGCCTAATGGCATTAAGACCGCCTTTGTACGCCTTTTTTGTACAGAAAGTATAAATAAATAAATAAATAACAAGAGTTAAATATACAGGCAGCTAATTAATAATCTGTGTTTTGATAAAGATAGTGTAATAATGTATCACGCAATATGTGTCAAAACGTAGGTATTGTAAGCAGCTACATACCTAACACTTTGACGCGTAATTATTTATGTCGAAATCTATATAAAAATGCATATTTCATTTGCTATCTGTATACTTAACTGTTTTGTTGACTGTACCTCCGCCTTGCAGAAAATCGAATTAAAATAACACTGCTTTGAGCTGTGTTGTGTTCCTTACGGTGAGCAAGGTAGCCAGTGCTCCACGAAGAAGCATTGTGTTGGCAGTGGACTTTGACCCTTAAACTGCCAACCCAACTAAAATACAGGATGTAACAAAAACCCTGTCCGATCCGAAAGAGGCGTATTCCCTTTCTTATATACTTACTAATAAACATAAATAAAAATAAGATATTAAAGAAACCAGAAAGTATCGATTTTTCTTCTTCTAATAAACTTACACAATTCTCCACTAAATATGGGAAAATTTCATAAGTTGACAATACTCCACCCAGCGGCGAAATCTTTTAATATTTACCAATTTATTTTTCATTTTTACCTCAAAGGATGCCGCCAAGCGGTGCCGCTCCGTGCGCGCTTTGTCGTCGCCGACAGACTGTACCTAACTACCTACAGAGCGGCACGTGTAAGCCAATTGTTGTCCTTGACATGTCAGTCGACAGTCTCGCGTAGAGTTCGCTTCCGATCGGACGTCCGTGATCTCTTATCACTTCGATTACCCATCGTATCGTGAGTAATGTCGTATTCCAATCTGTTGTCAATGTCGTGTTCCAATGTGCTTATGCTGCAATTATGCAGATGTTCGAAAAGACTACGAGTGAGTGAGAGTATGGGGTGCGTTTTGCTAGGCAAGGTATGCCAGTGCCGTCGGAGCGTGTATCCAACGTCTCCATGAACTTGAAGTTCACGTGTACACGTGTACGAACATGTGTCAAGCAGTGTCCATGAATGAGTACAAGACTCATTACCCTAATGCCGAAAGACCACGAAAACATGACGTGGAATATCAGTAAGTACCTATTGGAAGTTCACTTAAGGAACACGATCGCAGAATTTTGTAGATATCTAGTTCCTGTTTTACAAAATAATTTTAACAAAGCAATACATTTAGTTCATTGTTTCTTGAAAAACAACGTCAATAATTATTTAAGTACCTATTAGGTAAGCAACACTATTCCTGTACGATACCAGCTGATACCTACGCGTAGGCCCGGTAGGAGGTAATCATCCCTATGACTAATACGTAACAGCTGATACTTATGAAAAACACAAAAGAACGTCAATTATTAGGTAAACATAACTACGCCTAATCGATATCAGCTAATATCTACGTGTAGGCCCAGTAGGTAAGATTCATTCGCATTAAATTTGTTTGGCGGCACGCGACAGAGCGGGCTGGCGGCACATGACAAAGGATCAAAAAGCGGCAAATTGCTCGGGCGGTTTCTTTGACACTAGTGTAGATCGAATTGAATAAACTTTATTTCGTGGATTGAGTGTTGACATGTAAAACGTTTAGTTTTTTTTTAAATTATATTTAAATTAATCGGGGAAAAAAAAATATCTCGTATCTAATTATCGTTTACGTGTTTGTGGACGTAATAAGACACCTTATACGACCCTTAAGGATCGGACAGGGTTTTTGATACATCCTGTATATTGAAAAAAATAGAAAATATATTGTCCCACTGCTGGGCACGGATCTCCTCTCACAGAATGAGAGAGATTAGGCTAAAGGCCACTACGCTGGCCTAGTGCGGGTTGGGAGACTTCACACGCCGTCGAGAAAATCTCAAAAGCATACATATTTCCTCATGTTTTCCTTCACCAATTTTTTTTTTTTTTGGTGAGTATGAGGAATAGTAAATATAAATAATATTTATTTCTGTAAATAGATATTTTAAAGACACTTTTACAAGTCTATGTATTACATTTTATTAAGCTAGATGACTCCAGAATTTCCAACTGACGTTACTGATTACATTACCTCTCGAGAAGAAACACCGAAACAAACAAATATAGTAATAATAGAAAATAATGCAGGGCAATGTCTGAAATGGCCTTTAGAAGAAAGAGCCGTAGCATTTTTGAGCAAGCAAGCATCAGTCATTATGTAACTCGACTATACTATACTGTAATTTATTGTAAGCGGGTATCGCTTATTCGCATTATATCGCTTTATTCGCCAATCATGAACTGATTTCAATGTTCCTTTTTTTATCTGCTAGAATATATTTCCTAGATGGCCTATATTAATTTGGTTGGTGTCTAACCATTGCTTCTGATTCACCAGAAAATGTTTGAAGTAATTTTTTTTCCTGCAAGTTAATGCTTAAAATCAACTGGAATTAAATAATGAAGTTTCTCACTCACTTTTGTTCCTGTATCAAGTTGTAGATGTTCTTCCCCATTGTCGTTTCAAACTGCATTTCTTCTTCCTGCGACATTCATTTACAGTATTACATTTAATTTTACATAGCATCATGATCACGACTGTATACCCTGAAGGGTTAGTGTTTAGATCCCATGTAATAGGGGTCTATTGCCATTAACCGACTCCGAGCTGCAACTGAGAATTTCATAGAAAAATCCAATAACACTGCAACACTGTTAGGTGCACTACATAAATAAGGCAGTATTTATTTTTTATTTAAATCTCTTTGAGATCATAGACTGATCCAAAACATACCGGAGTACTGTGAATGTAAATCAGTACTTACAAGTCTTCCTAACCTATAGAGGAATACAGGCGTGATGGTATGTTACGTATTGCCAGATATTCTTGCCAACTAGTATTAAATACGCTAACTATATTGATAAATGATAATGAGAAATTATATAGATCTTTTAAAGATGCTTTTACAAGTCCATATTTATTTATATTTTATTTAAATATAATTTATTGTACACCGTTAAAATACACATGTAAAAAGGTCTATTCGCCACGTACGAAGCAAACACCTTTTTAGTAGTTTAATATTTGATTTGAACGACGATGTTAAATTTAGAAAATTTAAAAGATAGATTTATGGATTAAAAGAAATATAATTATTATTTAACAATAATTAAATGGTATAAAATGGTTAATTAGCACTAAAATGATGATTTGATTTGATTTGAATAGGTTGCCCGCTGATTGCGTACTAACTCACTAACTCATGAAATCGATGCATTTATGAAATGCGCAACGACAAAATTGCTGAGCTGTTCGGTTGCTTGCTCCGAACAACACAGTATATGAAATACACCATATTGAATGGTGAAGTGCTAGTCACCGCTTGAGGTTTGTGAACGTCAATCTAACTCAGTCTTCCGTCGATCGCCGCGACGGGTTTCATGATTTGCGACGGTTTCACGACTCAGTTGTTCGCGTCAATCAATGCATCCTGTCAATCACCGCCCACCCCCGTCTCACCGCTCACATACGTCAAGCGGTGACTAGCACGTTCACGCAAACTATAACTGATGACCTCTGTGAAGAAATGCCGAAACAAACTCGGAGAATCATGGTCTACTTTTTAACCTTTTGACCGCGACGTCAATAACGAAAATCGTGTTTTCTACGCCAAGTGACAAATTCTAGTATCTAACAATAGGTAAAAAAAACAACAAATTCTGGTATAGGTACAAATTCTTTGGAACTAAAAAAAAATGGTATTTTTGACGTGCCATGCCGTCGTTGGCGTTGTGAGCAAGTTATCATTTGACGTCTATTCACGTCCGTGGCGGTCAAAGGGTTAAATACGGCGGCCCGTATGCTTGTTTCTAATCATAGTACAATAAAAATTAAGCGTTTTATGAAAAAGGAAAGTACTTACAACAGGCACTTCTTTCTTCTCCTTGACTGGCTCGACCGGTGTCGTCACCAGTCGCTCCATCTCAGCCTCCACCTCCTGCTCCCGTGTTTGTATCTCTGAGCGGACCTGCACACATCATATACAAGACTGGTGTAGTGGAATTCATAAGCCCCTATCACCCCCCCATATGGGTTTTCTCCTCAGTGCTTCCACCAAAAACCTCCCATGCAAAACTACATAAATAAATGTGAGAAATTAAACGCCGTCATGCACAAAACTTATTATTTCTGAAAAAATCTTACTCGTACGTCTTTTTCAGTCAACGTCTTAGTTCAGTCCCAGCCATATTTCTTTTTCTTCCTCCCTCTCGCTCGCACACACGCTCTCTCACTCACAACCTGTCTCGTTTATACTCATACCATAAATAAAGGAACACAATACTTAAACTTAGGTTTCCACACATGACTCCAGGTGACCATCCATGTCTTTCATTCCCACATAAATATTTTCTCTGTGGGGTAGGTATATTTATTTAATAAATATTAAATAATTTGGGACATTTTTACGCAGCACCATCTAGTCCCAAACTAAGCAGAGCTTGTAGCATGGGCACTAGACAATGGATATAATACTTTATACTTTTTTTTGGTAAATAATCCTGTTTGATACTCGTATCACTAACCTTCTGCAGCAATGCATAATCGAGACCTTTCACCAAATGGGTGTGCTCCATGTCACCACCAAGGTATTTGGATTCCTGGAAATTAAGAACATCAATAAAGTAGAGATAAATGAAAAATAATAATAATTTCTGTAAATAGATCTTTTAAAGACACTTTTGCATGTCTATATTTAATACTAGATGGCTCGGGGATTTCCTAGCTGATGACTTGTCAAGTAAGGGCAAAATCTGAACTGGTCTTTTGAAGAAAGAGCTGCAGCAGATTTAAGTAGACCAGTCCTAACTGACGGGACGCAAACATCAGTCACCATGTAGCTCAACCATTATTTAGGGAGCTCAGGGACACAAAGAAACATGGTTGATTTTCAAAAAAAGTTATTGGACTAAAAAATAATAGTGGATGAGGACAGCCTCCTGTTTTTTTTTTTTGTGAATTGTAATAGTTATTACTGTAATCCTAAATCCAGCCTTCTTGCTTTTAGAAAAAACATACATCAGTTTGTTCGATATGCAACTTCATTATAGGTCCTGACCTTACCGTATGAAGTTGCATTTAGAGCTACTATAGTAAGATTTGTGAAACATACCTGAATAAGCTGTCTTCTCCTTTCCTTGGCATCCATTCCAGACTTTAAATCTGGTGCTACAGCTCTGTAAAATGCAATAAACTTTATATTGAACTGAACAACAAGTAAGGATAGCCTGGTGATATGAACATTGGACTGCCTGGTCAAAGCTCTCATGTTCGAATTTAAGGCACACCTCTGACTTAAAAATTAATGGACAACATATTGTATTTTCCTGTATACTAAAGTACAGGTTAGCCAGTATTTTTAGGTCCCATGTAATAAGGCATAATAATGAGCCAATTTTTTTTACGGTTATGTATTCACATTGCTTAGAGTGCAGTTCCACAGAGTAAAAATTAATTATTATATGCTTCAAAGCCTTAAACTATCATTGATTGAGGCTGGTGTACATACCTGTATGCACTACTAGTATTACTAGTGGGGTCCATAGGCCCCAGTTCATTGACACCGTCTCTTCTCTCTCGTGCCCGGTCTCGATATTTCTCAGCTAATTCGGCTAATTTGTTGTCTTCCTGTTTTTTCAGAGCTGCATAGTAAGATTTCTTTTTTCTACGGAGTTCACCTTTGTTTTCTGTGGGTGGTGGCATGGACCTGAAATTGTAGTTATTTTTAATTATACCTACTTGACATTAACACATGCATAATTAGATAAATATAATGTTTAGTGTGAAAATTCAACATTACAGTGATCTCAGTACCCTAATTGGCAAGAGATGTGTGTAGTTGAATTTGTTATTTTTTTCACAAAGAAGATATCTTTATCGTAGCATACCATCATGCCTGTATTCCCCGAAGGCTTAGGAGCTGTGTACACTAATGTACCACCCACAGTTCAGTAGTATGTTTAGGTCTCATGTAATAGGGGGTGAGCCTACTGCCATCAACTGGGCACAAATCCAAGGTATGATTATATGAGAATTTCTTAGCAAAACCCAATAACCCTTCGTTAGACAGGTCTAATGAAGAGTTATTGATTACTAGGGTTATCAAACCCAGGACCTACTAACCTAATGAGGAAGTATATCTTTGTTATTGTTAATTACTTCATAGCTATGTAATCATTAATAACAAAGTAAATATAAATTTGACCAGCCTACCCACTGATCTCACAAAGCTGTGTGAGTCCAGTGGTTAGCAGACTGGCCTACCACATACGCCATGGCCTACAACATATGTTATTGGAGAGACAAATGTTCATAGCTTTTGTAATATCTTAATATCAGAAATTGGTTTTCACTACCTACCTTTTAAGGATGGGAAATATATAGTACCAAAACTCCTTACAAACACTAGGGCTACATGGTGGTCTATAGCATAAATACTCTCAAGATTGGAGGATGAGTAGCTCCCAGTGTGTCTCTGACCCTAGTATGCCGTGGGTACACCATGTAGTATACCGTGGCCAAGTTTTGGTACAATCTTTGTCTAACCTAGCCCTGCCCTGTATTGCAAACTGAATCCATGCACTGCAGACTCTTTCCTAGGAAGGCAGATAATGCCAACATCAATTTCCTTACCCTGAGTTGGCCATGGCTTCACGCACTGAGCCCGCAGGGTGCGAGCCACCACCGCCTCCGGGCGTAGCCTTAGGCGTCATAAGGAGCTTCCTAAAGTCTTCATTTGTTAGCCTCTGTGAAGCAGGCGTCTGCTCCACGCTGTTGTCATCCATTTTTACGTTATTTTCTGAAAACTATAACATAAAATGTGCACTAATTGCACCACGCTGAAATTGGAAAGAACGTATTTAAACGTGTGAATTACAAGTAAATTAGATAATATTTCGGTATTTTAGCACGATTTATTGACAGACAAACTTCACTACTTTGAGTCTTTGACTTTGACAATTAAAATTTAAATGACAAAGAGTCGAGGACAACTACTGCGCTTTGGCTTTGGTATTTTTTTTTTATTATTGGTTTTGGCTTGGATACAAAGTCCTTTAAGCTAACTTTGGCTTGGTTACTTTACATAATTTTACGTTTTTATCAGCTAACTGTAAAAAAGGCTTTTGAGATAACCAAACTTTGTGTTGTGCATTATGATAGACATACTGCAACCGCATATCTGAGCATGGATAACAATCGATTGAAAACTCGATTTTTGTCGAGATTGATGTGAGACTTTTATGGCCGATTTTATGCCCCCCATGTTCCACGTCCGCAACTGGACAACTGCGATTCTAGAGCCACTACACCGACGAACTGCCAGATTTAGGCCACAACGAGAATCTGTTGGCTCTGAGGCAACTAAAGAATGAAAAATCTCCCAGTGAAAATGGAATTACTTCAGACATGATGACATGACACAGGGAATCGTATCGCTAGGAGACTTGACTGGTTTCAGCCTCCCGAACTGATCGGGTTTCGCTCAGGGTATGGCACCATAGACCACATCCACACAGTAAGGCAGATTATACAGAAGTCCGACGAGTTTAATCGGCCCTGTGCCTAGCGGTTGTGGACTATGAGTTCTGGAATCCTTACAGCGATGTCAAGTGGACTATCGTTATATCGAAATACTGAGATCTCTATAAGAATGTCCAAGTACAGGTCCAACAGTTTAAACTTATCCAATTGCTTGAGACAGGGAGATGTCATGTCTCCGAAACCGAAACTTCTAGAGCGCAGTAGAAATGTTTAAATTTAATTTTTTGTTAAAATTTCATCAGCGTGCCCAGATCAGGAGATTTTCCATTTTTTTGTGGCGGGACGGCTAGCCCGGCCCCCTATTCTCTGTCGGGAAAGTGCGTTGCGCTCTCTCCTCTCCTGCCAAGTGCCAATCAACATGAGTGGGGCGCGGGACCACCTGCCGCGCCGCCTGCTCGGGCCTTGTGTGAGGCGACAGACTTCCCCAAATCTGTCGCTCTGGTCCTCCACCTACGGTGGTTGGAAAATAGGGCAGATAACGCCCTTTTATAATTTTATTATTAAAATGTTCACTGTTTAGAAAATGATAAGAGAAATTGTTTTGGTTTCTGATTAAAATTCGCCAAGATACTATCTTCATTACTTATCCTGGTATCAATTTGACCAACAATATTTTTTTGCTGTAAATATATAAATTAAATACATAGATTTGCCGGAAATTAAAAAAAAACACTAGACTATTTAGGTTAGGCTCTGATCGTCTCAGCATCACCCAAAGGTTGTCCGCCTTTGTACACTTTTTGTTCATAACGAATAAATAAATATGGTCCTTCGGGGGCCCCCATAATGATGGGGGCCCTGGGCACGGGCCCCGTGTGCCCTTACGGTAAAGAATGTACTGAGTACGGGAAACATCAAGAGAAACCACGTCAGAATAAATAAATAAATAATTTTATTTTCAACAAAAAATACGAAAATGTTACTCTTATTCATATTGAATACAAAATTAAAAATAATATAAATATTTCAATAGTTATGTTTAGGTACATACTTACATAAATTGATGTGATAGCGTAAAATAATATTGTCATTATATTGATAACAGCATTGGCATGATAAAAACACCCGTGAAAATATAAAGATTCAAGTGTAGATAGTATTTTGGGGCGTAGCGTAAAAAAGAGTTATAGCGCAATATGTTATGACCAGCATGAGTCGGCAGTTAGTGAATTATTAGAAATGATGCGTTGTAGCATGCCTATTTCATCTTTAATATATAGTTTTAAAATAATATTTAATAAAAGATAATCTTTAAGGACGCTTTCGCCTTAACAAATCTGTATTTTAAACATCAATAAGTAAATACAACAGACTTTTAATTATCCAAATACGAGGTGTCGTAGTTTGTCAAGGCGCAAGGAACATTGTATAAATTTCGTAGAGCTGCATAAAAAAACATCAAGGAATACAATCTTATAAATAACAATAAAAGTGATATATACACATTTTAATTGTTTATCCAAAAATGGCGTGGAACGTGGTGCCTTTGAAGCCAACGTTGCCCGTGGGCTCGTCTTGGAATGTTATGTACATCCTGAAAGAAAGATTTATAAATTAATGTATAAAGCAGGCTTAAAATTGATGAATGATTGTAAATAGAAGCCAGAAGAATACTCAAGTTATCAATTTTCTTCAGATTATTGACTGAATGCAATAGGCTGAAGTAATAAATTTTGTGTTTTAATGTAAACAGTGTTTGGACGATATAATTGAGTCATTAATTGCTTTAATATTGTATGCAACATGTAATTAACTTGTGTAGTGTGAATGGGCCTTGAGACTCGGCTTAAGAGGCAACTAGGCTACTCATAACATGGTCTATGCTCGACGCTGATTGGCTAAGAATTTGCTGAGAGCAGAGCGTCAGATCTACGATAGAGTTCCGCCTTGCGCACGTTATAAAAATATATAAATGTCGACATGTGTCAGCAATTTTGTTTTGCAGACTAGAATAGTTGCCTAGAATTATCATCTAATGGTATGTATCTACGTCATACCACACGTCACGTATTTGATAATCAATGATAGAATCAGACAAACTCATATTCAGATTATCAATAATTACTCCTACCCACGCCCCGGCCCATTTTTTCCCGATCACTATTCGTGGGATCTATAACTTTTAACCACGTACGTACGTCGGGTGATTTCTTTTAATTTTGTGAGTATCGTTATCTATCAAGTCTAGGACTTGTCTCAAACCATGTGCCAAGGTTTTTGTGTACAACTCCGTTTTTTTATTTAAGAGTTCATGGAGTTTTTGCCGGATTCTTCTCTATAAGTAGTCCTAAGTAGTTCTAACGTATCATTTAATAAACGCTTGTAAAAGCATATCCCTATTTCCCTACTATTATTATAAATACGAAATAACACTGTCTTTTACGCTTTCACGCCTACCACTGAATCGATTTTCATGTAATTTGGTCACAAAACTTCTAAGGCACTTGAAGGCAATTGAAACGGCAGCAGCTAGTTTGAAATAAAAATATTTTGAATTTGTTTTGAATTTCTAGACTTTTTTTATTTATTTAAGTAAGTATTTAGAGTTTGGAAGATTTACAGACAAATAGAGTCAGTAACATTATAAACATATACACAACAACAATGATAAAAAAGATTGGATTGTATAATATAAAGCTATTGCCCTTTAAAAAATTATGTACGCCATTAATGACAAAACATGTAGCAACGTAATATATATGTAAGATCATGCATGGCTTCAATTTTTGTCTTGTAATGTACTAGGTACTCATGTTTTTGACATAATAAATTTATATCTATCTAATCCTGTGCTATTTACAAATCATCACGGATAACAGATAAAAGGTAATACAGAAATGCATGTCGAGTGCACAGATTACGGAGCCTGTGTAACAATTAGCATAAAATTATCAGTAAAATTCTAAGGACTAAATGCTTAAAGGCAGATATAATGTACAGAGGCCAGCGCATTAAGCCAATTAAGCCACAATCTGTCAAATTTCTTTGATTGATTTTCAACTTTAACACAAAACAATAAGGTTCATATTCATTTGGGGAAAATTGTCAGTTTTGGATAGGTTGACATGCTGGCTGTAGATACATGTGGCTGACATTTGTTGGGATTTCCCCGGATATTTACATCCTTTGGCTGATATGATGAGTATTTATTTAATCTAATGACTAGACTATTAAGCCTTATCCCCGCTAATGAGATCATTAACCACGCTTAATCTTTCTGGACATTGCTTTCAATGATTGCTATTTCATTGTGTTAAGTGCTTATGAAAATTAATCAGTAGTAACGACAAGTTAGTAGTTAGTTCACGGACTCCATCTTGTTTATTTCGCGGACGTGACTACGACCAGCTGATAATGTAATTAAAATATAAGCGATAGCTGAGTACTCATATACTTGAACAATAGTCCGTTAGGTAACAATGAATGTTGATAAACATTGCACCGAGCTCGCGAAGAGCAGCTGTTTCAATATTCCAAAAGGAATTATTTCATCTGAGGTAGGGCGTAATGGAAGAAATTCACTGGGATACCTCCGCCTTGCAGAAAATCCAAGTGAAATAACACTGCTTTGAGTTGTGTTGTGTTCCTTACGGTGGGCAAGGTTGCCAGTGATCCGCGAGGAAACGTTGTGTTGGCAGTGGGGGGACTGACCCTTACTGCCTACACAACTAATCCTTTATATGATATACAGGGTCGGCAACGCGCAAGTGATACCCAGGCCCTGGTGTTGCAAACGTCTATAGGCTACGGTAACAGCTGGCTTGTTTGCCACCTGTGGTATAAAAAAAATAGCATCATAAAAGACAGGCGGCCTGCCTTTTTAGCCTGGTGGTCGTAAGCGCGACTGCTACGCTTGAGGTACTGGGTTCGATTCCCAGTTCGAGCAGTATTATTGGGTTTTTCTATAGAATTCTCAGTAGCAGCTCGGAGTTTGAATTTTTACCAATAATGGCAATAAATTCGCTCCCTATTTATTACATGAGCCCTAAACGTAGCGGCGAAATGTTGTGTACATTAGTACACCCCTGCCTAGAGCAGGGGTTACCTAACTAATAACCCCTTAGTGTTATTAGTAGCTTTGTAGCTTACCCTAAGCCTAACTAATACACGTGTGGCGGTATCTTCGTCATTCCTCACGAAATTCCAAAAGAAAGAGTGGTGTTCGGTCAATTGCATGCCCGCCACTGAGGCAATAGAGAATCCCGCCAAATTCGCGATTTTGACGTAAATCAGCTGTGTTAGATTTCGTTACGTATAAATAATAAATCATCGTAAAAAGGTTTTGTTTATATTTATTCAATTGCATTCGCTCCATGATATGCTTAGAAATAGTCCATTAATCAAAATACAGTGTATTAAATTATCAAAAAGCTATTGTGTTTTTAGTTCCATTCCACTATATCCATTTATTATATTAATATTATTTATAAACGGAATTGAGTTATACTTCGCACAGTATTCCCTAGTTGGGAATACTGTTACCAGACCTTTTATGAGGAGTAACGGCTTAGTCCTTACTTAAAATTTAATAATAAATATGATAAACCTATACTTAAGGCTATTTAATCATAATTGAATACCAATTTTTTTTTCTTTTTCATTTAATTATATTAAAGACCAGGAAACCTCAATAATGACTGTAAAAGCTAATAGGTATAAACTTGACTCTGATCCAACACTATTATCAATGAACTCACCGTTTTATCTGACATGTTGTTTATAAAACCAGTTTGTTATTCTTACAATTCCAGACCAGTTAACTACTTAGTTCAAATTAAAACATATTTTCAACAGACTTCAAAAAAGAGGTGGTTCTCAAATCAACTGTATGTTTTTGTGTGTATGTATGTTACAGTATATCTTCGCCAATTCCAAGGTTTCGTTTTCATCTATACCTATAAATTTAGTTGGTGTCTGACAGCACCACAAAGTGCTTGAATTCAGTTTTCTTTTTCTCAAACAGTAAATCTTTATTAGTTATAAGAATATTGCCAAACGCCTGAACGCTGCTCACGGGAACCCTAAAGGCTGACCTTTACTTCGGTTGCCATTCAATGTAGCCAACCAACAAAAACCATATATGTTAAATAAATAATAATAATAAATTAATTAATTACAAATACCATCCACATTTGTCAAATAAGTAACTTGATGAAGTAAAAAGAATATGGATGCAGATGTGATGAATATAACTGTTTGTCTGGGTTTATTATGAGTTATTAGTAAGTATTTATAAAATGTATGTAAATATTATATGTTTTGATTGTCTAGAACCCATAATACAAGTACTACTTAGTTTGGGACTAGATGGTGCTGTGTAAATGGTCTCAATACTTATTTAGAAAAGAAACACTTGGTATGGAGATATAACTTTCAGTATATCAGTCATTCCCTGAGAGGCCCAGCAGAGGATGACTAGACTTATGATAAAAACTGTAATGAACTTGTTGTTACCTGTCATTTTTCACTCCCAGCTCCTGTTCCACAAGCTCAAACAGTACTTTAGAATGTTTCTTGTTTTGTTCTACACCAAGTGCCCCAATTGACATGAGGTTGGCAATAGCACAGGGCTCGGTCGAGCCCCCAAAACTCATCGGTACATCTGGTATAACGGATACCACACAGTACTGAAAAATATAATTAAGGATTACATAATAGAACTAAAGCCTGCTCTGGCTTAAATGAATATAATAAAAATAACCATGCATATACTCCTGTTTCCCTACTAATATTATAAATGCGAAAGTAACTCTGACTGCCTATCTGTAATGCTTTCAACCATAAACTGCTGAACCGTTTTTTTTAATTTGGCTGGGTGCTTCATAAATACCTACATATTATGAGTATATTCACAAAATAAAATAAGTTATCCATTGTCTAAACCCAAACTACAAGCTCTGCTTAGTTTAGGACTAGATAGGTGCTTTGTAATTAAAATGTCCTAAATATTTATTATTATTGTAAGTATATAAAAAAATAAATCTGTTTTAGTGAATTAAAAATAAAAGCGAAAGTAATCCTGACTTTTTCAGATGATAAAAATGTAAATAGAGCAAAGCAATACCTGTTCTGGTTTCCCAAGAGCCTTAGCTAAGACCGGCACAGCTTTCTGCACAAAATCTTGAGGAATTTTACTCCTAGGAACATTCGTTTCGATTCTGAAGTGCGGCATCGTAGGATGTTGATCACAAACCGCTAAAAATCCAACTGATATCCTATTTTGCAAGGTACAAAAATTCAGGGCAAGAGAGACAGATCCGAGTACCGATTCCGACCCACAGGCCACAGATACAATATTATGATACAGACAATATCGTATTTCTGTCTGAGCTGCTACAGTTCGACTGAGTTTATGAATTGAGTTTTCAGTAGTTGCGAACTTTACAGGTTTGCGTTGCGGCCGACACTATAGAAAACGTTATCAAATCTTTTACCTGCTTATCAACTCAATGTCAAGCAATGTCAACATTGTCAACATTTCTTTCACCTCTTGTGAGTCTTGTGATTATACTCAGTCAATAGATGGCACTGGTACCGATGGTGGCCAACAGAAAGAGTAAATAAAAATTATGAGCAGACCGATACTAATAAAGTGACAATGTTTCTCCTATAATTTCTAGTTTAATGTATTTTAAGGAAATAACTTACAAAATAAACAGTACTACGTACATACAGTCTCTAGTTTGAAAGTATTATTGTCTATGGTTTCATGACATACAAATTCTTTTATCAAATGGCAAAATTTCTTCTGAATGAATTAAATTGGACACAAAACCGCTTTGCTTTGATGATTGTATCAAAAAGATGCAAAAAGTAAACCAATATAGAACCTGGAACGCGAAGTGATCTCGCCTTAGAATAGTCTATGGTTGGTGAATTCCGGTAATAATATGAGATAGTGTTGTAATCTACACCAAAGATACTTATCGAAAACAATACAAGGAACTAAAGAAATACGTCGCTACTTACGATACATTGCTTTTATATTGCTATCCGGACCCGCAGAAATATAGCATAGCATAGCATGAGGGTAGTACACACATATTACAATAATAATACATGGGATTCAGTCAATGCATATTACTGGAAAGTACATAACTTCTTAAACTTTATCTAATGGCTTACTATTTCATCAATTTACTATCATAAAATAATCGTTTAAAAACGCGAACATAATCGAAGTCCAAAGAGTAATAATTTTTAAAACACATTTGCTCGTAAAGGGTCTCTTATTTCACCAAGTTAAATATCCTATTGTATCTCATTACGCACTTGTGCGATAATATAATGTAAAACGCACGGTTTATCAAGATGCTCCGTCTAAAACGAACGGAACTTTTTTAAATCTTAGCAAAGAGTTTTTATGTCAGAAAAGTGGTCAACATTTTATGAATAAAATTAACTTTGGGAGATAAAATATAATAAAAAAACCTTTAATTCTTTAATTTAATTGATTTTGACAATAAATTACAACCATTTATCTGTAGTAAAAACATTAATTTACTGTAATATTAATACTAGCAGTTTTTTATGCCTTTGCCTTAAAAAAAGCGCTGATGCGCGCGCATCGCTAATTTGTGAACACTTGTAATCAATTTTACAAATTGTTCAAATTTTTATCTGCTTTAACAAGTGATCTAAGAAAGTTCGAGTTTTATTTATTTCCTCGCAAATATGTTATAAAACGTCGTATGCTTTGTCGTATGACATACGTGCGCTGCTTTCTTGTATATCATCATATCGCCTCGGCTGAAATTTTCAACTTACCGCACTTATATCATAATGGAACAGTTATATTACTATTATAAATAGTTAAAATTGTTTGCCTGCGCTAATTTCATTTAAGATCGATATCGACAGTAATAAAGTTTACGTCCCTAACCTTAATGTGGTTGGAGAAGGGATTGGGAGTTGGGACTTTGTGTTTGTGACTTGTCTATGGGTGTTGCACTTTGTTTTTGAAGTAGGTACTTTACAGCAAGATAAAATTATTAATTAGCAGTTTCTCGGTCGTATATATACAGTGCCTTGCTTTTGTGTTACGCATTCGAAGCTGTCAAATTATAGAAAGAAACAGTCGTGTTATCTTGATTATTTGTTTTCTCTTAAAAATAATTTTAGTGATTAGTGATATTGATCAACATGGGATCTGAACAATCTAGCAGCCACAGAAGCAGCCAGCAGTCGACGTAAGCATTGATTGATTGAATTTTCAGTTCATCATAATTATTTTGTTATGGCACATAATATTATAATGATACAAGTCCCTATTTGTTTTTAATAACTACCTGTTTTCTAATTTTGATATAACAATATACCTACCTTCTTCTTTTTGTGCCTATGGTAAATATATTATTTCATCATCGTCTAGGAGGACGATTACCCGACGGGCGACGACCCTTATCCTAAATTCTTGTGGTCGGCGCAGTATGTCTTTTTCTTCTATATATTTCTTTTAGCCGTCGTCTCATTCACTTCCTTTGTAGCCATATCATCTCTCACGCAGTCCATCCTCCATCTGTTCTTTGCGCTCTCCCTCTTCCCATATTTATAATTTTATATCCATTTACAGTCAAGCTGCACATCTTCCTGGTAACATGCTCTTCACTCTTACGCATCAAAACATGTACTTACATAAATACATTATATATACTACTAGATCCCAGTAGGTGGCCACGTTAATTGCGGCATCAGACATTGCCATCAGTGGCATTCTTTGTTACAAGTAATGATTATTAACTAAGAAATATGTAGGTATACTGTACAGGCAAAGTATTGCCAATTATTAACCTTATTACTTTGCCTTTATTTTTGTTTGCGCCGTTGGACAGTGAAGCTACAGAACTACAACCAGACTGACAATCGTGTAAGAGCGGTTTCGCACTACGTCCGATACGAATCCGATCATCCGTGAAAATACGGTCCGGAGTAGTCGTAGAACTATTTGTATGGTAGTTTACACACTAGATCCGATTTCCGTCATACGATTTCTCTACGTCATCCGTTGAATCTGTCTCTGTATTTTCACAGATTCGGATCGGATTCGAATAGGACGTGGTGCGAAACCGCTCTTACTGTGCCTCTGAATCTATTGTTACAATTTCTGGTGTTTTACAGTTGTGGTAGTTACCCAAATGGCCGCATTGGCTGCGTTGTAGTCAATTCTATGATAAAACAGAGTCGGCGCGTACTTTTAGTATTTATTCTTATCTATGGGCGTGGGCATATATTTGCGGTTAGGCGACACATACTACATCCGCCAATCCGAAGACTAACTCGGCACGGTCGGCAAAGTAGACTGTCAAGGCCATAAAGGTTTCGTGATTATTTTAAAATTTTTTAACTATAACAGTCTAATTTATCCGGCTGTACCTACCTTTGGGACAAGGGGAAGGAAACAGTAAGAGTACGGTTTCACACTACGTCCGATCCGAATCTGAAAATAGTGATTCACGAATGACGTAGAGAAATCGGACTACTACTCGAACCGTAATGTATTGAATGGACCCACTTAACCATCGCGGATCGCCTCATACCTATCTGCAACCTCGGAAACGCGAGCCCAAAGAAATAAAAAATAATATTTACGACCACAACTGTCTTCAAAACGAAATATATCGTAAAAATGACCTCTGTATGCGCAACCACTTCTTTTGCCCCACACTAGGATTTCCTCCTGTTTCATGGGTGTGTTTACAAACACTTTTCACATACACAAACAGCCAGACCCGGAACAACTACTTGTAGGTCATACAAATATTTTGTTCCGTGTGGAGATCGAACCCACAACCCGTGGCGTAGAAGCCGATAGCTCAGCAGCTGCGCGAAACGCGTCGTCAAAACCATTTGCGTACAACTTCAGACACGCACTGTTATTTCGTCGGAGTTGTGGCCGTTGATGCCGCATTTCGGGCGGTGAAGAATGTGTTTTCTTTTTCATGATCCTCATCCTCGATAATAACATACGGAACAACTGTCATCAGCCTTCCGCAAACCCAATTTCTGAGTAAAACCGATATCCTGAGGATGGACTCGTTGTCATGCTTTTGGGCTTCTGACTGTCACTAACGACTGTCATAGATGATGGTATGACAACCGGGACCGACTTAACCACGAGCCCCTGTGTACTTTCTCTTTGAAACGGATAAAATAAAATGTCTGTTATTATTATCAGGTGTGGGCGGTCCGTCAATATGTCATAATTATCCTCGCTTCTCCTGCTCCCTCACTATCATCTACTAGCACAGATATTATATTATATTATAGGATTATACCATATCAGTGCCTACTAGTTACATACTCGATATCCTTTCTTCTAGTAAAACGTCATGTCGATAGAGTAGGTATGCATTCAGCCGCTTATCGCGAATAGTAGGTACCTATTTGAAAACAAAGCATAGTGCTCTGCTACTGGCTGTGGGTTTACGTTACTTAATAATCTTGTTGTAGGTATTTACTACATAATAAGAGATAGATAAATTGAAGCTTAACTACAACAAGATAATTTTGTTTTAGCTTGTCTGTCCTAATTTTAGTTTCCATACCTTAAGAGGCCGGCGGAGCGAGCGCGCAACTTCGACACGAGGCGATTGCAAAAATACGTCTAAATATTGTTTTCTCTGTCGGACTAAAGTGGGCGTAGCCAAAATATTCATACCTAGCGACCATGTGGCTTTTAGCTGAGAATTTAATTCTCTAATATTTGTAACAATTTATGACGTGTTCAATAAATGTGATATTTTTTAATTTTTTTTTGGTTAATCGGTAGATAATGTCGAGAACTAGAATGCATTTTAAAGAAATTTCTTTACGAGGGTTACATCGTCAGATATCACATGCCTACCTGCTGATTTCGGCGGATTTCGCGATCACGTTCGAGGACCAAGGTGGGTAGATCGGTGCTAGCCAGTGGCTCAGTTACCTATTTCGTGTTAGTTTTTCTCAATACCAACCAATTTCCCAAACACCTTGACTAACATGTCAATTGGTAGGTCATTGTAATGTTTCTAACTTCAAGAAAAAGAAGATAGTGGATAGGGAAACGTGGCTTTTAGCTGAGAATTTAATTCTCTAATAATATTTGTAACAATTTATGACGTGTTCAATAAATGTGATATTTTTTAATTTTTTTTTGGTTAATCGGTAGATAATGTCGAGAACTAGAATGCATTTTAAAGAAATTTCTTTACGAGAGTTACATCGTCAGATATCACATACCTACCTGGGGGTCTACTCGTAAAATCGATAATCGATATGTCGTGACATTTGTCGCGTCGAATCCTACTCTTAGTTACATCGTTTCGATTGTCGTAACGATGAGAGAACGAACGATACAAAATTCGAGAGTATCGATCGTAGCCCTACTCTTAGTTGTAAATGTCAGTAACGAACATTCGAATTTGACAACGACCAAAGTGTACATTTTACGATAAACTCAACGATACCTCCTAGGACGTCGTCGGCATTATCGTCTTGAATTATGCTTGTGATTTTTAGGGATTGTGGAGTTAATTTTCTTTAAATTCATCTTTTGACATTAACTGCTCACTCAACACATACCGGACATGCATATGACCCAAAATTAATGGATTTTGCTCATTTGCACAGTGCTTGTAATTGAATTAAAAGTAAGTGATAAAATGAGAACAAAAAAGTTTCAAGTCTTTTTTTTTTAATTTAATATATCAAGTGTACCAATGAGCTCTTGCGCTAACTTTTGTAAAAATTTCAGTTCCAAACAATGTCGAGGATTTTGCTCACAGTTGAAGTCATCTAAGGGATGTACGACCTTTTATAAATACCTACCGATAATACATAAAATAAATATGAATATTAGGTATATTATATATGTTTTATGACTGTAAATAAAAAATGGCACATTTAAAATGAAGAACATGGTAGGTAATATGAAATTTATTAAAATACTTTTAGAATAAAACTCGTTTTAATAAAAAAAACTTCAACATAAACCTACAAAATTATTTAAATTTATTTAAAACTTTATACTAAAATATCTAATACTTACTTAATAGTTTAACTCTCTATAAATCTATTAAACTCAATACTTAAAAACAGAAAATTAACAACAATTACATCATAAGTTAAAACAGAATAATACAAACAGCAACAGTTAGCTGTTGGTATTATTCTGTTTTAATTTGACTAATTCTAGTATAGCTTTTTCTATACCAGAAAGCCGTGAATTAATGCTATTTAATATACTATTTTTTTCATTTTCTATCCGGATCAAATGGTCACTGATATTGCTCCCTAGACGGCGGCTGGTTAAACGCCAAGATGGACCTAAACAAGAAATTTATAATTAGAATTTATCTGGTATGTAATGTTCGCTTTAAAACTAAAAATATGCAGTTAAACTTTTCTTATCAGTGCCGAAGTTGTCAAGTATGTGGGTTTGTCGCAGCCACTTGACTATGCAATTTAACAATCAATGGCCCTTTATAGGGTGGTTACGTCAGTTGTTTTGGTAAAGCGTCAGGTGGTGACATAAATATTGAGGTGTATTATTTTATAAAAAAGTATGTGAAGATTTAAAATTTCAAATATAATATTTAAAAAATCGTAACAAAAAGTACTCACGGATATTAATATGAGATGATGCAGGGGTTGACTGCCTATTTTGCTGATGTGAAGTAAGGCTCAATGGTTCTGGTAATGTTGGTGAGTTATCTCTTTGTGCATCTTCAGTAGAAATCTCCACTGTAGTAGCACTAGAGTTACCACGAAGATTGTCTGATGTACCAACCAAACCTAAACTTTCATTAGGAAATGGAAGATAGTACTTCGGACTGTAGGTACTTCATACTGAGCCACCTCTTCATCAATATTCTGTAAATTAATGATTACAAATATATACTTACCAATGAATTTCTAATTTAAATTATTTATAAAATTTTTAACAGTACCTTATGTAGGTACTGTTAAAATTTTGTTAAAATTCTGTTTCTAATATATTTAAATCTAGCTATATTTAAGTGACAGTATAACATTTTGACAACTTGCAAAGGGCCTTTTTTCATACTACTTTTTTTCAGCTTTCAATTCATTATTCTTGTTTGATCCCAAAAAATTTAAATAATCATAAAATTGAAATACATACAATTATTAATAATTGTTACATATCAAATAATGGCCTTAGTTGACAATTTACTATGCTAGCTGTGGGGCATCATACTATAATATTACAATAATAATACACAAAATTGTGTAGACATAATTATTTAAGCAAACTTGAATGATTGAAATATTAATTACCTTTTGCCATTGTTGCACAGTTTTTACACTGCCCCCCAAAGAATTGAGCAGCTGAGTTATTTTTATTTCCTCCCACAACCGCTTTGCTCGGGCCCTTCAATCAGCTGTCCTGACTCTAGCTAAGTCTTTATGCTCGTTGAGGAAATCAAGCAAGGCGTTTAACTGGTCTGTGCTACATGACTGAGACATTCTCTAAAAGTAATAAAAAGTAGTCACAACTTTAACTAACTTTAACTCCATCACAACAAATTGCATTATACTTACTTCTTCAAAACTTCCTTATTTAAAGTATTTAAATCAGTTGTACACACACAGACACACCTTAGGCACACTTTTATAATTTCACAACTAAGAAAAATGTCGAACCAAATAAGTTTTAAAACCACTTCAACTCTCGATTATTTAAAACAAAATCTCGCGCGTCTGCAAGTTTTGACATTTTAAAATGTAACAATGAGGCCATAGTGTATAATTAGTGTTTTTAACAAGGTTAGCACTTATCATTCACTCCGAACATCGTAAAAAAAACGATACGATAAACGATATACGATATCGGATTCGAACATTTGTTAGAGTAGGGTAGATGCGATACATTCGGAGTAGTATCGTATCGTTTCGAATATATCGTTATCGATTTTAAGAGTAGACCTTTCCGCGGATTTCGCGATCACGTTCGAGGACCAAGGTGGGTAGATCGGTGCTAGCCAGCGGCTTAGTTACCTATTTCGTGTTAGTTTTTCTCAATACCAACCAATTTCCCAAACACCTTGACTAACATGTCAATTGGTAGATCATTGTAATGTTTCTAACTTCAAGAAAAAGAAAGATAGTGGATAGGGAAATATACCTACTTATGATTTCATTGATACAATTTCGTAACTATGTAAGTATACTTTATTCATACCTATTACTAAACTACAAAAATATAAAAACAAATCATGTCGTGTGTGTGACGGTGACCATATTATTTTATCGATAAGTAGGTAGGTACCTACCTATTTTAAATTTTACAATGTGAGCGATGAAAAAGAATCCGCTAAGGAACTCCGTGGACACTAATTTAAAATAAGCTAGCTGATGCCCACAGTTTCACTCGCAGCCCAAAATGGATGTACTTATAAATTTATTACACTTACATCCATTGTGGGCTGCGAGTTAGTAATTTTGTTATTAATTATGTCCTAAATTAGGTACAGACGGCAGCAGGTCAAGCTATCCAAAACTGTCAAATTTTCCCAATTGAATATGAACCTTATTGTCTTGCTTTAAAGTTGAAAATCAACTAAATAAATTTTACAGATTGTGGTAGCTTGATGTGCTGGCCTCTGTACCTATGTACTATATAGTAACTGTATCAATTTATATTAGACATTTTTATATCTGTAAGTAATAAAAATAATGCCTTGGCAATTGCGCGGTTCCCTACATAATAACTTATCTATCTATTATGCATTATAATATCGATCTGAGAGGGCCCGAAAAGATACTTACCTACTGTCAGCTTTTTGAGTAAGTATTTATTATATTATCAGTAGGTAAGTATTTGATTCTTTAAGTAGGTATTCCATCATCGTGACGTGTTGGTGCATTATGTGAACTAGTAGGTACTTATTTAATTCGAGGAGTATTTCTTCATCATCATAACGCCGATTGATCATAGTTATTATTAAAACATTCCACTAATCTAAAAGTAGTAAAAACACATATAATTTCAATTTAAAATTATTTTTTTAGATTTAAATTCAATAAAAAATGCGTGTTATTTATGTACCTACTTATTACAAACTATTTAAAGAAAAATACTTTCATCTGCTACGACACGCCACTTTTACTACTCGGGAGGAAGGTAAACAACAACTTTTGTTAAAAAAATACTGTGCTATGTTTTTTTACATTTTGACAGCACTATCGGCTTCAACACCTTCGAAAACCATGAAAACGACACCCATGATGAAAAAGTTGATAATCAATTGTAACCACCATCTTGGATTAACATTTTGACAGCACTATCGGTTTCAACACCCTTAAAAACCATGAAAACGACACCCATAACAAAAAGTTGATAATTTATTGCAGCCGCCATCTTGGATTGACATTTTGACAGCACTATGGGTTTTAACACCCTAGAAAACCATGAAAACGACACCCATGACGAAAAAGTTGAAAATTTATTCCAACCGCCATCTTGGATTGCCATTTTGCCCATACTATCGGTTTCATCACCCTCGAAAACAATGAAAACGACACCCATAACGAAAAAGTTGATAATTTATGGCAGCCGCCATCGTGGATTGACATTTTGACAGCAGTATCGGTTTCAACACCCGCGAAAACCATGAAAACTACACCCATGACGAAAAAGTTGATAATTTATTCCAACCGCCATCTTGGATTTACATTTTGACCGCACTATCGGCTTCAACACCCTCGAAAACCATGAAAACGACACCCATAACGAAAAAGTTGATAATTTATGGCAGCCGCCATCATGGATTGACATTTTGACAGCAGTATCGGTTTCAACACCCGCGAAAACCATGAAAACTACACCCATGACGAAAAAGTTGATAATTTATTCCAACCGCCATCTTGGATTTACATTGTAAGGACGTATCTACTGTGTAAAATCCCTGTTTTTCAACAAAGATAAACTAGTACCTACCTATCTTAGTGACCACCTAGGCACTGTAGAGACCGTTGCAAGGAGATTGCATTATTATATACGTATGTATAGTTACCTAGTAATAGCCTTGTAGGTATCTACAAGGCTATTTAATTATAATAATATCTACATTGGCCGGTAACAGTAAGGACTACAAACAATTATTCAAATATTTGACAAGTAAAGTAGACTTGTCTATACAAAAAAGTTGAACTATAATCATTCTGTAGGTACCATAACGATCGAGTCCGGTGCCTTATTGTAGTAGTTAGGTACTTACTCTTGGATTCATTCAACCCTTGGGAAAACATTATTAAAAAAATATAGTAACGGCAAACAATCCAACTCGTAATAAAATTCACGTTACGTCTTCGTCAAACACGAACACTAACGAACTGCATCGCCCGACGGGCAGCAGGCCACACCCCCCGCTTAGAACGCACGAGAGAGCAATATTTTCCTTCAAAATTTGGGCTTTATTGCGTGGCGTGCCGTAATTTAACATTTTATAAATTAAAAGTTCATAGTATAATGTTTTCCTGATGTTTTAATGATAATTTATAATATAATCTGTGTCATAGAGAAGAAAACAGTTCAAATATTGTTGTTTTTAGTATTAAATCAATGAGCGGAAAACCGGACGAAAAATCGTAAAAATATCAAGATTTACATTCGCCTATATTTATTTCCATTGAAGTATTTTGGACAAAATGGTACCACAGGAACCTAGATTAAAGGTATCCGAATCCAAATAATAGCACAAGTTAATAAAATTGTGTTTGAATTATGAATTATATGGATATTACGTTTGTATGGGCAATTCACGCTCCGCCGGACCCTTAAAACAGATTTCCGTTCGCATCACGCATCGCACCACGAGAATTAGAGCGGTTTCGCATAACGTCCGATCCGAATCCGTGAAAATACGGTTCGGAGTAGTCGTAGAACTATTTCTATGGTAGTCTACACACTAGATCCAATTTCTGACTTCTTTCATACGATTTCTCTACGTCATCCGTTGAATCTTTCTCTCTCTCTGTATTTTCACAGATTCGGATCGGACGTAGTGCGAAATCGCTCTTATTCTTTCTATACTGCCCTCCTTTTTTCTATAGTGCGCAAAATCTTCATGGATCGTCCTCGCCAGGGTATGTCGGTCTCGTACTAAGTAAAAATTGCCTTGACTTCACTTGCACCATGGTTGGAGCCGTGAGACTCATGATAAGATTTACCGTGACCCCAACAGGCTACGGTCAGGTCAAGTACACCTCAGCGTTCTTGCTTAGGAGCTCGCGCATATCAGAAATGGTTGGAGAACTCGGTAAGGCCCAGTTTGGGTTACTGCGTGTGATTGAAGTAGCACAATTAGAACTTCTTGGCACGTCATTGAGAAAATCTATGCATATGTAATAGAGTTGATTTCAACTAGTCGAGAGGTACGTGTTTAGATTCGAAATTGAGACTGGTCCAGAGTGGTCACATAAAACTACTATTTACTGCTTATCAGTAAATTGTAGTGTTGATTTGAAACTTTGTTCCTATGGCCCTGTTACGTGTAAAAAAAAACATGACCCCCGACGTAATAAAACGTCTATTGGGCCGTACCTGAAACCCAATCTTTGGAATGCGTAATACGGAAGAAGTTAATGTGCACATGGTGTATGAGAACTTCGGAATTTTAGGATACTGCGAACCCTTTGCATTATAGGGGTAATAATTAAGTGTTTTTTTTACAGACCATCGATGTCTCAAGCTGAGGTGAAGCGTCTGCTGGAAGTCCAGAGAAAGCAGTACGAGAAGAAGTGCCAGGAAATGGTAGACAAGGCTGCCGCGAAGAACAGTCCACAACCGGCACCCACGTAAGTCCAGAATCATTAATATTTATTCTTTCTGCACAAAAAAAACGTATAAAAGCGGTCTTATTGACATTAACCATTTTCTACTGGACAGCCTTTGGGTGATGCATTGACGAACAAAGCAGATGCACTAATTGAGTATTATGAGTGGGGGGTAAGGGGCGATGACTGATTGCCCAAACAGCTAAAAATATAAAATGCCAGCTTCTGCCCGCGGCTTCGCCCGCGTGGAAATGTCACTTTTAATTATCGTTGTAATTTTATTTATTTTTTATCTATTTATTGGTTTACCAGCAGTTATTACACTAAAACATTCGATACAATCAGAACATGGTATTATGCTTAATCTAAGTGCACAACTTATATAGGTAAACACCACATGCGTATAATTTAAGTAATAATGTGATTTAGTAAACCACATTTGACAAATGTATACATAAAGCAAGAAAATAAATGTTACAAATTTTAGAAAGCAATGGTAGACCTATCTCTAAATCAGACGATAATTATTGCATGGATACCTACTCAATAGCAAGATCATGGACTCGGCTCTTAAATCGTTGAAATGTTGTGCCAAATATATCTATTTGTTTACTGTAGTGATTGTACTTCATAATTAGTCGTGAAATAGGCAAATTAGAACCCAAAACCGACTTTCGAAAAGCAGGATGTAGGAGGGTAACTGGTTTTCTGGGATATTTGTGAGGGATATTGAATTTAATTTTAACTAGCAGATCTGGTCAATCAAATCTGGGTAATTTGGCTAATTAACTCAATATAGTTATAAATTATAGCCTATATGTTATTCTATGTATAAATAATAATACTGTAAAGTTTCAACAACATCCTTTCAGTAGTTTTAGCGTGAAAGAGAAACAAACATCCATCCACTCTCACAAAGTTTCATGTTTATAATATTAGTAGGATAGGAGTACATGGACGTCCGTGGTGGGATCGCGGATCATGCGAGAGCGATTCCCGTGATCCCACCACTCTGCGGAAGGTGGTAGTGGTGGTGGTTTTAGTCAGTATGCTGGCCACCTGGCCTGAGAGCCCGACAGAACTGTCCCGCGTTCCCAAGCGCGGGGCGGTATGCATAAGGAGCATTTCCCCATACGAAAAAAGAGAAAAAAAAAGGATAGGATTACATAATGTGGGGTTTATGGATGATGGAGATATTAAATGAATGGTCGGTCACATTTTTATATAAATATTTTACTGGCCAGTTACACTTACTATAAATACATATTATAACTATGTACGACCTAACTGACTGGGTGCGGGGAGACGACTGCTGCGCCGCGCTAACACAGTAATGCACCTGTATACAAATCGAATGCGTCAGCAGTGTCCCTACAGTATTCCCCCCTTTTAACAAAAAAATGATACATTTTTTAACAAATTGAAATTAAAACATATGTATATAACAATAAAATAATCAACAAAATATTAGTGGTCGACAAAATATCTGATTCTACATTAAACAAAGTTATGAACAAAACAAGTGATCATGTTACATTATAGCTCGATTCTCATAATGCAAGATAAACAAAAAATACAATTCACAATGGTTGCTACGTGGACTTAGAACAATTAGGTATTATAATAGACTACGATTGATAAACTAACAACAAGGTACTTTTCTATTAAACCGACACTTACGAATACCAAAAAATTACGCTTCACAAATCACGACACTTATGTTCACTATGCTTCATCTATGCCCTCCGTATGACGCTGATTAAGCTGCTCCAACGATAGGCACTATAACGATCCTCTGCCATGCGGTGTCCACTATATATCCTGGTATGCTCTGCCTTGGTCGTGTCCGTGGTCTGACAGGTTGCGCCATCCACCACTTGGAGCGGAGTTCTGTCGACGCTTCCAAGCGTGATGCGTTGCATACGACGCGCACACTGTACCATAGAGTGTTGCTGCCGTGTCCCGTGTCATCCACTGTCGTCGGAATGTGCCGCATATGACCGCGTTACACTTCCACGACGTGTGCCAACTGCTGTAGAGCGTCCTCCCAAGATCATGATAATCGCCGGCTCGTGTCTGTTCACCTTGGATTGCTGATGTTGCAGTTAGGTCTTCAGCTCTTTTGGCCCCAGCGCAAAAAGAGCGAGTCGCCTCCCATGTTGCGTGTCCGGTTACCTCCTTGTGTTTCTTCTGTTGCCACGCTGCCCATGGGCGTTTTTGCCACGCTGTCCATGCGCCCGTGATGCAACGCCTCGCTGTACTCGTGCGCGTACTCCGATGGCCGGTATCATCGCCGAAAGTTGCGTGCTCTTTGTCGAGGGGTCACCAATGTGGGGTTTATGGATGATGGAGATATTAAATGAATGGTCGGTCACATTTTTATATAAATATTTTACTGGCCAGTTACACTTACTATAAATACATATTATAACTATGTACGACCTAACTGACTGGGTGCGGGGAGACGACTGCTGCGCCGCGCTAACACAGTAATGCACCTGTATACAAATCGAATGCGTCAGCAGTGTCCCTACACATAAAAACAATACATGTACATAAAACATTCCACAAGGGTTAGGCAGTGGAGTACAGTAATACACACGCACAATCCGCCGGTATGTTTACGTCCCATGTAATAAGGGGCGAGTCTTAACAAGCAAGCCATTAACTGGGCACAAATCCAAACTCCGAACTGCTACTGCTAATTTCATAGAAAAACCCAATAATAATATATATATATGTATATATATATATATATACATATAATATAATATACTTAAATACATTTCTTAGATGAAACTGTCCCTTACCATGCCATAGCAACTTGTAAGTGAAACAACACTCGGCACTTAGTTGTAAAACATGTTTGTAAACCTTGTATTAGTGTGTTTTGTAAGTTGTCCTAAATAAATAAATAAAAAAATAACACTGCTCGACCTGGGAATCGAACGCAAAACCTCTAGCGTAGCAATCGCCCTTAGGACATCTTCATTTTACATTACTTATCTGCATTTGCTACTTTATTGTAGTTGGTATCACGTGCTGATTTTTTTTAGGAAGTCAGTGTATATATTATTATTATATCGAGAATATTTATTATTATTTATTACTTAAATAAATAATAATAAATATTCTTGCACAATTTTACACAGCACCATCTAGTCCCAAACTAAGCAGAGCTTGTAGTATGGGTACAGTGATGTCGCTAGCTTTGTCACTGAACCGGAGGTCGCGGGTTCGAATCCTGCCTGAAGTCGAAATTTTCTTCTGCTATTATCACTAGATGGTGGCAAATGTAGAAGATAAATTCGATATCACTGTTCAGCTCAGCACAGAGTAATCTTGCTAGCTTAGCAAGTGGTACACCGAATGGAAGGACGAAGGTTCGAATCCTGTCCGAAGGAGAAACGTTAGGTTAGAGGCCAACACATCAAGCTACCCCCATCTGTCAAATTTCTTTGATAGATTTTCAACTTTTTATACAAAAAAATAAGGTGCATCTTCAATTAAGAAAATTTGACAGTTTTGGGTAGCTTGACCTGCTGGCGTCTGTAAATTATACATTTATGAACGACTCACGTTTGTTTATTTCTACCGTTACGCCCGCGCTGTCGTGGGTTCGACTCCCACCCGAGACAAATACAAATGTGTGATCCTCAGATAATTATTACAAGTACAATAATTGGTGTACTTATTTGATACCCAGTATGAGTGTTACAATAAAAAAAATTATATGCTACGCCAAACCGACTTGCTTTTTTTATATTGTACTTATTTCAACAACTAACAAACATACAGTTTACGGACATCGATTGTAAGCGGCAATTGCAGCATAAAGACGGTAGCAATACCAGTGGTATCACTAGCACGTTGTCATCTTGAGACGTAAGACCTCAGTTGTTCCGTAATTTCCTGGCTACATTACTCTTTAAATCGGAACACAATAAAGTTAACGCAGTATTGCACAGCATTAGCAATGCAGTGTTACCTCCTTAGACTAAATCGGCACCAAACTCTACAACCTCATGACCGGTTTTTTTAATTTCAGTGTGGAAAGGGATCGAGCGCCGTACAACTACACGAGGGATGACTTACAGAACGTATTAAGGGATTCTAATACGCCCCGGCCTCTATATCCCAACCTGAACGGGCCGGCTTCTTGTACAGCCCCATATGTCCAAACTAATCAATATCAAAACAACAACAACCGGTTTATGCCACCACGTGATGACTTTGTCTTTTTCAACAACCATGCACACTATGACAGGTATGTTTTTTTTAATGCAATAACTATAATTACTAACGAAAGGTGTCCAAGAAAACAATGGCAATTTTAAAAAATCAAGAGCTCTCAATGTCAACGCTGGATAAACACTGCATACGGAGTTGATACTACATAATTATAATTCAAGAAGTATGCGATACTTGCCTATTTCATATCACTAAATTATATATTTTTTTTAACTGCCGCCTATTTTCTTGGACAACTTTCGTTAATCAGAGTCTATGAGAGTTATTTACAACACTAAGGGTTCAAATAAGTGTTTATAATGTCTTTCAATTTAAGTTGAGTGCAAAATGATTTGGTTTTTTATACACGATCACTGATTGAGCTGATATAAATGACTTGTCGTTATCTTCATCTGTATACAAAATGTTTTTAAACAATTAAACCAAAATTAGCTGTTCATTGATGCAGTATGAGCTGTTTTGTGCGCCTGCGCCTCTCCAATATGAAAGGTAGGTATAGCACATGAGCTTCACTAAATCACTATTAATTTATGTAGTTTGTTTTTAGTCAAGGCATCCAATAACCCTCTGGTTCCGTGATTTCCGTGAGGATCCACGGTCCATATAAGGGAAAGACAAGGATGATAATACCCTTGAAAATATTTAATAAAGATAATGTTTTTCTTGTCTTATAGATTTAGACCTTCCCCGTCGGCACCCCCGCCACCTTCGACGCCGCCAGCACCTGTTGCGGCAGCGGCCAACAGAGCCGCGCCCAACAGACCGCGGTCTGTGAGCAGGTATTTATTACCTACCTAGTTTTTTTGTATATCCTGGACATTTCTGCCACTCGGCAGCGATGCAACCGTTGTTTTTAGGGTTGCGTACCCAAAGGGTAAAAACGGGCCCCTATTACTAAGACTCCGCTGTCCGTCCGTCTGTCACCGGGCTGTATGTCATGAACCGTGATAGCTAGACCATTGCAATTTCCACAAATGATGTATTTCTGTTGCTCCTATAATAACAAATACTAAAAATAGAATAAAATAAATATTTAAGGGATTCCATAACAAACAAACAAACATGATTTCTTTGCCGTTTTTTGCTCGATATTAATAACGGCATATTTTGGCAAATATTGGTACGGAACCCTTCGTGTGCGAGTCCGACTCGCACTTGCCGGTTTTTTTATTTCTATTTTTAAAACAATGTATCAAACAAAACGCAAGCGGCGATGTCCGCCTGTATACCTAATGCTTTTGTTGACTGTACTTGTAGTAAGCATCGTATCCAGGGTACATGTTTCTGATGGTTTCAATCGCACAGTGGTCGAGCGATTGGCTTCTGTGAAACAAGTTGAAGAAGAAGAACTGTGGGTTCGATCCCCGCACGTAACAAATATTTATATAGATCTGGATGTTTATATATGTGAACGTTGTGTTTAAGCTTCAGCAATTATTTATTAAAAAAATATAATATACTAGTTGTTGCTCGCGGTTTCACTTGTTTCCTAAAAATACTTTTTACTATTTTTGAAACGTAGGGCAGTCTATGTCCTCTCTCAGGATATAAACTACCTCCTTGCTAAATTTTACTAAAATCTATTTAACTTTTTAGGTTGAAAAGTATATGTATAGGTACTTAATATTTAAATAAAATAACTTTTTACGGATTTTATCGCGTATATTGATATTTATATTATCATTGAGCATGTAACAATAAAAATGTAGGGTAGCTGTCAGTAATTATTTCATCAAGGCGCCCACCACCTCAGTCTACCCGTGACCGTGGACGCTGTAAAGGGTCCGAAACGTCAGGATCAATAATATCAATATACGCGATAAAATCCGTAAAAAGTAATTTTATTTCAATTTATAATATTCGTGTAAATGTCAGAAATCAATACGGTACTTAATATTATTTTTATAATCACCAGGCCCCGTTATGCGCCCAGAGATCGTAGCGCGCCCAAAGAACGTGATGTAATGGACTGCCCCACTTGCCACGCAAGATACGGGATGAATATCTACCAATGTAACAATGGACATAGCTCTTGCAGCGACTGTAAAGTGAGGGGCCGTGACTGTGGGATTTGTTGGCAGGGTCTCACCAACAGGAGGAACTATGAATTGGAAAATATGGTTGCTCAGGTAACGTTAATTTCTCAGGCTGCGTTTCCACCTGAAACTAAGTAAGCTGCGTTCGTTCGGCAGACAAAATAGATATCGGTAGATATTTTCTTCTAAGCCTAATTCTGTACGTTGTACTTATTGCGTACCTGTGTTGGTTTAAAAAACAGCCAACTGCCCCTTGAAAGTTTTTCATTATTCGCAAAATTATTCTTATTTTTTTCTCCCGAAGAAGAGTGCGATTCTTCTTTCCCCTATATCCATACATAAAAGGCATAGACTCATTATGATTATGAATGTTGAATGGCAGTCAGTTATTCGTCAAGCATGCAATACTGAATTATATTTTTCTTATTCCAGAATAAAGTAGCATGCCCACACAAGGACGATGGCTGCAAGCTGTACATCAAGATGGCCGACATGCCAACACATATCAAGGAGTGTCCCTTTAAGGAACAGGAGTGCCCCCTAGCTTTAGTGTTTGGAAACTGTAACTGGAGAGGTAAGATTTTGTTTAGTTGTACTTACGTAGTCTCTGGAGTTAATTTATTAAAATATAAAATTTAATACACAGCACAATGACAAGCATACCCCCACGAGTTGTCATCTTAAAACCTCAGTTGCTAAATCTCATGCCCAGTAATGTAACTGGCTACATTAATACTGCTTAGCGACAGAATCTTTAGCAGAGCGGTAGTAGTTTGGAAAATAGAAACTGAAAACAGAATCCTATCAATGACATCTGATTATTCTTAAAATTATGTCTTCTTTGCTGATAGAATGGCTCTTATAGGTAGCCTGCTTTATGCCCTCACCGAAACAGTTAGGTGAACCTGGCAGCAAGCTTCTCAATTCATTCATCATCAACCTATTTACTGTCGCACTGCTGGGTACGGCGGGTCTCCTATTAAAAATTACCTTAGGTCTCACAATTTAGTATCTACTTATTATGGTCTTTGTGGAAGTCTATAGGGGCCTGTGTTCAACAGTGGGCCTCTATTGACTGATATGACGATGATGCAGGAGTTTAGAATACCAATTTGCCATAATACCTATTAGTTTATCTTCGAGGAGTTACCTTACAATTTTCTCCATATTTCAGGTAAATTGAACCAAATCTCCAACCATTTCGAAAGCATGCATCCAACTCAGCGACAGACTGACGTGGACTCGGAAATGCAGCTCACAAACGTCATTGATAGCAGCCAACAGATCCACCTGGTTCTTCTCGGTGTTTACAACTTCCTTTTACACGTTAAAGTGTCAGAATCGGACCGCAAAATTTACATGACCGTTCAGCTCATCGGGACAAAAATGAGCGCGGCAAAATGGCTTTACGAAATCCACGTGTTTAACAAGAGCGACTGCCGCAGGAAGTTTACGTTCACGGATATGTGTACTTCTTCTAGCGAAAGTGTGAACGATATATTTAAAGATGGCAACTGCGCAGTGTTGCCTGTCTCATATGTGACAACCTTCATCAACAACGGCGCGCTGAGTTATAAGTTTTTTATTAAGAAGATCAATGAAGGGAAAAGGGAATTCGGCAGGTACCAGCGCGGAGGCCGAGGTAGGAAATAATAGGAATACGTGTCCGCGTGCGTGTTCGAGTTGAGCTTTTTGTCTTGATTTTATGTTTAGATTTAAGGTGTCTGTCCACTGCGTCGTACCATGTACCAAATACAATGATCGTTATTACTTCTAACCATATCGTGCCGAAATAATATGGTACAATTGACATTATTATCCGCTCACGAAGTCTATGTGGACAGTCTTTATATAAAAATATGTAATATTTTTGTGGGAGGATGTTTTAATAACCAAATAAATATCTACATTATCTTGCTTGGTGTGGCCTATAATGGTCGTAATTAATTAATTGTTTTCGAATTAACTGAGGTGACCGATTGAAAGACAGACTATTACGTATAGGGAACAAATAACCTACCTATATTCAAAATTATCAAACTTTTGCATCAATTTTGTCATTTACGCAAATATTGGACTTTGAGATAAAACTATTAGTAGGTACCTACACACATACTTTTTACGGATTTTATCGACCGAGGACACCATTGTCCGAAACGTCGCGATTAATTATATATATATATATATATATACTCGTATTATATTAAAAGATAACATCCGTTATAATGTACGTACAGAGGCCAACACATCGAGCTACCCCAATCTGTCAAATTTCTTTAATGAATTTAATATACAAGTGGAGAAATTTGATCAGTTCTGGACAGCTTAACCTGCTCGCGTCTGTACCTTTATTGTTAAAAGGGGCCTCTTGCACTGGGTAAACAGCCCTGTGTGGGGACAACATATAACTATAGGACACAAAAGTACACCCAGACTCAACAAATATCGGTGGATCACACAAATATTGTCTTGGGTGGAAAGTTAACCCACGACACCCGGCGGCAACGGTAGCAGCTATCTCCTACGCCAAAGTGCAGCAACAACTTTATTATTTTATGAGTTTAGGAAAATCACCAATAAACATTTATCAGCTGACTAGTTAGTTTACTCATTTAAACTTCGGAAAATTTCTAAATCTAAAATCTTTACGTTTTAAGAGTTTATGAATTATGCACTAGAATATTTCAGTCTTTCAATCAGCCACTCGGTTTACGTAATATCACATGTGATTATCAATGTCTTATAATTTGATTATGGTGCCAGGTAAAATACAATTATTTTTAGCGTAATTACGGCATAGGATTAATGACCCAATTACGTCACCGTATCGCAGACGTCGCTTAAAACTAGTTATCCAAGAACTAATGTCAAGCTGAATAAGCTAGGCACATACATGAATGCCATTTATTATTGGTGCAATTTGTATTTAGAATGCGATTGCATACTTGCAGTTTCCATTTATTGAAGGGAAACACTTGTCAAGTGTTGCCAGTATGGGTTTACCACTGGCAAGTCTTTTGGCAGAATTCATATAATATGATTGCCATACAATAAGACAAATAATGTAGTTAATGTAAGAATATTAATAATATCGAAGATAAATATTGTATCTACTTCTTAACTATGTAGGTATCTACTCTTTTTAATATCATCGCAAACAATTTATTGCAGTCGCAGATGGTAGGTACCTAAACTATGAAAAAATTGCGTCTCAAGATCGAAGGATGTTGATGCCTCGCCGCGAGAGTCCAGAATTATATGTAGATATCAGATCTCCGTAGTGAGATATTATAGTCTCACAGCGAGATCTCAGATTACTGCAGCGAGATTTCAAAGCCCCGCAGCGGTCTCTCAGAGTACTTCAGCAAGATCTCAGAACCCTGCATTGGGATTTCAGAGGCCCACAGCGAGATCTCACAGTCCCGCAAGTATATCTCTGAAGCCCGTAGCGATATTTCAGAACCCTGCAGAGATTTTAGCAGCAAAACCCAAGCCTCGTGCTTTTTTAGTCCAACTGCGAAATTTCATAATCTACCTGCAAGATTTCAAAGTTCCGCAGCCACCATATGGTTCCCAAACCCCATTGCAAGGTTTTATATGTTCGGTCATTTAAACAATGATCGGTTCCCGTCTCAATAACGAAGACGAAGACTTGTAGTGAGCTGAACGGAAGCCACTTTAAAGTGAAAATAAACTTCTTTCGGCTTTTCTTGAAAAAGCCGCAAAGCAAAATTATTCGACGCTTAAAAAACTATTATTTCAAGTCCATCATACGATTATACCAATATATAAAATATGTTTAACATGACTTTAATCTGTAGCTCGCCACGCAATACGTCCGGCTTGGTATCAAATCGCACTAACGGGTTACACTAGATAGGTACTGAAATATCGCGATGAAATGTAGCGCTAGGTTGCACTATATTTCAAGATGCATTTTATCATTCTAAGTTAAAATAAGTCAGTCAACTGCCTCATTGGTCTAGAGGACGCAAGTGTGAGGTCCTGGGTTCGATTCCCGGGTCGAGCAGTGTCATTGTGTTTTTTCCAGAAATTCACAGTAGCTGCTCGGAGTTTGGATTTTTGCTTGAGTAATATAGCGAACTGTGGCTGAGTGAGAGCCATTACTGCCTACCCCATAGGGGAATACAGGCGTGATAGTTAAGTTTTAAGTTTGTAAGCAGCGCTATTTCTATCGGTGAAATGCGTTAGCAAGTGCCTAACGCACAACTATAAAAATAATTGTAAGGTAATTAAAGTTGTATAATATTGTAGTCTTTGCATGCGACTACAAATTCTGCTTTTCAGTGCCCTACCAGTTACAGTAGAACTGTAAAACAAACGTTAATATAACAATCATAAAGAATACAGCAAAAATGGGCCATCAAAACAGAAACCGAAATCGGGTGAGACTTTTCCATCAATAAGATTGTCACGATTCTGTAAAAAATTTTTTTGTCAAAACGCGGGAAAAAATGAGAATAGTTTTAAATAAAAAGCTCTCCCTTGTGATATAGGTACAGACGCCTGCAGGTCAAGGTATCCAAAACTGTCAAATTTTCCCAATTGAATATGAAGGTACTTTTTATTAAAGTTGAAAATCTATCAAATTTGATAGACTTACTTAGCTTGATGTGCTGGCTGCTGGCATCTACACCTACCGTTTTGACAAAAAAAAATGGCAAGTCTCTTCTAGTTTATGATATCTCAATGTTGTGATGTTTATTTGTTGCCATTTTTAATATTCTAATCGCTATTATATTCTACATGAAATTTTTAGATATAAGTACAGACGCCAGCAGGTCAAAACAGCTATACAAAACTGTCAAATTTTCCCAATTGAAAATGAACCTTATTGCATTGTATTAAAGTTGAAATCTATGAAAGAAATTTGACAGATTGGGGTAGCTTGATGTGTAATAATTATTATAACGATTCTTTTCCTTTTAATTATCCTAAGTTCCATAATTATATTGATCATTTTTTTTTAGATAAGATTTTGTCATGCTAATTACATACCTACAATGTTTGAAAATTCAACGTTGATTTGACATTTAAGTAATTCTATGTTTAGATTTAAGATTTTTTTAATTAATTAATTAAGATTATGTTAAGAACATCATATTTTAGGACTTATCCATGCATTGATGATTTTGCCATGCTAATTGTAATTTTATAATAATCAATAAAGTTAAATTTGCGTACATTTTGTTTTATTGGTCTATGTAAACGTCGCATCATTACTATTTTTTTTTATGTTCAAGAATGTGCAACTTGCAGACAGTTAAAGAACTATACAGGCAGATAGTTTAATAATTATAATAACACTACGGGGTTGGTCATGGTTGCTGCTTGATTTGCTGAGATCGCGGAGAATTGAACACGAGGTAACGTACCGGAGGTCCATGACGATTTCCACTAGCAAAAAAATGGGTTACTGCGAGATACTGTACCATTCCTTGTACTACCTACGCTTTGCCGAAAATCGAAGTGAAATAAAACTGCTTTGAGCTGTGTTGGGTTCCTAACGGTGAGCAAGGTTGCCAGTGCTCCGCAAGGAAACGTGTTGGCAATGGTGGGACTTTAACCCTTACACTGCCAACCCAGCTATTCCTCTTTCGTTTTACAGGATCGGCAACGCACAAGTGACACCCCTGGTGTAACAAGCAAGCTACAGTAACCGCTTACCATCAGGTGGGCGGTATGCTTGTTTGCCATCTGTGGTATAAAAAAAACGTAATCACAGTAATTGTTATACTTACCTAAAATGTCCGAGATGTAAAATACTTCGGCAATTTTCATGAAAAGCAGTCTTTAATACAGACGCCAGCAGGTCAAGCTATACAAAACTGTCAAATTTTCTCAATTGAATAATGTATATGACCCTTACAATTTTGTATTAAAGTACAAAATCAATCAAATAAATTTGACAATTTGTGGTAGCTTGATGTGCTGGCGTCTGTACCTAGTACTAGGGATCAAAACATGGATTTAAATTTAAAAAAAAACATTTTTTTTTCCAAATTTATTGCATCGACAAAACTAGATGTGATCTTTGACAGTGAAATCGTGTAAGTGCGGGCACAAACGCTCAAACATATGTTTTATAAAAATAATACTAATTAATAGAGACCTGAGGCCGTACCACAACCTTTAATTGTGATCATTTTTCGATTGAGAGAGAGGAGTCGCTCTATAAATTAAATAGCGCCATCCTCTTCTAACAACCTATAAATGATCGCAATAACATGTTTTGGTACCCCTCTGTACAGCCACCACACCATTCCATGTACCACGGCTACAAATCAAGAGACAAACTTGTCAATGTTTGGAAATATTCTTTAGCAAGTTTGAACTCCTTAGTGTAGTTACAGTGAATAATACTCTCACTAACGATTGTCAATTGTCACAGATATCTTTTTTTATGTTTTTTGGCATTTTCCATGCTAAGATTTTAAAGTTATAATGCAAAGGAAAAATTCGACCGCGAGCAGTATTCGAACCTGCTTCTTCTGGTTAGGTACACCAGACGCTATGACCACTAAGCCACCACGATACCTACCCGCCATGTCGAATTTTGCCCTCACATTCTGAATTTACGTCTTTATGGCGACGTCAGTAACACCTATTGAAAAGCAAGTTTTTGCTTTTCAACCGACACGACTTACTTTACAGTTAGTTCAATGTCGAACGATGCGACCTTACCTACTATCTTTTTGTATTTTTTTGGCATTTTCCATAAGATTTAAAAGTTATTAATATGGTCATAGAGTCTGGTGTACCTAACCAGAAGACGCAGGTTCGAATCCTGCCCGCGGTCGAATTTTTCCATCCATCCATCCATAACCGAAATGTGTCGCTTCGCCTCGCACCTCACGTTATACATAGAGATGGGGTATAGTGGGAGTAATTCCACTCAAATTGGAGCTGCCCGACAACGCGAGTACCTCCGCTTTGCAGAAATTCGAAGTGAAATAACACTGCTTTGAGCTGTGTTGTGTTCCTGACAGTGAGCCAGTGCTCCGCTAGGAAATGTTGTGTTGCTGGCAGTGGGGGGACTTTGACCATTATATTGCCAACCCAACTATTTCTCTTTCGTTTTATAGTGTCGGCAACGCCCAAGTGATACCCCTGGTATTGCAAGCGTCTATAGGCTACGGTAACCGCTTACCATCAGATGGGCCGTATGCTAGTTTGCCACCTTAGTGGTATAAAAAAAAAAGAAACTAACATTTTCTAGGTTTATTTATTTACAAGTGTTCGCCCCGCGGCCGTGCCCGCGTATAAGGGCTTAGCCATCATACACACGTATTCAAGTATTTATTGCGTACAACATTTTATAAACGTCTCCTTTGTAGGAATGAAATATATCGACCACAACTTTTTGTGTGGGCTGGTTCCGCGCCTGGTGAAATTAAATCATTAAATACAACTGATTTTACAGGCCCCATAAAATTGAAAAGGTACTTGCTCAATATAGTTTATAAGCCATCAATAATATGAAGGTTAATTATGTTAAAGGTAAATAACGTATATTAAGTTGAACAACAAATAGCATAAATGAGTTTATTTTATTATATTATCCCTCTATATCTATAACATAAATAATTAACAACGATGAAATATCAAAACAATATTATAATAATTAAGTATTGTGTACTTAGCATAAAATAATTATTCTGACATAGCTTATATAACTTTAGCCTCTGACGTTTATAAATTATATTTTTTAATATTGATAATTCATCGTTGGCGTTTATTTAAGTAGTTACAAGCTTAATACAGGCGTCACACGGTGTAGATACAGCTTTAAATCTATACTTAATAACGAGAAATAAATACTTAAAATGAAAATTCATTTACTGAACACATTTAGTTCGTATTATTATAAGATTACATTTATAAAAGGTCACTTGTTTAAATCAAATGTTAATCAAAGCTGGACGGCACGAAATGGGAATATATCAGGTTTTTTGTCCAAAATACAGTAAAATAATACATAATTTTTTAATTAATCTAATCATATTTGCCGCCATTTTAAAATGTCAAGGACATAAGTCTTAAATATTATAAACTTATAAAAAAATATTATAAAATCTTCGTTTTCTTAAAAAATAACGCGGAATGAGGATTGTACATAAAAATAATGTTTTTGTTTTAAAACAGATGCCGCCAGATGCCAGGTAATTGGTGCAGATTGATGATCTCACGAATATAATTATTTATATTCAACGCAAATAAGGAATAACAATACGAATTATTATCATTCAGTTTCGACTCCCTGTATAACCCTTTCAATTCGACGACAATAGGCTAAAAAAAATTAAACGTTACTGTTCATACAGTGTTAGCATCAAATTTTACGTTTTATAGTTATAGTTAGTATGTACTACAGCGCCATTTAGTTCCAAAAGTGTAACTAGATGGCGTTGAGATCAAATTGAATCGCGATATTACCGCAGCTAATATTATATATCGTAACGAAACCTGTATCGCCAGGACAAACCCTCTCAGATAAGTAGAGTGCGCCGCCCAAGGCACGGACTCACTTACTCTGACGACTTAATAGCGCAGGAGTCAAACAGAGTGACTAGCACTCTCAAAACACTCTCCGGCGAGGCCCGTCGCGAAGACTCCTTAAACGGTAACCCTCCCCGTCCCTTGCTGGAGCCGGGCCGTGCCTAGTTGCCCCATGCAAAGCAACGCTCTAAGCCGAGGTCCGAGTCCCGCAGGGGACGCCCTTAGCTGTGTTGCTTAGTTTACAAGTTGCCCCTGGCTGGAGGCATTCGATGGCTGGAGGCTCGCCACCTAGTCCGGTAAAGTTTTTAAAGCTCCCTCGAGCGAAAACCTAAGTCCGACAAAAAAAAATGTATCGCCAGGCATTTGTTGAGTGTCTGCCTAAGTCGTTATATGACTAGATCTATTTCAAATCAAAAGCACCTTAAAAACTATAATATTATTAAACACAAGGGCACAAATTAATAATGACAGGTTTAAAGCTTAAATTTCAATGCTACATGTTGAGTTGGTGCCGAGCCGTGCAATTACCATTAGTATGACTACACATATTGGCTTCCCTCGAGAAATATCACAAGGCATAGATGGTTTATGATTACCTTTAAGTGTTGCCAACATTAATGAAAGTAATAAAAGAAAATATTTTAAAAATAACCTTACTAATAAAAACTAGCTTAATTTTAAATTTGGAATGTCAATGCTGAGATTAAAATGTTGAAATTGAGATCAATTTATATAAAATCACATTCAATATACTTTTCCCTGTTTACCGTATTTTCACAAAACCACGCCAATATCACTATCAAAATGGTGGAAATCGCATTCTTAAAAAAAAAATTAAAAACCATGTACTTATTGATGTAAAGTCGACAAAAGAGGTAGGTATACAGGCAGACGACATCTGCATCTTGACATATGTGTTAGAAATAACTAGCGACTCCCATATGTTCAACCCCCCTAGGGGTGAATTTCCAAAAATCCTTCCTCAGTGGGTGCTTACAACATAAAAGGCATCAACTGCCACAATTTCAGGTTTGCAGCCCCAGCGGTTTAGGCTCTGCGCTGAAGAATCAGTCAGTTCGTCAGGGCAATAATTAACTATATGTATAGATTCTTTGCTAAACAGTTTGGTATCTAGGCGGCTAATGACACCTGCGTTTTGACACATGTTGCAAGAGACATCAAAGCACAGATATGTGGTAAGCTACCTGTATACGTAACTCTACAGTTGACTGTACTTAGTTTTTTTTTTAAATAGGAGTTTTAAGTAAATATACATAATCAAAATCAATTCAAAATAATCAAATAAAACATTGCCTTATTTTTAAATTCAGTACACAATTTACGTCAATACGTTAAGTACGTGTAAAAATCACAATCAATAATGTGTTATGAGTGACGAATAAAAATTTACGCAGCCACTCACAGAGTAGTAGACAAATGGAGTCCTAGGCTTATGTTATAAGTTTGTTAAATATGGCAAGGAAGGTTTTTCGTGTCCTTGTGGGTCTGGAGCACGACTCAATAAGTTCATTCCTTTCAAAACAACAACGCCAAAATTTGTGGGCAACAACATTTGAAATATGAGAGATAATGGAATGGACTGCCATTCAAATATTGGCTTATGTCAGCCCTAATTACCTACCTCAGTCAATAGTGTTAAATTGTCAAATTGGAAAAATGATCAATTCTAATCCTATATTCAAATGTTGGCAGAAACTACCGCTTCGTTTAGCGATTATTTCGACAGTGATTACTTCATACTTAATAGAGTCGTATATGACGTCGAATACGCTTCGTTTTGTCATGCCAAAGAATATTGGTACAGTGGTACTCCATTTATTTACTACTCTGTGACAAAATACTAAAGTGAAGGTTATGAACAGTTTTTAAACTTATAAACTCAATTTTAGTAAATACTTCTTGCTCTGCCACATAACATATCTTTCATTTTGGGGCTTAAGGTAAACTACTAGCAGGGAATTGCTCTCATTGTTGCCTTTACTTATTTCAGACACTTAATACTGTCATAAAGGAACACTCAGGCTCTTTCTTTATGGGCTTTGATCATTATTTTTGGTGTGTAGCTAAAAGATAAAAGAAGCAACCAGAAGACGGACTCTGCTTTTGATTTCAATTTCAAATGTCATAATTATAAAATACATAAAATTATCACCATAATATTTTCAACACTTGCACAGGACACTAAAGTGTCAGTGCTGCATAGTGCGTTACAATTCTAAGTCACACTCAAAACACAGATCTACATATTAGTATAAATTCGAAAAACCATTTTGCGGTGTCAAACAGTGTTATAGAATTTTAATCACGAAAATGTTCAATGGTGCCAATTTGGATGAGAAAGTAAATGTGCTTAGTTATTGATACCTCCATTGTACGCATAATCAGCTTTGTTATGCATCACCAGATGATTGTCAACAAAGTAGAAACTGTCAGAACAGGTCTCAAAGGGTGCAGCAATCATTTCTTCCACTGAAATGTAAAAAACCATACTAAAATATCATTTAAAAGAAGCCAAAATGTCTAATTAAAAAAAAAAATCTCTGAGATGGAAACAATAACACATATGGTATCAAATTCAACCCTTAAACAGTCCCACTGCTGGGCATGAGTCTCCTCTCATATTGAGAGGAATTAGACAGAGACTATAGTTCACCATGCTGGTGAATTGCAGGTTGGCAACAATATAAATTAATAATAATTCTCTAAGCAAAAACTCATGCCTAGATGAGTTTGGTCTTACTATTTGATGCAGATTGCTTTTTATGGTAATTTTCACAATTTTTAAATAATTTTCTTACCTAGATCAGGAGGCAGGGTAGGAAACTCATATATGTGTTCACAAGTGTTTCTTGAGAAAGGTATGCAGAAACCAAACTCAAAGTCAAATGTCTTGAGCAGTGTATCTCTGAAGAAATGCTTCTCTATCATTCTGAAGTGGTTCACAGGACGAGCTCCTACGGTGAACTCTACACTGAAATGTATAAAGCAAATATGTCAGCAATCTACCTTGAGTCTGTGGCGACATTGTCATGCTGACACAGCTCCTTTAGAGCTTGCTCGCACAATGTACTTCAGTTGTTATCGTTAGGGCACAGGGTAGGCACATGCGTGACTTATATTTGTACATGTATTTTCAGGTAATTAAACCAGTTGTTCTAACCTTGGACTATAATGGATGGACCACACTTGGACCACAAGTCCTTGACTAAGTAATCTTGGGTTAGATTTTTATTGAATTTTGACACAAGGAAATTTATGCTTAAAATTGATTGATAATATAAACCCTAGGTCAAGTAAGTAGGTAAAATCAAGTAGGTATATGTATAAAGAAAAATGATGTGTGTGAAGATTACCAACAAAAACTAAGCCAGCATAATGGATATTAGGGGCTGTGACTCTGATTAAATATTAATTGATCAACAGTTACCACTGCTAAGTAGGTCAAGGTATTTTCAGCCAAAGTGTTAGCTAAACCTTGAGTTAATACCAGGTAACTAGTTGAAGGGGAAACCTATGGCTCAATTACAATAGAAATTCACAAAAAATACACTCAAACAATACATTAAGAAGTGATCCCAAGTAATATTTATTATAAATGCAAAAGTGTGTCTATCTGTTACGCTTTACTCCTAAACCACTGAATGGATTTTGATGAAATTTGGTACAGGGATAGATTGGACCTTGGAAAAGGACATAGGCTACCCTTTGTCTTTTAAATATTTAAAATAAATGCAAAACTGTGTGTTTGTCTGGTTGCCTGTAACATTTTTTACATCTAAACTGCTAAACAGGTTATGAAAAATATTGCCAGATTGTATCTCAAGCTGAAAATAGGCTACCTTTGTCTTATAAAGTCTTTTGGGGATGTGGACGAAACTGCAAGTAATTAACAAGTATGTCATCATTGTTACAGGATTCATTTAGAACAAGCTCCACACACACTATAATATCATTGAAAAACACCTAAATAAATAATTCGTCAACTTACGTGGCTCCTACAGTTTTAAGTTTCAAAAATTGAGGAGTAAACTGATAGCGGACGAATCTCCCAGCATTAGGGTCTAGCGGCTCCTCGGTAGCATCCTCCGTGCCCTCGCTATCCACTCCAAAGTCCGTCGGCGGCTTAGCTATTTCAAATAACACTGTCCCACTTTCCAAATCGCGTATTTTGAATCTTGTGAAATCTATATCGTATACGTTAGCCTCGGGGCTGCACATATAAGTATCCGTTATACGATCCAATCTCAGAACATCTTCAGGAGTTATTTTACTGACTATTACGTCGTCTTTGGTTTCCAGCAATGATATTGATTCACATTTTTTCCCGACGATACTCATTTTTGAGGGAATATTGGGAGAAAGATTTCTCAAAAATATAGGCACAATTAAAATTTAGAAAAGCCTGAAATGCGTAACAATGTTTCTTAACACATACTTGAGGTTTAACTCTCACTATAAAATTAAATTCTACGTCTCACTTCTGAAGTGAAAAACTAAAAACTAAGTGACGGAATGACGGAAGGAAAGTCAGAATCGGGATTTCGGAAAAGGTTGACTGAAAATGACCATAGACTAATAATAATACTATCAAGATCATTATGAGTTTTGAATGACTGAAACTAATAAATTATCTGTATTACACTGACAGTGACGTACGAGCGTTCAGAATTATTCAGAAACTTTCTGAACGCTCGTTATGTGACAGAAAAGTTTACATGTCCGAAATTCAGACTCTGAATTTAGCCGTTCCTAACGGGTAAATACTCTTATAAAAGGGATTTTGTTCAAAATTGAAGTCGAAATTAATACCGACAATAATTACAAATGCAAAACACCCTTTATGACCCTAAATTGACTTTATTTATTTGCTAAAATTTTTAAAATAGTTCAGCTGTATGGAAGGACAGTAAATCTAGTAAATCTATTTATAATATTTATAACAGAGTACTTGCACCGACACAATCTAGTAGCCAGGATTATCCATCAATAACTTGCCCTGAAATACAGCGTTATGGACCCAGTTCTCGAAAATGACCGTTTCACCTTATATATCTATTATATTATATCACTGACAGGACTATTATGGCCATTAAGCCTGATGTAGTGGTGATAGATCGATCAGAAAGTCGCGCAATGATTATTGATATCACCATGACGAGCATCTCGTGAAAGCTGAGAAAGATAAACAAATTAATTATCTTGATTTGGCGCGAAAGGTGGTCGACATGTGGGATATGGATTCAGCAGTCATTGTGCCGAAAGTCGTTTCAGTCAATGGTGTAATAGCCAAGAGCCTTGACTTACATCGAAGGAGGCTTTCGTTAGGCGGCTGGGTCAAGGGGGTCTGATGCAAAAAGCGGTACTCCTGGACACGGCGCGCATCGTCAGGAGGTTCCTCTCGCTGGGGCCCTGAGCACCGGTAGCTTGGATACTGTTCCCGATACGGTGGGGTACTATTTTTTATATTTTTAAATGTTTTACAATCTTTTTATATTATTTCTTAAATATTTAAAAATATCAATCATATGTGTTTAAGATGTATAGAGGATGTTAATCAATCAAAATAGACACGAATTAATTTCGCATTTCTAATATTAGCATGAACGTATCCAAACGAAATGAACATTGATTTATTATAAATGCAATCGCCTTATTAAGTTGCAAATACATAATACAACAAAAACTAATTTAGGCCTTTATTTATTTGGATTTAATTTGATATTCATCAGAAAATATATTTTTGCTTTTTGATTATACGTTAAATATTGCATGGAAAGAAGTGAACATTGTTCCGGTTGGAATGCACTCCATTACACAGAAGGTAAGATGGTGTGTCGATACATTTAAATTTAATTTATATAATAAAAAATATTAAAGATTTATCGAATGAAGTTTACGAACAAAATAATATATTCTTAAGAATTCCAAAATGTATTGAATAAAATATAGTGTTTTTGGTGTGTGATTTGATACATAAAAAATAACCACATTCATGGATAACGGAACGTATCTTAAAACGTTGACGTAATATCCGTTGCGTCATAGCGAAGCATGCGCCTTGTCATTTTCATTGGTTGGTCATAGATTAAAATTATAATAATCTACCAATAATCGGGCCATCGCTCAAGTCTCGTTCTGTGATAAGTCTTCGTATTAGGAGGTAGTGGACTGTCTGATGTGCATTTAAAGTGTTACAAAATAAATATACAACATGATAATCAAGGAATAGTGAGTATATATTGTTAAGGTTATACAAGTTTGCGAATACAAATCGATATTTGGGAAGTCTACTTGAAAATTTTGCCACGGGCCGCCTAGTTGTCCCATCTTATCAGTAGACACCGTTTGTGATGTGAAACTTTAATTGTTACATTTAATTCAACCAATTCAATAATAATGTCGAAATTATAAGAATGTACTGACAGTGACAGATCTCCAGGTCAAGGATTGTCCGTGGAAGCAGTGAATATCCGCGAATTTATCTAACAGATGTTTGTGTCACTAAAAATTATAAATTAAAACGCAGTTTTCTTTGTTTGCAGCCGTGTCACGCTACCCCTAACAGTCGAAGAGGTAAGTTTTTAATGTAATATTAAAATCATATTACTTTCAAGGACAATGAAGCTTGATCTTGAAACTAAATCATTTTCTCACTCATAAAATATTGTCTGAGTAACCTAGTAATGCAGATGTTATTGTCAAGTATGGTACAAATCAAATCAATTATTTATTTGTGAAATACAGGTGTTACAATATGGTATTTCATTTACGTACATAGGTCCCTCTATATTTTGCCGTTAGGAGTACAAATGTCATTGTATCTTTATAATTAAATTTTATTTTACAATAGGGATAAATATTTAAATATGTATCAGGAAAATCAATAATACAATACATTAATTTACTAAATGTCACTATGAATTATAATTAATCTTCAATAACATAAAATTTAATGTGATGTGTCAATGTTGTCCATCAGATAGTTTTTAATTGTATATTAGCACTTGTCAATCAGAAACTTATGTATGGTTTTCTTATGTACAGAGGTACAAATACATATACTATATCTACATTTATTTTCTACTTGATTCTTAAAAAAAGTGATTGCTTACTTTTTTCATGAGTTGCCAGGTTCTGTTTTATTTACAGATTATTAGCTAAGTTTAGGTAGGTAACCTGTACAATAAAAAAGCAAAGCTCTCAAACAAATAATATGAATGTCAGCAAAAAGATTATTTTGCTTCTTCCACTTTCATACATCTGTCATGTAGAACCTTTTTGAAGGACAGATGCAAAAGGAATAAAACCTATAATGCAAGTAGTTTGGTATCTTGTGGGTAAACATGTTAGTGTATGTATTTTATTGCCATTAGGTGTTCTCTGTTAAAAAAATGAGAACTGCTGGATTAGTCTGGTGGTCCTAAGCACTGACTCGTGACTGCTAAGCTAGAGGTCCTGATTTCGATTTCTAGGTCATGTACTGTTATTAGGTTTTTCTCTTAAATTCTCCGTAGCAGCTCTGAGTATACATTTGTTTCCGATAATGGCAATAGCATCACTCACTAATATATAGGATCTAAACATACTGGCAAACAGTGGGTGTACATTGGTACACCTCAGCCTTAGAGGAATATAGGTGTGATATTATGTTATAATTTAGAAAAAAGGTAGATTAAGGGCAAGTATTTAATTTTAATTTATTTATTTTATTTATTTAATACCTCAATTAATTATTAGCAAACAATAGTTAATAAATAATTGGCCTGTGTACTAGTGGATAATATTGGCAAAGGAATGAACAAGGAAAACTTTTATTTAAAGTTTTAACTGCTATTGTGGAGAGGCGAGGTGTGTTGCCCCTCCGACGAAAAGGGAGGATCCTCCAACCAGGCGGGTGTTGTGCCTGGCGGGCCACGGCCCGACGGTTGATGTCGGTCGGTTGTATATATGCAACTTTTCGTTGCGAATGTTGCTTGCGCGATTCAGGCCTTCGTAGTTCTATGTAGCGCGGTAGATGTCGCTACACTATTATTTAGTTTTTTTTTTTGCATTTTCTATGCTGAAGATTATAAAGTTATTTTAGTGTAGAAAGAAATTAACCTGGGGGTTGGGATTTGCGGTGGCTTAGTTGCTCATAGTGTCTGGTATATTGAACCAGATGACGCAGGTTAACCCTGCCCACAGTCAAATTTTTCCTTTGCTAAAATAACATTAATAAATGTTTGTAACATTTTTCTGATACTAGCACCTAGTTAATTCAGCAGCTTTAAGACCCCTGAGTTCCAAGAACTAAAAATGAGATGATGTAGCATTGTCTGTAATTTATACCTGCTAAGTAACTAGAACCAAGACTTAATAGAATTTATTGAAGTGCATTAGTCATTAGTAACATTATGGTTGTCACTACCTAATGCTTATCTTTGGAAAAATATTATTAAAAATTTCCTGTTTGGATACTAATAAATTATTTATTATCCAAATTGATATTAGGGGTAAAGTATGAAATTGTCGATTTGTACTGAAAAATTTAAATTAGTTTTTTTTTTATTTAACATATTTATTTACATACCATCATACCATCACGCCTGTATTCCCCGAAGGGTTAGGCAGAGGTGTACTAATGTACACCCACATTTCGCCGGTATGTTTAGGTCCCATGTAATAGGGGGCGAGCCTATTGCCATTAACCGGGCACAAATCCAGACTCCGAGCTGCTACTGAGAATTTCATAGAAAAACCCAATAACACTTTGCTCGACCTGGGGATCGAACCCAGGACCTCTAGCGTAGCAGTCGCGTATACATATACACATATATACACATACGTACATATTTATTTAATCAAAATAATTACCATTATTACCTATACATTGTCGCCATCTAATAGGAAGGTCATTTATGCCTTTGCAATGGATCTCTGGTGATCTAGATTCGACAAACTGAAAGCATTTTGTACTGCCTCCTGGGAAGTAAACCTTTTTATCACATAGAAAATTGTCCAAATCACGAAAAAAATAGTAGTCCGTTGGAGCAAGGTCTGGCGAATACGCAGGGTGACGAATGGTTTCTAATTGCAGTTCCTGTAGAGTTAAAACGGTTTCTCGTGCTGTATGAGGTCTCGCGTTATCATGGAGCAATAATGGTGAAGATCGGTTCATGAGTCGGGGCTGTTTCACTGCTAGTTTTACTATCATTGTTAGGAGTTCGGCACAGTAGACATCTGCCGTTATTGCTTGACCAGATCGGAGAAAGCTATAGTGAATAACACCATGCTGAGATCACCAAACAGTTACCATTACCTTTTTATTGGTAAGCTTTGCTTTAGGACACTGTTGCGGCATTTGACCTGGCCGTCAGCCATTGTATTTGTAGCCACTTTTCATCACATGTCACAATTCGATCCAATATTTCTTCATTTCTGTATCGATTCAACAAGGCAACACAAGTTTCAGCACGCGTTTCTTTCTGCAGATCAGTGAAATCATGAGGCACCCATTTTTCATATTTTATTTTATTGATTTGACGCAAATGAGTCAATATTGTTGTTAGGGAACGTTAAACCATGCCGCTAATTCCTGGGTAGTTTGGCTCGGAGCTTCTACCACCATCTCTTTCAATTCATTGTTATTCATCTGTGTGGGTCTTCCACGTGGTTCGTTCTTCAAATCAAAGTTTCCATCACGAAAGCGTTTAAACGATAAATATTTGGGACATTTTCCATTTATTCCCAAACTAAGCAAAGCTTGTACTTTGGATATAGGTAATACTAAAATACTTTTTTTGTGATATTATAATAATGGCAACAGGCTCGCCCCCTACTACATGGGACCTAAACATACCGGCTAACTGTGGGTGTACAATGGTATACCTCTGCCTAATCCTTTGGGGAATACGGGTGTGATGGTACGTATATTATGTAATACAGTACTTATAGTACCACCAGACCACACCATCCACCATACCACCATCCATCCAGAAAAACAAACACTTATCTTCTTTACGTAAATATTTGAGTATGTCATTAATCGTACCCACTACCCCATGATTAGCAGTCCGACAATTGAACTACTAGACCACAGTCATCGTCAAACTAAATATTTTAAGTATACTACTTTATGATACTTAAAGTTACTTATCCATTAGTTACAAAATAATTAGCATTAAACATACTGTAATTTCCATGAATAATTTATATTTATCAAAGTTGCTCTAATCGTAATTTCTTAACCTTGCCACGTTCCAAACATAAAAAATCTTACTTAAAAAAAAAACTTCCTTATTATATTATTTATAATGGTTACGTGTAGATGTCATAGACAGTTCATCTGCACGAACGTAACTATGTGTACTTATCTACTTTGCTAATTACACCTTCTATTGTAAATAAAGTTGGTATCAAGGGTCAAATGAGGCTGTATAATCTTCGTCGTAAATCGTAATTGTTAATGATAATTTATTAGTACATGAACTACTTGAGATAAATTGCGTTATTTTAGCTAGCTTCGATGTTACTGTGGGGTTGCATCAAGGATCGGCTCTTAGTTCTTATCTCTTCCTGATAATTATGGACGCTCTTACGTCGGATATACAGGAGGAGGCTCCCTGGTGCATGCTGAAATGACAATGTAGAAGAATGGAGAAAATAAGGAACGAGTATATTACAGGAAGTATGAAAGTGGCGCCAGGGACAGAAAAATTGAAAGAAACCGTTTGGCATGGTATGGGCATGTGATGAGGAGAGATGAAATGCATGTAACTAAAAGAGTGATGAATATGAATGTGGAGGGATGGAGGGGTAGAGGGAGGCCAAAGAAAAGGTCGATGGAGTGTGTTAAAGCGGACATGATAGAAAAGAGAGTGACTGATGATGTGACGGCTGACAGATATGAATGGAAGAAAAGGATCAAGAAAAATTGGGACATGGGCAGGAAGATGATGATGAAATTGCTTTTATTTCTAAAGAAAATACAAGTTTTTTAAAAGCATTTTACAATATTTTTTTTTACTTTAATTCATCCGAAGCCTAGACAAAACAATTAAGGTCATACGACTTAGCAGCGCGAATGCATTCACAAAATAAATTCACAGTCCTACTTAATTTTTACTTCTAAAAACATAAAAATCAAACTATTCGCCACCAAGCGTATTCCTCCTTCAATTCTAATGTAATGCGATATTAGTCCTAGTTTCTAAAGAAGACTGCCTTTGGCAATAAGCCAACGAGATATCACAACGGAGAATGAATAGACGTATTGATTTATAGACACTATAAATTTCTCTACTAATATGTTGCCGAAATAAAACTTCATGCAGCATCGTGCATTGGTCAATGACGATAGTACTCTGGTTACAGCTTAAGCTATGTAGGCTATTTGGATATCTATAGGTCTCAACCTACCCCTTCAGTCCCCCTGTCAGTCAGCCATGAAATCTCAGAATCTAGGCTTAGAAACTTGAAATTTGGCAGATATTTATGTAGATAGATAGGTTTTCGCTCAGGATTTTGCGAAATTCCGACTGGATTGGCAAGAACGAGATCAATGCGGGTATCACCCCGGGGCACAGCTAGTTCTTTACAATATGGGGTTAACTCACGTGCATGTTTTTGAGTATTTTTGTGACCTAGATTTGGACAATGGAGCCCTCAATCGTAAGCTCAATATGGTGAGGTCGCGAAGGTTCGACACGCATTCATAAACATTAATGTTCTCACGAAAAGTTCCAAATGAAATGTTGAGCTGTTAACTACTTAGTTCGCACAGTTGAGTTACGTGATGCCTAATTCACGCGTGCCCGCTGCTGCGACCTTTTTTTATAGTACGGAATATCTTCATGGATGGCGGCAGGGTACTTATGTCGGAGTCTTACCGATCAAAAACCACACTTTCCTTCACTCGCCCTATATAGTCATGGCCAAGGGATCTGCTGCTGGGATCTATATCTTTTAAAAGCCATTCACCAACTGATATTAAGGTTCCAGCTCCCTTGACAAGAGATTTTCTATTGTGCCTGTAAGGTTAGGCTCTGCCCATGCTGCTTAGTGGGGTGGTACCACTGGATGCAAACTATACTAAGCAATAATGTACTAACATTACTGTGCTCCGGTTTGAAGGGCAATGTAGCCAGTGACATTACTGAGCATATGAGACTTAACAACTGAGGTCTGAAGATGACAACGGGCTAGTAATACTTATAATAATAATAATTCTTTATTTCAGACGTAATACATCCATAGAGTGTTAGTTATACACAAAAACTTAGGAACTATATTAGTAATTATGACAAAACAAAACAAACTATAATTACATTGCTATCCTATATGTAGGCTGACCCAATGCCTCCATATAGGACTTTCAATATGTTCAGCAATGACCCTCAGGTAGCTGCTACTCGTTATTACTACTACTCGTGTTACTGGCGACAATACGCAAGGTCACCAGTTATTCGCTTACCAACAAGCGGCCCATATGCTGGTTTGCCATCTTATTACAATAAAAAAATGTCGTATGATCTGAACGTCGGGCCCAAGAAATATACATAGTTCTTTGAGCGAGGTCGTCAGATAAGAAACACCGGTATCGCTAGATGTTAATATTCGTGAGTAGCCGTGTAAGGTTTAATGACCTTAGTGAATAAAATTGAATTCATTTATAGACGAAGTTAGGAGTTAGCTATTGAGAATTAGATACAACTAACGCCATATAGTACTTATATTCCACAGCATTTTTTTGACAGAATAGTCTCATTTTTTTTTTGTTTAGCAGGCTTACATGCGATGTTTATTTTGACAGAGTAGTTTTAATAAGTAGACCCATCATGCCAGGGTCCACCTGCTAGATTTTTTGTTAGGTGGCAAACAAGCATACGGCTCACTTGATGGTAAGCGGTCATCGCAGCCTATAGCCGCTGGCAATACCAGAGTTATCACTTGCGCTTTGCAGATCCTGTAAAGATCTAGTAACTAACTAGATCTTTACAGGCTGGCAGAGCTACTTATCACTGCAGTACTTATGTATACTGAGTGTAGAAAATAGGTCGCTCTAGTTACTACTGCCAGTGCCCGATTTAGGCCAGGTGGGGGGCGGGGCCAAAGCAGGCGCCCGCTATGCTGTAAGATACTGCAAATTCGGCGCGGAAGGATGCACCCAGAGCTCCCCCTTTTGGTGCAGCGGCTGAGCAATCGGCCATCTGTGCCACGGGTTGTGGGATCGATCCTCGCATGGAGCAAATATGTTTTTAATGAAATGATATTTATTTTCTGTAAATAGATCTTTTAAATACACTTTTAAAAATCAATGTTTTGTATTTATGCTAGAAGTCGCCGGCATTTCCTAACTGACGACCTCTGAGAAGAAACACCGAAACAAACTCGGAGAATCCTGGTCTCTTAATTACTTTGTCTGGGTGTCTGTGTATATGAAAGTTTGTTTTTGTAAACACACCCACGAGCCAGGAGAAAGTCCTAGTGCGTGACAACGTTTTTATTGAAAGAAAATAATATGAATTAACTCGGCCCAGCTGTTGATACTAATATTCTTTTTTGTCCTCAGTACCAAGTGGCGCAGCTTTATTGCGTCGCGGAGGTCTCCAAAAACGAAACAGGCGGCGGAGAAGGCATTGAAGTTATTAAAAATGAGCCGTTCAAAGATTTTCCCCTTCTTGGTAAGTGGATTTATTTACTTTATTACCATTCATTCTTACAGACAACATTAATGTATTATGATAACTGTGATAACTTAAGAGATAATATTCTGTATAAATACTTGTAATTTCACACCTTATTTTGTAAAGTTATGTGTAACTTTTTCTTTTGTTCGGATTTCATCATAAATCATCTGTGCCGTTTTGGATGAAAAGAATCATCACGTCTTTAATTGCAACATCGCGAAATTACCCAAGTATTCCATACCAGTACCTTCGTTGCAGATATATTTACTATACATTTATATTTACCTGTCCTACAAATACCCTTAATTCACGACTAGTCGCAAGGCGAGCACTTACATATGGAATTCCTGAACATTAATGAATGCCTAAATATTACTGTATGCTTGAGTAACGAAATTATTTCACTATCTTTACCAAATCACCAATATCACGAAGTCGAAATATCGAAATCACCAAAAACGCGATGCTGCGATTTTACTAAAACATCAGGTTTAGTAAAATCGCAGCCCGCAGCATCGCGCTTTTCTGAGTGGTTATATGTGCCTTAATTACGTAATACGATATTTAAGCACAAATTCCCAAATATTCATTCCCACGAACGCAGTATTTTCACGAATGTTTTTGAGTACTGCTCATGCTCTGAAACTGGCTTGCAGGTGTGGGGTACACCGTGTGACTCACTCTTTACGTGTTTAATGAGAGCATCAACTTTGACAACAAATCAGTATGACGTGGACCGCTCATGGTCGCCTACCACGTGGGGAGTCAGCATTATGTCGCACTCGTACCAGTCGTACCCACTAAAAACCGCACTTGTCTGCCCTTATGTATTAGTCATGAACATAGGATTCGTGTCATTCACCAAGACCATGACGGGAGATGCATCTTAGCTACAATAAACTGACTAGAATCTGACTCATTACATCAAGATAAACCAACGTTTACGAAACCGGTGACAAGCACCTGTCACTCGCACAAGCCTACATGAAGACTGAGTCACACGGCAACTGGCTTGCAGGTGTGGGGTACACCTGCAAGCCAGTTTCAGAGCATTAATATTTAAGAGAGGTAGGGCATATTGTGACTAATTCCAATCAAATTGGAGATACCCGTCTGAGAAAGTACCTCCGCCTTGCAGAAAATCGAAGTGAAATAACACAGCTTTGAGCTGTGTTGTGTTCCTAACGGTGAGCAAGGTTGCCAGTGCTCCACGAGGAAATGTCGTGTTGGCGTGGCGGGGCTCTGATCCTTATACTACCAAACAAACTATTCCTTTTTCGGTTAACAGGGTCGGCAATGCGCAAGTGATACCCCTGGTGTTCAAGCGTCTATAGGCTACGGTAACTGCTTACCATCGGGTGGGCCGTATGCATGTTTGCCACCTTAGTGGAATAAAAAAATAATTATTAATAGCGAAAGTTAAAACTTACGCATGAAGGTCAATTCGACAGTGTTTTGTCGAACTTGAATTACCTCCCGTATAGTAAAAACAATTATGGTAATCGATAACGAACTCTGGGTCACCATAAATCAATATCTCGCTTGTCCTTTGATGGAAAATGATTAACGTCCGTCAGTCGAGCGTTTGCCCCGTTTAAAAAAGTTCCCACGTTAATATTCATGATTTGGTTCAATTAACCTCCACCAGCACCCGTGTGGAGTAATTGAAAATTTTATACGATAATTTCTTAGCCAAAAATATACAATATTCGTTCGTATTTCTATTGCGTGTATTGAGTTTACAGGTACCTTCTGTTAAGATTTATGGTAACGTAAACGCAGTACTCATTACTCATAAGGGTTATAATTGCTTAAAGAGGTCAGTCACAAAATACCACCATTAGTTGTTTACCGCCTTACTAATAATCCAACGGCTAGTTTGTCAAACGACTAATTATTCACTTGAAAATATCCAGGTCCTCCATCAAAGCTAACATTTATCAACCTTCTGCAACTTGCTGTTGAGTTTCTTGCCGAGTCTCCATGTATGGTTTGTAATCGTGTGAGTGAAGTCATACATAAATATCACAAATGTCAACTTTAAACTGTTAACCGCTTCAATAAAGAGCTATATTAGAAATAAAACATGAATCTGCGCGTGAATTGATGACACACAACCTTTTTTTCATCACACATTCACACTATAATACCACGAACGCAGTACTTGCAAAAAACCTTTTCACAGATGCTGCGTTCGTTGTGCGAACTCAAAATAGTGCTTAGGAAAAAAAAAATAACGCTACCGATTGCGTGTTACGAAATTAAGGTCTTAACCTCTTATTCTAAAAGGCTGTTCGCCTGCCTGCTGTATAAGCTCAAAATTGTACGGGATTTTATATCCATTAATGCTAATTACGTTTGTCCTCGTGTTAAACTTCAAAACTAGTTATAAACTTGAGTATCGAAACAAGTTTAAGTTGTTCTTTTTTTTAAACAAGTTTTTGACGTATATAATTAGTATTAGCAACAGAAAATTACGTAAAAATAATAAGTAGGTATGTTTATTTAATCATGTTAAGGTTGTGACAAGTCAGCGTTTATTAGTGAGTCTGTCACTGTTGACGTAAACAAATCGTTGACAGCGAGGCACGCAGTTGGTCTGTCTATGCTGTTTGATATACATATGCTTCTTCTTCAAACATACTCCTAATTCATAATGCGGTTAAAGGATTTGTGAGTCGCAGATTGATAGCGAGGGTAACTGTCAACGCTGTGCCGATGAAACGTCAAAATATCCTTTTTTTATTTTTTACTAGTTTTCCGCCCGCAGCTTCGCCCGCGTCGAGTTCGGTTATATCGCGTTTCCAAGAGAACTCTTCAAAAGTCCGTGATAAAAACTATCCTATGTTCTTTCTCAAGGTCAACTCTATCTCTGTACCAAATTTCATTAAAATCAGTTTAGTGATTTAGACGTGAAAGCGTAACAGACAGACAGAGTTACTTTCGCATTTATAATATTAATAATAGGGATCATGTGGTTTCAGCAATTCTGAAGTATAAACTGCAGCACTAAATACTAGATTGTATTGTGTAAAACTAATCTACTAATAAGTTCTGCTCCTGCTGCCGACTTCGTCTGTCGTGACCACCAATGTTTTGCTCTTATCTAATTTGCTAACATTTTTTTTGTATACCAATAAGGTGACAAGCATTACGGTTACCGCAGCCTTTAGACCCTTGTAATACCAGGGGTATTACTTGCGCGTAGCCGACCCTGCAAAAAGAAAGAGGAATAGTTGGGTTGGCAGTCTAGGGGCCAAAGTTCTCCCATTGCCAACACGTTTCCTCGCGGAGCACTGGCAACCTTACTCACCGTAAGGAACACAACACAGCTCAAAGCAGTGTTATTTCACTTCGATTTTCTGCACGGCGGAGGTACTTCCCCAGTCGGGCAGCTCCAATTTGAGTGGAATTACTATGCCCTTCTTCTCTTGGAGGTTATTGTAGCCAGTAACATTACTGGGCACATGAGACTTAACAGGTGAGGTCTCAAGACAACGCGTCATGATACTACTGGTGTTACTGGCGTCTATAGGTTACGGCTCCCGCTTGCCATCAGGCTGCCTGTGTGCTATCTTATAATAATAAAAAATATAATATTATAGCGGTGAAGGAAAATCACCGTGATAGATCTTGCATACTGTCCACAATGACCTTACTTGTATCCGACGGCTAGGGCCCCTTTTCCTTTTGTACATGTGGATTTGCGGACGCCGCCGCCGGGAAGGCGACGGGGCGTGTCGGACTCCACCCATACAGGGTGACCTACCGACTAAAACCACACGGTGACACGGGTGTTTCGTCTCTCAACTTTTTGCCGGGGTTACGGGAGCGAGGTTTCATTCCTCCGCGACCAACAGCTAGGGGTAGCCTAGTAGCCCAGTTTGCTATTCCAATTGTAGCAGAATTGTTATCCAGTGACAGAAGAACTGACATATTTGGTAGACAAGACTATCCAACACCAACGATTCCGATGTTGTTTAATCTCAATTTTGACAGTAAATTCCAAGGTGATTATTTTGCCAGTATATTGCTACACTCTAGTCCCAGTTTGGCGGATATTGGCTTAATCCTGCTTATTCCTAGATTTAAGCCAGTGCTGGGTTCTTCTATTAAATTCCATTATAGCATGTTGAAATAAAACTACTTTTTACGGATACCCAGGAGTCTATCCGTGACCATGGACGCTATAAAGGGTCCGATACGTCGGGATTGATAATATCAATATAACACGATAAAATCCGTAAAAAGTAGTTTGTAAGTAATATTCGCGTAAATGTCAGAAATCAATATTAAAGCATTTTGTCTCGATTGCCACACTAAACGCTAAATTGCATAATCTCGAACAGTTATCTGCAAAGCATTGGAACAGCGCGCCTTCTGACGTCAACTAAACCCACAATAAAACATTATCGGTACACATTTGGGACATACTTACGTACACAATTTATTTGCGCGCGCTATTGTATTGTTCTTCGTAAGCACGTCTACTGTAATATTGACTCACTTTTCAACGTTTTAACACGTATGTCCGACATATTGTTAATGCATTTTAACCGTCATTAAAATTTAAGAGGTTGTAATTTCGGTCTGGTAGCTCCAAAAAACTGACTTTATTTTGAAAGGAACGGAACGGCATGCGGTTCTCATATTCCCAATAATTATTATAGTCTGTTATAGAATTTTGAAAGACCTGAACAAACACTAATCCTAACCTTTAGTTGTTATTTCTTTTTCTACTTACCCTTTTTTTTAGTGACACAAAAAATAGGAGTCCTTGTACACATGATCAACTATAGGATTCGGACAACCAACCAACCATTGCTACCTATAGCAATTTGGTCCTAACCAACCATGAAATAGCTAACTAAAAATCAGCTGTTTCATTAATTTTGTCGAGCGGAGTGGACATAAATGTAGAACAGCTTATTTTGGGTGGCTGGGTTGCAAAGTAAAAGTTGTTCATAACGATATGGCCCTTTAAATATTTTTCGGTAACTAAAAAATAAGGGTGTATAGAAAGCAATTGAAACTTTTTTTGGTCTGATTATTTTGATATTTTTATCCTTTGTCTCATCAAAAAAAATTGGACGAGATTGCTAATACGCATGCTTCACTTTGTAACGTTGAACTCTCAGAACTACTTACTACTTTCTTCATAAAAAACAGGGACCATTATTTAAAATATTTTTTCCGCATGTTTTATTTTCATTTTTTTAACCCCCGCTTAATTTTTAGCTGAGAAAAATAGAAAAGACCCCTGGCAGGATATGCCTGCTGTGGATACGAAGTCTGCTGAATCCTCGGATTGTGGTACCTGCCCAGCTTGCAACGCCGCTAGTATGCTTAGCTTACAATATTCACCTTAGAGTATGAATATGAGCTATAGAGTAGTTAGTAATTATTATTATTATTTTTTTCATCTTAATTGGGAGATATGTATTTAGAGGCTTTTAATTTAAGATTTAAGATTATGCCAGCCTCATCGTATCCTAAAACAGGAGCAGCAGAAACAAAAAAAAATGAAGTCTTCTTTATTGCGCATACTTTTTTTTATATTTCCTTTACTGAATTGAAAAAAGAAGCTAAGATTGCTTGAAAGACACCTAGCTCTAAAATATTAATATTCGAATCGTTCATTAATGTTTTAATTTCTCTTCTAAATCGCACACATTCCACCAAAAAGTAGGGGTTATCTTCAACACTTAGTAGTCTTGTCATAATGTACTTATTAAAATTCTTGTGTACAACCAACACTTCGCCTTATTAATAGTGTAAAGTCGATGCAGTTAATTACTATCTATTCTGACTTCTCTAAAATTATATGTAATGAAACGTAGACAAACTACCTACTGTTAAGCGATTCTGTATCAATCCACAAAATTAAACAAAATAGATATTAATATTGATGGGATATTGCTTAAACTCACTACCAGTATTGTTAATTAATAAGTGGTTAAGTCTATGTAAAACTAAACATTCTTCGTGTTCCTATATTTTTTTTAGTTAATTCTGATTATGTAACTAAAGAAACAAGTGTTTATAGATTCATTAAATTGTTAGTCGGACATCCAGCATCCCAGACATCCTACTAGCGCAATATGTACTTAGTCAAGTTCATATTGTTCATATAGCCGAAGACCCGTTGTAGACTTCGTTAAATTCATACTCTGGGAGTCAGTATTAATAGCGTGGGTGCATATTGTATTAACATTGAGATTAAAATAGAACGTGTAAAAAACAGATTTTAGTTGTAAAAGTAAGTCGGATGCATTGATTATATTTGATCCAATAATACTTTAATCTTCGTATGCCGTAGCTGAGCCATGGTTTTGCTGTATATTTTTTCTAGAATTGCATCACACTAGTTTTAGTATTAGACGTATTTTTTGGTATAATATTATACATTTTGATTCCCTTGAGATTGTTGAAATATACAGCTACGTTTTTTGCGACATAAACGGCCGTACCTTTCTTTTTTTACGGTAATATAGAAGTTTGATTTTTCCACAGCTACAAGGGACTGTAGACTTGAGTATATGGATTTAATTTCAATCCGATACCTCCTCGCGTTCCCGAGATAAAGGGTCTCTACTGACAAACGGACGGACAGACAACAAAGTGACATATAAGGGTTACGTTTTTTCCTTTTGAGGTACGGAATCCTAATAAAAATAGCCTTTATTTTTCTACTACCGAGTGAAATTATGAAAATGAAACTACATTAGAACTTAACCTACTTTTGTTAAGTTATGTTAGCGAAAATCAATTGCGTAGCAGGGTAGGATTCTAACCTGCGTCTTCTGTTTCAATACACCAGAAGCTATGACCAACTAAGCAGCTCGAGTCCCTAAACTATAAACTAGCTGTTGGTCGTTGTTTCACCCACATACCAAATGATTTGAGACAAAAGATAGACCATATCATTCTTCAAGGTCTAACCGATCTCTTTACCAAATTCCATCAAAATCGGTTCAGCGGTTTATCCGTGAAAGCGTAATAGACAGACAGACTTACACAAAGCTTCCAGTGTACTTAACCGGAGGATTGCAGGTCCGAATCCTGGCTGAGATCTAATTTTTATCTTTTGCCTGCGACTTGTGCGGTTGACCAACATTCGTAACCATTTAGTGCACCAACTCCCTAAATTATAGAGGTTTGACAACAAGAATTAATGTCGGATAAATTGCTGCAGGTGTCCCTACGTTTAAGTCGATAATTTATCAGACGTGACACATTGAATAAGTGGCCATAAATCAGATGGCCTAAACCGTTACTACGCATGTCTACTGGGATTGATCTAAAGCCTGAGTAGGGAACTGCCTGAAAGAAGAGAAAATATATTTATTTTATGAAAAGTGTAAAAACTGGATAGCTGCCACGGAGACCTGCATTTCCTAAGAAAATATAATATACCAACACGCCTGTATTCCCCGAAGGGTTAGGCAGAGGTGTACTAAATTACACCCCCCGTTCACCGCTATGTTTAGATCCTATGTAATAGATATATACCGGGAACAAATCTAAACTTATAGCTGTAATGTTGCCAATTTGAACCCAGCACCTCAAGTGCAGCAGTCGCACTTACGGCTATGAGTTAAAAGACAGTTCAAAAAGCAAATTAAAAAGAAATGGCTTAGCCGAAATTAAATTACTTTTTTAACTTTCCAAAGCGACGTTATTCTGGACTTTCGGAAGACACCTTTGTCAAAACAGTTTTATCTATAGGTCGTCTGCAAATATTGACCTAGGCTTCATAGTCCTAAATTATAACCGTTATCTATTAGATAATATTACGCATTGCGTTTAATTAGTACAACACGCTAAAACTATATTACAACACTTGAACAGAGATTTTTATGCACGATTTGCTTTGCACGACACTTGCACTTCTGCATCAGGTAATTAAAAAAAAAGATTAATATACGATAAGTAGTTCCGATTTAGTCTCTGTGTCAAACGTGAACAAGTTAAGTATACCGTTAAACCAAACGAGACATGGATGGACAGAGGGTCCAAGAAAATGGGACACCTGCTTAAATAGTTGTCAAAGATTTGTGGGTGTACATTTATACACCTGTGCCCTAGCCTTACAGGGTATGTGATAGTACTCGTGTTCTCAGAGGCACGGGGGGGCCTTGATATGTTAAGATTGATCCATCCACAGACTGACCGCGGTTAACGCATTTTTGGAACGAAGTTCCTTATCGCGCGTTGTGAAAGGGGGCTAGACGGAAAAAATTCTTACGAAAAAGTTGTCACGACACTTTTTTCGAAATTCAAATATTGTTGACAAGCATTCAAATATTATTGAGTGAATGACAATATTTGAATTTCGCGCGTTGTGAATTTTATTTTTTTATTTTTAATTATTAAATTTTAATGAAAGGAACTGCGTTCCATCCGGGTGTCCCTTGACACCTCTCAAGTTTGTACCTTCCAGATCGGTTGATCAGTGTGGTTGTTACTATATAACATAATTATATCACATTATTCATGCCACATAACCAACATAAGCAAATACCGTCGTTCTTATTGTTAAGAACCATTACGTGTCACTTTAGTTGGCACAGCTGGTCCCCGCTGTGCTATATTGTGCTTAAATACATTATTGTTCATCTGATGGGTGCTTGTAGTGAAGTGTTGAAATTAATGCAAGGGTTATCAACATCAATCTACAACGTGTTACAAAATACCCCGTAAAAAATATAATTAATTATTATCAAAGCCAAAAATTTTGTCAGCTGTCATGTCAGGGAACCAGATTATTTAAAAAGTTTTAAGTAGTATTTTAATAGAAAGGCCTACGTACCTATTTTACCTAATAATTGTCTACTTTAATAGATTTTCTATTTTTCGTTAATAAATGTTGTTGTTTTCCTTTTTTTGGGGTATGTTATACAGCGTTACTACGGTTCTTAAATATTGTGAATAGACTCGTCATAAGGCCCCATTTAACCTCCTCTCGGATTTACGGGTAGTTTAGTAACAGCCTGTATAGCAATTCATCGTCATATCAGCCTATTGCCGTCCACTGCTGAACGTAGGCCTCCCCCAAAGTGCGCCAACCATCCCGATCTTGGGCAGCACGCGTCCATCTACTGCCAGCCACCTTCTTCAAATCGTCTGTCCATTGTGCCGCAGGGCGTCCCACAGTGTGCTCAGCAATTCATATTTCGGGCATATCGCCGGCAAACCATCCGACAATTTTGAGAAGCTTATGCTCACCGGAAAGGTGAAAGCGAAAATACCCAGAAGACGTAGCTGCACAAGATGTTCTGACACAGAAGAAATCTTCTGTGGGGAATTCCTGAAATATTTTTTAGCTGATATACACATGCCATATTTTTAATTTGCTGTGCTTTGTTTTTGACGTGATTAATCAGCGAGTGGTAGGTATTTCGCTTTTATGAATACTTACCTACTTAGATAAATGCAGTGATGACATAACAAAGTATGACGTCATAGCATTCGACGTTTGAATTTTACTTCAGGGTCAAAAACTCGCGACCTCCGCTTTGTGCTGCATTGGCTCTAAAAATACGTCACGTCTGGTCCCCTAGTGGATGAACGTAAGGGCAGCTAATTATCCCACATTGGAGAGCCAGACGGGAACTTTATATGTGTATCTTTTGATTAGCAACCCACGTTTGTAAAGGTTATTAGGTAATGAACCCCTCAACTTGGAACAAAATAGGGTTGTCAAACGCGGTAAAAGTGAGTATAGAATTTTCATCCTAGATATACCTATTTGCAGTTTTTTGTTTTCTTTCTATATTATGGACCGTACTTAATTTTCGTTTTGCCGCCATTTTCAATACCGACCGATATATGGTTTTCCCGAAACAGATGGAATTTTGATACATTTTGTATTTTGTTTATGTCAAAAACTCTGGTAGGGAAAAACAGATATAGATTGATAATATTGAAAGCGGGCGAGCTACGAACTAGGGTTGCCATCTCTAAAATCCGGCAACCAGGACAAGAAGCGCGAAAACCCAGGATTTTGGGGCTTTAGAGCCCGCAGCGAAGCGCGTGATGACTTGAATTTTAAGCCCGGACTACAAATAAAACCCCACCCTCTAAACTAGCTCTCTAAACTAGGACATATCCGAGGAAACTCGGACGGATGGCAACCCTAACCATGACTCACGTGGCATATTAAGTTAACCTGTCTTCATTCTATCCGTTCGTTACTAGCTCGAATTTCATAAACATACCAAAAAAACCAAGGTCTTTGCTCTATTTAGCAAAAAATTACAATACTTAAATCAAATTATTATTAAGGTGGTAGGAGGATTATTAACCGGTTTATCAACAAAGGCTTCAGTTTTGATATAAGAAATCCCTCTTGCCGCAACAATACCGCCATCTGCTTCCTGCGTGCTACCTACCTCACACGATGGCCGCCATTGCGGGTCAACGACGGGCGTTGTTGATACAAAACAATATTCCAAAGCTATCAAATTTGAGTCTTATTTCAAGTTGAAGAGGGTCGCAATTGAATTATGTAGATAATTGAAGCCGGTATTTAGGTAACTCTCTAGTGATTATAGCGATATACGATCAACTGACGCGCGGCGAGCGCGGCCGAGTGTCCTCTCCCCCCGACGCCCCGCACTGCAAGCTGCGCGTCGGTTTTACTCGTTCGTTCGCCTCCGTCGCTACGCTACACGAGTTATAATTTATCAAATTGTTGCTGCGTCTAAACGCATTGTTTTAGCGTTCTACTAAAGTGAATCAAGTTGACTCAAACTCTAAACATGTCCGATACGTCGAAAAAGGATGATGAAACCGAATCGAGACGAAATTTCGAGCAAGAATTCGAATCAATTTATAGGGGAAGAATGAAGAAACAGGAATGGTCGGCTGGGAGGATACAGAACGTCATACGTTTACTTGAGGAGTTTGCAGCAGCAGAAAAATCGAGACAACATCGGAATTCTTCGCACTATTATTACGCAAGAAATTACGACGTTATAGAAGAACGTGGCCGAAAGTCATTAATAGTTAAACGTAAGAGTTCACATGACTATATCGTTAAAATAGTACCTATAGAGAAATACTTTGATGTTCTTTCTGAAATCCATAAAAAAACGGGACATGGTGGACGAGACAAAATGATACAGGCTATGAAACATCTTTATTCTATACCTACTCCAGTAGTTGTCGCTTTTGTCAAAACATGCCGAACATGTCAGAAAAGGAGGATGGCGGGTAAAAAAAGGTTTACACTGCCCTACTCTGTTTGTGTTGCCACAGATAACCTTAAAAACCGCGGCATAGTAAACTTGATTGACTTTGAAAAGACCCCAGATGGAAACTACAAATGGATTTTGCATTATCAAGACAACACAAATAAATTCTCCCTTCTGCGTCCGCTGACGTCAAATGAAGTTACTGAAGTTGCTACCGAGTTATTGAAGATCTTTCTAGAAATTGGATGCCCGGCTATATTGCAAATCGATAAGAGGCGCGAATACACAGCTGACGTCATAGCGAAACTAGCTCATTTATGGCCGAGCTGCAAGATCATTAACGGTCGACCAGAGTTAGCCGATCCGAGCACAGAACCGAACGAAACTGTTGAAAGATTGAAGACTTGGATGACAGATAATAAGTCCACTAATTGGTCCAAGGGATTGTACTTTGTGCAGTTTCAATATAATTGCACTTTTCATCCATCTATTAAAAGCACTCCTTACAAAGCGTTTTTTGGATGCGATCATAAAACAGGGCTGCGTAATAATTTTCCTGATGACGTACTTAGTAACATTCATAATGAAGAAGATTTGGAAGACTTGTTAAGCGGGGCGAGTACCTCTGACACTCAAATGTCGCCTCCACAAACAATGGAAACATCACAATCGACACCACAAAAGAACGAAGACACTGATACATCTACAAATGTATCCAATCCTTCACCGAGCCTTAACGACACTCCTTCTACGTCTAAGGCAGATACAAACACTAAGATGGAACACGATATTGTAGACATAGATCAACCAATGAAGGATATGACTGCCAAACAAGAATCGCTCTTAGTTATCATAGAAAATCCCAAGCCCCAATCTTTTCTATGCGTAGTCTGTGGAGATGAATCAAGAACAACACTTTCTTGCAATTCCTGCCACCGAAGGATACATGAAACATGTGGTATAACTTCTGTGCTAGGTTTGACACTGCTCTGCACCTCGTGTTACAAAGATTCTATCAGTAAAATAGATGTAGTTGAATTTCAAGTCGATTGTTCAGGAGTTAAAATAGAGCCAGCCGAATAAACAGATACCGAAAAGCAGATGCATGCAGGAGCCACTTCAAATTCTTCTGCAAGATTGACATCTAAAACGTTTGACGAAAGAGGCATACTAAAATGTATGTGTAAACAATCGTGTGTCCAAGAAGTGCATCTACAAGAAGAACTCACTTTCCTGTAGTAATAGATGTCACAATGAACCTTTGATGTGCTTGAACCAGAATTAAAAAGTAAATTGAAATAAAACTGAGATGACGAATGGATAAGGCATTTCTATTTATAATTCATTTAAGTGCTTTTCTATAAGTACCAACTTAATTGAATTCCATGTAATCTTTAAGTTCTTTCCTAGAAGTACTTAATTGAATACCAGTGTTTTGTCGCAGCATGATAACGTAAAGAAAGGCTTGTGTCGACTTAGTCGCTATAATATGTTTAATGTTAGGAAATGTAATTTTTGTCGTGCATAAATGTCGTCTCTGTCTCTTTCATCAAAAAAATTGTTTGATTCTATGCATAAAATGGTTTTGTCAAAGAGTAAGGTTTGTATGCAAATGTAAGATTTTAATGTCTGGACAAACTGAATAGCTAATAATGTTTTTTTTTTATATACTTACATTGTGCATCCCACTTACCAATGTACAGGCTATTGCAGCTCATTACTAAAGCAAAACCTTTTCATTTTAAACTCCTGTTCCATTTAAAATATGGCTGTTCTATTAATAAAAAAAACATAAACGAAAAATAAGAAGTATGCAAGTATCGTAGGAAATGGTGTCTCTAGTATCTACCTACCCTGTACGAATAGCGCGAGCGTATGTATTAATGTAAAAAATGGACAGCAGAGCAAACTATATTGATCAAAATAATAATATGTTGATTGTTGAATAAATATTTATGTGTAACTTTCACAGATTTTTTTCCATTTCCCAACTATCACATACCTGTCTCCACCGTGGCCAATAATATAATATTATTCAAGAGTAATCTCAATAGGTATATGTTAAGTGAAATCTTGGGGCCCTATTTATATTACTTAAGCATTCAAAGGTGTCCGGACATTGGGCACTCCAGTAAGTAGAGCATGATCTGGTCAGGGGAACCGCATCGGCCTACTTGTGTGCGCAGTCGGTTGAGTGCTTATCAGCAAATCCTAAACTGTCGATACTAAATACCACTCTATACTAGATTGATTCATCGTCAACCCATATACTATCTCCCCTCAGATTGAGAGTGATTAGGCTATAGTAGTTTATAAGTTTCTATTGTTACTAACAAAATATGGATGTAATTCCGAAATAAAAATATAAGTATTATTATTATTATAGTCCACGCTTGACCTAGTGCGGGTTGGCAGACTTCACACACCGTCGAGAAAAATCTAGCGTCTATTACAACTCGAAGAAAAAATAGCTATATCGTTGTCAAATTGCGTTATAACTGAGAAATTATTTTACTTTGTATTGCTGAAATCCTCATTTGTATAGATTGTGTTTCAACAGTAGGTCTTCCATTGTTACATTTATGATACTTAATAATATGCCGAAGTAAAAATATCAGCTAGTCCGAAGTTTGCTAGCGATTCTGATTGCAGTGTCTGGCTAGATTGCGCTGGACGATTATTTACATGTATGTCGTCGGCGACAAGTGAAAACCTCGGTAAGTGGTTAATCTAAAATATTACTGGAGGAAGAAAATACCATATGAAAAATGTAGAACAAGACTTGCTGGTATATAACAACACTTTCGAGGTTTTCACTGGTCACCGACGATATCGGTACTCGTTCTGGCTCCATAAATGCACCCAGTAGCTACGAATAGAAATATAAGTATTACTTGGGCACAATGGGCGGCCTTGCCCACAATATTTTTATTTTATTCTTTTATTATAGACGGTACGAGAAATATCATGCAAGTTGCGGTATATTGCCGTCGAAGATCAATGATATTATAGCTACCATAGCGGCGCGGCCCCGCAAGGTACCGCAACTCGCACGATATTTCTCGAATTTCCTTAATAAAGCTTAAGACACTTTGAATTGAAAACAATCATTGAAGCACCAGGAGCAACAAAGGCGTCCATCACCGAAGGCCCGTTTGGTAGAGGCTAGCACATCAAGCTACCCCAATCTGTCTAATTTCTTTGATAGATTTTCAACTTTAATAAATAATAATAAGGTTCATGTTCAATTGGGAAAATTTCACAGGTTTGTATAGCTTGACCTGTTAGCGTCTGTACCGCAACTTCACACCGCATAAGCTTTTAAGCTGGTTCCATAGTCACACGGCCGCCCAGTGTACCCACAAGAGTAATACTTATGTTTATATTCGTAGCTAATATAATATATTGACTCTACGTATCGTTAGAGGAATTTATTGAGATGGTTTCGCACATTTTGGGTAACGCTCTTCTTGCACTCAATGCTCAATTACAAGACTGCCAACAATCTGACCTTTTTGTTCATCTAGCCTAACACTATTTTTGCCTGCAGGTGGAAAGTACTCATCTGGGCAGTATACTTACAAGATCTACCACTTGGCGTCGAAGGTGCCCGCCTTCATCAGGTTGTTGGCGCCGAAGGGCTCCCTGGAGGTCCACGAAGAGGCGTGGAACGCCTACCCCTACTGCCGGACTGTGCTCACGGTAAGAACCTCAGAGATATACGGTCATTGTCATCAGCGTTATGTTCTACTATAATGACGGGTGTTCGGCGAACGAGTAAAACACAACTCTCTCTTATGACAGTCTATTGCAATAATGAATTATGATAATGGGTACAATATATCGGGTGGAGGCGCGTCACACACTACACCTCCCCCGTTTTTTAAAATGCATATTTTTTTGTTTTATAATACAAATAGATAATGGGTGGTATTTAATACTTTAACTGTAAATCCCCTTTTTTCAATCAAAATATTCGAAATTAGCACCTAAAACACTGAATTGCACACTAAATTTTCTCATCAAATAAATCATCTATATAAAAGTCACCTCAAAATATTGTTATATACACTCAAAACATTCAGATTTGGTTCTGGCTTGTTGTGTGGTCACAGTTCTAACCTAACCTAACCGATATCTGTATTTGGTGCTCAATCAGTAATTTTGACACGCGGTTTATTATATCCCATAGATAATTATGATTTAATTAAAATAAGAAAGAAAGAAAGAAAATAACATTTATTTAAAACAAACACAATCCACACATTAATAGAAAAATATACACAACAATTGTAGCACCATAAGTATAATTAGGTTATAGGTATAATATAAGCTCGCGAGTCGCGACATATCGACCATCCCTACTTCCCTACTAATCCCTACTAATATTATAAATGCGAAAGTAACTCTGTCTGTCTGTTACGCTTTCACGTCTAAATCACTGAACTGATTTTAATGAAATTTGGTACAGAGATAGAGTTGACCTTGAGAAAGAACATAGGATAGTTTTTATCTTGGAAACGCGATATAACCGAACTCGACGCGGGCGAAGCCGCGGGCGGAAAACTAGTGATAAATAAGAACATGTTAGGTTCCTTTTTTGAGCAAATGGAAAACAAATGAATATAACTTTTGGTAAATTAATAAAGTGGCCCAATACAAATTAATTATTTAAATTTCTAGAATAAAATCTGAAATTGCGTGAAACATAAAGAATAAAAAAGTTTGTTTACATCTTTAACGATTACAATTTAGGGTATTATAACAAAAAAAACTGGTTGTACAGAGGCCAGCACATCAAGCTACCACAATCTGTCAATTTTCTTTGATTGATTTTCAACCTTAATACAATTAATAAGGTTCATATTCAATTGGGAAAAATTTACAGTTTTGAATAGCTGCCTGTATAGGCATAAAGACGATGTGGAAACCAAAAATTTGTGCAAATACCGGAAGCCTAAATATAAATTCAATAACCATAAAGTAATGATCATCATCATACCATCACGCCTGTATTCCCCGAAGGGTTAGGCAGAGGTGTACTAATTGTACATCCACATTTCGCCGGTATGTTTAGGTCCCATGTAATAGGGGGCTAGCCTATTGCCATTAACTGGGCACGAATCCAGACTCCGAGTTGCTACTGAGAATTTCATAGAAAAACCCAATAATACTGCTCGACCTGGGGATCAAACCCAAGACCTCTAAAATAGCAGTCGCGCTTAGGACAACTAGACTAATAAGGCAGTCAGTATTTATACCATAAATGATATAAATTCTAAAACCAAAAATTTGTGCAATAACCCAATTGTCGTACAACCACCATCTTCCGAGATTTTTCCCGGCTATGTTCGGGTCGGCTTACAGTCTAATCAGATGCGGCTGAATACCAGTATTTTACACGAAGCAACCTCCGCAATTAAATTTCTGGTCAATACTGATAGTCGTGAGCAGTGATAGCCTAGTGGTATGACCATTGGACTGCCAAGTCGAAGGTCTCGAGTTCGAACCCAAGGCACGCACCTCTGACTTTTCGAATTCATGTGCGTATTAATAATTAATTATCACTCGCTTAAACGGTGAAGGAAAACATCGTGAGGAAACCTGCATACCTTAGAGATTTTTCTCGACGGTTTGTGAAGTCTGCCAACCCGCACTAGGCCAGCGTGGTGGATTATAGCCTAATCCTCCTCAATATGAGAGGAGACCCGTGCCCAGCAGTGGAACATTATATGGGTTGATGATGACTGATAGTCGCGGGCTCGATTCCTACAGGACACAAATATTTGTGTTGAGCATAAGTATTATCGACGTAAAATTAAAACAAACACTTCTGCAACTCGCCTCCGCCATCGATAAAATACTTTGAACATTTGCCGTGAACATGACTATTATAACACTTAAACGATAACATTATCTTATCAAATAATAATAGTTATTTAATCAAATTACATTGTTGTTGCAAAATGAAACTTATCGTAATAGTAATAATGGCTACCTATTCTATTGTATCACGGAATAAGTGGATCACTAGGTGGAACTAGGTACTCGATGACAAATCTTCAAGAAGTTGACTCTTGAAGGCGTATGAGACTTGAGCCTTGAACTCACAAAAATATATTTTTTATACCACACTAAGGTGGCAAACAAGCATACGGCCGACCTGATGGTAAGCGGTTACTGTAGCCTATAGACGCTGGCCAGACACCAGAGGTATCATTTGCGCGTTGCCGACCCTGTAAGACGAAAGAGGAATAGTTGGGTTGGCAGTATAAGGATCAAAGTTCACTGCCAATACAATGTTTCCTTGCGGGGCACTGGCAACCTTGCTCACCGTAAAGAACACAACACAGCTCAAAGCAGTGTTATTTAACTTCGATGTTCTGCATAGCTTCCCCATTCGGCCAGCTCCGATTTGAGTGGAATTACTCAAAACTTATTGAACTTTGTGTTATGTGATTTAAGATCGGTTATACCAAAGTTTGTAATTTATAAATTCAATTTAGTCATAGCTAAAGATTTTTATCATATTTTATCTGGTAAAGAAACGGCCAATTATATTCATTTGTGTCGATTAGATTGCTCGTATTATCGAAGGTTTTTACCTGATTTTGACGTAACTAAAGGCAATGTGGCGAGTTTCCTATTCGTCTGGAGGGAAAAAGCCATTTTGTACTGTAAAATTGGACCGAACTTGAAAAATTATTAATCCCGACGTTTCGGACCCTTTACAGCGTCCATGGTCACGGGTAGACTGGTATAATATTCGCGTAAATGTCAGAAATCAAAACACTGTATGATCTGGGAATCAAAGCCAATAATTCTAGCGTAGCAGTCGCGCTTACAACGACTAGGATAACGAGGCAGCTTTATTCTTTATATACTTGTACACATTTAATATACTGACCAACTTTTGGGTACATTTCAGTTGTGTGTGTCGTGTTGCCTCCGACGTTATTCATGTAACTGGTTCAGTAATCTGAACCTCGTGTTGGCCGGAAAACATTGGCTCTAATCTAACGTTGGGGCCAACGTGTGCAGCCGTTTATTATCCTGTTTTCGCTATTAATTATACACAAATGTATCATCATCATCATCAACCCATATACTGTCCCACTGCTGGGCACGGGTCTCTTCTCATATTGAGAGGGATTAGGCTATAGTCCACCACGCTGGCCTATTGCGGGTTGGCAGACAAATGTATAATCAAACTGAATAGATGTATAATTAGGTGTTTCTTGCTTCCAGAATCCCGGCTACATGAAGGAGAACTTCGTTATCTGCATAGAGTCACTGCATGTACCAGACGCTGGTGATCAATACAACGTAAGTAAAAATAATTGTAAATTTTATATTTCAATCTTGTTATTTAACTTCTAAGAGAATACATTGAAATAAAACTACTTTATACGGATTTTATCGCGTTATACTGATATTATTAAGTCACGGGTAGACTACCTATGACCATGGACGCTGTAAAGGGTCCGAAACGTCGGGATTAATTATCAATATAACGCGATAAAATCCGTAAAAAGTAGTTTTATTTCAATGTATAATATTCGCGTAAATGTCAGAAATTCTAAGGGAATATTTAAAAAAGTAATCATCACAACGAGAATATGCAAATAAATAATAATAATACCAAACCAATAACCGTCCCGATGCTGGGCAGGGATCTCTTGTAAGACTGCGAGGGGTTAGTCTAAGGCCGCGCGCACTTTCGACACGTTTTCGTACGAATTTTACACGTGAGTACCTACACGTACAGTCAATAAAAGAGATAGGTATACAGGTAGCGAACGAAATCTTCATCTTTACACAGATTGTGATTTAAATAATTACCCGTCAAAGGGTTTGATGTGTAGCAGCTTACAATACCTGCGTTTTGACACATATTGCGTGATACATTATTACACAATCTTTTACAAAACAGATGTTTAATTAGCTGCCTGTATACTTAACTCTTTTGTCGACCGTACGAACGAAGACTACACAAATGCGATGTCACTAGAACACTATTTGACGAAGAAAAACGTATTCAGTGTGCGCACTCAATTTGTACGACCGTATTCGTATACGTACGAAATGAAACCGTGTCCAAAGTGCGCGCGATCTAAGTCCACCACCTGTTACCATCATCATCATCATCAACCCATATACTGTCCCACTGCTGGGCACGGGTCTCCTGTCATATTGAGAGGGATTAGGCTATAGTCCACCACGCTGGCCTAGTGCGGGTTGGCAGACTTCACAAACCGTCGAGAAAAATCTCTAAGGTATGCAGGTTTCCTCACGATGTTTTCCTTCACCGTTTAAGCGAGTGATAATTAATTATTAATACGCACATGAATTCGAAAAGTCAGAGGTGCGTGCCTTGGGTTCGAACTCGAGACCTTCGACTTGGCAGTCCAATGGTCATACCACTAGGCTATCACTGCTTTACCACCTGTTACGGTTGTCGTGAATGTCGATAATCTCATGGCTGTGGCATATAGGGCAAGGGAAAGGCAATCCGGTTTTTAGTCGATAGGAATCCGACATACATTGGCATCTCCCCAGGTGACAGGAAATCCATGAGGATTTTCCGTAGGTACTTAAAAAAAAGTAAGTCCACCATCCTGTCGCGGGGGAATGAAACCTCGCTCCCGTAATCCCAGCAAAAAGTGGTGTGACGAAACATCTTAGTGGTTTTAGTCGGTAGGTCACACTGTATAGGCCTAGTCCGACACGCCCCGTCGTCTTCCCCGGCGTCGGTAGTCTACTGCGGGAAGTCAGACTTCAAGATGACCTGATAACCGTGCAGGATTCCTCACGATGTTCTTGAATTTAAGATATAGGTAATTAATTCACGCGCGAATCATGCATTTAAATTGAGAATATCAGCAGTGCTGCCCTAGATTTGATCTGTGACCACCGTGTATTTAAAGAAAAAACTTGATTAATAGTTTCATTAACATTATCTGACGTCTCTGAAAGCGGCAGTAAGCGTTTATTAAATCTATTAAGAATAAGTCCTTATTTTTAGGCCTTTCCTAGCAAATATATGTATATACACCTACATGTATTTTATGTACAAGCAGGTCATTTTAAAAATCTTCTAAAGGTAATTTTAAACACATCATAATTTTTACTATAATATCTGTTATAGAGGGCACAAGATCTGGTTTGTTTCGACGTTTCTTCGCTAAGATCAATAGATACATCGTAAAAAATATTGAATGTTTCTTCAAAAGTCCTGTTTACTGCAATCGGTCAATGTAGTCGATAATACCTATATTATTATTATTGAACAGTAAATCGAATCAAAATGATTTTGACGCTGAAGTCTCCTAAAAGTCGTAAAATGTGGAAGAGAATTCGAGACTAGTGTCACAGACGCAGAGTCAAATCCTGCCTAACATCGAAGTTTTCTTTTGTTAAAAATTATTATTTACTAAATCAAACATAAAAAGAGGTAAAATATATGGCATGGAATGGAACAACACGCATTGACATTCAAGTATTAGTCAATAAAAGCTTACAAGTGTTTTAACACGCGACGTCACTCACTTAGGTCGACAGTACAAAGATCATGTGTACTGGTTTTCATGGCATTGACTACCAGCAGTTACTGTTTACATTATAAATAAAAACTGTCTAGTGACTGCGGTATTAATTTTATTATTAACTAGCTATTAAAATAAATGATGGGCGGCATATTGTGACAATACCGACCTATTAAAATACATACAGTCGAACATAGAACCTCTTCCTTGTTGAAGTCGTTTAAAAATAGATTTGATTAACAAAATTGATATCGTACCTATACCTATGTACGTCCTTGTTCAAAAATATGCGTTCCAAATGTGTCGAAAAAACAAAACTCAATTAAGTTTTACTTTATAAATGTCTCATTATGGAAAAATAGAAAGATTATTAAGTAATAATAATTTTCGTTGGAATGAAGGTCGCATAATGGTAGCTACACGCAATAGATTACGATTTACGACCATTTATTTATTTTGTCGACTCAGATTCAAGAAGATCAGGATCATGCACATCAGCAGAATAATTTAGGAATAACCAGCACCAACAGCATTAACTATTTTTAAGCATATTTTTTTATACCTACCAAACATGCATACGGCCCACCTGATGGTAAGCGGTTACCGTAGCCTATAGACGCTTGAACACCAGGGGTATCACTTGCGCGTTGCCGACCCTGTTAAACGAAAGAGGAATAGTTGGGTTATAGGATAAGGGTCCAACCCCCCACACACACACACACACTGCCAACACTAAGTTTCCTCATGGAGCACTAGCAAGTAGCAACCTTATTCACCGCAAGGAACACAACGCGGCTCAAAGCTGTGTTATTTCACTTCGATTGTCTGCAATATTTCAGTTGCTCTCACCACACTCTTTTACATACTACAAAAAATCTGCTTTCGTTTGTTTGTGTCTGCAAAATTGGAAAAGTAGTCGATGGATTCTCTGGAAGTTTTGACAGAACGTTGCATTTCTAAGACTGTTTTTACATACTTTTATATTCTTTTTATTAGACTGAGCCACAGTTCTGATAAATTTAATAAAAACAGTGCAGCGCAGTGTGATAAAGCGTGCTTAAGCTAGTATGATATAAATGTGTACATGTATGTATGTATAAATAACATACTTACAAGGACAAATATGTATAGGTATTTAAAAAACTTATAATGTATGTCGAAGCCAAAATATTTAATTGCAATAACGAAAACTAGATGCATGTTTCAAGGATATGGAATGGAGAACGATGATTTTGAATAAATGCGCAACATTTTAATATGTACCTATTACAAAAACTTCTATGTCAGAACAACATAGACATAAATACAGCTAGAAAAATACCGACCAAAGTACATTCATACAATCATCTACTTTCGTACTGTGACAAATGTCTGGACAAAAACCTTGACCTTTGAGTCTGTCCCAAGTGTCCACAACTTCTTCGCAAGGAAAGTGTGAAAAACAAATACTAAACTTTTTTATGACCGTGATAATACACTTACCGCCGTACTCACAGATATACAATAAATTTAATGAGCCATTTACCAACGTTTACCTAAGAATGGATGGTAATGTCTTATCCAAATCAAATAGTTTATAGCACTAGAAGTAAAGTTTACAATTTTGTGTACGATAATGACCGCATTAGTTATAAAACTGTCGCAGTCATTAGCGCCCCCCTCCAGATAATGAGGCGAAGGCGTTCCAGGAGTATACAAATATTGGCCTGAAACTTAAATACGGAACAACAATATAACGAAGTCAGTACCTCAACTTAAATTGAAAACAAAAGCTTTACCATATTCGGGTAAAAATAAACTCGCCATTTTGCCTGCCATGCCAAAATATTTGGACCAGAGTTCGCTAATTCATTAACTTTAATTATAGTCTCTGAGTACGGCACTGACGCCAGCAAAACCTCGTCGCAGGGATGTCACGTAAAATTACTCTAATTATACACACGCACGCGAGGTATAATCACAGATAATGAGATTATGATGGGTCATTACTGTGACGTAGCCAGCATAGAGGCCATTCGGACAATTCATTAATATTAGGTTCATGTATAAATTTTGAGGGTCATGTAATATTCAACTTTGTTACTTTGTGTTGCACACCGCGCATAGTATGAAAACTTACCAAAAAATGTCATCCACTTTTTATTTCTCTATCCTATATAGTGCTACATGATTTGCATGAGTGCATCACCCGGAGAGTATGTATTATCGATAATCTTTGGCCCTTATTGCTAAGAATATAGGGTCGATAAGTGCCAACCGCCAACGATCTTCATCGTAGCTCGATCTAGAGATAGTTAAATTTTCTTTATAATCTATAGAAATTAGAAATTCCAGATGAGAAATGAAACAGCAATTGATAATTTAACATACCATGAATTCCTTGAAGGCTTAGGCAGAGGTGTATTAATGTACACCCACAGGTCGCTGGTATGTTTAGGTCCCATGTAATAGGGGCAAGCCTTTTGCCATTAATCAGGCAAAAATCCACACTTCTAAAATTTCATAGAAAAACCCCAATAACACTTCGCTCGAGCTGGGAATCGAACCCGGGATCTTTAACATAGCGCTTACAACCACTACACTAACGAGGCAGTAGTTGTATTTCTATGTTCCACTGGTTTTAAATAGTGTAAATGGTTTCGACGCTTCTGTGTGAAGTAATTAAATAAATGTTGATTCCAAAGGTGCAGAAAACAACTAAATTTGATCGTCACACTGTAATGATAAGTAATAATTAGCGTGTTCTTCATTTATTTATCAGTGACGTGTAATAAACACTGATGGTTGACGTCATAGCAGGAAATCGCCTAAATACATCTAATGAATACATTATCGAGTTCGATTTGAGTTTTCGGATTCATGTACGTATTAATTATCACTCGCTTAAACGGTGAAGGAAAACATCGTGAGGAAACCTGCATGCCTTAGAGATTTTTCTCAACGGTGTATGAAGTCTGCGGTCTGCCAACCCTCACTAGGCCAGCGTGGTGGACTATAGACTAATCCCTCCCAATCTCAGAGGAGACCCGTGCCCAGCAGTGGGACAGTATATGGGTTGATGCTGAATACATCATCATCATATAGCCACAAGAGGTCCACTGCTGAATAAACGCTTGCCCCATAGACTTCCATAAGGACCGATTACATGCCGCCTGCTTCCATAGGCACCGAGCTGCCTTTACCAGGTCGTCCGTCCATCTCATTGGAGGCTGTCCTACGCTGCGTTTTCCGGTGCGTGGTCTCCACTCGAGAACCTTTTTACCCCAGCGGCCATCAGTTCTACGAGCTAACGACTCCGTCCATTGCCACTACACTTCGTTCTTCTACGAATCTTCTCATTCCTGATCTGATTTGGTCGCATAGAGTAATACCAAGCATAACTCTCTCCATAGCTCGCTTAATTACATACCATATAATAATCCTACTAATTAGTGTTATTATTAGGTTTTCCTATGCAATTCTCAGTAGAAGTTCAGTTTGGATTTGTACCCGGTTTATGTCTCGCCCCCTATTACATGAGAACTATAATAAACTAAACATATAGGTGAACTGCGGGAGTTCATTAATACATATCTCTGTCCTTCGGGCAATACATAATGGTATGTTAGTTAATAATATTCCGTATATCGCTAAATAACGTAAGGTGCCAATTTCTGTACTAAACGCATGACTGAATCTAGTGAAAAGAGAATTGATATATTAATAGGTGCCATGTTTTATTAACTTCACTTCAAGCTTGCCTAATTAATTTATATTTATGACTGCCTCCGAAATAGCTAGTGTGAATTTAATAGAAAACACAGAACACGCTCGATCTGCCTTTTGAATCTAATAAATGTGAAAATGCTTCTTGTGAACTTCGCTCTAAGACGTATGAGTATTTGTTTTCAATCTCAAACCCTAAAACAATCCCAGAGCCGGATTAAACTTAAGGCAAAGTAGAAAACTGCTTATGGGCCCGCGTAGTTTAGAAAAAATGAAAAAACGAAACGGCCAACCTCAAGAGCAAGACTCATTGCCTAGAGGTAAAACGACGGTGAAAGCCAAGCTTATTGCCCTCAAAATTAGGCATTGGAAACGGAAAACATGCAGGGTTCTATATGTCCTTCCAGTTAAACACACCGGTTGATGGATATGTTGCTGAAGTCATCTTAAGAAGACGAATGAATTAATCTTCCAGTGGATAGCCTACAGCCTATAGTAGTGAAGCCCATTGAACTGCAGTCGTAGGTCCTCTAGTTCGAATCCAAGGCACGCACCTCAGACTTTTTGTGCGTGTGCGTAGTAATAATTAATTATCATTCGCTTAAAGGAATTATCAAATCGGTGAAAGAAAACATCGTTAGGAAACCTTCATGTCTTAGAGAATTTCTCTATGCCGTGTGAAGTCTGCCAACCCATTAGGCCAGTGTGGTAGACTATAACCTCACCCCTCTTTTTCTGAGAGGAGACCCATGCTCACCAGTGGGTTGGTAAATGTGTTGATCATGATGTATTAATCTCTTACTGTTGACGACGTTAAAAGTCTGCAGCGGTAGTTCGAATGTAGGGCTGCTTATAGTCGTGTCTGCTTTGTTTGGCTGGATATCAGTTAAACTTTTTTTTTACTCAAGCTTAAAAGTGTCGAACTGTTAATATAAGTAAGATAACCAATGGTGAGCGGCTGCATATTATAGTATTGATTTCTGACATTTACGCGAATATTATACATTAAAATTTTTTGTTTTATTTACCTACGTTACTTTACGTTTTAACACATTATTTTACAATATTCAATAAAAAGAACAGACATCTCAAAACATTTTTTTCATATGATAAGCTTTACATAAACATGCCTCAGGTAGTACGCTCGCGACGCCGACAAAAAAAAGGGTATGTTTACGCATTCATTCCGAGAACTCTGTAAGCCGAGTGGCATAGGATGTTATCTATAATAAACTAGAACTAGAATTGTACACCACGATAAGAAGCAACATTCTGGAATTCTTAAAATTAAGGGTACAATGGCGGTCTTATCGCTAATAGCGCTATCTACCAGACAACCTTTGGATGGACAGGAACATTTGAAAAATCTTGGGTCTTATTATTACTCAACTAAATGATATCTTTGCAGGTACACGAGCTATCCCCAGAAAAACTAAAGAACCGCGAGATTGTGCACATAGACATCGCGAACGACCCCCTGCCGTCGGCTGACTACAAGCCTGAAACCGACCCGACCAAGTTCAAGTCTGTGAAGACCGGCCGCGGCCCCCTGGTGGGACAGTGGAAGAATGACGTCAAACCCGTCATGACTTGCTACAAACTCGTCACAGCCGAGTTCAAGTGGTTTGGACTACAGGTCAGTACTTTTAATCCAAGAAAACCATAGACGTGTAGACGTCAAAAGAAAAACGCTGCAGTATGCCCAAAAAATGAAATATGACGTTTCGGGTTTTGATTTGTGTCGCGTCGTTATTGTTGACCCTCCCAACTCTTATTTATAACCATGGCTACAACTACTTATTTCATAAAATATTATCCTAGTGAATTTAATCAAAATAATAATAAAATTCAACAAAACTATTGCGAATTCACTCAGATTGCAAGAAAATATGTCAACCCTCTCATGCACTCCGTTTAATACACATATTGTGCGGGTGAGGGGTGTTTTTTTGGCTCTTGTCTTCCCTTCCGCCACAACTAGTAGAATAGACTTACTCCTCAACATACCACCTTGTATTTTAGAATAGTGTAACTAATTTATTTATTTTTTAATTTTCAGAGTAAAGTAGAGAATGTGATCCAAAAATCGGAACGGCGGTTGTTCACCATATTCCACAGGTTAGTCTTGTTATTGGCTATTAATATTGACAATAATACTTTACTCCTTTTATCCTTAATAATAGATTTTGTTTAGGGACAAATATTATTGAGGACAAAAGGTTATAATTACCAATTTGTAACATCATCGGGTTTTTGAGTGAAATTCTCAGTAGCGGCTCGCCCCCTATTACTTTGGACCTAAACATACCCGCAAACTGGGCTTACATTGATACAACTCTGCCTAACCCTTTGGGGAATACAGGCGTGATGTATGTTATGTTTTATAAGACGACTAGAGATAATTCACTATAACTGTGATACAAATTACTTTTTAGTTAGTTAGTTTGTGTAAGAATGATTGTACTAGAATGGTGATATAAATGCTGCTAAATGCATTAAAGGGAAACTAATATTCTATTACAAAAATATATTTTGAAAAAAAAAAAGCCTAATCTTTGAGTAAAATCACCATAATTTGGAAAAACATTTCTTGATTCCTTCTGACCTAATTTCGCTAGCCGTTTACCAGTTTAAAAATCATTGAGGTTATCAAATATCAGCTATGCACACTATCCTTTTATACATACATACATTCACGCCTTTATTCCATGGGGGTAGCCAAAAATTAGAGAACGCCACTTGCTACGATTCTTGCATTCATACTTCTTTCGCTTCCTCCACATTCATACATCTTGTCATACACACACGCCGGTTGCCAGTACTACGCACCTGATCTTTTTGAAGAACCCCATCAATAAGGTCGGTGAAAGTCTTTTTAGGGCGTTCCCTTCCAGCGGTTCCACTGAAATTCGCCATATAAATAGCTTTTTAGACTTTCATCCAGTCTCTCGACATGCCCGAACCATCTGTAACCTAACAAAAATCAATTCATCAAAATGTGTTCACGTTATACAATGCATAGCTTTTTAGACTTTCATCCAGTCTCTCGACATGCCCGAACCATCTGTAACCTAACAAAAATCAATTCATCAAAATGTGTTCACGTTATACAATGCATTTCAAATAAGAATGGGAACGTCAATGACCTCGAAGACCGCGCTCTGTCGAAAAAGTACAGCTTGCAAAGAAAAATAATTTTCTCCTTTCGAAATTTTAAAACTTACCATACCAAATACGGAACTCTACGAGTTAACTGCAAATCAAATCATTTTATTTGCATAAATATGGTACTTAAAGGTGTTACTTAATTTAAAACTTTTTGAGCCAAAAAACTATATTAAAGATAATATTTTAAATTCCCGTGGCTTTGAAGTTTTGTGGCCGTCAAGACGATGATAACTTTAGTTTTATTATAAACACAGATAATAAAACATCCAATTTTCGTCGGTGGAATATTTTAAATACTTATAAAATATTATTTCCATATTATATCCTTTTTGCTCACCCTACCCAGCTGGTTTGAATTGACAGCTTGACGTCACGAGATGGCTTGAGGTCAGTCGTATTCTTATTTGAAACGTATACTGCTATACCATATTTAAGCAGGTACCCCGTTCTCATGGGCACTGTTTAATTCCTTTCTAACATTATCCTGATGGTTTGCGTTTCTTTTTTCGCCAGACAAGTGTTCTGCTCAATGGATGACTGGTTCGGCATGACCATGACTGACATCCGCGCCATCGAGGACCGCACTAAAGAGGAGCTCGAGAAGTTGCGGCGTGAGGGAGAGGTGCGCGGCATGCGCGCTGAGAACGAGTAGGTGTGCATGCGCATGCGGCCGAGCGGCGAGCGAGCTGCGGCACAGCAGCGGGCGAGCTGCGGCAGAGCGGCGTGCCAGCTGCGGCCGAGCAGCGTGCGCACTGCGGGCGAGCGTCGGGCGCGGCCCCACAAGCGTTCCTTCATAACCAAATGCTTGAAAAAGCTATACTTGAATTTAAAATTCATTTCGGTATTAGACTTATTATATAAATGTTAGGCGTTTGACTAAAGGGGTTATTTCACGCGTTGAAACAATAAAGTTTTGTCCATTCTAGTATAATTAACGTAGCTCAGCTGATTTGAGGATTTATGAAATGATTGCGTGATGTTATAGAATTCAAGAGCGATGCCATTTTTAATGGTGTTTCTCATTTTTAAGCAATAATGTTCCGCGCTCGGCGATTTACGCTCACTGCCCAAGCTGAGACATACCTGAGATTGCATCGACAGTGTTGCCATGAAAAAGTTCAATGTTATCACAAAATATGTGAACAATCCAATGCTCAACCCATTCGCATATTTCACAAGTTATGTAATATTTGGATGTCAAGAAATAATGTTGTTTCTTGAATCGCTTTACAATGCCATTTGGCATTGTAAAGCGAATGGTTTCTTGGAACGGAGGTGCATTTCTTTTTTAAATATTATGTTTACGTGTTGTATGAAAAATGTTCTTGTTATAATAAAAGATGGGCCAAGAGAAACTTTCTTTCAGAATAATTAAATCTAGGTTAGATGAGAGGATTAAGCTTGGCTAGAACTATGTGCAGAATATTAGGTATTTAATTATGCAGAATTAATTGAAAAGTATTTAGTCTTCTTCGGTGAAGTGACGGGGTTAGACAGTGACTACCATACGTAGTACCTTTTTAATTCATTGTTTCCGTGGCAACACTGTATCAGACAACTGCTGGCAGTTGTACCAATGCGGGGATATTTATTTTATAATTACTTTCACTCCTGTATCGTTGTGCTTAATAAATCAATTATATGTATAACATTAGCGACGTTCACTCGTGACCCATTGAACGTGCGATCTCAGTTCAAGCGAGGGCATAGATTACCATTAGAAAAAAATGATATAATATGGAATAGATAATATTTAATAACTAATAAGTCGATGTAGTCAGTGGTTAACAGGTAGTGTTGTCGTTACCTAATTAATTAATAAAAAAAAATTTAAATGTAATTCGATTTGACAACTACATTGCAATAAGATAATATATTGTTCTGTTAGGTTAGAGCCACAAGCTCGACTGTTGTGTATTTATATTATAAATTTATTAATTCCGCGCAATAGTACCATGTTAGTTCTGGCACATAGTATGTTATCGGTGCAATATATTTTTAACAATGGCAACCCTCTGGTAGTCGGGTTATGTGAGGGTGTTGCAAGATGAATGTTATTTATGGTGCGGTGTCTATGGGATTATTTTTAATATGGTAACCTCGTTAACATATTTATTGGGGATGGTTTCAGGTTGCAACATCCTTCGCTAGTGATTTTTCAAACATATTTTTTATTAATAAGTTTTTGTTGTTTAACAAATCAGTATTTTTAATAATTGTGTGACATTCCAGTTTGTACCGACGGTGACGTTACTATCGTTTGCTACTTAATCTTTGTTCGCTCTCTTGTTTCACGCAATGTATGGGATCAGTGAATATGGAATAATGTAATCAGTACAATATGAAATTATATGTGGATCGTCAAGTTCATAATGGATTTATGTTCCTGTTTTTAACCAATAATTCGGTGTAGCCGTGTATATGTCTTGTTAAACCTCGTTCAGACCTCCCGGCCGCTAGTTCTTAACAAACTCCGAGATCTCGCCGGGAGCTGTGAACGGGGCGTTCTGCTTAACTTTGCACTTTCTTTTTAAGTTTTTTTACTTATGTTGTAATAAGTTTTACATCAAATACAGCGTGATAATATATTTGCGAGTAGTCTTTTTTTTTTTTTGTAGATTTAGTTTAAATTGTTGCCAACCCGCTTTTAGCATCGCCTAGTGCTTCTGTTCAAAATCTAGAGTACTTAACTGTTCCGCAAGTAACTTCCATTATAAATAAAATGTTGAATTTCTGACGCGTCACGGCGTGTAGTGCGCGAGAGTCCTGTAATATATAGAGAGCTTTGCTTTATGTTGTTAAAGCTTATTTGTTGCAGTTACCAAATAAAGTTAAGTACACAAAATATTTTATTTTATTTTTTTAACCTCAAACGGGTCCTTTGCACGTTTTGTAATTTATTTACGCTTGTAACATTTAGTTCGCCCCACTCCCCAAGTAGATAGAGATTTTCAACAATGCAGTTATATATAGTCGCTAAAATTGTCAATTTTTAAATGTTTAGCTAATTAAAAGTTTCAAAGTTCTTGCATTGATAAGTATAATGTAATAAAATAACATTTGTTGTAAAATGTACTATGAATATTTTGAGGCCAACACAAATAAAATAATTTAATCTGTTGTGACTTGTTTCTGTTTCGATTGCTTATAAACACAAAATATAACCAACAGGTAGTGTAGACAGATCATAGTTACACATTGTCTTTTTATCGTGTAAACGTGTACGTGATACCCAATAATATGTCATGCCATGGTAAAACTAAAAAGGACTCTAGCTGTAATAGTACAAAGATGATTTACTCAGGCCCACAGCTAAATCAGGCAACCGGTGCTAATAACGTTTAATAAAATTCATGTCATTGGGCAAAACACTGTCTCCTAGATAATACGTCTTAAAATTGTTTGATTAGCTGTTAACTAGCAATAAATCTGAAATTACAGCGCTATTATGTGTCACCCGCTGCTATTTATGTGTAAAATGATCTTTACTACTTAAATTACTGAGGTAATAAAAAATTCAACCTTAACTTCATCACTTTGATCGTTTATTAAAACTAAAATAAAATGCCAATATGACATAAAAATAAATATTGCCATAGTAAAAGAACCCAATATCACAGGAATATCAATACTTTAGATATTAAAATAATATTCGCACAGGCCACTAAACGAGCGTGGGTAGTTGAAGAATTTTACCCGTGCGCTTTGTGACATGTAAACTAAATACACAGACATAAGGTATAAATTCAAATAATTTACCCGTACTCTTAGTGAAATCTCTCGTAGAAACAGAATACACTTTAAAAGTAGAATATGTAAAGAGTGTATTCGATAAATAAAGGATTTAGATAAATTCCCGAGTAATCGAGAAAACGGGATCAAAGCGGGCAACACTGCGGAATAGCTAATGTTTTATAACGGGTTGCTGGTACTTTTTTGTGGGTCCCTCTATCACTTATTTGCGGGAATGCAGTAATTACCACTAACCCTGTAGCCCGTCAGAAAATTTAACATGATATATTTGAATACAATTGAACAGAATTTTGAAGATGCTGAGCTTTTAGAAACCAGGGTTTTATACAATTCTTACTTGACATGAGTACTTGGCATGCATGTAAAGTTATAATTAATTAATTAATAGTGCCCATCAGTAGTGGCCGGTATGAATAATTGGACAAACATATTTGGTGGTAGCAAGCTTGACTTGTTTTATGATAAATTATGGCAACAGTTGGTTAAAAAACCAGCCAGCCAGGCAAGCCATCTACCACAAGAGGTAAAATTTAAATAAATTCAAACATATAAGCGCCAACAATTAGTTTTTTTTTATAAAATCTTACTTTTATCAACAGACTAGCGAATAATTTACAAAACGTTCATATCAGTGACATCCATTGTAAGCATAGCCAGGGTGTGGTAGTAGGGTGGAGGCCAGAATCAATAGAACCATATTACATAAGAAAATCATTGGATAGCTACAACTTGTGTCCGTTAATTATGTTCGTGAAGTCACACGCGATCAAGATGTTGTCCTCTCAAGTACGGAAGCTGTCTTAATAAACATGCAATGATTTTTCTTTTTCCTCCTGAGGTGGCAAACAAGCATACGGCCCACCTAATGTGAAGCGGTTACCGTAGACGCTTGTAACACCAAGGGTATTATTTGCGCGATGCCGATCATGTAAAAGAAAGAGGAATAGTTAGGTTGGCAGTATAGGGGTGAAAGAAGAGGTTCGAAGGGGGTAATCGCGTCTACTAAGTATACCTTGGCTATGCTTATTAATTAAACATAATTTGTATTTATTTCACAACAATATAGCTCTCATTCTGTCTTTTGTATGGTAGAGAAACATCTCTTCATAATCTCTGACACAGTAAAGCTTTAAAAAATAAGAAAAAATTTATAAAATACCTTGTCATTATTTAAAAAAAACGGTTACATAGTCACCCCGACTTTGGGGATAAAAAATGATAGTTTTGACATTATAATTGCACAGTATGCCACGTAAGCGACTAAAGGACAAAATTCTAAAGGAAAGGGGCTTGATATTTGTTTTGTAAAATGGTAAAAATTATAAACTTCAGGAAAGTCAAAAGAAAATTTCCATCATTATTTGTTATTCAATGATAAGGAAATTGTACAGAGGCCAGCACATCAAGTTACCTCAATCTGTCAAATTTATTTGATAGATTTTCAACGTTAACTCAAAAGTAATAAGGTTCATTTTCAATTGGGAAATTTGTCAGTTTTGGATGGCTTGACCTGGCGTCTGTACAACGAATTTTAATAAACTCCGTTTATTAGTGGTGGTAATCTTGGCAACACTAAACGCGACATTAGCAACACCACTTGACGTCACGGTCACATAGGTTTGTGACTTGTTAAATTTTCATGTCAACTTTATACGAAATTTGGGTTCCTATCTACTTACCTATCCTGACTAACACATTCACATTTACCAAAACAATTTCATCTAAGACTAGCTAGCATTGTTTAAAATATTATTTGAAACATTGTTAGAAACCTACTCAATGAAGCTGTGAATTTGCGAGATTAAGGCTGGAAAGTTTGCAGAAGCACTGGCACTGCGTTCATTTGTCGATGCTATTGGCTGAATACTGAAAGCTGAAACAGTACTCAATTATGTTGACCTTAAACACTCCGTTTTTTTAAAACAAAAATGAACAAATTGGTCTTTTGTTTTTGTAACTATGTTAGATTTGTCTTGTTGTAATGTCATTTTTATGGTTTTTATCTACTTTGCATAGAAAGTTTCATTGGAATTAGGTTGACAACACGTGGACGACAAATGAGTGAGTCACTATTCCGAGAAAACTATTCCATCGCGCTAGAATATTCTCCTGACTTTTGATTGCGCTTTTACTCTACACTTAATTATTTAAATAATAGACTTCTTTTATAAGCATCTATCTCTGCTTAAGCATCAATAAGTTAAAAATTTACAGCAACAGCAGCGAGTTTGTCTAGGTACTGTCAACAAGAGTTAGGTATACAGGAAGCTAATTAATAATCTGTGTTTTGATAAAGATACTGAAATAATGTATCACGCAATATGTGTCAAAACATAGGTATTGTAAGCAGCTACATACCTAACCCTTTGGCGCGTAATTATTTATGTCGAAATCTGTATAAAAATGCATATTTCGTTTGCTATCTGTATACTTAACTCTTTTGTTGACTGTACATGCGCAATAGGATAGTTGCCGTCGCGTTGTTGCCGATCAAGTGTCAGGCGATAGTCGCCCATGTGTGGTCAGCCTAATTTCGATACTAAATTCAGTATCTCTTGTAAAATTACCATCTGATTAACGAAATACAAATCTGTACTTATAATATCATACTTTGAAACATTTGACAACATTCATATTCCTTACTTTTACAAAGGTAATGTCTTACATTAGGGGTGGAAACCTTCATTATTTGAAATATAAAGGTTTTAAAATAAAAATGTTGCTACACTTTAAATGTTTTTAAACATTAACTTGATTTGGCTTATTTTACTAGTAAAAGTTGTTTTTGCTGGTAAGTATAAAAATGAAATTCATAAATTTTAATTAACTTACTGCCTCGTAAGTCTTAGGTCTTAAATGCGACTGCTACGCTAGAGGTCTTGTGTTCAATTCTCAGGTCGAGAAAAGTGTTTTTCTATGAAAATCTCAGTATCAGCTCAGAGTTTGGATTTGGTTAATAACAATAGGCTCGCCTCTCGGACCTAAACATACCGGTGAACTGTGGGTGTACATTGGTACACCTCTGCCCATCCCTTCGGGGAATACAGGCGTGATGGCATGGTACGCATTATATTCATTATTAATATTTCAAATATTGGAACTTGCCCCCCTAAACAAATGTAGTAGACACAGCTTTTCAAATTGTCAGTGTTATAAAATTCTTTATCTTTGAACATACCGTCTAATCTAACTCCCATCTCTTTCTTTAGAAGACTGCTTAAACTAGATTTTCTATGTTTGTACTCAATCATCAACTTCTAGTTCTAATTCTATATCTGCAAGGCTGATCCTCCTGAGGGTGTTGATCACCATGTACCTCGAGAAGAAGACGTACAGGTACCGGAACCAGACCATTTGTGAACGGTGGCGCTTCATGGCGCGCACCACGCGTCGGCTCTCCGTCCAGCGGAGGAAATATCTAAAATGCATAAAAATGATAGTAAATTTTATTCGTTTGGAATTTATTTCCAGTCGAGTTCGTCTTTTATGCAAAATGCTTATAATTATTTATTTAAATTGGTTCTCAACAATAAAATTGCTTTCGCTGGTGATATTTAAAAGGAAACAAGTTAGAAAGCAGATAAAACTTAGATAGACAATTAAAATGTGTGAGGAATTAATCAAACTTATTGTTAATTATTTTTTTTATCTAAAATGGGCTTGCTCTTGACCTCAACCTTAGCTTCGGAGCAAAATTAAACATTTAAAAAGAAAGTGTGTAATAAGTTTTTTTTAATTTATAGTATAACAATGTATGAATGTGCTACAAGGCAACATATAGAAGATACCCAATAATAATGTAAAAAATAATCAATGATTGATGGTTTGCCCCCTATTACATGGGACCTAAACTATTAACTATACATTGATACATCTCTGCCTGACTGTTAGATGGTTACAGGTGTGATGGTATATGTTATAAAATAACCAAGTAATTAGCAGAGGTCAAAGAGTTAATTTTTTGCAACTCACCTTTTAGATGACAATACAAAACTAAGTGGTAGGTCCAGGAATCCAATGTATTTTCTTAATAAATTTACAGAATCTAAAGTGTATACTGTACATCCTGAAATGAAAAAAATGAGAAAATTATATATAAAGTTTCATACCTAATTTGCTATTAACATTTTAAGAAAAACAAGGGAACACTGGGAACAAATAGTATAATTTAATTAATAGTAAATAAGAGTAGGCAGAAGCTATCAAAAATTCTTTATCTATCATGATTAAGTAATCATTATTTTATAAGTATTGATTTATCATATTTCATAACTCATTATAAAGGCCTGTGATGAACCAAATTATTTCATTAAAGCCTAAAGTCCCAGTGGGATTTAACCCTCTATTAAATAACTTAAAGATACATACAGAGATAGATAAGATACATACATTGTAAATCAAAACCACCCATTTGGATTCAAAATAATATCAATAATAATCACTAAAATTTGTGTTTTAAAATTTTGGGTATACAATGTGAATAATGTGGACGACGTCTAGTGGTTCGAGTACCGGACTGCTGATCATGGGGTTCGATTCCCACAGGACACAAATATTTGTGTGGTTTAAATATAAGTGTTTGTGTTTGTCTGGGTGTTTCTATTTATTATAAGTATGTATTTACAAAAAAAAAGTATATAAGTATTATATCCATTATCTAGTACCCATAGTACAAGCTCTGCTTAGTTTGGGATTAGATGGTGCTGTGTAAAATTGTCCAAGAATATATAGAATATATTATAGAATACATTAATGATAATAGTTAATGTACAGCAGGTCAAGTTATCTAAAGCTGTCAAAATTTCCCAATTGAACATGAACCTAATCATTTAAATAATTACCTTATTATTTTAAAGTTGAAAATCTATCAAAGAAATTTAACAGATTGGGGTAGCTTGTTGTGCTGACCTCTGTACAACCATAAATCTAATTACAGTTTATAAATAATTGAATGTATACATAACTAAGTACACATAAACAAAATAAAATAATTCAAATACAAAAAATTAAGGTAATACTCACTCTGTGGCATTAACTTCTCAACAAACATATATGCGACCGCATAAAATGCAGCAGAGTGGTTAGCATGTGTCGACACTCCTCCCCTATCAAATGTGACTAGAGTATCTATATCTAATGCTTCTACATGATGGTGTATTAATTTAGCTATAACGGGCACCGGCCAATGTATCTTAGGGTTATCCCGTAGGCGACTATCCATTATTATACAAATGTTCTCATCAGGGACACCAAGCTCTTTACATGCGTCCCATAACTCTTTACGTCTTTTGTCACCTTTACCTTCGTAGTTACCTGAAATTAATTTAATTTAGTTTTTACAAATTTAGTAAGAATATCAAACCACAACTGATTAAAGGTGAATAACTGGTAACATAGTATGGTACTCTCACCCAGATCTGATGTGAACCTCGTGAGTACTATAGGTAGTAGTAGTATGCTTAAAAAAAACTAATTTATTTACATTAATGACATACATACCATTAGATAAACACAGTAAATGGACGTCAGCACCTTGCTCGCATAATCTGAAGATCGTGGGCCCGAAAAACATGCATTCATCATCCGGGTGTGCTACAACCACTAAAACTCTCTTGGCGCCTAGAGCACCACGCGTCCGCGTCGGGAGCCGCCGCGCATACCTCCGGTACACCACACAACACACCAACAAGTACCCTAACAGCCATAAGCTTATGTATAAGGCGAAATTCCTAAAATACAACAACAATTCCGCGAGGAATCTCACGTAAAAACTGTAGAAAAAATCTATGTCATATGGCGATTCACTTAATAACATTTCTGACTAGAACTGAGGGAACTGTTGGTCGGTACAAGAATTATTATTGTTCGTCATGTGTTTTATTTAAATATCTGCAATAAATCCTATTTACAATTGGAATTTTGAAAATTTTGATTGAGCTCTCAGATATCCGTCATTTTGACACATTTTGTGACTTGACACTGACAGGTAAGTCACGTCACCTTTTTAACTTTTTTGTTGTAATATTTTTTGGTATGGCTTCAGTTCAGACTAAGAGGCCTTTCTTACTCTTCATCATCATCATCATCATCAATCCATATTCGTCCACTGCTGGACGTAGGCCTTTCCTAGTGAACGCCACAAAGCCCGATCTTCGGCCTCATCAGTCCAGTCACTGTTATTACTCTTGCCTTACACAGATTCGATCTTTGTTTATAATTTTATATTGGCGCTTGCAAGTAGGCTTGCGTGAGAGATAGCGATACTACGGAGGGTCTACCTCTGCCTGTGCATAAATATTACTTTCTAGGTAAATTGGTGATTAATTATTCTTAGTGGTGATTATTGTATCCAGAATTCCAGACAGAGCAATCAAAATTGATAATTATTTTGCCATTCCACTTGCCCCAGTTGCCATTTTATTGCCAGCAACATTGCTCTTTAGATACCATTTAAAGGAAATAAGAAGCCGAAATTGAATCATAATTTATAGCCTACATAAGATATCCACTATACTTTATTCACGGTCACATACTATTAGGGTACCAAATTTAATGCAAATCGGTTCAGCAGCTTTTGCGTGGCTTTCCACCATGGAATAAAAATAAAAATTAAATGCATAATGTTGAACGAATAATTTTAATTTGTGACTTGACGTGATTTAATTTATTTAATGTCAGAAATTTGACAGGTTACGCTGACATGTCATTGTTATTGGTTTTATTTCCGTCTCGAAATCTATTCAAATATTAATTTAGAAATTCTTTTGAGAATAATTTGTGATTGTGATATCTACTGCTATTCAAGATGATACAGCCTGACTACCCATCAGCAATGGGCTTGCTGGCCCATTTAAACTCTGACGAGCTGAAAGAAATGCTAAACGACGATACTAAATTCGACAGTGTACTGAAGGATGTAAAACAGGTAAAAACAATAAATTTGTTATTTATTTAACTACGATCCTAATTGAATTTAAAGTATATAAAGTATAGCTTTAAAAGGGTTGTACACAAGAGCTTCTTTTTTCATTTCTCGAGCATCGCTGTGCCGATTTCTCATACTTTGTATTTAAAGAATGAGTCATTGTTTCATAATTATTATGATTACCTCCTACCACTGAATAGTACATTCTTGTAGATAAATTATCTCGGTCAGTGTCGTGTGTTGTTAGGGGTTGAGTAAGAAATTATTGTTATAATGCATTTGTTGAAATTTTATGGGGCGAGTATTGTTGTGTTGTATAATCTGTATTTGTTTATACTAGACTGCCTGGTAATAAAAATATCAGGTTTTGATGATGTCCTAAGGTGACTCTCTGATTAATTACTGATATAGCTATTTATTAAGTTTTTTTTTAATTATACCACTAAAATGGTAAACAAGTATACAGTTACCATAGCCTATAGACGTTTGCAACACCACCATTCATCCATAATAAATTGTCTCATTTGCTTCACAGTTTCCTTTTATCTTTCTTTGGTCAGAGTCACTTTCAAGTTACACTGATTCCATTCCAATTTTCTAAATAATTCAAGGCATCATAGACTTATTCCCTTCAGACAAATGCAGACCCACTACCTTAGTACTTATATTACTCAGGTCAAAGATTGGGAGACAGAAAGGGAGATGACCATAGCCAGCAACAGGTCCCTGGCCGAGTTCAACCTGGGTAAGGAACCAGAGCTGGAGGACATCAAGGCGCAAGTGCAGGAGAAGTCTGAGATGGGTGAACAGCTGTGCACCCGCATACAGGAACTGCTGGAAGAATATAGTGAGTGTATTATACAATCACAATGTGAACATTAGCTTCTGATTAAAGATTTTTTTTTCTCATTAAGAAATTTTACATTTCATTGAGTAATTTTACATTTCATGTAATTGAGAACACTTTTAGCAATAAGTAGACATAAAAACATCAGCAGACTTATAGATATTTATAAGTTTATTTTTATATTTTATTGTCAAGGAACCTGTGAAAATATGTAAAAAAAATGGTCTGTTACTAGTTTTTATTAGAAAAATGCCTCATTATCCTAGTGGTTATTAGCCTGACTGCTATCCTAGAGGCTCTGGGTTTGATTCCCAGGTTAAACAAAGTGTTATTGGGTTTTTGTATGAAGTTCTCAATAGCAGCTTGAAGTTTAGATATATTGTGCTCAGTTAATGGCAATAGGCTCGCCCCCTATTACAGGGTACCTAAACATACCAGTGAAGGGTGCATGTAGTTTTTTCCTTAACACACCTCTGCCAAACCTTTTGGGTAATACAATATAATACCTGATAGTGTCTTATGTTATTAAATTATAATTATAGCTATTTATTTTTTTGCATTTTCCGTGCTTAGATTATAAAGTTCTTTTAGTGAAGGTAAAATTTGACAGAAACCTGTGTTTTCTGGTTGTATACACCAGATTCTATGACCAACTAAGCCACCGCATGTATTGAACCGAAAGACAACATTGATAGAAGAATAAAAAGAAGAATATAAAGTTATTTTATATTCTTCTATATCTCTTGTAATTTTTTATTCTTTAGCTTCTGCACATTGGCTTATTAATAATGAAAAAATATTTAGTATTTAGTAGTAGTCAGGATGTTTTGTTTCCACTTATGTGTAATATATCAAAATTTAATCTATAACCATTACTTAATTTTATCCTCATTATTTTTTCATGTAATTTATTATGTGCACTAGAGTGCTATAATAAATATTAGCTATAATGTTGTAAAATCTATTTTTTTTTTGCAAGAAGGGTTCGGCTCACCCCTAAGCAAATCCTGCAGTTTATAATAGCCGGCAGGATTTAGCGAACTCTAACGCAATGAGTGGCGATTACAATAGACCGACTGTGGTCGCAGTGATACTACAGCTGCAAACAAATAATAAAAAAAAATAGGGGTCAGCTCTTGTTTTCGTTTCGTCGTTTTTGTAAATTAAAGATCGTGATATACTTTAAGGTATAATCGTAAAATAAATAAAGGTTACAATGTTCGATATAAAATTTTAGACACGTTCGAGTCGTGGTTGTAAGGCAAAAAAAAAGAGACCGAGCACCTTTTTCTTGCCACAGATAATATAGATAGCTAATGCATGATTTTATACAAATCAATAATAATTTAAAGTTCGTGGCGTCATCTGTCTGCAAAACGCGCGCAACACCGCTAAACAACCGCGCGCCCCTGCAAACAGATGGCGCTGAACAGCTCTTGTATTTCATCTTACAATGTGGTTCTCTAAATGAGCATTGCGCTACTGTATCGATCATATATGCGATCCGCATTCTTCGAAGAGGTGACCTATTATGAAATTTTATTTATGTGGTTCACATATTGCTGTGGTGTATACACAACAACAATATGTGAACCTGGAATGGGCAATCCAAATGTATGTTCAATGTTTGCAATTTATTCTCCAGAAACAAAATCAGCGGGCATCTCACCAGACACGACTCAGGCATTACTGCAGACGGCTGCAGCAGAATCTGAAGAACAGTCTGAAAACCTCGCACAGGACTTCCTCTCAGGGAAGATAACAGTGGAAAAGTTTCTCGAAGATTTCGAACCGGCCCGCAAAAATATGCACTTACGGAAATTCAAGTCGGAGAAGATGGCTGAGCTGATTCGATCAGGCAGTCAGAGTTCTTTCGGTAATGGGTTTGCAAAGCCATACTTACCGTATCCTGGATACGGGCCCCCACAGACTGCCCCCAATGTGCCATACCCCATGGGACCCCTAAACATGCCAATGCCAGGGATGTATGGGAACCACTTTTGAAGTCAATATGTTCAACCCTTGCTAGTACAGATTGAACATACGAAATATGAATCAAATAATTGTTTAATAGTGACTTGTTGGGCCAGTGTAGGCCGCAATTTTAAATATCTATGTAAAAATATTATATTTTATAATCTATCAAGTCATTTGATCTAAAAATTGTGTCTAAAGGATAGGAGTTCTTTGAAATCACGAATGGCCTATGTGGCTTGCTTTAATTTTATTGTTTTTCTAATTTGATTTATTGCATTAAAGTATATTGACAGAAATAAGCATCAATCAAATTAGCCTTGTTGATTGTGAGGGAAAGAGTGTTTCAAAGATTTTAGGTCTTGTGCATGTCTAACCCACGGATTGCTGGCCAGTTGTGGCAATAGTAACTTATTTAGGACCTTTACAAGCGACGTGGGATTGCCAGCAGCATGTAACTATGATTTTATTGAAGTCAACGTAAGGGCCCTTACACACAGTGCCCATAACTTATCTTATACAGTATTCTCTCTCTGGGTACAGATACAATACCTTATACATTTTCACGGTACACACAGACACAATTTACTCTCTTTCGGACGGATTCTTATAGAATAGTCTTGTGCGAAAGAGAGGACGAGAGAGGTACGACATCAGCAGTCGCTCCTGCCAAGCCACTCGTGTATTGGTATGGATTATACGAACAAGGAATTATTTCTAAAAAAGAATATAAGAGTTCTAAAAAATTACGAATGCGCATTGTCTTGTATGGACACTAGTATAAGGTTCAAAATCTCTAGTAGGATTTCGTGTGCAACAGCAACTACATGAATAATTTTTAATGATAATGATATGTAATTTGTTATTTTTTAATTTTTATATAGTAAAATAGTCAATTCATAGCACTCATAATTTTGAAAAAAAAAAAAAAAATAAAAAAACAATCACGTCCATGTCACGGGTAGACTGATAGTCTACCCGTGACCATGGACGATGTAAAGGGTCCGAAACGTCGGGATTAATAATATCAATATACGCGATAAAATCCGTAAAAAGTAGTTTTATTTCAATGTATAATATTCGCGTAAATGTCGGAAATCAATAATGTAGTAAACATTTTGCAAATGTTTAGTTATGAATTTTAATGTTTAGCAATAGATAACTTTAATGTAATATTGCTATAGGATTTTCTTTTACAATATTCCGAATCACATTTGTCTGTTAACACCTGTATCCACTACAGCGTACAAATCCGAATACAACCCCCATAATTGTTGATAGAATTAAGTCGCTGTGACAATATGAGTGTACCTTTATCTGCCATGTAATTATATGACTTACGGTCATTGTATTGCGCGCTGTAGTAGGCATAGTTCATAAATATACGTATAATAGATCGATAACGATGTTAAATTGCACCATTTAATACATCGTTTTTCAATGTTTCAAACACGTCAATATTATTATTAATTATACATTATAGATACATTTTAAAATAGATATTTTTTTATGTATACATTGTTAATAAAAAGGTCTATCCACACACATTAACACAAGGTCAGGGACTTCAAGTACAGACGCCAGCAGGTCAAGTTATCCAAAACTGTCAAATTTTCCCAATTGAATATGAACCTTATGGCTTTGAAGTTATTTAGAAAAGGAAAAATACGACCGCGGGCAGTCGTATTTTTCCTTTTCTAAATAACTTTAAAATCTTAGCATGGAAAATGCCAAAAATATACAAAAAAGATACTTATGTCTTTGCATTAAATTTGAAAATCAATCAAATAAATTTGACAGATTGTGGTAGGTTGATGTGCGTCCAGCACATCAATCTGTACATACCGCGACAAATCAAGCTTATTAAACAGTTTGCTTCTAGACCGCCCGTATACCGTCGCAATAGCGGTGATTTTTGTATTGCAACCGTGAACTGTATAGCTTGACCTGTTCTTTTGTGTATATACATTGTACAGAGGCCAGAACATCAAGCTACCACAATCTGGCAAATTTCTTTGATTGATTTACTACTTTAACACAAAGTCATAGGGTTCAAATTTTGACAGTTTTGGATAGCTTGACCTGCTGGCGCCTCTACAATTGATAACTTTGCAGGTTGACCAATTTTCGCCCTTATTACTAACAAGATATAGTCAAAAAGTGGTAAACCATCAACGATTTTCCCATACATTTTCGCCAGTGGTGGCTAAAATGCATGCGCGGGGGCAAAGCCGCGGCAAGAACATTTGTAAATTAATAATTCGTAATGTGTTAGTCTGTTGGCTGAAGAAAATACACAGTGATCCGTTGATTTTAATCTTATTAAGGCATTGGATATAACATCAGACAGTACTCGCAACTTTGGATACGCGCTTGCTCAAATGCCACAGTGAAGATATAAAAGTAGCAGCAGTGATAAACTGGTGTTATCAACTAGGCTATCACTGCTGCTAATTCCTAGACCATTGGATCAAGTCTCAAGTTCGAATCTAAGGCACGCACCTCTAACTTGTCGAACACATGTGCGTATTTTTAATTAATTATCACTCACAAACGGTGAAGGATAACATCGTGAGGAAACCTACATGCTTTAGAGTTTTTTTCGAATCCGTACTAGGCCAGCGTGGTGGACTATAGCCCAATCCCTCTCAATCTGAGAGGAGACTCGTGCCCAGCAGTGGGACAGTATATGAGTTGATGATAATATATTCAGCTCTTTAATGCGAATATAAGGGTGTAGTTACATCACAAGGGTCTCGACTGCAGTGATGTGTGGAGACTTTAAGTCACCATATTGAGGGGTCCTTAGTCAAAAGTGCCATGATATTGGTTAAAATTTTTGGCGGAATATAGGCGTAGTACCTAGTTCAAATGCGGCTGCTGGGTGTGAGGTCATGGATTCGATTGCTAGGCTAGGTCGATCAAAGCCAAGTAAGAGATTCTCGGCTACACATCCCAGGTTAAGGTTAGCACTTAAATTCGACCCCTATTATTTTGGACAAGCATTTGTTCAGATATTAATGGTCACATAAAGTGTATAGAACTTATTGACATTTTATAACGTTCTGAAGTATTTGGCCGTTGACCAAATACTTCTGAACGATATAGTATATCTGATGGCAACTGTACCACTAGTTTGTGTAAATATTTTACAATTTTAATCTAATTTGAAAGCAAATCCCCTTGTGTTCTTAGACGTAATTTCAATTGTGTCAATTCTATTTTTTGGAAGTCACTATTTCGTTCTACCCTCAATACATTCTCGCTGAAACCTTAATTAATTTTGGCGTCTCTATGTAAATTTTGTGCCACGTAACGTGAACACAGTCGGGAGTGTTAGAATGAAACATCTTTCGAATTTTAATACGTTATTGAAGAGCGAAGACGCATGAAAAACTAGTGTTTGTAATAAATTTTAATTCAACGAGAACGCATTGATAGGCGCAACATTTCATATCGGCGCGGAGGGGAAGGTCAAGAAAAGATTCAAACTTTTTAATGGAAGGCAAGATGCGTGATAAAAATATTTTCCAATTTCTTTCGACAACAATAAACGACGATCAGTATGTAATGTACAACTTCGACCGAATTTAGTTGCTTCCGTGCCCTTCCGAGTCAATATGAACTAATCCCTAAATGAGAATTCAGTGTGAGAATTTTTATATTAAAATTTTAATTATTTTTGTACATCTTTTAAATGAATATCTAAAAAAATGTACCTAGTTAATTCATTAGTTATTTGGAAGTAAACTGTCCGCTTGATGTTGGTGCTTAGTAGAAGATATGTGATTTAAACAATGGTATGAATAATTCATCTATTATTGATATTAAATGAAATAAATACAATTTTGATCGATCATTTTATTTGTTTATCTACAACACTCATCATCATCATTATCGGGGAAGTCAGTAGGTAAAATATTATACTCTCGGATCTATGGATTAAAAAGATAGCAGCATGTCTGTGGAAAATTGCGTTTAGAAATAGACTAAGTAGGTATTTATTTTTATCAAGTAGGTTCTAACAGTTTCTATTGTTGGTGGAGTTAATCATTATTCTGAGAGCTAAATATTCTAGTAGTTGACCATGGCCGGCTGGTAGCTATAGTCATTCAGTCTGCCTAACGTTCAACTGTTATTCAATTCAATCTTTTAAAAATTTTCGCGAAAATTATATAATTGCTCGTAAGAAATATTGTATGTACCTAGTACACATACATAACTACAATAGTCCAGTCAGTCGTCTGCGCGCCCACAGTACCGCCCACATAGTTCATCAACTTCTAGTCGCGTCATGTCTCTGTCACTGCAAAAAATAGGTAGGTATACTAGTTTATTTTTAAATTTGTAAATATTGATTCCTACAGAAAAGACACCCTCATTAGTAGAGAAGTGTTGTATTCGGTGTTGATATCAGAAACTGTGTAGGTCTATAGTGGGACTATAAAGGCTAGATAGATATTGTTTTATCTATTTTATGTAAGTACCTACTAACAAACCTTTAACCTATTGTTTTACAGTGGGGGTATTTCTGAATTTCTGATCCAGTGCTAGATTATCAATAGACTTAGGGGTGTCAGATCAGTAGGCGCTCGTTCGCTTTGGTGGGAACTTCTGGGAAAGAGGAAAGGGCGGCGTAAATACCTTTAAATTTAAACTTTTAAAGATCCTTATTTGCTTCAATTTAATTTGTACTTGTGGATTATAATCAGAATATTATACATGAATTATAAATGAACTGAACATCTTAGGTAAATACACTATGCGCACTGTACTATACCATACGTTCGGAATGTTCGGATACAACCTATGAATAACAAAGCGAGAAAGCGAGAAGTTACTTTGATTTATTTGTCTCATAATCTCGTTTATCATATATCTTGTATTTTAATGTTAAATAAATAATGTCGAATAAATACATTTAGAATTATTATCATGTAATTGAGATAGAAAAAATAATAGATTTAACTGTCATTGGTTTTCGAACTTCTTTGACATGTATCCAAAACGCACAGTTCTTTTCTCTTTGCTTTTTTTAATATGGCGGAAGCGCTGACCGCCGTTCGGACGTCTGCATTTTTATTAACGTGAAATAAGAAGTGTCTCGCTAATATTTCATAAGTGTGTGAAACAGAAGTGTATTATAAAGCTGTGCATCTATTGCAATATTAAATAAATTATAGAAGTGCTTCAAATCGCCACATTCAGCAAAAAAAATGGTAATGATAGTTTTTTGTTTTGATACTTTTTTACAAACTTTACTTTGTTGGAAAATATGTTTTCCTCATTTTTCCATGATATTTCAATGATAATTACCAGGTTTAATGAGAAATTTTGTTTTAAACCCATTCAAAGGTCATAAAAACAGGATTTTTTCGTTTTTTTTTCTTTGTTTTCAATTTTTCTAACCAAAAAAACTGTCATAAGGTGATGTCGATCTCACATGTGATATTATTTCAATGTTTCTTTGTTAGATTCCTAATTTGATTGCGTTCCCGGGGACTTAATTATTCAAGCTGGGTGTGGCTGTATTGATTTTCTCGGAAGGTTCTAGGTATAGTGTTAGAATACGTCTTGAAGTACTGCACTGTGCCTAAGTCTAGCACACTCCTACAATGCGGTGTTAACGCATCGGGATCGATGTAAACTTGACTTTGGGACATGAATATCACTTTCTTAGCTCATAAATATGATCTATTCTCCATACAGTAATGATAGATACGTATTTACTACATTTTTAATAAAGTAAGATGGAATTTTTGGAATTGCTCAATGCATGCATTTACTTATCATGGTGGAAAGTAAAATAGTAATAAAAAGAGCATTATAAAACCATGTTATCAGTTATGTAAGGTTTTTTACTGTATTTTGGTGCTTTTGCCAACTATAGGTAATGTAATAATTCAGACTGTGCCAAGACTTTAAATGTTATTCTTGTTACTCCTAAAACTTGTCTATGATATTTTTTTCCTGTTATTGATAATAATTGCTTGATTATTATACCCTTCTAGTAATTAATGAGGCATATAATTCATGAGAAAATGGTCCTATTCATATGAGCCCAAATATGTAGTAAATACAAAGAAAATGGTATACAATAAATGTTGCACTTGCACAATGTTACTACTTAATATATAGATTTTTTTATTTTATCTAGAAATACATATCTAATTTCATTACATAAAGAACTTAAAAAAAAAGTATATGCATGCCCAGCCGTGGAGCAGTATGGGTAGAGAATAATGATGATAAATATTATAGCAAACATTGTCTTTCCTTTTGTATTTTTTGGCATTTTCCATGCTCGAAGGAAAACTAACTTTAAACCATTGTTTTGCCTGTATTCTTAAATTTCTTGTACAAATAAATGACTAAGAAGGTTGAAACTAAAAAGATTTAAATTAGTAGGTAATTTATGCTTGCACAAATAAAAAGTAAGATGACATTTAGATATTTCTTATCTAAGCAAAGGTACAAGGTCTTTTAAAGAATTGACATCACCTTTAGTGTCTGCATAACCGTGTCTCAAGACTCCTTGTTGAAATAAAATGAAATGAAATTTTATTTTTCACTTAAAATAGGGTCCAGACGCCAGCAAGTCAAGCAATCCAAAACTGTCAAATTTTCCAAATTGAATATGAATCTTATAGTTTTGAATTAAAGTTGAAAATCAATCACAGATTGTGGTAGCTTGACGTGCTGGCCTCTATAAATTAAAGTGTTGGGTGGTTTTATAGTTCTTCTTTTTTGCCACAAAGTGTCATGGGAAAGTTTAAGAACATATAAATTTACAGTTGGTGGGTTTAAAAATATAACTAACAATTCCAATATTAAGTATTACATTGATGTTATGTTAGGGTCAATGTTAAAATTCATGTTATAGGTACTTTGAGATATAATATGTTAGAAATACAATTTTGATATTGTCTCATAATCATATACTTTTTAGGTACAACAAACACTACATATATACCATCATTCCTACTTTCCTCAAATTTTTTTCAGACTGTAAATTTTTTTTTTTTTTAGGATTTAGAGAATTCTATCATCATTCTATAATGTGTCCCATTGCTGGGCATATGTCATTCACTCTATAATTCTCTACACAGAGATTTCTAGTCTGGTATTCCACATTTCAGATTTTCTTTTACATTCGTACAATACCTTAATTTACAAAATAAATTCTGTAGATATAGTTGTTGGTATGGTATGGTATAGCGGTCTGGTTTCCGCGAATCCACGACAAAGCTCTACTTTGCGTGCAAGTAGGAAGATAAGGTTCATTAAAACCACCCTAACTCCTCGAGAAAAGCCACCAAGCGTTTAATGTTGCTGACGATTTCTCGATATGTGGCTGTTAGAGTTACCATAAAAATAAAGTAAAAATATTAGCATGATTAGAATGCAAGTCAAGGTCAAAAACAATCCTAACAATGTTTTGTAAAGGTTATCTTAAATTCATTCACAAACAATACTGTTTTGACCCCAAACATTTACATATCAATAGAGATGCTCATGTAGGACCATAGCTATTGTCTAGGCAGAAAAGAAACTAAGAAATGCATTGATGCAAAAATGTTACTGTTGGTTTTGGTTTGGTTGTGTTAATTCTAGGATAAGATTCTACTTAGACTAGGGGTTCCTGTTGGGACTAATCTCTTAACTTTTTGTCTGTCTGTAAGTACAGTCAACAAAAAAGTTAGGTACACAAACAGCAAACAACATCTGCATCTTGACAGATTGCATTGTAATACAACTCCATAGGGTTTGGTATGCAGGCAGCTAATGACTGCGTTTTCACACATATTATGTGATACCCTACACAAGCTTTGTCAAAACACAGATGTTATGTGGAAGCACTACCAAGGACTGTCAAAAATCTTGGTCTATTTCTGGTCTGATTAAAACCTGTTCTAAGGTAGTTGGGCTCCTCTGCTTTGAGTCGAGTTTGTCTGAAGTGGTAACACTGTCACATATTCTGCCACTGAACATTCATTGAAGTCAGTTTTCTTTTGCAAAAGAAAACTGACTACGCCGCGCGTACCGGCGATGCACCGCGCTACGCCGCTAGGCGTCACGAGGCGCAGCGCTGCATGGTGCAACGTATTCTAAATTCTCACAATGAAATGTGTATCTTTTCGTGTAGAAAACAAAGTTCTATTTTGAGTCGCTCTTTTAAAGTGTGCGCGCAGCGTCGCGTCTCGGTGTGAGCTGACGCTAAATCAAGTTCATTATTAGTACTAACACTTGAATTCTTTGATTTTTCAAGGTTATCTATCTGTATGATAGTGTGATTTGAAAGTTAGATAAAGTAAATATTTATAGACACCGGCTAAAGGACATGGTTTAGACAGTGTTAACAGAATACCTACTAGCTGTTGCCTGCGGTCACTCGTGTTTCAAAAGGACTATTTGCCTACTATTCTAAGACAAAGGTACCCTATGTCCTTCACCAGGAAGCAATCTGTCTCATTCCCAAAAATGTTAACTGAATCTCTTGAGCGCTTTAGACATAAAAAGGTATACAAACAAACTTTCGAGTCTGGTATTATATTAATTTATTCAATATTAATAAATAAAATAACTGTGTACAGGATAAGAGGAAGTCTGAAATTTTCCTAGAACAAAGTATTATATGAATACAGATTTTCTTTTATTATTCGAATTACCATGTTTAAAAATAGTTTTGGATTGCCTTTACTTCTTTATCTGTCGTATCAACCGCTCCGCATTCGCAGTTCATGTTGTGGTCTAAAGATTATAAGTATGGTCTGACTAACTACCCAAGGTGCGATGGATGATAATGTATGTACAGTCGGCAAAAGGGTTGAGTATGTAAGCAGGTGACAACACCTGTATTTTTGACAGAATTGCGTGATGTAATTATTCTTACACAATTTTTGTCAAAACACAGATGTTTTTAGCTGCCTGTTTATACAACTCTAGTTTAGTTCTGACAAACTACCCAAGGTGCGATGGGTGATCATGTATGTACAGTCGGCAAAAGGGTTGAGTATGTAGGCAACTGGCAAGACCTGACAAGATGTATTTTGACAATTGCGTGATATGATTATTCTCATATTTTTTTTGTCAAAACACAGATGTTTTTAGCTGCCTGTTTATCCAACTCATTTGTATATGGTACTGTTGCTTGCACAACCTCTTTTACTACTCACCTTTATTGACTTATCTCAATAGCCAGCCACCAGTCGCCTGAATAGCAGAGCTTATTTCTCTTCTATTTACTTGTGTACTAAATTGTATTTTTTTATTATAATTTTAGTCTAAACGATCAGCATACGAAGACGAGGATAATCCACCGACACCTTCTGACGATTCAGACTTTGATGATGATGAGGATCCAGACAATCTGGAGGTGCCAGGTCAGTTCATATACCTACATGTTAATATTATTATGGTTCAAGGTCAACTATCAACCCATATACTGTCTCACTGACTGATTGATTTGAGAGTGGTTAGCTGTAGAACAACTGATATTTTTATATATCGGGATAGTCATTAGCACGGACTGTCTTGGTAATTAGCATGGGTCATGAGTACGGGAGCTATAACGGAACGTCAGCGCCATCTAGCCGACGTTAGCTACAATTCGCTGTTACGTCACACATCGCGTGATGTCGGGTGGGGGTACTTGACAGTCGTGGCGTTATCGGTCGGTAGAGTGCGGCGCACATTCGTTGTCTGACTTTGGTCCGATACAGACGCACGGAACTGTCCCACGTTTCGTTGTGTTAAAGTGAAGAGCAAGTTGGCCTATCTACGTCTTTCAATTTTGTCATAAGAAATATCTACGGCCATATAATGTTCGACGGTGATGATTTTACCTACGATTTTGCCTTCTGTTCCGATATTTAAAAAAGAATCAGACCATTGTTTGCTTTCCTCAGTTCAATTAGATCTAAACTGCGTTTTTTTTTAAATGAAATGTAAATATATTCTCAGTCTGAATATCATTCAAGGGTGCATTTTATATCGTAGCAAGGTGACATTGTGCGTTCATAAATATAGGCAATTTATGTATCCGAGGTGAGCTTCGGTCTAGAATTTTCAGGAAAACATAGTCATCGTGAATCGCGTAAATTGAAACCGTTTTAAAACATACATACATCACGCATCATGTACAAAGACCAGCATCAAGCCCCAATCTGTCAAATTTCTTTGATAGATTTTCAACTTTAATACAAAACGATGAGGTTCAATTGGGAAAATTTGGCAGTTTTAGATAGCTTGACCTGCTGGCGTCTAGTTATGTCCACCCACAGTTCACCGGTATGTTTAAGGTAACACAAGGCAAGCCTATTGCAAAATTCAAATGAGAAATTAAGAAAAATCTAATAGCATTTTGCGCAATTTGGGAATCTTATCATCACGCTCAACAGGCGCGCTAGCCGGTACTAGATTATAAGGCGGTCAGGGTAATTGCGAGTAACTAAAATAATCTACCTCCTAACCTTTAGCCAACGTTAGAGTAGGCTTCCAGTCTACCCAGATGTGTCTGAATTTCAGTATTTTACACGAAGGGACTGCCATCAGACCTCCGCAACCTAACTTCTGGCCCATACCGATATCCTGAGAGAACATTGTCAGGCATTTTGGGCACTAACGATTTTCATAGGTGTGTGTGTCAATATTATACTGTACTAACATTAGTGTTCCAGTTAGAAAGGCAATGCAGTCAGTGAAATTAACTTACTAGACTTAACTGAAAACTCAAGCAAAATGACGACGTCTGTGGTCTAGTGGTTTGCGTATCGGAGTGCTGATTACGAGGTCTTGGGTTCGATTCCCACGGGGCACAAATATTTATGTAATGAACATTAAGTGTTTGTGTTTCTTATGTATTCAAAGTATGTATTTACACCAAAAAAGAAAAAGGATATAAGTATTATAGCTGTGGAGAGGCGAGGTGTATTGCCCCTCCGATGAAAAGGGAGGATCCTCCAACCAGGCGGGTGTTGTGCCTGGCGGGCCACGGCCCGGACGGTTGATGTCGTGCGGTTGTATATATGCAACTTTGCGTTGCGAATGTTGCTTGCGCGATTCAGGCCTTCGTAGTTCTATGTAGCGCGGTAGATGTCGCTACATAGCCATTGTCTAGTACCCATAGTACAAGCTCTGATTATTTTGGGATTAGATGGTGCCGTGTAAATTGTTCAAGAATATTTATTATTTAAAATGACAATCAAATGCGCGAGTGATACCAGTGGTGTTGCTGGCGTGTATAGGATAGGGTTGGCTCATACTATCAACCAAATTAAAAAAATAATATGAGAGAGAGAAAGACGGAGACTTGCTCTTTACAAAGGTCTGCACAGAAATATCAACTTTCGGCTTTGTGCATTAAAGGTACTATTTGTTTATCCAGGTGGGGGCAAAACCCTGGCAGCGGCCGCTCACATGGCCGCCAAGAAAGTCACAGTCACACCACAGGTCACTGTCAAACCGACCACAAACCCACTTGCAGGTGAGTAACGTCGTGTTCAATCATGTTATTTATACTTCTTCATTCCAGCGATTTATGGGAATGTTTATTACCATCAATATCAATTTCAAGATATTTACTTGTAGAAATATATTTTTTTATGTTTTAATTGTGTATATTGTTTATTTGTATTTATTGAATATGTGTGCCTGATATAAAAAGTATAATTATGATGAGTCTGAGGGTCTACTCCCTATATCCGTCAACGAAGTTACGAACCGTTCGAAAGTTCTCCGAAACTTCGGGAGTCCGATAAAACAAGTGTCAAATTCAATTTTTCGAACGGGTCAAACACATCGAGATTCAGGACAACTGTCAAATTGTGTTGTCATTCATTCTTAGTTCGGGCCCCGAACGAATCATCTATCCGTAGGTGATACGGATTAGGAAACGCCCGTAAGGTCGAAACTACGGACTTCGTGCTTAGGGAGTAGACCCCCTGTTACTTGATAATAAACAAATAAACTAATCAATATCATCGTCATCCTAATTCATAATGCTACCTCCTCAGCGCCCTCTGGGCAGGCTTTCGGCCAGGCTAGCAACGTGAAACCGATCAAGATCTCAGCCAGCTCGCTCACCAAGCCCCTCAACATAGCGGGACTCGGCCGAGGCGGAAGTAAGATATGAAAATTATACATTATATTAGTATTAATTACACTTTAAAAGAGTATAGGCCCAACTTCATAATTCTCTAATTGCTGCAAAACACCTTTTTATAATCAACCTGTATGTCTGAATTCCCTTAGAGGTAAGGCAGAAGTCTGTTTTTCATTGCCACTTTGGAAATAAAGTTGTTGTATACCGGGCACAAAGTGCCCTGCACTGTCTTAAAAGTGGTCACTTTCACAGACACAATGTGCTTTGTAGCATATTTATACTGTAGTTCATAAATGTATACCTTTATGAAGATACTCCAATAATCCATAATTATAAGTCGAGCAGATTCCCAACAGTTTATTTAGCCTTTTGACCGCCATGTCAATAATGAAAAGCTGTGTTCTCTACGCCAGGCGACAAATTCTAAAATCTAATAATAGGTTAAAAAAAAGCACTATAAACATTTTTTTTTATATTTTTTTTGAACAAAAAAAGTTGTATTTTAAACGTGCCATGCCGTCGTTGGCGTCGTGAGCAAGTTTTCATTTAACGTCTATACACGTCCGTGGCGGTCAAAAGGTTATTAAATAAACAAATTATTTATTCGGGCACCTGATAACGTCAAAATTATCCCGAATGGTAATTTACAGATCGCTTAATGTAACTGTGCCCATCTGAACCTAGGCTACTTTCCGCGCTGGCATGGATCTTGAGTGCTGACTTTCATCGGCGAAGTAGTGAATTATTGAGTTTGTTTAGCAGTATGACGTAAGGTCCGAGGGTGGGGTGACAAATTTCGATTATGTGATTGGATCATCACATAATGCATTATGACCGCCGGTCGTATTTGTTTCTCAGTTCTTTATGCGCAGAACCAATCCCTACCCTTTCGACGAGCCGCTTTAATTAAATCTATGGGAAAAGAAAACCAACTTCAAGCGTGGTGTATCTTCAGAACCCTTAGACACTAACTAAATTTATATAAGACCAACTAGGAAGTACATTATTAAGTAGATTTAAAAGATACATCGATAATGAATTCAAGATAATCAAGGATATCGTGTACCTAACATTATTGATTGATGATTCTTCATTTTGACCCTTGACAAGATGTAACGAGTTTTTATCGTACAACTTCAGAGAGGCACAGTTATGTTATCGGTACTGTAAAAGGTGTATAGTCCGCTTATTAAACCGGTGATTTTGCATAGCGCCCGCCGTGGCTCCGCCGTCGCCTTTCGCGGCGGGCTCCTCTGCCGCGTTCAGCGCTGCTTCTCTACTCGCTCAGAGTGAGTACGGTGTCGTGTGACCGCATTGTAACGTGTAGACAGCAATATTATCGTATGCACGGCTACATTCCAAGCTATACACACCATTATACGTTGACTCCTTATCGCACGGAATGACTATAACTACACCGTGTTTTTTTGTCGTCTTACAGCCGAAGGATATACTTCTACTCATCATTATCATCAATTTCTTGTATGAGATCAAGTTATGAACTGCAAAAAAAAACGGCTACATTCTACATTTTGTCTAGAGACCTGAGCTTTTTTCTAAGAAACTGCTTTCTTTTTTTTTTTCAAGATTTCAGACAGTCCCATTTCTAGTAGAAAAAATATTGAAACAATGGTTTCCTTTCGGCTTAAAGAAAAACACGGTGTATAATGCGTGGTTAAATTGGTAAGTCTTGATGTAACCGTGTGTACTCTACTAGTGGTTATACAGGCTGATTTTTTTTAAATTTTGTAAATGACATGGGCTTACTCTTTGCATGGTGTAAATGAATGATTGAGTATTGAAAACTGACATAACTAAAGTATATTTCTATACGAACGTTTTAATTATTAGTTCATATTCGGCGTTGCAAATAAGAACTTAATTCTTATTGAGTTTTAAGGTAGAAACAGACTGACCCCTGTACGCAGCGTTTGCAATGCATTATGAAATCTGAACTATATTTTTTGATATAAAATAAAGAGCACACATAATGCGTTTCATACGTACCGTACGCGAGATCAGTCTGTTTCCGGTGTGACTGTATATACAACTGAAAATAACACTTATATTTCTCTGAAATACAAAATTACGTAACGTATATTTCTGACAACAATTTGAAATCTGAAAAAATCTGTTCCTATAGCAATATTATAGCTTGTTTTTCGGAAGCCACCATTGTAAAAAATAAGTTCCTGATAAAAAAATCAGCGTGTATATTTGCATTTTTTATTTATTCTATTATTAGTAAATCACTTTCCTTCTAACTTCTAGCTTGAGTAATCTTAGAACCGCTAATACATCAATACGTAGTTGTAATTTTGTAAATGCAAGCTAACAATCGATGTTGGTCTATTCGTAGTCAATTTAGCTAAGTTATTCATGATATATCGGTCAGCCTGGCCACAAAGCCTTGGATCGCCCCGCTTTACTTTTCTGTCCTATGTTTTTAGATTTGACCTAAATTGTAGAATTTCAGATTCATTTGTAGACTGTTTTATGTAAGTAAAATGTTTTGCTACTTTACTTACTTTTTCTTACCAAAGGTTTGCTAAAGCCATATAATATAACAGGCACGCGGCAACCCTTAAAAAGTTTGTTTTTCGAACTTTCAAGAAGCTGCTAAACAATTTTTGCAGTATTGTTTCGCAATACACTGTTTTATTTAAATCAAATGTTTTTAATTTTTGACATTTTGAAATTCTCGGAAAGTTTTTTACCAAAGGTTTGCTAAAGCCATATATTATAACAGGCACGTGGCAACCTTTATAAATTTTGTTTTTCGAACTTTCAAGATGTTGCCAAACATTTTTCGCAGTATTGTTTCGCAATTAAGGGTGGCATTGTAAGCGTTCCTTTGTTGGGAAAGGGAACGTATAACACAATGTATTTAATTTTTTACAGGGAAAATTGTTTTTCGTATTTTTTTCACGTTTTGTTACCCCTGTGACAAGCGTGTACAATTATTGAGAGCTTTAAAACACCCCTATTTACGCAAGAAACATTTGAACATTGCGTACCTCTTTGCTTCCCTTTTATGAATAAATAGGTATTACTAAAATAGAAAAAGGGATGTTTGTTCGTTGTGCAATAATGTTTGATTTTTCTTATGTAAATGGTGCTGGTCTAAACTGAGCCTAATTCGGTTGAGGGCTTGACAGCAAAGAATACTAATAAAATATTTTACTTCGGCGTTAATTAAAAAAAAAAGTTACAATGTGGACTTTAAACCAGTTTTATCATTTTCCTTAAACACACAGTTTAATTTCTTGTTATATTAGGTCTCGTAGCAAGGCTTTTCAATTATACAGAGTGGTAGAATTTTTAGAACGTTAGAACGTAACAATTATAGTTTTTATTTGGAATGCTGTCGTACTCCAACACTTGATAAATAGATTGAATACACCTTACACGTGTTTACTGATCACGACACTATAAAATTCTAATTGAATTTTAGTTACGCCTTCTAGATAATTGTCAATGCTTCGGAATTTTCAACATAGTTTGGGAAATTCTTCTTAGTTTAATTTTATTGTAAATGTATTATGTATTTCTATAAAAATATTTTTATTATATTATTTACTTGCATAATGGTAGCACTCGTACACAAATATAGAGGATAAATTTAATGTACAGTAGACCAAATAGCAATGTATACAGGCAGCTAGCGACATCTGTTTTGGCATTGGTGTAATAATGTTTTTCTTTCTTTCTCTAATGTATTTCGCAATATGTGTTAAAACACAGGTACCTACATATCCAACGCAGCATATAATAATTATTTATATCACAATCTATGTCAAGACGCAGATTTCTTTCGCTGCCTGTATACTTCAGACTGTTGATCAGTGAGGTACTTTAATCGCATTGGAGCCGGGAAAAAGCGTGCATGAATGTACCTCAAGTCGTGAGATGCACAATTTCAGATTAGACGAACTAGTTAGGTTGTTTTTACTGACACAAACTGACAGACAGACTTATATGTGTGTCACATTTTATTGACATGAATAATTATTATTTAAAATAAAATCAAACTTTTTATAGAGGTCGCTACTCTTATGAGCAGACGGCGATGAGCAATATATGGGTTTGACCACGTGATCGAGTAGTGCTTCAATCAAATCAAGTTCATATATTTTCTTCTTGCCGTAACAACATAATGTTACCTGGTCAAATTTCAGTTTTTAAAGAGCAATCCAACAGAGTGTTGTCGCCATCGAAACGAGATGCACAGTTAATTAAATCGATTTTTAGACCTACAGAATTCGAAACGACGACGTCTATAGCCACTAACATTTTGTTTCCAAACAGTGGAGATGGTCGGCATGACGGGCATGAACTCGTACTTACTGCAGAACTTGAATCAAATACTGGCGTCGGGAGTGGGCGGGCCCCTGGCGGGCATGCTGGGGCAGTTCGCGCAGGTTGGACCCGCCTGGGCACAGGCCAAGCCGGGCAATATGTGGCAACAGGAAAAGGTATGTAGGATTTGTTATATGGTAATAAGTTGCTGATTTGGACGCTTTCAGAGAGACTGGCCTCAGATAGCACTGAACAGAAATCAGTGGAAGGAGAGCGGGAGACTTTTGCTCGACAGTGGGATCACATAGGTCAGATAAAAAAAATAAGAAGCTGGGAATTATTTCATCCCATCAAAATCAGATGGTGGTGAAGAGCGGGCGTTTCTGGAGGCTGTGTCAATTGAGATTCAAAGACTACTACTACCTACCTAGGACTACCTAGGTAGGTAGTAGTAGTCAACACTTAAAAATCAGACTAGGACTACCTAGTCTGATTTTTAAGTGTTTTTTTTTTCATGTCCTGCCTCGTATTTTATACTGACAATACTTTCTGTACAAAGTTTTGTTAATGTACTCCCGTCTTAAAATTCTAGCAATAAAAAAACCCAAAAAATATTTGCTTGATCCACAGACTGTATTCCTTACGATCAGATCGTCCTATCTTGATTTCTGGTATTGTTATAGATCTTATAAGTTATATTACTTATAATAGTAAAACTTACAAGTATAGAAGTTTAAGTTTACAATTATTATAGAATTGATTTATTACATTTTAGATGGGAGGAGATGAGGAAGAGGTTGACGATGAAGAAATGGGTGTAGCCGAGACTTATGCAGACTATATGCCCCCAAAATGTAAGTATGCATACATTAAAAATTGTTTTTCCTGTTGTACATTTCTGTGACTTAAATTACTTTAATATTTAAATAATGTTTTATGCAACTGCTGATCACGTGCCATCTCTCTCTCGCATCGTACTCTACTTCCTCTGCCATCCTATGCGCGAGAGAGATTATGAGATAATTTCTTCATAAAACGATTATTTAATGGCATGAATTATACACCGCTCATAAAAAACTTTTTCTATAGTGAAACTTGGTCGCAAGCACCCAGACCCTGTGGTAGAAACGGCGTCGCTGTCGTCAGTGGAGCCGGTAGACGTGACGTATAAAGTGAGCTTGCCAGACGAGACCATCCGCAACGGGCTGCTGTCAGCGCTGCAGCTGGAGGCCGTTGTATACGCCTCGCAGGCCCACGAGCACCTGCTGCCCGACGGCACCAGGGCCGGATTCCTCATCGGTGAGTTACGAGTACAATCGACAAAAGAGTTACACTACCGGCACGCTATGATGGCCGTTTTGACGTTTGTCCACTCATGAAGTTTCGTATTATTTAGTAATTACATTTAAAGGAGCAAATTGCTGTTCTTTATTGTCAATAGTGATCTAACGATACTACATACAAAAAATATATACAATATGTATTAATAATGTATTGTGTTTTTTTTTATTTTCGTCCATTAAAGTAACTGCCATCATAGCGTGCCGCAAGTATAAGTATACAGGCAGCTAATTAAACATCTGTGTTTTTTTAAAGATTGTGTAATAATGTGTTACGCAATATGTGTCGAAACGCAGGTATTGTAAGCTGCTACACATCAAACCCTTTGACGGGAAATTATTTAAATCACAATTTGTGTAAAGATGGCGATTTCGTTCTCTACCTGTATACCAATCTCTTTTATTGACTGTATCTATCGTTAGTCTACAGCTGTGAAGAAATAGTGATAAAATACTATCAGACACGATGTTTCCTTCAGCATTTTTCCTTACCATATACTGTCCAATTGCTCGGCACGAGTGTGTACGGGGATTCTGTCAGAATGAGAGGGATTAGGCTATAGTCCACCACGCTAGCCGTCAAAAAAATGTGTCTGGCTTATGGGTTTCCTCAAGATATTTTTTTCACTTGATTTTTAGAAGTCCCACTGCAGGGCACGGGTAGCCTCTGAGATGGAGAGGGATTAGGTTATAGTCCACGACGCTGGACTAGTGCAGATTTTAGAAAAACAACATAGAGTAAATTAAATGCTTTACAAACCAATACTCAAAGTGGACTAAAAAAGTTTGAGAACATGTGGTCTAAAGAATAATAATTGTGTATGGTAAATTGTTTAAAAAAGTGGTTAATTATAAATGTATTTTATAAAATGCATGAATATTTTGCCAAAAAATAATGATTGTTATTGAAAATCGTTAACACCTTATGTACAGACGCCAGCTGGTCAACCTACCCAAAACTGTAAAATTTTCCCAATTGAAAATGAACCTTATTGTTTTGTATTAAAGTTGCTAACAGCTGTAATAGTGTTTTGTATTAAAGTTGAAAATCAATCAAAGAAATTTGACTGATTGTGGTAGCTTGATGTGCGGGCCACTGTACACAGTTTTAAGCAATAAATATCTTACTTTATGACGTTTCGAGCTGTATCCTCCATGATACAGGCGACGGCGCCGGCGTGGGCAAGGGCCGCACGATAGCGGGCATCATCTTCGAGAACTACCTGAAGGGACGCAAGCGAGCCATCTGGGTGTCTGTCTCCAACGATCTCAAGTACGACGCCGAGCGAGACCTGCGGGACATCGGCGCCTCCAAGATCGAGGTGCACCCGCTCAATAAGGTCATTATGAACTTTATCAACCAAAATTATTACCATACCAACTATACATTGAATTAAAACTACTTTTTAAAGCGTCCATGGTCAGTCTACCCGTGACCATGGTCCTATGTACACACACACACACGCACACACAAATAGGATTTAAACACACTGACGAAATGTGGCAAACTGTATACTTTTTTACACCTCTGTCTCCCTAACCATTAGGAGAACACAGTTTGATGTTATTTATGTATACAGGATGTTACGAAACTACCCGTAAAGCCGAAAGGAGGTTAAATGGGGCCTTATAACGAGTCCATTCACAATATTTAAGAACCGTAGTAACGCTGTAGAACAAACCCCCAAAAAAAGGAAAACAACATTTATGAATGAAAAATAGAAAAACTATTAAAGTATACAATTATTAGGTAAAATAGGTACGTAGGCCTTTCTGTTAATTATTCTGGTTCCCTAACATGACAGCTGACAAAATGTTTGGCTTTGATAATTCATTATATGTTTACGTGGTATTTTGTAACACGTTGTACATACATATCAGCTCTCCACATACACACAGATCTTTTGCACACACCCGAAACTGTGCACCATAGGTACCCTAATTTGCTTTTGACGAATATTAGCTTTTTTTAAACTTTAAAATCGGACGTTAATTTAATTGAGATAATGTGTTCACATCCTAAACGTTATCGGTACAGAATGGGTTTTGTATTGAAATACGAAACTTGAGATAATATAAATAAAACTACTTTCTTTCTACTGGATACGAATCTTGATTCTTATTTATACTAAATATGTATCTATAATCTTAGTTATACAAACTTATAATATTGTTGCGAAGATATACCATAATTTTACATCAATCAATATAAACAACATTATTGAAAAAAATAATCGTGGGTTGCTTCCGTTTTGATACTTTAGCGCACTAATGATATGAAATGATAAGCTACCCAGATTATCTTCTTCCACGTCATCAGTGTATACTATTTTTTCTTCCAGTTCAAATATGCCAAGATCTCGTCAGCGGTCAACGGCAACGTGAAGAAAGGCGTGGTATTCAGTACATACTCTGCGCTGATCGGCGAAACGCAGTCCACGGCCACCAAGTACCGCACGCGACTCAAACAACTGCTACAGTGGTGTGGCGACGACTACGACGGAGTTGTATCCTTTCAAATATTAAAAACGTAGCAAGTTAGTTATTAAGCAAATTAAAAATTCGACCGCGGGCAGGATTCGAACCTGCGTCTTCTGGAATAGCATGGAAAATGCCAAAAAAAACTAAAATATACGTAGGAAGTTAGTTGTTGTGCTCATCGGCTCAGATCTGGACACATTCCATGTAGAAAGTTAGCCTTCATGATGAAGAAAACGCCTTTTTTAATGGGATAGGGGCAAACAAGCAGACGGATCGCCTGATGGTAAGCGATTTCCGCCGCCCATGGACACCCATGGCAACACCAGAGGAGTCACAAGCGGGTTGCCGACCTTTAAAAGGGAGTACGCTCTTTTCTTGAAGGTTTCCCTCAATTGTGAAGATTGTGGTTATCGAAGACTTATACCACTTATTAATAGAATGTGTGCGATATGAGTCGATTAGAAAAATTTAATAAGGGTCTTAAATTTGAATTAAATTGATATAGGATTTTTAAAGTTATTTAGAAAAGGAAAAATTCGACCGCGGGCAGGATTCGAACCTGCGTCTTCTGGTTAGGTCGAATTATCGCGGTGGCTTAGTGGTCATAGCGTCTGGTGTACCTAACCAGAAGACGCAGGTTCGAATCCTGCCCGCGGTCGAATTTTTCCCTAAATAACTTTAAAAATCTTAGCATGGAAAATGCCAAAAATATTCAAAAAGATTGATATAGGATTTTTTCATGAAATTTTATCTCAATCAAATGGTGCAGATGCCAAAATGTTATTCGAATTTATAGCCAATATTAATAGTTTGTAATGTGCCTATGTCTTTAGGGGCATGATGGAATTGGACTACGCTAAGCGTAAAAGTTCCTTAAAAAGTAGAATAAAAAAAGATTAAAAACAAAACCGTGTCGGGCCACGCGCAATGTCCCCACATTCCGCGTAACTAGTTGCTCTAACTCATTTTTACTCTCCAAGTACTTTTAGTACGTTATTCTTTTAAAATTACAGTCGGAGAGAACTTTCGAAAGTAATTGCCAGAATCGAAAAACGTTTTAAAAGAGACTGTGAATAAAATCCTCAACTCCAACGTAGATCGTATTCGACGAGTGTCACAAGGCCAAAAACCTTTGCCCCGTCGGTTCTGGCAAGGCCACGAAGACGGGGCTCACAGCGCTGGAGCTGCAGAACAAGCTGCCCAAGGCCAGGGTGGTGTACGCGTCGGCCACGGGCGCCAGCGAGCCAAGGAACATGGCCTACATGGTGCGCCTCGGGATATGGGGAGATGGAACTCCTTTCCCGACCTTCATGGATTTCATTAATGCTGTTGAAAAGAGGTTAGTAGTGTAGTTGATTGGCTGTATTGAAATGATCACTCTAAGACATTTGAAGATTAAAAAAAAAAACACACACTAGAATTTTCTAATGTAGCCTGGTTACAAACACGATTTTCACACCCAATCTTATCAAATCAAATCAAAATTATTTATTTGCTTAAAGTATAGTATAGCATATAGCTTAGAACATATTACATACAGTGGAAAGTCAGTCATCGCCTCTTACCTCTCGCTCATACTCTATTACACCTCATACCACATACTCTAAGTACACCTACTTTGTTCGTCCCTGCATCACCCAAGGGTTGTCTGGTAGTAAATGATTAATGGCATTAAGACCGCCTTTGTACGCTTTTTTTTTGTACAGAAAGAATAAATAAATAATTACATATTGATTTCTGACATTTACGCGAATATTATACATTGAAATAAAACTACTTTTTATATAGGTATAGGTCGTCCATGTCCGTGGACAGTCTACCCGTGACCATGGACGCTGTAAAGGGTCCGAAACGTCGGGATTAATAATATCAATATACGCGATAAAATCCGTATAAAGTAGTTTTATTTCAATAAATAAATACATATTTTCACGCCATTGGCATAGGCAGTAACTATAGATTTCCACTTACTACGAGTTTGGCAAGTCAGAAATTCGGTACAGCTACTTGTAAGCCCTATATATTCGTTTCGTGTAAGGATGGAAGCTGCCATACCCCAGAATCCGATTACTCAGACAATACCCTATTCGTGCCGTTAAAACTTATCTATATTTTGAAACCGAATTTACAATGAATATTTGTTCTTCTACTCAATTTTGAAAATCAATATTAGAAATTTGAATTAGAAAATCTGTTTTTTGTACATTCACAATCCATACTGACCAGCCAAGTTCTGATTTGATTTTCAGCTATACTTCATTAACTATAGCGAAATTACGACAGTTATTAACACAATGGTGACCGGCGACACTCTTGGGGCTCATGAGTTCATGACCCGATCATATTGAAGATCACTGGTCTAGAGTTAATAGTTCTATAACGGCTGGTTATTGAGAATGGATGTAAAAATTCCGACTATCATTTTGTTAACAAGTAACGACATCTGTTCAGTAAATTTACGCAATTTAAAATGATCGTAAATACACGAAACATTTTGCCTCATCATCTCCATTCATCACTCTGACAGAAACCTCATACAACCAGCCAGCCTGATAAAATCATCTAACATATTGGTTTATACAACGTGTTACAAAATACCCCGTAAAAAATAGAATTAATTATAAAAACTATCAACCCCAGTAAGCTGTCATGTCAGGGAACCAGATTATTAAACAGAAAGGCCTACGTACCTATTTTACCTAATAATTGTCTACTTTAATAGTTTTTCTATTTTTCACTCATAAATGTTGTTGTTTTACTTTTTTTTGGGGTATGTATAACATACCCCAAAAAAAAGTAAAACAACAGCGTTACTACGGTTCTTAAATATTGTGAATGGACTCGTTATAAGGCCCCATTTAACCTCCTTTCGGCTTTACCCTGTATTTTTTTTATATGTTTCGTGCAGAGGCGTTGGTGCCATGGAGATTGTGGCGATGGATATGAAGCTGCGCGGCATGTACATAGCGCGGCAGCTGTCATTCCACGGCGTGTCCTTCAAGATCGAGGAGGTGCCGCTCTCCGAAGCCTTCAAGGAGACGTACGACAAGTCCGTCGCACTGGTCAGTACATCATTATTTCCTATTCATCAGCAGAAGTCTTCACTAACATAGTATGCAGTAGCATGTATTACCTTTTGAAGGCCACGTCAATAACGAAAATCCGTGTTCTCTACGCCAAGCGACAAATTCTAGTATAATAATAATATAGTAATCATAGGTAAAAAATAAATGTACAGGTATTTGTTTTGAACTAAAAAAAAGTGGTATTTTTGACGTGCCATGCCGTCGTTGGCGTCGTGAGCAAGTTTTTATTTGACGTCTATACACGTTCGTAGCGGTCAAAAGGTTAAGAACATGAGAACGGCTCGCCAGCACACAAAAGCCCTGATAGGTTTTTGTGTATAGCAAAAACATATTGTGATGTGTTATATTTTATTGTCGGCAACAAATCAGCACTCTTCCTCTCCTATCAAACTGTGCTGTGCCCGACAGGGTCCATAATTGATACTACTTTTAATCCTAACATCTGTATTAAATATTACCAACATATTATGAGAAAAACTTTTCTTGGCATCGCTCCTAGAATTTATAATAAAATACCCGATCACTCAAAAACTCCAGCCAAAATTGAGCAAAATCGCTTCATAGAGGGCTTAAGTACTTCGGTAACCCTAGAGGTCATCCGCAATTTTTAAAACTGGCTTGGATTTCTCCAGCAGTAGGGGTGATTTTTAATAGACCATCATCCCTTATCTGTACCCGGTTATCTGTGAAATACTCAATTGCATTTGATGATGATGGTATGTTAACAGAACCAAATAAAAAAAAATATATATATAAAAATCTTTTTATATATATTTTTTGACAATGACAATTTTACAGTCTTCTAGTCCCAAACTAAGCTGAGCTTGTATTATGGGTATTTAAAATACTTATCCTTTTTTTAGTAAATACATACTTATAATACATAAGAAACACCAGACAAACACTTATGTTCATCACATAAATATTAATTGTGTCCTGTGGGAATTAACCTCGTGATCAGCGTCAGTCTGTTACGCGAACCACTAGACCACAGATGTCGTCATTGTAAATCATTGTTTTTTTTTCTCTGCAGTGGGTGGAAGCGATGCAGCGCTTCACGGAGGCGGCGGAGCTGATCAACGCGGAGTCCCGCATGAAGAAGACCATGTGGGGACAGTTCTGGTCAGCGCATCAGAGGTTCTTCAAGTATCTCTGTATTGCTGCTAAGGTAACATAATAATTCCGTCCATAGGGACAGACATAACCGAGGAAGGCTACCTCTTCCCCCCTCTAGACATTCCACATTCTGTAGTGTTACAAGTAAACATAAATATATATAGGATAAAATGGTACCCCATTCTTCCTTAATCTTGGCCATTGTCCCAATTTATTTGGGGACAGCCCTCATTCTTGTGCTAACAAGCACCATTGTACAGTTGTGGGTTGTCTCTTCGTTCTTGTTTGTAGAGCTCAGGTCTTTTCTATCGTTTTTAATCAGGTCATTGGTGGAAGTCCACAAGCTTTCTTTTTGTCTTCTATAATTATAACTATCTTGGTCATATGGTCATCATCTTGTCTCTTTACGTGTCCGTACCATCGCAGGCGTTTTTCGTGTACCGAGGCACCTTTAGAAGTTCCCTGGTTAAAAAGTTACCCCATTGCTAGATAAAATTAATTATTATACCATTCAGATAGTCAGTTCTATTTAAGGTTTTAAAGCGTATTTAATTATCAATTAAAATTTTCAATCAACTTGTGATCGGAGGAAATAACTCGTAGATGATTATCAGGGTTAACCGACTATATATCTGTTTGTCGTTAGGTGAACCACGCCGTGGTGACTGCGCGCGAGGCGGTGAAGTGCGGCAAGTGTGTCGTCATCGGGCTGCAGAGCACAGGAGAGGCGCGCACGCTGGACCAGCTCGAGCGAGACGACGGAGAGCTCTCAGACTTCGTCTCCACCGCCAAGTGAGTGCCAAGAGTCGGCCAGTCGGACAAGGACCCACGCCACTGTACCGCTACTGGTGGCGGATCGCATACCCAGTATATAGTCTAAGCAGTTATAGCCTAGTGATGTGAGGCCCATTGGACTGCCAAGTCGTAGTTCTTGAGTTCAAACCCACGGCTTCTGACATTGGAATCATGCGTTCTTATAACGGTGAAGGGAAACATCGTAAGGAAACCTGCATACCTGAGCGATTTACATAACAAACATACATATATACCATCACACCTGTATTCCACGAAGTACTAGGCAGGACTAGGACTAGCATGTAAAAGGCGTCGAGCCTATTGCCAAACAGGCACAAATCAAGGCGCGGAACCACAAGACTAACGAGGTAGAGGCTAGATCAACATGGTGGATTACAGGCTAACCTCTTATTCTGACTGGAGATCCGGGCCCAGCAGTGGGACAAATGGGTTGATAATGATGATGACGGTTTAGTGTCAACTAATCATCGGAACACTTGAAGATAGGTTACTATTAAGTGTTACAAAAACTTTGCTTCATCGTAATTTTAAGAGAAAGAAAAATTAAATTGACAGAACATTCAGAAAATGCCTGGCTAAACAGGAATTAAATATACTACTATTGTGAATTAGTCTCGGTTGAACAGCTTTGTATTTATACAAAGCTGTTCAACCAAAAATTATAGAAGTATAAATTATGTACACAAAATTGATGTTTATTTATTACAAAAATATGTTTATCACAATGTTTATCATAAGAAAGTAATCACAGCCATGGTAGAGTAATAAGATTACTATCCACGTTGATTCGCGGTGACGACACGAATGTCATGATCGGTGTTGCCATTGCTTGACATCTTCAATCCAATTAACAATATCAATGGAGATTTATAATTCTAGATAAATTGCTAAGCAGGCACCTATTTATCTCGTGTTTTTCTTCTATTTAGTTCAAAAGTAAACTGTATACAATAACTAATTCAAATTTGCTTCATTGTAGAAGCAGGCAAGTGAAAAAAAATATATTTTAATATATTTTACTCAAGTATTTTATTTTTATTTGTCGATGACGTCACTGCGAAATGAATCACGGGATCTGGCATGGGAAAAGAATATAAGAGAATACAACAGGTATTCTCTTAATTATTCTACCATGATCACAGCAAACCAGTCGAAATTATATTATTAATTGCAATCCATATCCATATTATTGTCATTTAACTCCAGATACATATTGGAAAAGCAAATTTTTTCAACAGGCCTTATTTTACTTAATTCTCTAGCTAACCGTCCCATCGTATCTAAATTAGATGCACTAGGATTATTCCTAAAAACTTTGTTCAGCCTTCTAAATTCATCATTTAAAGCCCTCAGAGCATTTGTGTATCTTTGTCTCATACTATCTGAATTAGTTTCTATAGAATTATTGTCAGAACTCTCATAAGTATTTTCACTGTTATCTAAAGGATCGTTATGTTCTATCTCTTGTTTTACTACAAAATAATGGTCTGCGGTTTGTTGTTCATTCAATATTGTTTCTTCTATATAGTTAACTGGTTCTTGTTCGTCATGATCAACTTTAGGTTCAACCTTAACGTCGTCTTCACCAGCTAGTGCTGTGTAGAATTCTCTTTTATCTTCAGGTATAAAAGTCTTTAGTTCAATACAGTGTAAGACAGCACATAAATGTTCACATAGTTTCCCCTTTCTCCCCTTCACACAGTCACAACACAGCGTATCTCCCCTAAATATTACACGACTCTTCCGTCTTGCTTTAGTCTGTATATCCAATCTATACTCTTGATCAGTCATTTTTAAATCAGCTAATGAGTTTATAACATTTCTGTTTTTAGGCAGAAACTTTGTGTATGTCTCTACTATTAATCTATTTCTTAAATGTGCATGAAGAATTTTACACCAATGATTGTCCAAAATATTTATCAATACATCAATCATGATTAGGCTGTTGTAAGAATTACATTTGCACTGTAGAAACTGTTTAAATGTTCGTAGAGATATGTCTATGATTTTGTTTTGACTCTGACTCTGTTCTATGTAATCGTCGCACTTGTTCCAAATTTCTGCCAGTAATTCTTTGAGTTTAGGCGCGGTTTCTACTTGCTTGTTACTAACAAGATCTGCATGGAATAATTCAGCTTCCTCTAAATTTTCAGCGTGTAATAGTGAATTGAATGACAGCATCAGATTTTGTCTGTATTTTGCCTCGATCTTTATATCCCCGTCACAAATTGTTTTCCATATCTCTTCAACCATCGACGCTCGCGACACAAACAATTTTTTATCCGAAAATATTGCATCTAAAGCATGATTCTGTTCATCTATCAAATTAATCATAATCTTCTTTGGCTCTAAACTTTTTAAGGTCTGGTTCTCTAATAGTAGTTTGGTTGAAAAGAATGCTTGACTGAAACTAGGTTCGGTTATTTGCGAATGTAAGGCGCACGCGATAGGGAGCGCGCCCAATGGAGTAGGTACAAAGAAAAATGATGCTACACCGTCTTTGATAGGCGTGCTGTCTATTATAACATAGTCTAGGTCATGTCCAGTAAGGACGTTCTTCATAAATGGTGTAATTACAACAGTAATACTGTAATCATCAGTATGTCTCAACACGCCTCCTAATTCCTCTAATGTCTTCATTTTCTCAGCCGTTGTGTTAGCAATATCTGACCCGCTATCTTCTTTCTTTTTCTTCGTATACAAGTACGATACATGATGCATTGTAGGATTTATTTCCGAATTTGTTAAGAAATCTTCACAAGTGCCTTTAAAATTGGAAAGTAGGGTTAATTCGTGGTAGCTTTTCGCCGTCGGCACTGTGTGTCCGTTTGCAAAATATTTGTGGAACATCTCGTCGGTGTCCGGCGAACACTTTAGCAAATTGAAAGATTCTCGCGCTTTTGTTCTGTGCGAGTGCGTGAAGTAAATATAGATGTTTAAATTCAAACCTTCCTTTAACCTACTATCGTTCCTAATAGTGTTTCGATTTATTAATTTCATTTTGAAGTCTATTTTCGCTTTGCAATCTTTGTTCTTTGTGCCGGCTTCGTCCGGTGACTTTTTTTTATTGAAACTAGATAAATGACACACAAAAATTTTTCTATAAACAAGTCTTTTCAAATTTGGAAAACTTGACCTGACAATCCACCCAGTTCTTGTAAATTTTGTAAATCTCTTCACCCATTCCGTGGCGTAATCGCTGTAGAATTGAGTTTCACGATTACTCTCCACCCGACATTTGATCGAGACAGTGTATTGTTCCGGTGATACATAATTAAATACAGGAAATTCAGCATTTTCTGATATCTCACATAAAAATTTCTTTAGTTCTTGTTTAGAACACATTTTTCGTAAAATTTACACACCAAAACGTTTTAACACAATCACAGTACGAAGTATTGTCCGTTTACAAACATTTCACAAACGTGCACATTGTTAAAATACGTAGAACGCTGAATTAAATCAATGCTCTGAAACCATGTTGTTTTCGATGCCACATGTGTCGTCTTGCGCTGAGTCCGTGTATAGTTCGAGGTAAAATAACACGATAATGGCGGCCGGGGTGAATGAACCGTTTTCGAGCCCACCCGAATGGCCTCGCTCGCTATTAGTTGAAACTGCGCAACTTGAGTCAGCTGATGACAGCGCGGGAAATTTGAATGTGGCGCGAAGTTAATGTTGTTTTTGACGTATGGTATTCAAACTTTTTGGTGTTTTATTAGTTTTTTTGTCATTGCTTTTTTATGGTCGTGTTAGCTTAATAATAATAACTTATTAATCTGATACAATGTAGAGGTAAATTATGGAAAACAAAGGATATTCAATAAATTAATCTTCTTTAAGAATAGTTTTAAAATGATTCCAGTGTGTTTACAGAGTCAGACGATCCATGAGGATTTGTGACTAAAATCAACTAATTAAATTAGCTTAACTAGCTTATCTTTCTTTCCCCAGGGGAGTATTCCAGACGCTAGTGGAGAAGCACTTCCCAGCCCCGGACAGAGACCGAATCAACCGGCTGCTGGGGCTCGAACCGCCGCGCTCTAAGCCCGCGCCACCTGTCGTTCACGCGCACCAAAACGGAAAGAACGGAATTGACGACGAGGCCAACACTTCGAAGAGGAAACGTGAGTAGAAACGTGCAAGTACGTTTTGATCAGGCTTGTATATGATCATCCTCCTAACATTTTCCTATGTTGACGTCGGCTTACAGTCCTAACTAAATGCGGCGGAATGTTAGTATTTTATACAAAGCGTCAGGTATATTTAACCAAATTTCTGGCCAATACCTGATATCCTAAGGATAAACTGGTTGTCAAGCTTCCGGGTTTTTGACTACCATTAACGATTCTCATAGGTATTCTTAGTATGTACTACCGATGTGTTAAGAATGGTAACCCGTCCATAGACTGAACGCGGCAAGTACAACTTAACCTTGCAGATTGGTGGAGCAGCCTAATAAATATTACGTGTCTAAGCTCAAAGACTACGTAAATTTCACAGTCATATCCTTTGTATCCAGTGACAGCTCGACAGCAAGCCAACGCAGCGGCCAAACGCATGCGCGGCGGCTCTTCATCCGACGAGTTCGTGAGAGGGTCTGAAGATGAACTGGAGATGGAGTCGGACGAAGAAAGACGGCCACCGGGCTCCGACTCCGACTTGTCAGACTTCAACCCATTCCATGGAGGCAGTGATAGTGATGATGGTGAGTTTTATTTCTATGATGAAACACCCACCGGTGTTTCTTATATTCTTATTATAAGTATGTATATTTACTACAAAAAAGTGTTAAGTATTGAATCCTTTGTCCCATTGTACAAGCTCTGCTTAAAAAAATTACGACATTTTTTATTGCATTATTGGTCTAGTGTTCGCAAGTGGGGCTGCCAAGAGTAAGGCCTTACTTCGGTTTTTAGGTCGAACAATGTGTTATTAGGTATTTTCGATGTAACATTCTCAGTAGCAGCTTGGATTTATGTCCGATTAATGGCAATAGGCTCACCCCTTATTACATGATACCTAAAACTATATACATGTGGCTGTCGGTATACAGATTTACGTTGAACTCTTCTGGGAATGTAGGCGTGTTGCTGTTTGTTTTTATAATTATCATTACAGCCCTCAGTATCCCACTGCGTGTTAGAGATCTTCCTAAACTATCCTATTTGCCTCAGCCCGCTTGTTATATCTTCTTCCTAAAATTCTGAGAATAATTTTTATTGTGACTCAGTTTCAACTTAACAGTTTTTCACATCTGTTCGATCAATAGCCTGGTGGAGAGCGGCGGTGTTTTTTTAAATGAGATTTCTATTTACCTTTTTGACCTTTTATTTTATATATACTTTCTCGACCTTTATACATCTATGCCTTTGATCATCAAATTAAAAAAAGTACTCATTTTTATTTTTTGTATTAACTAACTAACTGACAGAAAAGCACAGCTTAAAGCGGTGGATATAAAATATCATATACACAGTTCCTTATATGTATATATAACGTGGCTGAGCAAAAGCAACAGAGATATTCCTATGGAATTGGAAAATTGAGATCATCGCGGGGAAACCAGCAAGTTATAAAAGTCTCGTACTATTTTGCTAATCTTTATTTATTTATTCTTTACAGAACCATGGCTGGGTCGCAAGAAGAAGCCAGCGAAGAAGAAGAAGGCCGCCTCCCCAAAGAAGAAGCCTTCTACAACACAAGACAAGATAGAAACTATGTTCGAACGTAAAAACAGTGTGGCCACTACCCCCACAGTGACGGTGACCAGCCCGGCCGGGCACAGCCTCACGGGGACGCCTGTCGGCACCAACGGACTGTACCTAGGTCAGTCCTTAGCCATCTAGGTTAGCCTGAAACTTAGTCATAGCGCTGCAGTGCTGCATCGCGTGTACATAACTTTTAACGTGTGATGTGATATTGAAACAAGATTACTTTTTAACGCGTTATATTGTTATGATTATTCCAGAATTTATTATTATTATTGTCAGGAATCAAGGTGTGATGTGATTCTTGTAGTTGTTCGCAGTTTCTCCCAATTCCAATAGGGCTTTTTGAGAGAAAAGGCCATTTTTTCATAATAACTATGTATGTAGGTCCAGCCCGCAATCAGCCGCCGCCCCGATCAGCCATCGAGCGCGCCTGCAGCATGAAGGAAGAGCTGCTGATCGCCATCGAGCGCCTCGGCCGCCGCCTGCCGCCCAACACGCTCGACCAGCTCGTGGACGAGCTCGGCGGCACCGACAACGTGGCCGAGGTGAGCCAAGCTTACTGCAGCACATGGAGCAACAGCTGCTGGTCGCCATCGAGCGCCTCGGCCGCCGCCTGCCGCCCAACACGCTCGACCAGCTCGTGGACGAGCTCGGCGGCACCGACAACGTGGCCGAGGTGAGCCAAGCTTACTGCAGCACATGGAGCAGCAGCTGCTGGTCGCCATCGAGCGCCTCGGCCGCCGCCTGCCGCCCAACACGCTCGACCAGCTCGTGGACGAGCTCGGCGGCACCGACAACGTGGCCGAGGTGAGCCAAGCTTACTGCAGCACATGGAGCAACAGCTGCTGGTCGCCATCGAGCGCCTCGGCCGCCGCCTGCCGCCCAACACGCTCGACCAGCTCGTGGACGAGCTCGGCGGCACCGACAACGTGGCCGAGGTGAGCCAAGCTTACTGCAGCACATGGAGCAGCAGCTGCTGGTCGCCATCGAGCGCCTCGGCCGCCGCCTGCCGCCCAACACGCTCGACCAGCTCGTGGACGAGCTCGGCGGCACCGACAACGTGGCCGAGGTGAGCCAAGCTTACTGCAGCACATGGAGCAGCAGCTGCTGGTCGCCGTCGAGCGCCTCGGCCGCCGCCTGCCGCCCAACATGCTGAATGAAAAAAAAAACATCATTGATTTGTTGCTCCCAGTCGCCCTTAAATTTAAAAAAAAAAACTATGCACAGTAGTCCCGATTTCTGGTAATATACCTTATTCCTTACCATATTCGTTATACACTTCTCTCAAAGTTATCTGTTTAAAAAAATATATATGGACATCAAACTATTCAACTTGGTGATTAAAAGAGTTCAGCAGCTTCATAATATTATTTTCCCCTTACAGATGACAGGTCGCAAAGGGCGCGTAGTGCAGACGGAGGATGGTCAGATCCTGTACGAGAGTCGGTCGGAAGCCGACGTGCCGCTGGAGACACTCAACCTGACGGAGAAGCAACGCTTCATGGACGGACAGAAGGACGTCGCCATCATCTCCGAGGCGGCTTCCAGCGGTATCTCGCTGCAGAGTGACAGGAGGTACGTGAACATGACAGCTCCACTTATTTTCCACAATGGAAGCCGGGTTTCTGAAAGCCGATTTCACTTGTTGTTTACACAAAATTGACGTCACACAGTAGATCATCGAACAGTGTTTTGGCGGTAAATTCAAAAACATTAAATTTCTGTTAAATCATTTGTCCCAATCTTTAAATATAAGCAGTTTTAAAAATTTTGGAAAATACCCTATTATATTATGAGATTATATTTATAATATTATTATATTAAGGAAGGAAGATTTGAGACAAATGTAGCCTATGTAATACCTACTTACTTAGTTTAAATCTTGAATCTATTGTGTTGTTGTTCAGTATTTTGTCTTGTGTTGTGATTGTCAAAATAAATGTTCTTTTTTCGTATGACCTTCTCCTTCCAAGGTCTATCTTTGTACCAAATTTCATCAAAATCGGTTCTGCGGCTTAGACTTGAAAGCGTAACAGACAGAATTACTTTCGCATTTATAATGTTAGTAGGGATTAGTAGGGACTAGTTCTGGCCTGTGGCTCGCATCTCCAAGGACTCTTTTTTTATTGAAATTGTAAGCGGTTAAGGCATATAATATAATAATATAATATTTTGGGACATGTTACGCAACACATCTAGTCCCAAACTAAGCAGAGCTTATATTATGGGTACTAATAATACTTATATACTTTTTTTACAACGACTACTACTAGGCATATCGGTATCGAACAAAATATTTTTGTGTCAGGGCGCGGAATCAAAGGCGGCGAGTGCACATAACGCTGGAGTTGCCGTGGTCGGCCGACCGAGCTATACAACAGTTTGGTGAGTTTTATATAATATTAGTATTTGAGAGAGCAGTTTTGAGAATTCGATATTATTGATTTCAATAAATAACATAATATTAAGAGGGGCTCGTGGCTAAGTAATATATTGCTGCTGCGTTAGCTACGGTCAGTTTGTGGATGGGTGAGGGGTCTTGATTGGTCTGTTAAACACATCAAGACCCTTCAGTGCTTCGAAAATCATGTAAAGTCGTTGGTTTCGGTTGTCACGAACATCCATGATAATCATTAGATGTAGTCAGAAGTCCAAAAAGCTTGACAAACATTCCACACTGTTTCTCAATCTGCCATTCCAATATCCTGATATTGGAATGGCAGATTGAGAAACAGTGTGATAAGAGAACGTTGCGGCTTAAAAGACGATGTAGTGACGAGAATTGAGAAGAATATGCTGAGATGGTTTGGGCATGTCGAGAGAATGGATGAAAGGCGACTAATAAAAAGGATTTATATGGCGAATGTCAGTGGAACCGCCTAGAAAAACTTATACCGACCTTATTGGTGAGGTTCTTCAAAAAGGTCAGGTGCGTAGTACTCGCAACCGGTGTGTATGTATGACAAGTTGTATGAATGTGGTTGAAGCGAAAGAAGTATGCAAGAATCGTAGCAAGTGGCGTTCTTTAGTTTCTGCTTACCCCTATGGGAAAAAGGCGTGAGTGTATGTATGTATGTATGATATTGGTATTACCCAGAAATGATGTTGTGGAGGTCTGATATGGGTATGATGATGATGATGATGATGATAGGTATGCAGTACATTGGTGTTGTTGTACTGTCTGTACGTACAGGTCGCACTCACCGGTCGAACCAGGTGAATGCTCCGGAGTACATATTCCTGATCTCTGACCTGGCGGGCGAGCGTCGCTTCGCGTCGACAGTGGCCAAGCGCCTGGAGTCCCTGGGCGCGCTCACACACGGCGACCGCCGCGCCACTGAGACCAGGGACCTCAGCCAGTTCAACATCGACAACAAATACGGTCAGTGCATTCAATACATTTACTAAATTCGTTCGTTCAAGTTTACCTTCAATCAATTATTTACGATACAGAAATCACGTCTAGCGATAGCCTGAAACATAGGATTTACCTAGTTCAGGCAGGATGCTTGTAGGTATTTTAAGTCGAGCAAAAAAACTGACTTCAACAAACTTAGCGCAGAATATTTGGTAATGCAGTGGTACCACCCATCACGAACTCCGCAACATAAGCAGAGCTACTATACAAGTACTACAAATTCATTATATAATATACACCGTGTTTTTTTGTCGTCTTACAGCTGAAAGGATGTACTACTCATGATCAACAACTTCTTATATGGGATCAACCATGAAGTGCAAAAAAAAAAACATCTACATTCTACATTTTGTCGAGAGGCCTAAACATTTTTCTAAGAAACAGCTCTCTTTTAAGTTCAAGATTTTAGACTTAGTCCCGTATCTAGTAGAAATAATATTGAAATAATGGTTTCCTTTCGGCTTTACCATTTTTTATTTAAGGTGGTGGCCAGCTCTTAACCCGCCAAATTACAATTAAACAAAATAGAAAACAAATATTACCGGGCTAAGTTAGCGCATCAGCTTTCAATGTCGTATTGTTGTGTTGCAGGGCGCAGTGCGCTAGAAGTGGTGATGCGCGCCATCATGAAGTACGAGACGCCGCTGGTGTCGCCGCCTAGCGACTACGCCGGAGACTTCTTCCAGGACGTGGCCAGCGCGCTCGTCGGCGTCGGACTCATCGTCAACAGTGAGGCCGCACCCGGAGTGCTGTCGCTAGATAAGGTCACTATACATATTACTAGCTTCTGCTCGCGTATTGGCCCGTGTGGAAAAATTTTTTTTATACCTAAGGTGGCAAACAAGCATACGGCCCACCTGATGGTAAACTGTTACCGTAGCCTATAGACGCTTGTAATACCAGGAGTATCACTTGCGCGTTGCCGACCCAGTAAAACGAAAGAGGAAGACTTGGTTTGGCAGTCAAAGTCCCCCCACTGCCAACACAGTAGAACACAACGTTTCCTCGCGGAGCACTGGCAACTTTGCTCACTTCGATTTTCTGCAAGGCGGAGGTACTTCCCCAGTCCGGCAGCTCAAATTTGAGTGGAATTACTCCAAGTACCTACCTCTCGTTAAAGTTACTTTTAATTATCTTAATTTAAATGTAAAGATGAATAGTTGACTAAAATATTTATCTGTTCTTCAGTTGTCTAATTGTTACACATTGTTTACAGGATTATAACAACATGTCCAAGTTCTTGAATAGGATACTGGGTATGCCTGTGGAACTACAGAACAGGCTTTTCAAGTACTTCACTGACACGCTTGCAGCTGTTATGGAACAAGGTATGTGCTTGACTATTAGTTATGGTCGTAAAATACTTGTCCGTTATCATCATCAACCTATATACTATCCCGCTGCTGGGCACAGGTTTCCTTTCACGTTGAGAGATTAGGCTTATAACCCACTACGCTAGCCTAGTGGGAGTTGGCAGACTTCACATACTATAGAGAAAATCTCTAAGGTATGCAGGTTTCCTCACGATGTTTTGCTTCACCGTTTAAACGAGTGATAATTAATTATTAATATGCTCATGAATTTGAAAAGTCAGAGGTGTGTGCTTTGGATATCACTAGACGATTACTGCTCTTGTCGGGACAATGGAGTTAATTAAAAAAATAAAGAAGTGGGTTAGAATATTTGCATAATAATTGGTTTACCTATTATGTTGGTGACACTGTTAGAAAATATCTGACGTAAAAGTCTATTCTGTGTGGAAAATATGCATGGGCGTTCTATATTGTAAAATTCTGTGGGCCTTAATACAAAATAAACACATCTTTTTCTTATAGGTATTGAAAAAAGAGGGCCGCGAAAAATATACAATGTACGGTCGACAAAAGAGTTAGTATACAGGCAGCTAATTAAACATCTGTGTTTTGTTAAAAAAATTGTAATAAGTATCACGCAATATGTGTTAAAACGCAGGTATTGAAACCTGCTACACATCAAACCCATTGACGGGTAATTGTTTAAATCACAATCTGTGTAAAGATGCAGCTTTCATTCGCTACCTGTATACCAAACTTTTTTGTTGACTGTACGTAAGAGCAGATTTATTTTCGCGATTTCAGATTTGGTTTTATTAAATTATTTTTTTGTCAGATATTTTCTGATAAAGTACGGATGTGGGTTTGGACTTACCAGTTAGAAGAAAAAAATGAATCCGTTGGATGAGCTTTACGGTTGTATGGTTGTATTGTTGCAGCAAAGCGCAGCGGTCGTTTCGACCTGGGCATCCTGGACCTGGGCAGCTGCGGCGAGCGAGTGCGGCGCGTGCGGTGCGTGCGCTTCGTCAGGAAACACGCCACCGGACGGGCGCCAGTCGAACTACACACCGTGCACTCAGAGGTAACAACCACACCACACCACACCACACCACACCACACCACACCACACCACACCACACCACACCACACCACACCACACCACACCACACCACACCACACCACACATCTACTTACTCTAGTATTTTTAAGCGCGACTGCTATGCTACAGGTTTTCCATTACCAGTAGCCCGATTCACGTAATTAAAACCGTAGCGATGTCGCAGCGACTTTTTCGTTGAAACAGTTTTCCTATTCACATCCGTGATCGAATCGTTTTCAAATCGTTGAACTGTGTGATACGGTTCAGTATTAGTACTGTTATTTTTCAATAGGACGACTTCTAAATCGCTCCGATTGACAGATATGAATAACAAAACTGTTTCAACGATTAAGTCGCTGCGACATCGCTACGGTTTTAATTACGCGAATCGATCTACATAACGAGCAATGTTATTGGGTTTTTCTATGAAAATTCTCAATAACAGCTTGGAATTTGGATTTATGTCTAGTTAATAAAGCATAATTGAGGAGCGTCTGTTCAAAAGGTCGTATTTCACTTTCCAAGTTTTTATTTTGTTTATTTTTTTTTGAACTCATAACAAAAAACTCCACTGAATGAGCCTAAATACTTGTTCAAAAGGAGCGTATTTCCCATATAATAAAATCTTAAAAAATTGGATTCCAATCAAAACGGATGTATTTCTGCATTAAAATGTTGTTTTGGATTGTTTTAAACAGAACAGGCATATTTCTTCTACAAATAGCATCTTTTATTTATTTTTCTGTTCAAAAGGTCATATTTTTTTCCATACATAACAACTTTAATAAAAATCGATTTGTTTGACTAAAAAACGGTATCGAGTCAAAACATGACGGCTGTACGTTGAATGTCATTGCCAATAGCAACCCTAAAAAAATAAAAAATAAAAAAAATTATGACTCTACATCTCTATAACGACGTCGACAGATGACACTGACAGAAGTTACTCCTAACGTTTTGTCTTTCGATGCGAGTTGATGGATTTTGTGAAATTTTGAAGTTTGGAAGTTATTATAAAGTAAAAATCAGAGTGAAAATGGATGAGCAAGGTTTAGTCGAGACCTTGAATAAATAATTAATAATAATAATTGTTAAATCAAAAGGGCATATTTCTAGAAGTGACAAATCAAAAGGTCGTATTTCTAATTTGTCCGATCAATAAGTCGTATTTCTAAACTAAAATTAAATTTTAAAAAAAAATGATGTATTTTTTTTATTTTTTTATATGCATGTATTATTGTAGTCTTAATCCTCACAATGAGCTTACATTTAATTAAATTTTAGCATTTTTATAATAGAAACTAGATGTTTTTGTCTGTTTTTGTGAAGTTTGTTTATCATAGAAATACGTCCTTTTGAACAGATGCTCCTCAATTATAATCAACTACCGATTTCACGACATTCACAAGAGTGTTATACGAGAAACAGAGCTGGTATAACGGCTGAGTTGAACGTGTCACGAATTCCCACATAGAACAAATATTTGTAGGGCAGGTCGTACTATGCGTTTCAAATAAGAATAGGACTGACCTCCAGCCATCTTGTGACGTCATAGCTGTCAATTCAAACAAGCTAGGTAGGGTAAGCAAAACAGATATTTGTGAAATAATGTTTTATTGGTATTGAAAATATTCCACCGACTATTATTTAGATGAAAATTAGATAATATGTACCCTGTGTTTTTATAAAACTTTAGTTACATAGATAACTATTTTAAAATCCCCTTTTTTGGTATTTATTTTTGATTCATTTGACGTCGTTCGTTTGTTTTTGCCAATCGTTATCAATAGTTTCCAGCGTGATTCTCAATTTGGCTTCCTAATCGTTGAACATACTTGAAGTTCTGGATTTCGTGTTACTGCTTATAAATATATTACAAAGTTTCAAAATTTCAAATGAAGAGAATTAATTTTCTTTGCAAGCTGTACTTTTTTGACAGATCGCGGTGGACATTCGAGGTCATTGACGTTCCTATTCTTATTTGAAACCCATAGTACTCTGGTTAATTGTGTATGTGAGAATTTATTTTTGTAAATGCACTCTTGATACAGAAAACATCGTGTGGACGAAATATTGTAAAAAATGTTATATTTGATATTATATTTGAATTTATTGCACATGCAGCGCGGCATGGACTGGGCGGAGGCGCTGGAGAAGTGGTCGGAGCTGTCGGGCGCCAAGGAAGGGTTCTACGTGTCGCAGCACGCGCGCAACAACAAGCACACCGCCGTGCTGTGCGCCGCCGTCATCAACACCATCAAGAAGGACAAGCTCACCAAGAAGGACCTCATGTTCCAGATATACAGGTTAGCCTCACCACACAACACTCTTCTTACACTTTACTTACGACAATACACATCACTCAAACTGTAAAAAAGACTATTCATTTATTCAAAACTACTTGGCCCGACAGACGTCCTACAATCAGATTGCAGCGCCACCTACCAGGGCCAAAGTGTAAAAAAGACTACATTTATTAAAAACTAGTTGGCCCGGCAGACGTCCTGCAACCAGATTGCAGCGCCACCTACCAGGGCGAAATTGTAAAAAATACATTTATTAAAAATTAACAACAACATTAAAAAAAAAAGAACATTAGTGCACATGGACAAAGGCTGTTTATGTATATTATCTTGCAATGAAATCGAAGCTGATCGAAGCCTCCTTATTGTTTGTATTTGACGCACGAGTCTCGCATCGTCGTTGGTGGGTGTGTTATTTTATAAACAAATGCCGTTGTCGATAGGCCTAACACCGGTCTGCAGTTGCGTCTGGAGTCTCTCGCGGAGATCGAGAAGAAGTACCGGCGCGTAGAGAGTGCGGAGGCGGAATCGTGGTGGCGTGCACAATACTCCGCCTCGCAACGAGTCTGCAGCCACGCCTACTGGCGCGCCGTCTGCAGGAACAGCAGCGACTGTGAGGTACCGTACCACTGCCACGTTTGCAGTGATCTAAGTGGAGGCGCACAACAGTAGCTGATAGTATGTGTTGTTGTTGTTGTGGTTGTTGTTGTTGTTGTTGTAGGTGGGTCTGCGCGTGCGCACGCACCACGTGCTGGCGGGCTCGGTGCTGGCCGTGTGGGCGCGCGTCGAGCACGTGCTGGCGGCGCGCGCGCACCTCAACAAGATGCAGGTCGTGCGCATCAAGACCGACGACGGACTCAAGATCGTCGGTGAGCGCACGCACGCACACACACACACACACACACACACACACACACACACACACACACACACACACACACACACACACACACACACACACACACACACACACACACACACACACCACACACACCACACACACCACACACACCACACACACACACACACACACACACACACACACACACACACACACACCACACACACCACACACACACACCACACACCACACACACACCACACACACACCACACACACACACACACACACACACACACACACACACACACCACACACACCACACACACACACCACACACCACACACACACCACACACACACCACACACACACACACACACACACACACACACCACACACACCACACACACACACCACACACCACACACACACCACACACACACCACACACACACCACACACACACCACACACACCACACACACACACACACACACACACACACACACACACACACACACACACACACACACACACACACACACACACACACACACACACACACACACACACACACCGCGTCTATATACATGCACACAACTACATGGTGTCAAAATATTTAATTAGATATTTAATACATATTACTGCTTTACAGGTACATTGATCCCAAAGAATTGTGTAGAGCCACTGAAAGAGGCTCTCTCGTCGGATGCGGTGTCAGTCAGCGAGCAGAAGTTCGAGCAAGCAGACGCACTCAAATGAACGCCCGCAACATAGTTCCTCTCTCTCTCTCTTTATTTTATTAGCCTCCGGCACGACCGCTCGGGTCGACGACCAGTCATCAACTGACTTGTTCGCGGACGGAGCCATGACTGATTATTAGAACACCCTTTGAGTGTTTGTTAACTGTGTTTCGAATCGGACTGTGCCTGTGATATACGCGGGAAATTATAACAAAGATAGTTTTTCCCGCATTTTGTGAGGAAGGCCTAAAAATATAATTTCGGATAGAGTTGTCGCAAATTTCGTACTGTTGTCTTACATGATAACTACAATTAATGGTCACAAAAATAGTACCTAGATTAAGCAAATTACATGTTCGTATAGTGCATTGTTTCTAAGAAATCTAACTAGCCCCATTGGAAAATAGATCTTATTTTCAATGTGAAATTAATTGTTTTGCTATCAAATATTATTTTTGAATTACGACCCTTTTGCCTCAATAAATATAATTTACGTTCAAGTATTACATATCGTTACGTAGTCAATTTGTATCTCAATGAGATAACACACACAGTCCAACCATGATATTATTAGTAAAGTTTAAGTTCGCAAACACTGAAAGGGGACGCGTCGGTTTCGAGACGGCGCGTATGTGTAAGGTGGCGTGTCGGTGACGTCACGCCTACGTCAAGCGTGATGCGATATCATAGTTATTTTGATGGCAAAACACGAGTCGTCTTTAAACTCGAGTCACAGTAGAGTGCCAAATCATTGGTTAACTGCAAACTGCCCTAGGATTTGCGGACGCCAGTAAAGCTGCCGAAAATTTGAAGATATCCTAAGGATTATTTTTTGTAGGAAATACTGAAATTGCTCGTAGCGTATTTAATTCTAATTAACTTATCCTCACTATTCTTGCCCCTTATTAGTAATTTATGTGTTAGGCGTGTCTTTGTACATCTTACTAGATAAGTAAAACAACATTTGGTGTGTAATATAAATTTAGAACGTAGTGGGTGCGCGCACGCATGGCGTATGATGACGTCACAACACAAGTTTAGTGAGAATGATCTACATGCACGAGTGCATAAGATTTACTTTTAAGTACTTTACGTATTTTTACTTATTAATACATTATGACCGTGAACCTCAAGCCTTTTGAGAGCTTCATATTTTTTAACTTTCATTACATGACCAAGTCAATATCGCGGTACATTCTTGTATACGAATTAAATGGAATTTTAATTTTTTTGTACAAATATCCTAGTGTTTTATTTAATTGTTCGATGTTATAGTTTCTTTTATTTTTCTTTTTATAGAATGTCGTAGACTCCGTGGATGTAACATAGATTTAATATAAATACTAATTATTGTATGATTATCGGATGTTAGCATACTATATTTGTATCGAATGCACGTGCAATATCGTATTCTATGTTCCCACCATTCTTTCAATATACGAAAATACATAGCGTCGACGTTAGGCGAAAAAAATGTTGAGTGTAGGGGCAGACATTGTTTCTATTGTGATTATGAATTATAATCGAATAGCTAGTCTGTAAACTGCCTAAATCGATCGACACAATACTAAAGTTGCATGGCTTACACATTAGTTACATTCCCAACACAGAATAATTTTCATAAACTACGATTCTCTGAATAAGCTTATAATATGCTTACATGCAACCTTCATTGTGTCGACCTGATTTTAAGTATTACTATACGTTTCAAAATCTATTTACTCAAAGATATTCTGTATGTAGGTGTTATTTTAAGATTCTCAATTAATTTGTACGGCTTATTATTATTAATGTTCCAATTAGAAGTGTCAAAACAAATCTAAATGTAAAACAAAAAAACTTAGAATTACTAGGGGAGTACTAAGTTCATGAAATATTGCGTTCTGACTACAATATGCAAAAAAGGGAAAAAATATTTTTTAATTTGGTACTGTCCTAGTAGAGTATAATTTAAGTGGATATTTATATAAAGGACACGTGAATTTAATAATTGTAGTTGCTACGATGCAACCGTAGGTTTGTATAAAGGGTAATATCAGGACTTCTGACCAAAATGGTTCCATAGTGTCACCAAATCTCGTCTACATTTCTTAAATGTGTAAAAATTAAAGACAAAAAATAAATGTGTATATAATTAAGTAAGTACTTTTATTTTATTATAGAGTCTAACCGTTCTATCTTGCCGGCTCTCCACCCTGAAAGCTTGGCATTTTTTGTGTTGTAAACACGTGTTGGTGACAAAAATTATTTAATACGAAGGGGACGGTTTTTTTTTATACACTTGATGGTAAGCGGTTATCGTAGCCTATAGACGCTTGCAACACCAGGGGATCATTTGCGCGTTGAGGAATATTTGGGTTGGCAGTATAAGGGTCAAAGTCCCCCCCCACTGCCTACACAACGTTTCCTTGTAGAGCAGTGGCAACCTTGCTCACCCTAAGAAACAACACAGCTCAAAGCAGTGTTATTTCACTTTGATTTTCTGCAAGGCGGAGGGACTTCCCCAGTCGGGCAGCTCCAACTTGAGTGGAATTACTCCCACTATGCCCTACCTCTCAGAAAATTTTATGGATGGTGTTTATAGGTGGATGATATTATAGTGGTGTGTGGGAAAGACCCGGATGAATGGCGTTGTCCTAGAGTAGGTCAATTAGAGCTTTGAATGATGATGATCCATAAAAAAAGGTTCAGTAGAGGTCCGGCTTAACACATGAATTCGCATTATTTTTTCAAATCATAGAACTTGGAAGCAGATATCTGGTGGATATTGTGCGCTCGAGAGTAGAGTATATTTCGGATTTAAATGATGCACCAAATAAGCCCACACTCCAGTATTCTCTCTCTGGCGTAATATGTACCTATATATTTTATACATTTCTAAATGCCAAAATGTGTCTATTAATTATGTATCTATCACTTACAACAAAATGTATTCCATCTATTTCTTTGATTTTCATCATAAAATCATATCATATAATGAGGGGTCAGTCATCAGATATTTTATAGTTAGTAGTAGTTTTGCGATTTATTATTTTATTCAAAATGTTAAAAACTTTCATGGTAGAAATCAATTTCAAAATTCAAACTGCAATAATTTCCCGCCAAAACCAACGTTTAGTTTCAACTATACATTCTGGCCCATGTCTGTCAGACGGTCTACTGGTTCTAAAGCGTAACGTTTCGTTACGTTTTACGTTACGTTCGTTCGTAATCACTTGACATCTTGACATATACAAGAATTTAAAAAAATAATTAATGACATTTTCACGGATGAAAATGGTTGATTTGCTCAAGTGTGTTGTTTTCATTTAAATTTTGACTAGAAAATTATTATTAGTGTCTCAACCATGACTGAAAAGGAAATTTCCGTGGAGGAACTAGAAGAAACGGTGAGTCAACAGTTTAATATTTGACGAATTTTATATATAAAGTACAGTTAATCGCCGAATCGAAATGTAGGTCATATAGCCGCATCTTCCCTATAAATAATAAACTGCTGGGTTATACAGCTGGAGTGGTGAATGGGTCACATATTCTTTGCCTCAGTATCCCTATAATTTCGAGCCATGACTCGCGTAATGTATTTTCTGACATTTTTGCCGTTCACACCTTGTTTACACAAGCTCGTTTGATAAAATTAAATATTTACATATTTTTTTATGAAGATGTCTCAACTGTGCTGTCCTTTAATTAGAACATTATCATGTAAGTATGTTAATTTCTGCAAGAATAAGCACTTCATTCATGAAAAATATTCTTGTGAGTATTTTTGATGACAATAAATAACATTTGAAGTAGGCAAACTAAAAACTTATTGAACTTGAGAATACAAATGTATATTTTCTTTAAACCTACCTATACAAGTTGCCTACATGCAAGTGATTGTTTATTGAAGAACAACATCTATTGTTTACATAATATGTCAAGTCTGTTCTACTATATGTTGGTTATAAGTACACAATATACACATACCTAGGTGGTATGTTCCATTGTAAAGAATTTCAATGCTAGAGAATTGATTTGCATCTGCTATACAATACCATACACACACAACAATAAGGTCAAGATTCCTTATGTATAATATATGATAAGAGTGATTTTATAATTTGAATGAAAACAGCTATCCTATAATCAAGTGTGTTCCGCGGGAGCCAAAGGGGTTATGACCCCCAAATCATACACATACACATTGACAAACATTCTAACTTCGTCTCCCTTCATTTTTTCAATCTATTTTGCTATTAATGTGACCCTACAATGTTTTTGGCTGTGCCTGTCAGAGTCCATAATAAACAAATTTAAATTGTAATCCACCTGTACACAACATTATGGAATGCAATAAAATATTGAGTATTGTGCCTGCCTGTAAACTTAGCGTAACAGTCGAGTAATAATTTCGAGATTTATATCACCCAATCACTCATGCCACCTGTTTGACTGAAGAAGAACTACTCTGATGTGGAATGTCATGAAACAGGCAGAGAGCAATCGCTGTGCATTCTGTATATTGCAAGGTTGAATTATTGGTTTGATCAAGTGGAAGGGGAATCAGACAGGTTGACCAGTTTATTTGTGATGAAAATATCTATCCCATTTTGATTTCCAATGCTAACATGATACTCATGTATTAGATATCAAAATATAACTACTATTTGATAAAATCCGTAAAATCCCTTTCTCAAAATATTACAAACCACCATGCCAGAAGATTTAGGCAGCGGTAGGTACTGATGTAGACGCCAGCTGGTCAAGCTATCTAAAACTGTAAATTTTTCCCAGTTGAAAATGAACCTTATCATGTTTTATTAAAGTTGAAAATATATCAAAGAAATTTGACAATCTTGCATGTATTAGGTCCTGTCATGTTAGATGTTATATATTGGGCAAACCTATTGCCAATATCTGGGCCCAAATATAAATACAGAACAGCTACTGAAAATTTCACAGAAAAACCCAATAAAATTTTACATAATTTGGAAACATTATAACTATGATTATAGATTATGCAATATATTTCATGTATTAGAGATCAGATTTGGTATATGTCCTACTTTTCCAATGAAATAACTTAGGGTCTATATTTGGTAGGTTGTCAACCTTGGGTATTACTCAATCTAGCCTTAGAAATAAATTAAAATTACACTGTACCTACAAAGCAGTCGCTTCAATTAACTAGGTTGAGAAGTCTTAAGCTTATAAAGGTAGAAGGTATATAAAGGTAGCTGAAACACAGTGTTTCAAAATTCTTATTGTGTCTCCTATTATTATTTATTTGCGGCTATAGTATCATTGCAACCACAGTTACAGTTACCACCTGTACTCTAAAATACAGAATTGTCCTGTTTTTCCTGTAGGCATACTTTATAATTTACGACACCAATAAAGTGCACAAAATGCTGTATTATTTGTTAAATGTTGCAGAGCAACCAAAAATACGTATTTAAAAATAAAATACAAAATAATGAAAATAATTAATAAATACTCTTTATGCTGTGTATGTTTTTTTATTCTACCAAAATGAAAAAGTATTTTATTCACCCTAAAAATGGTGGAAGCCCTAACCACTGTCGGTCTATTGTGATCTAAAAGTGTATGTTCTCAGCTATCCTATCCCTATTCATCCCTATCCCTACTAGATATTTAAAATGCGAAAGTAACTCTGTCCGTAAAAAGTATTATATCCATTGTCTAGTACTCATAGTACAAACTCTGCTTAGTTTGGGACTAGATGGTATTTTGTAAAATGTCCCAAATTTGTATTAAAAATATTTATCATATTCATAGGTCGATACTCTCCCAGAATCTCGCTCGATATTAAATGACGATGCTATCTTTTCTATATGAAATATCTATGACGGTAACTGGGTTTTGGCCAGGTAAAGCGCACAGACGAGCAGCTGGACCTGATGGAGTGGAAGATGGACAACGTGGGGAAGGAGCTGGTGGCGCCCGTCAACTCGCAGGACATGTGCATCCTGCACCTGCTCAAGTCGGTCTCAGAGGTAAAAGTCGAGCTTACATTACACAGTTTAGATGTTTTGTTTTTGATTAATTGAAAATTAATTAGGTGATTAATTGGAAATTAATTAGGTGATTAATTGGAAATTAATTAGGTGATTAATTGGAAATTAATTAGGTGATTAATTGAAAATTAATTAGATGAACACTAAATCAGAGTCTATCCGTGACCATGGACGCTGTAAAGGGTCCGAAACGTCGGGATTAATAATATCAATATAACGCGATAAAATCCGTAAAAAGTAGTTTTATTTCAATGTATAATATTCGCGTAAATGTCAGAAATCAATACGGTGTTGACTAAGTTATAACAACGCTGATCAACCGATCTGCAAGGTTCAGTACGCTAGTCGCGGTCTGTCTGTGGATTTATTAACTTATCGAGATCCCTCCGTGCCTCAGAGAGCACGTAGAGCCGTCGTTGCTATTTAATCGGGTACAAATCCAAACTCGCACTGCACTTTCCTGAGAATCGACGCCAGGATGGCAAGACCTCTAGCGTAACAGTCGTGTTTAAGTTTACAATTTGTTTTATTTGCGTGCTTCTACCAAATCTAATCTAAAAACCATAATACAGAGTTGCTATTAGATAAAGTGCACAGCCAAGACACGCCACACCTCAGTATTAATTAATTAGGTATTAACATATTCTACTTGACAGGAACTGTGATTAATATATTATAAATTTATAACTCATGTCGAGGTATGAATATTAGGTTGACGCTGTGAGACAAGATAAACTCGCAGTTTCAATATACAGGGTGTTACAAAACTACCAGTAAAGCCGAAAGGAAGTTAAATGGGGCCTTACAACGAGTCCATTCGCAATATTTAAGAAACGTTGTAACGCTGTATAACATACCCTAAAAAAAGGAAAACAACAACATTTATGAATGCAAAATAGAAAAAATAATTAAAGTAGACAATTATTAGGTAAAATAGGTACGTAGGCCTTTCTGTTAAATAATGTGGTTCCCTGACATGACAGCTGACAAAATTTTTGGCTTTGATCATTAACTATATTTTTACGGGGTATTTTGTAACACGTTGTATTATAAGTATAATTCGAATCAAACTATTGAGGGGCTCGTGGTTAAGTAATAACTAAGGTAATCAACTGATCTGCAAGGTTAAGCTGCGCTAGTCCCGGTCAATTTGTTTATTGGTGACCATTAATAACACATTAACATTTCGGAGAGCACATAAAGCCCTCGGTCCCGGTTGTCATACGAACACCTATCCTGACACACATAGACACACACACGCACACACACACACATCAGCGCTTACGCACCACGTTGACAATCTGTAAAATATGTATTTGGGGGGGCCTGGAGTTCTAAAATACAGGCTTACGCTTAGTTTAGACTCCAGATATCCCACAAAGGTAGTCAGAAGCCCAAAACGCCTGACACGCGTCTATCATCAGGATATCGGTATTACCCAGAAATTGGGTTGCGGAGGTCTGAAGGCAGTCGCGTTGTGTAAATACTGATTTTCAGCCGCATTTAATTAGACTGGAAACCGAACCCAACATAGTTTGAGAAAGCTCGGAGAAAGAGAAGAATTAAAATGAAACGGCTAATGGTTTCACGTCTCAAAGGATAGTAAGAATAGTTAGTAACTATCACTTCAGAGCTGTTACGCAGAGTTGTATCGAATTACACCAGCATTTCGTCTGCATGTTTTTGTAATAGGGGGCGAACATATTACAATTTACCAGAAAAAAAATTACTCCAGGATACTTACAATTTCCTGACAGGAAAACTCAGTAACACGATTTCTCTCACTTTTACTCGGTTCGATTTTGGAATCGAACCGAGCCACCGCCTGCATAATATATGTTTTATATTTAGGTTGAGCTATGCCTACGCGACGCGCCCCGCGTAAATAATGCTGGACGGTCAAAGTTGCGGTGATGATGAGACGTATAATTCGTCTGCCAAGAAAATCGCAAATTTGCCGCCGATCGTTCGATTTTGCAGTGTGTACATGTGCTCTATGCCCCTAGGTATTCTCGTAACCACAAGAGTTAATTTTTACCTGAGGATTTTTGCAATTATCAGAATTATTCTACGACATAATTAGCATATTTAGACAATAAACTTCTACAGGTTTATTCCTATGACGTCACTAGACACCATTATGTGGTGACTAGTGACGTCATAGGAACAGGTACTAACAATCTGTAATTATTGTGGACATTTTGGTACCTTCTACGCATGTTTAAATTTGAAGGTGCTTCTATTTTAAACCACAAAAAAAATAGATTTATTTACACAAATATTGATATTAATATAAAGTAGTGCAGGAAAAGAGGTAATTAATTAGTAATGTAAATAAATTAATTGGTATTTAATTAGTAATATAAATAATTGTTGGCTTATTAGTTATTACTCGGTAGGACCTTCAATATGGTTGATTACAATTATTTTATTAATTCCGTATAGTATTTAATTGTATCCATAATAATGATTGTTATTATTATCATTTTTAACTTAATTTCCAGTCGAATTAGAAATAAAAAATAAGTTCGAGTCGAATTAAAAAATAAATATTGATTCTATATTTTATATTTGTGCATAAAAACTTTTTGTCAATACCTTTTTTCGTTCGTTAAAGGAAGTTCAACCAGCTAATGACAGCTTAGAGCACTTATCTGCTTACATTAGTATCGCGCTATTAGTAGTGTTATATAGAAGTTTAAATATATTCAATTATCTATGCTATCCGCCCACTAAATGCAACGAGTTTTAGGTTCAAATCAATCAATAACTATACGAGATAATAATTATGTATGTATAAATATAATATTTATTTTTCAGCCGATGCGTTAGTGTCATGACAGGTCAGAATACTGGTTATACAGTCATGTTGCTTATGGCTTGTTGCTTTTTAATTAGTATTTATTTTAATTTCAATAAAGTTATAAGTACTACTTGGTTGAGCGGGAGCCAACCAATACCGACCAATAGTTGTTGCACTGAAGTGAATTTTTATTGGTAACGCTATAAACAGTATTCCATTTTAATATTATTAAAAGCTTGACTGTAATGTCCCACTGCAGGGTTAAGCCCTCCCCACTCTTCTTCCCCTTCTCTCTTTCCGTTACTGTTATGGACCAGTCTTTTTGGAACAAGTCCAGGTCATCCCGCCATCTCCATCTGGGCCTATCGCGTTGACGTATATTTTTTATTTGAAGATATTTCGCTAAAATCTTCAGGTGTACCTTAAACTATGGTAGAGTTGAATATTATAACTTTCCGTAGTGTTACTGCAATAATTTATCTTTGTGCCAATATATTATAATAGTCTTCAACTTTTCTGTATTTATGAGCTCAACGTAATCTCCTCTATTTTTTACCCAATTCATTCAGTGCCACAAAATAACTGTCACAAATATGTATTTCAAAACTAGTTTTCAAAAAGCGACAAGCCACAAGGTCATGCTTATCGATATATAGCTGTCAGCCGGGCTTGGCTGTGGTACCGAGTCGAAGCCTGGCCCAAAGCCTCAGAAGTCGGGGCCGCTTACGGCTTGAACTATGCGTTGCCGGACCTACAGTGCCGCGATTTCGATATGCGTCTGATTAGATGAGGCCCTTCGTAACTGCAAAGATGACCCTTTTACTTATATTGCTTCTTGGAAGAACTGCGTGTGCGCCTGAAGGAGAGTTCCTTGTGACTTATATTCTAGCGTGGATTTAAATCAATATGAATGTGATAGTGTCGAAATAATTACGCAAATAGTACAGCTTCGATGATAAATTTGATGGACAGCCTTTGTCTAGATTTAGTACGGTCAACAAAAGAGTTAGGTATACAGGCAGCTAATTAATAATCTGTGTTTTGATAAAGACTGTGTAATAATGTACTATGAATATGTGTCAAAATGTAGGTATTGTAAGCAGCTACATACTAACCCTTTGGCGCGTAATTATTTATGTCGAAATCTGTCTAAAAATGCATATTTCGCAATTTGCAATTTCTAGGTATTAATAAAACTACTTACTAAGAAGTAATTCCATAAGTTTGAATTCTAATGCAAATACTAAACGGAAATATATTTCTGATACTTTTCTAATAACTGGACCTATCCCTGATGTCTTTGCAGATACGAATTGCCTCTTAAAACTGTTCAAACTAGATGATGTTAATGTAATATATATTTTATGTCTCCTGTCCAGCTTACGTTCTCTATATTATGTTATTTTCCTCTTCTCTACTATGCGTTACTTCTTGCTCACGATGCCATCAGGATACTTCAAGATATGGGCCACCATATTCATGTCATTAGTTGTTTTCTTTCTATCTTGGCGTTCCATTGACACAGACAAGAAATACTTGAAATCCCCGACTTTATTTTGAGTAAAGTCAAAATTACTTGGTCATCCAAATAATTTTGAAATGGATCATTCCATGGAGTTTCTGGAAGACTTCAATCGCGGAAACATAAATACAGTAGAAATATGTAAAATATGATTTTAAATATAACGCTTTTAGCTTAATACAACAAGAATTTTAAGAAGATGCGTGGTTCACTCCATAGCGTTTGTCCACTATGGACATCAACTTACTTGGCCGACTCGAGAAATAAATACGAGAATTTTAAGGCTTAAAATTATTTTTTGACTGTGTCAGTTGTGTATAAATAGTAAGTCAACTCCGACTAACAAAAACTAATAACAATAACACGAAATAACTAAATCAACTAATCAACTTTCTCAAATGAAATCGAAATTTAAAATAAAAGTCTTACACTTTTATTAAATCCAATCTAAGGAAGAAGAAACAAAATTAATAATCAATAAACAAAGATGCGCCTAATTTCTGTGTTAGCCGGAGCTGACCTATTATATCCGTTTTGTGTTCCGTGTATAACCCTGTCGTGTACACAGGTCCGCTCGGATTACCAGCAGTTGCGCCGCGAGCTGGTGGAGGTGCAAGCGCTGCAGCGGGAACTGTCCTCGCGGCTCCGCACCCAACTGCGTTTAGTTCATGGCAAGTTCGCGAGGCTCCGGCAGCGCCTCGCCGCCGCTTCCCCGCCCCGCTGAACTCCCCCGCCCCTCTCATTTCTTACAAATCTTATGTGACTTTTCACCCTGTATTTTGGGTTGGACATATAAATTTTTGTGGAGCCTTATTTCTAGTTAACGAAGATTTTTAAAGGAAATTTTTCAATGAATAAGGTTTGGATCGAAGTAAGTAGAGAAATCCTCGGATAAGACTTCAAATATATGGATCTTATGATTCAAATTGGAGAATATGATTATATAACTTTATAAAAATATATGGCTCAGCGATGGGTTATTTTATATGTATGTTATGGATTTGTAATATTTTAGCTTTTTTTGAAAGTTGATTTTTGTGTTTATACATTCTATTTTCAAACAGCTTACCAGCTGTGTTTTGATGTCGTGTTTTTATGTACGTTTAAATTAGCCGAGCCTAATTATTAGTGATTGGTTTCTATGTGCAATAAAATTTAAAATTGTTAAATTTAAAATGTTAAAAAAAATATTCTAAACCTTATAAAAGTTGGTATAGAGTTAATTTAGTAACGATAGTAAACTGTAAAATGATTTTTAACAAAAAATCTTTAAAAAATTAGAGACATGAGAGGACTTAGCTCCTCCCACATTCTCTATCTAATCAATAGCCGCTGGATTTTACAAATGCGCTTGAATGATTTTGAACCTTATGTTAGTGAACTTACAAGTCACATTTGTAGAATTCAGCCGCCACACTTAAATTAATTAGTATCATTAGTGCCCTATTGCAAATTATGAAGTGAACGTAACTATGTGCCAACACATCACTTTAAGTATATCTTGAAGCACATCGATATTTTAACACTATCATGATCTCACTGAGATGTGGCGAGAAGATTTCAGTGTTTCATACAAAAATACTACTCTATGAACTGTTCAAGTCAATATCACTATCGATAAAATAAAACAATATGTCGAGGTGGGCGCCTTTAAAGCATTTTATGATATTCATTGTCGAATATAATTTCGTACGTAACATTTTTTCTGTGTATATCGGTAACAAAAAGTAATATGGAAAGAATTATCGATAAGCTTTAAACCTAATCGATACCTCATACGTTGGAGCTGCAAAGTATCGATGCATTAGTATCGAGGTATCACTTATCGATAAATTACAGTATCATTTTTGCATGAAAGAAAGCTCGCCACACCACTACACTAGTCCATACTGTTTAGTTACTTTAACACAGCATTGATGTTTTTGTATATAATAAACGGTGCTAAATGGATACGGTAGGTACGGTGTTGTGAAGGGAGGGGATAGGCTCTATCGATGTTAAGACGAATAAGTGAAGCCTTGGGGAAGATGTTCTCATAAAAATTACAGGATTTTCCGATGCCGATTTTATGTGGAGTTTTTTTATGAAACCTATCAGGCATTTTCAACCAAACCTCCAGAAAGTATTATGGATTTCTATTTATAGAAATGCTAGAAAATATTTTATAGTGGTAGTAATTATTCTTGGAAATAAAACTGTCACTTGAGGGACTTGCGATCTCTGGTTCACTAAGCTACCAGTCTCCGCCTGTGATATCGGATTATTTCCACATATAAACCAATTTAACAATCATCAGCGCCATCTATTAGTAACAATTTGGGTTAACCAATCTTCTAGTAGTTATTAAAAAAACATTAGATATTAAAGTTCGAATGATAAAACTTCCCCAAGCTTTTAAAATCAACGAATGTTAAGTAGAGGCTATATTTTATTCTCTTGGAAGTAATATTGAGAGGAAGTAAATAGTTGTCGGTCCAAGAACTGTGAGTGTGGGCAATATTTGACCTTAGAATCAAATTTGAGGGTCAATTCAAGGGCGCAGCGGGAACGAATTTAAAAACGTGTGCTAAACGAATAATGATAATAAAATGTAGTTTTTTTTTTGCACCAATTTATGATATATATTTTTTACCTCTGTGCCAGAACTATACCGTGTTTGTTTAATCTATATTTGTCAACACGTCTTCCTATTTCGCGCCAGAAGGCCAGTTCAGCTAGCTTACATCGAAAACAATGTAGTTTTATTATTAGTTGTTATTAATTCAGTTTTTGTATCGTTACGATTAACATTCAATTAATTACAGCGAAAATGCATGAGGTTAGAGTTTAACTGTCATTCCCAATAACTGATAACCCATCAATTGGTAGATTTATTTGCTACCGAACCTCTGACTTCTCGAATTCATGTGCGTATTAATAATTAATTATCACTCGCTTAAACGGTGAAAGAAAACATCGTGAGGAAACCTGCATACCTTAGAGATTTTTCTCGACGGAGTGTGAAGGCTGCCAACCCGCGTTAGGCCAGCGTGGTGTACTATAGCCTAATCCCTCTCAATCCGAGAGGGACCCGTGCCCAACAGTGGGACAGTACATGGGTTGATGATGAGGATGATGATGATGACGAACTAACCCAAGAATAAAATATAGCTTAAAATTTTGGTCTACTCGGGTTGTCGCGCGAGGCCCTTGCAAGAGCGAGGCCCTGTGCGGTTGCCCTGCTCGCCACATCCTAGGGCCGCCACTGTCTACCAATTGATGTTTTTACTGGGACTGGCTGTACCGGCCGGCTGTCAATTAAATTAAGTTTTGCAGACAACTCTAGCTGAATCGGCCTCTAAAAAGCGTAATGAAATCTATAAATAGGTAAATGCAATTTATTTTGTACAAAGAAATTGTTTTTTGGTTCCGTGAATACGTATTTATATATTCATTAATATTATCAAAATTACTGTTTTTACAGCTTATATTGAAATTTAAAATCTTTTTTGTATTTTGAAGATGTGCATGAAAGATAATTGTGGGGTATTCTTAATTTTTTTGTAGAATTTTTTTAAGTAAGTTTTTACTTACAAAACTTTTTGTAAGTAAAAACTTGGTTTTGGTTCACTTTGCACTATAGTTGATATTATGTAACAAGCCTATTGAGGCTTTATGTCAGGGGATCATTTATGCAAAAGTGAAACAGTTTTAATTTTCATAACCAAGTCAATCCTTTCATCCACAAGTCAATAACAAATCGTTTAGAATCCATCGAAAATATACTGGATGTTTTTTTATCCTCGGAAAAAATAAGGTGTGATAGATGAATGGAATGGACTGATTGCCTGCTTTTTTAGTTAGTATATTTTTTCAGGTTTTGAAATTAAACAAGAATTAAAACCTCCCAAGTTTTACAAATAATATTATGTAAAAACTGTTTTCAACTACCTTCTTGCATATAGCTATAGAATAGATTATGTTTATTTGCGAATATAGGTTGACAAAGCCGTTTCACATAAATCTTGACCGTATTCCACCAGATAGCATGCAAATATTACAAGATGACCAAACAATTGGAATTACAATAATTATGTAAATCACATTCATCCATACCAAATACCTACTTACTAAGTATACATGTTTGGATCACAGAGTTCTCAATTATTTGCTTTCTTACAGTTAATTCTTATGTCAAATAAATGATTTTATTTACTGGTAGACTGCACCCGCGCAAATAATAACCTTCTAATCCAACTGATTAAATACATAAATAATGCTAAATTCATACAATAACTATGCTAGATGTCTCTTCTCTATTTACACACCCTATTTTTTAGTACCCCGATGGTATAAAAATGGCATCCAGTATCCAGGGTGAGGTCATTAAACATTTTAGAATTCTAATTTTTAGTGCTCTATCAATTTTAACATGTTATTTAAATTCAGTTATTCGCTGTACACTTTTGCTTAAAGATCTTGAGACTTGATTTAATAAGTATATTTTGTAATCTTTTTTTTTTTAAACCGAACACATATATTTTTTGGGGGTTACAGCTCAAAAACCTCAATATATTTTTTCATAAATAAGACTGTTAACATCTGTAGGCGTAAATCTCTGTTTATTAGTAATCGTAAGGTTCATTCAGCAATATAATTCACAATTTTAGCAAATTTATGGCACATATCAAGCACTTGCATGTTCGAACACATTTATTATTATTAGTAATAGGTAGGCGAGAATGTTAAATAGTTTTGCATTCAACGAATTTCACCCTAAACGACTCGCAAAGGATTTGAAGTACGTTTAATGTGAAATTTGTAAATTATTTGTGTATATTTGAAAGATGAGAGTTTTGTTAATTTGAGGCACTTGTATGCCCAAGAATAACAAATAATTTTAATGTATTATTTTTGGGATATTGGAATGAAATCTTACCCCTATATTACAACAGACGAAGCTAAGAGAAACCCAGTTTTAAAATAGCCACAACTTTTTTTTTAAAGTTTATATCAACATTTGAAAGTGATGAACATAATTATGCAAAATTTTGGTTTATCTTAGACTTGGTTTAAATAATCTCTATGGGGTTTTTTTTAACATCTCATTTATTATTGATGTGGATGAACTAGCCTCTAATTCCATTCAAAATATTTCTCAACAAAGCCCAATAAAATATAAATTAGCTATATTTAAAGTATAATTACATTTGCAAACAACAATTTATGCAAATATGTAGTGAATTTTATATCATTTAATATACTAATTTGTTACTTTTTTGGATGTGCAGAGAAAATCAGTATTAAATAGAAACAGAGGCAAGACCATCCAGTCCATCCACAATGCTCAAATTATATTTTAATTTAAAATTATATTTGTTCATTAAAATCTCTCATCTTACATCAAAACACAGCTCACCTAATCTTAGTCAAAATACTAGTTGGTAGTTTAAGAAAAATACATGTCTGATACTATGTGTAAGTAATGTCTAAATTACCAAGTATACCTGATTTATAGACTAGACTAGTTTATAGACTCAATATGGTTTTTTAAATAGTTTTACACTAGGCGAGAGGAGGGCTTGATGAAATGAAATGGATGGGACAGAAGATGTTGGTAGATGGGACTAGGAAATACAGATCCTTTAATTACTAAGGTATGTAATTATGTTCTTTTACACCATTTTAGGATATCTCGTATCAGGTTGGCAATGTGACAGATATCGATTTAAAAATAAAGCAAATTACACACCCCAATCCGAAACACTGTTCTTATGTAACGTAGTTAAAAAAACTATGAGAATATGATGCATTTCCTCTATATATTTCAAAATGTTATAACTTTTATGTACGGATCTTCCATTCTTAGAGGTTCCGTTAAGGTTCTATATTTTTTAAACTTTTTGGTCATGTTTATTACCACCCAGTATATTGTAACGGTACTTTTATGCTGTTTTTCGGGAAATGAACATCTAATTGGTAACAAAGACAATCGTTAAAAACGTCGCTAAAGATAGTTAATACATGAATAAAGAAAGCAGTTGGAAATCTTATTTCTTGACCTCTAAAGAAGGGTTGTCGTGCGATAGAGGTACATTTTTTAGCTCATCTATCAACATCGACATAATGTTCTCAGAAAAATACCAATGATCGTGTCGCATCCTTGAAAAGGTTTGCAAAAGCAGTTCGAATGTAATTATTTGAGAAAGGTTAGTACGCAATGTAAATTAGTTTTAGTTGTTGAAAGTAATTCATTAGCTCGATGTTGTAACAACTAGAATTGGGACTTCTAGTTTAGTAAATTTTAATTGCATGATTTTTTTAACTATGATGGAAGCTTCACTATTTGAAATGAAAAATGACAGATCAAGCAACAAATTAGAAACTAGGAATTCTATTGTTTAGAGCGCTGCGACTCGAATAGAACTTAGTGAATTCGCGAGAGATGTGGCTAGGACCGTAGGTAAAAATCTCAAGTAGATTAGACGATCTTGGTGGTAACCACTTATTGTGCTTAATATTAAGAATATAAGGTTTTGAAAACCGTCAATATTGTAGGTTCATATAGCCGTGATAAATAGGGCTAGGGTCTACAAGTGCGGTTTTTAGTTAGTAGGAATCCGACATACCCTGCTGCTTCCCCGGGTGGATCACGATCTATGAGAAATTTCCCTAAGCGCGGTTGCTTTTAGCTGGCAGCAACTTGTCTGTTGGCCAAAAGTTTGGGTTTAGTTTTCAAATCGTAAAGCTTCCATCTTGTACTGTTTTGGCTGCAAATTAATTTTTAATGAAAATTATTTGAAATTTGCTAATGGCAGGTTTCAATAACGAATTAGTCAGTAGATTTCCTTACTATGGATAGGATTTTGACATAACGTCCATACAAGTAATGTCAAAATCCTATCTCTTGTAAGCAAATCTATCGACGGATTTGATATTGAAAACGGCCGTAAAACATCTTCAAGCTTTTTACTACCATGTAGACTGTTTCATCAAATACTACAAAGTCAACATTGAAGAAAGAAGTTCGTATATAAATAATTGTTCTTAATAATTTTCATAGAAGGTTTATAGTTACATAATTGCACTATTATATAGTTAGATTAGCTAGAAAAACAATCAAATTTTTCTCGGAAATGTCGGTTATTTTTCGATGCCTCGTACTTCAGTAACTATAGTAAGCACGTCCGTACGTTAATATAGCACTAATGTTATTCCTATTGAACATAAATCGCGTTGTGATTATCTGTATTGCTGTAATATTGAATAATTACCGAATTCGGGGGCCTACTACGAAGTTTCGACTGGCGGATTGCTCGTTTTCGGACCATGAAGTGTTACGAACAAGACGCTCAATTTAATGTCGTGATCTAGTCTTAGGTACAGAGGCCAGCACATCAAGCTACCACAATCTGTCAAATTTGATTTCTCAACTTAATTACAATTAAAATGAATTGTGTTCATTTTCAATTGAGAAATTTTGAGTTTTGGATAGCTTAACGAATGAATGAATGTATGTACGGTCAACAAGAGTTAAGTATACAGGCAGCTAATTAATAATCTGTGTTTTAATAAAGACAGTGTAATAATGTATCACGCAATATGTGTCAAAACGTAGGTATTATAAACAGCTACATACCTAACCCATATTTCGTTTGCTATCTGTATACTTTAACTCTTTTGTTGACTGTACTTCCGACATTCGATTTTCGTAGTTAGTCCCCAGATACCTACTTACAATAATTACCTGCTATGAATACAATTAAAACATGAGATTCAATACTTAGATTGTTTCGCGCCAATTTTAATAAGTAAATAACTGTGCATGCCTTTGTATTTAAATTATTTTCTTACAAAAAGTTATGCTTACAACTTCAACATCGTCATACACCTATTTTTCAAAAGTGTAATTTGGTAATTCCAGATTTGTGACACGCATCTCTAAAATCAATTCAATCAAAGCTTCTAATTAGGATACCAATGTTATTAATAATAAAAACTTATAATTAAAAAACCCATCTACCTATACTTAATGATCATCCTAGTAAATTAACTCTACGGGCCATAATAAAGAGCAATTTCTAAAATCTGCACGCTTTAGCGAAGTTCAGAAAGTTCTTGAGAATTGGTGAGGTCAGATGTCCTGTATTAAAACCTCTTTTAGAAAAGCAGGTTATTTTAATTGCTCATTGTCTATGGGTCTCGTAATACCTTTTCTTATGGCTCTTGAACCTCTGGGTACTGTATCTCGATGTCCAATGTATGACAATATTATTGTGCACACTATTCCTATCTAACGTAGTTTACTTTTATATTTCGCCATAGGTATATCTCTGAAATTACGAACTCGGGAAAAACACCACTTAAATGGTTGTTATAGAATCTAATCCAAAGCTGTCTGGGCATTTTTACCCTTCAAGTTTAATTCAACAAATATTTCCGTAAGTAATATTTTTTCATAAATTAAATCGAATATAATATAGATAGCCGCTAGAATCGAAAATCCAAGAATTAAAATTAATGGAGTCCATTTTTCCTTGTTTTCGTGGTTTTAAGAATTATGTGATTACATAGGTGATTTTTAAATTGTTAAAAAACTTTTCAGACTGTGTATTCGATACCTGCGTTACTTAGTCGACCGCCTAACGCAGGGTGATCTTAAAATCAGCTGTATTGTCTTATAACATATTTAAAAAACTGCTATTTTAACTAATAATTGATTTGGTCGACGTCGACGGTTATCGCTATTCAAGTCTGAGACGTTTTGCCAAAGAATAAAGATACACTTTTATGTATAGATATTTATATCGAATTCGCTAAAGTATTGTCGATAAATTGTGTTATTGTATTCTGTAGATACTTAGTACCGATGTCGAGAACGCAATATATTTTCTACGTTCCTTAGATACGTTCTACCGTTATATTTGAATACCCAATTTCGAATTTGTTTACAAATAAAAAATATTTTACGGTTCACTTGTGTTTTCTTTTTATATCTTAGGTACGTATATTACATCCCAGGGATGTGCCTTAATAGGCGGTGCACAGGGGGGTTCTGGGGTGGTCTATTAAGAGGACACAGTGCCTCTCCATGTGCTGATGGTGGCCACCTGGGTGTTTTTAGAATCCCATATTCCCCGTTCTAACCCCCGTAGACCGGTAGCCTTTTGAAGGTTTACCCCGTAAACAAAAAAAAAGGTACATATATTACATGGGACCTAAAGATACCAACGAAATGCAGGTGACGGTAAGTACAGTTAGTTCACCTCTGCCTAAACTTTCGGGAAATTTAAAGGCGTGGTCGTAGTATATCAGGACGACGTCATGTCATTAGTTTAGTGGTCGCAAGCGCGGTACTGAGCTTGAGATCCTGGTTTCGATTCTCAAGTCTAGCAGAGTTATTTAGAAAAAACGAATCTTTAAAAAAAATCGAAATCGAGAATCGATTAGTAATAGGATCGCCGGCAGCTGCCTGCGGTTACTAAGTAGGTATAAGTATGGGGCCTCAACCCCATCAAGTAACAAATTACAAGTAATACAAAATGCTGACTTAACACCTACCGGCGAACTGTGTGAACATTATACCTATGTACAGGTACACTTCTACAAACAGTTGTGATGGTAAGTTACAACACAAGTTAGAAAAATACCTACAACAGATTTCAAGGATTTTATAATAGGTGTATGGGTGTATCTTTATAATAACCGATAATCAAACACAGACTTATTCACTAGGGGACTTACAGTCTCGGAATAGGCTACTAGATAAAAATAAAGATTTAAATCTTTGAATCTACCATGTACATTGCAATGCAACACATTAGAGCGGTTTCGCACTACGGCCGATCCGAATCTGTGAAAATACCTACAGAGATTCACGGATGACGTCATGACGTACATAGAGAAATCGGATCTAGTATGTAAACTACCATACAAATAGTTCTATGACTACTCCGGATTCGGATCGAACGTAGTGCGAAACCCGAAACCGCTCTTACAATAGATATTAAGTAACAGGTATTGAGATGTCAAAATATGACGGTTCATGTTTATCATATATTAGGTGGAGTCTATAAAAATGTACAGACGCCAGCAGATCAAGCTATCCAAAACTGTTAAATTTTCCCAATTGAATATGAACCTTATAGTTTTGTTTTAAAGTTGAAAATCAATCACAGAAATTTTACAGTTTGTGGTAGCTTGATGTGCTGGCCTGTGTACTTAGGTACTCTGTGGTGAGATGGCGAGTGCATGAACAAGGAACAAGTTTATAAATTGTACGTTGTACAATAATTGTACGTTGTACAATAATTGGACGTTGTACAATAATTGGACGTTGTACAATAATTGTACGTTGTTACAATTTGTACAAAAAAAGTCGCTATACTTAAACATTTTGCATTATTGCGCGTGGATATCGTCCAGATGTAAGTACCTACCTATTATTTAGGCGTGTCGCAAATCTTTTATGATTATTTTTTAAGAATAGTTTTTATTTACTAAGAACACATCTTATTTTTAGGTCTTCCAATCCTTATGAGTCCGACGCTGAAGTGCCTCCTACATCAACTAAGAAAAAGCAAGGAAAACTAACAAAAAGATCCAAAAAGTTGTCTGTAAAGCCAAAGCAAAGCCGAAGAAAAGGGAGATATTCAGTGGAAGTGATTCTGAATCGGAGTCTGAGCCAGTAATAACCGCTTATCAAAGATTAGCTTATTAAATCTTTGCCGCTTACACGAAATGGAAGGCCAATGTGTTTCCCGATTCTGAGGTGAGTTGATTAAATCATTTTTAGTTAAATTAATATACCTAATTGCAGCAAGTGAGATTAATTTAATAATTTATTTTAAAAGCAAGCATGTTATTGTGCAATTTTTTGGCACATACTTATAATTTAATAAACACTAGCACACACTGAATAACGCCTTCAGTATTATGCTCGACTTCGAAATTTTTTTTTACAACACTATTTGATTAGGCTTATGTTTATATTGGTAATTTTTTACACAACTACTTTTTACCCAACTGCGCGATGCAAGGGAGGGTAATGTGTTTAATAAGTGTGGGTTTTAGGATTTTAGGCTTAAGTTTAGAGAGAGTCATTCTTCAGATTAATTGTACTAAATTATGGTTATTTTATCATTACAGGAATATTTACTGAACCCATCCGAGCAGCTCCGCTAAAAAGTCACCTTTCGCCACGTGTAGCTAGTGGTTATACTTACCAAAGATAGTCTACTAAGCGTGATGAGTAGGTACTACATTGAAGTACGTATTTCTAATTACCGCGACATGGAGGTAATTACAACGAATCGGTGGCAACATTCCCTCATCAGTTTCATAACTGCAGTGGATGATAACTGATAAGGTTCCAACATGGAGAGAAATTAAACAATTGGTTTCGGTGAAAGAATTTTACCGCAAAATACATCCAATTTTCTTAAGTAGGTACCCTTCTAAACAATAATTTTCTCATTAAAGGTTCTAATCATTTGCAGAGTTGTATTTATCATGACTCAATCAATATGCACTTTAAAAATGTTTTGTGTTTAGATAATAAAATGTGATTTTTATTGTATTATTATTCGATTTTTTAAATTCCCCATCATTATTTTTAAGTTCCTGAAGAGTATGAAATGATTCTGAAGTAAAGGATGATAAATAGGTTGTCTGGTGAATAATCTTTAATAATACTATTGGCGATGGAACCTGAGTAATCTTATACCACAAACTGATTAAAACAATTTATGCAAGATCTGAAATGTTCTTCCAAAAGTATTTAAACTTATTATCAAGAATGCAACAGATGAGACTATAAGAGATTCATCAAAATTTCAGAACAGAAACACATGCGTACATTCTTACAATGTTCGAATGTTTGCGCGCAAGTGAGTGACCGAGGTTAGAAGTCGGCTAAAAAAATCTGTAACTTGAGCAACCTGCCACTGACCAAGGTTCTACCTACACTCAAAATTTGTGTAGTTAACAAATAGCATTAGTGATTTAAAGACAAATATATGTGAGAAATTAAACGCCGTAAAACTTATTTAATTCTGCAAAAATCTTACTCGTCAGTCTTTACAGAGTTAACGTCTTAGCCCAGTCTCCGCCATATTCCTTTTCCTTCCTCTCTCTCGCTCGCACACACGCTCTCTCACTCACACTGTCTCGTTCATACTCATACCATAAATATAGGAACACAATACTTAGACTTAGGTTTCCACACATGACTCCAGGTGACCATCCATCTCTTTCAGTCCCACATATATCATCAATATCATAATTCCTAACAGAAATTTTACACTAGGATTTTCTCCTGCATCGTGGGTGCGTTTACAAACACAAATTATCATATACACAAACGCCCAGACCCGCAACAACAACCTGTTATACAAGTACCATGCCGCAGCCACTAGGTACGCCAACCGTGTCGTCAAATAATAATAAATATGCACAGTACGCGCGGCATTACTTAGCCGGACTGAAGTTGGTTGTTTGGTTGTGCAGTATCTAATAATTTTTTCAACTTAAACAATCCATTGCGCATTCAAACAGCTAACTTCAGTCCGGCCAGGTTATGCAGGACGTGCTGTAATGATAGGTAATGAACTACTTACCATAGCCGCGTACAAATTCTGCTTAGACGGTCTCACAAGGTAGCCTCCTACGATTCCATCACAAGTGGCACAGAACACTTTACGAAACTATAGTTCACTATCACGGGACGATCGTAATTACTGAGACAGTATTCTTAATTATACAAACACTACTGCAAAGTAACATATATTATACCTAAATTGTAGAACTATCACAGGTCTAGTTCCGACGGAATAACTGAGTATCTGAAGGTATCCGAACAGTGATTGTGTGCAAAAATATCTAAGGATTATAAAAATATTAGATAACATTTACCATTACACAATCACTTGCGTACCTCAAACACGGCGGCACAGTTATATCGTTCGAACTGTAGGTAGTTTAAGGTAACCTATGCCGCCTAACTCCGAGAACGATGCCAGATGACTGTACACATCGATGTCATAAAAGCTACTGAATGTACTGAGACTAGCAATGCACGGCCGTCAAAATAACCAACACATATGCGGGTAGTTGTCATTTAAAGTAAAATCAAATTACCCTCACCCAATTAACAGATTTTTGGCGAACAATTTTCTTTTCACCTATGTCATTGTGATTTCTGATTTTTTTGTAAGTGCTTTGTTTTTGAAGATACTATTTTTGTATTTTTTTTTCAATTTGACAAACAACTAAGAAATAACGGCTATAGCCTATAGGAACCTAATTGTGTTTTTATTGTTGAAATTGCTGCATTTTACAGACTAAATTTATTTGTAAATGGTTATTATATACCTTACTATTTACCGTAAAACTAGCTTCTGCCCGCGACTTCGTCTGCGTGGACTTCACCTGGATAAATATATTTTATAAGTATAGAGTCGTCGTTGTTTTCTTCTTTTCCTTAAGTTTTCTTTACGTCAGAATCTTCTGCAAAGTATTAGAAAACTTTAAAAAGTATTGATTGTTGATTTAAAAAAAAACCTAACGAACTAACATAATGTAAAATTTTTATTATTTAGTTTTTATAATTTCTTGCATTTTGAAGATTATCTAATATAATTGACCACAACGTGTTGTGAGCTGTTTTTTCACTCGATGAGCGTTTTCGATCTTTGAGCGTAACATAAACACTTAAATATAGTAGATTGTATATAAGTTGAAGTGTGTCGTACAGTTCACATGACTGAAACCAATGTTTTTAATTACAAGTACAGAGGCCAGCAGATCAAGCTACCATATACTGTCAAACTTTAATCCAATACCATAAGGTTCATATTCAATTGAGAAAATGCGACAGTCTTGGATAGCTTAACCTGCTGGCGTCTGTACATATAATAATAATAAGAATGTAAATACTGAATATAATAATCCTTTATTTATTTGTACTTAGAAACAGATACAAAAAGAAAAACATACAAAACCGCTTGGAATGTCGCAGACGGAATACTCGATGTTACAAATGTTAATGTGTTATATAATATATCTTTATCTTTTGAACGCCAAGCGTTTACTTACAAAACGACAGATTTCCAAACTTGTCGTATTAACGAATACTGCAAAAGTGTTTATCATAATTATTCGGATTTTTATTTAAAATAAAACATTACCCCATACTGAGATTTTCTCGTGTATGATGCGTTTACAAAACACATAAACACCCAGACAATAACTACCTGCAGGTCATACAAATAATTGTTCCGTGCGAGGAACGAACTCACGACCCGTGGAGCAGAAGCCGATCGCTCAGCCGCTGCGCCAAACGTGTCGTCATACAACAAATCGTAGTAAACGTCGTTGGCGTTCAAATACTTAAACTAGAAAGTATAAAAAAATGATTTTCAAGATTAAAAAACTAAAAGACACCTATAATACTTGTTATTGCGGCGTTTTACAAACATAACGTATCACAGATAAGGTAATAATATGAGCACGACCTAATGTCGAACGTTAAAGAAATTAGAATCAATGAGATTGAATTTGTCCAGATACGTTGATTCTAACAATGCTATGTTTGAAACAATACACACACAAGACAATTTCATTGACAAGACATTAAATAATTCATTGTTTTCGACATCTTTTATTAATCATTTGCTAATTCACTGGTTAAATGGAAGGATTGGCGTAATTACGCAGAGATTTCGTGCTGATACTAGTCTGGTTTTCACTCTAGAATTCTAACTTGACATGGGACATCTGAAAATCATGAAGCATCTAGGAGCCAGCGGCCTGGAGAAGAAAGGTCCTAGCAGTCCAAGCTAAATCTTATAGAGTTTGAAACATAGCATTATTGTACAACATTGCATTAAATTACATACAAAAAATGGCACCCTGTGTCACAAATATAAATCAGACTTCATGAAAAAATCTAAAAAAATTAAGCTTACCTAATGCATAATACTAATATGTTAATAAATTAATACAGTTACAGTATTGTCCATATAACTTAGATCTAATGTCGTGGTTTGTATTACATAAAATTCTTAGGTAACGACAAGCCGATGGATGTGTCACTCAAGTATAAAAATGCTTTAGAAAAACGAACCTTATTTTCATCCAACATGTTATAATTTTCGCTGCAACTAAAATAGTTCAAAGATCTTTACAACACATCTTTTCGTGCTAAATTCACGCCTATTTTCCCGTAGGGTTAGGCAGAGGTGTACTAATGTACACCACAGTTCGCCGGTATAGGTCCTATGTAATAGGCGAGAGCAAGAAAGAGAGAGAGATTAAGGAAAATAGTTCCAAATCAAATAATTACCGTTACGCCTGTTCGTATTTTAAAAAAATACGCTTCGAAATAATAACCTCCTTTTTAAAGTCAGGTAACAACACTGGAGTCGCATATTAAGTAAACTGGGTGAGACTTCCATCGTCTATAGCGTTTAGTCAGCAACACACCGTGATTTAAAATTCACTGTTAAGCTCAGGGGGTGAAAATACTCGTCAGTCGCCAATTGCACTTGGCCTTCCGAGATGGTCCATCAATGGACGTCCGCGGTGGGATCGCGGATCATGCGAGAGCGATCCCCGTGGTCCCACCACTATGCGGAAGGTGGTAGTGGTGGTGGTTTTAGTCGGTATTGGCCACCTGGCCGCTAAGCCCAACATAACCGTCCCGCATCCCCGATCCCCGGGCGGCATGCATAAGGACCATTTCGCCACCCGAAAAAAAAGCAGGGTGAAAGTACAGTACGATATTTTGGGTTGGTCGCATAGTAAAAGTTGTTTATAATCATGGATAATTTTACCCCTGAAATGTTATCAGTGGATTTTAATTTCATGGTATATAATTACTTTTGCTGACCATACATTGGCATACAAATGGCACAGAATTGCGATCAGATCTTAATATAGTTAAATATTGATAGAGAAGTACAATTTTCATTAACATATAATTTTTTTTTTCACTGGACAGAATTAAAAGGGACATTTTTACTATTGTGATAAACACATTCAACGCCAGTGACCCGCCCTGCGAGGTCTCTCAATATGTTTGTTTGATACCACTATACCCGTCTGTCGAGTTCCCCTTATTTCGCAAGCAGTACTGGCTACTCGCCTAGTGATTCCATAGAAAATGTAGGCAGCATCCGTGTTGCGTTCAAAATGGTGGTGAATGTGTTAATTATAATTTCAAAGTAATTAATAAATTAATAGCTCTTGTTTTTCCTTGACGTTTTCAACGCTCGAAGTGATTTTCAACTTTAATGTAAAGTAATAAAGTTCATGTTCAATTGGGATAATTTTACAGTTTTGGAAAGCTTGACCTTCTGGAGTCTGTTCCTTTGGAATCAATCAAATATTTCCATTTCCACTACAATATAAAAACGATACAAATACAACTACTATAGAAAACAACCTGTGTATATTTTCGTATATCTGCTTAAGACACTAACAAACGTGAAGCTCAAACTGCGTTGCGATTTGAATCTTATAGACTCCAAGCTAGAGTTCATTTTAACTCTGAATATATCAAGCGAATACTGATCCAATTATTTATATACAATAAGTACGTGAATAGGTAAACTTTCGATTTCATTACACAAAAAACTGTCTATAGGATTTCGTAGAAAGAAAGCGGTCTCGTTCTGCGTTCGAGCGTTAACCATCTGCGCGATATTTTTTTATTACTTATTCATTAAGGGCTTCCAACAAGGGATTATAGACAACACGTGATTCTTTACAAAATATAACGGTAATAATGTTAGTATACTCCCTCAATTATAGGAAGCCACAACATACATAAATATACATAATATAAGGACTTAGCACTGTTACAGTACAATTTGAAACAAAGCAATGGATTATTTGCTACAACATTGATGATGATGTGTATATCTTTACTGGAACCATGTTTCTTTTAAATAAATAAAATTAGTAATATAAACTATGTGTTTTGTATAGAGGCTGGTCGAGAGGAATGTTAATTTTCAAATATATTATGTTTAGTTAACTTAGCATAAAATGAACCTTATGAGCCTGGCATAGTTACCATGTGTGCAATAAAGCTTCGACAAAAATTTGAATAAATAAAATAACATGCTTTTTTAAGCAGTGAATGCTTGATCGCTTGCTTTCTTCTTCTAGTTGACCGATGAGGTCAAAAGCCCTGTATTTTTATGTGGCATCCTGTGGTTTATCATCTGTATATGTGATGTAATACAATATTAAGAATGGCACAAATGCCTCTGAAGCCATGCCAAAAATATTACAAAAAAAAACACAACGTTATAAACGCAGAACGCGGATCGCTTCAACCCATGACTTTATTGTCTACGAAACACTTCAGAAACCTCTTTTTTATATTAAAATCCAGTTACTCATCGACTGTAAAAATAGTTTTACAACCACCTTTTAATTGAAGGTTTGTTAGTTTTAAATTTCAATTGCGTTTCAAAAATATGTAAAAGGCGAGAGCACCTTATATACCAGGTCATTTAACCTGTTGATAATATCTAAAATATCATAATAAGTACATAATCGTATCGACAAGCAGAAATTTAACATACTTTATAATTCTCCATAGTCTTGTCACCTTTTTGACATTATCCGACTTGAATTCTTTCAAACCACTCGAAAAATGAATTAGGTATGTTATTTAGTTATGTAACGAGAATATTAATAATATTTCCGAATAAACACAGTTAAAAAAATCTTTACTCTAAGTACAGAGGCCAGCACATCAATCTACCACAATCTGTCAAATTTATTTGATTGATTTTCAACTTTAAAGTACAACAATAAGGTTCATATTCAATTGGGAAAATTTGACAGTTTTGGATAGCTTGACCTGCTGGCGTCTGTACCTAATACCTATTCACCTTTCTAGGGGAATTCCCTAATTCAAATCTAACTTTTTTCGGATGTTTATTGGGGATAAAAGGTGCATATATTATAAAGCTGAAGTTTGTTTGGTTGAATGCGCTAATCTCAGGAACGGGTTTGAATTGAAAAAATCTTTTTTGTTGGATAGTCAATTTATCAAGGAAGGTTATAGGCTATATAACATCACGCTACGACCAATAGAAGCTGAGTTAAAAGGAAAAAAAGCGAGTGACACCGCGGGTGGCACCTAGCTATACGGATTCTCGTTACAATTAACAATGATTTTTCGAATGGTTTAAAAAACACCGCGTATAATCTAAACTTCGTAATTGCTAACTTGCTTTCAAAGTTATTATACTTTTATACTATCCAATAGCGCTATTTTGTAGTATATTTCGATTATTTTCACTAATTGACACAACGTGAAAGCTAAATACTCAACGCGACTGAAAATATTTTGATGATACAAAGAGATTTAAAAGCTTTATTCAGCGGATATAGGTTCATACAAAAAATTGTTCCTTATTTGATTTTTTTCAGGCTGACGTATGACAGGCTTAGCGATTTGTTTCCAACTGGAAATAAGTAATAGATTACAATTTTGTCCATGATGTACCGTCTGTCACTAGTGATATTGAAATGTTTATACTTAATAGTAATCCCGACCGATACCTTTGAGGATTAAACATAAATAAAACGTGTCCGATGCAACCGTCCATTTCATGTCAGCATTTTACGCGACGTGGCCGTTTCTTTTAATAATAATCAGTTCGCGTTGAATAATTAAGAAAGCCGTGCGTTCTCAAAATTTACGTTAAGCTAACAAGAGCCGCGTGTACAAATATTTTCACAGTTCATTCGCTCATATACGTTTAGTTATTATTTTTGGATAATATAATTATCTTCTATCATCATCATCATCATCAACCCATATACTGTCCCACTGCTGGGCACGGGTCTCCTCTAATATTGAGAGGGATTAGGCTATAGTCCACCACGCTGGCCTAGTGCGGGTTGGCAGACTTCACAAACCGTCGAGAAAAATCTCTAAGGTATGCAGGTTTCCTCACGATGTTTTCCTTCACCGTTTAAGCGAGTGATAATTAATTATGAATACGCACATGAATTCGAAAAGTCAGAGGTGCGTGCTTTTGGTTCGAACTCGAGACCTTCGACTTGGCAGTCCAATGGTCATACCACTAGGCTATACTGCTTTTTATCTTCTATGAATGTATTTAATTTCTATCAATTATCATAAAGAGCTATGCAGTCTAGCAAAAGACTGTGAAACTGTTTCTTTAAATATCATTAATAAATTTCCAATACATATTGAGTACACACCAATTATAGAAGTATAGATTAATCATTAAAATATTTAAGGGAAAATAGATAACCTTGTCACCTTCTTTCACTGTGACGTTAACCAATTTAATTATGGGAAATTTGAATTTAACTTTATATTATGTAAAAATCGTATGTAAGGCACCGCCACTACCGCGTCGTTCCAATATGGGACTACAAGCATTTATAATCATTTGACTGTCACTATTAATCTTGCATTATTTTGCTGGTAACATATTAAAATACGAATTTTGGAGCTGGTTACAATTCTGTCGCTAATTCATCACATAATAAGACAAGGCATAAAAATACTAACAAGTCCTGGAATCAATTGAAAGTAGTAGTTTTCTTCAGCTTCCTAGAGCAAAGTACCTACACAAAATACCGTGAATACTCGTTAGACATTTCAATTTGAATCTAACGTCAATGCCATAAAGATCATCTTTTAGAAATGTAACAACTTAAAATTTTCCTACCATTGTATTTTCAATAATATACCTATATTATAGTAATGTTTTGTTTGTGTAAAAAAGACTCCAAAGCTTGCACAGGCAGAGATAAACTAACGTAATTAACATTACAGATAACAATATCCAATTTCCCGACAAAATCAGCAAGCAAACACGGAAGCATCTCTCACTGGTAATATGTAACATTCGTCGACAAACCAGAAAACTCTAAAGCGATTACAAAAGTGTATAAAACAGAGTATTCGTGATAAGTACAACGAATCAACAATTGTATATAACTAGTGTAACGTGGCAAGAATTGTGTTATAGTTGGTACTGTAACGACTGACTGACCTCTGATTTTTGTAGATTTGTGATCTGCTGGTTAAATAAGAAAATTGATAAGTATATGATCAATTTACTATGTCTCTTAGCCTGCATCCTTTAAGCGACGGCCGGGTGTGTCAGTCTATACAGGGTGGAAGGGACATCGACGCGCAACGGCTTACCATGACTTCAGTACATGATTCTGGAGCCCCTGCGTTTTCGTCGGCTTTTTCTTAAATTTTACAACTCGCAAGTGAACTTTAAAGAAACAGCTGACCAGAAGATCTTTCGAGTTTAATTTACAATGCTGTTTTTAGTGAAAAAATGTGAATTAATGATTTTTTAATTAAAATTCTTATTGGGTTAGATAGAAATAATGATTTTATACAGTTTAAAGTTGAAAAAACTGCAAAAAAAAACGTAAAATTTAAGAAAAAGCCGACGAAAAATTCCAACGCAGGGGGGTCTAGAATCATGTACTGAAGTCATGGTAAGCCGTTGCGCGTCGATGTCCCTTCCACCCTGTATACAACATGTTACAAAATACCCCGTAAAAAATATGATTAATTAATTATCAAAGCTATCAACCCTAGTGAGCTTTCATGTCAGAGAACCAGAGCCCATACCATAAAGTGTTATTGCGATTGAGAGAGAGGGATGTCGCTCTATTAATTAAATAGCGCCATCCCTTTCTCAGAACATAAAAATGATCGCATTAACACGTTGTTATGGCCCCAGATTATTTAACAGAAAGGCCTACGTACCTATTTTACCTAATAATTGTCTACATGAATAGTTTTTTCTATTTTTCATTCATAAATGTTGTTGTTTTACTTTTTTTGGGGTATGTTATACAGCGTTATTTGTGAATGGACACGTTATAAGGCCCCATTTAACCTTCTCTCGGCTTTACGGGTAGTTTTGTAACACCCTGTAATTTTGACCACTTGTAAACGTTCAAGGTAAGGAAGTAATTTTGAATGCTGTCTCTCAAGTTTAGTATATTGCTTCGCAAAGATAAGCCAGTCGTCAAAAACCAACTACATCTATATAACACGTTCTGCGGGCGACTCCTCGTGGGCGGCCCGCCTGCACTTGTCATCAATATCCTTCCCCTTACCGTTGATCTTCAAATTAGCCAAACTCACATAGTTACTTCGCGAAATGCCCGGCTCCCGACGCTTGGTCACACCGGGCGAGTCACAAACTTTTTTATCAACTTTTTTCTCGGGCACAGTGGCCAAAGCCGGTATGTTATTAATTTGAGAACTACGAATTAATGGGGTCAATTTTGTGCCCGTTTCTATAGTACTAAGTGGGGTCTTAATCCTATTGCGTCCTAGATCTATGAATTTCGAGTCTTCGTTCGGTTTCGGCTCGTATTTGGATCTGCGATCTCTGTAACTGAACCTGCCGTCCGCGAAGTCGGGTTTTTCGGCTAGATGCCGTCGGAATATCGGAGTCATCGGCTTCCCCATGCTGGCTAGTTTAATGTCTGACTTTAAGACGTCCTTGTTTATCACTGGTTTGTCGTCTAGTGGTCTGATTCTGTAGGAGCGACCGATATTGCTCGGGGAAGACGGCCGTTGAACAAAGAACTTACTTCTAGACTTATCCTTGTCCTCCACCTCCTTATTTCTGGCCACTTCTGCTGTATTTGGTTTGAAGAGGCGACTGAACTTTGGGGATAGCAACTTTTTGTGGAAGAATCCGGACTTTTCTTGAGGTTTTTCTTTGTCTATAGTCTTGGTTATGTTTTTGACGCCTTCCGCCATTAACGGGCTCTTCGTTAAATAGTCGATATTGTACCTCCTACAGTCCACCTCAGGGATTTTCCTCTCGCTAGTCAAGCACTCCGGATTCCTTAACACCACATCAGTGACATCGTAGCTAGATTTTTTCGACAGCAAATTATCTCCTTTCTTAACAATAGTTGCTATAACATTCTTAGGATCGACGTCCATTTTGTCGAAAATCTTGACGTTTCTGTGCCAAGTGGTGATTGTGTCGTCATCATCGTCCGAGGAGTCGGAGTCTCCATCGTCCTGGAGGTTGGAGCTGTCGGGGATACTGATGTGCCTGCAGAAAGGCAAGGGATGGTCTACCTCGTGTTTGGAGTGAGTCTCCAGACCCTCGACGGACTGGTTCCGCAGGAAGGCGGGCAGCGCTGCGTCGTACTCGTCCGAGGACTCCACCTTGCGAGTCTTGTTGGTGTGCTCCTGTAGCTTGTTCAGCTGGGAGTCTGGGGATGTTCGTTTGAGCGGCGGAGGGTCCAGCCATTTCGTTATGTCATCCACCTGGAAAAAATATAAGATTATTTGAGCTGTCAATACATGAGTTAAATAGGATCACTGCTGGGATCGCGAAATGACAAATCATTCTCGTAACCCAGCACCTAGTGATATTTTACACACTGATGTGGCGCGTGGTGGGAGCGGCCGAGCCCAGCACTGGGCGTGGGCGTCATGCACTTGTACAGTTATATAGTACCTTAGTGATGTTGATGGTGTTGCCAGCAGCATGCAGGATGTAGCCGGCGGTGTGCAGCGCGTGGTGGGAGCGGCTGAGCCCAGCGCTGGGCGTGGGCGGCACGCACTTGTACAGTTATATAGTACCTTAGTGATGTTGATGGTGTTGCCAGCAGCATGCAGGATGTAGCCGGCGGTGTGCAGCGCGTGGTGGGAGCGGCTGAGCCCAGCGGTGGGCGTGGGCGGCACGCACTTGTACAGTTATATAGTACCTTAGTGATGTTGATGGTGTTGCCAGCAGCATGCAGGATGTAGCCGGCGGTGTGCAGCGCGTGGTGGGAGCGGCTGAGCCCAGCGCTGGGCGTGGGCGGCACGCACTTGTACAGTTATATAGTACCTTAGTGATGTTGATGGTGTTGCCAGCAGCATGCAGGATGTAGCCGGCGGTGTGCAGCGCGTGGTGGGAGCGGCTGAGCCCAGCGCTGGGCGTGGGCGGCACGCACTTGTACAGTTATATAGTACCTTAGTGATGTTGATGGTGTTGCCAGCAGCATGCAGGATGTAGCCGGCGGTGTGCAGCGCGTGGTGGGAGCGGCTGAGCCCAGCGCTGGGCGTGGGCGGCACGCACTTGTACAGTTATATAGTACCTTAGTGATGTTGATGGTGTTGCCAGCAGCATGCAGGATGTAGCCGGCGGTGTGCAGCGCGTGGTGGGAGCGGCTGAGCCCAGCGCTGGGCGTGGGCGGCACGCACTTGTACAGTTATATAGTACCTTAGTGATGTTGATGGTGTTGCCAGCAGCATGCAGGATGTAGCCGGCGGTGTGCAGCGCGTGGTGGGAGCGGCTGAGCCCAGCGCTGGGCGTGGGCGGGGCGGCGCCGATGTGTGTGGCAGACACACACTTGCCCAGCCGCCAGCTGCGCTCCGGCACCGACAGCGTCGCGTTCGAGTTCGACTGGAAAACAACTAATTCGTTAAATCGTTCAAATCCCTACTAATTATAAAGTCAAAATCAAACATTTTATTTCAATTACACCTGTAGCGACATCTATCGCGCTACATGCAACTACGAAATCCTGAATCGCGCAAGCAACATTCGCAACGCAAACTTGCTTATATTATATACGACCGCCCGACATCAACCGTCGGGCCGTGGTCAGCCAGGCATAACACCCGCCTGGTCGGGGTCACCAGTGTGGAGAGGCGAGGTGTATTGCCCCTTCATCCAAAGGGAGGATACTCCGACCTCCACACATAATTATAACAGCACTTTTGAAAAGTCAAAACTAGTTGCACGGTTGCAAATAGTGGATCTTATGGAGAAGAACCGGCAAGAAACTCCATAGACACTTTAAAAAAAAATGCGAATCTCTCTGTATATTAGTATGCCGATACGATTATAGTAATTACTGATTTTATGGAAAAAGACACCGTGAGGAAACCTGCATGCCTTTCTTGTCGGCGTGTGAAGTTTCAGTATTGGATTATAGTAATTCTGAGAGGAGATAGAGTGACAATAATTGGATACACGTTTACCTTGAGTACTCCGGTGTCCGGCACGCTGATCTCGCTCTCGGCTTTGCTGAGGCGTGAACAACCATTACTGTCCTTACTGGAAATATATATATATAATTATATATTTTAATATTTTTTTGGGACATTGTGAAACAAACATCTTAAATCAATACTTTAAATAAAAATATGTCACTTTTTTTAGATCCTAATTAACCCGCATTAGGCCAGCGTGTTGGACATAAGGCTAACCTCTCATTCTAGGCAGGGACCGTACAACCCCCTTTATGAGTTAATTCAATTGAAAGGGTTACCCGTTGATTCGGTTACCGTATGGATGATGTTACCTCTTCGTTCGTGTAACCTTGTCCTAACACCAATGAAAGGGAAACCCTTTCAATATGTTAGCCAGTGGAAGGGGTTACCCTTTCTTTTAAGGTATCAAATTAAAGTGGTTTTTCAGGGTAACCGTATAGGTTATCATCATAATTTACGTTGTTAGGTAGGGTGAGGAGACTATAAATAGAAATTTCTTTTGCAAACATCTAGAATTGTATTACTAAGTAGTTTCGTTCATAAGGCTTGATCGCACAGTGCCCTAGATATCGTTTAATATTGGGTGATCAATTCTGTAGGTAATTAAGATTAGGTAATTATATAGGTACACAATAACAATAACAAAATATATAGAAGATTTATTATGATGGTTTGATCATGATGTAGAGAGGATGGATGAACAGAGATTGATAACCATAGTCCCGTATTTATCGAGTCGCTGTGGTCTATTTAGCTCAGAGCAAGTGGCAACTTGACATGTGCTAGCTCAATGCAGGTTATTTTGAACCTAATGCAAGGTTACTAGATATCAAATAAGTGTTTGGACTCGGAAAGTGTTACCCTGTTACAGTGATTGAAGGGGTAACCAGTTCGGAACGGCTTACCGTTTAATAGTATAACCCGGTAAGAATTTAAACAGGTAACCAAATTGAAAGGGTTTTGAAGAGGTAACCTATTGCAGCGGCTTACCGTTAAAAAGTGTAACCCCTATGAATTGGGTTTGCTAACAACACTTTGCAAAAACCCTATTGAAAACCCTTTCAACGGGTAACCAAAATGGTCCCTGATTCTAGGAAAGTCAATGGCTTTTAATGATGATGGTGTAGTATCCTAAGGAGATGTTTCGTGGCTTTTGCAATATAGTTTTAATTTGTCCATGAACGACTAAGTGAATAAAATTATAATTTAATTTAAAAAATTAAGAGAGGTAGTAGTAATTCCACTCAAATTGGAGCTGCCCGACCGGAGAAGTACCTCTGCCTTGCAGAAATCGAAGTAAAATAATACTGCTTTGAACTGTGTTGTGTTCCTTACGGTGAGCAAGGTTGCCAGTGCTCCGCGAGGAAACGTTGTGTTGACAGTGGAGGGATTTTGACCCTTATACTGCCAACCCAACAATCTCTATCGTTGTACAGAGTCGGTGACGCGCAAGTGATACCCCTGGTGTTAGAAGCGTCTACCGACAGTCATCCCGCCATATTTGGGGAAGCGTTAGGCAATATAGCAATAACAAAATAGCAATAAAGAATGATAGAAGGTAATGCAAACACGTTTAAAGTATTTCATGGCGGGACGAGCTAGACCTATACAGGGTCACATTTCAAAGACCAGCCAAAATTAAAAATTAAGAAGTTAAGATCAAACCCAAAGTGTGTTTTAAACATTATTGTCAAATTAATTAACTTTATTGTAAAAAAATGCATATAAAAATGTCTGATAAAAGTCTAATGTCATAAACATGCAATAAGGTCAACGACCTCGCGTAACTACGACGTGTGGCGTTCTGTTTTTTAGAAGCTGACAGGAATAACAATTTGAAAAAAAAAAAATTGGCCGGTGATTGAAAATTAACCCTGTATTGGACGGATTGGTCGCTGAAGGCGAAGATAAACCGAGATGAGTGGAGGGTAGGCCTTTGCCCTGCAATGGGAAAGTAATTGAGTGCAGTACCAATGTAATGCCCTGTGTGCGGCGCCGCGCGCGTACTGTGTGACGTCAGCCAGCAGCGTGCCCGGCAGAGCCCCGCCCCACCCGCCTGCCGCCAGGTACATCACCAGGCTCTCCAGCCAGATCTCTATCACTTCGAACGGGGGCCTACACAAACAATTTATTCATTTTAATTTACTAAATAACTAAAACGAAAAAAATTTAGTTGTTATTTAGCCACGGAATACAAATAAAAGTTATTTACCAAAGTATTAGCATTCTTTTCTTATAATATTAATTTGTACAGATATATTTGTAATTTAACCCATCTGCAAAGTTAAGCTGCGTTAGTCGCGGTCAGTCAATGGATGTGTGACCATTCTTAACACATCGAGACCCCCTCCGTGCCTCGGAGAGCACGTAAAGCCGGTCCCGGTTGTCATGCGAACACCTATGACAATCGTTAGTGATAGTCGGAAACCTAAAAAGCCTAACAACTATTCTATTCTCAGAATATCAGTATTACCCAAAAATTGGGTTACGTAGGTTTGATGGCAGTCGCTTCGTGTAAAATACTGATATTCAGCCGCATCTGGTTAGACTGGAAGCTAACCCCAATATTGTTAGGAAAAAGCTCAGAGAAAGAAGATATTTGTTACTTCATCTGACTTCCAGTCTTCTGTCTGTTTTGTGCAAACCAAAGCGCATTTTACAAAATAGAGTTCCTGAGATGACCTCAAAAAGCAATGAATTTCTATATTCGCTAGATTTGACATATTCGCTATGTCTACAACTCACTAAACTTCAATTTGTATATTTGCCGTGTTTTTTTTTGTCGTCTTACAGCCGAAAGGATATACTCATCATGATTAACAATTTCTTGTTTTGGGATCAACAATGAAGTGCAAAATAACAACTAAGTACACCCTACATTTTGTCGAGAGACCTGAACTTTTTTTTAAGAAACAGCTCCTTTTTTTTCAAGATTTCAGACTTAGTCCCATATCTAGTAGAAATAATATTGAAAGAATGGATTCCTTTCGGCTGTAAGACGATAAAAAAAACACGGTGTACATATTATGTGGAGAGTATACCTGGCATCAGGGTCGAGGTCGCAGGCGAGGAAGGCGATGCGGTAGAAAGGCTCGGGGCACAGCGTGCTGCGGCAGAACTTCTCCAAGAACAGCGGCTCGTTCAGCCCGAAGTCCCCGCGCCGCGGCAGAAAGTCCGGGTCCGCTGATACTCGCCCAATTATCTGCTCAAATAATTCAATCAATCAATTTCATTTATTTGCACAACACAGCTTTAACCTTTTGACCGCCACGTCAATAACGAAAATCCATGTTCTCTACGCCAAGCGACAAATTCTAGTATCTAATAATATGTAAAAAAACACAACAAATTTTTGTATAGGTATTTATTTTGAACTAAAATAAAGTGGTATTTTTGACGTGCCATGCCGTCGTTGGCATCGTGAGCCAGTTTTCATTTGACGTCTATACACGTCCGTGGCGATCAAAGGGTAAACATTATGAGGGGCTCGTGGCTAAGAAATAACTAAGCTGATCAACCGATCTGCAAGGTTAAGGTGCTCTAGTCCTCAACTCCTTACCGTAAGTCTTTGTACTTAATGCAGCTCTTGGTATGTGTAGTATGATAGTGGAGACCGCAACTTGAAACAAGGCCGGAATCAGAAGTAAGTTCAGTCATTTTCATAGTAAAATTTCATATATGTTCAAATAGATCCTTAAATACGAGAGATAGGAGTAAATTTGTCATAACAAATTTTGAAGGCATTAGATAGTTAAATACGATGGTATCATTACTTTTTTTTATTCGAAAAATAAAGTGCGAATGTCCGACGTCTCCCATACATTCGTTCCACTGTGTGCCCCCCGTATGTATATGTTCACCGGGTGGTAGACGATTCATGAGATTTTCCTTACTTTACAAAAACAGCTGTATACTATTTTTTATTACATTTGAGTGCGTTTGGTAGCACCTTCCCTGATGGTAAGTTACGATGCTGCCGAGGATGTAACACACAAACTCAAATAATGCCTATTCACTTTCCCCTTGAAGGTTCGTAAATTATATGGAGTAGCCGGTAGATAATTCCACTCCACTCCCTCCAAAATAAATTCTCAGTAGCAGCTCCAGTTATACTTTTTTTACTAATATGGTGGCAAACAAGCATACGGCCCACCGGTAAGCGGTTACCGTAGCCTATAGATGCTTGCAACACCAGGGGTCGTGCGCGTTGCCGACCCTGTAAAACGAAAGAGGAATAGTTGGGTTGGCAGTATAAGGGTCAAAGTCCCCCAACTACCAACAGAACTTGTGGCCAGCTTGTGCCCAGTTAATGGTCCTATCTCGCTGGGACTTAAAACATGGTCTAAACTCTCCGTCTAACTCTTCGGTGAATACAGGCGTACTATGTGGTGTTCTCACCTCGCACAGTATGATGCCGAAGGAGAACACGTCCACTTTCTCGTCGTACACGTTGCCGTTCATCATCTCCGGCGCCATCCAGTATGGGTTGCCAACCACCTGTAATACATTCGCAAGAACAATTTTTTTAAAATAAAAATACTTAAAAAAAATTGTTTTCGGATTTTATCGCATTATGCTAGAATAATAATAAGAATTAGTTACATATTTGCTATGAATGTAAGTACAGTTATAAGATATTGTACAGACGCCAGCAGGTCAAGCTATCCAAAACTGTCAAATTTTCCCAATTGAATATGAACCTTATTGCTTTGTGTTAAAGTTGACAATCTGTCAAAGAATTTTGACAGATTGGGGTAGCTTTATGTGCTGGCCTCTGTACTTAGCTTAGTTTTAAATATATACGTATTTACGTACGACCATGGACGCTGCAAAGGGTCCGAAACGTCGGGATTAATAATATCAATATACGCGATAAAATCCGTAAAAAGTAGTTTTATTTCAATATATACGTATTTATTTATTTATTACTTTATGTTCAAACATAGTACAAAGGCGGACTTATTGCCTAAGGCATTTTCTACCAGTCGACCTTAGGGTGACGCAGAGACAGAAATTGGTAGGTGCACTAACAGTGTTGTTATAAATGCCTGAATCCCTGGTACCGTACCGTATATCGCTTCCGTCGCAGCGTGGCGGCGGAGTGCGGTGGGCGTCTCTCGGCGCTGCTGGCAGTGCGCTGCACCACTCGTGCCAGACCGAAGTCCGCCACTATCACCGTCAGGTCCTAACAACACATACCATCAAATATTTCAATTGTTACATTTGCCCTCACCGTACTTACACCGCTCGAAAACGTGTAGGTATTACAAAACTACACGTAAAGGCGAAAGGAGGTTTAAATGGGGCCTTATAACGAGTCCATTCACAATATTTAAGAACCGTAGTAACGTTGTACCCCAAAAAAAGGAAAACAACAACATTTATGAATGAAAAAGAGAAAAACTATTAAAGTAGACAACTAATAGGTAAAATAGGTACGTAGGCCTTTCTGTTAAATAATCTGGTTCCCTGACATGACAGCTGACAAAATTTTTGGCTTTGATAATTAATTATATTTTTTACGGGGTATTTTGTAACACGTTGTAGAGATAGAGAACGACAGTGTGCAATATTCAGTATGAGTGAACGAGACAATAACAGATTCGATACTTCCAATGTCAACTAGTTTACTTACGGGTCACCATTATTTGATACGGTAGGGCGCATTTAACGATTTAAATCTTTGCATATCATAGTTATTTTAGCGAAGGAAAATTTTACTGCGGCCAAGATTCGATCGAATCTGCAAATTACGATCTGTCGGGTGGGACTAGTGGTGTTCAAAGTTGTTATAAATCAATAACTTGCTTAATGCTATATGCTAAACCCTGTACGAGGCCAAAAAGGGCCCTATCTCAGCAAAATGCTGCGACATTTAAAAAAAACAATGTCACAGCGCTGATGAAGCCATGGACAGTCTGTAGAAGATATGCTGGTATGATTCATAAACGGGCCCTATCAGAATATCAGCGCTGCAGCTTGATTTGCTTTTCGCTGCAGCACAGTGCTGAGATAGGGACCTATTCTGACATCGCACAAGATAACATACTTCCTTAGTTTTAAGACTTATTAAATTGATATGTTAAATTGTATTTTGTCCTGTTTTGTGGCTGTTAGAATAAATTTTGTTTGTTCCTTCTTTGTTTCTTTCTATATAGTTACCTCCCTGACGAGACAGTTGTGCGAGTTGAGGTCGCGGTGTATGACGTTCATGCGGTGCAGGTAGCCCACGCCGGCTGATACGTCCCGCGCCAGCTGAGCACGCTGCTGCCAGCTCAGCGGGGTGCTGCTGTCCTGAAGATAGACCACCACCACATATTGTACTTAGAACACAGGCCAACTCATCAAACTACCACAATCTATCAAATTTCTTTAATTGATTTTCAACTTTAATACAAAACAATAAGCCTACTTTTTACGGATTTTATCGCGTTATATATATTTTTTTTTTCTTAGACAATTTTTACACAGCACCATCTAGTCCCAAACTAAGCAGAGCTTGTACTATGGGTACTAGACAATGGATATAATACTTATATAGTTTTTTTTTGTAAATACATATTTATAATACATAAGAAACACCCAGACAAACACAAACACTTATGTTTGAACCACACAAATATTTGTGTCCTGTGGGAATCGAACCCATGACCCCATGATCAGCAGTCCAACACTCGTACCACTAGACCACAGACATCGTCATTATATATACATATTGATATTATTAATCCCGACGTTTCGAACGCTTTACAGCGTCCGTGGTCACGGGTAGACTGAGGTGGTCCGTAAATCCGTAAAAAATAGTTTTATTTCAATGTATAATATTCGCGTAAATGTCAGAAATCAATACAAAACAATAAGGTTCATATTTGATTGGGAAAATTTGACAGTTTTGGATAGCTTGACCTTCTGGCGTCTAAAGGTCCAAAGGTACAGATACCTTTGGAATCAATCAAATATTTCCACTACAATATAAAAACGGTACATATACAACTACTATAGAAAAAACCTGTGTATATTTTCGTATATCTACTTAAATGCGTTGCGATTTGAGTCTTATAGACTCCCAACTAGAGTTCATTTTAACTCTGAATATATCAAGCGAATACTGATCCAATTATATATATACAATAATAAAAATATGTATAAGACCTGTATGAGCTGGTAGAGCGTGCCTCCGGCGACGTACTCCGTGACGAGATGCAGGCGCTTGTCCTTGTACAGCACGCCCACGAACCTCAACACGTTCGGGTGCTTCAGAGACCGGAGCACGGCCACCTTCATTACGGTCAAACAACAAAACAAAATCAGTTAACACATTTCGGAAATGCCTGGGTGGCCCCAGGCATTTCCGAAATGCCACTAACCACAACGTGTTATTGCGATCATTTTTAGGTTGTGAGAAAGGGATGGCGCTATTTAATTTATAGAGCGACATCCCACTCTCTCAAGCGGAAAACGACCACATAAAAAAAAATGGCTGCCATAAACCTTGCACTAGAGGCCGGTATACAACGTGTTACAAAATACCCCGTAAAAATATAATTAAGACTAATTAATTATTATTATAATTAATTAGTATAGAGCAAGTGAATGAATTTGTGTATTTGGGAAGTATGTTTACAAGGGATGGTAAGATTGATGCGGATGTGGAAAGAAGAGTAAATGCGGGAAATAAAGTGAATGGTGCTATACATGCGGTTGTGGCTAACCAGTCGGTGTCAAAAAAGGCACGGATGGCTATCCACAACGGTGTGTTGGTACCTACACTTATGTATGGAAGTGAAAGTTGGGTATGGCAGAAGAGACATGAAAGTAGAATAAATGCTGTAGAAATGCGTTCCCTGCGAAGTATGTGCGGTGTAACTCGGAATGACAGATTGAGAAATAGTGTGATAAGAGAACGTTGCGGCTTAAAAGACGATGTAGTGACGAGAATTGAGAAGAATATGCTGAGATGGTTTGGGCATGTCGAGAGAATGGATGAAAGGCGACTAACAAAATGGATTTATATGGCGAATGTCAGTGGAACCGCCGAGAGGGGACGCCCTAGAAAAACTTATACCGACCTTATTGGTGAGGTTCTTCAAAAAGGTCAGGTGCGTAGTACTCGCAACCGGCGTGTATGTATGACAAGATGTATGAATGTGGTCGAAGCGAAAGAAGTATGCAAGAATCGTAGCAAGTGGCGTTCTTTAGTTTCTGCCTACCCCTATGGGAAAAAGGCGTGAGTGTATGTATGTATGTATGTAAATATAATTAATTATCAAAACCAAAAATTTTGTCAGCTGTCATGTCAGGGAACCAGATTATTTAACAGAAAGGCCTACGTACCTATTTTACCTAATAATTGTCTACTTTAATAGTTTTTCTATTTTTCATTCATAAATGTTGTTGTTTTCCTTTTTTGGGGCATGTTATACAGCGTTACTACGGTTCTTAAATATTGTGAATGGAATCGTTATAAGGCCCCATTTAATTTCCTCTCGGCTTTACGGGTAGTTTTGTAACATCCTGTATTTTAGGTCCCATGTAAGGGGGGTCCGGGACCTAAAATATACCAGCCTCTACCTAACTCTTCGAGGAATACAGGCGTGATGTTAATTGGTGTAGGAACATGTGCAGTAGTATAGTATAGTAGAGTATGTATGGCATGTTTGTTTACCTCTTTGAGGAAGTTCCTCTGCGCGTCCTCGTCGACGCGGTAGAGCTGCTTGAGCACCATGACCTCGTTAGTGTCGCGGTGCGTCACCTTGTACACCTCGCCGAAGAACCCCGAGCCCAGCAGCTCGCCCTGAACATCATAATAATAATAATAGGGGACATGTGGGATGTGGATTCGGCAATTATTGTGTCGATAGTTGTTACAGCCAATGGTTTATAGCCAAGAGCCTCGATGGACATCTAAGGAGGCTTTAGTTAGACGGCTGGCTCAAGGGCTTGATACAGAAAGCGGTACTCCTCGACACGCATTGTGAGGAGGTTCCTCTCTCTGGAGCCTTAACCACCGGTAGCTTGGACCCTGTTCCCGATATCAGAGATCTGACTAGTTTTTTATATTTTTAAATGTTTCTGTTTTTTTTTTGTAAAAATATTTATAAATATAATATAAATACGAGAATAATAATAGCTATTGATTCCATACGTCATGTACAGACGCCAGCAGGTCAAGCTATACAAATCTGTCAAATTTTCCCAGTTCAAATGAACCTTAATGTGTTGTATTAAAGTTGAAAATTTATCAAAGAAATTTGACAGATTGGGGTAGCGCGATGTGCTGACCTCTGTTCATGTTATTGTTTTTAACCTAGTTTTTTAGTAATGTACCTACTTTTCATGAAATTACCGATTTCTCGAAGATTTATATTATACTTTTATGTGCAGAGGTTAGAACATCAAACTACCCCTATCTTTCAAATTTCTTTGATAGATTTTCAACTTTAATACAAAGTAGTAAGGTTCATGTTCAATTGGAAAAATTACAATAGTAGCACATAGGCAGACTTAATATTTGTGACATTCTCTCTCTTCTTTTGATAGTATAAATAATTTAAAATATTGACTTATAAAATTGTCTTTGAAAGATCTATTTACAGAAATAAATATAATTCATCATCATTTTATTACTAGTGGATATGAATGCTAGTGGTAAATAGTAGTAATACATTTTTTTTTATTATAATGCGTTTATAATAACACTGCGACCGTAGCCGGTCTATTGTGATCGCCACTCGTTGAGAGAGTTCACCGCTAAACCCTGCGACTACTATTTATAAACTGCAACATGTGCTTAGGGGTGAACTCTTTAATTTCATCTGGGCTTACGATATGTTTCCTTGATGAACACTACGCTTGTGTATTAGAGACCCGCATTCCCCCAGGAGATGAAGTGGCGTTTCGTCAGCCTCCTCACAACACTAGTAATACATATACGGTCTTTTTCTTCGTGTCGATGATAGGAATATTAAATGCTGTTCGCCCAGAACTTTGCCAGTTCCACAACGTCGTCTTAAGATTTGGGGCACAAAGCACAACATAGGAGGTGTAAAATAGTGTATGACACAGCTCCACCTGTAGCAGTTTTATCGACGTATCCCCACTTTACAATATTGGGAGTACACCGTCCCTTAGGAATACAGTAAATATATGAATATAATGAATGGTCACCTGCAGCAGGTCGCAGGCTCGGAACACCTTCTGTCCGGGAGCCGGCTCCGCCCTGAACGAACGAGCACGGCTCAGGTCACACAGCACACCGCTAGGCTCCGAGCCGTCCACACTGACAATAATAACAATAACTAAGTAATTGGGACAATTTACACAGCATGTTCTAGTCCCAAACTAAGTAGAGCTTGTACTATGGGTACTAGACAATGGATCTTTTTTTTTGTAAATACATACTTTAATACAAAGTTACACCCAGACAAACATAAACAGTTATGTTCATCAAATAAATATTGATGTCCTGCGGGAATCGAACCCACAACGGTGGGACTGCTGATTACGACGCATGATCTGCAGGCCGACTCTGGAACCACAGACCAGAGACGTCAAATAAAGACTGTTTGAATACACAAGTGAAATACCATGACCATGGTAACCTACATTATTTGTCTATAAGCAAGGTTACTAACTGTCCTAGGCTCAATTCCCAGGTCGAGCAGTCTGATTGGAGTTTAAATTCTCAGTTTCATTTTGAAAACATAATAGCTCCAAAACTTGTCCACAGATGTTTTTATAGTGAATGTAAGGTCAATATTTAATGATCATCTCTGCAATGATTTAGCACAACCTTGACAGGTACTATTTACTTACGCATCAAGTAACTTGGACATACTGCTACTCCTCTCCTTATCTCCTAACAGCGGGGAGGAAGGGGTCTGTCGCCTCTTATTGATCCACTTGCCACCATCCTCCCCCCCTTTCCTCTTGAACAGTCTCTCTTTTCTCCCTTCCACGTCTCTTCTTATCTCTTTCTCATTGGAATGTCTGTGTTTGCAGTCTTCTTTGGTATTTAGTTTTCTTTCGACGGGCGGCCTGTCCTGTTTTGATTTGTCTTCGTCCGTTTGTGTGTGTGCGTGTGTTGTGGGTGCCTGTGTGCGTTTTGTGTTTGTATCTGGACTGTGTTCGATTGTTAGCTGAAAAATAAAAACAAGTTAACGTACACTGATGCTGTGAAATGAACGGTTTTCTGGTCTGGTCCATAATAGTGAGTGCTTTATTTTAGGCAGCAAGATGGGTTGACGATACCATGTCGAAGACCATCATGGACCGTCTTTAACTTCTTGAAGGTGCTGTGCACTTAAGGATAATGGTGATAAATATCACTATTTATTGTATTAACATCAGATAAAAGGAGTAGAAATTGCGGGCCCTCATGTAGCTCGGGGCCCTGGGCACTTGCCCAAAGGGGCTAATGGAAAAGAATACCATAGGCACAAGCTGATTGAGGCCTATACCCAGTATTGGGTAAAGTCAATCTGTGGATGACACTGATAACGATGTACCAACGACTTTTGGCTCATACATTAATTTAAATCGCATCTATTTTTGACAGAAAAGAATTACCTGTATAACAGCATCCGGTCTAGTCAACACCCTCTCGATCTCGTCCAGAGGCCTGCTCCTGACGGGGGTGCCGTTGATCTCCAGGATCTTGTCGCCGATGTGGAGCGTCAGCACACCGCATGACGAGTCAATCCTGTGATATGGATGTGTTAGAACCGCAACATAATAAACAATAATAAAAACTACTACATAAATAATAAAGTCCAAATTCGGCTACGCAATATCTACGCTGATCTATCTGCAAGGTTAAGCTAGCCTTACCGCGGTCAGTCTATGGATGAATTGGGATTCTTAATACTTCGAGGTCCCCTCCGTGTCTCGGAGAACACGTTAAGGAATCAGTCTTCGTTGTATGTGGCTATCAATCAGTCTATCTTTAGGATATCGGTATTGGCCAGAAATTGGGTTGCGAAGGTCCGATGGCAGTTCTTCTGTGTGAAATACTGATATTCAGCCGCATCTGGTTCAATTGGTAGATGATCCTTACGTATTGGGCTAGGATGATGATGTATAAAACATAACTAAGATACAAAATGAGAGAAGTGGAAGACGAGGGGGAGGCTTTTGCAGTGGGACACTACAGGCTTGTAATAATAATAAAATACAAAATAATAAATTATTGCATCTAATACCTACTAATTTACTACATACTAACTGAAACGTCTACTTTAGAATCACATAGTTTAAGTTGATTTTTGAATGACCGTGAACGTGGATATAAATCCTTCGAAAAATGTTGGTGCCAATGGAATATAAACTTTGTTTTATAAGATATTAAAGTCGTAACTCCAAAATGATTAGTGAGTAAGTTTAGGGATTCCATTCATGTTATTATTGTTTCATTTGTCATTGGAACTTTCCTCGTTCAACGCGTGATCATAAGGATATTCGAGAATTATGCCACCATTCGTTACAAATTATATACATACTCCGTTGACTTTTAATATAAATAAACATATATAAATTTATGTTTAAATTTTTCTGTCTCTGCATCACCCCAAGACTGGTAAAAAAGCCTTAGCCATTAAAAAACAAGAATTAAACAAATACACCGTGATATTTTAGTTTTGTTTTAATGCCATATGAAGACAAGGACAGTAGCTGCAGATGCCGCTATAGACGCCGGTAACACTAGAGGCTTTTTTTTTATGCTACTAAGGTGGCAAACAAGCATACGGTGGCAAATAAGCGGTTCCCGTAGCCTATAGACGCTTGCATTACTCCTCGGTTGTAATATTATATGCTAATATTGTCTTAAAGCATCGTCGTATCTACTCATAATTGGGAACAATTTCTCTTGCGGGACCAACCCTGAAGTCCAAAGGCTTTAGATATTTTATTGTGTCAAAATCAGCTTTTAATGAATTCAGAATTATTGATTTTTGACACTTAAGTCAACGACATCTGTCAGTCCATAAGTCATCATTACTCAATACGGTCACTGAATGAGTTGAACAAGTTTGCTGTTTCAATGATACCATTGAAACAGCAAACTTGGGACCCTGTCGACAAAATCTAGGATATAACCGTTCTTTTCGCATAAGTATCAGAGTTGATCCCATAGTAAGTAGAAATTGTTTATAATGATGACAACGGCGGGCTTTTCGGCTCTTAGAGAATTGAAATTTCACGGTGTATAAATAACGCTTACAATACAATTAGTCTTAAATAAACTAAACTTTGGTTTTGTTACAAGCACGGAAGCAGATATTGTAATGACTCTAATATGTAAATGAATAACACTAGACAAAGATTACTTATAAAATTATTACTTAATCCATAATTTTATGAAAATTAAGCAAGCCTTTTATTATTAGCCTTTAATAGTTATTTAAAAACAGGTAGATATTCTGGGCGAGGACAGCTGAAGATAGGGCTCTGTGGCGTTCACTAGGAGAGGCCTACGTCCAGCAGCAGAAGAATATAGGTTGTTGATGATGACTTCTTATAGGTATGCTACTTGCATCCTTTCTTACAGGAGCTACATAATTATGATGATGTCGACTTTCAACACACACCATATAGTACTTCTTAATATTCTTCTTGCATCGTTTCTTACAGGAGCTACATAATCTTGGTTATTTATTGTAAAATTATTAAACAGGCAGCAGGTTGGAACCGACGCTGACTGCCCAGGGCGCACCGGAAGATTATTTCACGATCATTCGTGGAGGTGATTATAAAGCCCCTAAACACGTTTTCTAATATATTTTATTTTTCTCCTTATTACTATAGACTGTCCATAACAATGCTTAACTAATTTTACTTGTATTATAAATATAAAAAATGTCTAGATTATGTGAAGAGCTGGTGTCATATTACGTAGGACGAAGACGCATAAAATGTCATGCCATACTAATGTTATTAATGCGAATGTGACCCTGTTTTTCTGTTTGACCTTTTCACGCCTAAAACATCTAAGAGATTTCGATTCAATTTGGCAAGGAGATAGATTGCATCCTGATAAAGGTTAGGCTACTTTTTGTCTCAAAAACTTAATTATAACATTATTGTTTGGAGGCAAGTGAAACCTTGGACAACAGTTAGTATAATAATACATAATAAAATAATAATGGTAGCAATGCACAGAGAGAGGTGGAAGAAGAGTGGGGAGGCCTTTTGCCTGCAGTGGGACGCTACAGGCTTTTAATAATAATAATAATGCTTTAATATGTATAAGGGTCAATATTTGAGAGGCTCCAAATTCATGTCTTTGAAAAATTCTCGAACGTGTAAACAAATATTTTTAAAAGAAGTGTTACTTTTAGTAGTAAATTAATCATTGAAAATGTTGATGAAACCACGATTTTATCATAAATATAAATACTTACGATAAAATATTTAAAAATAAAACAAAATATGTAGAAATATAAAACAGGGAATAATAAAACAACACAGTTACCTCAAATTGACGGTCACCATTATTAAATCCAATGCACTAGATAGAACACAATAATTTAACAATAAATCATTCTAGTCACTCATTAAACTGTACCTACCACGCGAGGATACCGAAATGAGTAACCGGTAAAATACTATCATTATATCGAGAACGAAATAATTATACAATTAATGTATATGTATTGTAACACATTGCTAATATATTATACGTGTCTGTATATTAAGGTTAGAACGATACCTAGTGATTCAGAGCTGGACATTTTCAGGATTTTACCCGACTGTGAGTGTGTGTTCGGCACGGGACGACAGAAACTTCACGTTCAACGATGTGACGACTCTTTTGGGGAATGTATGATTTCTAGCCTCATATTTAAATTGGTTTAAATTAAGAATGAGTAAACTCTCTTTATTTTTAGAGAACTGTAAATAGGATGTTTCTTTATATAAATGGTTGTTTGTAAGAAATGCTTTTAGCGATAAGACCGCCAATTGTACAGACTCCAGCAGGTCAAGATATCCAAAACTGTCAAATTTTCCCAATTGAATATGAACCTTATTATTTTTTGTTTTAAAGTTGAAAATCAATCAAAAAAAATTGTCAGATTGTGGTAGCTTGATGTGCTGGCCACGGTCACGTTTGTTTTTTATAATACCTACTCTATAGTCATTCTATCTTACGAAGACCTATGTAATGATCTCTATGTCATCGACATAATGTTTAAATTGCAATAATTAAACATTTGCCATTAACCGGGCACAAATCAGAAGTTTCTACGGAGAATTTAATTGAAAAATATAACACTGCTCTCTCACTGTGGCTATAGTAGAACCCCAGAGCCTTTAGTGTACTGTGTCTGCCGGCAAAAGGCTGCCGGTTTACGGGGGTTAGATCGGGGAATGTGGTACTCTTACCCACTAAAACCACCCCGGTGGCCACCATCAGCACATGGGAGAGGGACTGTCCTCTTAATAGGCCACCCCAGAACCCCCCATGTGCAATGCCTATTAAGGTACATCCCTGGGAGGGGATAGCGGGTCGTACCCTATCACCACATAAAATGCAGATATTATAGCCAAGGAAATGCATAATGCAGTCTAAAATTAATTATGAAGGAAAGCAATTACAACACATTAATTAGAGGAACGTGACCGCACTATCGCATCATACCGATTGGTACGTATTAATAAACAGACATTAATCACAGCGCCTGAGTCATCGCTCGTCTGATACACACGCGTGCCTGAACAGTTTACATGCTCCCTTTATATTGAAATATTCGGCTACTAAGTTTATCTGTTAGCCAGTCTGTTAACATCAATGACTTGCCTTATCTTGTAAGGGACAATCATGGGGTAGTGCTCTTTTATTTAAACCGAAACGCCAGCAACTGGCAACTGACGACGTAAACAGCGCTCTCTCCAAAGTAGTACACTGGTTTAATGTTAATAATTTACTATTAAATAAAAAAAAAACTAAATGTATTAAGTTCACAACGCCTAACGTTAGACAGGTGAAAACCAGTGTACTCATAAATGGCGTAGAGTTGGACCTTGTATACTCTACTGTATTTCTTGGCATAACTTTAGATTGCAAGCTTCAGTGGGGCCCACGTGTAGATAAGTTGTCGTTAGTTAGTATTGTTGTTTGAAATAAATGATCAACGCGAGAAGCAACGCACACAGCTAGATAATTCAGCAACTAAACTCTACCAAAGGTCGAAAAAATTGTGTTTCTATTATATCTGCTAATTGATAGGTAGATAGATAAAGCAATACAAGTTGGCAGCATGCTCCTACGACATCTACAAGTGAAGCTTAGCGGTACCTATGGCAGGTGAGCTGTATGCAGACGGACAGTACCGCCCGCAGCAGCGCCCGAGCCGCCGCCGACAGCTTGCCGCCGCAACGAGAGCTAGCGGGGTTAGTGCATATTAGTCCACGATATTGCAGTACGACACCAAATAACACTACAGTATACAATTAATTAACTAAACATAATATCATATATGTATATGTATAATTGTAATTAATGAGTGTGACACTTATGTTTGTCATAGTAACGCTGATTCTGTAATTATATTGTGTTACATGCCGCTGGGGATGCGGCGATACGAATTTCTCCTGTAAAATCTTTTTGTAATATCCATGTTCGCAATAAATGAATTTGAACACCTGTTAACCTATTAAACGCCGATACACGTCAAACAAAAATGTGCACACCGTCTATGGCCGTCAAAATATAATTTACAAAAACAGACCATACCCTACCTACAAATTCAAGTTACAGGTTAATTTTGTATTTAAAGCATTTCGTTAACCTACTATTAAAATCTGTTCCACGAAGGATTAAAATTGGACATGTAAGAGTGATATTAAGCCCTTATCGGATTAGGATGCTATTTGCGCCTAACAATATACAATGCAGGTAAGTAATTAATGTACTATGCGTTTCAAATAAGAATAGGACTGACCTCCAGCCATCTTGTGACGTCATAGCTGTCAATTCAAACCAGCTAGGTAGGGTGAGCAAAACAGATATTTTTGAAATAATATTTTTTATGTATTTAAAAATATTCCACCGATTGTTATTTAGAAGAAAATTAGATATTTTATTACCCGTGTTTATAGTTAAACTAAAGTTATCGTTGTCTTGAAATATTTCCCTATTTTTGGTTTTTATTTTCGATTCATTTGACGTGGTTAATTTCTTTTTGCGAATCGTCACCGGTAATTGAATCAATAGTTTCCAGTGTTAGTTCTCAATTTGGCTTTCTAATTGTTGAAAATTATTGACAGCTACCCTACGCTTATCAAGTGCCAGGTATACTAAATTGGGTCAGTATAACAATTATAGGGTGGCAGCTTCAAAACTTCAAAGCCATGAGAGTTTAAAATATTGTCTATATTATAGTTTTTTGGCAGATTGTGCCTTTTTATTAACTCGGAGAGTTCCGGATTTGGTATTACTGCTTATAAATATATTATAAAGTAGGAGAAGTATTAAAATTTCAAAAGATAAAATTAATTTTCTTTGCAAGCTGTACTTTTTTGACAGATCGGGGTCATTCGAGGTCATTGACGTTCCTATTCTTATTTGAAACGCATAGTAGGTAACTATGCCCCTTGGAAGTTAGCATTTCCAGACAAACGTGCAATAGCATAAAAAATAATTGTTCACAAATATCAAAGTTAAGAAATTAAATACGAATGCGAAACATTTACAATCCTTTCTGCACCGAGTGTGTCAGTTTGCGACGACTACGCTTATACGGCGCATCGTTTTTAAAGCTGACAAACGCGCAGCCGCAACGTACAACTTCAGAGAGGCACAGGTTTTTTGTCCATACACTTCTATTATTAATAGTATGATGGTCGAAAATCGGTCAACTGTCGATGTACAATAAAAGTTTGAATGTAAAATCCTAGTCCTAGTGGCCCACCCCGGCTTCGCACGGGTGCAATGTACTACCTAATAATATGCATATATTATAGCCTATGACACTCACAAATAATGTGGCTTTCTATTAGTAAAAGAATTTTCGAACTCGTTTCAGTAGATCCAGAGATTACCCCTTACGACCTTACAAACTTTTCCTATTTATAATATTAGTACAGATATTATTGATAATATAGTATGATAGACTTACTCTTTGACAGTGAGCGTGTTGGGCGCGGTGTGCGCTGCCCGCACGGCAGAGGGCGGCACCTCCACCACGCGGATGGCGTGGGACACAGAACGCACTGTGCCGTAGCAGCTGCCACTGTACAACACATGTTTTTATGAACATCCATAATCCCTACAAATGCGAAAGTAACTCTGTCTGTTACGCTTTCACGCCTTAACCGCTAAACTGATTTTGATGAAATTTTGTAAATAGATAGATTAGAGCTTGGAGAAAGATATAGGCTCAAGAAATCCTTTTGGATGCGAGTGAAACCGCGGGCAAGAGCTATGACATAAGGTGGCTTATGTCCTTTTTCAGGATACAAACTATCACATAAATTTCGCCAAAATTTACTCAACATTTTGTATCTAAATCTGTTCAGCGGTTTAGTGCAGCTTATAGAAGGGACGCATGTAGCCGTAATTATGCTTAAGCTGGCACTCACGGACTGGTAATAACAGTATGCGACTAAAGGTACTAATAGCTATAGGTATATAGAAGTCAGTGCGAGGATTACTGGTGACTCAAAACCACACCACCTCACCTAGTATAAGCCACCCTGTCCGGTTTCTGGTTTACACTTGGCTCGTCCTAGGAATCGGACCTTTTTTAAAATACTGAAAATCATTATGAATCGTTCGCCACCTGGGGAGTTGGCAGGATATGTCGATATGCCAACACAACATTTCATCGCGGAGCACTGGCAACCTTGCTCACCGTTACGAACACAACACAGCTGAAAGCAGTGTTATTTCACCACAATTTTCTGCAAGGCGGAGGTACTTCCCCAGTCGGGTCGCTCCAATTTGAGTGGAATTACTGCCACTATGCCCTACCTCTTTTAAAACACAATTCTAAATCTCTTACAGACACAATAATAATAATAAGTCTTTATTCACATAAAAAGTAACAAAATTATATTGAAGTCCCTGATTTCTGAGCTAGGCTCAAAGACCTGTATTACAGAAATCAGTGTCCTACAACTGCATAACAAGACGTTTGTAAATACAAAATTAATTGCTATGGGGCTAGTCGGATGATAATTAAATAGATGCTGACCAGTATAAGTTGGAGCGCTCGAGCAGCGCGTAGGGCTCGCCGTCCTCGATGTGTTGCGAGCACGCCACGCACGCGAAGCACTCCGGGTGGAAGCGGTGCTCGCCCGCCGCCATCACTGGGCCCGTTATCACCTGCGTTTACGCATAACACTCAACCATTATAAATGTACACAGTTTACCTTTAATTTACCATATCTCCCTACTATCTCATTACTTCCCCTACCACGATTAACATTGTCATCATGTTATTTTTTAAAGAGTGTCTATGGAATTTCTTGCCGGTTGTTCTCCATATGACCCACTTTTTAGAACCGTGCAACTAGTTTTGACTTTTCAAAAGTGCTATTTTAATGGTCTAATTGAAAAAAATATATAATTGACTGACTTCCGAGTTTGATCCTTACGAGCGACACTATTGGATCTTGAATAATACAGTACCTATGTGTATGCTTTTTTCAAAATTAAAGGGTTCGGTTCCTGACTAGGAATATAGATAGTTCAAAAATCCAATATTGCAGTTTAAGTTTTCATCAAAATCAGGCCCAAGACTCCTTTGACCATTCTTTACTATTCCTTATAGTTTCAGATTTGGTCATCCACATCCACTTGAATAATTCACCCTGTATATCCTCCTACCATTTTCCCAACATATTGGGGTCTGTCTAGTCTAACCAGAACATTTTTAGATAGCAAGCTAAAAATATCATACCAGCCAGTGGAACAGATTAAACATAGAATCAAATCTTTTACCCAAAATCATTTTTACATAAACTGACTAAAAAAATTGTGGTATTATTGTTGCATTATGAGTGCACTTGAATCTATTCAATTTGAACCTAATATCAATAGCATTAGAAGTGTCAAAACATAAATTGCTCTAACTATCACGGAAGAGATACCTGTGCACATTGCTGGCAGCTCTCGCCGTAGCGCGCCCAGTAGTCGTTCTGACAGAACAATAGTCCCGCCTTCTCGAAGTACCACGTCGACAGCTGAGCGTCACATACCGAGCACCTGTATTGGGGATGAAAAGAATCAAGTACCATCAAACGGGGTGAATAGGGATGCAGGGGTGAATCAGGACAAAACTTTGAAAGGGATTTTCAGGTTTAATTATTATATTTTGATGCCAACAAGGTCTTCTAACGGTTTAATATAATTTAGGAACAATATTGGATGTCCTTTTACCTATACTATAATAATTATCTTATTGTATTTTTTGGCATTTTCCATGATAAGATTTCGAATTTTTCCTTTGCTTAATAACTATACTATAATAATTATCAAAGCTGAAAATCCCTTTCAAAGTGTTGTCCCGATTCACCCCTTCATCCCTATTCACCCCGTTCGACTGTACCAAAACATTGATAAATATGATTATTCAAAAAGTATTGAAGTCGAGTGATATGTATACATAGACTGCCAAGTCTTGACATGACATACTATCACGCCTGTATTCCCCGGAGGGTTAGGCAGAGAGAGACAGTTCGCCGGTATGTTAAGGTCCCATGTAATATCCATCCATCCCATTCATGTAGCGCTGACGACCAGCAATAGATTTCCAATAATTAACAAAAATGTCTTATTAAAAATTTTGCATATCAAAATAATCCGTAAAATGTTGTTTTATTTCAATGTCTGTTCTTTTTTCTTAAGTTCGTATGTGATGTATTGCAATTGTGTGAGAATATAATGTGTTTTAATTTTCTTGTCTACACTTTAAATATTCTCTATTGTTGCTATTTTCAACTGCCTCATTAGTCTAGTGGTCCTAAGCGCGACTGCTACGCTAGAGGTCCTGGGTTTGATCCCCAGGTCGAGCAAAGTGTTATTGGGTTTTTCTATGAAATTCTCAGTAGCAGCTCGGAGTCTGGATTTGTGCCCGGTTAATGGCAATAGGCTCGCCCCCAATTACATGGGACCTAAAAAAAAAAAAATACCGGCGAAATGTGGGTGTACATTAGTACACCTCTGCCTAACCCTTCGGGGAATACAGGCGTGATGGTATGTATGTATGCTATTTTCAAGTATAAAAATTGATTTTCATTTGTTGCGAGTCATGCTGAGCAGGTTAAACAAATCATTGGACTTATGGGAGCCTAATATATCACCCTACACGACTTTATACTACTTTTATATTACGTAAGAATGCGTGTACTGTTAGTCATAAAAGCACGTAGGCAATAAAAGCCGTAATAGCGTCCTAAAACCTTTAAGGGAAACCCTTAAAGAGTTATTACCCATAATGAGAACATGGCAGTATCAAAGTGGCATCAGTCACTGAAAAGTTGTGCAGTAACCACTTGTGGTTTATGGGCATATGATGCGTAGGGGCAAAGAGTATGTTACCAAAAAGATTGTGAGAATGAATGCGGAGGGATATATGGGAAAAGGGTAACAAAGGAAAAGATGGATGGATAATGGTATGAGCTGTAGTATGTATATATTTAGTTAAGATCTACGTTAAATGCTTTCTACAGGATCGGCACCAACCGCCGACCATCGTGACCTTGGTCGGGTCAACCGATTTTTGACACAGCGTTCCAGACGGTCGGGGCCGACCACAGACGCAGCCTGTCGCGAGGAATGTGCTCACGACTAAGGCCGTTGACATAAAACAAATATTGGTCGGTCAGCCGATTTCTACACTGTCAATTTTTTCTAGATTTTTAGGGTTCCGTACCTCAAAAGGAAAAAACGGAATCCATATAGGATCACTTTATTGTCCGTCCGTCTGTCCGTCCGTCCGTCTGTCAATATCCTTTTTCTCAGGAACGCGTGGAGGTATCAAGCTAAAATTATAAAATATCAAATACTGAGGTCTACTGTCCCTTGGAACTGTGTAAAAATCAAACTTCTAAGCCAATGCAATCAAAAGATACAGCCTTTTATGTCGCAAATTTTCGAAACTCGCAAGGGAATCAAAACCTACAGGGTACTTCCCGTGAACTCAGAATCTTGAAATTTGGTACGAAGCAACGTCTTATAGCACAGATAAAGGAAAAATTGCGAAAACAGCAAATTTTTAGTTACATCATATAATAAAAATATTTTTAATAATTTTACAGTTACTACCCCTTTCCTCATGAACGCATAGAGGTATTAAATTGAAATTCATATCAAATACTCAGGTCTATAATACCTTGAAGCTGTAACAAATTCAAACTTCTATGTCAACTCAATCAAAAGTATACCTACAGGTTTGCACGGAACCCTCGGTGCGCGAGTCCGACTCGCACTTGGCCGGTTTTTCTATTTGTGAAAACTGTATGAAAATTCGTACAATAGTGTAAAAACACAAATTCAGTTAATTTATAATAATGTAGTGTTTATTAAATTGTAATATTAACTGCCTCGATAGCTTAATAAAATTATCCTAAGCACGACTGATACGTTAGGGGTCCCGAGTTCGATGTCCAGGTCGACCTGTGTTATTGGGTTTTTCTATAAAATTCTCAGTAGCAGCTCAGAGTTACGATTTGCGCCCAGTTAATGGCCACAGGCTCACCCACTATAATATGGGATCTAAACATACCTGCACACTGTGGGTGTACATTTGTATACCTTTGCCGAAACCTTCGAGGAATGCAGGCATGATTATGTAGAGATGATGAAGAATGGTCATTGAAACCGTCCCTGTTAACGGTTCTTTCAACAAATATTTGCTAAAATATTTAAAAATCCCTGCTTATCTATTGTTCTTTAGTTGTATGTATAACCTTGTTTAATAAAATAATATTGTTAATTTTCCTGTTTCCATTTTAATGACTATAGTGTTGTTTATCATTTTACTGCTAATGTGTTAAGTATTTAAAATGAAAACTACATCCTTTTGATTGTTTACAACAAAGTGGAAGTACTTCAAATCAGTTTTGTCCTTAGAAATATCTTATAAATCATCTTTCTTTGGTTCTCTGATCTCGTATCACTTTGACGACGTCTGTGGTCTAGTCTAACTGCAGTCGCTTGTCGAACTGCTAATCACGAGGTTGTGGGTTTGATGCCAACAAATCACAAATATTTATTTGATGAACATAAGGTGTTTGTTTTTGTCTGAGTGTTTCTTATTCGTATTATATGTATTTACAAAAAAAGTATACATATAAGTATTATATCAATTGTCTAGTACCCATAGTACAAGCTTTGCTTGGTTTGGGACTAGATGGTGCTGTGTAAAATTGTCCAAGAACATTTATTATTATTATTATCATTCACATTGTGCCCATACCGAACTGTAAGTGTACATTAGTACACCATTGATTATCCATTTGGGGAACACAGATATGATAAGTAGTATGTTCTTCTCCTTTTTTCCTTGTTACAATAAAATTGACTTGATGGAAGCCTAGTGCGGGTTAGCAGACTTTACACACTGTTGAGAAAATCTCTAAGGCATGCAGGTTTCCTCACAATGGTACCCATCATGATAATTCGACGTCCATAGACGTCATTTCAAAACTTGCTCACGACGCCAACGACGGCATGGCACGTCAAAAATAGCACTTTTTTTTTAGTTCAAAATAAATACCTACCTATACAAAAATTTTTTGTTTTTTTATCTATTATTAGATACTAGAATTTGTCGCTTGGCGTAGAGAACACGGATTTTAGTTATTGACGTGGCGGACAAAAGGTTAATATGCAGATTCATTCAAAAAGTTGGAGGTACATGCTTTGGGTTCAACTCGAAACCTTTGACTTGGCAGTTCAATGGTCATATCACTAGACTATCACTGCTAAATGCAGCTAGTTTTTAATATAGCGTTATGGTAATATTTATTTTCATGGCATTGCAAGTTACTTTAATAATCTATGTAATATCTTGAAATTAAACTACTTTTTATAGATTTTATCGTGTTATATTGATATTATTAAACCAGGCGTTTCAGATCCTTTACAGTGTCCATGGTCACAGGTCTACCCGCGATAAAATCGGTAAAAAGTAGTTTTATTTCAAAGTATAATATTACATAAATGACAAAAATCAATATGTAATATCTTACCGGAAGCAGTCTTTATGCCAGTCCTGGTTGAGTGCCGATACATAATCATTATCTCCGATGTCGTTCAAGCACCCTGCACAACTAAGGGACTCTGAAAATGTCACCATCATATACATACTTCTTCTGCAGGAAATTGTTATGTAGGCAATTTATTATATTATGGCCTAATGTGGTTTACAACAAGTATTTTGCAAGTAACAATTATAAATGTGATTTGTTTAAAACAAGTGAATGCAATATAGTGGTATTAATTAATTATTTATTTACAATGCTATTAATATACATCAGTCACAAACAATAATATATTTTTAATTTGCATTTAAATACTGACTTAGATTGATACATCAGTCAGTATTTAAAAACGGAAATTAAAAAATGAAAACAATAATATTGGATCAAACCAAAAATAAAATCAAAGCATGAATAATAATACCTTGAATTTTAAACTTCGGGAGGCCTCGTATTCATAGTGTCGCATACTAATTAATATACATATTTAACATTTGCCACAATGAATTTTATCATACTATTAGATTGTCAAGCAATCTATTTCATTAAATACATTTATGGCTAGCTGAATGCCAAATACCTTTCTAATATATTGGTTATAACAAAACATAAATTATAAAAATAAGTAAGTAAATCCTTCAACTATTCTGCTGAACTACGACGCGGAAGTAAACATCTTTATTGTTATTTAACTAACACTATTTAAAAGGAGAATAAAGAGTCCTGAACTTGTCGTTTACAAAGAAAATTACTTGAAATAGCTTTGTAGTAAGTTACATCTAAGTTATAATAGGCGAGGCGCAGGCTAAACAAAAGATAATTCATGATAAGTTATAAGAATCGCCCACACATTCTCAATGACAGGTTCTGCACCCAAAACATGACTAAATATTTACTTTAAATACTTGTACATGCATTATAATATAAAGCAAAACTTACCTTTAGTATTCGGACCCTCCATTTCATTTCAAAAAGGAATGTTTATTCATAAATTCTATAATTGGTAAAAATTACATGCCTGAGATTCCAGTACGTAGTAGGTACTTGCTTGAATGACGTAAATTAAAAAAAATACTAGAATGACACAATGGATAAATGTTGCTAACTTTATCTAAATGGGTAGTGTGTTGTCGTTGATACTATTGTTGTTGTGTTGATTTAGATTTATAATGTCTGTTTTAAATTATATTATACATAATTATAACTTTGTATTAATAATGAGCATATTTATGATTTTTAATTTTATCAATATTTAGTATCATATTTTGGCGAAAATAGAAGTTTAAATTTTGCAACACCAACATAAATTACGTTTCTTTACGCAAAGGTCAAACATTTTGAGGAGTAAATAAGTAAATATAACCAACAGTTAAACAATCTTTATTGATTTATTGTCAATTATTAATGATGTTTCCTAATTTCTTTTTCCTTTTCAACTTCCTTCTTCACCTTGTATTTGTTGAACCTGACCTTGACTTTCACTTTCACTTCAAGGCGTTTCAGTAGTTGCGAAATATCATCGTCCTCGTCAGATTCTGCGCTGTCCGAGTCATCTTCATCGTCGTCTTCTTCTTCTTCAGGGTCTTCTGGAGTTTCAGGCTGACTATCTTCTTCTTCATCATCTTCTTGTAGATTTTCAAAGTCAATGCCTGTTTTCTCTTTGAACCAAGATAGATATGGCCCAGGGCGGATGAAACCTGGTAAAAATAAAATTTTGTGTCAGGATTTTTCGGAGGATTTATCTACAACACAAGACCAAAGCGATAAACTAATATTAACCAGCAGGAAGGCCTGAGTGGCAACCAAAGCCAGAGCCAGCTACGAAGGAGGTAACGCCAATGAGAGTGGGGACGCCGTCAGAGCCAACATGCACTAGAGGGCCACCGCTGTCACCCTGGTAACAAGATAGAAAAAATAAATTAAAAAAGACTGACCTCTCTTGTATTTAAAAAGAGCTCAGTGAAGATACCTCATATAAAATAGTTTATGAGATAAGATAGGTATAATGTACTATTTGTCATAAGATTTTCCAAAATGGTTTATTGCTCAAAATAGCGGCCATCATTTAAGCACAGGAACTTATCACGCCTGATCGACTTGTGAACTTATCTCGGAGACCCGTGAAATGTCAATAAAGAATATTATTATTATTATAAAGTTAACTCCTTTTGGGCAACAAAGGATAAGGTGATTGTGATGTTGGCATGAACGGAAGTCTGCTGCAACGAAAACAATTAAGTTTCGCTTTACCTGGCAAGTAGACTGTGAGGTGATATTAAAGAACCTCGCGCAGATAGTGGTGTCGATGATGAGAGTGCTTCCGAACGTAGACGCACACGCGCTGTTGGATATAGCGCGCAGGTACACCCAGTTAAGAACCTCAGTCACGGAACCTAGAATATTGGGACATATATATTATTTTCCTGATGTCTGAAGTAACGTTTTAAAAACCCGCGTTTGAATAATTTAGGTAGGTACTCTTTTCAATTACAAATAAATGGCCTGAAACGAATCCATTATTGTTCACATATAGGTATAGTTTGATCATTTTGTTTGTATACTAGAGGAGGTAGCTAAACTTAAGGGGAAGTTTTTAATGGTAATGTTGGTAGAGGAAGGAAGCTAGATTAGGATACCATCAGTCCAGGTCCTGCCATGTCCACTGGCGTACACCTGTTCGCCGTCGTAGTTTCGGGTTGCATCAATGCTTGGCTGCACACGGATCGCCTTCAGCAACCCTGGACGAAGACGTAAGTAACAAAAGTCAAAATATAGCGCGGAACATAGAAACACAGTTAGCCTTTCCGGTTTAGAAATGTGAAAGTCGAAGTTATGAACAAGAATACTCACTAGAGTAGGTGAAAGGTCTCTGCACCTTCAAGATAGAAATGTCATGGGTCTGTACGAGCAGAGGCTGCAGGTCGTCGTAAGAAGGATGGTTGTACCATTCCGTTGTCTCGAAGATGTACTCCGGGTCGGTGAGAGACACCACGCCTCCGCGAACCACCACGGTGACGCGGCTGACGAGATAAAATATATGAAATAACATAGTTAAGTATAGGTATTTTAAGAAGTTTTCGAGCCTTAGGCACTTTTTATAAAAACACATCTTCGCTGCCACATCATAAGGGTTTCTCCATAATTCGATCAATAGGCAGGTACAAAAATCCAGGCCGCAGTCAAGTCTGCATAGGCCATCAAAGATCAAATCTTATCGTAGGTAGTATCACGATCGAATTGGGCTTTCTCAATTAATTCTTAAGTAAATAAGTAATTATAGTCATAGGAAAACTTATGGAATGAACAACAAATCTTCAACAAATCTTCAGCCGTTAATCTATCGATTCTGACTCACCCTGCGGTACAATGCGCGGCAGTGATAACCCATTCTTTAGACACGATGGAGCCTCCACAGCCGCTCACCGCGCCTACAGGGCTCACCATACGGAGAGCGGCCTGGTGCGGGTGCTGTCCTGGCTGTGCCTCCCATCCCGATACTATACGCGATGTTAATGGCAGTGACTCCGACTCTATAACAATGAGTGACAGGTTAGTTTTGTACTTTTATTTGGCATTTCTAGGAGATTTTCGTGTTTCAATTCCACTTTAATTTAGTAAAAAGAGCCATTACCAGCTTAGTTTACCTATTCAATGAGTTTTTGTCAGAGGAACAGTTCCTCTGTGGGTTTATTCGTCTCACACGACAGCATTTCTTTCTGAATTCAACCAATCGATGTTGGTCTTAATGCTGCGCTTATTAACCTCGAATGTTAGTTTTTTTGAATTGCATACCTAGAAAAGCTAAGCAGGTTTGTTGTCTTCTACCTCTCAATACAAGAGTTACTTTACTCCGTACATATAACTTTGGACAAATAACGGCAAAAAACTACAGAGTTATTGGGTGTACCTAATATACACACACAATAACTCTGTAGTTTTTTGCCATTGAAATTACTGCATTATAAAGATTACATTTATTAGTCAATGGTAAATAGAAAGATACCTTTGTATTTATCGTGAAATAACGGAGCTTATTAGATAGGGTACAGCACCGGGAAATCCCGAAATTCGAAGGTCCCGCAAGTACCGTATCCCGAAATAGAACCGGTTCTTGATTCCCTATATTTGACGCTTTCATCGAAATAACGTCATCGTTATCGTTTTAAGAGTAACTATGTTAGTTGTTATTCTAATTTGTAACTCACCTGTCTTGATTACATTTTCGATGAAGTCAGGTTCGACGTAGCTGGTGGATACCTATAACACATATTTATATATATTATATATTAATACCACCTATAGGTATGTAAACACCTAGGTTAGGTTTCGTCAAGTATCGAAAAAAATCTTTTAAATTAAGAAAATCTTGAGCTTTAGCCCCGTGAAGAAGACTACATTTAGAGTTATACACCTTTAGTAAGAATGCGGCTGTGATAAACTCAAAAGGAAGGTTAATGGTACTTTATAATCTTAAAAGGACCTTATACCTACCTAAGTTAGAGCTAGGTATTGAAAATCAGCATTGTGAAGTTGTATTACTTGCATAGAGCATTGCTGCGAACCACAGCATAATGTTACAACCACGGTTTGCACGGTCATATTATTTTTAGTTTTAATAATAAAACGCATTTCCTTTTCATGCAGCAATAATACCTACCTATCGTTTCTTTCTTTAGATATTATTTCTTCTTTCTTACCGTTACTGCTGATTTATTTTCAAATCCGATCTTACCTGGAGAACAGTCACCAGCAGTAGGACGAAACCCGATTTCAATAACATGTTAGATACCACTGATGGCTGGTAAATTCGCGGTCACCACATCAACTTTCAATAGGATTAGCAACTCAAATCACGGTAATTACGATAATAATCTATTAAGATTAGATTATTTAGATTATTTAATTTAAGTAATATCAGTTATTATTTCCGAATAAAGGAAACACTGATTTTCGGAGTAAGTAATCATTATTTTGTTGTGATAATCAAAGTAGACTATGGTGGCCAAAAATACAGACGGATAGACAGATATTTATTTGATTACTAAATTTTGCAATCAAGTTGAAAATTTTGGAATAATACCTATTACATTTTATATCTATAGACTTAAAAAGGTATAAAGAGACGACATTCAATCAACGGCAAAAGGAGTTTCCTGAAGGAGAGACCTTACACGAAAGCATATTAACGACTAAGCGCCGGTGTCCACCAGGGATCAATCTTAGGTCCACAATTATTGTTTACTAGCCGTACGATAAATAGTGCTTCCTATAAAACTGAAAAAACGTCTGATATGCGATTACATACCCAGTTATGACTGTGTTACAAATTAAAATGCAGTGTTACAAATTTGTAGACTTCATCGACCAACCCTTCTTTGACTTGTTAGGTAGGTATCTATACCTTTTTAGTAAACTCTTTCGGGGTCACCGTGAATGTCTGGAGTCTTATGACTCATGTAGGTAGAGCATGGGTGGATACGAATTCAATGTTTTAAAGATACCTAGGTATAATTTACAAAACATTGGGAATGTCTTGATAGCCTGTTTGAAATGAGTGTCTTTACTGCTTATCAATATTATTGATTGTATCACTGCAATTTAAAGATCTACTGTATTATACGTGCCTGCCTGCCGTGTTGTACGTATTCGAAACGTGCAGAATTTTTGGGTATTTTACCTATTTTGTCATAGACTTGATTAGTGTCGTGGCAATTCGTAGGTAATAGGGAAATCAAATACTCGATAATGTGTAAATGTAAATAGATATTAGATACCTAATCTATAGAATCTTAGGTATCTGGCAAACAGATAGATAGATCCTAATCGGCCACGTGAACGTTGGTAGCCAGGTACCTATCACATGTTACTACTCTGAAAAAAAAAATGTGTTCCGGACGGCACTGATCTCATCTGCGATACCGGGGGAACTTTCCGAGATCCTAAAGCCCTATGTGCCAAAACTGCAAAGGAAGAACAGTTATTTTTTTTGTTATTGTAGGTAAGATGACAAACGGCTCTAGGGCAGCCTATAGACACGGTAATATTATCTATCTATAGACGCTAGCAACACCATTGATATCACCAAGGAAAGCAATATTAGCTATAAGACCGACATTGTATCCTTAATTAGAATTAATTAAATTGTTGTTCCATATCATGGTGTGCAATTAAGATTATTCTATTCTATTCTACTTATATATCGGGTAATCACTCACGCATTGTCATCTCATCTTGAGACCTCAGTGTTGTTAAGTCTCTTATGCTCAGTAATTTTACCTTTCATAACGTAACACCATGTTGGAACATTAATGCTTAGTGGCAGATTATTTAGCAATCCGGTGACCTGACGAACTCGGCAGCCGAGTTCTACCTACCACCTCAAACAATTTCAATGTCAGTTTTCCTCAATACAATAGAGGTACTTAACTTCTTTAGTGGCCTACGCAAATGTTCCTCTGATCTGGTATCGTCGTGTGACGGGTTGTTGAGCTCCCTAAATTATGGTTGAGCTACACAATGACTGATGCATGCGAGCCGTCGGTTGGGACTGGTCTACTCAAAGCCGCTACGGCTCTTTCTTCAAAAGCCCATTTCAGACTTTGCCCTACATTGTAAGACACCTAATTGTTATTATACCTACTATGTCTGGACTTTAAAAGAGACTATGATTCTCTGAGTTCGTTTCGGCGTTTCTTCTCAGAGGTCGTCAGTTAGGAAATGCCGGAAGCATCTAGCTTAAAAAAAATTGTTAAATATTGTCTTGTAAAAGTGTCTTTAAAAGATCTATTTACAGAAATAAATATCATTTAATCATTTAATTTAAGAACAATAAAAGCTTAAACAATAACAACTGGTATTTTTAATCTGGTGAGTGATCTCTCTTTACGTAGGTGGAGATAAGAACAGCAATCAATCAAATTAGATATGTGATTATAGATCGAAAGTAAAGGCGCCGCTGCTACCGATTACAGAGTCATTTTACCTGGCTCAGGTAATTTACTTCAGCAAAGAGGTACGATATGTCATTCCTTGAATGAATATTTCATACGAGGCATAGATAGTTACCAATCACGACCAATCATATCATCAGGGGTTTCTAGTTTTAAAGTTATTAAGATTATATTAAATGATATTAAATAAAATTTTTTTTTTTAAGTTTTTATAGCAAGATTCGAATCTGCGTCTTCTGGTTAGATACACCAGCTCTAATGCAACAAGTGGCGATCACAATAGACCGACTGCGGTCGCAGTGATACTTAAGCCGCTATATAATAATAAAAAAAAATAGGTACACCAGACGCTATAAGCAGAAGACGCAGATTCAAATCCTGCTTTAAAAACTTAAAAAATAATAATTTATTTCTATGTTAAAGTATTATTTCAATTTATTTCTGTGATAGAAATAATACTTTTGTCAACCTGGGAACCCTAGACGTTTAGCGACCTCACAATAACGACCACTACAACGGCAAACAACTTTACTTTGTTCCGTCTTGTTTATTAAAAGACAGTAAAGGGTATGTTATTTAATTGAGACTGTGTTTTTAAAGGTAAAACAAGCAAAGCATTCAAGTAACCATAAACACAAAAAAAAATTCGATCCTTTCAAATATATGAAAACTTACCTTAGGTACAGATTACACGTCACACTGCTGCATATTTATCTACCTATGACGTCAAGAGTCATCACGCTATTCGACGTCAGCGCATCGTCACCGCCGCAGGAAGAAACTATTCGTGAGTACCTTCAGTGACGCATCTGACCGCAACTATACGTGACTTCTCGCATGTAGCTCTAAGCTCTGGAAAGGGCAAAGGGTTTCAAGTACCTTTTTAAGGTTCCGTACCTGAAAAGGAAAAAAACTGAACCCTTATAGGATCACTTTGCTGTCCGTCCGTCCGTCCGTCCGTCTGTCAAGAGCCTTTTTCTCAGGAACGCGTGGAGGTATCAAGCTAAAATGTATATCAAATACTTAGGTCTACTGTCCCTTGTCGCAAATTTTCCAAACTCGCAAGGGAATCTACAGGGTACTTCCCGTGAACTCAGAATCTTGAAATTTGATACGAAGCAACGTCTCATAGCACAGATAAAGGAAAAATTGCAAAAACCGTAAATTTTTAGTTACATCATAAAAATATATTTTTTAATTATCTTACAGTTACTACCCCTTTCCTCATGAACGCGTAGAGGTATTAAACTGAAATTCATATCAAATACTCAGGTCTATAATACCTTTAAGCTGTAACAAAATCAAACTTCTATGTCAACGCAATCAAAAGTACACCTACAGGTTTGTACGGAACCCTCGGTGCGCGAGTCCGACTCGCACTTGGCCAGTTTTTTTTTTACGGGAGAAACCTGTGAGATTCTTATCCACTAAAACCATATCGGTGGACGGACTGGTTCCTCTATAGACCACACATCCCTGGGGAGACTAAATGAGTGGATTTAAACTTCCATGTATAGACGTCAGCGAAGAGGAAAAATTTGACAGTTTTGGATAGCTTGACCTAAGCTATCCAAAACTGTCAAATTTTCCCAATTGAATATGAACCTTATTGTTATGTGTTAAAGTTGAAAATCTGAAGGCCTTTGTACCTAGATTCTTACAGATCTTAGATCCACTTACAGCCCGTCCTAATAATACTTAAATCAATATTGGCGTAAGTGTTAGAAATCAATAGTGACTGATTTCTGACCCTTACGCCAATATTAGACATTGAAACAAAACTACTTTTTACGGACTATCTTTCTGTTTTTTTTTTGGCATTTGCCATGCTAAGATTTTAAAGTTATTTTAGCGAAGGAAAATTTAACCGCAGGCAGGATTCGAACCCACGCTACCAGACGCTATGATGTAGCCTAGCGTCTGGTGTACCTCACCAGAAGACGCAGGTTTGAATCCTGCCCGCGGTCGAATTTTTCCTTCGCTAAAATACTTTTTAAGGGTTTTATCGCGTTGTATTGATATTGACGTTTCAGACCCTTTACAGCCTCCATGGTCACGGGTAGACTGAGGTGGTCTTGATGTTATTATTACATTATATAACAACTAGCTGTTCCTCGCAGTTTCACCCGCATCCCAAAGGCTTTTTTAGACAAAAGGTAGCCCGTATCCTTCTCCAAGGTCTAATCTATCTCTGTACCAAATTTCATCAAAATTGGTTCAGCTGTTTTAGGTATGAAAGCGTACCATACAAACGATACGTTCGCATTTATAATATTAGTAGGGATGTATGAAACAGCCGTTTTTCTTTTCGCTATATCTTTTGTTATAAATGTGACTTTATTACCAGGTAATAGGACTCCTGGTGCTGGTTGGGAAATGCTTAATAAATAAAACACATCATTAATATCGGATACATTTAATATAAAACAGTCATTGCAACAAGTTATCACATACACCGTCACGTTGACTGGCTGAAGGCTGGGTGGAGTGAGAACATTACATCATGCTTAGCATATAAGCCTACTGTAGTCTACTACGCTGGCCTAGTGCGGGTTGGCAGACTTGACACGCCTCTCTCAGGCAAGAAGGTTTCCTCAATGTTTTCTTCATCGTTTAAGGTGAATTGTTCGACCTAGCCCGGCAAAAATTGTGCCAGCTGCCAAAACAGTAAGATAACGATTATTAAAGCAAAGGTTTTATAGTAAACAGTTGTGAATATTGAACAATAATTAATGTGGGGATTACTATTCCCATGTACCATAATTACAATAGTACAATTTGCCAAAATCCACATAAATATTGAATTTTACTTGCTGTCGAACGACTCACCTTAAGTGAGTGATTATTATTAATACGCACATGATCTAGAAAAGATGTTCACCTCGGATTCAAAACATGCGATTTTTTAAAGATCCTTAGAGGACCAAGAAGTGTAATCATTTCAGAAAGGACTTTTTTAAAATCCATAATGCATTTAAATGCTCATAAGTGCTTGCAGTGTCACGTACACGCATGAATGCTCTGTATTTCATGAAATGTCAATTGAGGCTGCAGCTTCATATGAAAAAGTCTGCTGATGCGTGAACGCACCTTAATTCATGAAATCATTTTGATCTTAAGGTACCGGTAGCTGCAAAACGCTTACATGATTAAAAAAAAATTAGTCATAATTTTTTGTGTCAATAGCAGCCTCTATCTTTTTATTTGAAAACATAATTATTTATTTATTAATAAGTACCTCACTCACCCAGCTTGAAGCCTAAAAAATAAACTACATAATTACATATTATTTGGTAACACTAGTTTCGTACATATTGTACACACATCACCACATTCTCATTGCATATGAGAAACAAAACCAATTCTAAAATGTTCATGTATCTATATACAGTTAGTTTTATATACTTTAGCTGCAATTTAGACATTTATAAAAAAGCAATGTTTAAATACAGTGGCCTGTTGCATCAAGACTTTCAAAATTTTGTTATACAGGAAAGATAGAAGACACAGGAAGATGATTTTGTTAAATTTGTATGTAAATATAATAATCCCAAGCAATCTTGTACGATATCGCTCTTTATCTGTAAATTTTTTCGGGTGATTTCAAAGTCAACCTGTATATCACCCGAAAAAATTAGGTAGTTGTAAATCTAACTAAAGATAATCTGAACGACGTTTATAAATAAATATGCTTCAAAAAACAAATCAAATTCTTGGATCTTCTTCTTTTTATCATTTTAATAAGCACTGTTATGAGGCGTCAATGGATCTCGCGTACATGCTCCAAATATGCCGTTTTCGTAAGGAGGTCCAATTTGTTTTTTTCCATGCATATTTGAATATTAGGATCGGTAATTCAGTTTCTAGTAATTATCAATTTTCTAGTGAATTAAGTCACCTAGTATATTATCAAAGGTGTCCTAGTCTGTTAAACTTTTTTTATCGTAATTAAATAATTACTTAAAAAGTAACAATTTTATTACTGATCGTCAATGCTACTGAATTCAAATGTAAAAACGCCAAACAGTTTGCTTGGGATTATATAATTATAAAGTACAAAACCAGTATTTGATGCAGGAGGCCATAATTAACCTACCTTCTAACCCTAAAACAATAATTTACTCCACCGAAATTAGGCCTCCGAACCTATTTCATAGGCCTCTAGGAACATAACATTCAGACTTAAAATCACACAAACCTCAAACACTAAGTGCATCAATTTAAAGATAAAACTCTATTTAAGCTCATTTATAAATCCGTATTCTAGTGTTCGCGGCAAACAACTTGGCCGCTCTGACGACGCACTAGCGACATCTGTCTTCGCGTTACTTTAGAACGGCCAGGATATTTGGCACCATCGGTATTCATAAGAAAAATGTTATAAGATCCCTTTAAAAATGGTAAATAGAGTTTACTTATGACCGAGTCTACACCTGCAATTGCAAATATTTTAATATTTATGAATACACATGTAATAAATGCTGGTTAAAATTAGTTTATAAAAATAAATGAATTTAATAAGTATCCGTATAAAGTAATCTTTATATTCTGTCAATTGCTACATTTCAAGTTTGATTAGAAAACATATCGAACTTGCGAAGCGGGGCTGCTTTAGAAATAAGTAACTCATTCGAAATTAAAAAAAGGAATAATGTCAATCTTCATAATAATACACTTGTCCTCAAAAATATATCATTAAAATAGTTTTTATGTTAATTTATAATTCACTGTGCGATTTGACTAATGCATATCAGACGACGACCGACCGTTGTGTAATATCTTATAATGTCGAAATATCAATTTGGTGTACAATTCTAAAACAGCCCTACATTAGGAATATACATATAATCTAAATTCTAAGAACTGCAACCCAGTAATTTATAAAGAAGTTCAGCATAAAAAGTACAGTCTTATTTCTATTGTAAAATGCGATTTATAATCTATGTTCAACTAGTCAATTTAACGTGGAAAAAAATTGTAAATCGATCCTCTCTGACATCAAAACGAGTTGCCAGAATACGCTAATAATTTAAAAATAAAAAACCCACATTTAAAATGAATAATTGAACAAAGAATAACAACTGCACAATGAATACATTTAACAGTTTTAAATATGGAATGAGTTTAAATTTGGCATACCGGAAGATACGTAGGAAGATTCTGTTTCACGTACACACACATACAATAACAAATAAATTATTAAGCTACAGCTATTCAAAAAAAAAAAACAGAACCGATATACCTACATCGAAAAACATTTCTTAAAATAACCAAGAAAAGGAAAAGGAAGAACAAGTAGAAACACTTCTAGAAGACCGTTTACACGTCACTAGTCTTTAGTAGCTTTATTGTTGCTAAATTTGTAACGAACTGGAACTGTCTTAAACATGCAATTATTTTTTAGACAAATTGGTGTTTATACAGTATTCTGGAATGTTCAACGGCTTACTTACACTCTTTGCGCTGTAGCATAGTGGCGTTGACAGTTTCAGTAACATTTCGTTTCACTCTTGAAAGTTGCCGCGATTTACAAATTATGACTTAGTATTTCAGCTGTACCACATTCGTAATATATTAAATCATTAATAACAGAGGGTCTACTCCCTATCTCCGTCAACGAAGTTACGAGCCGTTCGAAAGTTCTCCGAAACTTCTTAATGAAGTTAAGAGTATAATAAAATAAAATTGGGTTTCCATTCTCCCCTTATGTAATCCATAATGGGTTTGAACCTGCGAGTTACAACAGAATATAAACTGAGTCCGATAAAACAAGTGTCAAATTCAATTTTTCGAACGGGTAAAAACACATCGAGAGTCGGGACAACTGTCAAATTGTGTTGTCATTCATTCTTAGTTCGGGACCCGAACGAATCATCTGTCCGTAGGTGATACGGAGAAGGAAACGCCCGTAACGAAGGTCGAAACTACGGACTTCGTGCTTAGGGAGTAGACCCCCTGTAGTAAATTAAACATAATACATACAATACGCCACAAGAAACTGTTACCCGCACCATGCTACAGCGCAAAGAGTGTAAGTAATGTTAAAGAGACGTAATATATGAAATGACAACGTCAAGTATTTTCTCTAGTAGATTATTATAATCATCATATTTGCCTTTTCCCAACTATGTCGGGGTCGGCTGCTAGTCTAACCAGATGCTGCCGAATATCAGTGTTATACACGAAACGTCTGCAGCTTTTCTCTAGTGGATATTAAAAACAGGTTTGCTATTCAAAATTTAACTAAAGACTACAGACGTGTAAATGTGTTTATAGATAATTAAAAGTTAGCCTCTACACAATCAATTATAAAATTGTTGCGTTATTATTTTCAATGGAGATTCATTATTTATGATTGCGACAGCTCATCACGTTTTAAGCCGCGCTTGTACGGGCTATGTGACAACAAATCAGGGCGCAGTGTGCTATTTTATTGTTTCAAAATCGAAATTATAATTGTTGCTTTTTGACAGATGTCTAGGAAATCTGTCAGTCTATACATGTCACTTAGTAACATTGACCAACTTTCAACAACAATTGCCATAGAGAAAGAAAGAAGAACATTGACCAACCATTCTAATACAAATGAAATGGCAGAATTACCCCAGAAAAATGGTGACTGTATCTCGTCGAACCAAATGGTACGTGAGAAATTCACCAAATCTTTTTATCGATTTCCACACCCTATAAGATAATATTACATATTTTCTTTTAAAGATAGATATAGGTATATTTTGTTTGAGAAGCTTTACGGTTTTGTGCATTAAATGAACACTGTGAATATTCGTGATTGATAGTTTCATCACATTATCACGCCTGGCCACTCCTCGGAAGGTATCTGACGTACTACTACAAATCCAGTATGTTTTAAGTCCCTTTTCATTTGGTCTATTAACCATGCACAAATTCAAACTACGAGCTGACACTAAAATTTTCTTAATGGAAGACAAACCCAAAGTAATATGTAAATATTAAAAAAAGTGACACTACCTGAGATAACTTTGTATGATTAAAAATATATATATACCTACACGATAAATTATCGGTATCAATCGTTAATTATTAATTAATAGAAATTTTTTATACCACTAAGGTGGCAAACAGGCATACGTCGCACTTGATATTAAGCGGTTACCGTAGCCTATAAACGTTTTTCAACACTTGCGCGTTGTCGACTACTGTAAACCAAAAGACTACAGACTATTGTAAAACAAACAGTTGTCGGGTTGTCAGTATAAAGGTCAAAATTCCCCCACTGCCTACACAAAGTTTCCTCGCGGAGCATTGGCAACACTGGCAATCTTGCTCACCGTAAGCAACACAACACAGCTCAAAGCAGTGTTATTTCACTTCGATTTACTCGAGGTCCCCAGTCGGGCAGCTCCAATTTGAGTGGAATTACTCCCACTATGCCCTACCTTGCCTTTTACATGGGACCTAAAACATACCGCCAAACTGTGGAAATACATCCATACCTACCCTTTGAGGATAGAGGCGTCTCCCACTTATAAAAAAAGATAAGTCATAAATAAACCCAGGTTTTAAGATAACTTCGTCTCTTTTTATAATAGGACATTGAATAGTGATGGATAGAGGTTAAACCATAGTAGAGTTTAAATCATCTTTTGTAATAAGAAGATGGAACTCTAGAAGTATATTTACTTATTTCTTAGCGTTGTGCTTGTAACTTATAAATACTCACACATAATTTATTATACACGCCACATATTAATCCATTAATTAGCTGTGCATGACCCGCCAGCGTCCGGACTAATTGTCTACTAATTAGTACCTCGTTATGTAAAACAAGATTATAGGCCTTAAAATGATATTATACTTCAAATGTAATAAGTTCTAGACAAAGATTGAGGCAGCATTCGAGATTATCGGTAACTATTCAGAGTCAAATCGTATTCTATTCGAGATATTCGTTTACGAAATCTTTTAACAGTAATGACTAAGAAATATATAATATTTATTTTAACGTGTCCATTTTAATTTAATAATTATATTTATACCTAGAAGCCATTACTTTACTAGACGAGCTTTTTTTGGTACAGATCAAATTTTAACCAGCGCCATCTATTATCAGAGACAAACAACATCAACTACATTTTCTATTGACAGATGGCGACACCAACAAAGCTTACAATTTGATGGGAGCTAATGTTATGCCAACCTGATTTACGGAGAGGTCTGCTCTATAATCTATAAACACTAGCGTATTGGCGACGTAATACTTTTGAACATAGCTACAATTTCAATAGTATAACGTGTTTTAAGTTGTATACAACAACTGTCGAATTCGTGACATCTCAGTCTTGCATTACTGCACCGTTTACGGTACGAGTGAGATGGCACGAGATTGACAGCTATTTCATAAAACTTTTCTTTATTCGCACGTGTTATGCAACAACTAAATTAGTGTTAGCCATACATCAAACATTCCAAGCACTTATTGTAGGCACTTACTTTATTTTAAACGTACAATGTATGTATAGTTGATCATAAAATTGCTTTACCACGCTTATAGTGAATGTCGTTTGCGTATCACAAAACAACAAGCTCTATTATTACTTACAAGACCAAGTGACAATGAGTCTTAGTGAAATTTAATTTGGATGGAAGTTTTTGTCAAAAGTGGCAAAGCTATTTTATGTTCGACTATACAGTCGACAAAAGAGTTAGATATGTAGGCAACGACTTGAAATAGATTGCGTTATAAATAATTATCAGCCAAAGAGTTTCGTATGTAGGCAGCTAACAGCACCCGCGTTTTGACAATGAAATTATGTGATACATTATCACAGAACGTTTGTCAAAACATAGGTGACATTAGTTGCTTGTATACCTAACTCTGTTGTCGATAGTACTTCGGCTCATACGTTAAATTAATAGTGTTGTCTGCAGTAAAATTGTAATTTTAAATAATGATGTCATAAGTTATATTATAAAAAACATTTTGGCGTTAAATCTCACGTTAAAACCTATTGGTTTATATCTAAGAGTACCAACAATATGACAGTGTACCACCATCGTCGCCCTAGCACTTATACTAGCCACTTTTAGTGACTAAATCTACCACGTTTCGGTACTAAATCTACCAACACAAGCTACATAGTGTTACCCGTTGTCTTAGGCGAAGAGTATGGGTAGTATGCCACTCATTAAATTTCTTTGTCACTCATCAAACATACAAGCAACATTCTATCTTTACTTCACAGAATTTTTACAGCTATACATATTATCAGCTATGTAGTCATCTGTATATAGTTAATTTGATCAAATCTTTACTAATATTATAAATGCGAAAGTAACTCTATCTGATACGCTTTTACGCCGAGACCGCTGAACAGATTTTGATGAAATTTGGTACAGAGATAGATTATATTTTGGAGAAGGACTACTTGAAATAGGCTATCTTTTTTTCTCAAAAAATACTTTGGGATGCGAGTTAAACCGCGGGCAACAGTTCTAAATATGAAGAAATTTTTTTGATTTGGTGGCAATTGTTAATGAAAAATCAAATCGTGGACGAATATATTGGACCACTGGCACTGGCAATCGAAGGAGATTTGATCAAATGTTGGACAAAGAAATTTGACCAGGGGCATACCACCCCAACGCAGATTATCGCATCGCTAAACCTGGTTTCTAACTAACAAGGCTTTGGCGAATATTAATACTATTATAATATTTTGAATGTAGTTAACACATGTGATTTTCCTTTCATTTTGTTGGAATTGAGCCGTATGAAGAGCTCAAACAGAAAGAAGGGAATGGAGAACAGTGGCAATTGCTCCATAGACCAGAGCTAAGCTCAGAAATTAAAAAAGATGTGGTTACAGACAATTTGATAAGGGTTTTTGGTTATGAGTTCTAGATTATGCTCCACAACATATATTTTGACATACATTTCGCTGGAGAAGTTGTTCAGATTCATGATCCAATGCGAGGAATATTAAAAATACAGCCTGTACAGTCACGTTCATGAACATGTAAACACTTACTGAAAGTTACAAGCGATTTTTTTGCGAAATGACGATTACAACTTTGAGATAACGACTAATATCATTGTTTTTGAATTTACTAATATCATTAGTTTTGAAAATATAACACAATACAAATTCAGTCAATACCTTGGGAAAATCGCTTTAGAATTTCGCTAAGTGTATACATTATGTTCGCGACTGTACACGTCAATGCTTTCCCCATAAACGCGCCATCAAAAATATTTGCCAAAGTCTTGCAATAGTTCTCCAAAGTTTAAAAACTAAATTTGCACTGACCAGCCCAGAGTTACGAATGAAAATTATTATTTTGTACAAAAATAATATCACACTTGGTTTTGCGGCCGTTACACATCTTATCTATTACCACAATTAGTCAAACGTCATTATATTATTCTATAGCCATATTTATCAACAAGCAGTAAGTAGACAAGGAAGTGACTGTTATTTTGATGAAACGGTATTTTTGTATCACTGTGATTTCACAGCAATATTATGCTACTTTAGGTTGTAATCTGTTTTTATGAAACTAGTACAAACTCGAGCTAATATTTTTTTGTATCTGAACCCTTACTACAGTGTGTTATGGCGATTATTTTTATGCTGAGAGGGATGGTGCTATATACAATGTAGAGCGGCATCCTTCTCTCACAACTTAAAATGGTAGAGTTAAACCTGTACCGGACCTGTAGCCTGTATCACAATCGTTGGGATATCTTGTACCACATAAATATAACTGTGTCATACATCTTAGAATAGAATGTCATATAGCTTTGTTAATGTGTGAGATAAAGCTTATTTCGTTCAATATAACTAGTTGTCGCAACTTGCCAAGGCATATTGACCTCTATTTGATGATTCATTTACATGAATTGATATATTTAAGTGTAATAGTTACCCAGCGACTGTGAACCAGGAAGTATAGTTGCAATTCAACATTCGAAACGACAAACGAATTGACGCAAAATATATAACGAAGCTTTCCACAAATCCGGCGTTTATAAATATCATTCCCGAACATTTTATTTCGATAGGTAAGATAGGCCTTTTAATTAAAGAGCGGTGACCCTCCAGAGGGTCTTAATTTTTTTTCTATTTGACTTGTAATTGTTCTTTGACGCGTTAATTACTGCCGGTAGTAGGTATGAGATATAAATACTTATTCAAAATTAGTTTTCATATGACATACCTGTTATACAATAGAGAAAGCGTTCCATGTAGTAATAGGTTTACATAGCATGTTCGGGGGCGGGTCCCCTGGCGGGTCCCCTGGGCGGTCCCCTGGCGGGTCCCCTGGAGGGTCCCCTGGCGGGTCCCCCGGCGGGTCCCCTGGCGGGTCCCCCGGCGGGTCCCCTGGCGGGTCCCCCGGCGGGTCCCCTGGCGGGCGGCGGGCGCGGCAGACGTCGCGCGCGGCGGGCGCGGCATCAGCTTCGTGCCGCCGCGTCACCACCACTGAGCGCCGTCTGCTTGCTGCCGCTACCGCTGCCGCCGCCCACCAACATCTTGAGCGCGCCCGCCGACATCAGGTAAAACCAGTATATTTGCGGAAGCATGAGGATGCATATTGATATCTTGCAGCCGGTCGGTAGAGATTTTATTGCCTAGAAATATGAAAGATTTTTTGAAATTTCGAATAGAATTTATGTTCTATGGTACAATCATGGTAGAATTATAAGCTTACGCCAGGTATACTCTGTGACGTCGCGACTTTGTGTAAACAACAAGTGAAATCGGCTTTCAGAAACCCGGCTTTATAAAAAATAAGTAAAATCGAAATACTCTAACAAAGAAATCGTCAAATAATTACTCCGTAATCACAGACCGTCCACAGACTACATATGTGTTAAAATTGGTTACACAAAGTTGACGTCACACAGTAGACGTCATCGAACCGAGCGTTTTGGCGGTAAATTCAAAACCATTAAAAATAAATGTATTTATTTTTTATATTTCTGTTAAATCGTTCGTCCCAATTTTAAAATATAAGCAGTTTTCAAAAATTTGGAAAATACCCTATTCTACCTAGGTACAGACGCCAGCAGGTCAAGCTATACAAAACTGTCAAACTTTCCCAATTGAATATGAACCTTATTGTTTTGTGTTAAAGTTGAAAATCAATCAAAGAAATTTGACAGATTGTGGTAGCTTGATGTGCTGGCGTCTGTACAATAAACTACGGTTGCACACAAAAAAAACTAGATTCAAATCATAATTTACAAAAAAGCTGTTTACTTCAAGCATTCTTTTTTAATTATCATTGAACTTATCGACAAAAGACAAGTGGTACTGACACCCATGACTCACCTCGAGGTATGAGAGTCCGGTGGACCTGCTGTAGAGCAGACAGACGTAGGGCAGGCTGGCCACGCGGCACACGAAGAAGGTGACCAGCATGGCCACGCCGTTCACCAGGTACAGCCGCGACGACTTCAGCTTGAGGCGGGACAGGATGCCCCGCGCCGACACGAACGGAGTCGACAGCTCCATCAGGTACACGAACCCGAAGGTGCAGTCCCCCAGCGGGCCCCGCAGGTACTGACCACACACAACACAACACATCACATCAGTTACAGGGCAGCCACATGAAGCTACCACAATCTGTCAAGTTGTTTGCAAAAGTGGCTATGACATACAGACGGACAGACAGACATGACGAATCGATAATGGTTCCGTTTTTTGCCATTTGGCTACGGAACCCAAAAAGATGCTCCAAAAAATAATGTTGGTGTATACGGACCACTATGACGAGGAATCCGAAGCCGCCGATGAACAGATGGTGGAGCAGTATGACGGGCTCGTGGCGGCAGTACGCGAGGAACGACGTGCCGTGGCGCTTGATGACGTCACCGTCGCCCGACGACAGTGGCGCCGACCCGTTCTTGGACGGCCGCCGCTTCAGGGCCGTGCCGTCTGCGTTCGAGGTCATTTGGAGGTGCACCTGCAAAAATAATGAGTATTTTAGTTACTGGATAGATATATTAGAGTGAGATAGAGATGTGGATAGAGATACGATGAGATGTATCTTTTTGTATTTTTTGGCATTTTCCATGCTAAGATTTTAAAGTTATTAAGCAAAGGAAAAATTTGACCGCGGGCGGGATTCGAACCTGCGTCTTCTGGTTAGGTACACCAGACGCTATGACCACTAAGAGCTAAGCCACCGCGAGTTCTACCCGCCATAACGAATTTTGCTTTCACATTCTGAATTTACGTCTTTATGGTGACGTCAGTAACACCTATTGAAAAGCAAGTTGTGATAATATGGATATATATATACAAGAGATATGTTATAGATTCCTACCCCAGACAAATCTTTGTGTGATGTGTTTAATTTTATGTTTGTAAAGTTTCCCCCAACACACGGTTTGATGCTGAAGCTGTCTTAAAAAAAAGAAAAGAAGACTTGACTCGCTCAGTTCCATTTTAACAATTTTTATTTTGATATTTCAATGGTTATAGTGAACTAGCGACCCGCAATGTACCCCAATCTGTTAATTTCTTTGATAGATTTTTATCTTTAATACAATATGATAAGTTTCATGTTCGATTGGCAAAAATTTTTCAGTTTTGGATAGCTTCACCTGCTGGCGTCTGTACTAACAATGCATATATTATACTTTTATGAAGCTTCCGAAAGAAATCATCTAAATAATAATATAATATAATATTTTTGGGACATTTTTACACAACACCATCTAGTCCCAAACTAAGTAGAGCTTGTACTATGGGTACTAGACAATGGATATAATACTTATATACTTTTTTTTTTGTAAATACATACTTATAATACGTAGGAAACACCCAGACAAACACAAATACTCATGTTTTATCCACACAAATATTTGTGTCCTGTGAGAATCGAACCCACGACCCCATGATCAGCAGTCATGGGGTCGTGGCTGCCCATGACTGCTGATCATGGGGTCTAGCGGTCTACTCGTACCGCTAGACCACAGAGGTCGTCATAAATGGTAGTGAAAACCGCATTAAAATCGTTGCGTAGTTTGAAAGATCCAAAAGTAAAGAGGGACGGACATCGAGAAGCGACTTTGTTTTATACTACCTATCTATAAAAGCCAGCTCACCATATACATGCTCCAGATATCATAGAAGAAGTAGGCGGCGCCGAACCAGGCGTAGGCCTCCGACATGTAGTGCGAGCTGCGCATGAAGTCACGAGTGCACGACCAGGCGCACACGATGGCGCCCGTCACACACGACAGCGCCGCCTGCACGGCCGACACCAGCCTAACGCGACAATAGCTCTATCAACCTTCTTAAACTTAGAATTCATAAACTTAGCTTTTTCGGAATTGCTCCTAGAATATATAATAAAATTCCTAATTCTATAAAAATAATGCCATTTTGATTTCTGACATTTACTCGAAATAAAACTACTTTTTACGGATTTTAACGCGTTAAGTATATTGACATTTTAATCCCGACGTTTCGGACCCTTTACAGTGTCCATGGTCACGGGTAGACTAAGGTGGTGGGCGTCTTGATGATATAATTACTAACAGCTATCCTACATTTTTATTGTTACATGATCAATGATATTTATTACTAATTATTTATTAATTAATACTAGATGGAGCAATGGACGGATCAATATAACGCGATAAAATCCGTAAAAAGTAGTTTTATTTCAATAATGCCACTGGCAAATTTTAAAATAGCACAGCAGAAACTTCTCCTTAACAAATGCTACATAATTATACAATATACGAGTTTTTAAACGATATAGAGATATGAATATTAATGTTTAAAATTATTCACAATTTTGACATCTATACTTTTTAGCATATTATTTTCTTTGTATGTCATAAGACAAAACATAGCGTACTATTTTATTGTAAGACCTATTGTAAGTACCTATGTTTCACAAATAAACTTTATGATTTAGGTATCAGCGGACCTGTCATATTCAACCTAAGGCTGAGTGAAATGCGAATCTGAAGGCGTTCTAAGGAGGCTGATAAAACATATCAAAAGAGTGATAATTAATAAAAGTCAAGAGGCGTGACTTGGATTCGAATCCGAGACCTTTGACTTGGCAGTCCAATGGTCATATCACTGGGCTATCACTCCCTCTTTCATTAAATTGTATTAATATTAGGTTTCGAATACAAAATACTTATTATCTGGGTACCTTCGAAGCCATTTTGTTCAAAATACATCATTGAAAAGAAAGCTAGGCGAATGTAATTATTGATATCTTCACATTTCAACCGGTTTTATGCTCATTTACATTTATATATTTTAAAGTGTTTTCTTCGATATCACACAGCTTATATTACCAATGTTAATTCCTGGTGTTATTTCGAAATTAAGAAAATTTTGTTTGTACTTTCCATCAGGTAAGACTAGCATTAGACTCATTCGCATTTAAGTCAGCAATAAAAAATCGTACTTGTTGGTTATGTCGAGTACGTCTCCGCAGCTGAGCCGGTACTTGTGCCTGAAGCGTGCGCCGGCGCCTGTGGACAGCGCCAGCGCGTTCAGCAGCTCAAACATCGTCATGAAGTAGACGAAGCCGAGCACTGTCAGCGTGCCGCCGCGCTTCGCTGAGATTCTGAAAAAAATAATTGGCAGTATAGCAAACGTAACTGATTATTACTGCTGTCTACACTGTGGATTTATGGCACACTAGCGACGCGACCCCACTTTGCACGGGTGCAATGTACTTATAACATACATCTAATATACATATTAAACCTTTTATTAGTTAAATTAGTAATGTTGTACTCGTGCTCTTCCAAATTCCAATTTGAACATATAATATGTGGATAATGTAGTTATATAGTTACGTACTGATATACCTTGATTATAAGCCATTGTTATATAGTTAATATATGTATAGTGTGTAATTGTTGGTTTTCCTTAATAAATAAAATAAAATAAAACCTTACTCTTGAATCACTATCTATTAAAAAAAACCGCATCAAAATCCGTGGCGTAGTTTTAAAGATCTAAGCTTCATACGGACAGACAGCGGGAAGCAACTTTGTTTTATACTATGTATTTATATTGAAGAAACATCGAAGAAGTAGCAACTCTCGGATTTTTCTTATGTCTTATATTGTGTAATTATTACATCATTCAAATTGTAATTTTATTCATTTTAAATGAGGTAGGGAGTAGTTTCAATCAAATTGGAGCTGCCCGACCGGGGAAGTACGTCTTGCAGATATCAAGCTGTGTTGTGTTCCTTACGATGAGCATTTCAGCAAGGTTGCCAGTGCTCCGCGAGGAAACGTGTCGGCAGTGGCGTGACTATGACCCTCATACTGCCAACCCAACTATTCCTCTTTCGTTTTACAGGGTCGGCAACGACGGCAACGCGCAAGTGATACCCCTGGTGTTGCAAGCGTCTATAGGCTACGGTAACCGCTTCCCATCAGGTGGGCCGTATTCTTGTTGCCGGCCCTGTATTGAAAGAGGCAGTATAAGGGTCAAAGTCCCCCACTGCCAACCTTGCTCACCTTATATAATAGGTAAGTGTTAGATAAAGAATATTGTAGCTATAATATATAAGTAAAAAAATGTCATTCAATAAAAAATTTATATAATACGAGTAAACTGTGAGACGCGATGCTAATCTATTATGTAACCATCTTGAAAAACAAGACGTTCGTCTATTCGAGTGTCATCCGGCATTATCATATCAATTCGAACAACGGAGATCACGTAATGACGTCAGAGCTCCTAAAATATCTCGCTAGCTCCTAATAATTTTATCAGAGGCGTTAATCAGACGTGGATCTGTGCAAATATTGACGGTTCGCAAGAAGGATCCAGTGTGTCAAGGTCGGCACATCGGCAGTCGACCCACATTTACATGTAGGAAAACAAACATGACTATGAAATAAAAATGCTTTTCACGGATTTCATCGTGTTATTGACATTATTAATCCTGACGTTTCAGACCCTTAACAGCGGCCATGATCTGTTTTTGTTTTTATACTAATAAGGTGGCAAACAAACATACGGCCCACCTGATGGTAAGCGGTTACCGTAGCCCGTAGACGCTTGCAACACCAGGGGTGTCACTTGCGCGTTGCCGACCCTGTAAAACGAAAGTTCCCAGTCGTGGTAGCTCCAATTTGAGTGGAATTACTCCTACTATGCCCTACCTCTCTTTTTTTATTAGTCTAGTACCCATTTTGTACTATTTCTACTTAGTTTGGGAATAGATAGAGCTGTGCAAAAATGTCTCAAATAATTATCTATAATAAAACTAGATATACATTTTCAAATTTCACTATGATATCAACATTACAACACCCCATTACATAAATTATGTGAAATATTTACCATACCTCTCCAAATGCGAAACCCGCTCTAAAGGATATATGTATAATGTCTACATTCGGAGACACAATACTTGCCTTGCAAATACCTACCATGTGATAATGACGTTTCGAAATAGCGACATTAACGCTATGAACTGAAAAACTAGTCAAGCATAAAATTACACACAATTGCAAGGTTCATTGGAAAGGCTTTTATCGTTGGAATGCGATAGTCACCTTTAATTACTTACATTTACACAATTATTTTAGGCATACAAAGGTGTGCGCAGGATTGTATCTTAGGCGGAAAATTCGTACAGTACCTACACGGTTCACTTTAAATCTAATTACCAATAATAATTTAATCTTAAGAAAAAGAAAACTTCTTCTTCTGCTGATATTTGGAACTTTCTTGGAACTCTAGGTATCGGCAAACCGCGATATTTAGACCTGCCAAGCTCAGTGGGGAATAAAATAAACGATTTTAATCGCCATTTCTCCACCGTACCTAGTATGGATCGTTTAATCCAAGATCAAACTCTTATGCACATATCTGGTCTAACGCATCCTGATATCAACCCGTTTCACTTCTTCCCAGTAGACCTCGGAGAGATCAAAAAGACAATTCTATCGATTAAATCCAATTCAGTGGGATGCGATTGCATTACACGTCGCATGATTGTAACCATCCTGGACCAACTTCTTCCAGCAATATCTCACATAATTAACTTTTCCCTCGATGCTGGAGTATTTCCTTGGCAGTGGCGTAAAGCTTACGTCCGGGCCCTTCCTAAAATACCTAATCCCTCTCTGCCTAGCCATTTCCACCCAATTTCCATACTTCCTTTCCTTTCGAAAGTGCTTGAGGCTTGTGTCCACAAGCAACTTTCACTTTTCATTCATGGGAATAATCTCCTCAGTCCTTTTCAGTCTGGGTTTAGGCCTGGGCATAGTACCGTTTCCGCCCTCCTGAAAGTGACTGGTGATATTAGAGCAGGTATGGAAGATAGCAAAGTTACCGTGCTAGTGTTGGTTGATTTTTCAAATGGTTTTAATGCTGTCAGTCACGACATCCTTTTGTCCATTCTTTCACATCTTATGGTCTCTCGTGAGGCGCTGGGTTGGATCTCTTCTTATCTTCGGGAACGTCAGCAGTCTGTTCATGCTGGTGAGTCGTCATCAAGCTGGTGTGATATAGTAACTGGCGTTCCACAAGGCGGTATTCTTTCACCTCTTTTGTTTTAAATTTTTATAAATTTCCTTACTTTTGAACTTCAGTGTGCGTATCATCTTTATGCCGATGACTTACAATTATATTGTCAGGCAAATGTTGAAGGGATAAATGATGCTATCCAGAAGTTGAATCGGGATTTGGTAGCTATAAAGAACTGGTCGGATAGATTTGGAGTAGCGGTAAACCCCGCGGCGCTAAATGCCAAACAATACTAGTAGGAACCGGAACCCACCGGAACAAAAGCAACCGTACTATCACCAAAATAGAAGTAACACGTTTGCCAACGGTTGTATTTGACGGCACTACAATTCCGTATAGCTCAGATGTTAAAAACCTAGGCTTGTACATCGATAGCAGCCTGAATTGGCGAACATAGATCACCAATGTTAGCCAGAAAGTCACGGGAACGTTGCGGTATCTCTATCGCCTAAGAAATTTACTCCCATCCAATACGAAAGTGATTCTAGTACAGGCTCTAATTTTTCCTATGATTGATTATGGTGATGTGTGCTATTATGACCTGAATGCAGATCTGCTCAATAAACTTGACCGTCTTCTGAATAACTGCATTCGATTCGTTTTCAACTTACGTAAGTATGATCATGTGTCAGAGTATAGAACACTTTTAAAATGGTTGCCCATCCGTCAGCGCCGAGTGCAAAGGGCACTGACTACCGTGTTCTCATTACAGGATTCTCCCACTTCCCCTACTTACCTTACATCTCAATTTCAATATATTTGTTCAAGTCACAACAGAAATCTTCGGTCTTCATATAATCGTCTTCTGCGATGTCCTTCTCACCATTCTGACTTTATGCATTCCTCTTTCTTTGTACAATCCATAATTTTGTGGAATGCTTTGCCTCTGGAAATCAGGATTGCTACCAGTCGCTACGTTTTTAAGGGTAAATTAAGACAAAACTTTTCAACTCTTTGGCAGAAACATCTCAACGTTGATCTTTCAAATCAATAATATAATACATATATTATGTATAATGAAGTATGTATTAATATTTCTAATGTATCTATGGTATATTTGATTTTATGATATAAATATCTATATTTAGTTTAATTTATTTATATATATATATATACAACATTATTATTAGTATATGCGAAACCTGAAACACGTGTCTAGTATTTTTATGTAAATAATCTATGTACAAAATTTCAAAACTTGTATCATGAAAAATCACAAAGTTATAAGCTTGTTAAGTTACCTGGTTGTCCGTACAAAAACATGCTCATCACGCGCAGGCGCCACCCCGCGCCCGCGTTGTCGCGGCGCTCATTGATAATAATGTGGCAGTAGGTACCTAACCGTACGGCGATTTCCGATTGCATTGTATTTAACTGATGATACATCACACTTTCCACATTTTCCACCACACTTCCAGTCTTTGAACTGTCGTAATGGTCAAGTGTAGGTAGACATTAATAAGTACTTTATTTGTAAATGCAGCCGTAAGTGATTAAATGTAGTCAATGCGATATGTTGCACCTTATACCAAACACTGTAAGTTCAAAATGGATGAAAAGTGTTAAACATCGCACTACTTAACCACAACAGGCTGTAGGTACAAATAAAAACGTGTGTTCATGTGTGTGACGATACTTTAATGTCAGATAGCTCCTCGTGCCGCACTGCCAGGAATACGTTATCACTTATCACCACAAACCGCTAGTATCCGTACCATTTCTTACACGAACACTATGCTTTTTACATACGATAGGTACACGTCAACCGAAACACAACTGCCGCGCGCTCGCGTTTTCACCACAAACCGCTACTGTACGTACCATTTCTTAAACGAACACTACCTATGCTTTTTACATACGATAGGTACAGATCAACCGAAATGCTTGCGCTCGCGGTCGCGCTCTCGTTTTGTACCTACTTATCTGAACGGGAGCGACATACGTGCACACTTCCCTATAGCTGCCGGGCGACTGAAGTGGTTGCCTGGTTGGTTCACCCCCGGGCCCCGCCCGCCCCACTGCGCCCGCGCTGACCGCTCAGTGTCAGTGACCTGTGTTGCGCGCATATGATTGCGGATAGGTACTTAGTGTCGCTCGGTGTCCTACTCGTAACATTTTTTAAATGTTTTTGGGACAAAATATAACATGATGTAAAAATTATTGGAATCGATTCAGTTACTGATTCTGAACAAACTATATTCAGGTTTCGCATATACTAATAATAATGTTGTATATCTATATAAATGTTTATAATAAATTATATATTTTATTCAACTATATTTTCCACCAACTTTTGTGCACCTACTATCTTGCTTTGTCTCTGCATCACCATAAGGTTGACTGGGAGAGAATGCCTAATGGCATTAAGTCCGCCTTTGTACAACAATTTTGTTTTGTGCATGAAGTATTAAAATAAAATAAATAAAACTGACTTCAATTGAAGTCGGGTTGATGATGAATTCATCATCAACCCATATACTGTCCCACTGCTGGGCACAGATCTCCTCTCAGAATGAGAGGGATAAGGCTACACGCCACGCTGATCTAATGCGGGTTGGCCGACTTCACATTCCGTCAAGATGCACACTTCATATGCAGATTTCACGGTCTCACGAAAAAAATCTTAGACCTTACATAGATCTTAGATTTTGTATGTGAATGGTGTCGTTGTTTTTTCTTATTGTTCTTTGTTGAGATGTTGGGTGGTATTGGTGCAGTTAAAAACTCTTTATAACCTGTATTTGATTGCCTCACATTACAATGATGCAGTGCCACAAACATAAGTTAAATAAAAAAAGGAAATTATTCCCCAAAAGAGGTTTCTAACTGAGAATATAATCAATTTCCAGTTTGACAATAGTTAGTAAGGAAATCTCGATTAACTTGTCTGCTGGTATCTTGAAATAAAATATGATGATTAAATATTATTATTATTAATCTGTAAATCAAGACTTACTTGTCCTCAGGGTTGAGCGTGATGACCAGGTTAGTGGCTGCTGCCAGTGCGGCTGCGTTGCAAGCCCCCAGGACAACCATCGCTGTGCGATGTTTCGTCTGCAACAACCATATTTCATTATATTTAACAGCTACCTTATAACAAACCGAGATTTGAGATGCTTTTTTTTAAGTGAATAAGGGCCTTTAGGAATTTCTTCCGTAGCGTGGATGCCTTTAAAATGTTTAGTTGAGGTTGAGTAATCGAAATTCCGAAAAGTCCAAGATGATTGAAATTAGAATGCGGGAATTTCACTGTGAAAGATACCTATAATTACATTCAGCCACATCTGGTAAGTATCGAAGTCAACATTAATATAGTTGGGATATAGGTAGATGTAAGATGATGATGTTGACTATGACAAGAAGAAGCAGGGGCACCGTACGAAGCTCCATATGTAGTAGAGGGACCAGTAGCAAACCAAAGCTGGTCACAAGCAGTCTTTCTGAGGCTCCACAACAGCTTCAAGGATTAGAAGAACATGCGTTAGTGCAAGTTCAGAACATCCTGTACCTCTCGTAACCAACCGCCCTTAATTAATAATAATAATATAATTTTGTCTGTGCAATTATGGACGAAGTTATCATGACGAATAACTACCGGAGATTTATTGTGAAGGATGGCGCGGTTGACATCTGTCGGGCATGTCGCCGCCCGGGTGAATCGATCCGCCACATTATCTCTGGTTGTTCTCGTCTAGCTAACGAGGAGAACTTGCATAGGCACAACCTTGTAGCCAGAATTATCCATCAGCAACTTGCTCTGAAATACACTCTTGTGGCATCGGAGGTACCGTACTACAGGTATGTGCCCGACCCAGTTCTCGAAAATGGCAATATCACATTGTACTGGGATCGGTCCATCATCACTGACAGGACTATTGTAGCTAATAAGCCTGATATTGTGATGGTGGACCGAATCGAGAGGCGTGCAATGATTGTTGACATTACCGTCCCGCATGACGGGAACCTCGTGAAAGCCGAGAAAGATAAGCAAATCAAGTATCTTGAATTGGCTCGCGAGGTTGTCGACATGTGGGATGTGGACACAGCGATCATTGTACCGATAGTCGTGTCAGCCAATGGCTTAATAGCCACGAGCCTCGACCAACACCTCAGGGGGCTCTCGTTAGGCGGCTGGGTCAAGGGCCTGATCCAGAAAGCAGTACTGCTGGACACGCCCCGTATTGTTAGGAGGTTCCTCTCTCTGGAGCCCTGACCGCCGGTAGCTTGGACCCTGTTCCCGATACCAGTGGGCCTCTATTTTTTATATTTTTAAATGTTTTTGTCTTTAATTTATTTTATAAAAATATTTAAAAATATAATTTATAAGAAAATAGATTAATAAAGGAAATAATAATAGAATATTTATTTCAGATTATAAATACATATCTTGTTAGTAGGTACTTATCTGTATAATTATTATAAATATTAAATAAAACCATTTACTACCCTCACCCAGTGATTCTGAATGGGACAGTCGAATCGTGCAGCAATGACTTAATAATTAATATTCCAGCAATCTTTAACAATACCAACCTAACAGTAACTAGTGTTAAGAGCACCTCTATATTTAGTAATACTTTAGCGCCATTAATTATACCTGTAGTGACAAGTGGCGGTAAAAGTAACAGATAGAGCTAGTAAACAAGGTATGACGTAAGAGTTTTAATAGTAATTGTATCAAGTCACGCTATTTTCCATCGTGAAGTGAGCTCAACGTGGCGCCAATAATTGAATCAATGAAAGAGTATCAGAGGTCACCCCAAGTATTCTATTCTTCGCTTCGAAAACAATACCGTCAATTTTTTTTTTCCCCAATTTGTAAATGACTTATTGGCCTAGTCTTGTAGTCGTAAGAAGGGCTGCTGATTTTAGATTTGTGCCCGAATAGGACCCAAAAATCGACATACTGTGGGTGTACAGAAGTATCCTTTAGGCAGAAGTATTTATCTTTATGATGATGATCATCATCATCATCAACACATATACTGTCCCACTGCTGGGCACGGGTCTCCTCTCGGGTGAGAGAGATTAGGCTATAGTCCACCACCACCAGTCTTGATGATAGATGTGAAATATTCTCTTAGTTCATCTGCCACCTGGGGATGCGGCAGGGTATGTAGGTCTCGTACCAACTAAAAACCACATTTGGCTTATCTTGCCCTATAGTCAAGGTCATGGGATTCGATACATTCTCCACGACCATGACAAATCTGTGGTCACTGTGGACCAGCGTTCACTGGACCCTTTCAAAGGGCGAGCCTTTGCCTCGTATCCACCTAAAACTGGAACAGGGCGTCTAGATAAGTTGGGCCAGTCCTGGATGGACGTGGCAGAATGAAGGAGTTTGCTTGGCCTGCGAAATTGTAGCTATGCGAGCGCATCAGCCTTCTATCTCCAACTGCCAGTGTCATTATTTCTTGTGAGTGAAAAAAATAGATATATTTTTTCATTCCTCGATTTCATACACTTCGAAAGATCCACACACAAAATTATATTAATTTTGTGTTGCTCCAAAGTAAAACGGTATAACAACAAACACCGACGTGACGTCATAATCAGACAGGTCGATGCTATAGTGTGATGTGTGACTCATTGTGATCGCATGATCGCAGAGACTAACAGACTGGTGCTCACGTTACAACTGTTGAGTATTAATACCTTACGTATCAAATGTTATGGGTATATATAAAAGAAGAAACGTAATGAAATATCAAAGAATAGCTCAAACCACTGATGGCTAGAAACTTTGACATATTTGATAGGTTATCTTAGCCTAAGAACCTAGGAATATTCACATGCCTCTTGCAGAGGCGGATGTGTCGGAAAACTAATTGTATCATAACAACTATTGTACCGTATCGTTGATGAATAGATATCTTTACGATGTATCCGTTTAGAAGCAAAAAACATACAGGATGTGCTGATGGTGGCCACCGGGTAGGTTTTAGTGGGTAAGAATCTCACAAAAGACTAAGGTCCTAAGCGCGACTGCTACGCTACAAGTCCTGGGTCGAGCAAAGTGTTATTGGGTTTTTCTATAAAATTCTCAGTAACAGCTCGGAGTCTGGATTTGTGCCCAGTTAAAATCAATTAAAGGCAATAGGCTCACCCCCTATTACATGGGACCTAAAAATTACCGGCGAAATGTGGATGGTACATTAATACACCTCTGCCTAACCCTTCGGGGAATACAGGCATGATGGTATATGTTATACTTATGAATCTCACACTCTCCGGTCTAATCCTCGTAGACCGGTCGCCTTTTAATGGTTGTCCCCCGTAAACAAAAGGTCCATCAAAAACCCACACAGTGATTCACCTCGCGGACACTTTCAGCACCTGGTCTAAAAAGTTATTTAGCTACTTCAATTGCGTGTTCATCATCATCGGACTAGCCTTTTGCCAACTATGTTAGAGTCGGCTTTGTCTAACGAAAGACCTACGTAACCCAATTTCTGGGCAATACCGATATCCTATAGATAGGCATGAAGAACATGAAGTTGGATGCGAAAAGCCGACGACAGGGTCAAATGGCGCACAGAAGGGGAGGCCTACGTCCAGCAGTGGACTAATATAGGCTGAAGATGAGGTTGATTGAGGATTTTTGGGCTTCTGATTAGACTAATGATTATCTTATGACAACCGATGGCTTTACCAGAAACGGAGAGGTCTCGAAGTGTTGAGAATGATCACCCTTCCATAGACTAACCATGGTTAACGCTACTTAACCTTACAAATCGGTTGATCAGCGTAGGGTCGTCTTGAAGTACATGGTCATTCTAAGAAATGGGAAAATTAGAATCAAACGTATTCAAGTCAGCAATTAAACAAAATCACATAGCTACAACTATCACTACTTTAAGAGAAATATAACTCAGATGATTATCTAAGAACAGAAACTAGATGGTTCCATTATGCTTCAAGTATTCAAATATGAAAAGACTAACCTTATGCTAGATCTACATTTTAGAGGTGTGATTTGAATACTCAGCAACTATCTGCGTTGTATAAGAAACGCACCAAATATCAAGATGGCGACAGTTGCTAATTAATATATAAAATTGAAAAATAATGACGTGACTCTAACTTCGAAATTAGGTTAACTTAGAAAATCCGAAGTAAAACTACAAAGCAATTTCTTTAAACTAAGTCACTCAAGATTTATTTCTCCTAAATTAAACCTGGAAGTGGGTCAAACCGTTCAAAATGGGAGACCTACAATTACGTCACAGGCGTCGAAAGTTATAAACTTTAAGCTAGATATCTTCAAAGCTTAAGGACAGATAAAAGCCTAAGGGAAATAAGGGAGTTTCTAAGATCGCGTAAAGCGTCTTGGTTCCATTTATGTTCATGCGTACCGTTGAGGAGTGGAGCTCCTGAAGTCCTGAAGTATGTGTTTCTGGTTAATCACAACCTGGATGTCTTCATGTAAGGTTATAAGTAACCAATTCATTTATGACTCAAGCAGCATGATCCATAAAGTCGACATCGTCAGGTCAGTGGTAAACCACAATTCAATATGTTACAAAAAGGTATATAAAGACTCTGAATTCGTTAAACGTCTTTTAGGGCGTTCTTTCTTTAAGGGAGCTAACAACCTCTCTAGACAGACGAATTTTATGTCACCCATTACCAGCTAGGGACGAAAAAGACGCAATTTTCAAAGCGTATAAATTGTATCTTGTCTAGCTCCGCGACGGGTTTCAAGGATATTTGATCCCAATACCTAATCTTTAAAGTTCAAGTACCTACCGACCCATTCAATAATCTTCATTAAAACCTGCTTTATTCAAGAATTGCATAATGTGTTTACATAATATGATACGTGTTTTATAACTTTGTGAATAATATTAACGAATTTACCCTTGACCCGGTAATATGACCACTACATAATAAATAGTAAGTCATACATTTAAGCGATTATTTTATCGCACGATATAAGCTTTTTTATTGATATAAAACTACTTTTTACGGATTCTATTGTGTTTATATTGATTTAATTTCAATTTATTATAATAATGAGCACGGTACTTAATATTATTAAGTATCGTGACATAATATTCACGTAAGTGTCAGAAATCAATTGTATTTTTATGCGAGGTCCTCTGTACTCACTTGAACGTTATCTTAAAGTTATCAAAAGTAATCTGCGCATCTATTTTCTTCTGCGCATCTAGTATCCCAGCGTAGTTACCCGCAATTACAGTTTGCAAATTAAGTTTTTTTTTAAATTGATAAGCTGTTGGATTGCTATATTTGCTTCCAGCTAACTGCGTAAATTGCACTGTGTTGTTATCAATGAACCCAGACTGCAAAACAAGACGCACAATGCACCGTTTACTGACCTGTGGCAGGTCACAGGTTATATTAATAATTATTCACTCGTAATATGACTAACTAAAAGGTATCACATATATTTATATGCAAAACTGTTTAACCATACTCCTTCTTACTAAACTTCTTATTAATTTTGAGTAAACTGGAGCCGTTAAAAAATCGTACTAACTAAATACTGAACATTCCTTAGCCTGCCCTAGGTCAACCTATGGCCCTATAGACACAAACAAGACATAGACAACATTTACACCTGGAGCACTTTAAATAATCTCAGCTTAAATATCAACAAATGCGCGGTCATGTCCTACACAAAAGCTAGACAACCCATACACAACATCTATACATTAAACAATGAGACCCTGAAACGTGTTTCCACTGTACGTGATCTTGGCACAAACTTTGACCCTCATATGACCTTTAATAATCACATCATACAGATTTGTAACAAAGCCCGAAAAAATCTTGGTTTCGTCTTGCGACAGGCAAAAATATTCAACAACAGACAGGCTATCACAATACTCTACAACTCATTTATCCGCAGTTTATTAGAAACAAATAATGTAATCTGGAACCCACATGAAAAAGTCTACACCCTGCTTATAGAGCAAGTTCAGAAGTCCTTTGCTCGCTATCTCTACCTTAAGCTATATGGATATTACCCATACATGTACCCGACACCATTCGTGCTAGGGATGGTTACTTATCAGAGTCTAGAGGTTAGACGGAATCTTACACTCGTGAAATATTTTATCCTCCTAATTCGTGGTTCCATCTTAAATTCTTCCTTACTCCAATACATTTCTATCAACGTTCTACTACCAATTAGACATACGCTTCGCCATCGCCAACGGCCTCTATTTTCGGTGCCTCAAACCAGTACTATGTGTCTTAAAACAAGTCCCTTGTACTTAGCCCTTACCCTCATCAATAACATATTACAATATGATCAATCCCTAGATGCCTTTACAAGCACTGAACTGAGTTTTCTGAGCACAGCAAATCATTACTTGGAATCCATTGCCACTCCCAGTACTATTTCTCCGTCTTAGGTTAATATATATTTTTTTATGTTGTATTGATTGTTAATTTTATTTTCAAAATTTAATTTAACTTTTAATTTATAGTAGATAATGTAAGCACTATGTTTATGACACACTTTTGATAAGTACATGCATGACATATCATAATACTTCTGACCTATAACTTGTACGTGTAGAATAGTCTGTAAGTATAAGTTGGTTATTAAATAAATAAATAAATAAAATATAGGTCAACCTATGGCCACGCCTAAACTGATATTATTTGTTTTGGGCGGTGGATATCCCTAATCAGCAGGCCACAGCTCATGAAAGCCGGAGATCTGTGAGTGCCAGCACCCGGTGCGTCTAAAACGGACCGGGAGAAAGTTTACATAGTTTTTCGTAAACATAAGTTGCTCGCAATAGGAGCCGGGTCATAATAGGAACCTAAGTATCTACTAATGACAAACAAATGCGTTCAAAATATGAGCTTATCTTGTGTTGTAAAATTAAAACGGAACGATTAAATCTGTGTCAAGAATGTTAATCTGTTATTACGCATTTAATAAGTTAACTATTTATTAATCTATGACAGTGTGTGTCCCTAATGTCAGGAGGCCAGCGATGGGATGCCACAAGTTATTGTGAAGGTTTGGTTTAAAAAAAGCAGTAATATTGAAATAAAACTACTTTTTACGGATTTACCCGGTCTACCCGTGACCATGGACACTGTAACGGGTCCGAAACGTCGGGATTAATAATATCAATATAGGCGATAAAATACGTAAAAAGTAGTTTTATTTTAATGTACAATATTCGCGTAAATGTCAGAAATCAATAAAGCAGTAATAGCCTAGTGGTATGACTATTGGACTGCCAAGTCAAAGGTTTAAGGTCGAGTTCGAATCCAAGGTACGAACCTCTAACTTTTCGATTATATGTGCGTATATTAATAATTAATTATAACTCGCTTAAACGGTGAAGGAAAACATCGTGAGGAAACCTGCATGCCTTAGGGACTTCTCACGACGGTGGGTGAAGTCTGCCAACCCGCACTAGACCAGCGTGGTGGACTATAGCCTAATCCTTCTCATTCTGAGAGGAGACCCGTGCCCAGCAGTGGGGCAGTATATGGGATGATGATGATTGGTTTAAAGCTAACCGGGTTTGATTCCCATGATTTCAAGAAGTTATTAGCTTTTTCTATAAAATTCTAAGTCTCGCAACTCGGAAGTTTAGATGGGCCTGCTGAATGGCAATAAGCTAATCCCCTACTACAGTTCGTGGAACCTAAAACGTATCTACGGCGTATTGAGCTTTCCGTATGCAATATGGACACCAGAAATAGATTCCAGCGATAATCAAAGTCGCTTTCTTTTTTTTAAATCTTTATTTGAGATATAAGTCGAGGCTTTTAATCTTCAAAGATTATGCCAGCCTCATTGTACCCTAAAATAAGAGGAACAGAAACATTAAAGGTCGCTTTCTTACAAGCATTTCTATTCATCTTTCATTATGAATTATAAATTATTGTGAAATTTAGAATTATATTGATTTCTGACTCTTACGCGAATATTTGAGATTGAAATATGAACACTACGGATTTTATCGCGTTATATTGATATTATTAAATCCCGACGTTTCGGACCCTTTACAGCGTTAGCATCAATTTTGAATTAGTTACTTTACACTTATACATAATGCTGATGATGTGCAGATTAGATAAAACCAACAGATTAGAAAAAACAGATTAAATAATAAATATGATAAACCTTGATTTGTACCTACACATATGGTGAAAACCTCAATCAGAAACTAGCTAATTAATTTAATGCTCCAATTTTTTACATAACATGGACATTATGTAATAAATAATCAAAGGAAGTTGTAACACAGTAAGTTCATTTGACATGCCATGTAGCTCCTATCACTATTAAAGTAAGGTTTATATTCAAATTATTCGCTGTAACATATCATCAAACTAAATTTTTCAAGATTTCTATATTAAAAAACAATAATGAGACAAAAAAGGTAAGTATTACATCAAAAATAAAAATTACATATTGTATTATAATAACGGAAGTTATTAAGAGGTTAATTAAACTTGAATGATGCACAGAACATGTTAACCTTGAATATAATGTGATTGGAAAGCTAAACAACAGTAGTCGTAACATGTGGGCATTTATAATTCCATAACTGATTCATTTTGAGCGATTTTTATGGAACTATGTTGATTAAGCTCACAACAAGGCATTACAACTCCACAAAATTATTCAGTAGTTATTTAAAAAAACATTATTAAACACACTGCACATTTGGCATGGTGGTTAAGTGTCCCCATGCAATTACTAAAGCGACAGTGTAATGGATTTGATTCCCATGCGAGACAAATCTTTCCGCTGTGACAAATTACTAGGTGTACTACTTTGTCTGCTCATTATACGTTTCTATGGTTCCCTGCAACATTGGGCTTGTTCCGTTCCTAGTGTGGAAGCTGTCTTTAAAAAAGAAAAAGTTTTCTCCAAGCAAAATGTTTTCACAGAAAGGACAGTGATTGCTTCTTAGGCTGAAGTGAGGATGATGATAAGATTAAGTACTTTTTCGGTCATTATTCCTGACAGAATTAAAAAAGCAGTAAGATTCTTTGGCTATGATTTTAAATTGCTTTTTTAGGATTTTAAATTTGGAGTATTTTTTTATTTGTCACTAGGTTCCATAACAGAAAATAAAGGACTATTGATTGATGAATGACTGGACTGGGTGAGGGCTTTTAGGACAAACCAGTGCAGAATAAGAGAATGCGGAAGGACTTGGGGAAGACTATTATAGCTCAGTAGTGCGACAACAATGGCTAATAAAAAAGTCTAAAGCCCAGCAAGTAATACATAGAATAGAATAAAATAGAATTTTCTTTCTGCACACCATAAACAAAATATGCCAAGTACAGAGGCCAGCACATCAAGCTACACCAATCTATCAAATTTCTTTGATAGATTTTCAATTTTAATGCAAAGTGATAACGTTCATGTTCAATTAGGAAAATTTTACAGTTTTGGATAGCTTGACCTGCTGGCGTCTGTACTTTATAAAGTGAAAAACTATTGTTCTTGGTTGCTGTGGTCCTTATGCACTTTGCTGAATGAGTTACCACAAGGTAAGGGAGTCATATAACTGGCTAAGATGTGGATTATGATGTTTAATTTCATCAGCATCAGCAGAATTTTATTAGACAAACCAAGTTTATGTAAATTTGTTGAATTGTTATAATCAATTGACTAAGATTTAAGATTGAGTATATTTGAAAAAAATAGCACCCCACTGGGAGACCAGTTGCAGGGTTCCATGATAGATAGGGAAAATGCATGCATGTTACCTGAAGGTCAAATATTCAGTTTTGATAGGAATAAGATGATGTAAATTAATTACATAAAAAAATACCTACGTCTATTCAGCTTGGTTGACAAGTTCTAAAGGAAAAGATCTCGAGATTTCTCAATTTTTTTTCGTACACCATGGCATGAAAATAGCACTTAATTTAAATTATACATTTCACATTTTATGAATAATATATGATGACCAGTTCCTTAAAGTTTGATGATGAAAATATTAATTGAAAATTTTGAAAATATGAAATTGTGATGACGATTTTTAACCTACCTTTGTAACCGCAGCTTCCATGATTATTCCTTTAAAATATCACTTTAAAAAACAAAATCGAATTAAAACATTATATGATGTGCGTATTCGAAAGTTTAACAAATCAAATGTAATAAAATTCTCAATTTTCGGCAATCGTCAATTTCCACGATTCTTGTATTTACTAGAGTCTAGAACTTCCACTTCCACAGATTAATTTGTCAGTGTCACTGTGTCAATGTCAGTTGTCTTTGTCAAAACCTGGTACGCTGACGGTCCATTCTTTGAGGTTGAGGATTAGAGATATTTCATAATTACTATTTGACTCGAATCGCATTGATTAAAGAACTTTTTATAAATTACGGAAATTAAAATTAAAATAATATACTGATACTGATTATGTCTGAATAAATTAATATTTTTATTTATTATTATCATGGGTATCATTTCATGAACTTTACAAAAAACAGCAATAGCAATTATTTCTACTACCCTCGCATCACAGAAGTTGATTTTTATATTCCTTTGTTCTGTAGTCTGCAATTGTGTCGTTCTTTTATCGAATCTAATAAAAAAACACTTATAATTGATAATTGTATTGTATTTTATTGCAAATTATGGAAGTGGATACTGCAGACAGGGTAAGCAATGCGATTAGTTATTTATTTTCTTAAATCAAGTCTCAATTAACTTCTCAGCTTATTACTCATTTATCTGAACTTTTTGCGTAGGTACATTGCCTTTCTTATTTTTTTTATTTGTAGGACGTTAAGAGACATAATAGTTTTACCAGTCCGAATTTGAAAAGAGCCCCTGTGGCTAAACGAGTTGGAAGAGAACGTTGTCACAGTTACCATGCCCAAACCCCAAAAGCATCTAAATGTGCCGAAACATCTCGTTTGGATGTTCCAAGAGTGAGTACTTTAGTTTAATATTTAGTTTACAGCTAGACATAGTTGTTAGTTATGTTAGTACAATGTAGTCATTTAAAATTATTGTTATTATTATTTATTTTTTATTAACAAAATATTTGTATTGCAAGTATAAAATAATACAAATGCAAGTTTCACGAATGCATCTTTATCTACCTTATTTTGACAGTTGCTTGACAACTGTGAGTCGCGTTCAAAAATAACGAAACATCACTAAAATAAGTAAACCGAAAATATATCTTTAAATTGAGTAATTTATTCGTTTAAAATGCTTAACTAATTCGTCTGTAAAATAAAACAACAATTAAAGCACTTACATCTTTATTTTTAACTCTCATAGTGAGATTATCATCACTAACAGTAGTCGCTACGGGCATTACCAAATATGGAGTTTGCTCGTTTTCCCAACCGTCCTCCCTTCGATCCTTAGTAGCTCTCAGTTTTATTTTCTTAAAAAACAATTGTGTTTTATTCAAATGTTTTCATTGCATTTTCTAGTTTAATAATAATTATTTCTTCTTTTTAATTAAACGTGAGTTAGAGTTCTATAATAATTTTAGTGTCAAAATATAGGTCACAGTGGCGTATAGGTTATGTTATAAGTGAAATAATCATAAAGTTGTTGTTTGTATTGTTATTAACAGGGTACTTTTCGCGTTACAGATGTCGTTTAGGGTGGTGCGCAGTTCTAAATTCCGCCACGTTTATGGGCAGGCCCTGAAACGTGAGCAATGTTATGATAATATAAGAGTGTCAAAGAGTTCTTGGGACTCTACGTTCTGTGCGGTGAATCCTAAGTTTCTGGCTATAATCGTCGAGTCCGCCGGCGGAGGCGCCTTCATAGTACTGCCCCACAATAAGGTGAGTTTATTTCATTGAACAGTTTATTCATTTCTCTCACATTAAAACTTAAAATGTATTTACCAGTTTAATCCCAGTTAACTCTGGAAATATTATATTAGGCGCTTAGTCATGCTCTGTCGATTTATAAATAACTATTTCTGTTTAGAATTCAAGATATTGTATACCTACTGCTTTTGAAGTCTTTTTAAATTTATTTAAATATATTATATTTTTAAATGTGTTCTTGAACATAATAAAAATCTTGAAAACTTTATCTCAAAAATCTTAGATGCTATTCTAAACAAATTGTTACACAAAATAATATTTTTTTTATCAACTGTATTTACTGTGGTGGTCTCATATTATAATGTGGTTGAGTAAAATAAACCTTTTTGCACAAAGTTAGAAGAAGTATACTTAGATACAATATCTTCTCAGAGGTTGTCAGTCAGGAAATGCCGGAGTTATCTAGCTTAAAAATAAAGTAAAACATTGACTTGTAAAAGTGTCTTTATTTTATTTTTATTTTATTTTACATATTTAAATTACTTAAATATTTATTTTTAAATTATTATTACTTAAACACACTACAACCTCACAATGGAAAGATAAATGTAAATTTTTCATAGTTAAAAAAATATGACTATGAACTTCACAACAAGATTTTTTTATGTAAGTGCTGTATACTATATGTGATTAATTCACATAATCTTCTTATAATATATAAAAATCAATTGTTGTTTGTTAGTCTTGCTAAAACTCAAAAATGGCTGAGCACAGCTAGAATGCTGTGTGTGAGGACTCATACCTTCTAAAATCTGCACTCTCTTTAACATGCCCTATAGTCATAGCCAAGGGCAAAATTCGCCAGGATGACAGATATAGACATAATTCCATTAAAAATAAAACCTTATAATTAAATTTAACCTTAAACAAGTTTTTTCAACACAAAAGAGGCTATTTAAAAGCTTTAGAAAAGATGATTTAATCAAAATCTAAGCTAAACACAAACTAATAACATTTTCATGATCATCAATCAGAAAAGAGAAACCTATTTTATTTCCTGGGTTATTCATAGTCCAGCTTTTATAATAGAACAATACTTTGGGCTGTTACCCCTATAACAGCTCAAAGTATTTTCTTAATGTAATTTCACTAGTCATTGAATTGTTATCCAAGGTTATGGATGACTCAATTCCTTTGCATTCCTATCTTGTAAATCCTTGATAATACTAAAGACGGGTGCTCAATTTAATATGATTATAATAAAAGAATTCTCATTTTCAAACCCCTTAACAACTTGTATGTATGTAATTGAGATGTTCGCTTAACAAATAAAACTACTACTGCTATTGGAAGCTAGTTTATTCCTGAGTCATTAGTAATTTAGTATACTATCCAGTGCAGGCATGCACACAAACACATCACTCCTCTAACACTATTTTGAAAATAAACAATTATTCGAAAAATAAATTATATCTTCTAATTTCAAAACATAAACTAGTTCCATTATGGGTTAAGGTTTATTGGGGCTATTTCGAAAATGGGTATATTCCGAAAGTGCATAAAATCTACCAAACGCAGCAATATATTCCTGCTGGCAACATTAGGCAAAGCGCCATCTTATATAATACGGGAAATTCCATAATACAAAGTTATAGGAATTCAAATTAACGGTTATTATTTAAAAAACTTACAATATCAAAATCTATGGGGCAATTACGATGGAAAATGAAATGTAAACTCTGGCTGAAATGCAATAAAGGCGACTTTTGAGTTCTTCCGGAATTACCCCGCGATAGTTCGCAATTATCCATTATGCCCCAAAAATATGGTTCTTTATTTAAAACACTTTCTTTTAGCAAATCCAATGATATATTTAAAAATATAATTTATGCTTTTCAAAGGCTTTTCAATATCTATGCAGATCTAAAACAGTAAGACTCGTAAAGTAGAGCATTCCCAAATAATCAAATGAAATGTTCACCTCTAGTCATCTCGCAGAAATTTCTATCGGAATTGCCCCAATGCACTATACATATTATAACTATAACATTAATTTTAAACTACTATTTTACTTCTACAAAAAAGAATAAGAAATTGTAATATTATCATATATCAAGTTACACAATAATTATGTGAATGTGATTCAAGTAAGGGACAAACATTTTTTTTAGACACTTTTATTAGTTTATATTACTATTTTGATATTGATTATTTTTTTACCATTATTAGTGATGTAAATAATTGAATATAATTGTTTATATTTTATAAAGAAAATCATGCATATTCCCTATTGGAGGGATGGAGGGGTAGAGAGAGGCCAAAGAAATGATGGGTGAATTGTTTTAAAGGCGGATATGATAGAGAAGGGCAGACGATGATATCAAGTTACAGAAACTAGAAAAACTACTAAATTATTGATTAAAGTGGAAAGATTATGAATGAACCTGAAACCTTAATTATTTAACAATTGCTACATCACTCCTGTACTCCCACAAGGGTTAGGCAGAGGTGTAATAATTGTATTAAACCCACAGTTCGCCGGTATGTTTAGGTCCCATGTATTAGGGGGCAAACCTATTGCTTTCAACCACACACAAATCCAAACTGAACTGCTACTGAGATTTTATAGTAAAAGCCAATAACAGTTTGCTACACTTGGGAATCGAACCCAGGGCCTCTAGCGTAGCAGTTGAACTTAGAACTACTAGGCTAATGAGATAGTTCCATTATGCATTATCTTTTTAATATTGTCTGGGTTTTGCTCATCATATCAGCAACAGGAGGTCCTGAACAAAGGCCTCCCCCATAGACTTCCACAAAGACCGGTTATAAGGCGCGTATATCCAACAACTTCCAGCTACCAGCATCAGGTCGTCCGTCCATCTCGTTGGAGGCCGTCCCCCCCCGCTCCAGTGCGTGGTTTTTGTTCGGTTCGGGAGTTTACTCATTTATCCTAAATTACAAATAGAATAGGCCTGCTTGGTAGGCAGTATTAGATAGTCTTATCAAGTACTGATACATGTACAAAATTTATGAATTCAATGGGAAGTTAAATTATCTTATCATGTGTGCTATGACATTCACAGTGTTCACACATCATCTTTTAAAGAGAGGTAGGGTATAGTGGGAGAGTAATTCCACTCAAATTGGAGCTGCCTGGGGAAGTACCTCCGCCTTGCAGAAAATCGAAGTGAAATAACATTGCTTTGAGCTGTGTTGTGTTTCTTACAGTGAGCAAGGTTGCAAGTGCTCCACGAGGAAACATTGTGTTGGCAGTGGACTTTGACCCTTATACTGCCAACCCAACTATTCCTCTTTCAATACAAGGTCGGCAAAGCGCAAATATACTCCTGGTGTTGCAAGCGTCTATAGGCTACGGTAACCGCTTACCATCAGGTGGGCCGTATGCTTGTTTGCCACCTTAGTAGAATAAAAAAAAAAAACATGCCCTAAAAATTCTTAAAATTCTTCATATTTTTAAATGTTCTATAGACTTTTACAAAGTACCTGCACAGTTGCAACAAAATTAGCTGAGTAGTTTAGTCACATAGACAGACACACCCATTCTTGGGTGAATCGTAATCTATTTATCCAATATATAAAAGTCAAATCGCTGATGTCACGCGAAAAGCCAGACAGATTAAGTGGGATTTGGCGGGCACGTCTGTTGCATGTCAAAAGAACTGTGGGTAAAAGCTACCACAATTGGTAAACTACCACATAGGGAAGCGACAGTGTGGTCGGCCCAGACGTCGTGGCGTGACGAGCTAAAATTGTTATTTAGCGAAGGATAATTTCGACCGCGGGCAGGATTCGAACCTGCGTCTTCTGGTTAGGTACACCAGACGCTATGACCACTAAGTTAACGCGAGTCCCACCCGCCATGTCAAATTTGTCTTCTTTTATTTTTTAAAGGCTTTACCCGCACTAGGATACAAACTCTGTGACGTGGGGGACTTTACAAAGATATTGACAAAAAGTAAACCCAGATCACACATTGAATTGGCTCAGTTGGGAATCAAACCCACAACTCCTCTACAATGGTAGCAGTGAGATGACCACCACTACACCAAACATGCAATTAAATAGAAAATCAGTAGATAGAGCAAGTTGAAGATGTGAAATATACCCATATAATTTAATTTTAAAATTTCTTCTCTGTCGCCATATGAATGCAAATTCATCACAAATTAGTATATATAATTACCGTAATCAACTCCATATACGTTTGTAAAATGATAATCAGTGCAATAAAGATTGTTGAGTTCTTAGCTGTTTGTGTGAGTTGGATAAATTAAGAAAATTAAATCACTAATACTTAGCTTAATTGCTTCATACTTAGCATTTTAATAAGTTTCTGTTTTAACTTAGCATAAGAAAAAAACATTTTTTTATGTGTCTAAAATATGGAATTTGCTCAGCTATGCAATGATACAGGCTTACAATAATACTATATTTATATGTAATTGCTCTGACCAACGATCTGCTAGGTCAAGCAGCGTCAACCACGCAGTCTGTGGATCGGTGAGCCTTGTTACACAACACGTCCGTGTTTCAGAGAGCACTTAAGCCGTCGGTGATAATCGTTAGTGGTAGTCAAAAGCACAAATATCCTGACAACCAGTCTTGTTCCTAAGGATAGACTGTTTGTCACCGAACAACCAAATCAGCCCATCTCCGCAACTAAATTTTCGGCCAATACCAATATATTGACCAGAAATTGTGTTGTGATGACAGTTGTTTAAAATACTAAAATGAAATGATGATGAAATGAAATGATGTTTATTTTCTGTAAATACATAGATCTTTTAAAGACACTTTTACAAGTCAATGTTGAGATTTATTTATGCCAGAAGGCGCCGGGCATTTCCTATCTGACGACCTCTGAGAAGAAACAGAAACACCGAAACAAACTCAGACAGTCATGGTCTCTTTTAAAGTCCAGACATAATAATATCAAATATGTGAGTTTTACAATGTAGGGCAATGTCTGAAATGGCCTTTTGAAGAAAGAGCCACAGCGGCTTTGAGTAGGCTAATTCCAGCCGACGGCACACATGCATCAGTCATTTTGTAGCTCGACTATATTAGAGGGAGCTCAACAACCCGTAGCAAGGCAAATTCAACTGCATCTGGTTAGACTGGGAGCCGATCCCAACATTGGCAACATTGACTCAGAGGACGAAGCTGATGGTTTAGGAAACATTAAATAATAATTCTGGCGATACCACGTCGAGTCTCCTCCACATCTAATAATACAGCTACGCTACGCTACAAACAGGAGACTTCGAAGTGGACGCGGTGGGACTCGACGTCAAGGGCATAAATCGGCACGCTTAGCTGGGACTCGGAAAGTATAAATAAGAATGCGTGTATTCAAATGCAATTTTGTGTCACAATTTCAACGCAATTAGTGAAGAACTTTTACGTGATTCTAAGTTCTTGAATATACCTTGTGTTACGCCTGTTTCCGGAAGGGTGTACTAAAGTGGACCAACAGTTCGCCGGTAAATTTAGGTTCGATGTAATAAGGGGATGAGCATGTTACCATTAACCGGTCACAAATCCAAAATCAGGGGTGCTATCTAGAATTTCATAGAAAAATCCCATAACACTGATCAAACTGCGAAGCGAACCTTGGACCCTAAGCGTAGCAGTCGCGCTTACAACGATACTTATGAGTATAGTTATGATATAGCCTAATCCCTCTCATTCTGAGAGGAGACCCGTGTCCAGCAGTGGAGCAGTACATGGGTTGATGATGAGCTGTTTCACGGGGTATTACTGGCATCTCAAAGGACTTATTTTTGACAAAAGCCTATATCCTTCTCCAAATCTCCAAGGTCTAATCTATCTCTGTACCAAATTTCCTCAAAATCGGTTCGGCGGTTTAGGCGTAAAGCATAACAGACAGATAAATAGAGTTACTTTCGCATTTTTAATATTAGTAGGGGCTTTTTCGGTTTTGTTAATTATATTCAAACTATCGCATCTTTAATGTTAAACATATATTCACATTGAAATAAAACTACTTTTTACGGATTTTATCGCGTATATTGATATTATTAATCCCGACGTTTCGGACCCTTTACAGCGTCCATGGTCACGGGTAGACTGAGGTGGTGGGTGTCTTGATGATATAATTACTGACAGCTACCCTACATTTTTTATTGTTACATGATCAATGACATTTATTACTAATTATTAATTAAAACTAGATGGAGCCGGCATTTCCTAGCTGACTGACCATGGACGCTGTAAAGGGTCCGAAACGTCGGGATTAATAATATCAATATACGCGATAAAATCCGTAAAAAGTAGTTTTATTTCAATGTATAATATTCGCGTAAATGTCAGAAATCAATATATATTCACATGGTAACACAAACCATAGATGTGCGTGCGCTTTAACGCGTGTTACACTACTATAGAAACTAAAAAACTGTTTGGTTGCTACTTGTTACGGCACTAGAAATCTGAGCCTAATAAATTAGATTATACAACTACAATAAGAGTAGTACTTTATATATCTACCTAATTCGAATAAAAAAGGTCTATTACCTTTGTTTTTGTGTCATCAAGGAAACCAAAAAAAATAGTGTTGTCAAGAATTGATAAAAATATATATTATGTCATTTGTCTGAGAAAACTAGATCTTAATTTATTTCACGGTAGATAATTCTCTGTAACAGTATATTGAATTAATATTAAATATCTTCCGGTCGTTAAAATATAATGGTGTGTGTGTGTCTTATACTGACAACAAAACAGCAGTGGTATGACCATTGTACTGTCAATATTAAGGTCTTGAATGCGAATCCAAGGCACGCAACCCTTGCTTTTTGAAAACGTGCCTATTAATAATTAATTATCACTGGCTTAAATGGTGAAGATAACACATGGTGAGGAAAGCTGCATGTCAATTTTCTAGATGGCGTGTGAAGCCTGTCGACTCGCACTAGGTCAGCGTCGTGGACTATAGCCTAATCCCTCTCATTCTGTGAGAGGAAACCGATGTCCAGCTGTGGGACAGTATATGGGTTGATGATGATAATGCTGACATTGTCTAAGTATCTAAATAGCAGTGTAAACAAATTCCTATTTTATCAAATTCTAAAGGTTGTATTTTCTAATTGTAATATTACTTTGTATTATCTCAACTATGTAGAAACAAATGGTGTGTTTAGTTATCACTAAATAAACATTTGTGAGGATTTGTAAATACGTGTAGGTATTGTCGATTAGGTACAGTAAATTTCCTCATGGTCAAATACTGGTATTTAAGGAAACTGGTCCTCCTTTTTGTTTCTTTAATCACTGTTATTACCTTTGGCCAAAGACACCAATTACTATAACATGAGGGTTATATTACAATAATTGGTGTCTTTAGCCAAAACTCGGCATCCTTAGAATTCCTTGCGGACATGAAACAGCGGAAATAGCTGGTCCTTTTATCCGCACGATAACATTCTTGAATTTGATAACCTTCCGATCTTGCGGCGGTCGAGTTTTTTTTGCTATTGCAAAGCCAAACAGGTTACTAAACAAAATCCTCGTAAAGAATCTATTGCTTGGCTTAACCCTCTCCACATATAGTACCCAAACATTAGAAATACGCGACCTCAACCATATTATGAGTTTAGTCCTTAGGTCCATAATGTCTGACATTGACCAAAGATTAAAGCTTAGAGTCGAGAACCTGAAACCACAAAAACTAGTATTACTGTCTGACCCAGGTGTCAAATAGGTATACCTATTACCGCACTATGACTTATAAGTCGAATCTAACTACAAACTTCCCTTGCTTTATAACTAAAGTTTTTATCAATCGAACAATGCTTCGAGGCGACAGATAGCGTTCATTGTGCAACTGATACGGATAAACAATGGTTCCGAACAATACGCGTACGCATCACAGCAAAAACTATTCAGTATGAGAATGACAAGCGATTGTAAAGCTATCATAATAAGTAAATTGGTTAACACACATAACGCAACTGAGAAGCTACGCAGAATTAAATCGGACGAAAGAACGTACCGTAAATATGGTCTCACCGTAATTTCTGCCAGGATTTCGGTTCTAATATACTATTTAAGCACATTCTTCTTCTTGGCGTATCGATGGCAGAGTAAAATAAAAAAAATGAGTAAGGACTCACACTTGCGTATTGGTGGCAAAGAGTGAAATAAAAAAAAATAGTATAAGGGCTCAAAATTGCCCGGTCCAAAACTCAACAACGAAGAACAACAAGAATCAAGAACGCCTTGATAATGTACCTAAAGGGCTCCAAAACCACCGTAATAATATTTATATTACCGTGCCAAAACTGTTAACTCTTAAAAACCGGAAAACTGACAACTTTTTATTCTTGGTATTTTTTGACACCCTCATTTCTAAGTTAGCTTCTGCTACTTGTATATGACTTTATCAAACGCAATTGAACTGCCTCGTTAGTCTAATGGTCGTAAGCACGACTGCCTCGCTAGAGGCCTTGGGGTCCAGGTCCTGCAAAGTGCTATTGCTATTTTCTATGAAATTCTCAGTAGCCGCTCAGAGTTTGGATTTGTGCCTGGTTAATGGCAGTAGGCACCCTATTACCTGGGACTCAAACATACCGGCGAACTGTGGGTGTGTATTGGTACACCTCTGCCTAGTTCTTCGGGGAATAAAGGCGATAAGCTATATTTATTAACCAAAAAAACTATATAATAATATGCTGTGTATATATTACTATACTCTTGTCTATTTTGAAATCTTGACGATAAAATCTCTAGTGGTCATAATATAACTCTGAGCTTTTTCGTGTCGTATTCGTTATATATAGATGATCTTCTGTAGTCTCGGCATGAGCTACACAATAAGCACGTGGTTATAACATTCTGTATAAGTTTACCCACAACATATACTTAGGACGAGACAATGGGTGTCCACAATGGGCTGACAAAAAGCTGCGGTGTGAATGTTTACTAATCGACGCATGCGTATGCGGCGAACCTCATCTCTGCGTCATCAAGTTATATCGACGTGAAATTGTAATGCTTCCTAAATTTATGTCTTTGTGGTGTTTTGTGTTCTGTGCATTGGATTTCTGAAAGATGATCCAGGAATCCAAAACTATAATGCTAGTATCTTGTTATTTGAAAATACAGCCTTACAAAACGGGCCTTTGGACTTATATTTTGAAATAATTGGTTACAATTCTTACCGAGAGCTAGCAGCCCTTTGCTCTTTCCTATGTAATAGTTCTTACTTCCAACAAATATACTTAACACAAATCTTTCAAACACTTCTTATCGAATACAATTTGAAAAACCTTGATCTTGCCTGAATGATGTAAGGTCCATTATCAGATACAAACTTATTTATATGAGGACATGGTATTTTGGTCCTTATGCCCAAAACACGGATTTAAATTATATCTTATCTTCATGAACTTTACGTATTGCTTTGCGATAAGCGATAAATTATATAAACGTTACATTCTAAAGATAATATTGCACTTTTAATTTCACTCGCCACACCTACACTGAAGAATTAATTTCGTATTAACCTAGTTCATGTTTATAATCTTATTAATACCTTTATGATATTTACGTTGCGCCACTCCTGAAAAAGGGTTTCCCTACATTTTTTATTTATTTATTGTGATTCATTATTTACGGGATATTTTATCCCGTGATCATCCCGCGGTCTGCCATAACCTTATCTTACTATTTCAGGTGACAAGTTCTGGGCTATTTAGACCCACAGTACCTTTACATATTTATAACCGGAAAGGACTGATAAAACAAGTAATTATGCCTATCTAAACACAAAAAAGTTCTTAGTGTCCATAACACATGCAAGTTTAATCCAAAAACAATTTTATTTTACTATTCAAAAATCGTTGTTGCAATATGTAGTTTAGATAGCATTATTACTTATTACAAATCAGACAGATTCATTGTAACAGCACCTTCCACAGAAACAATGCGTGAAGAAGCGTAACCGAAAAGCAGTGGCATTTTTCTTGTGCTGATAATAGTATTCAAGTTCCGCAGGATATTGCACTATAAATATCATTACATAAGATTAAAATTTCCCTACACAAGTACACATTATTTACCATTCTTATCTGTCTGATAAGATCTTCGACCTTCAGCGGGAGCAAAGTTTAGACAATATCCTAGACAATACTTCTGTTTACTCGTATAACAACAATAATATGTTATTTAAACACAGTGTGGTTCTTTCGTCCTTTAAATGAGTCACTATCTGTTAGAAATATCATGTTGTCTTTCCTCTACCACGGATTTAGTAACCAAATCTAGAGAAGGGTAAACTCAAAGGATTCTTTAAAAAAATATGCCAGGTCTTTCTCGTAAATAATTATCTAAAGACTCAAACGACATAGCAACAATTTAAGGACATTCATTAAATTTGGCGACCGTAGGCCAACATGTCAAGTTCGTATGGAAACCGCTGGACTTGTCTATAAACGAAACACGTAAATTTAACGCACGCCACATTCGGCATGCGTACGGAAAATAGATTCGGCGCAATTTCTCACAGTCTATGGTTTCTGGTTCTCTCGATTCTTGGTTGGCTGAGGGGCAGATGACTGATTTGCAAGTTTAAGAAGCAGGAAATATTATGCCCCTTATGCCTACGTCCTTTTGGTGATATGGACGTACCTAAGCAGTGGTGTGACAAATGATACAGAAAGTAAGCAATATTTCATCGCACAACTACTAGAGGCGAGATGGAAGAAGAAAAGACGTGATTGTCAGCCAATAGTCACCGGACATCTTTTTCGACTTTCTTTCACTTCTGACATTTCAAGAATACGTCTTGTTAACGATTCTAAAGAAGAGAACAAATGTGATATCAAATATGCAATGAGAATTAACTTATCCATAGATTTCTCGATCTCTGGAGTCTTATGACTGAAACTTACGATTATACCAAATAGTTTCACATTTTTATGACCCAGAAGACATTTTAATTTAAATAAATAAGGTTTCCAAAGACTCCGGTATTTATACTACAGAAAATGTATTTTGCGTCTTTAGATTTATTCTGGAACACGATAAATATATTCCGAGAATTAATTATTACACGTTGACCTAAATATAATGTTCCTGCTGTGTAATGTCATAAATTTTAGTCAATAGCTAAAATTATTTAGCTAAGAAATAAAGGCATTATGAGACTTTATGACTTTTTGATAGATCTATCCAATTAAGTAGGTGGTTTGGGAAGATTAATTAGCTTGTTTATCGATTTCTCGTCATTGTTTTCTTTCAACTTATTTCCCTTATTTGGCCTTTGTGGGCTTACTTGGAATTTAAACAAAATCCAAATCGTTGCCACAGTCGCAAACTGCCAAGAAATTCAAGAAAATCGTTGTTGTTCTGCTGGGACAAGATTATTAGAGCCTATTCTGGAGCCTTCAATTGTAATGCTACGTTCTAGTTTGGTTACCCCGTCGGCATAAAAAGCAACGTCGATATTATCATCATTATCTGGTCGACAAAGCATTGGTAATCCCCTGGCTGTTGCAAGTTTTGACCTCTACTTCTTGGAGGTTATATTAGGTTTTTTCTTTTAGATTTCTCGATATAATTTCGTTTTCACTGAAGAACCCAAACCAATCGCTCAGTCATATATTTATAAGATCTTCAGTTATAATCAGGGCTATTCCCGTACGTTAGGTCATGCCACACAAGGTCAGCACTGGACATAGACATACGGGTTTCTGATTGGAGGTTCCGCTTAGTAATGACTATCATTGTGTAATTTTGTCGGGTCTATGAGAGATAGTGGACGGGATCTGTGGGCGACAGCATCAGGCGGAAGTTTTAGATAAACTTTTATCTGTCTGTAGTTGTATTATTAGACTTAGTACTTATAAATTGGAGCCGTATTTAAGAGAGGATATTTATTTTCCATTAATCAAGAACTGAATTTTATTTTCATTATGATAATTTAATTGAATTTATGCGATCATTGTGAGTTGTGTGAGCTGTCGTCTCATTACTTAATTCTATTTGCTGACTCTTTCTCAAAAGGTTTTTAAAATGAAAAATGCAACACAGACTCGAAAAGCTATTCGCCTATTCTCCATACATGTGATCCCTTTCAACCCTATTGTATGCGGGTTTTCTTTTCCTTGTATACTCATTAGTAATATCATCATGACACAGCTGAAGTTGTCTTCTGATTAGTCTACATACACGCAAAATAGGAGCATTAGTTTGTTGCGTGCAATAATTTCAGTCTCGCATTAATCACTACAAACGCCATTAGAATCATCGCAAAAATATATTCCTGAACGCATCGATGATTCAGATTTATTCATACTTAGAAATCAATGTGTACGCCTTCGCCATACAGTGCGTTGATAATGACATGACTAATGTCAATGATTTTTGGCTATCGGGCCCAAGTTTATGACGGTACTATCTTAAATATAGGTATTACAAATATCGTACTACAAGCTATTATTAGTAGATTATGATCCGAGACATCAATTTGTGTGAATTATCCAATGTTGGTCAATGTGATGGCCACGATGTAGATGGATGAGATTAAGGTACAAATTGCGATGCCAGTGTGATGTTTGTAGTTCACGTTACAACCCATAATCAAGATTGCAATTTGATCTCGGATAACTTTGGGAGTACAGATAGTTTCGTCAATCCAAATATTTTGGAAGGGTATGCTGTACTGTATGCTGCAAATTTTAAGCAGTGATAGCCTAGTGGTATGACCATTGGACTGCCAAGTCGAAGGTCTAGAGTTCGAACCCAAGGCACGCACCTCTGACTTTTCGAATTCATGTGCGTATTAATAATTAATTATCACCCGCTTAAACGGTGAAGGAAAACATCGTGAGGAAACCTGCATACCTTAGAGATTTTTCTCGACGGTTTGTGATGTCTGCCAACCCGCACTAGGCCCGCGTGGTAGACTATAGCCTAAACCCTCTCAATATGAGAGGAGACCCGTGCCCAGCAGTGGGACAGTATATGGGTTGATAATGAAATTTTCTTAGTCCCTTCATTATTGTACCTCTCGTTCTTCACCTTTGAGCCGGTCTTCACCAGTTAAAACCTGGAAAACTCAATGTATTGTTTTTTTATTGTTTATAGGTTTTCGTTTGACCTCATTCTTGACGTAAGAGACGACGAGGTCGAAGGTGAAACACGCTTACCTAGAAAATGCCTGGTCATATGAAACCAGGAATACAGATGCAGGGAGAGCATTCCCCTCATTTGCGGTGCGAACAAGAAAATACGCAGCATACATATTGTAGATGAATTGCCCTTGATGTATCATATCAAGAGAATAGAAAAACAATACTCTACAAAACAATGTTCAAACGTTCTATAATTAGGCGTTATTATTTAAGGAATCTATTTGTGTATGTTTGTGTATTGGGTAATAATTCGGCAGACGGAAATCGAGGGCCCGCCTACGCACGCCGAGAAAAGCGTAGCGACGTGTGCAATGCGCGTGTGTAACAGGGTTAACGAGAATTGTTGCACAGGTAATACAAAAACCTTTAGGGTTTTAAGGTATATTCCACTATTAAGAAGTTGCGTGACGTCTAAGTACCTTGTCGAAACTACGATCGAGTCGGTTTCTAGTCTGTATTACAAGATGTCCCACTGACGTCCGACCTCCGATATTACTCCCTATTAAGTACAGACAAGTCAGATTGTAAAAACAAAATATCTACAGTCCATTACTAAATGTTTTGCTTTTAGTTGACTATAAAAAATAGACACCTAGCATCCCTGGATCACTTATGTACACTTTAAAAAAACCTTATAATACTGTGTGACCGATATCATACATTCTATTTGCTATTCTAAGCGCCAACGTGCAATAGCTGAAAACTACTTCGTCTCGGTGAGCGTATAATTTTCCTGTCTACTGTAGTTAAAAGATCAACATCACTCAACTGTCAGTATGACAATCCCACGTGCTTAGGAAACCGGTACATCTGTAGTGACGCGACTCAATCGCACCTGCGTGCGGCGCGCGCTCAATGGAGATAAATCAACCGTTTGATTGTTTTGCACATGATTTATTAATAGGAACGTATTCTTGGCAGTTTGGTGATCAAAAAAGATGACGGGATATTTGAGATGCGATATATTTGAGCTGAAATTATATAACACTTTTAATGTTATTTGGATCTCCGGTGTCTTGTCTAGGTGTAAGAAACACAACACTCCAAAATTCCAGTGGCCGCACCGGAGAACGCTGGATCAAATATCTGGAGTGGCTCAGACTGTTGCCAAATTAGAATATCGTTGGACGACTTGTGTATCGTATAGACGACCAAACGAATCAGGAATTCTAACAACAAAATTCCTCTCAATCATTATGGTAGTAGGTACGCTTCTGAAATTGCGAGACTTAAAAACAGACGAAGTAATGAACTTGATACGCACTAAAATTATCACGTTGTTCGATAAATATCAAAACAACTCAAAATTGACACGGTTTTGAATAATTACCGGCTTAATGTGCCAAACGCTCATTCAGTACCATTAGATGGTAGCGAATGTGTGACACAGTGGCAGTCCGGAACACTTTGGGAATTCGCACTGTAATAATAATGGCCGTTTGGCGTGCTGCCATGTACTCGGAACACGGCGAAACCCATAAATATTCGGACAAACGTTTGATCAAATGTTGAGATGATGTAATCTGGTACACCTGAAACTGTACGTCTGTACCCCTTAAAGATTGTATCCATTTTACATGTTGTCCGATGATTAAGTTCGACTATAGCCTAATAGTAGTCCACTGATCATTAAGAAGTTATCAAATATTTTGTATCTTCTGAACTTTAGGTTTTTAATTAAAATGTATGTAATGTCATAGCAAATTGCCTCTCTCGGCTTATGAAATATAATCACAGTGGATTGCATTACTGATTACGGTGTCTAGTTCTTCTCAGGAAGTTATATGATTCATCACTAAAAGATGTTAGAAAAATCCCAAGCCAATGCCACCCAATACTGTGCCCACGTGCATTCCAAAATTAATTAAAATAATGTCACCACAAGAGACTAGTTTCATGTGCTGGTATATGATTACCTAGACTGGTCTTTCGATCCCAAAGGGGATCCAAGGAATAAGTTTTTGATTCCGAAGTACTAAATGGTTTACGAAATTAAATTGATGGATAACGTGAAGTCAAACATTATTCAAGACCCCTTTGGATAACTCCTAGTTTTTTAAGAAATAACCTAAAAGTATTCATATTTTCTTATATCATATTTACACTTTGTTAACCTATATTTATTCTGGTCATCCACAATGTTGTTAGGAAATCCTATTTATACAATGTTGTCAGAAAAACGTTGCGATTCACAAATTCAGACGACATTTGGACGCTGATTCGTTTACCGACCTACTTTAGTTTCCAGACTCTTGGCAATAAAGAAGTAGACGATACGTTGAATACTGGACGTAGAAGTTAAGCAGTTAATCAACACGGTTATGAATCGCGAAAATTGTACCTCGGAACGTCTTGCTTTGCGTGAGAACTTCAGTAGGATTCTTAGGTCGAGCAGTGTTATTTCCTTGTTCTATGAAATTCTCCGTAGCATCTCGGTGATTTGTGTCCAGTTATTGATAATAGGCTTGCCCGCTTTTCGATCTTGCGAGTCGAGTCTTCAGAATATTATGTGGACGTCATGTGCTCAATTATTATAAAATTTAAATACATTTAAAATATTTTAGGGACATTACATAGCAACATCTAGTCCAAAACTAAGTAGAACTTGTACTATGGGTATTAGGCAATGGAAATCTATATTTTTTTTAATAAATACATACTTATATATAAGAAACACCTACACACATTTCTGTTGAATCTTCTTCTTTTGTTTAAGATATATCAACCCGCAGTCCAACAAACTGCAGACAGCTCCTCATACACCCTTCATTACGTTCGTTGTTGATGTTTTTTTACTATGGTGGCCTGTTATAATTGCGAACTTACTGTCATTTACTGTATGTACCTAGAATTTTTCAGTGTTTATAAACAGTGAATGACAGCAATAACAAAAATCAGTATTATTAACTGGGAACCTAGGACCACATTTCCCGCAAACATAGACTAATTTGAAGTTAAATATAAAATTGGCACTATACAGTACTACTTTAACGCTCGTAACATTATATTGTTATTTATGTGATAGCTAAGATTTACCACAGCTAAAGAGGATTATAAAAAACGTATGTAAAATCTTCGAAAACTATAAATAACATGAATCCTTGCAGTTACCTTGTATTTATTCAATTAATTTATTTGTATTAATTTCAAATGTCAACGGTGCTGCGACCTACATTAGCAATTTATACTCTAGTTGTGGCGCCAAAAATGTTTAATTACGTGTTTTCATACAAGATGGCCGACTTTCACTAGGTCGTTAGAGCACAGTGAAAGTTCTGCGCCCATAATTTTCAGAGACAACGCGAAATAATTAATTGGCGCTCAGTTTTGAGATAATTATATTTTGTATCTTTTATGGTAATACTTTCTCATTGTGTTTTGGAGTCAAAAAGAGAAATTATGAATTTTGAATAATAAAATTCAGGTCTGAAATAAAAGTACGTAGCTCTAATTGAATTAAAATATCATACCTGTTTTAATAACAGATACTCACGCACATAAGTATTCGCCACCAAGGACCAGCTTTTAGATTATTGATTTTTATAATTTTTGGTCCTAAGAACAGTGATAATAAAATTAAAAATTAGTAATATTTTAGGAATATTAAAATTGTTACCTTCTTGTTCTTCGATGTTTTTCGGCTCTGGCTAACTATTATTCTCCATATTTCCAGGTTGGCCGCATCCCAGCGGATCATCCGTTAGTGGGCGGGCACAAGGGCCCCGTGCTCGACATCGCGTGGTGTCCACACAACGACAATGTCATCGCCAGTGGCTCTGAGGACTGCGTTGTTAAGGTAAAAGAGTGGTCTTAAAGGACCAGCTACAAAAGCTCATACTTACTTTACATGTTTTTTCTCGATCCTTAATAACGCGAGCGTCATTTACGAACCTTCATTCTTATATATTTTGATTATTATGATCCTTCTGTCTAAAACTATGATCGGCGCTGTCTTTTTCTATGCGGCACTGTATGTCATTGGTATATCAACCATCTGATAATCTTTATCATAATTATCATTTTCCACGCAATCCATCCATTTTAACCTTTTTTGTAACATACTTTCCATTACTTTTCATTAACCATGTGAATCTCGAAAAACGGTTGCTGCACAATTATGTAAAACTAGTTGAGCCGACATTCATTCATTCCAAATTTCAATAATTAAGTATATCATAAAGCTTTTCCTTAAAAAAAAACAATTTCAGTTCCCGATTTTTGTTTATCTAAAAACTTTATTCGGACTATTAAAAACTTTGTAAAATGAAAAGTTTTCCAAATACGCCCAGCCATTCACAAATGATGCGCTTATCAACGAACAGCATAGGTGATTACTGGCGCCGCTTTCCATCTGCCTCCTCAACCACCGATTTCATAAACAAAAATGACATAACATACCAGCACGCCTGTATTCCCCGAAGGGATAGGCAGAGGTGTACTAATGTAAACCCGCATTTCGCCGGTATGTTTAGATCTCATGTAATAGGGGGCCAGCCTATTGCCATTAACCGGGCACAAATCCAGACTCCGAGCTGCTACTGAGAATTCCATAGAAAAACCCTCTAGCGTAGCAGTCGCGCTTAGGACCACTAGACTAATGAGGCAGTCAAACAAATATATAAGTAATAATATTTGTGTGTAGGTATGGCAGATCCCGGACGGTGGTCTGTCGCGCACCCTCACGGAGCCCGTGGTGGACCTGGTGTTCCACCAGCGCCGCGTCGGGCTCGTGCTGTGGCACCCCACCGCGCAGAACGTACTGCTCACCGCTGGATCCGATAACCAGGTAACCTCAATAAAGGTGATACTCGATCGATTAAGGCGACTTTGCACTACAGGTGTTAGAGTAACCAGGGTATCAGTTGCCAAATATAAATTCATTCCTATTTTGATTCAAAGCTCGTATTGTGAAGGCGAGTTTTAATTGTGAGTACAGAATTCGCAATTAAAACAAGAAATATCGTACATAGAGTCAATATCAACTTTAGACAAAAGCTCTTTCGAAGAAGAGATCTCGAACACAGGTCTTCCCTGTGATTCCCTCGTCTTCGAAAGAGCTAAAGTAAAGCAGTCATTGAAGTAACTGAGTCGCTGAAGAGGGACTCAGTCACTTCAATGACTTCAATAACTTCTACATATTCTACACATTTGTTCTGAACAATCACAATTTCCCGGAACACCTATGACAATCATAGTAGTTAGAAGGTAGTTAGAAGCTCAAACAGCCTGGCAAACTGTTTCTCCTTTGGATATCTGTTTTTGTGAAAATATAAAAAAAAAAAAATATCAATATTGCCCAAAAATTGGGTCGCGCGGAGGTCCGATGACAGTCGCTTCATGTAAAATACTGGTATTCTGCCGCATCTAGTTATGGTGCATCCACATCACAGTTTATTTTTGTTGAGAAACGTTTCTAAATGTTAGTGGACAACATCCGATAGCAAACAGTTATTTGTTGTTATTATATGTTGCCGTGAAAGTTAAATTTTTGACCGCCACGTCAATAACGAAAATCCATGTTCTCTAAGCCAAGCGACAAATTCTAGTACCTATCTTATAATAGGTAAAAAAAAACAACAAATTTAGGTAGGTTTAAAAACAATAAATATAGGTATTATTTTTGAACTAAAAAAAAAAGTGGTATTTTTGACGTGCCATGCCGTCGTTGGCGTCGTGAGCAAGTTTTCATTTGACGTCTATACACGTCCGTGGCGGTCAAAAGGTTAAAGACTGTTATCGTGTTGCATTCTGTTGCTCAACAAAAAAGTAATTGCGGTATGGATGCACCATATAACAATCGTTAGTGGTAGTTAGGAGCTTAAATAGCTTGACAAACTGTTTTTCCTTCGGATATCAGTATTGCCCAGAAAATTGGGCTGTGCGGAGGTCCGATGCCAATCGCTTCATGTGAAATGATATTCAGCCACATCTGGTTAGATTGGTAACCTACCCCACTATAGTTGGGAAAAGGATCGGAGGATGGTGAGTCCTCAGTCAACAGTACTAGTTTTCTAGCGCTCCTAAATACTGCAGACAGCTCAGATCTTCTGATAATTAAACCTGCTATCAACATTTCCAGATAGCCATATGGAACGTGGGCACAGGCGAGGTGCTCCTGACCCTGGACTGCCACCCCGACCTCATCTACTCTGCGTGCTGGAACTGGACCGGCTCCAAGCTGCTCACCACCTGCCGCGACAAGAAGATCAGGTACAAACAAACGAGCTTTGCCATAACCTTTAGACCGAAGCTATACTATACGTGGCAAGTTGGGAGCTATGCTAGGAGAAATACTTGTCTGCAAGAAGACACCTAGCGGAATGCGTCGCTTACAGTGTGGCCTACAGCGATAGTTTTCAATAATTTTTTCAATATATTTGTGTTGGCAGTGGGGGGACTTTGACCCTTATACTGCCAACCCAACTATTCCTCTTTCAATACAGGGTCGGCAACGCGCAAGTGATACTCCTGGTGTTGCAAGCGTCTATAGGCTACGGTAATCGCTTACCATCAGGTGGGCCGTATGCTTGTTTGCCACCTTAGTAGAATAAAAAAAAAAGTGAGGCTCCCAGTACCTACATAAGAGATATACATTTTTCATCATCAACCTATAAACTGTCCCACTGCAGGGCTTGGGTCGCCTCTCAGAATGAGACGAATAAGGCTATTATAGTCCACCACGCTAGCGTAATGCGGGTTGGTAGACTTCACACACCGTCAAGAAAAACTCACAGTCATGCAGGTTTCCTCACGATATTTTCCTTCACCGTTTAAGCGAGTGATAATTAAATACGCACATGATTTCGAAATCGGAGGTGCATGTCTTCAATTCGAACTCGAGAATTTTGAGTTATCATCATCGTCATATCAGCCACTGCTAAACCAAGGCGTCTTCCAAAGTCTTCCACAAGAAAAGGTTATATGTCGCCTGCATCCAACGAATCCAACTGACCGTTTCCTAATATATTCATGTCCACATTTCAGAACGAAATTATTGTACCATAGAGGTTTGTTATAATTTTCAATGTTCACAGGATCATCGACCCTCGTAAAGGCGAGGTTGAGTCCGAAGCGATAGCTCACGAAGGCAGCAAGGCGTCGCGCGCCATCTTCTTGAAGCATGGACTCGTATTCACTACCGGGTATGTACTTTTTTATGGATACGATTACGGTGAATAGGGACAATTTTATTAAAGTAACTTTTAGCTTTAATTATAATAGTTTAAAGTCACAGTCGATAAAGAAGATGCGGTCGTTTATACCGCAAAAAACTTATATTTAGACACTCTCAAGGCAATCAAAATTTATAGGGTACTTTCCGTTGACCTAGAATTATGAAATTTTACAAGTAATGTCTTATACTTACTACAAGTACAGCGAAAAATCTGAAAACTATACATTTGTAATTGAGACTCTATAACACCTGCCCTTCACAAAATGCAACATCTACTTGTGTATTGTGACTGCCACGGACGTGTACAGACGTCAAATGAAAACTTGCTCACGACGCCAACGACGGCATGGCACGTCAAAAATACCACTTTTTTTAGGTCAAAATAAATACAACACAAAAATTTGCTGTTGTTTTTTTTTTACTTATTATTAGATACTAGAATTTGTCGCTTGGCGTAGAGAACACGGATTTTCGTTATTGACGTGGCGGTCAAAATGTAAAGCAGTATTATAAGTTAGATGGTGTTGTTCGTCAGGTTCAGTCGCATGTCGGAGCGTCAGTACTCGCTGCGGACGCCGGACGCGCTGAGCGAGCCCATCGTGACGGTGGAGATAGACACCAGCAACGGAGTCATGTTCCCGCTCTACGACCCCGACACCAACCTCATCTACCTGTGCGGCAAGGGAGACTCTGTCATACGGTACTTTGAGGTAACTCACACACTACACCTTTATATAACAACTCCGGACATACTTACAGGATGTTACAATACTACCCGTAAAGCCGAGAGGAGGTTAAATGGGGCCTTATAACGAATCCATTCACAATATTTAAGAACCGTAGTAACGCTGTATAACATACCCCAAAAAAAGGAAAACAACAACATTTATGAATGAAAAATAGAAAAACTATTAAAGTAGACAATTATAAGGTAAAATATTTATAGACCTTTCTATTGACATGACAGCTGCCAAATTAATTATATTTTTACGGAGTATTTTGGAACACGTTGTATATCCAGCACCAGTGATAGACCTTTGCGGTTTCGAGTTCGAATCTGAGTCTTTGCCTTTTCGAAGTCATGTGTGTATTATCCCTTATATAAAAATCAATTGCCGTTCCATAATTTCGCTAAACTGAAAGTTTCGATGGTTTAGATTCATTCATTCCGGTAGATGACGCTGCAATCAGGCTGCATAACAACATTTGCCGAACCAGCTAGTATTAATTAATTATCACTCACCTAAACGGTGAAGGAAAACACCGTGAAGAAACCTGCATGCCTTAGAGAACAGTGTGTGAATGTCATATCGGTATTGCCCAGAAATTCATTTCGGGAAATCTAATGGCATTCGCTTCGTGTAAAATACTGATATTCGGCCGAATCTGGTTAGACTGGAAGCCGACCCCAATATATTTAGAAAAGGATGTGTTGTGTTTCTTACGGTGAGCAAGTGCTCCACGAGGAAACGTTGTGTTGGCAGTGGGGGGACTTTGACCCTTATACTGCCAACTCTACTATTCCTCTTTCAATACTGGGTCGGCAACGCGCAAGTGATACCCCTGGTGTTACAAGCGTCTATAGGCTACGGTAACCGCTTACCATCAGGTGGGCCGTATGCTTGTTTGCCAATTTAGTCGAATAAAAAAATTAAATAAAAGGATTTTGAATTTTCGCGCGGAAACGTTAATTTTATGAGGTTTCGGCTCGTGACGTTACTCCGTTACTAAACAATAACTCAGAGCACGACAAAAATCTAGTTTATGTAGTATCAGAGTGACGTCAAGTAGGAACCCAAATGGTGAATGAGGTTTTAGACATTTGAAGATAAGATTAAAAAGACGATTTTTAAAAATGAATTATAAAACGTATATTGGAATTTTATAAATAAATATCGATGTGTCTCGTTTACTTTTTGCGAAATCTATGTGTAAAATACTGTGTTATTGGTATGCAATAAGGCGTATAATATAAATAAACAAAACGTTTTTGTATCGTTACAGGTGACACCAGAGCCACCGTTCGTTCACTACATCAACACCTTCCAAACACCCGACCCGCAGAGAGGTGAGCAGTATTATCTAATATAATATAAAATTCTCGTGTCACAGTTTTCGTTGCCATACTCCTCCGAAACGGCTTGACCGATTTTGATGAAATTTTTTGTGCTTATCGGGGAGGTCTGAGAATAGGCCAACATCTATTTTTCATACCCCTAATTTTTTTTTTTTATGGCAAAACAACGTTTGCGGGGTCAGCTAGTTATTATATAAAATTTAAAAGTAGAAAACATGTTAAGCTCTATATAATAGTATCTTGAGCCCTTTTTCTATAACCCTCATTAGCTAAATCACAGCCTAAGTGGTTAGAATACAATAGAATGATTGATTTGTTGAATGTAGGTAATCAGTAAGTGTATGTAATCATTATTTACAATGCCAACATGATAAACTCAATAGGAAATCTATTATTTTTAAGAAGCAGCCCTAACTTAACTTATATCAGACGGATAAACTTGATGGGTTTCTATATGAAAATTTTCAAATTTGAGCCTGTAATAGATTTACTTGTATTTAGAATAAGGTATAGACGCCAGCAGGTCAAGCTATCCAAAACTGTCAAATATTCCCAATTGAATATGAACCTTATTACTTTGAATTAAAGTTGAAACACAATCAAAGAAATTTTTCAGATTGTGGTAGCTCGATGTGCTGGCCTCCGTACATGATTTGTAAAAGTTACCGTAACGATCTTCTACAACCATAATCAATTAATATTTTCAGTTGTGATTTTTATGTATGTCGCTCTCCCATAAGTTTGTTTAGCCATCAGAAACTCAGTAATTATAAGAAATCGTCTGGAATAAACGAGACGTCCTTGTTTGGTCATCACGTTGTCGACCCGTCTCATGTCATGTATGTTTTGTCTCGTATTAGGTATCGGAATAATGCCGAAGCGTGGTTGCGACGTGGCCACCTGTGAAATCGCTAAGTTCTATCGGCTGAACAACTCCGGACTCTGTCAGGTAAGTTATATTTCAATCAAGATTTAAAAAAATATCTATCGATTTATATATTTTTGTTTTATGTTTGTCAAGTCTCCTGTATACGTGACTTGTGGGAGCCGTCTTTAAGTTTAAAGTGACCCCGCCAAGTCGAGCAAAATAAGGCTCAGCCGGCCATCTTTTCTTGAAGCCATTCGGGACATTTTGGATCTCCTGTAACTTCGTTGTGGATAAAGTTAAAGTCTAAATTTCAGTGACCGGGCGTAATATAACTAGGTATATCCCGAAATTATTTTCAATTTTAACCTGTTATGTAGGTACTTATTAAAAAGTATTGTAAAGAATTTATATTCACATACTAATCGAATTAGTATGTAAAGATTCCTAATTTACTCATCGGCAAAGGATCAGCAAACCACACTAAGATCCTTAAAATAAGTTTTATTACATCCATACTTGACATCATTATTAAATAATAATAATAAATATTCCTGGACAATTTCACACAACACCATCTAGTCCCAAACTAAGCGGAGCTTGTCCCATGGGTCCTAGATAATGGATATAATACTTTTTTTTTTTGAAACACATACTTATATTATATAACAAACACCCAGACAAACACAAATAATTAATGTTCATCACTAATACCCAACGTTACTTCCATCAGGTGGTATCGATGACGGTTCCCCGCAAGTCGGAGCTGTTCCAAGAGGACCTGTACCCCGATACACTGAGCGACGAGGCCAGCCTCACGGCAGACGAGTGGCTCGCCGGAGAGGATGCGGAGCCTTGCACCATGTCGCTCAAGGTACCCCACACCCCCACGGGCCTTCTTAGGAGACAACCGGGTTACAAGGCACAGTTACAGTAGGCAACTGCTTATAGGCCCCGAGAAAAATAGGTATAACGTTGTAGGAAGGTAGAACACGAGAGGAGTAGATACCTCAACAGGCGTATTGGCTAGAGACTCCTACATGTCTTAATCCGGCTCTGTTAGGAGAGAAGAGTACATATAACTCTTGTTTTCACGGTAGTCATAGAGAATTGTCACTACCGTCAACTTTAGCTTGAGGTTCATTACACTTAGAGAGGACCCCAGCAACAAGCGCTAAAGGGATACAATATTAACTTCAATAATAATTTATTTAATTTCACACTTTTTAGGTAATAATAATAAAAGAAAGCGTTTGTTCGCTGTTATTTAATACCCATACTTTTGTTATGAAACCTTTCCCTTTTTTTACTATTCTACTTTTTGTCGCGGACGCCATATTGAATTAATATACCCTATGTCACTCCCACAAATGAGACTAATCTAATCACACCTCACAATAATATGTTGAAATCCGTCATACGGTTTAGGCTGTAGATTTAGAGTACGCTAAAGAACTAGAAATACATATACTCGAAAGTCTACCCTACTTCGGCAGTAGGATAAAAAGACGCAGTACCCTACACCATGCATTGTGTAAATGTACCTGGGAACCGGATGAAATTTTACTTTATTAATAGGCATGCTTTGTGTATAATATGAGTTTATTTGCCGCAATAATAATTGTAACAGGTAAGTTTGCTTTTTTATTAATTATATCTGGTTCATGTAATACATATTATACATCTTCAGGAAGACGGCTAATGCTCGACTAACTGCAGTTTTGTAGAGAATTGTCTCTGTCACTCAACTCTCTTTACTGAACCTAAATGAACATTAGCTTTCTCTTTCTAATGCTCCAAGTGTGTTATTTCTTACTGTGTACTTATCGTATACATCTAATGGAAAACAAGTTCTCAATTCTGTTACTTGATGCATTATAATATAATACTGGTAGTTCAGAAATTCTATGGGGGAAGCTATTGTTCAATTGTGAACATTCTTCAGCTGGTATATATTGATGAAAGATACAGGTAAATGATCAAAACTAACAAACGTCTTATTGCGAATGGAAGGACCAATATTTTCTAGCAGCGATTATTTCTAGACATTATTTCCAAAAAAATACTGTTGTAATTAGAGCTATGAGAAACAAGACAAACATCTACTTATTCAGGGAAGTAAAAGACAAAATATCAACAAATGCGTGGATTTATTCATGTCCCATCCGCTAATGTCAAAAACGTACTCTATGACACTAATCACAAAGTACCTATTTGATATTGGCCGCTAGTCTGGTAGACGCGCATTATCATAGTTGATAAATACACTATAAAAATCTAAATTCATCATATTATTAAGGGGAAAACCCAGTTAAAATAGTACTTACTGTCTCTGGTTTCTATTTTCTAAATATACAATAGACATCGAAATGAAACTACTTTTTACGGATTTTATCGCTATTTAGATTGATATAATTTATTTCCCGATTAGCCTACCAGTGTACATGGATTCTGTAACGGATCAGAAACGTTGGAAATTAAATAACATTAATATAACGCGATAAAATCCGTAAAAAGTAGTTTTATTTCACTACTGCACATCTCTCTGTGATATGAGTATTGGAAGTTATATTTAGTCTGGGTTAACTTTGGACTTAAACCATCTTTATACCTCATTACTAAACCATCAGTGTTATTTCGTTTGTTTCCTTAAATGCGGTATATTCTGTTGTAATAATCTAATAATATAATAATTTAAGTACTAAGCGTCTGTCTTGAATGTACCTGTTGGCTTGCCTCTAACTATATCTTGCGTTTATTTTATTTGTTGTGTGTTGTGTCTCTTTAACCGTGACATTTTAATCGAGTTTGCGATTTTTTGCCGTGTTACTAACATTTTTTTGTTTGTATTTTAAGATTTCAATTTACTTTTATTAATGGCAATTTTTATTTGAAGACATCCTTTTCGGATATACTGATAATAATAGTTTTATATTTATTAACAGTAGAAAACAGTAAGTGAGCCTATGAGCTCAAGCATTTGTTAAAAGTAACTAGTTATTTGTATACAGTTTATTTAAAATATTATAATTATTCTTAGTCTGATGTTGTAAGTTTACTTCGACATCTTGTTAGTAAACATCTGAAATTAAAAACCTAAGACACATTGACTTATAATATATGTGTATTTGGAACCGTACCTACCTAGTTTTTGACAAACAACTACTTGTAGTGTGTAGAACATTTGAATTTTCTAAAAAAACACGTTCTTTTGTTTTTGGAAGATCTTTTTCACAGAAATAAATATCACTAACAATTGTTTCACAGCAACCGGTTCTATAGTAGCTGGGACTTAAAACTTAACCTTTGTTTTGAACAAATCATCACACACTTATTTTCTTTGATCACAATTTATTCGGAACAAAAATGATCTGAATCGATTCTTATCGATTAGTTCAACAACGAAAGTTTTTTATTTGAATCTATCTGACCCGATAGACATTGTCCTGCAACCTGATTGTAGCGCAACGGGTATAATTGTGAATCTAAACCTTCAAGGGTCAATTCAAATACACATAAACCATTTCATATAACTCGATCAAGTAGTTTTATTAACGAGAATACCGAACAGTAATTGATTTTTATATATAATAAAGTATAAATGAGCTTTGGTACACGGTTCCAAAAAAATATTCCTATGGAGATAAAACTTCCCACATATTAATGTGCTAGATCAAAAATAAAATCTAAAATAAAGACACCACACCAACTTTTGGATCCCCACCAAAGCCAACAGCGTGTATTGAGACAGATGCTATAAGGTAGGGCCCCCCTAACCAAACTACAGGAGCGCGCGCTCGTTGTACAGGGGGGGTACGTGTCGGGGAGAGCGGCGCAACAACTGCACGTCAGCAAGAAGGCCAACGCACTCGCCGGCGCCAAGGAACGGGACAAGGACCGCTCGCCCACGCCAGCCCACGCCCACGCCCACAAGCGGGACGACAGCCACGCCGGCACGCCCGCCTCCGCCACGCCGCCGCCCGCCTTCAGCGCTGCCATTGTATGTCACATCTTACATTATACTCAAAACATACCTACACTAGCTTTTATGAGCCCTATACTTTTGTAACTAGCTTTTGTTCGTGGTTTCTCTCGCATCCTAGAAGACTTTTTAAGCCTATGTCCTTCTCCAAAGTCCAATGAAATGGTATATGCAATATATATCTATACCAATATCCATCAACATTGTTTTTTTTAGGTTCAGGTTAATATTTTTGAATGGATTCACCGGTTTACGCGAGAAAAGTTAACGAATAAACAAGCAGACAGAGTTAATTTCGCATTTATAATATTCGTTTTTAGTCGTTCTTGATACTGAACTGATTCAGAGCCGCAATAAATATTAAAGAACCAAATTCGAGTCCGCCACATTTTTATTGAATATTAGTGGTGGTAATTTCATTGAAATACACAGCTTGGGGCTCATAAATAGTACTGAGACCAAACTAGTTGCATCGTTTTTCTCAAAATAATATTTTGTTTTAAAATTCATTTGTACTTGGTCTTGATTGAAACAATAATATAATTTTTGTAGCCTAGCAACAGCCACTTTTCAGTCCATCTTTTCTCACTATTTAAACAAAGGCATAAATCGTCTTTGAACAAGAAAATCTTCGAAATAATTATAACATCAACATTACTACCATTATAGGAAAAGCAGCTCTCAGACCTAGTCGATGAGATCCGTAAACTGAAGTCCGTGATCGTGAAGCAAGAGAACCGGATCCGTGCCCTAGAGGCCACGGTGAAGGCGGCGCCGCCCCAGCCGGCCCCGCCCAGCCCTGCGCCGCCCAGCCCGCAACAGAACCACGAAGACGACGCGATGGCACCCGACGAGGTCTGAGCCGGTAGCCAGGTAACAACTTTGTGTTATTTAATCTGGTGGAACTTTGAGAACGTACCTAAATAATAATAAGATACAAGTTTTTTGTTGAATAATGAAGTAATGGCTTCCAAAAACATTGGAATTAATAATAATAATATTTCGGCCGCGGTAACGCACTGGATTAAAAACACAAAGTCGACGTGTCGATATTTATTTTAGATCTGTTTCCACAGACTATTGATAATCTACGAAGTCATAGAGTACAGAAGAGTTCGGAATTTATATCGACGAAGTAATTAAATAATGAAAAGTCACTACATTTGAAACTGTGACTATAGGAATTGACAATAATTGGGATCGGGAGTAAGCAATTATACAAAAATGTTTTGAATTTTCATTATTTTGGATAATCTGGAATACACTGGCGTGCATGAATATTAATTGTATTACTATGTCTGACTGGTATAGGAACACGGCACAAGTACATAAATAAAAGAATTAAGGAATTGTGATATGCAAAAACGCGTTCAACACTAACCAATGTTCTATACAAACATAAAAATCACCAGAATCAGAATGCGACCAATTTCATGGCCGCCAATGTACTCCACCTATTTATTTATATAAATAATTTTGTAAATAGTAAGTATAGTGAAGTGATAAAAACGCGAAATAAAATTGTGCCTTAACTCATTTAATTATATTATTTACAGTCACAAGTCATTTGTTTATTGTTGATAATTGGTTGATGTACATTTTTGCGTGCTCCGACAATAATAAGCACGGTAGCCTTCAGCTCTTCGGTCCTTGTACTAATTAATGTATAGACTAAGTCGTTGCCAAGTGGAGCGATTGTGAACTTTAAAACGTAATGTAAAAACTTACTCTATAATAGTTATTTTAAAGAGAACGGTGTGTTGAACTCTGACTATTGTGTGTGCGTTCCAAAAGACCAGGTAAAAATCCTGGCATTAGACAAGGTTTCGCTCATAATGAGAGAACAAGAAAATATAACTGACATTACTTTTTTGACGTTCGGCAAATAGTTACATAAATATAATAAAGTTCATTGTTGCTCTACAAAGACTTGAGTATAGAATATAATAGGGCCTCAACATAGTAGTAAAACGAAAAACTCATCTTTAAGGCTACAACGATATTATATTATTATCATAGTTAGCTTCAGAATATAGTCTTTAATTGTGATGCTTCCAAGTACGGTATGCAACCGGTAATTATATGTGCTGGAGTGACAATAAATACATCGCATAATTTTATAACACGACAAGTTCGCCTATCGCCTCATCTGAGCCAGAAATTATTCTGAAACTAATGAGATTAAACCGATGTAACTAAATATATATAAATGTTATATTACACAATAATATAGTAGGAACAAATCAATTATAGTTATAACGTAGGCACACGTAACTGTCGCTGGTAATAATAAACTAATATTATTTATTTCTTTAACGTTTTATACGAATGTGTGATTATAAAAAGTTATTTTGCAACGATAGACAAGATTGCCACGTAACAGAAATAATACGAAATTTCTCACTGATAAAATATAATAAATTATTTGTAGTTATTCTTCGTTTACCACTCTAAGAAAAATGGTCCTTTGATCTTTGTGAGGAAAGGACCAGATCTACACAGTCCTTTACACCAAGAAACTGAGTAGTTTTTGAAACCAAAATGTTCGAAAATAAATGACATAACATCATAAAATTATTACATATTCGTATAATACTGAAATTATCCCTAGTTCACACATGTTTCTCATGAACCCACTATCAATTATAGTACTATATGTATACTATATATATATATACTATATGTTATAAACTGTCTATGAAGTATGAAAACCCGTGTGGATAAGGCTTTTCATTTCAAATTAGACAATTGGAATCACTTTGAATACTACATTTCTGACTCAAGAAAGCCAGAAAAAAAACATATGTTCTGTTTGATAACATTATTCGCGGGCTATATAGTATTTCGTTACAAAGCAATATATCCAAGTATCTAATTTGAAATGGTTCTATAAGTTAGGCTTAAGAGTCCAGTAACTTGGTGCTTTTGTATATCTTTTATATTTTCAAATAACTTAAGGCGCAACGCTTCTAAACAAATTGCTGGCTCAATGCATTATTAATAATTATTTTCTACTATTATTCTATTCTAGTTTCATAAGTTTGCTGTTTTATTATGATTTATAAGATTTTGACGCCGAAATTAGACGCCATCTTGAATTTTACTGCACCAGCGCGTCATTTAGCTTTTTCCCTCACAAATAAAATAGTATCAAATAAAATCGTCGAAAAGGACTCCATTTCGATTAACAAAATAATAAAGTATTAATTTCATATCATTGGATACATTTTTATGGTCCTTGGCAGCTAGTCATGTCACGATATTTGACATTTGACAATAAGTCGCGCTGTCATCTTGACAGCTAGTATTATAGTTTAAATTTTAAATAGTATTATTACGACAATTTATTAATTATTTTTCTTATGTAATTTATGATGGCGTAAAGTTAGATGTTCGTTTTAGTATCATGACAAAGCAATGTATGAATTTGTATGAAAAAATGCTTGATTTTACCTATATGAATATTTGTGTAAATTATGGTGCAGGGGAGCCATTTAATTGCTAGTACTTTTATTTCTGACTTCCGAAACGTTTAAACATTTGAGTTATAAAATAAGAGTATGGCTGGAAATTGGTCCTTACACCCTGCACTTCTCCAATTTGTACGTGAAGCTTTTGTATTTTTTTTTCATAATCGAGTTTTTTTCGTAGCATTTTTAACCTTTTGTGTAAAATACGCGCTATTTTAATGTACTTAGTGTAAATTTTTTATTCGACAAGAGGGTGAACTGCCCCTTGAATGTGTTGCTAGACGAAACCATATTATACTTGATGAACTGTATAAATAAAGAAATAATAACTTTACTATTGTCACAAAAGATCTATCACAAAATATAAAACAACATCCTACTAATATCCAAGTAAAAATATTTCTTTCACCAAAATATTGTTCATTAATGTAATCACATTCTTGGGACGTTTCCCCTAATGTTAGAATTTCGACTGTTAATATTTTGACGTTAAATAATTTGTAATGGTGTTTTTTTCTCTTACCACCGCTTTAGACGCTTCCCTAATTAATAATGTATTTCATTTGTACTGTAGATTTTGACTCGTTTGCTTAAAGATGACGAAGGAAGAGCTGATACACCCAAGAAAATATGTATTCTTCTTTCTGCTTCTTATTAGACAGAAGTCGGTGATGTAAAATTTCAAAAGGGCATGTTTTCTGAGATAGAATTATCCGATGACTGGGGTCTACACCCTATTTAATTCTTATCCTTCTTGATTATATTACCCTATACAATTATTCAATAATTAATGTGTCAAGGAGTTAATTTATTGAATAAAAAATAAAGATTCTTCAAACAAACGAGATCGAAATAAAATCGCAATATTCACGTTAATGTAAATATTATCTACTCCTTTTTTATTAGAAAATGTGACAATTGAAAACTGAAAATAGTAAAATATTTGACGCACAATTTTTTATAGTACGTTATCTTAGAATGTATAAAGTGTGGGTAGTCGGGGTCTCGGGGACATCGCGGTTTTTAGATACGTGTATGTTATGTTAACGTTACGTTTCCCGACTAGTTGACTTCTCAAACGAAGGTTTCACTTCTGAGTTGATGTTGCGAAGTCAAATTAGACCATTAAACTCCTTTAATGGTCTTTAATGGTAATGATAATAAATGTACTTTCGAAGAGTCAAAAACTAGATATACGGTAGAAGAACCGGCACGAAATTACATGAGTTAGAAAGAGCAAGACGACTTGAGTTGCGAACTAATCGGGCCACCGTACACGTTCATAAGTTTGGGATTTTATCAAAATTTGAATATTGTCACATCTAAGAGAACGTATATAGAATTGTAGAGTTATCAATAATTTGGTGCTACATGCGACTGTCTCAAGTCATAGAGACTTTGTTTCGAAGGCTGTGACCAGATATGACCCGGTCAACGCGTTGAATACTTTAGAAGTTTTAATTGACGGCTTAAAGCTAAGCTTATCGCTACTCGAAGACATATTATGACGTACGCACTTTAAGCTTCAAATATCAAGTTACAGCCTATCACAGAATATGTAAACTCAATTATTACAAAGGATAGTCTAAGAAAAACGCAGGGTTTAAAATAATTCTTATAAACTGATGGATATAATTTTAAATCTAGGTTTTAAATTTAGGTCTTATCACTTACCATCTTTTGTATTAAGGGAGTATATATATTATATAGGGAGCTGACGGTCGTTATTGTTTCTCAGTTCTTTATGCGCAAAAGCAATCCTTATCCTTTTGTCGAGCGCTTAAGATCCGTGTTAGACACTACCTTAAGCTAATGTCACGGATTCACCATGATATATTTATCATTAGTCTGTCGCTATTGTATAGAAGCCAGCAGGTCAAGCCTATCTCTATCCAAAACTGTCATATTTTCCCAATTCAATATGAACATTATCACTGGGTTAAAGTTGAAAATCAATCAAAGAAATTTGACAGATTGTGGTAGCTTGATGTGGTGGCCTCTGTACGATTATATCGCATAAATAACTCAAAAATATAACGAGATCTCACACTGACTAGTAATTACTGACAATATCGCAAGATGTTTAGTAAAATATCAATTAATCATTTGCAATAAGAAAACCTGTATACATTGTTATTCTCTTTAAAATCTAACAAATATAAGCTCAATTTTTATATATATTTCAATGTAATCCATTTTTATACAATCTAAGATTATATATGGTGCTAATGTTTCAGTGCCAAACGCTCCCGAGCTAATATAAAATCGTATAACTTTTACATAAAATAATAAAATTGTCAATATTATATTAAATATAGGTGTTAAGTGCCTTGTTGTGTTTTGATAAGTAATACTCAAATCATTAATGTTGCTACGAAAGTTGAACAGAAATATATATTTATTTTACTATTTTCATTAGTCGTATTATTTGAGTTTCCTGAACGTTCTTATATGTTCTCAGTTAATACATAAATATTATTATTAAAAATGGGCTTGCTCTTGACCTCAATCTTGCCTCCGGGGCAAAGATGAGGTCACATCCAGTTAAGCTGCCTATTCAACCTAGATTTGAATAGATTCGGGTTGTAATTTTCTTTATCCTACGCGTTTGTTGTGCATCAGACGTGGATAAATTTTGTTATTCTATTCTTCTTAGCATTCTTCCCTGACGGCCTGGCATGTAGAGGCGTTATGTCCCAGTGAATAGGCCCCTAAAGATGTTTTATCGATCCCAAGTAGGTACATAACTGTATGTTTAAAATAAATAGACGATTCTGGTGAACTTTGAGCGCAGGAGAAGCAAAAAAACAATATAACAATTATATACACTATTTATTACACTTCAAACTGTTGATCAAACTGTTCTTGAGTAATTTTCCGTTTCTTAAGTTTCTTCATGAGCGCTATGTCGGCCGCTAGCTCATTCAACTCCTCCTGTGTCACCGTTCTACCTTTGCGTTTCTTCCCGCCCTCAGTGTCTTTTTGTTTCAGCTCTTTCCGCTTTTTCCGCTTCTGTTTTCGCTCTTCTTTGTTCTGTTTTGCTTGTTCCCACGGTTCGGATTGTACCTTAAAGATACATAAAAATTAGGCAAGCAGTGAGATTCAAGAGGCTACAAAAACAAACATATCTACCAACACGCTACGGAATGCACTAGCTACTCTTCGTTTCTTTTAGATAGATATTGCCGTACCAGGGAATAAGACCTATGTTGCGGGGGACTTCCGGACAGAAGGTACACCTAGTCTTGAAACAAATATCTGAGGTATACACACATATTTGTACAGAGCGGGACCACTTCAACCGCTACACCAAAAAATTCTAGAAAATTATTGTTTGCTGTTTGGCACCCTAATAAATATTTTAGATTATTCTTTTCAAAGACATTCACTCACCATTTTCTTTTTCTTTTTGGATGGCCACACTCCAGTCTTCTTGTACTCTTCTAACTTCTGCTGCCTACTGACTTCTTTCTGCTTATCTTTATATGGTATACTGTTATAATCTATCTGGCCCTTTGGGCCTATAAACTGGTCCTTATGTTCCTGCTTTATTTCGGGCATTAGGGGCAGCTTTAGAAGTCCGTAGCTGGTCGCTATGTGGCCTAGAGGGAGCTCTTTGAATTGAAGCAGGAGATTGCATTCGTGTTTTGAATACGCTCGCATATGTGAAACGAATGCTCGCTGTCCTTTGTCGAAGACTGATCTGTCTTTTTTTTGTTGGTCATGAAGTATTGAAAGTACCTGTAAGTAACAAGATTTTCAATAACTTTCTCTTTTGTGGTGTGTTCTCAATTTGACCTTTAAATGTTTTTTTTTTTTTAATTTTATTATAGGCGACATCTTCGCCAAAATGCGGAATAAGATAGATGGACTATCTTATTCTACCTTGTCTATATCTCTACCTTGTCCATTAATTTGGGGTTAATCTTGATCTCATCTTTTGACTTCCGCCAGTCTTTGAGCTCCACCATCTGATTCGTCTTAATGAACGGCACGTAGGTGTCTTCTGAGGGCAGCAGCGGTAGCAGGGAGCACCCGGCGGCGCCGCCCCGCGCCGTCCGCCCTACCCGGTGCACTAATGACGCGGGGTTTGTGGGGGGCTCCCATTGAAGAACCCATTCTACTTCCGGGATGTCAAGACCTCTGTACGGAATAAAAAGTATTCTGTATTTCCTGCCGTGTACAATTTGGGGGTCTTCAAGTCAGTGAATATAGGGAGTAGGTATCTTCTAGGTAACCGTGCTACATCTTAGACCACATCGTCACTTACCCATCAGGTGAGATTGTGGTGAAATGAGACCCGGCAATAAATTATATTATCGTCTAATAGTATTGTGGCAGGGTCGAACTGAATCAGAATCGCCTCTAGATTTAATTGAAGAGCCATGCAATAGACATACATCCAACAGCAATAATATGCTCAAGGAGAGAAGAGGATGAGTACTGTGGTCTTATGATTAGTTGTGATTACTAGCACAGCTGCAGTGTATGATGTTATTTTTAATTTTAAATAGTTAGATAAACTACATCTTCCTTTTAAAGAATTTTAACATGACGTAACCCATAAGTAAGTTAATGAAATATCAACTAACCTGGCCAATAAATCGGTACACAACAATATAGTATTGTCAGCCTGCCGGAACTTCTCCAATATCTTGCTTCTTTTCAACTTCATCTTGCCGTGAATCGAGAAGATTTTTATATCTGGCAAGAAAACCGGCAACACATCCGCCCAATAATCGACGCAGGCGCACGTCGGTAGAAAGAACAAGCCTTTCGCAATTTTCCTATTCCTTATGAAGTTTAGAAGGAAGAGGAATTTATCTTGAGGTTCCACTATGACATAGTAGTTTTCTAATAGTATTGGAGTGCTTATTGTAGACTTTTCTTTGACGCTGACGACAACTGGGTTCCTCAGTCCAGCTCTGACCAGGTCTTGCAGTTCCTTAGTCTGTGTTGCTGAAAAGAGGCCGGTGCGGCGTTGTCGTGGCAGGTACTGGAGAATGGTGGTGAGTGTTGCACTGAAGCCAAGGTCAAGAAGGCGGTCAGCTTCATCTAGGACTAAGATTTCCTGAAGATACAAGAAGGAATGGCAAATATTAGGATTTATAACAACTTAAGTAATTAACAAAACTGTTAATCATTCATTATATCAATTAAATGCCTCGTTAGTCTAGTGGTTCTAAGCACAACTGCTATGCTAGAGGTCTGGGCTTCGATTCCCAGGTCAAGCAAAGTTTTATTGGGTATTTCTATGAAATTCTCAGTAGCAGCTTGGAGTTGATTTGTACCCAGTTAATGGCAATGAGCTCGCCCTCTATTACATGGGACCTAAACATACCGCCGAACTGTGGGGGTACAACGGTACACCTCTGCCCAACAATGGGGGGAATATTAATATATGAATATTATTTTAACAGAAAACAGTTTCTGTAGAAACTTATGCAAACATACCTAAACTTAACAAAATGTATTTATATACTTATCCTCAAAGCATGATGATATGATAAAAGAACTATTAACAGCTAACTTCAGTCTGCAACCATAAGTTGTTTACTTCTTGGCTACTTTCAGTTTCAACATGGCCAGTTGTATGTGCACAGTCAAAATGTCAAATAAGAATTTCATATTTTTGACACCATTTTTTAAAAATGTTGCGACTTAATATTTGCATTTTCATTCACAAAAATGTGGGATTGAACATTCCTTATGTAACTATTAATAAACTTATTATGTGATATAACATAATGTGTACTAATAAAATTGGCCATTACCATTTGCCAAACAACCTAACAAAAGTTTAGGTTTTGTTTTCTTTCAGTATAAAAACAGTGTAGTCTATAAATTTCTTACTAATTCTCTCAAACGTCCTGCGAGATTAATATTCTTCCTTTCAGCCAGCAAGTCCTGCAGCCTGCCTGGAGTACACACAGCTATGTGAGCTCCTTTCTGAATGGTCTCCCCATCAGCTTCCACTGGTCGACCTCCGAGAAGCAATGCTATTGTTACATGGGATAACTCTGGCTCTTTCAGAAACTCTTCTATAACCTAGAAAGTACAATGTAAACATTTTACTATTTTGTAAAGATTTTAGATACTTGTATAAGTCATGGTCATTGTTGTAGAATTTTTATACAAGATGACAATAGTATTTCAACCAAGTATTTTTGAGAAGAAAAATCAGCAATGTAAATGTGTCCATACTGGTTAGAGAAAAGCAAACTTATGAAATGTTTTTTATAGAAAGAACAGAATAGTCACCTTCGAACAAATTACCAAAACATTACCTTATGAATCTGAGACGCCAGTTCTCTTGTAGGAGAAATAATAACAGCATACACGAAGTCCTTTCGTAAGGGCGATTCCTTCTGCTTTTTTATCAACATTTCTATCATGGGTACCACAAAAGCCAGGGTCTTACCAGATCCTGTGACAGCTTCAGCCACCACGTCTTTACAAGACATGATTAACGGTATCACTGCTGCTTGGATAGGAGTCATGGTATTAAAACCCTGTTTCTCAATGCAGGATAACACGGGCTTCGATAACCCAGGCGAGACTTTGGCCCAATCTTTTATGACCATTTTTATATTCTAATAATATTTCATTCATCAATTTATTTCGAAAATAAAACACACACTGACACTACCACGCGGGTTGGACGTTTGACATTGACATTACATTTGTTTATTTATTTTGACTTTGACGTTTTGAGTTTGTGTTGCAATTTGTGTGTATATTTTTTTTAGTAAATTTTATTTTATTGCTGGTATGAAAATATACTGCCTGACAACATCAATTTTGATTTTCATTCCTAAAAAAATATTAGAAATCGTGATTAATCGTGGAATCCTTTCATCATTAACCTGATGATTCTACTGCTGGACTTAGGCCTCTTTAGTGACTCCTAGTAAATGACACAGAGTCCGTTTTCATAATATGCTCCTACTGCTTCGCTATGCGCTTATTCCGAATTTCCGAGTGAAATACAAAATCAATTCATTCTTTCAAAAGCAAGATTATTTCTTGAATTAAATAAAATTATATTGATATCTTGTTCATAGTAGTCTAGTTCAAGGTTAGCCAAATGAAATTTTAAAATGTCTTTAAAACTTTGTTCTCTTAATTGATATTTTTAAAAATTCAAAACTATTTTAAATGAAGTGAAGCTGTTCCCTTCCCTCCATAATCATTTTTCAATCAATATGGCGCATGTTGATATGACAAATTGACAGCTGTGTTTTGTCCCGTACGATAGTCTGTTGTGATGTTTATTTTACATCTCCAGGCAGATATCAATAATATTTAACGATGACGAGGCCTTTCGGTAACAGTGATAAACGTTTTTCAATCGACGATGCGTTCGAAGAGGAGACTGATGAAGCCATAAAAGTTTACGGTGCAACAGGAGACCGATCACCTTTACAGAACAAATATAAAAATGGAAATGAATATCTGGCCAGGTAATTATAATTCATTTGATTACAAATATTGTTAGTCATATTTGCATTCATAAATCGGTTTAAAAATACGTTTCTTTGTGTCGAAATGTCAGTTTGTTCATGACCTTTTCTTTCGTGAGTCATTTCCTTACTGGGGCAAAGGCAGTTGAACCTGGTAGCCGTTACTTGGTCAATTACAGACATTGTTCTGCGTACTAGGTCGCTAATTAATCGTTAGCGCTCGCTAACTAATATTATACGCTGACCTATGCTGTAATGTTTTATTGCCCTCATCTCTCATCATCCTCACTCTACTGTGAAGACTTGAAGCGAAATTGCGATCCTGATAAGATTATGATAAGCTATACAGTTTCTGAATTAATTCTAAGCACTTCTGGTATGAAACCTATATTTTTTTAAGAATATCATAATTATCAACCATTAAATCTTCCGTCTTATACCAATAGATTCTTCATGCCAAAGAGGCATTTCAATGTCTATACATATTTATATTAATCAATTTTTTCTTCATCAATATTCCATTCATCTACTATTACAAAATATTGACTCACTAATGAAGCCATAGCTAATTTAAGCACAGAATGACTTTTGATTTATATGGGCAAAGGCAATACCTAGTAGGGAGCCTGTTTGGAGTGGCCCACCTTGAATGCAATCTTCACTAAAATGTCACAAGTCAGACACAACAAAAATGCTGTTGTGCAGACTTTTACCTGTATTTAATAATACCTATGTAATTGGTATTATTTGTATTGATAAATTAATTTATTATTTATTTTAATTATCTCCTTGGACTTGCTTTAAATTTCAATTTGAAGCCTTTTAGAGCCATCATGTCGATAGACATGGTATTTTTTTAAATTATTTAATGCACAACTTACAATTACATTTTAAATTATTATAATTTATTATTATGTCAAATGTTTATTTAAATTAGACCATTATTACATTTTGAATTCTAAATAACAAAACAATCTAAATAACAATAAAATGCAAATAAGTATTTACATGTAACCTGAATTGAGTTATTGTTCATATTGTTTTATCGGAACAAGGTATTGAAATTACTGCTTCCTTGTACAGTCTACAACAATAAAATGTACACAGATGGTCTCAATTTCACATCCCTTGAAATATAAAATAAATGTGCAGGTGAACACAACAATAGTCACACCCTTGGGGTCCATGAAATTCGCCAAACCATGGCAGACTGTGGTCTAGCCACCATCAATTGACGAGACCTTGCCTCATATTCTAATCAACGAATGAAGGCAAGTGCAGTTCTAAGACCCTACGGCAGGTGGAAGATCATTCATGATAATTTTCTGTACTATGGAATTTCAATTGTGTCTTTAATTGTGAAATAATAATTTATTCTGCTAAATGTAATTTCATGTATTTAAATGATTTAGTCTCATCATGTTTACATAATATATTGTGACTATACTTAGATTTATGAGCAAGCCGGTACAAAAATTTAAAATACATTTATTCACAATTAATGTAGACATTTTAATCATGGATTTTATAATATACCTACTTAATTTGTATATTTTATTAGTTTTTCCTGTAAAACAGAGCAGCTATATTCTTAATGAGACTAAAGTTATTTTAGTGAATCCTGCCCACAGTAAAATTTTTCCTTTGCAAAAATAACATGGATAATGCAAAAAATATTTAATAAGTAAGCTGGCATTGTTTGACATCAAACTAACTGTAAAGTAAGTCATGTCGGTTTAGACGCTAACTTGCTTTTCACTTTTCAATAGATGTCACTGACTGACGTAAGAACTAATGTTTGTTTAATGTGCACTCGCAGTGGTCATAGCGCCTATTTAACCAGAAGACGCAGGTTCCAATCCTATCCCATGACAATGACTCTAGGACAAATGAAGGCAAGTGCGGTTTTTAGTCGGTATGAGTCCGACATACTCTGCCTCCTCCCCAGGTAGCAGATGATCCATGAAGATTTTCCGTACTATAAAAAAAAAGTTCGAAGGTGCAAAAAAATACAAAAAGGTACTTTATGTGACAAGTTATTGTTATTTATCACACTTGACTTAAGTATCTTCAAGCTGCATTTTCGCAGGTAAAATACCATACATTGTAAACGGCAGTAGTGTATCCTAGTGAGATAATAACGATGTGGCCCTTAATGTTGCTGACAATCTCTTGGAGAGTACTCACGATACTGCTTGGTAACTTCACACTTGGACTATCGTTAATAATACTGATCAATTCACCAACCTCATCGTCAGCCTATATTAGTCCACTGCTGGACATAAGCCTCCCCTAATGAGCTCCATTTCACCCTGTCCTCGCGTTTTCGCATCCAGCTTCTGCCAGCAGCCTTTCGCAAATCATCACTCCATTTTGCTGGAGGTGGTATTAAACTACAATTACCGAGTCGCGGTCTCCACTCCAGAGCACGTCTACCGCAGCGGTTGTCGGTTCTTCTGCAGATATCGCCAGCCCACTGTCACCTCAGCTTGCTAATCCGGTGTGCTATGTCGTTTATTTTGGTTCTCTGTCGGATTACCTCATTGCGGATATCATCCTTCAGAGAAACTCCTACACGACATTAAATTGGTGGACTACCCGCATTATGAGTTTCCACGCGTCAGTTAGGACGCACTGAATGAAAACTTTCATTTTCAAACTTTGCGGTATCGGTGATGAGAAGACTTGACATAGTTTTCCAAATGCTGCCCAGCCCAAATTCTCTTGGCCTCCTTCTCAAAGATCAATTCACACCATATTAAAATAGGACCATTTTTATCCTCGTTTCTGTGACCCCTTTGAACATGATGCTAACGAATGTACTGAGCACTCATCAATTACAGTGATGACTAACCGTATTGCGAATGTCTTCCTGTTCATCTTTTAACTAATATTACTCAGTTCAGGGACAACTCCCTTAGAGAAGTGACTTGTGAGAACCGTGAAGGAGTTTCTTGGTACTTGGTGTGTCAAAATGAAGTGCACTGGAGAAAAGAGTTTTGATACTTTGTTTGTTAATATTTGTTTGGAAAATAATAGGTTTGTAATAGCATAATATCACTTTTTGATTTTTCGAAACGATAAAGGATGAGGTGTACTGATAAGAATATATTGTGCTGGGCTGGAGCCTTCTTCCTTTTACTGGCTACAAATCAAAATTCCCTAAAACATCACCCAATAACACTACCCAATCTGGAAAGCGAATCTAAGACTTCACATATGGCATACCTACCTCTTGGATTAATCGTGAATGAGACTTAAAATTGCATTTTAAATCGTGTTTTTATTTTTGCGCCTAATGGATACATTCATAAAATATTAATAATTTGAAGAAAACTCGTAGGTATGTCGCCGACCCATAATTTAAACAAAGTGGAAACTTAATCCTCAGAGAATTAGATACCTACATTATATACTAAAAGCTTTTTCGTGTTTTAACGATGTTTTGATTTTTTTTTATTCTTTCAAAACCACACAATTACTTAGCTAAAGCTAGAACTATTTATATACCTAAACTATTATACTTGCGGCACTAATAATGTTTATGTTAATGGACGAAAAAAAAAACAATGCATATACATATTGTTTAAATTTTTTGTAGTAGTATCATTAGATCACTATTGACAATAAAGAACAGCAATTTGCTCCTTCAAATGTAATTACTAATTAATGAAACTTCATGAGTGGACAAACGTCAAAACGGTCATCATAGCGTGCCGGTAGTGTAAGTGGTAACGCATCAATATCAGAAATCACTCGACGCAAAATGTGCACCAAAAATGAAAGTAATTCATATCTTATAAGATACATCAAGGTTATGTTCAATGCTAAGTCTTATCTTAGATAATTAGCTAAACTTCAGGCAGACAAGACGACGTCTGAAGTCTAGTGGATCGAGGGTCGTACTGCTGATGAAGAGGTCGTAGATTCCATTCCCACAGGACATAATTTGTCATGAACCTGTGTTTGTCTGGTCGTTACTAATACTTACGTATTAATCCATTGTCTATTAAATTACCCATAGTATAAGCTCTGTTAGTTTGGGACTAGATTGTGCTGTATAAAATATAAATATTTGGGATATTTATTCATTAATTTACAACAGTCTGAGGAATTTCAGTCGGACTTCCCAACATTACTCGTTACCATGGTTCCCAATAATCCTCTTTATATTTGCCTCTTTCTTTTAGAAACCTTTCAATCATGTTTTTATTTACATCCTATCAATATTTATCGTGGGGGCCATTTTGTGCAACATGTAAAGCCCATCTTTATGTTGAACGGCTGTATGAAAAATGTCCCAATCGCAGGCCGAAGATTCACTCATAGGAATTATTTATGACCTAAAACGTCTGTATCTCATGCTTAGCTTGTCACGCGTCCTTTTGAACGATTTAAAATAGCGAACTTCCCTATCGATACGCGTGTATCAGTAGTGTATCTGTAGGCAGAGGTGTACACTAATTTTACTCCCATAGTTCGCCGGTATGTGGGTCCAATGTAATAGGGGGCGAGTCTATACACAAACATCTAATTTACACAACTGACAAACCCTATAAAACTGCTCGACATGGGAATTGAACGCAAGACCACTTGCATCACGTATATGTATGGCAAACCACGCTCTAAAGTGCATTGCAGACAATTAATTATTATCTCACTATAGCCATAACATTAGATAAAGCATTTACAACAGAGATGCCTTATCAGTTTCATACCTACCGCAAGTCAAGGCCGTCACGCAACATTTCATATTGATATACAACTTCCACTTCGGTCTAATCGTTTGCAGAACCGATAACCGCTGGAGTAAACGAAACCACGTCTAGAATAAGCGTAGGAGAGGAGGCAAACTGGGCAGGTGTCCAGGTCATCAATTTCAATTGTATCGGAGTTGTCGTTTATGCCATTTTATCACATCGACGCCGCGGATTGCAAAAAAAACAACAACATATTGATTATTAACTTGATTAATTTTCCATGTTTGTCTCCTTTATGTACTGCATTTCGCAATTGTTTCATTGCGAGACGCGTCAGTGTGCTAAATGCGTAAATGGTCCTAAATTAAAGGACTGATAGATTTCGAGAACTGTCAAGAACCAACCAAGTCATTGAACGACGAACTTGACACAATAAATAGCAGACTTGGCTCCAGGTTAACCGACGCGTCGCGTTGGTTGGAAGTCATTGAACGCGGGTAGTGAAGGACAGGGTTATAGGAGGCCCATATCCAACAGAGGATAAAGCAACTTCTTAAGAGCGGTAGGGCATAGTGGGAGTAATTCCACCCAAATTGGAGCCGCCCGACTGGGGAACTACCTCCGCCTTGCAGAAAATCGAAGTGAAATAACATTGTTTCGAACTGTATTGTGTTCCTAACGGTGACCAAGGTTGCCAGTGCTCCGCGAGGAAACGTTGTGTTGGCAATGGGGGGACTCACCCTTATACTGCCATCCCAACTATTCCTCTTTCGTTTTACGGGGTCGGCAACGCGCAAGTGATACCCCTGGTGTTACAAGTCTATAGACTACGGTAACCGCTTACCATCAGGTGGGCCGTATGCTTGTTTGCCATCTTAGTGGTATAAAAAAAAATTAACACTTTAATTTTACTTTCAGCACTAAAACCTACAAATGCACAGAAGACACCACTTCACGGGACTCCGATTCGCTAATCCACGAATATGTCGAAGCAACACAATCAATGTACTGTTGGAACCATCCCAAGGTCAGGGAGAATTGGAAAACTGTGTGTGCAGCAGTCGTACTTCTGCTGGTCGGTGTGGGACTCCTCGGTATGGGAGCTTTCGCTGTCGCCGAACCTGAGAACGGCCTCCAAGGTGCAGTATTTTTTGTAGCTGGTATGATCTGCTTCGTTCCCGGGGCCTACCACGTAGTGTACATCTGGCTCGCCGCCCGAGGCCAAAGAGGCTATGACTTCTACCATCTCCCGTTATTTACCTGATTTATTTTACTTTTTAAGTTTGTGTAAGCTTGTAAAATGAGTGTAAATTATACGAGGAGTTCGAATATCATGTCTGGAGATGTTAATTTCGCGGTTTTTTTGTTTTGCTCTCTAATGAAGTTAAATCGTTCAGATGTAGTGTTGTAGATAAAATGAACAAAAATAACGAATAATAAGAGTAAGTTTATGACATAGCTTCTCTTTTAGAAATAAAAAAAAGAATAAAAAAATATTGAAAGATGCTTCTCCAGTACCTATACGCTATGTATGATGTTGAATGAAGTTGTGGGACTATTTATTATAAAAACAAAATTTTATTTGTTTTAGAATGTTTAGTAGATCAACCTCCTAAATTAATTAAGATATTATACATTTTAAGACAAATCAATTAATTAATACCGTTGACCTCGTTGAATTCGTGATCATCGAAATGCCCGCGGATAAGGAAGTTCTCCGGTATTTGAGAATTACTACTTAGGTAAATATTAACCATGTTAAAGATTTAAAAATGTTACAATTTCACAGAAATGTATTGAACAGTTAAAATAAAAAAAAGTAAACGTATTTTCAGCGAACTACTTAAATGTTTGAAAAATACCTATCCTATCTAATGATAATACGTTTTAAAATACCTATTGAAGTGCCTAGTTGCATAGATACGTATAGATTAAAATTACAATAGCAAATTAAGTTTTTTAAATCAAGACGTTTTTGTGTGTACCAGTCAACGTCTGAATTTGGCGGGAAATTATAAAACTTTGTTTAGTTGGTATAAAATTAATAAATTCATGAGTATAAAAATACCTTTAAGCAGTCTTGTATTATACATTTCGAGCAAAAAAAAAATGTTTTTAAATCAGACTTTTTGTTATGTATATCGAACGACTCCATTTTGTTTAATCTCCCGCCACGTTATCAACTTACTACTTTAGGTGAAAATTTATTAATTTACTAGGTAGGCGATTTGGATGCAACAAAAGGGTATTTGTATATAAATTAAACTTGAAAATATTCTCCATTTGTAATCATTCTCGCTAAATAACTGAAGCTAAATGTATGTAATTGAAAACGTAGTACTGACATATTGATTGAATATATTGATGAATTCTTAAGATTTATTGAATGAATTCTTTATTTAAATTTGATTGAGCTTTTAAACAACTTTTACTTTTTAATAGGATTTCTATTTAATAAAAGACTAGTCCAATAATGGTAGAGAGAAAGTACTTGCTGCGGCTGTGGACACGTTTGAAGATGGAGTGCATTTGCTAAAGAACGTTAATAAGTTATTATTGGCGCACGTGCGCATGAGTTGATTAATTAAAAACACCGGTGACGGTATGACGCAATATTGAGACAAATTTCGTAAAGTAAACTGACAGAGGACAACGCCTAAATTTGGTTTCCATGAGGCTTCTAGCTTTTAAAAGTTCAAAGAACTGTTATTTTACTTCAAGAATGTATTCAGCTATATTAAAAAGAGGTGTCCTTGACCAATCGATTGATGAAATCTCAATCTTTTATTTTGATTTCACCTTGTAACATAATAATATATTATTGAAATTTTAATTACGCCCATCGTCCAACCACGTGGTATACAATGGCTGAGTTTTTTGGTAATGGTTCTCATACAAGACAGCGAAAGTTAGCAATCTAGTCTATGTCTACCTACATCTTTACAATGTGTGTTCAGTCTTTAACTTTCTATTTCTAGTTTTTTTTTTATATATTGGGTCAAATGAATTTTATATTCAGAAGATTATAGTCGAAAAAAGCGGCTTCTTATTGTGTGGACAATATTTCTTAATTGTATTCTGGAATCTAAATCACAAAAAGTAAATGAATGCTATTTATCGGTCGAAATAAAATTCGTGGGCTTTCTGTACGTAGGGATCTTGCAATAAATAGTGATTTTGCGTTCGAAATTGCCTTTTTGTGTAATTGACACCATTATACAACGATTTTAAATAGTATTTTAATTATGTACTTGCCTATAATTTAACTTCACCTCCATTACATAGAAAGAACAACAAAATTAAGTAAACAGCAACAACAAATAATATTTGTACATATTATGTAAAAATATTCTTTATGCATAATAAGGCAGCTACCTAGATTTTATGTTTTGAAAATAATTTTATGTCCATATCCTATATTTTGTAATTACCTACCGCCAAAATTACATCTGCGTATTAATAAGTTGTATGATAATATTTTGTAAATGGATTAAGTATATTTTTTGTGCAATTTATAAAATATCTACCTACCTATATTATTTTTATTATGAAGGTTTACCTATTCTCTGTAATGTACTCGATTTACCTCAAGCATTACTTCATAGGTTTACGTACATAATAATAAGTAGGTATATTGATACTCACTACAGTTATTTACCATACCTACTTTATTCAAGGAAGTACTAGACACTTTGTAAGCATTAGGTACTATGTTTATTTACCTCATTAATATCGTTACTATTGTGTTCATTTGCTTTGACACTTCACAAATATTTAAAAAAAAATAGTGCTTAGTTTTGTCCTTTGCTTCCGTGAAAAAAGTATTACTACCTATTATGTAGTTAATAATTATTTCCTCTGTCATCTTGAGAATTACGCCAATCCTATGCTAGTTTAGGCCCTTGAATGAATGGTTAGTGTAAAATGAAATGAGTGCTGTAGCTGTGTGTAATTACTTTTATACATTTAGGTACTTTCATATCAAATTTCGAGTTTCGTTTGCCTTGTCCCGTTTTTCAAAGACTAATAATAGAATCTTACTTGAATTTTAAAATATAAATTATATTTATTAAGATACCTACAACGAAACTCGAAATTTCCTACTTATTATTTAATACATGGGGTTAATAAATTAATACGCATTTTAATTTAAGATTTTTGTATGTGATATAGTGACTGACTTTTACAACATATCGTTTATTTATTTGAGGATGCTATTCAGAAACCCTGGACACAGTATCCATTGAAACTATCGGGCTGATTGCAATCTTCACGTTATTCAATCAAGCTAATAAGACCGGTTTTTACTGCCTATATGTCTACAAGGAATCTGAACGTACCGGCGAACTCTGCCTAACCCTTTTTTTATGCCGAGGCCGAGTTCAAAATGACTTTTACGATAATGTCTAAACGCATCAACACTCGAACCCACGCCCTGGAACCGTTATCGACGACGTCGATACCCAGCCAGAACGATATTATGATTTCTACTTGGTGTCGCAAAATGTTCGTGAGGGCACAATTTCAACGACATCATACAGTATCATCCAGGATACCTCCGGCCTTCATTCCGACTGGCTTCAAGGGTTAACGTATAAACTAACTCATCTATACTTTAACTGCTCTTCTCAAGTACGCGTCCCGGCTGTATGCCAGTATCTATGTCCAAAAGCTTGCATTCTTGGCTGCCAACAGTCTTCACAGCCAGCCGCACTACACGCTGTGATACTTTATATTTCCTATATAGTTAAGATTACCTACGCCAAACGTATTTTGAAAACATTCAATTTCGTTTTGTCTTTCGCTATGCCTCATGCTCAGAGCTGCCAAGTTTTGACGCGTTCTATAGGTACCGTAAAATATTTGTGATAAGTAATTATTATCATCATCCACCCATACACTGTCCCACTGCTGGGCACGGGTCTCTTTTCATATTGAGAGGGATTAGGCTATAGTCCACCACGCTGGCATATAACAGGTTGGCAGACTTTACAAACCGTCGAGAAAAAATCTCTAAGGCATGCCGGTTTCCTCACGATGTTTTCCTTCACCGTCTAAACGTGTGATTGATTATTTTATTTTTATTAGCATTCAAAAAAAGCTGTGATAGTCTAGTGGTATGACCTTTGGACTGCCAAGTCGAAGGTCTCGAGTTCGAATCTAAGACATGCACCTCTGACTTTTCGAAATCATGTGCGTATTAATAATTAATTATTGTTTAAACGGTGAAGGAAAACATCGTGAGGAAACCTGCATACCTTAGAGATTATCTCGACGGCGTGTGAAGTCTCCCAACCCGCACTAGGCCAGCGTGGTGGACTGTAGCCTAATCCCTCTCATTCTGTGAGAAGAGACCCGTGCCCAGCAGTGGGACAGTATATGGGTTGATGATGATTGACACTGTCGCGGTTAGAGGTCATCAAATAGCGGCAATAAAAAACTCTGACGGAAGTCTACTAATGAGTAATGAATGACGTAAACTATACGTCATTAAAACTATTGTAATGCATAATAAATTAAGTGTTGAATTTTTTATTTGACAGAATCAGTCCCCATGGTGAATCATATGTTTTTTAAACCATCTGCTTAACAAACTGAGTAATAGTGACTTCATGTTTATAAATAGCGATTGTGTCTCTGTAGGGTTTCCGAAAGCGTACTCAAGTCGTGTCGGGCTATATTATAATGTGATTAGCGCCGATATAAATTGTTCCTTTGGTTGTGTTCAATGCTGGTTCCCATTCAATGTCCTATTATTTATACCTATGTGTGGAAGTTGTAAATAGTTCTTAATAAATTAGTCATCTTTCTTCAAACTTGCATTTTTATTTTGTTAACTGATGAGCTGCTTCATTAGCCTAATAGGCGTAAGTGCCACTGCGAGGCTTGTGGTTCAGGTGATGAGTTCATGCCCAGGTTGACATGTGTTACTGGGTTTTTCTATGAAATTCTCAGTAGCAGCTTATTTTGATTTTGTACCCAGTTAAATGGCAATAGGCTAGCCCTCTATTACATAGGACCTAAACATTCTGTTGAACTGTGGGTGGACACATAAACCTTTTGACCGCCACCTTTTCTGAAAACTTGCTCACGACGCCAACGACGGCATAGCACGTCAAAAAATACCACTCTTTTTAGTTAAAAATACATACCTATACAAAAATTTGTTGTTTTTTTTTACCTATTATTAGATTCTAGAATTTGTCACTTGGCGTAGAGAACACAGATTTTCGTTAGTGACGTGGTGGTTAAAAGGTTAATACATTATGCTCTTTATTACAGATCCAGATGATGAACAAGAGCAATCTGGGCAGCTGGACTGGTTAATATTTTTGTGTAGATTTGAGACCCAAAGTACACCAAGACTCAAAAGTTCCAAAACATACAGATGTTTTGGACCTAAGGCAAATCTTCATGTAATCCACAGGGATTCAGGTGGGAATCAAACCTGCAACACTGTTATGGTCAGAGCCTTTTCCCAAATATGTTAGGGTCAGCTTCCAGTCAACCAGATGCAGCTTATTATCAGTATTTTACACAAAACAATGGTCATCAGACCTCTGCAACCCAATTTCTGAGCAATACTTATCCATAACTTTAATAATTTAGATGCCATTGCATCACTGGGTTATTCAATCCGGTGTTTAAATTTAATGCAACCTAAGTATTATAGAAACATAAGTTATCCTATTTTTTTTAAGAATTCAAGATAGGCTTTTAGATAAAAAAAATAAAGATTTTATCAAGAGTTATATTAGATGCTTCCTAGCTATTCTTCTCAGTTTGAAGTGTTGTAGAAATCTCAGTTCACCATTCCAGTTCTTGAGTACTTCCATTTGTTGGCGATCCAGGAGGTCAGGCATTTCTAAACCGCAAGTTTCAAACTCTTCGTGCTCTTTCTTTTTAGTAATATTTATAATGTCCTCCCTACTGGCATGTTGACGGTTCTTCCTCTGTCCTACAGAGTTCTTTATTGCTATTTGTTCCAATTCCTCGTCAAACCGCGCCAAATATTCTTCAATCAGCTCCAATGTTTGTTCTTTATTTAAAATCACACATCCTTCCGGTATTCGTTCTTTGAACCATAGAATCTTTTCACCAACTAGGTTTTGCTTTATGTGCGTACCAACTTTATTCTGATCCTTCTTCTCGTGCTTCTTGATTTTACTAATGACTTTTAATGTTTTTCTACTGTTTGGATGCTTTAGTTTATCTATATTCTTTTTAATATTAGGCATTTTGAGCCGATCTTGGTTATCTCTGTATCTCACGTGTTTATTTTGGAACTGACATGACATTGATGACATTGACAGTTTGACACTGAATTCTGATCTCATGCATGTCAGACGTCTGTCAATGTCAGACAAAATCTGTGAAGCAAAGGCAAAAAGTGTGTGTGTCTAGTGCGACGAACATAATATTATATGATCCGTTGCATAGACTACTATTATATACTAATCCGTTGGCTGAAACTAGTATTTGAAGTTGAACCTCGCTATTATGAATATGCACTTGGTTGCATTTCATCCAAGGTAATGCATTAAAATTTTCAGCCATCTTGACAAACAGCAGAAATTTCAGGTTTAAAATAATTCTATGAGCTAAAATGTTCAGTTAACTTCAGTTCAAGTACCCTGAGATAAATACATTAATAAAATAAATTCAAATAATTTTTCAATAAAGTTTATCGCTTTGATTATATACTTGTCTAGATGGAGCAATGCAAATAAACGACACGCGAAAACTGGGGCCAAATTGCGTGATATGTGTGAGTACCGCTTGTGTACTTATTGTAGTCAAACTGTCAAGGTGTGCGTGTTTAGGGATGCCTGCTCCAAATTATTAACTTACCTTTTCTCCATTATTTAATGGGATGACAGTTAAACGAAATAGGCTGAATAAAGTAATTATTTTGTAGATTAGTGTTTTATTTATTTTAATAAAAACAAAAAATACAATGAAAAAATATATACAGCAATTTATAGATCAAAATCCATCTCTTTGTATTTGTTTTCGAAATAGTTTTTTTTTTTTATATTTCATTTCGTGTCCGCTGTGATGTAAATCTGAAACCCAAAATATTAGAAAAAACTAACAAAAATACTATTTAGTGAATGACTTCATTTATTTTGTGAAGGCAAGTTATCATTTACTGATCAAATAAATTAAGTAGGTAATTATTAAAATAATAAAATTTTCTCATCGAAAGATGATGACTGATATTTGCATTTTATCTCCCATAGTTTCGCCAATCTCCCTTGTAATAAATTGACAACACCGGCTAATCTGTCGAACCTACAAATTAACGAATTGAAAAATCATGTTTTCATAAAATAAAAGAGGTTAAATAACAAAACTTACCGATGTAATGTGATCTTAGTGTAATTATACGGTTTTCCCACATAATTGCGACACAATTTGACAGCACATACCGACATAATTAATTATTTTTCGAGAACTCCACACCCTGAAGTGATCCAAATGACACTGACGTAAGTGAGAAGAGAGTCTACCAATTTTAGTAGACTTTATTTGGGCCGTTCTGTACGTGTCAATGTGGCATCTAGACAAGTATATAATCAAAGGTTTATCGCTAGGCTGAGCAATAAACAGTTATCATTTTCTTAATGTTCTACTTACGGAGTCCAAGTTTTGTTCAACTATTAAATGATGAAATGAAATGATGAAATGATATTTATTTCTGTAAATAGATCTTTTAAAGACACTTTTACAAGTCAATATTTTACACTTTTTTTTTAAGCTAGATGGCTCCGGCATTATCTAGCTGACGACCTCTGAGAAGAAACGCCGAAACAAACTCAGAGAATCATAGTCTCTTTTAAAGTCCAGACATAGAATAGTAACAAATATGTGTCTTACAATGTATGTGTCTTGCAATTATGATTATGAAACTTGCGATGGCAGGCGCGGTGATTTCAGTTTTAATTATAATCACAGGGTCAGATAGTTTGTCGCACTGTACAATGATTTGACATTGCCTAAAATATTTTAAAAAGGTTCACAACACAGTATAGTGGAGTGGTTCGAGTAGAATAAAATTTGAATGAATTTTATTCTACTCGAACCACTCCATATTCATTTGATTAATTTTGGTACATTGTTAGTCTGTAAATTTTAGACAAAATAATAATTAACGAATGGTATTTCCATGTTATTATTATTTAAATGTGAATGTGGGTAGTTAGTTTCCATTACTTACGTTCTAGTATTTGGATATGATTTGTTTCAATTAACTGAGATTGTATATTCCTATTAAAGTCGACATTCAAATTTTAGGTAGGTAAGATAATTCACTATAATTTTTCGCTTTTAGTTTTTTAATTTCGATATGCCAAAATACAATAGATCACTGTAAGTTATTTTGCTTGTTGTAGGGCAATCTATTATACTAACTTTTCTTTTGTATGGGTAGGCGTATGTAATTATTATTTCCTCGATTATTTTACATAAAAAATAAAGAATGTAATGAATGCAATACATTCAAAAATATAAGTTTCATGACGATCTTTAAAAACTTACTGTATCTGTCAAAACAAGTAAATAACCTCAAACGTATTGTTTTATTGATTCTTTGTTAACACTACATAAATAGTATTTTGTAATTTTGACCAAAAAATATCATGTTTAAACGTCCAAAACCTGGTGAAGATGAAGACGACATTCTACGTATGCAAGAAGAGTTTCTTAGAGAGAAGCAAAGACAAAATTTACAACCAGCGGCCGCAGTAACTAACTTACGGGCTCTTGAACGGCCTAAAAGGGCGATTAATACAGATACTGGTCGAAAACCTTCAAAATATGCCCTGTCTAAAGGTCTTAAAGGCCAAGGGGAGAAAAGGCCGCGGACTGAAGCCTCAACATCATCGGTTGTGGGAGATATTTTAGAAAAAAATGTTGAAAGGTCAGAGATAACTGAGCCTGAAGTAGAGGATGACAAAGTATATTATCCTAAAGTCATTCCTTCATTATTAGGTAATATTGTGGAGAAAAATATTGCAGATTTTGTAGAGTTTGAGGCAAGAGAGATGCCTGCACAAGGATTTCCTGTAGTTACTAAGCAAAATACATTATTTAGTAAGGGAAACACAATAAAAAATGTAAATAAATATGAAAATGTTAACATGGATGTTGATGAACCATCAAGTAGTACAGATACTACAAAATCAATCAACATTAAATTGCCTGAGAAAAGTTTTATATTATCATCAAATGATGCAGATGCTATTCACAGTGAAAATGTTAAAATTTTAAGTGAAATGTCAGAGAAAGATATTCTCGAAGAAAAAAGAAAACTCTTATCAAGTATTGACCCCAAATTGGTAGAGTTTTTGAAATTGAAAAGACAACAAAACATAACAACAAATCCTAAAATAGAAAAAGCAAGTGTAAGTAAAGTTCCAGAGTGTAAACCACCTGAAGAGAACATGGACACTACTGTTGCTATACCTGAAGATAATTTATTTTGGGAAAATGATGTGCTTTCTCATCCTGAGGTCAGTAAGTGGCTGCATTTTGATTCTTTAGAAAAAGACAAACTGGAATGGATGAAGGGCATTGAAGAAAGTAAGAGAATTAAAGCTGATCAGCCATATGAAGCAAGATTTGATTTCAATGGATACCTACTACCATACACAATGGAATATAATGAGAAAACCAAGTCCCTATTCCACCATGGAGATGAACCACACAGACCAGGATACTCCATCACGGAATTAGTGGAACTGACTCGTTCATCGATCACTCAACAAAGAGTGATGGCTTTGAACACAATAGCTGGTATTTTTGAATATTACTCTGCAGGAACATATAAAAACGTCATAGAAATACCACATACCAAGCTATTTTTTATTGTGAGGATTGCAATAGATGATAACAAAGTTGTTATATTAGAACCTGCTTTAAGAGCAATGAGGAATTTACTGTATAACAGAATTGATGAAGCCAGCTTAGATGCCTTAGTTGGGTTTGAAGAGGGCACTTTGCAACCTTGCTTAGAGAATGATAAATCAGAAATTGAGGAATTGCAGTCACAGGAATCAGAATTTACAGACTACCATTTAGCAGAAATTGACATAATGACAGCACTTCAAAGAACCGAAATCCTTCAGCGACTGTACTACATTTTGGAAACAATAAGACCCAATTTTAACTGTGTCCAGTACTCATTGCAAATATTATCCAGGTTAGCAAGAGATTCGGTTGAGACAGCATTCAAGATTGTAGAAACAGAACACTTAATGATCACAATTATAAGAAACTTTGTTCCTGTCAATAGCACAAATTTTGTGTTTGATCCGAGCATTGTCTATAATGGAAAACCTATATTAGCTGCCCTGAAATTTGTAAGAATCATGTCTTTGCAGTCTTTAGAAGTCACAAGAATGTTATTGATCAAGTATGACATATTGAAATCTATATCAGAGTACATCAGTTCTGGAGTTGACAGGACATATGGCTTGAAAATACAGATAGAAGCTTTTTGTATTTTGTCCAATTTGTTATGTTTTGGACTAGGAACTGATGTGGCAATATCTTTGTTTCCTGTCATTGTAACTGCTTTGCACAAACATGTAAAAGGGACTGATATATTTATGGAATCTTCAATTCTGACAGCAACACATGCAGCAGTGGTCCTCCAACTAGTGAATAGGCTCTTACGATGTATCTTAGGTGGAATGGACAGTTACAAGTCTCAAATTTATCCTTTACTAAAGGAAGGTGTACAGAAATGGATGGGACAGCTGTCTAATGCCAACAGCTATACCTGTGGACATTTACGCCTTATTTGTTCGGCTATAGACTGTTGCAAGACTGTCACCTTGATAGAGAATCTTCCAATGAAATTTCTGAATGACTCACTAAGGACCCTGTCTCAATCTCAAGGATTTGAAATGATTATTAAAAATCTTATAGCTAGTTCCAATCTTCTCTCTGGTTTGGAAAATAAGGACCTACATTTGACCAAGAACTTGATGACGCTTGGAGGGTCTGTTATAGACTCTGCACAAAAAGTTTTACCTATTTTAAATATTGCATCACCTGTGCCATTTCTGGCTTCACTATTCAATCTACTGACTTATGTAAATGACAAAGAAATCTCGGAGACATTTTTAAGACACCTGTCGGTATATTTAAGTAAAATAAGCAATAGAGTGCCAAGTTTATGTGATAACTGGTTTACAAGAATGGAAACCAACTTTGTGTTCAGTATAATAAAGTTATCTACACAATATGAAATCTCTGAAGGAAGCAAAGACTTGCTCTATACTGTGGCAAACAAACTGTGTTACATTTTGAGGAATGACAAAAAATACGAATTAGATTTTCTTTTCGGTTATGTGGTATTCAACAAACACTGGTTCACAGCAGAAAGACTGCTACATCTTGTAAACTTGACGGATGCCGACGGCTTTTCAAAAGCTCTGACATCGATTGAAGATATCAAACTATGTTATAGTAAAGTAGTTAACATGAATTTCAGAGATACAGGACCTAACATTAGGTTCAAGAACTGGCAAGAACCAATTTTGCCAAGAGACTGGATTTATTTGCCGATATTGACGCTGTATAGCAGGAATCAAGACGTAGATAATGGTCTGAAATTTGTTGGGGAGCATGCCAAAAAGGTTGAAGAAAGAATTGCAGCTGAGAAAGAATTCATTATCAGATGTAGTTTGGAATGGATCTTATTCAATGAACTATGCTTCCCTGACCTATTGAACGACATCGATGTAACGGATAGATTTTGCCGCATCATGTGCGTCTTCCTTTGCGACAATTCCTTGTTCTTGGACCCCAAAATAAAACTATTATTGCGCAAGTGTACAGATATTTTGTTCAAAAAGAGGTCAAAGTTTAATTTCGACAAACAACTGGTTGGATTGCACAATTTCCAAGATTTTTATACTCAGTTTTTGGAACAATTCCAATCAGTAAGCTATGGGGACCATACTTTTGCCGCTTGCGTTTTAGTTCCGTTAGCGCAAAAGCACAACGTAAAATGGCGTAAACTTTTGTGGTCCGAGTATGCGGGGTGTCTGAGGGCCCTTGACTGTCCGGAAGAACTGTTATGTTATGATATCAAAGAATATTTACAACCTGAAGAGACTGACGAGTCACTTTTACAATCTTATGTTCAAGCGCTTTCTTCTAACTTGCTCAGACCAGGCACGATAGCACACACAATAGCATCCCATCACGCAGTAAACTACAAAAATAAATCTGTATCTAAATAACAAGATTGAAAATAAATTTAAAATACTTATTGATTATGTTGGTTTTTTCATTACGTCACTACCTAGCTTTACCTTTAAACTATCGAATTCTCGAAACTCATCATTAAAACTTCTTTTTAAATTCAGCTTATCCGCTTATACCTATAGTGCCATATAAAACGAAGAATCGATTTCTGGAAAAAATAACAAACGCTTTTAGCATCGTCATATTTACCGCAACCTTGTATGTGTTGGTACATACTATTACCTGAATAATTAAAATAGAGATCATAAGTAATCTTTTACAAGTAGTGAATACCAGAATAGATGTTACCTACCTAGGCGCAATAAAATTACGCTATTATATTTTTAGCTATAGGTAACTGATAATCTTATCGGGGACCCAAAATTAACAAAAAAAGACAGGTATAAAATACAATACTCCCTGTATTTATATTCAGTTCACTTTCACGCTTCACAGGGTCTACTAACCTTTTGAAGCTGTCCAGCAAAACAAACCCTTGTGATCAAACTTAGAAGACTTCAACGGTCATGGAGGCCAATCAATCTACTCAGCACGGCAACACAACCCCAGCTGACTTCGCCTTTCCTGCTGATGACTGAAATTGTATACTCACCGGAAACGTTCAAAGCATACAAATCACGTTGCCCCCTTTGTCGTTTGTACCGGATCACTTACGGAAACGCATTATCGGGAAGAGGTATTGGATGAGAAACTCGCGGAAAACACTACATCCCTAATCCCTACATCAAAACCACAATCTAGAAAAGGTACAACATGTACAAAAATAAAGTGAAATACGAGATCCAAAATATAAGAAATCAACTGGAGTTGGAGAAACAGCCTACTCATGATGCTGGCGTGCATAAAACGAAAATAAGTTGGTATAATGAAATCTTAAAAAAATTTGAAAGTGATGATAAAAAGAGGTTACAGGCGTTTTTAGAAGACCTCAAAACGAACAAAAACCATCCATTTGCTGTTATGAATGTGATACTTCAATACTCTGACGTATCCAAGCCTTTTAGGGGGTCGGCAGACCAGGTAGTAGCTAGCTGACCTCTCACTGTACGGAAAGCTAAGACGATTTTTAAACCACCTATTAGTCCTAGACTGAAAGCCGCCGAACGAATTACCACATAATATAATACGAGGTCTGAGCAACTAAATTTGTATAGCTTGTTGTGTAGCCGTGTGTAGTTCTAGATTACGTATTCTTTTACTACCCGGTAGGTACCTGTACATTATTACAGTGAGATATTAGTCCTCTATGGCTAACTTTCTAGTTTTATGTAGTCTTCTGAATTCTGCTAGAAATATATTTTAAAATAACTGCTAGTGTAGAAGTATTCTGTATTTTGTGCTACTACTCTATGCACCCGAGGAACCATCAGAAAACAAAAAAAAAACACCCGATCGGTTGACATAAGGAAATAGTTTTGTATCGCAATCGCAAATAATTAATGGTATTAATAACAAGAAAGTCTTACATTTAGTCTTTTATATTTATTTGGGATAACTTCAAATATTTAAAATATGATGAATTGTAAATATTTGACAAACACAGTAAGCACACACAGCTGATATATAACGGTATTTTTGAACGCAACTTAATATTTGGCGCGAAATATATGAATTGACATTAATGACAGTTCGAATTTTCAGTAATGCAGCCAATGCAGGTGTTATTTCGTACTTTCATTTGTGTTAAAACTTGTTAAAATTCTCCAAAAATATCATGTCCTGATTAAAAATCACGGGTGTAACGTCCATGACGTGCCAAGATGTTTATTGAAGATATAAGAAACGATTTTTACAACGTCTTACTCGGGAACGTTAGTACTTCAATCGCGTTGTTTACTAGTTTACAACCAAACTTTTTACTTTCTATTGTGTCTAAAAAGTTTTTTCTCGTTGCAGAGGGTGTTGTTATTAGTTCATTACGACGTAGATGCTATATGCACGTGTAAAATACTGCAGGGTTTGTTTAAATGTGATAATGTGTCATATACTTTGGTCCCAGTGGGGGGTATAGCCGAGTTGAAACAGGCATACGAAGAAAATAATGAAGAAATAAAGTACGTTGTTTTAATAAACTGTGGGGGGACTATAGATTTAGTTGATATTCTGCAGCCTGAAGAGGATGTTGTGTTTTTTGTGCTGGACGCTCATAAACCAACTGATGTGTGCAATGTGTATAGCGATGGACAGGTTTGTGTGATCTATATTTTTAATACAGTTAGCGGTATCAATAAATGACTTCACTTAAATATTATTATAATATTTGTATCAGTAAATTTTAAAATGTCCAGTTCTACAGGCTCTTGTAGCAATAATTAAGGAATTATTGTCAAACTGCTTCAATATATTCAATATATATTTTTGAATATATTTTCAATATAATACATTCAGTTTGATCACCAAGTAGAGTATGATTGTTTTTGTAAGGAAATCAATTTTTCATCTTATTATATTGGTTGTATTATTTTAGGTGAGGTTAGTATATAAAGATAATGAAGAAAACATTCCTAATTTTGATGATATTTTCCGAGATGATGATGAGGATGATGAGGTGAGTCAATAAGTGTATCTACAAGAGCATGTGGTTGGTACAAGTTATTCCCACACTAATGATGAAATATTTGTTTAGAATGAGGAGACAGAGAGTGGTCGTGAGGGTCTGGAGGCGATGGTCGAGCGCCGCCGCGAGCGTCGGGCATGGGAAGAGCGGCGGAACACACTTATGTTCAACTACACACAATTCTCTTATTACGGAAAGCCAGTGAGTTCTTTTTCTTGTCTTGTAATAGCGTAAAGTATATTATATCATTCAAGAATTCTGGCAAATGAGTTGTTACTGTACTGTTGCTCTGGTTGCAGTTTAGCCCTAGTGTCGCTTTTGCAGTTGCCCCATATAAAGATTTTCTACTGTAGCATGGGTGTATTTACAAATATGAATTTCATATGTATTAAAAGCTGGTTTCCGCAAATCCACGACAAAGTGCGTATTTTGCGTGCAGGTGGGAAGATGAGGTTCATTCGAACCACCCTAACTCTTTGCCAGGCGTTTAATGTTGCTTACAGTTTCTCGGAGAGTGCTCTATGTTGCGCTGTATGTCAAAGTCAAAATAATTTATTCAAGATAGACTACTAGGTAGTACATTTGAACGTCATTTTTACATTTAAGACAGCCCACACAACACCAGTCCTTCACTACCTCCTATAGTTGTACCTGTCCTATGTGGATCTACATTTGATAGTGGTTGTTCAGAGTGCGTGCATAGCGGTGGAGCTGTCGTGGCGTGTGTCCCGCTGCAGCTGGTCGGCGCTGTGGGCGGGCGGGGTGGCGGCGGCGGCGCAGGCGGCGCTGCACTGCCGGGGCCCGGCCGCCGCGCTGCTGGACGCTCATCACTTGCACACGCACACGCCTGCAGAACAGGAACACACCGTAAGTGTCACTGTCTACCAGCCTCTCAAACAATATGCCCGACTGGGAAAGTACAGACACCAGCAGGACAACCTATCCAAAACTGTCAAATTTTCCCAATTGAATATAAACTTTATGGTTTTGTATTAAAGTTGAAAATCAATCAAAGTAATTTGACAGATTGTGGTAGCTTGATGTGCTGGCCTCTGTACCTCCGCCTTGCAGAAAATCGAAGTAAAATAACACTACTTTAAGCTGTGTTGTGTTTCTTACAGTGAGCAAGGTTGCCAATGCTCCACAGTCCCAACCGAGGGCACGCATGCATTAGTCATTGTGTAGCTCAACCATAATTTAGAAAGCTCAACATATTTACATATTTTCTAACCTTCCCAATACCTCGTCACCTTCGTGTCCCGCGAAATTGTACCCATTTTCTCTAGATAATGATACCCTCAACACACGTAACATACTATTTTCCTAAGACCTGACGAATTTCTTAAATTTTTGTAACTCACAAGTTTACTTTGCTTAGAACCTGCCACAAATACAGTCTTCACCCTTCCATGACTGTCACTTTTCAAAGCCTCCACAACCATCCTATGATGCCCTCATCTTTCTGACACCTCACAATCATTTCAAGACCTTACCACTATCCTAAAATTCAACACATTCCTAATCTTTTGGTTATCAAATTCAATATAATAAACTGAATGTATAAAGTAATCGATATTTTAATATCATCATCATCATCATCCCATTTCATTGTGCTACCGCTGGGCAAGTGTCTCCTCTCAGATGACAGGAATTAAACTCTAGTCCACCACATTGGCCTAATGAGGGCTACTGGACTCCAGACGCCGTCGATAAAGTCTCTCAGGCACGCACGTTTCGACACGATGTTTGCCTTCACCACCACTGATTATATTTTTAAAGACATTGTTAGACAATTTAATGTTTTTTCACATAGTTATTTGTTTATAAGAATAAGACAAGTAGTGTACTGCATCCGGCAGGGGTCCCGCGTGACGTTGGAGAAGGATGTATGCCTGCCGCTGTACCGCGCCTGGTCGCTGGAGGCAGCACTGTGCCACGCGCCGGCGGTGGCGCCCGCGCTGCGCCTGCACACGCTGGCCGGACATGCGCGACTTAGGCAACTACTTGCCGATACTGGGTATGAACTTTTGATGTACGGTCAACAAAAGAGTTTGTATACAGACAGCTAATTAATAATCTGTGTTTTTATAAAGATTGTGTAATAATGTATCACGCAATTTGTGTTAAAACGTGGGTATTGTAAGCAGCTACATACCTAACCCTTTGGCGCGTAATTATTTATGTCGACATTTGTATAAAAATGCATATTTCGTTTGCTATCTGTATACTTATTAACTCCTTTGTTGACTGTACAGTATTTTATCTATTTACTAAGAAAAGCCACCATCATCAACCAATTTTATATCGTCGTTTGCGACAGGTCAACAAAAAAGTTCTTTAAAAGCAGAAGCCTTCCAGGCTTTGCATACGTTTTATTATTTTATATAAAGTTGTAATTGACGACGTTTCGGAACCTTTACAACGTCCATGTTCATTTACGAGACTTAAGCTCGATCCTCATGAAAAAAAGGGATGCCGCTCTCTACACATTAAATAGCGCCATCCCTTTCACACAACCTAAAGATGATCACGTTATCACATTGTGGTAAGGCTAATGTATCTGTGGAGAGGCGAGGCGTGTTGCCCCTCCAACCAAAGGGAGGATCCTCCAACCAGGCGGGTGTTGTGCCTGGCGGGCCACGGCCCGACGGTTGATGTCGGGCGGTTGTATATATGCAACTTTTCGTTGCGAATGTTGCTTGCGCGATTCAGGCCTTCGTAGTTCTATGTAGCGCGGTAGATGTCGCTACATATCCTTTGGAGTTTGTCTTAGTTTTCATTTTCAAAGACCATGTTCTTTACATTGTTTTTAGCAAAATGTCACTGACCTTATTATTAAGATGTATAAAATAATTTAAAAAAAATGAAGGTTGTTGTCTGACCCCTCTATCCTCTATAATACAAGAGGTCACTGTCTGACCCATTTCAAGTTCAATAACTTTTGATTAGCTCCATCCTAATACCTATTAACTGGCGGGTCATTAGGGTCTACACGTACATTTTTATCGTTTTAGGTATTTATTTAACGAGTATTTCAATCGTGTCACGTACAAATAATTAGTAAACAATGAGAAACTGTCTATCATAAAAATAGTGTTACATATCGCGAATACGAACTGTCGGGATTAAAAAGTGTTATGCAAAGATACTTCATCATCAACCCATATACTGCCCCACTGCTGGGCACGGGTCTCCTCTCACGGAATGAGAGGGATTAGGCTAGCAAAGCAAAGATACTTATAATTTATTTATACAATAAAGGAGGACGAGGGGCTGGTGGATAAGTAACAAGTTAACTACGCTGATCAACCGATCTGCAAGGTTAAGCTGAGCTAGCCGCGGTCAGATTGAGGATGGGTGCGAACACCTATGACAATCGTTAGGAGTAGGTAGTAGTCAAAAGCCAAAAAATCTGATAACCAATTTATCCTCAGGATATCCTTATTTCCCAGAAATTGGGTTGTGTATTTATAAAGCTAAGTTGGCCATCTGGCAGCTGGCACTTTATTGGTAAAATCGTTTTTTTTAAGTTATGACATAACTGAATAAACAAATAATGTAATTGATTTCTGACATTTACGCGAATATTATACATTGAAATAAAACTACTTGTTACGGATTTTATCGCCTTTAGTCTACCTGTGACCATTGACGCTGTAAAAGGTCCGAAACGTTGGGATTAATAATATCAATATAACGCGATAAAATCCGTAAAAAGTAGTTTTATTTCAACAAATAATATAACTTAAACAAAATCAGTCATGATCGGGCCACGCATCCTATTCAGTTTTTTCGATATTGAACTCTAAAAGATTTGCAAAAGAAGTTACCACTGAGCTAGAAGTACCTAAAGCTAATATTTTTTTCAGCATACCGCTCCAACAAGCTCGGCAAGCCTACCGTTCAATGGATGTGGAGCTACGTCGTTCGCTGCTGACAGCTTTAGAGACGGCCGCCCCCAAACACAAGCTGCCCGACCCGACCCACACGACGTTCTTGTTACAGCGCGTGCACTCGCCCACGCTCGCCGCCATGGACGTTGTGTTCGCGATCATGGGACTTATAGAACATGTAACGTGTTACTGTAACTTATAAAATGTTTGACGTTATATCTTAAATATCTTTCTGAGACCTAATTGCCTCAGTAGTCTATGTGATTGCAAGCGGGACTGCTATGCTTGGTCCCGAGTTCGATTCTTAGCTATAGCAGTGTTATTGGAGTTTTCTATAAAATTCCCAGTAGCAGCTTGGAGTTTGTGCCCGGTTAATGGCAATAGGCTCGTCCCCTATTACATGGGACTTAAACATACTGAGGCGAAACGAGAGCAGGGGGTCTACTCCCTAAGCACGAAGTCCGTAGTTTCGACCTTCGTTACGGGCGTTTCCCACTCCGTATCACCTACGCACGGATGATTCGTTCGGGGCCCGAACTAAGAATGAATGACAACACAATTTGACAGTTGTCCCTACTCTCGATGTGTTTTTACCCGTTCGAAAAATTTAATTTGACACTTGTTTTATTTTATCATATTATTATTTATATTAAAACTTTCGAACGGCTCGTAACTTCGTTGACGGAGATAGGGAGTAGACCCTCTGGACTGGCAATCTAACCCAAGACCTCTAGCGTAGCAGTCGCGCTTAGGACCACTAAGCTAAGTCAGTTATGGTATGTTTCCTTTTTTAAAACCTATTATTAAACTTTTTAAATCACACGATGTCTTGTGAGGAATAGTAACAACACTGACCAGTGATTATCTCATCCAGGAAATAATTCCAAGAGCAGAAGGTTTCCAGCACGCCCTCTCAGCGCTGGACACGGCCAGCGGAGACAACGAGAGCCGCCGCCTCGGCATCACGTCGGCGCAGAGGTCGCTGGAAGCTGTCGCCAGGGTTGTGCACTCCATCCTCAGCGGACGCAAGCTGCACCTGGCTGGACCCTTCAGCTACTTCATCGTGCAAGAGGTGAGAGGTTACCCGTTAATTGTAGCTCTTAAACACTTCACTTAGGAAAGTGGTCCAAATCTGAATACCCATCTTGCTGATCTTTTTAGCTATTTTATTGTAAAAAATGGTTAGGTAAGTAGGGCTAGACATGCGCCTGTTGCGGCCACAAACCGCTACCACAACCGCTTCCGCCTATGACGGTGTGACCGAGGTCTAGAATCATGTCGGGGTCACCAGTGAAGCGACTTCTGAAGGTGTGGGATTAGTCACTTACTTCTGCTTTGCTTCAGCTACCTTGCGCTTGTCTTACGTAATGCTTGTTTAGATTATTTTGTTTGGCTATACATAGTATCTGTACAGTAGTATTAAAATATTTAGTAAATAAATCAGTCTGTAGGAATCGGAGTTTAATTTAGCAGCTAACTTCCGATGTTCGATTCCCGTGCAAAAAAATCTGCAAAAATTAAGCAACTAAACCCACACCTTCAGAAGTCGGTTCACGCCTATGACAGGGTGAATAATAAATTGTCAAAGGTTTTTTTTATTTTTTATTATTAACCTTTTGACCGCCACGGACGTGTATAGACGTCAAATGAAAACTTGCTCACGACGCCAACGACGGCATAGCACGTCAAAAATACCACTTATATTTTAGTTCAAAATAAAAACCTATATAAATTATTTTGTTTTACCATGTAGTGATGTACAGACGCCAGCAGGCAGGTCAAGCTATCCAGAACTGTCAAATTTTCCTAATTGAATATGAACCTTATAATTTTGTACTAAAGTTGAAAATCTATCAAAGAAATTTGACAGATTGGGGTAGCTTGATGTGCTGGCCTCTGTACATAATCGAATAAAAAAATCATGCATATTTCCTATTGTACCTTTTTAATGTTGGGCGCTGAGCGTGATGTCCTAATGTCTATTCTTAATAGTACATTATGGTACAAGTGTGTAATGTTGGTGATTACCGCTGAGCCGCCATTGAAACCCGAGCCGTTAGGTGAGGGTTTTAATAGAGCCGAGGACGGTAATCATCAATACACACGAGTATCATACGACGTTTTTCAACACACTTGTGAAGAAAATAACTATAATTTCAACTGTGAAAACGAATTGTGAATTTTGTTTCGCAATGGCGGGAAAAAATAATCAGCTGTTTTCCTAAACAATGGCGATCGGCCATAGGCTAAAATAATGAGGTTTCTTTTTTTTGGCTTTTCGCGGCTAGCGTTTTAGCCACATACAAAATGGGGATTTCAAAGTTTTCTTTATTACAGAGAAAACAAAAGTTATATTTGAGTGATAGTTTTATTTATTAAAAACGTACAAGTTGAAATTATCTATTTAAATACAGTTGCTTGAAATGAGCAAGCAATAGGTAAATTAATTTTTTTGTACTATTTATTGAACACGATCTTTTTTGTATCGAAACTTTTTTAAGAACAAAGCAACTCAACTAATAAAATAAAAAAGAAAACCCTATAACTCACTAATAGCAATGAAAAAGTCACAGTTTGATAATAGGTGTCATTACATGCCTAATTGTGGTGAAATAAGAGCCATTTTATGAGCAAGTGTGTTGAAAATAATGTTATTGGGTATTTTCATGAAATTCTCAGCAGCAGATTGTGTTTTGGATGATAATCCAGATCCACTCGCCAGAGATTGAAATTTCATCCATTTCACCTGGATGAATGGGTGTCCACCACCACCACCGTTTTTTTTTAAGATTTTTTTTACCACGAACGACTGCTCTATGTTATCAATTACCAGTGGCATGGCAACCTCCACGAAGCGAGCCTATTCTTATCTCAAAGGCCGGCAACGCACTTGCAACCTCTCTTGTGTTGTGGGTGTTAATGGGCGGCGGTGATCACTTACCATCAGGTGACCTGCTCGCTCGTTTGCTTTCCTCTTTCATAAAAAAAATAAAACAAAAATAAAAAACGATGGTAATATTTAGGCTTTATGGCATTATTTTTATTATCACATTACGACATTTGCTTTAAAAATATAGACTAGCATACCTCTGTTTAACCCTGTAAGGATACAGATGGTATGATGTGTTTGTTTGTATGTTTGTCAGGGTACTCCCGAGGCCCGGCTGGTGAAGGGTCCGCTGTGGCTGGGCGTGGCGGCGCGCTGGGCCGGGGCGGCGGGCGCGGCCGGCGGGGCGGGGGCGGCGGGCGGGGCGGCGCGGGCGGTGGTGGCCAGCGCTCCGCTGGACGCCGCTCACTGCCTGCTGCTGGGCGTGCCGCCACGATACCACCACGAGCCCAGGAAGTTAGTACTCACACATATTCTTTTTTTTTGTGACGTTCGGTGAAGGCTTCGGGGCGAGGTCCGACCGGTAGAGGGTGGCACTTAGCTTCGAGTAGCTGCAGCGGGAAGAGCCCCGCGCGTCGTCTGTTAATGTATTTATGTGCGACGCGCGGGGGGAGGCTTGAGGCGCGGAGAGGGAGCGGGAAGCGCGGACCGTGCAACATTTTATTCTACTAAGTTGGCAAACAAGCATACGGCCCACCTGATGGTAAGCGGTTACCGTAGCCTATAGACGCTTGCAACACCAGAGGTATCACTTGCGCATTGCCGACCCTGTATTAAAAGAGGAATAGTTGGGTTGGCAGTGTAAGGGTCAAAGTCCCCCCACTGCCAACACAACGTTTCCTCGTGGAACATTGACAACCTTGCTCACCGTAAGAAACAACACAACTCAAAGCAGTGTTATTTTACTTAGATTTTCTGCAAGGCGGAGGTACTTCCCCAGTCAGGCAGCTCCAATTTGAGTGAAATTACTCCCACTATGCCCTACCTCTCTTAAACTTATACTCATTCAAAACTACTAATACTCTTAAATTTTTACTTTCACCAACATTTTGACTCTCTCTAACTTTATTTTCACTTTGAATGAATTCACAAAAATAGCACTTTTTAACATTTCTTACTGTTAAGTTTAGTTAGTTTATTATTGTAGAAATTAAGATACCTCAATACCGAATTGAAATAGTCTGTAAGGATATTATATTGATTTCTGACAATAATATCAATATACGCGATAAAATCCGTAAAAAGTAGTTTTATTTCAATGTAAGGATATTGTTGAGAATAAATTAAATGGGGCCCATGGCTAAGTTACTAAGCTACACTGATCAACGAATATATAAGATTAAGCTGCGCTAGCCGCGGTCAGTATGTGGATGGGTGACCATATCGAGACCCCTCCATGCCTCGGAGAGCTCGTAAAGCCATCGAAGACCCATTGCTCAGCAATGGATTAAGGGATTGATAATTATGGAATTGACATTTAGACCATCTAAATGTCATAAAAAAGCCGCAATTGATTAATAAGGATTGTATGGGTTTCAAATATAAATTGATTCCAGAGGAATTACTCAAATTGACCGCTCTGGTATTTAACAATATCTCATTAATACGCTATCAGGTGGATGTCATAAAAAGAAAAATCTAGGCATCGCTATATTAAACAAAAACAAGTTCGAACGTGTTTACTTACCAACGACATTGGAAGTTGATCAAATTTCGACCTTAAACGTTGTCAACCTCTATTGTCAATGATACTTAGGACGTTTTTTTTTGGCAACCAAAAAAAAAAGCGTCAAGACAGCGATTGGCACAGTAGTCGAGTAACCGGCTGCTGCGCTAAGGATGCTAGTTCGATCCCCACACGGATAAAATATTTGTATGGCCTTCAGATTTCAGTTTGCATGTTTGTGCATCTGACATTGTGTTGAAAACGCACCCATAATCCAAAAAAATATCCTGCATACATACCTTAACCAAGCAAGATCTTAATAAAATATACAAAAACTCTGTGCCATTATCTAGTTTAAAAACATGCTAATTAATTCAAAATCAACTAGGACCTTTTTTCCTTATTCACTCAAGACACATAAGTCAATGTTTTTTTTTAAACTAGTTTTTTTTTATACCTACCTATAAGGTGGCAAAGAAGCATACGGCCCACCTGATCGTAAGCGGTTACCGTATCCTATAGACGCTTGTAGCAGCAGGGGTATCACTTTCGTGTTGCCGACCTTGTAAAATGAAAGAGAAATAGTTGGGTTGGCAGTATAAGGGTCAAAGTCATCCCTGCCAACACAACTGGCAGCATTGGCAACCTTGCTCACAATAAAGAACATAACAGCTCAAAGCAGTGTTATTTTACTACGATTTATTGCAAGGCGGAGGAATTTCCCCAGTCAGGCAGCTCCAATTTCAGTGGAATTAGGTACTCCTACTATGCCCTACCTCTCTTAAACATGGTACCGGCATTACCTGATTGACGAGATCTTTGAAAAGAATCGTTAAAACAAACTGGGAGAATCAGTTACTAGATCAAAACGCCATTTAATAGATTCATTGGTCTACATATAGTTTTTTTTGGAACGAAGTTCCTTATCGCGCGTTGTGGAAGGGGGCTAGACGGAAAAAATTCTTACGAAAAGTTGTCACGACACTTTTTGCTTGTCAACAATATTTGAATTTCGAATTATTGAGTGAATGACAATATTTGAATTTCGCGCGTTGTGAATTGTTGAGTGTATACAGGTTTTTTTATTTTTAATTATTAAATTTTAATGAAAGGAACTTCGTTCCATCCGGGTGTCCCTTGACACCTCTCAAGTTTTTTTGTAAACCTATACTGTTCCACTGCTGGTTATAGGTCTCCCCCATAACCTTCCACATCTGCCTATTTGAGGATTAATCACGTTTTATAAACCTAAAACAGTTCAGGTTGATTGGAGATTATTATTATACTTAATTAAAATCTTTGTCACCAGTCTTTTCGGCGCCGCGTTCGAGCAGGCAGCTACCAAGTCTGGTGTGTCGGTGTCTCTAGACCACGTGGACTCCTCCATCATCACATTACCACTAGCGCAGCGCGCACAATTCCTCGACGCACTCACCGCTTTACTGGCATAACACTGATAGACGCTGTTTTCTAGCTGAATAACGTGTCGGATCTTACCAAAAATGTGTACATGGCAAATAAAGAATAATAAACTGCTGATTTATTGTCTCTCTTGCACAGTATTGTGCTAGAGAGAGGTAGCATGAAATCAGTAGAGACCAGTTTTATAAATACATTTTTACTTGATAAAACGTAAAGTACCATAGATTTATAAATAGGAAACACATTATATAAAAGGTCATCCATTAAGATGTATGCTTAATCTGCCTTCACCCTTTGATAAAGCCGTCGGCGTTGTCAAAGTGTGTGGAGCGCCTCAACACTCATTCATGTTTCAAAGTGGTTACAGTAGATTTTTTAACGAATTGTGGATAATTTTCTTAGAATTTGTCTTAAAAATATAGCATGTATATAAATGTCAACATGTATATAAATCAACACCTTGTATAACTCGACGAAATTAATATTACAATATAAATTCGATCAGTATTTAAAGTGATCAATTACACTTTGGCACCAATATCAAACTAAAATTTCATTGAGTTTTGCGCAAGTAATGTTTATAGCACAATCTGATTATTACAATAATGGAAGCTATAGTAATTAAGATGATGTCAGAAACTGATTTGGAAGTGCCATAGCATATTAGCTGTTTCTATTAATGAATAACAATAAAATTATCAGTCTAGATCGACGCGCTGCTCAGCTAGAATAACGCCTTAATGTACATAATTATATCTAGTGAATTAATGTTGTCATAGGATGTATTTTCTAAAAAGAATTTAGCTTGGTATCCCAAAATAATTGTTCAAAAATATAATACTTTTTCCGCCTTCGTTAAATAAATTGTAAAGTAAATGACTTAAAAAATAGCCATATTACAAACATCTGTAAATGAAATAATAATAGTATAGTTAATTAACTCTCTTAAAATAAATAATCCATATGAATTAATATCAAATTGTTATTAATAATAATGATAATAGATATTATAAATTTAAATTGCACATCATTGTTTCCTTTATGATTTTGTAATAATACTATCAATATTTTCTTGTATTATGTTATTTGAAATCAGTTTTCAGTTGAATAATGTATTTTGTTTTTAGATTATGCTTGTGTGTGTATGTAATCAGAAGTAAAAGACTAGTAGTTATATTTTTATCATTATCTCGTCCAGTAAATCAGTAATAAATGGATCTAAAATTAACAAGAAATTTAAGATCACATACATTGTTATAACAACAAAAATACTACTACTATTCTATAACTTCTGTATATTTCAAGTGACTGTGTCTCTAATTATAAGATCTTAGTAATTAATATTTATTTATATAATTATAATTAATTAATTTGTATTATGAAATAAAATAATTAATAAAAAACTGAATTTTATTATTCAATCATATAAAAACGTATAAAAATTACATCACATTGTATATTATGTACATAGAATATTGCACTAGAAATACTTAGCAGATTTACAGAATATATACATAACATTATATAAAATACTCTACACCTGAATAATTAATAAAGTGGGGTTTTCAGTATTATTTAAGTACTTGCAAGCAACCAAAACCAACTAACGTAAATTATTGAACAGAGTACTTAATTAGGATCAGATCGCAGAGATTCACATTTTAATTAGTTTCGAAGTTATGTGTGTCACATATTTTGTTATATCACTAAAATACACACACGTAGTTGCGCTACAAAAATGACCTCTATTGCGTCGAGATACGGGCGTTTGTGTGTACAAAGTTACAATTATAAGACGTTAGTAATTCGTAAGTGTAAAACAAACTCACCTCCTTATTTTAAAACGCTCTTTAGTTAGCGACACACCTAAAGTGGGTATTATCTCTAGTGTTCTCTCTTCTTCGATCTCAAAATGACCAAGACAGGTACATAGTAATTTTAAAGTGTAATTTTTTACGAGGATCACTAAGTATTTTGTATTACTTATATTTCACAAAGCCTCCTTTGGTTTATGATAGGAGCATCTCATGGTACAAAAAGCCTCTTTCCACATCAACATTCCTTTCTAGGGATCAAAATCTTTATTTATGAATCTTGTTATCAAATCGAGGGCCCATTTCGGCTTATCTTTCGGGACCATGTGCCCGGCGTTTCTCACCAACACCTCTGTAAGATTACCAGCACGCTTTACATAACCAGCTATGTTCTTACCCACTTTCCATATATTTCTCCTCGCTCTTTCGTACTCCCCGGACGCCGAGAACTTTAAATTCCTTAAAAAGTTCTCCGTCAGAGGGTACGCTACGACAATGTCTAGTTGTCCATTGTAAAACATGATTCGGTAATATGACAATAGTTCGGCGATGGTTGGGGCAACAGACTTCATCAAGTCGAGTGCTAGAAGCAGTTGCACCGTCTCGCCATCTTGGAATGGAAGACCTCCAACGTGTATACTCCGCCTGATGTCATCTTGGTGTATTAAAACCATGAATGCCGACATATCATCGAACGCTGCTGTTTGAAGGTAGTTGTAATAGTAATCGTATCCCGTGTAGTACTTAAAAAGCGAGAAATGTGTCACTTGGCCGTCCATTAGCCGGTCTAACAGAATGTTCGCTTGTAACCAGTTTTCGTTCTTTATCAGAACATATATATCGATTTGGTATTTCAGAAATATTCTCAACTCATTATTGTCTAATAATCCATGTTGATACAAGTAATTCCCGTAGTCGAGTTGGTTCATGGGGTCGCAATAAGCATTGCCCATCGCCATTCCTTTTAAATTGATCTTGGACTTCCGCTCTTCACGATGGATTACCATCCCTAGTGATGGAACATACTTCCCTGCGTAAGATTCGCCGGTAATATAAAAATCATTATGTCTTAAATCGGGGAACAGTTGAAAGAACTGTTGTAAAGCCCGGTACAATCCTTTAGCTATGCAATCTTCGTTCGTACAATAGCCGGCTGTACTATTAGTGAAGCTGAATCCGGTTCCAACTGGGTTATCAATAAAGATTAGATGATAATTCAATGCCCAGTGATATTTCCTTAATGAAAATCCGTCTTTATTTGCTATAACAGGTCCTATTTCTGTGAATAGACCAAAAAGCGAGCTGCCTCCAGGTCCACCTTGAAGCCACAGGAGTACAGGTTCTGTTTTGTTCTTGGAAACTGGCGGGAAGTACCAAAAGAACAGATTGGAGTCGTACTTCTTATTAACCGTAAAAAAACCTGCGTGACTTGTGATCTTTAAGTCGTCCGTTATAGACACGCGGGAAAGATTTTGAGCGAGAAATATTAAGCCCTTCTTAAGATAGGGTGTAATAATGAGTGGTTCGCCAGTGTCTTTTGCTGGTTTTGCATCCAGTTTAATCCTTGGATATATATTCGGAAAGAATACAGGGTCCACTATAGAAAACAAACACATTAAGGTAATCGAAAGTAACATAACAAAAACATTAACACTTATTACCCCATTCAGGTAAGCAGTTCTTTTCATTTCTATTCAGCATCGAGTTCCATGAAAGGTCCTCTGCAAACACGTTTCGTAATAATATTTTAAAGGAAATACCTTTAATATATGTTATTTTTCAGTTATCATAATGATATACTTCAAGAGTGACAGTGACATCAATGCTTGTCCAAGAAGTTCCTATTTATTATTTTTTTATGCGGCATAAACTCGCGATTTCTTCTGTAGAGTGTATGATCTATGAACTAGCAACTAAGAAATAGAGAATAAATTAATTCTATGTCTTGTGCAATTACCGACATTAGGCTTTGCTAATTGTTTGATATCAGTAAGGGAAATCTTCTGGTTTGCATTGCAAGCTACTTAAGTAGTGGTTCAGTCGGTTACTGTCTATCAACATGGATTTATTTGAGTGTAGCTTGTAATGAGGTTGTTGTTAATGATAAAGTTCACAGTTTTACAGTTTAAAAAGGGTAATTAATCTTTAGTTCTGCTCAGTGCATCCTCATCAGTGCATGATTAAAAGCAAGAGTGGTAAAAAATCAATTACAAAAAAAGAAAAACCACATTTTCTTTGGATTGGACTTTAGTCCACAGCAACATTATCCACAGAGGTATTATAGGAGGATCACCAGGACAGACATTATGAATCAAATTATGTTAAAGAACCACAGGTTTGACCCATTGTCTTTGGCCTTAACATAGCAACAAAATGTTTATATTTCATAATCATTTTTAATAAATCTTGTTATTAAATCCAGGGCCCACTTTGGTTGGTCTCTGGGTACCATATGTCCAGCATTCCGTACCAACACATCAGTCAGATTGCCAGCTGTCTTTACATAGCCCGCCAATTCTTTGTCTACCCTCCATATGATCCTCAAAGCTTTTTTATACTCATCTGATGCAGAAAACTTCAATTTACGCAGAAAGTTTACTGTTAATGGGTATGCAACAACAATATCTAGTTGTCCATTGTAAAACATGATTCGGTAATGTGACAAGAGCTCTGATATGACTGGAGCTACGGATTGCAGCATGTCCTTAGCCAATAGAATCTGGACTTGCTGTCCATCATTGAATGGTCTACCTCCAACATGCACACTGCGACGGACATTGTCATTTTGCAATAAGCTGGTGAAGACTGTCATATCGTCTTCTTCAGTTGACTGAAGAAAGTTATAGTAATAATCAAAACCAGTATAAAATTTGAAGTATGAGAAATTTGTTAGCTCTCCATCCATTAGTCTGTCCATGAGTATGTCAGCTTCTTCCCAATTCTCATTCTTTATTTGATTGTAGATCTCTGTTTGATATTTCAGAAATACTTTTAACTCATTGGTGTCCAGCAATCCGAGTTGGTATAAATAGTTACCATAGTCCAATTGATTCATTGGATCACAGTAAGCATTACCCATAGCCATGCCTTTCAAATTTATTTTGTCATTTTCATTACTTTTGACATTTTCATTATGTATTTCCATACCTAGAGATGGTATGTACTTTCCAGCATAAGATTCCCCTGTTATGTACAAGTCATTGTTCTTCAGATCTGGAAATAGCTGAAAAAACTGCAGAAGAGTTGCATGTAATCCTTTAGCTATGCAATCTTCATTTCGACAATAACCTTCATCATTGTCTGTGAAGCTGAACCCTGTGCCAACTGGGTTGTCAATGAATATTAGGTGATAATGCAGGGCCCAGTGGTACTTTCTTAAAGCAAAACCTTCCTTTTTGGCTATCAAGGGTCCCAGTTCCATGAACAGGCCAAATAGAGAACTTCCTCCAGGACCACCTTGCAGCCAGAGAACGATAGGAGCGTTTTCATTCTTAGAGAATGGTGGGAAGTACCAAAAATACATATTAGAATTGTACTTCTCATCGATCGTAAAGAAACCGGCGTGACTTCGGAATCCTATTTTTTCTGTTAAAGATACACGGGATAAATTCTGTGCAAGTGGTATCAAACCTTTCTTAAGGTAACCCGTAATGATGAGGGGATTGCCGGCGTCTTTTGGTGATCTTGCGTCAAGTTTTAGTCTCGGATATACATTAGGAAACAATATAGCATTTGCAACCGAGAACATACAAAGAATTGCGAGAGAAAGCGTCCACAGTTTCCAATAATTATGTAGATTCTTCATGTCTGTAGAGTCAGTCAATTAAGCCAAAGGTCACAAATGAACACACTCAAAAAAAAACACACACACTTCATTCAGAAAAATAGCTGCGAAAACGACTTTTGAGTACATTATTCTATTTCACTTTTTTTGTGTTTGTTTCTACTTTTTGGCAGATAAATGTCAATGTCGATAACCGTTTGACGTTTTTGTCCTTTTTTATGTTATAGGGTTGGCAATCTGAGATCAATTAATCGAATAATCGATTTTTATATATATATATTTTCTTATTATTTAATACTTTAACTCAATAAAATGTAAATGTGAGTACTTTGTAGGCTAAATATACATACTTAGCTTTGAACAGTCTGGTGGCTTTGAGCTTTTTTTTATGTGACCTACGCAAATGTTCTTCTGATCTGGTATCGTCGTGCGACGGGTTGTTGAGCTCCCTAAATTATGGTTGAGCTACACAATGACTGATGCATGCGTGCCGTCAGTTGGGACTGGTCTACTCAAAGCCGCTATGGCTCTTTCTTCAAAAGGCCATTTCAGACTTTGCCCTACATTGTAAGACACATATTTTGTTACTATACATTGTCTGGACTTTAAAAGAGACTATGATTCTCTGTTTCGGCGTTTCTTCTCAGAGGTCAGCTAGGAAATGCCGGAGCCATCTAGCTTAAAAAAAAAAATGTAATATATTGACTTGTAAAAGTGTCTTTAAAAGATCTATTTACAGAAATAAATATCATTATCATTTCAAGTCCAAAAGATCGAGTTTTTAATTTGATGTGCAGTCAGGGGCGGATTTACCCTAGCGCCATCCGGGCCATGACCCGGGGCGCCAATCCGCCAGGGGCGGCGTCAGGGGGTGACTTTTTTATTTTTTCTTGTCAATCTCAATTTAAAATTAACAAAAAGAAAAACAAGAATCAGTAAGTAAATCATTTGGTCAAAAACACGCTTGTAAGTTAAGTTTCGCCAATATCTACGGAGCGCGTCTGTAAGTAAGTAGGTACAAAATAAATAAGTAGGTACTGCTCCGAATATAAAGCGCACGGGGCGCGGGCGCCGAGCGAGGTGGAGGCGGAGTGGCTGACACCTAAGTGGAGACACGCCAGATGCAATTATCGTCTCGACTTCATTTTGAGGATTGAATGTCTATTAAGAAATGGAGTGACGTGTGTTCTTTAAGAGATCTGTTACTAAAAACGAGCGCCAGCATTCTGCACTCTCGGGATAAAGCGATCGGTTCGACAAATAAACGTAAGCCATACACAGTGTCGGCATAATTATAAAGAAACTGAAGAACTGCTAAAAGTTATGTGTTGACCTGGTGGTTTCTCCTTAATTACGTCATAGTATCATATGTCCATCTACACCACACTCATTTCACCCAATCATCCCTCTCACACACATTTACACTCACACTCCCTCACACACACACACACCACATACACTCTCATCAAATGTATGCGCATAGTTATTGCGTTGTCTTATGTATCTTGCATGTCTTCTTTTCTGATTTTAAGTTTTAAATTTTGGTTCTAACTCAAATTAAAAAGATTACATTTTAAACGTAATATAAACATTTTGTTTTTACAAACACATCTAATAAATTGTAACTAACTAAACGGAAGGCGCTGGTACCTGTGATACAATGTTTTACATTAGTACAGGTGCCAACGTATTTTTTTTTTGTCTGTCTTGTGCGATGTTACCTATTTCTTTTGTACCATAATATTGTAATCTCTGCAAATTTTATTTGAGCTAATAAATTATTATTATTATTATAATTCAACATTGACACAAAAAGAGTTCTGTTCTCGAAGTTCTTCAGATAGATAAGGTCTTATTTTATAAAGGACCGTACGGCGGTAAAAACAGCTTTGTACCAAGTACATAATATGTACAACTTATGTACTCCTTATGTACTTCTTAGCTACTCCTTATGTACTACTTATGTACTCCTTGTGTACTCCTTGTGTTCTCCTTATGTACTCCTTATATACTCCTTATGTACGCTTTATGTACTCCTTATGTACTCTTTATGTACTGCTTATGCACTCCTTATGTACTTCTTATGTACTGCTTATGTACTCGTTATGTACGACTTATGTACTTAGCTATGTACTCCTTATGAACAACTTATGTACTCCTTGTGTACTTCTTATGTACTCCTTATGTACTCCTTGTGTACTCCTTGTATACTCCTTGTGTTTTCCTTATGTACTCCTAATGTGCTTACCTATATACTGCTTATGTACTACTTGTGTACTCCTTGTGTTCTCCTTATATACTCCTTATTAACTCCTTATGTACTCCTTGTGTACTCCTTGTGTCCTTCTTATGTACTCCTTATGTAGTACTTATGTCTCCTTGTGTACTCCTTGTGTTCTCCTTATGTACTCCTTGTAATCTCCTTATGTACTCCTTATGTACTCCTTATATACTCCTTATATAATCCTTATGGACTCCTTATGTACTCCTTATGTACTCCTTATGTACTCCTTATGTACACCTTATGACTCCTTGTGTTCTCCTTATGGACTCCTTATGTACTCCTTGTGTACTGCTTATGTATTCCTCATGTAGTCCTTATGTACTCCTTATGTACGACTTATGTACTTAGCTATGTACTCCTTATGTACTTAGCTATGTACTCCTTATGTACTTAGCTATGTACTACTTATGTACTCTTTATGTACAGCTTATGCGCTCCTTAAGTATTCCTTATGTACTCCTTGTGTTCTCCTTATGTCCTCCTTATGTACTTACCTATACAACATTATTATTAGTATATGCGAAACCTGAATATAGTTTGTTCAGAATCAGTAACTGAATCGATTCCAATAATTTTTACATCATGTTATATTTTGTCCCAAAAACATTTAAAAAATGTTACGAGTAGGACACCGAGCGACACTAAGTACCTATCCGCAATCATATGCGCGCAACACAGGTCACGCGGCATGCCACGTGCCACATGCCACGGTCGAAGCAGGACTAGGCGGGCGCGGGCGCACGCGGGGCAGGGGCTAATCCACATCCCTTCAGTCGCCCGGGTGCTACAGGTCACTGTGCACGTATCGTGCTCCCGTTCAGTTAGATACTACATGTCGCGAGTGCCCGTCCGAGTAGTTGTGCTTCGGTTGATCGTGTGTAACTGTGTACAAAACATGAGTAAAAAGTGTCGTGTGTACAAAAAGTGAGTAAAAAGTGTCGTGTGTACAAAACGTGAGTAAAAAGTGTCGTGTAACAATGTATTTCTCATACACAAACATTGATAAGTACCTAAGATATTGTAAACATTGTTGAACACTATTTACAATCAAGTCAATTAGGATAGATTTTAAAGTTATTTCAACAACAACAAAATTTACGTCGTAATTTACTTAGTGGTCATAGCGTCTGGTGTACCTAAACAGAAGACGTCGGTTCGAATCCTGCCCGCGGTCGGATTTTTGCTTCGCTAAAATAACTTTAAAGTCAATCATTGTAAAAAGTGATGATTTAAATTATTAAACATGCCTAGCCAAAACGGTTAAATGTAGAAAGTTGTTATTTACACCTACAACCTGCTATGGTTAAGTAATGCGATGTTTAACACTTTTCATCCACTTTGAACTTTAAGTGGTTAGCATAAGGTGCACTAATCGCATTGACTAAATGTTATTACTTACGGCCGTATTTACGAATAAAGTACATAATAATATCTACCTACACAACCATTGCGGTAGTCCAAAGCCTGCAAGTATGATGAAAAATGTTATCACCAGTTAATTGCAATAAAATCGCCGTGTGGTTAGGTACTACTGCCAAATTATTTCTTTCAATTTCGCACAAGACGACGCGGGGCGCGGGCGGCGGCGCGTGGGCGCCTCGTGCCGCGCGGTGCGCATGTTTTTGCATGGACAACGACGTAACATAACATGCTTATAACTTTGTGATTTTGTCATGATACCGTTTAGAAATACTGTACATAGATTCTTTACATAAAAATACTAGACACGTGTTTCAGGTTTCGCCTATACTAATAATGATGTTGTATACTCCTTATGTACTACTTTTGTACTCCTTGTGTTCTCCTTATGTACTCCTTGTGTTCTCCTTATGTACTCCTTGTGTACTCCTTGTGTTCTCCTTATGTACTCCTAATGTGCTTACCTATATAATCCTTATGTACTACTTATGTACTACTTGTGTACTCCTTATTAACTCCTTATGTACTCCTAATGTACTCCTTATGTACTCCTTGTGTACTCCTTGTGTTCTTCTTATGTACTCCTTATGTACTCCTTATGTAGTACTTATGTACTCCTTGTGTACTCCTTGTGTTCTCCTTATGTACTCCTTGTGTTCTCCTTGTATACTCCTTATGTACTCCTTATATATTCCTTATGTACTCCTTATGTACTCCTTATGTACTCCTTATGTACTCCTTATGTACTCCTTATGTACTACTTATGTACTACTTATGTACTACTTATGTACTCCTCATGTACTCCTTATGTACTCCTTATGTACTCCTTATGTACTCCTTATGTACTCCTTATGTACTCCTTATGTACTCCTTATGTACTCCTTATGTACTCCTTATGTACTCCTTATGTACTCCTTATGTACTCCTTATGTACTCCTCATGTACTTCTTATGCGCTTCTTATGTATTCCTTAAGTATTCCTTGTGTACTCCTTATGTACTCCTCATGTACTCCTTATTTACTCCTTATGTACTCCTTGTGTACTCCTTATGTACTCCTTATGTACTCCTTATGTACTCCTTATGTACTCCTTATGTACTCCTCATGTACTTCTTATGTACTCCTCATGTACTCCTTATGTACTCCTTATGTACTCCTTATGTACTCCTTATGTGCTCCTTATGTACTCCTTATGTACTCCTTATGTACTCCTTATGTACTCCTTATGTACTCCTCATGTACTTCTTATGCGCTTCTTATGTATTCCTTAAGTATTCCTTGTGTACTCCTTATGTACTCCTCATGTACTCCTTATTTACTCCTTATGTACTCCTTGTGTACTCCTTATGTACTCCTTATGTACTCCTTATGTACTCCTTATGTACTCCTTATGTACTCCTTATTACTCCTTATGTACTCCTTATGTACTCCTTATGCGCTCCTTATGTATTCCTTATGTACTCCTTGTGTACTCTTTATATACGACTTATGTACTTAGCTATGTTCTCCGTATGTACTCCTTATATACTCCTTATGTACTACTTATGTACTACTTATGTACGACTAATGTTCTCCTTATGTATTCCTTATGCATTCCTTATGTACTCCTTGTGTCCTCCTTATGTACTCCTTATGTACTCCTCGTGTACTTCTTATGTACTCCTCATGTACTCCTTATGTACTCCTTATGTACTCCTTATATACTCCTTATGTACTCCTTATGTACTCCTTATGTACTCCTTATGTACTCCTCATGTACTCCTTATTTACTCCTTATGTACTCCTTGTGTACTCCTTATGTACTCCTCATGTACTTCTTATGTACTCCTCATGTACTCCTTATGTACTCCTTATGTACTCCTTATGTACTCCTTATGTACTCCTTATGTACTCCTTATGTATTCCTTGTGTACTCCTTATGTACTCCTTATGTACTCCTCATGTACTCCTCATGTACTCCTTATTTACTCCTTATGTACTCCTTATGTACTCCTTGTGTACTCCTTATGTACTCCTTATGTACTCCTTATGTACTCCTTATGTACTCCTTATGTACTCCTTATGTACTCCTCATGTACTTCTTATGTACTCCTCATGTACTCCTTATGTACTCCTTATATACTCCTTATGTACTCTTTATGTACTGCTTATGCGCTTCTTATGTACTCCTCATGTACTTCTTATGTACTTGTAGTGCCCTTCGCCAAACAATTTTATGTATTTACACATAATTCTAAATAACTGCTAAAACTAAATAATCAAATTAAATAACTAATTAGAATTATATACTGTCAAAATTTTATATAAAATATTTACAATAAATAATTTCAATGTACAAACAAACTTCCACAAATATTTATTAGTAGTTAGTTAATTAGCAACCGGCCGCCGCCGCTGTGACGTTTCCATTGTTCTCGAGCGCCTGGCTGATACCGGTGGAACAACTACGTCACGAGAGCCAGCGGACCGCCGCGCCGCGCGCACGGCGCATACGAACAGTGCATCTTGAGCATTTGCGACCGCCGCTTGCTATTCATTTTGCTCATCTCAGCTTCGCCGCGCTAAGTAAATATATAGTGCTTTCGCTTCTTGCCTATAAACTGTACAGTCATCCTTCTTTTATCACTCCTTCTTATTTCTGTGGAACTCTTGTGTGTCGTGTGAACTATTGTGACTGTGTAATAAACTGTTTCTTCTCACCTCTTCAAAACTTTGTTTATTCTTCGCCTTCTACCTATCACACCACACTTGCCTAACCTACATACTCCTCATGTACTCCTTATGTACTCCTTATGTACTCCTTATGTACTCCTTATGTACTCCTTATGTACTCCTTATGTACTCCTTATGTACTCCTTATGTACTCCTTATGTACTCCTTATGTACTCCTTATGTACTCCTTATGTACTCCTTATGTACTCCTTATGTACTCCTTATGTACTCCTTGTGTACTCCTTATGTACTCCTTATGTACTCCTTATGTACTCCTCATGTACTCCTTATTTACTCCTTATGTACTCCTTGTGTACTCCTTATGTACTCCTTATGTACTCCTTATGTACTCCTTATGTACTCCTTATGTACTCCTTATATACTCCTTATGTACTCCTTATGTACTCCTTATGTACTCCTTATGTACTCCTTATGTACTCCTTATGTACTCCTTATGTACTCCTTATGTACTCCTTATGTACTCCTTATGTACTCCTTATGTATTCCTTGTGTACTCCTTATGTACTCCTTATGTACTCCTTATGTACTCCTCATGTACTCCTTATTTACTCCTTATGTACTCCTTGTGTACTCCTTATGTACTCCTTATGTACTCTTTATGTACTCCTTATGTACTCCTCGTGTACTTCTTATGTACTCCTCATGTACTCCTTATGTACTCCTTATGTACTCCTTATATACTCCTTATGTACTCCTTATGTACTCCTTATGTACTCCTCATGTACTCCTTATTTACTCCTTATGTACTCCTTGTGTACTCCTTATGTACTACTTATGTACTCCTTATGTACTCCTTATGTACTCCTTATGTACTCCTTATGTACTCCTCATGTACTTCTTATGCGCTTCTTATGTATTCCTTATGTATTCCTTGTGTACTCCTTATGTACTCCTCATGTACTCCTTATTTACTCCTTATGTACTCCTTGTGTACTCCTTATGTACTCCTTATGTACTCCTTATGTAGTCCTTATGTACTCCGTATGTACTCCTTATGTACTCCTTATGTACTCCTTATGTACTCCTTATGTACTCCTTATGCGCTCCTTATGTATTCCTTATGTACTCCTTGTGTACTCCTTATATACGACTTATGTACTTAGCTATGTTCTCCGTATGTACTCCTTATATACTCCTTATGTACTACTTATGTACTACTTATGTCCGACTAATGTTCTCCTTATGTATTCCTTATGCATTCCTTATGTACTCCTTGTGTCCTCCTTATGTACTCCTTATGTACTCCTTGTGTACTCCTTGTGTATTCCTCATGTATTCCTCATGTACTCCCAATTTACTCCTTATGTACTCTTTATGTACGCTTTATGTACTCCTAATTTACTCCTTATATACTCCTTATGTACTCCTTATGTATTCCTTATGTACTCCTTATGCACTCCTTATGTATTCCTTATGTACTCCTTATGTACTCCTTATGTATTCCTTATGTATTCCTTATGTATTCCTTATGTACTCCTCATGTACTCCTTATGTACTCCTTATGTACTCCTTATGTACTCCTTATGTACTCCTTATGTACTCCTTATGTATTCCTTGTGTACTCCTTATGTACTCCTTATGTACTCCTTATGTACTCCTCATGTACTCCTTATTTACTCCTTATGTACTCCTTGTGTACTCCTTCTGTACTCCTTATGTACTCTTTATGTACTCCTTATGTACTCCTCGTGTACTTCTTATGTACTCCTCATGTACTCCTTATGTACTCCTTATGTACTCCTTATGTACTCCTTATGTAGTCCTTATGTACTCCTTATGTACTCCTTATGTACTCCTTATGTACTCCTTATGTACTCCTTATGTACTCCTTATGCGCTCCTTATGTATTCCTTATGTACTCCTTGTGTACTCCTTATATACGACTTATGTACTTAGCTATGTTCTCCGTATGTACTCCTTATATACTCCTTATGTACTACTTATGTACTACTTATGTCCGACTAATGTTCTCCTTATGTATTCCTTATGCATTCCTTATGTACTCCTTGTGTCCTCCTTATGTACTCCTTATGTACTCCTTGTGTACTCCTTGTGTATTCCTCATGTATTCCTCATGTACTCCCAATTTACTCCTTATGTACTCTTTATGTACGCTTTATGTACTCCTAATTTACTCCTTATATACTCCTTATGTACTCCTTATGTATTCCTTATGTACTCCTTATGCACTCCTTATGTATTCCTTATGTACTCCTTATGTACTCTTTATGTATTCCTTATGTATTCCTTATGTATTCCTTATGTACTCCTCATGTACTCCTTATGTACTCCTTATGTACTCCGTATGTACTCCTTATATACTCCTCATGTACTCCTTATGTACTCCTTATGTACTCCTTATGTACTCCTTATGTTCTCCTTATGTACTACTTATGTACTACTTATGTACTACTTATGTACGACTAATGTTCTCCTTTTGTATTCCTTATGCATTCCTTATGTACTACTTGTGTACTCCTTATGTACTCCTTATGTACTCCTCATGTACTCCTCATGTACTCCTTATGTACTCCTTATGTACTCCTTATGTACTCCTTATGTACTCCTTATGTACTCCTTATGTACTCCTTATGTACTACTTATGTACTACTTATGTACTACTTATGTACGACTAATGTTCTCCTTTTGTATTCCTTATGCATTCCTTATGTACTCCTTGTGTACTCCTTATGTACTCCTTGTGTACTCCTTGTGTACTCCTCATGTATTCCTCATGCACTCCTAATTTACTCCTTATATACTCCTTATGTACTCCTTATGTATTCCTGATTCAATAGGGTATAAAATCGATACTTTTAAATATATCAATATCGGAGTTTGATATATCGAATAAAATTATCGAAATTTCGATATTTTATCCACAGTCATATATTGCATGATGATGTTTGCTTTTAAGTGGGTTGCTAAATTACTTGTATTTCCGCTGCTTTTATAATTTTTCCCGCATATCTTCTTGTATCAACTTTTTTTAAATACGTCTATACAATGGAAGAACTGGTCCAAGAAGACATATTTTGGCACAGCTATTTCTATGTAACTAGATATTAAATAAATTAATATGAATAAACACTGCTTTTACTGCTTCATTACAATAAAACAGTAATTTTTCATAACAGTGGTAGATAATAGGAGAAAATAGGTGACAATAAACAATAACTGTAAGTAAAGTAGATACTCCATATCATATATTATAGTAATTTTTATACCACAGAGGTGTCATCATCATCATTTTATTTTATTTAACAGGGACAAAAAACAGTTACATGTTAATATTATAATACAATGATACTTAAAGATAAGTAGGTAAACATGTAACCCACACCATTGTCCACGGATAAATTTAAGAAATAAAGAAAAATCTAACTGAAACCGATAATTACTTAATTTTATATTAATGTAAGTTTCAATTTAAGTATTATATTATAAGTTAAGATTCTGAGGAAAGTGCACTTATGGCCAATGTTTTCAATTTATTATTGGAAGTATTGAAAATATCCAAATCCAAGAAGTGCGTGTTATAAGTTTCCACAAGACGACGAAGAGGTCATCATAATTTTGAGGACTTGCATCCGGCGGGCGTCCTACATTACGCTTACCTAGACGCGGTCGCCACTCGAGAGAGGTATATTTATACAAAATTACATGTCGTTTTAAGATAATAAGTAATCTAGGAATAGAGAAAAATCATAATATAGTGTAAATGAAGTACAGTAGATTAAGTTTACGATGATTTTGTAGATTAAATAATTTAAGAAATAAAAATTACTTAATATAAAAATTTATTTAAAGAAATATCGACCTCCGATATCTACATTTCAATATCGATATATCGTTCAAAAAAATATTACTAATAAATATCGATATTTCTAAATAATATTATCGATATTTCGATATTTTATCAACAGTCCTAGATTCAACTGCAATTCTGCTATATCTTTGAAAGTATTGAAAAGACATCAAAATTCGTTCGAAAACTCCGTACCCATTGATTGACGGTACAATTATAAAGTTTATAGTTGTATTGAATCCGAAATAATTTAAATAAGTCTAAAATGAACAGAAATAAATTTGTCATAGAGAATATATTGGGACAGTGCCGGGTGGTGCACGGCGGTTACGATTTTACGAATGTTACGATTACGAATACCTACATAACTACGGTCAGAAAAAAACAAGCAATTGAACGGTTGAACCAGCTGATAAGCAGCGAGTCGCGGAGCCAGCTACGACGGTTTATTTTATTATTATTTTTTGCCGACGAGAATGATAAAAAGGTGAAGCTGTTTTAATTAGGTCACTGGTCAGTCAGTTTCGTATTGAGATGGCGCGTATATTGTGGGCTCTACTAATTTTCCAAGTATTTTTAAATGCCGAGAGTTTTTTCCACCGGTACCCGAAGATAAATCTCGGCGAGCGCGATGGAGGTGACCCGGGATCGCCTTTGTTCCTCACCCCATACGTTGAGAGTGGAAATATTGAAGAAGGTAAGCGTCTGGCACGTGTGCCCTTCACGGAGAGCCTTCGAATCAAAAGCTACGCGGGATTCTTCACTGTGAACAAGGCGTACAACTCGAATCAGTTCTTCTGGTATTTCCCTGCGATGGTGCCGGATAACAAGAACGCGCCTGTCGTCGTGTGGTTGCAGGGAGGTCCCGGTGCTTCTTCTTTGTATGGTCTATTTACTGAAAATGGCCCTCTCAGAGTGCGTAAAGACAAATTCGAGAGGAGGAAATACAACTGGGCTTTGAGCCACCACATGATATACATAGACAACCCCGTTGGTACCGGTTTCAGCTTCACAAATGACAGCAAAGGCTACTGCACAGATGAGACACAGGTTGGTGAACAGTTGTACTCAACAATGATACAATTCTTCCAGCTCTTCCCAGAACTGCAACAGAATAAGTTTTTTGTGACTGGTGAGTCATATGCAGGGAAGTATGTCCCTGCTTTAGCATACACTATTCATAAAAAGAATCCCACAGCTAAATTACAAATTAACTTGAAAGGAATTGCTATTGGCAATGGGCTCAGTGATCCAGAACACCAGCTTGTATATGGGAAATATTTGTACCAGCTGGGTCTCATCGATTGGAATCAAGCTAAAATCTTTGAACAATATGAAAACAAAACAAAAGATTTTATACAACAAGGGAAATGGGATGATGCCTTTGAAACATTCGATACCCTGTTGAATGGTGACATGATCAATGGCCAGAGTGTCTTCAACAACATGACCGGCTTCAATTTCTACTTCAACTATTTACACACTAAAGACTACACTAAATATGAAGATTTTGGACCAATGCTGCAGAAGACTAGTGTCCGGAAAATGATACATGTAGGAAACTTACCTTTTAATAATGGATCTTTGGTTGAACAGCATCTGAAACAAGATGTAATGAAGTCTGTAGCTCCGTGGATATCAGAGCTCCTAGATAATTACTATGTGGTTGTATACAACGGTCAATTGGACATCATTGTAGCATACCCTCTAACTATTAACTACCTCAGAAACTTAAACTTTACTGGTGCAGATGAATATAAGACTGCTAAGAGATACATTTGGAAGGTGGATGGAGAGGTGGCTGGGTATGTTAAGCAGGCTGGCAAGCTGGTGGAGATTATGGTGAGGAATGCAGGCCACATGGTGCCTGGAGACCAGCCCAAATGGGCACTCGATCTTATCACTAGATTTACTCATGAGAAAACTTTCAATGGTCCTAAAAAGTCTCTCTACTTAGGTTTTAATTGATTGTATGTTTTTGTGTCCCAGATTATATTGTTTATTATAGATTAACATAGTTTTCGCCAAAATGTTATAATAGGTGGATGAAAATGTGTGTGGCTTTGAAAACAGGATGTTTCTGAAGAATATTATTGTGTTTGTAGTTATTATTGGATTTGAAAGGTTTATCCTTCAATAAGAATTTTAATGCAGGGTTACTATTTTGAGTCTGATTAACATTTATAATAACAATATTTTTTGAGCCACAAAATAACATGTTTATAAAAAATAAATATTTTTAACCCTCATCATGAAACATGAAAAAATCATGGAAAATCATACTTCTTTAAACTATAGTTATTAGCTAGAGTGTTTATTAGTGTTTAATGTTACACTTGAATCTCTTACTGTGCTTGAATCTCAAATAACTGAGCTCATTGTGTTACTTATAAATTACGTCATCTCGTTTGTACGTATCACGGAACTTGATAATATTACAGTTCATGCTGTGTAAGTATGTAAACAACTGCAAACCTATTCAAACAAATGTTTTGTTACTAAGTAAAATAAGAATAAATATTTTTATACCAAATAATTTTGTTGTTTCATTTTGACTAACTTACTATAACAGGTATTGCGAATTGCAAACCTATTCAAACAAATGTTTTGTCCCTACGTAAAATAAGAATAAATATTTTTATACTTACCAAATAATTTTGTTGTTTCATTATGACCAGTTGGTCATTACAGGTATTGCGTTCCCCGAAGGGTCAGACAGAGGTGTGGCGATGAACAAAGACATTAGGTGGTTACATTCACAGGTTCAGACAGTTGTCAAGTGACAAGTGTCCTAGGTTCCATTAACAGGGGCCAGCCTTTTGCTAATTGGATAAATCCAAATTTTTACTGAGATTTTCATGGAAAACCTTAAAGTACTAAGTAGATTTCTCTTTCATTCTTTTTAACTTAGAAACTCCCAAGACAAACTCAGAAGCACTTACAAAATGTACCTACATCACATAAATGTCTTGTGAGAATCAGACCCACAACCTAGTGATTTGCAATAAAATACGAAACTCAAATCACTAGACTACAGACTATTTTGTTTACAATTTAATTTATCTTCAGACTGAATTATCTTAGCAATGCAGAAGTTGCACAGAGACTAAGGTATTTATGAGGATGATGAAGATGAATGAAACCCAGTTTATCACAATATCAAATGTTACTTTAATTAAACTTTAACCTAGTTACTTGTATCTGGATGCAGCAGCCTGTGGGAACACTCCACAAAGTGCCGCACACCAGTAAAGTGAATGTATCCTAGTCAAATAATCTGAAACACACTTGTGTTGACAAACAAATGTACCTTCTGAATGCCTTGCATTATTCTTGTCAATAAAAATGTATCTGCATGATATTAAATTCCACTGTAAATCAAATTAATGTTCAATTGAGTCAATATGAAATGGCTTGCAGAGCATTCAAAAAGTTCAAACACTGGTACAAAAGGAATGGAACATCTAGAATTTATCGCCCTTCTATATAGGTAGATAACTCTATCTCTTCTGGCAATTCCGTTATGTTTACATCGAAGCGGTCTTGGACCTCATTAAGGATTTTGGCATCATTCTCATCAGACACCATTGTTATAGCTAAGCCTTTAGTACCAAAACGTCCTGCTCGGGCTACACGATGCAGGTAGGTGTCAGAATCTTCAGGCATGTCATAGTTGAAGACAATATTGACTCGTTCTATATCCATCCCTCTGCCAAACAAGTTGGTAGCCACAAGGATTCTCTTCTGGAAGTCCTTGAACTGCTGGTAGCGGGAGAGACGCTCATCCTGCAGTAAGTTCCTGTGTATCCCAATAGCTGGGAAATTCTGGTCAGTTAGTAGTTGAGCTAGAGCTGTGCAGCGTTGAACAGACTTAACAAATATGACAACTTGGTTGAACTCTAGTACATCCAGTAGCTCAAACAGCTTTTTGTTCTTTTCATTCTCCTTAAGTTTGACGTAGTGTTGCTGCAATCCATGCAATGTCAGCTTGGCCTCATCGTCTACATACACTTCCATAGGGTCTTGCATGAACTTCTTGCACACAGGTCTGATTTCTTTGCTCAATGTAGCTGAGAACATCATTACTTGCTTGCCGTGAGGAGTGTTTCTAAATATCTCTTGGACATCGCGTCTCATGTCTAGAGATTCAAGCATTTTGTCGCACTCATCCAGTATAAAGTGCTTCAAATGTTTTAGATTCAGTTTCTTACTGTTTACTAACGCTAAAATCCTACCAGGTGTACCGACGACAATATGCGGGCATGCAGTCTTGAGTACCTCTTCATCTTTCTGTACAGGCATTCCACCGAAAAACACCGATACTCTGACGCCGGCCATGTATTTAGAGAAACGATCGTATTCCTTGCTGATCTGGAATGCTAACTCTCTGGTGTGGCACATGACGAGGACGTAGACGTGGTTTTCGGACGGCTCCAGCTGCTGCAGCGTCGCTAACACAAACACGGCGGTTTTGCCCATACCAGATTTGGCTTGACACAGGATGTCCATCCCAAGGACAGCTTGCGGAATACATTCATGTTGAACTTCTGATGGATGCTCGAAGCCACAGTCGACGATGGCACGTAATATCTCAGGTTTTAACAGGAAATCCCTAAAGCCGGAGCTGTGAATAGATACATAGGATCCCTTAACCTCTTTCTTTGGCGCCGCTTCGGTCGCCCCGTCAGCGATCTGCTGATCTGCCTGCTCCTCATCTTCGTAGTCCAGAAGATCGTCGTTATCAGCCATGATTTGAAGATTTCTCACCAATTTATGTGGTTTTTTAAAGCCGTACTCTATTTGAGCACGTGAAATTTATTTTGAAAATTTTATTTCACAATAATGGCGGCTATGTTTCGGCGTCAATTTTGCTTTTTTTTTACCGGTGTGCTCATTTTAATTTACATAACTTGGATACTAGGTTTTTTGCCTTATACTATTAACGGTCTAACTTCATATTTTTAGCGTGATCCTGATACACTACAGGTTGCTAACGTTAAGTTATAAAATAATTACTACATAATTTCAGTAATCTTTGTTCTTAAATCATATTAATTTTTTTTTAATAGAAAAAAATACGTTAATTTTTTATGGGCAATATTAGTAATTAGGGCTTCGGCATAATATTCAGAGACTAAAATAATATTATATGCTCACTGCCTAAGGAAAGATAGGACGTCTTTGTTTGAATTTTAGCCAGAATATCTGTTTATTATAAATAGTGCGACAAACTTATTCAATCCGGTATCCGTATTTGAACGTCACTTTGAACGTTGAAAAAATTTTGATGTTGGACATTACTGAACTGTCACAAATGTGTGTGAGGTCTCATGTCTTCTCAAGTGGTTTTAGTGTTTCCATTTTCCAACTTTCCATACAATTCAAATTATTATCATCAGTCAAATCATCAATCAGCTAAAGAAAATTTTATTAAATATATTTTTTTAATCAGCTAACGAATGCTTAATAAGCTGATTTAAAAATATACATACATTAGTAGGTATTATATTATACTTTTTTGTTTTTTTATTTAATTATGAGAAAAAATATCAAAGTTGTTTTATTTTTTCTTGCATTACAAGTTGTAGATTGTGGTTTTACTTATTTACCGTCGTATTATCGATTTCATTCTGTTTAAATATGTATAATATAGTGGTATTATTATTTTGGAATTAAAGGTCTTTATTTCAATACTAGTTTTAATATGAAATGCCAAATTGAGATCAATAAAACAGCAAGTTACGTACGTTTTAATATTTAATAAACTTATTAAAAATAAAAAACATTGTAACATTTCAAACTCCAGAACTGTTTTTCTAATTTACGCCTGTGTCTAAGCAGCTAAACAGTGGCGCAATGCGCTGTGATGCTGTATCGAAAGTTATCAAATAAATGAAGACGTCTATGGTCTAGTGGTTGGATCGTCGGACTGAGGAATGACGATCTCGATTCGATTCCAATAGGACCATAGGACATAAATATTGCAACATAAACTATTGGTGTAAGTTTATTTTCTTGGAGTATTCGGTGAAAGGAAAACTATAAAAAAAAAACAGAGAACTAGGTATTTTTTATTGATTTTTTATCAGATATTATTACAATGACCCATACAACTATGCATGGGCTGTCTACAATACAAATTACAGTCTAATTACTAAGAAACTAAAATACTTAAACACATCCTACACATGAGTACAATGAAATACATTTTACAATGCTCTCTCAAAGTTTTAAAGGCTAGAACAAAGGCTAGAACTTTTGAAATAATACTGGATTAACAGCTAAATTCAAACTTGGAAGTGGATTTTTCCGGGGCGCGACTGGAAGTGACGTCATTCTTCTACAGTTACCAATGCAAAAAAAAATAGAGTTTGTAGCGGTGAAATCCCAACATAAGCTGCTCCCTGAACGTAAGGGCCGTGGTAAGGCGCCACGGCGATTTTCACCTTCGCGCTAGCCGCGCTGTGTATCGGAACGTTTTGTCGCGCATGCGCTCTGCGCCGCCAATCAGACGGCCGGCGCCGACCGCATGAGAACGATTAGGATTGGTTCTCGGAGAGTTTTATAAAAATATGGCGGAATTGTAATGTAGTGCAATGTGTCCTGTGTACTCTTTTAAGTTTTATTAAAGTTTTATTGACTAATGACTAAGACTCTGTATTTCTAACGACCCACCCCGACTATATCTTGGCGCTCCAACGTGTGTTTTCGTAATAAAACAGGGGTCGGAGTCTTTAGTTCGTTTCGTCAAAAGTTTCGTTGCTGCAAGTACCTACGAATTCTCGAAAAAGTTCGAGATGCTTGGTCCGACCGACTACTGTGCTGTGAAAATAAGCTGCATTCGTCAGTGACTGCCGTAGTTTTGTGTTTTCTAGCGCCATTTTGCTGGTATAGCCACGAACCGTAAGTTACCTACGCCAGGTTGTAGGTATCATACTTACATGTTTGCAACATGCCGCGAAGACGCAAGTCGTTACAAGCCGAGGATGACTCAAACTCAGTTCTGGAGGAATCGAGTAGCACCAACAACATTACCATGTCACAGGACGTGCTTACTTCATTGTTGACTACAATTCAGCAATCGCAAGCAGAATTTTGCAATCAACTCTTACGCGAGGTCCGTTCATCAACGCCGCATGTAACGTCGATAGATGCGACCGCCATTATGAAGTCCACAGCTAACTTTGCGAAGTGCTCGTCTCGTTTTAGCGGAGGTTCGGAAGAATCCGTGGAAAACTTTATAGACGCAATCAAAGTTTACAAGGCGTGCCTACATATAAGCGACGAGAACGCGTTGTTAGGTATGTCGATGCTGCTCACTTCATCGGCAGGTACATGGTGGCAAGGCGTTAAGAATACTACGAAGACTTGGGATGAAGCCCTTAGCAGACTCCGTAGTGCCTTTGGTGAACGTCGCCCGCCGTACAGGATTTACGGCGAGTTATTCTCTTTGGTTCAAGGCAAGGAAAATACGGACTTGTTTATAGCTAAAGTTCGAGCCTTATTAGCCAAGCTGCCTCAAGGGGATCTATGCGAACGCGTCGAGTTAGATATGACTTATGGATTGTTAGACCGCCGCATCAGGAAACGTCTCGATAGGACTATGGTCTCGACGTTCGACGAGTTATTGACGAAAGCGCGTGCTATTGAAGACTCGCTGAACGAGTCAAAGCACAGTCAATCTACTCCGCAAAGGTCATCCAGTCGTCGCGACGAGGAGCATGCTGCGCGTGCCGCCCCCGCCGAGTCCGCGCCGCGCGCCGCCGCTGCCGAGCCTGCGCGCGCCGCGACCGCTGCCGAGCCCGCGCGCGCCGCTGCCGCGTTGAGTCCCGCTTCCCGCGCAAACGGCGCCAATAGGTCCGACTCGAGGAGTACGGGCGGAAAGATTAAGTTATTTTGTGTTTATTGTAAGCGTAATGGTCATACGAAAGATAACTGTGAAAAGTTAAATAACAGTAACGTAAAAACTGATATTAAGTGTTACGGTTGTGGTGCCGCGAATGTCATTAGGTCGAAGTGCGTCAAGTGTAATCCCAAAAACGGGTCGTATGGTGAACATACAGCGTTTTGTTCGCTAACTTCGTCTAGTGAATCTCCTGCACTCGTCGGTTGTATTGAGTTGTCGCGCATGCCTAGCGATAGCGCTTGCGACTCCAGCAACGAGCGTCGTGCGATCTACGTGCCGCCGCCGCCGCGAGCGCCCACCCCGCCGCTGACGCCGCGAGGTAGCGTGATGCGTGACTGCGCGGCCGCGCGTTCGAACGCCGTGCGGTGCAATAATGTTCGAGGTAACCCTGCGAATGCCGCGGGTGTTTTTGTTAATGTTCCTACTTCAAATGTTTCCACTATGGACACTTATTCTTCAGATTGTAATAATTGTGGATGTGTTCCTTATAGTAAACATTGTGTTAATGATAATGATTGTTGTCCAAGTATTTTACAGTTACGTTGTAACAACAATAGTTTTAAAAATGATCATTTTAGTTCACCAAACATGCTTTATAACAATAATGTTTGTGATGTTTCTGTGACTTCAAATGATAATTGTATTGATCATTCTAATGTGTCTTCGAATGATACCGATAATTGTTTATGTGTTTATAATAGTCGTTGTGGTACTCAAAACGGAGAAAATTATGTTTGTTTATGTACTAAAACTAATGTGTGTGTTTGTACTACTTGCGTTCAGGGGGAGTTCGCGTCGCCGTTACAGGTTAATGATAGTAAGTTACGGTCGGTAATGTTAAATGGTTGTCAATCTTATTCTGGTAATTCCGAAGGATCAAAATCTTGTGTTCGCGATTTTATGCCTAATTCCAGTGATTATAAACCATTTCCGGACATTGCCAGCGGCTCTCAGATTTTTTCCGATAACACAAGTAATGATAATTTTTCTCGCGTAAATACCAGTGACTCTAAACAGTCGTGCGGACTTACCAGGGGTTCACAACCTTTTTTCGGTGTTCGTACTAATAATAAAAGTTTTCTTAGGCCCCTGCTAAAGATTAGTATTTTAGGTGAACATGGTACCGCGATGGTAGATTCAGCAGCCAAGAGCTGTGTTGCTGGTCACTCGCTATACACTCTCCTAAAGGCCAAAAATCATCCTATGTCGTCTTGTATGGAAAATGTAAAACTAGCAGATGGTGTCAGTAGACTTATGAGTGTACTTACTACGGAAGTGGAAGTCTCTCTTGAAGGTAGAACCAGGCTCGTAAGTTTTTTAATTTTTCCAGACGCGGATAGTAATAATAGTCTATTAGGTATAGATTTTTTGGTAAATTTTAGTATCAGTGTTGATTTCGCTAACGCTAAATGGCACTTTGTTGATAGTAATAAACAGTTCGATCTTCTTTTTGAAAAGAATCAACCTTGGATATGGGGCTCTGAGCAAAATCAGGCGTTTCAGGAACTGAAAAATCGGTTAACGTCTGCTCCCATTCTGGTCCAGGCTGATTACAGCAAGCCATTTATCTTGCGCACGGATGCAAGCAGTTACGCCTTGGGTGCGGTATTGTTGCAGGGTGAAGGACATGATGAACGGCCTATTGAGTATGCGAGCCGCCTTCTTACCCCCGCCGAGCGTAATTATAGCACTACTGAGAGGGAAGCTCTTGCAGTAGTTTGGTCTGTTGATCGATTTAGAGGCTATATTGAAGGTCAGCAAGTTATTGTTGGTAGCGACCATCAGCCTTTAAAGTGGTTGCTGAGTTTGAAGTCGCCGTCAGGTAGATTAGTGCGGTGGGCACTGAAGTTGCAGGAGTTCAATATTCAGTTCGAATACACTCCTGGAAAAGCTAATGTTGTCGCCGACACGTTGAGTCGTCCTACCTGTGAAGAAAATAGTAAAGATCAGTGTGGTATTTGTTCAGTTGTTGTTAACTTACCTTCCAGAAGTCCTGCAGATCTGCGACAAGCTCAGTTAGATGACCCGGAACTGAAAAAGATAGTGGTCTTGAAAGTAATGATGCAGTTGAAGATAAACGCTGGTCCGAACGAGGTTACTTTATGCAGCAAGGAGTTCTTTATAGGTACAACCCTGATGTCGACGTTGAGGAACCACAGCTCGTACTTCCTGTGAGTTTACGTCTAGATGTTCTTAGGGAATGCCATGACACTCCTGTTGCTGGGCATCAAGGTATCGATAGGACCTTACATAAACTTTCACAGCGTTTCTTCTTTCCTGGCATGAGACGTTTGGTCGCCGACTTTATTAAGTCTTGTGCGACGTGTCAGCGGTATAAGTCGTCAAATGTTAAGCCTTCAGGCCTTTTACAGACCCCGGTGTTACAACAAAGGGGTGAGGTTTTGGCAATCGACTTGTTTGGCCCGCTCCCACCTGGAGAGAAGGGGGAGAAATACATATTGTTGGTTGAGGACACAGCTACTCGGTGGGTCGAGCTTTTCGCTCTTGTTGACGCCACTTCAGAAGTCTGTGCTCGAACACTAATCGAGGAATATTTCCTCAGGTATGGCCTACCGCGTCGCGTTGTCTCGGATAATGGTGTTCAATTTGTGTCTTTTGTGATGCAACAGTGTATGTTTATTTTAGGAATTAAACAGGATTTGTTACCTTTATATCACCCGGAAGCTAATCCGGCCGAGCGTAAAAACCGAGATCTTAAGGTTCAGCTGGCTCAGTTGGTCGACACTCAACATTCTTCGTGGCCTAACCATTTGGCGTCGGTTCGTTTTGCCATGAATTCAGCGTTGTGTCATACAACAGGCGTTTCTCCAGCTTTTCTGACCTTCGCTAGAGATCTCCGTTCTCCTGTTGACGTTCATTTTGATATCAGGGCCGTCCTGGATAAAGATAATTTCGTTCCCCAAATCACGCCCTACTTAAAGAGGTTTCTGGACTCTTTAGTTTTGATTAGGGATAAGGTAGAGAAGGAACAGGACAGGCGTAAAGATTATGCAGATAAGGGTCGTAAGCCTGAAGAGTTCCATGTCGGTGATCAGGTTTTGGTTAAGTCGCACGTATTGAGTAACGCTGCAAAGGGGTTGTCGGCTAAGTTTGTACCAAAAAGGGATGGGCCCTATAGAGTGGTAAAGATAGCTAGTCCCACTACTTACCTAGTGTCTAAACTTGATGCTCCCGACGAGATTGTTGGCAGGTTTCACGCGTCCCAACTTACGCCGTTTGTTAGTAGAGACGATTTGCCTCCTCTTCCGATTATGCCGAAGCGTAACCGAGGTCGGCCTCGTCTTGTTCAGCCTGTTTCTGACGTTCTTGAGCGGGTTCCTGAGCGAGGACGCTTTTACGAACCCGAGGGGGAGTGTGTAGCGGTGAAATCCCAACATAAGCTGCTCCCTGAACGTAAGGGCCGTGGTAAGGCGCCACGGCGATTTTCACCTTCGCGCTAGCCGCGCTGTGTATCGGAACGTTTTGTCGCGCATGCGCTCTGCGCCGCCAATCAGACGGCCGGCGCCGACCGCATGAGAACGATTAGGATTGGTTCTCGGAGAGTTTTATAAAAATATGGCGGAATTGTAATGTAGTGCAATGTGTCCTGTGTACTCTTTTAAGTTTTATTAAAGTTTTATTGACTAATGACTAAGACTCTGTATTTCTAACGACCCACCCCGACTATAAGTTAGAGTATTCGTAGGAATCGCATAAAGAAGAAATATTGTTTGTAATTTCGGTACATTTACTGTAGACATGACTTCAGTAATTCTTATACAAAGTGTGAAGTTTCATTTGGCCCAATTCAGGTTACGCGCTGGGATTTTTTTTATTGGTTGTGTCTGGTGTACCGAGTTATTCTTTCTCATTTATAAGACACTCGAAAACTGCTAAAAAACTAACACTTCTCAGTATACGGCTTCAAAGGTTTGAAATCCGCATTCCCGCTCAGATATGCATCAACAAAATTCTGCACAGAGTCCGTGGTGATCTCGTCTCCATACTTCATGGTAACCATGCGTTGTTTAGGGAAATCTATGGAAGTTAGCAAGGGTACCGCGTCATCTAGGCCTATATGCTCCCTTAACATATCCGCGCTGTCTGTTCCATCAATGCCTATGTAAAACATGACGTGTTTAAATGGCTTCTTCTTCGTCCTGGAGTGGCGTGACGTAGGGTAATCGAAGTCCATGGTTTCGTCGTCAGAAGAGTTCTGGTAGGGACAGAAGCCTGGGAACTGGATGCTGCACTCCTCGTAATAGGATTCCGCTGATGGCGTTATAACGGATTCAGCGAATTCTATTTCTGAGTCCTCGTCATCTGTAAAAGATAATAATTAAGGTCAATGCCTGGAATATATGGATACGTCATGGAAACCAATGCCTTTTAGAAGTACCAAAGCTGGACTTTTATAAATGCTTAATTTTAATATTAATAATAATAATAGTGTATCGATGATCTCCTTGGTTGTCGTTTGTTCGTTCGCCCTTGTTTTACGGCCGGAATGAATAATCTATCTGTCAATTGTTTAGGGAATCGAGAGATAAATTATATTTATTTCTGTAAATAAATCTACCGAAGACACTTTTACAAGTCAATATTTTAAATTTTTGTACTACTGACGCTGTTTGTAGTTTTATTTCAATGTATAATATTCGCGTAAATGTCATAAATCAATAAAATATAGTTAGTTTATTAATAAGTAAAAGAGTAATTTAATGGGACAGGTAATTAATTCCGGCCGTTAGAAAAAACCTTAGACGTTCCGGGAAGTATTCGAACTGACAGGGTCAGATTAAGTCATTTATGCAATACGACTCTCTAGGTAGGTACCTACTCTTCTCGTTTTCTACTTTCCTCCAAAAACATATTTACTTTCTCGGGGCCCTCTAAGCGGGCCCATAGTGAGTTGCCTACTTAGCCTACTTTGCGTTATTCCCCTAATGATATTACATTTAAATTTAGGCGTAACTTTGTTCTTACAATTTTCACAGAGTGCATTCATAAAATGTAACGAGTATGACGCAATTTAGATCTCTCTTTTCAAATCTTTCATAAATTAGGAGCAATAATTATTTTAACTTCGTATATGAACGTTTATGAAAATAACTGAAGATGTCTTACCAATAAATAGCACAACCGCCGGATGTCGTGCCATCTTCAGCAGGGCTTGCTCCGTCAACACTGACACTGGCCGCTGTGCCCATGGGAAATTCTGTTTAATAAGAAAAGAGTTTATATCATAAAAAAGTATCTACAGTAAGTAATTGTAGTCAGCTGGTTAACGAATCTACTTGTAAAGGGTTCATGTACAAAAGTGACTTTTAGTAATAGTTTTTAGATCTTATCTGGGCTTTTCACTGGCATGACATCACATTATCACAGGCAGTGATATCGGTAGCTTATAAGTTGGCTAAAGCGTTCCGTGTACTTAACCGGAGGGACGCAAGTTCAAACACTGCCGGAGATCGAATTTTCTTTCTCCACAATTTATATTTTTTTAAATGGTTAGGATGCGTCAATGCCAAATATAATAATAATAAAAATAATAGACTAGAAATGTTTGCCACCATAAGTGTTTCATCAAAAGTTGTCATTTTAGCCCCTTTCCTAAAATGTAGGTACTTACAAATCCAAGCGGATCAGCAGAGAGATGCTGCCGACCATTCGCAGTGAGGATCTTCCCAGCACCGTCTGTGATGACGAGGGCGGGTATGCCGGCAACTCCAAGCGCTGCCGGCATGGTGAGCCGCGCGTCTGCCGCCGACCATGGCACGGAGAGCGCACCCACGGGCGATACCGACTGCACCGTGCGGTTGTAGGATTGTTCACTCCTGAAAAGAGATGGGAGACTTGAACAACACTTATTTAGTAGGCAGTTGAGCCGAATAAGAAATGAAATGATATTTATTATCTGTAAATAGATCTTTTAAAGACACTTTTACAAGTCAATGTTTTGATTTTTTTTATGCTAGAATGCGCCGGCTTTTCTTAGCTGATGACCTCTGAAAAGAAACACCGGAACAGCGAAAGAATCATGGAAACATGTTTGAGTGTCAAAATTCAAGTATACAGTAACTTTCTTTAACAATGAAAGTATCTAGAACGTGGTGAACGATCCAAGGACCAAACATAAACATATTATCACGCTTGTATTCCCCAAAGGGTTAGGCAATGGTGTACTAATGTACACACAAACAGTTCGCCTTTATATTTATATCCCAATGCATATAAGAGAGGGCGAGCCTAATCCAGACTCCCGAGTTGTTACTGAGAATTTTATAGAAAAACCGAATAACACTGCTCGACCTGGAATCAAACGTAGCTCTAGCGTCGCAGTGGACTGATGATATAGGTATTCAAGTTTTTTATTATCGTCAACCCATAATTATACAACCTTCATAAGTATGGCACTACTGTGAAATACTGTTTGAAATTCTCCATTGCTAACGTTCCTTTTCGCGGTGCATTCTCGTACTGGTTGTTATGGTTTATTCCAGTTGGAAATGCTAACAGCCCTCGTATACCTTTTTTATTTATGTAAGGGCGGAAGAGGGTGAAAATTACTACGTCTGTATATATTATAGCCTTCACAAACCTTGTATCAAGTTGGTAGCGACATAAATTACATAATACCTATGCTACTGTCAGCAACGCAGCGGCGGGAACGATCAAATTGCCTTTTTACGACATAACTTCATAAGACGAAGTGTTGTGCTTTACATGATAAATGATAAATGATATTTATTTCTGTAAATAGATCTTTTAAAGACACTTTTACAAGTCAATAATAAACATTTTTTTTTAAAGCTAGATGGCTCCGGCATTTCCTAGCTGACGACCTCTGAGAAGAAACGCCGAAACAAACTCAGAGAATCATAGTCTCTTTTAAAGTCCAGACATAGAATAGTGGTAACAAATATGTGTCTTACAATGTAGGGCAACGTCTGAGATGGCCTTTTGAAGAAAGAGCCATAGCGGCTTTGAGTAGACCAGTCCCAACTGACGGCACGCATGCATCAGTCATTGTGTAGCTCAACCATAATTTAGGGAGCTCAACAATCCGTCGCACGACGATACCAGATCAGAGAAACATTTGCGTAGGCCATATAAAAAAGGCTCAAAGCCACCAGACTGTTCAAAGCTGAGTATGTATATTTAGCCTACAAAGTACTCACATTTACATTGTATTGAGTTAAACATTATTAAATAATAAGAAAAAATATAATCACAGTAATTATTGCATATTGCTAATATCAAAATAATATAAATAATTGTCAGACTTACATGAGAACAATGCAGTTTGATGTGTACTTTCAAATTAATATAGGCTACTAAACAGAAAAATTTAAATAAATAAATAAAGAGATTGCCACTGACAGTAAGAGCTGACCAGCCCCGACAGACGGCACCCGTTCACGAGTATGACGTGTGTATCGGCGTCGTTTGACTCAACCATGTTGTAGGGAATAAAACGACCCGACACGCAACGCCACCATCAGCAGGACATTTTAGTGAGCATGACAAGCTCAGACCGCTAGGCAACTGAAGGGCACAATGTAATTTTAAGTCATTTTACGATACAAATCCCGGGATACACCGGGATTGAATTATAAATAGAGATTAACTTTTGTACAGAGAATCGGGATTTTGATTTGGAACTCGGTACGTTAAGTATACAATGTACATTTTTTAAACTCTTTAGGGGAAGTTATACTTTTAAAGTTATTTATACTTTTAGTTATGTGCAAGTAGGCTGCCTGTAAATTCAAATTTATTTATTGGTGTGATTTTTTAATCATTTTACATGAGATCTTAATAATAAATAACTAGTTAGTGTAGGTAGGTGACACAAGTTTATGTAGCTTGTGTAGTGGAAACCAATATGCAACCTGCAGATTGCGTACAGGTAATTGTATCTATCTTACGTGACCTTTTTATACTTTGACGTAATGTTAAAAAAAAAACTGTCCATTCTGCTCGTCTGGGGTGCACTACAGAAAGCCAGAGCCAGAAAAATTACTGGGCATATTACTTATTACGACACAAAGAACGGAGGTCTCAAGATGAAAACTGGTGTTGCTTGTTTATGCTGCGGTTGTCGCTTGCTATCAGGCGGTCCGGATACTTACTACTACTACTTACTGTTTATCATCTTTGATAAGTAAATAAAAATCAGTAATTTCTCGGCTTTCATGAGATTCACTGCTGAACTTGGAACTTTAAAAATAGTCAACTGTCACCCACATGCAAGACTTGCACAATGGAAACGTGCCTTTATCGACCACGATAAAACTATTTCACTGTTATCGTTTGTCAGCATGACAGTTACGAACAAAATACTTTTTTATGACAAAACTTTGTAGATTATGGTTTAGACGGACAAATGGTTAGCGTCACGGTAACATTTAACAAACAAACTAAAGGTTAATTAATATGAGTTGAATAAAGGCGGTTGACTATCTTATAAATTGGTCCAATGTTTGCGATCGGCTGCTAAGCTGAGCTCCTGAGTTCAGGCAGGGTTTTCTGTAAAAAAATTATAGACGACTATACCGCTACACTAATAACTGCCTCCTTATCAAAGAAGTCTAAAGTCCTGGGTTCAATTTCAAGGTCAAGCAAAGTGTTATGAGGTTTTTGGATGAAGTTCTCGTCTTTTATTATTAGATAGAGCTATCTACGTATTTGTAAATAAATATACTATCTTTGAATCTTATCCGTCTGGCTACTTGTCAGCCATAATAATCCTTCTTAGAGTTTATCTAAATGAAGGAATAAAAAAATCTAAATAAATGCACTTAAAGCTGTTTCCGCGATTTCAATCGTATCCAAACGACTTTATTGCCAAGTAGCCTATGTCCTTTCCAATCTTTCTCTATTCCAAAATTCATCAAAATTGGTTCATCGATTTAGGATTGAAAACGTAACAAATAGACAAAGTTAATTTCGCGTTTATAATATCAGTGTATGTATCGGTATATGAAAAGATGTTAACGGTATCGGGCTGTGTTTAACCGTAAATATAAATATGATATATTTTCATAACTCGCATTTTGGTTCACGCTCGCTGGCTCACAAAGTTGCCAGTAAAGGTAATATTTTGTAACGAAACACATTTGTGACACGCGGTCGGAGCTGAATTCTGTCTGTAACTTTTGTACTACTGCTAAGTTTAATGTGAAAAGTTTTTATGCCAGAGGATTTATATTATAATATATTATATCATGACTTCCTGACGACGTGGCCTATCTTTAATATTAAAATCAAATTCATTGAGTTATGGAGACAGTAGAAATTACCTAGCACTAATTGAAATACCTTACTCATTTGTATTAAATATTAGTTGTAGTCTTTTGAAAGATTCTCTCTTAAAAAAATGAAGGTAGATATATTTTCAATTACTGTCCTATTAAAGTCAACTATTTACTTAAATAGTCCGACATATTCATTTTATTAAAATTTGTGCCGCAGAAATAAATTAAACATTTCTTGAACCTAAGCTTAATAGCTTATGTATCTAATCTTTATATGCATGGTTTCACCAACAAGTAAAATACAATTCTTTAGCAATAAAATCACTACCCCATATCCTTATAAATTCCTAAAACTTTGTACATCAAATCGCTCTCATATTTTCCAATAAAGTTCAACCCAGAAGGGATCCGCCAAATTGAGTCTCTCCAGAATTAACCATAGTATTCTGATATTCACGCTAGCAACATTGCCGACGCTATTCTCCCGCCATAATTCACTTGCGCGCCATTACGCTTGGGCGCCATGACACCCTCCGAAATAAGCATAACAAAATAAAGCATTCAATTGTGTAGAAGTTTATGTATTTCCTTAGCAATATAAGCAGATTAGCATATGAGAGCTTTTAAATTCAAATTTTGGAGGAATGAAAGTAAACTTGAAAGTATTTGGTTATTTTCGCTCTACTTTGGGGTAGGTAAATGAAAACAGAATAGCTCATGTTGGTGATATTTTTTTACAAGTCCAGTAAGTTCACTGACCCAAACAGCAAAAGGCCTGGTCAGGCCTTCTTAATAAGAAAGAAGAATATAATAAGAGAGAGGATTCTCTTATTTTGATAAGGTCAACTGCTAAACAAAGGCCTACCCCATAGACCGTCCACAAGACTGGTTATATGCCGCCTGCATCCAAATTCCAACGATTCCCAGCGATCTTTACCAGGTCGTCCGTCCATCTCGTTGGAGACCGTGCTATGCTGCGGTTGCGTGGTTTCCACCCGAGAATCTTTTTTCCCCAGCGGCCATCAGTTCTACGAGCTATATACCCACTGCCTCTTCAGCTTGCTAATCCATTCAGCAATATAAATATCAAGAGAAATACCAAGCATAAGTAACGTACTCAAAAGTTTTACAAGTCAACGGTTTAAATTTTTTAGACAAGATGGCGCCGTCGGCATTTTATAAATGAAGACCTCTCACAAGAAATGCCGAAGGAAACTCAGAAAATGGTGGTCTCTTCTTAAGTCTAGACATACTTAGTAGTAGCAAATGGTCGTTTACAACGTCTGAAATGGCCTTTTGAAGATATAAAAGAATATACCTACTTAGATTAAAGTCAACATACAAGTGACTTGTAGTATTTGCAATTAGATGGCAATTAGTTTGAAACTTACCTATTACCTAATTGCCATTTTCATATAGACTATTGACACATAAAATGTTATAACCCAGTTAAGTAAGTACATCTACGGTCCCGGGATATTTTTTATTTAATGCATGCTTTATTATTTATGCGCAAGGGTTACTTATGAGGGTGGGCCTCGAATATGATACGATACAGGATACAGTCTGCTCCATGCTCCCTCACGGGTGTCACGGACAGCGACTCGGGGATTATATCGGATAATAGATAACTGGATGGGTCCACCTGGGTACCTAACTACTAAATAACTAAATATTATGATACTGCTTTGGACGTCCTCATCCATAATTTCTAGCTACACTCTTTGCGCTGTAGCATGGTGGGGTGACAGTTGCTTGTATGACGTATTGTATGTATTATGTTTAATTTACTACAGATAATAATGATTTAATATATTACGAATGTGGTACAGCTGAAATACTAAGACATAATTAATTTGTAAATCGCGGCAAATTTCAAGAGTGAAACGAAATGTTACTGAAACTGTCACCGGCACCATGCTACAGCGCAAAGAATGTAATGTTAAAAATGCGAAAGTTACTCTGTTTTGGATTCATCTACACCGCAGTTACTTTTTGTGGAGCAACGTGTCCAAGGGCAACGTCCGATAACAAAAAGTGATTTGTTCTTAGTAGGTATATGTTGCTGTGAAAGTTGAAGAATGGTACTTAATGTTGTCGTATGGCAAGAATGCCATAGCAACAGAAGTTGCTCCACACTAAGTACTTTGTGTGCACCATTTGTCTGTTTTGTAACGCCTAACCCACTGAACATTGGTATTGAGCTAGATTAGACCTTGGAGATGGATGTAGGCTACCTTTTGTATCAAAAACCTATACTAATATTATAAATACGAAAGTAACTCTGTCTGTTACGCTTTCACGCTTAAACCTCTGAAGCGATTTTTAGCGGTTTATCTATTAGAGCTTGAAGAAGGTTTGTTCTCAAAATATTTGTATCATTTATTATTTAATTAAACGTAGGATCGACGCAGGCCCTGCCAAACAGTGGATATTTCTTTCAGTAATAATGAATATCTTTGAAAATGTTAATATTCTATCACACATGCTGTCAAAAATCCAACTTAAATCGAAACACAATCTCAGTTGAAAACTGCAATTGTCGCGTAGTCTGTATGGCGACCATTGAATTTGATTCCCTCTGCTACGGGATTATACCCATGAACTGTCGAAAGGGGAGTCGGGGAACGAGTTAGCGCCATAAAACTGTGATAACTTTAACGGGGGCCATGATAGCCTGCCTATCATATATATAGAAGGCTTACTTGCCCTCTTTAGAGTTTTGCCTGTTCAGAAGAACACACATTCCATTCACATACACAACAAATAGTGTTTTTTGTAGAAACGTAAGACCCACATAATGGAACTGTGAATTCAAAAGTATCTGTAATGGTCTTACTGAAACACAATATTTGACTTTAACTTTACTTGGCAAAAAGTTTGAAAAAATGTTTACTAACCTACTCAGTTAACAATTTGCTTTCGTTATTGACGAATCTTTTTAGGTACGACCTAAAGCATGGTGTAATATAAGCTTACACCACCGTGTATGTAAATAAATGTGTTTGTATTGTCAATTTTATTAAGCGTGACTGGGTTGCTAGATGTGCAGTCTAAAAAATAAAATATAAATTAAAGTATTCTAGAGATCGCTACAAGGAGTCAGCATTAGTGTATAACTGGCTGGTTGAGAAGAAATAATCATTTGAATAGTAGAATTATTAGTAAATGATTGATGGTTGTCACACTGTGAGATTTCTCTTGACCTTTGAAGAATATCGTTCTGAAGTACTTCCAAACCAAGACTTTCATTTTGACTCCACCAAGATCCTTATAGTATCTTCATTGGTTCTAAATATGAATTGATTCTAGAGGAATTGTAAAGTGACCTTTTTACCCGACTGTCGGGGAAGGGTAATGTTTTTTGTGAGATGCGTATTCGCTGTTCCATCAATAGCGAATCTGGCAATGCTTTAAAATTTTAAATGGTCCTTCTTGATTTCCATATTCAGTGGTAGGGTGCTTTATCTACACCCCACAGGCACGTAATCGGCGATTTACCCCAATAGGTACCTATCCCCGTAACGGGTTGCTCGGGCGTAATAAGCGTCCTGGCCTTATTAGGATTTTGAAGCCGTGATAAATCTAAGTGAGGTCTGGGTTTGTTATATTTAATAGCGCCCTGGCTTGAAATGAAATCGTTTCAGATCTTCTGGGAGAGGGGTAGAAAGTAATGGATCGGTTGCAGGTTCATTTGTGTCACCCGGTTCATAGACCCGCTTCGTAAACATTTATTTCTGTTCAGTTCTGCAAAACCTATCTACGCCTGAATTCCTTATTATACCTATTTTGAACTATCCTATCTTGTTTATTTTATGTTTAAGTGGTGACTGAGTGATTAGCATCTTTTATACGGTCTAATCTACAGTGTCCATAAACATACCCATGGTACAGGAGAAAATTATTCTAGTGACGCATCACGTAGGTATTGTCTATTGATTAAAGAAAAACATGGTATGTCGGCTCTGCCTATAAAGGTTCTGCTACTACCAGAACGCCGCAGTAGCACATATAGCATTTATAATCTATGATTTAATCTATGGTATAAGGACAAAAACATTTTTGCTAGCGCCTGAATGACATTACACCATTTCAGAAACTTCAGGCCTGCCTTTACTTTTCTCATTTGGCATTCTTAGTAAAAAAAACTACTGTACTACCAATAAAATACGAACTGACATTCATTATGTACCATAGCGAAACATTACTAAAGGTAAGAAATGAACTCTGCTGTTTTCTTTAATCCGATTTTTATGCCCCTCAATGTTTTATATCGGGTAACACTAGACCGCAACATAAACGCGGACTGCGGCAAATGGGCTATAATAAACGCCTTGGCTTTATTAGAACGTTGGGTAGCTCGGTAGTGATAAATCTCAAGAGTATACGCGCAATGTTAGTGTTTAATTTAGATTTGTTTGTCAGTTCATGCAATCCTGTTTTAATTAACAACTTAGCGGGATCATTTGGAGGGATGGCTGAATGCAATGATACCTTGTTCTGATGTTATAAGTGGATAATAGTGCGGGAAATTTATTAAATTTTAAGTAGTAAGCACACGTTGCTTACTACTTAAAATTTAATAAATTTCCCGCACTATTATCCACTTATAACATCGAAGGTTTTTCCTTGTATCAATACAAAATCCATTGGCAGTGTGAATAAATCAATGTCTACACCACCGTAATGTTCAACAATGTAATGTTGCCAGTTTTTGTTTTATTAACTCGCATTTATTGTGGAGAAATTGCATTCATGACAATACTGTGACAACGATGAGAATTCATATCTCCGCTCTCATTTGAAGACTGCAAATATGCAGCTGCCTTGAGATTGTCATCGAGACTTTTAAATGAGTATTATTTGGCGCGATTCCAGAGTTTTGAATAAGCAATTGTTCAGTGAAATTTTCAATAAATATTATATGACCTATCTACTTGATCCTTTCATTGATCTAACCTTTGTTAGGTAATTATTATTATTATCATCACCATCATCATCATCCCGTATTCTTCTACTACTGGAAATTCATTCCAAATGATATTAAGAAATAAACCGCATTACAGGCAGACGTTCACTTAATATTGTAGACCACATAACACATGGGGTTCGGTTAGCACTTAAAAATATGAGGATACAATACCTACCATTTCATTTCACTAAAACAGTGGACATAATTGCCTGTTAGCTGACTAAAATACTCTTAGTAGATCTACATATTTTTTGGAACGGTATAATCTAGTATAATATCTTGGCTCAAAGTATAATTATAGTAGGTATGTATGGCAACCCTAGCCTTAATTCTGCTTCCCCATACTTATTTTCATTATTCTTGCTGTACCTTTCCACAATTTTCTATTCAATTTTCAATACTACTCAGGTTCTACTTACCTCCTATTCATTCGAACCAAAACAAAATGTTAGCTTCGCATTTAGGTATACGTACCTATTTACAACAAATTCCATTTATAACACAAACAAGTGGAGCGGTGGCGGAAAGGCATTCAAAATGGCACGGGCTACGCAATTAAATTAAGCCGATAACAGTGTAGGGACCGAGGGAGCAAGCAATGTCGCCATCACTAGGCAAAAAGTCTTTAGTCTCTACGCGATGTAGTTCCCGCGCAAAATTCCCGCCCTTATATTCTACTTTTTTTAGTGCAAACGTCTGTGGCTTATTATGCCAACGCAATGGAGTGGAATTATGAATGTAATGAAGATCTGTGAGAATATGTTTCGTGAAATCGTTTTTGAATGAAGTTTATATTGAGAAATTGCACGGATTTCTGTTTGAATTTCATTCGTAGATTAATGAACAGGGTACTTATACTTAATTAAAGAGTCGTTTAATTTCAAAGCCAATGCGAAACCAAAATAAAAATATCAAATATCCTAATCTGTATCCGAACTCAAGTGGGGAATTACGGACCGCGGTGTATTTTTAATCATAAATAGCTGGAATTTTTAATTAAATTTCAGCTGGTAACATCTGAGCACTCAAAAAGTTACAAAAATGCGGAGATCGACCTCCCCTGAAAACTCTCAGAGTTTATTACAGGCATTCACTTTTATGCGAAAATTATCTTTTCTGGGGAGAAGAGGCTGCATAAACTTTGTTTGGTCCCGCTACTGTGGCTTGCTCAGATAAAAATGGGGTTTATGAAAGTAATATAAGTTTTAAGACGCACAAAGTAAGTAAATTGGTGCAAGTTTTCAGTGATTTTGTCAGCACTGAAGCTTTTAAGTACTGTTTTTTAACTTTTATCCAAATCGTTTTATGATTAGATACGATAAAAGTTAAGGAAGTTAAATTTTGAATTGATAAAAGGAATACTAAAGCGTTTTGGCGGCAAATGACACCGATTTTGGCAATTCCCGCTGTTATTATACCGCCGTTACCACTACGAATATTGAGACAAATTAGATGAAATTCAAATGCAATAATTTTGTTCCATTTGGGAAAAAAACCTTTTTCCTCTTTCTCAATTGAAAAAAAATTTACGTCTACTATTTATCTATTGTCGCATTCCTACAACATAACATTTAACTTTGACTATAGAACAATTTGATGAAATTTTTATGTGTAGGTAAAATGACATTATTTTAAGTAGTCATAAAAACATATCAGTATTTATTTCTCCCAAAAGATTTAACTTTACAATTTCACTTACCTACCATACAAAATTACAAGGTTGAATGTACATTTCCCTTTTACACTGAACAAACGACGGACGGACAGCCATATTAATTAGGGCTGTCGCGAGGGTCGAAACAAAAGCGATCAATTTGAGCGAATTGCTTTTAATGGCGTTGCGTTGGTAGCGTTGCTCTGGTGGTGCGTAATGTTAATGGTGGCCTTTCAATTTAACATGCATGCCCTGCAATACCTATGCTTTCCAACAGGTAGTTTGTAATGTACTGCTCTAAACACAAAGCCTTGAAATGCCGATATTAGAAACAATTTGGACGAATTAAATTACACTACACTCTTTGCGCTGTAGCATGGTGCGGGTGACAGTTTCAGTAACATTTTGTTTCACTCTTTAAAGTTGCCGCTATTTACAAATTATGACTTAGTATTTCAGCTGTACCACATTCGTAATAACTATATTAAATCATTAATAACTGTAGTACATTAAACATATTACCTACAATACGTCATACAAACAACAATATATTGTAGGGTTAAAAGTCCCGTAGCCGTCGGTCACCCTGTCGGCCCTCGAGGAGGTTCCGACACTGGACGTCCGTGGTGGGATTGCGGAGCGATTCCCGTGATTCCACCACCACTATGCGGAAGGTGGAAGTGGTGGTGGTTTTGGTCGGTATGCTGGCCACCTGGCCGGAGAGGCTGACATAACCGTCCCGCGTCCCCGAGCCGATCGGCATGCATAAGGCGCATTTCCCTACCCGAAAGAAAGGGTTAAAAGTCCCGTAATATTATATTAGCACGTTGGCACCTAGGCAGCTAGCGTTTTGTTCACATCCATAGACTAAGTACCTACGTAGGTACTTCGAAATATTTTTCTTTTTAAAACTTTACTATTAAGATAATTTCCAGCTTATAGAATTAACAATCACTCACGAGGAACAACTACTTGTGGATGTGCATAATTTAAGCTTGTAGTAGATCACACTATCATACAACAATATTTGTTTCGAAGCGAAAACCCACAACCCGTAGCACAGACGCTGTTCGATTAGGCACTACACTATTTGTGCCGTCAAAATTATTATAAGTACTTTTTGTATTATTTTACCCTTGAATTGAAAATGCCCATCCTGAAAGTGAGATCTGAAAATAGCGATGATTTACATAAAAACTGTTTTCATCGGAACTGCCTGCCATCGGACCTCTGCAGCTTTTATCATCTATACCAAAAGCTGAAGGATATGAGCGTGTGACCGGAAGCTGTAGTCTGATATAATCCTCTTGTGCGATTACAGAGGGCTGGCAAGTGGCAGATAATACCTACATGCGGGCAATTGTACAACTATGACCTATGTCTGTCATTAGTTCTTATAACTTTGCTGGATTTAAGATGAAGAGAAGTAAAAGAGGGGCTCGTGGCTAGAAAATAACAACTAAGCTGATCAACCGATCTGCAAGGTTGCGCTGCGCTAGTCGCGGTCAGTTTGTGGATGGGTGACTGGGTGAGAGACCCCTCCGTGCGTCGGAGAGCACGTAAAGACAGTCCCTGTCATACGAACACTTATGACAATCGTTAGTGGTAGTTAGCCCAAAAATCCTGAAAAGTCATAATATACATTAAGTCGACACGTTTATAGTACTGTATAGTTTGACATGTTTTTATTTTAATATGTCTCTTATCTGTGAAGACCTATAATTAGCTATCTGTTGTTTATGTGCGTTGCAAATTTATTGTAAGGCTCTTGGTTTTCCAAAAGTAATAAATAAATAAATACCGGTAAGTATTACCCAGAAATTGGGTTGTGAAGGTCTGATGGCAGTTGTGTGTTCACTATTTATTTCAGTCGCTTCTGGTTAGACTGAAACTGACCTCAACATAGTTGGGAAAAGGCTGGGACGAAGAGGAAGATTAAGTTATGTGGAAGGAAGATTAAGTTATCATTGTGAAGCCTTTAGAGTAGGTAATACTCATAAAAGACGCGATGCCGACGTCATTTAGCGAATCGAAACGCTCGTTGTAAGCGAAGTGAGTTGCTTATTTGCGAATTTCTAAAATTTTAATTTAAATACAAGACAAAAAAATATTAAATGCTGTGGGAACAATATTCTAAAAAAAAAACAAAGTTCAGCTTGTAACGAGGGACTATGGGTCTGCTACTGAAAACTTGTAACTGAAAAATGTAATAGTTACAAATTTGGCAGGTCGAGCAGAGAATCGAACGCTTTTTACATAAAAAAATATATGATGAGCCTACCGTAGAGAACAAATTGTGAGAATTTTCTCTTATTTCCAAACTCAATAATTTGTAACTAAATTTCCTTTGTTACGTTTACTATCGATCGGCAGCCCTATCGCCACCCCTTCCATTAGTCTGGGTACCTGTCGCGACTTGCGTCTAGTGACGTCAACCACCCTCCACGTTTATACAGGGGGAGTTTCGATGCGTCGCGTATATTTGCTAGAAAAGATAAAAAAAATATAATGGGTTAATTAAGTAGGTATAAGAAACCTGTGTTGGTTCACAAGTTTTCGAAGCTAAGTTTCGCGAAAATATGTCAGAATTTCCGACTAAATGGAGCTATTCTTATTTTAAAAGATAAAATATCTTGACGTTACTCTTATCTAAATTCTTCTCTTTGAATAATTCTTTATAAAAGTATCAAACAAAAGAAGAAAGTAATTCTCCGAACGAATCTTTCGTTTTGGTAACTTTGCCATGATGTTTTCCGCCTTTGCCTGTAGCAAAAAAAATACACAATAAGCTTATTATGCTCACCAAACGCAAAAAAGAACTGTCAGATGCATAGTGATATAACCTCAGTGCAAGATCAAAGCCGTTTTCATCCGGCAGAACATGATACAACTAACATGACCCTTTGAAGGGGTTAATGAGACCCCGTTTAGATCACAGTCCGGTTGCAGATATGTAATTAAAAAACTAAGCTCTTGCGGTTTTTGTATGTTGTGCTTGCTTAAGGTGACATATAAGATATGTGCGACTATGTAGGTTGGTATTCGGTAATTAGGGTTGATGATAATGCTTTTAAAAGACGAGTAGAAAGTGACAGTGAAAAAAATTTAATTAAGTCAATATAGTGAAAGAAGTAAAATTTTTGTAATCGGCATACCTACCTACTTAATAAAGAACCGATCCAAAACTTATACCTAGTCTTTCAAATTGTTTAACATGGTCATCTTGACCAAGCAGTTTCCTTTCCTGTTGTTTTACCTTCACTCTTGCGGAATCCTTGCGAATCCAAGGATTTCCAGTCTTCAAAGTTTCAAACGTAGTCATTTATCTTTGCTTTCACAAAAAAAGTATTAAGCCACATGCATAATGACACTCACTGACATCAAAGCCCGCCAGAGCTCAGCACACCGCAATCACGACACGATCACATCCCCTCATTCCTTTGAAGATATTAATGAGATTCCAGTTTTCAATAGTTTTATTCCTTGGTTTATTAAGACATAAAACTGTCATAATTATGTAAAATGTTGGACTCAGATGCCAGTAATCATCGTTGCGTGGTTCGAATTTTGATTTAAAACGCGTGGAATGCAGACGGCATTCCGTGCAAAGTTGCGACGAATTTTGAAAAGAGGATTCGAGGCAAGAAGATTCTTTTATGGTTTAGTTACATGGTTTAATTTTTGGCTTGATATAATAAAAAAAAATATGACTATCATAGCAGATAAATAAAGTTATTTGTAACGATACGATTTTTCCTGGTTTTCTGTGATCTGTCTTACATTTAACTTAAAATACTTAATGTCAAATTGGCTAAAAAAATACGAATTAAGATAATTTATTAAGTAAATGTATTTTTTGTTGCTTTATTACAAAGCTAAAAAATGATTAAATAGTTAAACAATATTTATTATAATAAAATAGCTACCAAAAGTTAAACAAAAGAATAAAAAAAGTAATAGGAACGTTTTGGTATTAAACTTCGAATTATTTCGCGCCATTTGGAAGTTTGCCAAGAAATACGGGTTACTGTGCCTATTGCTGGCATCTCAACTTGTTGTAAGTTTTTCATGAGTGTAAAATAAAGTTTTCAATATAATAAAAGAAGTATATTACTTATATGTGATCATCTGTGGGGCTGTCTTTCAATACAACCAAATGGGGCTGAATATCAATTAGAGTTTTACATGAAGCGACTGCTGTGGGACCTCTGCAACCCAATTTCTGACCAACAGAGATATCCGAGGGATAATCTGGTTGTCAGGCGTTTTGGGCTTCTGACTGATCATCATCATATCAGACTCATGCCGCCCGCATCAAACGACTTCCAGTAAAGTTTACCAGGTCGTCCGTCATTCTCGTTGGAGTCTCATTTTCCGTGTATTGCGTGATCTCCACTTGAGAACCCAGCATGAATGGCCATCAGTTCTACAAGCTATGTGCCTCGCCCATTGCCACTTCGCTTTTCAGCTATGTCAGCAACTTTCGTTGTTCTACGGATCTCTTCATTTCTGATTTGGTCGCGTAGAGGAATACCAAAGCATACCTCTTCCCCTAGCTCACGGAGTGACACTGAGCTTTTTTATGAAACTCAAAGTGAGCGATCACGTCTGCTGACGATAGGACAACAGGGCCGATGGCTTCACGCCTTCTCCGAAGTACGGAAGTCGGAGAGGTTGTGTTACGTTCATATACACTACGGCAAGGGCAAATTGACTGATCTTATAGTAATTACTTAGCCTAGCTAGAGGAGGAAGTGGAGGGGCTCCACTTCCTCCTCCTTCTTCTCCTTCTACAGGCGTATACGCAAATTGATATTATCATTTTCCTTTCAAGTTATTCAAAGGCTCTTAACAGTAATTGATTTTGCTTGGAATAAATTCACCCTTTGTGTTGAAAAGGGCATAATGTAAGTAATTCAACGCAGGTGGGCAGCCCAGCCGGGTAGAGGCCTGCATTTTAATTGCCAAACTCCTTTGAATGGCCACTGAAACTAATTTCAACTATTCTGTGTAATCTGTGGAAGTATCTAGTGTACATGAATATTGCTATAATTATATTGTATGCCATATTCTCCTGATTTCATCTGCAATATGGTTACGGTAATATTAATTTAATTATATCTGCTAATAGATTTTATAAGTCCTGTTGTTGTTACCTGATCAATGGTTTGTTTTTTTTTGGAAGGCAAGTGATCGTAGTTAGAATTTATCCTTTTATCATTTGACATCAAGTTCCATAATTCTTACTTTATGAAAGAATAATTGTAAACAAAAAACTTTAAAGGAGTAAATTTGGAGTTTTTCGCAGATTATTCTCCATATTACCCAATATTTTGAACCGTGCACTTAGTTTTTGACAATTCAAATGTACCTATAGGTATCTAGCTAATTGGTCTATTTGAAATAGAACATTTGAATTTGATTGAACACCGAAACAGCTCAAAGAATCATGGTCTTTAACAGTCCAGATACCAGTAATAATTAAACTCTCTATATTTTAATATAGTTTCCTTAATTTCCTTCCTAAAATTCTTTTGTACTTACTAAAGTTTAATTTATTACCTTATGTTTAAACTAGATATAGGTACCCTTATGTCATTATATTACACTATGTTTGTGCCTTAAAAACATAAAATTTCTTTAATTTTCAGAATGTTTACAAGGAGTTAGTGTAAAAACTCTCGATCGATGGCCCTGCAAGCGGGATTCAATTTAATATAACGACACTGTCTAACTATGAATACTGCATCGAATACGAATGCCACGTGTTTGGAATTTACAGGATTTTCTTGAAAATTATTGATTTTATTAATTCTTTGATTTCTGTGGCGATACCACCCAATAATGTGGTAACATTATTGTGTTCCAGTTTGAAGGGTAATGTAGCCAGTGACATTACTGGGCATATGAGACTTAACAATTGAGGTGTCAAGATGACAATGCGCGAGTTGCGGTTGCCGCTTACCTACTATCAGCTGACCCATATGCTTGTTAGTATTGTACACGAAACGACAGCCATCAGACCTCCGCAATCAAATTTCTGGGTAATACCAATATTAGATAGTCCTAATACGTACTAATTATTAGTAATTACTTCAAAACCAAAAAGGTTCTCGAGCTGAGACCACGCAACGGAAAGCGTAGCGTAGGACGGCCTCCAACGAGATGAAGGTCTGGAAGTCGTTGGATGCAGATGGCTTATAACCGGTCCTTGTGGAAGTCTATGGGGGAGGCCTTTGTTCAGCAGTGGACCTCCTGTGGCTGATATGATGGTGATGATGACGTTGACTTCAAAGCCAGTAAGATAAAAAATCTTTTAGAAGAATTTTAATGTCCGTTTTTCCGTACTCAAGGTAAAGCAACATGGTAACCCTACCGGTATCTAACTCGAGACTTCACGGCGAGCCCACTTTCATTATTCAACATGCAAACAGTGTTATTTGTGTAAATAATATACAAATGTTTATTTATACACTGATCTAAAGGTGAAAGATAAACAGATCGATTTGCGGAGGCACTCTATGTCAGTATTTCTTTACGTCGTGTGTCGACAAAACTGTTAAATGTCAATTAAAGGGTCGACAATACAATCTACAGATGTCCTGTTGTGTTTGCAATTACGGTTGTCTAATATCTTAAAAGGTCTCGAGAGATTTGCCCCAAAAGGTTAAGTTGTAGGTACATAATGTACTGTAAGTATGGCAATTCAGTTTTTATAAAAAAAATGAACTGAGAAATATAAAATATCTACCTAGTACTTTGAAAACTAGACGTGACAATTTATTTTTGTATTTTGTACATCTTGTAAACAGGTTTTTTAAAGCAGTTCTGCATAATATTTAAATAAAATGATACATTATTTGTTTGTCTATTAAAATATTTTCAATAAATAATAATATTACTTAGATAAAATTTTATAAAACATTAGATTAATATTATCTAAATAAAACTAAATTAGCGATCAGTAGGTACTTACTTTAAGTAATCATAATAACTAAATATTATCGATGCAAACAAAGAATTAATTGTTTCATAGTACGTATGTACCTAGGTATAAGTAGTAGTAGTTATTTGCTAATTACATTAATTAGCATACTGCATTTTGTATGTCATTACATACAAAATGCAGTATGGGGACCCAATAATTTTTTTAGACCTCCAATCTTCAACATATAATCTGCTCCCGATGATGAGCAGCTGTTGAGTTTCTACAAATTTTTTTTACAGGAAAAAGGTACTTTTGCAAAAAGTTTATATTATTTTGTAGTATTTATTATATCACACCCTATTTTATAAATTACTTATTCTAATATAAATTCAATAACCAATGCACGTAAGTATCTAGACATAACGTAAATATAAATATCAAGATGAAAATGAATAATGCAAAAAAATCCAAAACTCATTATAAGTACTGAAATGAACTAAATTTCCATAATTTAATAATTAAATATGCCATATACTGCTAACAAAGGAAATCGCCGCTTTTTATTCCGATTCCGCGAACGAGCGAAAGAAATAGAAAAATAATTCAAAAACTCGCCGGACGTTTATCTTTTCAGCTTTATTTTCAAATTCGATCAGCAATTTATTCAAAGATAGAAACTTTCACTCTATGGTCAATGCATTAAATAATAATGTTCATGTTAATATTAGCCTCTTTTTAAGGGACCTAACTACAAATACCTAGTTACAAATTATTATTTATTTACAACAACAGCATCCTCCTTTACATTGTAACCTCATTATTATTATCCCAAAAAGGTTGATTTATAAATTAACCAAAAAAAAATTGGCAGTATTTACCCCTAAAACAGTTATTTCGTCGCCTTAATTACGGGTATTAATCAGTTTTCCTAAGTTTGTTTGATATTGTCTTTTATTGACTGCCTCATTAGTCTAGTGGTCCTAAGCGCGACTGCTACGCTAGATGTCCTGGGTTCGATCCCCAGGTCGAGCAAAGAGTTATTAGGTTTTTCTATGAAATTCTCAGTAGCAGCTCGGAGTCTGGATTTGCGCCCGGTTAATGGCAATAGGCTCGCCACCTATTACATGGGACCTAAAAATACGAAATGCCTATCTCTTCGGGGAATAGAGGCATGATGGTATCTATGTTTGATATTGTCATACCTGTCACTGGACACCAGTATTAGTTGCGTGTTGGCGTACTTCGTGCGACGCTTGCGCACAGCCGCGAGCGCCGCGCACAGACTCGGCGAGAACGACCGGCATGGAGGACACTGAAACAAACGTCATATACTTACATACGTCGGAGTTTTACTTCATCGCAACAAATTTTGAGCATGCATCCTGAAGAGTTTAAAGGTTTCGTCAGCTCCAAGCGTTCAATTTTACCAATGAGCTTAGTACTAAGTTATAGTCCACCACGCTGACTTTACACATCGTCGAGAAAATCTACTACTTAAAACACTGCCATGCCAGAATATCGCTTATTTAATCTTTGAATGGTAAAATAATAAGCCGAATAATTCTCAACACACCCGACACGACACGGGAAAGAAGAGATCATAGCCCAAGAAGGGGTAGAAACTATATAAACTGCCTACTCTGCCTCTACTGCAGTCTCCTCTACTAAGGTAATTACTTCAGGATAACAAGAATTCATGATCATATTATTATGTAGTTCCGTATTATATTTCGGAAGCGTATGCTACAACGGCAATTAATGTCGATTGAAAACTTTCATCATGATCTACCTAATTTTCTCTCAGCTACGAGTATTATCGGATCGGTTTCCAAACTATCTCTGTACACTAACCCAAGAATAATAAGTTCAGAAAAATGGAAACGAATTTATTTTCCAACTTACCCAATGTGCAGCAAAGTAGAAGACTCTGACAGAATCTGCCGGTAGCTCCTCATAGAGGCGATTTCCTCCATCGCCCTGCAGCTGCACGCCCCTCAAGACCTCGTTTAGAGGAGGAGGAGGCCATGGGAACCTCTCGCCGTGAGGGTCGTCGAGGAGGGCGTCCCTTACGTGCCGTCCTCGGATGACGAGGGTCGGCACTCCTACTGCGATGCTGTACTTCTGGGTTAACCGGCGCTGGAAAGAGAATTTAGCCGTTAGTTTGGCTAAGAACTGTGCCACAACAGAAGTATTCCATCAATCTTCACTAACTTAGGGTCCTGTGGAATCCTAATCACCCATACAAACGTAATACCAAAATTAATGCCAATTACAAAATACTTTCATTCATGATCAACCCATATACTGCCCCACTGCTGGGCACGGGTCTCCTTTCAGATTGAGAGGGATTCAAAATACTCAAAATAGTTTTATTTTCATATAAACCATATACAGGCACTTATGAAATGTCGAGTCTAGGTGCACGGTTCCAAATTAGTCGTTTCCTATGGAGAAGAACCGGCAAAAAACTCCATGATAGACGCGTAAGTGGTCCACGCTGGCCTAATGCGTGTTGGCAGACTTCACACACCGTCGAGTAAATCTCTAAAGCATGCAGGTTTCCTCAAGATGTTTTCCTTCACCGTTTTAGCGAGTGATAATTAATTTAATACACACATGATGTCGAAAAGTCTGAGATGCGGGCCTTGGATTCGAACTTGAGACCTTTAACTGGGCAGTTTAATGTTCATATCACTAGATTATCACTGCACATCACTATGCTATCTATGTAAAGAATATGAATATTTAAATGTAATACATTTGTCGTTCCAGTAAAAAAGGCCCACGCACAAAACCAAAACATTTAAGTTATCAAATACTTCGATAGGAAATTAATATATGAGTCGATGATTCTGGTCACGTAGGTCCAACCTCAGAGACGGTTCCAGAATATTAAGCAGTTCTCTAATACAAGTACATTTGTATAGAATACGTTCAGCGGTAGGGAAGCTTCTAATTTGGAAGATGTCGTTGCCAATGGTCGCGCTCTTGATTTTAGGAGTGAAATAAGTTTGATTCTCTGAGTTTGTTTTGGAGTTTCTTCTCAGAGGTCGACTCTTAGCAAATACCGGCGCCATGTATAAAAATATGCCATGCATGAAAAAAATCATAACCATTGGCGTGTAATAGTGTCTTTAAAATATCGATTTACAGTTTGAAAACTCCTATTCATTAAATTTATATGACATGATTGATCATTAAACATTTTTCATTTTTTTTTTCGCAAGTGCAGCTGGTCTGGTGAGCGTAAGGATCTATTTTCAATTCTCAGATCTAGCAAAGTGTTGTTGGTTTTTATAAGAAATTCTCAATAGCAGCTCGGTTTGGATTTGTGCCCAATTTTTGGAGCAATAGGGTAGTTCAGAATATCATAAGAGCCTGATCAGTCGGCAGTCGTTGACAGTCGCTGCTCCCGAAGCAACGCTAGACAATAGTAAGAAGACGAAAAAAGAAAAGGTATTATTATTTATTAACCGAGAAGGACACTTCCTCAGTATTTTAGTGGTCGTGAACCCAAAACCTAGAGGTTTTGGGTTCGTAGAAGGCTACGCTAGAGGTTTTGGGTTCGAGTTATATTCCTAGGTCGAGCAAAGTGGCTTTTTTACACAGTTCTCAGTAGAGCTCGCCCCCTATTGGCTAAACACATTAGTACCTACACTTCTGCCTAACCCTTCGAGTTCACCTTAGATCCATGGAGATTTTCGGTAGGTACTATAAAAAAATAAAAAGATCTACCAAAGGCAAGGTCCCAAGGCAAAAAACTTGGTATAATTGCACATACCTACTACAGAATAAATAATTAAAATAACTAAAAAACCCGACTGCATAAAAACACTTTAAAAAAACTAAAAAGACTAAAACAAGTCTAGTAGTCCAGACCTATGTAAAGTAATATTGAATAACTACACCATTTAAATGTTTTCATGATCGATAAATACATAAAATAATAAATTATAACGTAGAATAAAGTCAATCTTGCCGTCGGGGCCCATTCAAAATCGTGACCGTCTCTAAAATTCCCAGTAATGGGTCCCGACTGCAAGATTGACTTTATTCTACGTTATAATTTATTATTTTATGTATTTATCGATCATGAAAACATTTAAATGGTGTAGTTATTCAATATTACTTTACATAGGTCTGGACTACTAGACTTGTTTTAGTCTTTTTAGTTTTTTTAAAGTGTTTTTATGCAGTCGGGTTTTTTAGTTATTTTAATTACGTAACTTGTTTCCGGATTTTTAGTGCAAAACTACGAAAAATCTGCAGACGCTTAATTTAAAACTAAGGTGTGTTATTTACTTGTGCAAGATTTCGCAAACGAAAGATACGGAATGCTCAAAACATATTTTTCAGCCCACGCATTAAAGCGCATAAAATCCGCCATTTTGTTTTTTTTTTTAATTTCATGTACCCAGTGACACTCGTGCCATCAAGACAAATCTAATGAGGTATCATTTATCTAAATCGGTTGCACCGTTGAATAGTTACGAGCGGACATAGGAACGGACATACATACATACATACATACATACACGTCAAACACATAACCCTCCTCCTTCGGCAGTCGGGTAAAAAAGCTTAGCTATACCATACAGTAACATACTACAGAATAAAAAAAGCTTATCTTATACAGTAGGTAGGTAAGAAAACAACGGCCACACATTCACCACAGTTTACCATAAACTAAACACACCTTGTTAATAATTAGTCGTCTAAATATAGCGGGCTGCGGGCACAGGAAGACGCGCGTTATTCCTAGTGCCAGTGACAGCAACCAGGCCCTTTGAGTTACTGACCTGCCTCAATTACACTGTTTGTTTTTGGTCGATGTATGTTTTTTTGGGCAGAGGTGTGAGAAATTAAGTGACGATAATTTATGATTTGATATTTTTGGTTACTACTTATGTGGACAGAATTCGTGTTTTAAATATTTTAATGTTAGTGTTTTAATTTTTTTTTGTTTTGTCTGTTTGTGGGCAATGTAAAAAAATCTAGATAGGACAAGAAAAAACGAAATAGACTTATGTTAATCGTTGTTTAGAACTGCCGCATTATAAGTCTAGAGGTCTTGGAGTCGATTCCCAGGTAGAGTAGTGTTATTGAGTTTTTCTTTAAAATTTTCAGTAGTAGATCAGAATTTGGATTTGTGCCCGGTTAATAGCAATAGGCTCGCCCCTTATTACATACATGGGATCTAAACATACCTCATAAGAGCAGTGATAGCCTAGTGGTATGATCATTGGACTGCCAAGTCGAAGGTCTCGAGTTCGAATCCTGGGAACGCACCTCTGACTTTTCGAATTCATATGCGTATTAACTTGCATAAACGGTGGAGGAAAACATCGAGAGGAAATCTGCATGCCTTAGAGATTTTCTCGACGGCGTGTGAAGTCTGCCAACCCGAATTGGGCCAGCGTGGTGGACTATAGCCTAATCCCTCTCATTTTGTGAGAGGCGACTCGTGCCCAGCAGTGGGACAGTAGATGGGTACACCTGTGCCTATCATTTCAGGGAATACAGGCGTGATGAGATGGGTAGTATTATGTTAATCGTAGAAATTTCTAAAATATAAGCCCGTAATCGAATTTTCTCCCTCTTAAATTTATCGGAAACTTGAAATATACATTTTATTAACAGAAAGCATCCTCAATCTTTGTTATGTTGTACAGTCAGCACATCATTAGTTACCACAAACTGTCAAAATTTCTCATTCAAATTCGATTTTGAACTTAACCATCAACATTTTAAGGTTTGAAATCATTTGGAGAAATGTGACAGTTGTCTATAACCTGATGTGCTTGTTGATTGTACAGACGCCAGCAGGTCAAGCTAGTCAAAACTGTAAAATTTTCCCAATCTAATATGAATCTTATAATTTTGTATTAAAGTTGAAAATCAATCAAAGAAATTTGACAGATTGTGGTAGCTGGATGTGCTGGCCTCTGTACAGTCAGCACATCAAGTTACCACAAACTGTCAATATTTCTCATTCGATTTTGAACTTAACCATCAACATTATAAGGTTTGAAAACATTTGGAGAAATTTGACAGTTTTGTATAGATGTGCTGTTGACTGTACGTAATGAAACCTTTTTATGCTACGGCAGAAAACAACGTTTGAGTGTTTTTTTTCTACGTTTCTGTTTCAGACGCGTTGTAAGTTATATCTGGAAAATACGTTCAGTGCATTACGCTTTCGCTTGAAGCTTTCACAATAATAATATTTTAGTGGGAAAAATAAAATGAAATTGCATGTAGCCGGCTGTTCGCTGTTACAATAAATATTATGGAGTTCCCTGCGGTTGCTCGTAGTGGAGGGAAATAATTTAAGTACCTACCTATGTAGTTTAATTTTGAACGAATGTAGGTAGGTACCTACTAGAGAACATTCAGTGCAAAGCTATGGTTAGCAAGTATGATAGAGCCTTTAAAACAAACGGTGTTTAGAGGATTAAAAAATAAATAAATATACTATGTGATGTAGGACATCAAGAAAGTATATAGAAATACACAATTATACATCCTTTTCACAAAAACGCGGACACTCCGACAGTATAAACGGCCATCCATCCACAAACAAGTCACAATCAGGATTGGCGCATAGGAGAGCGTATTAAATAGAAACAATGCACAAATTGATGCTGGCGCTATGTGGTTACAGTTCTTACCTACCTGTTTTTTTTATTAAAATGAGGTGACAAGCAACCATACGGGCCGTCAGATGGTAAGCGGCAACCGCAGCCTATAGACGCATCAACAACAGGAGATTTTTTTTTAAAGAAATGATCTAAAACATATTTTTCTGTGGACGCCAGCAGAAAGTTTTATGCTCTGTTAGACGTAAAATACAGGATATTCAGTGACTCGGAAGTATTCAGCATCCTCCGAAGTTGTAAACACAGCATTTTGTTATACCTAGCTGTTTCCTTGGGGAGTCTTGTGGAGCAGAAACGTGCCGTTATGCCTTGAATTTATGTGTTCAGATGTTTGCCAAGTCTACAAGACAAAGTAGGTTTAGTTTTTGTACTAGGTATTACTTTTTACTCGACTACGGAAAAGTTAAACAGTTTATGTATGTAATATACAGTTTGTGTATATGTCTTATCAGGGATAGTTTAGTCGCAAGCGCGTGCTTCGAATCGATTCCCAGGTTGAGCAAAATTGTATTGGGTTTTTCTATAACAATTTTAGGTAGCAGTTCGAAGTTTGGACTTGTGCTCGGTTATGGCAATAGGCACGTGTCGTCCTCGCGTGACCCTTAACATCCCAGTGAACTGTAGGTTTACATTAGTGTACACCTCTGCCTAACCTTTTGGCGAATACAGGCGTGATATTACGGAGCGACTGCCACAGACGATCGCAACCCAATATCTATTTATTTTTTTGAGTATGGACAAGTTCTACTAACTTGTATGTTTGTAAAGTTCCTCGCGACACAGAACCTAGAGAGCTCTAGTGCGGGAGATGACTTAAAAAAAATAAAAAAAGAGATGCATACTCCTACTCACTTTAATTCCTCACGCACATCACACATATACTTGCCCATTCAAAGAGGTCTAGTTTTCATACAACTCGCAATACGCCAGGCTATTGACAAAGACTATACGGGCAGCCAATCACGCTAAAAGCTGCCGTTGTTTGACGTTTGGCAGATTAAGGAAATGTCTGTGCTTCGTGTCTCTTTGTCTATGGGGATATGGGTTTGTTGTTCAGTTGGTTTTTGGAGGCAAAGTTAATGAAATAGCTTGTAGTTATGGATTAATATTTTGCGCTACTGGGCATAGAATTCATTACCACACTCCCAGCAGACGTGTTTACGACCAATAGACCAATGAGGTGGCTTAAAAGAGCTTTGTGCTTCATTTTTGTATCGATAGGAATGAATGTAGGTATTATATTCAGGAGATAGGGGGCCAATATAATCAATAAGCTATGTAATGATGAGTACGGACTATAGTATTTACTTGTAACAAAACTACGAGCCATCTCTCAGGCATCTCATAGATCATCTGGTCCTAAGGGCATCTCCATTATTATAATCTCTATTCATACTAAGATATCGAAAGAAAGAAAGTAATAAGTTCCTTTTAGTTTTCACGTCACGTAGCATACCCAACGCATTCTGTTAAAGATTTCATTGTTTGCTGCTAAAGTTAAACTCTTGGGAGCCATATTGGAAAGAGAGTTCCCTTAGGTTGGAAAGATTTGAAAATAGAACAAAATAAAGGTAAAAGAAATAAAAACAGCGTTCCAATGCTTGTTGTTGTGGATAAACTTATAAAGTTACTATGAAGTTTTTATGGGTAGGTACTATGAAGGTTATAATTAAGATGGCCTAGTTTATTTCCGCGGTTTTTGAACCTCTTTGGAATGTAACGTTATGCTCAAGAGGAATTTTTAGAAATTAAACCTTTTAGTTTATGCGTTGGTGGACTACCTACGCATAAATGTCGTATACATATAATGGCAAGCACTGACCTCTATAAAACATAATATAGAGGCCAGTGTAAATATGACAAATCATAGATAGGTCTAAGCGGTTTCTCTGTCTACGGCCTAAGCACATGACTGATAGAAGAACCTCACCAATTAGATCGGTTATAATACCAACCTTATTCTCTTAGTCTGCATCAACATAGCACAACCCTTGTAAGGCATTTTCTTCTGAAGAAGCTTAGAATTTTCCTAACTTGTAGAGTAGGTACTTTCGCGCACAGTTTTGCTGACAAGAATACGGCTAGTGATATATCGCCTGTCTGTACCAGCCTCTAACCCTTTTCGCTTTACAGGCTATATTTCACTAATTTCTTTAGAAATATAAATAAACCTCTTTTATTTACGTTTGGGAGAAAGTTTAAAATATAATTTTGATTTCATTCAGTGTTTTGGTTTATTCATAATCATAACTCATGTTTCTATTCCACGAAGGTTATGATAGGTACTGATCTGCTGGGGCTGTGGAGGAATAAAACCTCACTCCCGTAACCCCACTAAAAAGTGGCAAGCTCAAACACCCGTGTGGTTTCAGTTGGTAGGTCATCCAGTATCGCTGAAGTCAACACGCCCCGTCGCCCTCCCCGGGCGGCTTAAGTCCATGAGGATTTCACAATAAAAATGTAGATAGGTCTGTACTGATATTATACCTAGATATTTTGCTGGTTTGTTTTAAGTCCCATTACATTAGGGGTGAGCCCATTGTTAATAACCGAGGTGCTATTGTGAGGAAAAGGTTGACTTTTTCAAAAAAACTCGCAGTTCTCGCGGCTACAAAGCGCAAAGTTCTAGATTCGAATGTAGAACTTTTCCCCCAGGATTCATTCCTTAGAAGTTTAATTACTTATTAAATATTTTCTTGTAAAGGTTTAAAACAAAATTAATCATTATAAAATTATTGGAAAGTCCAATTTCTAAAGAGTATTTATGGCTTTACTTGCTTAACTTACAAATTACCCATTCAAGCTTTTACGAGTCTATACAAGATTCCAATCCCAGTTAGACACGTTTCCTAACTCCTATATAATAAGTAATTAAATCGCCAAGATTAGGAGCTTCTATCCCAATCCCAAAATTAAGCAACCCATGAATGAACCTTTCCTTACAATTGAGTTCAGTCCCTATATTGTAGATGGTAAATCCGAATCAAATTTGAACAGAATTAAAAAAAAAGGACTAGTTTTATTAGCCTAGTACTCATGCCCGACTACTACGCTAGAGATCCTGGATTCCCAGGTCAAGCAAAATATAGTGGTTTCTATGAAGTCCCAGTAGCAGCTTTTGTATTAAACTCATTTCAATTTGACTCTAGATGTCGTGAACGCGTCACTTTAATGGTGAACTAATTAGGTTCAATTGCTTATCGCAGCTCCAATTAATATTACCCTCAATTTGTGTCTACATTGTTTTCAAATTACCCATGCCAGCAAGCATCCACACAAAAGTTACACGCTATTTCCTTACAACTTTATTCCTCGCAAAGCCCTAATTAAGTCGTCCAACAACAAAATACACGAGAATAAGGTGCTCTTCGCTTGAGTGGCTCAAGATCGGAGCCCTGTTCCAGCAGACTGGCCACCCCACGCAAATTACTGACGATTACAACCCTGGCACGAAGTTAAGTATCTTTTGATACGGTACAATGCAGATGCGATGTTTTGGGGCTATTTTGGGAGACTTGAAGACATTTTAATATTTCTTCAGTCTATTCCCGACAGTTGCGTGTGATCTGTAGCATAAATAGGTGTTTGGCGAGCGATTGCCGACTAGAGAACTTTTTGGCATATTAAAAACCTTTTTTTGGGAGACTTGAAGACATTTTAATATTTCTTCAGTCTATTCCCGACAGTTGCGTGTGATCTGTAGCATAAATAGGTGTTTGGCGAGCGATTGCCGACTAGAGAACTTTTTGGCATATTTAAAACCTTTTTTTTATAAGTAGTAGATACCTATTCACTCGTGACTTGAAGACCCCCAAATTGTAAACGTCAGGAAATACAGTATAGATCTAGATTATTTTTTTTCTTTAAAAACTGTTGGAGTACCTACATTTAGTTAGTTTTTTTCGTAAACCTTCTTTCGTAAAACAAACACAAGAGGTGGCCCTAGAAGGACATACCTCGATCATCGACATACACGATCTCATTGATATCCATCAAAAAGTTCAGGTGCATAGTACTCTCAACTAGCGCGTGTGTATGACAAGATGTATGAACGTGGAAGAAGCCTGTAAGAACATAGCAATTGCCGTTCCCTAGTTTCTATGGCAAAGAGGCGTGTGTGTACGTATGTATTTTTAAATAAACTTTAGAAACGGGAAACGGAAAATATTGTACTACTTACATATTAGTAACCTGTGGTAATAACGTTTAGACATTTCTTTTTCTCGCTTTACGTCAAAATATTAAAAAAAAAAACAAGGAGCACGCATATGTAAAATTCAAGATGGCGCATGCAAAGGCGTCATTCCTTCAACCACAGAGTATAAAAAGCGCGTTTAAACCGGGTATAGCGCTTGAAAGCAGTGTAAATGTCTGCAGAAAGTGCTCTAGGCTGCATTGAAGGGGCTTGGAGGACCCTTTGCCAACCTACGATGTCGAGCCAAGCTACAAGTGTAGCTAGCGCCTTGCTTCTTTTCAAATGACATTTCAATGGGAGGTTTTAGGGTTCCTTCTCAGAAAATTTTGATAGGAAACAAATATTTTAAACGTGGTTTTAGAATTAGCAATTATTTAAAGAAAAATAGTAGTAAAATCTGTTAAAAGAAGCCTTTTTTGTTATGTAGCTCAAAGATCAATCGAAGTTATCAGTAATATAAAAATCTTTTTAATTAGTGCTTTGGTCATCTTCGTAGGCAGGATAATTAGAATTAATTTGGGAAACGGTATGATTGCGCTGAAGATCGGGTTCTGTGGCGTTCACTAAGAGATGCCTACGTCCAGCAGTGGACGAAGGCTGATGATGATAAATTTTCCATCTCATTCTGTAACTCTGTTAATCTGTTTACCTACCCTTAATAAGTTAAAGTTAGGAATTAGCATCTGTCAGGATTATATGTAGGTCCTTAGCCCCTTTAGTGAATAATGGTAAATAGTAAGCGTAATTGTGCACTATATTACTCTAGAGGACCTTCTTTCCAAGATCGAGCAGTGTTTAGGTGTTTCTATGAAATTCCCCTATTACATGGGACCTAAACCTGCTGGCGACCCTTCCGACAATACAGGCGTGATAGTATGCATTATGTATGTATGTGTACGTAAATAGTAAGTATCACTATCACTACATAGTATAAAACAAAGTCGCTTTCTCTGTCCCTATATCCCTATGTATGCCTAAATCTTTAAAACTACGCAACGGATTTTGATGCGGTTTTTTTAAATAGAAAGAGTGATTCAAGAGGAAGGTTTATATGTATAATACATGTATGTTATTAGTACATTGCACTCGTGCGAAGCGGGGACGGGTCGCTAGTTAAGTATATAACATTATTTCAAATGAGAAAAGCTCTCACATAAGAACCAGGAAACGGGAAATGACGTACCTTTTCAACAATGGATTTAAAAAGACAGTTACGTTTTCCATTGAAATGGACAGAGGGTGCGTTATTGATTTTCTTCAATACATTCCCCGTTAGTTCAGTGAACCTTGTCGTGATCCGTACACATAACGAGTACGGTTTGATGCCGCGATAATGAAACTATGCTAATTATTTGTTGGTGTAAAACAATGCTTGATTATGTCGCTGTTGATGAAGTCTATGATGGGAATTCCAATTCCCGTTTTGATAGGCGGTCTTATGGAAGATCTTGGTATGATATGGTATGGTATAGCGGTCTGGTTTCCCCAAGTCCACGACAAAGCGCGTATTTTGCGTGCAGGTGGGAATATGTGGTTCATTCGAACCACCCTAACTCTTCGAGAAAAGCCGCCAGGCGTTTAATATCGCTGACAGCTTCTCGGAGAGTGCTGGATGGAAGATCTTAGAAAGGTTCCTTGAAATGATCATTTTTAGAATATATTGCCACTACTTTTACCTTATTCTTTTGTCGATAACTCCTCATAGTTTCATCGTAACCAGATAAGTTGTGTAAGAACACATAGAGGACGAACAAATGAACAAACATTATAAGGTTGGAGCATTGAACGTTGATTCTCCGCTTCTTAAGTTGAGATCGCTATACTGGGTAGGTACCACTAGCCAACAAGCTAGTAGGTATTCTATAAAACCTTATCAATATTTCCATCGATTTTGTCCATATCATGTACAATGCAATGTGAAACACAGCCAATTTTCTGACGTAATAAAAAATGACCGCGGGGTCTTCATAACAATGGCGGTCGGATTTTTGCGAAGGGAGACGCGGGTGCGGGCATTGTTCGACGAATGCAAGCCACGCGGGCTCAATGAGTGTGGTATGTCATGCTTGTATGTTTGTGTGTATGTATGCTTGTGTGTATGTAGAACTCTGCTGAGTTCGTCTGGGTTGGTAACAACGTGTTACCAAATATTCTATGGTTGAATAATGAATGTGCTAATGTTATCGTGTATCGATTTGAAGGGCAATGTAGCGAGTGTTTTTCAAATTGATTAAAAGTCGGCTACTAAGAATTTACAATTACTTTTTCAATTGTTTTTATTTAGCGTTTTATCTACATTATATTCAGGATGTTTGTTTTATTTAAATCTCGCGTAGATTAAAAAAAGAAATACTTAGGTGAATTTGAGAAGTTCCAAAGGCCTTTATTCGATTCGATCTAAAAGCAAAATTGAGAATCATTGTTGTTGCAGAATGTACTGAAGCTACAAAATACGGATATAAATTAGGAGCAGACGGATAAAGCATGACTGAAGCTTCATATGATGTACTTCTAGCTTCTGCCTGCGTGGAAAAAATACTTTTAATTATCGTTGTAATTTGGCTAATTAACTGAAAATCGTTATAAATTATAGCCTATATGTTATTCTGATGTGTATATAATAATACTGTAAAGTTTCATCAAAATCCGTTCAGTAGTTTTAGCGTGAAAGAGTAACAAACATCGTCACAAACTTTCACTATAATATTAGTAGGATAAGAAATGAGTTGATGTCCTTAATTCATATAAACGTTAAACATACCTAAATGTAAATTTTATACGAGTCAATTGGGGGTCAAGTAACGGACGTCCTAGATGTTGGTCTAGCTTTCAGTCATAATTCTAATGAACATCCTTTGTTTTGTCCACGTTCATACATCTTGTCATTCATCAAACACATTTAGAAAACTTACAGCTAGTTAACACTTATAAAAAATAATCTATGATTAAGTTACGGCCAATTACAAGCTTTCACATTTAACAATTATGCATAAAATACACGACTAATATAAAACACACACACGACTAATATAAGACACGACTCATCATCATCATCAACCCATATTCTGTTCCACTGCTGGGCACGGGTCTGCTCTCATATTGAGAGGGATTAGGCTATAGTCCACCACGCTGGCCTAGTGCGGGTTGGCAGACTTCGTCGAGTAAAATCACTAAGGTATGCAGGTTTCCTCACGATGTTTCCCTTCACCGTTTAAGCGAGTGATAATTAATTATTAATACGCACATGAATTCGAAAAGTCAGAGATGCGTGCCTTGGGTTCGAACTCAAGACCTTCGACTTAGCAGTCCAATGGTCATACCACTAGGCTATCACTGCTGACAAGACTAATATAAAAAAAATTAGTATGAAATAATGATAACTAGGATAACAATCAACATGCAACCAGTGATGTAAATTAGAAATACACTCATATATTCGCCACTATCCTATCAACTTATTATTATTTAATCTGTACTATGCATGTGTACTTTATAATAACATTGTCAAATGCAGAGAGATTCGCGATCCTGTTTCCACAAATTTCGGTTTCCGAACCAGCGTGCATCGTTGATGATATTATACGAGTTCCGACATAGCTGTCAGAACAATGAATCGCTGACATCGACGCACTGTGCAGTTGGAATAAAAAAAGGGTTGGGCAACGTAATGTTGAATGTCAAAAGTTTTGTGCAAAACTGTAGGAGTTATAAATACGCCAAGTATTCCGGAAATATTATTGGGAAACTTCTTCTAGAGTTTTATGAGAATAGTGCTTCGTAGGTATTTTACTTGTTTTGTTTGTACAACGAATTGCATTTGGTGAAACTTGTAGTTTGCCGATATTTTTTTAGGTTCCATGTAATAGGTGCGAACCTAGTGCAAGGAACTGGGAATAAATCCTCTGCTGTTGCTGAGACTTTCAAAGAAAACCCAATAAAACTTTGTTTGGTCTCAAATCGAGCCTTCAGGTTCAGCAACTGCACTTTAACCTAAACTAGAATAATGAGTCGTTGACCATATCTACATATACTCACGACTTTTTACCACAGGGGTTAAAGAATGCCACATGCTATGATTTTTGCATACTTCTTTTATTTCGTCCACATACATACATACATCTTGTCATACACACGCGCCGGTTTGTGAGTAGGTACTACGCACCTGACCTTTTTGAAGAACCTCACCTATAAGGTCGGTGTATTACTTTCTAGGGCGTCCCTTTCTTCTACTCACATTCACCTTATAAATCCTTTTTGTTAGTTGTCTTTCCATCGAAATCAAGTCGGTGAAATTGTAGTAGCTGTATAAATCTATAAAATAAACTAAGTATTTCTTATATCAGCCTACTCTCTTTCACTAAATTCATCAGTACGAGTAATAACATTGGTAAGAATCTTTCTATTTTCGTCAACGTATCAATCTATACAGCCGAGCCGGGATTAAGGTAAGGGCTTATTCATCATACCCTCATTTCACGCGGATTATACTTAATTTATCGGTATAATCCGTCATTGTTACCAGTTACGCTATTGTAGTATCTACGAATAAATTTACGGGGAAAGAATATTCATTGATTGTAATTTTATGCCAGATTAAGAAAAATGCATTGCTCTACTCGGATTGTCTCTTTATATCGTGTCCGTTTTATGTAACACTAAAGTACCAAACCGTTTTTAAAGTACCAAAAAGATTTCAACCCTACATCCCTATCCCTAAGAATTCACCCCGTTTCACCGTACATCATTTCTATCAAAATAAAGAAAATTTACAAGGTATGTCTATCGACAAACTACATTTAGTTTGTCGATAGACATACCTTGTAAATTTTCACAGTTTTCAAAGGACATTTCCTTTGAAAACTGTTTTTACAATAACTTCACCAATCATTTGATGAGATTTTTATGAACACCTATGACAATCGTTAGTGGTAATCGGAAGCTCAAAAAGTTACGGTTACGGTAGTCGCTTCGTGTAAAATACTTTAATATTATTCAGGTTCTAGTTAGACTGGAAGCTGGGATGATGACGATTTTGATGTTTTTTTTTTGGAGCTAGCTTCCAGTATTTTGTATTTATTTATTTTAGGAGGCGACTGCTATCATAGCTGAGCCATGAGACAATCGGGTCGGATTGAATTCAGTACTACAAAAATTTAAAAATTCTCTTGTAAATATTGTCCTTACATTTTACAGTAAAAGTTTATACATTTTACGAATATAACTTTGCGCGTTTGGCACTAGAGGATCGCGGATGCGATCTCTTTTGTAGATAGTGCCCCCGGGAACAATGCGATAGTGAATAAGCGTGTGTAAACAAAACAACATCGGTGTAGGGTTGCTACCCGATAGTTACGATTTAAATAGTTCTAAGGAGGTTTCGAATATGTCGTTACAGATACAACCGAAGTAGATATCGATATTGTCATTACAGATTTCTATAACAGATTGGAAGAATAATCATAATTTTTACAATCGTAGTCCTAGAAAGTTCCTAGGTGCGACCGCTACGCGGTCTTGTTTTCAATTCCCAGGTCGAGCGTCATCTTCCGAGCCTTTTTCCACCTATGTTGGGGTCATCTTCCAGTCTAACAAGATGCGGCTGAATATCAGTATTTTACCCTTTACACGAAGCGACGGCTATCAGACGTCCGCAACTCAATTTCTGGGTAATACCGATATCCTTAGGTTAGAATCAATGGTGGTCAGTCTTTTTGGGCTTCTGACTACCACTAACTAGGTGTTCGCATGACAAACGGGACCGACAGCTTTACGTGCTCTCCGAGGCACGGAAGGGTCTCGATATGTTAAGAATTGTTAACCATCCATAGACTGACTTCGGCTAGCGCAGCTAAACCTTGCAGATGTGTCAAGTAACTAAGTCAAAGTAGAAATTTAGACATTTATTTGTCAAACTAAGTGTACATTATAGGTGTTATATAAAAACATAATTCTCATAAACTTACTTGCCTTTTTCAGGCACTGCAAAATTTGGGGGCTTGTATAATTAGTTTACGTTGTAAGTATTAGGTACAAGTAAATTGTTACAGTAATTAATGCAAAAAGATGAGTAAGAGAAGTAGATCGCCGTATTAATTAATAATTAATCAATTAAGTAATCAAAAGTTAAATCAAAACTAATATTTACAGCAAGTTCAATAGATTGATTTGATGTTTTAATCGAAACAGCTACAGGCTACCTTTTTGAATATTTAGAAACGAAACATACAATCAACAGTTTCCCATCTATGATCAGTTCTAAAGTCAGTTACGATACCAATCCTCAGAGGACATACATTCGTACAACGTGACTGAGATTGATGGCGTAAACAGTGCGAAGTTCGAACTAATAAAGTTTACTGTTAGCTATATTTCACTCGCACGGAGCGTGCCTCTCCGTAGAATATCAGATTATAGAGGTAGAATATTGGGTGAGAAACTGGAGATGTTCATAGGCTAGAAGGGTTAAAAGTAAAAAGGAATTGTTTGAGCAGCAGTGTTGGTGCTTGGGCTTCCAAATAAAACTGGCAGTTTTATGAAATTTTCAATACAAATTGAAGTAAAAGATGTGTACAGAGGTAGCTTGATGGCGGTTAGTCAGCGTAGAATTACACAGCATCAATTTTGAAAACGTCGATGCGCAATGTTGCCACAACAAGAAAAAAAATTAAAAACGTTACATAAAGTTGCCAACTCGAAATATTGCTAGTAGTATTGAACAGGAACAAATCCCGTTAAAATCCGTTGCGTAGTTTAAAAGATATCAGCGTACAGAGAAACATGATAGCGTGAAGCAACTTTGTTGTAGATTATTGTGAATTAATCTCAAAAATTATAAGGCCTACGAACTGGAAATTTCGCATGTAGGTGGCATATAAAAAGTAAAGACATTCATTAAGAAAGGAATTATATGTATAAATTCCAATGCAATAGGCAAAATCGAGTACCACCACAGCACGACAAAAATGAGTACTTAAACTTCTTCTGGTCTTGCCAAAGGCTTCCTTTGTCTACAGGTAGGACTAAGCTAGCTGCAAGGTTACGCTGCGTAAGCTGTGATCAGTTTGTGGATGGATCTCCATTCTTAACACATCGAGACTTCTCCAACCTCCGTGCCATGTAAAACTGATGGTCCCGGTTGTCATGGGAACACCTATGATAATCGTCAAGCCCAAAAAGCTTCACAATCAGTCTATCCTCAGAATATCGGTATTGCCCTTAAATTAGGTTGTGGAAGTCTAATGTCATTCGCTTTGCGTAAAATACTGATATTCAGCCGCATCTGGTTAGACTGGAAGGCGACCCCAACATACTCGTAGTTGGGAGAAGGCTCGGAAACTAGTTAGATTTTTTAAAAAACCCAGAAAAACTTACGCCGACCTTGTTGGTGAGGTTCTTCAAAAAGGTCAGGTGCGTAGTACTCGCAACCGGCGGCGGCGTGTATGTATGACAAGATGTATGAATGTGGTCGTAGCGAAAGAAGTAAGCAAGAATCGTAGCAATTAGCGTTCTTTAGTTTCTGCCTACCCCCATGGGAAAAAGGCGTGAGTGTATGTATATATGTAAGTAGTTAGAATTAATCAGTTCTTTTTATGTCAGTTCTTCCAACGGGGCGCTTCTAATTGAGTCGTTTTTTTTGTGAAAAGAACCGACGTGAAGTCAAAAGAAAGTGAAAAGAACCAACGCGAAGTCGGTTTTATTCACTTTAGTTCACTGTGCTTCTTAATTTTAATAAATCTAGTGTTTCTCAACGATGTGTCTTCACTTCTCTGTCCATTGTTCTCGGTTCAACGATGCGTTAGCAGAGGTATGGTGCGAGCTCGAGTTGCAGCAACGTGCCGCGAGATAATGCTCCGCTGGTGTTGCCGTTTTGTACAATGGCTCGTAAATATGTAGCTAGGCTTGCCAGTTTTGAAATATTAATTTGGCAGTTTATCATTATTTACGGTTATATAACTAGAATTAATGCGATTTATGAAAGTCGAAATTTATTCAGCATAGACTTAGGTAGTACCTAAGTCTATGCTGAACTCCTGCCCTTCGCTTCCTAGTGTTTTAGCTGGGAAGAAGAAGCGGCACAACAAACTCCCCAGCAATATTCTTTCTGCTGGATCATTTATTGTAGCGGTCTTCTTCTTTTCGTGTCATATACATTATTTATATTACTTGAGCTGTATAGAAGCTGGTATTGTAGCGGTGAAAAGAATACATCGTGAGGAAAACTGCATGCCTTAGTGATTTTTCTCGACGGTGTGTGAAGTTTGTCAACCCGCACTAGGCCAGCGTTGTGGACTATAGCCTAATCCATCTCAATCTGAGAGAAGATCCGCGCCCAGCAATGGGACAGTATAGTATATGGTTTGATGATGGTGAGAAACATTACGAAGGATTTTCAGGAGCATATACCGTACCCTCAGGGGAAAAAAGGCATAAGACGAAAATGCAGATTTTTCAGTGTGGCAAAAAAACTGAATTTATGGGGATATTTACTTTATTTCCAAACGTAGAAGAATCATTCTTATATCAAAAAAAAGGAGAAAAAATGTTGCACTCCGTGTTGTATTTAAGTTAGTGCTAATGTTTATAGTTTATTAGGAATTGTAAAAATAAATTATTATGCTATTTTTCAGAATATAATAAAATAAAGGATTCTGAGTATCAACATTTATGCCAGACTTTGCCAGAAAAGTAAAATGTATTTCAAAAAGTATGTTGTGTTAAAGCAGTAATGAACTTGAAAATACGAACATTTATGCTAGTATAAGTAAGATTATTGCATTATTTCCTTTATTAAAATTATGTTTGAAACGTACAAGCAATACTTACCCCTTTTTTCAATTTAGGGGTTTGTTAAGATAACTTAAGTAAACAATATTAATTACTTATTCCATTATATGTTATAGAAAAGTTAGCTGCATATTAACAAATATTACTAAGAGTTATTATTTATGACTATAGGGAAAAAAAAGGAAATGCATTTTTTGTATTCACTATTTTTTATTAAAGGCAAAATACTAATTATAGTTTTAGTTGCAATTAAAGTTCGTACTATCAACAATAAAATTGCACAATAATAATTCAGAAATGTGGAGTTTCGGTGAAGATGTACTACCACTATTGAATTATTTTATAAATTCTTAAATAACCAGTACAATAACAGTACCTTGCTCTATAATCTCGGTGTTTTTCGAAATGAACTGCCATTGAGTTTCATGGTTACCAGAAGCCCAAAATTGCTTAAATATTTCCAACCTCCTGTCACTGGGTATTTTTTCAAAGCATTTAAGCTTACACTTGCAAGGCTCTCCCATCTGTTTTTGAGGTTGACTTGTATTTTTTTTTTATTTTTTTTTTGTGTTTTAGACCACTTTTCAGGATTACGCTGTCTTTTTCTAAGATTTGTATTGGCTTCAGTTACTAACACTGGACGAGATGTCGTTGCTTCAGGTTCTGTGGTGGAATTATGTCCAGCTGTTAGAGTTTCAGCGTGACGGGCTATAATTGAGGGGTCTGAGTGAGAAACTATTGCTATGGCAATTGAAGGGACCGGTGGAGTTCTATCAGGGCTTGTATATGTAGGTTCTGTTTCAGGTTCTGCGGCAGCTATGCTCTTTTCAGGAAGTGTTTCATTATACCACGACGTAGATTCGGGTTCAAGATCGGCATCATTCGGCAAAGGATTAATACCCTCTATATAATTTCCTGATAATACCGCTAAATTTACATAACTATCTTTGTTACCCATAGAAATTGTTTTTTGAGGATTAAATTTAAAAACGACAGTAGGTGACGCTATAATAAATCATTACGAGTGGTGGAAGCAATCTCTCAAACTAAAATCGTAGTCATTCAATATTGAGATGGTAAATTATTTCCTAAGTCTGTTGTCGGACTAGGACTGGAACTCGGTAAATATTCAGATACCGGTGGTGAAAATGGCTCTTCATTCGAAAACTCACTAATTCTGTAATTTACTGTAGATTGCCGCCTGCTACTTCGACTAGTTGATGGCCCGGAGTACATAATATCACCACGACTGACTTCATAATTCCCAGATGTTTTCTCTGTTTCTGAGTCGTCATCTGAAAATAAATTATTTTATTATAAAATGTAATATAAATAATATCAACGTTACCAGTCGGCGACGATGCGGACGAATAATTGTATGACGCATATGGGTTTTAGGGTGTCCAATAATTTGACAAAAAACAAATGACAAATTTTTATTTATTAAACAACGTTTGACATTTTACAAACTATTGTTCAACAAGCTAGTCATATGACAAATTATTTAACAGACAAAATTTTGTTATGTCAAAACTTCATTTCATATATTGGATTATTTTTTAAACACATAATAGACAAAACAACGTATAGCATAAAATAACATTTGATAAAATGCATTGCTTGGTATGTTATTTATTGAAATTAACTTTATTACAAAGTTCTTTTTACACAGAAAGTACTTTAGGTTCAAGCATGAAATAGTAAAAAAATATTTTTTATAATCATTTATTTTCATAACAGGTACAATAAATTGGTTTTTATAATTTTAGACTAGCTAAAGATTTTAATAGAATAATTGTCGTTTGTTTTAATATAGGTACGTTCGATGCAATTATCTTTAGCGCTTTGTACTCTCCTGCTATAATAAAAATAAAATATTTGAAATCACAATGTAGGATATTGTATTTTCAGTACGAAATCATATAATATGATGTAGGATCCTGGATCGAAATGGTTAGGTTAGGTTAAGTTAGAACTGCGACCACAACGCACGAGCCGAGCGAGCGAAGCAAGAGTGTGCCGCGGCAGCGGCCGGCGAGTGCCAGAACCGAATACTGCTTATTTTGCTTAGTTAAAACGCCAATTTAATAAACGTATTATTTAGTCTAATGAATATTTGACTAAATAATATTTTAACTACTGGCATATAATAATATTAGACAATGATGCCTAGTTAACGATTTTGAAAGTATCAGGTAATTTAAATATTTTTATAGGTAATTTAATAATGTTCTACAAATTTTAATAAACATTATTGTTATTACAACATAATTATGTTATTACTAGTTTTCCGCCCGCGGCTTCGCCCGCGTCGAGTTCGGTTATATCGCGTTTTCAAGAGAACTCTTCAAAAGTCCGAGATAAAAACTATCCTATGTTCTTTCTCAAGGCCAACTCTATCTCTGTACCAAATTTCATTAAAATCAGTTCAGTGATTTAGACGTGAAAGCGTAACAGACAGACAGACAGAGTTACTTTCGCATTTATAATATTAGTAGGGATTTAGGCTAGGCACCCCTAGTGGTAGCGGTATTCTTCTACTACGAGTACATTGTGTCATAATCTCTTTTTAGCTTTTAGAACAATTAAATCTAAATTTACTCACCTAATAACTTCAAAATTCTTCTCGTTCTGCTGTGCTGCATCCGGTTATACATTTTCAGGTCACTTTACTTTAAAATAAGAAGAAAAACCACTCAATTGTTGTTGTTTTGTTTTTACAAATGCGTAAACGCAGCTATTACCTTGATTTAGAAACGGGCACTGACGGTCAAGCGCGTGGATACGTACCCACCCCCTTCCCCGCATCGACGTATTCACACTTATGTACCCGCTGTTTACTCCCGCGCCGCTGTATCAAATCTTACCGTCTCGGTGCAATGAAAATATTCTAATGGAAGAAAGCAGTAATTGTTCTTATTCTAATTTATTTTAAGTTCATTAGAAGTAAACAGTCATATTGCTGTTATTATTTTTTTAAGTTTATCTTTTTGGTTAAGTAAGTGCATTTAAAATCATTTCCTTACCTAGATAATATAACGAATAAAAAGATAATCGTGTATAAAAGACTAGCGATGTAAAAAAAAAGAAACGCATTAGGTCATAATATTTGTTACTATTTATTTTCTACATTAAATTTTAGGGATAAACGTAATATTAAGTAGTACGTCATATTTCTCAATTTATTCTTTGCGTTATATCACATAATCTACTAATCCGTAAGAAAAAATGTGATGGAACAAAATTCTCAAAACTAAATTTCTTGTATTAAAATTCGTCAAATTTAGCAAGAAAAATATGGAAAAAATTCAGCATATATATCTTTAAACGTACTTCTTAAATATGATAAAATCGATGATTCAAAGTAAAATCACTTATGCCTATATTCCACTAGGGGTACGATACCTTCTGTAAGATTCGAAATCAGTCATAAATCTTCATAAATGATAATTATGAATTATGGTACGTACACCATGATAAATCAAATACTTTCAAGGAACGAGAGCTAAAGGCAGGCCGCCACATAAATCTTGTACTTACTCACTAAATGAACGCGCCGAGGGATCGTCAAAATATCTCAATAACGGTTTCATTATTTTTTTAAAACATTGAGATTACCGGCCTCATTAAAAAAGAGGAAATTTATATTCCGCGGAAAAGATTAAAATATAAAAAAACAACGTAAAAATGTGTACGGTTTATTAAAAACTAGCCACTGCTAAACACGCTACCGCACCACTATTACAGATGTTTAAACCTTCCAGAAAGAATTATTTAATAATAGTAAAAACCGTATCAAAATCCGATGCGTAGTTTATAAGATCTCAGCGTACAGAGGGACAGACAGCGGAAAGTGACTTTGTATAAACTGCTGGTTCAAAAAATGGTATATAGTCAATGTTAAGTTTTCAAATGAGCGCCAATGCAGCTATACATACGTATATCTAACATAACTTTGGCTAAGTAGATACATATTAACGTAATGCTAATTCCTAGATCCCATAATATTTCAATGCTGTTCATTTCCAAATGAAATTCTGACAATGAATAATAATGTTCAGAGTCAGACGCTTGGCTTTTGTTTCTTTAGAAGTTCATTTCACAAAGTAACTCTATAATCTTTTTTTTCAATTTCGCATCAGTCTCTTTGTAACAGAAAAAAAAATTGAAACATTATGGTCTTTTGAGCTTTTTTTAATTACGCAGTTGGTACACTTACAAATTTTGAGTGATAGAAAATGTCTTAGGCATTAAGTCCGCCGTTGATGTTTTTTCATAAAGAATTAAAAAGTACGAATACCTACACTGCAATCAACAACACGTGTTTGCTGATCAAGTCTCAAGTCTACCTTCGTAGTTTAACCGGTGTTTGTGAATGTGTAGGTCTGTCTGACCAGTCTCGGGTTAACCTCCACGATAGTGTGAGTGAGTAGAGACTGTATGCAGATTGCAAATTAGTGAGCCATCATCTGTTCATATTAGGTCGGCGAGGGGAAATGTAAGGGATGAAATTGTTTAAACCTGCCAACAGAAATTAATATAAATTATCTGACGCAAAAGATTAGTTTTAAAAAATACCGGCTGATTGCCGTCATGTTTTCTCAGATGTCAAGTAACCAAAGAGATTTTAACACTTATAAAAAAAAATCTTAGCAACTAACCGTCCAAACGATTTATTCCGTTTTAACAAACAAATGGTCTGCTCAGTTTTCTTTTCATTAATTTAAAATTAAGCAAATGATTTATTTTTAGATTAAATGACAGTTTTGGTATTGCCACACTACAATTGGAACGTTTTTGAGTATTAAATTTTCTGCATGAGAATATAATTGATAACAATTGTTAAGAGAGGTGAGGCATAGTAGGAGTAATGGAGCTGCTCGACTGGGGAAGTACCTCCACCTTGCAGAAAATCGAAGTAAAATAACACTGCTTTGAATTGTGCTGTGTTCCTAACGGTGAAAAAGGTAGCCATTGCTCCGCGAGGAAACGTTGTGTTGGCAGTGGGGGGACTTTAACCCTTATACTGCCAACCCAACTATTCCCTCTTCATTTTTTACAGGTTCAGCAACGCGCCAGTGATACCCCTGGTGGTGCAAGCGTCTATCTAGGCTAGGCCGTAAGTTTATTTGCAAAAAAAATGTGGTATATAATTTAAAGTATAAAAAAATAAAAAGAATTTGCTAACATATGAAGATAATCAAGATAAAACCTTGGTCACATCGATAAAGCAGTGCCAATAAAGACATTTTTAATATGATCACTTTAGAATCGTGGCTTTCAAGTTCTTTATTTTGTGTACCTATCAGTTGCGACTCCCGATCAAAAGTTAAGCTGGGTCAGTATCATTTGCACCCTCTTTCACGAGAGGATTCCGGGAAATGCCTCCTTTAATGGGTACTCCCAGCAAAATGGGGTCGGTCGTGAGCCCGACTGAAATCTTCAGATCTAAATACATGCTGTCTTATTACAAAAATCTCAATAGTACTGGGATTAAACCAGAACTAATAGATCTAAGTTTGTTACAGTATTAAAGTTAGTACCAGGATTAAAACGTGTTTCTATTACAAAACCAAGACTATCCCAGGATCAGCTAGTACCAAAGTTAGTTACAGGTTTAAGTATTATCCACAGATTAAAATCAAAATATTGCGTTCTTTCATTCGTTCTTATAGGTCTCAATCGGAGCAACGTTCCGTTTCTTTAAATATTGATATTGATTTCACACTTGAAACGCTTTTAATAAGTATTTATCAATAAAAAATATATTGATAAATTGTTATTGTGTATGTGATTTAGGTTCTAATCTATTAAACAAACACAATTTTGTATTTTTGATGCTCTTTTTATAATCATGTTGTTATATTTTTCAACAACTCGTGCGTGAAATGAAGCGAATTACATAAGTGACAACTGACAACTGGTTGAGACACACCATGTAAATCAGCTGTATCGTCTTGGATCTACAAATAAAATAATGCGCACACCACTTTGGTCTCATACCGTGCGATTCCAGAGGCATTTTCTCCCACGCACGCTTAGGTTGTGGAATCAGCTCCCGGTCCAGGTTTTCCCCAGAGACTATGCATACTAGCATGGGGTTCTTCAAGAAGGGTGTGAAAAGATTTTTACAGGGTCGGCAACGCGCAAGTGATACCTCTGGGATTGCAAGCGTTTATAGGCTACGGTAACCGCTTACCATCAGGTGGGCCGTGGGATTCTATGCCACCTGGTAGTGGTATAAAAAAAAAAAACTTGAATTTTAGGACTTAATGGGCATCCTCGAGGGTCGTGGGCTAAATCTTCACGTAAAAGATCCACTATTTTTGTCCAAATCATTTTGTAAACCTATACTTGTATCTGAAGTCTTGGTCACTCAATTCAAAAGGATTTACACAATGACGACGTCTAGCAGATTGCCGAGTTTCCAGCATGTCCAAATCCATCAAGTCAATCAAGTTAATATCTATTTTTTACGATTTGCAAATAAAAGTAACGAAATAATATCAACGTTAACCTCAAAATAAGTCATTACCAAAGTTAGTACCATAGTTAAACTAGGGGTCTCGGCGGTTTAACTTTAGTATCATAGATAATACCAGGACTAGTGATAATCTTCATTTTGTAATAACGTTTTATTTAGTTCATAGTTTAAACCTGGTACTAATCCTAGAACTATTTTTAGTCCACGTTTTGGAATAAGGCGGATGAGGTTTTATTATGCAGGCTCCTAAATTGAAGAGCCGGGAGCAATTTGTTGAAATAACACAGACCAAATTGTAGAATTTATTAGGAGGACGACGCCGCGCCGTCGAGTTTATGGGTTAAACTTGCCAAATTCTTGGTCTGGTGGAATATGCTTTTTACTGTCCCATTTTTCCTTTGCAATCTTTCTTTATGTCTTTTATCAACAAAGACATTTAAATCCCTACTAATATTATATACTAGCTTCTGCCCGTGATTTCGTCCGCTTGGAATTAGTAATTTTGATTTTCGGGTGCAGGGTAAACAGCGGGGAACAACTAGTTGTATATAAAACTGCCGTAGTGGTTATAAGTTGTTATGTTATTAGTTTAGTGGTTATAAGTTGTGGTTTAATAACACTGCTCAACATGGGAATCGAACCTAGGACCTCAAGCACAGCAATCGCGCATACGACCTTGGCTGTGACACAGTATGGACCGTCTTTTGTAATAAAAAAAATATACGTATATGCGATGAGGTTGTTTATACAGTACAGTACATTATACAATACAGCTAGAAAAAATACCGCCAAGATAACGTGGATCGAATGAAATTGACCGAAACGCGGGTAGACAAACATTTTTAAGTTAATAAAGGAGGTTTGTTTGCGTGTGCCCTCAATGTTTTTCTGGCTATCGGCCCAAGAAATCCGGTTTCAGCTTCCTAATACAATTATTAGCATTAGAGAAATTGCTTGTTCTACAGAAAGGAACTTTTAATTTCCTTAATGGATTCCAAGAATTTACAGAGAAAGGTAGCCTGTTTTATTTTAAATAAATTAGATTCATAATTTGAGTACTCGTCACCTCCCGTGTCTCTGTCATCCACGTGGTTCTCATTTCTTATTATTGTTTGTTTTCTTCTTCGTCGTTCTCTCATACACGTCACATCACATGTCTCCAAGCTATGCGGTCTTCTGAAGTGTGAACCGCTCGGTATATGCTGCCACCGACAACCTTCTTAATCAAGTCCGACCATCTTTAAGAGAGGCAGGGGAGATATTGGGAGTTTTTCCTATATAATTGCATATGTGAATAATTATTGATTATAAAATGGACTAACTATGGATGAATTTATGCTTGGAAATGGGAATGGATGGCGATTAAGCAAGTTGACTGAATATGAGATGACTTTGAATGACTTTAAAAGAATGAATTGGTCGAACTCACAAAACCGCTGCTACCAAACCCTTTCTTCGTCCTTAGCGACTGATGTGGCCGACGCTGCTTGAGTGGCTGCTTCCAGATGCTGGTAGGCTGAGTTCACTGATGCGATGTCCTCTGTTTGACCTCCAGCTGATTTCCGGACGCGCTTTGTGGTGGCGTGGCTTGCGATAGCGACGAGAATTTTAGTTAAACTTGACCGAAACCTCGAAGGACCAAAGATAGGCCCAGGTAGAATAAAAAGCGGACTGTATTTGTAGATTATATTAAGTCTTTACAAAGGTCAAAATTTAATTAAATAAAATCATGCGATCGTGGTCGCTTTGTTAAAAGGAGTGTCTCTCTCGAGGGCCCGCGAGCCGTCGCGAACACGCCGCCCGCTCCCCTCCTTGATGACGCATGTGTGTCTTGAGGTGTTAACGTGTGCGTTAACAACTATGTACCTCTGCCTTGCAGAAAATTTTGGTGAAATAACACTGCTTTGAGCTGTGTTGTGTTCCTAACGTTTAGCAAGGTTGCCAGTGCTCCGCGAGGAAACGTGTTGGCAGTGGTTGTCTTTGACCCTTATACTGCCAACCCAACTATTCCTCTTTCGTTTTACAGGATCGGTAACGCGCAAGTGATACTCCTGGTGTCGCAAGCGTTTTTATATAGAATAAGTAGTAATTTTTTGTATGGCAAATGCTTTTGGGGAGTTTGTAGGCTCGACAAACAACGATAACCACGATATTCAAAAAGAACATTTGAAGTATTATTTATTCTTTATTTCATAACCTCGAAGGCGCGTGCAATTTTGATGTACAAAAACCTTTATTTCATTACAACTAGAAGCTATTTTAACATAAACAGATCAACGTCGACGTATCAAAACACCTGTGTACATGTAAAAAAGCCCCTCTCAGCGCAAGTGTAGGGTGGAAAGTAATTTAGGGTGATACATCGACGCAACCCCCACCTCTTAGCCGTAATTACTAGGGGCCTCTTTTCAACGAACCTAGGAACTTTCTTTGCTAGAGATGCAGATGTAGGTACCTCTTCGATTTTATGGTTGCCTGGTATTACGGTTTGGATTTTACATAATATTTCCGAATGCCGAAGGAGGATAGGATAATGTTTTTTATTTATGGGGTGATGATTTTTTGAAGATAAGATTTACTTAGTTAACTTTTTTTTTTAATCGTCCACATAATGAGATTTTGATATTTTTATAATTAATGATTGAATACCTAGTGTTTGCAAATTTCAATTCCTATATTTAGGTTAGATGCATTTTCATAGGTTTTGTTACAGAATTAAACTTGTTTATGGGTCAATCAAAATCAAAATAGTTTTATTTTCATATAAACCATATACAGGCACTTATGAAATGTCGACTCTAGGTGCACGGTTCCAAAGTAGTCGTTTCCTATGGAGAAGAACCGGCAAGAAACTCCATGGTTACTCTTTTAAAATATCGTTTTGTATTGTACAATGATGGATTATAAATTGGATTGGATACTTACATGAGAGAACAATTTAGGAATGTTTCGAAGATTACAATTATATAAAATACAGTCGGTCGGCAGGAAAAGATAAGCAAAGGATTTCAAACTAAGTAAAATGATACTTACTAAAGTAAAAAACATTCTTTTTTTACGTCTACCTTAGAGATATATTCTGTTCTGTAAATAGCATGTCTACCAAGTGTTTAGGTAATCATAGGGCCGCTAACGTCTCCAGTATTTTTCACAAGCACCACTTCCACTCAGCTTGCGACTTTGCCATTTTGCATGCCAGTTAATTAATTTAATTATTTCTTTGCATACAAATATCCTTACAGGCTATATCAGAGGTGCGTTCCTTGAATTCGAACTACGACTTGGCAGTCCAATGGTCATACAACTAGGCTATCACTCCTTGCTCGTGTCCTAGTCTATAGTTGTGTAATGACAAGACTAATCCATTAATGACGAGCTCAGTCGATCAATTCCGTCTGATGACGGGTGAAATGAGGATTTGCGTGGGTCTGGCCAGCTGTACCTATACCTATGTTCTTCAGAAGAACGCGGAAGGCGGCCGGTGATTAATGACTTGCCGTTTCCATACACTATTGATCGTACTAATGTTAGATGAGAAACTTCATTTGTTCATTAGTTATTCTGAAAGAAAGTTTTTGCCACAAGTTAAACTGTACTTGCCGGGTTGGTAAGTTCAGTATTCGTTATCATAGTATTTTTTTTCGGAGGGGGAAAAAAATATTGCTAAAAGTTATATTACTTAGAATGATATGAGCGAGTCTATTGCCACGAACCAGACATATAAATGAGATAGTTGCCTATATTTAAAAAATATTAATTTATTTAGGTTTTAGGAAAGCTTACAGATTATTAACAATAAATTGGTAAGGAACAATTATCTTACAAAAGTTACTAATAACAAGCTTCCATATATTTTAAATCTTAGTATGTACCATACATAGGTATGGTAACATTATAAAAGATTATACGATACGATTATACAATCATCAACCCATATACTGTCCCACTGCATTGCTGTGCACGGGTCTCCTCTCAGGATGAGAGGGATTAGCCTATAAGTCCGCCACGCTGGCCTAGTGCGGGTTGGCAGACTTCACACACGTTCGATAAAATCTCTCAGGCATGCAGGTTTCCTCACGATGTTTTCCTTCACCGTTTAAGCGAGTGATAATTTTAATTATTGATTATATAACTCAACAGAATAGTGTAGCAACAATTACGCTAGCTAAACTTGTTCCTTTTATTATCATATCATCCACAATTGAGCAGATAGAATAGGTACAGAGTAGGTATTTATTGACAGGACCAAGTCTATTGATGACGTAACATCTGTAATAGGTATGTATGTCGCGTAGCAGTGTGGTAGCGGCAAATTGTCGCTACCTATATCTACTATGTATAAAATTAACCGACAAAGGGCGGCATAGTTTAATGTACTGCGATGTTATTGCATTCATGTTCATTGTCATTGTACTGTATATTATACATATATATACCTGGTACGCGGTTTGTTCGCTTCACCCGTGTATAAAGTAACAGAATACCAATCGATAGCTCTTATTTAGGTTTTTTTTAAACTACTAAGTTGGCAAACAAGCATACGGCCCACCTGATGGTAAGCGGTTACCGTAGCCTATAGACGCTTGCAACACCAGGGATGTTACTTGCGCGTTGCTGACCCTGTAAAACGAAAGAGGAATAGTTGGGTTGGCAGTATAGATAAGGATCAAAGTCCCTCCACTGCCAACACAACGTTTCCTCGTGGAGCACTGGCAACCTTGCTGACCGTAAGAAACACAACTCAAAGCAGTGTTATTTCACTTCGATTTTCTGCAAGGCTGAGGTACTGCCTCAGTCAGGCAGCTCCAATTTGATTGGAATTACTCCCACTATGCCCTACCTCTCTTAATTTGTATGTTGTATACTATAGTAAGAGGATGCTGTGAAAAAAATAAACGAGCAGACCACTTGCCGCGGATAGACCTTGCATGGGAGACTCTTGAGAGTTGAGTGTTCGGTTGACTCCGTACTTCGATCAGTTTTAGAGAAAAATACCTAAATATTAACCAAAATACTCTTGTTTAATCCTATAAAACGATAATTCATTGCAACTCTCAACTGCACAATTTAAGAAGCTCAAAAGGTATCATTTATTTGTACGATATCTTTCTCCATCTTCAGATATCCTCAAGTGCTTCAAAACGAGGTTATTACTCAGTCGTTTGATGTTGATTGAAAGTGTTTAAATTATTCGTTCCGGTAATTTCGCCATCTCATTATGATTTGTTTAATTTGCCAGAGAGCTTCCAAATATTCCAATGTTTGCTTTTGTTCAGCTGTCGAAGATTAAAGGAGGTTAGTAGCGGATTGTAAAACTTTTTGGGACTTCTTGAGATTTCTTAGTGTAATAACTTGGTAATAATTTGTATCTATTGGAGCCTTTTGTGATTGCTGTTCTTTTTTGTCTGTTTTACTGGAAAAAGCTTACAGTTCAATGAAAACTGCAGCTTCCTGGCTTCATTAAGTAATCGGTACGAATGAACCCTTTTATAATGTGCTTTGGAGAGTGGCCAAAGTGTCCACAGAACTGAAATATCACCTGTCAGATTTAAGCGACATTAGTTAAGTAAGGTAAATAATATTTCAATCTGAAGTGTTTGAACCAAAGCCGTAGATGCAACATCTATGAGGTTTGAACATGCCAAAAGCTTCATATTAATATTATTGAATAACTAGCGACTATCGTAGGGACTCGAGGCTTAATTATAACTACGCTGATCAACCCGTCTGCAGGCTGTGCATGGGTGACCATCTTTACCACATCGAGATCCCTCCGTGCCTCAGAGAGCGCGTAAAGCCTATGACAATCGATAGTAGTCGTTATCGGTAGAAGCACAAAAGCCGGACAACCCGAATAGTTCGTTTGCCGCTACGTAAATGTGCTAACATTATTGTGTCCCGGTTTGAAAGAGAACAACAACGTAACTCGCATAGTCATTATGCGACAGGTTTTTGTTTGTTGACTTACACTTGCCCACGGTTTCACTACACACACCATCACCGTACCAAATTTAATCAAAATCGGTTCTGCAGTTTAGGCCTGAAAGCGTAGCACACAGAGGGACAGGCAGTTACTTTTGTATTTTTAATATAAAATATTAAGTAGGGATGTAAGCATATCCTTACCTCAAAGTCAAAGTCAAATATTTTATTTCAATTAGACCATTAATGTAGCACTTTTGAAAAGTCAAAACTAGTTGCACGGTTCCAAAAAGTAGGTCTTATGGAGAAGAACCGGCAAGAAACTCCATAGACACTCTTTTAAAAAAAAACATGATTACAGTGTTCAGTATTACAGTCTAAATCTGAATAGTTCATGAGAACAATGCAGATTACCTTTGCAATTACCTTTGTATCAACATCGTGGAACGGTACAGCGAACCATGGCTTTCCGGTCAAACTCCTTCGGAATCCCGCCTCCCGCTCGACAAGACCCTCAGGGGTTCCAACATGAGCCCACAACACTACCTGCACAACCTTCAAACGAGGTTGCACCCGTTTGTAGATCTCTTCCAAACGGACACCAAAATCGTCACTCGTATCACTTATATTCGCGAAAGAAAAGTATATACCGCAGACAGCCCCCTCGCCTTCATCCACACAGTCGGACAAAGCTTCTAACGTAGATATATTTTCGAATTTACCATTCTGAGTCCCTGATTCACACTTGACCAAAACCTTTCCGAACAGTTTTTCGCGCCAATCCATTTTTGAATTTATGATTTAGAAATTCGAATACACATACATTATTTGCCCACGTGTGCACCAAAGAGTTTGTTTGTTTATGTACGGTTTTTTAAATATTTACACTGTGGATCTGAATTGCACGCCTTGCATAGCACTAAAGTTTATTTTTGTTTGTAAAAATATCCAACCGAAATATTTAGCGCAAGTTTGCACACTTGGATCGGAATGCGCAACAAAACTTTTTTGTTTGGCTGCTACTACCAAGTTAAGACTAAACAATGCTGAGAACAAGTTATAAGTAATGAGTTTTGAGACAGATTAGTCATAGAAAACAGGATGTGCAGCAGCGAATGTAAGTTTTATTTTTAAATTAGTCACGCGTGCGCGTTGGTGGGTCGCGAGGTGCAACGCCCGCTCGCCCCCGTAAACAAAGCCAGACTGGAGAGGAGGGAAGCGAGGCCCTCAGCTCAGACATAGAGCAAACATTTTAGAACAAACAGACACGAGAGATAAAAAAGCTTCGCTCATATTTGCCTTATTTCAACGTAAATACATACGCATCGTCGCGTGATTTGTTTGCGCCTAAAATGGTCGCTAAGTTAGTCCAGACGGTTTTGATTGTGATGATTTAGATGAAAATATTTTTTAATTTGTTTTCCCAATTAGGCAACCAGTCTTTCTGCAGTTGTGTTTTCTTTATTCTTTCAAAGGTACAGTGACTTTTGCAGTTGTTGTTGAATGTTGAGTACCTACGTAGTACATACTTAACCTATAAATTATGTTTTAATTGCAGAATGCTGTAATTACTGAAATAAAATTGAGGAAGTTGAAAAAACGTAACGATTAAATATAATTTAAGTATAGGCATTCCCATGGATTTGTTTTTGCGTGAAATTTAAAATGGAATAACATCCCTACTAATATTATAAATGCGAAAGTAACTCTGTCTGTCTGTCTGTTACGCTTTCACGTCTAAATCACTGAACTGATTTTAATGAAATTTGGTACAGAGATAGAGTTGACCTTGAGAAAGAACATAGGATAGTTTTTATCTCGGACTTTTGAAGAGTTCTCTTGGAAACGCGATATAACCGAACTCGACGCGGGCGAAGCCGCGGGCGGAAAACTAGTACTGTTATATATTTACGTACTTATAAATTACATTATAGTTTAAATTCCTGCCTAGATGACATAGTCATAATATCTTCTTTATTTTTTTATTACGGTAAATTCTCATGACCAATCTTACTACCTCTGGGAGGTGGTAGGGTATGTCGGACTCCTACCGACCAATTTCACACCAGCCTGCCACACTGCCATATGCAATGATGACGATGATGACTAACTAAAAACCGCACTTGCCTTCCTTTACCTTATATGTCACAGCCATGGACGTGACAATCGCCACGACCGTGACAATAGTAATAATATCTGGGGTGACCCTTGTTGTCTAACGTAACTTAATTAGCCTTTTTTTATACCACTAAGGTGGCAAACAAGCATACGGCCCACCTGATGGTAAGCAGTTACCGTAGCCTACCTAATATAGACGCTTGTAACACCAGGGGTATCACTTGCGCGTTTCCGACCCTGTAAAATGAAAGAGGAATAGTTGGGTTGGCAGTATAAGGGTCAAAGTCCCCCCACTTACAAGTCCCAACACAACGTTTCTCGCGGAGCACTGCTGCTTGAACAAGCACATGTTTAACTTAAGGCTGAGTGACCTGCGAGCATGCCGGTGCGGCTTTGTGAGGAGGCTGAGGTCACCAGCCTCCTCACAAAGCCGCGCCGGCAGGCCACTTCGCCTCCTGGGGAAATGCGGATCGCTAATACACAAGCGCAGTCTAGGCAAACACTTCTTAAGCCCGGACGAAATAAAGGACGCAGGACTTGCTTAGGGGTAAGCCCCCTAAGCAAATCCTGCAGTTTACATATAGTAGCCGCAGGGTTTAGTGGTGAACTCTAATAACTCAACGAGTGGCGATCACAAATAGACCCATATTATTACATATATTATACTATACGTGAAGACCTATTATTGGCTGTATGTTATCTAAAATGTAGTTTATGTAAGTTGTTATTTGCTGTTGGTTTTCCGAAAATAAAATAAATAAAAAATAAATATAAAAATATAGTACATAAAAATAATAATAAGTTGCTGATGCTCCTAGAGTCGTGAACCCCACTTAGGGTAGATCAGAGAGGTTTTTTCTTTGTATCTAAGTACCGATAAATATCAGGCATTATGTCATCGATGATGTAATGTTGCGTATTTTGAAACGTGATCGAGATTAGAAAAAATACCTATTAGTCCGCGCTGGGCCATCGGCAATCTAAGAATCGAGCCTAGGTATTGTTGGCAGCATATGGCTACATGATGAATATTTATTTTTTATTTAAAAATACGTTGCAATACTAGGGTTTTATCTTGTATCGTAGGAGTGTTCACAAACAAAAATTATCACAGGTAGGTAGGTACACCAATACCAACACTCCGAACCGAAACAACGTAGATAATACTTGTAGGCCATACAATTACATGTTTGGTGCAATTATTTTAAAAGTTTATTGTAGGGCCCCAGTAACAGACCATCACGCCTGTATTCCCCGAAGGGTTAGGCAGAGGTGTACTGCTGTGCACCCTGTTGTACGGTATGTTTAGGTCCCATTAAGTCCCATGGGGGCGAGGAATCCAAACTCCGAGTTATTACTGAGAATTTCTTACTTTGCTCGACCGGGGGATCGAACCCAAGGCCTCTAGCGTAGCAGTCGTACACATAGGATTAAAGAGCAAAGGACTTATTGTGTCAGAATCAATATGCTAATTGGTAGGTATTCTCGTTCTCTACCAATTTTCAGCAATAACCGCGCAAGTTAATAACTGAATTGAGAATTCCTTGTCCTCAAGATAGCACAAACAAATTCTTATATCCATAAGTGTTTCGTTTCTATTAGAGCCAGCTAGCGCAGACAAGGCGGCGATTGTTATGTCCGAAGTTTTGTGTCTGTCTCGCTTTACCAGTCTCGCTATTTATCGTTTCCTTTTCATTCGGCTTTTTCACATTACTTACGTATAGGTATACCAGCAGGAGCGGTGCAATATAGTTGTGGTCGATATATTGCATTCCTTCAAAGGAGACGTTACAAAATGTACGTGTGTATGATGGCTAAGACCTCTATGTCCACGCGGGCAAAGCCGTGTGGCGAATATTTGTAAGTTAATACACTCGTAAAATGTTTGTTTGTTTCCTCAAGAAAATTATGTAAGTACTAGCTCCTGCCCGCGACTTCGTCCGCGTGGAAAAGTTACTTTTAATTATCGTTGTATAATTTGGTTATATAACTAAAATCCCCAACCAAATGGCGACGATGCGAAGGTTTTGTTCAAATTCATGGCCCACTTTCTGTGAAAGTGTAATTGTTTAGGATACGATGGGACTGACATACGCTATGCGTAAAAGCCCCTGTAAATAAATAAAGAAAAAAAAAACTCAAAATCGTTATAAATTATAGCCTTTAAGTCCATCCATCCATGATACATCCATCCTCACAAATTTTCACATTTATAATAATAATATTTATATGTATAGTATTTCTATTATCAGTAGGATAGGATATCATGCACGGTATTTACCTTGATTTTTTAAAGGCATTGGGCATAGCAAGCAATTCTATCAAACCTCAATCAGAGTTGTGGGCATACCCAAATCAAATTCAAATTATATTTATTTGCTGAACATAGGTAAATATGATATTAAATAATTTTATTATAATAATCCTCTATGCTCTACCTGTGATGTTAGGCATGTAAATCTTAAATGTTTTAAACGTGTCATATAAATAAAATCATAAATTTATAATAATAATAAAAAACAGTAATTATTTAAAATTAAACATAATAAAAATAGTCTTTTTTTTTGGGTGCGCCAAAGTTCACATATCAACTCTGATAATTGGAAATCCGAAAATGTTCTTCCTAACATTTTTCATCCTATCAATCACAATTCCTCACTACTCTGTGACCACACCGTGACCACAACGCTGGATCTGCGCTTGTATACCAGTGCTGACAAATACAATACCGATGATTATAGATTCTGTTATTTTTTTAATTATTTGAGTGTTAGGAATCTGTTGATTTCTGACACGTGAATAGATATTGCAATTAAAGTACACAGATTATGTTGCGGTTATGGATATATATATTATATTCCCCTTGGGATTAAATAATACCTAGGTACCTAGTCATTATATTGCAATATGTGAATGTGTTTTTGAAATTTTAATACAATTTGTACAAGAAATTGTAATTACTTACATAAAATATACCACATAAGAGAGGTTTAGGGTCCATATCTACCTCTTACGTGGTACCTATATTATATTACATTTCACACTTTGTAGGTATTAACCTCTATTTAATTTTAAATGTTTTATATTTTTCAGATGCCCCTACTTTCCAATCTGCAAGAGCTTTGAAACTACATTTTTTTATAGTTAAATCTTCATGGACCGTCTATCACGTAAGCAGGCCCAATGTAGAATTGCGAATTGCGCAACTCTTCAATTGGTTAGCAGACAGACACTTACAGTACTCATGCAATCTCTAATTAATAGCGCAGACATGACAATAATTAAAGCACACATTCTCCGAACAAGATCAAAAACATCCGACACCCAGAGCTGCAGCGAAATAGCGCTGGAAGATAATAAGAGTAACATGATTTATAGGACATTTTATGGAAAATCAATAGGAAGACGTACCTATTCGTAGCCTATCGACGCTGTCTGTCTAGCCCTTGTCGGGATGTCTAATCAGCCATTATTTGTTATCTGTGTATGTTGTTTCCCGCGCTTTCCTACTTTTTTATAGCCCTATTGGAAAAGCTTAGACGCAAAATGGGTTGTTTAACGATGATAAGGGTGCTGGAATGGATGATTATTTATAGGTTATCCTGGCTGGACGTTTAGAGGTTTGGTAACGGTGTCAGCCCTTGTTTAGAAACCTACTTTATAAACAAGGGCTAATACAGTTTATAGATATCTTGATAAGGTAAACTGGACTAGTGTAACTGGTGTAACTGGACTGGTATGGACTAGCCGCCTTCATAAACCACGTAGGTACCTATTTGAAGAGTAAAGAATGCACAAGGCTCGGGATAACACAAAAGAGTAAGTTAGAGAAGTCGAATATTCATCAGTCTTAAAAAAATATTTTCTTTCTTTTTGTATATTTTTGGCATTTTCCATGCTAAGATTTTAAAGTTATTTAGAAAAGGAAAAATTGGACCGCGGGCAGGATTCGAACCTGCGTCTTCTGGTTAGGTACACCAGACGCTATGACCACTAAGCCACCGCGACTCCTACCCGTCATGTCGAATTTTTCCTTCCCATACTTATGAGGATGAGATTGTTCAGGGGGTGTTAAATAACATTGACCACTTGGATGTAAAAGTAAAGTAAGTATATTGTAAAAGAAACTTAGCGTAGGTACACTTTGGCCCTAGAAGTATATAAACTAATTCGGTAACAGTAAGGTACGCGGCGGCGGGAAGCGCGGGCGCGAGAGAGATAGGCACGTGTGCGCAGCACACGGTCTGGCGGCGGACTAGCGCTTGCGCGCGGTGCCGTGAACGAAGAGGAACCTAGTCCGTCATTCATTCGATAGGTATCTTAGCGGCTTATTGCCGCGAGTCGCTCGTATCCGGCGACTAGTGTTGTGGTTTGCTATACACTCCCCCTCCAATCCTGGAGAACGCCCTCGCTCTTGGATTGGTATAGTACTAGCCTTAGCTGGACGTCCGCGATTCCTCTTAGGAATAACAGGTTTTGGAACAGAATCCTTGCTACCTTGATAACGGGCAAGGTCCTGGGAGTGATACTTCCCTAAAACAATATCAGGTTGATCTGTGCTAGCGATGGTGTAAGTTGTGGGACTAACCTTTCCTACGATCTGATAAGGTCCATCGCGGCGCGGGTAAAATTTGGATGTGAGGTCTTTGGAACCTTTGCTCAACAGGTGCGACTTAAGCATAACTAAATCACCTACTTTGAAGGCGTCAGAAGGACGGCGTGACGCATCGGCGTACTGCTTCGTCTTGTCCTGTTGGATCTCCACGCGTTCACGAACAGCTGACAATGACTTCAGGAATGTCCTGAGATAAGGGGTTATTTGTGGGACAAAGTTTTCTTTGTCCAGGACTGCACGAAGGTCATGAACGACCTCTGTGGGGGACCGCATTTCCCTACCGAAGGATAAATAAGCAGGTGATCTACCCGTCGTGCGACATTTTGCGCTGTTTAGGGCGAAGCGGATCACCGGCAACTTCTTCGGCCATGAAGTATGGTCGTCTTCCACGAGATGTGCGAGCATCGCCTTTAAGTCGCGGTTCTTTCGCTCAGCAGGATTAGCTTGTGGGTGATACAAGGGGATAAAATTTTGTTTGATATCCAGTACTGACATACAATGTCGCATTACTGTGGAAACGAACTGGACACCGTTATCCGAAATAATCCTGCGAGGTAAGCCGAACCGCATAAAATATTCCTCAATTAGGATATGGGCACAGGCTTCTGCTGTGGCTTCTTTAAGAGCAAACAGCTCCGTCCATCGGGTGGCTGTATCTTCAACGAGTAAGACCCATCGCTCCCCCTGGTCTCCTTCCGGTAGTGGGCCGAATAAGTCTATTGCCAACACCTCGTTACGTTGGTTCATAACTGGTGTCTGGAGTAAACCTGGGGGTTTGGTGTTGTTAGCCTTATAACGTTGGCAGTGGATGCAGGCTTTGACATAATCGGTGATTATTCTCCGCATCCCTGTGAAATAATACAACTGTGCTACCTTCTGGTAGGTTCTATCGATACCTGGGTGGCCAGCTGTTGGGGAGTCGTGTAACTCCTTTAAAATCTCTGCAACTTGGGCGGCAGGGATTACTAACTGGGGGGATTCGCACTCAGAGTCCGGATTAAGACGGTACAGGACACATTGGTCCATGAGGTAGCCCCTGTCTAGCCACCTTTGGGCTGCTACATCATCAGGTCCCTCAAGTTCTTTAATTATCTTTTCCAATTCAGGGTCTGCATTCTGTTCTAGGCGGAGCTGACTAGGTGTCTTCGTAGGCAGATCGCAAATGACGGAGCAAATACCACAATTGTCGCGAGAGTCGCTAGAACAAATCGGTCTACTCAGCGTATCTGCCACGACGTTCGCCTTTCCAGGAGTGTATTGGAACTGGATATCAAAAGATTGGAGCTTAAGAGCCCAACGGACTAATCTTCCAGCTGGTGATTTGAGAGATAGCAACCAGCGGAGAGGTTGGTGATCACTGCCAATTACGACAGGTTGGCCGTCTAGGTAAGGTCGAAATCGCTCCACAGCCCACACTACAGCGAGTGCTTCACGCTCTGTCGTGGAGTAGTTGCGCTCTGCTGCGTTGAGGAGTCGGCTGGCGTATTCGATTGGCCTTTCCTGATTACCGTCGCCTTGTAATAAAACTGCGCCTAAGGCGTAGTTACTTGCGTCCGTACGCAGAATGAAAGGACGAGTAAAATCGGCTTGTAACAATATTGGAGCCGTGGTCAATAGACGCTTCAGCTCGTTAAATGCTTGGGTCTGCTCTGATCCCCAAGACCACACTTGGCTCTTTCTAGTCAAGCGTGTCAGTGGTTCGGCAACCTTTGAAAAGTTTGGTATAAACTTTCTGAACCATGAGCATGTTTGTAAAAAGGTTCTCACGTGTTTTAAGTTACCTGGTTCCTTCATCTCGAGGACAGCACTCACCTTCCCTGGGTCGGTGGAAACACCTTCTTGTGTAATGACGTGGCCGAGGTATTTAACGCTTTCTCTAGCAAAAGCGCACTTCTCCCTATTGACATGAAGGTTGAACTCAGCCAGACGTCTAAAAACTACCTCGAGGTCTTGTAGGTGCTGTTGGTATCCCTGTGATATTACCAACAGATCATCTAGATACGCGAGTAGCGTTACGTCCTGCAGAGCCGAACAGGAGCGAAGACGGTCGATGAGACGCTGAAATGTCGCTGGTGCGTTTTTTAGCCCAAACGGCATTCTTTTAAAACGAAAGGTACCTAAAGGACAAATAAAAGCAGTCTTGTCCCTGTCGGTTTCCCTTACTTTCACTTGCCAGTATGAAGATCGAAGGTCGAGCGTACTCATGTAGCAGTCTCGTTTTGTGCTCTGCAGTAACTCATCGATGCGTGGCATCGGATATGTGTCAGACTTGGTGACTGCATTCAGGCGCCTGTAGTCAACACTGAAACGGATACCCCTGTTTGACTTCGGCACCATCAGCGCTGGTGAACACCAAGCCGATTCACACTCTTCTATAATGTCTTCTTGCAGCATTTTACCTATTTCCACTTTCATGAGCTCTTTTTTCGCCGGATTTAGGCGATAGGGAGGTACCGCTATTGGTGGATGTTCACCTGTCTCGATGCGGTGTTCCGCATACGGTGTTGGGCCTCCCCCTGCTCTAAAGACGTGTGCGTGCCTGGTGAGGATGTCAGCGAGTGCCTGTCGCTCAGCTGGTTTAAGGTGAGTACCTTCATCATCCCTAAGAACATCTGTAGAGGCGCAGGACACACTACGTGAGGTAGGTTCAAAGCACAAGTTATATTTTACTAAATTATTATTACTAAAGTACCATATTTCTTTACGAAAATCAATAACTACTCCAGCGGCGGTAATAAAATCAATACCTAACAACGTCTCGTTATTAGTCGAATCCGGAAAAATTAAGAATGGAATAGTGATACGTGTCGTTTCTAAGCACACCTCTAACGTGGTGGTAAGTACATCCATCGTACGGACTACACCGTCAGCAAGCTTAACTTCTCGCGAGGAAGGGCTGAGGGGATGACCTTGATTTAGAAGGAGAGTATATAGCATATGACCCGCAATACAATGTTTGGCAGCCGTATCTATTAACGCAGTGCCGTTAAAACCTAATATTTTTATTTTAAAAATAGGTCGTAAATCACGGCCAATGGAGGGTATCGCTATATTGTTTTTACATAAAAAATCTTCTCCGCTACAAACACTATTATCACAATATACATTTAAACACACAAACTTATTTTTCGGAAATTGTGAATTAAAATTATTTTCCATAGTGGAATTAATATAAACATTTGACAACAGTGGTGTGTTGTGACCCTTAGGTTTTTGAACATTGTTTTGTTTACATTCGTTATCAACCGAACATTTTTGCGAAACGGGGTAGGAATGCAACTTATTATTTACATTTAAGCATAATACTGGTTGATTAGAAAGGTTTTGACCAACGTCCCGTGGGCATAAATGTTCGGCAACCACACAGTTATTGTTATTAATTTGAGAAAACTTTTTATCACAAACATTGTTATCACATCGAATAGAATCGGAAAAACACATAAAATTCGTGTTCATGGTGTTGGATGCATTAACATCATTATTATTAGAAACACCGGGAAGATAACACGATGTATTATTATTATATTTATTATGCGAACTAAAACTCGACTTGTCGCGGACAAAATTATTGTTTTGTTGAAAAAAACTCGACTGATTTGACATGAACTCCGTAATATTATTATTGCATGCATCACCACATATTGAATTACGTAAAAGAGTTACATGTTTATCGTTATTATTATTATTAGAGTCTTTTACTGACGCGATGTTTTTCGATGAAAAACACTGAGTTTTATTTAAATTTGGCGAAGAATACAGACTTTGTTTACGTACTTCACGAGATTGCACACAACAGAACGCTTGACTTTGATCACAAAATTTGTTATCACTATCACGGTTACCACGCACTTCCGCAAAGTTATTATGAGATTGGGACTCACCTTGATTCTGCAACTTACGACACTGGTCCCTCGTGTGTCCATACCGTTTGCAGTAGGCACAGGTAGGTCGTTGCTTCTTCGCGGCAGCGGTGGAGTCCTGAGTCGGCGCCGGTGGAGTCGGCGCGGGCGGCGGCGGGGGACGCGGCACCGTAGCGGCGGTGGCGGGCAAAACCCTAACGGCTGGCGGCGCGCGTGCGGGTGCGCTATCGGGCGACTTCGATGCGCGAGCGGTAGGTATAGGTAGTGTACGAGGCGTCGTTGTGGAAGGTGGCGAGCGCGTATGTAATTGTGTTCGGCGCTCACTCGTCGTGGAAGTCGTATTCTGTTCCTCGTCGAACGAGTCTTCAATATTTCGTGCGAGGCGCAGGAATTCCTGGAAGTTCTTGCACTCTTCTCTCCGTAACCTTTTTCGTATTCGGCTGTGGAGGAGGCCGTATGTCATGTCGATTTGTGCTGACTCTGTGACATCTCCTTTTGGTAGTCTGGCCAAAAGAGCGCGAACTCTCGCCACGAAAATATCCGTGTTCTCGTTTTGTTGTGGGGATGCGAATATTTGTAGGTATATTCGATGGGGCGGCCGGCGATCGCCATAGGCACTTATTAAGTTTTCTTTTGCCTGGCGCCATGATGTCACGGAATCTTTTATTCCTTGCCACCACGTGGCCGCTTCTTCTTCAAATAAGTACGCTAATCCGCGCAGAATGTTTGAGTCCGTCACCTGCGCGCATTCACTATAGGCTTCTATTGCATCAATGAATGCTTCTACAGATTCCTTTGGTCGGCCGGAGAAGGTGGTTTTACAGCGGGCTAGGGTACCATGCCCTAGTTGGCCAAGTGACTCTGGGGTGGAAGCGTTCACGCGCGTCACGGAGTTGAGCAATTCCCTGAAGGCTTCTGTCTGCGAGCGCTGGAGGGATGCAATAATAGTCGCCACGTTTTCGCCAGAAAACGTAGCGTTCACGTCGTGGCGCGGCGAATAGGACGCGTCGCCGCCATCTTGTTGATAGGCGAAGGGCGTTGGCGTGTTTGATCGCGAGGGGTTGGGGAATGCTGCCTGAGCCTGTGCATCTTCCCTACGCTCTAAACTAACCGCCCTGCTTCTTGTCACTGGCATTATGAAAAGGTAAACCTACTACTGTAAAACGAAACTACCACCGTGTCCTAACTATCACACGAAAAAAACGTTGGAGCGCCACATATGAGGATGAGATTGTTCAGGGGGTGTTAAATAACATTGACCACTTGGATGTAAAAGTAAAGTAAGTATATTGTAAAAGAAACTTAGCGTAGGTACACTTTGGCCCTAGAAGTATATAAACTAATTCGGTAACAGTAAGGTACGCGGCGGCGGGAAGCGCGGGCGCGAGAGAGATAGGCACGTGTGCGCAGCACACGGTCTGGCGGCGGACTAGCGCTTGCGCGCGGTGCCGTGAACGAAGAGGAACCTAGTCCGTCATTCATTCGATAGGTATCTTAGCGGCTTATTGCCGCGAGTCGCTCGTATCCGGCGACTAGTGTTGTGGTTTGCTATATACTGAATTTACGTCTTTATGGTGACGTCAGTAACACCTATTGAAATGCAAGTTTTTTGCTTTTCAACCGACACAACTTACTTTACAGTTAGTTAAATGTCGAACGATGCCACCTTACCTTGTAACTATCTTTTGTATATTTTTGGCATTTTCCATGCTAAGATTTTAAAGTTATTTAGAAAAGGAAAAATTGGCCCGGGGGCAGGATTCGAACCTATCGATACCGATATTTTCTTTGCTCGTCGAGGACAGTTTTCCCCATAAGAATATGATATAAGAAATAATATGAATTAAAAAATGCATCCGTCGTATAGGATTCGATTGATTAAATCACGTTTCCAGTTTTCCCCTAGACATAGGTAGGTCTATTCCACAAGAATACACGTTTTTGTTGTTGACCAAAAGAGGTAGAACGAAGAGTAGTTTGCATCCATGGAACCCAGCTCTGACTTTTCGGATTCTTATTAAAGGCACAGTATAAATATCAAATTACAGATACGGATCAGAAATATCTTTAGTGTTTGAATTGTATGCAATGTTAGACAATAGTGTTGCTGTCTACGTTGCTATCCTACATTGCGTGGTCGACTAAGGTCTTCCCGATCTGAGAGGAAGACCGTGTTTAGCAGAGGAGTGGAAAAGTACTGTGCCGATATTAAATAAATAAAAAATACTGTTGTTTAGTTTCTTATACTAAAAAGGTTCTTCTTTTGTCTCATTTACGCATGCCACGCCGCACGTTGTTCAATAATATTAAAACACTACCTGATCCAACGCACGTTGTCCCGTACTAATTATAATAAATAAAATCGGGCAAAAAGTTAAGTCGCCTCCTAAGGGTCGTAGCGTAATGTTAAATACTATATAATATATTATTACCTAGAATAATTGGGGTATCATAATTTCAAATCCCATCTTATTGCCAGCTGCAAGTTAATTAGTTAATCCATTTCTGGACAAAAATAGCTAAAAAATAAATAAATTTGTATGTATTGATGACCGGAGATTAAAACTTCACTGTCACTGTCAAGTGTCAACTCAATTACTCAAGTCAAAAATTGTCACAACAACATTTCATTTCAGGGTTCTAATCCTGTCAACAATTCCTTAATCTAAATTACGTCCTTTCCATTATTTTAAATATTTCCTTTTCACCACCTCCTTTTGTTTTCCTTTCCCATACACACGTTTTTCCTAACCACTTTGACATTGGCAGAATTGTCGACATCGGCATCAATTGCCATAGAGAAAGAGAAAGAAAGAAAACAAACAAACATGAAATAAATACCAACGATCGGGTGAGCGAGTCGACGAAAAGAAAACATTAATACTATAATAATAAAACTGCGCTGCTGTAAGTTACTGGCTTTAATAATAATAATTTCACCAATTTACATTACAATGAAATAAATCACTATAATTATGTATAGTCTCAGATCAGTAGGCAGTAAAGGATACACCTAATAAATTATAGATTTGTAGTACAGTGGCATTAATTAAGCTATGGCTATTGGTGCAATTTTGCTAAGAAAGAACGAAACAACACATTATGTACATAATTTATTTGCTGGTATTTCCACCCTGTATTCGAAAGGCGACACTGACCCATGTTTTAAATAAGTATTTTTTTTGTCCTAACATTGAAACCAATTTAGGATATTCTACATATTAATGCGTCTGACAAAATAACGATGAGGTAACTATGATTTGATTCAGTATATAAGCCTACATATAACTACTTATTTGGAAAAAACTATATTTTGTAGGTATTTATCTAATACCAGCTGTTTTCCAGGGTTGCACTCGCATCCCGAAGGATTTTTGAGACAAAACATAGCCTATTCTTCAAGGTCTAAGCTATTTATGTACCAAATTTCATCAGAATTGCTTCACAAGTTTTGGTGTGAAAGCATAACAGACAGATAGACATACTTTCAAATTTTTAATATTATTAAGGATATGAAAAGAATGAATTTATATATAATTATATCTATTGGTTTAAATTTTTTTACAAATTATAAATCAAAATTGAAGTCTAAAATCTATAAATATAAAAATGAATCCCTGTTTCCCGTGGTCACTCCATAACATGAGAATGACTTTACCAATTTCATTCACCTTTTTGTTAAGTGTTCTAATACCTTGGGTTTTTACAGAAAAAACAAATTACTACATGTTAGATGATGTGGTGTCCTTCCCTTTGCAGAATCAATAACCAAAGACATGAACAAATTGGATCAGTCTACATTGGAGCGGATGCAGCTAAGAGAAAGCAGAGCATGTATGTATACTTCACACTAAATGAAGTTCAAATACTCTTATTGTATTTCGTCATTCTGGAATCATAACTGTGGATATTTATGCAAGTTGCAATTCTTATTTTATGACCCAAAGATGGGGGAGGCTACCACTAGAACGAGAAAGGGCTCCACTCGCTCAGGCAAAAATGTAAAGAATAAGAAATATTTGTAAAGGTCTACCTCCTTATATTTAAAGTGATAAAAAAAATTACACTTCAAATAATATTTAAACCTTTTTGTTTTTTAGTTCTAGGTGATGTAGTTGAAATATGCTCGAATGTTGGCAGCGTTGATGGGAATCACAATGATGATGTTGCGAAAGAGAAAGATATTGGTTAGTATTATTTACCAGCTGTGCCCCTCAATTTTACCTGCTCTGGACTCTCATAAATGGACTGGCCAACACAAAATTATTTTTTCAATTTGAACCAGTGGTCTCTGATTATAGTGTGTTCAACCACACAAACAAACTCTTCAGCTTTATAATATTAGTATAGATGGTTTCATTTTGGAAATTGGGTTGCGAAGGTCTGATGGCAGTCACTTCGTTTAAAATACTGATACTCAGCCGCATCTGGTTAGACTGCAAGCTGACCCTAATATTGTTGGGAAAAGGCTTGGAGAAAGAAGAAGGTGGTTTCATTTCTGTTTGTAACGGATTATTATCAGAAATATGTCGTAAGTGTCTGTAATTTTGTTACCTGACGTATTAAGGTAAATTTCTTTAGCCAAGAAATTTGGTCTGCATAATTCAATAAAGGCCAAAAAATTTAAAGTTTTTCTTGTTTCACATTACATTTAAATTTTCTTTAGGGGCGCAATCGAAAGCCGCCCCACGTCGCAACCCATACTACGCCGCCACTGGTTTGTGGCGTGACGGTATGTGCTTTATTCCAGAAACACCTGATGTTGCATCAGCCTGCACAGAACCAAAAGGTAAGAAGAAAGCAAGTGCAGCGGTAGAGAAGCAAGCTAAGAAGAGGAAGTTAGCAGAAGAGAAGGCAGCTAAGAAGTCTGAAAATGCTATCAACAAGATATATAAACCAGGGGAGTGTATGAAGGTAATATTATTATAGTTATTGGTATTATCATAGTATTATCATAATCTTCATTGCCCCAATTTATCTACAGCGTGTGTGTTTTTTATTTTTATACCACTAAGGTGTTAAACAAGCATACGGCCCACCTGATGGTAAGCGGTTACCATAGCCTTTAGATGCTTGTAACACCAGGGGTATCACTTGCGCGTTGCCGATCCTGTAAAACGAAAGAGGAATAAGTAGTTGGGTTGGCAGTATAAAGGTCAAAGTCCCCCTACTGCCAAAACGTTTCCTCGTGGAGCACTGGCAACCATACTCACCGTAAGGAATGCAAGAGCTCAAAGCAGTGTTATTTTACTTCTATTTTCTGCAAGGCGGAGGTACTTCCCCAGCCGGGCAGCTCCAATTTGAGTGGAATTACCTCTCTTAAAACGTGTGATGAGACTATAGTGACTTGACTTTTCAAATGTACTGTTTCATTGTTCTAATTGAAATAAATTATTTGCCTTGACCTAAATTCAAAAACCCTGATAACAAGTTTAATCTTGGGTTGTGGAGGTATGATTATTAGTCATTTTGTGTAAAACGCTAATATTCAGCTACATCTGTTAGACAGGTAGTCGATTCCAACATAGTTGGGGAAAAAAACTAGGTTTTTTTTTTACTTTGTTGTTGGTTTCATTCGATTAATAAAGTAAAAATCGTACATAGTTGAAAATTTATTATTAATAATTAAGTATGGTTGCAAAGTTGACGAACTGTCATATTAGGTATTTTAAATGAGTAAAAGTTGGTAACGGCCCAACTGGTGTGTTGTCAACTCGTGCAGACGTTTCCTAAACGGAATAGTGAAACTGAAATTTTCTCAATTGAAAATAAACCTTACTGTTTTGTATGAAAGTTCAAAATTTATCAAAGAAATTTGACAGATTCGGGTAGCTTGATGTGCTGGCCTCTATACCTACATTAGTGGGAATTAATAAAGTCGCAGTGCTTACAGTTAACCCCGTGTTTTATTGTAATTGGCGGGTGTTTTTAAAGGTGTACAATAGAGAATATTGTATCTATGTATGTTCCCTTTTGTTCCAATAACAGTATATGAACGTAGAGGGTGAGTCGAGCCTGTGGCAGCGCTGGTACATGTCGGACGTGGCGCGCGAGGTGTCGGCGGCGGGCGCCCGCCTCGTGCCCGCCGCGCTGTGCGAGCCCGCGCTGCTCGTGTGGACCAGGACTCTGCCCAGGACCCTGCGCGCTGACAGCGGACAGGTTAGTGCATAGCTGACGACGTCTATCAGACACTGACGTCTTGGAATTGATTATCATCCTCCTACCCTTATTCCAAATTATTTGTGGTCGGCGCAATATGTCTTTTTCTTCAATACATCTCTTTTAGCCGTCATTTCATCATTCACTTCCTTTGTAACCATATCATCTCGCACACAGTCCATCCATCTTTTCTTTGGTCTCCCTCTTCCCTTATCATCCACATTCATGCTTAGCACCTTCCTAGTAACATGCTCTTCACTTCTACGCATCACATATCCACGACAAGCGCTTACTGCACAGCTTTTCTATAACTGGTGCCACTTTCAAACTCCATTCTGGTAACCCCACATATTCCTCGTAGCTTATGTGTTCATATGTTGTGATGTTTGTCCATAAAGGCACAAATATTTATGATGAATATATGTGTCTGGGTGTTTCTTATGTAAAGCTTGTTGGGGTAAGATTGGCGCTGGGGTAAGAACGTATACACCTAATTTCCGTCTTATTATGCTATAATTTTGAATGCTTGCTATCTAGCATTGCGTGCGGGGCGGAACATGACGTAGCGCATAAATTTTAAAATTTGGTTTATACGTTCTTGCCCGAACGCCGATCTTACCCCAACTACTCTTACACAAACTATACAAACTTACCCTAAAACACTAATGTACCGTGTGTTGGGTTAAGTTTGTATAATTTACAAAAAAAAAAACTTCCAAGTTAACCGTTGCATCAGGATGATGTTCTTTCCAGGTAAAATTAACACCATCGCAGGAAGCCTGCGACCGCGCGCTGTATATAGCGAGCGCGGACGAGCTGTGCGAGCTGGTGAACTCCCACAAGCTGGCGACACACTTGTCGCAGGTCCAAGAGCTGTGTGCCTGTAGCCTCACCCTCGTCGTGTTCAAACCTAACGACTACTTCAAGTGAGTACTACTTGTACTGTAAAGACGTACCTTATGGTATATTGATTTCTGACATTTACGCGAATATTATACAGGGTGTTACAAAATACCCCGTAAAAAATATAATTAATTGTCAAAGCCAAACATTTTGTCAGCTGTCATGTCAGGGAATCAGATTATTTAACAGAAAGGCCTACGTACCTCCTAATAGTTGTCTACTTTAATAGTTTTCCTATTTTTCATTCATAAATGTTGTTGTTTTCCTTTTACTGGGGTATGTTATACAGCGTTACTACGGTTCTTAAATATTGTGAATGGACTCGTTATAAGGCCCCATTTAACCTCCTTTCGGCTTTACGGGTAGTTTTGTAACATCCTGTAAACTATATAAATAACTATATATCGGTATTACCCAGAAATTGGGTTGCAGAGGTCTGGTTGCAGTCGCTTCGTGTAAAATATTGATATTTAGCGACATCTGGTTAAACTGGAAGTCGATCCCATAGTTGGGAAAAGGCTCGGAGAAAGATAAAACTTGACAACTGAACTCTCAAAATGACCACTGGTGTTGCTGACGCCTATAGGCTGCGGGTGCCGCTTACCATCAGGCGGGCCGTAGGTATGCTTGTTTGTCATGTTATCACAATAAAAAGACCATCTCTTGTAATATTACACTACCGGCATGCTATGTAGGCCGTTTTGACGTTTGTCCACTCATGAAGTTTCGTGTTAATTAGTAATTACATTTGAAGGAGCAAATTGCTGTTCTTTATTGTCAATAGTGATCTAACGATACTACTACAAAAAAAAATATACAATATATATAAGTATTGTGTTTCTTTTTTTATTTTCGTCCATTAACGTAACGGCCATCATAGCGTACCGTAAGTATAGTATTCATTTCGATATAAATTCATGCTCTGAGGCAATGCTTACAGATCAACACGTCGTAAAACTTCCAACAGCAATCGCACACAGATGTCAGAAATAGACTTTGAACTGTCTCTTACAGGTACTTGTGGCATTATTTTTATTATAATTACTAGACTATGCACGCGACCTGGCTTCGCACGGATATGTTCATAAATGTTAGCCAATGACTATAGAGGGTAGAGGTAAGGGGAACCATCTTGTATGGAGGACATATTGGCAATGTAAGGTACTACTTCTGTTACTATTTCCACAGTAAATTCAAGAACCTACAACAATGGCGCTAGTGTAGGTAGAGGGTATGAAATATTTAATAATTTTGGTGACTAGAATGGTTACTGAAAGCGCAGGATACTGAATTTTAATCACTTACGTAGTCCAAATAAATATTTTTTAGTATTTAACATCCAAAAATCAGCGCAGTGGTTTCTTTAAAACCTATCTTCTGGCTACAGTAGCGCCACCAATTGAGTGGCTTTTGACGGACACTTTTTATACGCAATATTGTTTTCCTTACCCTCCATAACCTGCGTTCAACCTTTTATTCTACTTTTAACAGCTCGTATACTAAACTTGATTAGTGATGTCTTTTTGCGATACCGATTCGATTTCATAAAACAATCGACTTTATGTTAATAAACTTGGTGTTGGACCTCCAAAACCCTGCTTATGGCTATGATTATCACTATTTTTTGAGAACTTATCTATCACTGTTTTTAAGATCCAATGAACATGTTGTATTTATTTGTAAGAGGGATTTATAGCTTTTTTTTAATTTACTGTGCGTTTAGCGTAACGGTTAGGTTCGGTAGGTGGTCCTCGCCGCTACCGTTGCGTCGTTGATTCGATTCCCACCCGAGAAAGTTTTTTGTATGATCTACAGATATTTATTTTTATTTTTATATTTATTACAAATATTTGTGATATTGTGTCCATTTCATAGCATGTATTTGTAAACTACCCCGCGATGCGGGGCATTTTACTGCGGGGCTGTCTAAAAATATAATATAATTAATTATTTTATTTCCAGATCTGTTAGTAAGCTCTGACGTTGACACGGTGGTAGTGAACACACCTAACGAACTAGCGCTACTCATTGTACAGTTCACTAAAGCAATCGCAGAAGCACCATACAAGTAGGTATCATACTCATTTATACAGAGTTATTGGCAAAACACCAACAGCCTCTCAGAACTATAATTTATTTATTTATTTATTAAGGAAACTCAACAGCTATTTTAACATTTACATGAGTTCTAAATGTTCACTTCACTATCAATGAACAGCCCAGTATCGTTGCAGTGGGTAATGTTACTAACATCTATGAAAGAGCATATGTATACTGCACAGTGATAGCGAGATGATGACAATTGTCTCTTAGCCAATTACAAAGTTCCACGTCACGTAATATAAACATCATAAACAACAACTTTTGCTATATGCTAACGCCTTGTATATCATTTATACACTATAACAGTAGTAGGTACTGAGCAGTGACAGCGTAGTGATATATCCATTGGTTTGCCATGTCGTAGGTGTCGTGGTCGAATTCAAGGCACGCATCTCTGACTTTTCGAAATTATGTGCGTATTAATATAATTAATAAAATTGTCACTCGCTTAAACGGTGAAGGAGAATATCGTGAGGAAACCTGCATGCCTTAGAGATGTTCTCGACGGCGTGTGAAGTCTATGATAAATGATATTTATTGCTGTAAATAGATCTTTGGAAGACACTTTTACAAGTCAATATTTTACATTTTTATTAAGCTAGATGGCTCCGGCATTTCCTAGCTGACGAGCTCTGAGAAGAAACGCCGAAACAAACTCAGAGAATCATAGTCTCTTTTAAAGTCCAGACATAGTCTGCTAACCTACATTAGGCCAGTGTGGTGGACTATAGCCTAATCCATCTCTTTCTGAGAGGAGACCCGTGCCCAGCAGTGAGACAGTATATGGTTGGATGATGAATGATGTTGATATAATAGGTATTTAATGTATATAAATTACAATTTTCAGAAAAGCCAAGCGTGCCTGTGACGAGCAGGCGGAGTTTTATATGAGAGGTGACAATAAGAAGTGTGTGGCGGTAGATAAAGACGGTAAGTAACAATAATTATGAACTGTAATGGGTACAAAATATACTAGAGCTTTTTCATGATGACTGGTCTAGTGGTTCCAGTGTCGGACTGTCGAGGCTTCGATTCCTACAGGACATAAATATTTATGTAATGAAAGTGTTTGTGGTGTTTCTTATGTTTTTAAAAAATAATAATATAATAATAATAATAAAAATCTTTATTTAAAAATCTTTTACAAAAAGGTGTACATTTCGTCAATACATTACAATTTTACAACAGTGGGGTATAAGATTAGGGTCTTAATAATAAGTAAAACTAAAGTACATAGTTATTTATAATAGGTGCAAAAAGACATATTCTAAACTAGAGGTATGTAGCGACCTACCTGATCTAGGTTTTTATAAACCTGTGTTTCAGGATATCACTATACATATTAATTAAATTGGGCCAATTAATTTCCTTAAAAACTAAAATTAACGATTAACTTCTTAATGATTACATATAAAATAAGACTAAGCTATAGTATATAATATACAACACAATAAAAAAATAAAAAATTATACCATCATCACGCCAATATTTCTAGAGATTTTTCTGTGTCTATATAATTGAGCGTCCCTAAATATTCTGCTAACATTACGCTACATTTTTTTGAGCATACACTATATAAGTTTAGAAACTTGTTGAGCCTATTGTAAAGAAAAGGTCCCAAGAACACATAGAATCTAGTGGCAAAAGCATGTCTAGTTTGCTGATTTATGCAAACCAAGTCCTTTCTTCTCTTGTCGGGAGGAACTGGGTCAAAAGGAAGTTCAGAATGTTTCTGTAGGACTGTATTTAGAATAAATAGCTGGCGCACTGTGAGTACCTTACATGCTAAGTATAGTTGATGTGTGGGAAATCTAAATGGGCGAAAGGTAGCAACTTTAAGAATGGCTCTTTGAGCGCGTTCTAGAGGCAGTAAGATAGATTTTGCAGCACCACCCCAAGAGGTTATACAGTAGGTAAGAATGGATTGACACAAGGCTAAATAAACCTGTTTTATTAATTTATAATCTGCTATGTTACGTAAATTTTTAAAAACATATATTAATTTGCGTACTCTAGAGCACAGCAAATCTATATGTTTACGGAAATTTAGATTAGTGTCAATAGTGACGCCCAGATATTTTACATGGTCAGCTTTTAATAAAGTGGGACAAGTACATGCAGTGTCAGCGTGCGTGCTACAATAATGTGCAAATATGTTTAGGTTAGTAGGCGGTGTCTTATTGTTTCTCATTGTAAATAAAATATATTTGGTTTTCTCTGAATTTAACGTAAGAAGATTATTGTTAAGCCATTTAGTAACAATGTTAATGCCATTTTGAGCATGTTCGTAAACCTCATCTCGTGATTTCGCTGAAAACAGAAGGGCTGTGTCATCAGCATAGGATAATATGATCCCATTTTGAAGTGCCAAGCTACAGAGATCATTGATATATATTAAAAATAACGTGGAAGACAAAACACTTCCTTGTGGTATGCCATAGCAGCTATTTTTAAGGTCAGAACTAATGTACTGACCAATTTTCACATGTTGCTGACGATCGCTAAGATAATCAGCAAATAGCAAAAGTTGAGCTCCTCTTATTCCCAGTGATTCAAGTTTGCGCAATAGAATAGAACAAGAAATAGTGTCGAATGCCTTGGCAAGATCTAGGAAAATCCCAATAGTTTGCAAGCCAGTATCTAGGTTGGTACATATATAATTCGTCAGACAATGTACTATAAAGAAGTATATAAGTATAATATCCATTGTCTGCCCATAGTATGTACAAGCTCTGTTTAGTTTGGGACTAGATGATCTTGTGTAAAATGACCCAAATATTTAAGTATATTAGATTATTTGCTAAAATTTAACTGGTGACCCCATCGTGATCGCAGTGTCATTGTGTAAAAGGTCTATATTCTGAAAGTTTAGGTACATAAGTTCTTGCTCTGACGTACCTACTTAGGTTAAGTCTCTAACGTTTTGTTATTTTGTCTTGTGAATGTACGGATACATTTTCTTTCTTTCAGTCATTCCGTCATTCTTTTTTACGTCTATTATGTCTTTATTGCTTTCTCTTTTTTTTCTTTCTTTGTTTCACTGTGAACTTATTCGCTAATTTCGTGTAACAGGTGTTGTACGAGTTACGCTCGACATAATTACGAAATCACGACAATGCACGCATCATCATTTTGTTGCAATATGTTAAAGTATGACAATTTATAATTAATTTGTATTGATTCAGTTTGCATTCGGTCAGCAAGCATTCCGCGCGTTCTCACCTATCATTCATTTTATTTTGAACAATAAAGTACCCAATTTAAATTAAATCAAGTGTTTTATCATTTCATAATTACTTACATAAATTAGTGCTAGAGTTGAGATACCTCAAACTTTTTACAGGTGTCGGTGTAGGCAGGGTGTGGCAGCAGATGATAGCTATCCTGCCGCAGTCCAGTCTGGAGACGTCGAGAGCGCTCTGTGCACAGTACAAGTCACCACTTGCACTGTATCAGGTGACATATCATACTACACTCTTCTATTCCCCCGAGGGTTAGGCAACATCTTACTCCGAGCTTTTTTCCCAACTATGTTGGCGTCGGACTAACCAGATGTGGCTAGATATCAGTATTTTACACGAAGCGACTGCCATCAGACCTCCGCAACCCAATTTTCAGGTAATACCGATACCCTGAGGATAGACTGGTTGTCAGACTTTTTGGGTTTCTGACTACCATTAGCCATGAGCCCCGCACGAGGCAGTAGTGGTGCTCTTATATACCTAGAGTTCGCCGATATGATTAGGGGACAGGCTATTGTCATATTCTCCGTCCTTACTTCGTTCTTCTCCTTTGTTCCCTCATTGCTGAGGATCGCGACCTAAGACATAAATAGTAGCCCATGTCCTTCTCCAAAGTGTAAATCTCTGAACTAAATTTCATCAAAATCGGTTCACGCGTTTAGGCGTGATAGCGTAACAGAGTTACTTTCGCATTGTTAATATTAATAGGGATGACGCAATATGATTTAGTATAAAGGGAAATAGTATAGCATAGTCAGAACTGCTGCTGCTTGAGTTGTGGAGGTCTGATGGCAGTCGCTTCGTGTAAAATACTGATATTCAGCCGCATCTGAGGGTCTACTCCCTAAGCACGAAGTCCGTATTTTCGACCTTCGTTACGGGCGCTTCCTACTCCGTATCACCTACGGACGGATGATTCGTTCGGGGCCCGAACTAACAATGAATGACAACACAATTTGACAGTTGTCCCTACTCTCGATGTGTTTTTACCCGTTAGAAAAATTTAATTTGACACTTGTTTTATCGGACTCCGAAGTTTCGGAGAACTTTTGAACGGCTCGTAACTTCGTTGACGGAGATAGGGAGTCGACCCTCTGGTTAGACTGGAAGCCGACCCCAATATAGTTGGGAAAAGGCTCGGAGAATGATCAGTCTATCCTGCGCTTAACACTGCAATTAGAAAGAAAGAACGAAACATTTAGTCTACTCAAATTAGTTGTTATATAATTACAGATTAAAATGTGTATTTATGAATATGAGCCAAAGAGGCTACCAACTCAGCATAGTGTTACGGTACTGAACCACAATACTGATTTTCAGCTGGGCCCAGGACATTGTAAATATTTCAGTAGAACAAGGTAGAATTATTAATATTTTTTTTTTTTTTTATTTAATATGATTGTTTTATTTATAAATGTTAAATTGATAATTTCCTTGTAACTAGTTGACATTGATATTTCTATTCTATTTGTTATTATTCTAATTTCTTTTTTAATTTTAATGCAGTAGGTATGTTTCTCTTTTGACTTTGTTTGTACAGACCAATAACTTGTTTGTGTGGTTCTTAACTGTTAAGGCAAGTTGGTTATAATCAATAAATAAAATAAAAATAAAATAAATATTTATATACGTATAACGCACACCAATTCGGCTACCATGAATTACATGAAGGTTATAGGTGATTTCTGGTATTCCAGGCACTACAGTCGAACAGCATAGCTGATGTTGCTGAAATTGGCGTGTCGCGAGCCGCGGTGGCCGGCTCCAAGGCGCGGCGCATAGGCCCGGAGTTCGCCAGAAAGTTACATACGTTGTTCACAGCGACTCGAGGAGACATCCTCATAGACTGATCATTATCAGTGTATGTCTCCTGAGATAAACTCTAAAGTAATGTGACACAACATTACTTTTCATGACGTAACACTACCTCGAATCACAAAGTGATATTTGCGATTTCACAAAGTAATGTAAATGGAGTCATAATTATTTGTTTGTCGCGTAATTTCTAACTATTTTTACTTCGCCCTGAACTTTACCCGCTGCCGTGGATTGATGTTTTCTTTGTGTGTGTAGTCTGGAATATTTAATGTGTATTATTTTATTAATAAATATTTGAACACAAACATATTTACATTTCCAAGTAATGTCTTTAGTGTCTTATTTTGTGATATTACATGTATGTCTACTGATAATTTAGTATACTGCGATCATGGATAATAAAAAAGTTTAAATATGGCTGAGTATTGATTAATTTAACGTTTGAAAAGAAACGCCGCCGCCGAAACAAATTTAGGTGAGTGCAAGTAACAACACAATAAGAGGGGATTTAATGCAGCTTTGATTTAGAGATTTATCGCGTCTGTTCTATACTATAATTATTATGATCTGTGGTGTGGGTGTGGCTACCGCGGGAGTTCACTCACTGCGAGTGCGAACTATATGTTGGTGAAAATAATTTTATTCAAACGTTTCGCAATCACAAATTCTGGACGTTGAACTAAACGCCAACGTCAAAACAAAAATATGAAATGTAATGTCAATGTCATTTAGCAAATGTCAAAACATTAAAAAATAAGCATAACCTCAACTTTATGTAATAATTATTACTAAACGCATTTAATAATTGCACGCTATAAGATTTATTGATTTAACCTGCGCTTCGATTTAAACATGACTGTGTATTTATCAAGAATTGCATTTAACACTTTTCGGTGTGCAACACCGAAATGTTATCCTGCCAAAACATTCGCAGAGTTTATCGCGCCGAAAACTCGATTTTTATTGCCAAAGACCGATGTATTTAGTATCACAAGGGTAGCTATTGTTAGGAATTATTCTAGTGATGCGATACAACCGACGGTTCCTACAGAAAATGGTACGATACCATTAAAAAAGAAGACTGTTCACAAGAAGGCGAGTCTGGCTGATTTGACGCACAAGGAGGGACATTACCTTACAATGGCTTATGCCACAGCAAATTCTTATGACTTGAAGAGTCTCAAAGAGGCTCTAGTGCAGCAGAAACTGTATGAACCGGGCACGTAAGTGTTTTATACTTACCATTTTATTTTTACTCATTTTTTTATCACCATAAACTAGAATTATAGGACGGGAAAGTTTTTGATAAAAGCCCTAGATGAAAATCACCGTTGACTAGTTGGAAACGTTATATTATTGATATTCTTATACTCAATAATATTAATAGCAGTCTATAGCCCTATATTTGCCTGCAAAATAAAAACAAGAAATTCAAAAATACATTTTTTGTTTCCTATTCTTATATTAATTATATTATTATGTATAATACAATATAATAACTAGTGTCCGACCGAAGCTTCGGCTTCGGCTTCGGCTTCGGCCACCTTCGGCCAAAAAAGCACCTTCGGCCAAACCTTCGGCTTCGGCCAAAAATTTGCCGAAGGTTTGGCCGAAGCCGAAGGTTTGCTAGTTGTCAAAATTTGAAATTTACTGAACGATGCTAGAGCGAGACGGAGAGTGGGCAGAGCAGCAGAGTTTCGCCGCGCCGCCGCACCGGACCAAACGAATCGCAGTTAGTAAACTAAACGAGTCAAAACAAGTTTGAGAGCGCGTCTTAAAATTCTAATAAGTGTTTTGTTTTTAAATATTTCATATTTGTTATTACAAATTATTTTATTTATTACTGTGAGTAGTACCTGTGGTGATACGTTCATTATTGTGAGGCACTCTAAGAACCAAAAAACCGTAAGTATTGTCTGGTTTAAAATATTTTATGTTATCTAACGTTAAGTAGGAAACTAAATGGAAACAATGTTGGCTTTGATTATATACTTGTCTAGATGGAGCAATGCAAACAAACGACACGCGAAAACTGGGGCCAAATTGCGTGATATGTGTGAGTACCGCTTGTGTACTTATTGTAGTCAAACTGTCAAGGTGTGCGTGTTTAGGGATGCCTGCTCCAAATTATTAACTTACCTTTTCTCCATTATTTAATGGGATGACAGTTAAACAAAATAGGCTGAATAAAGTAATTATTTTGTAGATTAGTGTTTTATTTATTTTTATAAAAACAAAAAATACAATGAAAAAATATATACAGCAATTTATAGATCAAAATCCATCTCTTTGTATTTGTTTTCGAAATAGTTTTTTTTTTATATTTCATTTCGTGTCCAGGCAAGTTATCATTTACTGATCAAATAAATTATGTAGGTAATTATTAAAATAATAAAATTTTCTCATCGAAAGATGATGACTGATATTTGCATTTTATCTCCCATAGTTTCGCCAAAACTCCCTTGTAATAAATTGACAACACCGGCTAATCTGTCGAAACTACAAATTAACGAATTGAAAAATCATGTTTTCATAAAATAATAGAGGTTAAATAACAATACTTACCGATGTAATGTGATCTTAGTGTAATTATACGGTTTTCCCACATAATTGCGACACAATTTGACAGCACATACCGACATAATTAATTATTTTTCGAGAACTCCACACCCTGAAGTGATCCAAATGACACTGACGTAAGTGAGAAGAGAGTCTACCAATTTTAGTAGACTTTATTTGGGCCGTTCTGTACGTGTCAATGTGGCATCTAGACAAGTATATAATCAAAGAATGTTGGTATGTTTTTTTATGCAATTTTTAGATAAAAAGACATGTGAAGATTGTTTACTTTTAGTTTTTTTTTTTTTTTTTTTTTTTTATTTATTTATTTAACCAGAACTTACAAAATCATGACAGGCAAACCCAATGCGATATTGTAGCTAACTAAATCTAAAATTACATACTCGTAGATAGTAAATCTTACAAAAAATATTATATTCCACGATAGCAAATTATGAAAAGGGCTCTTATTGTGAATTCCCTCAAAACACAAATAAATAGGTCTAGCTCCTCCGTGATAATGTTAAGAGTGCGGAGCGCCCGCGTGAGCGGTGCTTGGTTCACCAGCCTCGTACGGCCGTGTGGCACTGCCAGCAGTGGCGGTGGCCGCCGCCGCCACACATATTTATCCGGAACACATAAACCTATCCGTCTTAATATTTCCTTATTATATACTTTTCCCCGAAGAACTTTGAAGACATATGTGACTAGCGCTAATTCTCTTCTAACCCTAAGCTCATTGTATCCCACCATGCCCAGAATGAATAAGGTAGGATACTTATTAGGGAAGAACGGGTATACTCCATATTTCTGCTTAATGTATCTAACAAATTTGTTTTGCACGCGCTCCAACATGAGACTATATTTAGTTTCATGTGGAGACCAGATGATTGCGTTAAATTCTAAATGGCTTCTAACTAAAGCGTTATATAGCGCAACAACAGCTGTAATATTCGTGAAGCCTCTGGCCACACGCAGCATAAACCCTAGGTTCCTGTATGCTTTTTTGCAGATGTTTATAATGTGCTCACGAAATTCTAACTTTGCGGTAAATCAAACCCCCAAGTCTCTCACCTCTGTGACTCTTTTAATCGGCACTCCCTCAATTTGATAATTATACCTCACTGGATTGTGAGCTCGGCTAAAAGTCATTGCCATGCACTTGGAAATGTTAAATTCTAGACGATTGCTTTTACTCCAAGTAACTACTCTATCAATATCTTTCTGCAGTTTTTCACAATCGTCTATATTTCCAACCGCGAGATACAGTTTCAAGTCATCAGCAAATAATAAACACTTTGCTTCTTTGATGACTTTGGGCAGATCGTTTATCATTAATATAAACTCCAACGGGCCCAAATTACTACCCTGACTTACCCCGGATAGAGTTAAATAATGTTTTGACCTATAACCACCAAATTCTACATACTGCTGCCTATCAGTCATGTAATTTGCAAAAAAGGTTAGCAAGTGGGTAGTAAAGCCGAATCCCGCCAATTTCTTGAGTAATATGTCATTATCGACTAGGTCGAATGCTTTTTTGTAATCGAAGTAGGCGGCATCGGCTTGCCCCCCCATGTCCACTGCGAGCGTAATATCACTCATATAATTAATGAGGTTACTGGTCGTGCTTCTTGCCGGCCTAAAACCGTGTTGCGCGTCATTGAGTTGTGCACTCACCTGCGCAAATATGCTTTTATGCACGGCAGCTTCTAATATTTTTGCTGGAGTTGACAGCACTGCTACAGGTCTGTATTCATCCACCCTTGAAACCGACCTTCCCTTCGGTACTGGGACGACTCTGGTTGTTTTCCACCTCTCAGGAAAGACTGCCGTCTGAAGGCATTGATTATAAATGTATAAAAGTGGCCTACTAAGTACTGACCGACAGTCCTTAAAAATGTACGGTGGAATACCGTCTGGTCCCGTTGACTTTTTTGGCTTGAGTTGTTGTAAAGCCTGTTGCACGTCTTCCAGACACAGCTGTTCTAAATGGACTCGAGCCGCTCCATTCTCTCCAGTAGCTTGTATTATGGCCGCCTCCACATTTAACTCTGATTTAGTTGAGCTATAAACAGAAGAGAAATATTGTGCAAACTCATTTACGCATTGCTGACCAGTTAATAACTCACCATCTTTAAAAATCTTTCGACAAGTTCGACTGCCTTTTTTAGAGTTCACATAACTCCAAAAGGACTTCGGATTCTCGCGTATGTTACTTTGTACCCGGAGTTTATGCTGTTCGTATGCGAACGATATCATGTTTTTAACCGCTGTCCGACACTTAGCAAACGCCTCATAGTCTGTGCTTGAGCCACTAACTTTGTACTCCTTATGAAGTTTTGCTTTTAATTTTATGTTGCGAATTATTTCTAACGTGTACCACTCAGGGTAACTGTACTCCGAGTTTACACGACTTCGCCTTTTTTTGGGAACACAATCATCTATAACCGCGTTAATAATATCATAAAAATAATTCAAGCTATTTTCTAAGTCTAAGTTATACATAGGCGTCCAATCTATGGCTTCTATTAGCGAGTACATTAACGAAAAATCCGCCTTGTTAAAGTTCCATCCACTAGGCGAAGTGAATGCGTCCGTATTCGTACCAGCTGACAACAAACTCTCGCCGCCGCAACCGCGCCCGAGTTGGTTCACGATAACCAAGAGTGGCGGATGGTGCGGGTCCGGCGGTACTAACGCCTCCGCTACTCGCACTTCTAGCCCCTCCGTCGCCGCGCCCACAGTCAACACTAAATCAAGCTGACGATCATTACAATTGCCTATTCTATTGTTTTGAGTGAGTCCACAATAAGTTTTAAAATATTCAAAATAATTGTTAACGTACGCGGAACTAGAATACAAATTAAAGTCCCCTATAACTATAATGTCACTATATCTATTACAATAATGTTCTATTAAATTAAATAATAACATATATTCGTTTTCATCACTGCCCGGTGGAATATAGACAACACATAAAATAAACAAAAACTTATTTTGCTTATACACCTTGCTACAAACCAGTTCAAACGCACGATCATCGATGTTTATGTCGTTAGGTGTAAGTACTTGACGGAGCTCGTATCGCGGTGTGGCCACTAAACACGCGCCACCTTGTTTACGACCGTCCGCTCGATCACATCTATTAATAATATAACCGGGTGGTATTAATTCTGCATCGTGTATTGAATGATTACAACCCGTTTCTGTGATGGCAAAAAAATGACAACTGGAAGAAGAAACTCCTAAGTAAAAATCTTCTAACTTTGTTCTCAATCCCCTCACGTTCTGGTAGAAGATTTCAATCGCCTTTTTAGAGCTTTTAGGCCTTGTTGGGTCTTTTGCGAAACCAAATCCATTCGCAAAATTCAATATTTACTGCCCAACATTCTGGTTTACATAATTTATCATACAAACTTTCCGGAATTCCTATGATAAAAGAGGCATAATCTCGTTCTGTCTTATGTTTTACTTTTTCGACAGTTATTTCTACTTCTTTTCCACATATACTCTTTACATACATTTCTAGATGTTCTTCCTTAGTATCTTTTCTAAGACGCCACACATGCAGAAATTTCTTTTTTTCAGTACCTTGAATATCTACTGTTTCCATGCATCCCCCTCTTATAACTTGAGAGTTAGGATATTTCTTTTTCCTTTTCTGTACTATTCTCCATTCTTCTTTTCCTTGATTATTATCGCTTTCTGAGGTCCTTGACAATTGTAATCCATTATCATTGTTATCCTTAACAACTTGAGTATCAATAGCGATCGGTGGTTTCGTGGCCTCACTGTTTACATTTTTTACTAATAAGTTATTTTGTTCAGATACCTTCTTTTCATTTATTTTGACCACGTTCGCAAAAGATGCCACTTGATCGCTGCTTCCCTTTATGATTTCCCTTCTCTCCTTTGTTACTTGTTCCTTGCTTAGGCTATCTTGCAACTGCTTATTTTTTTGCTCCAGTAATTTAATTTGCGCTTCCAATTCATCCACTTTACTTGCTTTTTTCTGTACTACCGTCATTAGTTCTCGTAAATTTAGCAGTTCAGTTTCTGTTTTTATAAACATATTTTTAAGCAATGCATATTCCTTTACTTGTTCTTCCATTCGAAGCTTCATCTCACAGCGAAACTCTCTCAACTCCTGTAGTATTTTACTGTTATTATCGACTTCACTCATTTCTTTTTTACTGATCCTACCGCCTCGTTCAGCGTTTACGTAGCAAGGACTAAAAGTTGTATTCATACCAGGATTACCACGAACAGGTGTTTCCGAATTATCCCTTTTCGGAATACTGCACACACATTCCGGACATCTCCAATTTAGCTTGTACTCTTCAGTAAAAGATTCAAATTTCTCCTTCGTAAGAGCCAAACACTTAAGATGGTACAACTTTTTACATTCTTTTTGTTCACACTTCATATATAAAATATCATATATCACGGCATCACAGCCATTACATTTCGTACTCATTTATATAGACTTTCCTTCTCGATAAGTACAAAATAAAACTAGATAATCTCAACCAATTTAACGTCCGTTCACTCGCACGGTGCGGTGAGTTAGTTAACTAAAATAACCCGAAATATTTTGTGTTCGTCTGAAAATGTGACTGATTATTTGATTATTTTTGTTAAAATTACTTTAAGTAAATAAATATTTAATTAACATTGTATATTTGAAACTTTTATTTTAGACAATATTTTATTACCTACTTGTATATGTTGGTCACTCGGCTTGTTATTGGGCTAAATCTCTAAAGCTCTCACAATATGTATCTAGTATATTCTGAGATCAAAGTAACTATCGTATTTCTCAAGGTCAATGACACCTTCGGCTTCGGCTTCGGCTTCGGCCGAAGGTTTTGGTGAATACCGATTAATCGGCTTCGGCTTCGGCTTCGGCCAGAATTGCACCTTCGGTCGAACACTAATAATAACATGCCTGTATTCTGTGAAGTGTTAGGCAATGTGTACTAATGTTTACCCATTGTTCCCAGTATGTTTAAGTCCCAAGTAATAGGGGGTGAGCCTATTGCTGTTAATCATTGATAATTGCCACTAATCTGAACTCCGATCTGCTACTGATAATTAAAAACCCAATAACACTGCTCAGCCTGGGAATCAAACCCAGCATTGCAGTTGCACTTAGAACCACTAGGCCAAAGATGCAGTTTGTTATACTATAACATTATACTGTTGCCCAGTATATTGCTATGTGCACAGTCTTTCTGTGTAGACTGCTGTTTGGGTTGAGCACAAAAGAATGTGTTATATTTATATTATTAATCCCGACGTTTCAGACGACCTTTACAGCGTCCATGGTCACAGGTAGACTTGATGGATGGGTCCGAAACATTGGTATTAATAATATCAATATAACACAGTAAAATCCGTAAAAAGTAGATTTTTTTTTCAATGTATAATATTCACGTGAATATCAGAAATCAATATTATTTCATTTCAAACTTTCTCAGATTAAAAGCAAATGAAATAGGAGATGTGGTGGTGGCAAATGCAGTGTATAGCGTTGGTGCAGAGCCGAGGGAGATTATATTCTTCAGAGAAGGTGGCATCGTGTTCTGGAACTGCACCGAGATGGAAGCCAGCAATGTACTGGACTTTGTGAGGCCGTAAGTAAATAAACTTCATTGTTTTAAGTTTTTTTTTAACAAATAGCTGGTCCCACTGCTAAACAAAGGTAGCCTCGTAATATCAAATCATTGTATATGTAAGCACGACATTGGAATTATAATTTATATTAACATATAACTCTGTAGAACAAGTTTAAAACATTTGTTATCTCAATGTTTTTGTAACCTACATGTACATAGTTGTTCTAGGTCATGGAATAAGATAAACGGTACAAATATAGGACCAATGTCACGGTAATAATATATTATTACCAAAATTCACCTTAATTATAAAGGGTGGTATTTAATACTTTAACTGTAAATCCCCTTTTTTCAATCAAAATATTCGAAATTAGCACCAAAAATACTAAATTGCACAATAAATTTGCTCATCAATAGTTCAAATACGCGCGTACAATAAATATCGTAATTATGGTTGCCCGAGGTAACCCGAGGTAAGGTAGGCGTTGTGTGGTCACAGTTCTAACCTAACCTACCTAAATATATAAATACATATACAATAAATATAATGTATAATATATTAAGTTAAGGAAAATTAATGATGACAGTGCAAGCGAGTATCTTCTTATGAGATCTTTTTATTTATGTTTGATGTTTTTAATGGGTCATCCTCCTAGCCTTTACCCAACTATGTTGAGGTCGGCTCCTAGTCTAAGAAGTATTTTACATGAAGCGACTGCCATCAGATCTCAGCAACTCAATTTCTGGTCAACACCAATACCCTGAGGATAGACTGGTGGTCAGGCTTTTTGTGCTTCTGACTACCACTAACGATTGTCATAGGTGTTCGTATGTCAACCGGGACTGACGGCTTTACGTGCTCTTCGATGTACGGAGGGGTCTCGATATGATAAGAATTCGCGTACATGTCAGAAATCAATAAGCCTAAAATTTGGTTTCATTTAATTTCAGGTACGAAATAGAAAGTTACCCAAACGAGGTGGTGGAGAAAGAAAGAGAAGTCATGACTTATGTCTACCTTCCTAATGCGTAAGTATTCAATACATAAAGTTAAGTTTGTGTCTTTCTGAGTGACAGATTAATTAGGAAGGGAAATATAAGGTCTGTTATGGCCAAACTTTTTAAGGCATTTTGAGAAAGTGTAAATGATACTTAGCAAAAAATATTAACATTTTGTATAGACAGCCAGCAGGTTAAGCTATCCAAAATTGTCAGAATTTCTCAATTGAATATGAATCGTATTATTTTGTATTAAAGCTGAAAATCTTGATGTGCTGGCCTCTGTACATAACAGTTTGATCATTCACCTTGATAAAAAATAGGTTAAATTAATTCATAAATATTATTATTATAATATCTATACAAATCCTTATAATAATGACGTCTATCGTTCGAGGGTCAGACGGGTGATATCGAGGTTGTTGGGTTTGATTCCTACAAGACATAAATATTTAGAAAGAAAGAAAGAAAGAAAATAATTTATTTTGGTCGGTAATGTGTTTGTCTGTCTGTCTGAGTGTTTCTTATGTATTTTAAGTATGTATTTACGAAAAAAAATGTATAAGTATTTTCGCCAATGTCTATTTAATACTCATAGTACAAGCACCGCCTAGTTTTGGACTAGATAGTGATGTGTAGAAACATCGTAAGTATAATTTTATTTAATCCAAATTGAGAGACAATCAGTATGCTATTGAGGTCTATAAATTGAACTGGACTACTATCTAATAGGCTATTAATATTGATTTTGAAGAACGTTATATGTTTTACCCAAGCCCGGCATCGAAGTCTGGACAGTCGGATGCTATCATTAAACCAAAGAAGGGACAAAGGTGTGTGTTATACTTTACTAAGGTCTATGCACGTTAAACGCTAATTCAGATTAGGGCAGCATCGCGACCTGTATCACAAAAATCATGCTAAATGTTGTATGAACCATTGTAAGGTTAAGGGCTGACATGGATCCTATGGCATATACCATAGGGCAGCGTTTCCCATTAGCCGGGTCGCAAAATTCCCGCCTAATATAACATTTTTACTATTAATAAATGTGTATTATTGTACCTAATGGAACCAGATTGGGTTTAAAAGTATTAAGTGGGTCACGAAGCGGCAGAATGAAAATTACCGGGCCATGGCAGAACAATGTTTGGGAAACACTGCCATAGGGTATGGGCAGTACAAATCCAACATACCCTGTTTTTATACTATAACTGAAATCTTTATTCGTTCGTCTGCCACCAGGCGTGGTGGCTGGATGTTGGATTAGTACCTGATAAAAACCAAAACCACAACACCGAGAATAACTTAGTGACTACCGCTGAAGTTGTCATTTGGGTCACTAACTCAAAAAAAAAAAAAACATTTTATTTTCATATAAATCATATAAACAGGCACTTATGCAAAATCGAGTCTAGGTGCACGGTTCCAAATTAGTCGTTTCCTATGGAGAGGAACGAATTTCAATGATACTCAATTTGAATCAGTAAATAGTAATTTCAATAATAATTATAAAATAGGACTGTGTAATGTCTTTGTTACCTGAAATTTTTGCATGTCAAAGAGATTTCAAACGGTTATAGTATTAATATGTCATTTTTGCATGTAATAGAGTTCCTTCCTAGTTCCAATCCTTGCATATTATCCGCAAATAGCTTTCTCGTAAGGTACCCATTCAGGTCCATATTAATATTGTAAATATTTTTCATATAGGAAGAAATGCTACCTACAAGAGTCATCATTCGTACTAGTACCGAAAAGGGATAATTCACTGGAGAGGTACGCGTTCAGGTGAGTTATTACTGGATACCTTTACGAAAAAAAATTGAATATCAAGTAAATTTTACCAGGGATTTGAATTTTGAAGTGATTGAAGGAATCATCATTTTCGAAGAAATTACATCAAACTACGAATGTATTTCCCTAATTTATCAGGAAATCAATTAAGTACTCGAGTAAAACTTACTCGAGAATAATTGTGGAGTTAATCCAAGAATAATCTGTCTGCCTAACGTCAGAAAATAACTAAGCAAGGGTTAATTTATTCTGGGGTAGAAGTCGTGAAACATAAACGAAGTTATCCTGGAGTCAATATGGAGTTAAATTAATCTTTCTAACTATACCCTAACTTATGGGTAACTACAAAATTTTCTTATTCTCGATTCTAATCTTTTCTTTCTTCTGGTTTAAGACATTTATTTCTCAAAAGAATACATAGGTATATTCATTTAGCTGAGAAACACAAGATTGACATATTATAGCATGCATACAAGTGGTCGGAGCGACAGAATTACTAATATCAGTAGGTAGGTATATTTAAAATTACACTTAGTCTAAGTGGGTAAGTTTAGAATAATATCATCAAAACATTCAAAACATTGCAAACTTGTGAACTAAAGTAAAAAGCGCTAATGGCAACAGTTTCATTACGTGTCGAAAATCGAAACAACAATCGCTATCACAAACTTTCTTCAAAAGACCATTTCAGACATTGCCCTGCATTGTAACACTTACATATTAGCTACATGATGTATTTCAAGTCCAGACATAGAATATGTCTGGACTTGAAAAGATACTATGATTCTCCGAGTTTCGATGTTTCTTCTCGGAGGTCATCAGGTATGAAATGCCGGAGCCATCTATCTTAAAAAATGTAAAACATTGACTTGTTAAATTATCTTTAAAAGATGCTTGACTGCTCTGTGGAATCAATTACCAGCGGAGGTATTTCCGATCCGGTACGACATGGCAACCTTCAAGAAGCGAGCCTATTCCTATCTCAAAGGCCGGCAGCGCACTTACAACCCCTCTGTTGTCGTGGGTGTCAATGGGCGGCGGTGATCACTTACATTCAGGTGTCCCGCTTGCTCGCTTCTTCCATGAAAAAAAAGATCTATTTACAGAAATAATCACCATTTAAGTTGTAAAATAATTGGAGATGAATACTGTGTACATTTGTCAGCCACGCCATGGTACAGTCTGCCCGGCTGGGCGCGTGGGAGGCGCGGCTGGAGTCCCTCGCCGCGTCCGTCAGCTCTCACACCGCCGCCATGCAGCACGACGGCGCTGCACACGTTGATAAGAAAGAGGTAGGTAACGCTCATGGTACGGTCGACAAAAGAGTTAAGTATACAGGCAGCTAATTAAACATCTGTGTTTTGTTAAAGATTGTGTAATAATGTGTTACGCAATATGTGTCAAAACGCAGGTATTGTAAGCTGCTACACATCAAACCCTTTGACGGGATTTAAATCACAATCTGTGTAAAGATGCAGATTTCGTTCGCTACCTGTATAACAATCTCTTTTGTACATCAAGCTACCGCAATCTGTCAAATTTCGTTGATAGATTTTTAACTTCACTACAAAATGATATGGTTGATATTCAATTGGGAAAATTTGACAGTTTTGGATAGCTTGACCTACTAACGTCTAGAATTGGCATTTTCTATCTTCTCATTTTGACAGCTAAGTCAATCACGGATTTACGGGACCTAGCTGTCAAAATTACATAGTGACGTCATCGACAATCTAACGTTTTATATGTTGTCACTTTATATAAATAAGTTACCTTATTTTTCAGTAGTTGTATAAGGTTTAGTTTCTTAACTAGATGAAAAATACAAGGTAAAAATAGGTATGTACAGACGCCAGCAGGTCAAGCTATCCAAACTGTCATTTTTTCCCAATTGAACATGAACCTTATTACGTTTGTGTTAAAGTTGAAAATCTATCAAAGAAATTTGACAGATTGGGGTAACTTGATGTCCTGGCCTCTGTACTACAATTACTACATCTTACTACAATTTATTTTACATCCTATATGAATGAATCAAAATGTCGTAAGCACCCACTTCTAAAACTCACTAAATACTCAATAAATATTTTTTCTTTCTTTCTTTCTAAAAGGAAAATTCCCACGGGAGTCGGCTAGGTATTGATATATATTTTTACGCGTATTCCCAGGTAGTTCGTAAACTGGGTGAACTGTTCTCACTTCGACACATTCTGAATGTGGAGTCAGATCTGTTGGACACTCCTGACTTCTACTGGGAGGAAGAGCAGCTGGAACGGCTATACTCATCCACCGTGGCGTACTTCACCATATCCAGAAGGACTAGGGTATGATGACATAGTTTTTTTTTATTGTTGTAAGATATCAAGCATACACTGAAAACGGGACCCGCAGGCTATAGCAACACCAGTAGTGTCATTAGCGCCTTGTCATCATGAGACTTTAGTTGTTAAGTCCCATTTGCCCAGTAATCAAGGGGACTTAGGGCATAGTGGGAGTAATTCTACTCAAATTGGAGCTGCCCGACTGGGGAAGTACCTCCTTGCAGAAAGTCGAAGTGAAATAACATTGCTGTTGTGTTCCTTACGGTGAGCAAAGTTGCCAATTCTCCGCGAGATGACGTTGTGCCGGCAATGGGGGGACTTTGACTCATACTGCAAACCCAATTATTCCTCTTTCGTTTTTCTGTGTCGGCAACGCGCAAATGATACCCCTGGTGTTGCAAGCGTCTATAGGCTACGGTAACCGCTTACCATCAGGTGGGCCGCATGTTTGTTTGCCACCTTAGTGGTAAAGATAAATTCACTGACTACATTACCCTTCAAACCGGAGCACAAGAATGCACATTATTTCACCTCTGGAAATGTATATCTAGATGTGTGAATTAATTAAACACGATTTTAACTAACCAACATACTACAACACACCAGGTACTGAACGAGCGTCTAGCTCATTGCGTCGAGCTCCTAGAACTACTGTCCACGTGGGCAGCAGACAGGCATCACGTCCGCCTAGAGTGGATGGTGATCGCGCTGATCCTCGCAGAGGTCTGCTTTGAGCTGCTGCATCTCTTTGAGAGGTGGGTCGCCAGGAACGAGGTCATAGACAGCTAGTGTACACTAGTTCCAGGTCAACTAACACCGGATGAAGTGGACCTGGAATGTGCAATTGTGGGAAAAGTGGAATTGGGGTCAGGAAATGTCGGTGAAGTAGAATTAGAATCTGGAAATGTCGGTAAAGTAGAATTGGAATCTGACAATGTCGGTAAAGTAGAATTGGAATCTGACAATGTCGGTAAAGCAGAATTAGAATCTGTCGGCAAAGTGGAAAAGGGTAAGAAAAAAGGTTGGAAAGTAGTGAGGCATGTTTATTATGGGAATTTTGATAATTTAGGATGAAGTGGAAAGTAATAAGATTAAAACAAATAGTTTTTTAATGTTAACATCACGTAAATATTTTATCTATCTTTCGTATCATACTTAGTAAGATTGACAGGCATTTCAACTGATTTTTTTTGCATAAATAATAATTGTTTTTATATTGTATACAAATCAATGTTTGGACGAGGGTTCAGAAGTTTATCATTCATGTCGTTGTAAAATATATACTTAATCTTTTGTAATCAACTAATATATTCTTATTAAGAACAAATTTTAAAAAAATACAAATAAACGCCACAAAAACCAATAGGTTTGTCTGGATTAAGAATTAAGTAAATCCTATTTAGATACTTTTTTGATAAAAAATAATGAATTGTTGTTCTCTCAAAATGTATACTGAGGCTTAGTAAAATTAGTACCTATATAATATGACGTACTCACAGCTACATATAAAAATAGTATACTTTATTTTTATTAGCTTGATGTATGTACCTAGATTATGTACAGACGCCAGCAGGTCAACCTATCCAAAATTGTCAAATTTTCCCATATGGACCTTATAACTTTGTATTAAAGTTGAAAATCTATCAAAGAAATTTGACAGATTACTTGATGTGTTGGGCTCTGTACCTATATATAACATTGTAGTACTTATACAATTTTCGAATTTTAAATTTAGAGTACAGACAAAGTCTTGTTTGTTAAGATACATATTTAATTATGTATTATAGATATATTTACTAATGTTATAGTTTTATAATATTGTAGAAAATAGTAATATTTTGTAAGTCTTATTTAGTAATAGAATATTGGGTTATTTTTAACTAATGTCACGGTAAAAATTGTAAACTTTTATTGTTATTATTAAACCAGGATTTGTATTCATTACTTTACAAACGTCGCAATCGTGACCGCTGACCGAGAGAGTGGGTTGTTGGGATTCCCACGACGAGAATTTTATTGAAATTATGTCTTAATAACTGCCTCATTAGTCTAGTGGTCCTAAGCGCGACTGCTACGTTAGAGGTCTTCGGTTCGATCCCCAGGTCGAGCAGTGTTATTGGGTTTTTCTATGAAATGCTCAGTAGCAGCTCGGAGTCTGGATTTGTGCCCGGTTAATGGCAATAGGCTCGCTTCCTATTACATGGGACCTAAACATACCGCGAAATGTGGGTGTACATTAGTACACCTCTGCCTAACCCTTCGGGGAATACAGGCGTGATGGTATGTTATGTATGTTAAATGTCTTAATAAAAATTATTTTATTTACATATTTAGTATATTTAAGTAACATTTAATATTCGTATATATTATACAAATCGTGCCATCCATAATCTTAGATAATTACTCAATGTCACTTCCTCAAATGTCTACTTTAGAATCATGTTGTTAAAGTTTGTTTTAGAGTGATCAGTAAAGACAAGGACTTATATTAACTTTTGGCAGCAATGGAATGAGAACTTAATCATGTATGGCATAAGTTTGAAATTCCAAAGTTGGTGATTATCTAAGTTTATGAATTACAGTGTAATATAATATTTATGTATATGTATGTATGAATACTCATATAAATATGTATTTTTTTTTAAAGTTAGTTACATGCCTCCGATTTGTTAATAATCTTAATAAATATATGGTCAAATCTCAGATTTTTTATGTCGTAATATTATTTTTACCTTTTTCTTTTATTTATTAAGCACTAGCTCTTGCCCGCGCCTTTTCTCTTGTTTAATTGGAAACCAACAGTGATGAGCTCTTCTTTCTATGTAGCAGAGAGGTCAAGCTCTAACTCAGATTCTATTCAACTAATTGATATAAGATGAACTTAAACTAGATACACAGCTCACAAATATTAATATTAAAATTGTTTCTTGTATTATGCGTACTAAAACTAAAAATGCAAAAAGGTCAGGTGCGTAGTATTCGCAAGCGGCGTGTGTGTGTGACAACATGTATGAATGTGGTTGAAGCGAAAGAAAGTATGCAAGAATCGTAGCGAGTGTCGTTCTTTAGTTTCTGCCTAGTTCCATGGTAAAAAGGCGGGAGTGTATATATGTTGTATATTTATATCTCTCATCTAGTACTGGACTATCTACTCCCAAACTGAGCAGTTTGTTTATCGATAAGCTCTGCTTAGTTCGGGACTAGTTAGTGCTGTGTAAAATATTCTAAATATTTTTATAGAGAAGGTGCATCCACACTGCAGTTACTTTTTGTGGAGCAACGTTTCCAAGTGTTAGTGGGCAACATCCGATAACAAAAAGTTATTTGTTGTTAGTATATGTACATGTTAGGTAAAGTTGCGTCAACATGGTGGTAACTATCGATAACATTTGTCAGTTCGTGAACATATGCTGTGCAATTCCCTGGTTACTATTTGTTACTTAATGTTATTGGCGTTATGGATGCGATCATTCAACAAAGAGTAACAAGCAGTCGCAAAAGTTGAAGAATATTACCTAATGTTATGGTGTTGCATTCTGTTGCTCCACAAAAAGTAGCTGCGGTGTGGATGCACCTTGAAATAACTGAGTTTATTAGACGCTCTCATCGAAATAACGATAACGTTATAATTATAATCGTTATTTGTCTAACGTTAACGTTATTTGTCTAACGTTATATTAGTAGAGTATAGCTTGCTCCTAACATATGTTCTGTTATCGTGCACCTAGACTCGACATTTCATAAGTGCCTGTATATGGTTTATATGAAAATAAAACTATTTTGATTTTTGTTATCAGGTTGTTGATGCGCAGTGCGGACCACCGGCGGCCGCAGCGCTACTTCTCCCCCGATATCGACGACACGCTGCGACCAGAACTAGTTAAATCCTAATGTGAAGCCAGAGGTCTGCTCGGACCTCGCTTACTTAGGCTGAAAGACGATTAAATGATTGTTAGGGTTAACTCGCCTGGCTATCAACCTTAGCCCTATTAAAAAGTTCCTGCCTACAAGATCGAAGATTTTAGACACTCTACCAGACACTTTTTCCATGCTTTGTTATTGAGATAAGATTACAAACAAACATACGGGCCGCCTAGTAAGCGGCAACCGCAGCCTATAGACGTCAGCAACACCAGCGGTATCACTCGCGAGTTGTCATCTTGACACCTCAGTTGTTAAGTCTCATATGTCCAATAATGTCACTGGCTACATAGCCCTTTTAAAATGGAACACAATAATGTTATCACATTAATGCTAACCGGCAGAATATTGCAATGAATTGGTGCGGTGGATAACGCTGTCTTCTAAGTAATTGAAGTAAATAAATATAAATATGGAGTGTTCGTTTGGGTCTTAATCTTTCCTTTAGTCAACTCTAAGTCATTACAATTTTAACCGTTTGACCGCCACGTCAATAACGACAATCCATGTTCTCTACGCCAAGCGACAAATTCTTGTATCTAATAATAGGTAAAAAAAACAAAAAAAAATTGTGTACTTAGGTATTTATTATGACGACCTCTGTAGTCTAGCGGTTCGTCATGTTGGTCATGGGGTCGTGGGTTCGATTCCCACAGGACACAAATATTTGTGTGTGGATTAAACACTAGTATTTGTGTTTGTCTGGGTGTTTCTTATGTATTATAAGTATGTATTTACAAAAAAAAAAAGTGCTTAAGTATTATATCCATTGTCTAGTACCCATAGTACAAGCTCTGCTTAGTTAGTACCAAAAATATTAAAATACTATTATTATTTTGAAGTAAAAAAAAGTGGTATTTTTGACGTGCCATGCCGTCGTTGGCGTCATGAGCAAGTTTTCATTTGACGTCTATACACGTCCGTGGCGGTCAAAAGGTTGAAAGTCTGCCAGACTACCCCGTAAGTTACGTACAGGTACACTAAAAATAATATTACTATTATGCTCGACAGACAGTTTGCTAACATATATTTGGAAGGCGTTTGAAGAACATGTATTGCACCGAGGATCCATTGGCGTAGTAGTAGTAGCGTTTCATCTTCATCATGATTGTGCTGCATCGCCCAACAAGCAACAACATAGTATCCCATCTCACCTTTATTCTCCGACGGGTTCGGATACAGTACCTAATCAGTAAATTTCAATGGCTGGATTGCCTTTCAAGCAAGAACACAATGTTAGCACATCCCGCAGCACCAACCGATCTGCAAGGTTAAGCTGTGCTAGTCGCGGTCATTATGTGGATGGGTGACCATTTTTAACACATCAAGACTCACAGTCAGACAGTCACTCCGTGACTCTACAACATGGTTGAGTCGAACGACGCCGATACGCACGTCATACTCGTAAACGGGTGCCGTCTGTCGGAGCTGGTCAGCTCTTACTGTCAATGGCAATTTTTTTTTTCTGTTTATTATACTAGATTACACGATCCAAGATTTCCTAAATAACTAGACTAAGTACCTAATTATTTAATTATTAAGCACACTTGTAGCAAAATCGTTTTGACATAATTATGATTTTGTTTGACCTGATGTGATTGATACCTGCGTATATGAAAATACTATTGTATGCCTACTAGGCAGGACATAATGGAGCTGTAAAAATTATGTAACATCCTAGGCCCACAATAAAAACATTTGATTTGATTAATTTAATAGTACACATCAAACTGCATTGTTCTCATGAACTATTCAGATTTAGACTGTAATACTGAACACTGTAATCATGTTCTTTTTGTTGAAAAGAGTGTCTATGGAGTTTCTTGCCGGTTCTTCTCCATAACACTCTCTTCTTGGAATCGTGCAACTAGTTTTGACTTTTCAAAAGTGCTATTTTAATGGTCTAATTGAAATAAAACATTTGACTTTGACTCGGAGAGTACGTAAAGTTGTCAGAGTTGTCATACGATCACCTTTGACAATCGTCAGAAGCGTAAAAAGCCTGACAACCAGTCTATCCTCAGGGTATCGGTATTACCTATAAATTGGGTTGCGGAGGTCTGACAGCAGTCGCTTCGTGTAAAATACTGATATTCAGCCGCATCTGGTTATTTAGCCTCGGAGAAAGAAGAAGCGATGGTACACCCCAGACGAACAAAAAAGTAAGTATACCTACATTTAAGTATTACATATATCCATTTTTAATAAGTTAGGTTTGGGACTAGATTGTGCTGTGTAAAATGTCTCATTTAAAAAAAGATCCGCATCAATTACTAAAATAACCGTAAATTCATTAATTAATCGGCACTTAGCTCGAAAATTTAACCAACGAAGATATAGTCTATAGGTACCTACTCTACGTCCACAATCGTATTGTCTATCGACACGATTCGATTGTAACATGTCCGTGATACAACAAAAGCCTGCACGTCGCGTGTCGGTATCGCGACGTCGTCGTGTCGTGACGGGGACGCGTGCCGGACGCCGGAAACGTCAGTACCGGCGCGAGTGTTGCGAGCGTTGGTAAGAGTAGTAGGTAGGTTCATAACATTTTTTATTCAGGTACAAACATTTTGGAACTAATTTTACAAAGTCTACCTCGTCCTCTGATAGGCCCTCTATGTCGCCTGTCATGGTCGTGGTCACTGATACCATGACCATGACTATAGGGCAGGTGAAGGCAAGTGCGGTTGTTAGTCAGTAAGTACGAGTCCGACATACCTTGCCGCCTCCCCGGATGGCGGATGATCTATGAGGATATTCCGTAATATAAAAAACATCGGTCGAGTTGAACTAATATATCGCTTAATAACGGATTCATGCGGGACGACGTCATGGGGTATCCATTTCTTGTATACCAAAACCTTCTTCAAAATATAACAAATACTTTCCTGAAAACCGCATCAAAATCGGTTCAACAAAACGCGAGATAATACAAACATACGGGTCAAACTGAGAACCTCGTTTTTTCAGTTGATTAAAAAAACGCCCGCCAAGCCGCTGCTCGCTGGCAGTCGCACTTTGCCTTTGTCCACGTTCGTCGGTATATCGCATGTCGCGGACTCATGGTTGATATAGCGTATTGTCACGCGTCAACGGGGTAGGCAGAATTATAACGTGACCTTATTTGTGTAATGAGGTACGATAACAGAATGTTAATATTTTTTTGTTTATGGTTCACTTTATTTATTTGTGGCTGGTTTTTGGATAAGAATTAATGTCACAGAAATAAATCTTATTTTCAGTTGGCATGCTTATCCTCAGATGAGAAGACCTGGTAAAGGTTGCTGTGAGTAGTTGGATGCCGGTGGTATATAACCGGTTCTTAAGAAAGGCTATGGGGAAGGCCTTTATTCAACACTGGACCTCTTTTGAATTATAGTTGCCAGTGCTCCACAAGGAAACGTCGTGTTGGCAGTGGGGGGACTTTGACCCTTATACTGCCAACCCAACTATTCCTCTTTCGTTTTACAGGGTCGGCAGCGCGCAAGTGATACCCGTGGTGTTGGAAGTGGGCTACGGTAACCGCTTACCATCAGGTGGGCCATATGCTTGTTTCTCACCTTAGTAGTAAAAAAAATATAATATATTCCACTTTGCACCACCAAATTATAAGCTAGTGGAAAGTGCCCCATCCCGCCGCTCCACTAGTGGGGCAAAGTGGAATGCCTTAAAATTCGCAATGGAATCTGCCGTACTAAATAGATTTTACATCTGAACATCTTGTTACCTACCATGGTTTAAGCAAATAAATGATTTGATTTGATTTAGTGGGGAAGTTTCCTCCATGGCTAGTTTTCCTAGCTTATAATTTGGTGGACTCTGACCCACTAGAGTCAGTACTTCAGAGTTTATGTAGAGAGGTAGGTTTGTTATATACCTATAGATTAAAAATTAGGTACTTATTGTCAGGCGTGATGGTATTTTATGTGTATGTTAACTAATTCGGTAGTAGGCAATTTAGATTTGTAACGAAAATGATTTTGTTTATTGTTATAAAATGACTAGGTACGGTCAGCAACGAAAGTCGTTGAACAGCAAAATTTTGAAAACATGACCGCTCCAAAACTTGTGATAATATTTTTTTCAACACACTTGCTCATAAAATGGTTCTTATTTCACCGCAATTAGGCACGTAATGACACCTATAATCAAACTGTGACTTTTTCATTGCTATTATTCACAAATGAGTTATAGGTTTTTTTTTATTTTATTAGTTGAGTTGGTTTGTTCTTAAAAAAGTTTCGATACAAAAAAGATCGTGTTCAATTAATAGTACAATTAAATTAATGTACAGAGGCCAGCACATCAAGTTATCACAATCTGTCAAATTTCTTTGATAGATTTTCAACTTTAATACAACACGGGTAGGGTTCATTTTCAATTGGGAAAATTTGACAGTTTTGGATAGCTTGACCTGCTGGCGTCTGTACCTATTGCTTGCTCATTTCATGCAACTTCGTATATACATATATAGATAATTTCAACTTGTACGTTTTTAATAAATAAAACTCACTCAAATATAACTTTTGTTTTCTTTGTAATAAAGAAAACTTTGATCGCTATCCGCGAAATGCTAAAAAAAAGAAATTAATCTCATTCTTTTAGCCTATGGCCGATCGCAATTATTCGCCATTGTTTAGGAAAACGGCTGATAAATTTTTCCCGCCATTGCGAAAAATTTTTCACGATTCGTTTTTACAGTTGAAATTATAGTTATTTTCTTCACAAGTGTATTGAAAAACGTCGTATGATACTCGTGTGTATTGATGATTACCGTCCTCGGCTCTCTTAAAACCCTCACCTAACGACTCGGGTTTCAATGGCGCCTCAGCGGTAATCACCAACATTACACACTTGTACCATAATGTACTATTATTATAAAGGTAAGGTAAATATTGAATGGTCATCTACGCAATGATTTCGCACAACCGTCACAGGTCAGTTACTTCATATTAAAAATCGTATTGAAGATTTCAAAATGTTTGCGACTTTCGTTGCTGACTGTACCTACAAACTAGGCATTTTTTTTTAATTCCCCATGTCGCTATGTAGGTGAATAGTCGTTTCACTTAACAGTTAAAGAGTGAAAATTTTCATAATTTCCTACACAGGTTCAATATAAAATACAAACAGTCACTTATATTATTAAATAAGGTTTCCTAATTAACTACCTACATGTTAGAACAGTAGGGACAGGCCGGGGCCGCATTCTCGCCTCCCTCTAACCTGACACACTTCATTATTATTTCAGGCTGTGTGCTTAAACCTTTGCCCGCTATAAATAAAATGTCATTAATTTTTTACTCGACACCCGCCATTTTCTTGTTTAGCGTTGATTGATTATGATTAGGACCGGCTCTTTTGTTTATGTCAGCTTTTAAATATGGAAGCTTCTACATTGAAATCTCCGGAGAGAAAAATCAAGGTTTTTGTTTCACCCTGCAAACCCTTATCTTCAAGTTCATAATTTTTATATCAATTAATAAGCATATTTAAGAAAGGCTTTTTATTAGATACAATAAGGTGATCTAGGTCCAATCCGAGGCGCAGCACTTTCATAGAACTAAGGAATAAGTAGAGTTTTTATGGACTGTCCGAGGTGAGGCCAAGGTCAAAATGTTAACTGCATACATTTATCAAATAATTTTTAAAACTACTACTCAAACCATAGCTATAGGGGTGATATAATGTTAATTTGTGTATTTGTCTGTGGCATTGTAGTTTCCAAACGGATGAACCTATGTTGATTTTGATTTTTTGTTTGAAAGGTTATCTGTGTTAGTTGTTTGAAGATCATCATTTTCTAGTTGATGGGAGATGAAGAACGTCCACAGGTCTGACCGATTCGAAATTAGGTATCCTGTTACTTCAAAGAAAACATGGTAACCTTGACCTGATGCGAGTTTTTAAAATTATTTTTTTATTTTAAAGAGACGAATTGCACACTCCACTCCTTCCACCATAAGTGTCCAATCTCCAAACCAAATAAGATAAGGTCCGAAAAAGAAAATATATTTTCTCCAATCTCCAAACCAAATAAACCAAATAAGGTGAGGTCCGAAAAAGAAAATATTTTTTCTACTTATTATCGGCTTATAATATATTGCGTGGTAAGCACATCTATTATGTGCGTCAAGCATCCTTGTGCTGACAATGTATTAGGGTGCTCTCTTTCCTTGTTGTGGCATTTTTATGGCGTATAACGTAGATTTATTAAAGGTGGGCGATTTTGTTACGATGTTCCGTAAATGCTACGTTTACTGAAACGTCATGTTTACGCCGCCGTATCCTACGTGTGGATGTGGCATTACATCTATCATCACTTGTGTTCTCTGAAGGGCAATGGTATACTACGGTGTACGTCCACAGTTTGTCGGTAGGTCCCAACACTACACTGGCCTACCACCATAGTTACCTACTCTGGAAGTCCCTTTAGGTAGTAGTAATCTGGGAGTACTTTTTAATAATAGAGGGGCTCATGGCTAAGTAACTACGCTGATAAATCGATCTGCAAGGTTAAGCTGCGCTAGCCGCGGTCACTCTGTGGATAGGTGACCATTATTACCACAGCGATTCCCCTCCGTGCCTCGGAGAATTATTTTATTTTATGTTTTATGTGCTCTTAAACGCGTTAAAACCTTCTTGATAGGTTTTCATAGAGAATTAATGTCCAAACTCAGCTCGGAGGGCTTGTGAAGTCATAATTCACAAATTTTCGCACTCGGCGGCGTAGAAGTAGATTAGTTAGACGTTGCTAATAGGATCAGACATTATGATTTTACAGGGGCTCCTAAAATTTAGATGAGTTGACTGTCTTATACAGATTGTTTAAAGTATCTATAGTTGATGACATGTTTGGCGCAACGACTGAGCGGTCGGCTTCTGCGCAACGGTTTGTTAGTTCGATCCCCACACGTAACAAATATTTGTATGGTTGATGGTAATAAGCTCGTCCCCTATAACATGGGACCTAAACATACCGTGGGTATACTGTGGGTGTACTTTAGTTCACCTCTGCTATTAAAGTCAATTTAAACTTCTAGGGAATTGTGGTTGTTCAATTTAAAAAAATCGAACTTAGTACTTCACCTTTAGCAAGTTCTGCATTTGCGATCAAAAGGTCAAACGCCTTAGTATTTGCATAGGTACCTAGGTACACGGATTTTTAAGGAGCTAACACTTTTTGTTTCTTATTTTATTAGATGCACGTGCACGTTGTTCGATATTTAAATTATGTGCAGTAGAATTCCGATTATCCGTATCAAATAAAACCAGGAGCAATATTAATACATTTATAATAAAATAAACTTGTCATAAAATGTATCGTAAATCGTTGCGTGCATTTTTAAATCGGCAATTAGAGCCGTGACGAAACAGTGCGGATAATCGGATGTTCAAATAATCGATGTTCGGATAATCGGGGTCTATTGTATAGTGACGGCTCTAGGCTCTAGCTTTTATTGCCTAGGACACGGGCCTGGAAAATCACAAATCTACTTTCGTTCGATTAAGTATCTTCGAATACTTTCCTATCAGCTGATATCGTATCCGCGAAGTATTCCCCTCACGTTCCCTTAATTCGCAGCACGCATGCGCGTCGCCGCTGCCCGAATTCCGCGCCCGCCAGTCAGCTGTCAAGCGCCGGGGTGGTCCAAACGCGACATTTATGACGAAATAAATCGGCATTTTTATCATGAAAATAGGTTATAAATAAAAAAGATACTTTAATAGAGTCCATTCGTTATCTGTGCACGTTGTTTTGGTTGTAAAAGTTGATTTCAATGTACAATTTTGTGATAATATTGATAAAAGGTTTGTGAATCTGTTTTGCGGTTCAGTGGAGTGCTAGACAAAAAACAATCTAGGTTTTGTGCTGTGATTTCGAGGTTTTCTCTTTGTGAAAAGGTGAGTTATGTGCCTATTTCTGTATGTATCTACATACTTTAACAACTACATTTTTTAACAACTGTACACAATTTTATCTGAGTAGGTATGTCGCGAATTAGATTGGGAAGTGATTCATAGTAAGTACCTAATTGAAAACAAAACAAGATTCTTTTGCATTCCGGGATTTTGTTTTGTTTTTGGGTGGGTAGGTAAAATTGGGTGGGTAGGTAAAATAATAATTATTCTTTTCCCAATTATTTTGAGATCGGCTTGTCTAGTCAATCAGACACGGTGGAATATGAGCAGGTACCTATCTTCGAAGCCCAATTCAAGAAAGAAAGAAACATACTTTTACACTGAAATTGCTGGGCTGATATGACTATTGGACTGCCAAGTCAAAGGTCTCGAGTTCGAATCCAAAGCACGCACTTAATTATTAATTATCACTCGCTTAAACGGTAAAGGAAAACTTTGCGAGGAAACCTGCACGCCTAAAGATTTCTGTCGACGGTGTGTGAAGTCTGGCGACCCGTACCTACTATGGTGGACTATAGCCTAATCCCTCTCATTCTGAGAGGAGACCCGTGCCCAGCAGTGGGACATACATACTTATATGGGTTGATGATGAAGGATAGACTGTTTATCAGGCTTTTAGCGGTTCTGACAATCACCAACAATAATTTTGTCTTAGGTGTTCGTATGACAACCGGGACCGACGGATTAACATGCTCTTTGTAGAATATACCATCAAGCCTTTATTCTCCAAAGGGCTAGGCAGAGGTGTACTTATATACACCGACAGTCCGGCCGGTATATTTAGGCCCCATCCCCATGTAATAGGCGACCGTACCGTTATGCCCGATGTTGTTGGTACGATTCTCACTTGAGACAAATCTTTGTGTGATCCACAGAAATTTGTTTCGAGTTCTGGGGTACTTTAAAAAGTTAAAGTGCCCCAGAACTCGAAACAAATTTTTACATTTTAAAAATTTTTACAGTCCCCGTGAAGTCCCCGTGACATAGGGGGTCTTCCCTAGTGCGGGAGCTGTCTTTTTAAAGGAAGAAAAAGGAAAGTACCTAATGAATAAATAGGTAAATAAATAATATTTGAGACATTTTACGTAGCGCGAAGTCTTAAACTGAGCAGAGCTTGTACAATGGGTACTAAGTATGACTACACAAATTTAATGTTCCTCTGATCTGGTACCTACCTATCCTCGTGCGACGGGTTGTTGAGCTCAATGGTCGAGCTACACAATGACTGATGCATACGTGCCGTCGGCTGGGATTGGTCTACTCAAAGCCGCTATGGCTCTTTCTTCAAAAGACCATTTCAGATATTAAGTATTTCTGCATTGTGACACACATACGTATTTGCTATTACTAATATGTCTGGATTTTAAAACAGACAGGTACACCAGACGCTATGACCACTAAGCCACCGCGACTCCTACCCGTCATGTCGGTTATAGCGTCTGGTGTACCTAACCAGAAGACGCAGGTTCGAATCCTGCCCGCGGTCCAATTTTTCCTTTTCTAAATAACTTTAAAATCTTAGCATGGAAAATGCCAAAAATATACAAAAAGATAGTTAAAAGGTAAGGTGGCATCGTTCGACATTGAACTAACTGTAAAGTAAGTTGTGTCGGTTGAAAAGCAAAAACTTGCTCTTCAATAGGTGTTACTGACGTCACCATAAAGACGTAAATTCAGTATGGGAAGGAAAAATTCGACATGACGGGTAGGAGTCGCGGTGGCTTAGTGGTCATAGCGTCTGGTGTACCTAACCAGAAGACGCAGGTTCGAATCCTGCCCGCGGTCCAATTTTTCCTTTTCTAAATAACCAGACCATGATTCTCTAAGTTTGGTGTTTCTTCTCAGAGGTCGTTAGTTAGGAAATGTCGGCGCCATCTAACTTAGAAAAATGCAAAACATTGACTTGTACAAGTGTCTTTAAAAGATCTATTTACGGAACGACGTCGTAAAAAGAAAAAAGTAAACCACATCTCTCCGCTCCGAGTCATTGGTGTTTTACTTTTAAATTCGCAAAATACACCGTCTAACTAAAACCAAATAAAAGGAAAGATCCAACACAACAACAGTCTTGGTAATAATATATTCCTCGGTCGGTCCCACAGGCCATTATTTACATTTTTTGTTAAGTTTTAAGTCGATCTGCGGCTGAGATGGCACGTTCCTGCACGGGTTACTTACTGTCTGAGATTTTGGGGTTCCGTGGACTTAGCTGGTATTTATTTATTTATTTATGTTAGGGAAACAAACAGCTTATAAATATTTTAATAATAAGTTACAAAATATAAAACTTAAGCCTATAGTTTCCGCAAAACACAAGTATAAGTTGCTTAGTATTTTCAAAGGTATAAATTTTAGACCTTCACGCCTGCCTATATTCTGAAGTGTTGTCACTTAGAAGGTAGAAAGATTTTGAGTAAACTCCTTCTGCAGTACTAGTCCTATTCAGTTTTCGAGCCATCTGTGTACCATAATAAACTGTCTGTGTTCCGTGATAGACCTTGTTTCCATTCGTTAACGTAAACTAAACCGCTGAACTGATTTTGATGAAATTTGGTAAAGAAATAGATTAGACTTTGGAGAAGGACATAAGGCTAATTTCTTTTTTAAAAAGCCTAGATAAAGGGGGACAGCACTACATACAGCAATATATTATACCCATTTTAGCCGTTTTTAACCGACTTCAAAAAAGGAGGAGGCTCTCAATTCGATTGTATTTTTTTTTGTTTGTTACGTACAGAGGTCTGCACATCAAGCTACCACAATCTGTAAAATTTCTTTATTAATTTTCAACGTTAACATAACACTATAAGGTTCATTTTCAATTGAGAAAATTTTACAGTTTTTGATAGCTTGACCTGCGTCTGTACCTCAGATCTTTCGACTGGGTGAACCGATTTTGATGATTCTTTTTTTATTTGAAAGCTGGAGCTTCCCGTGTGGTCCCATTTCAATTTGGTCCAGTTCTGACTACTTATGGAATCCAAGAGAAAACCATATAAGTATTATATTTACACACAATGCTTGAAGTCGGTTTTCTTTTCCTAAAAAGTTATTAAGTTAATGAGCAATTTGGATTCAAGTGTTAGTCTAAGCGTTGTATTTACTGCGGAACCTTTGTTAAAGTTCAAGTCGCTCCTGACGTTAAAGCAGGTAGTTTTATCCCCTCGCATCTTTGACCTTAGCTGTCATTGTTCGGAGGCTCCATGGTGCCTATTATAAACACCATAACACCAAACAGTATGGGGTTGGATATTGATGGAATTCATGAGGTTGTAATTGATAGAATATTCTAGGAACTCGAATATTGTTTTGACTACACGTTTCATGTAGCGGCTAGGCTCTATACAGATGGACTGCATTCCAACTGCCCGATTGAAGTCGGTGTGTAGTTGGCGTTCCAACGATTGCGTCAGCGTGCAGTTGAAACTGCACACCGACTGCGATCGGGCTGCACGGTTGGTTTGCAGTTTTATTGCAGTCGCACCTAATAACTGCATTCAAACTGCAAATTTGCAGTCGAAGTGCAGTTGAAATGAAGTCCGTCTGTCCTCGCTACTACCGTTGCGCCACGTATCGTGGGTGTGATTCCCTCCCGAGGTAATTATTTGTGTTCCACGGATACTTGTTCGAGTCTGGATGTACTTTGTGTCCGTTAATTGTATGTTTGTGAAGTTTCCCGCGACACAGCTAGTTTGAATCACGAGAAATGTTTTTGTTTTTATAGACGACATTCCCCCCGCGGTGTCGCTACTTTTTTCCTTTTTGCTCTGCTCCTATTGGTCGTAGCGTGATGTTATGTAGGCTATACAATACTCGATAAATGGACTATCCAACACAAAAATAATTTTTCAATTCGAACAGTAGGTAGTGCCTGAGATTAGCGCGTTCAACCAAACAAACAAAGGTGGCTACTTGGAATTTTATATAAAAACCCAATAAAACTGTTCGACCTGGGAATCGAAGAGCAGCAGCATTTCGACCACAGACCATTAAGGCAGTCAGTAACATTTATTTGTTTTTACATTTATATTTATTGTTAACAATAGACACCCCTATAATAAAACTGAATATAAACTCAAAATCTCCCACTCCACGATCCTGCCTTTAATTTTGCGATCATAATTCATTGAATAAGCCATCTTAATCCCGTCAAAGCAATAATTCAACCTTATATACAGTGTAGGGCAATTATACAGCAATACCACAATTTGGGGTTGTCACCGATTTCTATAATGTCTGATTTATTCGGTAAAAACAGAATAGAAATATTTTATTTGCACACCAACATCGGATGATTAGGAAGTTAAGGGGTCTTTCTGTGGATGGGTGACCATTCTTAACACATCGAGACCCCTCCGTGCCTCCGAGAGCACGTAAAGCCATCGGTCCCGGTTGTCATATGAACACCTATGACAACAACTAATCTGTCCTGACGATATCGATAATTATTGCCCAGAATTTGGGATGCGGAGGTCTGATGGCAGTCGCTTTGTATAAAATATTTATGTACTAGCGACCCGCCCCCACTTCGCACGGGTGCAATATACATGTATTATCCATATAAACCTTCATCTTCAATCACTCTATCTATTAAAAAAAACCGCATCAAAATCCGTTGCGTAGTTTTAAAGATTTAAGCATACATAGGGATATAGGGACAAAGAAAGCGACTTTGTTTTATACTATGTAGTGATGTAAAATATTCACTCAACAAAATCTTGAAATGGATTTATTTTGCTAAAAAGTTAATAATAAAATACTTATTTAATTTTTTATAAATATTTTGTAAATTTAATGTTAGCATAATGCTTATTTTCTTAAAAATCTAAATATTTTTTACAAAAAGAGTTCCAGCGACCCTGCCAGGATTCGAACCTGGAATCTTCTGATCCGTAGTCAGACGCGTTATCCGTTGCGCCACAGGGCCAGACGTTAGGAGTGTTGTAATTACTGATCTTATTAACTTTGAGGTACTAGACCGTAAATTGTATGACGTCATCGTTCTATCTTTGGCACAGATAACATTAGAATTAATAATGTTCGATTATATATTATTCATTCATGTAAAATACCAATTTACATAATTTTAATCTTGTGATAAGAAGTTATACCTAATCTATTTATACCTACTGATTATATTTTATGTCCTATAATTTTTTAATGCCGATTTTTAAATTCGGTATTTCCCGAAAATAGTATGTATTTGTTTTTTATACTGGCCATATTATTATGTATTATGATAAATATGGGTAAGATTTTAAATTAAGTATATGATAATTAATTCAATTTCAATGCCTTTATTACCAACAAAAATTTATATAATAAACTTACCTTCTTATTTTTTTCATTACAATAATTAAGGACGACACGTGTGGTCTAGTGGTTCAAGTATAGAACTGCTGCTCACAAGGTCATGGTTCCGATCCTCAAAGGAGACAATGTGTTTCTTACGTAGGTAAGGTATTATAATGTGGGGCCCTTGTTATTAATAATGATACGACTTGTCAGGTTCAATGATTATAATATAATGTATCAAATTATGAATTAAGTGTTATACTTATAGTATCTATAGGGAAGAGGTATGACATCACACACTACAGTATTTATTTACAAAAAAAAATACATAAGTAGAAATTATATCCATTGCCTAGTACTCATAGTACAGTCAACAGCACATCAGGTCATACAAAACTGTCAAATTTCTCCAAATGATTTTAAACCTTACAACGCTGACAGTTAAGTTCAAAATCGAATGAGATAATTTGACAGTTTGTGGTAATTTGATGTGCTGTCGACAGTACAAGCTCCGATTAGTAGTTTGGGACTAGATGGTGCTGTGCAAAATGTCCCAAATATTAAGGTACCCACTATTACTAGATATTACTCTCGTATTTATTTATATTCTTATTGATATAATATTTTTAAAATATCTTTACAAAAAAAAAACTTACATAAAAACATTTAAAAATATAAAGAATAGTAAGACCACCGATATCGGGAACAAGGTCCAAGCTACTGGAGGTTAAGACTTCATCATAAAATTTTAATAACTTACATACATACATTTGAGGAGTGGTGCAATAGCGTAGGGCTAGAGCACTCACGAAAGTTTATCGGCAGCAGCACCACACGCATCTCCAAATTCATCCTCAATAGTAGAAGGGACAAAGCCCGAGCTGTCATCGGAGCCCTTACAGGGCATTTTACAACAAATGACATGCTCCATAAAATAAAGTTGGCCTTGAACAATGATTGTAGAGCTTGTGGTGAATACAGGGAAACCATGCAGCACATTTTGTGTGATTGTGACGTCCTAGCGACGAAACGGATGAGTCATCTCGGCAACGGATACCCGAAGCCAGAGGACTACAGGTTCCTTCCTCTTAGTGGGCTGGCCGCCTTCATGAACCACGTTTTTGAAGAGTAAGGAATGTATCATGCTGGGGACAACACAACAGATCACATTTGGTCGAAGTGTTGCTGGCTATGCCGGCCCCCACTGCTAAGATAAGATACATACATTTGAAAATATATTAAAATTATTCATTAAATACATAATTATAATAAACTCATTAATGCTAAAAAAAGCAATAAAATATTTATATCTATACTTACTAAAATAATATACAAATATTAGTAGCCATGGTGTAGGTACTCAAATAAAATGAATACTCTTAAAAAAAGTCAATAATTTTTGACATCGATCGGCGACGGGCGGCATTCTAGGGCGGGCGGCTCACGCGACCGTCTAGGGCAGAAATACTTTGTCATACTTTCGTCAGCTGTGAAGTAGGTACAAATAAAATATACTTTCATTTTAATAACTCAATATTTCCGACAACATCTATTACCTAGTGGTTGGATTGTGGGACTGCTGATCACGAGGTGGACGGTACAATTCCCACAAATTGATTGACTTGAATATATGTATATGTTATGAAAATAAGTGTTTGTGTTGGTCTGGTTGTCTCTTATGTATACCATATATAATTTATTTATTTGTTGGTGTACCAACAGCAATACATACAAAGTAATAAATAAAAAAAGTAATAAGTAATAATAAACAATTTTCCTGAATAATAAACAAAAAATTACTTATCGTATTTACGTTTTCTCCTCTAGCGCAAAAATAACCCGGATATATTTTTTTATGTTTAATCAAAAGTATTTGAGACAACCTACAAAATTGTATCAAAATATTGTCTCTACACGAATTATTTTAAAAACGGATATGAAAGTGTATTTGTCGATAAAAATGAGCATATAATATACCCTTAAAGTATTGGTAACCGTTCTCCAAACACATTGTATAATAGTGTAGTAGGAACAGAAAGGAAAGCAAAAAAGGAAGCTATACATATATATAAAAAATAACTTCTATCTAAAACAATTACAATAATATGTATCTATAAATTACAGAATGCACTATTGTCATGTCCCCAAACCTCTGTAATTGATGAGGCGGCACGGTATGGACTCGTACTGACTAAAAACCGCACTTTCCTTCACCTGCCCCATAGTCATGGCCATGGGATCCGTGAAATTTGCCACGACCATGACAGGCTGTGGTCTAGCAGTAACTGGAAACCTTAATAAGGTCTTTCCTCGCATACTAATTGATATCACGCGTGTTCGCCACACACGTGCCACCTTCTGGGGTCATTATCTGGTCGGGCGATGGAAAGGAAAAAAGGAAGTAATCCCCCAAACAGGGTGAGGAGGAGGAGGAGGAGGAGTTTGGGGGATTCCTTCCTTTTTCATTTGGGGGATTCCTTTCCTTGCCATTAACCGAGTAGAAATTCAAACTTCGGATTTTTTCTATAAAATCCAATAACTTTGCTCGACCTAGGAATTGAACTCAGTCTCTCTAGCGTAGTAGTCGCGGATACAACCAGTAGGGTAACGAGGTAGTTACGCTTAAGTATAGATAAAAAAAGTATAACTTATAGTATAGATTGTAACGGAAGCCATTAAGATAACGAATGATATAAACAAATGACATCATAATTTTTTTTATTATTAAATATTCGAATCGTAAAGTCATTTGCGTCATAAATGCCATCTATCTATCTATCAGCCACGGACGTCCACTGCTGAACATAAGCCTCCCCCAATGATCGCCACAAAAATCGGTCTTGCGCAGACCGCATCAACCGCAGTCCCTGCGACCCTCACGAGGTCGTCCGTCCACCTAGTAGGGGGCCGTCCCACGCTGCGCTTTCCTATGCCATCAAGTGTAAATAAATTAAAAATTTGATTTGTAAAAGTTAAATTAAATATCATTTAAAGCTGTCTCGTTAGTCTAGTGGTCCTTACCGCGACTGCTGCGCTAGAGGTCTTGGGTTCGATTCCCAGGTCAAGCAGTATTATTGGGTTTTTCTATGAAATTCTCAGTAGCAGCTCGGTAAGAATATTCACTTATCCATAGACTGGCCGCGGCTACTGCAGCTTAAACTTTCAGATCGGTTGATCAACGTAGTTATTTTATTTTTGTATTTTCTTGCATTTTGTTTTTTTTTTATAATACTAAAGAGGCAAACAAGCTTACGGCCCACCTGATGGTAAGCGGTTACCGTAGCCTATAGACACTTGCAACACCAGGGGTATCACTTGCGCGTTGCCGACCCTGTATTGAAAGAAGAATAGTTGGGTTGGTAGTTTAAGGGTCAAAGTCCCCCCACTGCCAACACAACGTTTCCTCGTAGAGCACTGGCAACCTTGCTCACCGTAACAAACACAACACAGCTCAAAACAGTGTTATTTTATTTTCTGCAAGGCGGAGGTACTTCCCCAGTCGGGCTGCTCAAATTTGAGTGGAATAAGTTACTCCCACTATGCCCTCTCTTAAAATTTTCTATGCTAAGATTTTAAATTTATTTTAGCGAAGGAAAAATAATTTTAAAACGTAGTTATTGCTTAGCCATGCCATAAGCATAAAAGGTTAACAGTCAAAATTGTTGGCAATCGATTGTATTGCGTCGGGCGGCAGACTGGGGGGCGGGCGGCGGCGTGGGCGGGCGTAGACACGCGACTGTCTGCGGCAGCGAGGGCCACTTCAACTAAGTTATATCGGTTTGTTTGTATGTTTATACTTTCTCAAACACGAGACGAAATAAAAAATAAAAAATCCGACTGAAAAGAAAAAACCCGGGACCCATTAATAAGCCTAGACCGGATCTCCCAATATTGGGTCCCGACTGTTAAATTGGCTATGTTCCTGATGTCTTGTTTTTTTCTTTTCTGTCATGTTTTAAAATTTTTCAATTTAATTTTTATTTTACTCTGCTAATAATTTTTCACCCATTTCTATATGAACTTTATGACGGTTTTGTTAATACGTTTTGAAATTTTCAGTGAGTAAGTTTGAAGTTTTCAATACTTAGTTGCTAATGAACTTTAAATCTTTAATATATCCTAAATGGTCATTCGAAATAAAAAATAATAAAAGAAATCTAAAGATAATTTTTAAATACTTACCTATTCAATGATACCTCCACTTAACATAGTTCGTCAACTATTTTTTTTTCTTTTTCATAATAATATGGCGTCTGATTGTCGCCATATTGATTTTTTATTACTTTCATGTCTTTAGTGACACTCGCAAGATTAAGACAAATCCATTGACGTAAGAATCATCAAAATTAGCCCATGCGTTTGGTCTCTAGTGTGCCACAAAGGAACAAACAAAGTAATTGAAATATTGGAATCATCAACTCCACAGATAAAAAAATCCCGTGTGTAAATTCCTCAGCTAAATCGAATAATGTTCTCAGCCTCCATAGGGATGGCAGAAACGACTACAAACTGTCGAACAACTTAGTGTTGAATTGATTCTGTCTACTCGTATTGTCTGGCACTAGCAACACGCGTCTGTCTACGACTGCGGAGAGCCACTCGAACCAGCCACTCGAGCCAGTGAAAATGTTTGTTACTCTGTGTTTGCACTTTGCAAAGAGGTTTTGCTATTGTACCTAAACAAAAGTAGCAGTTGTGCTTGTTGGATTGCACAGGGTCTAACTTAATACCCCTTTGGTTTCTGGCTCTGATATACACAGACGGAAAACAGTAAAACATGGTAAAACTGTTTTGCATGTTATACAAAACCAAGCAAAATTACATTGTTGTAAGCAAAGACATCATCCTCCTGCCCTTGTCCCAAACAAGGCCCACCTGGTGGTAAGCGGTTACTGTAGCCTATGAAGCTAGCAACACCAGGGGTATCACTTACGCGTTGCCGACCCTGTAAAACGAAAGAGGAATAGTTGGGTTTGCACTATAAGGGTCAAACTCTGCAACTGCCAACACAACGTTTCCTCTCGGAGCACTGGCAACCTTGCTCACCGTAAGGAACACAAAACAGCTCAAAGCACTGTTATTTGAATTCGATTTTCTGCAAGGCCCTTCAAGGATCTTCCGCAGACGGGCGGCTCCAATTTAAGTGGCATTACTCCGACTATGCCCTACCTCTCTTAATCCTTTTCATCCATTCATCCCAGTCTGCCGTCACATCATCAGCAAAGACAATTAATTATATAATATCGCACTGTCATTTTATATTCTGGTGTGTTTATCCTATTCCTAATGTTGCCGGGAAGAGATCGCAGATTACAATAAGGCCACCCATTGTATATTTTTAATTTCAACTGTCTCATGTCTATTATGTTTTATGCTGTTAAAATATACATAAATGAATCTGTCCCCTGTTTCTATAGAAGGCACCCGTTCGTCCTTATCCATTTTCAGTTCACAGCTTTGATAAATGAGATTTTCCTAATTTCATATTCCCATTATCCAGGTTCGTTAGCGTTTCAATCACAGCTCAGCTCACTAACGTATTCAGATCCATTCAGCGCACCGCTTATTGAATTAGCACAAAGGAGCTCGTAGACGAGCCGGGAATCGCTTGCATGAGCAATATTGAGCATCCTACAATTTGTTCGCTTTTCATTTCATTGAAATGTTTAAGGTTTCTCCCGAAATTAAGTCTACCTGATTTTAAGGAATTCTTATTGGCAGGTGCTTAAATTAAAAATTTGTTATGCTTCTCAGAGCGTTTTTATACAAGCATCATCCTCCCATTCTAAGCGGGTTTCCAGTCTAACTGGTGCGGCTGAATATCAGTATCTATTTTACACAGAGTGACTGCCATCAGACCTCCGCACGCAATTCTATGATAGATTGATAGACTGTTTGTCATGCTTTATTACGCTTCTGACTACCACTAGCGATTGTCATAGGCCGGCCGACGGCTTTACGTGCTCTCCGAGGCACAGTGGGGTGTCGATGTGTTAATTCTCAACCTTATTCTCTAACTTAGGTTAGAGAATAAGGTTAGCTAGCGGTTAGCCGCAGCTAGCGCACCTTAACCTTGCAGAACGTTCGATCAGCGTAGCTATTACTGAGCCATGAGCCCCATAAACGCAAAAAGGAAAATAAAATTTGAATAAGACATCGAAGTTTCGATATGAATTCATTTCAAGCGTCACTAATAGTGATGCGATCTTGCTTCGTTCATTCGTCACCCACGCATCTACTACCGCATCTAGTGAATACATTCCCAATCCCCGCAGAGATCTGTTCCAAACAGTGGCTCATCCGGTGTACATATGTACAAGTACATTATTGCATTTACGCGCATTTTAGCTGCACCCAGTCCGCTTGATTGAATAGTGATGCATTTCTTATATCGACAGTTTTATTGACCATACATTAAAACTAGTGAGTTTTTGGAATTTCAAATGTTCTTTTAATACTGTACTTAATTAACATTTGAATTTGCATATGATTTGGTTGCGGCTTTTTTTAGACATTTGGTGGGTATGCTATAATCGGCGTAAACAATATTATGTTTTACTTACTAAGCATTTTGCTACTACTTATCTGGCGTTTTGTTGGGCAACCAAGATTTTTAATTATTTTGCTGTAATTAAAGTAAGTTCATCGTCGTATGTCCAGCATTGGACTGCATTAGTTTGATGTATTGTTTTTTTTTTTTTTTTTTTAATAATAATAATAATAAATTCTTTATTGACAAACTTTGTTCACAATTAAATGAAATCCCTGGCCCCTACTACACCTACGCTAGTATGAACTGTATTGCAGGAGCCAGTGCTTCCGCCCAGTCTAAGTATGCAAGACATGCCAACAAAAAAAAAAAAAAATAATAAAATAAAAATGAGAAATACACTACGAAAACAAATTAATAATCTAATGTAGGATAGGTTCGGTACGTGTGTGTGTGTGTGTGTGTGTTTGTGTGTGTGTGTTTGTTTGTGTGTGTGTGTTTGTTTGTGTGTGTGTGTGAGCGTGTGTGTTGGTAAATTAAATCACAAGGTTTATTCACAAACGCAGAAAAGCTGCGTCGTTGTCGTTGTCGCGAAACGATTAGAAGACATTATCTTAGTACATACGCCAGCAGGTCAAGCTATCCAAAATTGTCAAATTTTCATCAAAGAAATTTGACAGATTGTGGTAGCTGGCCTCTGTACCAGACCTAAAAGGTTGTAAAGATACAAATTGTATCTGAATTTTAAAATTTTAATTTATGAATAACAAGATAGGTTTAACATTAATAACTATAGTAAAACACTGTTAATTTACCTACGTATGACTAAACATTATAATATCGACTCAACAGATATTTTATCGATAACATTAACATCGACTGTATTCCAGCTGTATCGGAAACAGCACTTTCATCTGAATGGGTCGCGGCAGGTCAACTAAGCTCAAGTGCATTGAATGTTGTTGTGGGGTAGACGGGATATGGACCATTTACTCATTAAGTTGCATTAACTGTTCAGAAAAGTTGATTCATTTTAACTTTGAAAGCATTGTGGTGTAGAATGGGAAAAAATAAAGAGTCGACATCAAATGTTAAAGTCAAATGTTTTATTTCAATTACTTTATGGCATCTACCGTAATCGTCTCTGCACTATCTAAAGGTTGTCTGGTAGAGAATGCCTAAGGCATTAAGACCACCTTTGCACATTAAGCATAAAAAAATAAATAACAGGTAACTGGGGCTCGTAGCTGAGTAATAACTACGCTGATAAACCGATTTGTAAGGTTAAGCTGCGCTTGTCGCGGTCAGTATGTGGATGGGTGACCATTCTTAACACATCGAGACTTCTCCATGCTTCGGAGATGTAAAGCCGTTGGTCCCGGTTGTCATAAGAACACCAATAGTTAGTGGCTACAGCGCTCCCGCAGTCCCGGCACTGAAGTGCCACTTTAGTGCCACTTTAGTGCCCGGAGCGGTGGATAGTGCTTAAAGCATTTCCATCCCCGTCAACAAAAAAAGTAAGAAGTCCAAAAAGCTTGACAACCAGTGTATCCTCAGGATATCAGTGTTGCCCAGAAATTGGTTTTCCGAGGTCTGATGGCAGTCGCTTCGTGTAAAATACTGATATTCAACCGCATCTGGTTAAACTGGAAGGTGACTTCAACATAGTTGGGAATAGGCTCGAATAATGTTAATGACTATACTCGCGGCACGCTATGATGGCCGTTACGTTAATGGATGAAAATAAATAAAACACAATACATATTGTATATATTTTTTGTAGTAGTATCGTTAGATCACTATTGACAATAAAGAACAGCAATTTGCTCCTTCAAATGTAATTACTAATTAATACGAAACTTCATGAGTGGACAAACGTCAAAACGGCCATCATAGCGTCCCGGTAGTGTAGTTGTATGTGGCGCATCGGCGCCAGTCAGTCTGGTAATTCATTATTCGGGGTCATTACCATTGTGCCACCATACTTAAATCATCCAAATTAATTTTATTTGATGGGACCCAACATAGGGGATGCGGGCTATTAAATAATTAAGCTGTACGTACGACTGATTCCTGAACTCATAGGGGAGTTGGAGTAGCGTTTGATTGTGTTTAAGTCTCAAGTGTTTGTCGTTGAGTTAGGTGAAGTAATTAAGAGGTGCAGCTGCATTCGGACATTTTAAATATGAATACACAAATCAAAGAAGCACGTGGTTAAATAACTAATTACAGTCAGCTGTATATTAGTTATTTAACCACGTAAATACAGCAAGCGGTACTCAATATCAGTATTGAGTACCGCTTGCTGTAGTCTATACAAAACTACATATAAAACTCATCTTTTTCCTATCACCGCTACATTGCCAAATGGGAGTCGTGCAGCCATTGGTGTTGCATATACTGCCTATATTTATAAATGACGCTAAAATTCTATTATGCCCTCCGATTGCCTAGCGGTCTGAGCTTGCCATACTCACCAAAATGTCCTGCTGATGGTGGCGTTGTGTGTCGGATCGTTTTATTCCCTGCAACATGGTTGAGTCGAACGACGCCGATACACACGTCACACTCGTGAACGGGTGCCGTCTGTCGGGGTTTTTATTTCTGTTTATTATACTGGATTCATTTATTAGTACACATCAAACTACATTGTTCTCATGAACTATTCAGAGCAAAAAATAGTAAACCATGTTTTTTTTAAAAGAGTGTCTATGGAGTTTCTTGCCGTTGTTCTCCATAAGACCTACTTTTTGGAACCGTGCAACTAGTTTTGACTTTTCAAAAGTGCTATTATAATGTTCTAATTGAAATGAAATATTTGACTTTGACTTTGAAATATTCTGTCGGCAAGCAACAGAGTGCTAACAATTTGTGTTCCGGTTTGAAGAGCGATGTAACCAGTAAAATTACTGGGTATATGAGACAACAAATGGAGTTTCAAGATGACAACTTTTAATAAACAGAAAAATATAGATAAAGAAAATCCATGGACATATAAAAAGTACCTATTCTATAATGATTCAGGATGTTCATTATACGTAACTGTAAGCCTTATACTCAAATTAACTAGCGCTATGTTTCTCAATAAATCATTGACCTACGCTGAAGGAAAATTTCATCAGAAAACCTGAATGAAAATCTATAACTCGTCCTCCAAGCCTTTTCCCAAATATACGATGGCGATACCGATATCCTGAGGATAGACTGGTTATCAGACTTTTTAGGCTTCTGACTGCCACTAATGATTGTCATAGGTGTTTATGCATTACAACCTGGACCGACGGCTTTACGTGCTCTCTGAGGCATCGAGGGATCTCGAAGTGTTAAGAGTGGTCACTCATCCTAAGCCTGACCGTGGTTAGCGTAGCTTAACCTTGCAGATCTGTTGATTAGCGTAGTTATAACTTAGCCTTAGCTTTTTAAGAGAGGAAGGGCATAGTGGGAGTTATTTCACTCAAATTGGTGCTTCCCGACTGGGGAAGTACCTTGCAGAAAAACGAAGTAAAATAACCCTGCTTTGAGCTGTGTTGTGTTTCTTACGATGAGCAAGGTTTGCCAGTGTGATTGAGGAAACGTTGTGTTGGCAGTGCGGGGACTTTGACCCTTATAATGCCAACTCAACTATTCCTCTTTCGTTTTACAGGGCGCACAATTGATACGCCTGGTGTTGCAAGCGTCTATAGGCTACAGTAACCGCTTACCATCAGGTGGGCCGTACCTATGCTTGTTTGCCACCTTATTAGTATAAAAAAAGCCACGAGCCCCTTGAAAATCCCTTGTAAATAATGTTGGTTAGTGTTAGAATATCAACATATCGCATGAGAGAGATTGGGGTTACATGTTCAGGTCAGCGAGGCGGGGATGAAAACAAAACATTAGGTCAGGTACAAAGTTCCAGATTGGAAACTATTTGGTTAAATCTATAACATCGCAGGGGCCTAATCGAAAACCTCTTCCTATGAGACGTTCCCAGCCATACATGAATAATCGCCCCTATTAAAGTGTACCTCAATTATTTGTAAGTTAATAATGTAAGTTTGTGATAAATATACTTACAAATTAGTGATCCGTGTGGCTATCTGTCACCCTCAATACCAATCACATTCTAGATCTGCCTACGTCGCAACGGACGATCATTCATCTCTAGTCACTCGTGCAGGCTCTTGCTGCATCCATTTCTCAGTATCAGAAGGGGACTTTGTCCTACAGTGAGACAATAACAGATTGATAGTATTACTTTCTTTGTATTTGGCGGGAAAAAAAGAATACTTTATCGTTTTTTATCAATTTAATGTGAGATTGCGCACCTCTTTTGTTTTGGAACGTAGATTATGAAATTATCCTTGTTTAATGATAAATATGTTGGTTGTTTTAAGAATGACATTTGATTCATATCTTATTTGCTACTTATATCATTTTGTTAGGTGGCGCTAGACGTTGTCGTATCGCGGCTCCATAGGTTCAGAGGGCGTAGACAAAGTGTAGGTAATCTTTCGAATAAAATTGACGAACGAATTGAAGTAAAGTGTATGTAAATTATATATTTTTTAACACCCAATTTGTCGGAAGTAATTTCTATACATTTTTTTTAATTCGTTCGTAAACACTGTGTTTTTTTCATCATTTTTCACGGCACGATCTAGTCCCAAACTAACCAGAGCTTGTACTAAGGGTACTAGACAATGGATATAATACTGTTACTTATACTTTTTTTTTTGTTGCAAATACATTATTCTTATATAAACACATAAGAAACACCCAGACAAAAACAATCACTTATAATGAACATAAGTGTTTTTAAGTAAAAAAAAGAATCTATATTCAATATCCATTGTCTAATACCCATAGTACAATTTCTTAGTTTGGGACTAAATGTTGCGGTGTAAAAATGTCCCAAAACATTTTTCCGTCTACGTCTAGTCTACCCGTGACGCGATAAAATCCGTAAAAAGTAGTTTTATTTCATCATTTTTTTTCTAACTAACACTGATAGAAGGTCTAACATTGTATTAAATAACATTAAAAATTAGGCCTTACAACAAAGTGTTAGTTACGCGGTATTGGAGTATCACACATGATGTAACATAACAGTGATACAATATGGCAGTACTGTTTGCTAGTTGTGATGTATATAATAACATTGATGATCTAAGAAAGTAGTTTCAATATCTTCAGGAACGCTCACAGATTAGTCAGTTATTTGGCAGTCGCTATCTGTCGATAAGGTTGCTGAAAATAAGTGGTAAAATTATAAAAACGATAATGATTATCTGTTCGCTAATTGTGGGCGTACGTGCCGGTGGGCACATACGATGTCACACGTGTTCTAACGTGCGAAGATTTGGAGGGAAAAACATCGCAAGGAATGCTTCATTATTTGAATATTTTTATATTTTTTTATACTAAAAAGGTGGCAAACAAGCGTGCGGCCCACCTGATGGTAACCCGTTACCATAGCCTATAGCTTACAACACCAGGGGTATCACTTGCGCGTTGTCGACCCTGTAAAACGAAAGAGGAATAGTTGGGTTGGCATTATAAGGGTCAAAGTCCCCTCACTGCCAACACAACGTTTCCTCGCGGAGCACTGACAACCTTGCTCACCGTAAGGAACACAACACAGCTCAAAGCAGTGTTAAATAACACTGCTTTGAGCTGTGTTGTTGTTGTGTTTGAGCACAGATTTTCTGCAAGCCGGAGGTACTTCCCCAGTCAGGCAGCTCCAATTTGAGTGGAATTACTCCCACTATGCCCTACCTCTCTTAAAATAGCCGTTGCTCGCAGTTTCACTCATATACCAAAGGATTTTTTGAGACAAATGGTAGCATATATCCTTCTCCAAGGTCTTGTTTATCTCTGTACCAAATTTCATCAAAATCGGTTCAGCGGTTTAGGCGTGAACGTGTAACAAACAGAATTACTTTCGCATTTATAATATTAGTACGGATAGGATTGTATTTAGATGAGATATACAGACCGCTTGATGGTATCACTGGCTATATTACCTTTCGAACCGGATTCCAATTAGAAATAAAGAAAGAACGAGAAAGAAAGAAAGAAAATTTATTCTGACAGCCACAACACAGGACAAAATACAAAACAATTCAAGTCTTAAACTAAGGAAGTACGTTATCCTGTGCGATGTCAGAATAGGTTCCCATCTCAGCACTATGCTGCAGCAAGCAAATCAAACAGCAGCGCTGTTATTCTGATAGGGCCCGTAATATGTATTAGGTATGTTCCTGCTAAGCAATCGCTTCGAATATTCGGTAGTAATGCGGTAGTACCATCCCCAGACCCTGCCATCGGTGGGAGTCGATCCCCGCCGCTCTCGCTGTCTACCCTGCTGAACTCGATTTTTATGAAAAAATGGTACTTAACCTTTTCAAAATGGAAATCCGGGATTGACAATCTCAGACGACTACCACGTCAATCAAATTAAAAAAAATAATCAAATTGGACCAATAACTATTATATAGTAATATAGGTCCTCAGGTTTCAGTATAGGTACCTGGGGACCTAGACACGTTGCAATCTAGTGTGCTACTGATAAAACAAATGTATGAAACATACAGATATAAGTGGTTCTGGAGTGGTCTATTATGAGGACATAGTACCCCCTTCCAAGTGCTGATGGTGGCCTTCGGGGTGGTTTTAGTGCGTAAGAATCTCTCACTTCCCGGTCTAATTCTCGTAGATCGGTAGCGTTTTGAAGGTTCTGTAAACACAAAAAAAAAATACATCTCTCAACTGATTCGTAGGATTCTTTAGTTATGTGTATTTTGTAACTAAATATTACATACACTTATATTTTCAACTGACAAAAATCGATAAAACGTATGCATGAAATGCATGTTGATAATCAAAATCAATGTAATGTTACCATTAAACTACTAGTATGATGTGCGTGCAATGCGTTCGGCGCCACAACGTTCTATTTTCAAACAGACGCAAGTTCATTAACGTCCGTTTTACTGGCGATAGGGATGGGACACGCAGCTTGTAATGTGTCGATAGTGTTTTGTTTATAGATATAAATAATTGGCGTCGATAAATATGTGGTAATTAATCATTGATTGAATTTATGTACTTATATTGAATCAAAGTTTTTGTTAATAAAATAGACGGGATTGCGACTGAATGAAGTGAAAGGATTATATTTTTTTAAAGATATAATCCTTTAGGTATACAATAATACTTTGATAGCATTATGAGATGTGTTGTCCACAGAATGACGTGTAACACGTTAAATAAACTCTGACTTGATGAAGAATACGTCGTCACAGTTTTACTAAACGAAACTATAGGCACACTGGCAAAACGATATGTTTACACGCTGCAGTTTGATTCCCGCGTGGGTAAAATATTTGTAAAGCGATGTAGATAATTTACCTGGGTAAATAGTATTTGTGACTTAATGCATTAAGGTTTAAAATTTTTATTTTAAAATTTATTTTAGGGGGACTTATGATAATTTTAAGTAAGTGCATAATGTCACATTAGTCTGGTGTTTGTAAGTGCGACTGTTATGCTAGAGATCTTGGTTCCATTCTTAGGTCGAGGAAAGTGTTATTGAAATTCTCTAAAATTATCTCGATAGCTCGGAGCTTGAATTGTGCCTGGTTTAATGGCAAAGGCATAGGCTCGCCCCCTATTACATTACTTTAACTTACTATGGTTGTTCATAAGTACATCTCTGCCTAAGTTTTCAGAAAATACAGGTGTGATGTTATGTTTTAAGTGTAAGGTGAAACTTAATGAGTTTATTTTTGAAACATAAATACTTAAAATATAAAGCAATGAACTTTCCTAGTTACAAAAACTTGTCCTTTAACATAATTATTATATTATTATTATATTAATACCGGATGCGGAAGCTGCTGGGCAGGAAGACAACTTCATGATAATGAATGTTAATTACAACTTGAGTGACATGAGGCTGTGAGCTTGTATGTCACATGCTTCTAAACAGATTTACATAAGCGTTTGGATAAATTAGCTGAATTGAAATTTAATTTTAATAATACGAAAACGTGAATTTAATTACTTTGGGTATTTTGGGCAAATACTTTTCGAAAAATCTTGAGGTTACATTTCTGTTTGTACAGAGGCCAGCACATCAAGCTACTACAATCTGTCAAATTTCTTTGATTGATTTTCGACTTTAATACAAAGCTATAAGGTTCATATTCATTGGGAAAATTTGACAGTTTTAGATAGGTTGACCTGCGGGCGTCTGTACATGCAATGCTTTTTTGAAGGTTTCATTTGGAAAGACGGTAGTTAAGGCGTCAAGGAGACTGAATACCACTGAATTCAAATAGAGGCCAATTTCTTTTGGTCCGAGTTAATTTAGGCAAGGTCTTTAATATACGAGTTTTTTGCGCATTTTCTTCTTCCCAGCTAAAACACTGGGAGTCAGTTAAGGGCGCGCGTTTTGGGGGCAAGCAAAAATGTTGATGTTTTGATGACGTAATATTTTTTTGCCCTATACTAGGTTTTTCTCATGTATCGCAGATGCGTTTACAAACATAAACTTTCACATACACAAACACCCAGACCCGGAACAACTAAATGTAGACAGTACAAATATTTGTTCCGTGTGGGGATAGAACACCTGACCCGATTTTAATGAAATCTGGTACACAGATAGATTAGATTTTTGAAAATGACATAGGCTACCCTTGGTCTCATAAAACCCTATGGGATACGGGTGAAAATACTGCGGGAATTATTAGTTAAAAAACTATAAAAACTAATGTTATCATAAAACTTGATCGCTCTTGGTGTTCCCAAAACAAGCTCAAAAGCAAGTAGCTTGTTACGATTCCATTTAGTAATTAAATGCCTTTCAAAACGTCGCTCAAAGCGGTTGGTTAGTAATAGTTCCACTGGTTGGGAGTAGTAGGTGCTGCCACCTACGCGAGGCATTTCATTGTCAGCTCATTAATGCTTCTAGAGCGGCCTGCGTTTGTGACTTGTAAAGGTACTTACATATACTGGTTCCTGTCTGTTATTTCTTCTTCTGTTTGTCTTTACAAACAATGGAGAATTTTCATATTTCATTCATGCACAGTAGTCTGGGTTCCATTTATGTATAAAAGTACTTGTAGCAAAACATATAATTCAGATAAACCATAAACAGTGATAACAATCAATTTCATAACATTAATGTATTCAGTAGTTAAAGATATCGGCCCTTTCTCAATCAAAGCTTTTAGTACAGCGATAGCATAATAGATTGGTATAAAAGCCAGTGGTTATAAAAGACTAAACTCATTGACGTAACGCAGATAATAGCCTCACTTCGATAGCCCTATCGAGAACAGTGGACGGTAGCTATCAAAAGCATTTTGACACTCCAATTCTTCGAATATCGAATGCATTGTTGATTGAGTTGATAATGTTCTTACCAGTTGGATTATTATAGTGCTTCAGGGTAATTTGGAATTTAGTTATGAACAATACTCATTAAGGATCAACTTAGCAGACAACAGAAATCATTTTTTTCGATCTTTGTTTCTTTAATGAATTTAACGATTTTATAAAAGTGCCTAATAGACTTTCTTGAGGTCGTGTTTAGTCTGTCTTCTCACACTAGACCAGCGTGATGGACTAGCTAAATCCCTCTCATTATAAAAGGAGACCTGTGCCCAGCAGTGGGACAGTAAATAAGTAGATTAATGATGTATTACCTCTATTATTTATTCTGAGCGGTGCCACCATATCCCAAATATTTCAGCGATAAGAAAAACTCAGTAATAATAATATTTGGCTTTTAGTCCTATGGAGACAAGCCATAAACGTTATAGAGTATATACAGTGTTATAAAATGGCCAATAAATCCAATCAAGTGTAACATGCCTTAACTAATGTCACCTTGCAAGGTGACAGAAATGCAAATGACTTGCGTGTAATTGTGAGTTTATTCAAGCGTAATAAATGCTTAATTTAAATGTGTTTTTTTTGGTTTGTGGTTTGAAGATTGAGGCAAATTTAATTAACTAGACATTTTTTTTATTAATTTATCATCTAAACTTATCAAGGATCAATTAGCGGATACTTACTTCTGGAGAGTCCGGGTTTCCTTAATGAACCTTGTTTCATCTATATTTGGAGTTAAATAATAAAAGATATTTACTTCGGTAAATAATTTTTTTAAAGACACTTTTATAAGTGTTGCATTTTTTGAAACTAAATGGAACTATGAGAAGAAACGCCAAAATAAACTTAGAGAATCATGGTCGCTTTTAAAGTCTAGGCAATGTCTGAAACGGCCTTTTGAAGAAAGAGTTAGGTATTTCTTCGGCTTTGAGTAGACCAGTGCCAGCTGACGGTACGCATGCATCAGTCTTTATGTAGCTCGACCATAATTTAGGTTGTTGACTCAAAATAACCAGATGTGACCGAATAGCAGTATGTATTATAAGTATATCATTGCTGGGTAATGAGCACCAGAATATATTTAGTCTATCAGAAATAGGCAGACCAAAACATGAATGTCGTAAATATTTCTATATCTGAAAGCTCAACATTTTCTGTAGTTACTGAGAACTTCTTACTTACTAGAGAGAATGTTGAGCTTTCAGGCTGAATTGAGACTAAAGTGAGAAGCCTCAATTAGCAAAATAAGCACCAACAATAATCTGAAACAAAACAGCTATCGTATATTCCTTCAACTATGTATTTATTACTTAAATATTTAGTAAAGTGTGTCCCTTAAATATTTTTTAAACGTTTTCCTCTTCAACGGTGTACTAATCTCTACTAATATTATAAATGCGACAGTAACTCTGTCTGTCGGTGTCTCTGTTACCCTTTCACGCCTAAACCACTGATCCAATTTTGTCAAAATTTGGTGTAGAAATAGATTAGATCTTGGAGAATGACATAAGCTACCTTTTATTTCAAAAAGATCTTTACAATACGGGCGAAACCGTGCGCAACATCTCATCTTGATATGTAACTTTTGCGCGTATTTCGTTGGAAGTAAGTACTTCTTACGACCTTCATACAAGTGTACCACATACTTAAACCCAGTCTGACATTTCGTCACCTCACACGCAAGTGATATGTAAATCAATCATCAGCCGCTGTCAGCATTGATTCGATTGCATGATCTATAGATCACTGATAAAATCAATCAGTAATTTCGAAGTAACATTTTGATAGTTTTGTAATAACTAATAGGTTACTAATAAGAGGTTGCGATGTTTCATCATATTTGTCTAGTTAGGGAGTCGGCACTTTATCAATTTCGTAATAGCGTTTAAAAAATAGCTGAAATATACCCACGGATTTATTTATTCATAAACATAATTATTATAAAATAACATACCATCACCGGAGTGTGACTTGTTTGCAATGAGATGGATGGATGTGTGTCATGAATGTGTAAGAAAATAGTTCTTGTATCTCATCTACTACATATTGTTTTTTTTTTTATTGTAATGTAAATGCTGCAACGTATTAGTTTTATTACTGTAAAGTTGTATGTGTATGTAAATAAATAAATCACCACAAACTGTCAACCATGACTGCACTTCCCGAAGCTAAAGTTAAGTCTGCCTAACGCTTCGGGGACATCTCTGGGTGTACTAATGTAAAACCACACTTCACGGTTATGTTTAGGTCCCATGTAGGGAAACAATAAAGTATAATAATAATATATAATGTATAATAGGGGGCGAGCCTATAGCCATTAACCCAGCCACATATCCAACCTGAGCTGCTACTGAGAATTTCACAGAAAACACTGATAACCAATAGCACTGCTCGATCTGGGAATCGAACGCAGGTCTTCTAGCGTAGGAGTCACTCTTAGGACCAGTAGGCTAATGATGACAGCACTAGAGAAAGTAAAATAATACTTAATTTTTATACAATATAAAATATCGATATAGTTTTGTGTTTATGTTCCCATCACTTTTATGTTTACGCAGGGGATGCGTCGACGCGGCATCGTTCGTCGCGTCTAGCGCATCTCCCAATGAATCACTCCGTGTGTTCCAATCTTTATTAGCTGAGCTCGCAAACAGAGGGTAGATAGCTGTTATGTGTTTTAGTTAAAGTGAACTATGGTGCATAATATTCTATTTTGTTCTATTCACTCTGGCTTTATGCCGACTCGTTAGAATATGGCTTCTGGAGAATATACTTTGTAGTTTTTTTTACCAACAAGTTTTTTAATTGTATAGGGTTTAACTTTCTGTTGAAAGTCTTCGTCTTGAAACTCTGTGGACTAACTTTCTTTGTGAGAGAGAAATAAATTGTTATCTAACTCAACCAGTGTTATCTAATTAAACCATCAACCAGGGAATAAACTTTTGAAACTATTAGCTGGATTTTAGAGCCTACGATTCTCTGAGTTCTTTCAGCGTTTCTTCTCTGAGGTCGTCAATTAAATGTCAAAGTCAAGGGCAGGAAATACCAGCGCCATCTAGCATTTAAAATTCAAAATATTGACTTATAAAAGTGTCTTTAAAAGATCTGTTTACAGAAATAAATATAAATTAAGTATCATTTATGCGATTTTTCTCTCTTTACAAGGAAAAGCTTGGAAGAGAAATGTTTATTCACTGAAACTATTTATACTCCAATATCCTGTAACTAAGAAAAACGACTCACACCAAATTGGGATCATGCGATATCCTTCATCCTTCCAGTAAATCCGTTAAAAATATGTTTAAAGTAATTTGAACTTTATTTCAATACTCATAAGAGTTATTTCGTTCCATTTTATTTTGATACATTTTCAGAATACCTGAAAACTGAAATTGAACTTAACTACGTAGTAAATAAAGTGAACAATTGATTGCGTTTTCAGTCTGTTTTCAGATGCTGTAAGTCTTTGTTTGATTTGGTGTAACAAAGCCGCATTCCTGGCTTGTTTGTGTATGTGCGTTTACGTTCTTCTACATCCTCATTGAGGGGTATTGTATCTTGATAAACATCCCTTGTCTTAGTACACTTAGTGACGGCTTCGATGGTCAAAGGTAGTCTTTGTTATGAAGCCAAAACCTGCTCAGAGTTCTCCCTGTGCATGGCAAAACGTGCAATGTGTTTTTTTTTATATACTACTAAGGTGGTGAACAATCATACGGCCCACCTGATAGTAAGCGGTTACCGTAGTCTATAGACGCTTGCAACACTAGGGGTGTAACTTGCGCGTTGCCGACCCTGTAAAACGAAAGAGGAATAGTCGGGTTGGCAGTATAAGGGTCAAAGTTCCCCCACTGCCAACACAACGTTTCCTCGTGGAGCACTGGCAACCTTGCTCACCGTAAGAAACACAACACAGCTCAAAGCAGTGTTATTTCACTTAAATTTTCTGCTAGGCTGAGGTACTTACTGCCTCAGTCAGGCAGCTCCAATTTGAGTGGAATTACTCCCACTATATGCCCTACCTCTCTTAAAAACTTCTTCTTCTATCTAAGTTTTTGTGAAGTAGTCAATGTAAGTTTCAACGTAATCGGATAAATAAATAAATAAATATTCCTGGACAATTTTACACAGCACCATCTAGTCCCAAACTAAGCAGAGCCTGTACTATGGGTACTAGACAATGGATATAATACTTATATACTTTTCTTTGTATATACATACATATAATACATAGGAAACACCCAGACAAACACAAACACTTATGTTCATCACATAAATATTTGTGGTTTGTGGGAATCAAACCCACGAACTCGTGATCAGCAGTCCGACATGCGAACCACTAGACCACAAACGTCGTCAATATAAATAATAAATCGTATACGAATGCATAGAGGACAATTATTTATTCTCATTAGCCGAGTCACTACTACGTTATAGGTCCTGGGTTCGATTTCACTCGCTTCAACGATGAAGGAAAACATCGTGAGGAAACCTGCATGCCACAGAGATTTTATAGACGGTGTGTGAAGCCTGCCGACCCGCATTAGGCCAGCCTAATTCTTCTTACCCTGAGAGGAGACCCGTGCTCATCAGTTGAGCCAGTATACGGGTTGATGATGATGAAGAATACTCACTTATCCAAATACCGATCGCGGCTTGCACAGCTTAACCTTGCAGATCGGTTGATCATAGGTATAAATTTGCCACGAGCCCCTCATTTAGTCATGGGGCGTCCCGAAGAAGAAAACCCGTAGTACCTATGTACGATTCCGTCGGTACTGCGTGGTGTTGTGGGATCTATCTAGTGTTGAAAAGAAACTCTCAATTAAAAAGTACCTACTTCAGAACGATATTCTTCTAAGGTCAAGGGAAATCTTTCTGTGACAACCATCAATCACTGGACTGGACTTTAAAAGAGACCATTATTCTCTGAGTTTGTTTCGGTGTTTCTTCTCAGAGGTCGTCAGCTAGGAAATGCCAGAGGCATCTAGCTTAAAAAAAATGAAAAATATTGACTTGTAAAAGTGTCTTTAAAAGATCTATTTACAGAAATAAATATAATTTTCAACACACTTGCTCATAAAATGGCTCTTATTTCACCGCAATTAGGCACGTAATGACCTGACCTGCAATAATCAAACTGTGACTTTTTCATTGCTATTATTCACAAGTGAGTTACTTATAGGGTTTTTTTGGAACGAAGTTCCTTATCGCGCGTTGTGAAAGGAAATTCTTACGAAAAGTTGTCACGACACTTTTTGCTTGTCAACAATATTTGAATTTCGAATTATTGAGTGAATGACAATATTTGAATTTCGCGCGTTGTGAATTGTTGAGTGTATATAGGTTTTTTTATTTTTAATTATTAAATTTTAATGAAAGGAACTTCGTTCCATCCGGGTGTCCCTTGACACCTCTCAAGTTTTTTTATTTTATTAGTTAATTTGCCGATTCGGACGATGCCGAGTTTTCCCGCCATTGCGAAAATTTTTTCACAATTCGTTTTCACGGTTGAATTTATAGTTATTTTCTTCACAAGTGTGTTGAAAAACGTCGTATGATACACGTGTGTATTGATGATTACCGTCCTCGGCTCTCTTAAAACCCTCACCTAACGGCTCGTGTTTCAATGGCGCCTCGGCGGTAATCACCAACATTACACACTTGTACCATAATGTACTATTATCACTTACTTCTTCTTTCTTTCTCTATGGCAATTGATGCCGATGTCGACAATTCTGCCAATGTTAAAGTGGTTAGGAAAAACGAGTGTATAGGAAAGAAAAAAAAGGAGGGGATGAAAAGGAAATATAATCACTTACTTGCTACACATTCTACTATTTCAGATTCAAATGATTGTGCCATGTACCATGTCGTAACTGAACAGGATGCACTGGAACATAAAAAGTACCACATAGTTATAAAAGAATCACGCCCGCCTCGTGTGATGTGATGTGCATTCGTTTTTGGAACGCCTTAAAAGGCAGATGTGGAGCCTAGGGCTGTGCTTAAACGAGATTTATTATGAAGGGAAGGGAATCTAGTGCATTTTGGTAAAAAAAATATCGGCTAAAATATGTACCTATGTATAAGATACCAGTTATTTAAGTATGAAGTAGTGATAGCCTAGTGATATGACCATGGGACTATCACGTCAAAGGTCTTGAGTTCGAATCCAAGGCACGCACCTCTGACTTTTCGAATTCATGTGCGTATTAATAATTAACTATCACTCCCTTAAACTGTGAAAGAAAGCATCGCGAGTTAACCTGCATACCTTAGAAATTTCTCTTGACGGTATGTGAAGTCTGCCAACCCGCGCTAGGCCAGCGTGATGGCCTATAGCCTAATCCCTAAGACCCGGGCCCAGTAGCGGGACAAAATGGGTTGTTGATTGAATAAAAGTATGGATGCCAAAACACGATTGACTCAACTTGAATCGATAAAATCGCAAATTTTCTTAATATCATCATTTTTAAATAGATAGGTACGGTATAGCTGCAGAGTGAAAAGCAGTTTTATTCAATGAATTCGTGATAATTATGTATTTTAATTTTTAATAAAATTTTGCCTTGTGTTGTACACTAGGGCTTTTATTGAAATAGGATGTGTTTTTTTAGGGAGAAACTGTAATTCGGTTGACTGTTTTTTTAACTGCCTCGTTAGTCTAGTGGTCCTAAGCGCGACTGCTACACTAGAGGCCTTGGGTTCGGTTTCCAGATCGAGCAAAATGTTATTGGTTTTTTCTATGAAATTCTCAGTAGCAGCTCGGAGTTTGGATTTGTGCTTGGTTAATGGCAAAAGGCTCGCCCCCTATAAGGACCTAAACATATCGACGAACTGTGGTTGTACATAAGTACACCTCTGCCTAACCCTTCAAGGAATACAGGCGTGATGATATGTTATGTTTTTGTGTTTTTTAAGTGCGGTACGTGGCAACCCTGCTGCAATATATCACATTACGTAACATGTTATGGCGTGCAGATGGCGCTGTATATTTCTGTGCCCTGCATTAGACACACACATCTAATGGTGTCGAGGGGAGGACGGACACCATGACCATTAAAACATCCCATGAAAATAATACGGCCTGTATAAGGAAATAGTAAAGTTAATTCAATTTCCAAATACGTCTTGAAAGAACTACTTAACTCTAATAAACTTATAACTACATCATTATTATTTCACTTTTTTGTCATGTTCTTTTAATAACATTCTCTGAGTTTGTTTCGGCGTTTCTTCTCAGAGGTCGTCAGCTAGGAAATGCCGGAGCCATCTAGCTTAAAAAATATGTAAAATATTGACTTGTAAAAGTGTCTTTAAAAGATTTATTTACAGAAATAAATATCATTTATCATTGATCATGAAGTTACTCTAATCAACCGATCTGCAAGGTTAATCTGCGCTAGCCACGGTCAGTCTGTGGATGGGTGACCATTCTTAACACAACGTGCCTCGGAGAGCACGTAAAGACATCGATCAAGGATGTCATGCGAACACCTATGACAATAATTAGTAGTAGTCAGAAGCCCAAAACTTCTGACAACCAGTCTATCCTCATGATATCGGTATTACCCAGAAACTGGGTTACGGAGGTTTGATGGCAGTTGTTTCGTGTAAAATACTGATAAACAGCCGCGTTTGGATACACTCAGGGACCGTACAATCCCCTTTATGAGTTAATTCAATTGAAAGGGTTACCCGTTGATTCCGTTACCGTATGGATGATGTTACCTCTTTTTTCCTGTAACCTTTTCCTAACACCAATGAAAGAGTAACCCTTTCAATATGTTAGCCAGTGGAAGGGGTTACCCTTTCCTTTAAGGTATCCAATTGAAGGAATTATACTCTTGATAGGGTTTTTCAGGGTTACCGTATGGTTATCATCATAATTTACGTTGTTAGGTAGGATGAGGAGCCTATAAAATATAGAAATTTCTCTTGCAAACATCTAGAATTGTATTACTAAGTAGTTTCGTTTATAAGGCTTGATCACGCAGTGCCCTATATCGTTTAATATTGGGTGCTCGATTCTGTAGGTAGGTAATTAAATTTTGTAGGTATACAATAACAATAAAAAAATGTATAGAAGCTATATTATGATGGTTTGATCATGATGTAGAGAGAATGGATGGACAGAGATTGATAACCATAGTCCCGTATTTATCGCTGTGGTCTATTTAGCTCAGAGCAAGTGGCAACTAACACGTGCTAGCTCAATGCATGCTATTTTGAACTTAATGCAAGGTTACTAGAAATCAAATTAATTTTTGGACTCGGAAAGTGTTACCCTGTTACAGTGGTTGAAAGGGTAACCCGTTCGGAACGGCTTACCGTTTAATAGAATAACCCGGTAAGAATTTAAACAGGTAACCCAAATGAAAGGGTTTTGAAGAGGTAACCCATTGCAGCGGCTTACCGTTAAAAAGTGTAACCCCTTTGAATTGGGTTTTCTAACAACACTTTGTAAAAACCCTATCGAAAACCCTTTCAACGGGTAACCAAAATGGTCCCTGGATACACTAGAAGATGACTAACATAATATGTTAGATAATATTATTATCTAGTTGGGAAAAGATTCGGAAGATGATTACAAAATTTCCTATCGATCAGTTCTGTGGAAGGTGCTCATAACTTGAAACGCGCTGTAATGATCTTCAAACGGCTAAAAAACGGACAATATTTTTTTAATTATAGATTGTAACACTCCAATGGCAATCTTTTTTTCTTTTTTTTTCTGTTTATTATACTGGACTAAATATTGTAATCATGTTTTTTTTTAAAGAGTGTCTATGGAGTTTCTTGCTGGTTCTTCACCATAAGACCCTCTTTTTGGAACCGTGCAACTAGTTTTGACTTTAAAAGTGTTATTTTAATGTTCAGGTCTAAATGTAATAAAACATTTGACTTTGACATCAAGTGTCCCTTCAAACAAAAAAAACTAAATATTAAAATAGGTTTGCACATTAAACAAATAACTGCCCTTTGTTTGTGTCGGGCGATATAAGATACATAGTCACATCTCTGCTTGGATCCCATATTTTGGTTGCAAACTGCCAAAATGGATATCATTCTCGCATTCGTGAACCCAATTTACATCACAGCAAGTCCAAGTCTTTAATCGAAGTCGACTTCGGTAATGACTGCTCAAAAGGCACTGTCTGTTGCATCTGTCCATAACAATGGGGACTTTAATATTTTTACCATAACTAATTGGAAGTGACGGTGGGAGGAGTGACTAGAGAGGGACAATGAAAGGGCGGGACTTCTGTCTGCCCTCGTTTAGTAATTACCGTGATGGATATCGGAAATGTACTGCAGTGTCGTTTAAAATGTCGTCATCTGTTATAAGTAAGAGTGAACGGTACATATTACTTGTTAGTTATCTTTAATTTATACAACGTTGCTCCACATAAGGATTTTCTCCTGTACCATGTGACATGGTGCATTTACAAACACAAATTTTACACATACACAACATTACATTACTTTAACACATCCAGACCCGGAAAAACTACATTTAGGTCATACAAAATAATAGTTCCGTGCATAGATCGAACCCGCGACATATGGCACAGAAGCCGATCGCTCCGTTACCACGCCACGCCGCGTGTCGTTTCTTCAAAGATAATTTAACTTTTATGAAAGAAGAACAGATCTCAGGCAGGATTCGAACCTGCGTCCTCTGGTTAGACACACCGGACACATTCGCCAATTAAGTTATCTTATGTGTTTTGTATGAGGTCACATATATACCTCATATAAATTATATACTTAACCTATTTTTTCGAATCGAACATAAAATTGCATTACCACTTGCTATAAAATTCAACAATAGGTATTTTTCTTTACCTGGGTATAGTACCTTACAATCAGCAGCCGCGCTAGTAAAACAGAAACAGTACACCGAGGAAGCAGTTCTAAGCAGCACACATCTGGCATTATATTTGAATATATTGCATCAGTTGTTTTTCTCGCCTAAATGAGTATGGAAAATAATGCTATGACAATTCACATTACGCAAGTATTACCATTGGAAATCAGTACACATGTGTTTTTCTATCAGATTGCCATGAACTGCACGTGAATAGTTTTCCTGGATGAAAGACAGCAGCTGAGCTTGCGACGATCAATAAGCCAGTTACTAGAGTTCCTGATATAAATTTATGAAAAATTCGATCTCAGTTAATCGACCTTTTTTTTTTTCGGTTGGAGAAATGCTCCTTATTCATGCCGCCCCGCTCGGTGATGCGGGACGGTTATGTCGGTCTCTCCGGCCAAGTTGCCGGCATATCGACTAAAACCACCACCACTACCGCCTTCCGTATCGTGGTGGGACCACGGGAATCGGTCTTGCATGATCCGCGATCCCACCGCCGACGTCCATTGATGGACTCTCTCGGAGGGCCGTGCAATGGGCGTCCCTATACCGAACGCTTTAGCCAACTAAGCTACCGAGACTACTGCCTGTGATGTCATTCTCTTTCTCATTCTCAAGTCTTAAATGTGACGTCAGCGACATCTATCGAAGACATATTACTGTAGCGACATCTACCGCGCTACATAGAACTACGAAGTCCTGAATCGCGCAAGCAACATTCGCAACGAAAAGTTGCATATATACAAGCGCCCGACATCAACCGTCGGGCCGTGGCCCGCCAGGCAAAACACCCGCCTGGTTGGTGGATCCTCCCTTTTCGTTGGAGGGGCAACACACCTCGCCTCTCCACATTACTATGTTCTTCAACCGACATGTCTTGCTTTACAGTTAATTCAATAACGAACGATGTTACCTTACCTTTTTACTAGTTTTTCGAAGTTGGACATTGACAGATTATTAATTATGTAATTTAATATATTTGTAGTACTTATTATACAATCATTTTTCTTTCTGCTCTTCTTCTCATGACAAGATGTATGTATGTGGTCGAAGCGAAAGAAGTATGCAAGAATTGTAGCGAGTGGCGTTCTTTAGTTTCTGCCTACCCCTGTGAGAAAAAGGCGTGAGTGTATGTATGTATGTAGATTATATTAAAATTCTGTCCATCAAGTACTAGTGGTACTACGGAGTAATTATAAATATACATTGTTAGTCTGTTTGTTGAATTCTCCGCAACGCTTGATTATATCTAAAGGAATGTTTATTGTTAGCGTGAATCACATACATATTTCATTTTGGTCTATTAGTAGTTCATCATCATTGTGGAGCTATGGGTTCTAGGAATGGAAAATAGATGTCGTCTTTGTAATTGGTAAAGGCTTCTTTTTATACATATAGAGGAACAATCATGTTTAAAAAAAAAACGTTGCCCACGTTAGGATTTTCTCCTGTATCGTGGGTTTAACATACACAAACACCCAGACCCGGAACAACTACACGTAGAACATACAAATATTTTTGTTCTATGCGAGGATTGAACCCACAACTCGTGAAGCCGATTGTACCTGCGCTAAATGTGTCAGATTTTAATTTTTGTTGATGTTGTTGTTTTTTAAACGTTGCCCTCCACTGGTCTTTTCTCCTCATACGGGCCAGCTGATGGTAAGCGGCAACCGCAGCCTATACCTACACGCCATTAACAATGTGGTATTACTCTCGAGTCACCTTGCAACCAAAGTTTTTAAGCTTCATTCGACCAGTAAATTATTACTTTTCAAACCAGAGCTTAATCATCCCTACTTCCCCACTATTATTATGAATGCAAAAGTAACTCTGTCCGTCTGTCTAGTAAGTTTGCACTCCTAAACCGCTGAACCGATTTTGATGAAATTTGGTACTGAGATAAACTAGACCTCGGAACTTCTTCCGAGGTCTAGTTTAAAAAGTAGCTTATGTCTTCACATAAGCTACTTTTAGTTTCAAAAAGCCCTCAAGGATGCGAGTGAATCCACGAGCAACAGCTAGTATTATATAAACCGACCTGCCTATCTGATCTCTGTGCATTTATGTTTAATGTCGCATAGCGTTGATATAAACATGGTATAGTTGGTGGTCAGATCGATAGCTTATCTACGATAGGACTTGTACAACATTACCTTTGCCACTGTGACCAGGTACTGACGAGAACACAATTTAAAAAATACAATTGATAAATGATAATTTATTTCTTTATATACATCTTTTAAAGACACTTTTACAAGTCAATATTTTACATATTTTTTTAAGCTGGCTCCGGCATTTCCTTACTGACGACATTTGAGAAGAAACGCCGAAACAAACTCAGAGAATCATAGTCTCTTTTAAAGTCCAGACATAGTAGGTATAATAACAAATATGTGTCTTACAATGTAGGGCAAAGTCTGAAATGGCCTTTTGAAGAAAAAGCCATAGCAAGCAATTCTATAAATGCGTGGCGGCCTTTTTTTTAAGAGTTTTCGGAAAATATTGTTTATCCATCGATTTGATTTGTGTGCGCACCTGTACATTCCTGGTTCAGTCATCATGCCCCGATAAGGCCCGTGACTTATGTAAATATAACTGAAATGCCATTCCATGCTGGTGGCGCATTAATGTACTTCATAACATCAGTACAGGTTATCAGTGCATACCAGGACTTTATTCGTAAATATACATAGTACATATATAGATACATATTTAGAATGTGCTACTTTTCTTTGTAGACAATGGCCCACCTGATGATAACCGGTTACCGTAATCAATAGACGCTTGCAACACCAGGGGTATCACTTGCGCGTTGCCGACCCTGTAAAACGAAAGAGGAATTGGCAGTATAAGAGTCAAAGTTCTCCACACTGCCAACACAACGTTTCCTCGCGGAGCACTGGCAACCTTGCTCACCTTTACGAACATAACATAGCTCAAAGTAGCGTTACTTCACTTCGATTTTTTGCAGCTTCAATTTAAGTGGAATTACTCTCACTATTTACTTCTCTTCAAAAAATATTTTTGATGAAACATAACAAACAAAAAATAAAAACCAGCTAAATGCCAGACCACTGGTGACAACATAACCCTGCTTTGAGCTGTGTCGTGTTTCTTATGGTGAGCAAGGCTGCCAGTACCTACTCCACGAGGAAACGTTTTGTTGGCAGTGGGGGGACGTTGACCCGTAAACTGCCAATCCAACTATTCTTCTTTCGTTTTACAGGACCTCTGAGGTCTGATGGAAGTGGCGTTGGGTAAAACATTGATATTTAGCAAAGGTGAAGACAGATTTCTTTACACTTTACCACAGAATAAAATACAGAGGTTTACTAATGTGCATCCACCGTTCGCCGGGTCCCTTGTAATTATTGCCACTTAACCGAGCACAAACCCAAACTCCAAGCTACTACTGAGAATTTTATCGAATAGCCTAATAACATTAGACTTTTTTTCTTTTTTGTTTACGGGTGGTAGTTTACCCCCGTAGACCGGTAGCCGTTTGAAAGAGACACTCCCCGGAGTGTGAGATTCTTACCAACTAAACCCACCGTGGTGATTATCAGCATATGGAGGGGGGCACTGTCCTCTTAATAGACCACTCCAGAACCTCCCTGTGCCTATTAAGGCATATCGCTTGGGAAATAACACTAGACCTAGGAATGGAACCTAGGAACTCGAGCGTAGCAGCCACGCTGACCACTACTATACTAATGAGGCATCCATTAATTATAACTTCATAAAGATAAAACACATTTTAATCAACGTAAATTAAACCGCATCTTTAACTAACATGTCTCTCTTTTAATTAATTCATTAACCACAAGAAGATAGATCACGTGCTCACGCGCACGCGAATAATTGATACAAACGTTAATTACCAATCAACCGTAATTAGCGGGCAGATTTATACGAATGCATTCCGATTAGAGTTTGCATGTCAAATGAAATTAATATGAAGTTGACTCTTTTTTAATATAATACATACACTAGAGAGGCTCGTGGCTCAGCTTTAAATACGCTGATCAACCGATCTGCAAGGTTAAGCTGCGGTAGCCGCGGTCGGTTTTTGGATGGGTGATCTTTGTTAACACATCGAGACCCCTCCGTACCTTGGAGAGAACGTAAAGATGTCGGTATCGCTTTTCACGAACACCTATGACAATCATTTTCAATCAATCAAATAAAAGTAGTGTTATTTTCATATAAACCATATACAAGCACTTATGAAATGTCGAGTCTAGGTGCACAGTTCCAAATTAGTCGTTTCCTATGGATGAGAACCGGCAAGAAACTCCATGGTTTTGTAGTAGCCAGAAGTAATTTGTGGTAGTCAGAAGTAATTTGTGGTAGTCAGAAGCCCAAAAAGTTTGACAACCAGTCTATCCTCAGGATATCGGTATCGCCCAGAAATTGAGTTCGTGTAAAATACTGATATTCAGCCGCATCTGGTTGGACTGGAAGCCACCCCAACATAGTTGGGGAAAAAGCTCGGAAGATGATGATATTACTTGAGCCCAGTAATTGTACTCATAAAAATAAATTGCGTAGTTTCTGATGAAATAAATACTGAACTATCTATAAAAACTATTTGATTCATATTGCGAACTAGCTAAATACATAGGTATCTCTAAAAAACTATTTGAAGACGTCTGTAGTCTAGTGGTTCGAGTGCCTGCTAATCATGGGGTCGTGGGTTCGATTCACATAGAACACAAATATTTGTGTGGGTAAAACATGAGTATTTGTGTTTGTCTGGGTGTTTCTTATGTAGTATAAGTATGTATTTACAAAAAAGTATATAAGTATTATATCCATTGTCTAGTAGGTACCCATAGTACAAGCTCGGCTTAGTTTGGGACTAGATTGTGCTGTGTAAGAATGTCCCAAAATATTTATTACTATATTGCGAACTACTTAACTGTGCGTCGCGATTTCACGCGCCTGGCTTTTTCCTATTTGCTCAGCTCCTATTGGTCGTTGAGCGATGTTATATAGCCTATAACCTGCCTCCATAAATGGACTATCCAACGCAAAAATATTTTTTTCAATTAGAACCAGTAGTTCCTGAGATTAGTGCGGTCAACTGGTATTGTCGTGCGACGGATTGTTGAGCTCCCTAAATTATGGTTGAGCTACACAATGACTGATGCATGCGCACCGTCGGTTGGGACTGGTCTACTCAAAGCCGCTATGCCTCTTTCTTCAAAAGGCCATTTCAGACTTTGCCCTACATTGTAAGACACTTTGTTACTATTGTATGTCTGGACTTTAAAAGAGACTATGATTCTCTGAGTTTGTTTCGGCGTTTCTTCTCAGAGGTCGTCAGTTAGGAAATGCCGGTGTCATCTAGCTTAAAAAAAATGAAAAATATTGACTTATAAAAGTGTCTTTAAAAGATCTATTTACAGAAATAAATATCATTTATTAACCAAACAAACAAACTCTTCAGCTTCGTAATATTAAGAAGGTATAGATACGAGAGGCTCCTTGGTACAAATCAATTAATACCATCCACTCAAGATCACAAAGTCAAGGAGCGCAAGCGCATGCGTCCTATGATAAAGGGCGCCACATACATGCGCAGTGACCTCATCTGTTTACATAAATATGAGATAACTCGATTGCTTTTAATTATATGCAGTTGTGATGAGGATGCATTGAGAACTATGTTTCTCATACAAATGCCTTTGGCAATCACAGGCAATAAGGTATTGTATTTAGTTTATGATTATTTTTACCATCGAAAAAACAAACTGAAAAGCGACACCGTTTCATGGTGGAAATTCCCGAAACCTAAGCGTTTTCCCTCGACATTCCTTATCCATACGAGGGAATGTTCTGATTTTATATAATTCTTTCCGAAAGGCTTATAATATGTCTACTATAAATATTTCAAGAGAGGTAGGGCATAGTGGGAGTAATTCCACTGAAATTGGAGTTGCCCGACTGGGGAATTACCTCCGCCTTGCAGAAAATCGAAGTAAAATGACACGGCTTTGAGCTGTATTGTGTTCCTTACGGTGAGCAAGATTGCCAGTGCTCCGCGAGGAAATATTGTGTTGACCATGAGGACTTTCACCCTCATACTGCCAACCCAACTATTCCTCTTTCGTTTTACAGGGTCGGCAACATATCGTCGTCGTCATAAATTTAACCCATATTTTCAATCAAGTCTCTGGTTAATCAGGACCTGGGAGGTATAAAGACAACATTCAAACACAAAGAATTCAACAACAAAGCCCGATCATCGGGTTTCCTCATCCAGTCACTGCTAGCTGCCTTCCGCAAGTCCCCGAGCGCTTACCTAGACGCGGTCTCCACTCGAGAACTCGTTTGCTCCAGCGTTTATCAGTTCTCCGCGAGATGTGACCGGCCCATTGCCACTTTAGCTTGCTTATCCTTTGAGCTAAGTCCGCAACTTTGGTTCTCTGATGAATAACTTCGTTACCTTACATAGTGTTTCTACCATTTAACACATCAGTTACCCTTTACAGTTTCCCTCCTCGGTCTAAGAGCATTTCTGCCCTCATCCCATGAAATTACCGCCCAAAGGTCATTGAGATGCCACCCTTTGGGCGGTAATATCATGGGATGAGGGCAGAAATGCTCTTAGACCGAGGAGGGAAACACTGATGAATTTACGCATCTAAAGAATAACTTCGTTGCGAATTTTATCCCTCAGAGAAACTCCGAGCATAATGGGTTATCAATTACCCTTAACTGGTGTTTGCATTTGTGTGACACCGGTCGTAATGTATGTATGAGGATGTATGACTGTGCAGGCGCCTGGCGGGCGTCGCAAGCGCATATATTATAATAAATGGGTAGTGGTTACAGCTTTGTTGTGCTTTATATTGTTTCAATTAGTGCTTTGTTTGTTTTATAGAGGATTTGGAATTGACGGCTGCATCGGCGCAGTGACTTGGTTTCTGCGTTGCGTATTCGATTTCTGCATGAATCACAAATGTAGTAAATTAGACCGTAATTATGACCTTGAATATATGACACCGTTACTTTTTTTGTTAAACATTGTAACCGCAATATTTTTTTATATATTTTTTATTAATCATTTGAATGTGTTTGGCAGCACCTCACCTGATGGTAACTGACGATACTGTCGAGGATGTAGCTCACGAACTCAAATAATGCCTACTCACTCTCACCTTGAAGGTTCCTAAATCATAATGTATCGGGAAACACAGCAGCCAGCAAAGAATTACACTCCTTGGCCATACGCGTGGTAAAAGATGAAACAAAACGCTTCGGAAACGGATTTTATAGGTAATTCATTAATTAATACATGAGTACAATAACATCAAGTCTATTGCTGTTTACTGAGTACAAATCTATTTAACTACTCCAAAACTGTTAATCTTAAGAAAAAAAAAACGTTCGAGTTTTATTTACGTTTATATCTAAGCAACAACACACCTTAATCCTAGTCATGTTCGATAAAGAAAAATGTTTACATCCAAAACTGATGCGAGCAGGTAATTGTGAACAAGTCCATTAGTCCATAATGAGTAGTTACTTGACGTGTGGGTGCGACGCGCAAAAACTACGCGTGTGGGAGACGCGTGCGCACTCTAAGGGGAGAGGATGGTGTTATGCTGTATGTTGTCATCATTATCAACCCGATGCTGTACACTGCTGGTTTAATCATTTATTAATTTATTTTTGTGAATATAGGTAAATATTATTATTTAATACATTTAGTGCAGCTATATTCTGGTATTCAGCATGCAAAACAGATATTATTATATGAAAGTAAAAAAAAAAAAAAAAAATTGTTTTATTCTACTAAGGTGGTAAAAAAGCATACGACCCACCTGATGGTAAGGGGTTACCGTAGCCTGTAGACGTTTGCAACACCAGGAGTATCACTTGCGCGTTGCCGACCCTGTATTGAAAGAAGAATAGTTGGGTTGGCAGTATAAGGGTCAAAGTCTGCCAACACAACATTTCCTCGTACTGAGAGGGTTCCGGCGACCGGGACCGCAATTAACTCGAACCGCGGTCCCAGTCGCCGGATCCATTTTTTTAAATATTTTTCTTCCGGCGACTGGGACCACCAATAAAGCAATATTAAAATCTATTGTTCAAAAGTCAAAAACAGTACAGTCAAACAAAAAATGTTCAAAGTAGTAATTTAAGAATTAAAATTCCAACAATGTGGCAATGTTTGGTTCAACGATTGAAAATATCAACTAATTGTGGTTGTTGACTGTGGTTATAGTATTTTAAATAACAGGGATGATGATAACTCGTTATGACTGATTTATTTAATCTACCTTCCTGTTTTATAGTTTTCTTACGTTACTTTTTACAAAAAAAATTAAATCAGTTCAGCCGTTTAGGAGTTCATAGTGACATACACATGTACAGTAGAATTATACATATATATAGATATGTAAATGTTATTTTTCTATCAGATTTTTTTCTTTAATTATAACTTTGAACACTTTTTTTTTAGACTGTACTTTTTGACTTGAACAATAGATTTTAGTATTAATTTATTGGTGGTCCCAGTCGCCGGAAGAAAAATATTAAAATAAATGGATAAACTCGAACCGCGGTCCTAGTCTGGACCAGGACCGCGGTTCGAGTTTATTGCGGTCCCGGTCGCCGGAATCCTCGTACTGACAACCTTGCTCACCGTAAGAAACACAACACAGTGTTATTTTACTTCGATTTTATTTATACCATAAACAGATATTATATATAGTAGGTATGCCTTGTTTAAAAGAAATTGTTTTAATTTAAATTAAAAAAAACAACATTAATCAAAATAGTTTTATTTTCATATAAACCATATACAGGCACTTATGAAATGTCGAGTCTAGGTGCACGGTTCCAAATTAGTCGTTTCCTATGGAGAAGAACCAGCAAGAAACTCCATGGTTACTCTTTTAAATTGTCAATGATGTTCGATACAATAATAATTATTATAAATTGGATACTTACATGAGAGAACAATTTAGGAATGTTGCTAAAATTACAAATAATATATAAAATACAGCTAGGCATAAAATAAAGTTCTAAACAGTTCTCCCATTTACAAAGAGTAGTAACTAATAAACTATATAAAGCAACTGACAAACTTGCCACCAAGATTTACGGAATTAGATGTTATTAGGAGAGGCTAATATGGCCTTAGGTAGATGGTTGCAATTAGTATAAGTATCTATATCTGCAAGTAGTAATATAGTAAGGCTACTATGGACACTATTATTAAAATAAATTTGCAGTTTTATTTGGAGGAAAACAAGCTTTCTGGTTTTGTCGCTTACTGTTTAGCTGTTTCAATAAGTTTAAGGCCTATTTTTGTACATGTCTTACCAGCTATCTTTAAAATGTCATCGGTTTTTTTTATTATTATAAGATGATAAGCAAGCACACAGGCGGCCTGATGGTCAGCGGCAACCGCAGCATATAGACCAGCCGCCAGCAATACCAGTAGTATCAATAGAGCGTTATGATCTTGATACTTTAGTTGTCTTTTCCCAGTTTCACTGGCTACATTACACTTCAAATTGGAACATGATCTTATTGTTAAATGTGCTAGAAGACCTGCCTGCTTTCTAAATGTGTTATTTTCTTATTTTTCAGGTAAGCTGTGTTTGTGAGCGTGTAAACCAATTACGTTGGCAAGTAGCAAGCTGTTTCAGATTCGCATCTCAAAGAAATTTTTGAGACAAAAGGTACCCTATGTCCTTTTCCAAGTACACCTTGGAGAAGGACATAGAGTCATCTATCTTTGTACCAAATTTCATCAAAATCGGTTCAGCGGTTTAGACGTGAAAGCGTAACAGTTAGACAGGTCATTACTTTCGCATTTGAACATCAACCCATATACTGTCCCACTGCTGGGCACTGCTGGGTCTCCTCTCATATTGAGAGGGATTAAGCTATAGTCCACCACGCTAGCCTAGTGCGGGTTGGCAGACTTCACAAACCGTCGAGAAAAATCTCTAAGGTATGCGTTTCCTCACGATGTTTTCCTTCACCGTTTTAAGCGAGTGATAATTAATTATTAATACGCACATGAATTCGAAAAGTCAGAGGTGCGTGCCTTGGGTTCGAACTCGAGACCTTCGACTTGGCAGTCCAATGGTCATACCACTAGGCTATCACTTTCGCATTTATATTATTAGTAAAGAAGTAAGGATTAATGCTTGTGTTAAAATAAAATAAAAAGACACTTCGCTGGTCAATTTATTAATCTTTAAATGATTCACCCGTTTTTCATGCCTCCCTCTTGCATAAAGCCTGTGTTATAATTAATAGCGCACGCTCGCTACAGACAGTCCACGCGTCGTCTAGTGTAAACACTTCCTTATGTGATCCGCGGCTAATTGTTTGTAATGTTTTATACGCATTTAATATGAAGATTTATTTAAATTATGTTTATGATATAACTAGTTGATGTTACATTTGGCGCAGTTGCTGAGCGATCGGCTTCTGCGATACGGGTTGTGGGTTCAATCCCCACACGGAACAAACATTTGAATGACCTAAGGTAGTTGTTCCGGGTCTGGGTGTTTGTGTATGCGAAAATGTATGTTTGTATATATATACCTGAGAGACTTTCTTGCTGTGTATGAAGTCTGCCAAGCCGCACTAGGCCAGCACGGTGGACTAATAGCCTCACCCATCTCATTCTGAGAGGAGACCCGTGCCCAGCAGTGGGTCAGTAAATGGTTTGATAAAGATTATGATAATAAACTGTAAAAGCTTGACCTCTATCATACAGAATATCCTAGTTCAGGAGTCAAGACAGCATATTATTGAAGATACCGTAGCCTATAGACGCTTGCAACATCAGAGGTATCACTTGTGCGTTGCCGACCCTGTAAAACGAAAGAGGAATATTTGGGTTGGCAGTATCGGGGTAAGTCCTCACACTGGCAACACGTTTCCTCGTGGAGCTCTGGAACACAACACAGCTCAAAGTTGTGTTATTTTAATTCGATTTTCTGCAAGGCGGAGGTACTTCCACAGTGGGGCAGCTCCAATTTGAGTGGAATTACCCCCACTATGCACTACCTTTCTTAAATCTTTAGTTTGTCTAATAAAGATAAATAAAAAAAAAATGATTGCAGCACAAATAATTTTACTTAATAGCTGCATTACCAAACCCACCATTCATAACGAAGATGTCCTCCACATTTGTTTGTATCTCGTCTAGATCTGTACCACGGAGGCTGTTACTGTCCGCCGGCAGAACGTTGCAAAACCACAAGAATGCCATCTTGACACCCACGGGTACTGTCATTAAAGAGAACAGGTCCAGAAGAGCAGCTTAAGTTTAAAGTTCTTGGGTCAAAGCAATGCCATTCAAAGTGGCAATGCGGCCAGTCTTCTGGAAACGTTACCTGATGACAGCGATGTGGAGGAATACTCTGACTCTTAGAAGTGAGCGTGTTATTCTTTCTATTTTATCCTTTTTTTGTACAGACGTTAGTACTTAAATTTAGTTTTCTTGTCGCTAAATGTCGCTTACTTGAAAAAAATTTTGAATTTGTTTTGAGAACAAAAATCTTAAAACTACCATAAGTTTGTCGTCATCCGTTACATGTCAAATCTTGACTAGTCCCATTTTTCTTCGCATCTAAATGAGATGAAGGACAATACTTAATTATAATCATCGTCATAATCAGCGGTTATTCATCCTCTGCTGCACATAGATCTCTTTTTGTGAACGTTACTCGGCTCTTCAACTCATTTCATACTTCATGCCGTGGTCAAAACACTAGCCAGAAACCAGACTATATTTTGCTTTTACTTTCTTTTTTAAAATAAAACGTTGCCACTAAGATTTAGTATTCTCCAGTTTGTAACACCTTTTACTAAAAAGTCTAATACCCTGAATTTTAAAAGTGTCTATAAAAGATACATTTATTTATTTAGATCATGAAGGTTTTTTTTCAAATTGTGACACATAGGGCTAGAGAAGGCAAAGTACGGTTTTTAATCGGTAGGAGTTCGACATACCCTGCCACCTCCCCAGGTGGTGGATGATCCATGAGGATTACACGTACATTAAAATAAAGGTTTATGTAGTGGAACAATAAAAGTTGTGAATGAATGAATCGTAAATGAACCTTCTGCCAAGTGCTTGTGTACTGACTGTCGTTTCTGACCATACCTGCGATTATAGTGGGCGCCCTAATATCCTTGCTGCGCCATATTACTCTGTTTACTTGTCGGCACGTGATGATCACAGAGATACGATGAGGATTGGTAGGTGCACTATACTTCAGGGTAATATAAGAATTTCTTATTTTTTTAGACAGTTTCTCCGGTAAGCCCGGGGTCGCCCGCGATCTAGACCACAGAAGTTGTCATCCATTTTATTATTAGAAGGACTCTAAGTACTATCAGAAAACTCGGAAAACTCACTTTTTTATTGTGCGGATAATCCTCATAGATCAAAGATTTAAATCGTTAGATATAAATACCGCTTACACCGTTCACCGTACTTATACCGCTCGAAAACGTGTCCATATAGAGATGAGTGAATGCACACATTCCGTATTAGAGACGGAGAACGCTAATGTGCAATATTCAGTATGAGTGAGACAATAACAGATTCGATACTTTCGATGTCAACCAGTTTACTTACGGAAACGTGATCATTGCTTGACGCGGTAGGGCGCATCTAACGATTTAAATTTTTGTCATAGATCAAATACTTTGGAGGTGGCAAGAGTATGTCTGCAACTGCTCTTGCTTTCACTTGCCTTATAGTCATGGCCACGGATCCCATCCGTGAAATTCACCAAGACGTGTGGTCAGCCTACTGATATGTAGTGTAGTGTGTCGTGTGCACAACCCGCCATTTTGATTGCTACCAAAAAAGTTTTGATTACTAACAAATCTAACGCAATTCGGAACTATAGCGTTGTGATGATGCAAATTGATAATTACGATGAAGGAATCCAAAAATGAGGTTTACACTTTTTGGCGTTGATAGAATGTCGAAATTGAAACTCTTTTGACCTTACTATCTGTGATCAACTTTCTATATCAGAAAGAAAGAAAGAAAAAATATTTATTTGATACAGCATAAAAATAACCTCAATAAAAAAGAATTACCAAAGAGACAATAATAAAAAAAAAACAGAAAAAAAAAACAAAAATATCACACGGCTGTACCAAATGGGTCTCCAGATCAGCATGATGTCAAACACAGCAGTGTGCTTGACGCTGGTTTTCATCTGGAGCCCGTGCCCGGTGCTTCCACGTATATCAATCAGGAATGTCGTTCCCAAATCCTGTCAGTTATATCACTTAACAGCAGTAAGAAATACAACATACCATCACGCCTATATTCTCTTAAGGGTTGAGCAGAGGTGTATTACTGTTCATCATCATCAACCCATATATACTGTACCACTGCTGAGCACGGGTGTCCTCTTACAGAACGAGAGGGATTAGGCTATTAGTTCACTATGCTGACCTAGTGCGGGTTGGCAGACTTCACACGCCGTCGAGAAAATCTCTAAGGCAGGCAGGTTTCCTCACGATGTTTTCTTTCACCGTTTAAGCGAATGATAATTAATTATTAATACGCACATGATTTCGAAAAGTCAGAGGATTGGATTCCAATGGTCATACCACTAGGTTATCACTGCTTTTCAGGCATTACTATTATGCTTATGGATAATCTGGTTCAGTATTTCACCTGGTTAGAGTGGAAGCCAACCCAAAAATAGTTGGGAAATTTCCACGAGGTTGACGAACCTTCAAAAATAATTGAAGGGCTATAGACGCTTAGCTTATTTGGGCATCAGAATGCGCATGATTCACGGAAATTTTGTACTTATGTCACCAGAATGGCTCATATTCCTGTAAATATGACTTGGTGCTGTTTACTTACCTATTTAGGTTAGCGGCTGGAATCCCTGACCTACTTAAAAGTATGAATAATTCCTACTTTAATATTATAATGGTGAATGTAACTCTTTCTGTTTGTCAGTCTCTTACGCCTAAACCGCTGAATCGATATTGATGAAATTTGGTACAGAGACAGATTAAAACTTGGAGAAGGACATAGGCTATATTTTGTCTTTAAAAACGTTTTGATATGCGAGTGAAACCTCAGGCAGTACTAGTATTTTATAAATATGACATTACCTACTATCAAGCCTGTATTTCCTAGAAAAGTTAAGCACTTATGTAGTGAAGTAAAACAGTTTTATTTAAGTTCTATTAGTCATTGGTTGAGTCATCGATAGGTACTCCGATTGGGAGGTCTTAGGTTCGATTCCCAGGTCGAGCAAGTTGGTCGAGTTATTGGAATTTTTCTATGAAATTATCAGTTTCAACTCGGAGTTAGGATTTTTATACTTGGTATTAGGCATGCCCTCTATGATCACGCCTGTATTTCCAGCAGGGGTAAGCAGAGGTGTATTAAGTTCAACTACAGTTCACCAGTCTATTTAGGTCCCATGTAATAGAGGAGGAGCATATTGCCAAATCCAAACTCCGAGCTGATACTGAGAATTTCGTTAAAAATCCCAATAGCACTTTGCTCGACCTGGAATTCGAATCCAGGACTTTTAACGTAGCAGTCGCAGGACCCTAGACTAACGAGCCAGTTCAGGCTGTATTATGGTGCATCCACACCGCAGATACTTTTTGTGGAGCAACAGAATGCGACACGATAACATTAGGTAACATTCTTCAACTTTCTCGGCAACATATAAGTACTAACAATATAACTTTTGGAAAGAAAACTACTTTTTACGGATTTTATCGCGTTATCAAAATCAAAATAGTTTTATTTTCATATAAACCGTATACAGGCACTTATGAAATGTCGAGTCTAGGTGAACGGTTCCAAAGTAGTCGTTTCCTATGGAGAAGAACCGGCAAGAAACTCCAAGGTTACTCTTTTAAAATATCGTTTTGTATTGTACAATGATGGATTATAAATTGGATTGGATACTTACATGAGAGAACAATTTAGGCATGTTTCGAAGATTATAATTATATAAAATACAGCTAGGCATAAAAGAAAGTTCTAAACAGTTCTCCCATTTACAAACGGTAGAAACTAATAAATTTTATAAAGCAACTGACAAAACTTGTCACCAAGATTTACGAATTATATATGTAAGTATCAAGTCAAAAACAATGACATTTAATATAAAATACAAATGACTAAATTGGGATTAGTTAATAGATATACTCATACGTCGTTACAGAGGTTCCAGGGAAGCCACATGTGCAGATGTATCAGTCCAACTATCCCCAAACGTCCCTATCATCGACATAGTCTTGTACTTTATAATAAGCTTTCTTAATTAGGATGCGTTTAACAAGTGCCTTAAACTTTCCATCGGTAAGTTCTAATACAGATTTAGGCAACTTGTTATAAAATCTTATTTATATTGATATTATTAATCCCGACGTTTCGGACCCTTTACAGCGTCCATGGTCACGGGTAGACTAAGGTGGTGGGCGTCTTGTTGATATAATTACTGACAGCTATCCTACATTTTTATTGTTACATGATCAATGATATTTATTACTAATTATTAATTAATACTAGCGGCATTTCCTAGCTGACGAATATTCGCGTAAATGTCAGAAATCAATAAACATAACTTTTTGTTATCGGCTGTTGCCCACTAACACTTGTAAACGTTGCTCCACAAAAAGTAACTGCGGTGTAGATGCACCTTTATATTTGACCTAAACATACCGGCCATCTGCGCGTGCACATTTGACACCTCTGTCTAACCCTTCGGGGAATACAGGCGTGATGTTATGTTAAAGAATTTGACCTAGCGAACATAATATCTTTCAATGAGTATGACAGTAAATGTGGAGTGAATCATGCGCGTGCGCATTCTGCGACCATACATAGTCATGTACGACCAGAACTAATAAAGAGTTGATGGAAAAGGTTCTTCCGGAAAATATTTGTGTATTTCAACCTTAAACCTCGGTCCTCGATCTTGTGACCTTAGGGTATGTGACCATTATGGTCTACTGTGAGCTTCCTACAGGTAGTCACACCTGTTAGCCTAATCCGCAGCTAACATGCATAGTGCGAAATCATTTTCAAATAAAATCAAAGGAGAAGGACAAAATGTGCCCAAGTGTACACAAATAAATGCATTGCAATTAATTTACATAAAATAAAACAAGAATTTTGAATTACTATTTACGGCTTGTAGCAGCTGTCGAAAAAAATCATAATTAAAAGAACTTTTCCGTTTTATTTCACTAAAGTCCATGTTGCCATACAAGACCCAATAAATCAAAAATAGGGAAAACAATAACTATTACGCATAGCGGGCATAAAATTTAAAATAATCGTAACCTAAAATGTAATATTAATCTATTATTATTCATGTTTTTCTCTCGATAAATGATACTATCTAATAATGAATTAATACTGCACAATATTCAATGCAATACAATGCAACTGTGATTATGGACTGCAATTATTTCACTTTTGTGCTGGCAGCACTCAAGCAAGTCAAATGTCAAAACACATTACCCTTCGTCTTTGATGTTTGGTGATTTCGAGCGCCGGTTCGCGGTAATTGTTTGGTTTTGTGTTTTAACTTGATATTGATAAATGGACGTTTATATTATATAGTGTCGCAGCCCCACGCGAGTGCACTTATTGTAAACTGTGTACTCATAACTTATATTCATAAAACTGATTTAGTCATACTGAAAAAATCACTTTATGAAACCTTTATAACTTTTGTTCACTGCTGCTGAGCAATATGCACCTTTTTATTTATTTTCATACAAGATCTGTACTATGAAATGACATACATTTTATTTGTGTACATTCTGGGACATAGGTCCATAAAATTTTTGGCCATCTCCTTTATTTTTGCTAAAACTGTGGAAGATTTCCTTTCCTTCCTGTCAGCCTAACCCGCGGCTAATATAAACTAACTAACTGACTAATTACTATTAATTAACTTAGGGATAATAATCATCCACACAAAAAGTCGCTCTGTCAATGTCAATATCCACACCGCAGTTACTTTTTGTGGAGCAACTTTTCCAAGTGTTAGTGGGCAACATCCGATAACACAAGACAGTAACAGTCTTGTTAATCCTTGTTAAGGCAACAGAGACAATATTATATCATTTGCTTACAGTTGTTTCTATGCCAATCTCGGTATCAGCTCGGAGTTACGATTTATGCTCGGAGACGATACATGGATAATACCGGATGGATACATGGATAATAAACATACCGGCGAACTGTGTGTGTCTATAGGCAATTCTGCCTCACCCTTCGGAGAACACAGCCTTAATTTTATGTTACGTGGACATTAAGGAGAAAGAAAGAAAGACCCTTCTGTATGTCTATAAATGATATTTATTTCTGTAAATAGATTTTTTAAAGACACTTTTACAAGTCAATATTAATCTTTTTTTTTTAAGCTAGATGGCGCCGGCATTTCCTAACTTCTGAGAAGAAACGCCGAAACAAACTCAGAGAATCATAGTCTCTTTTAAAGTCCAGACATAGAATAGTAACAAATACGTGTCTTACAATGTAGGGCAAAGTCTGAAATGGCCTTTGAAGAAACTTCTGGACATTAAAAAGGGCTGACACATGTCCAGCGCTTCTTGCAGCGGACCGTCCGGTGTAATTGCCGAGTGTGAGTCACGCTTGCCCTGATGCCCAAACATAGCCGACACTAACCAAGGGCCGTGACCTCTCACTTCCGCGATATGTGGTCACAACCTCCTCGTAGACATTGAACTTCAAGTTAACTTCCAGTTTTAAGCGATTACTATTTGACTGCAGGTTTGGTGTAGCTGTTAAGGTGGATGTTCTGATCAACCTTCCATACATTTTGACACTATTTGTTTAAAACGAATCATTTTATCACTTTTGTACAATTAAATGTAGACGCATGTGAACTTTTTAGGAAATGAATTACACTAATTATTGAGAAAAACAATCTTAAACTCCAGGCAAAATTGGACCTAACCTGAACTGAATGGAGGTTTACAAACTACCCAGTATTTGGTAAGGGAAGTGGGGGATTGCTGATTGTGATCCTGTTTTTTTTTAATATGTTGGGACATTTTAACACAACACCATCTAGTTCCAAACTAAGCAGAGCTTGTATTATGGGTAGTACCCATAATACAAGCTCTGAATGAATATAATACTTACATACTTTTTTAAAAATAAATACTTATAATACATAAGAAACATCCAGACAAACATGTCGGCGCTTCTAAACACGTATGTTGATATCATAAAAAATTGTGTCCTGTGGGAATCGAACCCACGACCTCATGATCAGCAGTCCGATACTCGAGCCACTAGACCACAGACGTCGTCAAATTAATAAATTATATTTATTTTTGTAAATAGATTTTTAAAGACACTTTTACAAGTAATTGTTTAATGAATACTATACAGATATTTCCTAGCTGACGACGCGGACGTTTGAGAAGATACGTCGATTTACGATGTAAACTTGTCCATGACAAACACACTGATTGGGATGTAAGAATCCAATTTAGAAGAAGTTCAATAATACTCTTTAGTCTGCATGTTTGAAATTAACTGAGAAAATAATATTTATGACATTTTACAAAGCACCATCTAGTTCCAAAGCAAGCAGTTTCTATATATCATAATAAGTATATACTTTTTTTTTGTAATTGTAAATACAATATACTACATAAGAAACTCCCAGACGAACACAAACACTTATTGATACCTGTGACCTCGTGATCATTAGTCTAGCACTAGAACCACTACATCACAAACGTCAAAGAAAGTAATTAATAAGAAAAAAGTATAAAAGAAAAGAGGTTGAAAATGTTAAAATCGAACAGAGAAAAAAAATTGCGTTATTGTTTGCAGCAGTTTTCTTTTTAATAAGAAATCGATGAATACATTACTTACTTAATCTTAATCCGGTGCCAAAAGGAGCAAGTCAAGTCGACGTGACAACTAAATATTACTCGTTTACGAGTGGCGGCGCGTGCGCATATGGTCAGCGACAGCCACGCATGCGATAACATGGAGTTAGTGGAGATTTACTTTTTTAATAGGGTTTTAAACTTTTAGTGGGTTGATGCCTCTCATTCTTGCCTCTCATTTAAATATAATTGTTTTATTTTTTACTTTACTCACTTGTATTCCGTAAAGGATTAGACACATATCCAAACTCCGGGCTCACCTCAAGTGAGCAGTTCTTCTGAACGATTCGTTCATGACTTACATATGCCTAGCTCTTGCCTTTTTTTATAGTCCGGAAAATCCGCGTGGATCCTCCGCCTACCGTTTCGCTTGCATATCAAAAACTTTTTGAGTTTAACTCCTACAAGACCTATCTCCTAGGGTCTTCCCATGCTGCAGAGTTCATCTGAGGTGGTAGTGTAGGGACTGTGTGTGCAGTGAGAATGAAACTCTCGATTTGGAACTATTCGAAATTTATTCTTCAAGAAACAAGGGAATTCTGACATATCTATCAATCGAATCACTTCTTTTGCATTCTACTATATACAATTTACCATCCATTTGTTTACCATCAGGTGGTCCCTATGCTTTGTTATTTTATAACAATAAAAATTATGAAGCTGAATGGTTTATTTGGTTGAACGCGCTACTTTTAGAAACTATTGGTTCGAATTGAAACATTATTTGTGTGTTAGATAGTTTATTTATTGAGGAAGGTTTTAGGTAATATAACATTACGTTACCACTAATAGGAGCCGAGCAAAAAGGAAAAAAGGCGGGTGACAACGCGGTTATATCTGTTCGTAATTTTTTTTTTAATTCGAAATCTATTCAGCGATTAGTTGTCAAAAGGCAACGGACAAACGGATAGAGTTAACTTTTTAATTAATAATATTAGTTGGGAATATTTGTATGGATACTATGTCACCAGTATTACGCTGGTAACCGGTCCATCCATTCCGTTGTTTCGCAGAAGAGCCAAATCTCATCAAATCTAAAGCGCGTTCACTGCGGTCATTCACTCCTGCTACCTTTGTACCTAATGAACGAGAATTTGAAATAGGATTGTTTTTAACCTATACCGAATATTGTTAATTATAATAATAATTCTTTATTCGTCTGCCATCCCTAAGGATGTATTTTCAAGGTTGTAAGGCAGACGCCGTTTTCCTCCGGCAGTAGAGGTTATCAGTCCACCAAACCCCCACTTCCATAAGCCCATATTTATAGTTCCATATTTTACAATAGTCCGGCACCCGCCCGGGATACTCCATGACTGTACTTCTATAGTGCAGGTGTGGAGTGTCCCGAGTTGGTGCCCCATCCCATATTTAGATAAAAGTTCTCCAAGGGGCCTCTACGCGTTGGACCTGTGTCCCCGCGCAAGGCTTCCAAAGGACCGGATGTCTTCCTCACGGGAGATATGCCGTGAAATCCAAAACGGAGATACATATTCTTTATTAGTATATTTATGCTATGTTATTCTAATATGTCTGTCTATCTGAAAGCTAACTTTGTCAGAGACTACTTAGCATTTGGGTTAGTCAAAACCGTTTTTTGTTTACGGGGGGACACCTTTGAAAGGCGACCAGCCTTCGGGGATAACACCGGGGAGTGGATTTTTACCCAACATTAGCATATGGAGGGAGCACCATCTCCGGACGTTAAAAATAAAAATATACTTTATTTGCAGTAAAGAGGGTTTTCTAAAAATGTGTTCCAGAATAGTATCAGACTATCAGGTCGGGTTTACCAGGTTTCTTTTAAAATACTAAACCAAAATCCACCCCTTTCACATGCCACTTTGCGGCAAAATAGACGAACTGTAAATCCATCCAACACCATAATGTACTCTATTTTAAGTGAATAATAAAATTTCATTTCATTTATTCTTAATTGTATTACTCAATGTCTCTAAGTTTACAAATTCTCTTGCAAAACCAAAGTAAGCCTAAACGAAGTGTATTTAAGTATTTTATCAGTATTATGTATCAGATGCGCCCACGCAGTGTCAGTGAAACACCACGTTTGGTGGCAGCCGTAGAGTGGAGGGAGAGTTTGATAAAATGGACATAACATCAAGTTCAAAATGCTGAGGTGCAAGACTGGCGCCGGCGCCAAACTGTGTCTCATTGTGGCTATGATGACAAACAATGTCCGAAAAGGTGTATAGGAACTTCATTATCATCATCAACCCATATACTGTCCCACTGCTGGGCACGGGTCTCCTCTCCCAGAATGAGAGGGATTAGGCTATAGTCCACCACTGGACTAATTCGGTTTGGCAGACTTCACACGCCGTCGAGAAAATCTGTAAGGCATGCAGGTCTCCCCACGATATTTTCCTTCACCGTTTAAACGGGTGATAATTAATTATTAATACGCAGATGCTTTCGAGGTGCGTGCCTTGGATTCGAACTCACTGCTAGGCTATCATTGCTTTTTTTTAGGAACATAGTTGTTTGGTATTTTGTCTTCTGTTGTGATTGTCAGAATACATTTTCTTTCTTTCTTTCTGAATCCTCTTAGACTCGGATTCGATCTACTGTCATAACCAATGAGGGCCGACACGAAGACCCAGTAACGGTATCCCACTCTGTCCTTGCTCGAGCCTATCAGCGCCGAACCAGTAGCTTTAATTTCGCCAATGTTAATCTAGATCCAGCTGCCCCTAGCTATCCTCTGCTGCTATGCGTTCTCTAAGAGTTCAGAGGCCTTACCACAATGTGACAACGTGATCATTCTTTCAGATCTTTAGGTTGTGTGAAAGGGATGGCGTTATTTAATGTGTAGAGCGGCATCCCTCCCTCTCAATCGCAAAACGATCGCACTAACACGTTGTGGTACGGCCTCAGGTGTCCTGTAAGTGCTCCTAGCTTGAGGCATACTGTGCCTCGCCAGCAAGTTTGGTTAAGTTATTGCAGTTTGAACCAAAAAGGGCTTAAACTCATACCAATCCGCATGATTTTCCCGAAAGGTTACGCAAAGGTATACTAATGTACAGAGGCCAGCAAATCAAGCTACCACAATCTGTCAAATTTATTTTATTGATTTTCAACTTTAAGGTAGTAGTATTATGTATCAGATGCGCCCACGCAGTGTCAGTGAAACACCACGTTTGGTGGCAGCCGTAGAGTGGAGGGAGAGTTTGATAAAATGGACATAACATCAAGTTCAAAATGCTGAGGTAGCTACCGCCCTCCATTCAAGACTGGCGCCGGCGCCAAACTGTGTCTTATTGTGGCTATGATGACAAACAATGTCCGAAAAGGTGTTTAGAAACTTCATTATCTTCATCAACCCATATACTGTCCCACTGCTGGGCACGGGTCTCCTCTCCCAGAATGAGAGGGATTAGGCTATCAGCGGATTAGGTCAAATTTATTTTATTGATTTTCAACTTTAAGGTAAAACGGGAATATTTTACAGTTTTGGAAAGGTTGAGCTGCTGGCGTCTGTACACCCACAATTTGCCAGTACGTTTCTATCTCTTATAATTGAGGGCGAGTCTATTAAATTCGGATTATAAATATTAAAAAAATACCGGTATTTTTTATTATTTTACGCTGTAATTATTTTCAATAGACGTGCTGTACAGAGGCCAGGACATCAAGCTACCTCAATCTGTCAAATTTCTTCGATAGATTTTTCACTTAAGAACAAACAATTAAGGTACATTTTCAATTGGGAAAATTTGACAGTTTTGGATAGCTTGGCCTGCTGGCGTCTATACTAGTCACTCAACATTTATTGATTTAGAAGTGGTGCTCAATTCACTCCATATAGATTTAATGTAAAGTAATTGGAATATTGGAACAAGTTGTGATTATTTCAAAATTAGATTAACATTATTCCTTCGACCGTCAGTGGGTTGGTTTGACCCGTACTCACCCTAATTACATAAAACAAAGTCGGCATGTGAGTCACTTATACAGTTAGTTTGTAATCAATTGGATTACTTACAGTAAACAATTGACAAATCTAGGTCAGAATGGAGGCAAACGTAAGAACTTATTACGTTGGCAGCGTGGGCTACATACGCCCTTATATAGATAAGTATTTTATGAATTAATTACACATGAAAAGGTTCTAAAAAAAAAAAAAAATTTAAAAAAATAACACCAGTATTATGATATAATAACACCAATCTAATATTAACATATCATTACGCCGGTAAAAACACACCGGAAATAACACTTTACTTGAGGATACAATACTTGGGGACTTTGAGGTTTATACTGCCAACCCAACTATTCCTCTTTCTTTTTACAGGGTCGACAACGCGCAAGTGATACCCCTGGTGTTGCAAGCGTCTCTGGGCTACGGTAACCGTTTACCATCAGGTGGGCCGTATGCTTGTTTGCCACCTTAGTGGTATAAAATAAAAGGGTGAGTTAGAAGTTTACTGATGTTGTACAGACAAAAAAACAATAACGCATGCAAAGGTTCTGTTTATTATAAAAAAAGACAGTTCCCGCACTAGGGAAGTCCTGTATCGTGGGGGGATTTCACAAACATAAATACTATTAACGGACATAAAGTACATGGAGCCTCAAAATATACATATATCTGTGGAACAATTACATATTTGCATAGGGTGGGATTGGTGGGAATCGAATCGAAAACGAAAAACATCGAAAAGCGGATTTTTGGACGGAAGATTGAGTAAAAAGTGTCAAAGCAAAGTGACAAAGCAGTGCCTACAACAAAATCTTTTGGCGGATAATGATTTATATCACAATCTATGTTAAAAGGCAGATGTCGTTCACTGCCTGTATACCAAACTCTCTTGTCGGCTGTACATCCACAGTTCGCCTTAATGTTTGTAAACTCTTTGCTACAACTTTTGCGTTTTGATTATTGTATATTTACCTACACTGCGAGATAATTCCATTATTAAAAGATGCTAAATAATGATGTAATCGACTAACATAGAGGTGACGAAATTGAGGAATTTACATTTGATTCACGTTAAACCTAAACTGTGCGTAACAATTCTGTTAATTTTAACTATTAGTAACTAAAATCTTCCGTTTTTTAGAATCTATAGACGTTCTTGAACTATTTAAGAATCCATGGAATTAAGTTTAAGTCACAATTCTATTGAATTGTTTATTTGCGGAAAGAAGAGGAAAAATTTCACAGAATTTTGTGACGTAGGCTGCGGTAAGTTCCAATGAGTTGGGACTATTAATGATCTATGCACTCATTGATGTAGGAATTTAAAAAAATGTAATTATTATACCACTAAAGTGGCAAACAATCATACGGTCTACCTGATGGTAAGCGGTTACCGTAGCCTATAGACGCTTGCAACACCAGGGATATCATTTGCGCGTTACCGACCCTGTAAAACGACGTCTGTGGTCTAGTAGTCCGCGTGCTGGACTGCTGTTCACGAGGTTGAGGGTTCGATTCCCACAGGGCACAAATATTTATGTGATGAACATTAAAGTGTTTGGGTATGTCTGGGTGTTTGCTATATAATTTAAGTATGTATTTACAAAAAAATAAGTACCTATTATATCCATTGTCTAGTACCCATAGTACAAGCTCTGCTTAGTTTGGGACTGAGATGGTGTTGTGTGAAATTCTGCAGGAATATTTATATTAAAAAAAAATGAAGGTTGGGTTTGCAATATAAGGGTCAAAGTCCCCCTGCTCCCACCTGTCCCACTGCCAACACAACGTTTCCTCGTGGAGCACTGGCAACCTTGTTCACCGTAAGAAACACAACACAACTCAAAGCAGTGTTATTTTACTTCAATTTTCTGCAAAGAGGCGGAGGTACTTCCCCATCAATAGATCGCGATGTTGAGGTGAGCACGACAAAAGATGACAAAGAGGATTTAATTTTCGAACTTACTCTGGCAAGCTGTACCATAGTATAACCGAAGCTATTCATTTGAAATCTCTACAATCCTAAACATTACAAATATCTGCTATCCCTTTAAGCGACAAGCGTGATGCTATATTATTCAGTTAACTTAAAACGCAGCTAAGCCCGGTAACTGATAATACAAGCGGTCGACATTAGATAGTGTTGACGTAAGGTCACCGCGGCGCCTTGACCTGCGCACGGTCATCCTGCCCGCCCGTGACTTGTGACTCATGCGCATGTTGACAGCACACCTAGCACGCACAGCTACACTATAGTGTTACAGTCGGTTACGTACACAGAATTTGTCGAGTATACCAGAGATAAAAGATAAACATAAAGAGAAACATAGTATCCTGTGTCTGTGCTAAGTTGCATGCAGCTGAAGGTCTAAGCATATCTGCTTAAATAAATATGTAAATAAATATTTTGGGACATTTTTTACACAGCACCAAACTAAGCAGAGCTTGTACATACTATGGGTACTAGACAATGGATATAATACTTATATACTACTTTTTTTTGTAAATACATACATAATATACAACCAACACACCCAGACAAACTTACAAATACTCGTTTTTTACCCACACTAATATTTGTGTCCTGTGGAAATCGAATCCGCGACCCCATGATTAGCAGTCTGGCACTCGTACCACTAGACCACAGATGCTTCTGATAACAGTATTTCACACGAAGCGAGTGCTATCAGACTTTTGCAACCCAATTTGTGGGCAAAACCGATATCTTAAGGATCATCATTGTTTATGGCACTCGTCCTGCATGTATCAAATTTCTTGTGTGAAATGTGTGAATTTGTGTTCACAAGGTGGAATATTGGAAGTTCTTCCAATACTCCACCTCGGGGGAATAGCAAAGGATATCTTAATGATATTAACGGATATCAGTTTTTGTCCCATATTAGTTGCAGAAGTCTGATGGCAGTTGGGAAATGTCTCATCATCAACCCACATACTGTCCCACTGCTGGGCACGGGTCTCCTCTCATTTTGAGAGGGATTAGGCTGTAGTCCACCACGCTGGCCTAGTGCGGGTTGGAAAATGTCTAGGAGGATGCTACATCGATTATCTTTGTCGTTAGTTTTAGTTACACCATGGACTGTAATTTTTCTAGGCAGTTATTAGCTATAAGCGCAATATACTATTAGTTTTAATCATTCATTCATTCATATCAGTCTATTGCCGTTCACTGCTGAACGTAGACCGGGATAGGGGAGCCCATCCCGGTCTTGGTCAGCTTGCATCCATCATGCCAGCTTCTTCAAATCGTCAGTCCATCGTGTTCCAGGGCGTCCCACACTACCAGTCTAAACTGGAGACCACGTTTAGGCACATGTAGTGTCTCAACGACTGCTTCATCGATTTTCTGTTCCTCTGCAGTATGGCTGTCCCATTTCCACTTCAGCGTGCTTATTAGGTATTCGCGCTTAGTTTTAATAATTCTTGTTACAAGTTCTATTCTTTGTGCTAAATAAAGTGTACGTATAATTTTAGCATTAGAAAAAATCGGTAAGTCTTTCTAATAATACTTTTAATCATATCTAACGCCTATTTAAGCCCAACGTCCGTTCCCGATAAACAGTTAATCAATACATTCTATGTCTCTCAAGAATGTAATTAGTGAATATTTTTAACCGATTACAGGGATCATTCAGTAATCAACTGGATAAGGTGAGGCTATAAATATATCAGCAATGCCTCTTTGTATGGACAGCCGTGTCAACTTGTGGGTCAGACCGGATGTTATGATACAGGGGATGAGAAGAAGGTTAACACTATCAAAAACAATATTTAAAAAAAAAGACGGGAAAGAAAAATGTAACCGCGGGATTAGAACCTTAAGCAGAGCAAAATTAGTCGCGGCAGCGGCTTGTGATCTTTTTTTTCAGGTAGGGAAATGCGCCTTATGCATGTGGCTGCTCGGAGATGCGGGAAGGTTATATTGGGCTCTCCGGCCAGGTGGGACGCTTAATTCGATTCGCTTCGATGAAAACCACCAACATTTCCACCTTCCGCATAGTAGTTATCACGGGAATCGCTCTCGCAGGATCCGCGATCCCACCGCGGACGTCAAGTGTCGGACCCTCTCCGAGAGCCAAGTGCAATGGGCGACTGACGACCCCGAGTCCGCCGCCCCAGGCCCTCGTTGCGGCGGGACAGATATGTGGCACTGCCGTCCACACATCAGCATGTGAAATATCTGATTGACACCCTGGCAAACCTGAGAAATATATATTTACTTCTGTAAATAGATCTTTAGGTAGAACTTATACAGGATACAAGGTTTTCGTACATCGCATTTTCATGCATTTATCTCCTCTTCCTGAGCTCTCTGAGTATCCAAACAAAGATCATGGTCTCTTTTGCGCGAACAGAATGGCCTATTGAAGAAAGCACCACTACACTATTTAAGTTGTCTTCGGGCCTTGACCTTCTGCCGGTCCCCTGCACATATCCCTCGCCGCCGCGGCGCCAGTCACCAGGTCAACTGCACCGGCCACATACCAATTACTTACTTACCTACATGCTTAATAACTGATCACTACTTCCTTTATTGTCATTAACGGACTACCTATTATGTGCTCCAAAGGAATATTAATACCTCTCAAACTTGGCTTATGCTTCAAATATTATGTCTGGACTTTATACAGACCATGATTATCTGAGTTTGTTTCGGCGTTTCTTCTCAGATGTCGTCAGTTAGGACACGCAAACGCCATCTACATCTAAAGCTCTAAATCATTGACTTAAAAGTATCTTATGTAAGAGATCGACGTCTGTGGTCTAGTGGTTCGCGTGTCGGACTGCTGATCACGAGGTCGTGGGTTCGATTCCCACAAACCACAAATATTTATGTGATGAACATAAGTGTTTGTGTTTGTCTGGGTGTTTCCTATGTATTATAAGTATGTATTTACAAAAAAAAAAAAAAGTATATAAGTATTATATCCATTGTCTAGTACCCATAGTACAAGCTCTGCTTAGTTTGGGACTAGATGGTGCTGTGTAAAGTTGTCCAAGAATATATATTTTTTTTTTTTTGATCTATTTGTAGACAAAAAGGTAGAGCACAAGGTAGCGTTTCATTGCAGATCTCGAAAAGCTTCTCTTTATTTTTTTATAGTTTGTTAAATCGTCATGGATCGTCTGCCCTCTGAAGTGGCGGTAGGAAATGTCAGACTCCTACCCTACCTAAAAACAGCACTCGCCTTCCCTTGCTCTATATATCACGGCTATGGGATTAGAAACATTTGCCACGACCGTAACTGGCTGTGGTCGAATGTGCGAAGACGGTCGGTGTGATATTTTAATTGGTAGGAATCCTCAGCCTTCAGAGGATTAGCCATGAGGATTTCTACAAGAGAGAAAAAAAGCTTGGATAAATATTACTCCGTGCCATATTCGTCCGTTTCGTTGGTATTTGGGGTTCACTCTGAAAACCAGCGGTGTATTGTGGGTTGTGTTATAATACGACTTCATGCTGAGTGTGAACCTCTTTTATCACAAAACTTATGTAGTTTTATTATTTTTTTAATATGTAGGTAAATAAATCTGCTTTCTTTCTTTCTTTATAGGGAAAAAATTAAAAAATACCTACCATCACAAACTTGACAATCTTGAAATTGTAAGAACAAAATTGTAAACAGAAGAAAAACACTGTAAACATGAATAAAATTATCATAGGAGTACCTACCTATGTTGAGTTTGTTGCCGGAACTGTGCAACAAGTTTTTGATATTTCAAAAGCGTTGTTTCCCAGGTCGAGCAGTGTTACTGGTTTTTTCTATGAAATTTTTAGTAGCAGCTCGGATTTATGTATGTGCCCGCTCAATGGCAATGGGCTCACCCCTATTACATCGGACATAAACATACCTATCGGCGAAATGTAGGTGTATTTTAGTACACCTCTACCTAACCTTTCGGGGAATACAGGCGTGATGGTATGTTATGTCAAAAGTGCCTGTAAAATGGTCTAATTTTAATAAAAAAATATTTGAATTTGACTTGGTGATCAGTCACCAGAAGTGGAGTGGAAACGTCTTCTGGTAAAAGGACTCCAAGATAAATCAAACCGAGGACTTTACGCTGAGCCGCTGTTGCGATCACTAGACTCATGAGACAGTTAGAGAAATAATAATTAATTCGTAATTGACCCCTTGATCACGAGGCTTGGCCGTAACGGATTGGTGATTACAAGAAGACTGTTCGCATACCTGTAGATTATACCTACTACGATTACTAGTACACCTGCCAGCTGTTGATTATGGAAATTGGAACAGTACCTACTGATCTACACTGGGCGTTGGCGTATCCAAGAATTCGAGGTCAACTTATACTGGGAATGAAACTGATAGAACACAATTGCAAACAGAAGTAAAACACTGTAAACATGAATTGTCTTATAAAAAAATTCTATGGAGTTTTTTGCCGGTTCTTCTCTACAAGACCCACTATTTGGAACCGTGTAATTAGTTATTGATATTTCAAAAGTGTTGACGACCTCTGTGGTCTAGCGGTTCGAGTGCCGGACTGCTGATCATGGGGTCGTGGGTTCGATTCCCACAGGACACAAATATTTGTGTGGATAAAACATGAGTATTTGTGTTTGTCTGGTTGTTTCTTATGTATTATAAGTATGTATTAAAAAAATATATATATAAGTATTATATCCATTGACGAGTACAAGCTCTACTTAGTTTGGGACTAGATGGTGTTGTGTAAAATGTCCCAAATATTTGTCGACTGGTCTGTGATCTACTTATTCAAAATAACAGGCTAAGTGAAAAAAATAATAACCTGTATACTGAAATAATCGCGGACAAAAATACATACAAACATACAAGTCAAACTGAGAACCTCCGTAAGTTTCCTTGTTTCCTTCGTTTGATTGGAAATGATAACTTGATATGTAACTATGCTTACTTCTTTTAGTCTCAATTGGAAAGTTGCAATTTAAAATTCGAACAAAAAAATGGGGGGAACTGACATTTCCGGTCGCTCTTTTGTCGAAATCTAATTTCCATACTTTTTCGATTCGTTCGTCGATTCGATCGTACTTAATATTGCAATTGGTTTCAGCCCCTTGGTCAGACATTTTAAGCGAATAAGTTTTTTTCACTGTACCGGGAAAGGGTTATTAACACGACTTTCAAGAACAGTTACTTCAAAATATGTGATTCTTAAAATAATGTTTATAAACACTAACATACCGCCCCATCCGTCTTCCCCGTAATACATCAACAAACAAGGGTTCAAGTTTTATTAGCCAATAAAAACTGTGTACAGAATTAACTTGCCCCCGAGACCACCCGAATGAACCCTCGGCAAATAGATCGGGTACACTCGGTAACGATCGCGATTTAAAAAAGGAATTTTTAGTTTTGAAATTTGAAAAAAATGGAACAGAACACTTTAAGACGGACGGAGACCAGTAGGGGTGGTCGAAAAATAGTTTTCAAATATCAAAATCACACCATCAAGCCTATATTCCTTGAAGAGTTCGATAGAGGTGTACTGATGTACACCATCAGTTTTTCGTCATGTTATAGACGGCGAGCCTATTGCCACTAACTGGGCTGAAATCCGAACTCCGAGTTGCTATCAACAGTTTCATAGCAAAACCCTGAATACTGTATTTAGCCGCATCTGATTGTCGATTGGTGTAGTTGCTGACACCTACATAGTAACGAGCAAAGACCTGAATTCGAAACCTCAGAGGGCTTGTCCTAGATTTGAACTAGGACGATCATGCACGATAGACGGGCGCTCTGTATTATTGGTTTAATGTTCAGTATGATTATAGCTTTTTAGGAAAAGAAAACCGACTTCAAATATTGTGTGTAAAAATAAGACTTATAGTTTTCTTATGATGCCATTGTCTGAAATGGGACTACATGGGGAAGCACCAGATTTCAAATAAAAAAAGAATCAAACAGTCGAAAGTACTGAGGTAACAAACATAAAAAAAATACAGTCTAATTGAGAACCTCCTCCTTTTTTGAAGTCGGTTAAAAAAAAGACGACTATTTAATTAGTACTAATATGAAATATGCAAAAGTAATTCTGCCTTTTTATGTTACCTTTCGGGGCTAAACAGCTGAACAGACTAAAAAAAAGGCAAGGACATAGATTGTTTCCTGAGGAAGGAAATATGATAGATCAAACGTCTTTGGGATGCGAGAGAATACACGGGCAAGAACTAGTCTGCTATAATTATTGTGACTACACTTGTGTTCCTGGTAATACAAGCGCAGCAGCCGGGCATCGCCCGCATCGTTACAAACTTAGTGACAAACAAACATGTGTTATTAGGGGAACATGTGCGTGTACGCATCCCGAGAATCCCATTCGAAAATACACCTTATCTTCTGCTCTGTAAATTGTACTTTATTCTATCACTTCGTAGCCTGAATCATGTTTTTGAATTATAAACTTAAGTATGAAGGAAATTAAGTTGTAAATTCCATGTGTTTGTATACTGCGTAATAAGTTTTTGGTCTTTTATGCTTATGAAAACAAATATTACTTCAATTATTATTGAATGATGTATACCAAATTTAAACTTTACTGTGCAAGAAATAAAATTAATAATTATTTAAATTAATTTTCTTAACTGCGGATGTTAGTTTTCTTTGTCAAAACTTTCAGTGTACTTTGAACCATATTACTATATTAATAAAGTTAAAAATATGCCTGTCGTTTACTTGGAAGCCACGTGCGAGTTATGAAGGGTGTCATAATAGGTTAGCGAAGGGTTATATTGTAGTTATCGTCGGAGCATATAATTATGCCCGTAATCAACTCTAGCGCGTGGACTTGATATATGTTGCGTAAGAGTCGCTATTGTGTTGCTTGGACAATGAAATAATTTAAATTATGTATTTGTTTAATTATTTTTTAATAAATTTTGGTATGTAGATACTTAATTCCCGGCTGCTTGAGCTTTTTGTTTACGAGTTCTATACTACTTCCTAGAATACCATAAGCCACGGTACCGGATTTTATAACCTAATTTCCGTTTCATCAGCCTCACAAAAAATCTAGACGTCGGGTATCAAACTACCCACTATTTGATATCTAGGTCAGAGAACTGAAGTGTCTATATATCGAGCCCCATTGTCAGCCACTTGCGCGGTCACCGACACCAGATTAGATAAGTGATACATGTGCGTTCTGACCCATATCTGAAGCCTGAACATACATAGATAAACTTAGAAGCAGATGTTGCGGTTGATATACAACAAGGAAATATTTTAATAACTACTTTCTGAAAAAAACTGCTTCATAGCATTCAATTACCTTCTCACCGTAACGAACACAACACAGTTCGAAGTAGTGTTATTTCCCCAGTCAGGTATCTTCACTTTGACTGGATTTACTCCCATTATGCCCTATCTTTCTTTAAATTCCTCTCATTATTCTATGAAAAGTTCAGTACCGAACAGCTCAAAGTTTGGATATGTGCCCGGCTCACAAGCCTTTTAAAACAGATAAGGCTTGTGAGTCTTTAGAATTCGTATTTAGATCTAAAGTTGAGTTAATGCTGCTGGCAGAAGCTGGATGCGACAAGCTGAGGACAAGGTGAAATGGCGCACATTAGGTGAGGTCTACGTCCAGCAGCGCACTAATATAGGCTGATGATGATGAAAGTTGAGTTTGACTACTTATTTAATTATCCTATAATGATATTCATAAATTAGAAATAGATGTTTCAATGTCGTATATAGCAAATTTCAAGAGAATTATTGATATAAGCGGTGGCGCCGCGTGGGGCCTAAAATAGACCACTCAAGCTTCTTCCGCGTGTGTCGTAAGCAGCAATTAAACCTAAATCGAGTGTATGGACTTAGTCTAAGTAAGAGCACAGGTTAGGAAAAAGGTCAACGCTCGTGGCACGCAACTTCGCCTGTTCTAATATATTTGCTGGTCAGACTTGCTCTATCTATAGAGTTCATAAGTTATAGAATGCTCAAATCAAATAATTTATTTGCTAGAATATGGTAACAATAAAAAGGTTTTACAGTATTCTTTTTATGAACATGCAATGCAAACGTGCAAATACATTTCATTTTCTATAATTTAATTTATTAGAAATAATCATCTCCCGAATCAAATCCTTACTAATATTACTCTGTCTGTCAATCTGTCTGTTACGCTTTCACGCCTAAACCGGCGAACCAATTTTGATGAAATTTGGTACGAAGATAGATTAAACCTTGCAAAAGGACATAGGCTACCTTCTATATCGAAAAGCCTTTTGGCATGCGGGTGAATCCGCAGAGAACAGTTAGTATAAATATAAATCATCAAACAAATAAGTGTCCCGTCTTTTCATAGCGATGCTTTAACAAGATCCCATTCAAAGGGGATACTCGATACATCGGGCCATTGATAACCGGATGTGACGATCAGAAAGCTTGATGTTTTGTAACGGGAACTATATACTGATTTCTTTTATTTTGTTTATAGTACTGAAAGTCTCTCCAATCGTTACTGAATTGGGTATCAAAGAGAGTAATTATAAGTCATGAAACTACCTTTAGTGCTTGTTCATACGATGTTTGACGAATCGTATTATATTGATTTCTGAGTCTTACGCGAATATTAAACATTGAACTAAAACTACTTTTTACGGATTTTATCGCGTTAGGTATGTTGATATTAATTAGTAATACTATATCTTACCCCTGCTTGGAATCCTGTTAAAGATTCTATTAAATCAAATTCTATTAAATAAAAGTCTTCAAAAGGAACTTCAAAACATATGTCCCCACAAGGGATGAATGGAAGCAAGGGCTCTCATCGAACACTGATAGCTTAATATGGTACACAGATGGTTCAAAAACTGGATCTGGTACTGGAGCAGGAGTTTACTCAGAATCTTTCCAACTCTGGAACAGCTTAGGAGAACTCACTACGGTCTTTCAAGCAGAAATGTATGCCATCATCGCATGCGCAAATGAAAACATAAACAGGAATGTAGAAAATAAAAATATCTACATTCTAAGCGACAGCCAAGCGTCACTCAAGGCCCTGACGTCCTGCAAAGTCAACTCCAGGCTGGTTCTAAATGCCATAAAAACTCTAAATGAGCTAGGCCGCAGGAACCGATTACGACTAGTTTGGGTCCCAGGGCATGCAGGCATTAAAGGAAATGAGAAGGCCGATGAGTTAGCTAGAACTGGATCGGCAAATGCCATGATTGGACCAGAACCATGTATGGGGCTACCAACATGCGCCATCAAGAAGGCCTTACAGGTATATGCCGATATGAAACACAAAGAGGAGTGGTGCAATAGCGTAGGGCTAGAGCACTCACGAAAGTTTATCGGCAGCAGCACCACACGCATCTCCAAATTCATCCTCAATAGTAGAAGGGACAAAGCCCGAGCTGTCATCGGAGCCCTTACAGGGCATTTTACAACAAATGACATGCTCCATAAAATAAAGTTGGCCTTGAACAATGATTGTAGAGCTTGTGGTGAATACAGGGAAACCATGCAGCACATTTTGTGTGATTGTGACGTCCTAGCGACGAAACGGATGAGTCATCTCGGCAACGGATACCCGAAGCCAGAGGACTACAGGTTCCTTCCTCTTAGTGGGCTGGCCGCCTTCATGAACCACGTTTTTGAAGAGTAAGGAATGTACCATGCTGGGGACAACACAACAGATCACATTTGGTCGAAGTGTTGCTGGCTATGCCGGCCCCCACTGCTAAGATAAATCAAAATCCAGGCCTGCAACTGCAAGACAAAAGGATACTGTGAGCTCGTTCTGCGTGAATCGGATTGCCAATAATTAACAACACAAATGTAGGGTAGCTATCAGTAATTTTATCATCAAGACGCCCACCACCTCAGTCTACCATGGACGCTGTAAAGGGTCCGAAACGTCAGGATTAATAATATCAATATAACGCGATAAAATCCGTAAAAGTAGTTTATTTCAATGTCCCAAAAAATTAAAATAAGAAAACGAGAGTAACTTTGTCTGTTATGCTTTCACGCCGAAACCGCTGATTCAATTTAAATTAAATTTTGTAGAGAGATAGATTGGACCTTGGAGAAGTACATAGACTACCTTTTGTTTAAAAAAACCCTCTGCGATGGGAAACAGCTAATCAACAATAAGTAACAATCTTTTCAACTTTATTTCCTTTTATGTAACATTAATATTAATATTTTTTGTGTAGTGTTACTCAACACAATCAATCTAGTTTTTATATATATTCAATATGTAAACTGTGACATGGGTGATGTCATGGAGCACCTTCCTAGTTGGTCGGGTACTATGACTGTCTATCGAAGGCATACTATGCTTGTCATGTGGGTGATACTGTTTATTGAAATAAAACTACTTTTTACGGATTTTATCGCGTTAGCATACGGCCCACCTGATGGTAAGCGGTTACCGTAGCCTATAGACGGTTGTAACACCAGGTGTATCACTTGCGCGTTGCCGACATTGTAAAACGAAAGAGGAATAGTTTAGTAATTTGTAGGTACGTAAGGAAATAAATAAATAAAAAATGTCAAGATGTATGAATGTGGATGAAGCGACAAATTCTAATATCAAAAAATAGCAATTGAAAAGCAAAAAAAAAACTTGCATTTCAATAGGTGTTACTGACGTCACCATAAAGACGTAAATTCAGTATGGGAAGGAAAAATTCGACATGACGGGTAGGAGTCGCGGTGGCTTAGTGGTCATAGCGTCTGGTGTACCTAACCAGAAGACGCAGGTTCGAATCCTGCCCGCGGTCCAATTTTTCCTTTTCTAAAATAACTTTAAAATCTTAGCATGGAAAATGCCAAAAATATACAAAAAGATAATCAAAAAATATGTTAAAAAAACACAACATATTTTTGTATATTTATTTTGAACTACAAAAACCTGATATTTCTGACGTGCCATGCCGTCGTTGGCGTCGTGAGCAAGTTTTAATTTGACGTCTATACACGTCCGTGGCGGTCTAAGGGTTAATGACATAAATCCAGGTAGTACTTCCGAGATGAACAGACAAACATACCTACCTAACCAAAAAATCTTCGCTATCAATGTACCGCCTCACGACCAACTTGACAATGGCCTTATGACCTTCTTGTAGTATGCGCGTTTTTGTGCGCAGTGTCATCATTCGATCGCATCATCGATTATAATGTGCTATGTAGGTACGATTTTATAATGACTTAGGATAATTAATATGGTTATAGTTATATTTTAAGTAAAGTATAGTGCCGAGTAATTTCATTCAAATCGAAGCTGCCCGACTGGTGAAGTACCACCGCCTTGCAGAGAATCGAAGTGAAATAACACTGCTTTCAGCTGTGTACATTGTGTTGCTAACGGTGAGCAAGGTTGCCATTGCTCCGCGAGGAAACGTTGTTTTGGCAGTGGGGGGACTTTGACCCTTATACCTACTGCTAACCCAACTATTCCTCTTTCGTTTTACAGGGTCGGCAACGCGCAAATGATACCCCTGGTGTTGCAAGCGACTATAGGCTACGGTAACCGCTTATCATTAAATGGGCCGTAGGTATGCTTGTTTACCACCTTAGTAGTATATAAAAAATGTTATTATTATTTACCTGATTCATTTAACGAAATCTCGGTTTGTTACATATGTAATTGTATGTTGAGGTCAGGTGAAGAGTTCTTGTATTTTAGTACGAAAAATCTGAGTAATCAGCTTTATAGTACTTTTGAATTGCTTAAGATAGTTGCAGAAATGCACAGTTCCAAATAGGTCTTGAGGAGAGTAATAGGGCCGATCCTGCTCGGAAAAGAAGGTGAGGGAGGCAACCACCTCGGCACCTAAGCTCCCAAATCCCCGCATCATCTAAGTCTTCTTTTGAGGTCGTGGGCGCTCAGAGAGGGGACTCTGTTCGCTTAACATACGACCCCAGAGAAGACGCAAGCAAGTTGTCGTATGCACGTACTGCTGTGGACAGAGAGGTTCAGGGAAAATGTAAACGGGGACCCCCGTTTACATTCTCCCCTGGGATGTGCCCTGTGGGGCGTGGCGCGTGGGTTCTGGGGTGGTCTTTTAAGAGGACAGAGTGACTCCATGCGCTTGGTGGTCACCGGGGCGGTTTCTGTGGATAAGATTACCATACTCCCCGGTCTACCATACTACCTAATCCCCGTAGACCAGTCGTCTTTTGAAGGTTTCTCCCCGTAAACAAAAAAAAGGTCTTGTGGAGGTCTCAGGAGGGTCACACTTTTTTAATTAATTAAATCAGAGTCGTAAATGTGTGTCTGGAATTGCACCTATGAATCAAATAGGGAATCAGGGTCACTGGTTGACAATGAAAGTATATTTTTTCCATGCAACAGGCTATTATTGTAACAAATAAGTCATAAAATTTCGACCTAGGCCTGATTACGTTTAATATTGCAATAAATTGGCCACTGTCTACGCTTGTGGGCCAGCGTGGGTGACTATGTACTCGCGAAATTAAACACCAGTTGTAAAGTTTAATGCAAGTTCGTGATCATCCTTTTCGAAATTATTAAGCAATAATTAATTATCACTCGCTTAAACGTTGAAGGAAAGCATCGTGAGGAAACCTGCATGCCTTAGAGATTTTCTCGACGGCGTGTGAAGTCTGCCAACCCGCATTAGGCCAGCGTGGTGGACTATAGCCTAATCCCTCTCATTCCGTGAGAGGAGATCCGTGCCTAGCAGTGGGACAGTATATGGGTTGATGATGAATAAAAAAAGGTGGGTACTTCGAGAATACCGTTACTTGATGAAGGTCAAATGTAAATCAAACATTTCTTTCCACACAAAATAATATATCTAGAATCCTCTTTGCACGTTTTTTAAAAGTGTGATAAATTCCTCAGTGACATAAAATTTGCGTAGTTAAACGTGTGTTTAACCTCAAAGTTATTTGTTTTGTAACCGAAGGACTTAACTACCGGTCACGTCTACTAACGGTTCAAGGACTAAGCGAGCGTGTCAGTGCAATCGATTAGCGGAAAAAATTAAAAAAACTGTTATCTGTGATTAATTTGTGGGTGAGGAAATCCCATGCCTTAGAGATTTTTTCGATGGCGTGTGAAGTCTGCCAACTCGCATTAGGCCAGCGTGGTGGACTATAGCCTAATCCCTCTCATCCTGAGAGGAGACCTGTGCCCAGCAGTGGAACAGTATATGGGTTGATGATGATGAAGTGTAGGTACATGATGGTCTTATTAACCAACGTCAGGCAGCTCACCAGTAGTCTGGCATTTAGCTGTACTGGGGCACACAATTGTATTTTTTATTTGTTATAATTTATTATGTTTTTAATAATATTGTGTGCATTGTTCATAACTGTGTTAATAAATCTTTTTGTTCCTTTCTTTAATATTTTGTTGCATTTTGAAGCGTTATAATTTTGTATTAGATTCAGAATAACCTAATGCAGGTACATACAGTCGGGATAAGTTTTAGTCCAGCATAAAACCAAGCCGCTCTCTCTTTTTGGTTCACAAGCACTAGCGGTTTACAAATCCGCTACCGTTTACAGTGGCACCTCGCCTCAAAGTACAGTTGCTACTCGTGTTGCTAATGTTTACTTCATTTGCACTTACTAACACAAACATGTCATATATTGTCTAGGAGAGCCGTTTACGCTTTTACAGTGGTTTTGTTTAACCAATACTTAAAATATTTGCATAATTATCTACTAATTATTTGGAATCGAGTATTCGCCGGTTCGATTCATGCCCGCAACAATATCTGCATGGCCTACAATGTGACTATAGTTGTTCCAAGTCTGTGTTTAAAAAATAAATTTTAATTTATTTATTTTCTAGTGTTCAACATTCTAACAGGTTTGCACCCAATGCGATGTTGTCATACATAAAATAATGATTATCACATATATTACACACAATAAAAAAAGTAAAACCGACTTCAAAAAAAACATCAGCACAAAAAAGCGAAGAATAAACTTAACTTACCTTTAATTCACAGGATAAAAATGTGTAACAATTCTCTTTTACAGATTTCCAATTTCTTTTAAAATAACCTACCTACGTAAATACTAAATTATACCTGCTAGGTATCTACTGATCTGTTTGAAGTCGGTGCCAAGCCCAAATATAATAGGGTAGTATCGCTCGGCACGAGCCCCTCCTTCTCACGCGTATTATGTACGCCGCGCGCGCAGTGCGGCGGCGCAGGGCTTATCAAGCCTATTTGGCTTGGCACCGACTTCAAACAGATCGCTAGGTATCTCAGTAGCAATTTGAGTTCGGATTTGATTTTTGTTGTTGTTGCATCACATCTAAGACTTGGGTACACTTTAGTACCTCTCTGCCGAACCCTTTGGAGAATATAGGCGTCATAGTATGTAAAAATCACAGAAAGCAACAGTCGTATACCGGTTGCAAATCGATTGAATGATAGCTACGATTACGAGAGATATTAAGAGAGTCATAGGTCATGTAATTACGTTGTTACAGTTCTGTTGCGACCATGTTGGGTTCACTTTCCATTTGTTTAATATGCAAGCATGCGCAGCTGATGTATGAGCGCAGCTATGAATTGTGATTTGTGGCATTATTAAGTATTGCGAATGACAGTTCCTATTGCTATTGATATCCCTATTATAACATGACATCACGCCTGTATTCCCCGAAGGGTCAGACAGAGGGCTATTAATTGTACACCCACAGTTCACCGGTATGTTTAGGTCCCATCATGGGAGTCGGAGTTTGGATTTAGGCTCGCCCCTATTACATGGGACTCCCATGTAATAGGGGCGAGCCTAAATCCAAACTCCGAGCGCCAACTGAGGTTTCATAGGAATACATAATAACCCTGACCTGGGAATCGAACTGTCAGTTATGAAAAAATAATAATAAGACCGATATCAAAATTTCTATTAATTTTATAGAAAATGTATATACTAAATGATTTTAAGAACTTCAGAAAAGATTTAATCTTAGACCTCTAATAGTCATTTGTTTGTTTTATGACTCATTTATTAATGCATATTATCAAATTAAATCGCAGTTGCAATCAGTCATATTATTAAAACAGACTGCATTCTGTAAAACAAATATTTGGCTACCACGCCAATGCACTAAATTATGACAGTTGTAATTGCCTTGACTCACGGAATATGAATCATAGCAGCCTGTTCAAATATTGACTTGTTTGAAGCTGCAATTGACACTACTCAAAAGTATTGTGTTTGACAACGAATCAAAATTGCAGATTAGATTACACTAATTACTTTACCCCGTAAAAATATAATTAATTTTATCAAAGCCAAACATTTTGTCAGCTGTCATGTCAGGGAACCAGATTATTTAAAGGAAAGGCCTACGTACCTATTTCACCTAATAGTTTTTCTATTTTTAATTCATAAAATGTTGTTGTTTAACTTTTTTTGGGGTATGTTATACAGCGTTACTACGGTTCTTAAATACTGTGAATGGAATCGTTATAAGGCTCCATTTAACCCCCTCTCGGCTTTACGGGTAGTTTTGTAACACAACCTGTATATTATTTATTTACATTTTTTTGTAAGAGTTTTTAATTAATTACTCTTCATTGTGTGTACACCGTCATTCAAAAGAAATTTCTCATACAAATATAACTTAAGTGCTTGCCATCCCAATCGATACGTAATAAGTGCCAAAGTTTGGGTCACAATCAATGTAAGTAGGGGTCAAAATCTAAATTAAATACAGTATATCTTCAATACAAGGTCCACGGATACTTGACCCGTGGGAATAGTTGCAATTATTTGGCCGGCTCTGTCGTGAGCGTGTACCTTAATGCTTAATGTATTCGCATTGTGTTGAAGGTGGGGCAAGTGGAGTATGGAATGTTTTGACATTTCTTGAGTACGAATTTACATAAGTCTGTGTGAACTGATTTTGTTAAGATAACATCTACTTAACTTTAGGTTAAATAATAACTATGTAGTAGGCAGCGTTGCGTTTAGCGTCGGTTAAGCGTCGGCAGGTAGTGAGAAAAAAAAAAGGCAGTGAGAAGTCTGTGAAGCCTGATAACCAGGTTGTTCTTACGATGTCGGTATTTTTATTTTATTTAAATATATATATAAATAAATAAAATAAATAAAAAAATCTTTATTGTGCCAAAAATTGTAAAAACAGTAAGCTTTATATGCCCTAGACTCCACACTAGGATTCCCTGTATCGTGGGGTCTAGTCTCTTTCAGTTCAGTTGACAAAGAACTTGGCATAAGTAGGTATAGAGTTAAGTTTCTGTCTATGGTGCTGATATTGATGATAATAAATACATAACATTTGATAGAGAAATAATGAAAAAAAAAGTAAGTAAATGTGTTACCAGCAACATTTTCCACAGAATATAAATCTAGAAATTATTTTTTAATATCATTTGGATTTTATATGTATAAGCAACAATTCCATTTTTGGGTTGCACAGGTCTGATAGCTGCCATCAGACCTCCACAACACAATTTCTGGGTAATACTGATACCCTGAGGATATACTGGTTGTCAGGCTTTTGGGCTTCTGCCTACCACTAACGATTGCCATAGGTGTTCGTATGACAACCGGGACCGACGGATGTACGTGCTCTCCGTGTTAAGATAGGTCACCCATCCACACACTGACCGCGGCTCTCACAGCTTAACCTTGCAGATCAGTTGAACAGTGTAGTTAAAGTTTAGCCACAAGACCCTCAATTTATAAACTTAATAATGATGTTTTATATTATAAATACCAGGTGGGTAAAAGCGACGTGGTACACTAGCGCCGCGGGCGGTCATTACGCGAAACTGTATGATTGATCACACACGTTTATCGGTAAATATCTTAATAATTCATTGTGGCTTATTGCATTAGAAGTATGTGTATATTATAGACGTTAATATTGCTCAATCTTCTATGTTAAAACGCTGAGACAGTGTCTAGATTTTATGAAAGATTAAAAAAGTTGTTTTGTAACAATGGCGTAAGTATCAGAAATCGATATCATCATCACCATCAACCCATATACTGTCCCACTGCTGGGCACGGGTCTCCTCGCACAGAATGAGAGGGATTAGGTTTTATTAGGTCCACCATGCTGGCCTAGTGCGGGTTGGCAAACTTCACACGCCGTCGACAAAATAGGCATGCAGATTACCTCACGATGTATAAATCATTTTAAACTTTAAATGTTATTCTCATCTCTTCCTAGCCTTTTGGAGACTACAGGCGTGATGGTATGTTATGTTACTTGTACTGATATAAAAATTTTAGCGAATTCAATCTCAGACAGGATTCGAAGCTAAGTCCTTCCGTAGACAGAGGTGTTAAGTTTAACCGAGACCGAATGTTTAGCATGCGTTAAGGCCAAACATACTATCAGGTGTACTAATTGTACACCCATACGTCGCCATTGAGTACCAGTTCCATGTTATAGGGGGCAACCTTATTACCATTACACGGGTACAAATTCAAACTACGAGCTACTACGCAAAATTTCATAGAAAACCCCTACGAATCGAAACCAGGACCTATAGCGTAGAAGTCGCGCTTAGAACCAGTACACTAACGATTACCACTTGTTAATTATCTAAGTATATATGATGCCGAGTGTAAATTATCTTCAATGGTATCGTGTGAACATGACGACAGGTATTAATGGGTCTGGCAGGGCTCCAAGTCGACGGTATGCGTAACGAGTAGCTACGAGTGTAAGAACATTAAATGGTCGATGACTTGGTAGGTCTACGGAAGTTGGGTTGAGAGAGGTTAGTTATCAATTGTTAAGAATGTGCATGCGTGCCAGCAGTGATAGCTTAGTGGTGCGACCATTGGACTTGGCAAGTCAAAGGTCAGTTCGATTCCACGGCACGCACCTCGGACTTTTCGAATTCATGTTATCACTCGCTTAAACGGTGAAGGAAAACATCGTGGGGTGCACCTTAGAGATTTTTCTCGACGGTGTGTGAAGTCTGCCAACCCGCAATAAGCCAGCGTGGTGGACTATAGCCTAATCCTTCTCAATCTGAGAGGTGACCCGTGCCCACCAGTGGGACAGTATATGGGTTGATGGTTAAGAATGTGCCTGTCAGATTGTTTATTCTATGTAAATACACCTTTCATATACATGGTCAGTCTATTAGTGTTAAGGCCTTGAGGGCTTCCTAGCTAAGTTATTACGCGCTTGCCGCGGTCAGTCTGTTGATGGGTGACCATTCTTAACACATCGAGACCCTCCCGTGTCTCAGAGAGCACGTAAAGCCGTCGGTCCCGGTTCTCATGGGAACACCAATAATAGTCGTTAGTGGTAGTCAGAAACCCAAAAAGTCAGTACTCAATACTCAATTTGTTTATTGCACTCCATAATGTTAATGTTATACAGTTTATGGTATTAATCATGGACCTTTTCGGGCACGGCAAGAGAGAGGAAGAAGGCATTAGATAGAGAGATATATAGAGTACCTATTCTTTATTGTTCCCCGTGCGTTATGAAATGTCCTTCTTCAAACGAAGCCTAAAAAGAGCTCTCTACCACAAACAGTAGGCGGTGACACAGCTCTGTCCCCGACGTTGCTGATGTCCATGGGCGTCGGTTACCACTTAGCATCAGGTGGGCCGCTTGCTCGTCTGCCACTATAGGTAGGCAATAAAAAAATTAAAAAAATAGTATAAATCAGAAAAAAATATGCAAACTGTCTACGCCTGAACGCAGCTTTTCATCATATTTACAAATTATTACGAACGCACCCTAACAACATCGCTCGCTGCGGGCTTCACGGCGGAGGAACTGCACTAACTTCACTACGCACGACACGGAGCTTGGACCCACCGCCATTTTGTCTCGACAAAATTGTAATCTGAACAATAAGAATAAACCTTTAAAAATCAAAATCGAGGTGTGAACTGTATTGTATCGCCCCCACAAACGTTACAAGAGTACAATTGGCGGTTTTATCGCTAATCGCAATTTTATTATATTTAGTTCTATAGTTGTTTGCTATATTTTCATTTATTTACTAAATTATTTTGTCAAATTAGTCAACAAACAAACAATCTATCACGGCTATCGAAATTGCCCAGAAATTTAGGTCCGGAGTTCTTATGGCAGTCGCTTCGTGTAAAATACTGATATTCAGCCGCATCTGGTTAGACTCAAAATGGTTGGGGAAAGGCTTGAAAATGGTCAGGCAGTTCCGTAAACTGTGTACTATGCAAACTTTGACAATACACCATTTTTTTAAATTTAGTGGTTATTTGTTGTTGAAATAAAACTATCCGAGCAGAGCCTACCCGTGACCATGGACGCTGTAAAGGGTCCGAAACGTCGGGATTAATAATATCAATATAACGCGATAAAATCCGTAAAAAGTAGTTTTATTTCAATGTATAATATTCGCGTAAATGTCAGAAATCAATAAGTTATTTGTTGTTACAAAGATTTTTCAGAGGTATGAGCTCATCATCATCTTATCAGTCAAAGGATATCCACTGCTGAATAAAGGCATCCCCTATCCTATATTCCACAAGGACTAGTCACATGCCGCCTGTATCCAACGATACCTAGCGACTTTAACCAGGTCGTCCATCTGTTCGAGGCCAGATATGAGCTGAAGCTGTCAAATTAATCAATGGCAGAGTCATTAAAGCCAACATTAATACTACAAGTCAGGACAGGTACGCTGAGAGTTGGCAAGTCGCCAGATCGCGGATACTCAACGGGAGCGCCATGCGTGGGCGCATAGATAAACGCTAAATAGATCACTGCATCCCATCGCAAGTTCCCATCATGAAGTATATTTAATTAGTATTTTTTAATTATATTTGGCATTAACGCTTGCTGAAAATTTTTTTAAAGGCATTTTATTTTAGAGAAAGAAAAAATCGATTTCTGGCAGATCTTAAGTCTAAATTATGGTCCAGCGAGTTTTTTTTTTTTTTATTATTTATTAAATGAAATTGTACAAAGGTATTACTTATTTCTAAACTCGCCAAACTTTCTGAGTGCTGGACTGTGGTCCGGCCTGTCATGGTCGAGGTGAATTTCACGGATCCTATGGCCATAACTATAAGGTAAGTTAAGGAAAGTGCGGTTTTTAGTAGGTACGGTCGAGTCCGACATACCCATGTGTTGGTAGTAGCTTTGAGTAATATACTGCTAACTCAACTATTCCTCTCTAAATTTACTGGGTCGGCAACGCGCAAGTGATACTCCTGGTGTTGCAAGCGTCTATAGGCTATGGTAACCGCTTACCATCAGGTGGGCCGCAGACGATTTTGCCACCTTAGTGGTATAATAAAAAATATCGATATCCTAAGGACAGACTGATGATAATTAAATGATGACGTCTGTGGTGTAGTGGTCTGCGTGTCGGACCGCTGATCACGAGGTTGTAAGTTCGATTTCCACACAACACAAATATTTATGTGATGGACATTAAATGTTTGTGTTTGTTATATAATTTAAGTATGTATTTAGAAAAAAATAGTATATAAGTATTATATCCATTGTCTAGTAGCAGAAATATTTATTTATTTATAAATAAATAAATATTCCTGGACAATTTTACACAGCACCATCTAGTCCCAAACTAAGCAGAGCTTGCACAATGGATATAATACTTAACTATATACTTTTTATTTATAATACATAAGAAACACATTACTCATACAAATATTTGTGTTCTATGGGAATCGAACCCACGACCCCATGATCAGCAGTCCGGCACTCGAACCACTAGACCACAGACGTCTAACTTCTTTACACCGGTCTATGAAGTTCACATCGCAGTGTTGATTCTATTCGGCGCCAACAGTTCATAGGAAAAACAGGCTATTACCAGTCCTTAAGCCATTAGTGGGGTTGGCAGCCAGCCAGGTCGCAGTAACGAGGTGCGACGCATGCACGTTATGCGATACGTGGGCCAATGACCGCCTGTTATGCAATTAACTACTGACAAACTCTTCAAATGACTTCAGATCTTTTTTTATAAAAAAAAAAACGTTGCCTCATGATTTTTTCGAGTACCTATCGTGGGTATACTTACCTACCTCATCCTCCACCGAGTCTTTTTCCAACTGTGGAGTCAGCTTCCAGTCTAAACAGATGCGGCTGAGTATCAGTATTTTACACGATGTGACTGCGACCCAATTTCTGGGCAATACCGATATCCTGAGTACGGGCCTCCTCTCAGAATGAGAAGGATTGGGCTATTTTTTTCCATCACGCTGGCCTGGCAATGCGGGTTGGCAGACTTTACACGCTGTCGAAAAATCTCCCAGGTATGCAGGTTTCTTCACGATGTTTTCCTTCACCATTTAAGTGAGTAATAATTTTTAAATTACATTATTACGAAAAAGTCAGACGTGTGTGCCTTGGATTCAAATTTGAGACTTTTGATTTGGCAGTCTTCATAAATTTGCTCCACGAGGGAACGTTATGTTGGCAGTGTGGAGGGGGGAACCTTATACTGCCAACCCAACTTTTCCTCTTTCGTTTTACAGGGTCGGCAAAGCGCAAATGATACCCCTAGTGTTGCAAACGTCTATAGGCTACGGTAACCGCTTATCATCAGGTGGGCTGAATGCTTGTTTGCCGCCTTAGTAGTATAAAATAAAAAGAAATGTTTTAAAATGACATTCCATAACTGAAAACCTCTGAGAGGAAACGCCAAAAAAAACTCAGGGAAACATGGTCTCTTTTAAAGTCTAGAAATAATTGTATCAAATATGTGTATCACAATGCAGGGTAATGTCTGAAATGGATTTTTGAAGAAAGACCCACAGAACAGACTGGTCTATTCAAAGACGCTGTTCCTAGACGACGGCATGCATCAATCATTATATGACTTATGCCTTGAATTCGTACTCGAGGTCTATGACAAGACAGTACATAGTCATATCATCAGACTTTCCCTGCATATTACTGAGAATAGGCTTTTAAAACTAACACGAATACTAGTAAAAACAATTGTATATCATATAGATAACGTATCGCGATAACAATAGGGAAATACGCAGGGAAGTGAGTCAACCGTGTAAGTGTGTGTGTAAATATCCATAGAGGTACAAAGTACATTGTACTGGGGTAATTACGATTAATTAATTTAGTACAAAAAAAGTTCTTGTAAATGTGTCGTTGAAAGGTACAGAAATGAATATCATCTTCATAATCGTAATATTTTGTGCTCAAGGAAAAGTCGGAAATTTGGAGAATTTGCTGCACCTAAGTTGTCTAGGTCGTGGATAACGGTTCTTAGGAAACGAAGTTGAAAATGTAGAATGTGCCACACTGCAATTATCATCATAGGATGCGTTTACAAACTCAAGATTTCACAAACATCCAGACCTGGAACACCTGTTCCAAGTCAAAGTCATATTAGTATTTGTTCTATATAGGAGTCGAACCAGCGACTCATCATTGGGCCGGCTAAATAATTTGTTGAATTAACTCAACAACTCATGGAGATATTAGTCACTTTGCGGTGTCTTCTCTGGTATGTAATAACTCAATAGGAATTAAGTTTTCCAAGGAAATGCTCAGCGAGTTTCTATGCATTGCGTGCAAATTACCCCCTACAATTTCATTTGGGTGGGGATTCTTACATGTATAGGTCTGTCTGTTGTTCATGTCAGATATTAATTAGCTTTTAACCCTCAATGAAAAAAGGGGTTGAAACTGTCTATCTGTCTGTAGCGTAAAAAATAAAGGGGATTTTAATTCTTAAGATTTACCATCTTTCGGGTATTTCTTAGGTTTTTTTTTCTTTTCTATACTAATCAGCTAATAACGGATTATAATTTCACCATGGTTCTGTTTTAATATGGAGATCAGCTTATCCAATGACGTTATTAAACCACAAGCCTCTCGAATGTTCCATTATTTTCTAAATAAACTCCACGATAATATTTCCCGTTCCGTGTCGCTCGGCACCCAATTTACAAGTCCCCGGTTGCCCTACTTCGCTTCAGTTAACATGTAATGTAATATTGTGTAGGATGAATATTTATAATTTCCCGACTAGGTTGTTAAAAGGTTAGGTTATCTTATTGGTAAAATACTGGGTGCTTGGTGGAAGTCAACACCCAGGTCCTGTTCTTCAACCTTATGTACTAACTTATGTACTACCTATGTACTACCTATGTACTACCTATGTACTACCTATGTACTACCTATGTACTACCTATGTACTACCTATGTACTACCTATGTACTACCTATGTACTACCTATGTACTACCTATGTACTACCTATGTACTACCTATGTACTACCTATGTACTACCTATGTACTACCTATGTACTACCTATGTACTACCTATGTACTACCTATGTACTACCTATGTACTACCTATGTACTACCTATGTACTACCTATGTACTACCTATGTACTACCTATGTACTACCTATGTACTACCTATGTACTTACCTATGTACTTACCTATGTACTTACCTATGTACTTACCTATGTACTTACCTATGTACTTACCTATGTACTACCTGTACTACCTATGTACTACCTATGTACTTACCTATGTACTTACCTATGTACTTACCTATGTACTACCTATGTACTACCTATGTACTTACCTATGTACTTACCTATGTACTACCTATGTACTTACCTATGTACTTACCTATGTACTACCTATGTACTTAGGTAAGTACATAGGTAAGTACATAGGTAGTACATAGATAAGTACATAGGTATGTACTTATCTATGTACTACCTATGTACTTACCTATGTACTACCTATGTACTTACCTATGTACTTACCTATGTACTTACCTATGTACTACCTATGTACTTAACTATGTACTACTTACTAGACTTAGTAGTTCATCGGCTTCCAGTCTAACCAGATTCGGATTCCAGTCTAACCATTAATTAAAATATTAAATTGATGGAGCAGACGAATGTTAGAATGGAGACCACGTTTGGGCAATCGTAGTGTGGGACGCCCTGCGACACAATGGACAGACGATTTGAAGAAGGTGGCTGCCAGCGGATGGATGCGGGCTGCCCAAGACCGGGATGGTTGGCGCTCTTTGGCGTAGGCCTACGTTCAGCAGTGGACGGCAATAGGCTGATATGATGACGATGAAATATAAAAATTCTTTTGGTAATGATCGTAACCTCAATGCTACTTAGACTTGAGGGTTGAAGCCAATCAATGTTACTATTGGAAAAATTGAAAAAAAAACATGGAAAAGAGCAGTGATAGCCTAGTTAGAAACCACGGCACGCACCTCTGACTTTTCGAATTCATGTGCGTATTAATAATTAATTATCACTCACTTAAACGGTGAAGGAAAACATCGTGAGGAAACCTGCATGCCTTAGAGATTTTTCTCGACGGTTTGTGTAGTCTGCCAACCCGCACTAGGGCAGTGTGGTGGACTATAGCCTAATCCCTCTCAATATGAGAGGAGACCCGTGCCTAGCAGTGGGACAGTATATGGGTTGAAAATGAATGTTACTATTATGTCATTAGTCAACTTAGATATTTAATTTGTGGAAGCTTGTAAATTTTAAATGCTAGTTATTAATGTTACATAATTAAGTCTGTAAGCTTTCCTCATAGTAAATAAAAAAAGAAAAGAAATGAAATATGTAAATTACATTGGCGACGGTAATATTGTTGTCGCCGCCCGCCCCAGATTAGTCATCATTAACTACCCTACGTTGTTCCACGTTTTGATGTATAATTTAACCATAGCTTTCTTTGTCATAGTTTTATTGATTTTTTAGTGCTTTGCCGCAGTACTGTATTTGTCCTTCGAGACTCGACATTGTTTTAAGTCCCAGTAAAAAGTAATAGTGTTTTAATTATTTTAAGACGAGTCTCCGACGTACTTGGGGGCTGGTGACTTGTATAACTGGTTATAATTATATATTTGTTATCTTTTCAAGCATTCCTAAATTATTCTCTCATGTAAGTATCCAATTATAATTATGATTTTATCGAACATCACACAAATAACTATATTTTAAAAGAGTAACCATGGAGTTTCTTGCCGGTTCTTCTCCACAGGAAACGAGTAATTTGGAACCGTGCTAAACTCGACATTTCTGAGTGGTACTCTAATACATGCAGGTTTCCTTAATTAATAAATTATATTTATTAATTAAGGAAACCGAAAACTGCTTGAAAAGGGAGTGAATAAGGGATAAATGGAAAAAAAGGAGATGCACCCTGAACAAATGCTGTCCTAAAAGCATTTCATTCTATAAATGACATTGTATAACATTAAATTTATCTAGTTCCGGCTGTTTATCAAAATGTACTTGCTTTGTATGTTATTCTAGTTATAAACACACCCAGCATTGTTTATCTCTGTATTTCCTATAATTTTCTTAGTCAGTATGACACCGATCCAGAATCAAACTTCCGCCTCATAGCGGCTAAAATGGGAGACCAGACAATGGCCTCAGTAAATGTCCGATGCCATTGAGGATGGTAGGCAAGGCTCTCAAGGCTCGCTCTATTTTTTTGTTTACCACTTAGTTGGCAAACAAGCATACGGCCTACCTGATGGTAAGCGGTTACTGTAGTCTATAGACGCTTGTAACAGCAGAGGTGTCACTTGCGCGTTGCTAACTCTGTAAAACGAAAGTGGAATAGTTGGGTTGACAGTGTAAGGTTAAAAACTGCCAACACAACGTTTCCTCGCGGAGCACTGGCAACCTTGCTTGAGCTGTGTTGTGTTCCTTACGGTGACGTAAGGAACACAACACAGCTCAAAGCATTGTTATTTCACTACGATTTTCTTCAAGGCGGACCTACTTTCCCTATCGGGCAGCTCCAATTTCAGTGGAATTACTTCAACTATGAACTACCTCTCTTCTCATCAAGGGTTCCAGCGATTACTGGACCACAATCCGTCATCCTTGTGGCGAATTTCACGGATCCCATGACTATTAAGCAAGGGAAGGCGAGTGAGGTTTTTAGTCGGTCGACGAGTCTGACATACTGATTGACATGAGAATATTCTGCGTGCTCAAAAGATTCAACTGTCCATCTGAAATCTTGCAAATCAGTCAGCACAGTTATGAGTAGGTACAAGTACCATAGACCAATATGTCCATTATTTACCTCTATAAGTATTTGTGAATAACTTGGCGTGGGATACCTGAAGGCTGGGTCAACTTAAAAAAGTATATGACTCACTGTTTTGAGGGTTTCGCGGTATTTGGCCAAGTACTGAGTAATGTGTAATACTGTTATTTTGGTTATCATGAGGTTTTTACAATGTTATGCCTTTGTATGGTCATGGAGACTACCCAGTGCTATTCCATCACGTTTGTATTCGCCAAAGGGTTAGGTAAAAGTTTACCAATTTTATTTTATACCACTGAGGTGGCAAATAAGCTTACAGGCCACTTGATGGTAACCGGTTACCGAAGTCTATACACGCTTGCAACACCAAAGGTATCACTTGCGCGTTGCCGATCCTGTAAAACGATAGAGGAGTAGTTGGGTTGGCAGTATAAGGGTCAAACTCTCCCCACTGCCGACACGTTTCCTCGAGAAGCACTGGCAACCTTGCTCACCGTAAGGAACACAACACTGCTCAAAGCAGTGTTATTTCAGTTCAATTTTCTGCAGTTTATGTGGAATTATTCTCACTATGCCCAAAGATTTTCTAGATAAAATTTCACCCCATTCATCATCAACCTATATATATATAACCTGTCTCATTGCTGGACACGGGGCTCCTCTCAGAATGAGAGGGAATTGCCCATACCCTTCAATATACTTTAAGTTCCACGTAATAGGGGGCGGGCCTATTGACATATCCCGGGCATTACAATTTATATAAACTTTTAACTGTAACATTCAACACTAGTTTGTTTCCTTATAAGCTTGTTACGTTTGTAAGCGTTAACATTATAAAAAGCTGAACAAACGTCGCGTTAATGATTTTCCCACATTCGTTATGTTTTCTAATCGATGACAATGGTAAAAGCTTGCTAACATCATATAATCTCAGGTTATGTTGATCCGTTGAGACACGCCACATTGACAGCGATTAGCGGATGATATTAGGCTCACACAATGTGTGTGTATTTTTCATAAAGACAGTTCTCGCACAGTAAGCTCTGTGTTCGAGGGACTTTACGACCATACAATTAGTACACCCAGACTTGAAACAAAAATATCTGAGGAACACATAAAGATTTGTCTCGGGCAGGAATCGAATCCACGATGCGCAGCGCAACGGTAATAGCGAAATGATAACATAACCGCTACGTCAAACGTGCATTCTAGCAAATATGCACGTTTTGGTTCTAAATATACCAAGAATATTATTCTATCGTATCGACTACTCGCTCGAGGGGCTCGTGGCTAACTAATAACTATGCTAACCGCTGCCAGTCTATGGATGGGTGACCATTTTTATATACTGGGACCACTCCGTGCTTCGGAGAGCATGTAAAGCGGTCCTGGTTGTCATACGAACACCTATGACGATCGTTAGTGGTAGTCAGGAGCCCAAAAAGCCTGACAACCTGTCTATCCTCAGGATATTGCTATCACCCAGAAATTGGGTAGCAGAGTAGTAATGATGATGGCAGTCGCTTCGTGTAAAATACTGATATTCAGCCGCATCGGGTTAGACTGGAAGCCGACCCCAACACTCGTTACTTTGGGTATGTAATCTACACCGGTGCGAAACGTGTCTTAATTGGTACTTTAACATTGACACTAATTTATTCTACATCTAATTATCATATCAGGAAACATGAGCATCATCTCAGGCTATGATAAATGTTAATTAATTATAATTATTTGTTTCTATGACGTAATATTCTGTTAAGGCAACTGCAATGACTCCCATACTAATTAGAAGATAAAGTTCCACTCCCTTATCCGAAGTATTATGCTAATGCAAATTCTATCGTATCGGTAGCCTTTTTTATATAGTACGGAAAATCCTTATGGATAGGCCGCCACAGGCAGGGTATGTCGGAGTCGTACCGACTAAAAACCGCATCTGCTCTAAGTCATGGCTCTAAATCATGAAGTTCATCACGACCATGGCAGGCTGTGGTCCAGCAGCCTGTGGACAATGGACACTTACAACTGGCGAGGCCTTGTCTCGCATATTTATCAAATGCACGCGTGTTTTGGCAAAAACAGAAGCACATGTGCCGCCTGCTGGGGCCATTGGTCAGGTGGCGGAATTTCCGTATGGTAGCCTGACACGATACATACTATTGAAATAAAACTACTTCTTACGGATTTTATCGCGTTATATTGATATTTTTAATCCCGACGTTTCGGACCCTTTACAAAATGCCGGCTCCATCTAGTATTAATTAATAATAATTAGTAATAAATATCATTGATCTGTGAGCTCGTTCTGCGTGAATCGGATTGCCAATAATTAAAAAACTAAAACAAGATCATTGAATATTGTTACGTTAAAGAGACCATGATTCTCTAAGTTGGTTTCGGCGTGTCTTCTTAGAGGTCGTCAGCTAGGAAATGCCGGCTCCATCTAGTATTAATTAATAATTAGTAATAAATATCATTGATCATGTAACAATTAAAATGTAGGGTAGCTGTCAGTAATTATATCATTAAGACGCCCACCACCTCAGTCTACCCGTGACCATGGACGCTGTAAAGGGTCCGAAACGTCGGGATTAATAATATCAATGTAAAAAGTAGTTTTATTTCAATGTATAATATTCGCGTAAATGTCAGAAATCAATCCAATACATACTAGCTATGTAAGATGGTATTTCCCCATCCCATGGAAATTTCCTGAAAGTCTGTCTTAGTGTTGACCTATGATTATTGTTCATACTTCTTTCGATATTTTTGCACTAAATCACTTTTTTCAGTGTTTACCTGCGCGGCCATTCGGAACGGCTAACTTCAGACACGTACAGGTAATTTTGTCGGAACTATATTCGTAGCTATAGCTCCTCCGCTAGCGGTATGACCATCGCCTTACATTCGGGAAAGTCACGTCATGTTATTGTTTTAAATAGCGCCGCGTCACAGGGGAAACTCGTGCGCTGAGAAAGGAAATCGCGAGGTTATGTGTTTTAGCAGAACCTTAGAAAATTTAGCCTTGTTAGTCTAGTGGTCCTAAGCATGACTGCTACGCTAGTCCTGGGTTCGATGTCCAACTGTCCGACTCCTAGGTCGCAGAGTGTTACGTAATAAGATTTTCTATTAAATTCTCAATAGCAGCCCAGTGTTTGATAACATATCAATGAATATAACACTTATATAGGTACTTTTTTTTCTCATTATACAGTAAGAAACAGACAAACACAAACACTTGAATAATATTACATTTTTGATCAACAGTCTGGTCTTGTAGTCTAGTCTAGACCACAGACGTTGTCTATATAACCAACTGTATCCCATGAAGTTACATCGATCAAGATTTTTTTCTCTGCTTATATGGTATAAATGTCTAAGAGCGTATCAAAATAAAATCGTGTGCATTGTGTGTGTGTCTGTGCTTGTGTGTAAAAGTTTATCAACCTCTTATCTGGCCGTGTTTGGGGCAAGGGGACATTGTTACTGATAATAAAAGTATAATCTATGGGTGCGCACCAAAGATGACTTGCTGTAGAGCTTCCTGGGATGAGATGAACATAATAAAATAGTTAATAGTAAATAGTTAATACTTAATACTTAATAGTATTTGCCACTACTACTCTAGTGGTCGGATATATTTCCGGTTAATGGCAATAGGCTCGCTCCCTCGATTATATAGAACGTTAAAAATATATACTGGCGAATTGTGGATGTACATTGTAGGAGTGTACATTTTATTTTATTTATTTAATAATAATTTACAAACAGTTACATTGTAGGTATGTACATTCATCATAAACCCATATATACTGTCCCACTGCTGGGCCCGGGTATCCTCTTAGATTGAGAGGGAGTAGGCTATAGTCCACTACGCTGGCCTAGTGCGGGTTGGCAGACTTCACACGCCATTGAGAAAATCTCTAAGGCTTGCAGGTTTCCTCACGATGTTTTCCTTTCACCGTTTAAGCGAGTGATAATTAATAATACGCACATTATTTCGAAAAGTCAGAGGGCCTTGGATACGAATTCGACATCTTTGACTTGGCAGTCCAATGGTCAATTAATCTACGTTATAACTTTAGAATATTTCATTTTGGTCGTATTGTAGTAGTAGCACAATTTTACAATTTTATTGTTGTTAAATTATGATTGAACATTATCATAATTTAATAATGACTATTTGGTATACGATTTCATAATAATCTGTCATTGTAATATAATCGATTATTGTAAAATAGTGTTATAAATCTTTATGTTGGTAAATAGTTGTTATAAATTAAGATAGTAAGTGGGCATTGTAATAGAATTGACAGCTAAACTTGTAATACAAGAAAAATGTATTCATGCTGAAATACACGTTCATAACAACTTAAATAAAACATTTCAGTATTAAAGAACCCGGATACTCTGCTCATCTAAATACTCAGATTAACTACTTAAATATTTTTGCAAAAACGAAAAAGGAAGAATTTTAAGATAAATCTCGAAATTGCATTCAAGGTTGCTTTGCTGACTGTACGGTGCGCCCGCGCCGAAGTACGCGCGCGGCGATGCGTCGGGCGTCAGTCGATCCGCCACCCCCGTGGGAGTCTCACGCGTTAGCTCGCGGCCTATCGACGCATCGATAGCATAGCGCAGCCCGCGATCAATTCGATAAAAACCAGTGTAGTGTTATTTTTTTTGGCGAAAAAAGGATTTTGTTTTTATAATAGTGGTGTGACGACTTGGACGAGGCGAGGCTTTTTTTTCTGTTAAGGTTGGTTTTTTTTATTGGATACTAACGGCGTTTTTTATTGTGATCTATGATTATTCAATTATTTTATAAAGTTCATAGGAATAGTACGCAATTCCATTGTTCGACATCAGCAAAAAAATTAACGTACCTAGGTACTTCAGAATTATAACTTTTTATTTAATCTTCATACCTATTCGTTTTTATTTGTTAATTATAATTCGTCTGTTTTATAGCTCGCATAAAAGCTGCTTTGATGGATAAGTAGGTATTTGAAATAAATACATTTTGAAAAGGTTGAACTACTTAGCTTCTAAAATGATATGTCAAATCAATGTAATGTGACTTATTACAAGATCAGAAAAAAAAAACAGAATGACGCAAAACAATTTGATAATGAATACGGCAAGCCCTTTCGTAGAATAATCACTAAGTAAGTAGCATAAATATGATAATAACAATAAAATATTTTATATCAGGTCCGGTTTAATGCAACTGCAGTGCCTTTCATGATGTATCATTTTTTTTATCAAAGTGCAATGACGTCACGTTATCTAAACACCGATAATCTACTTAACTACAATTGGACAGTTTTATAATGTCGATAGCGAGTTATCGATAGTATTTGCGTAGTTACGTGCCTACTATGTCACATTATCATCAGGCGTCGATAGGCATATTGATAGTCCCAGCAGAATGTCATAACGAACAGCTCTGGGATTTATGTCACAATTTAAGGTCTTATTCATAGCGTAGTACTTGATAGGAGGAGAGAGAGGAGGAGGAGAGGAGGAGAGAGTCCTTAAGAAAAATCTGATAAAGACATTTTCATTTTTTTCGTAACAAGAATTAAGTTTTGTAAGACGTATTTTTTAGGACCTATGCGATCTAGACATTTTGTTTACAAAAATAAAATATTAATTAATAGAAATTCTGTATAAATTATCTTATAAATTGTTCAAATTTAAATCTTTTTTTTTTCATTGCCATTTTATTTGCCGGAATAGGTACCTATGTGATGATACATAATTATAACAAAAGTTCTTTACATATCCTACGTTGACAGGTGTGCAATATTATGGTACAAAAATATTAAATTACATACACTTATCTATAACAAAATATTAGAATAACCATTACATACTATAGAATTTTAATAAGACAACTAGTTATCATTATTGACATTATTGCCAAGGAAACCATTTGAAAATGATTTTTCTAAGTATTTACAAGAATGTGCTGTAAATAGTACCTAAATAATAATATTGTTTTCTAAGCCTAATAATAAACAATAAATTGTTATTGTAGTTACGGTCTGCAAAAAAAATACAAAGTGAAAAAATAAAAAATTATAATCCCAATTGAAATCACAATTAATAAGTATTAAGTAATGCCAATAACTTGTTGTATATTTAAATATTGTATGTGCTCCACTTGATATTATTATTTATTGAGGAAAACAAGAATATAAAAACTATTTATAAAACCATATCGCATTTAATATTATGTTATTGAAACGGTTATCTTGAATGATTAGTGCTTTTCACCATTTATATGTTAATTATATAAATACAGGCGTAAAAATACACGAAGTTATTACATCAGTTGAAAATATATAATGCACCTGTTATATATAATATATTATCATATGTAAATAATCTTAACATTAGTCGTAAAAATCTTGTTACACGTGTTAAGTACGACGGGTAGTGAAGGTCAGCGACTGAAATTGTAATACAAAAAAAAATATATTATACTTAGTTACATCTTCGAAGTAAGTACATCTGTATTGTATAAGCATGATATTTCTTTAAAATATGTCTCATATTTAAAAAAAAAATATTAAACACTTCCTGCATTATGATTTTCTCCTGGAGAATGTGTTTACTAACACAAATTCTCACATTACAAACACCTAGTACAGGAAAAATAACTGTAGACTATAGAAAATATTTATTCCGTGCGGTAATCAAGCTTAACGTATAACCTTTGCACCAATTGTGTCATCAATATAAAGATTACCCTATCTCTACTTACCTACAAGTAATTGTAGATGTTACACGAAATAAGGAAAAAAAGTGATGAAATTGTAGGCCATTTTTAATTAAAAACAAGATATTCATTAAAAATCATACTTTATCATTTTAATAACTGCTTTTAAATAAAGGCGGTGTCTTTACAAATACTCAGGGCAAAGTGCTGATAAAATGAAGCAGATGTTTAATAATTAAAAAGCAAGCAGCAAGTTCAAGTGGTACTAAAATATCTTGACTGTCGCTTCCTTTGGTATTCAAAGCCGAGCATTAAGTCTCACGTATGTTATTTTAAGAGTATGCCGGTCTACGTGCAGGGAATGTTACATTTTACAGAATACCGTTGACATGTTCCAAAATTAAACGGTGTCTTGCCAGACGTAAATAATCATAAATGTGGCCAGTTTAAAAATGGAAAATAAATGTCTTATAAACCAATGCCTTTGGTTATATCTGTAACCACGTATTTGTTGTGTATTAATTGACTAGTATTTTATAAATTTAATTTAATTATAAATAAAGCGGGATCTTTAAATAAAAATTAATTGTGCCCAAAAACGATGTAGGTATTTTGTTATTTCTTCAACTATCTCTATTCTTGAAAAAAACTGTTTTTATATAATGTGTGTTTACTACGAGTTTATATATTTTAAGTTCTAATAGATTATTTATCTTCAATTTTAAGCGTATACACAAGTAAATTAAACAGGTATTATGCAATATGAAACTAATACCATTTTTTTTAGTAACTGTTATTTGATTTTAACATAACAGTTATATCTGCTAACAGGCACCACTATCCTGATTGCCCCAAGGTTAACTATAAGTACTGACAATTTAACACATTTTGCCGACACTGACATCATCAATAATAACCGTAATCGCCCAAAATCTAGAAACAATTAGTGGAAGAATTCTAAAAACTACCAATTTTAGTTCTTATACGACCAAAATCCTTCACCTACACATAACCTATGCTATGGAACGGAGCAATTATGACATTACTGAACCGAAAACCGCAAATTTTCCGGTAAACGAAATAAATTATTATATTTTGCAAAAACGACTGACCGTTACAGAACTGACAAATATTTATTTATTCATGTCCGCATTCTTGAACATAGAATTGTTTATTACAGGTATTGCGAACTTCGGAAACGCATCGGCAATCTAGATTTATTCATTTACTATCTCTTGCCCGCGGTTTCACCAGCGTCCAAAGGCTTTTTTGAGACAAAAGATAGCTTATATCCTTCCCCAAAGTCTAATCTATATTTGTAACAAATTTCATCAAAATTGGTTCAGCGGTTTAGGCATGAAAGCGACAAACAGACAGAGTTACTTTCGCATTTATAGTAATATAATTGGGATATATAAATATATTCATGAATATAAATGTTAACTTACATTAAATAAACATAAAATTTGGAAAATAATATTAATAATATTATTTTTTAAGTTACGATAGAGATAATGCTGATAAAATACATTCCAATCATTGAGTAGCTACTCAGGAATCTTAGATATGCACGTACATTATGTTATGACCAGACTCAAAAATATTATTTCGCCGAAGATATTTTACAAACGCTACTGGTATTGTTATATATTATTCAATGCCAAAAATAAAAACTTGATTGACAAAAAAGAATTTAAAAAAAAATCTTGTAAGATTTTTTTGCTGTCCGTACTAGAATGGTGAACACAATCAATTACAATCAAACAAATTGTGTAACATCGTTACTTGCGGAGATCTATGGGCACGCATGCATACATACATACATAGGTATTGAGTTGGAGTAGTTGACATATTAAATTCAATCTAATTTAAAAACTTACGTGTTTTGTACTTATAAAGAAAGCTTTTTGAGGTTGTGCCGTCAGCTGGGTCTGGTTCTCCTAAAGACCATTTCAGATATTACCCTGCATTGTAACACTCACATATTTGTAGCTATTCTACGTGTGGACTTTAAAGGAGACTATGATTCTCTGAGTTAGTTTCGGTTTCTTTTCAGAGGTTGTCAGTTAGGAATTGCCGGAGCCCTAGCTCAAAAAAATTTTAGAACAGGGTCGTGGGTTCCCACCCAAGACAAATCTTTGTGTGATCCGCATATATTTGTTTTAAATCTGGATGTATTTTGTATCAGTTAATTATGTTTTTAAAGTCTCCCAACACATTGCTTCTTCTCTGTAGCGGGAGCTGTACTTAATGAAATGAAGGTATATTTATTTTCTGTAAATAGATCTTTTAAAGACATTATTACAAGTCAATGTTTTGAATTTTTAATGCTAGATGGCGCTGGCACTTCCTAACTGATGACATCTCGTTAACGCTAAGGCGTAAGCGTTTTTCGACATGGAATAGATACGGAGCAATTGCCACTTGTCTAAGCCCTCTGAGAAGAAACACCGAAACAAACTCGGAGAATCATGGTTTCTTTTAACGTTATCAAATATGTGTGTCACAATGTAGGGCATATTAAAGAAAGAGCCACAGTGGCTTTGAGTAGGCCAATCCCAGTCGAGGGCACGAATGCATCAGTCATTGTGTAGCTCGACCATATTAGAGGGAGCTCAACAAAAAATAAATAAAGGCTTATGTTTTTTTTATGAAAATGTACTGAAAAATTTCTTGAAAGTAGTCACATTATTTAAAACGTTTCTGTTATCGATTAAGGTTTTAAATCGATATCGATCCGATAACTTTATCAGTACAGGGCTATTGTTTTATTGTATTGTTTTGCATAATAGTTTATTGCCTGAAACACGGTTTATTTACAATGGTGGTTTCACCGATAATATGCCATGCAAAAGTATTAAATAGGATGTCATTGATACACTACAAATGTCAGTAATAAACTAGTTAATTGTGTCCCTAATGAGTAATGAAGATTTTGACACAATAAAGAGGCAACAAAAGGGATTTATGGCGAATGTCAGTGGAACCACCGGGAGGGGACGCCCTAGAAAGACTGGTGGGGTTCTTTAAAAAGGTCAGGTGCGTAGTTCTCGCAACCTGCGTGTGGGTATGACAAGATGTATGAATGTGGACAAAACGAAAAAAGTATGTAAGAATCGTGGCATGTGACGTCTTTAGTTGCTGCCTACCCCCATGGGGAAAAGGCGAGAGTGTATGTTTGTATTAGGTAAGAAGGCAAAATTGTGGCCCTGACTCTTTACAAGTGTCCGCGACTGTCATTCTGACCATTACGCTATCATAAATTACATATCTCCAAATGTAATCAATATGTTGTTATTGTTATCAATGCATCGTGTCCGAGGTCGACTCACTTCCGTACCACGAGACCACGGTACTTGATGCCCTAGGTGGTAACTGTACCGATAAATAAAGAAACGATGAGGTGGCAGAATTCAGCTGCTGAATTCTCCTAGGATGATACCACCCCGCATTGTGGAATATTCTACTGATAAGCAACAATGTGCTGATATTGTTTTCAGCAAGTTCATGTAGCCAGTGAAATTATACGGCTCACCTGATGGTAAGCGGTTACCGTAGCCTATAGACGCTTGCAACACCAGGGTATCATTTGTGCGTTGCCGATCCTCGAAAACGAAAGAGAAACAACTGGGTTGGCAGTATAAGGTTCAAAGTCCCCCAGTGCCAACACAAAGCTTCCTCGCAGTGCACTGGCAACTGTCACCGTAAGGAACACAACACAGCTTAAAGCAGTGTTATTTCACTTCGATTTTCTGCAAAGCGGAGGTGCTTCCGCAGTCGGGCAACTCCTATTTGAGTAGAAATACTCCCACTTAGTCCTACCTCTCTTACTATTTTTTATTGAGGCTTAACAACTGTCTCAAGAGAAGACAACGCGCGAGTGATACCCCTGGTGTTGCTTTACTTACTATCAGGAGCCCCAATATTTGTCAGTCATCTTCGTACTATTAAGAACATACACCCTTATACTAATACTCGTAATCTATTTCAAAAATAGTGTCGTTAATTGAAATATAGTGGAGTTTTAGGTAATTATATAAATGATTCACTGACGCTAGCGAGAATATCAAAGTGATATATTGAGCAATTTGTTTATCTACAGTGTTATTCCGGGGTTTTTAGTAAGGATTAGTCAAACTAAAGAAATAGAAGGCATTCACACAAAATAATGCGATCTTTTTCAATTAGGTAACTGTGCTGTGATGTGTCTTATATACATATTATCACGCCGATACAATAATACCTAATGGGTAAAGCAGAGCTGTACACCTACACCCATAGTTCGCCGTATGCTCAAGTCCCATTAAATAAGGGGTGAACCTATAAAAACTTATAAAATGGTCGCTATCCGCCCCTGTCTATGTCTATTCATTTCTTCTAAACTAGGCAATAGATTTTGATATGATATTCAGTATAATTAAGAGAATTTGTTGTTTTGTTATACATATAGGTAAGTAGGATTATGTATATGTACCGTGGTCAACCCAATTTACAATTTCAGTCATTTAAGTTAGCGATAAGGCTAAAGCTAAGCTTATTGTATGCTTTTAATGCATTATGTCCTGTTTTCTATCTAGAATTTGGTGTAAAATAAAATTAATACTTCATTTAATAAATAATAATAATTTCTCCCGGAAGGTATTATCATGATACGTACATGTTTATTAGGAGGGGCTTGTGGCTAAGTAATAACTAGTCTGATCGATTGATTTGCAAGGTTAAGGTGCCCTAGCCAGTCAGGCCTAGGTCAGTCTGAGGATGGGTGACCATTCTTAAAACATCGAGACTCCTCCGTGTTTCGTAGATCACATAAAGCCGTCGGTCCCGGTAGTCAGATGTCTAAAAGCCTGACAGCCAGTCTATCCTCAGGGTATCGGTATTACCCAGAAATTGGGTTGTGGAGGTCTGATGGCAGTCGCTTCGTGTAAAATACTGATACTCAGCCGCATCTGGTTAGACTGGAAGCCGACATAGTTTTGGGTAATTTTTTACACAGCACCATCTAGTCCCAAACTAAACAGAGCTTGTATTATAGGTCTAGACAGGCCTAGGGACTCCACAGATTTTATAATATTTTAAACTGTCTTTAAAAGATACAGAAAATAAATATAATTTCATGTCATACTCATAATCAAATCCTATCTCAATAATAGAATACAGTTCACTGAAATAACGCAAATATGTCCATTCACAAAAACGGAAATTAAATATGCATCGAGTCCAAGATCTATTAAATATGGTGTACCTCAAGGGTCAATACTGGGACCACTACTATTTCTCATTTATATAAATGATGGATGATTTACCTAACGCTATACGGCACTCTATGGTTTTATTTGCAGATGACAGTACGGCTTCACTAATAACAAAAATATAAATCATGAACTAGAAATAAACGATTCCCTATCTAAATTAATAAATTGGCTCACAATAAATAATCTAAAAATAAATCTTACAAAAACCCACTATATGAATTTCAAGAATAAAAACGCAAAATCAATGCCGTTATCTATTGAGTATAATAATGCAACTATATCTGAGGTTACTAGCACAAAATTTCTAGGTATCTATATAGATTCTAATATGTCATGGAAAACACATGTAAATAGTGTATGTAACAAATTAAGCCAATTCTCTTATGCCCTTTACATGCTCAAAAAAGTATCTAACCAAACCACACTACTTAGTGCTTATCATGCTCATGTGGGTTCCACTCTATCTTATGGGATACTATATTGGGGATACTCAACTGAGAAGGAAATTGCATTTAAAGCACAAAAAAAGTGTATCAGATCAATATGTGGGATACACCAAACAGATTCTTGCAAACCTCATTTTATAAGCCTTAAAATATTAACCTTCCCTGCTCTATATATCTATGCGGCCTCAATTTTAGTTAAAACAAACATCAATAGTTATGACACATTAAAAAGTAGTAGACTTAAAAATACATTAATCAATAAAGCATCCCACACTGCAGTATATAGCAATAGTATTTTTTGTATGGGCATAAAAATATATAACAAGTTACCCACAGACATTAAGAACCTACAGTTGATTGGTACTTTTAAAAGGAAGCTAAAAAACTTCCTGATTAAAAAGGCATACTACTCTGTAAAAGAATTTCTAGAAGAAAAATAATTATAATATAAAAAAAGATTGTGATATTATGTAATTTAATGTGATAAATTATAAAATTAGTATGACATAATATATTACAATGTAAAGTACCTATATAATTATAACTATAATACCTACTAAATATGTAAATTTTTATAATGAATAATTTTATGTAAACACATAGATTGCAATGCCCTATCAGGCAACTAAGTTCTAAGAACCTATCTATTGTAACATCTACAAACTGTACACTTAGTTCGCAATAAAGAATTTGAATTTGAATTTGAATTTGAATACTTTTTTTTGTAAATATATAGGAATACCTACATAATAAACACCCAGACAAACACAAACATTTATGTTCATCACATAAATATTTGTGTCCTGTGGGAATCGAACCCACGACCTCGTGATCAGCAGTCCAATACTCGGAACCACCAAACCACAGACATCGTCAAAAGTTGGGAGGACATACAAGTTAATAGTACGTTGCACCCGTCCGAAGCCGGAGCAGACCGCTAGTATGTGTATAACACATCCACAAAACTCGCCTCAAATAAAAGTAAAGTTATACATAATGTGTGTTGAGTAGCAAACTCAAAATAAATAGCGTCGCGACGCGGGTGATGTGCTGTAAACAGATTAGCCTACTAACGTGTAGTGGCAGCAAAACAGTCAGCGGGGCGGCCCGATTATGAATATAAAATCTGTATAGTTAGCAAAATAATTTAATATAATACAGCAGTATAGCCTAGTGATTATAACCATTGGACTGTCCCGTCAAAGGTCTTGAGTTCAATATGTCAATCTAAGGCACGTATCTCTGTCTTTTCGAATAATATCACTCGCTTAAACGGTGAAGGAAAACATCGTGAGGAAACTTGCACGCCTAAGAGATTTTCTCGACGGTGTGTGAAGTATGCCAACCCGCATTAGGCTAGCGTTGCGGACTATAGGTTAATCCCTCTCATACTGAGGAGACCCGTACCCAGCAGTGGAACAATATATTATTATGGGTTAATTATGATGAATTGTTGAAAAATATGAAAATTTCACCAATGTAATATAAATGTTATATTTTTTCTTATAAATTATATTTTTAAATATTTTTATAAAATACATTAAAAAACAAAACCATTAAAAAATATAAAAATAGAGGCGCACAGGTATCGGGAACAGGGTCCAAGTGTTAATAATATCTTGAATCATACAATAATGAAATGAATTAAAAAATAATTTAATGAATATAATATAATATGTTTTTGTTGTCTGTACACTGCGGCGACAACGGAAGTCAACAGAGCGTGCGCTTGCGCAACCGCCGCGGATCTGCCATTGTCTTGACGTTGCTGACCCTACAGCCACGATGTAGCACCGACACACGTGCACGTTCATTACGTATTGTTTTGATTTGAGCTTGATTGTTTAGTTGACCCTATTTTTAAGTTATGGGTGTCTTAAAAAGTTTTATGTGAAATGCAAATAGACCAGTAGAGATAGTAATATGGAATAGTAATTCGTGTTTTATAGAACTACCAATTTTCAAATAAAATAGTGGGTTGTTTGTAAAAATATAATTTCAATATTATGTTAGATTAAGAAGAATAACTTATTACATTAAATTAAATTTACTACAGCTTCTGTAATGTACACGACGTAAATCCTTATATATTTTATATCTTAATTATAAAATGCTTTTAATTATAAAAAAGATGAATGAACTGCGTTCGAAATGATATGGCTACAGAGGAAGGGAATGATGAGATGATGGCTAAAAGAAATGTATGGAAGGAAAAGTCAAACTGCGCAAACCACAAGTAACTTGGGATAAGGGTAGGAAGATAATAATTAAAAAAAAACCATTAAAAAAACTTTGAAAATGTATCTAGGCAATTAACAGTTCTCATAATAATCAATCTCATACATTTTATACATATTTATCGGTACTTGATGCGACGTACCATTGAGGATCGTTGATTGCATGATTTTATAATCCTAGACTAGGTGACTAATGAATGATTAATAGGTTTAATGCGCTTTTGTGAATGTACGTGATGTAATTTAGTTACTGTCAAAATAACATAACATACCATCACGCCTGTATTCCCCGAAGGGTTAGGCAGAGGTGTATCAATGTACACCCACATTTCGCCGGTATGTTTAGGTCCCATGTAATAGGGGGCGAACAACTGTCAAAATATAGTTAGTATTATGATACCTATCCTCTCCGGATTCCATAATCTAGATACTAATACTATTGAATGTTTGTTTGGTTGATCGCGCTAATCTAAGGAACTACTGGTTCGAGTTGAAAAAATATTTTTGTGTTGGATAGTCCATTTATCGAGGAAGCTTATAGGCTATAATTATAATATCACACTACGACCAATAGGAGCCGAGAAAAAAGTTAAAAAGGCGGGTGACACCGCGGGGGGCAGCTTTGAGTTATACACCTAAGACATTGTGGGTTTCATTTGGTGTTTAACACACAACCACGCCTACAATCCCCAAAGGGTTAGACAGAAGTATCCCAATATACAGAGGCTAGCACATCAAGCTACCACAATCTGTCAAATATCTTTGATAGATAAAATTTAAACTCTAAAACAACAAAATAAGGTTCATTGTCAATTGGGAAAATTTTTCAGTTTTGGATAATTTGACCTGCTGTCTGTACACACACAGTTTGCATGTTTAGGTCGAATAGGGGCGAGCCTATTGTCATTAATCGGGCACAAATCCTAACTCCGATCTGCTACTGAGAATTTCAAAAACCCAATAACACTGCTCGACTTGGGAATAGAACCTACCACTTCAAACTACCACTAGGCTAGTGAGGCAGGTCGATTCAGGTATTAAAAAAAAAGTCGATTCACGCGTTTAAAGGTATGTATTGATATGTCTTTTGTGTCCGAAGACCTACACGAAGGACTATCTATATGCGAACACGCCTGACGCTATTAAGGTGGCCGTATATGTATATTAATCACAATTTTTTTAACCATTGTCATTGTAACAAGATTTTTTTTTAAAGAAATAATTATTAAAAAGTGACTAGCATTAGTAACTTTTGGTGTAAAGATTGTAGGTGTGAACATATTTTTTACGCCGACTGTACCTGCAATGTAAAGTCAGCATAATTAGCACAATAATTTCAGAAGTTCACCTAAAAACCTCAAAAGAAAACCCAGTTCTCACAGAAGCTTATTATCGTTGTTAATTTATGAGAATATTGTGTTTTAGTATCTATTCTGAAGATTCATAATTAGTTATAAAAAAGATAAGTTTATTTAATATGAATTACAACACAAACTTCCTTGGGCAGCATTTAGCCAGTGCTCTGCGAGGAAACGTTGTGTCGGCAATGGGGGGACCCAACTACTCCTCTTTCGTTTTACAGGTTCGGCAACACGCAAGTGATATCTCTCACGCACGCGTCTATAAGCTCAATAACCGCTTACCATCAGGTGGGCCGTATGCTTGTTTGCCACCTTAGTGGCATAAAATAGGGACATTTTACACAGCATAATCTAGTCCCAAACTAAGCAGAGCTTGTACTATGGGTACGGACAATGGATATAATACTTACTTACTATTCTTTTTTGTTTTGTAATAAATGGGTCGAATGAAAACTCTTTAATGATAAATGATATTTATCAAATAGATCTTTTAAAGACACTTTTACAAGTCAATATTTTTCATTTTTTTTAAGCTAGATGGCTCCGGCATTTCCTATCTGACGACCTCTGAGAAGAAACGCCGAAACAAACTCAGAGAATCATAGACTCTTTTAAAGTCCAGACAATGTATAGTAACAAATATGTGTCTTACAATGTAGGGCAATGTCTGAAATGGCCTTTTGAAGAAAGAGCCATAGCGGCTTTGAGTAGACCAGTCCCAACTGACGGCACGCATGCATCATGTGTAGCTCAACCATAATTTAGGGAGCTCAACAACCCGTCGCACGACGATACCAGATCAGAGGAACATTTGCGTAGGTCACATAAAAAAGCCTCAAAACTTGTGTGACTGTTCAAAGCTAAGTATGTATATTTAGCCTAAAAAGTACTCACATTTACATTTTATTGAGTAAAATTATTATTTAATAAGAAAAAAATAAAAAATATACAGGATGGTTTACATTTTGTGTGTGAAACTGCGGCAACAGCTCATATAAAATTAATCTTGAGTAAGTACTTATAAGACAATCTTCGCTGTTAATGACGCTTAACACATTCCTGGTGTCACAACAAAGCCTAGGTCACGGCACAAATATCTAGGTCAACTATAAGATTACCTAAACACCTGAATTGTTCGCATGCGTATTACATGAAGCACAAAGAATTTGATGAGCCGGTTCTATGTTAAAGATTACTGAATCAAATCAGGATTAATTTTATCTGACATTTGATTTGTAGGTCGAGAAGTAATTTAAGAATATTTTCACGCCAAAATTCAGAGAAAAAATTTCATTTTCAAGCCCAAAAGGATGTTAAGGATATCGGTATTGCTCAGAAATTGGGTTGCAGAAGTCTCATGGTAGTCGAGTAAAATACTTATATTAAGCCGCATCAACGTGAAACAGTGATAGCCTAGTGTAGTCCAAGGTCTCGAGTTCGAATCCCAGACGGACTTTTCGAATTCTTATGCGTATTATCAAAATTATCACACGCTTAAATGGCTGTGTAAAACATCGTGGGGAAACCTGCATGGCTTAGAGATTTTTCGACGGTGTGTGAAGTCTGCCACTAATCCAGCGTGGTGCCTAATCCCTCTCAATATGAGAGGAGACCCGTGCCCAGCAGTGGGACAGTATATGGGTTGATACAGCCGCATCTGATTAGACTGAAGCTGTTCTCAATATAGCTGGGAGAAGGTTGAGAAGAAGGAGAAGGATGATGATCATGACAATATTTTTTAATGATTCCAAATAAAATTCCCAGTATTAGCTAAGAATTAGAATTAGTTAATAATCACCTTCCATCTGGGGAGGGAAGTCTTAAATGTATCCTAGGACTGAATCCTTTTTTATTTTGGTGTGAGAATAACCCTCATGGATTGGCTTCTACCTGGGGAGGGGGGAGGGTAGGTGGCAGAGTATGTAATCAAACTCTTTCCGACTAAAATCGTCACGGCCACAGGATTCGAGAGCTTCGTCACGACCATGAAAGGCGGTGGACCACATCAAGGGCCGCCCAACCCATCGATGCTTAACCTACTATCATCACTAGCTGTTGAAATTGGCACTCTAAATTGCATAGCAGCTTACTATGGTTACTCAAGTCGGGAGTGGAACCCGCGAAAGCGCTCACTGAGCCGCGTCGGGCGACCGAGCGTGTGGGTAAATGAACTGCGTCGCTGTCACCACTGTGTACAAGCATGGTGATGTATGGACGTATGTGTGAATAGGTTATGTACAGTCAACGGCACAAATTACCACAAATTGTCAAATTGTCTCATTCGATTTCGAACTTAAACATATTGATTTCTGACATTTACGCGAATATTACACATTGAAATAAAACTACTTTTTACGGATTTTATCGCGTTATATTGATATTATTAATCCCGACGTTTCCCGTCTACTCGTGACCATGAACGCTGGATGAAGGGTCCGAAACGTCAGGATTAATAATATCAATATAATGCGATAAAATTTGTAAAAAGTAGTTTTATTTTAATTAACTCTAAACATTTTAAGGTTTAAAATCATTTGGAGAAATTTGACAGTTTTGTATAACCTCATGTGCTGTTGATTGTACAGACAGCAGGTCAAGCTATTCAAAACTGTCAAATTTTCCCAATTGAAATTGAACCTTATAATTTTGTATTAAATTTTAAAATCTATCAAATAAATTTGACAGATGGCACTTGGATGTAATCGAGTTTATTGTTTAGTGTAGTGATATTATTATATTTAATGCGTTTGTCGTGTTTGGAATGCGTGGAGCTGTATATCTGTGAGGTTAAGCTACTGTTTTGCCGGGGTCAAGTTTAAGACAGGTGATTATTTTCACATTTTATTTTATAGGTACACAAAACAGAGTTACAGCGTTATACAATTCAGTTATAAATAGTATCAATAGGACATAGTAGATTGTGACTCCAAAGCTATGTGCACACAGTGACTTGCTAGTGATAAGACATAATTATTAATAATAATAAAATGTGAGTAGAAATTAAGTTCAATAAATTCCATAATTACAATTTAAAAAAGCTGTTGGCAATACTATTATGATCGTGTTACGAGATTACAAAAAACTGGATAAGTCGATGTTGATTATTATAATAATTACAATTTTATTGAAAAAGTAGTATTTTATAGAAATGATATTTTTGAACCGCCAATATTCTCTATAAACCGTGTTTTAGTCGTCTTAGAGCCGAAAGGAAACCATTATTTCAATATTATTTCTACTAAATATTGGGACTAAGTCTGAAATTTTGAAAAAAAAAAGAACTGTTTCTTAGAAAAAAGTTCAAGTCTCTCGACAAAATGTAGGATGTAGCTGTTTTTTTTTCCACTTCATGGTTGATCCCATACAAGAAGTTGTTGATCATGATGAGTAGAAGTATATCCTTTCAGCTGTAAGACTACAAAAAAAACACGGTGTATAGAGAGTATTGACGGCTCCTTTCCGGCGTGGTGCTTCGGCGCCAGGTAATTTGCGTTCGGTTCCCGGACAGATTATTAGATATTGTATAGATGGTTGTTCCGCGTCTGGGTTTTTGTGCAACGTCAAATTAGTTAATTAACGGAACCATAGTACAGAAGTCAGTCATGGCGTGGAGCAAAATAAAATAAAAAAACATGCGCGTCTCTATAAATTTACGAAGTTAAGCTACGGTTGCCTCGGTAAATGTTATGATGGGTAACCAGTTTTCCACTCTAACATCTTACCTCACAGAAGATGGAATTGAATTCAAACAGGATCTTAAATAAACAATTCGGCGTCGTTAAAAAAGTGTAAAATATGCAGTAAAAAATATTAATCCTCCTAGTGATGGACATATCTATGTGTCCGGCACTAGGAACCAGTTTTATACTTAAAAAAACTAATTAAAAAATCAGCGCCTTAGTTTTTAGCACTTACAATGACATTATAAAATTAATTAACATGTACTTACTTAATAAAATTTAATAATAATCTTATAGATATTAGTTTAGCTTTACTTTATTAAATATTAATAATATTACTTACTCTAAAATCGGTATTTATATTTACAATTCGATTAATTCGCAACACCGAATTAATCGATACCTTTATCAAACGTTGCATAACATATGAAACATACCATCACGCCTGTATTCCACTATGGGTTAGGCAGAGGCGTACCATGTACAATTATTGTAGGTACCTACACCCACAGTTCGCCGGTATCTTTAGGTCCCATGTAATAAGGGTAGAGCCTATTGCCATTAACCGGGCACAAAACCAAGCTAAGCTGGCAAAAACTGAGCTGCTACTGAGAATTTCATAGAAATAACACTTTCCTAAATAATTAAATTTATTTAATTAAATACTATAGGCAAAAGTTCTAATTTTAACTTTAATTACGATTAGATATATCTGACATAATCTTACCGTCGAAATGTCCGTGATGTGTTTTACCGTTGAATAAAAAATGGCTGACAGTTTCTATGTAAAGTAACAATAACACAACGGGTACCCAAAAAATTTCAATCAACACCAAGCACGGACGAATAATACATGAAAATCATAATAACCCTTTTTGCGATGCGTCTAGACTTGGCCAACAAAAAGTCAGATTGCTGACAGGATCAAATAAAGTCGCCTAGCTAATTACTAACAATTGCCTGTTGTCTGTCAAATCAATATCTGACAGCCAAGGATGAAATATTTGAGCGTTATGACCACACTTTCAAAGAACCACCATAACTTGAAACATAGTAAAAAAAGGAACTATACTGAATTGTATTGAATTTGACGTAATGTTGACATTTGCTTTGACAAGCAGCGCCACCGAGAAGTGTCAACTTATATTAGTTGCGATAATGAATTGGCGGGCATCCGTAACATTTGTCATAGTTTTAGTGTCGGTTACGAAATTTGTAATTGGAATAGAAGTGAGCACTGCTTCATGGTCTTGGTCAGTAGGTCATTTTATGTCTCTATCTATTACGTATGTCTCATCAAAAAAGAAATAGCTTATTTATTTTAGGCGCATTAAATAATAGCTCTAAGATTTTAGTGATCGTTTATAACCTGAGTTCGATGCTCAATATCGTTAAGTTTCAATTCTAGTTAATCTTAGTTGCGGGATTGTTATCTTAAGCTCATCGAGGCTCCTGTGTACCTTAGTAGAAATAAAGAAAGAAAAGCAATTTAGTCCTCGCAAATAACGAATGTAACTGTCATTAATACAAATATAAACTACAAGCATTTTTTACATTGACTACTAGATTGTATCATTTTAATGTCAGGATTTTCCAGTAAGAGGTTGCGGAGGTCAACTTATTATCATTCTCCAGCTTCCATCATTCTACCCACTGCAAGAAGTCATGTTTTTACACCATTTATCCCAGTTTTGCCCTAAATACTTTACCACGCCATAAGCTCATTCTCCCATTCTCCTCCAACTCCCATTTGAAATTGTTTGAAAATAATAATTAACATGTATTTCTTTTTGTTCCAGACCCGTAATGTCCATTTAATCCATCAAAATCCTCTACAATGGCGAGCGCAGGCGCAGTCCTCCTGGAGGCCCGGCCTTTCAGGCCCTTCAAGTCCTCAGAGGAGTACTTATATGCGATGAAGGAGGACCTTGCCGAGTGGCTGACGGTTCTCTACCCTGAACTCAGGATCAATGCTGACAATTTCTTGGATAGACTGGATACGGGCGTCGCTTTGTGCAGGGTAAGTCTTTTTATAATATTTTGTGTTGTGCAGATTGCGGTAAAACGTTACTTCATTGTAGCATGCATCCATGCGTTCATGCAACCACGCGGTCATGCGACCATGCGTTCGTGCGACCACGCATTTGTTCGTACCATGCGTTCCTAGTTACTACCGGCATGCATTCGTGCGACCATGCATTCATGCTTTGTAATGCATTTTGATAATATTTTTAGGTTACGAAAATGTATCATTAAAAATATGAATCAGAAGCGGCTAAATGATTCTATTCTTTGATATAGTTTTTACTATCACATCTAAAGTAGATTACTTTGACAAATCGTTACATGCTTATCCAAGAGGCTTTAAAAATGATTTCAGTTGTCAAGTCTATTCAATAGATTATTATTATGATAAGATTATTTTAGTTTTTGTTATCTAGGTAAATATAAATAGTAGGTAAAGTGTATTAAAACAACTAAAGAAAACAACCAACGTAAAATACCGCCCCATAGATAATGGATAATGTAGGTACTTTTTTTAAACTGCGTATTTGCTTGGAAGGCATGCTTGCATATTATGGAATTTATAGTGTTGGGACAGTGAATTATAAAATATCGTAATATAAAAAATAACTGTTCCAATAACAAAAAACTCTGCTTAGTTAAAAAAAACTATAATAATCTTACTTATTTTTTAATTAGTTAATCTTGAATGAATTAAAAAAAAATAAACATTGATATTGCAACAATGTAAAAACAGTGACAGTAAAACTTTATTGGTATCAACCATACAAACTAGTGTAGAAACCATAAACATCATACATGTAATTGATTCCGTTTGCTTGTTTAAAATATATTCCCATATAGCGTTGAGTCGAATGCGCCGCTAGAAACAGTTCATCGACAATAAATTAGGATTTTACCTGTTTATTAGTAATTCTAATAATTGTCATGGAGTATTATAACACCCAATCATACACTAATATAAAGTTCAGACTTCAATAACGTCACTGATATAATTATGTGTGACTTCGACCATTGTTGATGCACCTCTGTCTATGACATCACCAATTATATTAAATGCATATTAAAATTTGACTCAGGAGATTAGAAATTTTCCCCTCAACCTTTTTTGTTATTGTACGACAATTGACTCTGAATAAATTATACTACATACAACTTGTATAAAGTCTGTCTCCTACCCCTAAAAAAAGTTATAATAACTTCAGCGTATTTTATTAACCGTTTAATCTCTCAAGTTAAAGCTTGACAAAAAATGTCTCTCAAATTCAGAACTGATACGGATACGGATGGCCGCTGGGGAAATAAAGTGCTGGAGTGGCGACCACGAATAGGAAAGCGTAGCGTAGGGCGGCCCCCGACTAGGTGGACGGATGAGCTCGTGAGGGTCACGGGGAGTCGGTGGATGCGGTTTGGCATCTTTGTGGCGATCTTTAGGGGAGGCCTGGGTTCAGCAATGGACTCCGTGGCGGATAGATACATAGGTAAATTTAGAACAATAGGTACTCTTATAAAAGACATAGATAAATCCGACTCGGACGGAATTGACACTATTTTTGTTATCAGAAGCCCAAAAGCCCAAAGTGCCCGACAACCAGTCTATTGTCAGGATATCGGTATTGCCCAAAAATTTGGTTGCGGATTTGAGATGGCAGTAGCTTGGTGTAAAATACTGATATTCAGCCAGATCTGGGTAGACTGGAAGCCGACCCCAATATAGTTGACAACATAGCTCGCAAGACGATGAATGAGTACCTAATAGTTATATTCGAGTCGGAACGATATACTTAATGGAAGTCATACATTCGCTTTTAGTTCGTAATCTTTGTCTGATTTTGCGTCACAATAACGAGTTCCTTGGTTTTATCGCGGTAAAGAGGCCAATAATTTATTATCAACGATAAATACTTGAGATTATGTCTAGTTAAATACTAATATGAACTAATATAATATGAGGACAATGATTTTGTACTGAAATTTTTAGTAAAGGAAATGTTAAGAGCCTCGGAAAAAACGGTTCATTTTGAAAGAAAAAAAAAAAGAAAACTTTTATTTTGTAGGTACCTACCTCACATGATAAAACAAAAAGCATAATCAAAACTTTTATCAATTAAACATACCTACAATAAAATTATATTCATTACCTTTTCTCGGTCTATAGTGCTGTTGGTTGGGTGTCCAGCTCGTGGCCTGCGGGCGGTTGAATTGGGGGATTCTGTCACCCGACCAGATAATCGCCCCAGCAGCATTTTCCGTAGTTACTATAAAAATAGATGGGTGTCCAGCTCACCCCATCATATCCATGTTATCTATTTCTAAAAAATGAGAAATGACATTTATTTCTGTAAATTAAATCTTTTAAAGACACTTTTACAAGTCAATATATTTTTTTTTTGCGGAAACAAACTCAGACAATCATAGTCTCTTTTAAAGTCCAGACAGAGAGTAGTAACAAATGTGTCTTACAATGTAGGGCAAAGTCTGAAATAGCCTTTTGAAGAAAGAGCCATAGCGGCTTTGAGTAGACCAGTGCCAACTGACGGCACGCATGCATCAGTCATTGTAATATCAATATCCCTAGTTCTTCCAGGCACTTTTTGCTGGAATATGAAACTGTTATTTTGCCTATTTAAATGCCTTAATTATAATACCAAAATGTCCCATTTCTTAGCAAAAGTCCCCTCCTCATCTCTTTAATTTTTTCGTTGTTGTCCTACTCTCTAATATCCAAGGTAGACCGTTCGAGTTTGCCCGCCATTACCATCATAAAAAGATAATGAATAAGCCCTTCACACTTGCAGCCCTCATTAGGATATCCTGTGCCATTAATGGCTTTATACATACAAGTCACGTGCATAAACAAAGCCTTGCATCCCAGGCATATGTTCCGTAGACAGAACTATAGGTTATAAGTACTTATATACTAGTGCACCCATTTGATAGCCTAGTGGCATGACCATTGGACTGATAAGTCGAAGGTCTCGAGTTCGAACCCAAGGCACGCACCTCTGACTTTTCGAAATCATGTGCGCATTAATAATTAATTATCACTAGCTTAAACGGTGAAGGAAAACATTGTGAGGAAACCCGCATGCCTTAGAGATTTTCTCGACGGCGTGTGAAGTCTGCCAACCCGCATTAGGCCAGCGTGGTGGACTATAGCCGCAGCCGCAGCAGTGGGAAAGTATATGGGTTGTTGATGATACTAGTGCACCGTATGTGTCTAAACTCGCCTGAGGACCCCGATATGGCCTTGGCCTTGCCTTTTTCCAAATATTTTGGGGTATCTTTGGAAGTGTCCAGTCCAGTCGCTTCGTGTATAATAATGATATTCAACCGTATCTGGTTAGACTGAAAGCCGTTCCCAAAATATTATGGAGTTGGGAAAAGACTGATGATGAACTGCCATTAGAATTCCGCAACTGAATTTGTGATTGTCAGGCTTTTCATCAATGAGATTGTCATCAATGTTTCTATAGCTATCGGGACTTAAAGTTTAACGTAGGGTCAACAAAAGAGTTAGGTATACAGGCAGCTAATTAATAATCTGTGTTTTGATAAAGATAGTGTCAAAACGTAGGTATTGTAAGCAGCTACATACCTAACGCGAGTAATTATTTATGTCGAATTCTGTATAAAAATGCATATTTCGTTTGCTATCTGTATACCTAACTCTTTTGTTGACTGTACTTTTCGAGGCATGGAGCCCTGTGAATGTGTTAAAATGGTCACCCATCCATAGACTGACCACGGCAACCGGATCTTAACCTTGCATATTATTACTTAGCCACGAGCCTAATTTCTCTTCCACAAATATAATAAGTTATTTCAAAATAGTCTTCCAATTATCATGCATATTATGTAGTCTGCATTTCGACCTTGTGTTCAAAGGCCGTAAACTCACCAAGGTTAGTGTGACTTACGACCGTTTAGCTCCGAGGTATTAAATGTGCAGTTCACAATTAATTTTCAAGTTTTACGGGTTCACTGACCGTACTATACCGTGCAGAAAGGATAGCCACTTTTATCACTATACAAACTAGTTTGACAGATTGGTTTGCCAGTTTCGTAATTAAATCGATTACGTTTCCTTTATTTTATGAAAATATCAACTTAGTATTCGCAGTGATCTCGTTACTTGCCAATCATGCAGGCAATTTCCCTAAAATCCGACTCTCTCGTCTACGTTGATTTGATTGTATTGAAACCGATTGAACTATCAGGGTTGGATCGGTACAAAGCACATAATTCTAAAATTGAGCACGCCATTCTAGCTTACATACTCTTCCGGGTTGAGGAACATTATTAGGTGCCAGTTTTACTAAGTGATGATGGTCGCTAGATAAAATGTAAATCCTAGTAATAATTCCTTACATAAAAGAAGTATTCATACATATTAACCATTAAGCTGTGCAGTAATCGCTTGTCATGTAATGTGATGCGGAGGAGTGAAGAGCATATTACCAGGAAGGTTTTGAGGATTAATGTGGATGATAAGGGAAGAGGGAGACCAAAGAAAATATGGATGGACTGTGTGAGAGATGATATGGCTACAAAGGAAGTGAATGATGAGATGATGGCTGAAAGAGATGTATTGAAGAAAAAGACAGGTACTTATTGCACCGACATTGACCGATAATTTGAGGTAAGGATAGTAGGATGCTGATGAAGACATATCAACCATTATTGGTATGCGTATTGTAATTTTATTACAAACAAACACATATTCGTATGTACCGAGTTTAGTTTGAGGTTGTCAATTCATGCTTCTTCTCAGCGTGTGAGGAAGAAGTTTTGTAGGTACTCCTAGCTGGAAGAGCATCCAAGAGTAACATTACTATACTACTATAAACAGTTCTTATCAAAAATCCTTTTTTCTCATGACACCTGGGATAGATTTTGAAGCGCTTTGGTTAGAAACTAGTGTAAGGCGACACACTGCATTGTGTTCATCCTGGGAAACAGTTGGTACAATTTCTCTATATAGCTGTAAATTTTTTCTGTCCTTTGTGTAATTTTCCCTTCCTGCAAAAACTGCATTAATATCGTTTCACCAGTTTCGGAGTTACGAATAACTGGCGACAAAAGCTGCACTTGTTTCTTGCGTTGGTGTCAAAATCGGAGACAAGTTTCATTTGATGTAATAATCTGTTTACCATATGCTTCTGATTGTTAGTAAGTAAACATATTTTGCAACGAAACCGTAGTGGGAAGGTAAATATCGAGTCTTATCAAACACTCTATTGATAACGTTGATAAAGTGACCGACTAACTGAACTCGAGTGGGGCCTGCAAATGAATATGATTGTATACGAGGGACATTTCTGTTCAAGTAGTGCTGTAAATATTCATGACATGGCTGGAATAAGAAATTTGATGTACTTAAATTAAAACTTATTAATCGAGATTTAGATGAGATTGGGCAGCATTTTGGGGCTCTTCTATGGAATTAAATAGCAGCTCTGAGATGGATTTATGCTCGGTTTGTGGTGATGGAAGGTGACTGGCAACCGGGGACTAGTCGTAGAAGTGTAGCTCGACCCCCGGCTAGATAGTGCGACGATATAGTAACGGTGGCGTGGAAGGAATGGTCAACAGTAGCCCAGATTTTAAACGAATGGACCTAAACGGAAGGTCTAGCATCGACATGATGATGAGGAATGGTAATGGGCTCACCTTTAAAGGAACCTGTAAGCAAAACTTTGAGTCGCTAAACACAATGACATATTGCTCGACCTGGGAATCTTATCCAGTACCTCTAGCTCAGCAGTCGTGCTTATGATCACTATACAAATGAGGAACTGGGAAAAGTAATCTATATAATATATAAAATTGAATCCCTGTTTCCCTTGGTCATCGCATCACGCGTGAACGGATGGAACAATTTCGCTAATTATTTTTTTATTGTGTTAATTATTGTCAGGAGAAGGTTCTTATGAAAGAAAAAACTGTGCAGGAAATTAGAAAATGTAAGAAACTTAACAACTAGATACTTTCAGGTAAAGCCTACGCAGACCAAGTCGCGGGCAGAAGCTATTTATTATTAAAATTAAGACAAACATTCAAGCTAAAATTTGAACTATTTCTGAATCACAATGGAAACTTTAACGACTGATAAAATTTAACCAAGCATGAGTTTTAATTGGGCTCTGCCTTAATTCGTGACTAATTTGATAGTCTATTTAGGTATTACGAAATGACTAAGTTAATTAATATTAACTATATTGCTACATTGACGGCTAGTAGGACAATGTCTAGGTTAAGATACTAAACCGAAATTATAACTCAAATGTTAAATGTTTTAGTTTTTCAAATTTTGTAAGTATTGATTGACCCAAGTTGATGAGGTCTCATTCTTAGAGTTCTTCATACATGGAAATAACTTTGCCATAAATTACGATATCAGTATATTTGGAGTGCTAAAATACAGGCCTAGGCTTAGTTTAGACTCCAGATCTCCCACAAATTACAGATCAAACTTGTCATGTTTTCTTAATGTTCAAAATAAGTACCTACTACCTAGACCTACCAATTGTAAAACTTTTCTCAATTTTGTATCCCTAATATTGTAATTTGTGGAGATGAAATAAACGCATTTTTATTTTTATTTTATTTTATTTACTGCTACAAACTATTTTAGTTCATAAACCAGACATGTTTATTGAATGAGCTGTAAATGATAATACTATGAAGCTGGTAGCGTCATGAAATGAGTAAACAATAAAACTTAATATTATCCTGTTTATTGTAATGTTACTCATTTTGTTGTACATTCCCAATGTCTATTTGGTATAATTTTGCTACAGTAATATACACGCGTGTTTTTTTGTCGCCTTACAGCAAAAGGAAACCGTTATTTCAACTAAACATGGGACTAAATCCGAAATCTTGAAAAAAAAAGAGCTGTTTCTTGGAAAAAAGTTCAAAGTCTCGACAAAATGTAGGATGTATCTGTTTTTTTTTTGCATTTCATGGTTGATGGGGTTTATCCCGTGTTCAACCCCCCAAACCTCTACTCTCTTTTTTTAAGTACGGAATATCGTAATGTATCGTCCGCTAACTGAGGCGGCGCGGCAGGGCAATTCGGACTCACTAAAAACCGCACTTGCCTTCACTTGCCTATAGTCATGGCCATGGGAACCGTGAAATTCGCCACGAAGCTGTGGGCCAGGTGTCGCTGTACCCTGCTATCAGTGAAGCCACAATTTCTACCCTGACCATATTGAAGCCCTGAATGTTGTCCTTCGTGTCCTAAATGCCCAGTAAATTTACTGGCTATATTACCCTTCAAACTAGAATGTATAATATTATGAGCAAATCTTTGCTTAGCGGTACTGTATTTAGGACTGATACAGTTTGAGGTCGTGGATTTGTTTCGAGTTCTAGTCCCAGTTCTAGTGTTATTTGGTTTTTCTATCCGATCAGAGTAGTAATTGATCAATGTTTTTTCAGCATGACTGATTAATGCATCTGCCACGCTTTGTCTCTGTATCAGCCTATGGTCGATTGGTAGAGAATGCTTTAAGCATTAAGATCGCCTCTGTACAATCTGTTGTGCATAAAGTATTAAATAAATAATGAATTATGCTAGAATATTTGGCAAAACTTAAACGAACTCGGCAGAATCTCTACCACTAAATAAACGTAATAATATTATTAAGTGACAAATTATTCTACACTGTAGTGGTATTTTCAAACACTTCCATTCGTTAAGACCTTGAGTGGTCAAGTGTTGTGACATCTCATTAGCAAGTGTTACCATCTGGCCGTCTTTGTCGCAACTCGACCCTCAGAACGCTTCTATGCTCGAAGGAATTTCGCAAAAATATATTAAAATAAAAAAAAACTATTTACTGTTATTTTTAAATGGGCATTATTTTAATGAGTATAGTGAGTAGGTTAAAGGATAGAATGTAGATACGGAGTCTATTTATTTCTGGCCGGTTTTTCTCCATAAAACCCACTTTTTGGAACAGTGCAACTAGTTTTGACTTAATTAAAATAAAATATGTGTTTGACTTTGACTTAATATTGGCGAACTTTAAACACATCATTATTTTGTACACCAAAGGGGGGTACCCTTTGGTGTACAGACGCCAGCAGGTCAAGCTATCCAAAACTGTCCAATTTTCCCAATTGAATATGAACCTTATTTTCTTGTACTAAAGTTGAAAATCAATTAAAGAAATTTGACAGATTGTGGTAGCTTGATGTGCTGGCCACTGTACAAAATAATGATGTGTTTGATAATATACGCCTTTGGATAATATACGCGTGATTGTATGGTATGTGTTTTAATGAATGAATTACGATATCTGAGTGACTTAACCCACCATTAATCATACCATTCAGAAGAAAGAGCATCGGAAACGTTTCACAAAACGCTTGTTTAATATTAGTGCTATGATTCACGCCCCCTGCTCGAATTTCAACGTATTCAGTCTAACAGTTAGTCATGTACAAGTCATTCCAGAAACACACTTCCGGCTTTGTAAATTGTAACAACATGTGTGTGATAACATTTACTTCTTAATGGTCAAGCTGTGAATTAATCTTGTTTCTTTTTTAATCATATGTACAGTCAACAAAAGAGTTTGGTATACAGGTAGCGAACGAAATCTGCATCTTTACACAGATTGTGATTTAAATAATTACCCGTCAAAGGGTTTGATGTGTAGCAGCTTACAATAGCTGCGTTTTGACACATATTGCGTGATACATAATTACACAATCTTTAAAAAAACACTATGTTTAATTAGCTGCCTGTATACTTTACTCTTTTTTCGACCGTACTAGTTGTTGCCGCGTTTCCATTTGCACCCGAAAAAGCGTTCTTACTATAGTGTTTTGAGATCTAAGGCAGTCTATGTCATCGCAGACACACAAATTCTCACTTCTTACGACATCAACCTTCCACATAATATTGGATAACCCTGGTCAAGGTCAAGTCCTTAGCAAATAAGGCCCGGGCTTTAGGGCTTTATAAAGTGAAAAATCAAAAACCCCAAAATGATCTTTTAATGCAAAATTAATGGCACCTTCTAAGAACGCATCAAAAACGACGTCATTTTTCGGCCTAATTTGAGAAACAATTTTACGCCCTGCAGTGGAAGGATTAACATTAGTAATTTTCTATAATGTATTCTTAAGTAAGGGGTAATTGAAAACTTGCAAGTTTCTTGCATTATATCGAGATTACATCGGTGAGGTAAAATTGTTATTAACATAATAAATATTCATGAAGGAATAGAATTCATGCTTGTAAAACTTTGAGACATGTCAAATATTGTAATAGTGTTTGGAATTGGAATTGCTATTTTAAGGATAACGTAAATACCATCACGCCTGTATTTTCCGAAGGGTTAGGTAGGTGTGTATGGTCGACAAAAGAGTTAAGTATACAGGCAGCTAATTAAACATCTGTGTTTTGTTAAAGATTGTGTGATAATGTATCACGCAATATGTGTCAAAATTGTTGACTGTACTAAGGCATGTATGATTTTGAAGTATCAGTCTTTGCAAGGAAGTTGGTATAATGATCTTTTCAAATACAAGGGGGAACATGTTACTAAATATAAATCAAGAGATCCTACTAAAATAATGATTTAATTTTGTAGAACAACTTTAAACAAAAATAATGTTTATCACATGTGCATATTATCAGTTTTTAATAAACTGCCTAAGAGTCTCATGGACCTTCCATTTAAATATTTAAAAATTAAGTTGAGAAAATGGCTAGTAGATAAGTGCTTCTATGTATACGATAGAGTATGAATTGGTACTCCAATGTCTCATTAGTCTAGTGGTCCTAAGCGCGACTACTACACTAGAGGTCCTGGGTTCCCAGATTGGGGTTTTCTATGAATTCTCAGTAGCAGCTCCGAGTTTGGATCAGTGCCCAGTTAGTGGCAATAGGCTCGCCCCCTACTATATTGGACCTAAACATACCGGCGAACTGTGGGTGTACATTAGTATCCACACCTCTGCCTAACCCTTCGGTGAATACAAGTGTGATGGTATGTAGTCATATTACTGGACTCTCCACACAATTTTCTCCATTTATCCTGCTCTGTTATGAGAATGAATGAGTATTGTTTAATTTTAACTATACTTTCGTGTGATCTGCTTTTCTTGAACCATTGTCTTAAAAATACTGTCCATGTCTGAGAAAAAGATTCAACTCATACAATGTCTTATAACGGATTTGCACAGTACCAACATACATATTAATAATGCAAATACAATCTATTGGCATTACAAACAAGGTCGGGTAATAAAAAGCTAATCATTATTCCACAATAGTTTATACGTTAAGCATTTATCTCAAAGATCTAAGTTCAAACTGATAGCCAAATCTTGAGTTAACTGTTTTGTTACGAGGTTTTTGTGAAGTGAAAGGAGCCGAAAGGGTTTCAAAAGGAGCTAGGTCATAGAAAGGAGATGAGTTGAAATAAGTCTTGATACATTTTTCGGTAACCTCTTTTTTAAATTTGTAAAAAGCAATCGGAGAGGCGAGGTGTGTTGCCCCTCCATCTAAAGGGAAGATCCTCTAACCAGGCGGGTGTTTTGCCTGGCGAGCCACGCCCGACGATTGACGTCGGGCGGTTGTTATATGCAATTTGCGTTGCAAATGTTGCTTGCGCGATTCAGGATTTGTTCGTAGTTTCATATAGCGCGGTAGATGTCGCTACAATTATTAGATTAATTAGAGATTTTCTCGAAGGCGTGTGATGTCTGCCAACCCGCACTAGGCCAGCGTGGTGGACTATAGCCTAATCCCTCTCATCCTGAGAGGAGACCCGTGCCCAGCAGTGGTACAGTATATGGGTTGATTATAATGATTATTACTTAGCCACGAGCCCCTCCTAGAAATGACTTGTATTACCTATTATTTCTTCAAGCACGTCACGTGAAGTCCGATTAGTATCAGTCTATTGATTGTAAATGTTAGTTTGTAATACTACGTACATAGGTACATCGTGATTCATATAGTTTAACAAGGAATTTTAAACGGTTCGTTACTTGAGCGGTAAACGTGGAATATTTTTAACTGGGTGTGTCTGAGAAGAGCCATTTTGTGTCCTAGTGATACTGGACCAAAGCAGTGATAGCATAGTGGTACAAATCTCTAATAGGAAAACTGAATAAAACTTTGCTCGATTGGATAACAAAATCTAAAACCCCACTAATCACCACTCTAAGCTCACATCGACCCTCACATCCGTTATCCTCCATCTCAGCATATAATTACGCCATTATTTACACGTCTAAGACAACAGACATTATTTTATCGATCGCTAAAACTGTATATCGGCACACCGCGCACCGTCCTTGTCGATAGTCATCGGCAGTAATTACTGTGATCGCGGGCGGAGGCGCCGGCGCAGGTGGCTTAACGCTTTGTCACATCAGAGGTAACATATAGAAGGTTTACTATCAACGGCCGGCTCAAGACAAGGGTCAAGATCGCAAACATAAAACAAAACAAGTAGATATGTGACTTGATAGTTTACTTCAGATTTGTAGATATTTTCTATCATTGCGTAATTAAATCTAAACACTACTAAAGTACAACAACTTAAAAACTGAGGTCTCAAGATAACAACGAGCTGGTTATACTGATGCTGTAGCTCAATCTAGCGTCTATTGGCTACGGTTACCGGTTACGGCTGTTTACATGCTGGTTTTCATTTTATTACAATAAAAACATTATTGTTATTTTATTGGGTTTTTATGAATTTGAATTGAATTTTATTTTTTACGGGCACAAATTAAAACTGCTAAAAACACAATAATGCTTTTCTCGACCTGGGAATTAAACCCAGGACCTCTAGCAGTTGCTCTTGAGACTGATACAGAACGAGAAATTTCAGTAGCAGAATTTTGGTCTTTCGAATAATTGCATTTATTTCCTATTAACTATTTACCTACATGTTATAAAATATCGATGCAACAGCGAACTGTGAGCCTTCTGTGCATTTACTTGTGTAGTGGCTAAGCTATTAAGTTATTTACATACCAGCTTTATTGTTTGATTGTGTTAAGAACTGTTAGATTAGTTTATGTCTTGATTTGAGGCGGAAAAGCTACGTTTAGCAATTTATCCTGCGCTGTTTTAGGGTTAACTGTTCATGATTGATCTCTGCGCCGTTGAAGACATTTTAAGTGGCAAGGTTTTTGGCCTACGACATTTAAATAATGTATTGTTAGTTGGCTCATTAGTATAGTTTTAAACGCGACTGCAACGGTCCCGGGATCGATTCGATCGGTCGCGGAAAGTGCTATTGGGTTTTTTAATGACATCCTCGGTAGTAGTTCGGACTTTGGATTTGTGGTTAATGGCAATAGGCGCGCACTATATAACATGAGACATTAATATACCGGTGAACTTTAGGAGTCTTTATTATGTACATTTTTTCCCGACTACTGCTATAAACTAATTCTTATTCTGTTGATTTGACGCTATAATCCCTATTTTTTTTATAAATCGCCGTAACAAAGTTAAAGTACCATTGTACAGTCGCCAGCAGGTCAACCTATCCAAAACTGTCAAATTTTCCCAATTCAATATGAACCTTATACTATTGTAATAAAGTTGAAAATCTATCAAAGAAATTTGACAGATTGTGGTAGCTTGATGTGCTGGACTCTGTACTTATCAGTATTCAATGAACAACTTTTACTACGGTGCCAAACCTGAAATCCCGTAAAATATGTCAGCTGTTTCATACATTTGGTCACGTTGAGAGTACAGACGCCAGCAGATCAAGCTATCCAAAACTGTCAAGTAATCCCAATTGAATATGAACCTTATAACTTTGTGTTAAAGTTTTAACTGGGGTAGCTCGATGTAAATGATCTGCCGATCTCTGGCTACATCCACAGGTCTTGATACATTAAACACCTATACATACAATAACTATACATTGAAGTCCTATGTAATAGGGAGCGAGCCTTACCATTTGGGAAGCGGACACGTCTAAAATCGCGTGTCAGTCGAAATGCCAGAAAAACAACCCTTCGAGGATAAAGACGTGATGGAATGTTCTATAGGTTTAGGTACCTAAATTCTCGGCTGACATAACTTCATAAATAACTAAAGAACTTTACCTTAACATGTACACGCAACCATGCGAAAATATTCCAAATACGATTACAAACAATGGCGCGACATACCACGGGAATTTGTTAAAGGCACTTTACATTTTACATAATTACGATTCCGAACGCGTCGCGATCACAATATTCGATGTATCGACACAAATTCTGTTGGTCGCTCTCTGAGAATCAGTGGACGAGGTTAGAATGTGTGATGTGCTATGTGTGAAATGTGTCGTAAAATGGCGAGGTGAGAAAAATCGTGAATGCTTACCGCGAAATACTTGGGAACAAAGTAATGTGATAAATAATTCAGACTAAGGGAGTAACTACATTTAGCTCAATTCAGTTTTTGTCCATAGAAAAAAATATTTTTTGTAAGAAAACCATACGCGTCCTTTAAGCTAAAAAATGCTGTTTGGATTCGTATGCATTTCTATAAAAAACTGGTGTTCTATCACCACATGCAGTCAGGACACAAGACAAGGATTTTTTTACGCTTATGCTGATAGGATCCTCTTGAACTTGACCTGTAATCCCTCGCGGAAAGAAGCGTCTGCGAGAGATGAAGCGATAGTCCACCACACTGGTCTAATTTGGGTTAGTAGTTGCACACGCTTTCAAGAAATTTATGGTGCATTCACCAAACAACATCCACGAAGATTTCTATCCGAAAAAGGGCAATTCAATCTCGTCTCTTCAATCTTTTTAATTTAATTTATGCTACCTATAATTGGAGTAATTTTTCAACTCAAAGGTTAATAACGTTGAAAAACACGAGAAGCTAATTGCCAATATAAATATTTAATTAATCAATCCATTTTATCTCGATCGTAGGATTTCGATCGACTTAATTATGGATCGACAAAATATAATTGGCATTTTTACAGCGAATGTAAAGAGACTTTAACTTCCTCACTTTTCCACTTTGTACGTAAAGATTGTTTCAGTGATTTATTAGCTGTTAAGGGCGATTCACACGTTATTGGACGGCAATGTCTGATAATTACGGAAAGTAAAAGTGCTGTGATCGTTTTCTACTCTTAATCGATTTATTTGATTGTGTAGTTTATTTCGATTTTATTAATGTTATGCAACATCACTTTTTCTTAGTATATGCGTAATGAGAGCAACGCAATTCGAGGTGCAATTCTTAATAAAATAATACATTATTATATATTCATACAGGTATATTTAATTAAATATAGGTAGGTAGGTATGTATTATAATCTTAATAATCTATAACTGTCTCATTAGTCTAGTGGACCTGAGTGAAGATCTAAGCAAGAAACTCCAAAGACACTCCTTTAAAAAACAAATTTTCATTCTTTCGTTGTTTCTTTTACAAAATTTCTTCTGAATAGTTCGTGAGAATAACGCAGTTTGATGTGTACGTTAACAATTAATCCAGTATAATTAAACAGAAAAAGATTTCTATTGAGAGTAAGAGCTGACCAGCCCCAACAGACGGCACCCGTTCACGGCCAAGATCATTTGCAAGAATTTTATTTTTCCTATTGTTTTCTAATAAATGAAAATTAAGTAAATATTACTCCGTGTGTAGCTACTATTTCAGTTAAAAAGTATGCGTTCGTGATTGAATGTATAAAATGTGCTATCAAAGTAATTATCGGGCAACGGAAGAAAATTATAAACATTTGCGGTATTTTTATATCGTCTTGATCGTTGAAATAGTAGGAAATCAATATTACCGGTTTTTAAAGTATATCGTAGGCATATAACTGCCTCGTTAGTCTAGTGAACCTTAGCGCAAATGCTACGGTAGAGGTCCCGGTCGAGCAAAGTGATATTGGTAGCAATCGCCCTTTTTTTACCACTATGGTGGTAAACAAGCATATGGCCCACCTGATGGTAAGCGGTTACCGTAGCCTATAGAAGCTTGCAACACCAGGGTTATCACTTGTGCGTTGCTAACTCTGTAAAACAAAAGAGGAATAGTTGGGCTGGCAGTGTAAGGGTTAAATTCCCCCACTGCCAACACAATATTTCCTCTCGGAGTACTGGCAACCTTGCTCACCGTAAGGAACACAACACAGTTCAAAGCAGTGTAATTTCATTTCGATTTTTTTTTGATAATTCTGCAAGGCGGAGGTACTGCCCCAGTCGGGCAGCTCCAATTTGAGTAGCTGTCTTTTTTAAGCCGGCCACTCAAATTACTACAAAAAAAAATGCTAGCTCGTATGACCACTAGGTTAATAACGCAGTAAAATTGAATTATATTAAATACATTCCAATTAAAAAATACCTTTTTCGGTCATTCTCGTGTTGCGATTACATCCGTACATGTGTAGTCCGACCTTAACTGTAAATTATCATGGGTAGTGTGACATTTAGTAGCAAGGAGTGTTTGTCTTTGAACTTTACTTTTTCGTAAAGCAATTGTAATTGGACTTAACTGTTTTGATTATGGTTCACGTTTGACCTTAACTTGTCATACAGATAATTTAACTGTGCAGTGACTTTAGATTGATAATATATGTGTCTAGATTTATCTTCCATATCAATTAAATTAAACAATAAATTATTTGCTATTATTTTATTAAAGGATGAAAGAATTTTCCCTTAGCTGTTGCAAAAAACACCTTTTAACCCTTTCGATATAGACCGTCTGAATATCTGTCTCACAAATCTTTAGCTCAGTAAATTTCTATTGAAATTAAGTATGTATTTACAAAAAAAAAAAAAGTATATAATTATTATATCCATTGTCTAGTACCCATAGTACAAGCTCTGCTTAGTTTGGGACTAGATGATGCTGTGTAAAAATGTCCCAAAAATTTATATATTTTTTTAATATGAATACAAATGGTATATGAATGGGCAACAACCAACATTTATGTAGTTAATCATTAATTTTAATAGCCAGCCTTGGAAATTATGATGAATGTATAATGATATGAAATTCACTCCATAACTACAAATTTTTTGCACTGCCAATTATGAATGAAATTAAAAATAATTTTAATGCAATTAAAACCGAATTGATGGCAATAACGATTGTAATAAAGGGTTGTAAGCAAAAAAAACTTATTTATAGATATATTTTGGCTATGATTCATTGGGTGTTAAAATAAGTAGCTGAATTAGACTGTATTTCTTCGGAAGCAACTGAACTATGAAAAAAGTCATGTTCAAATACCAGCAGGTCAAGCTATGTAAAAATGACAAAATTTGGCAATTGAATATGAACCATATAGTTTTGTATTAAAGTTGAAAATCTATCAAAGAAATTTGACAGACGGGGGTAGCTTGATGTGCCACTGTACTATAGTTTATTCTTTAAGGAACCATAATCCTGCAAAGAATCGTAAGTAACAATTGTTTTTTCTGAGGTGTTTGTTAGTTGTTCTTGGCAATTTAACGAAGTGGAAGTAGGTAATGTTTGCGTTTTTTTTTATTACTTCATTTCAATTCTTATGGCAACTTCCATCCGTTTTTAAATAGAAAGTTATGGTGTAAAGTCGTTATTTTTAATTATCTACTATGAGACAACGAAGAATTCAACAATGACACATTTCAACTCTTGATCACGTTTCAAGCGCGAATACTTATATATTTCTTCACTCAATTACCGAATTCTTGGACGGAATTAAAATATCACTGCTGGCAACACTTACTTGAGAGATGTGACAGATCGCCATATTGGTGCACCATCGACAATTAGAGGGACAATAAAATGTTTTTAAAACTGTAATTAATTCCTTATATCGAAGTCATTAGGGGCTGTAATTGTTATTACTTCGGATGAAGGACTTTTCAAGTGATGAATGGGGCTCAATTGTATGGGTTTTTTGTTGCCGTTAATGGGCATAGTATGGGGTAATAGTTTTGGTACATTCGGCTACATGTAAAGCAATACATTTCCAGTATAAGTTGATCTCGCATAATATAAGCTTTTCGTACAATGAGAGGTCAGGTACCGATATTAAGATGCTCTCACTAAAGCCTGTCTATCTCAAGAAGACTGGTGACCTCTATTGCATTGACATAAAGTTGAAATTTAAATAATTTAGCCTTATACCACTCCAGATGAACTCAGCAGCTTAATTCTAAATTCTTCAGCTAAAGGTGGATGCGATCATTCAACAAAGAGTAACAAGTAGTCGCAAAAGTTGAAGAATATTAGTTAATGTTATCGTGTTGCATTCTGTTGCTCCACAAAAAGTAACTGCGGTGTGGATGGAGCTTTAGTCATAAAATAAATACCTACACAATGTCAGTGGCAATTTCAAGAACATGTTCATTAAAAGTTGAAATCCTTTCTTAGCTTGCTATTAGACAAAGCCTGGTCTATTTAAATATTATTATGATAATAAACGGAGACAGGTTATTTCCCTATTGTGTAAGAAAACTAGTTTTACTTGTTTGACATTATAAACCTAGTCATAATATTGTAAAGAAACAACCATTCATATTTAAATAATCTCACTGGCCAATGCATGGTTCAAAGATTTATAGGTTCGTTCCATTTTTGAATAAAAACGGTTGATACATTCGTGTTTAGAATAATACTAGTTGTAGCCTGCGGCTCCACTTGCATCCCAAAAAAGGACTTTTTGCCATTAAACCTTACCCAAGGTCCAATCCAATCCAATAGACATGAGATATACTTGCATGATTCAGTACCAGGGTTTCCAAGTACGAGTATGTAAAATACGATGCATAATAATATAATATAATATATCGTATTTTGCAAATACGATTTTGCACTTTCTTTGTATGAATGTAAAGATCGATTTTCTATGCAAGTATTCTTAATTCCGGTGTTGTGCCCGGGCCGTCCGGCAAATACTTCATACTCGCAAGTATTTCTCGCCCATACCAGGGCGCCCTTCTTCGATGCAAAGCCCTGATTTTAAAACCTGGTAAAGTAAATACGTCTCATCCCTACAATCCAATATATTTCTACCACAAAATTCATCCTTATTGTTTCAACGGATTAGGAGTGACGGGGCCGACAGGCAGACTAAACTAAACAAAATATATAAAATATTTGCTCCAGCTTGATATATATACATATATCCATACATATTATATGGGTACTTTTTAAGGTGGAGTTTTTTTTTTAAAGAAATCAGTCTGGGTGTGGTTTAAGCAGTGCTGTAGATATTAATTATTTACTTTATTGAGATTTTCTGTGGTTATTAAATGATCAGTAGCAGCTCGGAGTTTCGAAGCAGCATGCAGGTTTCCCGGTGTTTTCCTTCACTTTTTATTAATGAATGCGTAATTAAGGCGTAATGGTATATTATGTTGTTTTTTTTTATAAATCGACGATATTAGTGCTAAATAGGCAAAATCGGCAAACATTTTCGTGTCCCCATAATTTCTTATACATTTTAAATTGCTTTTCTCACCCTTCGTAAAATACACGCGTAGCGATACATCTGCAAAACCATTTAAAAACGCTTCCTGACTAAAACAAACAGCGGGTTGTCTAACAACCGTCACGCAGTTCGATTCCCGTGTGAAAACATTCGCGTACTTCCTCGACATGACTGAGTCGTGTCATTACTTAAGTGCCACTTATGTACATTGTGATAACTTAGGTACAACTTTAAATAGTGTAGCTTATACTAAATATAATTCAGAAAAAAAAACGGTCTCTCAGACAGGGTTCGAACTTGCGTACTTCCGATTATACACTGATAAATTATCATCCATAATATTAAAAAACACTGAAATAAAACTACTTTTTACGGATTTTATCGCGTTATATTGATATTATTAATCCCGACGTTTCGGACCCTTTACTCTCTCTCCTCCTCACTCCTTTAATGGTGAGTCTACCCGTGACCATGGACGCTGTAAAGGGTCCGAAACGTATACGAAATAGTAAAATCTAATAACACTTTGCTCGACCTGGGAATCGAACTCAGGATCTCTAGTTTAGCAGTTGCGAAACGACCACTAGACCTTAGACTTATTGGGGTCGGCTTACAATCTTACCAGACGCAGCTGAATAGCAGTATTTTACACGGTGGATTCCCGTTGTCTCCATAATGGGGACAGCGGGAAGTACCGATATCCTGAGTAGTACAATACCATTCCTGGGTGGTACCGATATCCTGAGGATAGACTGGTTGTCAGGCTTTTTGGGTTTCTGACTAACACTAACGATTGTCATCAAGTGTCTCATGACAACGGGGACCGACGGCTTTATGTGCTCTCCGAGGCACGGAGGGGTCTCAATGTGTTAAGACTGATCACCCATCCACAGACTGACTGCGGCTAGCGCAGCTTAACCTTGCAGATCGGTTTATCAGCGTAGTTATAACGAGCCCCTCAGATAAAAAAGTATTCTTAGTAATAATGTTGGGTAGCAAATTGGAGATTTAAATAAATATTCTTGGACAATATGAATCACAGGGCATCGGTAACGCGCTATCGAGCCATCTCTATTTATACACCTAATCCTTATAGAATAATTGGTGACCCTCGCATTCATAGCATGTCGCCCAGACATCCTGGCCGTACTAACTACCTAATATAACTTGACCCGCCACCGTAGAACAATACGTAAGAAAACGTTCCACAGGATATAGGTCAACACTACACTGGTTATCACCAAGGAAGCGAGATGCCATAATCGGCAAAAAAATATCTCAGTCTTATTGAATTTGTAACTTTATTTCGTCGAGTTTAAGTTTAGTTTAGTGTGGGGGGTTTTATAAGGATTGCTTATAATGGCTACTATTTTGGTGCTTCGCATTATAATTTAGGCGACATTTTGTTTAGTATAGATCTCAGATTGTGGCAGGTTTTGTTAGCTATTGTATGCAAAATTATATAGGACGTATTTTAGTAGGCACCATTTTAGTTTTAGAGTTCTTAAAATTAATTTGTATAAATAACTACTCGTTAAAGCTAAGGACGTCCTTGTACGAAATGTGAGATAAAGGTTTTTAAACGTAGGAGACGAGCCTATTGCCATTAACCGGGCACAAATCAAAACGCCGAGCTACTGGTAAAAATGTTATAGAAAAACCCAATAACACTTTGCTTGACCTACGCTTCGAACCCTGGACCTCGAGCGCTTGCGGCCACTACGCTAATATGAATCACTAAGTACCCTTGATAAAAATTTATTACATAACGTTTAAAATTGATCATGGGTGGATTGGCCATGGTACAATGGATGGTCTTTGACGTAATATAACTTCATAATGACAGTCATATTTAAAAAAAAATTGTGTAAAAAATACAAAACATAATAAAATAATCCCTGCCAAAACTGTCAGCCCCTTAGGCGAAAAAAAATAACAACTTTAAAAACGGTAGGTGGCAACACCGATTGTCGTCCGTCACGACGAACAATCAGGAAGTGACGGGCATGCAGTGACAGTTACATACACCTCATTACTACTATTACCATACGTAGAATTGTTAAGTGATCACCGCTACGGTACCTTTACTTCTGCTCACCCCGTTAGCTTTTTAGCGTGTGGTATAAACAAATAGTAATTTCCATACATTGCAATGTGAAATGGTTTTGTGTTCCTCTTTTTGTATATGCAAAATCTATTTCTGCAATAGCTAGATGAAATCCTTAAAGTTTAGGTTTTATGTTATGTAGTTGTGCACCTCTTAAAATCAGATCTATTATTTCCGTCAATTAGTTAATTAAAAACAACTTAAAAGTAATCGCGATAAGATCTTTATCTATTCGCCATATTTTCGTGTCCCCATAATTTCTTATACATTTTAAATTGCTTTTCTCACCCTTCGTAAAATACACGCGTAGCGATACATCTGCAAAACCATTTAAAAACGCTTCCTGACTAAAACAAACAGCGGGTTGTCTAACAACCGTCACGCAGTTCGATTCCCGTGTGAAAACATTCGCGTACTTCCTCGACATGACTGAGTCGTGTCATTACTTAAGTGCCACTTATGTACATTGTGATAACTTAGGTACAACTTTAAATAGTGTAGCTTATACTAAATATAATTCAGAAAAAAAAACGGTCTCTCAGACAGGGTTCGAACTTGCGTACTTCCGATTATACACTGATAAATTATCATCCATAATATTAAAAAACAGTGACAATCAAAAACACTGAAATAAAACTACTTTTTACGGATTTTATCGCGTTATATTGATATTATTAATCCCGACGTTTCGGACCCTTTACTCTCTCTCCTCCTCCCTCCTTTAATGGTGAGTCTACCCGTGACCATGGACGCTGTAAAGGGTCCGAAACGTATACGAAATAGTAAAATCTAATAACACTTTGCTCGACCTGGGAATCGAACTCAGGATCTCTAGTTTAGCAGTTGCGATAACGACCACTAGACCTTAGACTTATTGGGGTCGGCTTACAATCTTACCAGACGCAGCTGAATAGCACTATTTTACACGGTGGATTCCCGTTGTCTCCATTGACGCTGTCCCCATTATGGGGACAGCGGGAAGTACCGATATCCTAAGTAGTTACAATACCATTCCTGGGTGGTACCGATATCCTGACGATAGACTGGTTGTCAGGATATTTGGGCTTCTGACTAACACTAACGATTGTCATCAAGTGTCTCATGACGACGGGGACCGACGGCTTTACGTGCTCTCCGAGGAACGGAGGCGTCTCAATGTGTTAAGAATGATCACCCATCCACAGACTGACTGCGGCTAGCGCAGCTTAACCTTGCAGATCGGTTTATCAGCGTAGTTACAACGAGCCCTCAGATAAAAAAGTATTCTTAGTAATAATGTTGGGTAGCAAATTGGAGATTTAAATAAATATTCTTGGACAATATGAATCACAGGGCATCGGTAACGCGCTATCGAGCCAACTCTATTTATACACCTAATCCTTATAGAATAATTGGTGACCCTCGCATTCATAGCATGTCGCTCAGACATCCTGGCCGTACTAACTACCTAATATAACTTGACCCGTCACCGTAGAACAATACGTAAGAAAACGTTCCACAGGATATAGGTCAACACTACACTGGTTATCACCAAGGAAGCGAGATGCCATAATCGGCAAAAAAATATCTCAGTCTTATTGAATTTGTAACTTTATTTCGTCGAGTTTAAGTTTAGTTTAGTGTGGGGGGTTTTATAAGGATTGCTTATAATGGCTACTATTTTGGTGCTTCGCATTATAATTTAGGCGACATTTTGTTTAGTTTAGATCTCAGATTGTGGCAGGTTTTGTTAGCTATTGTATGCAAAATTATATAGGACGTATTTTGGTAGGCGCCATTTTAGTTTTAGAGTTTTAAAAATTAATTTGTATAAGTAACTACTCGTTAAAGCTAAGGACGTCCTTGTACGAAATGTGAGATAAAGGTTTTTAAACGTAGGAGACGAGCCTATTGCCATTAACCGGGCAAAAATCAAAACGCCGAGCTACTGCTAAAAATGTTATAGAAAAACCCAATAACACTTTGTTTGACCTACGCTTCGAACCCTGGACCTCGAGCGCTTGCGGCCACTACGCTAATATAAATCACTAAGTACCCTTGATAAAAATTTATTACATAAAGTTTAAAATTGATCATGGGTGGATTGGTCATGGTACAATGGATGGTCTTTGACGTAATATAACTTCATAATGACAGCCATATTTAAAAAAAAATGTGTAACAAAATACAAAACATAATAAAATAATCCCTGCCAAAACTGTCAACCCCTTAGGCGAAAAAAAATAACAACTTTAAAAACGGTAGGTGGCAACACCGATTGTCATCCGTCACGACGAACAATCAGGAAGTGACGGGCATGCAGTGACAGTTACATACACCTCGTTACTACTATTACCATACGTAGAATTATTGTTAAGTGATCACCGCTAGGGTACCTTTACTTCTGCTCACCCCGTTAGCTTTTTAGCGTGTGGTATAAATAAATAGTAATTTCCATACATTGCAATGTGAAATGGTTTTGTATTAAGAAAGAAAGAAAGAAACAAAGAAAGAAAAATAATTTATTCAGCACAATTCATAAAATACAGGAAGGTACTAGGTATACTAATTGTATGAATTATTGCGCTGAAACGGCGCTGGTTCAGCATATGCCAGACGGAATGCCTGGCGCTGGTTTTCAACCAGACCCTAGTGTTCCTCTTTTTGTATATGCAAAATCTATTTCCGCAATAGCTAGATGAAATCCTTAAAGTTTAGTTTTTATGTTGCCTTATGTTATGTAGTTGTGCACCTCTTAAAATCAGATCTATTATTTCCGTCAATTAGTTAATTAAAAACAACCTAAAATTAAAATTAGATCTTTATCTATCCGCCATATTTTTTTTAATTCTTTGTGGCAGCTGGTGCACTATAGCTTACCGCCTCTAAATCTGAGAAAAGGATCGTGCTGTTAAGATAATCGTGAGGTAAATCATTTATAATGAGGTAAAACCACCAATTGTCATCCATCAAGTTGAATATTAATTTATAAAAAAAGGTTAGGGTAAAAACACCAGTTGTCGCTCGTCATTCAATCAGGAAGCGCTCGTGACAGGTACTCGACACCTGTACACGCCGCCTCATTATCGATATTACCATAAACGAGAGATGATTGTCCAAGCAATTTAATACTGTATTGATTTATAATTGACTGTAAACGAACGTTTACGTTTTTTCCTGGCCATTTTACACCAATTAGTGGTTAAATGAGTATTAAAAAAGTAAAAGTAATGCGGAAGTGTATTGAAAAATGAGGCTTTGACTTAGTCGGTTTGTCAATCATGTGAAATGAGATAGGAGTTAAGAAGTTACTTAACAATAATCTTAAAATCCGGTCTATTGGGGATCACAGATCCTCCTAGACCTAGTGAGAGTACGGTGATCCTAACCAGACCATGCTCAACTTGCAGGAGTGCCCAAAATGCCCGTACATTGTTGAGCACCTAAAGAATGCTACTGAGACAGTAATTAACGTGGCCACCTACTGAGCTCAAGTAATAGAAACAATGTATTTACCATTGACACGAAAAGAAGATCTATCTGAAGTGGAATTTTTACTCACTAAATTTATATTTAAACATTTGTCTTATTAATCTTCATTGAGAAATAAATTGTAAGGATGCCGGTAGACTGCTCAGTCATCAATAGAACAGAGAACAGTACGCCTTTGCGTGCCTCTTAAATAAATGTGGGGTAAAAGCTACTTGAAGAATCAATACAGTGTAAAGCAGCTCCATACAATCATATGTCTACGTATATGAACATATAAGTTCATACACGAAATCTAGAAAATACTGAGAATGTTGACCAACCAATTACTCAGTGAAGTGCCTGTCCTCAGGACATGGGGATCCAAATTGGTCAGTGGAAAGGGATTTCGGTGTAAAATCCTTAGTCGGCTATGCTATTGGCATGTCCAAAAAGCCAGCACGTGATCAAAGAAATATGATAGCTATTAGTCTGAATAGAACTACATGTGCAAGTGCATATTGCATAGTATCCCCCTACGGTTAAACAAAGATTTATTTATTCCATTTGCGTCCAAAGCTAATGTAATAAGAAAGTAGGGTAGCTGTCGCAATAATCGTCCGCGCACTCATTGTTACCAGAGACAATACGCTATAATCTTAAGATGGCGGCTAAACTCTAGCGCCTTAGGTGAACATATGATCACTTTCTTCAATTTTGAAAGTTTATCCATATTTGGCGTATCCGTTCCTAATTGTGACCATTTTGGTATAAAATGAGAGACTTGTAACATAATTAAGTTTGGTTCATAACTGTCATTAACTGCCGGTGATTGAGTAATGTGAGGTCTTGTAGGTAGCTTATAAACTGACACTGTTTCTGTACGCACGGTGTCACCGGTAATGAAGTTTTACATATTTCGGAGTTATGAAATGGTCTCGACGTTGCTGAATACGGATTTCCTTTGTCTGCGAAACGTAATAATGCTGTAATATCTTCGAACTATTGTGTCGGTATCTTTAAATATAACTGTAGGAGCTTCTGTGAGTGATAACGACAAATAAAAAAATATCCCTGGTTTATTGGAAATCAAGGAATGTTTGAAGTTCTCCAAAACAAGACAAAGGTACTTTGCGTCCCATTTAAGTCTTAGTTTACTGGAAATTGTTCAGCAAAACTACACGCAAATCTATGATATCTTCAGTAAATCCGATAGTGTCAATTACCCTAAATGCATTAACCGTAATTTAAGCTGTAAGCTTAATAGTATAACTTTGCTTTAGGTGTTTTTTTTTTGTAGGAAAAATAGGTCCTGTAATATTTTTTACATCTTCCACGTCTTTTACATACATCACTCACGTCTCCTGTCAGAAGCGGCAGGTGCTGGATACTTGTAATACATAGCAGTCACAGGCGTAACAGCCCAAATTAATGATCGAAGTAGCTTGTAACTGTCAATCGTCACGTATGTGATATGAATGACGCAATCCATTGTCAGCCCATCAAACTTGGGATTTGGATACCTGTTTTTTTCCTGTAATGACGGACATGTTCATGGTATATGTTAAACTGGGTGGGGAAACCGATGATGTCAATAATAATGGAATTATAAGTATTTTTGTAACCATATCAAAGTTCCCCGTTGCAAACTGCCTCGCAAGCACGTCTTCTTTCTTACTGCGTGCCTTTTCCCAACTATATTGGGGTCGGCTTCCAGTATAACCAGTTGAATATCAGTATTTTACACTGCCGTCAGACCTTCGCAACTAAATTTTTGGGTAATACCGATATCCTGAGGATAGTCTAAACTTAAAGTAAGCACGTAAGAGATCTACGTTATTGAAGTTAGATGCACGGTTTGCAAAAGTTGATCCTTTGGAGACGAATCGGCAAGAAACTTCAAAGCTTTCTGTTCTTCTTCTTTTCGTATTGATGGTAAATAAATTATTAGTATTACTTAGCTTTCTGTTGATCTGGTCCCACTAATTTTGAACCTGTATTCACCAATTATTTAAATTTATGTATTCCTCTTCTCTTTGTTCTCCGTATCCACATTCTTCCAGATATCCTGATAATACCGTAAAACCAACGATCATGTGATCTGCTCTAACCGCTCTTAGGTCTAGGCTCAATCAATCGGTAATGTAGAAATATGAATCTATTACCATCATCATAGACCTCGACAATGCAACTTTACCAAACCCTTCAAACCGTGACGATTACATAAAAAACCACAAATTGCGACATCGTGTTTCTTATAAAAATTACCATATTGCATAATTTTAAGATCAATTAAGTGAACAAAATAACTGTAAATCCATTACGAGAGATTGTAACAGTTATTAGAAAGAATTACACTGCGTTGGTTTTTCACATAGTTGAATCTACGAATCATGCGGTAGGGTGGATGTGCCAATAGTTTGCTAGTGAAATTTAGTGTCTATATAGATTTCATAGTGGACTACCTAAATATTATACATATAATTATTGATATAAATATTCGAGTAAGTAGCAAATTTCTGGTATTGAGTGTCTAGCCTCAGAAATATTTCAGTCCTTTTCCTACGGCCTGTTGTAAGAAGTTTTGGTTATCAGAGGTTTTTTTCACCTTTATACTTGATTGATAGGCACAATGTTATCAAACCTTAAACATGTTGCAGGTGAACTGTAACGGTTAGTTGGTTGTGTTCTTTGGTGAATTTTTTTTACTATTGGAAATCAAAGCATCACATCAAAAGCCGGCAAGTGATTGGTTAAAATATTCCCTGCTCAACTGATTGACGTCATAAGCCACAAACAATGAGGTTACATTGAGTGCCGAGTGCCTAGTGACCCTTCACATGAGAACCCAACGATGCTTGACACATTATTAAGTGCCAATAATATTATATTTGACGTAAAATTGGGATGTATAAGTACTCGGTAACTTGGAAACAATAGTAATAGCGATTACTAACATTTTACAATGGTACAAAGTTGCTGTAACCTGCTGACGCTGTGAGGGGATACATGATTGGTGTTTCCACCTTAAATTTCTTCAACAGTAGCTCCCAATTATTACCAGAGTGAATTCCACCATTGTTCTAACTTCTCACGTAAATTACAAAATTAATTGTTTTAAATGTGCACCTAAATTTGATTCTACATTGTAAGTGTTGCATGACTGATGGTATGTTGCAGTCCATCTTCTAGTGACATAAGAAGTTTGCTCTGTACAAAGTTTTAAGCAATTTGAGTCATTATTGCAATAAAATAATTGCATACTTCATGGTTTAATTGTGAGTCTTTTGTTTCGAAGTCAGCGGACTATGTGAATGAGAGTTATGAGAAACCGAGAAATAATGTAGTTGTTTTGAACTGTTTGGCAAATACCTAACATAATTATTTTAGTAATGTGAAAATAGAACTCGATTTCCGCGTGTTGTTTTTCCATTAGTTTATTTGAGAGTTTAAATCCTTTACTTTATAGCTGATGATAACGATTTGATTAGAAAGCTTTAGTTATTTTGTCTCTCTCAGATGAATATTCACAATTCACATGATCTATCGTTAAAGCATCGATTAACAATAAACCGAGTTCAAAGATCCGATACCATAAATAGTCAGAGGTTACCAACCTAACATCTCCAGTTATAATTTAATCTTTATCCCACACTTTTACAATTCGTTTTAACAACTGACTCCACAGACTTTTTGTTCCTCAATTAGCATGTAACTAAATCGTTACTGTAATATTAATACATCTAATAAGGTAATCCATAATGAGTTATAAATTTTCTGCCCACATGCTTGAGAGTTTGATGCCCCAATACATATATTTTTTATTGTTATAATAGTCAACTGGAAACGTAATAATTTATAAATAGGTCGTTAGATTATTCGAAGCGTTTAAGGAGCAAGTTCCACTGCTTGAAAATTGTAATAGTTACTCAGGCGACTTGTCCATTCAATAGTTGTCTGTAAAAAATTGCTTTTAGCGATAAAACCGCCAATCGTACGTACGTTTGTTTTTTATTTTATTACTGTATCCTTTGGTTTACAATAAAGAATACTTATCTATCTGTTTATTTTCCTTTATTTAATTGTATTAAATTGATAATAGCAATTGCATTAAATTGAGTCCGGCACAATATAATAATAGGTATTTGTATCTTCGCAAACGATTCACGATAAGTTATTGAACCTAAGGCCAAAACCATAGATAAACAGAAAAGATAGAAACAATATAGATAAAAAACAAGTTCATACCCATATTTAAAATGAATAAAGTGACTCTTGACTGCCTCATTGGTCGTCAGTGCGACTGCTAAGAGAGCTCTTGGGTTCGATTCTCAGGTCGAGCAGTGATATTGATAGTTTTTTTTAATGACTTTCTCAGTCACAGCTTGGAGTTTGAGTAGCAGACTTAAAGTAACAGCGAACTATGGGTGTAAATAAGTACACATCTCCTTCCGCCTCTCCCTTCGAAATACAGGCTTTTTGTCAATGCAAAGAAAAAAAAAAACTGTTACCATGTGATGACGTTTTACCCTCAAAGTTTTCTGACATAACAACAAGTTAACATGACATTGTACGACCTTCGCTCCATTTGTGGACAATGCGAATTGTTTTGGAGATCGTTAAGACAACAAATATAGACGATGCCATATAATTTTAATTTTATTATGTATGCATCACCTGCTTGGGAGTCGACAATGATCGTCATATGATTTGATTATTTGATTTGTAACTAACGTAGTCTCTAGAAATGTTTTACCATGGCGTTAAAAGCCCATAGACTTAAATCACATAAAAATATTGTCAAATCGTTGAAAGATAGGAAGAAACAATATTGCCATACATTTCGGTTAGATTGCCATTTTAATTTATTTTTTCGTTAAAATATAAATGTAAAATAAACTGTCAATCACTCAAGTGTCTCGATAGCGCACCGATTAAATCACAACAGTGTCATAAAAATGTCATCGACTTGCGCATGCGACGCATTCCCCGAGCGCCGCGCATGCCATTTCACCCATCCAGCGCGCGAATCCTCGGCGGAAACACCCGAATGATGTGATCAGAATTACGAATGCTTCCTTCGTTCTATATTTGTATTTGAATTTCGGTTATATAGGACGATTATGAGTGTTTTCACCTTCCTGTTTCTGATTAAAGTTATTTCTAGTGCTGCTATTTCCTAGTTATTATTAAATGACTGCTTCATTAGTCTATTCATCGTAAGCCCAACTGGTAAACTCGAAGTCCGGGGTTCGATATTTGTGTGTGTTTTTTTTTTAATTATCCGTAACAGCATGGCGTTTGGATTTATGCCCATGACTTACTCGCTATTACATGGTACCTAAATATATCGGCGAATTATAGGTGCACATAAGTACACATCTGTCTGACCCTTTGAGGAATACAGGCGTGATGATATATCTTGATATTATATAAGATTAATTTTCTAATTATATGTTACTAATGTTTTTTTGTTTCTTGTTACAGGTAAGTTATTTTTTATTTCATCAGTGAAGACGATTAATCTGGGCAGGGTAAGAAAATCATTAATATTCATTTATCAGAGTATTGCGTTTATAGAAAACAGAGATACCTACGTAATTAATATTAAATTATTTTTTCCAACATTTCAAGTCGCGGCGGTTTCGCTTTTAATGCAACCTAATTTCGAGCTCATTATCAGCATTTGCGGTTATTCTCAAAACGTCCCCGACCTTACCATGGCCAATCCATTGCCCGACTAAACTGCCACCGTTATTAAAGACTTTGTATGAAACGACAAGTATTTGATACGAGGTCGTAGGAAGGCGGGTATTAAGTAATAATACCATAAAAGGAATAATAAGCTTATAAAAAACTCACAATGGTAATGTATCCGTTCTTATTATAATTATTGTCGACAAAAAAAAACATTTTTGTAAAGGACGGTTATTGTGGTTGTCACCTTACGGAAACGAGTGATTTTTATGTAAAACGAAGAATAGTATATAGGGATCTTAATCATTTTCTAAGTCTCACGGATAAAGGAAATACGGTTACCTGCCTACCTAGATATTTGCATGTTATAGCGTAGCTGGGGATGTGCCCATTTAAACAAAAAAAAACAGTTATTGCTTAGTTAAATGGACTGCCAAGTGAAAGGTCTCGAGTTCGAATCTAAGGTACGCACATCTGACTTTTCGAATTCATAATGTGCGTATTATTAATTAATTATCACTCTCTAAAATGGTGAAGGAAAATATCGTGACGAAACCTAGAGTTTTTTTTTGGCGATGTGTGAAGTCTGCCAAACCGCATTAGGCCAGCGTGATGGACTTAGCTTAATCCTTTTCAATCAGAGAAGACTCGTGCCCAACAGTGGGACAGAGACATATGAGTTAATGATGATTAGCGTTTTATCATCGTCGGGATTAATAATATCAATATAACGCGATAAAAATCCGTAAAAAGTAGTTTTATTTCAATATATTATAATATACGCGTAAATGTCAGAAATCAATATTTTGTCGATCTATCACTGTGTAGGTATCGTATACAAGATAAATAACAGTTTTTTTTGGTCTTCATTTTAAAATCACAGACAGACACTTCAATTTTATTATTGTTGTAGATAAATGTAGGCGCAATAAATATTGATAGAACAATATAGCCGCGTCCGCGACCGTCCTTGACCGTGCGCCCGCGCACCGCCGTGGCCAACCGATCCGATAGGCACAGCTTTGTCTCTGTAATTAATTGATTAACCGTCAAGTCTGTACTCTGATGGAGATAAAAATAAATGCTTTTGCACCTAAGACTACAAATTATTCAAGGTTTTAGAGAATATCTTTGAAAGAGGAATAATTGGGTTAGCGGCATATTTTGCAATATGCCTTAATTATTAATAACTTTCCTGTTCAATTTCATCGAAATCATTCCAGCTGTTTCGTCGAAATTGAGTAACGCACGCGTTTCAATTTATTAATGTTTTTTTTCTATACGTATGATTAACGCAATATCGTTGGCTAGATTGACTAATGAAAGATTTTGCCCGGAGGTGTAAATAACCAGTGTAAGATTCATGTTTCTACTTTCAAAATATTATCTTTGAAAGAAATAAATAAATAAAGAAAGAAAGTAGGAAAGAAAGAAAAAAAAAATCTCACAAGTCTTCAAGTCTTAAACTAAGGAATTACGTTATCCTTTGCGGACTTTATCAAAACTGCTTCATTAGTCTCGTGGTTGTATGACTTCGATTCTCAAGTCGAGCTAATGGTTATGAAATTCTGAGTTTTGTTTTTGTGCCTAGTTAATGGCAATAGACCACATTAAAAGAGGCCGACTTCCAGCAGTTTATGGCAATGGCTCACCCCCAATTACATGGGACCTAAACATACCGTCGAACTACGGGTGTACATTAGTACACCTTAAACGTTAAATGTTGCCCCCCCACGTTTAAAGTAAAAAACCCGGCACGATTAGTGCACTGGTTACTGATTCGATTCCCACTCAAAACAAGTAAGTATTAGGTAGGTAGTTTTTCCAAATCTTCCAATTATGTTTACAGAAGAAAGTAAAATGGTTGTCTATACCACAAAGTAGGTACAATACACAGAAAACAACGGTTCACTACACTCGCTAACAAAATTCACACGATTTTTAATTAAACATCTTACGTAATACACAAACCGCGGGAAAATATTTAAAACGATTCAAAATTCGAATAGAACGCCTGAAGCGACTTTCATGGCCAACGGACAAATATCTCGATTATCGATTATAACGAGCCGAGTCGAATCGATGTTAGAATCGATTCAATGCAATTGGATAATACCTCGACACTTTCGCTCAGTGTAATTGTGAATCTTTTTACATGTTATGTATCTTGTTAGTATTAATTATTGTACTTAGAAAGTTAAACACAATACTGTGGGTTTGATCTTTTCAAGTACTGCTAACATTATTATGTAGGTAGGTACCTAAGTAGTTACGTTATGAGGAAAATAAAAATGATATTCATTAGGCTAAATTTAGTTCAGTTGAAATTTATAGGTTTTGTTCTTGGTCTAAACTGAGACGCTAACTTGTTGCGTTTTTAATTCAGTCATACAATTCATATTACCTACATCATAATAATACGGTATCATTCATAGTACTGAAAATATATGTATAAACTTATTTCTTTATAATTTTTAATAATCAGTATCTGTTTCACTCTATCTCTCTCTCTCCTTGGAATTGAAATAGCTAATATAAATAGTTGGGTAGTTAAAAAAATATTCTTGCTACTAAAAGGAATTTCTAGGAAATCTTTATCTGCATCTAAAATATTGAAACACATGATGCAAAAAAAAACATATGATACCTAAAACCGTAATTACTGCAATGCGCAGAATACTGATTAGCGTAATCGATTAAAAAACTAATCATAACGATCAATGAGCATGAGTAATTAATCTCATTTTATGTTTACAAATCGATTATATCGAATTAACCGTTGTTCGTGACAGTACACACGCGACAAAAGTTCTCACAGGTAGAAAGTTTCATTAAACAATTTTGTGCATGCATGTACACGTTTATGAATAAACTTTCATTTTTATGACTTCTTTGGAATTTAATTATTCAGTAACAATTGTTTAATTTTATTAATGCATAATGTAAAACTAAATCTTAACTAAAATATTAAGCAAAGGCACAATGCAAAAAGTTTCGTCAACTCGACTTAAAATATTATTAATAGAATGAACCTAGTAATATTATTAATTATTCAATGTTAATTCGAGAAGGACTCAACTTTAACTATGTACTTTTTAATTTTCAAGTAATTATTTTGATGATCTAATTGAATTTCTAGGGACTGTCTACTAGACGTTGATTCTACATTAGTTATCAGCCTAGGTAATTAACGCATGATTCCCACACACTACTGACAAACTGCATGAATTTAAATGTAGAAAGTAAATGTACCTAAATAACAATATTATTAGGCATACAATTTCAAATATGACCAGTTTATAGGCCGTAAACAGCCATTTAAAGTCCAAATAGCCATATTTAAATTAAGGTCGGTAAAACAGTATTGACAGGTAGAAACGTAGTCGGTTATTAGATATCAATTTATATTGTATGACAGTTAAACGTCATTGCTTAGGCGCCGCGCGGTAGCTAAGAAGTGACCATAATTTCTATAGCTGTTGATATCGAAATAATCCTTTAAATTATTTTATTGTTAATGCGAAAGTAACTCTGTCTGTAACGCTTTCACGCCTAAACCGCTGAACTGATTTTGATAAAATTTGGTACTGAGATAGATTAGATCTTAGAGAAGGACATAGCCACGTTTTCTCTCAAAAAGCCCTTTGGGATGCAGATGACCGCGGTCAAGAAGAAAGAAAGAAAGAAAACAATACCTAATTTATTCCTTGCAAAAAGACCCCAGCCAGATAGACCGGTGATCGCAAAAGGGCTGGGTCAATCTGGAAGAGGAAGGGACCCGGTTGTTGTGGCGCGATTTGAAAGAGGCCTATGTCCAGCAGTGGACTGTTAGGCTTATATTAATGAAAAAGAAAGAACGAGACTATCACTAACATAAACAAAAATAATAAAATTACATAAGACAAAAAGAACGCAAGAAAAAAAGGTGGTGCTCAGAATTGTGCTTTTTTTTATTCTACTAAGGTGGCAAACAAGCATACGGCCCACCTGATTGTAAGCGGTTACTTTAGCCTATAGACGCTTGAAACACCAGGAGGATCATTTTCGCGTTGCCGACCCTGTATTGAAAGAGGAATAGTTGGGTTGGCAGTATAAGGGTCAAAGTCCCCCCACTGCCAACTAAGTGCTGAAATAGCGTTGCGAATGCTGCAACACTGTGCATTTGACGATGGTACAGCATGGACTCTGATAAGGCCTACTGGTGAGGCTACGAACAGTATGTAGCAAAATATAATAGGTCCTAATTTAACCACATCAGCTGTGGCCCGTAACTCCAAGTAAAACTGTATCGAGCCTGCGCCCACGCCGCCCGCCCACGCGCAGCCTTCGATGTCCGCTCATATTTACTAGCTTTTTTTACTTACAGTTGTTAAGGTAATTTGGTACTTGTTCGAATCAATTAGTAGTTTGTGATGATAGAGTGAGATAGTGCTATGTGGGATTTATGAGGTGAAAAGAGAAAACGGCAGTATGGCCTGTAATGTTTGCTTTATTTGTAGCTTTAAAAAAAGGCAATATGAAACTTTTGAATCAAAAAAAGGATATACCTATCAGAAAATAAAAAAGATTATATCAGAATTTTGCCCACGATTGGTGTCTGGTGAGCGTGGGGTTGATTCCTAGGTCAAGCAAAATGTTATTGGATTTGTGTACTGCGTGCTGCTAGTACGAATTTTATAGAAAAACTCAATATCTCCTTTATTCGACCTGATAATAGAAGTTAGGACCTCGCGATCAGAGGCCGCACTTTTAACTTCTGAACTATCGAGATAGTTATTATGACCTCAATTTAACACAATTATTGTTTAATATGTAGGGTCTCTTTTAAATGTCGTGATAAAATATATTACCTTTTTAGGTTTCATTCATTCATTCATTAGGTGACAGTAATGCATTTATGTCGTGTGTAGTGCACATTATGACTTCGGCAGTGTGTTTAATGACATGCACCGCCCACTGATGTCAGGTAGTAACCGACTCGCCTCGCCTCATACAACTTATTTCGAGTGTACTGATTATTACGAAACCGTCTCATTAACCGAGTAGTCTTAAGTGCGACTATTATATCGTCTTTTTTAAAGTCCTGACTAAATAAATGAATACATATTCTTGGAAAATTTTACACAGCACCATCTAGTCCCAAACTAAGCAGTGCTTGTAGTATGGGTAGATACTAGACAATGGATATTGTTTTTTTTACTAATATTTCTGGAGCACTTTAACCTATAATTAATTAATAGAACTTAATGGTACCCATTACTTGTATAACCTACCTGTACCTACTGTCATTAATTACTGTTATCAATAATTGTAACATGTGTAAACTTGTAATTGGCCTTAATTCTACTAAAATCTGTAAGCATTATTTGTATTTAGCTGTAAGTTTTCCGATTAAAATAAAATAAAATAAAATAAAAATATAATACTTATATACTTTTTTTTTGTAAATACATACTTATAATACCTACATAAGAAACACCCAGACAAACACAAACACTGATGTTCATCACATAAATATTTAATTTTGTGTTCTGTGGGAATCGAACCCACGACCTCGTGATTAGCAGTCCGACAATAGTAGTAGTATTTTATGTGGTAGGCTTGGTGATACTGCTGGGTTCATCAGGAACCACTGCATCGCAAAACATTCTGTCGCTAAGCAATAATGTACTAACATTATTTGTGTTCCAGTTTGTAGCCAGTGAAATTACTGGGCATTTTTTTTATACCACGGAGATGGCAAACAAACATGCGGCCCACCTGATGGTAAGCGGTTACCGTAGCCTATAGACGCTTGCAACACCAGGGGTATCATTTGCGCCTTACACCCTGTAAAATGAACGAGGAATAATTGGGTTGGCAGTATAAGGGTCAGAGTCCCACTGCCGACACAACGTTTCCTCACGGAGCAGTGTCAACCTTGCTCACCGTAAGGAACACAACACAGCTCAAAGCAGTGTTATTTCACTTCGATTTTCTGCAAGGCGGAGGTACTTTCCCAGTCGGGCAGCTTTAATTTGAGTGGAATTACTCCCACAATTACTGACACCTCAGTTGTTTTTAAGAGGTAGGCCAACCTCTTAAAAACAACTGAGGTGTCAAGATGACAACGCGCGTGATACCACTGGTGTTGCCGCTTGCCATATGGTAACTTGTATGTTTGTTTACCATCTTAGGTATCATGATCAACCCATATGTATACTGTCCCACTGCTGGGCACGGGTCTCCACTCATTGAGAGTGATTAGGCTATAGTGTACTACGCTGGCCTAGGCAGACATAACACGCCGTATGCAGGTTTCTTCACGATGTTTTCCTTCGCCGTTTCAGCGAGTTATAATTAATTATTAATACTCACATGAACTCCAAAAATCAGGGGTGTGTGCCTTGGTATTCGAATTCGCGACCTTTGGTCGTATCACTAGGCTATAATTGCTATTATCTTTGCTATAACAATTAAAAAAAATACCTAGTAACTTAAGTTAGTCACAATATGATAAATGATATTTATTTCTGCAAATAGTTCTTTTAAAGACACTTTTACCAGTCAATGTTTTACATATTTTTTTAAGGCATAGTGAGGTAATAGTGTTTTGAAGTAATGAAAAGTAATTAGGCCATTATCGATTAATCTATTACTATAATAGTGTCTAATGCGGGCTGACAGACTTCTCACTTCACACGTCGTCGAGTAAATCTCTCAGGCATGTAGTTTTCCTGACGATGTTTTCCTTCACCGTTTATTTTTTACATAACACAGATTTTTATTTTTTATTTCCAACACACTGTGATTATAAAATACATAATATTATTTTAGTAATGAATGAAATATTTACCACTCATTTCACACAATAATACACAGTTGTTTACGAGAACAATTAATAATAAATTTCTTATTATTTACAAGAAAACAACACACCTATGTATTGAAAATATTACTTGTAGACATAACAGATTGTATACAAAGGACATACATACAAAGACGATGTTTACTCGAGTGACTAATTTGACCTCTAGTATCGATTAAAGATCGATTCAGACAATTATCGAGATATCGATCTGTTTACATTCGATTAGGTTTGTTACCAAATGAAGAAGCAATGTTTGGGAATTGTCTTTAAATTAGAATTGAGATAAAACGCGTTAATTATGTTGGATAGTTATATAATAATACTACATAGTTGTACTATTGTAGTATACTACATGTTAAGATGCCTGGATATAAAATATTATAGTATCTTCGCCCTCTGCCTATCCCCTGGAGGAATACAGGCGTGATGGTATGTTATTTTTATGTGACTTTGTTATGTAGTTCAAACGCACCATTTTTTACTCCAAATAAGCCTACGATGCTTCACTCGTCCACGATAACAACGGCATTGAGTACATTACCAAACTCACTTTGCTATATAAAGCGATATTTATATCTAATGCTATATATGACATGTGGAGAGCTTAACGGTGCTCGCCTACTCGCCCTATCGCCCTACTGCGCGTGAGTGTATCTTGTTTGTTCTAGAACAATCTATGGTTTGGCCAAATGTAAACATAAGTGTTATTAGTACTCTAAACCAGGGTTTCCCAAACTTTTCTAGGTCGCTCGGTCCAAGCGCCGACTCACAAAGATCCGCGGACCCCCAAAAATACAATATTTATTACGTAAAAACTGACTGAGACCATTTAATAAAAAAATGGGAAGAGATTTTTTTGTTCTCTAATTATTTTGTAATAAAATTATACCTACCTGATTCGTACAATATTTATTTTCTATGCAAATTACAGTAGTACAGACAGCAAAACACATAGATTTTTTATTCTTTTTGCAATTAAGTCTTCAGAAGTAGATTCCAGGTTAGCATAGTTCCGAAACAAGTATTGTAACAACTACGGTAACCATGGTTACGCCATTCATCCGCTATTATGTATAGGGTGTTGATTGTGTACAAGACAATGGTTGCCGGTTGGCGACAACCGCGCGCTTCCTCCGTTTGTCGCGCAACTGGGTCGCCGGTCAAGGAATGTGGAGGGGTGGGGCGCCTTTGTCAGCGAGGTTGATGGTTGAGAAATAGATTCTAAAACTATAATAACATTATTTAACAGCGTTTAATTCTCACCACAAAGTACCTATTTGGTGATCAGGTATATTATGAAGTTCTTATAGAATGATTCTTGATAACCATTCCCTCGTGACAAAATCTCTTAACTAACAAAGGAAGTAATTAATAATCTTTGGGTGAGTAATTGAAACTGGTTTACTCAATGCGGTATTTCCAGGGCCATTTCAGACGATGTCTTACGTTGTGAATTTGTGTCACACATATTTATACTGGGTACTAATACTTGAACCTTAAAAGACCATGATTCTCTGAGTTTGTTTCGGCATTTCTTCTTCTTCTTTCTTCAGAGTTCATCAGCTAGGAAATGCCGGTAGTACATAAAATATTTACTCGTTAAAGTGTTTATGAATTTGTCAGTACTTAATAAATATCATTACAACAGCCATATCTGAAAAACAATTTGTCTCAAGAAGTTTCAGTTCTGTCTTTACCAACGATACGATAACGATAGTCAGGAAGGACCATGAAGGTTTCTTTAACAACTATAAGGTAGGCAGTTGTGTGCAACTATGCCTAAGTTCAAAAACATACAGCTAAAATGCCCGCGCCGCGTATAATGGGACCCCAACTTATTTCGATTGACAATTCGCTACGTTAATATTTTAGAATTACTCAATGCGCAGTGAAATATTTGATCACTACTTTTTCACTCTAATAAATGAGTTAGATAGGAGATATTACACTGTCTGTAGGGTTGTCGTAACTAAACAAAAAGGCCTACTTACATAATAAGTAAATATATGTAGACTTCATGATTAGGCTTATTTATTCCAATATAGGTATTTATTCGACCACAGATATTAGGTACCTGGTTCCTGAAAAAAAAACCATGTGATTACTTTTTTATATACACTTAATTACCCTGTCACTGTTGGCTAAATAATACTATTTAAAAGGTCTTAAAAGTAACAAAATAAAAACAAATAGTGTAATTTTTTTATTTTTTTTATTGCTTTTTCAAATTAATTAGATTACAGTCTAAGAAAGAAGAATTAAAAAAATATATATACGGTTTCCCTTCTATCTTGTATGTATGCGAATGATTCTAAGTCGCATTTGACCGGTTCTTAACCAAAAATGTAAAAAGCGTGCAACCATAATAATGTCTTGTCTTTATTCTATGGTGTTAATTCGTTTCCGCCAGCCCTAATCTAGTCCACAAACAAGTAACTAGACTTGGCCAGGCGAAAATTACGCAAAATTGCTAACTAAACAACGCGTGGGTGTAGGCATTCGGTGCCCGGCCGAGGCATTTTAAGAACTAGTTGACATATTTGGATAGTTGCCTAACTTGCTGGTGTAAGATGCCCAACTGCGGGTGTGAGAGTTCGTGGGCAATGGGCATTTCCTTCCTCTCTGTTAATATAACATACTCTGTGGGTTCACCGTCCTAAAGGAATCCATGTTTAACCACAGAAAGCCCATATTAAGCGGTGCACACTCATCTATGGATTGAACATCAACTGTAGTTTAACCTAAATAAAATAAATAATAAATAAGATTTTATTTAGAAAAAAGTCCAGTAGATACCTACATTTACAATGAGTCTTACAATTAACAATATAGCATTTTATAATATCTTACAATTAAAAATATTTAACAGTGGACATCCATCCACGGTCTAACCGCAGTAAGCCCTGCTTAAATAGAATATTCTGCGGTGGGCACCCATCCACATACAGACCGCGGCATGCTCAGCTTAACCTCTCAGAACGATTGATCTATGCGTTCTCCTGTAAGCCCTTAGTACCATTACACCTAATCATAACATGTTAACCACCGCACAATGTCGTGGGAACATGTCGGGTCGTGCCGCGTCGCGCCGCGCCCCTGTCGCCCGCCGCAATTACCGCGGGTCGCCGGTTTATCGCGACAAACGGTGCCGCGCGACCTGCTGTGACCATATTGATGAAAATGTTAGGACAAGTCCTGATCTAGCATACAATATTTTAAACCGCGTCATTGAGTGTGTCGATCCACATGTCGAGTAAATGTTTTTTTTTAAACTTAATAGGAGTTTGGAGTTCGGAGTTTGGATTTGAGCCCGTATTGTGGCAATATACTTCCCTTCCACAGTACTGAAAACATAGCGGCGAACTGTATATCACAGATCGATACACCCCTGTCTAACCCTTATGAGAATATAGGTGTGATGTTTAATTGAGGCGATGTATTATTGATATTTTTTAAGATCGCGGAACGATAGACGAAGCTAAATATTCCGCCGTCGCCGCCGTGAGTCCCTACCCTTAAAGTAGCGTGTCTTACTATTTAAATCTTTACAAATAAAGGTTTCCACTTTTTATGAAATCCTGGTATTCCTACAGATCGGAGTTCAGCCACTGTCACTTAAAATTTAATAACGCAACAAAGCATCTTACTAGGAAGTTACGATTACTCAGTAAGTACTTCGTGCGCCGCGGGGCACGTCATGATGAGCGGGCCAGACGTTTATGATGTGTAGGAAGTGTGTCTTTAAGTTTTATAGGAGATGGACATAAAACACACATACCTACTTAACATAACATACCAACATCACGCCTATATTGGTCGAAAGGATAGGCAGAGGTGTAATGCTGTAGGCCCTACACCCACAGTCCACATATATATTTAGGTCCCATGAAATAGGGGACGAGCCTATTGCCATTCACCGGGCACAATTTCAAGCTCAGAGCTGCTACTGGGAATTTTATAGAAAAACGCAATAATACTTTGCTCTACCTGGGAATCAAAACTAGGACCTCTTACTCAGCAGCCAATTAAAACACACAAACATGTAGAAACGAATTTAAACCTACGTGTAATTAGAGCCCCCATGAAATAGAGGGCCTATTGCTATTACCTGCACACACATTCAAACTAACCTAGAGTTGGTACTGAAAAATTAATTAAATAAAATTTTAGCACTTTTTTTAACCCGGAAAAGAACCTAAAACCTCGGCCTCAACAGCCGTCTTTGCGACCTCTGGACTAATTTTCTTAATTAAGAAATTGTGTGCGGTACCTGTACTTCTTCAGTTTTTCTGGACTTATCCAATATATCCCTAAATCACGGAGTCCGCACAAATCACGGAGATCACGACCCGCCCGGCGGCGATTTACAAAGTGATTGTGCGACAATAGAGGTGCGCGCGCATCTCATGTTTACGTACCTACTTATATCTAACATACCTACTGACTCTGAAACTCAGGATCTACTTAGGTACATACTTGTTCTGAAAGAAAGAAAGAAAAAGCTTTTATGTTGTACCTCAACATGATAAAACATAATAAATAAAAACAAAAAACATAAACATGAAGTACCAATAAACTCTGGGCTAAGTAACAACTACACTGATCATCCTATCTGTAAGGTTAAGCAGCGCCTGCTACGGCCAGTCTTTTGATGGGTCTCATTCAAATCAAGGCCCCCTTTGTGCCTCAGAGAGCACGTAAAGCCGTCGGATCCGGTTGTCATACGAACACCTATGACAATCGTTAGTGGTAGTCAGAAAGCTTAAAAGCCTGACAACCTGTCTATCTTCGGGATATCGGTATTACCCATAAATTGGGTTGCGGAGGTCTGATTGCACTCGTTCAGTGTAGTATATTGATATTCAGCCGCATCTGGTTAGACTGGAAACCGACCCCAACATGGTTGGGAAAAGGATCATGATTATCGTACTCTCGAAGTTATCTGTATTGCATATCAGTTTTTCTATATATCTAGAGTATTCATATTGTTTAATAAATGATAATATTCCAACCGGAACATAAGTAAAGATCACAAGTGAGTCATAGACATGAATAAATATTACATTAAAAACTATTTTGTGACATTTCGACATTTTCAAAGCAAGTGGCGCCATCTACCTGTATTAAACTTTGGAAATGCATTATTTTCAAATTAATGTTCTAAGAACTGATGTCTTTTTATAAAATTGTATTGTGTATTCTATCTCTGCTCACTTAGTCGACAATATTGTTTATATTGTGAGTAGATTTATAAAAAATTGCGGCGCATAAATAATTAAATTGGATTTGAAACAACTGAACTTTCAAAATAATCTTATCAACAGAGTAACATGATATGATAAATGTGTACGCCTTTACTAATTGTATATTTCGACGAGCTACACAACTGCGATGGTGGTGTAATGGTCAGCATAGTTGCCTTCCAAGCAGTTGATCCGGGTTCGATTCCCGGCCATCGCAGAATCTTTTTGGCTTTTTTACTTATATTTCGTATAATATTAATTATATTCTTTTTAGTTAATATGCCATTTTTTACATTAAAATGTAGACGACAGAAGTTTTTTTTGTTTAACAAATTTAAATATTCTAACATCAAATGTGTTTCGCAGATTTATACAAGTGCAGACTACAATCAGAATCAATAATCTAATGATTAATTTATATGATGCAAAAAGATAAAATAAATATCAGTTTGTATAAAATTTAATACCTGTGCAAATTATCTTCTGATTGAGTATCAAGTAAACACTAAGTATTCATTATTCTGCAATATTATGCATGAATTGTAATTTATTAACTTACAATATTAGACAGAAACAGAAAACATATTAGAATATGATAATTAACAATAATTATAAGTGTGTATAGTTTCTCTAGTGTTGTACTGCTGAATACGAGCGTTCCATTCCCACAGGACACAAATATTAAAACAAAACTACTGAAAATAAAAAAAACAAGACATCAGGAATTCAGGAACATAGCCAGCATAACAGTCGAGATTCAGTCTATAATTTTTAATGGATTATAATCTGTTAAAGTAGCTATGTTCCTGACGTCTTGTTTATTTTTTTATTTTCAGTCGGAATTAAAAAAAAATTTTTTTTTGTTGCTTATTGTAAAACGCTAGGTACTTACAATGTTATAATTATCTTTTAGGTCATATTATCTGACCTATGACCAATTGACATATTTTTATCTTTTTTTATTATGTTCATAATTATGTAAGTACTGTGGTACCATTTAGTTTATCAACCGATCTGCAAGGTTAAGATGCGCTAGTAGCGGTCAGTTTGTGGATGTGTTATTAACCCATTCGAGACCATTCCGTGTCTTAGAGGGGACGTATAGCCGTGGGTCCCAGTTGTCATACGAACATCTATGTCAGTCGTTAGTGGTAGTCAGAAGCCCAAAAAGTCTGACAACCAGTCTATACTCTTCTCACCCGAATCGCTCTTGGCAGAGCGGTCGTGGCCGTCATGTAGTAGTGGTGTTGGGGGCAGATATTATTCGCCTCACGATGTCCCGCCATCTCTCCCTGTTGGCCGTCATCCTGGTACACTGACTTGTGGGGCCACCCACTGCGTTCTTGATTTGGTCAGTCCATCGCATTGGTGACCGACCGCGAGGTCTTGTACCGTCAACCCTTCCCTGCACAACCAGTCGTTCGATGGATCCCTCATCTCTTCGCGACACGTGGCCAAAGAATGTCAAAATGCGCTTCTGTAAGGTTGCTTATAGGCTGATAGACGCTCCTTGATGCCGAGTTCTTCAAGTATTGAGACGTTAGTTCTGAACTCGGTCCAGGATACTCCCAGCATTCGTCATCTCTAGAGCGTCTACCTTTTTCTTTTCGATTTCTCGCAAGGTCCACGTTTCGCGGCATATAGAAAAATGGGGAACACGAGTGTACGAACAAGTCCTACTTTTGTACTCTTTGTGATTTTTCGGTTCCTCCATATCTTCCTCAGGTTATCCATGGTATTGCTTGTCATCTTCATACTCAGGATATCGGTATTACCCAGAAATGCTTGTAAAATTATATTCAGCCGCGTCTAGTTAGACTGGAAGCCGACCCCAACATAGTTGGCAGAAGGCTAGGAAGATCACAATATACTAACCACGTTACCACATCGATCGCCACCACAAACATGTTTAAAATATTTAAACAAAAATGTGCCAAATTGTCTTCAGAGTGCTACTACGATGAGGTCGTCACCCTGCTGCCTCCCGAAAACAATAGCGTAATTATACTGAACACAACTCAACAATTACATTCAAATTACTGACTAATGCCGGCTTTTGTGGTGTTTTGGGTGCTCCAAATATGAATACCGGTATATACTTTGAGACAGCTGAGTCCAATAAAAAATAAATATTATATGTCATCACGCCTGTATTCCCCGAAGGTTTAGGCAGAGGTGTACTAACGTACACCCACATTTCGCCGGTATGTTTAGGTCCTATCTAATAGGGGGTGAGCCTATTTACCGGGCACAAATCCAGACTCCGAGCTGCTACTGAGAATTTCATACAAAAACCCAATAACACTTTGCTTGACCTGGGGATCGAACCCAGGACCTCTAGACTAATGAGGCTGTCTAAATATTAAAGTTTATAAAATAAAAATACCTTTAATAATTAGTTAGATTAATTAGTTAGATTTATCCACATATTGTTAGTTATAAAAGTCTCAAAACTATGTTACTATTTCCCATAAACAATCAAATTAAAACAAGTCATTCATGAATAATTATTATTATTATAATTAATCATCTTATAACATGAAGCTGTAAGAATCTCCCCTGTGGACACAGGTGAGTCAGAAATCATCTTTATAAAATGGTCATGTTGCATCTGTGGTATGTACCAGTGTGTTGGCAAATATTCGGCCGCTAAGCAATAATGTGGTAACATTATTGTGTTCCTGTTTGAAGGGCAATATACCTAGCCAGTGACATTATTGGGCATATGAGACAACTGAGGTCTCAAATGATGACAAAATGAGTGATACCACTGGTGTTGCTGACGTCTATAGGTTGCGGTTGCCGCTTTCAATGACGCCTGTATGACTGCTTGTCACCAGGACCCAATAAAAGAAAAATACACATAACTCGCAGAGGTTTGCTTACTCATAATATGGTCTGAAATGAAAAGATTATTATTATTGATAGGCATTTTAAATATAACCTCAATTGCGTTAGGAGTGGTTCCGTAGAGATTGTCCTTCGTGTGAGTGTTTCAAGGGATACCACTCAATAGGCTGACGATGCATGACCCATAATGATTACTGATCTTTCAATAGGTGTCTTGAAACGGCCAGTCCAAAGGACTTCGTACTGTTACGGTATTCTCATATTGCGCACTAAATGATACTTCAGCGATAGAAAATGGCTCTGATAGAAAATGGTTTCAGTCACCCAAGGACATGAGAAATACCAAAAGCACTACTTCTCTCATTTTAGGAAACTTTCTGCCCGATCTGGGACCAGTTAATGACAGCGGTGGCATTAACTGGTACTCCAGTATGTATAAAATTAACATTGCTTGGGTGCAACGACTTTTAATAAAAGAAATTAACCTTTTTGGGCTTTCAGGGCCGTATTTAGATATTTTATTGCTTGCGGCGTGAATTTAAAAGGGCTTTAGATAAATTACGTTTATATTCCAACTGCAGGAAACTACCAGATTTTATTAGTCACATCCCTATTTTGGAAGAAAAACAAGTTGTAGTACCGAAAGAATTTACTCGAAACTCAAGGAAACATAAACCACGTAAACAATTTCCTGCTCAATGCGAAAATTTAGATGCCATATACCACGTGACGTGGAAGCGCCATGTTGCGGCGAGTGCGCAGGCGCAAGATCTACCATATAAGGGCTGGACCGCGCCGCCCTGCGCCAGTCGAGGCCGCGCACACGACGCGCAAGGTCACACGCCTTCCAACCAGGGGTGACTGACTCATATAAAAATTCACACTATCAAGTGAGATTTACGGCTTTGATTACCCTAAAAGGCTTAAATACGGAAGAAAAAATGTTTTAATGTGACGCGATGAGGATCATTATTATGTTGATGGATGTAAAGTATGAAATAATTGTATACAAAATGATTTTATTTTTATCTTTCATACCCTCGCGTTCGGGCTTTGACTGCTATCAATCTTATTTATTTACGTTGATCGATACTTTTGTTTCAAGGAATTCAGAATGAGGAGAAATGTAATGAAAATCACATCTCCATCAATCACTTTTCTTAAGTAGGTATACTTTCTCAACTAGTTTGTTTATGCTTCAGAGAGCATTTATGCTTGTTAAACTAAGTCACGAAATAATTTCTTCAACAATGTGATGTAGGATCAGAACAATGATGTAGTAATAAATGGCTTATACTGAATACATAAAAAATACTGCAGTAATGGTCAGAAATTCTAATAAAGATAAAGTTTCTAGTTTAACAAATGATGCTAAAAGTCCTCCAAACATTTCCTGTCCTTTAGTACTTCAAAGCAACTCATTAGCGCTGGAATCAGATAGAAACATGACCATATATATCTAAGAAAATAATAACCAAGTAACAAGCAAACTTAAATTACATACAACCAAGCTTAGAACGAAAATTTGACCTAGACCTTACTTCAATCACGTATTGCAGCCAAAGCAAATAATAAAAATGATTTAGATGACCCTGACATTGCCTTATATCTAGCATCTGAGCCTTGCAATGTGACAGGTAGCCAGTTATCACCATATATGATCATTGCGGATCAAGAAGTCGCCTTGGAACTAGAATCAAGATTGTTATTAGTCGATCATAACTTTCCGTATTTGGTGATTCATCAAGTCTTTGTAGTTAACGTTATGTTATTATGAGTTTTATTATCATAGTTGATGTTTACGGCTACGTTAATTGGTTGATTGTTAGATTTGATATAATTAATTTGCATTATTTGCCTACAAGGATATTTTTACGATGCGCCACAAATGTTTCATTATCTTTTTTGCGTATCTCGGAATTCGATTTGGCATTGTGATACTGGTTATATCGATAGATTAGATGAGTATTCGTCTTTTCATTGTTTCAATATTTTCAATTACTTCTGCGTTTTCAGTTTTATTTATGTATTTGTACATTTAGATATTCTTATTGTATACCAGTTAGTTGTTTCTTTTTAATATTACACTCTCAACAGCATTGAATACTAATTTTCTAAAGAGGATTTCATATTTAAAAAAAGGTCATAACTTCAAATCCATTCACATATTTAGAATTAGAATTTATAAGAGGAAACTTTAAGAATTTATTTATGGCACTAAGAGAACCACTTCCACTTAAGGGTCAAGTGAAACAATATTACCAAAAATGAATAAAGACACATGAATAAAACAAGCATTATTATTCACAAGGCATCCAGTATCCACTAAAGACTTCCCTCGAGGAAGTTATTAAAATTTGACACATTAATTATCATCTTCCGATATTCCTGCGAAGACATTCAGTGGACGATGTGGTTTTAATTAAAGTCGAACGATGGTTATTAAGGAAACTTTTTACAGCTAAGGCAACTCATTTATCATGGACGTTATTGCCTTTTCGTTACAATGTAATGAGGTCTGAATTTGTTTTGTTGTAGGTTATTGCTTCATTTATTAAAGGAAGGTTATCTACGTCGTTTATGCTTACATATTAATACATAAAATTTTGGTATATAATTTTATGCATTGTTGGGTAAGAGCCCTTTCTCAGTTTAAGATGGATCCTGGGACTAAAAAGGCCAATTCAATAATTATATTAAGACCAATATTTAGATTGAAATCAAAAAACAACACCATAACATGCGTCGCAAAAATCCGAATGAAGCTAGACACAATAGAATCCAAACATTCAAAGCATAGATACGTTTATCAATAATCTTCTATAATGATATATTGTTGTTTTAATTCAATGGGCTGTTTCAAATCATTAGTCGCGGCATTCTTGGGAGCTCGGACCAAGAACCTGTCTGTATTGATTGATGGAGAGTCTTCGACGTGACCTTCTCGACATTTCTTATCAAGAGGAAGTTTGTATTGACAATTTGGAGCGCCTCTGGCGTATGGCAGTTGAGAAATAGTTAAGCAAATATTGGCTGGCTAAAAATAATATTGAAAGTTTCTCCCAACATAATGTTAATATGGATATCTGCTATGTATTCTATAGTTCACACTTTATTAGTATTTTGGCAGCAAATTGATGCAAAAATCAAATTTCCTCTCGCATTTCCGTTTAATAAAGAAACCTTTCAATAAATTAACATCTAGGAAAAAACTAGTGCCTTCAGGAAACGAATAAACACATTCGAAAAATCAACCTTCGATATAATTTCCGTAAACAAAAATATTTAAATGGAAAGCTGATTTTCCTTCACACAAAATACTCATAAAGAATTGGCAGTATTTTTCCTAAAGCCCTCAAAATTAATATCCTGCGAAGAGCCTCTAAGAGCCCTCAAGTCTTTAAGATTCTTTGAACAAAAATAAGAGTTAATCGGAATTTCTCTCAAACGAGAGTGAAATTCAAAAGCCTGAGCTGGCCTTGAACTCCTGATCTTTCCGGTTTGGCGGCCGGTGTATCGAACCTTAATTGAGTCAAGTGTATGTTCGCTCGATGTAAATGCATCTGATGTGCTTAATGTGACAATTTATGTGTTCCGATAAAGTCTGCAAGACTTTAAGTGTGGTTTACGACGGGTGAGTCAGTAAATGTTAATTAAAAATATGCAAGATGCGACTTTGATTGAGTGCAATGCATGTGTTCATGGAATATTTTTCTTATTAGTGTTTATAACCGTGTTAAATATGTACATATCATCATTATTCGCTTTGAATTTTAAATTAGGGTTGAATTGAAGTCTTATCACGATAATATCGATATTTTGGATTGCTTAACTTGTTGTAATCTACATTTTGTCTGCCTGTAATGTAACGTCTTTCACGGGTCTTCTAGCGTGAAAACTATCCAATATAGCACAAATAGCTAGTGCCTGACTGCTCAGGTTGAAAAAAGGCAGAGTCCTCAGTGTGCTACAGATGGCCGTGTGTTTTTAGCCGGTAGGAGTTCGACATAACCCTCCGCCTTTCATTCTAGGAGAGACGGAGAACACCGATTGGGATTTTCAGACGGAAAACAATAAAGGACTTAAGTAAAACCTTAGAACATTTCCATTTTATTAATTTATTTTTTCAAAACAAAAATCTAAGGTTTTTTTTTTCAGTTTTTAATCGTCTAGTCCTAAATTATAAGCACTAATAAGTAGTGAAAGTAGCTGATATAATTTGTTCCACTCATAAAGCTTACAGTAGGTGTTGATCCTTGAACTAATTAACAGAAGTCTTACAATGGATGATTAGAATCGACGTGTGCCGATAAATGGGCGCCTGACGCAATCTTACTAAAGAGTTAACGTTCAATGGATGTGTCATTACTATTGGTTTTAATAGTTTATTAAGAACGTTGACGATTAATGGCAATGGACTTAGACATAGGTACATACATGCCTTTGCTTTAAGCTTCCTAAATTATGGTTGAGCTACAAAATGACTGATGCATGCGTGCCGTCGCTTGGGACTGGTCTACTCAAAGTCGCTATGACTCTTTCTTCAAAAGGCCATTTCAGACTTTGGCCTACATTATAAGACACATATTTGTTACTATTCTATGTCTGGACTTTAAAAGAGACCATGATTCTCTGAGTTTGTTTCGGTGTTTCTTCTTAGAGGTCGTCAGCTAGGATATACCGGAGCCATCTAGCTTAAATAAAGTATGTAATATGTATTGACTTGTAAGAGTGTCTTTAAAATACTTATTTACAGAAATAAATATCATTTATCATTTGCCTGTATTCCCGAGAGGGTAGAAGTGTAGTGACATCTATCGTGTTACATACGAAACTCGATGAAGGGAATTCTACACAACTGCAACATAAATATTAAAACGTACCATCACGCCTTAATTCTCTGAAGGGTTAGGCAGAGGTGTACCTATACTAATGTACACCTATAATTTGCAAGTACCATGTTTAGGACCCATGTAATTGGGTCAACCAAAACCACACTCCAAAAATTTTATAGAAAAACCTAATACTTAACAATAGGTAGGTACAGACGCCAGCAGGTCAAGCTATCCAAAACTGTCAAATTTCCCAATTGAATATGAACCTTATTAATTTGTATTAAAGTTGATAATCAATCAAAGAAATTTGACAGATTGTGGTAGCTAGATGTGCTGGTCTCTATACCTACATGTACAAACATATTATAGTTTTTTTCTACTCGTAGCCATAAATTCAAAGTAGGTAGGTACTTAATAAAATAAAATAGGTTTGCATAATTAATGATTCATAATTTCGCGTCATAGACATATAGACGCGGGGGCTGTGCTGCGTTGTGGGACGCAAGCGCACTCGTGTGGCTCTATAGGGTTGCCAACATTTTTTCAGCGAAATATAGTATTTTTCAGACGAAACTATAAAAAAATAGGTATAGTACACTTCAAAATAAAATAGTATTTTATGAAAAACGCAAAAAGTAGACGAAGATATATTTGTGAATTATTTATTTTTATAAAAACTACTATACTATTTATTTGCACTTTTTGCATTTTTTAATAATATTTTGAAAGATTTGTTTGTCAGATTTTGGTGTTGAAATATAGTATTTTTGCGTATTTACTATGTGTTTCTTCAACAGTACGCAGACCCGAAATACAGTACAATTCTATATATTATAGTACGGTTGGCAACCTTAGGCGTCTAGCGTTTTCCTAAAATCAAATACTACATGAAGACATTTACGAAGAGATTTTGTTTGTTTATGTTGTCTCTTCATCAACATATCAGCCATTCCAGCATCAGCCCACATTCTTCTACTGCTGGACATAAGCCGCCTCCATAGCGGCATTAAAATTATTACACAAATAATATATTTTTAGCTTACGGAAACGAATCACGCGCAGATACCTATAGTATAAAACGACAAAAAAAAAGATCGAATTACTGTATTGCGATACTTTGCAGTAATCGTCGTGTCGTCTGCGCGTGATTGGCAGGTGCAGGATATGTGACTTAAAGGGTATCAACACTGGCGCCATGATGTCAGAACCCTTTTTTGTTTTAAGAATTCGTATTTCAAATATTCCGCCTCTAGTGCCAGCATTATTGTGTGGCTGCTGGACATAAATTATGAGACTTAACAACTGAGGTTTGAAGATGACAACGCGCGAGTGATACCACTGATGCTGTTGACTTGTCTATAAGCTGCGGTTGTCGCTTACCATCAGGTCGCCCCTATGCTTGTTTGTCCATTATCTCACCTGATATTAAGTGATGATGAGGTCGATGATAGAACATGATCGTACCTACATTAAAAAAAATGTAGTAGCTGCTACAATAACATAGTGGTCTTAAGTGCGACTGCTACGCTCTGTGTTCGATTCCTAAGTCAAGCAAAGTGCAATTTGATTTTTACATAAAATTATCAGTAACAGCTAGCTTTTTTCATCCTGGTTAATAGCAATATGCTCTATGAACTATGTATGTAATTTAAGTTATACATCTCTGCCCAATCCTTTAGGGAATGTAGGCTTGATTGTAGGTTATGTTAAAAAATGTAGGAAGTTAATACACACAGTAGTTACCTTAAATAGCTAAAAGCTTCCTCAACAAAATTGATATAAAAAAAATAATCGCAGCGTGTCATTACACCTACATGAAATTACAATTAATAGCAGTTGTAATACTATTGGAGTTAATAAGTGGACGGTGGGTAGGCAGGCCTTGTAATAACTGCTTCATTATAAGAGCGAAAGGCTTGTGCCTCATAGGACCAGAGAAATACTACTGTTTTATAAAAAAATAGGATCGATATTGATTTCTCACATTTACGCTAATATTTTTACGGATTTAATCGCGTTATATTGATATTATTAATCCCGACGTTTCAGACCCTTTACAGCGTCCATGGTCACGGGTAGACTGAGGTGGTGGGCGTCTTGATGATATAATTACTGACAGCTACCCTACATTTTTATTGTTACATGATCAATGATATTTATTATTAATTAATTATATCAATATAACGCGATAAAACCCGTAAAAAGTAGTTTTATTTCAAAAATAGGATAATGTTATTATTTTTTAAAAAAGGAACGAGTCGAGTTAATTAAAAAAAGTAGGTAGAAAAAAATTTGGCCCCTTATGCGTATAATACTTTAAAAAATTAAAGTAAATTTTCAGGTGGAATTTACAGAAGCAAGCAGGTCAAGCTATCCAAAACTGTCAAATTTTCCCAATTGAATATCAATCTTATTACTTTTTATAAATTTAAAAATCAATCCACGAAATTTGACAGATTGTGGTAGCTTGATGTGCTGGCCTCTGTACCTCACAAATCGTCAATTCTATTGTAAGTAATCGATTTACTTCAAATCACACGGACCAAAGTGAAACGAATCAACAATTTCGAACTCGCCCAATAAAACCCATAAAAATCCACAAGCGTTCATTTAAAACAATAAACATTCGAATAAACATTAAAAATAACATGTTTATACAAAGTCAGTACATTAAATAACATGTTATACTTTATAATTAACAATTTCTGACAAAAGACAATATCGTGAAATGGCCTTTTTTGATGTAAGGTAATTTCACGAAATGACTTGTTTTACGAAAATGTCAAAGTGGGGTTATTCTCATTCTGTATAATATGTTTTTCCCAACCATAATAACAATCTGTCACGCACGTAATCTCCGAAATTTAGGAAAGAAATCGGTTTATTTATTTAATATTCTATGTATCTACAATATTGTAGGGACTCGTGGCTAAGTAATAACTAAGCTGATCAACCTATCTGTAAGGTTAAGCTGCGCTAGTTGCGGTCAGTATGTGAATGGGTGACCTTTCTTAACACATCACCAACACCCCTCCATGCCTAGGAGAGCACGTAAAACCGTCGTTCCAGGATGTCATACGAACACCTATGACAATCGTTAGTGGTAGTCAGGAGCCCAAAAAGCCTGACAACCAGTCTGTCAGTATTACCCAGAAATTCGGTTGCGGAGGTCTGATAGCAGTCGGTTCGGCTAAAATACTGATATTCAGCTGCAGGTTACACTGGAAGCCGATTCTAACCTAGGTAGTTGAAAAAAGGGTCGGAGAAAGAAGTACCTAAAATATTTTTTTAAGTTCAGTTCTATTATGTACATCCTAAGGTTACCTGGAAGAAATTCCAGTTACCGATTAGGCCACGCATTGTATGTGTTTTATTGTATCAAGTAGGTACTGACGTCTGTACCTGCAGCAGGTCATGCTATCCAAAACTGTCAATTTTTTGCAATTGAATATGAATCTTATCATAATGTTTTAAAGTTGAAAATTTATCAAATAAATTTGATAGATTGGGGTAGCTTGATGGGCTGGCCTCTGTACTTAAGTCGTATTTATTATATTATGTTGTACAATAAAGTATATATAAATATTGCACGTTGGTTTAAATGTCTGCCCGATAAAGATAGAAATCAGGATCATTGTTTTTGTATGAAAATGATGTCGTCTGTACGAATGAACCTTTTAATTATTGTCTTTTAGGTTTTGAGAATGAACCTTCATGGTACCTATTGGAATTTAAGAGAAATGTTATTGTAATGACATTTATACTTGTGTGGGCTGGCACACATTCTAGTTAGGCCTCGTCCCCATTATCGGGTATTTAGTCGGCCCCTCTAAGATATGTCTTCTTTATTTCACTTTCATTGATGACTCCGTGAGTTGAAGGCTGATTAACTAATCGGTAGATTTTATTGCGATCACTGCTGTTTGCTGTCCTTAATCCTAGTTGATTTCTAATTTATATCTTGATATTTCTTAAATTATATCATTCTTATAATAAAGCAATAATTATAAAATAAATATTTATTTAGTAATAATGTACAAATATTTTTAAATGTAATTAATAAGTAGAGATTAACTTAGGACATATTTGCAAGGATTTAATTTTAAAATTATTTGGAAAAAGATAGAGACGCTTGATCTAGATAAAATCGAAGTAAATTTATGATTACAAACATCTTAAACGATTATTTTTGCAACACCTACCTATTTCACCGACTAACATTAAATCATTTTTTCTAATTTTGCAGTTTAATAACGAAATAAGTTATCAAAAACGCCACCAAATATTGACAGGTAGCTATCAAGCCCAGACATCATAATTACACATTTTACTTTATGTTACTAGACATTACGCAAAAAAAACTAGATTCAGATCGATTGCACCAATCATAGTAATAAAAAACTTGATCAATGGTTTAACCTCTAAACGGCAATTATGCGTAATGCCCGCGTTACAACGTGATAAACGGCTAACCGGCGCTTAAACATATAATTATGTGATAATTTACATTTATTAAGCGCAATGCCCATCGGATGATTTGCATAAAAACTGTTTGGCGTGGAGGATTGATTTATTTGTTTATGAAATGTGTAGTTAGGTGTATATACTAGCAATACGTGTGGTTTTGTTTGTGTATTTTATGGTGCAGACGATTAATTAAAGGAGTAATCTATTGCATTAAAATATCGGGGTTCATTTTGCGGACGTTTAGTGATAAGCAATGCCTGAATGATTACTTTATATGGTCCGTATTCAATAGACATATCAAACTTAAAATAAAAAAAAAATAATGTACAGATGCCAGTAAGTCAAGCTATCGAACTGGTAAATTTTCCCAATTGAACATGAACCTTATCACATTGTATTAAAGTTAAAAATCCATCAAATAAATTTGACAGATTGGGGTAGCGTGATGGGCCCTCGGTACAATAAGTTGGGTTATTTAAAGTTTAGAATTTATCCTGATGTTCTCTTCTGTTACCTTTTAACAAACTTTATAAAGACAGCCAGGAGTTTGGGCTCAACAAAAACATAATATACCACCACACTTATATTTCCCCAAGGGTTGTTGTACATCCACATAACCTAGGTATATTTAAGCCTCAAGTAATAAGGGACGAACCTATTGCCATTAACCGGGCCAGTATCTCAATAACTGTATAGATAAACACAAACAGTAGGTATACAGCAACCTAACATAACTTAAACGACGTACCTACCTAGGTACATAAATAAACAATTTGAATACACTTACCATTCAATCCTCAGTTAGTTCTGACAAATGCTCAAGTTAAATATATTGAAAACTATTGCAACATTCCTGTGCACGACGCGCATATATTATGCAAACTGCGAAGCACACTTACTGTGAACTGAATAGGATAAAGGAACGTACACAGAAGATCCGGTGCTTAACATTAAGTAAAAATCTCCCTTCAGGAATCCGATCTATAAGGTTAAGCTGCACTAGACGCGGTAAGTCTCAGGTCAGGTTCAGGATTTCAAATATATTAGAAAATTAAAGATATCAAAAATTTGCATTTCTATCTATTTACCCGGGTGAATCCGGAGCGGGTTTCTAGTGTAAAATACAAATAAATGTCAACTTCATTTCATTATTAAGAGTTCAGTAAAGTTTCACCTAGTTATCCATTATTACTTTCAGATTCAGTCGCTCTAGGAAGTATAATAGTTAGATACTTACCCAATGTAATTATTATCTTTAGCATTATATATAACATACCATTAATTTTACAAGCCAATAATAATAAATTATAAAATATCAGTCTTACCACTGTAACCATAACTCTACCAGTCGCGAATCATTACTAAACGCGAACTAAACTAACGACACTATACAAACGGACGACAGTATTATGCGACAGCTTTTGTTAGTGTAACTGTAAAGCCGCAGAGAAAAATATCGCACGACTGCGTCGTTTGTTTGTTATGTTAAACAGAACTTGAGCTTTAAAGGACATCAAAATATAAGTAACATAATATATTAATATAGTAATATAATTCTCAACCGACCAACGACCGATATAATTAAATTATTCCTAATAACATTATTTATGTAATGTTTTGGTCCTATATTGAGATCTATGTCCGTCATAATGACCTCTGTACCCTCGTCCTACTGCAAACGTGGCCATGAACACATAAAAACACACGTTGCACTATGATCGATACTTCTTCTAGATATTTGCTGACAAATATTTACGAAGTCATTGTATATTATAATACTTTTTGTTTCACTTGATTAAATAAACTTGGTCTTTATGTCCCAAGGACAAAAGTTATATTTTATACTAACACTTAGTAAAATGATAATAATTTAAGTTATATCATCGTGGCGGTTGATCCATGAGGATTTCCCACACTATAAAAAAGATGGCTCATTAGATCCCACCACCAACGTGTCGTTTCGCAGGCGTACGCATAGGTTTTTTATTCTTGGATGAAAGGACCACGAACAGTATCAGTACTATTTATTTACTGAGACCACAGACACTCCAATTGGAATGTTTTTATAATTTTCCGCGAGGTTAAATCATTATCTACCTCCTTTATTTACAACATCATTAGCCTTATTAGCCACATGTGAGCTCTTATTGACAATTAATATACTTTAGTATCAAAATATGTAATACTTGCCTTTCTCTTTTTATCTGGTGTGTACGTGACAGACGGACTGCCGTACGTCGATGTAGATTTATGTAATTATCGAATCGCTCATAAAAGATACATTATCACGTCTACCACGTATCCTAAAAGGATTTATGAAAATATGTATCAGAATTATGTCTTGCATTATGACTTTTACATTAATACTCCCGTGTGTAACGGCATTTATTTCTGGAACCTAACTTACTCTAAATTTAAATAAAGTAACCACTATTTCAAATACCTTTTGTGATCGGCCAATATATACACAAATAACTATCTCCTAATACTTTTTTTCTTGTTGCAGCACGCGAACGCAGTCCGTGACTCAGCCCGTTTGATCTTCGAGTCTCCACAACCTGAATCCGATGACGCTCTCGCCTTGGCCAGAGCTCTCAGGACACGACCCCCAGTGAACATGCTACCAGCAGCCAAAGCTGGTACATTCTTCGCAAGAGACAACCTTTCCAATTTCATTGACTGGTGCCGAAAAGCCCTCGGCATCTTAGAATGTTTACTTTTTGAAACTGATGACCTTTGCCTAAGAAAGAATGAAAAACATGTTGTTTTGTGTCTTCTGGAAGTTGCCAGAAAAGGGGCTGTGTTGGGCATGCCAGCTCCTCTTCTTGTTCAAATGGAGAGGCAGATAGAGAGGGAGTTGGCTGGTGAAGAGCTGAGACCCGATGATTCGGCGCTCGGGTTGGTTCCTTCTGCTCCTCAGCCACAATTAGTGACGAATGATTTGAGGAGTTTGGATGAACGAGTCAGGGACCTCGTGGAGAGGTGCTCTTGCCCAACTCAGTTCCCTATGGTGAGGGTTTCAGAGGGAAAATACAGGATTGGTGATACCCGGATGCTGATTTTCGTCAGGGTGAGTTGAACCAATTTAACGTAATTAAAAAAGCAATAATGAGTAACTTAATACTAGTTATGGATATTTACACATATTCCCTAGAAATATTATCTTTAACAATTATGAAAAAATACTTATATTATATATTATATATTTTGTTCAGCTGGACATCTTTTAGCTGATATTATGATCATGATGATAAAGGGAATTGAACCAGCACTCACAATACTGGAGAAACTCTAAGTACAGGCACGGTATATTATACACATCAGAGGTACTTTGAAATGCCTAGCTCGGTGCTCAAGTTTATGGAAAAGAACCGGCTAGAAATTAAATTAAGTAAAATCTTCTTGTCTTGAAAGGGGGATCAATTTAGCTTTTCCCGTCGGGGATTTAAATGCGATTTCCTATCTAGACGTTGCCCCATTTAAGGACATGACTTGGGGAATTGTATGACACTTAGGACATTATAATGAGTTTATCCAGTCCTCTTGTACGACAAGCAGTTTTATCTGGATTTGACTAACTTATTTCTTGAATTTAAGTATATCACAATATTACAGCGTCATCATCATCATCAACTTATTTACTTACTGGGTTACTACTGAGCAAGGGTCTATTCTCAGAATAAAAAGAGAAGTATAAACCATCACATTATCTCACGCCATTTTCAGACGGACGCCGTCATCACAATAGATCAATATTCAGACGAATATGCTAAATTGCTAATGATCAACGGACCAAAAAATGTATCACCTGTTTTTTAAATTACACGAAATATGTAGTCAACTCCCAATTTTGTCCACCGTGCATTTATACAATGGTGTCACAAAATAAGTCTTAATACAATGACCAAAACACAGTGGTCAGAGGACGCCTGCGCACGCGCAGCTGTCGCAACGATATTACAACACTCAGTAAACAATGCGCCTCAAAGGATACAAGACGTTTGGGTAACCTAAAATGTGGGTGTGGAAAGTGCTTTTAAAATAAACACTTGTTCCTGAAGATGATAAGATAGATTGGATAGTGTTTGATTTTTAAACCTTCACCGCATTGCGTGTGATTTACTGCTGACCTAAAGCTTTCCCAGACTTAGGATAGGTGATGATGATACATGTAAAAATGTAGTCGAGTTTATTATTAATTTATTTTTTACGTCCTATTTAAATGTACGAGTTCTACACTCGTAAAATACAATTTTCATTATTAGAAAACACGAAGTAGGTAGGTACTTGGAATAAAAAAAAAAATATATTCTGTACAACTTCCATTTAGATTTAGTATCAAAACATGCTATTAAGCCTGGATCTAGTTACAAACAGCTACTTTACGCCATTCATTAGCACTAAAAATAGATCCTCAAGCGCCTTTTAATGAAAAAACAAACTCATTCGCACATTCAGTCATGCCAATCTAGCTTGACATTTAAGGTCATACAAATAATGTTCCAATTCCTTTGACGACGGATCTATGATTCATTCTGTCCGATTCCTTGTTTGGTCAAATCGAATGGACGCCTCATTGTAGAAAACGACTTTCGACCTTATAGCGTGTATTACAAACTGCCCTCTCATTTCCAGCAATTTAAATTTGGAGGCAGGTCAAGTTACATTGGATGTTCGTGTTTAACCAAATTTAGGAAGACCTCGAATTAGGAATAAGTGTTTAGAAGGGAGGGGTCCGTTTATATTGGATGTTATGTTGCGATCCATATTAAGGGATGCAAGGCTAAGAACTAACGAAGTCGGATCGAGGTCACTAGACTTGTATTGATTGGGACTATCAAGGTAGCATTCCCACGGTATCAGCGAATCTTTATTTGGAATTTCTAATAAACGAGTACTGAACGTTTCAAAATATATTGGTCACTTTGTTTGGAGTACAAGATCCGGTGTAAGTGGGTCTACAACGGCCTTACGCTCTTTAACTTGAACTATGGGGTCGGGTTCGAAATTGAATACACTCTCCATTACTGTAAATCTATTTCTAGTGGCTACTTTTAAATTTATGAGCTGTGGAACCCTTTTATTTGCTCTAAATTTTAAAAGGAATCTCCTTATGACACAATCAATCAAAAATTATCCGTCAGTGTAACCTGAGCCGTTACCTGCGACAAAAGATAGACAGGACTTACGTGGCGTGTTTTGGTGACAACCAAACTAATAATAATTATGTAGATTTTTGATTTTGATGTTTTCTTAACTCTCTAATTAGGTTTTAGTGAATTGTTACGAAAATCCCTTCTACTATTTCTATATTGAAGTTAACCTTCACGTCTAAGTGAATTTCACATTTTTATGTGTGTGTATTTCGCCAACCCATAAGATCTCATTCTGAAGGGTTTTTTCCATACAGTGGTCTAATAATAACGGCTTGAATTATATTTAAGATTATAAAAAGAACCTTGTTATGAATAGTGTGAAACTCATATTAATTTATCTTTCACAGATTCTCCGGTCTCACGTAATGGTCCGCGTCGGAGGTGGCTGGGACACTCTCGCTCACTACCTCGACAAGCACGATCCCTGCAGATGCCGCGCCCAGCACCGTACCTCACTCTCTGCTCGCCTCGCCCGCCCTAAACACGACCTGGCCGGCGCCACCGTCACATACGAAAGACCAGATGCTGGCCCAACCTCCCTGCCGTACACCAAAACCGAGCCAAAGACTTACGAACCAATGTCACTACAATTCAACACCAAACTCTATAACGAAGAACCCAAATCTGGACACTACCAGTCTAATCACAGACTTAGTGAAGCTCCTACCAGTCTGCCTTATCTAGGAGACTTGGATAGAGCTGCTTCCCCAAGCAGGAGGCATTTAGCTCCTAGAGCTCATAGTCCCTCAAGGAAATCTTCGTCCCCGGACCGAAGGACCAAAATTGTGGCTTCAAACCATCTAGTCCCGACACCCCATGGAATTAGGAATAAAAGTCCTAGACCGGTTTCTCCAGCTCCAGCAGCTGAGAGTGCGTCTGACAATGGATCTGAGGTGTCTGATGAAGGTTATAGGAGTTTAGGAGTGGTGGCTGGTTCCACACAAGGATCTCCATCTACGAAAACCACGAACAGATATTCGTTGCACAGCCAGAACTCTATTGAAGATGCAGAATTTAATGGTAAGTTACGTTTTGAATCTCATTAAAATCTATTCTCATAAGTGGTTAGCTTTTGCCGATGGATTGAAAATGTTTGCGTATTCTAAACTATTGCACTTTTTTAATTTTGAAATACTACTCTAAATAATGACTGTGTACAGTTCGAATCTTGTATCTCTTGTATTACTCATCTATTGTTGAATAAGTTTGTCTGTTCACATTCCATAATTTAGGTTTATTTGTATCAATCTAAGGATTTAATTTATATGAGGGCTTTGCACTCTTGTCTAGAATCTAGAACAAGCACTAATTCTATCCAGTCAGTTCTCATTAATTCCTAAGTGGCTCTATAGCTTTGTAATCTATGAGCATTCTTATTTGTTTATGAAATACATCAGATAGATATCTCGGAAATTTTCCAGCTTGCCTTTTTCTAATAGATTTTTTGTAGTTGTTCGAAGGGTAGAGACGCCAAAAGTACCTACCTAAAATTTTCTTTTATCTCATTAACGGGACTAATGGAATATCATGTGAGCTATCCTAACTATGCAGTGCTTGATATCAGTTTGACCAGTTGGTTAAGATAAACTTTAAATTACTGATATTCTGCCAGATCTGTTGACAGACTGAAAGCCGTCTCTAATATTTGCAAAAAATACGCAGATACGAGTTATGTAAGAGAAGATAAGATACAAGATATTAGGAGGATGTTTTCATCCCCAGTATTGGCAGTCATATAAGTGTATTCATGTAGGTGTGTCTGTGTATAAAATTATTTGTTTGAACAAGTGTTGAAACAACAGAGTGAGCGGACATAATTTGTGCAATATTCATAAAGAGTAAACACTTCTATAGTTAGAATAATGTGTAATTGTGTACGTTTTATTGAGATGTGACTCTGAAATTTTATTATTTCGATCTGTCAAGTATGTAAATACTATAAAATTGTTGCAAAATATTATAAGTTTGTGTAAAGTAAAAGGTTTTTAACATGATTAGTATCAGTCTGTTAATAGTACTTGAAAAAGTAGCGTTGCTGTATTTATCTGTGGCATCGTAACTTCGAAACGGATCAATTTTAAAATACGGTTTTTATTATTATCATAGATTTTATTGAAAGCTTATAAATAATATTTCAGTAGGTGGTCTTTCCATATTACTATTTACATGTAGATTAAAAACCTTCGCAGGCAAACTGTCATCTGGTCCTGAGAGGCCAACGGTTTTTCTCACAAAAGGACCAAAAAAAATAAACATATACCTACATGCATGTGTTTTCATAGACACACATGCAATACAAGCGGTGGTATTTGTATTGTATTGTGTAAATTTCAGTAAGAGTCATTATTCGCGTATTGAAACGCCACGTTAAACAGCGACGTGCAACCTGAACGACTATTTTGTTTGCATATACACGTGTGTTAAGTAACAAGAGATCGCGATTCGTAGCCTTGTTTATCACTGTGGGTACCGTTGTCATTCGATAAACCATACCACGAATATTTGATAAACATTGGATAAGGTCTAGATTATATTACGGACATAATTCCCGCTAGACTTATAGAGTAATTTCGAACTTAACAACTAACCTAAGAAAATCAATTCAAATGTGTATACCTATCTTATCAATTCATATGTAATCAATACATTTTCAATCGTCATATTTACTAATACTGAATAGCTTACAATATACAATATATAATCACGTGGCTCGGAATATTTTTGCATTTGGTCAACTCATAAGCTTACGGCGACTGCTGCCCGCTCTCGCTGCCTCTCATTATTTGCATTCAACCTGCTATTATTTTCGCAACTGGTCGCAGTGTACCGTTAAATTGTACTGTCCTCACTAAATGAATACATGCCATTGTAATATCATAATGTGAAGTAGCTTCTGTACCATACCAGCTGGCTACTAGCTGCACTCTACTAACAAAAAACATTTTCAAGGCTTCATCTAACAAGCCAGAAAAATCCAGGTAATCTTATGTTCATCTCCCAGTGTCATATTACTTATCTGCTAAAAATCAACGCTACAAAGGGGATAATGGGCGGGGTGTTTCTAGCAAACCTATATTTGACAATAAGGGCCTCAAAAATTAGGGAGTTAAGTATATCTTCCTATGTTTGCCATGTGTAACTGATTTCAGAAAAGGAAGTGTGAAATAGAGACTTGCGTATTATTTTGGGGGGTAGAACGCATTTTGACAATTGTTTTATTTTGTTATAGATCTGTTCTAAAAGTGTTCAGTGTTTGACAATCAATTTCGGAGATACATTCGAATTCAGTATAATTTTTCTCAAAAAATTTTATTATACTGGATATGAATTAAAACACCCGTCCACTTCTGAGAATTCCCTCACCTATAAATATCACTCTCATAAATATTATCTCTTTAATAAGCTTACTCAATCGATCCATTGGAATGTGGGTCTAAACAAAACAGTATTATCAAGCATGTTATGCGAATGTCACCGGCTTATGCAATAGTATAAATACTAGATAAATCGCTAGTAGTAGCCATGTAGGGAGTATGACTATCATGTATGGAATGTCAAAACATTGAACACATCTGTCGCGACTTAGATCCTTTTAACTTATTCTATGATATCCTAGCTAAAGTATTCACTAGAGAGGGAATTTACAATATTTTTTATAACCTCCGCAGGCATCGCATGACAGACCCATGTCTTTTCTATATCATATTTCTTGCCAGGCGGCATAAATCATATAATTTCTGAAGGTTCCTTTTCTGTGGGCCTATTTGTATTTATATTTATAGATATTTATATAACAGTAAATTGGTATCGTGTAAAAAAATATCGATATCATTTATTGTGGTAAAACCATTAACCAGTTCTTAACAGTCATCATTTTGAAAGTGAGGCTGACTTCGAAGAATATAATTATGGGACATTTTATAGAACACCTTCTACTTAGTCCCAAACTAAACAGAGCTTGTACTATGGGTACTAAACAGTAAATAATAACTTAATATTTTTTTTTCGTACTACACCCAGACCAATACAAATATATCGTGGGAATCCAATCCATGACATCTTGATAAGCAGTTCGAAACTGGAACTACTAGACTACAGAGGTCTTCAAATTTATTCAAGTTTTACTTCAGTTTGGTGGCTTTTTTCTTACTTAAACAGTACAAAACATTTCCATGTATCTAGCGGTCATCAACATCAGTCATTTGCGTCAAATTCGCCCATGTAAAACAATGGTGGTCCTTCTGATACCATTTTGGGTGACCCGCAGGTTTGAATGATAAGCAACCTCGCTGACGTCACCTTGTTCATTCAATAAAATAAATAATTATAATATTATTACTACGTCAACTGATTGGATTATGAAGATAATAAGATTAATCAATTTGCTTTTGGTATTCAACGTCACGCATGTCAATATGTACATGGCCATTTTTATTATTGTATTATTTTATGATTTACATGCCTAGCAGTGTAATATCTCCCAAAAGGTTATGCAAAAGTGTACAGTTGTGCGCTTACTGTTTATAGACGAAAACATTTTTATCATCCTTGGCCATCTTCTAGTTTATAAAAAATAATATTTCTTTGTTCCTATTAATGGTATATTAATCCAATTACAATTAAACTTTTTCATGTTTACCGTACGCCCTCGAAGGTATAAAAGTCAGAAATTAAGTTTCAACCATATAATGAAAGAGAGATTAAGTAATATAGCCCGTAGAAAATAACACTCCAATTAAAGTACTTCAGTTGACAACTATCAAAATGTGTCCCTAATATACATCATACACTATAAACGTAACAAATCTAAATACCTTAGACCACATCTTTGTCCCTTGCAAAGTAGTTATAAGCTGTCTAACATTGGCGTGTGTCAGATTGATGATTAAAATATTAATAATGACGAAGAGTTTCTAGTAAATGTATTCATTAGAAAAGATAACGTCACCTTGTGATTAGTCGCTCTTGTTTATATTATAACTATTTGATAAAATTAATTGCAAATTCTTGTAGGATGAGATAAAATATAATAATATCGACTTTTAATCACAATAATTTCTTGTAAGTAAGGATTCATAGGAAACACTACGTCTGGGGCATCACTACTATTTTTAAACAAATTTCAGGCCCGAGTGCTATTGAAACTACAGCCAAATTAGACTTCGACATAATCTATAAAAAGCTATGTATGTATACGTGCACACGTACTTGGTCGTCGAAGTTGTTTTTATAAGAGGTGCTTTGTTATCGTAAGGTGGTACATCTCTCTGTACCATTTCTTACTCAATGCTGAGTAGGTGAGCTACTCATTGCGTTGCGTTTATCTGTCAGAATAAAAGGTTCAATATATGTTCTTTGTCTAATATAAACCATGGACACATGGCTGTAAAGTTAAAATAATAATTTGGTACTTATCTAAAAGTAATATATTTTTATACTCCAAAAGAGGAAGTAATTAATCTCACTGCCTTTTAATTGATACACATTTCTATAATTCCTTTACCGTTTAAGGTCGAGAGATCACATACAAGCCCACACATTAGTCACCTGGACCCCTGCCTACCCTGCAAGGCTGATAGAACAACATTCCACCCAACATGGTCTTGTCGACATTGTCATAACTAAACGCTCTTGAATGTGGGCGCGCGGACATAAGGACCAACTTATTATACATCGGAAACTAGACTGGTGCTTACGCGTAATTTAAGTCATTTATTGGTTCCTAGGATTTTTCGCGTATTTTGATGTTTTTGTTTGGTCCTGGGTCCTTTAAGCACTAGAATAAAAATAAAACGAGTGTGGAGATCTTCACAATATTAAGGTCATAATATGCACAGATATCTTTGAATGAGAAGGGTTAGGTTAAGGGAGTGCTTCTAAAAAAAGCAGATTTTAAAGTATTTCCAGTTTTTTGTCTCGTAATACTATTATATTGCCTCCAATGTAATGATCTAGAAGCACCTAGTCACGTTCACAAACACACACCTGCGATCTTCGTGTGGCCAGCACGTGACGGCGTGAAAATGAGCGAAAAGATAAAGTTTATTAGTATTGAAGTCGAGTAAATCGGTAGCGTACACATTGAATTAAAGATTAATGGTATTGTTCTTGACAAAGGCCTTTTTTCATTTTATACGGCAAACAAACCACCATTTTTTATGTATTGGAATTCTGCTGGTGAGTTAGACTACCACCAAACTGCCAAATATTGTACCTCTACGCAATAATGTGCTAAAATTACTGGGAAAATGAGGCTTAGTCAGAATAATGTTCTTTCTTTCTTTCTAACAATTGAGACCACAAGATGACATTTGTATATATCCTATATCTTAAAAAGTAAATTAAGTATATTAGAGGACTCAAATTAAAACTACGACCACACCTGATGGTGATTTATCATACCAGAGAAATTTTAATCTTTAACCATTTTAATAATATTTAATTTAATCTAAGTTTTGCGGAAACGGGAAGTCTTAGCCACAACCGCCATCTCTCCGTAAATGGTCACGGACACAGCCTGATATGGTCAGAATTATTAAGTTAATCTAACTGCTATTATCAGCTTAACATGGTCATTGTATAAAGATACTGTGTTTATGTCCCGAGGTTTAGCTAAAGGGTTATGAATAAGATTGTCTTTAACAAGCTCTTTGGTTTTAATTAGGTGTTATAATATTTTCTTTAAAAGGTAATACGGGTCTAGAAATATTTATCAATGCAGAAGGCTTTATGCCTCCGTCAGAAAAATATAAATTTTGAATCAATGGTTAGAATCTTGTTGCGCCGCTTATTCTTCCCAGCAAAAACACTAGGACGCGGTGACTTTGGAGAGTGTCTCACTTGGAAAAATAAAATTCAAAAACTGCTACCTAGTAGTCTTTCTTATAAAAAATATTTTTAACTAAGGCCCTTTCTATTTTAAACTTGAGCAAAATATTGCCGTCGTGTCTACAAGTAAATGATTTATACCGTGAAATTTAAAATCCTCTTTCTCCTTTTTCAGAGCGTCTCGACCACGACGACGGTTGTCACATGGACAAGCATGAACGAGTCGACGATCACGTGAGTCTCAACACTGGGCTCCGCAAGACTGACTTCTCAGACACTTTCTACGGAGGCAGGAAACCCAGCTCCATCGACGAGAAGTCAAACAGAGGGAGCCCAGACCGCGTAGTCGTTACCGAAAGCAACGATTCTCCAAGCAAGAGCCTTAGAGCAACTAGGGAGGCCTCCCAGTCACCCACAAAAACGATAAGAAGCAGACAGGCCAGTCGCATACCGCACTCTCCCGTTAGGAACCGAACCCCAAGTCGGGGGAACACGCCGAGCCCAAAACATGCGGCAAATCCGGTTCAGACATCACCGAAATTGACACCAAAGTTGCCGCCAACTGCCAGAAATACTTGGAGTGGAAGGACAGCTCCCACTCAGGCCAAAGTAAAGTCTAGGCCTACTTTAGGAGCAGACACATTTGAGAACCCGAATAAATCTCCCAAAATGAGGCCTAAAACTCCTCAGACTGAGGCTTTCAAGAGGAATTCCCCTCTTAGAGCTAGCAGTGCCACTCTTAGGTCCCCACCGAGTCAAAAGCCTTTGAGTCCTTTGCTAGAACAGATTTTAAGATCAACAGAAACTGCGAAAGACGACGCGTCAGTTCTCGAGAAGATGAAGGAGATTATTAGGACATATTCCAAAGGAGACGATTCTCTTTCTAGAACTAGTTCTAAGGATTCAGACTATGCTGACTTCACATCAGCGTGGGTTATGTCTGATGGCAAACTAGAAAGGTCTACCAGTACGAGGCAGTTGGCTGCTCCTAGGAAAGACCAGAGGAATGGAGCCTCCAGAATACCGGCGCCAGTTTCCATTGGCTGCAGGAGATCCACATCCACATCACAGTTCCAATGACAGGTGTCCGGAGACAGCATGGACACTGTTGTAACCAGTGATAATTGAACTATTTGTGCTAGTGCATAAAATGTGAAAACAGGTCAAATTAAATTGGTGATAGTTCAGAGGATTGCTGCCCAAAGGCATTGTGTGTGATAGTTAATGACGGGATTGTCCTTTTAATCACATATCTTTGTGTACGTAGGCAATGACGGTTATGAGTTTTTACGGATAAGACTACAGCCAGTCTTGAGCGATATATCACGGTAATTTGGCTAGTACAGTAAGCTGATTTATTCTAACTAGTCTGATTTTGATATTCAGAATTTGTTAGACAGTATTTAAGGCATATTTTACCGTGGTACTTTGCAAGGCAGACTGGCACACACGGCTTTGACTTAATTACGACTGAAGTAGACAATTTGTTAGAAACTGTGGATAGCATCTGGGCTCATGCACACATAACTTTATATAAAATGGCTTTTGCAAGCATCTAGATGTGTTTTTATGTCCAATCGGAGCCCAGATATTCTAGTTAACTTAAACGTTAGTTATCTAGAATTACAACAAGATTATGACGTTCTTAGATGTTTAACTATACATAGTTTAGTACTAATTATCGATTAGAAAATTCGTACTAACCATTTTTAACGACACAATGGTAATCAACCATTTTAAATTTACCAGATTTTTCATCTATTTGCTTTAAATCAAATTTTAGTAAATTGGTGTTGCTTTGATTATTTTAGACAAATTAATTAACAGTATAGTAGGTATAATCAATGAACGGCGATAATTAATAATATTTTAGGAGTTTATTTATAAAAAATATAGCCCAACACTTTTGCATAGCATTGAACCTATAATAAGAATTTGAAGTGGTTAAACAATAAACCCTATATTTACTAAAATTTGATTAAATATGGTGCTAAGCAATAAAAATGTTAGCTTTTGTTGTTTAGTTATTGTTAATTTAATTACATAGCTCGGCTAAATGCGATCACAAGCTGTTTACAATTTTTAGCCTTAAGTTAGATAAGCTGTAAAACTTGGCTTCCCACAAATATTAACTTTTTAGTTTATTGTAACAAAGTTTATCAGAAAATATTATCAAAATTTTCGATGAAAGTAAAATTGAAATTTATTTTGATAAACTTTATTGCATTTTTTCCAGACTTATAATAGTCTCCTTTTTACGAAATATTACTATTAGTAACGCAGAGTTTAGAATGTTACTAATAGTAAGATTTTTACCATAAGTACTCGTGTACTTTTCCATTTTACAATATGACAAGTTTATGATAAGTTAATTTTAAGTTCTAGAATTATTATTTTTTTGTAACTTCCCGGTAAAACTAATAATTAATAAAAATATATCTAAAATTACTTTAATAAAAATATTTGACATTTGAAATTATTGCATTTAACGAAAATATCATTCCATGTATGGATTCGCCGGGATATTTGGCAATTTTTATTTAAAAGTAATCTCATTTTTTGTAGGTTGTGAAGGGAGAGCTTATAAAAAATCGGTAGTTTTTTTTAATAAAAAATATTAAATTATCATGTGTAGATTTTTTCTGATAAAATTAATAAATAGGTAGTATGGCATCAAATAAAAAAAAAACGACACAGTACATCCATTTTCGTACCTCATTGTAGAATATTGAATAAATTACATATTTTTGCACAATCTTTAATAAAAAAAAAACATTAAATATTACTAGACGTTGCCATAAGACCGTCCGTTTCAAAGTGTAGTAAAGACATAGTTGTAGATTGGCATCTTGCAAAATGTTATTTTAGGCATTATCAATATTATTATTTATTATATTATTTTTGATTACTTAAATTTTATTTTTTTAGTTGTATATTCTAAAATCAATGCAGAACCGATTTTGTTTTTGTTTCCAACAATAAAGTGGCTAAAATAATATTTTGCATTAATATTACTTCTGTCATTGTAATAAATAATTTAATGATAATTAAATTAATGATTGAAGTAATTATCTCTAAGTAAAATATCAATATGATTTTTAATCTTTAGGTCTTTCACTAGACCCTTATTAAGATGTCACAAATGTTACTGCTATGTTTTAATGCTATGCTTAAGTTAAATATCATAGGTCTTATTATACGCAATAGAATGATTCTCTAACACGATGAAAATACCTGTTCCCTATTTTAAAAGAAGCTATTTTTTTTATTCAATAACAACATTACATGTTTTGTATTATGTATTATAATTAGATAGAGGGTTAGTTTTTTTATACATTTTGTCAAAACCTACAAAATATTTATAACGCTCAGCCTACAAAAATATAATAAAATAATTATTACCTACTTTGTCATTTGATTTCATGGAGTAATAAAAATAAATTATAAAAAAACACATTTTGTTTTTATTTTTCTATAAAAATTTTGCACCAAAATTAAAAATAAATTTAAAAGAAATACTATTTTTTTTTAATGTGAACAAATGACAAGAAGTTGATTATGGACATTCTCATTAATTTCTTTTGTATGAGAGGAAGTCCAGTTCAAGATAAGTGATTTGTGTAAAATAATATTGTTACATTGACTTAAAAAAAAAAAATTAAAGATTGGTAGGCATACTCTACATCAACCTCGCCATAAATAAAATAAAAAGGCTAACTTCACAAAATATTAGCCTGTTCTGCACAACTTTAGCTTTTTATGTCAGTGTAACAATGGCGGAGGCTAGAGGCTAGATTTTAGTTAATTTACATTATTTCACTTCGACGTAATGTTACCAGTGACTATGCCATAGATATCTGTTATTATTCATGGAATAAACAATAAGTTTATCTTACTATTGATATTTTTTTATTTTTTGAATGTCCCTTCAAATACATAACATCTGAATATCAGTATTTTATACGAAACGACTGCCATCACATCTCTGCAACTCAATATCTGAATAATATCGATATCCTGAGGATAGACTTGTCAGGCTTTTTGGGTGTACCCGGTAAATGGCAATAGGCTCGCCCCCTATTACATGGGACCTGAACATACAGGCGAACTGTAGGAGGATATTAGTATACCCCTGTTTAACCCTTCGGGGAATACCTACAGGTGTGATGGTTTGTTATGATTTTATGTTAAATCCAAATTCCAAACTGAGAATTTCATAGAAAAACCATATCACACTGCTTGATCTGGGAATCGAAGCCTAGACACTTAGGACCACACGACTAACGAGGCAGTTATCGATCCAGTCGATTCTAGTACTTATTCGAGTAAGTATACTTACGTACTTAACAGAAAGTTTAAGAAATACTTACGAACTATTTGGCATAGATTTCAATACCTACCAATAAGTGCCATTAGATCTGCTTGATGGACACTCCCCAAATTAACAGGAAACTGCCTGCAACTACCTTAAAAACATAAACTTGTATCCTCATATCACACCTCCTTACTCCGTCGAAACTCTAGAATTAGAAAAAGCAACGTCATCAGTCAAGCCGACAGTTTCCGTCAATCATATTATGCTCTCCGTCGAAATCTACCGTGATGTCCCCATGAAGAATACCAGCTCATCTTGATGATGAGCTCCTCCTCTCTGGTCGCACATTTCTGGGAGACTGCGTTCTTCCTCGTCGTCGTATTTGCTGCCTACTTGTCTATCAGAGAACTGGTCAGGGCTACTCGACCTAGAGGGGCTTGCTGGTGAGTCAACAAAGTAGTACTTGTAGTTGATAGACATAGTTTTAGGTATAAAAGATGACAGCAATTCTTGGAGTAGGTACCTATAAACGTAGTCTATTTGTATAAAACATTGATTTATTTTCATGAAATGTCGAGTATAAATGCATGGTCCTAATTTAGACGTTCTATGGAGAATAACCAGCAAAAAACTCCATGGTAGTTCTTCTAAATGATCGTCAATCTATTTATTTCTGACAAAAGTTCATCCGACTCTTGCTACATCTTATCATTAATATTTATAACAAACGAAATTATTATCACTTTGACGTTGAAGGTAATCATGATGGGACTAACACGGCCTGGACAGATAGTTTACTAACCCACTAGTCTCTACCTGGATGAGATTGGCACAAGATAGGGATAAATGGCGTAAAAGGGAGGCTTGCAGTGGGTCAATAAAAGCTGTGAATGAGACTCGCGAAGTAGACCATGAATTGATCGGATCAGGCCGTGCCTAAGATCTTCATGAAAGACTTTAGTAATCCATCACTGAGTCGTGAAATACTTTAGTAGCTCCTCACCGAAGCTTGAAAGACTTTAGCAGTGCCCCACCGAAGCATGAAAGACTTTAGTAGTTCCCCTACCGAGGCATGAAAGACTTAAATAGTTCCCCACCTAAGCTTGAAACACTAGCAGATCCCCACCGAGGCATGAAATACGTTTGTAGTTCCTCACCGAGGCATGAAAGACTTAAATAGTTCCCCACCGAGGCATGAAAGACTTTTGTAGTTCCCCACCAAGCCATGAAAGACTTTAGTAGTTCCCCACCGAGCCATGAAAATACTTTAGTAGTTTCCACCGAGCCATGAAATACTGGTAGTTCGTCATCGAGGCATGAAGTCGTTTCCATGTGTAACAGCAGTCACTCGTTCAAGATCTGATGAGCTACTTGCGTTGAGGATGACCGCGCCTCTTCTAGTGGGACACTTTTGGGAGACCGCCTTCTTCATCGTCATCGTGTTCGCTGTGATCGTGTCGCTCAGGAGTATGGTCAGGGCAACCAGACCTCGCTCGTCTTGCTGGTAAGTATACTATAAGAGATTAGAGTTAGGTACTTACACGTTCTTACAATAATCGACGAAATGCGGGTCTTCTAGAGGTAATTATGTGATCAGATCATAAACACCGCAACACAAAGGTATCCTAGGTGCGTAACGACCTTAGAGAAAGCGATAGGCTGAAATAGGCTCTTATGTCTTATCGAAAGGTACCTACTTACTGCGTAAACCACAATAGGTAATATTTTTCTTAATTTAATGTCGATGATGGTACACTATTAATATCAACTAGAGCCTAGTAGATTATTATTTAATACCGACTACTTCATGCACAAATCAAAATTGATTAGGCATTCTCTCCCAGTCAACCCTATGTTGAGACAAAAACATGCTAGTGTTTAGGTGCACTAATAGTGGAAACAAAGAAAAACTCGCGCGATCATTTTTAATATCAGGTATTATAATATTTATCATGAAAGATTAATATTCTTCTTCTCTTTTCAGATATTTTGAAATGGAGTACGACGCTTTAATATTAGGGCTTATTTTATACTTACTTTTAATAGGAATATGTAAGTATCATTATTTTTATAGATTTGGAGGTATTCCTTCTGCTGCCATCTGCCGGCGAATAGTCTACCTATGAGGCTTCGTAACCACATTATTTTTACCACATTTGTTTAAAAAAATTAAACCAGTTATTGAAGAGACCGTGGGTGGGCGGCCATGACTGATAATAATGATACAAATGTTGCTGAAGCATAAAAAAAAGTGGTCAGCATGTAGGAAAACGTAGCAAGAGATACCGCCAAATTAATAATACCTCCCTGAAAATTTATATACACTGCCATCTAGCGGAGAATAGTAAAACTCGTTTCTATTTCAGTGGTAATATTAAACGAAGCGTTTTGCAAAGCAGTTTGCCTAAAGAACGCGCAGCAAATCCAACTGCAGCGAGAAGCACCCGACGTGGAGTTGAACGAGCGAAGACCTTCCAAGACCCAGAAGGAACCAGTTTTCAACCAACCGAATGTTAAAACGTCATATCGACATGGTTATATTTAAAATAGCTTATCTATATTATAAGAGATGGCGCTTATGTCAATTATGAGTTTCTAATCGCCAATAGATGGAGCGACATCACGCTTTTTCAAAGTATTCTCAAATTTTTTATAGTAAAGTAAAAATACATTTATTTTATTCTTTTATATAAATTTATTTACTTATATCTAATTTTACAAATATTTTACGAAGTCTAATTAAAGCAGCTTCAATAAATACACATTTTTGAAGGTGTCTTATTACTAAGTATTTGTTCACATATTATACCTAAAAGGATTTTTAACTTTATTATTGCCTAAAGCAGAAAAGTCTTGGTACTCTTAGTATATTAATTAATCTAATCTTCAAGGAAAATTTTGTTCATTGGCACACTGTCGAATATCTTATTGGTAACATCTTGGAAGACAGAACTCAAAGATTTCTCGTAGGATTCCTTCAACTCGTTGAATACTAGCTCGGAATTCTCGTTCAGGAATCTGAAAATAAATATCCCATTCAATTAATAACATGTGTGTAAATTTTATTTGAGAACGACCGCAGCTTCCTTACACCTCTATCGATCGATTTATATCGATTCCAACTCTACCATCCACTATGTCCATTTTTACTTGTTTTTAGTCTCTGTTTATCCATTCTTTCTTCATGCATAAAATCATCTAACATACCTTTTTCAGTCCTTGCTACTACATCTTCTTATAGTCCACTACGCTCTCTGACCAGTTCCTCACTCTCTAAGTAACACTACAAAATAATTGATCAAATCTTTCATATCATCTCTCTCCGAGCCTTTTTCCCAACAAGTGGTGGATCGAGAGAATGTTCTGCGTAAGAGAATTTTCTGTCACCGAGAATGTTTTGCATTAGTGAGAATGTTATCAGAACATTGAGATTTGAGATTGAGAGAGAATTTAAAATACAATACTATTGTTTTATTGAAACTTATATTTAAATAGAATAGAATGTAGAAGCATGTTATCTCGTGTAAAGTTAGAACATAAGCAATAGGTAAGTACATAAGCAGTGCATAAGTAGTACAAAGATATGTAAGTAAGTACATAATAAATAAAAATAAATAATTTATAAATATAATAGTAAATAAATAAATAAATAAATAAAAATAAATAAAATAAATAAGTAGTACATAGGTAAGTACATAGGTGAGTACATAGGTGAGTACATAGGTGAGTACATAGGTGAGTACATAGGTGAGTACATAGGTGAGTACATAGGTGAGTACATAGGTGAGTACATAGGTGAGTACATAGGTGAGTACATAGGTGAGTACATAGGTGAGTACATAGGTGAGTACATAGGTGAGTACATAGGTGAGTACATAGGTGAGTACATAGGTGAGTACATAGGTGAGTACATAGGTGAGTACATAGGTGAGTACATAGGTGAGTACATAGTTAAGTACATAGGTAAGTAGATAGGTAAAAAGTACGTATGTAGGTAAGTAGTTAGTAAAACTGATAGTTACAAACATAAATTGTTCAATTTAAAAAAACCTATGTGAAATAATAATAACATTATGCAAGTAACGAGATATTCCTGAGAATTTATCCGAGAACTAACTCGAGAATGTTCTCGCTGAAGAGAATTTACCGAGAAACATGGTTTTACAGCTGGTATTACTGAACTAAAATTCATAAAACATTTAAATAAGTAATACACAAACGAAAAACAATAACGTGAGAGTATAATTTTACTAACGCATTCATGTTGTCACCGAGAGCCTTATCACCATTGAATAGGTTGGAGAAGTACAGCACAACCCTCTGTGGGATGAACTTCACTCTGTAGTCTTTAATGTGCATGTATGTCTCCCCATTCCGTTTTACTGGTTCGCCGATTAGGTCGTGCTTTACCAGGAGATTCACTGAAAAGATAACGGAGAGTTAAGTTATGTAATAGGTAACTAGGGGCCTGCCCTGGCTTTGCACGGGTAGAAAAATATTTAACTTTGATTTTAATTTATCACCCCGGGGTAAATTTTCCAAAGTCCTTCCTTAGTGCTTACAACATAAAAAGCATCACCTTCCAAATTTCAGGTTTAACCCCAGCGGCTTAGTCTCTGTTCAGGCTGTTTCAGTTTCTATTGACTACTTATAAATTAAAACATCATGCAGTGATATTAATTAATTCGCACATGATTCCGAAAAAGTCACGAGGCTTTGGATTCGAACTTGAGACCTTTGGCTTGGTAGTCCAATGGTCACACCACTATGTAATCAATGCTTAAATAAAAACTTAAATTATTAATTATACTTAAATTAAAGCATTGTTAATAGCATGATATTTATTTCGCATTTAAAAAAAAATACGTGACTTTCTTTCAATTTGTCGACCAAACAAGCAAAATTAGTTCTGCTACTCCCTACTAGATGGCGTAACTCACCCATTGTGATGTTTGCTAGTCCTTTTCCCTGTATAGGCAACACTAGGATCCTGCCCCTCATCACGTAATCAGCTATAAACTCCATCTTAGGAGTGACGGAGTCTGTCCTCAGCCTGTAATTCTTGAGATCAGCCCTGAAATTATACAAAAATAGTGTTAAACTTTTGAACTTTACAGGAATACCTAACGAGTAATCATAATAAATAAGCCCAGTGAAATATATGAGCAAAAATTTCTTCTAGAAGTTGAGGAGCAAGAGAAACTTCATCATCGATAATAAGTAAGTATTTGTATAGGTAGGTATATAATTTGTATACAATTTGTGTATAATTAAATTATATGGATTTATGGATTTTTTTTATATACATCAAATGGGGTGAATAGCCACCGACGCGTCTTCGCGGTCTTCTAATGATTCATTATAAATTAGAAACATTTAATTAAAGCTGAAAATCACTTTAGAGGTTTTTACCGATTGACCCCTGTATCCCCCCCATTCACCCCGGCACGGTAGTAATATTACCGTGACCACGGTTTATGGTACTAGATTTAATTAAACTCGAAATCACAATTAACTGACACAAAGTGCAACCCAGACTCGAACAAATATCTGTCGATCACACAAACATATTAGAATATTAAGATGGGATTCAAACCCGCGACACGCTGCGCAACGGTAGTGGAGAGGTGTTGTGTACAATTTAAAACATCATTTATTTGATTAGACACCCTATATTTGATTTGAAATCCTCTATTTGGTTAGAGGTTCCTCTATTTTTTTTATACCACATAAGGTGGCAAACAAGCATACGTCCCACCTGATGGTAAGCGGTTGCCGTAGCCTATAGACGCTTGTAACACCAGGGGTATCACTTGCGCGTTGCCGATCCTGTAAAACGAAAGAGGAGTAGTTGGGTTGGCAGTGTAAGGGTCAAAGTTCCCCCACTGCCAACACAACATTTCCTCGCAGAGAGTGCTCCGCCAAGGTTACGCCAAGGTTACCAGTGGGTAACCTTGCTCACCTTATGGAACACAACACAGCTCAAAGCAGTGATATTTCACTTCGATTTTCTGCAAGGCGGAGGTACAGACGCCAGCAGGTCAAGCTATACAAAACTGTCAAACTTTCTCGATTGAACCTTAATGTCTTGTATTAAAGTTGAAAATCTATAAAAGAAATTTGACAGATTGGGTAAACTTGATGTACTAGCCTCTGTACTTCCCCAGTCGGGCAGCTCCAATTTGAGTAGAATCACTACCACTATGCCCTACCTCTCTTAAAATAATTATTTATATTATTTAGTTAGAAAGACACAAGTAGGTACACTTTGATCCTCAACACTTACTTGTATAACGTGAGGACGGAGTCAGTGAGTCCGTGTAGCTTGATGTTCTTGTAGTTCTGTGTGATGACGACGGGCCCTGCACCGGAGTCAATGTTGATGCCGTTCACGAGCAGCGGCTCCATCTGGGGCACCGACAGTGATGGGATGCCTGGAATGTTTAAGTCGCAATCTTTATACTATCTTTACTTCTCTACCTATTATTCATGCGAAAGTATTTTCGCATTTAGTTAGTCTGTTCACTTTCACGGCAAAACCGCTGAACCGAATTCTTGAGACAAAGACTTTTTGAGACGACTTCTGTGATTTGTGACGAGTTTGAGTGTTGGACTGCAGATCACGAGGTCATGGGTTCGATTACCACAATTCTTTAATGTACCTATTAAAAGTATGTATTTACAAAAAAAGTATATACCTAAGTAGGTATTACATCCGTTGTCTAGTAGCCATAGTACAAGCTCGGCTTAGTTTGGGTCTAGATCATACTGTGTGAAATGTCCCAAATATTGATTTATTTAAGGGTCCTTCTCTAAGGTCCAATCTATTTTTAAAGCCAAATTAATCAAAATTGGTTTATCGCATCGGTCTAAAACGTAACGAATAGACAGACAGTTACTTTCGCATTTATAATATTATTAGTATGGAAAATTCATATTAACGAAAAGAAAATAAATAAAAATTAAATTGCTAAGTGGGTTATTTTTGCGGTATGCAAAATCCTCAAGGATGTAAGTTGACAATTTGCAAAAATACTATTAATTAGATTTTATCCGAGCGTAAGCCTCAAGAGAACCCGGAAAGAAGTTATAAAAAGCATCAAAGCACGTGCGTTGGTGACCAATAACTTGTTTGTTTATTTTTAATGCAATAAACACGTAACTCAACGTCGGGCACGCGTGCATAACTCTTTTGTGCAAGGCTGCATGATGCTTGTGAGAAATACTCGCACGATATTGAGCAAAACAGTTGCAAATTTGCATAAAATTAATTAAGTTACAAGATCATAAATAAATAATATAAGATATTTATTTCTGACATTTACGCGAATATTATAAATTGAAATAAAACTACTTTTTACGGATTTTATCGGTCTATGCGCGATCATGGACGCTGTAAAGGGTCCGAAACATCGGGATTAATATTAGCAATATAACGCGATAAAATCCGTAAAAAGTAGTTTTATTTCAATAAATATAAGATGAAAGCAGTGATAGCCAAGTGGTGTGACCATTGGACCCTCAAGTCGTAGGTCTAGAGTTGGTATCTAAGGCAATAATCACTCGCATAAACGGTAAAGGAAAACATCGTGAGGAAACCTGCATGTTTAGAGATTTTCTTCACGGTGTGTGAAGTCTGCTAGCAGGCCAGCGTGATGGACTATAGCCTAATCCCTCTCGTTCTGTGAGAGGAGACCCGTGTCCAGCAGTGGGACTGTATATGGGGTGATGATGATGACAAATGATCAATGATATTTATTTCTGCAAATAATTATTCTTTTAATGACTCTTTTACAAGTCAATAACTTATACTAGATGGCGCCGGCATTTCCTAGCTGTGGTTGCTGTTGGCTTCCAGTCTAACCAGATACGGCTGAATATCAGTATTTTACAGGAAGCGACTACCATCAGACTTCCGTAACTATAAGGGTTCTGGGTAAGTAAGTTATACTGATAATCTAAGGATAAACTGCTTGCCAGGCTTTTTGGGCTTCTGACTTCAACTAAAGATTGTATACTATGTTTTGACTTATAGACATACAAATATAATGAATGAAAAAATTAAGTCTCTTTCATATCTATCTATATAATTAAAAATTAAATACTAATTGTTGCATTTGAGAATGGTTAGAGTGCTGGACCGATTTGTATATATTTTAAAAGTCTGTTATAGTTTAAATAAGGTCTTAGGCAAAGAAAAAGCGGACGGCTTGCCTAGAAAATTCTGTAAAAGCAGAGTAATTAAATAAAGAAACCGTGACTTCTCAGAGTGCAAAGGGCCGTAACCATAGATGTAGCTTAAACTGACGTTCAGATTCATTTTAATGCTACGGTTGAAAGTCGGAAAATCTATGGTCGAAACAGTTGTTGTCTCCACTAATTTGATCCTAATGATATTTATTTCTGTAAATAGATCTTTTAAAGACACTTTTACAAATCAACATTTTGAAGTTTTAATGCTTGATGGTGCCGGGATTTCCTAACTGATGACCTCTGAGAAGAAACACCGAAACAAACTCGGAGAATCATGGTGGGTCTCCTTTAAAGTCCAGATATAATAGTATTTGACAAAAGAGCCACAGCGGTTTTGAGTAGACAAGTCCTAGCCGACGGCACGTATTTGTCAGTCATTGTGCAGCTTGAACATAGAGGGAGCTCATTGAACGGTTAAGTAAGTAGGTACGGTTACCAACGACAGTCGCTGAATACGACAAAATTTTGGAACCGTCCTACACCCATAACTTTAAATTACATTCTAGTTATGGTAAAGCTTGTAATTATCTTATATATACAAAGAAGTCGTGCTTCCTTCTCGGGTCAGTAACTAGAAGTTACTGACCCGAGAAGGAAGCACAATCATAAAAAATATTAAAGCGTTTCAAAAACTGAATCGTGTTCAGCCACTTCCAGTGCTGACTGGACCATATTCTTTTCGATACTGACGGCAGTATATATGTTGATATGCAGTTATTTTATAAAGGAGTCATAATTCCTTACCTTTTTTCATCCGTTTCAGTGCATCAGGTACGGCCGCTTTCAGGCAGTCGTTTAGCTTCGGGTCTTTCTGTCGACATTTTGTGAAATCTTCAGCTGTAAAAAAATACATTACGTGAATATTTATTTTTTTAGGAAGAAAGAAAAAAAACAACCCCTTTTTTTCGAAACAAATAAATGGTTGTTGTTTTTTTCTCTCTGGTTGTGACACATAATAATAATTAGGCCTATAAATATTATTACCATAAATAAATTACAATGTCTGTGGTCTAGTGGTTTGAGTGCCAAGCTGTCGATTACGAGGGGTTGATTCTCATATATTTATGTGATGAACTGAATTAAGTAAGCGTTCTCATCGTATTTTTGAAATCCCCAAGTCTACTTCAAACAATACATTTAATAGTCCCCTTACGCGCATGGCAAGGTTATATATAATGAGTGGTCCGTTGCAATGGATAATCATATTGATATTTTCTCTATGAAATATGCATCATACAGACGTGTCCTGTTCGATTGGTGTGTGTACTGAAAGCACACTTCTTGTTTGAAAGGGTATGTGAACTTGTCTGTGTAATGCATATTATATATTTACATAGGTACACTTAATATTTACACTTTCTTTCTTTTGATTTAGGTTTAATTAAAATATTAGCTTCACAGTGTACTATTTGTAGTCTCTTAATATTGTTAATGTGGTCAATGTCATGCATACCTGTAATTTGTACAATTGCTAGATACTCAATTTTACTAGCTATTTTTATATTACATATAAATGATTGTATTGTTGGTGTGCTTATGCTTATTAAAAAAATATTTGGTGTTTGGGTCGTATTTAAAAAAGTTTAAACTATATATTATAATTATATTTTTGGACTATGGTACAAGCTCTACTTAGTTTGGGGCTAGATCGTGCTGTGTAAAATGTAAAAAATACCGATTTATTAATAAATGTAACAAATGCACATTATGTCTTAGTTAATGAATAAACATTTCTCATTCTCAAATACAAAAAAGGCCTGAATATCCTCTCTGAATATCAGTATTTTACCCGAAGCGATTACCATCAGACCTCTGCATCCCTATTTCTGGGTAATACCGATATCTTGACGATAGACTGGTTGTCAGGCTTTTTGGGCTCCTGACTACCACTAACGATTTACATAGGTGTTAGTTTGGCAACTGGAACTGCCGGCTTTACGTGCTCTCCAATGATGGTCACCCATCCACGGAGTGACCGTGGCTAGCGCAGCTTAACCGAGTAGATCGGTTGATTGGCGTAGCTATTACTTAGCCATCGGCCCCTATACATAGATAGATAGTTATTTAGTTATTAAGTAGTCGTAATAAGGTGCAGTTTACACACAACTGTCTCTCCTTTCACGTCTTTCATCAACGACCTTCACAGAAAGTAATTTCTTTATACAAACATGGAAATATTTATTTATACAAATATGTTGCCCAACGATTATGGAATAATTCCACCGGCTAAATATTGTTTGGCAACCGGCGCTGGCAACTGCCGACCTTGTAACAAATAGACGGCGTGCAGATGTGACGATGTACAGTTAATGTGCAGAAATACAAGTTTGTCAAGTCTTCGGGTGAAAAGTGAGAGTACTTGTTGACTTCAAGGTAAATATTTTAGTGTATCTACTGCAATCTGCATGTTTTACGTATTGCTGTATTTTTACGTAAATTTGGAGCTCGACACTGAATTAATAAGCATTGCTATTTGGACCTGGCATTATTCAGCGTGGTAATTAATATTCAGCCGCATCTGATTAGACCAACTCAACATAGTTGGGGAAAAAGGATTTATTATTATTATTATTTATTTTACTAATCCCTCTCAATATAAGAGGAGACCCGTGCCCAGCAGTGGGACAGTATATGGGTTGATGATGATATATTTTACTTCTGTTAAAACAGTACAGACCAAATACAAGATCCCAGGATCGGCTGATGATGACTCTAAGTATAAGTTTGTTAAATGATAATGAGTTGACATACACGATTTAGAAAACAAGTTTAATTTGCTGAAGGATGCTAATCCGTCGGGACCGCGTGAGTAATACCTAAATTATCAACTAGCTTAAATATATACAAAGCAAATAACTAGGTTGCTGTATGTGCAACCTTATAGCTGTAGGTGTTCGAGTCATCTATAAATATTCTAGTATACGTGTGTATATCACTGAACTCCTCCTAAACGGCTGGACCGATTTGAATGATTTTTTTGTACGCGTTTGGATGTCGTCCTGGATGGTTTAGATTCACAAATCAGCTCGGCAGATGGCGCTGCAGTCGGTATCTAAGTTATTTATTTCTTTTGCAACTAAACGACTGTATCATACAGGACAACGTCTGTCGGGTCCGCTATTATAACTATAAAATATATTCGTATTATAACACAAACCTACAGTCAAACTTACAAGACATCCTCGAAGTGTGTGACGAAATTTAAAAAAATATATACTTATAGCAGCAAATATCCGTCTACTCATAGTAGACCAGGACCAGGAGCGTGCTATCAGTTTTTTTGGACATATTATGCGTTCACCTAGGCATTGTTTAGAAAAGTTGTTAATGTTGGGTCGCATTGAAGGGAAGCGGGCTCAAGGTAGAGCGCCGGCAAGATGGTCTGACGCTATTAAGAGGGTTGTCGGTGGCAGTATGTACCGAGATGTCCACACATCAGAAGACCGCGTAGCTTGGAGAAGTGTCGTATGTGGTCGCGATCCTCAGCAATGAGGGAACGACGAAGAAGAAGAAGACAGTAGACCAGTGTAAAGAGCATGATGAGAGAAATTTTGAATAGCAGCTCGGAGTTTGGATTTGTGTCCAGTTAATGGCATTACGCTCGCTCTATATTACATGAGACCTAATCATACCGGTGAACTATGGATGTACATACAATTTACAATCAATACATTTCGTAATGGCGTGATGGTATGTTATATTATTTTATTGTGCCTTATCAGACAGACAGTGTCTATTCAAATAATGCATTGTGTTCCATTTCCATCGAATTAATATTATTCCTTTTTTGAGGGTGTTCTATGAATATCAATCAATGTATTCTGAGAATTTAATTTTATTTATTTGATGCACAAAACACATTACATTCGCAACCTTAGAACTAAACATTTTGATCTAGATTGTAACTTAACACTATCTGCATACCTACTACGAAATCACAATTACAAAATAATATACCTAAAGATCTTAAACGAATATAAAGAAAACATAATATGGCGTACGACAACACTGGTAATTTTGTAAAAAGAGTATGAGTTTAGGTCCGTCAGGCATAGCCTCCCAGTCCTGAAGGTTCCGCACTCAATTTACAATGGAGAATGCCTTTTAAGACAGAGATAAATTTGTTAATGTTGTGATTGCATATGTCAACAAGTATGTGATTGCTCTCTGCCATCTCAAAAAAAAAACATACTTCAGTGCAGTCTTACTAGGAAATTATTACCTCTGGTTTTTTACGCGATTTCAAGGTTCGCCTCTTAGTAAAAGTTGTTTGTTATTATGAGTACAATGGCCCCTTACATTTTATGGTAATTTAAAAATAAGGTGTTATAGAGCGATTTTGTTTCATATGCGAAACAGGGGCAGATCGTTAGTACAGTTTAATAAATAAATAAATAATAATAATAATAACTTTGATGCTTGGACGTGAAAATGTATACCTAGTTCTTTTTATTTTCCTTTTTTTTTGTAACGTAAATAGTAAATTAACGTAAATAGTAAATTTAGTTTTTTTTTAATGTCATCACTTATAAATTATAAAGAATTGTTGTTATCAGAAATAAAGCTATAATTTTTTTGTAAATACATATTTATAATACATAAAAAACACCCAGACAAACACTCATATTTATCACATAAAATATATGTCTTTGAATTGGCCTCGCAGAAAGTTTCAAAGCTGTGAGCCTTCTGCAATGTCTCTATATAATAACAACGCAATTCGTGTCGTCTGTACGGACGTAATGAAGCCTCCGATGGCGTGTGATGCAACCTGTGACAGCAACTGCAACTTGCACTGCAACTGGTTACTGTTTCACACATCATTTTTGTAATAAATTAACTCTATTAAAGATCTTGTTTATGATAATTTATTCTTGGTCTTTTTTAAACTGTTTCACTAATATTTTCCCTCATGTGCGTGTAAATTTTATAAAATTTATATTATCTTTACTTCTAAGTAATAGCTTTAATGATCTGTAAGGATAAGTTGCGCTAGCCGCGGTCGACCTGTGGATGGGTGACCATTATTAACCAATCGAGAGACTCCGTGCCTCAGAAAGCACGTAAAGCTGTCGGTCCCTGTTGTCATACGAGCTTATGACAATTTTTAATGTTAATTAGAAAACCAAAAAGCCTGACAATCTTGAGGATATCGGTATCACCTAGACACTGTGTTGCGGAGGTCTGTCGTCTCGATGGATTAATCAGCAGTTTAGAGAATTTCAGGGTTCAATTCACTTTGAAATATATTTTTTTCTACAGTTTTTTTTAACTTATAGGTATATTTTGTGATTATGCAATTTTTTTAGCGTTTGCTCTAAAAATATTGCGCTGCGCTGGTACAAATCAAAAACGTCTGAATAATATAGATAAAAAGTTTTGATGCTGTTGTGATTTTAAATTTAGACTCTGTGGTAGGTATTAGAAGTATTAGACTTGTATACCTATTTCTAGCTGGCTATGTTTCAATTTAATCGTGGTTAGCTTTCCACAAATGTGGTAACCAGTGTCGAGGTGACGTTATCTGGATTTTCCTTGCTATACCGCTCTGTGTTCTGAATTTAAAGTACATCGTCGTCTTTACCTCCTATTATCTAGTAAGGGTTGTCAAAAAATAAATATTCATTATTTTATTTTATTAATCTGACAGTCAACTGCCGCATTATCCTATGTTATAATTTTTGTAAGCGCGAAGTCGAGGAAAGTGTTATTGTGATTTTTTATGAAATTTTCAGTACCAACTGGTACCGAAAATTTTCAGTACCAGTTCGGAGTTTGAATTTGTATTCGGTTTTTTATTCTACTAAGGTGGCAAACAAACATACGGCCCACCTGATGGCAAGCGGTTACCGTAGCCTATAGACCCTTGCAACACTAGGAGTAACACGCGCGTTGCCGACTCTGTATTGTTTGAGGAATAGTTGGGTTGGCAGTATAAGGGTCAATGTCCCCCCCCTGCCAACACAACGTTTCCTCGTGGAGCACTGGCTGAAAGAAATGAATGACCCATTACTTTTCTAGGACCCATTACATTTCTTTCTTTCTTTAATTATTATTTTAATAACATTACAATCAATGTAAATATTGTGTTATTTTAGACAACTAACAGAAAAAAACCCTTTCAAAGTCAATTGGAGCTCACAAAAAAATGGAACGATAATTTTTTTATCATGAAAATTATCTATGAATTCAAAACTTTCGCCAACCCTATTACAGATAGCCGAATGTAACAATAGTACATAAGTGCCGTGAAAATACTACTCGACGTAAAGCAACGTATTTGTGTTTATAGTGTTGTAACTGCATGTTGGAGAGCATTCGACACGTTGTGGACAAACCGCGGGCCGGGCGAGAGGTCAAGGTCGCGGCCGGCGTTTAAAAGAAATGGTGTACTGTACGTAACTGGCTCTTGAGTCAAGCGATCGGAAGAGTAACTGTTGAGTGAGTTCCTGGGTTCGATTCCTAGGTTGTGGAAAGTGTTATTGGGTTTTTCTACTGATGTACCTGTTTTCTTTTTGCTTAACGTGTCGATAATCCTCATGGACTATCCACTGCCTGGGGAAGGCGATGGGGCGTGTCGGACTCCACCCAGAGTGACCTACCGACCCAAAATCACTGTGTTTACTACTCACCACTTGAGTGCCGCAGTAATGATTGCCATTAACCGGGCACAAATCCAAACTCCGAGCTGGTACCTACTGAGAATTTTATAAAAAACCAAATAACACTGCTTGACCTGGGTATTGAATCCAGTACCTCTATAGTAGTAGTAGCGGAATCTTACCGACTAAAAACCGCACTTGTCTTCCCTTGTGAACTCACAAAGTACCTAGCCTAATAATTATGACATTTGCGGACTGCTATAAGGTCGTGGGTTCGATTCCCACAGGACAGGATGTTTCATAAATAATAGTAAGTATTTATTTACAAAAAAAAAAACCCTTTATGCATTGTCTAGTACCCATAGTACAAGCTTTGCTTAAGATATAGATAATAATATTTCTGTTTGTAAACATACCCACAATATCGTGTTATCGATAAGGAGTGTACATTTTTTGTTTCTTTATTTTCAATAAACTATTTTTATTATTTAATTATTATTTATTTTATTTTGGTGCTGAGTAAAATGTCCTAAAATATCTAATATTATTCTCGTAATTTATTTATGTTCTCATTTATATTATATTTTTAAACATTTTTTCAAAAATAATTTCAATATTATAAAAAAATTGTCAGACCACCGATATCAGGAACAGGATCCAAGCTACCGCTGGTTAAGGCTCCAGAATCTCCTCAAAATGCGTGCCGTGTCGAGGAGTACCGTGTACTTTCTGTATTCTGTATTATTATTATTTATGAACAATGGACTTCCAAGTGGTCTCGAGTTTGAATCCAAGCCTGTCTGCTGAGGCAGTTGAGTTCGTCTCAGTCAACGTATACGAATATTTTCTTTTCTTTCTCTGTCTCTTGCTACATCGTCGTATGAATGTGGTAACCAAAGAGATGAAACCATATCATTGAGCATTGCAAGTTGTTTCGTAGTTATTGGTAAAAGCAGCTGTTCATTGTGAAAGAGGCGACGCCGGGCGGCCTTCATAGTCCACTCGTGTGTTTTGAGCAACCGTTGACAAACAGACCGACAAATATACATATAAAATTGCATATCTCTGTGATTGTAGCTAAGTGATAATTACGCTGGTCGATCGTTCTGAATGGCTGCGCTTGCTGCGGTCAATACATGGATTGATGGCCAACAATCGAGTGACGAATCTGTCCACATTGAAAACCTCCGTGCCTCACTTTATAATCGACTTAAAAAAAGGAGGTTCTCAGTTTGACCTGTATGTATGTTTGTTCGCGATTATCTCGCGTTTGGCTAAACCTATTTAGATGCGGTTGTCAGAAAAGTATTTGTTATATTCTGGAGAAGGTTTTGGTATACAATATATGGATGCCCTATGAAAATTGTTAAACACATCGGTTTTGGCCAGAAATTGGGTTGCCAAGGTCTGATGGCAATCGCTTTAAAACGTCAACGTCACATGTTAAAATTGAAGCACCACGGGTATCACATGCGTGTTACCGACCCGTGTAACACGAAAGAGGAATAGCTCAGTTGCCAGTATAAGGGTCAAAGTCCCCCCACTGCCAACACGTTTCCTCGCGGAACACCGGCAACCTTGCTCACCGTTAGGAACTCAACACAACTCAAAGCAGTGTTATTTCACTTCGGTTTTCTGCAAGGCAGTACTTCCACAGTAGGGCAGCTCCAATTTGAGTGGAATTACTCACACTATGCCCTCTTAATATTTTGAATATTTTTTTTAAGACTGTCACTAGGAAATGTATGTAAGTTCCACATTTCCTTTCTTGAAATAACAAAACGGTATTATTGCGGTCGAGGATAATCTCTTTAGCTTGACCAGTCGAGCAGGGCAGGCGACAGAGTAGGGTATATGACAACAGCATCCTTGACACACACATTACCGAGTCACACGCAAATTATTACTCAAATGCGCGGATAAAATGAGGTGTGATGTTTTTGCGCGTATTTCCTTTATGTCTTCTAAACTGTCTCATTAGCCTAGTGGCCTAAACACGACTGTAACATCGTGGGTTTGATTTCCACAGGACACAAATATTTTTTGATAAACAAGTGTTTGTGTTCGTCTGGCTTGTTTCGTATGTAAAGTACCTACCTATGTATTTACAACATAAAGTGTATAGGATTATAATATCCATTGTCTAGTACCAATAGTATTATAGGCTCTGCTTAGTATGTGATTGATAGATAGATGGTGCTGATATATAAGAAACACCCAGACAAACACAAACACTTATGTTCATCACATAAATATTTGTGATTTGTGGGAATCGAACCCTCGACCTCGTGATCAGCAGTCCGACCCGCAAATCACTAGACCACGGATGTCGTCTTAGGTATAAAATATCTGGGGATAACATAGATTTGTCTCGGGGAATCGAACTCACGACACGACGACAACGACCTTAAGCGCTACGCCAAACGTGCAGTTAATACTACATTAGTTAGTTACCTAAGAAATTTCTTAGTTAGATCCTTTTTCTTGTAGTACATACATACATAGTATAAAACAAAGTTGCTTCCCGGTGTCTGTTTGTCCCTATGTATGCTTAGATCTTTAAAACTACGCAACGGATTTTGATGCGGTTTTTAAATAGATCGAGTGATTCAAGAGGAAGGTTTATATGTATAATACATGTATGTTATTAGTACATTGCACCCGTGCGACGCGGGGGCGGGTCGTTAGTGTTATATAAAACCAAGGCCACGAAAACATTTATTCATCCTTTCTTTAGAATAAAAAACCCATAGGTAGACAATTTCGCAAATTTTTCTTCTGTTTTAATTTGATCTACGCCAAAAATCCTTCCACACATAATGATATCGCCAGCGGGTCAAGGCATGCATTGTGGTGACCACTGCATGTAAATAGTTGCATTGTACGGCCCAGCACTCATTTGTATGCGTGGGCGCACCACCGTGACCTTGAGCGTTTATTGTTTGACCCCGCGGTTATTGGTTCTATGTGACTCAAGACACTGCGATGGGTGGTAAATCTTATTAAGGAAGCGAGAATATTGTTAAAGGAAGGTAGGTTTTTTTATTATTATAAGAAAGCATACGTAGGCTGTCTGTGTCCACAAACACTTACCTATGTTCATCATCTTCAGAAGAGGTAGGGTATAGAAGGAATAATTCCACTCAAATTGGAGCTGCCCGACTGGGGAAGTACCTCCGCTTTGCAGAAAATAGAAGTGAAATGACTGCTTTGTGTTGTGTTGTGTTACGGTGAGCGAGGTTGACAGTGCTCCGCGAGGAAACGTTGTGTTGGCAGTGGGGGGACTTTGACCCTTTTACTGTCAACCCAACTATTCCTCTTTCGTTTTACAGGGTCGGCAACTCGTAAGTGATACCCCGATGATGTTGCAAGCGTTTATAGGTTACGGTAACCGCTTCCCATCAGGTGGCCGTATGCTTGTTATCCACCTTATTGGTATAAAAAAAATATAAGTATATGAATGTTTTTGTCTTGTGGCAATCGAACCCTCAACATCAGCAGTTCGACACTCTAACCGCTAGAATCGAACCCAGAACCTCAAGCGTAGCAGTCGCACTTCCAATCACTAGTCTAATAAGGCAACTTTAAATAAGTGTTACATAAAATTGTATACTTAATCTCTGACCATAGTGAGGGTTCTCGTTGCAGTGAAAGCATACTGTAAGATGTTTACCGCACCGGCGCCGGCGCAGCTCGTGGCGTGAACACGGAAACTTAGCAGTTATTACATGATCGGCTACGTAAGTAATATAGTATTTAATAATGCTTGTTATGTTGTGCAGTTACGCTGCAATTTGATTATGGTTAGGCATTTTGTTTCTTCAAAAGGCCAGTTCTCTCTACAATAGGCCAGTTCTCTCTACAAAAGCCCAATTATCTCTACAATAGGCCAGTTCTCTCTACAATAGGCCAGTTCTCTCTATAAAAGGCCAGTTTTCTCTCTACAAAAGGCCAGTTCTGTCTAAAAAAGGCCAGTTCTCTCTACAATAGGCCAGTTCTCTCTACAATAGGTCAGTTCTCTCTCTATAAAAAGCCAGTTCTCTCTACAAAAGGCCAGTTCAGATTTTGACCTATACTGTAAAAGATATATTGAGTACATATCTGATAAGAGTGAAGAGTCTTACTATCTGGACTTAAAAAGAGACCATGCATCTCTGAGTTTGTTTCGGCGTTTCTCCTCAGAGGTCGACAGCTAGGAAATGCCGGCACCATATAGTATTAAATATTGACTCGTTAAAGTTTATTTACAAGAACTATTTACAGAAATACATACGATTAAGTATCATTTAGTTGTCGGAATTAAGTTGAATACGGAAGCATGTTTCTGAATTGATGTATTTTGCGTGAATGTGGGTGAATAAAGAGAAGGTCACCAAAGAAAATATGGATGGACTGTTTGTGAGCTGATGATATCATCGAATATAAATTAAGTAAATTATGAAATGACGGCTGATAGAGATGTAACCTTGGAAGCAAAAGATATAGGCACCCCAAGAAATTTTTAATAAGGCGGGAGGATATATTACTAGTAATCTCAGCAACATTTAGAACTTTAGAATGCCGCATGCCTAATAACTAAATTAAAAAAATATAATTGTCATCGTCCTAATCCTCCGAACCTTTACCCAACTTTATTGGGGTCGGTTTCCAGTATAATCAGATGCGGCTGAATATCAGTATTTTACACGAAACCATTTATTATGATGGGAAAAATTGGGGGCAAAAGACTTGTTCGTCGGAGCAAGAAATCTTGGCTAAAAAACATCAGGGAGTGGAAGGGGATAGCCAGTGCTCTTTAGCCTTGCTAGAGATAGAGATGAATTTGCTAAATTGACTGCCAACCTTCGCTAATCGGAGAGGCACTATGTGGAGGAGCCTCCTCCTCTCCACACACACACACACGGACCACAAGAAGCCACTTTTTAATAATTATTATGCGACTTTCTGGGCAATACAGATATTATCCTGAGGATAAACTGGTTATTAAACTTTTTGGGCACTTGAGTACCACTAACTATTATCATAGGTGTTCGCATAACAACTGGGACCGACGGCTCTCGAAGTTATCATGAATAAAACGTAAACATTTTTTTTTAATTGTTGTTTAAAGTGAATAAATTATTGTTTACGCAAATTAATAAAATACTATTCTTATATTTTAATGAAATGTATTGTTTACTTAAGTTAATAATATGCCAATTTAAATTGGTGTGTACTCTAGAAATTTCACAATTATTATGAAATGTTACATGAATTCATATTATTAACTTAATACAATAAATAAAGAATGAGAGGTTAGAGCATTCACCTTGATTTTGTTTATGATTTAATTTACATTAATAAAATTAGTAAATTTCCTTTACAGCAAGGCGGTGATGCTATTTTTTTTAGGTTAGACACCGTTAATAGTTCGGAGGAGGTTTGATAACTTAACCGGACTTCGTGATGAGGCACGTTATGCCTCCAGCCAGGACCTATTATATACTAATCAACAACAGCAGCTAAGGGCGTCCCTTAATGAGACTTGGACCTCGGCTTGGGGTGTTGCTGGAGGGATAACTAGGGACAGCTGGATCATGGGCTCGGCACGGGCCGGTTCGAGCAAGGAGGGAAGGTAGATCGGAAGTGTTGCTCTAGTGTATTATTATTTTAAATACATCTTCGTTCTGTTGCATATTATTAAATATATTAGTATCAGCATATATATAGCAATCAGTGTTCACTTCCAGTGTTAAACCTGTTGACCACAGCGACGCCTCTGAATTTATTATTTATTTTATTTTATAAGGTACAAATTAAAACTTATAAATTTACAAAATGTCCCACAAAACTGTATAAACAGTTTCACTGTAATATGTGCTTCCTGTTCGTTATGACGAAGTCTCTCTCATTTTTCGTCATAGTGGCTTTTTTGGAGATACTTCTTATAATAAAATTCATAACAAGCCGTCAGACCTGGCCCCCCGAAGGGTTAGACAGAGGCCTATTAAATGTACACCCACAGTTCACCGGTATGTTTAGGTCCCATAGTAGGGGGCGAGCCTATTGCCATGGCCCAGGACCACTAGGTTAATGAGGCACTAAAAAAAAACATTAAGAATTTACTTCTTCATTTATGAAGTTGACGAGCATTTGTACCCTTAGGTTTCTGCTTCCATAGCCGTGTAGACCAACTTTCGATTCAATTCACTATAGTTCTGGGCGTAGGTACATCTTTAAAGTCCTCTATGACAACATTGAAGTCCGTCTCTGGTTCCAACTAGATATTTCTCGCAGCCGGTACATTTGTGTATGACAAGATAAATGAACGTGGAAAAAACAAAAGAAGTATGCAAAAATCGTAACAAGTACGGTCAACAAAAGAGTTAGGTACAGGGGCAGCTAATTAATAATCTGTGTTTTGATAAAGATTATGTAATAATGTACTATGCATATGTGTCAAAATGTAGGTATTGTAAGCAGCTACATACCTAACCCTTTGGCACGTAATTATTTACGTCTAAAAATGCATATTTCGTTTGCTATCTGTATACTTAACTCTTTTGTTAACGGTACCTAGCGGTTTGTAGGTTATTTATTTATTTCATAAGGCAATGACAACACACTGCTTTAAGCTTTGTTGTGTTCATTACAAGCAAGGTGAGCAAGGTTGCCAGTGCTCCGCGAGGAAACGTTGTGTTGGCAGTGGGGGGACTGATCCTTATATTGCCAACCCAACTATTCCTCTTTCGTTTTACGGGGTCGGCAGCATGCTAGTGATACCCCTGTTGTAAACGTTTATAGGCTACGGTAACCACTTACGATCAGGTGGGACGTATGCTTGTTTACCACCAAGGTACACAGAGGTATTATACAACACAGAGGTATTATAAAAGATAGCAGTATTCATTGAGATATCCTATAACAGAGGTAATGGTTTAAAATAATTATAGATGTATAATAAAGTACCTAGGTATATTTTAATTAACACTCTGAGTAGGTAATTGTTGTTATTGGGCTTAAACAAAAATGAAAAGAGTTCAATGATTATGACGGGCTGACGACATTTAGTCTATGACGAAGTAAGCTTCGTTTACGAAAATGATGTATGTCGAAAACGGAGATCAGAATCAACATAATAAACTCGAATAAATGCAGAACTTAGTTTTATACGCAGACACACACACACGTACACACACACCCACACACACATACACGCACACACACGCACAGACACGCACACACACACACAGACACGCACACACACACAACAACCCACACTCACACGCATACACACACATATGACGAGTGACTAGTGTATTGTAAATTGGCTTACACATATTTTTATGTTTTTATATTCTTGAGGGGAATGAGCTGCACTCCGAGATACAGGTTTACACCTAGTTCGGATGCAGAAGTTCCTGTGTTACGAAGTAACGCTAGCATAGTAATAAGACGATTATAATGTCAATTAAGCTTTGTAACAGTGTGTGCAAACTTTTGGTGAAATAAATAAGTAATAATTATTATTATTATTGTTTTTTTTTTATTTTATTCATTGTTTTTAACGCAAACGGTTAGATCGGCCCTTAATCGTTAAAAATGTCGACACGATAAAATTCTATAGATAATTTTATCAAAACCAGTAGCATGGAATTTCAAATTTCCGGTTTCGTAAAATAAACAAAATTGACGAATTTGTCTTCGCGATGCGATATGATGACATTATTTTAGAAGCTGTCAAAAGCCTTTGACAGAAAAAAAGATTTGTCATAAAACCTCGATATTTAAACGGTATCGACAATTCCACATCTACACATAACTCATTTTAAGTCTCTCCAGTTCCAGGTATTCATACCAATGTATATTCTCCGATAGGGGTGCTTAAATTAACGAGTAATGCTGTCGCCTCTTTAGCTCAGTGGTAGAGCACTGGTCTCGTAAACCAGGGGTCGTGAGTTCAATCCTCACAGGAGGCATATCCGCATAGATGATTTTATTACTTTTACTACTTTTTGTACTTATTTTGGCCATAGATAAAAAACACTAGACTTTTTATTAAAATTTCTTTTCAGATGTCAAATTTTATAGGTGTCCAATGAAAAAAAATTTTTTTGTTGTTTTACACTCCAATTGGAGTGTTTTTGAGTACTTATCTAATTTGCTACCTATGCCAAATGTTTATTTATTTATTTTTAACAGCAATTACAATAAACATATCAACAGAATAACAAATAAGTAGCCAATTACTTACAAGTTGTGAAGGCTTGTAGTTGGCTATTTGTTTTTAAGACTGAAGTCCCATTATAGTTGCGAAAACATAATTTGAAAACAATATATAATATTTAGTAGTAAAGAGGCCAGCACCTCAAGCTACTCCAATCTGTCAATTTTCTTTGATAAATTTTCGACAAGCTTTGAAAATGGCGTTAAGAATCTCCTCTGCATCGCTATCGCCTGGAAGCATACCGGCTGGCTGCATTGTCACGTTGAATGTCAATGCTTATTCAGCCATTGTACTCAATTATGAGTTACTTTTGCTTTGGGGCAATAACCCTAAATAAAAATGCAAGGGTTGACAACATCGTAAAGTAAATTAAAAAAAAAACAACAAACATATTTGCAATGTGTACTTGCAGATGTCATGTTGCTTAAGAAATTGTACTAGGCATTGTTGTCGATATTTTCTGTGTAGTGTTCAGGGGTGTGTCTATAATTGGAACATCAATATGGTTGGGAAGAAAGGCTAAATATAAAGAATGGAGTTGCGAAACTAATAGCTGATAGCAATAGCCTCTTTAGCTCAGTGGTAGAGCACTGGTCTTGTAAACCAGGGGTCGTGAGTTCAATCCTCACAGGAGGCATTATTGAAATTGTAAATTTTTTAGTAATTTTTTTTTGAATTTTGTGTTCGTATACTGCAGAAATTAATGTGTTGGTCAAAATTCCGACTGCAATCGAGAATCTAGCTTTTTTCCCTGATAAATATATGTAACAAGTAAAATCCGCGAGGTTCGTCGTTGTGTTGGCAGTGGGGGGGGGGGGGACTTTGATCCTTAAACTGCCAACGACAAATGATACCCCTGGTGTTACAAGCGTCTATAGACTAAGGTAACCGCTTACTATCAGGTGGGCCGTATGCTTGTTTGCCTCCTTAGTGGTATGATCCTAGTTTTTCCTATGTTGGAGTCGGCTGCTAGTTTAACCAGATGTGGCTGAATATCAGGACTTAGGATTACTCTGCATCCCAGGTCACCTGTCCATATACTAACCGTGGCAAACGCAACTTAACCTTGAAGATCCATTTATCAGTACTTTTATTTATTACTTAGACGAAACTTGATTACTTAAGTTACTGCAAAGACTATTGCAAATTATACACCGGAAACAATGAATAAAATAGCACAAAACGGCACAGATACAAAAGGTAGTAACTGTGTGTCTGTTGTTTTGTAACTATTTAAAAAAAGAAAAAAACGTGACAGTTATGCCAATGAGGTTTTAATGCATAATACTTACGTTCATAGACAGAAGAGTAATCTAGGGCAAATAAAAATCGTTCTGCATTAAATTATAATAATCATTTAACTATCTATGTCCAGTTTAGTATACCCTATGGATAGAAATGGCAATAGTTCTATAGAATTTATTCCCCATAAGATCCACTTTTCGGAACCGTGCAACCTTCGAAACCAGCATTAACAGTTTTGTAATTATTTACATCGTGATCATCAACCCGTATACTGTCCCCGTGCTGGGCAGGGGTCTCCTCTTATTTTACTTAATTGAAAAATAACTTGACACTGGCAAAACACAGATTAGAAGAACATAAATCTAACTGCGTCGTTAGTCTAGTGGTCCTAAGCGCAACTGCCACGTTAGATGGGGTTCGATTTCCAAGTCGAGAAGTGTTATTGGGCTTTCCTATGAAAATCTCAGTGGAAGCTCAGTTTGGATTTATACCCGGTTATTATTACATGGGACCTAAACATACCCGTCTGCCAATCCGCACTAGGCCAGCGTGGTGGACTATAATCAAACCCCTCTCAATCTGAGAGGAGACCCGTGCCCAGCAGTGGGACAGTTCGGTATGTGGGTTGGAAAGAAACATACCGGCGAATTGTGGGTGTATATCTATCACCTCTGGCTAACCCTTCGGGCAATACAGGCGTGATGGTATGTTATGCTAAGAATATAGATATTCACTTTCCATAAGAAAAAGAACAGAAGAATGTCTTTTCACTTTTCAAAATTATCTAATTTTATTGTTCTAATTAAAATATACTTTATGTCAACTGCTTCAAGTGCTTCAATGTTAAAGTGACGGTGAAGCAGTCTAATTTCTGTCTGTCTCTTTATGTACACACGCCAACAGGTCAAGCTATTTCTTTATTTTTTTTAATTATTATATCGCGGCTTAAGTATCACTGCGACCGCAGTCGGTCTATTGTGATCGCCACTTGTTGCATTAGAGCTCACCGCTAAACTCTGCGGCTACTATAAACTGCAGGATTTGCTTAGGGTTGAGCTCTTTTATTTCATCTTACGATATGTTTCCCTAGATGAACACTGCGCTTGTGTATTAGAGACCCGCATTCTCCCAGGAGATGAAGTGGCGTTTCGTCCGCCTCCTCACAACGCCGGCAGGTTCGCGTGTCGCTCAGCCTTAGGTTGAACATGTGCTTGTTTAAGCAGCAGTGTCCTGTTAAGGCTCTCGGCTCTAAGTGTCAGGTCAAGCTATCCAAAACTGTCAAATTTTCGCTATTGAATATGAACCTTATACTTTTGTGTTAAAGTTGAAAATCTATCAAAGAAATTTGACAGATTGGGATAGCTTGATGTGCTGGCGTCTGTACGTTTTAAGTATTACATGGGTATAATTATCAGCGTCTAGGTAAGTAAAGTTGATAATATTAAATAAATAGGACTGGAAAAGCGTGTTTCTAGTGAAATTAGCAATCAAATTGGTGTATTATCGGAGCTGTATACGTCAGGTTGTCTAAAAAGGCGAACAAGAAGGGAATAGTGTTAAATGAGTTTTTGTCTATGAGTTAGTTGTTAAATATATTATTTAGTGAAAAAGACTAAAGACTTCACATTGGACAATACCTCTGGACTCAATTTTCCTCCACAATTTTCTAATCTGAATTTTTTGCTTTTTAGATCAAGTAAAACAAACAGGACTGATAAACTGTAACTAAATCTGCAGGGGGTAGCATGACAATATAGACAACAGTTTTTGTCGATTCTACGGTCAACATTACCATGTCTTATTGATAGAAAATATAATAATTTTGACAACTTTGTCGTCGACATAGTCGTCGATATGTAGCTTTGTCTACTGTGGGATAATCCAATTATTGGACATTTTCAATAGGTACCTACATGTCAAAATTAAACGAAAGTTATAACTTTAAACTTTACTGACGATCACAGTAGTGCTCAGCTTATACAATTCAACCTATTCGGTAACTTAAAAGTATTCGCAAATAACCAAAAAAAATATCATAAAAAAACTTACGTAAACTAAAATCAGCTCCAACCAAACTCGTCAAAAGAACCACAAGCATTAATGAATCAAACATTGTTGTTTCTTTTTATTTTTCACTTTCTGCAACACATTCGCGGTTTAAAAAACGAAAGTGACAGTTCTCGCGCATGCGCTGTGGCACGACTGAGGCGCGCGCGTGAACCCCGCCATATTTATTTGCGAACGCGGGAAATGTTGCGAAATATGATTGCTTCTCAATTTCGACTCATAATTGTTGTAATTTTCCATGGTAGATGTTAAAGACAAATATAGTGGAATTTATGCCAATTACCACACTAATTTCGATGGCATCAAGTCTAAGGACAATCGCCTATTTGCCAACTTCTAGAGAATGTATGGATTTTTCTGTAACATTCTAGGGTTTGCTCAATATTTGGTTGTATGAGATACAGCCGCAAGTGTTTATAAAATTTTGTAATTTGTTCCTTTTTTAAATTTATCAAACGTACATTTTACGTATACGCCAAGAATGACGAATATGAGTTTGGATGGATCTGGATGTGCAAAGGATGATATAAATGAAATGAGATCAATGAATAGAGGCAAGGATGAATGTAACAAACATCAACATATTACAACCAAGGCAGGAGGGTGAAGATGATGTTCCTGTTTCAAGTTTGTGTGTGACAAGTGACAGTCTATACTCCATTTGGTTAGGTACCTAAAGGTAAACAAATCCTAAAAAAGGTTCTTTTACAGGGCCATTTTTCGTTTCGAAATAAAACGTAAGCAAAATAAATTATTTAATCATTTAAAATCACTTTGCTTTTTATATATTATATATATATAGTATAACTACTTTGTTTAATATTATATGGTAATTATTAAATCTTAAGCTTGCGAACTATTAATTATATTAAAATTTATAATTATGTTTTAAAGTATTGTAATGTGCCTAACTAAGAAGAACCTAAAAAGACAGATATTCAAAATATTTTTCTACGTAGTAGACTTTTGATAACTCTGAAAAAACTGAGTACTTCTCAGTACTGCGAGGAAGTGCTGCAAAAGTGCAAAATATATAACCGATATTACACCTAAGTCGGGTATCCAGACGCCATTCGTGACAGTTTGTGTTTAAGTACTTTATTTTCGTTAGTTTTTGTGTTTCTTTTGCCGTAAATTGTGTTAATTAGTTATTATTCCGTTTGTTCGTTGTTTTTATTGATTGTTAGCTGTATTGTTATTAATTTTAATTGTTAAAATGAGTGCTCCCGAGCCAGGTACTAGCCTTGCTTACGATTCCGCCGCCTAAGACCCTCTTTGCGGCGGGACAGATGCCCGTGGGCCCGCCGTCTACACTTCGGCGCAGAGGGAAGGGAGAGCGGTGCATCGTAATACCGACACTCCTCTCCCCCTGCTATCACGTCACGACATTTATGGAATTAAAGCAGCAAAGAGATATACATAGTTGTGTGTCATAAATATTTAGTAATGTATTAAGATGTCTTCGTCATACGATAAAAGAATAAACATAGATGGAATAAAATACAACAGTTTTATTTTTTAAATATGACAAAATATTACATTACCTTTTTGTTTTATTATTTAAAGTACATAATTTGTACTTACAAATAAAGAGACCTGGAAAAGGTCTATGAAACAGAAAACTTATTCGTTAGAATTTCAGACGCAATTCTGTATGGCAATAGTGGACTAGAAAGTTGTTCAGAACTAGATAATGATAATATCATCGTCTTTTATTTGTTTATAATTGAATCGACTATCATCATGATATTCCTGATAACCTTTCTGATACTTCAAGGCTAAGGAGTTTTCTGGTAAGGTTCTATTAAAAACGGAATTGCCATCAGGACTTAGTTTCACCACTCCAAAGTACACATATTCGTCTTTTGGCTTATTCTCTTTTCTTCTTTCTTCTATTATCAGTGAATCTTTTACAGGAAGTAGAAGAAGCATATCTTGAGCATCTTCAGTACCTAATTTAACTTTGGCTTGAATTGTACCATTGATTTTTTCGCCAGAATTTTCGCGTTTGATGTCCATTGGTAAGTGACATTCGACGCATCGAACCTTATTGTTATAGTCAGTGTTCAATGGAACGGGGAACAGGCGATCGTTTAGATAGAATCTGTAAACGCATTTATGGTTAGTCAAGCTTGTAGCGCTGGCCCTAGTTTTAATTCTAGATTTCGCTGAGTGGCATTCAAAATAGTTTTTTTGGCGAAACTCTTTTAGCTTTTTTATATTCTCGTCGCTGCTCGGGTCTAGATAGGTTATGTCATCTTCAGAATCGGAGTATACCTGGAAAATTGAGTCTTCGGAAATTGTGTGCATTTCAGACACTTCTTTTATAGTATCCAGTAATAATTTTTTGTTATTATTATTTGGGTCATGCAACAATTCGTCGTATTTGTGAAAATTTTCATTCTTGTAATACTGTTGGACAGATTTTGAGGCTTTCTTGTCGATTTTTACATTGTTGTCGTTTTTAACGCATTTTATGTTCACCGAGCTCAATATTGAGGTTATTTTTTTCTGATTGTCGTTAATACTTTTGTCGTCTCCGCACTTTTTACAATAGTCCACCACATTGTCTATGCACTTTTTAGTGACCGTAGACTCTGATTTCGTTGTCTTTTTCGGCTTGACGGGGCACTTCTTGGTACTAACAACACCACTGGAACAACTTTTGCTTTCAGTACAACTTGGAGTTACTTTTCTTGACGTCAGAACTTTTTTCTGTGTAATCTTATGCGGTTTCTCAGATTTATGCGAAGATCCTTTGGAATTTCTCGTACAGCGATCACCGGAGCTTTTAGAAACAAAACTGCTTATCTTATGGGACATTTTGATGAAAAACACAGTTTAATAGTGTGGATGATGAACCAGTCTCATTGATTCATTCTGAGGAATTACTGAAAACAAGGCGTTGCCATGGTTACCAGTTTGACAGTTGTCCAGTTTCCTTTTTTATACTACATGCAGGATTTTGATTTTGTCAATTGCTTATCTTATTTATTAAATGTACCTACCTAGAAAAGGAATTATTCGCAGTAAATATTAATATAACTGGTAGGTACCTCCTTCCACCTAGCGGCGAGTAGATGAATTAAATTTTAAACTTTTGCGTACGTGTTCACACAGATGGCAGTAAGCTCAATATATCTAGTGTTCATAATAAAATTACAAAATAATGTCAAATAGATTTTTCTGGATTGTGGATTCTGAGTAACAATGGTAACGATATAATTATAATGCTCAATATATTATTAAATAATGAATCTAATCTTTTTTTCAGTCGTGATTATCTGAACCTGTTATATAGGTTGGTATACAAACTTTTTATTTAAATTAAAAAAGAAAACAGGCATACTTATTTTTTATACTAGTTAATCCTACTAGTTAATAGTAATACAATGGTCGAAAGATATTGTGAGGGCGGTATAATCTGATGGTGCGACTTACACACTATCGGCAACAGTCGGAATAGAGATATGTACCTATATAGAGAAGAGACCTTTAGTTTCGTAGTGAATAGATCATACAAGGAGGTGGCTTTAACGCTGACATAATATGATGACATATCCAAATCGGTGTATTTATTTATAGTAATAGACTTTTTACTTTTAAATTCTTAAATAAGAGCATTTTTTAAGAGATTACCCTAGAAAGAAATGGCACGGATAATTAATAAATAGCGTTATAGATGAATAAGTTACGATGGCTTAAAGTTGGTACCTACAATACAAACTACTGTAAGACGAAAATCAAAACTTCCGTCAACCAATAAAAAGTGTAAGCAAGTAGTGAGGGGAAACTTTGAGTGTTTTGGGCAAAACCGGGAAAAACTTGTGATGTGTTTTGTCTGAACAATTATTGAGAATGTTATTTCTGTGATGGCAACACTTAATTTTGTAGGAAGGCCACACATTTTAGTAGTTTTTGTAATCAACAAGATACCTAAAAGGTATTAGGTATATTGTTGATTATAAGTAGGTACAGACGCCAGCAGGTCAAGCTATCCAAAACTGTCAATTTTTCCAAATTGAATATGAATCTTATAGTTTTGCCATAAAGTTGAAAATCAATAAAATAAATTTGACAGATTGTGGTAGCTTAATATGCTGGCCTCTGTACTTATACCTAGTTGATTTAGTATGGTGGTAGTCTTTTTTTAGTAACTAAATATCTATCTACCACAAAACCGCAGGCAGCACGGCAGGCCTAGACGGAGATGCGGGATGAGCTTGAATTCTTCTAGGAGAGTTGGCCATGTACCGTGCGGAATGAAATATAAAGAATAATAACTCTGCATACTGAAAAGCCGAAGTAAGAGAGACTTAAAGCTAGTATAGTAGGTATATCTAGTACTTATCTATAGTATCTAATGCTAATATGGTAATCTTGTGAGAGTGCTCGCTGCATCTATTTTTATATCAGCTGTTTTATGTAAGTAGGTAGTTAATGTGGATAACACAGGAAGGCACCTTGATAACATATAAACTATAACAGTCTCCTCATTTTATTTTAAGTCAGAGTGCGTCTACTTTGCAGAGTCTGACGTACAGATGACAGACTATAGCCTAATCCCTCTCATTTTGAAAGAAGACCCATGCCCAGCAGTGGGATGGTATATGGGTTGATGATGATGATTAGAAACATTACGACATTTTTTTAATACCACTATTTATTTACTTATTTATTTACTAAGTACAGCCACATCACATACATTAAAATAATCATAAAACAAACATATAAGTAGTATTTTATCTGATGCACATGACAATTACGGCGTACATAACACTCATAATTAGTTAGCCAAGTGATTTATATCTAGAGATTAAAGAATATATTATCTGACAGCAATAAAAATCAAATAAAGAATTAAATTAAACAATTAAATAAAACATTACAAAATAAAGAAAACAAATAAAGAATGCGAATACGACCATTGTATATTTTATTCCATATAACTATCTATCGAGACGAGTTTCCAAGCTGTTTGATCTTATTCTTAAAGCTATGGAGTTTGTCGTGGAACACATCCAAATCGGGTAGGTATATGTATAGCTGCGGTATGATATTCACCGAAAATCCTATGGAAAGGTGACTGAAGACCTAGATTTGATTTCACGGCTGAAGTACTAAAAAGTTTCTTGATTATGCTACGGGGATAGTTGTGGGGGACATTAATAGAAACATTCTGTAAAAAGAGACTGCACTGAATTTGACCTCTCAAGACCTTGTGAAGAAAGCATAAATCTAGCAGACGTCGCCGTTCACAGAGGGTACACATTTCAAACTATGGTGGCAAACAAGGATACGGCACCTGATGGTAAGCTGTTACCGTATCCTATAGACGGTGCCACACTATATCTGTATCACTCTGTACTGTATCACTTGTGCGTTGCCGACCCTGTAAAAAGAAAGAGGAATAATTGGGTTAGCAGTATAAGGGTCAAAGTCCCCCCACTGCCAACACAACGTTTCCTTGCGGAGCACTGGTAACCTTGCTCACCGTAAAGAACACAACACAGCTCAAAGCAGAGTTATTTTCACTTCTATTTTCTGCAAGGCGGAGGTACATCCTCAGTCGTGCAGCTCCAATTTGAGTGGAATTACTGCCACCACACCACCACATTCCATCATTAAATACATCACATGCGTGATGGTACGAGTCTGACAGTACCAGACTCCTTTCCAGGTGGCTGATGATTTGTGGATTACCCCCATAATCATTTCAATTCCCATATCTAGGAAAGCATTGTACGATGTTTGCGCTGGTACTATTGCACCTAACTGTAACCAGTTATGATAATATTAGTGTATTTAATATCTTCCAATGAACAATGGAGTGTGGACTTGCCGCCATTGACGTAACATTACAACTGACAAAACACTGACAATATTAAAAACATCTTAGAATTTTTTTGTACCATTTGCCATGCATGTATATTATACTTAATTATACAACGCTCAATTATAACACCACTGATCAACCGATTTGTAAGGTTAAGCTGTGCTAGCCGCGGTCAGTCTGTGGATGGGTGACCATTCTTAATACATCGAGACCGCTCCATGCCTCGAAAAGAACGTAAAACTGTCGGCTAAATCAATTCAAGCTAAACTCTGTTTGACTAAACCCGTTTAACTGAGTTCAGCACGTAGGTTTGCATTTCATCAACATAAGCTGAACCCCGTTTAAATGCAGAACGCCGATCCTCGACGTTAAACGTATTTATTTGATCGCGTTCAAGACCTATCAATGTCATAAAAGATTCCAATGGATTATAATAATTATAGATGTACTTACAATAAAGTACTTAAACAAGTAGGTATTTTAATTAATGCTTTTAGTAAGTAATTTTATTGTTGATATTTTGGTAATTCAACAAAAATTAAAAGTGTGGCACCAAGATTTGATAAAAAATATGATGAGGAGTTTAAAAAACAATAGTAACAGTAAATAGCAATAATATTGGCAATAAAAACTCATAGGTAAATGTTGTAAAATGACAGTTTTGACAGCTTTTTCGTAAACGCGATCAAAATCTAGCTGGTAAAATCTGTATGACGTGAACCGAGATCAGAATCAACATAAAACTCGATTAAGCAGAACTAAAACTAAGTTCGGTGAAATCGACCCTAAGTATGGATTTGAGAAAATTCTCAATGAATTGGCAAAACGAGATTAATCCGAGTAGCTCCGCGTGACAGCTGGAAAATCTTATAACATGAAAAACTAGTCTAGGAAGAAGAACTTTACTAGATTACAATCTGATATCGAGATAGTATCGATGCTATAATGTTTGTCAATGAACAATGGATCCAATTGGTTGGCTGGGCACGGAGCGGTGCCACGGCAGGGTCGCGGCCTAGTAGAGTGACCATGAGTCACTACCGGACATGTCTTATAAATCGAAATATAATTAACATTTTTAGCAAAAACTTAATCAAGAAAATTGATTACTAAATATTAATCCTATCCTATACTATCTTATAATTATAACATTATAAATGTGAAAGTTTGTGAGGATGGATGAATGGATGTTTGTTACTCTTTCACGCTAAAACTATTGAACGGATTTCGATGAAATATTACAGTATTATTATTTGTACATCAGAGTAACATTATAGGCTATAATTTATAACGATTTTGAGTTAATTAACCAAATTACAACGATAATAAACAGTAACTTTTCCACGCGGACGAAGTCGCGAGCAGAAGCTAGTACCTACTTATAATTACCATTACGTCTGTATTCCCCAAACAGTTAGGCAGAGCAGTACCGTACGTAATGTACAACAGTACATCAGGTTATACAATACTGTCAAATTTCTCCAAATGATTTTAAACCTGAAAATATTGATGATTACGTTCAAAATCGAATGAGAAAATTTGACAACTTGATGTTATAGGGGGTGAGTCAACAGGGCGCAAATTAAAACTCCGAGCTGCTAAAAGTTTTTATATAAAATAATTATAATAAATACCTAAAAAGGTAAAAATAACAAGAAATCATTTATAGTGTAGGGCATAGTATTGTCGTGACATGATTGATATTATTTAAATATTTATTATTATTATTTATACCATATTAATATCTTGTAGATACAACAACCATTGACATTGTGAAGTGTTGAATAACATTTTATTGCTTCGGATTTCACAACGTCGATAAAATTAATTTCTTTCACGTACAGCAGTATAAATACCCAAAACTTACTTAAGTGAGCAATTGAGAACAAATTTTTCCTGTTCACGTCCTAAAAAATCCCAAATCGCCCCATCACGCGTTGTCCCTCTACTCTCATACCATGATCATCGGTGTCCGCGCATCCAAACACTTGTAGTTCGATGTGCGCGCGCGTCACCCGCCTCTACCGACTCTTCAGAATCAGACGCAGTAAAAAGTGGACGTTTTTCAAAAAAGTTTTTCGTTTTTCAAAAATATGAGGAGCATAGTGCAGATATTTGCTGTGATTTTGGTGAGATTTTTAAGTATTCTTACTAATATTAAAAAGAAAGTTCTTATTAAGTTTTCGATGCCCGAATTAGATAAAGAAAACTTGTTGTATTTTGCAGTTTTAGGGTTACATAGACAAGGAACCCATATAATTTTGCTGTCTGTCCGACTGTCTGACTGTGACATAGCTAAGATATTCGTATAATGCAGGTACTAGAAAATTGTAATTGGGAAAAATATAATTTTGAAAAAAAAAAAAATATATATTTTGTACCGCCTCTTCATGTAACGTGGGGATGACTTTTTCGTCTACTCTATGGTGTTCGATAGGTCAAAATATTAGGTCAAAATATTGCGTGTATGTCAACCATTTGTCGATTTAGGATACCGTTTGCGATATTAAGCTTTAAATTGCTAATTTGAGTAAAGTGCAATATAAACGATTATTTTTTAAATATAACACCAGCATATTCCCTGATGTTTTAGGCAGAGGTGTATCAGTGTACACCCACAGTTCGCCAGTATGTTTAGGTCCCATGCAAAAGCATCCTATTACCTATAACTGGGCATAAATCCAAACTCCGAGGTACCTTAGGTTGTCCTGGGAATCGAACCCAGACGAAAGACGAAAGAGGTAGTTATTTTTGGATATGTGAAAAAATAGGTGGTAGTAGGTATTATAGGTAGGTATATACATATAACTAAGTTAAGAGAAAAAATATCATACTTTATTTAATATCAGTATATAAGTTGGCTTCACGTGTTGTGCCACAACTACGGAACCCATCACTGCAGGAGGCCGACGTACTTGGCCAGATTTTAAATGTTGATTTGACCGTTGTCTTGTCTGATGGAAAGCACAAACAAGGTCTATTGAGGAACCTCACAATTTAAGTGAATATCCCTTTGCACTGGCTCTCACATACACACCACAACACAGTATAATTAGATGGCTCCAAAGTTCCAAAAAGATGTATAGAGGCACATCAAACTACCATGACCTGTCAAATTTCTTTGATTGATTTTCAACTTTAATACAAAACAATAAGGTTCATATTCAATTGGGAAAATTTTACAGTTTTGTATAGCTTGACCTGCTGGCGTCTGTACCATCTTACAAGTGAGGTGGTAGCCTGGCGGATCACTTGATCCTATCACCAAACGTGGTGGGCTTTATTGACAGAGGAAATTTTGTTTTCTTGGCCTTTTTTTGGTATACTGAAAACATTGATGACAGTCTTATTAGTTTAGTGATTGTTAGCGCAGAAGAGGTCCCGAGTTTATTGAATCCAGGACTTTTACAACACTGCTCTACATGCAATATTATAATTTTAATTAAATAACACTGCTCTATATGGAAATTGATTGTCCCAGATTGAGCAGTGTTATTGGGTTTTTCTATGAAATTCTCAGTAGCAGCTCGGAGTTTGAATTTGGGCCCGATTAAATGATAATAGGCTCGCCCTTTATTACATGGGACCTCAACATACCGGCGACTTGTGGGTGTAAGTACCTACATTAGTACACCTCTGTCTTCTCCTTGGGGGAATTCAAAGATGACCATATGGTAAATGATATTTATTTCAGTAAAAAGATACTTTTACAAGTCAATATTTAATGAATATATACCTACTAGATGGCGCCGGCATATCCTAGCTGACGACCTCTGAGATGATATGCCGAAACAAACTCAGAATCATGTTCTCTTAAAGTCCAGACAGTAACAGTGTTCAGATGTATGAAAACAATGCTCCTCTATATGAGAGATGTTTTGCCCAGCTGTGGGAAAATTGCGTAGGCTAATATTATTAAACACCCATTGTAAATTAAGTCGAGATTCATTCTGCATAGTCTCATAATAATTATATAATTATAAGTCTTCTGGGAACCAATTAGTTATTATTATTAGTATTATGTTTTTATAGTCCTTGTTCACATAGTTACTTGTAAATTGTCTCGAGAATGCATTCCTTGGCTTCCATATTACAAGTATCTTATTAGTTTGGAAGTCAAGAATTCTGAAAATAAATTCTGTAAACCCGTACTATGTAAACTTTGTCAATAAACTTCATTTTTATTATTATTAAAACAAGAAGACACCGATGCATCAGGAGTACTTTGAGTTATGAGTGTTGCGCGTGTTACATTAAAAAAATATTTTGTGTAAAAAGTAGAATTTTTATAGCATTTATTTATCATCAACCCATATACTGCCATATACTGGTCGAGCAAAGTGTTATTGGGTTTTTCTATGAAATTCTCAGTAGCAGCTCGGAGTCTGGATTTGTGCCCGGTTAATGGCAATAGGCTCGACCCCTATTACATGGGACCTAAAACATACCGGCGAAATATGGGTGTACATTTAGTACACCTCTGCCTAACTCTTTGAGGAATACAGGTATGTGTGTAAATAATGTTATTATGGGACGCATAGCCAGAAAGATAAAGAAAGAGAGAGAGTGTTCATGCAAATTTTCCTGCCACGATATGATTTTGTAGGCTTTTGTAGGCTACACAGATTTTTACTTCACATGGTCTATCAGATGTGAATGTGACAAGAAACGTTCATTTTGTTGTAAGCAATCGCAAGCAATTTTACAGTGATAATTGATTTGTTATGCTCACCTGATAGCAAAGATATTTAAATATTACCAGCCATAGACGGAAAATCACGGATAAAATCGTTACACTTACTCTTTTCCAATTGGAAATAAGTTTAAAGGTAGGCAACGCGCGAGCTCCCCTGGTGTTGCATGTGTCCCTAGACTACGGTCACTACTTACCATCAGGCGGGCCGTAGGTATGCTTGTTTTCCACCTAAGTGGTATAAAAAAAAGAATCGCTCTCTCTAAGTCGCTCTATCTCCGTCTTAGCTTAAGTCAGCATGAGAGAGAAAACAAAAAAATGCAATTGGGATAAATATTTTTGTAAAAAACTGTCCCCAAATTCCTCTCACAATAACACAATAATATACCATCACGCTTATATTCCCCTGAGGAATAGACAGAGCTGTACTAATATACACCCATAATTCGACACTGCGGGTATGTTTAGGTCCCATTTAATTAGGGTGTGGGTGCCATTTACTCAGGCACAAATCGAAACTCCGAGCTGCTACTAAAAATTTAATAGAAATACTCAATAACCCAATAGCACTAGCTGTCATGATGAAGACCAGTGGGCAGATGATCATTCGTTCTTTCACCTTAGTAAAAGGTGCTGTAACGTGATGGACACGTTTTAGGAACGTCTCCTCTGACTTTTCGAATTCATGTGCGTATTAATAATTAATTATTATCATTCGCTTAAACGGTGAACGATCACGAACCCTGCTTGCCTTAGAGATTGTTCTCGACGGTGTGTGAAGTCTGCCAACCTGCAACCTAATCTCTCTTTATATGAGAGGAGACCCGTGACTGCCTCATTAGTCTAGTGGTCCTAGGCGTGACTGCTACGCTAGAGGTCCTGGGTTCGATCCCCAGGTCGAGCAAAGTGTTATTGGGTTTTTCTATGAAATTCTCAGTAGCAGCTTGGAGTCTGGAGTGTGTGTTGTGCCCGGTTAATGGCAATAGGCTCGCCCCCTATTACATGGGATCTAAACATACCGGCAAAATTTGGGTGTACATTAGTACCTACACCTCTGCCTAACCCTTCGGGGAATACAGGCGTGATGGTATGTTTATGTTATGAGAACCGTGCTCAGCACTGGGACAGTTTATGGGTTGATGATGGTGGAGTTATTTAAATGACCACCTTCAATAACATATCTATCGGTTGTCCTACAAGAGACAGACAGATGTTTTAATTATTTGACCTAAACCTCATTTTCATTCATAAGTGATGCCAATTTTTATCACTAATTGGTGAAATCTCAGATATATCACTCGCACTCAAAGATATCGATTAACGTTAATCACGACCGGTCTCGAAATCAATCGATAGATTTGCTTAATTTTTTTCACCTGATGGTAAGCGGTTACAGTAGCTTACGCGTTGCCGACCCTGTAAAATGAAAGAGGAATAGTTGGGTTGGCAGTTTAAGGGTCAAACTCCCCCCACTGCCAACACAACGTTTCCTCGTGGAGCACTGGCAACCTTGCTCACCGTAAGAAACACAACACAGCTCAAAGCAGTGTTATTCACTTCGATTTTCTGCAAGTTGGAGGTAGGTACTATTCCAGTCGGACATCTCCAATTTGAGTGAAATTACTCCCACTATGCCCTGCCTCTCTTTTCTCTCTTTCTTAAGCTATATCTGCAATCAGTCCAATTACTATAGACAGATGTCTTGTTTTTTATGAAGGCGAGTCGAGTGTGCCTTCTAGTGAAGGTATTTACTCAGGAGGCTACTGTTTTTGTTTGTTGTATGTAGTTGTATTATGTCGTTCCTTTTCAGACGCTTGGCATAACTTTGGTCACTTCGGCTGCCAATACATTCGGGCTTGATATTTTTTGGATGTTGTTAGGATTTCTTCCCTCATAGTGTTCATTTTGAGCTTATAAAACGAAATAAAATTAATTTTATTTCTATAAATATATATTATAAAGACACTTACAAATCAATGTTTTGTTTTTTTTTGGTCATGCTAGATATTCTAGATATTATTATGATGAATCTCATTGTTGGTTATCAGCCGTGGTGCTTCAGTCACCGATCAACGAAAAAATTGCCTAATAGAGATGATATTTTGACATTAATTCTATGGACCTTATCATGGTACAATAAATAACAGGTATTCTCTTCCGTGACAACTAGGTCATGTGATTGGTTCCCAGTGACGTCATCGACTGTCTGACGTTTGACAAGTAGATTATGGCGCGTTTTGGCAGCTGTTTTAAATGTCAAAATGACGTTCAAAAAGTACTAGCTAGTAGTCCATTTAGAATAAATTATTTTAACTTTGACTTTGTTGTCTCTGCCAAACCCATCGGGCAATACAAGTGTAATAGTATGATACTATTCTACTACTGTAACTAGAATTCAATCAAAACAATGCTTATATAACAATGACCACTACTGCATAATATTACTTTAGATTACAAAACAAGTCTGACATGCCATTGACCGATAAAACCGCTAAACGTGACTGAAAAAAAAAACATTAGTCGGCGTCATTGTAGCGAACTCTAGCAGACATACCTAGACATCCTTAGACAGTGGTTTTGTCCACTGTATAGTAAATAATTAACTTTTTAGCAAAAGAACACACACATGTGTGTGTGTGTATGTTCTTTTACACACATACACACACACACTAGGCAGCGGTACTCGGTACTAATGTACATCTACAGTGCACCGTTACGTTTAGGGCCATGTAATAGGGGCGAACCTATTGCCATTAACCGGGCACAAATCCAAACTCCGAGCTGCTACTGAGAATATCATACAAAACACTGCTTGTCTTGGGAATCAAACCCGGGTCCTCTAGCGTAGCAGTGGTGCTTACTATCACCTAGACTAATGACTATAATATGACATATAAAATCTATAATATTACCTACTTACTTAATCTCTGAATGACGGACGACCTGGTAAAGGTCGCTGGAAGTCGTTGGATGCAGACGGCTTGTAACCGGTCATTGTGGAAGTCTATGGGGGAGGCCTTTGTTCAGCAGTGGACTTCCTGTGGCTGATATGATGATGATGATGAATCTGTGAATGTTCATCATTAAGATAAAAAAAAGTTTGTCCATGTGATAATAAAGTTAAGATTGCTTATTTAGTTAGTTCTGTTCTGTTTCGTTACGTTTACATGGCTTGGTAGAAAAGGAAAGCTGACAGGAATGAATGAAAGAAAAGGATATAATGCGCCGACCACAAATAAATTGGCATAAGTTCAGGAGGATGATGATGACATGACTTGGTAATTATTTAATAATTTTTTGGTCCTTTTCTTCTTATTATTGGGGACGCAAAGACTAGGTTTTCTAAGGACCGTTCTGACAATATGAGCTTTATGTTAATAGATTGTCTTATCTCTGAACGACAAACTTCGGAAACTTTGATTTACGACTTGATCGAGAAAGCTGTTGACATCGGAAAAAAACAAAGTTTTTATTAGCGATTGGCAAACTTGTTTCATATAATTATCTAGTTCAATGGCCGATTGAGAATTAAATAGCAAACAAGCACTTCGAAGTGGGCACTGGGCACGGGTATCCTCTTTTAGGGTTATGCGATACTGTCAAACCCGGTAACCTATTATGGGTTGGCAGACTTCAAATGTCAGCTGTTGAAAAAATGGTATGGTCTGAGGTGTGCAGGTTTTCTCACGATATTTTCATTCACCATTTAAACGAGTGATGTTTAATTATTATAATTTCGCACACGATTAAAAAAATACAGATGTGCCTGCTTTGAATTCGAATTGACTTGGCAGTCCAATGGATATTTTCTAGGCTACCACTGAATATACTTATATGCTATGTGTTATGTGATCATAAAAGTGCGAATCAAGAATTTAAAAAATATAGAGTGAGCTATTCTCGTTTTGAAATTCGATAACTGTGTACGAAAGGTCAGATTATTATCTTATTGCCTATTGCCGAAAAATCATTTTCTTTACACATTTCGTTCATAAGGAAAAAGCTTCCAACTGTATTGATTCCTACGAGGTCAATTAATTCAACTTGAGATTAAATGATGTAATACTTACTATTCACATCTTCATTTATCCTTATACATGTAGATCAGTAGACCTAGTTCCCTAACTAACGAACAGTGGGTCGTGACCTTGAATCCAGTTTTATTTTGGGCATTTTACACATCATCATCTAGTCTGTAAATACATACTTATAATACATAGGAAACACCACAACAAACATTTAAGTTCATTACATAAATTTTGGTGTCTTGTGGGAATCGAACCCACAACCTCAAGATCAAAGTCTAACGCTCAGAACTCTAGATCACAAACGTCGTCCTATATAAATCATAATATATAGGAATATGTCGACGGAAAAGTTGTCAAAACGATAGCTACCAAAAAAAAATTCTACATTTTCATGCTTATGCTGTAGTTATATGCGGATTGAGTGTATATAATAAGTGAAAGTACAATTACCAATGTACTGGTTGAAACTGATATAAAACTGGAATTTTGTACTCTCTGTCCCAAAGGACCACATTTTATACAGTCACTTTTGTGTCACGCTTGTTCGCGAAACGGTACTTTCTTCGATTTAGGACATATCATTAATTATTGTTTTAACTCAATGAGCTGACATTGAATTAAAATCAAGTAAGACCAGTTTTTTTTTTGCAATTAACATAGCCTAGTCGTAAGCGATTATTAAGCGATGGATCTCCTTAATGTATCACACAGATACTGTATGACGGTTGACATTATTTATCAATCGCTAGTCAGTTACTCGTACTAGAAGCTGATCTTAGTATAGTCGAAAGAAGCTAGGCAGACACCCATGAAATTCATACATTTAAATGGTTTAACGGTTATATTTCGTGACGTCTCCAAGCCCTTACTGGATCTAAATGGCTCATCACAGGTCAACGTCCATTGTTTTATTCGTATATAAGTACATAATAAAATTAAACAAATTAGTTTCATTACATTTCGATTGACGTACATTATTAATGATGTAGTTAGTTTAATGCTAGTCAATTATCGAGTACTGTAAAGACGTCACTCGTCGATAGATTTAAAATATTTTTTGCAACTATCAATGTAAGTCAAATGTATCACTTCTTCAAATCAATTTCTAATTAAAAGAAGATTTTAATGCAGAAGGTTTTAATGTGACACAAAATAAAACCTAATAAACTTCCTAACATTCCCGAAGGACCAAATTCTGTACAAAGGACCTACCCGGCTTATCCCCACACAGCAAATGTGCCATTGTCTTTACGTGACGTGAATGCGATGGGCTGGCATTGGTGACAAGGATGCGTCGATTAGATCACGTTAAGTAACGTGACGCGGTTGGAAAATTGATGGGTGAGTTCAAGTAAGGTCGGCCTGGGAGGTTGAATTTCCGTATCAATCTCGGAAGGGTTTATTTAGAAGCCTACTAATACATAGTTTGTTAATGATATTTTTCTATACGTTTCATCTTATGTAAAGAATACGAGTATATCTTTGCTATGTGATTTCCGCAGCTATGACCTGATCGTCATGTCCCGGGATGTGAGCGGCACGTATCTTATTACATTTCAGGGCTCCCTCAGGCGTACCCTAGGTATTCAACTGTTCTATTATTCTGCTGAGATGAGAGCTTACCTTGACAAAATATAAAAGAGAATTAATTACTGATGTTTGTCCCTATATAGGCCTTTTAACTCTAAATATCAGAGGACAACCTATGTAGAAGACAAAAGGATCAAACTGAATTTAGATTAAATTGTCCGGTACAAAGTAAACCGATGGTTTTGCTTATTGTGTTAGGGTAAATAGCCCAAAAAGACCTTTACATATTGTACGAAAATGTTAGTCTAAAGAAAACTACGTCACTATAAGTGTTTAGCATTCACCTTTAGTGTCGTCAATTTTGTTGTTTTATAGTCAACGCGTGAGTTGGCGCCAGTTTATGTAGTGAAACATGAAATGAAAGTTGGTACAGAAGGACCAATTCATATAAATAGAAAAACTTACTTTTATAAATATTTAAGGTTAAATTTTTTAATAAGTAAATTACAAAGTGCAAATCCTACCCGGCACAATCCCAAATGATATACGATATGATTCCACTTATTAATTAAAATCGGACAATAGATAGAAGACTTGTGCAGAATATTTTAAGCATTTTTTTGTTGTATTCGCATAGTTACAGCCACGCATGTTCCCTGGGGTAGCTTTAGAGTTTTCCAGAACTTCGGGAGGGCATTTAGTCAAAAGTATAAAAAAAACAAGATATAAGACGAAGATACTAGAAAGTACAATTTTTACGTCATTTTAAAATTTAGGATAGCTTTCAACGCCCGGTCTGCCTCCTATTATTTTAGCTGGGAAGAAGAATCCCTAGCAACATAATTTATTGTAGCGGTAAAAATTGTACTGTACTTTCTATACGCCAGCCAGTACACACATTATGTTCTGGCCTCAAAGAAAATACTCAAGTATTATTAAGTATAAGTAATAGTAGCAAGCCTTCTATCTAATACAATTATATAAACGGTGAAATAGCGCACACAAGCAATGATAAAACTATGCATGATTACTAGAACCTTTAAGGTGATTCAGTCATCTTGGGAGTAAAAATATAGTCGTAATGTCGTTGGTGACCTTATAGAAGGTCCCAATATTTCTCTATAATTTAAAGAAATATTGGGACGAAGAATATTGGGATTACTGATACACTCACTCCAATTTACTACGGGGGAAATGGTGATCCACTTAAAATAATGTCTCTCACAAATGTATTGACACTAACTGTGACATGTGCTATATACACTGCGTTCTATTTTTTATCGCTTAGGGTGAAAAAGTGTTGGATTAAATTTTACAGATAATTACAGTATGTGGATATTATTTTCCTTAAGTCAAAGTTAGTCCATCAAAATGGATGCTGTAAAGGATCTGAAAGATGAGAATAAAATATCTTGCGATAAAATCTGTTGAAAAAACGTATGTAGTTTTATTATATTGGTAATATTTGCACGAATGCTAAAAAAGCTGTCACCGAATTTGTCTCGGATTCCAATGTGTGGTCCTTCTGTACATTTTCATCATATACACTGCCAATTTCTATCTTTACCTTTTTTGAATAGCTTAGTGTTAACGCTTACGAGTTCTTGAGTACATGAATTATGTAAACATTTTAGGGTTGAAAGCTTTTTATGTGTATTATTCGTTTTGGGATAAGTAGAGGTCCTAGTTTATGGACATTGGCTTGTCAAGTGTTGTGGGGACCTGGGCTGAGAAGAGACATTTCATTTTTAGTTGGTAGACGAATCTAGATCGAGAGGTTGGGTGGAGAGGTTGGTTGGATTAAGTCTGTAAATATATTTACAAATAAACAATAAGCATACTGTCAAGACATTGCGAAATAAAGAAAATTTATGACAAAACTACAGCAAAATCGATGAACAAATAGGACGGTTTGTATTTGTAGAAGTGTTTAACGAATTCTACAGAAATGTAAGTCAGAAATGTCTTCATCGTACCAGCCTATTCCCAACTTTGTTGGTGTAGGCTTTCAGTGTAACCAGATGTGACTGAATAATGTTCTTGAAATGACTATACGAGGTCATTACAGATGAATTCCGATTATGATCAGATGGTTGTTAGACTTTCAGTGTTAATACCACTAGCGATTTTTAAATAACATTTGAGACCAACGAGTATGTTTATATACACAAATTTTATAGCCTTTCTCCCTTTGGGGCAAGCCGAGTCTTTAGATTTTCACTTGCATTTGCACATAGGTATGTATAGCCTGGTTTTAGGTTCATCTCGACATTATTTCAAACCTTACATAGACGATACTATCTTTCGCTGACTAAATTCCTGGTTAGGCTTAATTTATGTATTAGTTATTAATATCAAGCATTATAAAGTCTGATACTTACAAGTAAAGATGAATCATGATTGATGCAATATCATAACGCGTGATGTGCAACTGAATTACCGACACACGTATGATCCTTGGGGATATAAAGGCAATGATTGCATGGACCTGTTACTTGTAATGCGGGATATACTTAACAAATCTTTGGTGTCATTTAAAACGTTGCCTCACTCATTGTAAATGCACTAAGGACTTCTTCTTCATATCATCAGATTCAGAAGACTAACACTTGACTACTAAGCTAATTGAGCTAAGAAATAATTTATCTCAGAAGCCTTTTTAAAATTCACATTAGATTCATTTTCATATGGAAATTTTGACAGTTTTGGATAGCTTGACCTGCTGCCGTCTGTACTACGGGACAATGGATATAATACATACTTATATGTATAATTTTTTTAATTTATACACTTATATTCATCACATAAATATTTATAACTCTGACGTTCGTCTGATACTCTTATCACTAGACCAGACGTCGTCAAAATCTTTTTGCTTCGTTACTAATTTACATTTTATCATCCTGTTCCAGTTGTCTCAACAATGCATCAGCCAGCCGGTCGACGAGACCGTAGTGTCGGTGTACACCACCCACCCCACCACCATGGGTACCAACCCACCGCTGGACGTCTACCACCAGATCGCCAACAACCTCGCTGAAAGAATCACTTCACCTATTTACAGGTAAAACCATTTCATCGTTTGAAGGTGTACTTCCAAATGGTATTTGGTGTTTAATGATTAATTACAAATTATAATGTAATAAACAATTTATTACTATTTCGTAAGTTCATTAATTGCTTTGTTTCGATCTTAAGTTTCGGAAATCGATTTTCGTAGAGGCCTTCTGGTGAGTATTTTTACGCAGTCGAAATATGCTATATATGGCGCTATTGAAGCTATGATTGGTGCCAAAAATGTATCAAAGGACCATATTTTAAGTACCATGATTCGTTTCGCCCAATTTATGCCTTAAAAATGTAGAGTATGCTTTTGTAAACTAAACTGATACGTCCTTTTGAGTATTCACGAACGTGTTTATTCTCAATTTCAGATTCCTCGGTATAAACTCAACGAAGCCTGAGACGACGACCAAATCCTGGGACAAGATCGAGCTACAAGACGACCAGGATCTACTGAATAAGCCTGCTGTCAAAACAGTTGACAACGACATCTCAAAAGAGAGAGACGTCGAAGAGCTATCAGTCGAAGGTCTACGAAATAAAAACGAGAAGAAACCTGAAAAAATAACTCTTTACTCGAGCTATTTGCCAGTTTTAGCTAAAGCTAGCCAAAGCAGCAGTGATAACAGTAATGCTGAAGCCAAAAATGATACATGGAATGAATTAGATGATTCCTTTAATTGGGACAATGATGAAACGGTGTCCAAACCAAGAGATGGTCCTTTGGTTTACTTTTTGGAGTTTTTCGGAAGCATCATTCAGTTGCTATGGGGCGGTTTGATGGCGTTGTTCAGGCCTAACGCTAGTAAAGGGCTGTGATATTAGACTTGGTATAATAAAAGTGATAGTTATTGGTATAGATTTAGTCTTAGCACAGAGGTATTTAAGAAACACAATTGTAGAACAGGGCGGCTAAAAATGTAATTCCAGTGTACGAAAATCTTATACAGGGTCAGCTTACACTGGTATGTCAAGTTTTATAATCGTGTATCCGGGAATCATACATTGTCATTCACCAAATGTGGCCACCATTTTAGCCGCTAGTTTAAAGATTATAGACACCATATTCATACAATTCATAGAGAGGCTAACTGCACAGGGTTCGTCGGACGATCATCACAATGAATATTATATCACTCACTGAGGCTCTTTAAATGCATCGCTTGCACTCGTTAGGTCAGTGGAATAGAAAATAAAATTTGAATTCAATATCGAACTTGAATCGGTCGGTACAGGGCTGACTATAAATCGGTTCAAATTGGTGGCGTTCGAATCTTAAATATTTATTTGTAATATACAGCCTTAATTATTAAGTAACGAAAAATAATAATAAGTCATTGTACTCATCATTATGTACAGCTTTTACTATGGGACCAACCCTGAAATCCCAAAAAAAGTCAGCTGTTAACATAAAATATGTAAGGGTCTGGTAACTTTTTTTGCGAATTTAGGGTTGGTCCCATATATTTTTGGTAATTTAAAAATAAGGGTGTATTGTTCGATATATATTGTGTATATTTTTTATGGTAACGTAAACACTAAATTAAATATATAAAAATAATAAATGCGTACATACCCGATTGGGATAAAAAAAGTGAATTTACTTAATGTTTTTTTATTAGATAAGTACGCATGCTTAGGCATTTTTTAAAGATATATTTTTGTGAAAGAAAAGAATATTAATCTCGATAGTTTAGGTGTCTAAAATGTTCTGTGTACCAATCCAGACGACGCCAGTTCGAATCCTGCTGCGATTGAATTAAAGAATAATTTAAAGATATTTTATAATGTATAACATTTAAATTTAGTTGATGTAACTTATCGTAATTTTCTTAAAAATAAACATTAAAAAAAAGGTGCCATCGAGTGGAATGGTAGTCAATCATAATATATTTGTATGTGTTGTGGTAACAGAATTAAGATTTGTAATTATTTATGAAAAATAAAGCAATTATATCGAATTAAGCTTTTAATTTACATTCCTTTTCCTGTCATTTCTGCTGCTATTTCACGTTGCGTGAAGAAAATTAAATAATAATTTTGATTTGGGAAACATTTCTACACTTATAAGTTGCATTATGTAGGTGTATGAGTTATAACTCATACACCTACATAATGCAATCATACTTGTATCGAACATGATAGTCAAGAACTTTATAATTCGAATTTGGAACTTGCACAATTCCAAACTAGAGTATTTGTAACTGGCGAACAAATTACTTTTTGAATAGTTAGGATCTAAATCAAAATTAAAGCCCAGATCTGCGTTTATTACAGTTCATAATATTATAGAAACATTAACTTCTACTTTTTTTAATTCGTTGTTAGGTATTAAAAATTTACAATGAATTAAAAAGAGCCTTAATCCTGGTAGCTGAGGACATCATGACCGTTTCTGTTTAAAAAAAACACAGTTATTATCATTTTTTTAAAGCCTTTAGAGCCGGTTTTTATAGAAAATAATTTGTGAGCAAATAAAAAAGTGAAATAAAAGAGACATTTTTATTGAATATCGAGAGAGTTGAGTTCAGACTGATTTCTCGCCAGTTCTTCATAATAATGTGTCTTCATTTAAGACTTATATGAGAAAGCAAGCAACTGTTCTATACGTAAACTATTCCAACCATCCCATGGATCCTCTCGGGTATGTTATACCCGAACGCTAAAAGTCTATCATCATCATAGTCAAGCCATTTACTGTCAGGTATTCCGATCTCCTCACAGAATGAGAGGGATTAGGCTATAGTCCATCACGCTCTGGCCTAGTGCGGGTTGGCAGACTTCACACACCGTCGAAATTCGAAAGTCGAGTTCGGAAAGACGTAGATCATGCGTGCCTTAGATTCAAACCCGAGACCTGTGACTTGGCAGTCTATTAATGTTAAATCACTAGGCTATTACCATATAAAAATCGATGTTTTCAAAATTTATTTAAAAAATATTGTTACATAATGAATACAACGCCTACCGACCCTCTTAGCTAAATGAAGTGTAAAGATAATACTATTACAAAGAACTAATCTATTATTTTAATCCTGGGTCTGTTTTCCTTTCGCCGGCTCCAACTAATTGGATTAAACAATCAGAGGTAACCACAACAGGTAATTGAAATTGGATTAATTGAATATTTATCGGACTGATCCTGCGTGAATGTTTACGTTTTTTTTTATTTTATTTGTATTTAGAATTCGATTTGATTTATTGAGTAATCATTTGAAAATTGTGTTCGAAATGATTTGTGAAGGAATCGTATATTTTGCCGCGAAAGGAAATGCTAGGGTTGGGACATAGTTGTAAGTAATTATAATTTATCTATTAAAAATATAGCTATTTATTTTATTTCAGGTGAAACACATACTCAATTAGCCTTAGCTTAGCCACTGGACCCATGAATTAATTAAAACAAAATGTCATTTTACTATCTTTTATTTGGTAAAAATATTTAAATTTCTTATTCATTTATAATACGGTATCTATTATATTATCTATATTATGGTTAAGTAATTATATAAATATTGAGTATTTTAGTTTTAATTAATACAATCGATTGGACGGATTTCATTTATACATCTATTACATGCATGGCGTTAAACTAATACACTTATCAGTAGTTATCAGTATGAATATTAATATTATTTATTATTAAAGTAATATTTATTAGTGAATGAATAAAATAAATTCTGAGGTGTATTTAGTCCTTTACAGGCACTGTTTAATGCTATAGTAAGGAGTTTCAAATATTTCGCTATAAATCTTGTCTTCTTAGACTAAACTTTCAATATTTTAGCTTTGAGCGAAGCTATAATATTGAAAGTTTAGTAGTAGTAATAAAGATTTTAGATTATAGTTTTTTTTAAACAGTAAAAAATACTCTTAATGGCATTAGTATACATTAAGTGTGTATTTTTATTTTCTTTAATATATTTATCATTAACTGTGGAGACAACGAGTGATTGGTACTATGTCTAACCCCACACTGGTTCCATGTGGGTTCATGGACTTGCATTTTGCATTACGTCCAACAGAATTTACAATAAACTTGCTTTGCTTGCCCTTTCACTTGCATCCGAAATGAGTTTTTGAGACAAAAGGGCCCATGTCCTTCCTTAGGCTACAATATATCTCTCGACCGGTTTGTTTTGTGGTTTAGGCGTGTAAAATAAATACGTAATATAATTAATGTTGATAATATCGATAAAATATATCGATAAGTCCCATCACTCGTTGAACTCCTAATACAATAAAATAAAATATAGCTGTAACTATGATGAATACATAATTAATTTTAATATAAATGCACCTTTTTACCTGTTTCGAGGTTTAATGATTCAGCTCATTTCTCGCTTATCTTCGCTTAGCTTAACTTATAAGTGGTGTTGACATCAGAATATTATGGAGATGGTATGTCACAGTTTCTTATTGTATAATACACAATGTTATAGTGCAGGGGTGTATCTTTGTTAAATATATCTGAGTTTTTATATTTTGATATAGTAAAAAAATATATTAAAAATAGAATTGATGATAGTACAGACGGCAGCAGGTCAAGCTATCTAAAACTGTCAAATTTTCCCAATTGAATGTGAACCTTATGGTTTTGTCTTAAAGTTAAAAATCTATCAAAGAAATTTGACAGATTGGGGTAGCTTGATGTGCTGGCCTCCTCTGTACTAATAAAAGTATCGGATTTCACTTCAAATTTAATTCAACAAAGACAGACCCTCCTCTCTTCTTCCACCCTAATTAAAACTCAAACACCAGTGGTTGCAGGTATCTTAGTTCGCCAGAGATCCCTGACTCATCCTTGGCCAGCTCTGCAACCATTTCTTTGGCCCTATTATTAGCGTATTCGTGGCCACAGTCGTGACGTTCTACCATCTTGGACAACGCCATACTAAGCTGGCCACGCGCACCGCCTTTAGAAGATTCCACTAACGCTTTCATAACGTCGGGCGAGTAACCCTGGAATTAGAAGAAAATAAAAATTAATACAAATTATTTATTGATAGATAGGTAAGAGAAGTAGGGCATAGTGGGAGTAATTCCAATAAAATTGGAACTGCCTGACTGGAGAAGTACTTCCGCCTTGCAGAAAATCGAAATAACACTGCCTTGAGTAGTAGGTATTGTGTTCCTAACGATGAGCAAGATTGCCAGTGCTCCGCGAGGAAACGTTGTGTTGGCAGTGGGGAGACTTTGACACTTATACTGCCAACCCAACTATTCCTCTTTCATTTTACAGGGTCGGCAACGTGCAAGTGATACCCCTGGTGTTGCAATCGTCTATAGGCTACCGCTTACCATTAGATGGGCCGTATGATTGTTTGCCACATTACTGGTAAAAAAAAATCGCCACAAACTAAGCATAGCTTGTATCTCGGGTTTCAAAATAAGTACTAAAAACAAAATTCCTGTGCGTCCTTTCGCTTAAATACACTAGACGTTTTAGTCAAGCTACCAAGCCTGGGATTTCGATGTTCTCTTCCACATTCTACTGAAGGTGACTCCACAAAATAATGACAAAATATAAGTTTCGAGTCGTTAGTCAGAAGCCCAAAAAGACTGACAATTGTTATTGTTATTACCCAGAAATTGGGTTGCGGAGGTCTGATGGTAGTCGCTTAGTGTAAAATTACTGATATTCAGCCGCATCTGGTTCGACTTGTTGGGGTCGGAGAAAGAAGGAGTCATTTTTAGTAAGCGTGAACTTTGTGTTCGGTTAGTGGCCACAGCTAGGCAGCTATTAAAAAGTCCTAAAAAGAAATTTATGGAAAACACTTTACTTGATCTGGAAATCGAAACTAGTACCTCCCACTCAGCAGCCTTTTATGACCACTTTTAGACCACTCTATTTCTGTTTTGATACCTACTCGATAGCTCTAAATCAGATATAAATTCGGTTTTATGTGGGTCGTATTGCAAAATGCCTATAAATAAATAAAGATTCAAGGTTTACAACCCCTGCTTGTGAATATAAACATAAGGGACTAAAATAAACACTAAAACAGCAAAGATTACCACATAAAATAAGCATAAATGGACCATAATTCAAAACAAGGTTCTTAACCTTAAATGGCTTTATTTGCTCACGGTACACGGCTATATTTTCCAATACAATCTAACCTCGTATTGTATAGGCTTTTCGTATTATAAGAGGTCAGCTTATGTTGGATTTTTAGCTTAATAATATGTATAACCAGGAAAAACCTTTACCGGGTTTAATTATTTGTAACAAAAAAAGCATAAGGCGTAGTGCCCTTTACAAAGGTCGAAATGGCTAAATTGAGTTCTAGTGGCCACAAGCACAGTAGCTGAGCGTGTGCTATCAGGTTTCATTCTAAGGTTGGTTACTTTTTAAAGGCAGCTTTCGCGCCAAGGAACAAGCCCAGTGTCACGGAGGACTTTATTTATTTATTGTAAGGAAGATTTACAGACAAATAATAAAAGTAATTAAAAAAATACAAATACTCCTGTGCCAATTACAAATCTTCACCAATAAATTATTTAAGTAGGTAAACATGAGAGCTATTAGTTATTAATAAATAATTTTGAATGAGACTTACATGCTAAATACATTACATGATAATGGTGATTATCGTAAGAACTTAAATAATAAAGAAATTATTGGCTAGAAGTTTTTTAATTGAAGTAGTGCTTGAACAAAACAGGTCAATCTGAAACGGAAGTTGATTAAAAAAATTACACGCCCGCGAGATAAAAGTGACTTTAATAATATAATACCTAAATTAACAGACAAAAAGTACACCCACACTAGAAAAAAAAGCTGCGGATCACATAAAGATTTGTTTCGGGTGGGAATTGAAGCTACGACACTCGGTCCAACGGCAGATGAGGAGATGACCTTCACCGCTACGCCAAAACGTGCAATCCAAATCGTTGTCTCTAAATCAAATCTAAAAAAGATTCGCGAAAGAACGAAACACAAGATTACAAAGTATGTGTACATAGGTATGTAGCAACATCTGACATATATGTAACACAACACAAACCTTTTTCGGTTTGTGAAGTCTGCCAACCCGCACTAGGCCAGCGTGGTGGACTATAGCCTAATCCTTCTCAATATGAGAGGAGACCCGTGCCCAGCAGTGGGACAGTATATGGGTTGATGATGACTTATGTATTATGTATTATAAGTAAGTATATATTGACAAAAAGTATATAAGTATTATACCTATACATTGTCTAGTACCCATAGCTCTACTTAGTTTCGGAGTAGATGGTGCTGAGTAAAATTGTCCAGGAATATCTATCGTGCTACATGGAACTATGACAAACAAATTCTCGCGCTATCAACATTCACCATCGGGCCGGAGGAGGTTGTTCCTCCATTTGGCTGGAGGGGCAACCTCAATCAACCGTGAACCGAGATCTTGACTCAATTAAGGACTGGGCTGATAGGTTTGGTTTGGCGGTGAACCCCAATAAATGCCAAGCCATTATTTTAGGCAGTCACCATAATATCTGCAAGGTGAGCAGTTGTCATGTTCCACCAATCTTCTTCAATGGTATAACCATTCCTATCACACCCAGCGTCAAAGATCTTGGACTACTCCTTGACCCCACTCTAAATTGGCAATCCCAAGTTTCAAGCGTTAGCCAAAAAGTGACAGGAACTCTGCGGTCTCTGTACCGTCTGAAAAATTGTTTTCCAGCGAGTACAAAGGCAATGCTTGTCGAGACCTTAATTTTCCCCATAATCGACTATGGCGATGTGTGCTACTTTGACCTGAATGCAACGTGAAATGATCTACTCAACAAATTGGACCGCCTTCTCAACAATTGCATTCGATTCGTATTCAACCTACGTAAATATGACCATGTCTCAGAATATCGAATAAGTTTGAAATGGCTACCTATTCGCCAACGCAGACATTTGAGGGCGCTGACTACTTTGTACTCTTTACTTTTTTCTCCCAATTCTCCATCTTACTTATCTTCTCATTTCCAGTATATTTCATCCTCCCACAGTAAACATCTTCGTTCATCTTATAATCGTCTTCTTCAATGTCCTTTTCACCACTCTGACTGTATATTCTACCTTTTTCGTCCATTCAATACTGTTATGGAATGCTCTCCCTCTTGAAATTAGGATGCTAAACAGTCTTGTTCCACAAGACCCTGTTAGATTCATCTAGACTCTAAATTTTATGTTTATTTCTTGTATATTTTAATTATGTATTGTAAGTATTATATCTATAAATATGTGTGTTATATATATATATACATATTATTTAATATATATGGATAGATATATATTTATATATATGTATAAGTACTGTAAAGTACTTATATGTAAGTATACTAAATATAATTTTATAGTATAGACAATAAAAGTCGCGTTATACCTCTCACATCTACCATTATAGTGCATCTACCATGATCGTCTCTGCACCACCTAAAGGTTGTCTGGTAGAGAATGCCTAAGGCATTAAGACCGCCACACACTTTTTGTACATTAAGAATAAAATAAATCAACCTCAGCTCGTCCCTCCACACTGGTGGCCACAACGGTTGGGGCCAACGTGATCCCAGTATCTTCCAACTAGTGACCCCGACATGATACCAGCAACCCTAGCTGTTAACGCACACATTTGCTCGTGTATAGACATAATATTGCTTATGTAGTTGTAATACGCATAGATATTGGGAATTGCTAAGGAGTATCCGAGGTTAGTGTAGCTCTAGTGTCTAGTGTCTAATTAGCATCGTTAGTCTAGTGGTCCTAAGCGCCAATGAGCCTGGGAATTGAACCCAGGACCTCTCCTGGGTTCAATTCCCAGGTCGGCAAAGTGTTATTTGGTATTTCTGTGAAATTCTTAGTAACACTCCGAGTTTGGATTTGTGCCCGGTTAATGGCAATTTATAGGCTAACCCCTCTATAATATGGGACATACGCATACCGACAAACTGTGGGTGTACATTGGTACACCCACAGTTTGCCGGTTCACCTCTGCCTAACCCTTTGGAGAGTACAGGCGCTATATTTTGTCCGAGGTTTAAAGGTGTCGAAAGTTCTCTTGTTTCTAAAGCATCTTTAAGAAAAGTGACATCACAAAAATCTTTGAAAATGTAGCAGACATTCTTGAATATCCAATAACAAGCGCCGAATAAAGATAAAACATTTTACGATATTGTTGTAAAAAGTTTATCGCATCAAAGGGACTGTGTCCATTGACCGTCGAATAATTCAAAGATATAGCCTCCTTTGAACTTCAATAACTTTGTTCGAAATTTGAATCGAAAGAGGTTTTATTGTAATGATTTAATCGGAACTCTTTAGAGACAGGGAATTAATGTTTAAAATTACTGTCTTTATTTCGGAGATTTGTTAGACTCAGTGGTTGATTGATTGGGATTTACGCTACGGGTCGCTAATTCAACTTCAAACGTAAAAATATTCTTGTCGGGTATTATTTTTGGCTTTGGGTTTTTGACTATTTGACAATGTATGCTTCCAAAAGCGCCAATGAAAGGAGGGATACCTCAAGTAAATTTTTTTAGGTTGCTTTACTTTTCATTATTAGTGAGGTTAAACTAAGAATTAATTGGTTCATATTGAATTGGGAAAATTTGACAGTTTTGGCTCAGCCTGTTGGCATTACGTTATACGTTACAACTATTTACGCATGATAACGTATTCTATAAATTTTGTGAATGACCTTAATGAGGACAATATGAAAGAGAAATTGGACAATACGGGTAGAGAATTCGGTCCCTTATCTAGATTAGTTAATGCCTATTATGTTGCACTAAGCCGCATGAGCCTAGCAGTCGTAAGGGTGACTGCTATACTTGAGGTCCGATTCCCAGGTCGAGCGAAGGGTTACCTATTTCGTTTTTCTACTACAATTTCTCACTAGATACTCGGAGCTTGGTCGGTATTGTGTTCAGTTAATGCAAATAGGCTCGCCCCCATTATACGTGGGAACTAAACATATTGGCGAACTGTGGATGTAAATGAGTACACCTCTGCCTCGTCTTTCGGCATATAAACATAGAATATATACATGTACCAAACCGGAGGACGCAAATTCTAATTGACGTGCATCAGTGAAAACATGCATACGTTTGTACGAGCAGGCAATTTTGCACTCCGTATGTGAACTTAACAAATTAGATCGCTCCGAGCGCTTTACAATCAGCGTGTTATAGAATTTACAGCGCTTTCAACAATCTTTTATTCTCTTCTTTAAGACAGTTCTCGCACTAGGGAATAAACCCTGTGTCGCGGGAGCTTTCACAGACATACAATTAATGGACGCAAAGTACACCTAATACCCATGAAACTCACAAATGCTTAAGTATTTTGTGTGTATGTTAGTGGTTGTCAAATGTATGTAAAAATCGCCAAAAACACCACAACAATGTTTTTTCATTACTTAAAAAGTAAATAAGTACTCACGCTATACTCTGACAGCCTCTGCTTCTTAGCTTCTCTGCTCAATAGATCGTAAAGCAGCAACAACCTCAGGTTCGTCGTCGTCAACTTGGCTTTCGACGTCACCGGCTGATTCCCTTGCCTCACGCCCTCCCACACATCCACCACCTTATCATCATGAGGATCCTTCGCCATCTTAATCATCTCTCTCACATCATCAGACAGATACTGCAAGTGATCTTCGCTGATGTCATCTATGACGTATCCATCAGATCTGCTGGAAATGTTGACGTCATAATGTGGCGGCAAGTACGAAGCCGATACAGGACTTGGATCGACCAAGGGATTGATTTCCTCGTGGTGGATTGAGAGCAGTGGTTCTTCAGTTCTGGTCTCCTGTGGCTGGAGAATGGTGTACTGAGCGTGGTTCTCCACGGGAAGCAGGACGAAGCGGTGTGGCTGCCACGAGAATCTGTCACCAGGTTTGGGTGGCGAGAAGGGAGCGTAGAGTCCGGGCTTGTGGTGGGGGGTCGTTATATCAGGCCTGAAATTGAGATTTTTGGTGTTAATTTGGGTTGGTGTTACTGTGTTTATTTTTGTATTACCTACGTACAAAAAAAAAAAAAAATTCAGATTATTTCTTACGGAACTGAAAATACCAAAACTTAGTAAGTATCTACCAATTTTATGTTTAGCTCAAAAAGGTGGACAATAATTTTAATTATTTTCTTCAAAAACTATGTATGTACCTATGTAATAATAGGCTTTAGTATCTAAAAATTTATCGTTATGATCTCTCGATTTCTTTTTGTAGGTTATCAGTTTTCTGTTTAGCTCAAAAAGGTGGATTATAAGAATCTAGTTTTATTTATATTGTTCAAAAACTATTTATAAGCTTTAATATCTAATGATTTATCGATATGACCTCTGAATTTCTTGAGAAAGAAAAACCCATCCACAAAACCTCAACAAAAGCAAATTAAGCTTAAAGATAAATAAATAAATACTTGGGATAATTTACACAACACCATCTAGTCCCAAACTAAGCAGAGCTTGTAATATGGGTACTAGACAATGGATATAATACTTATAAGTATACTTTTTTTTGTAAAGACTTATTAATTACTTATAATACTGAAACTTATAATAAATTATTGCAAAAGTTTAAGTTTTAAAACCACGAGCCCCTCTACAAACCATCACTGCTTCTATACACACATAATACTATATTTGATCAGAAAATATGACGTCATGATCCGAATCCTTATACTAGTACACTTCAACCGTTACCTTCGCCAATGTGTGATGTGAATTTTAAGAATAAAACACCGTAACCGAGTGGATACAATGTTGTTATAGGTATATACATATATAGACATATACCATAACAGGTATACCTACTTAGTATACATATTCACAGTTCGCGGGTATATTTTAATTCCTACGCGTGGGGACCTTTAACGTTAACTGGAGATAAATTCAAACTCCGAACTGCTACGAAGAATTTCTATGGGTAACCTACCCCCATTTTTAATGTTTATAAAATGACAAATAAGCATACAGAGTACAGACCACCTGATGTTAAGCGAAATCCGCAATCTACAGACTCCAGCAACACCAGTGGTATCACTCGCACGTTGTCATTTTGAGTGATCAGTTGTTATGTTGCTTAGGCCCAGTAATTTCACTGGATACATCACCGTTCAAACCGGAGCACAGTAATACATATTAGGACATTATTGTCTAGCGGCAGAAACCCAGTTTCTGGCCAATATGGATATCCTGAGGATAGACTGGTTGTCAGGCTTTTTGGGCTTCTGACTACCACTAACTACAGTGCTCCTCGAGGAAACGTTGTGTTGGCAGTGGGGGGACTTTGACCCTTACACTGCCAACACAACAATTCCTCTTTCATTTTACAGGGTCGGCAACGCAAGTGACACGCACTGGTGTTGCAAGCGTCTACGGGCTACGGTAACCACTTACCATCAGGTGGGCCGTATGCTTGTTTGCCACCTTAGTAGTATTACTAAACGATTGCCATAGGGTGTTCGCATGACAACCGGGACCGATGGGCATTAATTTACTAGTAGCAGTAGTCAACTACTAGTAAATGAATTTAGTTTATGTTTATTCAATTAATAACCATAATAGGTATATTATGTAATACATTATTTACAATAGACTTACCAAAATAATACTTAATTATTTACAAAATATACATACTTACTTACTTAAACCAAAACAAAAAAAAATCAAAAAACTCTAGTAGGCGTCAAAGTATTCCTCAGCATCGCTGTCGTCCGGCAACGTGCCCAGAAGACTGGCTGCATTGCCACTTTGAATGGCAATGCTTATGCGTGCCGCTAGAAACAAGCCAGCCCTCTGGTCACGCGAAGAGTCGACCAGTCTCCTTGATATTTCCTTGAAAAGGAGACGGGCACTCGGACCCCACGACCCGAGCGTTTCGACCACCCCAAACGGCTCAAAAATATAGTTACCAGATAGGTTACTATATTTGCACCGTTTGAGTCTCTGCTGCGCCAGCGCAGCCAGCCATAATATTAAAAAAACTAAATTATTTATGTAAGTACTTAATTATAATTATATACTATGAACCGACTTCGAAAATAAGTATGTCACCTAAGTTTTTTTTTATAAAATTAGAGTAGAATTAATGATTTTATATTTTTTTTTATCGTAACTTTTTATTTCGGGTTTGCAGTGTGAATTTTTAGTATACCAGTGCAAAATATCCAAGATTGTCTACCGCCAAGGGAGGTAGCGGGGCCGCGAGGTATGTCGGACTAGTACCAACTAAAAACCGCACTTGCTTTCCCTTAGCCTATGGTCGGGGTCATAAGATTTGTGATCTCATTGTAGTTGTAGTGTCACTCTAAACGAATCCAACAGATTTTTATTTTCAAAGTCAGCTCAACAAAAAAAGCTTATATACAGGGTAAAAATAACCTCTTAGTTGTAAAACCAGTCCACCAACTGTTAGTAGGCTTGAACGTCACATACGGTCTCGAGGTCGTGGTAGGCCTTGTTGTAGGCCGATTCGAAGGCCTCGTTGTGGGCTTAGTCGTGAGCCAACTCGTGGGCTTGGTCGTGGCCCAGTTTGTGGGTTTGGTCGTGGCCCAATTCGTAGGTTTGGTCGTGGGCCTTGTTGTAGGCTTGGTCGTGGGCCTAGCAGTAGGCCTAGTAGTGGACTGCGGAGGTTTCGGAGTCACATCGTCCCTCACTTCGAAAGCCATTTGATCGGTCAAGTGAGCGATCACCTGCATCGCTACGGGCAGGTACGAGTCTGATAGCTGGAGTTGCTGCTGGACGGAGTGAACCTGTAATAAAAGAATACATATATTCTTAATAACATATTATTGTTAGGCTTGTAGAGATCTACTGCAGAAGGCAAAAGACCTCTACAGTCTTCTAAACGTTCCTTTCACATCCATAGAAAAACAATCAGACCTAAAACCTCAAGTGTAGCAGTTGCGCTTATAATCATTAGGATAATGAGACAAAAAAACAATGACGCCCACATATAGGTGGCCTAACGACACAATACACAGTAATTAAGTCCCGCGTGACAGGTTGTGTAAAAATTATGTGTGTCATCGGTAAAAGTGAAACCGATGGCATGGAGAACGATAAAACAATAGCACTCGACGAACGAAAGTGAACAGGAGTGAATTATTCAACACTGTCACTGAGAACAGTGTTTTTTACATTCAAAGACCTGCTAAATAGCTGCTTTTAATGAATCATAATATTCTCATTATTCACATACAAAAAATTCTGAGTATGTCAGTGCACCATCGTCTACAGGTCTCTAATAAGAGCTAATTCTTGGACCTCCTTATACCTACGTAACAACCTCCAGTTTTTCTTTGATTTGTGCACAATGTAGTCGGCATACCTTTTCCTGTTCTTCCCTATCAAGTATCTACTACGGGTTTTAAATATGTATTGCTTTCAGAGTAATCGCTATATTGAGTAATCCCACTCACAACAAAACCCTAGTGTTTATTTCATCATGAACCAATATACTGTCCCACTGTTGGGCATGGTTCTACTCTCAGAATGAGATGGGTTAGACTATAGTCCACCATTGAAGGGCTCCGACTGCTAGATCACGGCCTGTCAAGGTCGTGACAATTTTCACGAACCCCATGGCCTTAACTATAGGGCAGGTGAAGGCAAGTGCGGGTTTTAGTCAGTACGAGTCCGACTTACCCTGCCACCCGGGTGGTGGTTGATCCATGAGGATTACCTGTACTAAAACAAAAAGGTATAGTCCACCACGCTAGCCTGTTGCAGGTTGGTAGACGTCACACGCCGTCGAGATAACCTCTTGGTTGTCCACATGAAGTTTTCCTTGACTGTTTAAGCGTATAATAATACCTTTGGGATTTTGAACTCAAGACCTAAACCGTGACAGTCCAATGGTCATATTATATGACAAAAAAATGACAAATAATATTCATATGATAAAATTCTAGCCGCCTGATGGTAAACGGTTACATGCCCCCACCCACCAATCCAGGTGAGTGGGTGCGGCAAGACCAACCGCACCACCATCGAAATTACCAACCAAACCTACTCATCAGCAGAATTCTACCACCCCAAAAAACTTATCCACTTACCTGACTCAGCGAGCATAAAGACAACAATGCGAAGATGACGTGAATCATATTGGTATCTGAAAAAAGAAAGAAAACTGTTTTTATTCAAGTAGGTATAAAAATGTTATTTTATAAATAAAATTAAATATTGTGTGCCCCAAGGTTGGTCAAATAGACCCCAGGCATGCAGGTTACGTCACGACGTCAATTAAAAATCAATTTAAAAATAACTTAAAAACCTTTGAAAGCAATGAAAACTAGCTAAGTTCCCTAGCTTTTTAAATCAATCTACTTAACCCTTAATCTTCCACCTTAACAGACTTAACTCATACTTATATTGAAAAGGCAGAAAAGCCTCGTAAAGTCTCGGCCATAAAATTTATAACCCGTAGAAAAGGACGTAAATATCAGACATTGTGTAGGTGAGGGTTGAGAGGTTGACATGTTTTATGTATCTGACATAATTTAGGTATTTATAATATCTATTTTTTAGAAGGATCATTTCTCACTCTATAGCAGTGATAGCCTAGTGATAACATGATCATTAGACTGCCAAGTCAAAGGTTTTAGCTTGAATCCAAGGCACCTCCGACTTTGTAGAAATCACCTGCGTATTAATATTATTCGCTTAAACGGTAAAGGAAAATATCGTGAGGAAACCAGCATGCCTTAGAGATAACTATATAAAACTGATGGCTATGTAGGCTCATAATAATGAGCCTACGTAGTTTCAATTCAATCGGGCAAAGTAATAACTTTACCCGATTGAATCGAAACTACAACCTCATGATCAACAGCCAATATCTTCGCGCCTTTATTCCCCGAAAGGTTAGGCAAAGGTGTACCAATGTACACCCACAGTTTACCTGTATGTTTAGGTCCCAGTAAATAGGGAGTGATTACCTTTAATATTAATAATAATATGGCACAATTCCAAACACCGAGCTCCAACTGAGGATTTCATAGAAAGACTTTATAAAACTTGCTCGATCTAGGAATTTAACTCAGAACCTTATGTTCGGCAGCCTATCTTGCGATCATTACACCATTAACAGACATAATATTTTTCGTAGAACTCCTAAAGGCTTTAAAATCCCTAGAGTCGTTGATCTAAATTGGTCCTCCCCTTCGTAATTACCTTGGGACCAGTTAGAGGAAAAAGCTTTGGTGAAATTATTTTCCTTGACAAGGAAAAGTCGAAGAATATTTACATAATCAGTTGTATTTTGCTTCTGTAAATCTAGAACATTTTAATTAAAAAGGGGAAGGTTTAGAAATGGCTGTACCACAGCTTTTCTTGGTCTTGGTGAATTTCACGGATCCCATAGCCATGACTATAAGGCAAGTTAAAGAAAGTGCGATTTTTAGCCGGTACGAGTCCGCCATACCCTGCCGCGTCCCATGAGGATTTTTCGTACTATTAAAAACGGTGCCCAGTATTACATTTACGTAATACTAGCCTGCAAACCACCCCGAATTCGACCAAGTCTGTTCACAAACTTATAGCCTATAACTAGAGACTTAAAAGCCACTTAATTCAACCGGATTCGCTTGTTTTTTTCTTGTCTTCTGTGCAATTTAAACATAGTTTATTAGAATTTATCTTAAGTATTAATTAAAGTTATCACGTTTACAACTGAATGACTTCTATCTCCTCACAGACTACAGGAAATAACAAATGGATTTTGATATCATAGATATTCATCATCATCAACCCATATACTGTCTCACTGCTGGGCACGGGTCTCCTCTCAGGATGAGGGGAATTAGGCTATAGTCCACCACGCTGGCCTATTGCGGGTTGGCAGACTTCACAGAACTTTGAGAAAATCTCTAAGGCATGCAGGTTCCTCACGATGTTTTCATTCACCGTTTAAGCGATTAATAAGTAATTATTACATGTCAATTATTTGGGCCCCGAAGGGTTAGGCAAGTATACATCCACATTTTGCCGGTTTGTATTTAAGTTCCACGTGTTAGGGGGCGAGACTGTTGCTGTTAATAGGGCACAAATCCAGGGAACCTTCCCTTATCGGTAATTAAAAATCGGTATTAATAATTATAAAAAGACTGCCTCATTACTGAACATACTAATACTGAGATAATAGATTTAGATATGGGCATTAGTGGAGACCTCTTCAGGTGGTTTTCATCTTATATTGATAACAGATGTCAAACTGTTGTTCTCAACGGTTTTTCATCCAGACGCGTGTATATTCTTCAGGAATACCACAAGAATCATTACTAGGACCCCTACTATTTAATATTTTTATAAATGATATTTCGTCGTACTTTTCAAATTCCAAAATTCTGTTATTTGCTGATGATATGAAAATTCTAAGTCAAATTCGGACATACGATAATGCAAGGCGTCTCCAATACGATCTTAACTGTTTTCAAAACTATGCTACACGAACAAACTAGATCTTCTATCTATCTATCTATCAGCCACGGACGTCTACTGCTGAACATAGGCCTCCCCTAATGATCGCCACAAAAATCGATCTTGCGCAGACCGCATCCACCGACTCCCTGCGACCCTCACAAGGTCGTCCGTCCACCTAGTTGGTGGCCGTCCTACGCTGCGCTTCCCTATGCGTGGTCGCCACCCCAGGACTTTATTTCCCCAGCGGCCATCCGTTCTTCTGGCCACATGGCCCGCCCATTGCCACTTCAACCGTGCAATCCTGCGAGCTATGTCGGTTACTTTGGTTCTTCTGCGGATATCCTCATTTCTGATTCTATCACGCAGAGAAACTCCGAGCATAGCCCTCTCCATTGCACGTTGCGTGACTCTGAGCCTCTTAATAAGTCCTTAGTAACCTAACTAGATCTTAACGTGTCGAAATGTTATGTTTGCAGTTTTACGCGTAAACCCAATCCCATACAATATGATTATAAATTTTCAAATAACATAATTACTAGGGTTAGTTATATTAAGGATTTAGGAGTTACGTTCGATTCTAAGCTATTATTTGATTTTCACATTGATAATATTATTAAAAAAGCATCGAAGGCTAGGGTTTATTTTGAGAATATCTGCTGACTTTAAGAATATTAAAACTCTTAAAATCCTTTACTGTTTATTTGTACGCAGTCACTTAGAATATTGTTCACCTGTCTGGAATCCTTACTATAATGTGTATATCAACCGAATTGAAAATATTCAAAAAAGATTTCTTCGGTTCATTCAATATAGGTCAAATGCTTACTTGCCTGATTATCTCAGCCGCTGCAGAAAATTTCACATTCTTCCATTATTAGAGCGGAGGAAAATAGCTGATAATTGTCATTTCTATTTGGTTTAGTGAGTGGTTCAACTGATTGTCCTGAGCTTATGAGCAAAATTGGGCTTTGTGTGCCATCTACACTGTTACGTAAACCTCAACTCTTGTTTGCCCCCTCGAATTTTTCGAATTTTTCGTCGGTTTTTTCTTAAATTTTACAACTCGCAAGTGAACTCTAAGGAAACAGCTGACCAGAACATCTTTCGAGTTTAATTTGCAATGCTGTTTTTAGTGAAAAAAGTGAATTAATGACTTTTTAATTAAAATTCTTATTGGGTTATATAGAAATAATGATTTTATACAGTTTAAAGTTGAAAAAACTGCAAAAAAAATGTAAAATTTAAGAAAAAGCCGACGAAAAATTCCAACGCAGGGGGTCCAGAATCATGTACTGAAGTCATGGTAAGCCGTTGTGCATCGATGTCCCTTCCACCCTGTATAACAATTCTTTGTAGCAGAATTTCTTCAAAATTTTCCACACTTTACATTCGTAATACATATATAAGCTTCATAACATATCAAAACACCGGAAAGGAGTTCAGTACAAAGTACGAACTTATTCTAGGTCATAATCTTAAACAAGTTTGTATATCTATAAACAAGGCTGTATCTAGCGATTCCTGTGCCGACCGTTAGCCAGATCCGGTTCTAAGGCGAAGTGGAACAGTCCTTGTTAATGCCATTGTACTAGCAATGTAGCTTGTCTCCGATAGTATTCATGGAAAAACAGGATTTCTCGGGAATTTAATTCCTATAGATTTTATCCTTATATAATTGTACAGTTAAACGATAGCAAAACTTTATTAGAAAATAACACTAAGATTTGAAATTTGAATTTAGAATTGATTCTACATAATTTTGAGTTGACGCGTGACGTTGGCTAAATGTACAAGTAGTGCGAAATCGTGAAGAGAAAAAAAAAGTAATTTTGACAGACTATGTTTGAGTTTGTGATCGTTTTAAATTTCGAATGTAATTGAGCTTAATTTGTTTTTGTAGCGTCCTTTAGTAATTATATGATTCACAAGAAATGAAATTTGGACTACATAAACAATTTTAAAATGTAATCGTGTACGATCCAGTTTATATGTCAGTGGACTGTAGTTATTGTTAGTATAATTCTCTACGCGAGAAAGTGAATCATAATGTGAAAATGATAATGAAGCTATCGTGCCAGTGTTTATAGCGGGTAGGTACGTGCCTTACACCAAAGTAATATTTAGATGAAAATTACAACGAAGAAATGCCGTCTGTTGGGACGGGTCAGCTTTTACAAGATAAAGCAACCTGCTTTTGTTTTTCATCTTCTTGAAAGACAATATTGATATTAATCTATTGTTATCATTCACATCAAACGGCATAATTCTTACATACTTACTTTGAACAAAATCATATGTTTTTTTTTTCATATTTTGTTTACAATTATGTTCTTTGTGAAGATTATTAATTAGTTCGTTATGAAAAATTTAAAATTTAAATATTTGTCATTTGTTTACAATTTTGTTAGTAAATATAAATTGTGGTTTCTTGACCATACGAGCCACTATTAATAGCTATCTATGTCCACTAGTTTTGACATTTCAAAAGAATGTTTTAATGATCGTAAAATGTATTGAAAGAATTATTTTGACTTTAAAAGTTCTAAATCCTTGAAAGCGACGTACCTCTATTTATAGTTATTGCTATGGTCGTTGGATACAGGCGTTATGTGACCGGTCCTTATGGAAGTCTTTGGAGGAAGCCATTGTCCAGCAGTGGACTTCTTTTGGCTCATGTGATGATTCGATATATTTTATTATATTTTTATATACCATTTCAAACTTTCATTTACGTTCAGATGTATCAACGTTGTGGGTAGGTACGCAATTATCATCACCATTAAATAACTTATGTACTGTCCTACTGCTGGACATGGGTGTTCTCTAAGATTATTACGGGTTAGGGTATAGTCAACATTGTTTATTACGGGTTGTCAGGTAACATAATTATTATTCTTTCAAGCAAATAAATTTATAAATCCTTATTTATTAATTCCAGTTTCATAAAAAGTAAAAGGAAGTAATCCTTAATCCTTCCACAGATTAGCGCAACTAATTGCTGGGTCGTTGACAGCTTAATGTTTTTTTTATTGATCAAAATGACGGCGGCTAATGCGATGGCGCTTTACCGCCATATTTTCCGTGTCCCTAAATAAAATGCAGGGTAATTTCAATTTCAATCAGTGTTATTGGGTTTTTGAAACGCAACAGCAATTTATTTAATTTAAATAAAAAAAGTTTTATTTTATAATACGGGCCGCCTGATGGTAAGCGGTTACCGTAACCTAGAGACGCTGGTAACACCAGAGGTGGTCACTTGCGCGTTGCCTTGTTAACCTGTAAAACGAAAGAGGATAATTAGGTTGGCAGTATAAGGGTTTATATCCACTACCAACACAGCGTTTCCTCGCGGATCACTGCCTACCTTGCTCACCATAAGGAACACAACACAGCTCAAAGCAGTGTTGTTTCACTTCGATTTTCTGCAAAGCGGAGGTACTTTCCCAGTCGGGCAGCTCCAATTTGAGTGGAATTACTCCCACTATGCCCTACCTCTCTTCTCTTATAATTATTATATTAATCAACTGCTACGCTAGAGGACGACTGCACTAGAAGTTCTGGCTCGGATTCCCAGGTCGAGCAGTGTTATTGTGTTTTATATTAAATTCTCAATAACGGATTTTGGATTGTACCCAGTAAAATGGCAATAGGCTCGCCCCCTATTACATGGGACATAAACATACCGGCGGCCGACTATGGATGTACATTGATACATCTCTGACTACCTCTTCGGGGAATACAGGCGTATTGGTATATTAAAAAAAATACTTCTATCTGCATCATCGTGCATGGTGTAGTAATTATTAATTAATTTCATACCGCGTTTTGTAATATTGTTTGGCAAAAATATTGTTGAACCACGAAAAGGCAAATATTGAATCTTTTAGGAAGGCTTTGTTACGAACGATTATTATTTTAATTAAACAACATCATTTTGATAAAATTTATGGCCATATTACGCAGTTGAAGGTAGGAAAACTTTTAGGGTACCGAGCTGACTCAGCCGTGCGTCTTCCTTAAGGAAAATTTTATTTAAATTAACTAAGCATTCTTTCTTTAAAATACACTTTAGGTTGCCAGTGCTCCGCGAGGAAACGTTTTGTGGGCAGTGGGGAGACTTTGACCCTTATACTGCCAACCCACAATTCCTCTTTCGTTTTACAGGGTCAGCAACGCGCAAGTGAAACCTCTGGTGTTACAAGCTTGTATAGGCTACGGTAACCGCTTACCATCAGGTGGGCCGTATGGTTGTTTGCCATCTTAGTGGTATAAAAAAAACTCTTACGAAATGTATACATAGTTTAAAACAAAGTCGCGTTCAACTGTCTGTTCATCAATACGCTGAGATTTTTTAAACTTAGTAACGGATTTTGATACGGTTTTAACTAACATTTAGATAATCATTTTCAGAAGGTTTATAGAATAATTATGTCTATTATCTATATAGGCCTGTTATTAGTACATTAAACCCGAGTGGCGCCGGGGCCTGTCGCAAGTTAGAAATAATTAATTAACTGCCTGATTAGTCTAGTGGACAAAAGCACGACTGCTACCCTAGAAGTCCTGTAGATTCACATAATTAAAACCGTACCGATGTCCTATTCAAATCCGTATTCGAATCATTTTCAAATCGTTGAACACACAGAACAACACAATCGTTGTACATACAGTTCAACGATTTTTCAATACGACTTGTATTAGCTTCGATTGACGGATGTGAATAGGAAAACTGTTTCAACGATTAAGTCGCTGCGAGATCGCTACGGTTTTAATTACGTGAATCGGGCTACTGGGTTCGACTCCCAGGTCCAGTAAAGTTTGCCCCCTATTACATGAGTTCTAAACATACCGGATACCGGCCAACTCTTGGTGTAGATTAGTACCTACACCTCTGTCGAACTCTCTAACAAGCGTGATAGTATGTACGTGTCTAAAATGTCATTTTTTTTTTAAGTATCGATGGTGTTGGCTGATGCACCGTCCTGGTTTTCATTTCCCGGCAAAGTCTTGCTGTGTTCCTGTATAGGTAAGTGTTTTCTAATTCGAAATTACCAGTTTAAATAAAATCCGTTCGTTGTTTTTTTTAAATCGTAGCCGGAAATTGAAACCACTCACGTCTAAATAACAAGAAGTATTTATTACATTAGTAAAGAATCTTGTTTATTATAAACTCATGTTTTTAAGTTTACCAGTATTTTTTTAAATTTGAAAGCTGATTGTTTTATTTAAAGGAAATCACGGTAGACTAGTCTCATTATACTTATAATGAACTGTAGGCTTGGCCTCGTCATCGGAGAGGACAAAATGATAAATGATAAATTATTCATAAAAATACAATGTCAATTTTCTAAATAAATTAAAACGTCTTAATTAATCTGTTCTTCAAATTTCTAAAACGCCATTCACCATATTGGATGCCGACGTTTCCTCACCCCGATAGTACCTACACTAACTAGATTCTCTGTTATTGTTTACTAACGGGGTGACGTTACGAACCGAAACAGCATAGCAACCTTTTCCGCGCGAAAATTCAAAAACAAAAGTTAAAATCTTTAAGGCATTTTTCGGGTTTATAAAATTTAAATATAAATTCTACTGGTTTATTAAAACCTCAACATTGATTTATAGCAGTTTTCAAATAATGGTGTAATATAACCTATTTGTTTGTTGAAATATTTTTTTCTTATCTAGACAATAGCACTATAAGATTACAAATTAATCCTCCTTGGTTTTTTACTCCTTGTTTGGCATATCGGTTATTAGTGATTAGGTCACCTCGCGACTAATTGTGTTAGGTGTCGTGGGTTCGATTCCCACCCGACACAACGCACTCTGAAAGGTCCCTTTTATTCAAAGAAATTAAAAAAGTTTTATTATAGTAGCATGTAGGTAGTTCTAATTTTAAATATTTTTAATATTTAATTGTAAATATTTTTAAGTTGAAGTCGACATTTTCTTTTCTTAGTCTATTCTAAGTATGGAAACGCAAAAATATAAACCTAAGTAACAATGACACATACAAACGCGCTTTGTTTTCGTCAATTCCTTTAGTGTATAGCGTGACAAAATACTAAGCCAAGTGAGCGAAAGTTCCATTTATATTCGTACAGCAGTTTTTAAAGAATGTGCAGAGAATAGAATTTGGCCTGTTTGCAAATATCATGCTTTGAAAATTTACATATCTTTAGTACTTTCATTCAATTATGACATCGGTAGTTTGAAGTGTTTTTGTCATTGGCTGGTAAGAAAATATAAAAGGTTGTTCGAGTCCGGTAACAATACAATGGTCCGTATTGCCAAATATTGTGTCACTGAGCAATAATGTGATAAATCAGTAAATAATATTGATTTCGGTTTAAAGATCTTTATTTCTCATTAAGACAATTTGCCACTTACATGAGAATACTTACTAATGATAATAATAATGACCCGGTGTGGGTACTTGGAAATTCACAAACAAAAAAGAAGAAATAGGCAGGTGACGCGAGTTCGGTACGTTAACATAAGGTGGTGGTCCAAATTACAAGCGACTCAAAAAAACGATTCGTTATTCAAAATATAAGCAAATAATTTGTTTTTGAAAATACTAAGCAAAGTTGCTGCCTTGATGTCTTTTGGAAGTTTGTTATACAACTGTGCTCCCGCATATGTTTCTGACATTTACGCGAATATAATACATTTAAATAAAACTAGTTTTTACGGATTTTATCAAGTTATATTGATATTATTAATCCCGACGTTTCGGACTCTTTACAGCGTCCATGGCCACGGGTAGACTCCGGTCCGAAACGTCCTGATTAATAATAGTAAACAGAGTTTTATTTCAAAATACAATAATGTTATTACTGATAACATTATTGTGTTCCGGTTTTAGGGGCAATGTAGTCAGTGACATTACTGGACATATGACACTTAACAACTGAGGTTCATAACAAAAGCCTTCAAAGTTTTCAACATCGTCATAGGGTGGCAGGCTTGTCAGTCTTCTACCGGATACATTTTGGAGAGTGTGCATCAGAACTGCATAATCTAATTCGATTACCACAGAACACAAATATTTATGTAATGAACATTTAAGTGTTTGTGTGTTGTCTGAGTGTTTCTTATACAGGATGTTTGGTAGAACGTTGAACATATGAAAATGGTGGTTAGTTGGGGTCATCTGCTACCCACTTGGCCCAAATTATTTGACCTTGGCCGCACCGTTTTTTTTTTTTACTTTTTTTAATTTCACAGAAAATTACCAGTCTTTTTTAACTTTAAATTCGAATATTTCTTTACTTGTGACGGGTAAAACAGGCAGGATGTTGTTTTGTATTAATGTCTAATTGTAGCTCTGAATCTAAATCTGAATCTAAAATCTGTACCAAACTATAACTTTATGAGAGTCTGCTGCAATTAGACATTAATACAAAACAACATCCTGCCTGTTTTACCCATCACAAGTAAAGATATTCGAATTTAAATTGATAAAAAACTGATAATTTTCTGTGAAATTAAAAATAAGTAAAAAAAAAAACGGTGCGGCCAAGGTCAAATAATTTGGGCCCAGTGGGTAGCAGATGACCCCAATTAACCACCATTTTCGTATGTTCAACGTTCTACCAAACACCCTGTATATAATAAGTATGTATTTACAAAAAAGTATATAAGTATTATATCAATTGTCTAGTACCCATAGTACAAGTTCTGCTTAGTTTGGGACTAGATGGTGCTGTGTAAAATGTCCCAAAATATTAATTATTATTATTATATAATTCTGCCTTCTCCTTTTCACCGAACAACCAGGCAAACCGATAAGAGACGCCATTCCATGGTGGAAATCCCCGAGACCCGCACTATAAATTCGTCATTCCTTATCCGTACAGCGAGCGAATGGAATCAGCTGCCCGAATCTGTATTTCCTGACATGTAACTCTTCTAGGTAAGTATGCTGTATCTTAGACCACAAATCGTCACTTACCATCAGGTGAGATTGTGGTCAACCGCTAATATATCTCTTATAAAAAAAGAGGTGCCAAGATATCTTTTTGTATTTTTTTACCCGACATGGCTGGGACTCGCGGTGGCTTAGTGGTCATACCTAACCAGAACACGCAGGTTCGAATCCTGCCCGTTGTCGATTTTTTCCTTCGCTAAATTAAGTGTCAACGCACTAGTAATAGGTATTGCTAGTAAGATTGCTATTAAAAACACATACGGGCCGCCTGATGGTAAGCAGCAACAACAGCCTATAGCAACCTTAAGGGAGCTGACATAGTTTATTCGTCACAAAATCTCCTCTCCAGCCATTTTGACACGAGTTAAGCTACGACAATATTATTTCACGGTGCGATTGTTAGCCTAGCAGTAATATTGCTCGCCTTCTGACATCTTGAGACCTCAGTTGTTATGCAGCTGAATATCAGTATTTTACACGAAGCGACTGCCATCAGACCTTCGCAACCCAATTTTTTGGGTAATACCGATACCCTGAGCATAGACTGGTTGTCAGGATTTTTGGGGTTCTGACTACCACTAACGATTGTCATAGGTGTTCGTATGTCAACCGGGACCGACGGCTATACGTGCTCTCCGCGGCACAGAGGGTTCTCTATGTGTTAAGAATGGTCACCCATCCACAGAATGACCGCGACTAGCGCAGCTTAACCTTAAAGATCGGTTGATCAGCTTAGTTATTACTTAGTCACAAGCCCTTCAAGGCTCGGAGGTGTCATGAAAAAATACTACCTCCCACCTAAATAGACGCGTGAGATCAAGAGTTGTATGTTCGCACTTTTTTTCTAAAAATACCGTTTGGATACACGTTGTAGTCATATGTTTATTAAATGTAAACAGTAGGTATAATATGAATCACAAAAAAACTTATGACTTACAATTCAATTAAAGATTTTATCAATAAAAAGATATTATGTACAACATTTATAAAGTTTTAGCATAAAATTATAATAAATTACATACAATATTATTTTATTCATACATTAGACTAAACAAAAAAAGTTGCAAGAAAAAGCTTAGTTCACAGTTAGTTTTTAAATTCAAAATAACATATTGAAGAATTTAATTTAACATAATAAAATACAAACCTCTTTTTTCACACAAAAAATCACTTAAATTTCGAATGTGGTACGTTCGCGCGCGTGCGTCGTGCGCCGGCGCAGCTTCGCACTGCGCAGCATCCCCGGCTAGTGACCCCGCCCCGATCAGCGTAACGATATAGAGTTGATGATACCGGTCGATGACAGGTTTGTGGTTTTGTTAATTAAGTTTTCGTAAAGACAATAAATTGTAAACATAATCAATTTGGCATAACTTGATTTAAATTTAAGCTTGCTCTTATTAAGAATAATTATTTTATTTTTATTTTCTAATTTATACACAATTATATTTGTTAGTCCAAAGAGATCGTTTGAAGATAATTTTACTATTTAGATTTTTTTTCATACTAGATGGGGATGATCGATCTTGGAAATTCATGGCTTTGTGGACCTCAGACATCATAGTTATTAGTTATTTATTTTTATAAAGAAAGAAAGAGCCAAGGTATTAAAAACATCTTGAAGTTGATACAAACTATTTTACATTCATAACATCTGTACAGCAGGTTAAGCTATATCATAACTGTCAAATTTGCGCAATTGAACATGAACCTTATCATTTTGTATTAAAGTTGAAAATCTATCAAAGAAAGATTGGGGTGGCTTGATATGCTGGCCTCTGTAAATCTACAAAACATTAATAAATTTAAGTCATCCGTACATTTATGTACTCGTAAATATACACTTAATTAAAATGGATTAAAACCGTATTAAATATTTACTCACTACATTTTAAAATATAACACATTCTCATCTTTACTATTTTATATAAGAAAACATTGCAACATTAAATTTAATTACTGTCTATTACCATATGAGCAAGTTTAATATGGTAATGTTTGACGTGGTATTAACAGCTCTAGTATTTGAAATCAACAAACAGTTGGTTGGTTCATTGACCAAGTATTAGCATTCAGGTAAAATTTAGCCGTCTTACATTTTAGCGGCGAACACCTTAGATTATCGCGAAATTATCGAAGGTTGACCTCTGTCAATATCTTTTTGTTTGTGTGATGATGTCTATAATATATCAACTAATGCTAGTGATCCCATGGTGGCCGAAATTCGACCTTTTTTTAAGTTTTAATGTTACAGAGGCTCTTTGGTCAAAGTCTATGTATTAAACAAAACAATTGACATAGTTTATTTAATTTTTTTTTATTTTTTATTTGATAGGGTGGGCAAACGAGCAGACGGATCACCTGATGGTAAGCGATTGCCGCCGCCCATGGACACCCGCAACACCAGAGTTTCAGGTGCGTTGCCGCCCTTTTAAGGGGTTTGGGCCTCCGGTATCCTCACTCACTTGACGAAACACAACGAAAACGTTATTTCACGCCGGTTTTCTGTGAGGCCGTGGTATCAAGTCCGGTCGAGCCGGCCCATTCGTGCCGAAGCATGGCTCTCCCACGGTAGAATTTAATGTTTTCTTTTGTATTTTTTGACATTTTCCACTCTATGACCGCTAAGCCACCGCCAGCGACAGTCGTAGCTTCTGGTGTACCTAACCAGAAGACGCAGGTTTGAATCCTGCCTGCGGTGAATTTTTCCTTCGCTTAATAACTTTAAAATCTTAGCATAGAAAATTATATAACCTATGTCAATTGGTTTTTTTAATACCTAGACTGACCAAAGAGCCTCTGTAACATTAAAACAGGTCGAATTTCAGCCCGAAAAAAAAACTGCAGATTTTGGTGACATCCTTTCTAATAATTTGGTGGTGGTGGTTATAGACTAAGATTAGCTCTTAATAGTAGAGATAATAATTAATGTTGTAAAAACTGTCAATAGTATTCTGTTTATTTTTTTTAAACAACAACATTACAGTCGACTTATCGGCCACGCCAATCGACCCAGTATTGGTAAACATAATGCCTAGGTACTAATAAAGTCCAAGAAACGTTATCAAAAATTGAGAAGCATTCTGTTTCATATATTGAGTTATCAAAATTGGAAAAAGTTAATCTACAAATAAAATCGTAATCTACCATGTACTTTTATTTTCTTTATTTCTCATAGGAAACAAATCGTTCTGGAAATTGATATTTTGGGCGTTGCGGTTGTCCCCCCACGGTAAAGAAAATTAAAGGGTTACGGAGGGATATAGGAAACATTATATTATATAAGTACGTAACATGGGTTTACAAACACCAATTTCATATGCACAACCACACAGATCCAGAAAAACTGTAAACCATATAAATAGGTATTAAAGTTAGTAGTTACTGAGAAATTATCCCTCTCAATATAAGAGAAGACCCGTGCCCAGCAGTGGGACAGTATATGGGTTGATGATGATGATGATGATGATGAAAGTTAGTAGGTACCTACGGGGCAACCAGCAACGGCACAACAGTAGACTTCTAGACCACGCCAATCGAGCCGTATTGGTAAACATAATGCCCACTAATAAAGTCCAAGAAACGTTATCAAAAACTGAGAAGCATTTATTTTGACATTAACCTCGATTTCACACGTCATCATATCCAAAACAGTAGGTATGAGTCAATTTATAGTTTGTTCTTGGCACACTTTAAATCTGTATTTAATAGGGTTTTAGACGTTTGTTCATCCTTAGAAGAAGGGATAATGTATCATCATCACTAAGCCATATACCATCCCACTGCTGGGCATGGGTGTCCTCTTAGATTTGGCTATAGTCCACCATGCTGGCCTAGTGCGGGTTGACAGACTTCACACACAGTCGAAAAAATCTCTAAGCGAGCAGGTTTCCTCACGATATTTTTCTTCACTGTTTAAGTGAGTGATCATTAATTGATTAATACGCACACGATTTCGAAAAGTCAGAGGTGCGTGATCAGAATTATACTAATGTACAGACGCCAGCAGGTCAAGCTATCCAAAACTATCAAATTTTCGCAATTGAACATGAACCATAAAATTTTGTATTAAAGTTGAAAATCTATCAAACAAATTTTGGTAGCTTGATGTACACCCACAGTTCACCGATAGGTCCCATTTTATGGGGGACGACCCTATTGCCATTAACTTGGCGCAAGTCCAAACTCCGAGCTGCTACCAAGAATTTCCCTTATTTGACCCTAATTCTATCCCAGGCCCTCTAGCGTAGCAGTCGCGGTTCCGACCTCTAGGCAAGCGATGTGCGATTACACATAAAAATATTGTAATTAATCGGAAATTGTAATTACACCCATTCGATAAAAAATCAGTACTCGAATGACTTTTCAAAGGGAAGAATAAATCGACAAGTGCTTACCATTTTTTACAATTTTAAAAACATCTGCACTGTGCTCGAGTTAAGTACTAGAATGGAATGAAGGAGAATATTCTTACTATATAATCGATTAGTAACAATTGCCGGCAATGTGGGACACAACGTTGCGGTGGGTTTGATTCATTCGTCCATTACTGTGTGGCAGAATCACTAAATTACTAATTAGTAGAACGCTTGCCCTGCGCTATCGGCTTTAGAGGTATATTGATCTATGATCGCCATCCACGAGTACACAAGCGCACGCTGAGCACATAATTACAGTCGATTAATTCTGATTGTCATTCGAATTCATTCGATTAATTTTAGTAATAATAGTCACAATGACTAGGCTAATTAGACCGAGTGCTAAGGTTAAGTTATATTGTGATCACAGCCACGTGAATGAAGTTGCTGGCGAAAGCTAGTTTAATATATACGTTTAGATATATACAATGATTTTCTCCTTTGGAATTAACTAGGCTTTTGCGTATTACAAGAGTTTATAGCAATTACGATCCCGCATTAATATAATTGATTGTCAGAGGAAAGCGCATAAATGTAATTAAATGCGCCTTTGTTATGATAATTATGAAACACGATACGGGGCTTGACAGGTAGAGGAACTGCGCTTTTTGAGGATGGGTGATTATTTTATACCCAAAGACGGTTTGTAAGTGGTGGAGCATAGCTGCAGTTATAGAAGAATAGCTGCCCCCTGCGGTGTCTTTGCCTTTTTTCCTTTTTGCTCGGCTCCTGTTGGTTGTAGCGTGATGTTGTAGAGCCTATAAAACCTTTCTCGATAAATAGACTATCCAACACAAAAATAATTTCTCAATTCGAACCAGATTAGCGCGTTCTACTCAACAAACGTTTCATAAGTTTATTTTTTATTTCAACATAATATCTCATTCACACATCACATTTCACAGACACAAGTTAGTAGGTATACGATCTGTACATGGATACACGATGCGGCGTCCGTGTATTCAGGGCCCAGTTGATAACCAGCGTCGGGTAATATAGTGCCCGGCACCCCGTTTACCAGGACCCCGTTTGATGCAGTGTAGTGTAGAGATACAATAAAAAACAAACATTGTTAATGTGATATTAGTAAATTAAAGTTCCTGTTTGTGTCTTTTTCTACTGTGTCAAAATTAAAAATTAGTAAAATTTCTTTCTTTCTTCTTTCAAATTCTTCAGTTTGAGGAGTGCTACTTTTTTTATTGTAATAAAATGACAGATGGCAGCACCGCCTATAGATACCAGCAACACTAGTGGTATCATTTGCGCGTTGTATTCTTGAGATCTCAGTTGTAAGTTCACATTCTGACCAGCTGTTTTGGTCAGAATTTCAATACCTAGGTATTGATAAGGAGGACGGAGGCGGAGGATCATGGATCCTCGTATCGATGTCGGACTCATACCGACAAAAAACCGCACTTTCCTCAACTTGTCTTATAGTCATGGTCATGGGATCCGTGAAATTCACCACGACCATGACAGGAGGTATTGATACTTAGCCTTAATTGCTTAGCGGCATATTGGGCAATGAGGATGGTACCAAGCAGGTGCTACCAGCTCAAAATACGCTCTCACATAATAAGCAGTGTAACGTACCACATAGTGCGTTTCACTAGTGAATTAAAGAAACGGAATCTCAATGTCGACCCACATCGCCTTATCGCAGTCATAATTTGACATGATTTTAAGGCATTTGTCACTCCTCTAACAAGATTAAAAAAAAACATGAGTAGGTATACAATTGTGCATGTCTTAACATAAACATACCATCACGCCTGTATTCCATGAAGGGTTAGGCAGAGGTGTACTAATGCCACATTTCGCCGGTATGTTTAGGTCCCATGTAAAAGGTGGCGAGCCTATTGCCATTAACCGGGCACAAATCCAGACTCCGAGCTGCACCTGAGAATTTCATAGAAAAAACCAATAACACTTTGCTCGACCGGGGGATTAAACCCAGGCCCTCTAGCGTAGCAGTCGCGCTTAGGACCACTAGGCTGATGAGGCAGTCTAGTGTCTTAGGTTAAGTTAAATTATACATAATTATATGCAGATATTTATAGGTAGCGCTGATCACTTACTATCAGGAACAACTCCAGGCGGAGTTGTTGCTTTATTATTCATATTCATATTCAAATGATTTATTTCGGATACAGATCCATATAATGTTAGTAGTAGTATAACTTAGCCTAATGTTAGAATTAAATTAAATTAATAATAATTAAAAACTAATGAACCATGAATTGTACCTTATATCCATTGTCTAGTACCCATAGTACAAGCTCCGCTTAGTTTAGGAGGGACTAGATAGGTGTTTGTGTAAAATGTCCCAAAAAAAAAAAAAATGGTTCACCAGTCTATTTATCGTAGTGGGTCTGAAGTGTAACCCACCAACGTAGTAAGGGAGAGTCCCACCGGTCTGAAAACACATTCAGGATGCCATTGGAGGAGGAGCGCAAGCTCGCCATCATGGACGCCCATCGCTTCCGCATGGCCGCGGCGAAACCGTCGACGCGCGCTTCCGCGAACATACCTGACGCGCTACATCGCCACGGCAACCCCAAAAGCACCCTGAATGCGTTATTGTACTGTACGCGCAGGTCGCTGTATGCCCGCTGGGTATACTTGATCCAAAGGCTGCACGTGTAAAACGACTGGCAGAAGGCCTTAAAAAGCGTTATCTTAACAGAATCTGTACAGCGTGCAAACCTGCGGGCCAGCATGTTGCAACGGACAGCCAGCGACCTGCGCTCCCTGTCTATGTCGACATTGTCTTTCAGGTCATCAGTGACCCAGTGACCCAAATACTTAAACCTTTGAACCCGACCTAAAGGAGACCCAGCGAGCGCTAGTTCAGGCAGCTGTTTATAGATTAAAGTACCAGATTTAAAAACAAGCCATTTACTCTTATCGGTATTGTATTTGAGCCCGTGAGTCACTGCATAACTTTCACAAATTTTAAGAAGCCTTCTCATTGCACTGACAGATATTATTATAAAAAGAAAATGTGTATAAATCTCGCTAATTTTCATGTTTTACACGACGACGGCGACTGACCTTCGCGTCTGACACAATCACTGGCCAATATCAATGTCCAGGTAAATTAGCCACTTCCAGATTTTATGACTTCATGATGACTAACGAAAATCTATTATTTATTTTGATCTCGTAAGGCCCGGAAATTCTTGATGTATCGAGAATACCTGTGCGTCGTTATGTGAAGAGAAGATTGATGCATTCCCCTGCTGCACTATGGGATTACTTAAGTAGAACAATAGACAACTTTTTTACCAAAGCCAGATATAAAATTTGCGATAAGGATTACGTCGCAGGATTTGAACCGAATTGAATTTTTCGACAAGGTACAAAAATACCTCCAGCACAGTTCGTCGGCTGATTCATCATCTCGACGTTGACCTATCTGGATATTCTTTATATTTGTATGTATGTATATTTAAGTATGTTATGCGGTAAATATTATGTAAAATATTATGTTTATTAAGTTGTTGTTAAGTTTTCTGAAAATTTTCTACAGAATTTTCTTAATTTTTTTTCGTAAGAACCTTTATTATTAGAAAACTTTAAAAAAATATGAATGAAATCGGTGAAATTATTCTTAAGTTCAACACATCCTGTATCGCGGGGTACTTTCAGAATAATTTAAGTACACCCAGACTTGAAACAAATATTTTTGGATCACATAAATATTTATCTTGGGTGGGCATCGAACCCACGACACATAGCACAATAGTTATGGTGATAGGTGAGGTGACAATAAACGCCAAAAGTGGAGTCAAAAACCAAGGAAAATCAAGTGTGGTCATTTTTTAAGTAGTAGTATTAAGTAGTTATTCTCCCTCATAGGCTCTTAATTAAACTAATGAATAAGGGATAGACAATAAAAAAGCAAAAAATATTTCAACAAACAAATTTTAATTACCTATTAACAAACATTCCTCAAACTAATTATTCATCAAATACTTCAACATCATCACTTTCATCATGATTTACATTGTCGACAGCCCTATCAATCCTCTCCTTATGATCATTAACGTTGTCGTGTTTATGAAAAAAACTGTGAATACCATTGACAATACCTCTATGGAAATTGTGAATATATTCTTTTATACCTTTAAATATACCGATAACTTTATTACCACTGCTTTCATTAACTTTGTCATCATATTCAGCGTTAATATGTAGTATGCTTACACGATTCTTTTTGGTTTTAATATTTGCTTCTGTTAGTTTATCTTCTTCGGTTTTATTGTTAGGCTTAGCAATGTTAAGAAGCGGTGGTCTGTGTGTGTAATTAGTTACAATAGGTCCAGCTGGGATTCGTGTATCAGGTATATCTGAGACAATTTCAGTCACTTCATATTGTGAGTAAGGTGGGTAAGAAATTACTGCATTAGAATTTTCTATATTAAGACCTTCTTCGTTAATATCAGGTTTCTTGTTACCTATTTCTCCTACTGGTTCTTTATTGATACTATTTTCTGTTTCATACTGTCTACTTATTATTTTTCTAATATAATTTTCTCTTCCGAAATAACTGTCACTTTTTGACAAATCTTCTGGTGAATAGTTTGAATTTTTTGCATCAATATTTTCAGGATAATTGTCTATGTATTTTATTGTGGATCCATAGTGTTGTGAGTCGATGGAGTCGTATGCTAAGATTTTCGTGAAGAAAACCTGTAAAAAATAAAAAAATATTAAGTATCATTTTTTATTTTATTTTTATTTTTTCATGGTAAGATCATGAACTTATTTTAGCGTTAAAGGCATAAATTCAGAACATGAAATTTATTAGGACATCGCGGGTGGGATTCGTGGTGGTACGCATAGCGTATTGAACCAGAAAACGCAGGTTCGAATTCTGCCCGCAGTTGAATTTTTCCTTCAGTAAAATAACAATACTAGAGTATGTAAGGCAATCTATATCAGTATCTATTGTGTATGCTAATTAGGAAAAAATACCGTACTAAGAAATACAGGAAATTCTCTTAGGCTTAAAAAATATTGCACTACATTTGCAGTCAAAAACCTCAATAACAACAAAAAAATGTAAAGACTGCTTCAGTAAACTAAACATGTAATCGATTTTTTTTTCCTAGGGGAGTGAGAACCTTATATCAAACTACTTGAACCAACATTTAAGCTAATAAGGAGTTTAGTGAACTATTCCTTCATAAAGATCCTTGGATCGTGCCTAGAACTAGATTTTCCATTTAAAATACTAACTTCTGCCCGTGACTCGACTTTACCGGAATAAAAAGTCGTCCTTAATTATTCCTGCGATTTTTTTTTCGTAAGCACCTATAAAATAATAGAACTTTAAAAAAAGTCGTTCCCAAGTTATGGTTTGACCAGGGAAACAGATGCCTAATATAGATTTGACAGAACAGGAGTTTACTGAAATTGCTATCGAAAGACTAGACTTTTACACACTATTTTTATTGTCTCATCTAGGCCTAATGAACATTTCAACGAAAATGGTTTTTTTTTATTTAAATACCCTATATCCTGAATCCTCAAGATGAACACACGACAAGAAATACACATGCACTACATAAAATCAATATTGCAACAGAATATAATAATTATAGTCAATCTAAAGACTTTAAAGCTATGTATCGTAGTGTAAAAGTTTTGTAAAATTTTTTTTTTAAAACTGCCTCTTAGTTTAGTGGTCGTAAGCGCGACTGCCACACTAGAGATCCTGGGTTCGATTCACAGGCCAATTATGAAGCTCGGAGATAAGATATATTGCGCCCGGTTAATGGCAATATGTTCACCCCCTCTTACATGGGACCTAAATTACTGGTATGCTGTGTATGCAAATTAGTACACCTCTGCCTACCCTTCCGGAACTCAGGCGTGATGGTATGTTACTTATGTTATTTTTAATTTAGTTTCGTCAATTTGAAAAACATTATTTTAGTCTTCCTGATTTTTAAACACTCAAAAGCTACAACACAATGTATATGCATGTAACTATCCAAAACTGTCCAATTTTCCCAATTGAATATGAACCTCATGGTTTTTTACTAAAGTTGAAAATGAATCAAAGAAATTTGACAGATTGTGGTAGCTTGATGTGCACTTACACAGATGTATTATTTTTGGAAGATGAGTCGAGAGCGGTACAATTCCAATCCTTTCATCGTTAAGGTGAATAACATTTGGAGTTCGCTCAAGAGGTATTGATAGAGGTATTATAACTCCATAAGTGCTTATCGAAGATGTTTTTGTACCTCGTACGTCAAGACTTGTGTTTTTTTTCTGACAAGGTAACACTCGTTATGACTATTGACCTTAACATAAAAAGATCAGTTGGAGATGAATCTCTGGATAGTTTTAATGATGTAAAATCAAAAGAGAAATGAATTTATCTTGTAATATAACTGTCTCTATGTTGACGTGTCACAATAGCGGATGTAAGGTCTTAGGTTTGATTCCCAGATTGAACAAAATGATGTACCTCATTAAGAAAAAATCACAACAGCATTTTTTTTATATTGAGTATTTCTATGATATTCTCAGAGATTTGAATGTGTGACCGTAATTGCAATAGGCTCACCTTTTGTTAAATAAGACCTGAAACTATACCGCCATATAATTTTGTTCCGCGCAAAATCGAACTCAAGACCCGCAGCGCAAAGTCCGATCGATTGGCTACTGCACCATTCATGTCATCATTAATAATCCTATACTATTTGAGTTTAAATCACAGTCAAAAGAGACTAATTGCCAAATTTATTGGTCGTTTTTATAAGGTTTTATTACTTCAAAGGATTTTGAACAATGCACTTCTTTTAATTGATATTAGATACAAATTACTGAAAATTTCATTCGGCTACCTTATGAGTGTTAATTGTATATTTCAAACAAAGCTTTGATACAATTTTGAAATTTTATATCTATTTGTAAGTTGATTAAAAATTTGGTCTTCAAGTTCGCGGTCCTTTAAATTCCGAAGGACTAAATAAATTAAATTATCATAAACTACACTTACCAAACAAACAAGTAATGTAACAGACATTTTCCAGGCACTAGTAACAGACCACACGAGTCCGCAATACAAACTGAACTAAAAAAACTAAATTCATTCACAATAAATTCGTTTTCAGGCAAAAAAATGCGGGTTTTATCAGAGAATTAATTGTAATTGTAGAAATTCACTTTTCACTTTAGTTAGGGAACACTGACTGAGGTCGTTTAAGGTTTTTATAAGTCGTGTCGTGAGTCAACATGCGCATGAGTCTAAAGGTGGCGTTTCAACGCACACGACTATTAAAACGGAACTTATTAAATTAAGTAGGTACCCTTACGCCTCATTCCCAAATTTACACAAATCTCAAAGATGCTATTGTTTTTATTTTGTAATGGCGTCAATAATTATAATAATTAGATTTATTTAATTAATTAGAATATTATATTATTTTTTACCGTTAATTAATAAGTAGTTTAAACCGACATTAAATGGTTGAGAATTCAAAAAAAGTTGACTTACTTATACTTAAATTTGTTATGTTGAGAATTGTATACTTTTTTTACGAGATTTGCAGATAATTTTTACTTAATGGGATGAGACGCAAGAGTGACATAAAATACCAATTTAACACTAATTACGTTTGAACAAGTTAAAGATAGTTACAATAATGTTAAATTAAAAGCAGTTACGATTAATGATGGTAAAAAAGCGTTTAAAAAAGCTTGTTTAGTTGATCAATTGAGTGGATCGGAAATAAAAAGCAAGCATTGAAGTTTTTGTTGTTAATAAAAACTCCGTTGTGAATAATTTTAACAATGCCAGCAATGGTACTGGGCTTAGCACCTCCGTTACTTATGAAAATGCTTAACTACCTATTTGTCATCATCATTGAATTTATCTTTAACCTACTTCTGTCTGCACTTGTAATCTAAGCGAAATTATATAGATACCTATTTACATAATTGTGGGTTAGATATTTTAGAAACTTGTGCAAGGAGGTGATAGGTTGTGGTCTATGTTGGGGTCTAATGCCAGTCTAACCAAATGCGGCTGTATATCAGTACCTATATTACACGAAGCGACTGCCATCAGACCTCCAGAACCCAATTTCTGAGCGATACCGATATCCTGAAGATAGACGATTGTCAAGCTTTTTGAGATTCTGACTACCGCTAACGATTTGTTATAGGTATTCACATGGCATGGAGGCACCCGTCCACAGACTGACCGCGGCTAGCGCAGCCTAACCTTGCAGATTGGTTGATTAGCGTAGTTTGTGAACGGTAGTCACTATTATACTTTACCTCTGTTGGATCTGTCATCGTCATCAGTATCATCTGTCCCAGCTCCTTCACCTCCAAAATCCTTTAAACCATTTTATTTTACTTATGCCACTTTCCTAATTTGTGCCAATCGAATCGATATACCCATAAATTTATTTATTTTCTTGCATTCATGTAACACCATCTTTATTATCGTCATCAACATTATCTGTCGCAGCTCCTTCACCTCCAAAATCCTTTAAGCTATTTTATTTTATGCCATTGTCCTCATTTGTGCCAATCGGATCGATATACCAATAAATTATTGATTTTGTCGCATTCATGTAACCCCACCTTAAGTTTTACTACAAAAAATGCATAACTTCGCGGTGTGGGATTGCAACCGGGAAATCCTTTAGCTTGTATCGCTAATATTGTTTTATTCCTTTGTTGTTATTTGATGTAGATGACCTCATTCATCGGCCTGGAAGCGACTGGGTCACTACTTAGTACAGACGCCAGCAGTTCAAGCTATCCAAAACTGTCAAATTTTCCCAATTGAATATTAACCTTATTTCCTTGTTAATACAAGTTGAATATAAATCAAAGTAATTTGGCAGATTGTGGTAGCTTGATGTACTGGTCTCTGTACCTACTGGTCATCAAGCCAATCACATTTCTGTCATAGAGAATTGTAATTTCTCGTAATCTTGAGAAGTCACATGTTTTATGTGGGACTGTATGATTTTTTTTGTAAATAAAAAGTACTTTCAATCTTATTTCTATAAATAATAAATGTTAAAATATAACATAGCATGACACCTGTGTTCGCAAAAGGAAGCAAAAGTGTACTAATTGTTCCCACTGTTCGCCAGTATGTTTAGGTCCAATGTGTAAGGGGGAGAGCCTATTGCCATTAACCGGGCCCACCGAGCTGCTACTGAGAATTTCATAGAAAAAATGTAAAAAGATTTACTTTTGCTTTTAGAATAGCAAAAGTAAATCTCCTAATAACCTAGCTTCAGTTTTCCTAGCCTAAGAGAAGCGGTGCATCGAACTCTCTAGAAAATGCGACCTAGAATCCAACTGATAACGGAAGTCACGGCTCTTGAGTGAGATGTTTTCAAGGTAAAATTTCATTTCTTGTGATGTTTTAAATCACTCTTTCCTTATAAATTTTTCCTTATGACAAGAAATTAAAACGAAAACGATGAGGAGAAACATAAAAAGAATGAAGATGCAAACTTGCCCTTGAACCCACAGTTCGTAAAACAAATCACTCACAGATCACCAAAAGAAAAAGACACAGAGGAAGTAGCCCCAAAAAATGCTTGCAATGCTTGTAAAAGGCCGCTAAGTGATAAGTACACCAAAATATAATGTAACACTAATTTATGTACAGAGGAAAGCAGGTCAAGCTATCCAAAACTGTCAAATTTTCCCAATTGAATATGAACCTTATCGTTTTGTAGTAAAGTTGAAAATCAATGAAAGAAATTTGACAGATTGTGGTAGCTTGATAAGCAGGCCTCTGTACCATTATTCGTTTCAGTTGTGGAATTGAGATAGGTAGGTTAGGTAGATAGGTAGGTAGAAACTAGCAGGTCAAGCTATCCAAAACTGTCAAATTTTCCCAATTGAATATGAACCTTATTAGTTATAGCTTTTACTTAAAGTTGAAAATCTATCAAACAAATTTGACATATTGGGGTAGTACCTGATCTATATATTATTACGTGAAGAGAAAACTTTGTATCCTTATTTAAGAATATTGCACGCACGGAGGAGCGTGAGATTTTGCATAGTTAAAGTTGATAAAGTAGAGGAATGCAGAAAATAAAAAAATATATTGTACAGAGGCCAGCACATCAAGTTACCCCGATCTGTCAAATTTATTTGTTAGATTTTCAACTTTAATACAAAGCAATATGGTTCCTGTTCAATTGGGAAAATTTGACAGTTTTGGATAGCTTGACCTGCTGGCGTCCGTACAATGTGTCAAAAATCAATAAATTTAATAAAACCTTCATTGTTTAGGTTCATGTTATCAATGTCAAACACATAAATGTGAATATGTCAATTGCTTTCTTAATATATTATATGGTGCTTTTGTTAGTAGTGTTAATAAGTGTTAATAACACTACTAACAAAAGCACCATATAATATATTATCTATTCTATGGTGGGACCACTAGTATGTTGAAATCCGTCAAACGTCAAACTAGAACGTGGAAAGAATTAGACATACATACACTCGAAAAACTTTATCCTCTTTCAGCATTCGGGTAAAAATATGTTACTTGCAACTTATTGAAAAAGCTTTAGTGGTCAATACATTTTGCGGTATTAAATTTATCGGTATATTCAATGAAAATGAAATGACGCTGAGGAATAGCTAGAAATACACGTTCCTTACGAGTGATTCATAGAGTTTGCCTCTGTATAAAATAACTGACGGATGTAAAGTACCTACTATTATAATATTGGTCACGATTTATTCGAGGTACTTATGAGGTGTCTTTTAAAAAAAATGTCGTACGGTGTTTGTCATAGGGAAGAACAACTTGCGCATTGTGACGAGAGCCATAACAGGACACTGCTGCAAGCACAAGTTCAACCTAAGGCCACACGCGACCGAGTGACACGCGACCCTGCCGGCGTTATGAGGAGGCTGATGACATCAAAGTCAAAGTCTAAATAATTTATACAAGATAGACTACTACATTACTACATATTGAACGTCATTTTTACATCAAGACAACCCCCAAAACGCCCGCCCTGAAGCCCCGGGCGTAAACTAGGAAGCGGTGAACCGCTTCCTAGTGTTTTGGCTGGGAAGAAGAAACGGCGCAACAAACTCCCTATCAACACGTTTCTATCTGTTAATTTACGATAGGTAAAAATGTTATATAGAACAAAGTCTTTACTTTGCTTAGATTAAATAATTAAGCTTTGCTTTAAGTAGATTCATCCATCCACTTCACCTCGGGAATGCGGATCGCTAATATACAAGCTCAATACTCTACTATAATAGGTAAACATACGATATATAGGAGCTCACTTTTAAGCAAATCCTGCAGTTTATAGTAGCCGCAGGGTTTAGCGGTGAACTCTAACTTAACGAGTGGCGATCACAATAGACCGGCTGCGGTCGCAGTGTTACTATAGCAGCAATTAAGTAATAAAACAAATGACAAAGAGTGTATAGTGAATTGAAAAGAAAGAAAGAAAAATATTTATTGACATAGTCTTGGACAATGCACACAGTAATATTAAAAACATGATGGAAGTACATGGAAAAAAAAAATGTGTGTCCCACGACTGCGTCACATAGGCTCCAGTTCAGCTAAATGCCAGACCGCTGGTGAGCTGCCTGGCGCTGGTTTTCAACTGGACCTTTACAATGGTGTGATGTGTCACGGATGCAAACCAGTTTTCAATAACAGTAAGTAAATAGATATAGGTATAGTTCTCATGTCGTTATAATATGAATAAATGAAAAGAAATAATAGGTTTGGGTTCATATGTGTAATAATAATATTATTCTTTATTGACGGATAACAGAAATTGACGGAAAGCATGAAATGACGATATACATACATACTTAACATGACTGTTTTTATCATCATCCAGCATTAGTCATAATAATTGTAAGCTATATAAGTGAGTCGTTTATTTGAGCCATGCCTAGCTTTCGTTGCGCATCCACGAGATACTGCCGTAAATGTTGTCTAAAAGTATTAATCGTGTTATTCGTTCTAATGGGTGGTGGTAGATTATTCCATACTTTGGACGCTGCATATCGGAAGCTGCCTCGAAATGCTGCTGTACTATGAGGCTGAATTGAGAGTTGTTGTGAACATTGCCTACTTGCGCATTCCCTTTTGCTGGTGACCCAACTCAGCTTGTTGTAAAGGTAGTCTGGTTTTTGGTATTAATGACACCAAAAAGAAGACAAGCTAAATGTAGCTTGCGTCTTGTCTTCATTTTGAGCGTACATTTTTTATTGAGATATGGGGTGATATGGCTTCTGGGAGGTATTTTATAGCAGAAGCGAGTTTTATTAATTGCAGCTGAATTGACAGATTCGACACCTTCTATTATAGCTATCGGTCTCGAAACACCCTACTAGTAATAGGTACGTACCGTTATCCAAACTACACATCAATTCTACGTAATTTTGCCCAAATAATAGACGATTGTTATCACATATAAGTTGGAATTGTTTCGTGTACACAAGTAAACATAGCCGTTACAGTTATGTACTGTTACCAGAGCCGAGCGTGACCAGTAAAAGGTCACTCCGGATCGCCTTTTATTCGGAGCAAAAATACGGTTTTAGGTGTCTTCGTAATTTTTCGTGTTATTTGTCGGTATTAATACGCATTTTTTATTATTAACAGTGTAGCTATGCCGAACAATCTTTCTGCAAGGTTAAGCTACTCTAGTCGCGGTCAGTATGTGGATGGGTGACCATTCTTAACACATCATAACCCTTCCGTGCCTCAGGGATCACATAAAGTCGTCGTAGTATAGTGTTCATATTTTATATTGTTATTGTCGTTTAATGTTCATATGACAACCGGGACCGACGACTTTAGGTAAGTAGGTAGGTACTCTCCTAGACAATCCGAGACTCATCCATATACTGACCGCGGCAAGTGCGGCTTACTTGCAGATTGGTTAATCAACTTACTTAGTCACGAAATCAAACTACTTAATAATGTTTAATAAAATTAAAAATAAGTAAAAAACGCCTACAACTTAAAACTAGCAATAAATCTTAAACTTAAGTTAACTTACAAATACTCATAACAGTGTATTTGCTATAACTTTTCTGCAAGGAGTCAAACCTATGGCTCCAAGCTCAATTCAGTTCCTTTAAAGTAGAGTTGACATGAATATTTAAAAAACAGAAATAATAGAATGTGACCTGGTTTAGATTCCCAGGTCGAGCAGTGTTTTAGATTTTTTATGAAATCCTAAGTATAAACAGTTGGGATTTTGGATTTGTGCCCGGTTAATGGCAATAGGATTGCCCCCTATTATATGGCACCTACATTTAAACTGTGAGTGTACATTAGTACACCTTTGCCTAACCCTTCGAGGAATACAGGTGGCAAATAATAAAAAAAAAATTTGACAACCGTTTTTTCTTCACCTGTACCACAGTGTCATATTATTATGACAAAAGTTTTCTTTCTTTCTTTCTTCTTTCTTTCTATGCTGGGGATTTCTCTTCGCGTCCGAATCAGAAATGAAGATTCGTAGAAGAATCAAATTTGCCGACATAGCTGAAAAAAAATAGCTAGCTGAAGTGGCAGTGGGCGGCGCACATAGCTCGTAGAACAGATGACCGGTGCGCGCTGGAGCAAATAGGTTCTTGAGTGGAGACCGCCCACCTGAAAGCACATCAATGTTCAGGAGTTACATAGCTTACGCTTACGATTTCTCTTGTGTAAAAGATAAATGTAAGGAATAATGGAACAGTACCTACTTAATTCTATAAAAAAAACCTAGAGAAAAGTTCACAATGACATAAATGTATATCTATCTAATAAGCTTGACTTTTTTTATCTTTTTATCAATGTAAATAGTTATTTTTAGGAAGTTTTATAAGTTATAAACAACGTGCGATGTAGGGGCGGGTCAGTAGTCCCTACTATTGTCTGTCTGTTACGCTTTCACGCCTAAACCGCTAAACCGAATGTGATAAGATTTGGAACAGAGATAGATTAGACCTTGGAAAAGAACATAGGCTACCTCCTGTCTCAAAAAACTCTTTAGGATCCGAGGGAAGCCGCGAGCAACAGCTAGTAAGATAATATTTCTTTTATTTTATTAACATGTAATTTAATTACAAAAAACTCTATACTGCCCCACCATCTAATAAACTTTACAGCATTGTAACCTTGTTAGTAGGAAGTTCGTTCTTTAGCAACTGTAAACTTAATTTTACGAACGACAAAAATCTTCGTGACTTCGACCTAAAAAAGAAATGAATCTGGCAGTTGTACACAAGTTGGAATACACGAACGAATAAAATTAAATTTGGTACAGAGATAGAGTTGACCTTGAGAAAGAACATAGGATAGTTTTTATCTCGGACTTTTGAAGAGTTCTCTTGGAAACGCGATATAACCGAACTCGACGCGGGCGAAGCCGCCGGCGGAAAACTAGTAATAAATAAATAAGCTTGGACAATTTTACACAGTACCATCTAGTCTCAAACTAAGCAGAGCTTGTACTATGGGTACGAGAAAATTTATATAAATACTTATATACTTTTGTTTTGTAAATACATACCTACTTATAATACATGAAACACTCAGACAACCACAAACACTTATGTTTTGTGGCAGATACAGCTTATACCTACCTAAAGTAAATAAATAACATAAAATATAAGTAGTTTTCTTGCATATTTTAATTTATTTTGTACAGCCATGATGAAGAACTATGAAGACAGTTCTTATAAAAATAAAGTGGTTTTATAGAAAAGGGAATTTACATTAGTATGCTAACCAGAAAATTCCTAGGAAAATGCTGTAATATTTTATTTCCACGAAACGTACATTTGCCCGGGGAATTGTAAGCATTCGCTGGCGCAAGAGAAAATTATGAAGAAAATATCGTACAGTCGCAAACAATTCTAATGAACGTAGACCGCTGATGTAAATTGTTAGAATGACCGTCGCGCGACCGTCACAAACAAAATTGTAAGCTCTATTTTTAGTTGTTGTGGGCAGAGTTTTAATTTCATACAACTAGATTATTCAATTCAAAAGAAATTACCTGTAATAATGGTGTATCATACTAATATTATAAATGTGAATGTTTGGATGTTTATTTGTTTGTTTATTTGTTACTCAAGCAAAAAATTTGGTATACTAATAGTTTGTGACCGGGAATAAAGTATAGGCTACTTTTTATCCCAGAAAAATATGGGAATATCCCGGAAATCCCGAAAAACTAATATCTTACGGGATTCTAATGAAATTTCATACACACATAGTATGTGACCGGGAATAACAAATAGGATATATTTTACCCCAGAAAAATGTGGGAATATCCCGGAAATCCCGGAAAACGAATATCTTACGGGATTTGAATGAAATTTCATACACACATAGTAACCGGGAATAACAAATAGGATATATTTTACCCCAGAAAAACTTTTGTTACTAAATCTAGGCGTACGAAGTCGCGGGTAAAAGCTAGTAAGAAATAAAATAAGTAATTGTCTTTGACTTTATATTCAGTTTGCCTTTTTGTATAGTTGCTAAAATGATAACTATGATTTTATGATCCCTAGTAATATTGTAAATGCGAAAATAACTCTGTCAGTTATGCTCTTACGTCTAAATCGCTGAACTGATAAGACCTTGGAGAAAGATATAGGCTACCTTTTGACTCAAAATTATAACATAAACATATACATATATTCATATAAACAATGTTCGTTAATTGTGTAATCGCTTTATTGGTTGAAGCTAGAAAAAACTATACAATTATACAAAGACACAGATATAATTATATCATATAACACATACTATTTTATTCTATTTCATAGTCATGAAATAAAGTACAAATAAAAATGCTAGCAATTGCGATCGGTACTACATTTACATAATAAGCGCTCCTCATAAAGTCCGGGAACCAAGAACTATCACAATTCACTCCCACCCCTGTAGTACAATCAGCACAACCGACAAACAGGACACACAGGATCCCTTTTATTTTTTTGCTGACCTTACTAACAATAGTTTTTATAGGTCTTTTTTAGATAAATCGCAGTTGTTTTTGCAAGTTCTTTGCTTGAATATTTTTAACATTTTTTTTATTTATTCTTGGGAAATAAGATGTGTTTACAAGATTTCTTGGGCCTTCTGCTCATTTCAGAAGATTGAGGAGATAATTAAATTTATTTTAATGTAGAGACAACATTAAATGTAATCGCAGTTTTTAATCTTTAGACTGAGTTTTATTGATTGTCACAATGTCGTCCCCAACCTGTATATTTTTTATTTTCTCTAGCCTATGCAAGCGGACCTGTTCCACATGCTCCTTGACCCTGAGAGGTCTTGTGTCGCCATCTACCCCTGATGGGGTCCAGCCTGACAATCTATTGTGGCTGCCATTTTGACCCTATAACCTTTATGGAACCGTGCAACTTTTTTCAAAAGTAAATAGGTACAATGAAAAAACATTACCGGACGATCTTTTGAACAATAAATTTTACTACGTAGCTATCGTAATTGATATTCTTGAAAAGCTTTTAGAAAAAATAAGTTTTTCTTACAACTTTTGCGTTTGTGAGGATAGACTGCATTGAATTTAAATGCTAAATCTTGGAATTGTATGACATGAAAAGAGCAAGCCCTATAGAATCTCAAAGAGTAAAATATCAAGTGTATTAGAATATTATGATCTCTCTACCAACTGTCATTTGAAATTTGATTGAAAAATGCGGTTAAAATCCAGAGATATTCTGTGGCAATATAGCGCCTACCCTTCCAATAGCTTTCGCATTCCCACGGATTAGAACATCCACAATAATACATTCCCCTTTTCCGAGATAGACAAAGTTTTCCATCAGACTCGACTCACTTAACTTCTCAATATAGGTACGCAAACCTGCGTTTCCATGGAAACGACAGCAGCGCGCGCACCCAGTCCCCTCGACGCCCCGATAGAGACTGGACGCGTCAGTTCCATTTTTGAAAATAAACATTCATTTTTCGAATCGCGGTTTAAAAAATTCGTTGCACGTTACGTTTTTTGGTGTGTTTTGAATAGTGACGGTTGAAATTGCGTTCTTCTTTTGAATGTGTGTGGTGGTGTAGTGTTATGGTAGTGACGGATGATTGGTTATGGCTGAGGACGTTAACTGCGGTGGAGGCACGGTGAGTTAGTGCAAAGTTTTTTTTCTATGACACATTTTCACGCTATCTTTATGATTTGTCCGAAAAAGACGCGAACTTTTGAGGTTGGTTTGCTACCTTTTTGGGCAAGATTGGCTCCACAGATAAAATATTCAGTTTGTAAACAAAGGCCTTTGTTTTTGTTTATGGTACTGAAAAGCTTTTGTCTACCAAGTTATCAATCTACTACGCGTAAAATAATTAATGCTTTAAGCATATCAAAATCAAGGTGTTATACAGAACTGTTGCGTTGACTTTTTAATGTATAAACCTTTCTGTATCTAAATTTACTATCGTACCTACGTTTTGCAAAAATGTTGTACTTACATATTATTAATATATTTTTAATAATTATGTTTTGTAACATTTTCACCACCGCCAACAGTTACACCAACTAGATGGTGGTGCCAAATGGTGGTCCCAAACTAAGCAGAGCTTGTACTATGGGTACTAGTACTTATAATAGGTACATAAGAAACACAGACAACCACAAACACTTATGTTCATCACATAACTAACATTACTAGGTATCCCAGCGCTGGGCACCTGGACTTTCAATTATTTTCTGGATTTGCAATTGCGACCTCCTTAGACGTCAATTGTGACGTCAAATGGTCTAAGTTGTTGGTTCAAGGGATCATTGAGAACTCTGTCGGGTGAGGTGACGAGGCACCAAAAGATAGATCGGAAGCTTTAATACTTTTGAGTTTAAAAGAGTCTACATGAATGATGACAGAGAAGCAATGATAGCCTAGTGGTATGACCATTGGACTGCCAAGTCGAAGGGCTCGACTGCGAACCCAAGGCACGCACCTCTAACTTTTCAAAATCATGTGCGTATTCATAATTAATTATCACTCGCTTAAACGGTAAAGGAAAACATCGTGAGGAAATCGACGGCGTGTCAAGTCTGCCAACCCGCATTAGGCCAGCGTGGTGGACTATAGCCTAAGCCCTCTCATTCTATGAGAAGAGATCCGTGCTCAGCAGTGGGACAGTATATGCATTGCCGAAGTTACTTCCTTTAAACTAATGAGGTAGTTCATTGACTGTACAGGGTGTTACAAAACTACCCGTAAAGCCGAAAGGAGGTTAAATGGGGCTTTATAACTAGACCATTCACAATATTTAAGAACCGTAGTAGCGCTGTATAACATACCCCAAGAAAGGAAAAAAAAACAACATTTATGAATGAAAAATAGAAAACTAGGTAAAATAGGTAAGTAGGCCTTTCTGTTAAATAATCTGATTCCCTGACATGACAGCTGACAAAATTTTTGGCTTTCATAATTAATTATATTTTTACGGGGTATTTTGTAACACGTTGTATTAGAGTAAATATGAGTTCTTTGTCTTACAGCAGACTTCCCTTTAAACCTCATTATAATAGTTGTGGAGTAAATGTTTATTTGTGAAGTCATTGCCCTGAAGCGCTGGTAGTGGAGAGGCTTCATTAAGTAATTTGTCTTTGTTAATTATTAACCAGCACTTATGTTAAGAGAGCTTTTAAGCTTACCTGAAATAATTACTTACTACTTGATACTGATATAACATACCACCACGCCTGTATTCCCCGAAGGATTAGACGGAGGCGTACTAATGTACACCAGAGTTTACTGTTGTTAAGGTCCCATGTCCCATGCCATTAACTGTGCACAAATCGAGCCCAAGACCTCAAGCGTAATAGTAGCGCTGATAAACACTAGGCAAATAAGGTAGTTACCAAATTAATTAAACCTGAACACTAAATAAGACAAAAGGAGTTTGTAGTTAAAAATCGTTTGTCTGTTATGCTTTCACGCCTAAACATATAGAGATAGATTAGACCTCGGAGAAAGAAATAGACTACGTTTTGTTTCAAAAATTCCTTTCGGATGCGAGTTAAATAGGGGCAACAGCTGATAATTATATAATAATTTGTTGATTTATTACTTTAATGAGTAACTTTAAATATTCTATGATGTGTCCTATCAGGGTTTCATGGTGCTACTCATCAAGAGATCTAATGTAAGATCTATGCCTATACATTTACACATTATCATATACTGTCCCACTGCTGGGCACGGGTCTCCTCTCACAGATTGAAAGGGATTAGGCTATAGTCCACCTCGCTGGCCTAGTGCGGGTTGGCAAACTTCACACGCCGTCGAGAAAATTTCTAAGGCATGCAGGTTTCCTCACAATGTTTTCCTTCACCGTTTAAGCAAGTGATAATTATTGAAATAAAACTACTTTTTACGGATTTTATCGCGTTATATTGCGCCATGGTCACGGACCACGGACGTTGTAAAGGGTCCGAAAGGTCGGGATTAATAATATCAATATAACGCGAATATCCGTAAAAAGTAGTTTTATTTCAATGTATAACATTCGCGTAAATGCCAGAAATCAATAAGTGATAATTAATTATTAATACGCACATGACTTCTAAAAGTCAGAGGTGCGTGCTTTGGATTCGAACTTGAGGCCTTCGACTTGGCAGTCCAATGTTCATACCACTCAGCTATCACTGCACTTACATATATGAAGCATTAAATAACTTTGACTTTGTCATTCGAATAAGCACTTAATATATTTTGCACTTTAGTTAAATGATACGTTTGTATTACGACGAATAGTAGCTTATCGACGATTGCGATATGCAAACTGATAGCAATATCGAAACCTTTGAAAAAGATAACACACGCGGAAATGATAGTCACGCTTACAAGTATTCAAGTTGATGACGAAGCTGTTTTTTTTATAAAGCTCCCGCACTAGTCAACAAATATTTTTTAGGACGTACGGAAAAATCATCTACCACCGCTTATAATAAAAATATATATTAGATATTATTTAGCAGCTGCAGAATGTCTATGCGGGTACAAAGGCCTGAAAATCAAGCTACCACAATCTGTCAAAATTATCTCATTGATTTTCCACTTCAAGACAAAACTATAAGGTTCATATTCAATTGGGAAAAATTGACAGTTTTGGATAGCTTAACTTGCTGGCGTCTGTACCACCCCATTCCCAAATATTCTGCAGCTAAGCAATCACATCATCAACCCATATATTGTCTCACTGCTGGGCACGAGCCTCCTCTCAGATTGACAGGGATTAGGTTATATTCCACCACGCTGGCCTAGTGAGGGTTGGCAGACTTCAAACACCGTCGAGAAAAATCTCTCAGGTAGGCAGGTTTCCTCACTATGTTTGCCTTCACCGTTTAAGCGAGTGATAATGTGTTAATTTTTTTTAAATATTCCGGTTTGAAGAGTAACCAGTGAAATATACTTATAAGACAACCGAGGTGTCAAGATGACAACGCGCGAGTGATACCACTGGTGTTTCTGGCGTCTATAAGCTGCGGTTGCCGCTTATCATCAGGCGTACCATATGCTTGTGTTTGTCATACTAATTATCTCAATAAAATAAAAAAAACACTAACCTTAATAAACACCAAACCCAGTCGACTGTTCAGTGAATGAATCCATGAAGAATTTCCGTACCACAAAATACTTGAATTTGAGATGAAATTAGAATTTACCTCAACAATATCCCGGATAAGCGTAGGTACAATAACATGGTGAAAAATTCAAACTATTGTTTACACAATAACGTAGTTAATGTAAATAAATGAATCCGCTTGGAAAACTGTTTATATCAAGATCATAGACAGACGCACCGATTATATATACATATATGTAGGGATGTAAATAAAATCCGCTTGGAGTTTTCTGCGGTTAAATCTTGTAGTAGTTACGTAAGCTGAGGGGATCGTGGTTATATAGTTATATAGGGAACTGCGATGTAACGATTTGCATATACAACGTGTTACAAAATACACCGTAAAAATATAATTAATTAACAAAGCCAAAAATTTTGTCAGCGGTCATGTCAGGGAACCAGATTATTTAACAGAAAGGCCTACGTACCTATTTTACCTAATAAGTGTCTACTATAATAGATTTTCTATTTTTCATTCATAAATGTTGTTGTTTTCCTTTTTTTGAGGTATGTTATACAGCGTTACTACGGTTCTTAAATATTGTGAATGGACTCGTTATAAGGCCCCATTTAACCTCCTTTCGGCATTACGGGTAGTTTTGTAACACCCTGTGGAATGACATAATATACCATCAAGCCTGTATTCCCTGAAGGGTAAGGCAGAGGTGTATTAAGATACACTGCTTGACCTGGGAAACCCAAGACCTCAATCGTAGCATTCGCTATCGCTTTTTTATGTATACCAGGTAAGTGGCAAATAAGCCTACGGCCCACCTGATAGTAAGCGGTTACCGTAGCCTATAGACGCTAGCAACCCCAGGAGTATCACTTGCGCGTTGCCGACCCTGTATTGAAAGAGGAATAGCTAGGTTGGCAGTATAAGGGTCAAAGTCCCCCTACTGCCAACACAACGTTTCCTCATGGAGTACTGGCAATCTTGCTCACCGTAAGAAACACAACAAAGCTCAAAGCAGTGTTATTCCACTTCGATTTTCTGCAAGGCGGAGGTACTTCCCCAGTCGAGCAGCTCCAAATTGAGTGGAATTACTCCCACTATCTCCACTATATCCACCTCTCTTAAATTGCTTGCAATCACTAAGCTAGTGAATGGCTAGGCAACCAATATCGACGGATTAACGTGCTCTTCGACGTACGAAATAATCTTGATGTGCTAAGGATGGTTACTTTTCTTTAGACTGACCGCGGTATTCGCAGCTTTCCACCCTTAGCCACGAGACCTGTTGTGTTTTTAAAATTACCCTAATCGGGCCAGCCATCCTCAAGTAATGTGCTTATCAACGAACAGCATTATATATTTATTTAGGTATATAAAAGATTTCTCCTACAAGCTTTGTTTTTGTGGATCTCTTATGTTGGACAATTAGTCTTCAGATCTTATTAAGATATCCAGTTGAGTATAAAACATGCAGTCCAAGCCCTATATAAAATATATAACTGAATGAAACTGAAAGACTTCTACTGAGTAAGAGCACACAGACCAGGAAATCATGATCAAATAAGAGTTGAATACCTCCTTCAATACTGTAAGCTCAATAGCTCGAAACTTCTAATTGAATCGTTCAACAAAGGGCTATTGTTAACTCGTTCTACAATTGAATAAGTTTTTAGAACGTGTGATAAGTTTCAGATTCTATTAATTGTAGAATATTGAGTTACTCTCTACTCCTGGTTACAAGAGCACTTTGAAACATCAGTCAAGAGAGGTAGGGCATAGTGGTAGTAGAGTAAGTGGTTACCGTTGCCTGTAGACTCTTGTAACACCAGGAGTATTACTTGCGCGTTGCCAACCTTTTAAAACGAAAGAGGAATATTTGGGTTGGCATTATAACGGTTAAAGTCCCTCCACTGCCAACATAACGTTTCCTTGTCGAGCACTGGCAAACTTGCTCACCGTAAGAAACACAACACAGCTCAAAGCAGTGTTATTTCACTTCGATTTTCTGCTAGGTGGAGGTACTTTCCCAGTCGGGCAGCTATAATTTGAGTTGAATTACTCCCACTGTGCCCTACCTTTCTTAAACTATTATACGGGGGTATCATTATAATACGAGAAATTGAGGTTATAATTAAGAATGTTATTATTGTTAATAGATCTTTAGAAGTCACTTTTAAAATTTTTTTTTTAATTGCTAGATGGAAACCATTTCAAACCGGCAAATCCAAACTCCGAGCTACAGAAAATTTTATAGAAAAATACAATAACACTTTATTCGAACTGAGAATTGAACCTAAATACGCTCAGTAGCCGCTATTGACTATTAGACCAATAAGGTAGTCTGAGGCAGATTGAACTTACCCTACAAAAAATATTTTCGAAAATCTTTTTGTGTTCATATTTATTGTTTCCTTACCATACCATAATTCTTTCCATATCTACAAGACATATAAGTTACAATCCTCGCTTCCATTTCTTTTATCTCCCCTGGCAGTATATCCTCTTTATTATCCTTGGAATGGGGCGTACTTTCTGGAGCAAATGTGCCTCGCTACAATGTTATAGGTTGCAATTACTTAGGATACGCTGGTGTCGTGTTGTTGTACACTGTATAGGGCAAGTAGTAGTTATACTTTTCTAGTTAATCCATACCAATATTGTAAAATGTGAAAATAAATCTGTATGTTTGTTATCTTTTATCGCATCAAACGAATTTTGTTGAAAATAGAGATAGATTGGACACTGGAGAAGGACATACCATTTGTTTCAAAAAGTCCCTTAATTGGACAGCAAGTGAAGCAGAAAGTAAAATCTGGGGATAGGTGACCATTTTTAACACACCGAGACTCCTCCGTTCTTCGGAGAGCTCATAAACCATTGTACCTGATTACCATATCAACACACTATGAAAATCATCAGCGTTAGAAGCCCAAACAGTCTGACAACCAGTCTATTCTCAGAATATTAGTAATTGACCAGAGATTGGTTTGATGACAGTCACATCTGGGAAAACTGGAAGCGGACCTCAACATAGTCAGGAAAACTAAGAAGAATGATGATAAGGACAGTTGCAAAGAAACTCCATGGCTTTTCCTGTGAAATAAATGTTACATTGTTAGTAGACACGTCACTTAAACTGTCTTCAGTGGACGACGGGAATGGATGTCCTCGTTACAGCAATATATGAGTTCACATACCGACTCAGGGAAATACCGTTGGTATTAACTTTTACCCGCGACTTCGACCGCGTTGTGAGGAAAAAAGTTTATTCGTTTCGAAGTTTTATGGGATTTATTACACTCGGAAGAACGGAAGCTTGATCGAAGTCGACCATGTCTCCAATAGACATTGATCAAAATTTCAGGGCTGGTCCATCTATTTGGCGAACGAAACTGGAGTCGATAGGCAGAAGAGTGAGAAGATGCTAGTTTTAGCTTTGTAGACAACCATCAGTCATGAGGCTGAAATGTAATGTAGCTACTTACAGTTCGCTTTTTAGTTCCCATGTAATAGGGCGCAAGCCTATTGCTATTCACCGGGCACAAATCTAAACTCAGAGCTGCTACTGAGAATTACATAGAATAATCAAATAATAAAATAGCTCGACCTGGGAATTGAAGTAAGGTACCATTTAGATTTAAAAAATGAAAAATAATTACAAAAATAAGTATCATTATTGATATCAGTTTTATTTAGTTTTTTTTTGCATTTTCCATGCTAACCTTATAGTTTATGTTAGTTAGCATAACTAACCGTAAAGTAAGTCATATCGGTTGAGAAGCAAAAACTTGCTTTTCAATAGATGTTACTGACGTCACCTTAATGACGTAAATCCAGAATGTGAAGGCAAATTTCGACCTGGCGGGTGACTCGCGGTGGCTTAGTTGGTCATAGCGTCTGGTGTATTTAACCAGAAGACGCAGGTTTGAATCCTGTCCGCAGATCGAACTTTTCCTTCGCTAAAATAACATTATCATATCATTTATCACATCACATTAATACAAAAGGCTTTTTTTAAAAAATACCTTTATTAATATTCAAGCTTTTTAATTACCCAATTTGGAGACGCCGTGTTTGTTCTCATTAAATATATTAATGTCAAGAAAAATCCCTCGTTTCACCTCTGAATCAAACCCAGGGCCTCAGACTCAGACCTGGCAATTACTAGATTTACATTTTGAATGTAAACAAAGCGGTGCTTTTGTGTTTATTTAGGCCTGGGAACTTGAGAGGTGCCAACCGTATTACCTACTATTCTATCCTAACCGCTTATATCCGTCTACTCCTGTCCGGATATTATTGAGCAGGCTAAATATAGACCAGGACTCATACTATAGTCTGTTAACGATATGATTTTTAGACTGCGAGAGAGGGATGAAGCTATTTAAGCCGTAGAACAATGTCCCTTTCTAACTTGCAAGTTCAAAATGAATGTGGTAACCGAATGAACTAATATTGTTACAAGACAAGTGCGGTTTTTGAACGGTACAAGTCTACGTAAAAAGATGTCGATGTATGTTATGTGATTATATAACTGTAATTGAAAGAAAGAAAAACAGTTTGCCCCTCGCGATAATAATGAGATGTAACTTGCATCATCATTTTTATGCGTTAAAATCTTTCATTATATTTGAGTCAAATCTCGTCATATACTTACTGCTACGTTAAGAGAGGTAGGGCATAGTGGGAGTAAGTCCATTCAAATTGGACCGGCCGACCGACGATGTACCTCCGCCTAGCAGAAAGTCGAAGTAAAATAACACTGCTTTGAGCTGTGTTGTGTTTCTTACGGTAAGCAAGGTTGCTAGTGCTCCGCGAGGAAACGTGTTCGTAGTGGGGGGTCTTCGACCCTTATACTGCCAACCCAACTATTCTTCTTTTGTTTAAGAGGGTTGGCAAGGCGCAAGTGTTACCCCTGGTGTTACAAGCGTCTATAGGCAACGGTAACCGGTTACCATCAGGTAACCGGTTACCGTAGCCTATAGACGCATTACATACGGCCCACCATCAGGTGGGCCGTATTGCTCCTTTGGCCGGTTTGTTCCTTGTTGGGATAAAAAAAAATCTATATACTTACTATATAATAAAGCCGAAGAGTTTTTTTGAACATGTTGTTAGTCTCTGAAACTACCAGTCAGATTTTTGAAAATTCTTTTTGCATTTCATAGCCCAATTGGCCCACATGGTAGTCACTACACCGACTCCGAATCCAAATGGGTAGGAATAAATGTGATATGAACAGGTGGGGCTACATAGACGAAACATCGACGGCCTGTCAATGTGGTTTTAGCCCCAAACCATCGCATCAACTCTCCTACTCTTTGTGCCCCACCAACTGCACCTTGAGAGACTTTTGGTCTGCCACTGAAAACACCGTACAGCCAAACAGCTAGTCCATACAGCCCAAATTTGTACCTGAGGTACATGACAGCTGTCAAGTTGACAGTTTTTACTACTGAAACTGTTGTGCTAAAATGGCGTACGTTTGACATTCCAAAACTGACACTGACAGCAGATAGCTATTAAGTTGACAGTTCTTACTATAAAAACACTATGAAACTGATGCTAGAGTTTTAAAATGGCGTGCGCTTTTTTCAAATTTAAAGTTATTTTTTCTCATCCCCTAGTGAGCATAAAGTAGTATGACTAGAGTTTTAACCAGCGTAATACAGGGTATTTTTTCCAATAAGTGTACCCTCAGTACATCATTTGGGCAGATTTTGGTGACATCCTTAATGTCTAGACTTGTTTCATCGGCACGAAGATGAAGTAAAGGCCCAATTCTTGAGGAAGTTTCTAGGTTATTTAACATCACACACCACGACCTTTAGGAGTCGTACAAAAAGGAAAAAGACGAATGAAATGTATTATAATTTGGACGGGACATCTGCCGGATCAGCTGGCATATAATATACAGTTTCGTATGTACATTATTCAAGTCGCAAGTATTCCCGTATTACATTATTTGCATGATATACTGCTATATTAAATTTATTCAACTTATTAAAACAGCAGAAAATTTAATGTATTTGTAGAATTTTGTAACATAATGTGCTAAGTTTGATTTTCAGTCGAGTACCTACAATAACTAATAATAGAAATTCCTAGAGTTCACTATGAAACGTGAATTCTAGGAATTTCTATTAGTTATTGTAGGTTCCTTTATAGATCACAACTATAACTATATCGAATTGTAAGACTTTCTTAGTGCGAAAGTGAAAATAGCTACGTTACGCTGATCAACTGCTCTGCGAGGTCAAACTGCGCTTGCTGCGGTCGGTTTGTGGTCGGGTGACAATTCCTAATACATCGAAATCCCTTCGTCCTTCGGAGGGCATGTAAAACCGCCTCCTAGACACGGAGGTGTATATAATTTCTTAATTTTTTTTATCGTACGGAACATCCTCGTGGGTTGTCGATCACCCGGGGAGGTGGCAGGGTATGTCGGACTCCTACCAACTAACAACTACCCTTGTCCTCTCTTGTCACGGATTTGTGACATTCGCCATGACCGTGACACGCTGTAGTCAAGCCCTCGCTGGACCTCTTCAAAAGGAGGAGCCCTCTCCTCACTTCCTACAAGAAGGCGCGCGTGGAACAAATACTCTGGTCTGTTCTTGTCTGGTGCTGAACTCCCTAAGTTAGCCGCCCGGTTCCATGTGTATAGAAACTTGCCTGAGATCGAAGTACATAAGGAGTACATAAGGAGTACATAAGGAGTACATAAGGAGTACATAAGGAGTACATAAGGAGTACATAAGGAGTACATAAGGAGTACATAAGGAGTACATAAGGAGTACATAAGGAGTACATAAGGAGTACATAAGGAGTACATAAGGAGTACATAAGGAGTACATAAGGAGTACATAAGGAGTACATAAGGAGTACATAAGGAGTACATAAGGAGTACATAAGGAGTACATAAGGAGTACATAAGGAGTACATAAGGAGTACATAAGGAGTACATAAGGAGTACATAAGGAGTACATAAGGAGTACATAAGGAGTACATAAGGAGTACATAAGGAGTACATAAGGAGTACATAAGGAGTACATAAGGAGTACATAAGGAGTACATAAGGAGTACATAAGGAGTACATAAGGAGTACATAAGGAGTACATAAGGAGTACATAAGGAGTACATAAGGAGTACATAAGGAGTACATAAGGAGTACATAAGTGGTACATAAGGAGTACATAAGGGGTACATAAAGAGTATAAGGAGTATATAAAAAAAAAAATCTTATAAGTTCTAACACGCTAGAGGAGAATGTTATTTTGTTAATTATTTAAGTACTTGTGTCTCATTTTAAGTGGACTGTAAGTTCTTATGAGAAATAAATTCTTTAAACCTAGATCGAATTACCTTGCCTGAGTCCGAATTGTTCTATCGTAGTTTTTGCCATATCTAATAAAATAGTAACAAGAGGTATGTATGTGTCCTAGAGGTATGTAATAATCCTCACCCATCCACAAAACGACTACGACAAGTACCTTGCAGATCAGTTTATCAGAGTAGTCACGAGTTAACCACGAGCAACTCTTCAGTTAATGCGATGTTATTTGTAAACACCAGTTGGTTCTAAATGCTGCTACAGTAGTTTGTTATTGGAAGGAGACGTTAGTTAACCAGAAGCCATACCATAACGTATTAATGCGATGATTTTTAGGTTATGAGAAAGGGATGTCGCTATTTAATTTATAGAGCGACATCCCTCTCTCTCAATCGGAAAACGATCGCAATAACAGATTGTGGTATGTTATGCACACCAGTGCGCACCGTTCGGTATAAAACGTTTCAACCCTAGCGGCCACTAGGGTTGAAACTAAATCTGGAATGGGTACAAATTGAAACCGGGGTTGAGTTTTAATTGAAATGTGCGACCTATAGATGTGTTTAGTTTTATTTTCGCGGGTTTAGTAGAAGCAGTGTTATTTTAAAGGTGGATTTTGTAAATGTTTTCTTCTTTTCGTATCAATAGTAAATAGATTATTCATTGAAATAAAACTACTTCTTACGAATTTTATGTTTCACATAACACGTATAACAATTATAAAACACATAGAATCTTTGTACTGTATGTGTATACCATTATGGTGGCAAACAAGCATACGGTCCACCTGATGGTAAGCGGTTACCGCATCCTCTGCAACACCAGGGGTGTCGCTTGTGCGCTGCCAAACCTGTAAAATGAAAGAGGAATAGACGGGTTAGTATAAAGGTCAAAGTCCCCCCACTGCCCACACAGTATTTCTTCGCGAAGCACTGGCAATTTTCTTCACCGTTAGGAACACAGCTCAGCTCAAAGCAGTGTTAATTCACTTCGATTTTCTGCAAGGCGGAGATACTTCCCCAGTGGGCAGCTCCAATTTCAGTGGAATTACTCCCACTATGCCCTACCTCTTTTCTCTGATATATTGTATCGTAAGCGTGAACTTAGATGCAAATTTTTACAAAATATAACCAAGTAGGTATCTACCTATTTCTATCTCGACCTACTTTTAGCTGTTACGTTGGTATTACAAAAAAAGAAAATCATGTCTTTCGCAATATACAGAGCACATGCAATTTCAAATTCCCGTACCGTGCGGTTGGCAATAGCAGAGGTTGATATTTTAAACAAATTCTCGTTCTATAAATTTGTGTGGGCACATGCTGCGTAGTACTGCAGCCAACCAACCTCGTCTAACGGTGATTGCAAGGCATTCTTACCGAGCTTTGAAGTATTCGCAACATAAAATTTCAATATTCTACCTACTGGAATGGAATATTCTAGAAATGTATTTTTATTAAATATGTGTGATACGGGTCACAACACATGGATCGGCAGCGTTCCCTTTTTGTATGGAAAAATCGTGGAATACCGTCGATCCGTGGGTCTTGGACTCTTAGCCAACGTTGCAGTTTAAAAGACGATGTCTTACTTCTTTCTCCGGGCCTTTTTCTCAACTATATTGGGGTCGGCTTCCAGTCTAACCAGATGCGGCTGAATATCAGTATTTTACACGAAGCGACTGCCATCAGACCTTTGCAACCCAATTTTTGGGTAATACTGATCAGGAAAGACTGGTTGTCAGGCTTTTTGGGCTTTTGACTACCACTAACGATTATCATAGGTGTTCGTATGACAGCCGGGACCGCGACGGCTTTACGTGCTCTCCGAGGCACGGAGGGGTCTCGATGTATCAGTGGAACCGCCGGGAGGGCACGCCATAGAAGGACGTGCATCGACCTTATTGGTGAGGTTCTTCAAATAGGTCAAATGCGTAGGTATTATTCGCAACCGGCGCGTGTGTATGACAAGATGGATCAATGTGGACGAAGAAAAATAAGTTGGTATATAGGACTTCAAGTGACGTTCTTTTGTTTCTGCCCACCCCTATTGCAAAATGGCGTGAGTTCTACCCGGTCACGCGTTGCTGCGGCTTAGAAAGTATATAAAAACACGTGTATTCGTATTCAACGTTGTATCAAAATTTCAAAGCAATCAGTGAAGAACTTTGGGAGATTTAAAATTTTGAAGATTCGAACATTTACATGAATGAACTGGCTCTAAGCTACGTTTGCCCTCTATTCGATAGGGCGACATACCTCTGCATAACCCTTTGGGAGTACAGGCGTGATAGTATAAAAACCTGATAGCTCTTGTGGTCGCAAGTGAAGCCGCTGAACGGTCCTGGGCTGAGTGAGGTAGGATGATGGCTTGATTTCCAGGTTGAACAGTGTTTTTGGGATCTTCTATTTGGAAATTCTCAGTAGGTAGCAGCTCGTAGATTTTAGCCTAGTTAATATGGACGGGCAATAGTATCACCGGTCCCCAATTACATTAGCCCTAAAACATATCGGTGACAGGGTAAACAAGTCGTAGAGGTGGCAGGGTAGGTCAGACTCGTACTGACTAAAAACCGCACTTGCCTTCCTTTGTCCAATCGTCATGGCCATGGGCTTCGTCACATTCGCCACTACCATGACGACATACACCAGTACAGAATGTCTAACCCTCCAGGGATACAAGAGAGAAGTGGTAAATGTTATTACAACTGCGATAGCTGATTTATTGAAATGCCAAAATCATACAAAAGCTGTTTCTACCTGTCAAAAAAGTATACCAAACATACAAAGGGTCATTCATATTACGTTTGTTTTACGCAGACATATTTGACAGCAATCAATTTATTTGATTTATTGCGCCCCGGTTACAAAGGGTTAGGTAAAGGTATCCGTTCACTGGGACGTAACAGGTTTTAGGCGGGATATTTGAGAAGGTTATATTAATTATTTTGATTGATAATCGAGAATGGGATCGGAGTATTAAGTATAAAACTTAAAGATTGAGTTAGGAATACATCCTTTTCAAAACAAAATAACAGACATCATTCAAAAAGCTGCCACCCTAAATTAAAACTGGGCTGGCCACATCTGCCGTATCTTAGATCAATGAGCCAAATTAACGACTGAATGGGTTCCATTGACTGGTAAACGTCAATGCGTAGACGAAGATGGTCCCACCATCTCGAGCTGGCCTCATTCCAAAAAGGCTGGTCCTTAACAACAACGGGCAGAGAGAAGGGGAGGAAGAGTGGGGAGGCCTTTGGTTAGACAGGAAGTCAACCCCAACATAGTTGGAAATAGGGTCGGAGGATGATAATTAATATTATGAATGCAAAAGTAGTTGTTTGTATGTTACGCTTCCATCAGACGTCCGCTACTGAATATTCGGGCAATACCGATACCCTGAGGATAGACTGGTTGTTAGGCTTTTTGAGCTTCTGGCTTTCTTCTTCTCTAACTCTAAGGATTGTCATAGTTGTTCGTAGGACAACCAGGACCAACAGCATTACGTGCTCTCCGAGGCACGGAGGGGTCACGATGTGTTAAGAATAGTCACCCATCCACAGACTGACCTTGGTTAGCGCAGCTTAACCTTGCAAATGTGTTGATCAGCGTAGTTATTACTTATATATATTCGTAAGGATCGGATAGATATTTTCACCAACTTACTATAGTAAGTCCAATGTGTCAGGTTCCTAATAAAAGCAATATGATAGTTTCGGCACTATTTGCAAGACAAAAATGTGCGTGGGCATCGATATTGTCACTCACTAACTCAGTTACAACAATGTATATTTACTATGTAGTAGATTATATTATATTTGGGTCACCCCAGGTCATAAGCAAAATAAATCAAACAAAACAGTTTTTTTTTTTTTCATTTAAACCATGTACAGGCCCAGAAATGTGGCGTTTAGGTGCATCAAACAAATACGCCTATATTCCCCGAAGGATTAAGCAGAGGTGTACTAATGTAAACTCACAGTTCGTCACTATGTTTAGGTCCCATGTAATAGGGGGCGAACCGAGCTCAAACCCACCCCATTCTAGCTGCTACTGAGAATTTCATAGACAAACCCATAACGCTCGAAATGAGAATCAAACTTAGGTTAATGAGGCAGTCAAAAATAGATATTTACTTTTTGTAGGTTCTGAATCTGGGTTACCCTTTTTTGTATAAATACTGAGGAGAACGCTCATCGATTGTCTACCACCATAGATGTAGACGTGTTACACTCATACCGACTAAATCATTCCTTCACATCAAACTGCATTGTTCTCATTAACTATTCATAACAAACATTGTCAACCAAGATTAACATTGTAATCATATTTTTTTTAAAGAGTGTCTATGGAGTTTCTTGCCGGTTCTTCTCCATAAGACCCACTTTTTGGAACCGTGCAACTAGTTTTGACTTTTCAAAAGTGCTATTTTAATGGTCTAATTAGGTAAATAAAAAATTTCACTTTTAATTTGACTTTTTGCTCTAGTAACCCCCGACTAAATATAAATAATAATAATAAAACAAATATTCTTGGACACTAGTCCCATTGCTGGGCACGGGTCTCTCGGAATGAAAGGGGCTAGGCTATAAATAGTCCACCACACGAGCCTAGTGCGGGTTAGTAGACTACAAACACCGTCAAGAAAGTCTCTCAGGCTTGCAGGTTTCCTCCCATGGCTGCCCTACACTGTTTAAACGAGTGATATTAATTATTACCCACATGTTTGCGAAAACTCAGTTCCTTGGATTCGAACTCAAGAACTACGACTTGGCAGTCCAATGGTCATATCAGAAGGCTATCATTGCTTTGCTCTGCTTCAACACATATCAAATCTAAGTTGCTCCAGTAATTGTTATATACTAGCGATCCGCCTCGGCTAAACCTCGGCTAACATGTATCTACACTGCTATTATAAAGAGGAAAGATTTGTATTTTTGTGTGTATGTTTGTAATGAATAAACTCAAAAACTACTGTGCCGATTTCAAAAAATCTTTCACCATTGGAAAGCTACATTCACCCTGAGTAACATAGGCTATATTTATTGCTAGAAAAGATTAGGGAATTCCGTGCGAAGCCGGGACGGGCCGCTGGTATATTATATATAAATATAGCCTATGACGCTCACAAATAATGTGGCTTTCTATTGGTAAAATAATTCTAAAATCGGTTCTTCAGATCCAGAGATTCCCCTACAACCTCATTAACTTTACCTCTTTATTATAGATTATGCCTGTACTCCTCAAAGGATTAGGCAGAGGTGTACTGCTTAGAAATTAATACGCCCATCTTCAAACACTTGCCTCTCCGTTTACTTTGCAAAAACAAGCCAAAAGATCTTTAATAACAGTCAATATGATGCAGATTTTAAGCCAAGCCGCCGCAAATATTTGAGAGTGTTCATTTAAAATTCAGATTCGTACGAACACCCCCTTTTGCCTGTTTGAATTCAAGCGCTGTTTCACCTACATTTTAAAGTAAGCAGAGAATATGGGCAACAGATGAAAATACACTGTATTTATAATTTCCCTGGGGTGGTATAAAAAAACAGTCCCCTTTGGGAACATAACGGAAGGGAAGTGCCCGTTTCAACTGATTTCAAAACCCCTATAGATTCGCAATTAACCCTAATAATACAGTAATCATTTAATACTGTAAATGTTGTGCTAGGAACAGTCCTAGCACAACATTTACAGTATTAAATATACATTATAAATATACATTATAAATATACATTTATAGTGTTATGTACAGACATAACACTTACATTAGATAGATAGATAGAGTATTCTTTATTGTACACCATAGGACAAATCAGAAAAAAAAATGTAAACGTTACAAGAGTACAATTGACGGTCATAACGTAACTTCTTACAGACAAACATTGGATGGACAGGAATCTAGAATAGAAACAGATGGTTTAACCTGTTTAACCATTAACAGGTGGTTGAAGGTGTACTCAATAATTAAGATTTTTTACATTCCTCATTTACAAGACACATCTAAGTATAACAACATTCAATTATATCAAACTTAATTGAATGTTGTTACGACCTCCGCAATTTTTTTTAACTAAGTATGAAAAATGTTTCGCGATTATAATCAGCAAAGTCAATCTTTCTTTTTTCTTTCGATGTTTTTTTTTAATAAAATTCACAGATACGGAACGAGCTTTTATATTTTCTTCCTGACCTAATTTCCAATTGCATGAAAGTATTTTTATACCTAGAGCTTAGAATGTACACGAGTTTTTCATAGATAAATATTTTAACAGTGCTTCGAGCTGTTCAAACATAAATATAAAAAAAAACATAACATAGGTACCTACCATCACGCCTTCATTCCCCAAAGGGTTAGACAGAGGTGTACTAATGTACACCCACAGTTCGAGTCTATTGCGCTGCTGCTGACAGTTTTATACAAAAACCAATAACACTTAAATCGACCTGGAATCGAACCCAAGACCTCTATCGTAGCAGTCGCATTTAGAACCACTAGGTTAACGAAGCAGTTAAAAAATTATAGTGTCATTATAATTATTTTGTCTCTTTTCTGTCTTACAATGACTTAAAAGTATAATGCAGAATACTTTTCCTCCTAAAGTGCCACTAAACAGAGTTTAAAGTTGAGGTAACAAACAGAAAACTGGTGTAATTTATACCCCGCACAAGTTTGGGGCAAATGGGGGAAATATATCGCTTTAGAGCCAGGCAGAGCGCCAGAAACTTGCTGCCCCAACCATTAAGCAGCTGTATGTGAAGTTTCTGGCGAAACCTGCACTTGTGAGTGTGCTACTAATCCTTGTACTCAGATCAACTCCATAAACTTCTTGTAGGTAAATTCAATAAAAGCATATCTAGACGATGAGTATATTTAATCAGCTCCCAAAAACCTGGCATTCTAGCAATGCATGGTTTTTTTTTGACATAATAATATGACATGTGTATTTTTTTCTTATACGTATAACAGATTTTTATGAAAATTTGCAAGCTTTGTATGGCGAAATATGGCAAAGGACTTAATGTAATACCTGACATCTACATGTACACATATTTGCAAATAAAATGAATTGATTTGATCTTGTTAAGTTCGGGTCTTTTGTCGGAGCAAATGGGAAATGCAGTTAGGTGAATTGGCGTTTTTTTGATAATAACATAACTATCATCTTCATTATTATTCATCATCAGCCCATATTCGTCCACTGCTGGACGTAGGCCTCTCCTAGTGACCGCTACAGAGCCCAATCTTCGGCTTTCTTCATCCAGTCACTGCCAGCTGCCTTCCGCAAGTCGTCACTGCACCTGGCCATGTCCTCCTAGCTATTACCCAACTAAATCTAAACTCCGAGCTGCTACTGTGAACTTTATTAAAAACCTAGCTACACTTTGCTCAGACAAAGACAAAGATATATTTATTTGCAACAAAGATGAAGATATATTTGTTTTGCTCGACCTGGTAATCGAACCCAGTAACTCTAGCGTAGCAGTCGCGCTAAGGACCACTAGGCTAATGAGGCAGTTTATAAGTGCCTTAAAAATATGCTTCTTCGTGTCAATGGTATGAATTATAATGATGTTCGCCTTTTAAAAATCTTCTAACCGAGACAAATAATTTCATTATGATGTAAAGAGTATGCAGACTATACCAGGAAAAAAAAGCTAAAATGGCGCGCAAAAATAAACAGCCTTTCCGATTTAATTATCTCTGCAAAATGTTGCCCTAATCGCCTGTTACGCCATTCACGGAAATCGGATTCACATCCAATTTTCCAGCTTTACAGCACAAAAGAAGCCATTACCTGATCCGGCCATAGATAAACCATCCATATTGATATTTTTATTTGGCCCAACTGTCGCACTTTGAATCTATTAATATTTACAATCGATATGTGTGGCTATTTCGGGTTGTGTTTTTCGGCTTCCATCAGTTAGGGATGGTCAGAAATAATGATATATAATATATCATCAATGATAATAATATATTTTTGTATTTTTTTCGCATTTTCCATGCTAAGATTATTAAGTTATTTTACTTCATCATATACTGTCCCACTGTTGGGCACGGGTCTCCTCTCACAGACTGAGAGGGATTAGGCTATAGTCCATCACTCTGGTCTAGTGCGGGTTGGTAGACTTCACAAACCGACGAGAAAATCTCTATGGCATGCAGGTTTCCTCACGATATCTTCCTCCACCGTTTAAGCGAGTGATCATTAATTATTAATACGCACATGACTTCGAAAAGTCAGAGGTGCGTGCCTTGGATTTGAACTCGAGACCTTCAACTTGGAAGTGCAATGGTTATACCACTAGGCTATCACTGCTAAAGTTATTTTAGCGAAGGAAAAATTTGACTGTGAGCAAGATTCGAACCTGCGTCTTAAGGTCAAGGTAGCATCGTACGACATTGAACTAACTATAAAGTACATAAGTCATGTCGGTTGATAAGTAAAGTAACTTAAATAGATGTTACTGATTTCACTTAACGACACATAAATTCAAAATGTGAAGCCAAATTTCAACCTGGCGAGTGGGACTCGTGGTGGCTTAGTTGGTCGTAACGTCTGGTGTATTTTACTAGAAGACGCAGGCTCAAATCCTGACAGCAGGCAAAATTTTTGTTAGCTAGTATAATTAGGGATCGGCTTCTGCGCTCCGTGTCGGTGGAAACCAGCACGCAACCAATATTTGTATTGCGTTCATGTATTTTTAGTGTAGCTAAAGTTCTACAGAATGTTCTACAGTAGACCAGTACAGTAGGCCTTTGGGAAAATAGATAGCCTTAAACCCCTGGGATGTAAAATAGTGGGCAACAGCTGATATAAATATAAATGATAACGTCTTATAGAAATTTTTGTCAACGCTACCTTTTTATCCACAAAAATGTCCAAAAGGGCTTTTAACTTTTCCCAACCTCATTTTCGGAATATTTAAGTGAAGGTTGAAAAGGATAATGCTGTTATTTAGTTAAGGCGATATCTTAAAATGGTCCCTTGACGCGCTTCTTCACTAGATTAACCATAATAGCTTACATGAATATGTAATTTATCATGAATTTAAAGGAAAGTTAGACGTAAAGTGGAGATGTCTTCCACGTATATGTAACTAGCGTGGTTTCATTGTTAACTAGCTGGTTCTGAGAAATACCAGTTGGATGCATTGGATTCTATTGAGAGGAGAGCCAGGAGGCTTTTTGGCGACCATAAGCTGGCCAACAACAGGCTTCAAAGCCTTGATCATCGTCGTAGGGTGGCAGGCTTGTCGTTCTTCTAACAGATACATTTCGAAGAGTGTGCATCAGAACCAAAAACTGCACAATCTAATTCTGCCATCTCCATTTTATTATCGAACAACCAGGCAAACTGAAACCGTTTCATGGTGGAAAGTCCCGAAACCCGCAGTAAGCTTTTTGCATCGACATTCCTTACAGCAAGGGAATGGAATCAGCTGCCAGAGTCTGTATTTCCTGACGTGTACAGTTTGGGGGTCTTCAAGTCACGGTGGATAGGTATCTTCTAAGTAAGTGTGCTACATCTTCAAATGCTAACTTATTTCTTATAAAAAAATACTATTTTTAAGACATAAGGTCATCTAATCCATTTACTTGAATGTAGTTCTTATCGATCTTTTTTTTACCAATTGCCGAATCTATTTTAAATCGTTATAGTCCAATAGGTAGTTTTTTTTTTACACCACTAAAGTGGCAAACAAATATACGGCCCACCTGATGGTAAGCGATTACCGTAGCCTATAGACGCTTGCAACACCAGGAGTATCACTTGCACGATGGTCACCTTGTAAAATGAAAGAGGAATAGTTGGGTTGGCAGTTTAAGTGTCAAAGTCCCTGCCAACACAACCGTTAGGTACACAACACAGTTCAAAGCTGTTATTTCACTTCGATTTTCTGCGAGGCGGAGGTACTTCCCCAGTCGAGCAGCTCCAATTTGAGTGGAATTACTCCCACTATGCCCTACCTCTCTTAAGATTAAAACAGCTTCAATAAGTCCTTGTTCAATAGCATCATAAAAAATCTTAATGATTTTTTTCTATAATGCAAGGATTTATTATATTAACCTTTGAAACTTTAATAACGATGTCGCAAAACTTGATCCTATTTTATCCACAAACCTGTCATCAAAGGCTTGACTTAAACATTTAATTCTAGAAAAGCATTCAGAACTCTCCAATGTTGCATACTGTCACAGCTCTTCGAGATATTAATAGCTAACAAGATTTATCTAGCTTGAGTGATTACTAGTTAGATTTATAAAATAGAAGTAGAAAAATCTTTTCTCTACGTTCTTATTTGTAAGTAAAGGTAGTATTATTTAAATTCTTATTTTCATTTTATGTAAGTATATAATGATTTTATAATAGGTAGGTATTATTTAGATAAGTTTCGTAAAAATTAAGAAGGGTCCAAGAACTAAGCCTAGTGGAACTCCTTTTTATAGGTACTTAATACTTATAATAACTATTTCAGCGCGTTAAACATAATACTTAGTTTATATGTTTTTAATTATAGGTATTACCTTGAGTCTAAAAAATTTTACATATCCATGATGTCCATTGTATTGTTTCTTATGTATTATAAGTATGTATTTACAAAACAAAAAGTATATAAGTATTATATCCATTGTCTAGTACCCATAGTACAAGCTCTGCTTAGTTTGGGACTAGATGGTGTTGTGTAAAATGTCCCAAAAATATTATATTATTGTTTCAGAAAATATAATAATACAATTTCCGGAATTATCTTTAATGAAGAATACATTCGAATGCATGGAAAAATTACTACACAAAAAAACTGGAAAATTTTCAAATCTGGTATTTTTTAATAATTCAATGAAAGATTCCAACCTCATAGTGATCACTGGTTGTGTTGATAATATAATCTAGTTTATCATTTTCTTTAATAAAACATCTTATTTCAATTTCGTTTCGTACTAAGATAGATGTTACTCACATAGAAAGATCTTAACCTACCGCGTACGCCTCCAGCGACTCGTAAATAGTGCCCAACCTACTTTCGTCCACTCGACGTGAACAAAATATGACCCCACCCAGACGTTTTTATGTCTCCTAACATTTTACCGTGTTTTACTACATCATGCAATCTTGTAAGTATATTATTTTGTTGACTTTTTGCCGCATGTCTTAAGGGGTCAGAGTGTTAAATGGATTATGTTGACATAGGTCCGCTTATCGGAGCAAAATGGAACACTAAGTTGGGATAGCTTTTTGTTTGATACTTTAAGGGAAAACTTTGATTAACCCTGGGATCCTATACAGCACCATGATGTATTTTTATTTAAGATATTGAATGATAAATATACGTATATTTATAAATATTTACGGTTAAAATTATTTATTTCTCTAAGATTTACAAAATCACTTATCGAGAAACAACTTATATAATAACATTTTGGGATAGTTTCCACAGCACAGAACTTCATCACATAAATATTTGTGTCCTGTTGGAATCGAACCCACGGCTTAGTGATCAGCAGTCCGACACACGAACCACTAGACTTGATTTTGTTTAGTGAGTGGCAATAGGCTTGCCGCTCACCAAACAAACATCTTTTCTCTTTTTTCATCTTTTACATAAATACACCTCTACTTACCCTTTCGGGGAATGCTATCATGCCTTTTGTCTTTTCTAAGGACAAGGCATATCTTATCCGTACAAAAGTTTCATATCTCTTTATCGTTTTTTTTTAACCTTGCCCTAACACTAAAATTTTCTCCTGTATCGTATGTGCGTTTACAAACAAACTTTCGTACACACAAACACCCGTGTCGTCAATGTACAGACGCCAGCGGGTCAAGGTATCCAAAACTGTCAAATTTTCTCAATTGAATATTAACATTATTACTTTATATTAAAGTTGAAAATCAATCAAAGAAATTTGACAGATTGTGGTAGCTTGATGTGCTGACCTCTGTACCTATACGATTATGCTGTGTAGTAAGTATTGGGAATTCACGAAAACCTGAAATATATGAACATGATTATATGAAATCCTGTCCAACTCAGTATGTGTACAATTCAATTATGCACGGTATGTTATATCAAAGAACAGAACTAATCCATATTACTGTCCCATACCTACGCGGAAACAATTAATTTTAGCCCTCCGCGCCCATACAATTTAAATGACAATGGACAATTTGCCTTTGAAAAGCGATAGGCAGATTAATGTAGTTTACGCAATTTTAAGCTTTATACCAACATCCCGCCTGTATTACCCGAAGTGTTAGGCAGAGGTGTACTAAAGTACACCCACAATTGGTCAGTTGCTACTTATATTTTCATAGAAAAATAGACTGGGAAACCAGGACTTCAAGCTTACCAGTCGTGTCTAGGCTAATTAGGTAGATCTAAGGTTTATTATTTCATGTCAGGTTAGGCTTCAAAATCAACATAATATTTCAAATGGTTTTTAATAATGTACCGTTTTGAGAGGTAGGGCATAGTGGGAGTAATTCCACTCTAATTAGAGCTGCCCGACTAGGGAAGTACCTCCACCTTGAAGAAAATCGAAGTGAAATAACACTGCTTTGAGCTGTGTTGTTTCTTACGGTGAGCAAGGTTGCCAGTGCTCCACGAGGAAACGTTGTATTGGCAGTGGGACCCTTATACTGCCAACCCAACTACTCTAACTATTCTTCTTTCGTTTTACAGGGTTGGCAACACGCAAGTCCTACCCCTGGTGTTACAAGCATCTATAGGCTACGGTAACCGCTTACCATCAGGTGGACCGTAAGCTTGTTTGCCACCTTAGTAGTATAAAAAAAGCTAGGTAATTAATATTATTTTAGAGGAAGGCTAAGTAATAACTAAGCCGATGTGCAAGGTTAAGCTGCGCTAGCCGCGGTTAGTCTGTGGATGGATGGGTGACCATTCTTTACACACCGAGACCCCTCCGTGCTTCGGAGAGCACGTAAAGCCGTTATTCCCGGTTGTTATACGAACACCTATGACAATCGTTAATGGTAGTCAGAAGCCCAAAAGCCTGACAACCAGTCTCTCCTCAGGGTATCGGTATTACCCAAAAATTGGGTGCAACTCATGATCTGATGGCAGTTGCTTCGTGTAAAATACAGATATTGCTCGACCTGGTAATCAAACCCAAGACAGCGTAGCAGTCGCAAAATCTCGAAAACTAAAAAACACACAAACATGAACTTTGGCATATATTCTGTTCATAAATTGTAGAGATCTGCTGGGAAATAAGGAAAGAGATCGATGCGGGGAGAACCCAGGGGACCTTACCAAATAGGTACAATTCATCTGTTACATTTTTCTTTTCCATACGTCTCTCTCACCGTATCATCTATCACACAATCCATTAATCTCTGCTTCCGTTTATTCACAACAGTCAGCATCAACCCACATACTGTCTCACTGCTGGCCACTGGGAGAGGGATTAGGGTGAAGTCCACTACGCTGGCCTAATGCAGGTTGGCAGACTTCACTCACCTTAAATAAAATATGTCAACCATAAACCTGCATGGCTCATGGCCTAGCGATGTTTTCTTCACCTTTAAAATGAGTGTTAATTAATTTGATTAATACGCATATGATTTCAAAATGTCAGAGGCCTTGGATTCGAACAAGAGACCTATACCAAAATATTTATTCTATCATTAAAGTGCCAAGTGTTTAATGATAGAATAAATATTTTGGAACAATATTACACAACATCATCTAGTCCCAAACTAAGCAGAGCTTGTACGATGAGTACTACACAATGAATATTACACTCATATATTTTTTTAACAGCAGTGATAGCCTAGCGGTATGACCATTGGACTGCCAAGGTCTCAAGTTCGAACCCAAGGCACGCACCTCTGACCTTAATATTTTTCTCGACGGTTTGTGAAGTCTGCCAACCCACACTAGATGTTACTGATGTCACCATAAAGACTTTAGCACCTGTTGAAAAGCGTAAATTCAGTATGTGAAGGAAAAATTCGACATGACGGGTAGGTATAGCGGTGGCTTAGTGGTCATAGCGTCCGGTGTACGTAACCAGAAGACGCAGGTTCGAATCCTGCCCGCGGTGAATTTTTCCTTTTCTAAATAATAATAGTAGAATAATTATTCATGTACATACACTGATTTTATTCAAAGCTAGGGCTTTGAATAAAATCAGTGTAAAATATTATGTAGTTCACAAATCACCGCGAGATTGAAATTAATTCCCTAGTGGGAGAAGCAGAGAGAGATTTTAAAAGAAGCTGTAATCTTTTTCTTTATAAAAGCTTTGTTATTTGGAACGAGCAACCCTCAGCGTTTATGTCAAGCGATATAATTTGCGTAAGTCACTTCTTTTTTGTATTTCTAAGATGTCTAAGAGTGGTGTTAAATATTTGGAGTGAATTAATTGTGGGGCATTATTTCTTTCCAGATTTTGTGTATAAATAGACTTGACGGCTATTAATTAAGACATGGCCACACTATTTAGATATCTGATGGAAGTTGCTTCGTGTAGACTGGAAACTGACCCCGACGACGAAAAAGACGAAAAAAGTCTTACAGAGGGATTATCATAATACTAATCGATAATTAATTATAAGAATAAGTCTTATAAAGAAATTGTGACTTTACTAAGTAGATGTTACGTTTCATTTTCATTCATTCTACTCGACCGACGACGCGATGTTAGCTAAGCTTATGAATATTTCCAACATCTAGGTACCTTGTCTTCCTACCCACGCTTTGATCGCATGTCACCGCTATCTACCCACCACACTAGCGCTTTAACACTTGACTGGCGTTTCAATAACAACACATAAAGCGCAATGAAAAGCGAAATGAAAGCATGTGTCGTATCGCATCGGGTTTCATACTTAACAATTTATATTTTCCTATTTGTGGCGCTTTCAAAGAAACATTTATGTAGCGGCGTTTTACGATAATTTAACAAGAGAATGTTCCGGTCGCCTATTAAAAAAGATACTGGTATAACGTAACGGGCTAAAATAAGGCATTGTTTACGAGACCACGTTCATAAGATTTTTTTTTTATTTGTATCACTGGTGTGATTGATCGCCGTGCTTCGGAGGCATGGAAACTTGTTAGTCCCGGTTGTACTAACACCTATGACAATCGTTGGTTATAGCCAGAAGGCCAAAAAGCCTGACAGCCAGTCTATTACCCAAGGAAAAATTCGACCGCGGGCAGGATTCGAGCCTGCGTCTTCTGGTTAGGTACACCAGACGCTAAGCTACCGCGAGTCCTACCCGCCATGTCAAATTTTGCCTTCACATTCTGAATTTACGTCTTTATGGTGACGTCAGTATCACCTATTGCACTCAAATTCAAATTCAAACTCAGGTTCAATTTAATTTTTTTAGTTTTGGATAGCTTGACCTGCTGGCGGACTTATGTACATCTCTGCCTTTACCCTCTTTCTGTACTTAGGTACACCGCCGGTTCTCCGGTATGTTTTGGTTCCATTTAATAGAAGAAGTGTATAATGCCGGACACAAATCTAAACACACAAGAATATTTATTATACCTAACAAAAAATAACTCATTAACTAAAACGCAATTCTTGTTATTCTGTTGTCTGTGTAGTGTTAAATTGTGGTTGACCTTGCGACTACTAGAATAAAAAAACGTCATGATATAACATACCATCACCCTGCATTCCCCGAAGGGTTAAGCAGATCTGTAGGTACTTATACGAGTAATGTCCAATTGTCCATCAACATTTCACCGGTATGTTTAGGTCCCATGTAAACAGGGGCCAGCCTATTGCCATTATTTTGTAAGTACAGACGCCAGCACTGCCCTGCTCAATAAGAACGCAGTAATCGTCAATTTTGCGATATTCACTTTTTTACAAAAATGGCATCCTAAAGGTTTTATCTACACGAGAAAATTATATTTTCATGATTTTTTTTATTGGAAATATGTTTTGTTGCTTTTTGCAGTAATTGCATGAAAATAAAGATTATGCTAAACAAAAGTGGGGTAATAAACATGTGCTAGAAAAAAATGCAGTACTCGCAATGTATACTAGAGCAAAATGCAGCACTTGCTACCATTACTGCATTTTGATCTAGCATCAATCGAATAGTTCCTAAATTAAAACGCGTTTTCTTAAAATAAAACTGATGAAACAAAATTCAATACCGGAAGCAGTACAAAATAAGAAGCCGAGAGGAATAACTGAGGAGAGAAAAACTGGTATACTTAGAAAATTTGGTGACATACTACCTCAAAACAGGCTGGTATTTTGGGAAAATCTTCCCGTAAACGCCAATTCTATTGATCTCGTAGAAGTCAGAAGAGATGAGCAGGTGAAGGGTATTTCTCGAAGAATTTTATTGCTAGTAGGTATTTACATGTTTTAACTTACTTGATATTTCTTTCATTTTCTAAGAGTAAATAGTACCTAAGTACCTACGTACTTATATTATGTCATACGTTATACAGGTCTACTTTAATATTTTTTATGTTACCTACTGTCTTGCAAATATGCATGTGATTGAAGCTACACTATAGAAAAATACCATAATTATGGTTTTTACTGGAAACTAGTGGACCCGTCCTGATTATGAAAAGATACCTAATAAATAATATTTTAAGTTAAAGTAAAGACTGTAAATTTATAGGTAGGTTTAAACGTGTTAAAGTTTGCACGTTTTACTCTTAAATTTATCCAATTCAAATAAAGACTGGTTGTTGATAAAAAAATTACCTAGATTAAAGAGTCTATTGTCATCGTTAATATTTAAGATACTCAAATAATTAAAATGTTATTAGTTACCTATTTTCTAACAAAGTTTGTTGTCTTAAAGAGGTCTGATTGTTCCTTAATTATTTAAAGTCGCTGCTGACTGTAATATTGTGATAATATTGTAAGTCGTTATTTCTAATTCGAAATAAAGTTTGATTAGTACGATTTTGTTTTAATTCCAATATAATAGAAACACAATATACTTACAAATCATCCTAGTAACCCCCACTTTAGGTTGGCACAAGACATAAAAATAATGAATAAACACTAACAAATAATGCAGTAATTGACCAGTGCTAGGGTAAAATGCAGTAATCAGCGCAAGTACTGCATTTACGCTTAGTTGTAATCTAATTCTCACTTTACCTCATGCTAAGTTAGAACGCCGTAACATACACTTTAGACGAGAGCAACGCTAAATGGAATAAAAAATATATGCCATTTAAAAGCTTGAATTTTTTCCCATTTTTTTTCATAAAAGTGTATTGTTAAAAAATATAAATTTCTTACTTAGTTATCTAAAAATATGTTTACCGCGTTTTTCTCCGAACCGCCTTTTTGCAAATGCTGCGTTCTTGATTACTAGGGCAGAGCAGGTCAAGCTTTGCAAAACTGACGATTTTTTGCAATTGAATATGAACCTTATTATTTTGTTTCAAAGTTGAAACTCAATCAACCACCACCACAATCTGTCAAATATGTCACAGATTGTGGTATTTTGATGTGAAAAGTAAAAAAGGAAATAAAAATAAATTTATTGAACGTCGGCTACTTGTTAGATAAGGACAAACTCCTCCTAGGTGCTATATGCCACCATGTTTATTCTTCTGTTTAGAAGTTTGATAATCTAAAAAGACATAGGCAATACAGGCATACAGTTAACAGTTAACACTTTGTATGTTTTAAAATATCTGGTACTTGATCTTTTTAGGGTAATACATAACTATCAACTCATATACCTACTGTCCCACTGCTGGGCACGGGTCTCCTCTCAGGATGAGAGGGTTTTAGGCTATAGTCCACCACGCTGGCCTAATGCGGGCTGGACTTCACACGCCGTCGATAAAATCTTTTAGGCATGCAGGATTCCTCACGATGTTTTCCTTCACCGTTTAAGCGAGTGATAATTAATTATTAATACGTATATTAAGCACCTCTGACTTTTCGAAATCATGTTATGATTTCGAAAAGTCAGAGGTGCGTGCTCTGGATTCAAACTCGAGACCTTCGACTTGGCAGTCCAATGGTCATAATATATCATTAGGCTATCACTGCTTTTTAAATAGGTACTAATAATACCTTTTTTTGTACGGAAAGTATAAATAAATAAATAACTGGGCACAAATCTAAACTCCGAGTAGGTACTACCTACTTAGAATTTCATAGGAAAATCCAATAAGATAACTCGAAATGGAATGGGAATCGAAACTAAAACTACTAGCGAGAAAGTCCCGCTTACGACCACAATACTGACGAAGCAGGTAGTTAATGAAAAAAAAAACTTTAAAAAATAAAATAAAGTACTTTTAAATTAATCGGAATGACTTCAGAATAAAACTGAAAAGATCTTCGGTGCAAAGCGTTCGTAACTGGATGTCTGCGAAGTTCGCTTTGAATAAAGTCGGGTTCTGTCTCTAGTTAAATAGTATTTGCTTGCTACGGTCTAGAGCTGTGGACTTTATTTCAATCTACCAGTTATTCTGGTAAAGTAATGACTAATTGCACTGCAGGTCTAGGACAAACATAACATCCTATAAAACGTAAGAGGAATAGTTGGGTTGGCAGTATAAAGACCCCCCACTGCCAACACAACGTTTCCTCACGGAGCACTGGCAACCTTGCTCACCGTAAGGAACACAACACAACTCAAAGCCGTGTTATTTCACTTCGGTATTCTGGAAATCAGTATTCTAAAAAGCAGTGATAGCCTAGTGGTATGACCATTGGATTGCCAAGTCGAAGGTCTCGAGTTCGAACCCAAGGCACGCACCTCTGACTTTTTGAATTCTTATGCGTATTCATAATTAATTATTACTCGCTTAAACGGTGAAGGAAAACATCGTGAGGAAACCTGCAAACCTTAGAGATTCTTCTCGACGGTTTGTGAAGTCTGCCAACCCGCACTAGGCCAGCGTGGTGGACTATAGCCTAATGTCCTCTCAATATGAGAGGAGACCCGTGCCCAGCAGTGGGAAGTATATGGGTTGATGATGAATTCTGCAAGGTAGAGGTATTTCCTCAGTCGGACAGCTCCGATTTGAGTGGAATTACTCCCACTATGCCCCATCTCTCTTGACAAATTTTATTTATTAATAGGATTAATATATTTTGATCTGGTAGTTATTTGCTGATGAGTTCGTTTGAGGTGGTACCTCTACAGTGCCAAATATTCAGCCGCTACGGAATTGTGTGCTAACATTACTTATTGTTGACGACCTCTGTGGTCTAGCGGTTCGAGTGCCGGACGGCTGATCATGGGGTCGTGGGTTCGATTCCCACAGGACACAAATATTTGTGTGGATAAAACATGAGTATTTGTGTTGGTCTGGGTGTTTCTTATGTATTATAAGTATGTATTTACAAAAAAAAGTATATAAGTATTGTATCCATTGTCTAGTATCCATAGTACAAGCTCTGCTTAGTTTGGGACTAGATGGTGTTGTGTAAAATGTCCCAAAAATATGATTATTATATTTAAAAAAATAATGAAATGAACAAAGAAAAATATTTAGAGGAACTGAGACGCAACATTAATCTTTATTTCAAAATCAAAATACTATCAAAAGTTAAAAAAAATTAAAGTATGTCAGTCAGAATTAACTTTGCTATAGGTACATTACTACGAGGTCAGTGAGAATTGAGAATTGAGAGTCAAGAGTATTTCATCTCAAGAAATGATGATGATATACAATTAATGTGGCATTTTAAATTATAAAAAAAATTATTACCCCATGGGATTGAGAAATTGAGATCATCGCGGGATTCACCGCGGGTATCAGCTAGTAGTATACCTATTAAGTTTAATATATTATATTATATCAAATGAATTTTAAACACACCAAGGTTGCTGACATACAATATTCTATCCTCAGTGATTTGAAAAACCAGTTCTTTTGCTAAAGTTATTTTGTGTTAAGATTTTTAGCGCATACCGTTCGTCGCGCACATTGTGAGAACGCGTCTGCTTCTACGAGTTCTGTGCGATATCAACATTCTTCGACACGGTGGTGTGTACGAGGCAGGCACCATGGATACCACTAAATTCAACATCAGTGTGCCCAACAATACATCAACTGGTAACTCTTCTTCAGCACATGACAGCAGTTCAGTGACCGTTTCGGATTTAACCATCAGATATGTTTTTTTATCATTCAGAATTATCGTATTTATAATCGGTGTAGTGTCCTGGATATTAATTAAGAAGTTCCGTGGATTCAAAAACTACGTAATTATTAATGCTCTCTTTGGCACAATCGTATCCATAATTGTAAATAAACTTAACGTGTATAAATACTTTGACTTTGAAAATTTAAGTGATACAGACATGTGGTTGATATTTGCTTATGATTCTATTATGTCTTACTTTGTAATGGTTTGGCAGTGTTGGCTAATGATTCTATGTTGGACGTTTTACCAAGACATTGTTAAAGTTTTTAGGGTTGACGTTAACAGGTTATATTTTAAGAGCAGCCTTATCGCTTGGGGCGTGCCTTTCATTGTAATTTTAATCACTAGTGTTGCCATACCCTACTTATTTACATTACTCGCAATATCAAATTACATTAGTGAAGAAACATTTGATAGGTTTTTAGCTGCATATTTCTATATTGACGTTCTAGTCTTATTTACACCTTTAATAATTAATTTTTTCGTTTATATCAAAGTTCTTTTTACATTATTTCGGACAGCGACTGTAAATAAAACTGCTGTGAAAGCGCGTCGTGTCTACATCGCTACGGTCATATTTCTGTTGAGCGGGGTGTTACACTTGTCGATATTGTTACCTTTACTAGTTCAAGTCCAAGATATTATTAATTTAATCGGAAGTTCTATATCGTATATATCGATAAACTTATACTTTCTTTTAGTTAAAACCAACCGCGACATATGGCGTGGTTTCTATGAAAAAAAATGTAAAGCACGCCGTGATATTGGTAACGTGATCCAATAAATGTATAATAAAAGTAGTTAGTTTAATTTATACTGATTTTATTAATTTACTTGTGGTGTGTTGTAATTAACCAGAAATGTAAACAGTTGAACTTTGATATTTGAATCAAGTTTGCAATCAGTGTTGATTTAATTGTGGGTTTTTTTAGGCCTATTAAGTATCATTTGATTTGTTTTTGATACCTCTTCAATTTATTTTTATATGTAGTACCTATCCACATTCTCATAATGTGTTCTGTTTTTTTGTACGTAGGGACCTATTAATGGCTCAATATTTTTAATCCTAATGCTGACTCATATTGTTCTTACTGTTGGTCTTTACAAGTATTAAAGGAATTATAATTACATAATATAAATAAATGTTTTTTGACACTTTTACATACCATCTAATCTTTCGTAGACATTAATAAATACTTTATTTGTAAATGCAGCCGTAAGTGATTAAATGTAGTCAATGCGATATGTTGCACCTTATTTCAAACACTGTAAGTTCAAAATGGATGAAAAGTGTTAAACATCGCATTACTTAACAAAACAGGCTGTAGTTATAAATAAAAACGTGTGTTCATGTGTGTGACGATTTTAATGTCAGATTGCTCCTCGTGCCGTACTAGCGGTTTGTGGTGATAAATGATAACGTATTCCTATACGTTATCACTTATCACCACAAACCGCTAGTATACGTACCATTTCTTACACGAACACTATGCTTTTTATATGTATACGATAGGTACAGATCAACCGAAATGCCCCGCGCTCGCGTTATGTACATACTTATCTGAACGGGAGCGAGACACGTGCACACTAACCTATAGCATCCGGGCGACTGAAGTGGTTGGTTCACCCGCGCCCGCCCCACTATGCGCCCGCGCTGAGTGCTCAGTGCGTCATTGCACCGTGACTTTGACCTGCCGTGACCTGTGTTGCGCGCATGATTGCGGGTAGGTACTTAGTGTCGCTCGGTGTCCTACTCGTAACATTTTTTTAATGTTTTTGAGACAAAATATAACATGATGTAAAAATTATTGGAATCGATTCAGTTACTTATTCGGAACAAACTATATTCAGGTTTCGCTTATACTAAAAATAATGTTGTATAAAGTTTAATACGCTACGTTATATCAAATGAATTTTAAACACGCCAAGGCTACTGACGTATTCTATCCTCAGTGATTTAAAAAACCAGTTCTTTTGCCAAAGTTAATGAGTGAATGAGTTAAGATAGGTAGCTCATACCGTTAATCGCACTTGAGTCGACGTGTTGTGAGAACGCGTCTGCTCCTACGAGTTCCGTGCGATGTCAACATTCTTCAACAGTGGTGTGTACGAGGCAGGCACCGTGGATACCACTGAATTCAACATCAGTGTGCACAACAATACACAAACTGATAATTCTTCTTTAGCACATGACAGCAGTTCAGTGACCGTTTCGGATTTAACCATCAGATATGTTTTATTATCATTCAGAATTATAATTTTTACTGTCGGTGTAGTCTCGTGGATATTGATTAAGAAGTTCCGTAAATTCAAAAACTACGTAATTATGAATGCTCTCTTTGGCACAATCGTATCCTTCATTGTAAATAAACTTAACGTGTATAAATATTTTGACTTTGATAATATAAGTGATACAGACATGTGGTTGATATATGCTTATGATTTTATTATGTCTTACTTTCTAATGGTTTGGCAGTGTTGGCTAATGATTCTATGTTGGACGTTTTACCAAGACATTGTTAAAGTTTTTAGAATTGACGTAAACAGGTTATATCTTAAGAGCAGTCTCGTCGCTTGGGGCGTGCCTTTCATTGTAATTTTAATTATTAGTATTGCTATACCCAACTTATTTATGTTGCTCGCAAAATCGGATTACATTAGTGTTGAAAAATTTTATGAGATTTTAACTGCATATGGCTACATTGAAATCATAGTTATATTAATACCTTTAATAATTAATTTTTTCGTTTATATCAAAGTTCTTTTTACATTATTTCGGACTGCGACTGTAAATAAAACTGCTGTGAAAGCGCGTCGTGTCTACATCGCTACGGTCATATTTCTGTTGAGCGGGGTGTTACACTTGTCGATATTGTTACCTTCGCTAGTTCAAGTCCAACATATTATTAATTTAATCGGAAATTCTATATCATATATATCGTTAAACTTATACTTCCTTTTAGTTAAAACCAACCGCGATATATGGCGTGGTTTCTATGAAAAAAAGTGTAAAGCACACCGTGATGTTGGTGACGTGATCCAATAAAAGTATAATAAAAGTAGTTAATTAGTTACAGTTAGTAAAAGTACAATTAAAAAAAATACAAGTTAGTAAAAGTACTTAATTTATACAGATTTTATTGATTTACCTTTTGGTGTCTTGTAACAATCGGCAATATGCGTTCCTGTGGTGAGCAAGCAATACTATTAATCAGAAATGTAAACAGTTGAACTTTGACATTTGAATCAAGTTTGCAATCAGTGTTGATTTTAGTGTGAATTTTTTTAGGCCTATGTATCACTTGTTTTCCTTTTGAAACCTTCTTCTTAATTTTATTATTTAATGTAAGTAGTATCCACATTCTCGTAATGTGTTCTGTTTTTTGTACGTGGGGACATATTAATGGCTAAATGCTTTTAATCTTAATGCTTACTCATAATGTTCCTGCAGTTGCTCTTACAAATAAAGTATGTATATATTATATTACTATTGTTTTTATTTCATAAAGGTTTTCTTTATACATATTCATGCATACCATGCAATATATTAACCTAAACATACCGGCGTGTCGTGAGTATCAAACTGTACAGTAGCACATTAAAATAAGAATTGAGAACCTACTCGCTTCTTGAAGTCGGTTAAGACAATGAACACAGCGGGTATGCTATCATAGCGCTATACTAACAATCTTGGATAAACAGCAATCAGGCGCCGTCGTCATAACTATATTACGAGCCGGTACCAACTCGGACCTTTATTTTCTTTGTCCAAACAATGTTTTTAATTTCAACGGAGCATCGTTGAACGGTGAACCAGTAAGACTGAGTATAACAAATCTATACAGTAAGTATGAAAAAAGGTTCATCATAAAACAATTTACTGCCCCACTATTGCACAAGGGCCTCTTCTCAGAATGGGAGGAGTTAGGCTATAGTTCACCTCATGTGGCCTAATACGGGTTGGCAGACTTCAAACGCCGTCGGAATCTCTCGGACACATGCAGGATTTTTCACGATGTTTCACCTTTTATGTGAGTAATAAGCTTTTCAGAAAATCCAAGTGAAATAACACTGCTGTGCGATGTGTTGTGTTCTTGACAGTGAGCAATGTTGCCAGTACTCCGCGAGGAAACGTTATGTTGGCGGTTACACTCCCAACACAACTATTTTTCTTTAGTTTTCTTTGGTGCTGCTTGTCTAAAGGTTACAGCGACTGCTTACCATCAGGTGGGCCGTTTGCTTGTTTGGCACCTCAGTGGTATAAAAAAAACATATCTAGGAAAATAAAAATGTGTCTTGGGTTCAAAATCACTATTGATTCGGTATCACTGCTTTAACAAAGCTGCAGGCGAATAATTAATTAGATGTCTAAGTCTATCAAACAGAGTGTATTGTTCCTATTGTTATAGCTCACTGCTAAAGCGCTTGAGGCTTACCAATCATTCTGAATGGAGCTTCAGGCAACACTAATTCACTTAGAAATTAATCAATCAATTAACATGATGGCCTGTGGAAACGGTTTATAGGTCTATATCTTAGATTACTATTGTATTGGTAGAGAGAATCTAACAACTAAAGTTTCAAGCATATATTTTACGCGGGTCCCTATGTTTCTTTTAGTTTGGCCTATATATGAAAGACCGAAATCACAATCAAGCGTGTATACACCCGGATCTTGTCACATACCACTATAATCGCCGATATCAAATACCGCTGTTCAAAGAAGTCAGCATTTTGTGAACTTACATACTTGACAAGGCCCAGCATTACATATGATTTTATAAATCACAAATCCTCGCGAAAGAAAGTCATTACCTACCCAAGATGATTTGCGAGGCTATTGAAATTTAAAAAATATCCAAATTGCAATAGAGGAGCTGGCTGAGTCTTAGCATCTGCTTGGCATCCTGTTATAGATTCTATAAAATCAAAAAATCCAGGCCTACAACTGCATGACCATGGACGCTGTAAAGGGTCCGCTACGTCGGGATTCATCAAAAATATAATAAAAAATGCGATAAAATCCGTAAAAAGTAGTTTCATTTCAATGTAATATCCGTGTAAATGTCAGAAATAAATATTAAGTGTTTTTGTTTGTCTAGGTGTTTCTTATATATTATAAGTACCTATTTATTTACAAAAAAAAGTATATAAGTATTATGTTACTTGTCTATTACCCAAAGTACAGCTCTGCTTAGTTTGGGCCTAGATGGTGCTGTGTAAAATGTCCCAAAATATTTATTTATTCGGTCTCTCTGCCAAAAGTTATAACAATTGAAAGTCTGTTGCTTTCTGTTTGCTATAAATTATTACGAGTTCAGTGGCGCTAACAGTAGTTCATATCAAGAAATGGTGATGATAAATATTAATGTGGCATTTTATATGAAAAAAAAAAATATTACTAAAATTGCAGTATCTTGTGGATAACCCATGGGATTGAGGAAATCGAGTTCATCGCTGGTTTCACAGCGGGTATCAACTAGTATATAAAGTTTCATATACTACGTTACATCAAATTTATTTTAAACATGCCAAGGTTACTGACATATTATATCCTCAGTGATTTCAAAACCAGTTCTTTTGCTAAATTTGAGTTAGGTTAAGCAGCTCATAACGTTCGTCGCGCACATTGTGAGAACGCGTCTGCTTGTACGAGTTCCGTGCGATATCAACATTCTTCGACACGGTGGTGTGTACGAGGCAGGCACCATGGATACCACTGAATTCAACATCAGTGTGCCCAACAATACATCAACTGATAACTCTTCTTCAGCACATGACAGCAGTTCAGTGATCATTTTGGATTTTACTATCCTAAATTATGTATTGTTATCATGCAGAGTGATTATATTTATTGTCGGTGTAGTGTCGTGGATATTGATTAAAAAGTTCCGCGGATTCAAAAACTACGTATTTATCAACGCGTTCTTAAGCACAATTGTATCCTTCATTGTATATCAATTTAACGTGTATGAATACTTAGACTTAGAAGATTTAAGTGATACAGACATGTGGTTGATATATGCTCATGATTCTATTACTTCCTACTTTGCAATGGTTTGGCAGTGTTGGCTGATGATTTTATGTTGGACCTTCTACCAAGATATTGTTAAAGTTTTTAAGATTGACGTAAACAGGTTATATCTTAAGAGCAGCCTGGTCGCTTGGGGCGTGCCTTTCATTGAAATTTTAATCTTTAGTATTGCCATACCCAACTTATTTATGTTAATATCGGATTACATTAGTTTAGAAACATTTGATAAGATTTTAGCTGCATTTTTATACATTGACATCCTAGTCTTATTAACACCTTTAATAGTTAATTTTTTCGTTTATATCAAAGTTCTTTTTACATTATTTCGGACAGCGACTGTAAATAAAACTGCTGTTAAAGCGCGTCGTGTCTACATCGCTACGGTAATATTTCTGTTGAGCGGGGTGTTATACTTGTCGATATTGTTACCTATACTAGTTCAAGTCCCAGATATTATTAATTTTATCGGAAATTCTATAACATATATATCAATAAACTTATACTTTCTATTAGTTAAAACCAACCGCGACATATGGCGTAGTTTCTATGAAAAAAAGCGTAAAGCACGCCGTGATGTTGGTGGCGTGATCTAATAAAATTATCATAAAATTAGTTTAATTTATACTTATTTCATTCATATACTTCTAGTGTGTTGTTATTGTCGGAAAATGCGTTCCAGACTGTGGCGAGCGAGCAATATCATTAACCAGAAATGTAAACAGTTGAACTTTGACATTTGAATCAAGTTTGCAATTAATACACAATTTTAGTCTGGATTTTTTTAGGTCTGTTGTCACTTATGTTGCTTTTGTTACTTACTTCTAAAGCCGGATTTATATTTGTCTGACGGGTTTTATACATTTAGTATGCTGAGATTTATATTTGTCTAACGCTATCTATTGTGAACGCTATAAATTGCAGACAAATATAAATTTGACTTTAATTTTATTTTTAAAACTTGTGTCCAGATTCATATAATGTGTTCTGTTGTTTGTACGTAGACTATTAATGACTAAACGTTTTTAATCTTAATGCTTACTCATATTGTTCTTACTTTTGCTCTTGAAAATGAGAATTTAACATAACATGACATACCACGCCTGTATTCCCCGAAGGGTTAGGCAGAGGTGTACTAATGTACACCCACATTTCGCCGGTATGTTTAGGTCCCATGTAATAGGGGGCGAGCTTATTGCCATTAACCGGGTACAAATCCAGACTCCGAGCTGCTACTGATAATTTCATAGAAAAACCCAATAACACTTTGCTCGACCTGGGGATCGAACCCAGGACCTCTAGCGTAGCAGTCGCGAAAATGAGAATTTATAAAAATAAATTAAGTATAATAATCATGCTATGTTTTATTTAATAATTTAAGGTTTTCTTCGTACACGTTCATACATCTTGTGACCGGTGGCTTGCGAGTATTACACATTGATTAAGTTCACAGTATGCGACAGAGAGTTTTAAATGTCGGTAAAAATGTGTGTAACTATTCACCCCTGTAACTACGTGTCCCTCTGTTATAATTATGTTTTTCTTGAGCGTGGTGCCGGCGCTTCCACTGAAATTTGCCAAATAAATTCCTTTTGTTAGTCGACTTTGTCCGGACATGCCCAGACCATGTCAGTATACTGACATGGTTTATATAATTTTAGGGTTCTTAATAACCAAAAAAACGTATGCGACTATTAATGAGTATTTTAACAAAAAAAAATGACCTTGCTGAATGAAAATTTGGCTGCGAACAGGATAAAATAACATTAAAAATACCTAGCAACGATAATGTAAAAAAAAATACAAAAAGATTGACCTTGCTTTATCACTTTATAAAATGATACCTACTCTTCTAGGTTACTCTAGACTTTTTATATTCAGATAAGAAACAAGCATATTGTCTCTCTCATTTGGTCAGTAATTGCCCTGGCTACATTGGCCTTTGACCAGAACACCATAATGTTAGCACATTATAGTAAATATTTGGCAATACGGTGATAGGTAGGTACTCGGCAACCAAGGATTACCAAAATTAATCTGACAATCTTTGAAAAGAATCAATTTTGAATTCAATTGATTAGCGTAGTTATTAGCCTTAGCCACGAGTCCCTCTTTTCACTCATGATTCTACGAAAGAGGTTATGTGCTTAGAGGCTTCAATGTTCAAATTAAAGTTTGGCTAGCTTCCAGCTTGTCACGACTTGCCGCAGTCAGCTGCTCGTCTAAAGCAGGTCTAAAATTAGCTCCATCTGTTGTTTGATCATGAAAGTATTCTGTAATATCTATCCGTACTAATATTATAAATGCGAAAGTGTGTCTGTCTGTCTGTCTGTTATCTGATGAAAATAAGGTTCGATATCACCCATTTACTGTCCCACTGCTGAAGCACGGGTCTCCTTTCAGAATGAGAAAGGTTTCGCTAGAGCACACAGCGTGGCGTATATAATATACAGGGTTAATTTTCAATCACCGGCCAAATTTACCTAGACTGTTCGTAATCGATAATATTTTCGTTATATGCATTTTTTTTTCAATTTCATACGTATACGTAGGTACGTAACTACGTACTCAAGCGCGCCACACGTCGTAGGTAGTGAGGTAGCTACACGGACAGGGAGGTCGCTGTCCTTATTGCGTGTTTATGAAATTAGACTTTTATCGGTCATTTTTGTATGCATTTTTTTACAATACAGTTAATTAATTTGACACTAATGTTTAAAACACACTTTGGGTTTGATACACACTGGGTTTGATATTAACTTCTTAATTTTTAATTTTGGCCGGTCTTTGAAATGTCACCCTGTATACATATATACGCCACGCTGGTCTATTGCGATTTGATGGACTTCACACGCCGTCGAGCAAGTTTCTCAGGTACCTATACAGGTTTTTTTACGATGTTTCACCGTTTGTGCGAGTAATTATGAATTAACAAATACACACAAAATTTCGAAAAGCCAGTTTGTAAGTTGCAGATCGGTTGATCAACCTAGTAAAGTTATTACTTAACCACGACGCTACAATATAACCATACAAAGTAATCTTTACACTTCAAATCTCAATTATCTCCGTTCAAACAGACATTTTAATTTAACTAGAGCGTCTGAGACCGACCCCGGTAGCGATCTATACATTCTATTAGGTAATCATTCAAGCGGGAATTTTCAATTACTCAACAGCGCAGCGAGGCTTGTGTGCAGGAAAATGCCATCTCATATGCAGGAAAAATAGGCATTTTATTTGGTAGCTACTTTTAACCGTGAACCATTCCATTATGTTCAAAGTGAGATTGGTGTACGTGTCATCTTGACTTCGAAACCCAAGTCGAGCTAATTGTTATAATGTTGATTGTTTTGTGTTTGTATGATAAATTATATTTATTTATGTATAAGATCCTTTAAAGACACTGAGAAGCTTTTTAAAAATAAAATATTATTAAATTGGAATTTTTTACACTACTACTCTCTAGTTGATCAAATAAATTTGGTCGGTGTCTGACCATTCGTTCTGAAGGTATACTACAAACTTGAGGTCGGTTGTCTTTTTTCCCTAAAATGTTATTCTGTAAGGAATTCTCAGTAACAGCCCAAAGCTTGGATTTGTACTGTTAATCGTAAGGCTCACCCCATATTACATGGGACCTAAATACATAGGTATCTACTTACCGACTATTATTAGTTTTTTTATCTATTTATATATATAGAGGTGGCCGTGTGCAGTATGGTAATTAAAAGTACGAAGGCCGAATTATGAAAAATTGAATTGACAATTTTTTTTTTAAACGTTGCCCAACACTAGGATTTTCTCCTGTATCGTGGTTGCGTTTACAAACACAAATTTTCACATGCATAAACATCCAGACCCGGTACAACTACCTATAGGTCATACAAAATACAAATATTTGTTCAGTGTGGGGATCAAACCCACAAATGTGGCACATAAGCCGATCACTCAGCCGCTGCGCCAAACGTGTCAAAAAAAAAAACTAAATAAGGAAAGAGGGTCGAAAGCACCACTCACTCTAGTGGTCGTAAGGGTGATTGCTACGTTAGGGGGTCCTAGGTTCTGTAAGCGGGCCTTTTGGCTCGCGAGCGTTCAGAGAGGGGACTCTGTTCGCCCATCATGAGACCCCTGAGACAGAGGCAGATTCAGAGGAGACCTAACAGGCGTTGCACAGGGGAGGTTCTGGGATAGTCCATTAAGAGGACACAATGCCTCCTTATGCTGATGGTGGCTACGGGGGTAATGGATAAGAATCCCACATTCCCGGTCTAACTCCCCTAGACCGGTAGTCTTTTGAAGGTTACCCCTTGTAAACAAAAAAAATAAATGAATTGCTAATCTCAGGCCGAGATATGTGTATGAAATTCTCAGTAGTAGCTCTCAGTTTGGATTTGTGCCTTCTCCGTTATATGTAATCTAAATCTATCGGCCAACTTTGGGTAGTATATTAGTACATCTCTGCCTAACCTTGCAGAGAATAGATGTGTGATGGTATCATGATCATCATCATAATTTTCAGCCACAGGAGGTCCACTGATGTGTTTCTATCTAACTTCTATCTAGCCATAATGCTACAGCAACGAAACCGGTGCAGGCTGATAGCTTATTCAATGTACCTCTCCAAAACAACGTTAATATTCAATGTGCCACCTCCAGACATACAGAAATGACATTTAATATCACCCATAAATACATAATTTGAAAGGTACATTGGAAGAAGTATCTCCAATTTTTTTTAATTCTCTAAGTAATCAAATAACGGAAGGGCCCACTGGCCAGAAACCGAAATTAAATGGCATTTCTGGAGGAGGTACATTTGAATAATATCATTGTTTTGGAGAGGTACATTGAACAAGCTATTAGCCTGCACAGGTTTTGTAGCTGTAGCATATGGGGGGCCAGCTAGATAGAAACACATGGTCCACTGCAGAACAAAGGCCTCCTCCATAGACCGTTATATGCCGCCTGCATCTAAGAACTTCCAGCGACCTTCACCAGGTCGTCCGTCCATCACGTGATGGTAGGTACAAGTATATTATGTGTTTATGTTAGGTCGAAACAATGGTGTTTACATTGTGTCTGCTTATTTACCCTGGACAGGTTAAAATATACCTACACTTTAAATACATAATATTCACTTAGCACACTTGACGCCAGCTCAACTAATTTCGCAATAAATCCTTCGCTAGACAATTCAAATAATGTCTTCAAAGTTGTTCCAGACTATTCTACTTTATTGTATTGAAATTGGACTTGAGAGCGAAATTACTTTGAAGACTAACTTAACAGTACTTAATATCTTCTTTTTCGATAAAAATAAGTGTTATAAAAAGGGTAAATTACGGCAAATCAATGATTACTTTTGAAGGAGCACAAATGTATAACAAAATACCCTCACATATAAAAAATGTAAGCTCGCTTAACGTATTCAAGAAGAAACTTGCTCAGTATATCGCATCTAATTAATGACAAACTTTGAAATGAATACGTTGAGTGGGTTCTTTTATAGTATACTTAGTAGTACTTAACTTATAGCATAAATATAAAAATTTTATGAAATGTGTTAATAGTGCGACACCAATGAACTACAAATTACTTTTAAATTACGTTCTCATGTAAGTGACTATGTCTTTTTTGAGAATAAATTTCTTTAAACCTAAATTAACATCCTTGGTTAGCATATTGATTTCTGACAATTACGCGAATATTTTACTTTGAAATAAAACTACTTTTTACGTCAGTCTACCCGTGACCGATGTCCACCGCCGTGGACGCTGTGAAGGGTCCGAAACGTCGGGATTAATACTATCAATATAACGCGATAAAATCCGTAAATAGTAGTTTTATTTCAATCCTTGGTTAGATTTTTTTATTGAACTAATATGATAAACTATTATATAGGCAGCCTGATGGTAAGCGGAACCGCAGCCTATAGACGCGAGCAACACCAGTGGTATCACTCTTGTTCATAAGTACATAAGTTTATTTGTTAAATATGTGTATACAAGAGAATGCAAGGTAATAACATAAATTTCGGTCCATCATGTTTAGCCTGTTTTGAAACGGTGTACACATATTAACAAAAAGCACTTCAATAATGTCCATAATTAAACTTTAAATAAATCGCTATGTCAAGACTAGTAACTAAAATTATAATACATAAAATACTATTATCCAAATTTTAATATGTCATACAAAAAATATTTTCACTGTCAAATTGTGTGACACTAGTAAACTATGCGCTAAAAATTCTTTAATTCATTTTTGAATGCGTTACTATTCAACTCCTTCCAATGTTTAGCCAATTTATCTATTATAAATGATTGGACCCATGCATAAAATATGATACTCTTGCGCATTATGCGGATGCGGCTGAATATCAGTATTTTATACGAAGCGACTGCCACCAGACCTCAGCAGCCTAATTTCTAAGCAATACCGATACCCTGAGGATAGAATAGTTGACAATTTGGGCTTCTGACGATTGTCAAGGAGTTACAGGACAACCGGGACCAACAGCTTTACATGCCCTTCGAGACCTTAACTCATCGAATCCCCTCCGTGGATTCGATGAGTTAAGGTCACCCATCCACAGACTGACCGTGGCTAGCGTAGCTTCACCTCGATGCTCGATTGATCAGCGTAGTTATAACTCAGACACGAGCCCCTCCAGTGGTATCACTCTTGCGTTGTCATATTAAGAACTTAGTTATTAACCCTCATTTTCCCAGTAATTACACTATCTTCATTACCCTTCAAACCAGCACAGAATATAATAATGTTACCACATTATTGCTTAGCGGCTGAATATTTGGCAATTCGGTAGTACATATTAAACCAAACAAGCTCAGGACCTACTTCCACCTCAAAAAAAAGCTTACAGAATTTATCTTTTTCGTTATAAATAAAAGTGTTGTAAAACAAACTAAATTAAATCCTCAGTGCTACTCTGTCTCGACTCGAGTTGGAACTCCGCCAATATAATTAATGAAGCTCACGCGGAATTAAAGGAATAAGTGAATTTCGTAGTGGCAACACTGCGACAGAGACGGAAAAGAACGTGCTTCTTTTGTTTCTTTAAGATTTCTTTCGTTTACACTAAATGCGTTTTTGTTTCACGCTGATTAATGTTAATTAAACTTAGAATGATTAAAGAAAAGAAAGGTTGGTACTCCAATAATTAAACAAATTAAAAAAGAACCTCCGCTGTATTGTGCTGAGCTTTTTAAAGTTTTCGTGCCAACAAAACATCGTTATCTTTTTTGTTGTTTCCCAGCAAGTAAGAAATTATCTTCATGGATGGATGAATGGAAGAGATTGAAGGGAAGTTCTCTTGTGTCGGACATTATCCGACTAAAATGACGCCACAGACTCCGTATGATATACACACACACTCCATCACTCACTCTATTGATGGAGTGAGTGAGTCTCCTTAACTTCATTATACAGAACACGAAGTAACCTGTACTATGTAAGAGCCACCTCATGTGAGAGAGCCCTGGCACCCATAACACAAGTTTAATCTTAACTGGGGTGTCAGTGGTTCAAACATAGTGACGACCTACAATTTATAAAAAAAATGTATAAAATACTGTATCCTGTACTACATGGTGATTTATTTCATTGTAATTCAGAATTGAAGAATTATTATTATTTTGTATATTGGCAACAAGTGCCTGTAAGTCATACAAATTATTTTTGGCAGTCCAGGTCTGGGATTTTTAAATTTTGTTTTGTATAAGTTTCCTTAATAAAACTTTTTTTTAAGTGACGCAACATTTTTATAACAAGAAAGACAAAAAAAAAACTTTCGGTATTATGTAATTATATTATATATTTTTGCAAATATATACTTACTTAAAATACTGATGGCCGCTGAGGAAATAAAGTCCTGGAGTGGCGACTACGCATAGGAAAGCGGGGAATGGAACGGCCCCCAACTAGGTGGACGGAAGACCTCGTGAGGGTCGCAGGGAGTCGGGCCGATTTTTCGAAGACCGATTTTTGTGGCGATCATTAGGGGAGGCCTATGTTCAGCAGTGGACGTCCGTGGCTGATAGATAGAGACAGATAGATACATAAAATAATAAGAATCACAAACACTTCGTTTTTCATATATCTTTATATCAAACACTAATGTTTATGGGTTTTAACGCGTTATATTGATATTCTTAATCCCGACGTTTCGGACCCTTCTCCTATTTGAGTCTTTCACCAAACCAGTATACTACATATTAGTTAGTTAGACCTTATGTTCATACAACACACGGCCATATGCTACGGTACGGTGTAATAGGCACACAGCTTTAACGTAAATTATCAGCTCGAGCACGGTGGGTAGAAAATCTAATATTTTATTTCTGTGCTTGCTAACTAAAAGTAAACGTAGGTGAAGTAGCAGTTTACTAGTTTTACGTTCGTTAGGGATCTAAAGAGTGATTTTATTCATGTAAGCACATTTTTATTTCATTCCTTTTGCAAGATTTATTTAAGGAAAGAGTATTCTTCTTTTTCTTGTTTCAACTATCTCGTTAGTCTAGTGGTAGCGTGACTGCTACGGTAGAGGTCTTGGGTTCGATACCAAGGTCGAGCCGCGTTGTTTAGTTTTTCTATGAAATTCTCAGTAGCAGCTCGGAGTTTGGATTTGGCTCGCCTCTTATTGAGTATATGGCACCTAAATATAAAGATGAACTTTGGGTAGGTATACATTCGTTTACACCTCTGTATAACCCTTCGGGGAATACAGGCGTGATGGTATGTTATTATTATGACTAGTAAAGTTTTGTTTATTCAATGAAGGGTCAGACACAGTCGTATTGCTGTAGGGGGTGAGCCTATTACCATTAACCAGGCACAAATACAAACTCCGACTTTATGGAGGTTGAGAATTTCATAGAAAATAACACTGCTCAACTCGAGATTCGAAGCAGTTACGTTTATGGCCAATAGACTATAAAACAAGCAAGCTAGTCACTAACTTGCTTTCTACAACATAATTACAAAAATACGTAGTTTATTTTCGTTCCATTTTAACCCTTCATGCGCTCAACCCTCAACTGACCATGAAATCAAGCTAATAAGAATCAGGTATCTGTAGGTCAAAGTGTGACCTTTACTCAAGGTGTAAGGTCATTATGGTGCCTTTTGAGGGGTTGCTGAATAACAATATGCATGTCAATGTGTGATGTCACAGTTACTGTTTTAACTGCAGTCAGTTGAACCTTTTCAATTTTTTTTTTTTTTGGTAATAATGTTCCCCTTCCACCAAACTTTTTTCTCCGAGCCTTTTCTCAACTATGTTGGGGTCGGCTTCCAGTCTAACCAGACACGACTTAGGATATCTGAATTTTACACAAAACAACTGCCACCCGCCCAGGGGCATATTTACCCTAGGGCCATCCGGGCCATGGCCCGGGGCGCCAATCCGCCAGGGGCGGCGTCAGGGGGTGACTTCTTTTAATTTTTCTTGTAAATCTCAATTTAAAATTAACAAAAAAACAAGAATCAGTAAGTAAATCATTTGGCCGAAAACACGCTTGTAAGATAAGTTTCGCCAATATCTACGGAGCGCGTCTGTAAGAAAGTACACAATAAATAAGTAGGTACTGCTCCGTTAAAACGCGCACGGGGCGCGGGCGCCGAGCGAGGTGGAGGTGGCGTGGCGACCGGGCAAGGGCGATCAGCCTTACGTACAAATAATTTGGTTTTTGGTATTTGATGACACCAAAGTGGCGACACGCCAGATGCAATTATCGTCTCGACATCATTTTGAGGATTGAATGTCTATTAAGAAATGGAGTGACGTGTGTTCTATAAGGGATCTGGTAGCAAAAACGAGCGCTAGCATTCTACACTCTCGGGATAAGGCGATCGGTTCCAGCCAATAAACATAGGCCATACACAGTGTCGGCATAATTCAAACTTGACACAAGTATTTCAACGAGCTGTTCTCGAAGTTCTTCAGATAGATAAGGTCTTATTTTATAAAGGACCGTATGGCGGTAAAAACAGCTTTGTACCGAGTCAGATAGGTACATGTTTTTCAAATCTGAGGTTGCTATCCATGAGTACTCCATAAGTACTCCTTATGTACTCCTTATGTACTCCTTATGTACTCCTTATGTACTCCTTATGTACTCCTTATGTACTCCTTATGTACTCCTTATGTACTCCTTATGTACTCCTTATGTACTCCTTATGTACTCCTTATGTACTCCTTATGTACTCCTTATGTACTCCTTATGTACTCCTTATGTACTCCTTATGTACTCCTTATGTACTCCTTATGTACTCCTTATGTACTCCTTATGTACTCCTTATGTACTCCTTATGTACTCCTTATGTACTCCTTATGTACTCCTTATGTACTCCTTATGTACTCCTTATGTACTCCTTATGTACTCCTTATGTACTCCTTATGTACTCCTTATGTACTCCTTATGTACTCCTTATGTACTCCTTATGTACTCCTTATGTACTCCTTATGTACTCCTTATGTACTCCTTATGTACTCCTTATGTACTCCTTATGTACTCCTTATGTACTCCTTATGTACTCCTTATGTACTCCTTATGTACTCCTTATGTACTCTTTATGTACTCCTTATGTACTCCTTATGTACTCCTTATGTACTTACTTCATTGTGTTCTCTGAGGCACTAGTCTAGATGTGCCAAAACATTGCATGAAATAACATAATATTTAGTAATACTTTATGCAAACCAAGGAACAGTGTTAATGCCATAAAGCATTGCTAAATAAAATAAATAACAAAATAAATATTAGAATATGTAGAACAATTTTAAAACCTTAAAAAACTATAGTAATTTGAACGATTGCGCCGATTCGTGACCAAAAGGTTCAGATAGATTCCAGAGATTTATCGAAAAATACCATAGTTTTGCGTCAAACCACCTTTTATAATACCCACCTACGTTACCCTAACCTCTGAATAAGGGTTGACCTTGGTGCAGGCTTACGGACAATCATTTATATTGAGACACGCCCTCAAAGGGTTGGATGCCGATTTAGAATGCCATTTATTCCCGATATTTTAGGAGAACTCTAAATGTCTGTTGATCAATGCTCACTACCTTTAAGCTGTTCAAAAAAGCAGTGATAGCCTAGCGGCTGCCGCAGCGATATGATCATTGGACTGCCAAGTCAAAAATCTCAATTTCGAATCCTTTTGCTTTTCGAAATCATGTGCATTTTAAAGTTAATAGAAGGAAACATTCTGAAGAAACCTGCACGCCTGAGATTTTTTCTCGACGGCGTGTGAAGTCTGCCAACATACAAAAAACGCTTTAATGCGTAAAAGCCATATAATTATATTTGTTTCGTACGAGAATCGACCCGAGACGTGAATTCAGCCATCAAAATGATAAAATTTATTTACATACCATATACCATCACGCTTGTATTCCTTGTAGGGTTACGCAGGAGTGTACCCTGTAATAGGGGGCGAGCCAATTGCCATTGTCACAATTCTATACTCCGAGCTGCTACTGAGATTTTATAGAATTTAATAGAAAAACCAAATAACACTGCTCGGCCTGAGAATTGAACCCACGATCTTTAGCGTAGCAGTTGCGTTTAGGATCACTAGGCTAAAGAGGCAATTTTTTTTTATCCATACTAATATCCCTACTATTAGTATAATATAAAATAATATAATGCGAAAGACTCTCTGTCTGTCTGTCCGTTACGCTTTCACGCACAAACCTCTGAACCAATTGTATTGAAATTTGGTAAAGAGGTAGATTAGACCTTAAACTTGAAAAAGGGCATAGGCTACGTTTTGCCTCTAAATATAGTTCAGACATCATGGTAGAAAATATTTAGGGACGTGTTAGAATGCAGAGCAATATCTCAAATGGTCCTTTTGAAGACAGGCTTTGAGAAGACTAGCCCCAAAGAAAATAACCATAAAGTTCTTTTTATCTATGGTGAGTTTATCTGAGTATGATAATTATAATCATGAAAGATCAAAGTAACTCCGAGGTTAAATTAGTCATCCCTATTTAAACACAGTTATCTGGGAAAATCAAGTCGCTGTCAAACCGTAGCTAAATTGCCCCCGTCCTCAAACTTTTGGCGGTAATTACCCAAAACGTTGAGCATAATTACCCCCTAGTTATCCAAGTTATATCCGTTTCCTCGCGGAGCACTGGCAACCTTGCTTACCGTTAGGAATAACACAGCTCAGAGCTGTGTCATATCAATTTTATTTTCTGCAAGGTGGGTACTTTCCCAGTCGCCTACCTCCATTTTGGGTGGAATTTTTTCCACTGTGTCCTACCTCTCTTAAATGGCAATTATTACTAGTTATTAAGTAGCCCTATTTCATGGTACCTAAATATATGTATACTGGCCAAAAATCTGGAGTTCGCTTCGGGTCTGGCTGAAACCAGCACTAGGTAATCTGCCTGACATTTATGCTCAACCAGATCGCTTACAGCGCAACCGTGAGGCATAGTTTTGTTCTTTATTATTGTTTATTACCCTTTTCTACCCCTTTTGTTTTAACTCTTACTAGTACTTAAGCTTATGTATTTTTAATAGTCGGCTTGTGTTCTTATTGTAGCTGAATAAATATTATTTTCTTTCAAAAGTGTTGGTGTACAGCAGTACAAATTCTACCTATGTTATATTTATATTATTCTTTATCATGTGGGAGTTTGCCGCATTCTACATATATTTGCCAGACTTATTACGTACGCCTTTCGGCTGTTTAACATGTTTCTGTTTATTTTATGTCTATATTTGGTTTCCAATTCATAGACTTTTTGAGAGTCTGATCAAACTATTATTTTTCGAAAACATGTAATTATTATTTTTCCGTTTCCCGTTAGCAAAAAATAAATATCACATTCTAAGAAATATCCAGACATAAATTATCTTTTTGCTAACAATACAGAAATTTACTTGAAATTAGACAACTTATAATGATTTTAATACATTTGAAGCGGCAATTGAAGACAAGTTTGTCGTAGTGGCGAGCCGAGGGGCTATAGAGACCAGCTAATAAACTTACCTGACATTTTATAGGCTTTTAGTACACTTATAGATTAGTTTACACTGGCACGTATCGCACGTTATGTAGTCATGTACGTATCACCAAAAGTGGATAATTTTAGCTCCCTGATTCGCTTTTGCGCCACGTGTTGTGAGTTCGACCCCCGCACGGAAGAAATATATATATATGACGGTACTTGTTCCGGTTTTTTTTTAATAGGTGCAGCGGTTCCGGATATTACCCTTAGGGTCAAACTAAACGGTTTTAATTTAATCCTTTAAATTATTTTTAAGGGATTTAGCCAATATCTCTTAAGGCATATTTAGTTATGACAGAAAAACCATGTTTAGTTTTAGTACTAAAGCACACCTAGCTACCCCAACGAAGAGCAAACGTAGAGAATTTAACCCCATTTGATTCGTACGACATTTCTATTTCCCCGAAACAGCCCAACATACTAGTAGCGACTAGTGTAATAACTTAAGTTCGGTCGATTTCATTCCTTCTTTCGATTGCCTTCCTTGTTGATTCCCAGACACTTATTACTAGTGAGGGTAATTTACGATTCGGGGACATTGTATTACCCCGATCGCGGAAAGCGGGTTAAGTTTTTGAATAAAAGTTCGTAGGAGCTTTGACGGCGCGATTGGCAATGAGATATTGGTTTCCGGGCTACATATCGCGGAGTTGGTTTCCGCAGGGGACATATATTACAGATATAGTTGATATGTGCGTCATTATTATGTTTTTTACTCTAGGGATAACCTTGTTTTATAAAACATAACATATCATACCATCATGCCTGTACCCCCGAAGTGTTCAGAAGTATACTGATATAACTACATGTCGAAGCATCAAGAAGTTTAAATTAGGATATTATTATCATCTTATTTGTTTAACTTTGGCGTTGCTGGCAACGTCAAGCAGTTAGCTTGAGCAAGGTCGTCAGTGTCAGTATGACGTTGACAGATGACAAGCGACGGCTGTCCCCGGTGTCATGCTGGCGGTGTGGTGAGCTGAACGAGTGTGCGGCCACATTTCTATCGGATGAACTCGCTGCGTTGCCATCTGCATCGTTCTCAACCTTGTTAAACAGAAAATATTTTGAAGTAACTGTGATTGGCATATTGAAGATACATCGCTGGTGAACGACTGCACTTTTATTTCAAAAACCATCATGTCTGATAACGAGTCAACCCCTGACCCTCGTTATACACACAAATCCTTTGTTATATTTTTATTTCCCATGTAATTCATTCCCATTAACTCCGAGCTGCCACTGAAAATTACATAGAAAATTTAATAGCACTTTTAACCTGCTGAAAGTGAAGAATTCATGGCTTCAACCTGGTAATTGAAGCCATGAATTCTTCATTCTCAGCAGCCTACTAAACCAAGAAAGTCAAAGAAAAAAAAGATTTGAAATATATTTTGTGACGTTTCAAGATGACAGAAACAGTAGGTACAATGACATGTAGAACTTTTTCATACCCAAAGGTCAAACTAAAATGTTGACAGCTTTAATAAAGCATAATTATTTTTCATTTTGCTTCTCCCTATGATTGACACAGCGCGTAATCGTCTTGAGATTTGCTCGTTATGCCGTTACTCCGATTAATCACGCACCTAAGGCAATGTCATACCATGTTACCGTCCAGATTCGGAGCATAGAAACTATCAAGGATTATACAGGAATCCGTAGGCATTCCATTCTGAGGCTACCACTTCATCTGTATTTTTCTCGACGTGTTTCTATTAATAATAATCTGACTGTTTTTTTTGTAGACCTACACTTTATAATATTACCTTACCTATGTTTGCATTGTGTGATCGGGTAAAGCTCTTCAGTAGTAAAGTACGGAAATCCGGCTAAAATAATAACCTGAGACTGTTGCAATAGTTTTACGTGTTATGGTTGGACGATATAGAATGCGTGTACCTTTAGTAAGGATATATTATGACTCCAAACAATAAGCACGCAGGTTTTACTTTTTGATTTTTATACTGTTTCAATTCAAGTAAATAGTATAATAATAATACAATAAATTTAATAGTTTTAACAATAAGTGAAAACCATAGAAAATAAACGAATCGTGAAACCTCGTTCTGGTTGAAGTTGGTTAAAAGTTCATGACGTTCTCTGAAAAACAATGTCCGCATCGTAATTACCACAATTACAACTACCCCTTGACCCGTTGCCGACCTTGAACTTTACCCCTCTTTTATCCTATTTCATCAGTAAGTGAGTCTTTACTTGCTTGTAAAACATGCGGCAAGCGTGACCGACCGCAATTTACTGTGCAAATGCCGCCATATGCTTGTTTACACGAACATGTAATGGATGCCGCAGACTTGTTAGAATATCAAATGTATTTGTACGACACGTTGATAGCAGATTTACGAATAATAAAAACAATTGTATGGTAGAAAAACTGTATGCATTTCTACATTTTCTACCATTTATGTTTAGTAAAATGGTATTTTTTGTTTTTAAGCCCTGTGATATACATACATACGACGACACGCGACGTCCGTATTGATAATTTTATATTTATGTCATTTATAATAATAGATAATTAGACACTTATTTTTTTTACTGTAAAAGCTCATGTTAAAGCAAAATATGGAGAATTTTAACTCTGACATCAACTTATTATACCCATGTTTGCAAAGATATAAATAATTTGATTTGGGTAGACATTAGGTGACTTCAAAATTTGTATATTTCATTTTCATTTCATAAAATTTTATAGTATAATGAATTACTAATAAAATTAAAAGCAATAGGTACTCTAAAACATATCCAATAAGTATCCACTTGCCTTATACTAAATGCTCAAATAGTGCAAAGCTATAAAAATATACAACACAATATACACTACCAGCTCAAGCAAAAAAATACCTGTAGACTTGACATATATATCTTTATATATTGTATAGCTTCAGTCACACCTTCGTGCCTAATCAACACCATCTGAAACCGAGCCGCGGATCGAAGGTCACTAATTAGGCCAAGGTCACGATGTCCCACCCCTGACCTCGACCCAAGGGCAGCGATGTTATCAACCTTCGATTATTTTTAAAACAATCCGATTCTCTTGTTTTATTTAAAAGAAAATGCGTGGTTCGTTTTTGTTTTATTCTATTACTATTAGCGTTTGTATATTTCAGACCGTGTCGTATTACGGTCAGTCCCAATTACAAATCAAACGGTAGATTTGCTTACTAGAGACAGGATTATAACGTTACTAGTATGGTTATTTCGTGATATGACCATCAGACTGCCAAGTCAAAGGTCTCGGGTTCGAATCCAAAGCACGCAGCTCTGCCTTTTCTAATTGATGTAATTAATTATAACGCTTAAACGGTGAAGGAAAACATCGTGAGGATACCTGCATGCCTTAGAGATTGTTCTCGACGGTGTGTGAAGTCTGCCAACCCGCACTAGGCGTGCGTGGTGGACTATAGCCTAATCCCTCTCAATCTGAGAGGAGACCCGTGCCCAGCAGTGGGACAGTATATGGGTTGATGATGATGTATGGTTATTTTAGCGAAGGGAAAATTCGACTCCGGGCAGGAGCCGAACCTGCAGCTCCTGGTTTGATACACCAGACGCTATGGCCAACGAAACCACCGCGAGTCCCACCAGCTAGCTCGAAATTTGCCTTCACATTCCGAATTTATGTCTTTAGGGTGACATCAGCGACATCTATAATATTGAAAAGTAAGTTACTTTACTTCTCAACCTTTACTTGTATGATTTGTTATTACGTATGGCCGCTATCGTATTTATTATTGTGTAGTTTTTTAATAATGAATAATGATCGCCACAAAAATCAGTCTTGCGCAGACCGCATCCACCAACTCTTTGCGAACCTTACGAGTAGTAGGTATAATTCATTAAAATTCTTATTACTTATATAATTATTAGATATTCCTATAAAGATGTCGACAATTCCGTGCTCGCACCACATGTATGATATTGAATGTTCAATCCTATGCCCACAGTTAACCCTTTCCGATCCATCGAGCAATATTCGGCAATGAGCAAACCCTCTCGTTTGTGCTACAATAGGCTTTAAATGCTCAATTCACTGTGAAATCCCACCATAGTGTAACTGTATCCTTATAAACATACTAGCTTTAGGCTGCGATCTCATTCGCCCTTTCGTTTTTTACTAGATTAATGGCACTAGGTTTTCCCTATATTACAAGAAAATACTAGCAAGCTGTGTCCAGGAACTTCACAACCTCGTTCCTCCTTCTCCATTCCTTCTTCGGACGACCAGACGCAGGGAAGGATTCCACCCCTTTGTAGTTGACGAAGCGTTTTACTTCATCCTGTGTTTCCCGATACAAATGATTTAGGAAGCTTTAGGTTGAGAGTGAATAGACATTATTTTAGTTTGTGTGCTACATCCTCGGCAGCATCGTCACTTACCATCAGGTAAAAAAGGAGGTGCTGCCAAACTCACTCAAATGATTAATAAAAAATAAAAAAGACAAAATGTTATAATGCTATAGAGCAGTACCTACACTATACTACCTAACCTTTGGAATAATTTCATATATTTATTATTATACATATCACCAGTAATAGTCTAGTGATATGACCTTGGATTGCCAAGTCAAAGGTCTTGAGTTCGAATCTAAGAAACCATGGATTTTTCGAAATCATGTGCGTATTAATAATTAAATATCACTCGCTTAAACAGTGAAGGAAAACATCATGAGGAAATCTGCATGCCTTAGAGATTTTCTTGATGGCGTGTGAAGTCAGATAAACCGCACTAGCCCGACTAATCCCTCTCATTCTGAGGGGAGACCCGTGCCCAGCAGCCGTGCCTATCATAAACCTATACACCCAGTATAGGTTTATGATGACAATGATGTTGATTTATACATTTAACAATCCCATTAGTAATAAAAGTACAGGATGTTACAAAACTACCCGTAAAGCCGAGAGGAGGTTAAATGGGGCCTTACAACGAGTCCATTCACAATATTTAAGAACCGTAGTAACGCTGTATAGCATACCCCAAAAAAAGGAAAACAACAACATTTATGAATGAAAATAGAAAAACTATTAAAGTAGACAATTATTAGGTAAAATAGGTACGCAGGCCTTTCTGTTAAATAATCTGGTTCCCTGACATGACAGCTGACAACATTTTTGGCTTTCATATTGATTTCTAACATTTACGCGAATATTATACATTGAAATAAAACTACTTTTTACGGATTTTATCGCGTATATTGATATTATTAATCCCGACGTTTCGAGTCTACCCGTGACCATGGACGCTGTAAAGGGTCCGAAACGTCGGGATTAATAATATCAATATACGCGATAAAATCCGTAAAAAGTAGTTTTATTTCATTTTTGGCTTTGATAATTAATTATATTTTTTACGGGGTATTTTGTAACACGTAGTTTAAAAACAATTTTATATGGCCCTTTGTTTTACCGTGACTCTCAAAGGACGCCTGACTTTCCAGAACGTTATCAGAAATCAGTTCCATTACTAGTTCTGAATTTCAAAACCCCTTTTATCATCTCAAAGGGACGTGACAATCCATTTATTAGAAACACGATCCCTTAAAACTATGAGGTTGAGCCCGCCATTAAGCCGGCGCCACACGTGCGCACATACCGAGCGAGACATTGCTAAAATAATAAATATGTGTGTGTTTGTGCAAACTTGCAAAAATATTTTGCATGGTTACAAAAGGAACCAATTATAATAAAACTGAATGTAAAAACGTGGATAAAAAGAAGAATTTTTTTTTTTCGACACTCATGATATTTATTTATTAGCGACTATAGTATTTATTTAATTCTAAAGTTAGTTTTTTTTTATTTAAAATAAGCCTGGCCCTGCTACCCTTACTAGTACTCTTACATTTACTTCTTACTATGCTGAGTTTGTAGCCTCTTCGGTTCATATTCATGCATTGAGCTTAAAACCTGTAACTATATAATTAAAAACTACTTGGTGAGCTCACATGCCCGCAATGCACTAGAACTTTTACTAAGAAAACTGGCTACATTAGCCACATGCGAGTTCACTAGCGACAATAAAGTCCATAAAACGGTCGCCATGACCGAAACTAGTCGGAAACTGAAACCGGTCGGACCAAATCATCGTCATCATTGCTCTTAAATACATCGTCAAAAACAAAATCATCGAAGCCGGTAACGGGAATTGAGCCCGCTACTTACATATGATATTATATGTAAAATTTTCCACAGGCTTTGATAAATTATGATTATTATTTTTGTATTTCAATTATTTATGAAACTTTTCCATTATTATCCGTGTCCATCTAATGGTTGTCTGTAATAAATTTCTTTTAGCGACAAGACCGCCAATTGTACTAGTTTAAGTTTATTTGTTTTATTCCCTTTATTTATTTGTTTTTTATTATTAAGCTTCTCGGTGAACAATAAAAAATATTCTATCTATCTACCTATTAAAACTGCCTCAATAGCCAGGTCTGGTCTTGTGGTGACGTAACTGCTACAGTAGAGGTCCTGAAATCGATTACCAAGTTATCGAGTTCTTTTATGAAATGCTCAGTAGTAGCTCGAAGTTTAGATTTGTGGCCGGTTATTGGCAATAGACTCGTCTCCTATTACAGGGGCCCTAAACATACCGGTGCACTGTGGGTATACATTAGTACATATCTGCCTAACCTTTCAGTGGCGTGTGTTTGTACTATGTTTTATTTTTATTATTATTTGCACACATCTTTATTGTGTTATTATTGGGTTATAATTTGTTACAAACACGGAGGGTAATTGTTTTTTTAAATTTTATATTCTATATTTTTGTTATTCTGTCCTCTTTAAATATTGTAATTGGTTGTAAACCATGTTATTCAAAGTAAAATAAATAAATAAATAAAATCTTTGCTAGCTCGTCTGGCACCGGCCCTATAAGGGCATGCTCACACAAGGGCATATAAAGGCATGTTCACACAATGTTATCTGAAGCTCGTCACGCAACCCTTGTCGACGTTTCGCTCGCAGTCTAACCAATTAGGGTTGCGGGTTTTATTAGCAAATATTTTAAATACTTTTTGTTTAATTTTGATTGGTATGGAATTTTTGGAGGTTTTGGCTTTGTCAAAATTTATTTATTAGAGAAAATTTTGATTATAATTCATTTTATATATAGGTATATTATGTAGCTACTATGTTTTGTTTTGACAAAAACCCCTGCCTTATGGTGTGCAACTCTCAGGACTATGGGACTTGTTTGTGATGACGTTTATCGCGAACATGAATGGTATATTCCAACACATTCACGCAATCTATACGAGTATGGCGTCATATAGGTAATAATAATGAAAAAAAAAAAACTCAGTATCAGCTTGGAGTTTGGATGTGTGTCCGGTTAGTGACAAAAGGCTCGCCCTATTCACATACCGGTGAACTGTGTAGAGGTGTAACAATGTACACCATTGTTACACCTCTGCCTAACCCTTCAAGGAATATAGGCATGATAGTATGTTATATCATATTTTATTTTAAATTAGTGATCAAGATATTTATTTTCTGCCTCCTGCTCACCCTAAGCACCGTTGTTTAGGGTTGGTACTACGTTGAACTTGAAACTCGTCAAGTTTTTAGTACTGTGAACGCTAACAATGAGACGGCTTTGAGACAAAAGGGGACTTTACCGTTGTGTCGCACGCGCCGCTGCCCGACGATTAAATTAACTGAGAATCCGCTTACAGGTCTCAGTGTTTACGTAGATAGTTTGACGTTTAGAGACCAAGTAGAGGTATTAACTTCAACTCACATTAGGATTAAAACAATTAAGAGCAGGGTCTATCTGACCACGTTATTATATATATAGCCTGGATTAAATGTCGATACTAATGATATAAAGTATAATTAGTATCGACTGTATCCCATTCGTCTGTTTGTTTGTCTGTTACCGTTGTATATGTATTTGGGATATTTTACACACTACCATTAAAAGTCCCTAAGTAAGCAGTATGTACTTGTTACTATGGTTACTATGCAATGGATAATATAGTAAATTTAATATTTTTTTTTGTAAATATAATATGTACTTATAATACACTAGCTGTTACCCGCGATGTCACTCGCATATCAAAATACCTACTACTTGAGACAAACGGTAGCGCATGTTCTTCTCCAAGGTCTAATTTATCTGTATACCAAATTTCATCAAAAGCGGTTCAGCGGTGTAGGCGTATCAGATAGAGAGAGTTACTTTCGCATATATAATGTTAGTAGAGATAAGAAAACCAGACAAACAAATACTAATGTTTATCAATATTTGAGTTCTCTGGGAATATAACCCACGGACTCGTGACTTGTAGTCCGACACACGAACCACTAGACCATAGACGTCGTCACTCATTCGCGAGCTGTCATCTTGACACCTCAGTTTTTTTTAACCCGGCAGCAGAACTATACTGTACAGCCACCAGCAAAAATATGGAAAACTCAGAGATCAATACGAGTATTTGGTATCACTCTTTATCAACTACAATAATAAAATATTTAAAAACAACTGATATGAATCTAATATAATAAAATATTATTATTTGTTCTTACAAGTAAGGCTCCTAAGACATTTTGAGTTACACAAGAGGTTTGACTTTTTATATTTGCAAGTCGGACCGTTTAATATTTTATTACTTTGACTGAATTTCGCCTGCTATTATGAATAATATCTGGATAGGGTGATTAATATAAATTATCAATTTATTCATTATAAGTATATATAATATCCAGTCACTATGTATAATAATATGTTCGTAACTGTACTACGTCAAGTCTAAATAGATATAATTTATTATAAAAAATCGGTCACAACATTATTAATTTTAAAATATACTAATTATGTCTGGTCACTACCGCTGCTCGTCTGAGTGTCGCGGGTTCGATGTTCATCAGAGCCCACTTATGTGATCCAAAGTGCTTTTGAGTCTGTACTTTGTGTCTATTTAATTTATATTTATTAAATTCCCCGTGACACATAACTTATTCCTATTGCGGGAGTTGCCTTTTAAAAATATACTTAAATAAATGAAAAACTAATCAGATAATAGCAATAGGCTCACCTCCTACTACATGGGACATAGACATACCGGCGAAGTGTGAGCGTACATTACTACACCTCAGCATAACCCCTCGGGGAACACAGGCGTGAAGGTATTTAATGCAATTGGGCCCAGAAGTCTCTATCTGCTTATAAAACAGTAAATATGGCGAATCAAAATGTTATACTAATCGGATAATATTGTTTAAAACTTTATAAATCTAACAATTTATTGTTTGTTAGCTCAACTAAAACTAGATCAATCCGAACTAAGCTAGCTTAATCCCAACACTAAGTATTGACAGGACATAACATGTAATTTAAGTTATGGTTGTGAGTTCAGAATTCAATTCCCGGGTTGGTTGAAATGTCTGGTACTAATGAGTAACTAGGTTTGACTGGAGGGGATAAACTTAGACTGTAGTAGTAAATAAGTTAGACTAGACTAGACGATGTTAAGTACAATAGATTTGTTATGTACAATCGACAAAAGTGTTGGGTATATGCAGCTAGCGCCTTCTGTGGTTTGACAATGATTGTGTAATAATGTTTGACTGCACGTTTGGTGTAACTGTTACAGTGGTCACCTCGTCACTACCGTCGTGCTGGATGTCGTCTGTATGTTCGATTTTCACCCGGAAAAGAAACCCGACGGATTGAGATAAATGTTAGTGTAATCCACAGGTATTTATTTCGAGTCTGGGTATACTTTGTATCCGTTAGAACTCTGTGCATGTCCATCGTTTTCATTATAATATATTTGTAACGTTCCCGCGACACAAGGTTTGTTCCTTAGAGCGGACCTGCCTTTTTTAATATAAAATAGTCACATAATACGTCACGTTAAGACGTAAAACGTGGAAGAGAATTTTGTCATCATAAGCAGTGGTTTTGACTCTTGAAAGCTTGTTTGCATAAAGCGTTCGGTGTATTTAACAGAAGGATCCAGATTAGAACCAAGCCTGGGATCGATTGCATGCAGCTACGTTATTTACCTGTTTTGTCAACTGTACATGGTGTGTTTCATGTGTCAATAATGCCTTGTACAGTTTAAATATTGCAAGACAATTGGAGTGTTTTGAGGTGCTTGTTGCTAATAAACTACCGTAAGCAATCGATATGTAAGGTTGTGCTTGCTGCGATCAGTGTTTAACAATGACCACTCCTAACACAACATAATAAGATTATGAGGTGGTAGGTTCTGCTCATACTGCTAGGTTTCAGGTTGAAGGTCAATGTAGCCAGTGATTTTTTTTTACAAACACAATCTTTCACATACCTACTCAAACACCCAGACCCGGAACCGGAAGACCTGCAGGTTATACAAATATTTTTGTTCCGTGCGGGGCTGGAACTCACAACCCGTGGCACAGAAGCCGATTGCTCAGCCACTGCGCCAAACGTGTTGTCAAATATCTTCAAATATAATTGTCAAATACCACTACAACAACTATCATGCTTGTCCATCTTTTAACAATAAACAAAGAAACATTATGTTAAAGTATTCGTTTGATCCGAAACTTCGCTGATCGATTTTCGTAGTAAGCCGAGCTCCAGGTTAATTTTTTGCCGAAGGCCGAATTCGGCCTACGCCTGAATGTAAATTTTTGAGCTCTGAACCTAAATAAATATTGAGTTTGGACGTTCGTTTAATCCCCGTCCCGATAAATCTGTCAGGCATCCATCGTTCCCCCAACCCAATTAAGTTGACCGGAATATAATTGCGTTAGCAGATATTGTGATATTTGTAAATAATCTGATCATTAACATGTTGTTGGTCCATGCACAATTGCCAACTCTAGTCTGGTGCCCACCCCAGACTAATGCAGAACGTCTAAAAATTTCATGAAGATTCGAGGAATTTTATCTCCTCCCCTCGACTCGGGTAGAGTACGAAGTAAAGATTCTGGGTTTGATTCCAAGGTAGAGCAAAGTGCTATTGGGTTTTTCTGTTTTTTTTATAAAATACACTTTTCGCACTAGGGAACAATCCCTGTGTTACGGAGTACTTTACAAACATACAATAATTAACAAAACAAAATACACCCAGACTCGAAACTGGATCACACAGATTTGTCTCGGGTAGAAAGCGAACCCACGACACCCGACGCAACAGTAGTGGCGAGGTAACCACCTTTACTGCTACGTCAAACGTGCTGTCAGTTTTTTTTTAATTTGTGCCCGGTCAGTGGCAATAAGCGACATGGGACCTAAACATACCGGCAAACTGTGGGTGTACATTAGTACATCTCTGCCTCACCCTTCCGGGAATAAAGGCGTGATGGTATGTTATGTAAGTTGGTTGTAGTCAATCTGTCGGGCGGCCGGCGCGCGGCAGGCTCGCCTCCGACCCAATTAGATTGAGCCGCCTGTAATTATGTTACGATATAAGCCAGTGACTGATGTTTACATGAAACGACTCACCTTTCTGTTTACAAAATTGATTTGTAATTAACAAATAGCACAGCTGCATAATATAACCAGTGATAGCTTAGTGGTATGACCATTGGACAGCCAAGTCGGTCTCGAGTTAGAACCCAAGGCACGTACCTCTGACTTTTCTAAATCATGTGCGTATTAATAATTAATAATCACTCGCTAAACGGTAAAGGAAAACATCGTGAGGAAACCTGCATGCCTTAGAGATGTTCTCGACGGCTGTACAGAAGCCAACAGGTCAAGCTATCCAAAACTGTCAAATTTTTCCAATTAAAAATGAACCTTTTAGTTTTGTATTAAAGTTGAAAATCCATCAATTAAATTTGACAGATTGTGGTAGCTTGATGTGCTAGTGTTAATAATCGAATCGATTATCAAAATGATAATTTGCTTCAATCAACAGTTATTTCAAAAATTGAATAAACAAGTCGACGGAGTATACTTAGTAGCACATATTTCAATGCTGTCCAGAAAAAAATATCGTTTAGTGGGAAATCTGAAGTTACATTTCATTTTGCTTCATTCTGCAGTACAAAACATCCAACTATCCCCTAATATGGCCCACCAATACGTTCTAACCTGTATCATATAACCTTGCTTCACTCACAGATCTTGTAAGTTGCTTAACACAGTCTGAGCAAGTTCGAGCTATGTTATTCACTTAGAAACAATATAGCTCAAAGTTGCGATATTTCCCTTGGAGTGAGCGTAGCACCCACAGCTAAATAAGGTAATCTAAACTATTTCGATGTAGTTTCAAATTACAACTAAACTATTGATTTCTGATATTTACGCGAATATTATACTTACAAATACAAATACAAATACAAAATTTCTTTATTACATAAACAGGTATTTTCTTTACAAAGCAAAGTGTAGGAAGCTCCTTTTAGGCATATAACCATGCCTGTGCCAGAAGCCCCCGCTCTTCCGTACATTATTTTATACCTATATAATGTATATAAAGTTTTGAGCAAATCTTAACTTATTAGAATGAGACTTAAAAAGTGTGTGTGTTTGTATGGATGCGTGTGTGTGTGTGTGTGTTTGTATGGATGCGTGTGTGTGTGTGTGTGTTTGTTTGTTTGTGTGTGTGTGTGTGTGTTTGTGTGTGTGTGTGTGTGTGTGACTGTGTGTGGGTTGGTGTGTGAGAGTTTGTGTGTTTGTGTGTGTGTGTGTGGGTTTGTGTGTGAGAGTTTGTGTATGTGTGGACCACCATAGGTATTCTATTTAAATCACGACTCTTAATAATTTCTCAATTTCTTCACAGCTTACAGTCTTTAGCCAGTTTATTATAGTGGTTTTGCATTCATGGAGACTTTTATTATAGATATGAAGTACTTTGTTTACCCTATTGTAAACAAATGCAGAACTGTTAGTGCATTGCATACTAGCGAAAACTGTTCTAGTTTGGGGCACTTTAATTACCATGTCTTTCCTTCTTTTTTGTTCTATGCCTGGATCGTATGTCTGAGATTTATGTTTTATCAAGGTTGTTTGTAAGATGTATAGTTTACGAACAGATAGAAGGCCGCTTTCATGGTACAGGTCCTCTGTGGGGAAACGTTTCTTTTTAAAGTACATGATTTTCAGTAAAGCTCGTTGGGCTCTTTCCACATCTAATAAATGTGTTTTGAAGGCACCTCCCCATATGGGGATACAGTAGATTATAACAGATTGTACTAGGGCTAAGTATATATCATTCAAAAGGCTTTTATTAGAATCTGATACATGGGGTTTTTTTGGAGCAATATGCCTTAGGGATTTAAATATCCAGATAAACTTTCTGATTCGCGTAGATAATTGCTCGATGTGTGGTTGCCAAGATAACCGCTGGTCAACCATGACTCCCAGATATTTTGTTTTATTAGCTTTGTTTATAGTAGGACAACTACAGTTGTTGCTGTAATTGCTGTTGCATTCGTGAATTTGTATTTTAAAATTCTGACTTGGTTGTAAATTATTATAAATACTAAAGCAAATAAAGTTTGTTTTTGCGGTATTTAGTGTAAGAAGGTTGTATTTCAACCATTTTGCCACCGTTGCCATACCCTTTTCAGTATTAGTTTTAACGTTATCCCAAGAAGAGCCAGTAAAGACAATAGCTGTGTCATCAGCATAAGAGAAAATTTGTGCATGTTCAAGGCGTATGTTGCAAAGGTCATTAATGTATATGAGGAAGAGGGTAGGACCTAGAACACTCCCCTGGGGGATTCCGCATGACACTTTTATGTCCTCACTTTGATAATAACCAAGTTTGACCCTCTGTTCCCGATCCGATAAATAACTTTTAAAAAGGGCCAGTTGATTATCCCTAATACCTAGTTTTTCCAATTTTTGTATGAGAATGGGGAGAGAGACGGTGTCAAATGCCTTTTTGAGGTCTATAAATACTGACAGACATTTATTACCCTTGTCTAGCTGCTCTGTTATTCGGGTACTGAGTGATTTTACAGCGTCCTCTGTCGATATGCCTTGCCTAAAGCCGAATTGAGATGTAGATAAAATGTTAAAGTTAGTTAGGTAATTTAGTAGTCTGGTGTTTAATATTTTTTCTAGAATTTTTGATAGGGCGGGTAAGATAGAAATGGGCCTATAATTATTGATATCGTCTCTCACTCCACCCTTGAATACAGGTGTGATTATTGATTTTTTTAACGATATAGGAAATATACCTGATCGGAAGCAAAGATTAGCCATGTGTGCAATTATTGGGGATATTTCATGGTTTATATGTTTTAGGTATCTAGTTGAGATGGTGTCCCACCCAGGGGCACTATTACTTTTCAAGTTAGATATGATTCGACTTACTTCTTCGGGATCTGTGTTTAGAAGCACAAAAGATTGAGGTAGGCTCGGTAAATTTCTTATGTAATTATTAATGTCGCCTGTTACAATAGAAGATTGTATGTCCTTGGCCAGGACTTCGCCTACGCTGGAGAAAAAGGTATTAATGTAATTAGCTGAGTCAATAGGGGTAGACTTTAAGTGATATAGTTCTCGATTTAATTCATTATTTTTACTTGTATAGGTTATATTTTTTATATTTTTCCAAAGTAGTTTGTTGTTATTAATAGTTTTTGTTAAAATTTCTCTTTCGTATTTTCTTTTGAGTTTCTTTATTAAGCTGTTGCAGAAATTCCTGTAACGGGTATAGGTGATTTTCTTTATTAGATCATGCGGCTCATCGCGACTCTGTTTTTGTAGTTTGTTGCGGTTCCTAATACACCTTAATATCCCAATAGTGATCCAAGGCTTCTTAATACGCTTGTTTTTAGGAATTGATATCGTGACAGTGTTTTCTTTCACCGATTCAACAATCATATATATTAAACAGTCTGTTACCTTATCTGGATCACTACAAAAAAGAAGTTCAGGTAGATTTTTAGTTTGTAAGTATTTTAGAGCACTTTCAAAGTTTATCTTAGTTGTAGATTTGGGTGCGATTATATTATTTTTAGTTTTAGATAGAGATAGGAAAGTAGTAAAATGATCAGTAATAGTAGTGTGCATTATGGCAATAAAGGCCGATGACTTCTTATTATTTATTTTTAACATGAAGTGATCGAGGCAGCTTTTTTCTCTTGTAGGTAACATATGACCTGCCAAGATACCATAAAGACCCAGGGAATTAAGGTAGTGTGTCCTATTTTTGTACTCATATGTTTGCTCCGTAAGTCTAGGTAAAATATTAATGTTAATGTCGCCAGCTATTATAGTGTTTTTTTGTGGATTTAAGGTGGCGAGATGACTGCATAATGAATTGGTAAAGTTATCCGCATTTGTAATTGAGGGGGAGCGGTAAATACATAATAAAATGTTATTTAGTATGTCGTATTGTAAACAAGACGATTGTACTAGTTTAACTTCTGTCACATTAGCTTTGATAGTATTTTTTATGTATACTACAACCCCATCGTTTTGGTTATATTGACAGGACGTGGCATATGATACATAATTTGTTAACTTAGGAATTGGTTTACTAGAATTAAGTCGACATTCTGTGAAAATAATGACATCCACCTCAAATGTTAGACTACTAAGGTTTACAACAAAGTCGTCAAAATTACAATAGATGCTCCTTATGTTTTGTGAAATTATTGTGAAATCGCTTTTATTGAACTTGCAATGTTTAGGAAGTTCAGATATATCACACTCAGTCGACCTCGCGCAGTCCAGTTGATCTAATTCGTTTATAGTTTGTACAATGTTTTTCATTAATAATATTATAATATGTGTAAATAATGAACGCAGTTTTCATTTACGGTGTTATGAACGTTATTTGTGCGGATTATTACTACATAGGTCATACGGATTGGTAGCTCTGCATACCAATCACTTGGTTCTATGTTACAAAAAATATTAAATAAGTAGGGTAAGTATTGAGATACCGAGAAACGTGAGTCCGTAGTTGTTATTATTTGTGGTTGTATATGTGTAATTGTGGTTCCGAATGTGTTATTTTGTACATACGTACCTTGTTTTTTATTATTACGACTGCATAAATAAGCTTTTGATAAGTGTGAGCATGTAGATTTCATGTATGTGTGTTTTATTTTGAATGTGTTATTTAGTATAAGGATTTGTTTAGTTAGATAGATGTGTGTATTGGTTTTTGAATAAATTGTGTCTAAAGTAATATAAGTATGTTTGTAGTGTTTGGCAAAAGGTATGTGAGAAAAATATAGATTACATAATATTTGAGTTACAATGGCGGTGTCTAAATTTTTACTATGAGAATACAATATAATACAAGACAGTTCTAAGTATAGTCACTTATCACTTCCAATCTTAAGTAAATGAATTTGAGACTCACTTTTTATTTGAATAGATACCGAACCGTCATCCTTTTTTACATATATTTTGCCATACGCCGTCCAACAGTACTTGTAGCTCCTAGACTTCACAAGGTCACGCGCGAGGAAGTGCAGGCGAGCAGCTTTTGCCGTAAGGTGTTCTGAGACGAAGATGGGATTAGCGCCAGCTTCAGTCGATTTAATTCCGAGGTGGTTCGCACACAGTTTTGATTTTTGTTTCAAATTAAAAGTCTTGCAGGACTTTTGGAGGTCATTCTTCAGTATCGTCGAGGAAGTTTCAATGACAATTGGTGGGTTTTTTATTGTGTCCTTTTTACCTGGGATCCTGTACACGTCTTTGATGTCAGACTTGTTGATGGGACAACTGGTAGTGTTTGCAAGGCACAGGACCATACTAATCAAGTCTTCCTTTGTTTCGTTTTGTTTCTTAGGGACATTTTTTATTTCAAGATTTGATTTCCTATGATCTTGCTGTAGGCTTTCTAATTTATCCTCTAATAATGTAATGTATTTTTTGTCTTCATTAATTTTTCCTTCGAGAAATTCGATTTTCCTCTGAAACTCTTCATTTTGAGCAGACAGGAAAGCAACGGACTTTTCTATATTAAGGTTGGATTGCTGTATTTCCTTTAGTGTAACAGCGTTTTTTTTAAATTCTTGTTCTTGCGATTTCATTAATGTTGCGAGCATAGCTTGCATCTCCGTTTTAAATTTAGTTAGCTCGTCGGAAAAATCGTCATTTCTCTTTCTCTTAGGGCGACACGATATGTAGTTTGAAGGAGTAGCGCTTTCTTGTCCGATACGATGCATTTCCGTATCAGAGAGTGATTTGTTCAAGCTACTATCCATGTTATTCAATGTTATTATTGAAAGTGTAATCGTTGAGAATAGATAAGTCTTGCTCGCGGCAGGTAGCAGAGACACTAATGCATGTAAACAAAGTGCTCTTTGATCGAGTCCGTCGCACGACGTGCGCTTGAAGATAGGAGTTAAAGGATACCTTGTGCTACTCGATTTACGGCTCGAGATGCGGCGGCGGGCGCAGCGGCGCACTATCCGAAGTCGGTGCACATACTTACATTGAAATAAAACTACTTTTTACGAACTTTATCGCGATATATTGATATTATTAATCCCGACGTTTACCCTACTCCTCTCCCGACGTTTAGTCTACCCGTGACCATGGACGCTGTAAAGGGTCCGAACCGTCGGGATTAATAATATCAATATAACGGGATACAATCCGTAAAAAGTAGTCTTATTTAAATACTACTAAACTAGATTACGATGCACCTTGAATACGTTTATAATCATCATATTATACGAGTATTATACATTTTAACTTAATGATGGTGAGAGGCTCATAGCTAAGGAATAACTAAGTTGATCAATCAATCTACAAGGTTAAGCTGCGCCAGCCGGGGTCAGTTTGTGGATGACCATTGTCATGTCATGTGTGTCATGTCATGTGTGTCATATCATGTGTGTCATGTCATGTGTGTCATGTCATGTGTGGGGTGACCATTCTTAACACATCGAGACCCCTCCGTGCTTCGGAGAGCACGTAAAGCCGTCGGTCCCGGTTGCCATACAAACAACTTTGACCGTCGTCAGTGGTAGCCAGAAAACCTGATAACTAGTCTATCCTCAGGTCATTAGTATTAACCAGAAATTCGGTAGCGCAGGTCTGATGGCAGTCGCTTCGTGTAAAATACTGATATTCAGCCGCATCTGGTTAAACTGGAAGCCAACGCTGATATTGTTGGGACAAGGCTAGAGTATGATAATTACTTAAATTAAATTAATTATGAGTTACTAAATTATATTATATATATTATAAAATGCCTCATTAGTCTAGTGGTCATAAGCGCGACTGCTACGCTAGAGGCCCTGGGTTCGATCCCCAGGTCGAGAAAAAGTGTTATTAGGTTTTTCTATGAAATTCTCAGTAGCAGCTCGGAGTCTGGATTTGTGTCCGGTTAATTTCAATAGGCTCGCCTCCTATTAAATGGGACCTAAAACATACCAGCGAAATGTGGGTGCACATTATTTCACCTCTGTCTAACCCTTCGGGAAATACAGGCGTGATGGTATGTGTATAAAATGTTAACTTGGGAGAGACTCAATGATGAGTGACCATTGGACTGCCAAGTCAAAGGTCTCGAGTTCGAATCCAAGGCACACCACTGACTTTTTGAATTCATGTGTGTATTCACTTGCTTAAGCGGTGATGGAAAAACATCGTGAGGCAACCTGCATGCCTTGATGGTGTTTGAAGTCTGCTAACCCACATTAGGTCAGCGTGATGGCTATAGCCTATGAAAGGGACCCGTGTAGTGGGACATAAGATGCGTTGATGATGACCATCAATGATAAGTACAATGACCCTTTAAGTTCATTTTTTTACACCCTTATTTAAGGGTGTATAAAAGCATCTTATAAATGATACCTTTAAAACATAAACTAACCTTTTTCAAATAATATTTTTACCATTTAATATCTTGTAAAGAAAAGCAAGAAGGTAAAGTAAAAGAGAATACAAATCAATCAATTGAAGTTCCATTTAAATCAGCTCGCATGTTGTCAGATCTTGAATTGGATCCCACCTTGTGACAGACTCTTACGTTGGACCTCTTCTGTCTCATCAGAATGCCCGCTTGCAGATGATATTGTCGGTACATGTACTCCTTGGTCATCGCCTGAGCAGAAAACATGGCTCTACTTCTCATCAATATCTCACTTTTGGGCCCCCAAGTAGGGTCTAAGCTGACAGCTTCATGAAATTTCTTCTTATACACAGCAATCAATAATTTCACAATTGTTATGAGTACCACAGCCACAATATTACCTAGTAATAAATACCACCCGACGTACGTGCCTAAAGTCTTGTTCCTTCCCGTATATGTCTTATATAGTTGAGTGATGAACACGTACACGAGAATAGCGGCCGATATCAACCAGCAACCCTTCACGGATGCTTTGGGCTGTACGCCCTGCATGAAATGTACATCTTCAGAAAACTTATCCAACCCATACCATAGCACAAACACGAAGTTCTCTATCAGAACCAAAAATATAGTTAGATTATTAATTACACGTTTGACGTCTACAAAAAAATACAAACTTAAATTGCCCAATAAAGGTATTGTCACAATATATAAAAGTAGTGAAATTAAATAAGCAACTAAACCAGGGTTTTTGGCTACTTTTTTGTATCTCTTCACCATCATTTCTATCAGGTTTGATATAATGCAAATGTATAGACCCATTGCCGATATGGCAATAAAACTATAGCACAGTATTAGCCACAAAGATGTTGACTCATAAACATGTATTAATCGTGGTATTTTTTCAAAAACACAAGTGATAGGGTATGACATGATGATGCCTGGCTTTATATCATACTTGAAAGCGTATGGACAGGTCATCATGACAGTGCTGCAAATCCCGAGAATGGAGACAGCACACGTGATGACAACCACGATGACGGTGTTGGAGTAGCATGGTGACCTAAATGAAGTCCTGGATGCACAGCCAAATGCAAGTCCGGTGCCTACGTTGAGACTGTACAGCACCTCTGTTACTGAATTCGATACACTAAACTGCTGATAGAAAATACTGAAATCTGAATCAAGAGCCTCTTCATATTTCACTACTAAACCTTTTTGTAGCATTGATCCTATCATGAATATAAAACGTCCAGCCATAGGAAATATTGTAACAAGTAATAAAACCCACTTTAAGGATTTCCTGCCCTTAAAGCAACTGAGGAACACGGCAATAGATATCAACCAAGAAGCAAGACCGACGCGCCATGGCAAATAGTAGTATTCTTTATCGAGTCCCAGCATATTGAATCTCCAGTATTGGAACTCTGGAAACGAATGACTTAGAGTGTTACAGTAGGGCAGTGGATTTTGTAACTTCAAGCAATCCTGGTTGACAGAGTAATTATAGTTTAAAATGTTGCAATCACGCTTACTCCACCGTCCACAAATGTAGTACGGAATAGGGCTTTCAAAACTAATCAAGAAGTAATGCACTACGAAAGAATTTACAGTGTGGAGATAAATCACAAACAAGATCTGCCAGAAGACGTGAATGTAGCCAATGTGAGATAAGCATGGCCGGGTGTGCCACACTTCGAGGCAGTCGCGTCCTGTGAACTGTCCCACCACGTTCTCCATGTACAGTAGAGGTATACCGATCATAACATAAATCAGGACAAAGACTATTGAATGTCCCGCTGCCCCCCAAATAACGGCTTGGTGCGGTAGAAACAGAATTGTGTGAACTCCCAGAGTTTGAGCGAGCATCGCTGATATGTAGATTCTTCTTGAGCCCCAACTATTTTCATTTATACTGTCGTAGGAAGACATGCTAGTGCTTTTTATTTTTCACTCTGAACGTTTTTATTGGAAATTATTTTAGATAAATTTAAATTATGTCATGAGAGACATTCATGGCCAACTTGATTGCTAAGCATTCCTTCAAAGGGTACTCATGTATAACGATTGCTTGTATTTGACCAATAAGGTTTAGCGGAGGGGACATTTGTACACCCATAGGTCCTATGTAATAGAGGGCTACACTGTACCACCTGCTACATATTTAATATTGTAATCTAGTACCTAGTTTCATTCTTCTATCTTGTGACAACTCTCTCTTGCGGATTACAGATACCCACACATATTTTAGGGTTCCGTTATAGTTTTGTCATGTCTCTCCGTCTGTCTGTCTGCGGCTTAACTCAGACTTTAAATACTATAATAAATAAGTAATTATCCTATTAATACGCACATTATTTTCAAGTCAGTGTTATGTGCCAGCTCCGTACTTCCGTTTCAGCTTGGAGGGTTATAAATAAAGCTTTCGTTGTCGTTTTATTTTTCTGTTTTAATTTGATTTTCTTCGGTAGGTATAGTGAGACAAAAATGACTCAAATTCATACATCCAAACGTAGAACAACTGCTTTATGTATATAACCTACTATATATATATTAGTTTGTTGCGTCTGGGAATTCAATCCCCTACTTGGAGCGCACAAACTTTGCAACTTTGCAACAATGCGGTAATCACACCATTATAAGTTTATTTGTCAGCTATTCATGAAGATCAGCCCCGAAATATCATAGTACACAACTTGCTTCCATTGCTATTAGAACAAAGGACTTAATCCGTCAGCCGTTGCAGCGTGATGGATTAAACCTATAGACGCCCCGCAGCGCTGCAGCCGCTAAATGTTCAGCTTAACGGGATTGAAACGTCTTGCTCCAGTTTTATAGGAGGATGAATATTATACGAGGATGAAAGGAGGTTGAATTAGAATTTTCATTTAGTCTATTTTCCATCCAATTACGAGGTAAAAGGGTAATCCTGCAGCTTTTTATCCGACACGATGTTAAAGGTATTCATACACTAAGTTAAACATACACTGGAGAGCAATGAAAACGGGTCAATAACATAAACCTTAATATCTCGGAAAACAAGAATGTTAATTTATTCACGTAAACAGTATTTTATAGACAATATAATGCTATATAAATAAAAACAATAAAACTTTTTAGATATACCGGTTACTTCTAATTTTATTTTACCAAAGAATTGACACATTTGTAATTTATTATTTTGTTTACTAAAACGAAGAATTAAGTAACTTTTACTATTTTTATTTATGTAGCATTAAATTGTGTATTGTGTACTGCATATTTGAATAGTCTAGCATTCTTAGTTTCCGAGACTTAATAGGGCTTAATAAATAACCCATTTTTATTACCCTCAAGTGTACTAATTGCTGTTTTTTTAACACATAACGCAAACATTGGGGCTTATAAGGCTAATCGGTGACATGAAGTTATTGGGTGATAGTTTCTTATCGTCTTATAGTAATTTTGTACATTATAAAAATTAAATAAATATAATCAGAAGTTCAGAAATGGTAGTGCAGTGGTACTAAGTAACAATGGATGAATTGGTTTTTACTTATTACCACTTATAAAAACAATTTAATCGATAGGTATACTACCTCATTAGTCTAATGGTCCCAAGCGCGACTGCTACGCTAGAGGTCCTGGGTTCGATCCCCAGGTCGAGCAAAGTGTTATTGGGTTTTTCTATGAAATTGTCAGTAGCAGCTCGAAGTCTGGATTTGTGCCCGGTTAATGGCAATAGGTTTGCCCCCTGGCATTACATGGGACCTAAAACAAACCGGCGAAATGTGGGTGTACATTAGTACACCTCTGCCTAACCCTTCGGGGAATACAGACGTGATGGTATGTTAATGTTATTATATTTTAAATAAACTTAACTATTCCCGATTAACCAAGGTTTGCCCTAAGTAGATAACTATAGCCATGGCCCGTTGCGCTCGTGTCCCAATAGGACCATTTACCTACTACTTATTATTTGAGTTAAAGGTAGCCTATGTTCTTCAGGATGCAATCCATCTCCTTGTCAAATTTTATTAAAATCTGTTCAGCGGCTTAGGCGCGAAATAAATAATTAGCATGGATAACGTAGCTAAGTTTAAAACACGCAGACACGGAGGGTCTCGATGTGTCAATGATCACCCATCCACAGACTGACCGGCGGCTAGCCCAGCTTAACCTTGCAGATAGGTTGACCAGCGTAGTTAAAACTTAGCCACGAGCCCCTCCTTAAAGTAGAGCTTTATTTATTTAGTAATAAATAAAGCTGTACTTAATAAATAAAATGAAGCCAATTTTTCACCGAACTGACAAAACTCGAGAAGTTTTGAAAGACTTCGATAAGTTCTGCTTACGCCCGTCAAGCCAACAAACTACCAACCTAATTACAGTCCTTAATATGAGAGCCATAAATTAAAAAAGCTATTTTGGCCGTGCCGTCCAAATTGAAGGAAAACTTTCGTTCGAAAATCCAAAGTTCGGCGTTTACGTGAAAATGACGACTGAAATTGATTATTTACATAACATTTTAGATAAACGGGGATATTGTAAATTACGTATGTAAGTATATACATTTTTTACATAACATACCATCACGCCTGTTTCCTCAAAGGGTTAGGCAAAAGTGTACTACCGTTCGTTTCGAAGTATGTTTAGGTCCTATCTAATAGGAAGCGAGCCTTAACTACAAATTCAAACACTGAGATGCTACTGGAAATTTCATAAAAAAACCCGACCTAGGAATTCAACCCAGGACCTTTAGCGTAGCAGTCTTACTTATTTTTTATTATTTAGGTTCTCCTATATGAACTACAGGACAAAGTACCAATTTCTTCCCTTCTTTCCACATTGATCCGTCTTTCAGCATCGATGTGTGAAGAATGACCCATCAATAGATCGACCGCAGCAGGTTAACTTAACCTTGCAGATTGATTAATAAGCTGTAAAATCTGTCTGTAAAATTTATCAAAAAAATCGACATAGGTAGGTACTTGCTACTTTTTGTGAAATGGGCTTTAAATTATTTTTAAATTACTATTCAGGCTTTTCAGACTGTGTAAAATCGCCACTTTGATGAATTTATATCTAGGTATACTTAATATTATAAAGCTGAAGTTGGTTTGTATGTTTGGTTTTACGTGCTAATCTCAGGAACCACTAGCTTGAATTGATAAAATCGTTTTGTGTAGGATAGTCCATTTATCGAGGAAGGTTATAGGCTATATAACATCACGCTACGACCAATAGAAGCCGAGCAAAAAGGAAAACAAAGCGGGTGACACCGCGGGGGGCAGCTATTGATGGCATATATGGCCACCTTATTTCCAGTATAAGTTGACCTTCCATTCTTTAAGATTTTCTTAAACTTACAGGTCAGCTAATATTGTTAAAAAAATAATTTTATACTATTAAAATAGTCACGATCCCCTCAGGATAATAAAAAAATCAATCTGATCCCTCCCTCATCCCCCCTCCACTTCAATCCGTACATAAAACTTACCGTATCTGGTGATTACGCTGTAACGTACACTTCAGTCGGACGCGCCGGTAACACGCCCAGGTCTAATCTGCCACATAAACCCTGTTGATGGGCCGGCTCAAGCTTTGAGTTACAGCGGGTGAGTAGGATTTCCCATAAGAATACAATTCACTTACATGAGCTGTTAAGTCGAGTTACTTTCGCATTTAAATAATACATTAGCATGGATAACGTAGCTAAGTTTAAAACACGCAGACACGGAGGGTCTCGATGTGTTAATGATCACCCATCCACAGACTGACCGGCGGCTAGCCCAGCTTAATCTTGCAGATCGGTTGACCAGCGTAGTTAAAACTTAGCCACGAGCCCCTCCTTAGATTTTCCTTGCTCCCTTCGATTACTCGCGGTAGTGTCATTGGTCGGGTCACCTCGTTCACTTTAAAATGGCGAGTGGGTTGATGACTGATCCGTGCGTTATGCTCGTGAAAGGGTGCTGCTTGTGGTTTCTTATCGACTTGCTGGCTGTGGTTTCGTAAATTTTATTTTTATTTTCACTCCCAAGTTGCCTGAATCACCTTGTAGGTACTAGTAAGCATGTATAATTTTTATGAGATATTGTTTAAGGACATTTCTGGAGTTCGTCTGTGGAAACACCACATTTTCAAATAATTATTGTGCCGCTAAATTAATGTGCTAACATTATTGTGTTCCGTTTTGGAGCGTAATTTACTGGATAAATGTAACAACAGCTGCGGTCTCAAGATGACGACGTCTGGTCTAGTTCGCTTGTCAGACTGCTGATCACGAGGTCGTGGGTTCAATCCACACAAATTGATGTGATGAACATAAGTGTTTGTGTTTTTCTGGGTGTTTCTTAAGTATTTACAAAAAAGAAATATTAAGTATTATAAACCATTGTCTAGTACCCATAGTACAAGCTTTGCTTAATTTGGGACTAGATGGTGCTGTGTAAAATTGTCCAAGTATATTTATTTATATAAGACAACGTGCGAGTGATACCACTGGTGTTTCTGTCGTCTATAGGCTGCGGTTGCCACTTACCATGAGGCTGCCCTTATGTTTGTTTGTCATCATCTACAATAAAAAACGGATCACCCTTGTTTAGTATACCAACGTTTAGTCGAAAATCGCTTCGGCTAATTTTAGTTACAATAAAGTCATTCCGCATAATTATTCATTTGACCGAATAATTAATTGGTAGAATTTTATTTAGCATATTTATTTCTTTGAAACATTGTCTTGAGCTTCAAAATGCAACGTATTTAGGCTAGGCTATTACTTAGGCTAGGTTAGGTTGTTAGTTTTTTTTTTGCCGTATAAGTACGTATATACCTAATAATAGCGCAAATGTTGTTATCGCTAATAAATATTCGATGAAATGAAAATTATGTTAACCGATATTATACAAAGTGATTGTTTTCTTAAACGTTGTTCGAATTAGTAACATTACATCAAACGTTTTTATACCAAACAAGGGTGAACCTAAAACATGCTTAAAAAAAACACTCATTCTTTTGCACAATTACGTTATAGTAATTACGTCCATACCCAAAATACCTATTTTAATATTATTAGCATCTCAGTTAAGACGTATCAAACTCAGTTTAAATTTCATTACCCAAGCCTCGCACGTGATACAAAGTTAAAATAACTGTCTCTAAACCTAATTAAAGTTAAACCAAGTTACATCATTAGCTGTTACTCTTATTAGATAACTATTTACTATGTACTGTCTGATTAGTGTAGTAGTTGTACGCTAGCGGCTCTGCCTTCGATTAGCAGTGTTTTGATTTTTTTTATACTACTAAAGTGGCAAACAAGCGTACGGCCCACCTGATGGTAAGCGGTTACCGTAGCCTATAGACGATTGTAATACCAGGGATGTCACTTGCGCGTTGCCAACCCTGTATTGAAATAGTTGGGTTGGCAGTATAAGGTTCAAAGTCCCCCCACTGCTAATACAACAGTTTCCTCGTAGAGCACTGGCAACCTTGCTCACCGTAAGAAACACAACACAGCTCAAAGCAGTGTTATTTTACTTGCCCAGTCGGGCAGCTCCAAGTAGTAAGCTTGCTCCCTTTTAAATGGGTCTTAACTTTACCAGTGAACTGTGGGTGTACAGTCTGGGGCCATAAGTCCAGTAGCACGTCAACGATCATATTCGCTTGCACGGTACTGCGCGTATACACACATGTAGGACCTATGAGTGATTTCAATGCAAACATTTACCGGTCAAACAGTATAACTATGAGAAGGTGATAGTGTGTGGTTTGTCACTAAGGCAAATGATCATTATACCGCACTCTTTCTGTCTAGATAATGATGAAAGAGTGCGATATACGAGATCGTGTGTATTATGTGCAAAATGTTTGTTATATAAAAAGGTCGTAAGTGTGACTTGTTTTGATGCGATAGATTTGTGAAACTGCTACTTGACTTATGATCCCAGAATACTTGTACCTAAACCTTCACAGAATACAAGAAGGATGTTATGTTATGTTTAATAAATAATGTAATTTTTCATTTTTTTTTTCCTTTTGAGCTTACAATAATATTAAAACAGAGTACACATAAACATAACATACCATCACGCCTGTAGTCCCCGAAGGGTTAGGCAGTATACTAATACACCCACATTTTGCCGGGATGTTTAGGTCCCATGTAGTAGAGGGCGAGCCTATTGCCATTAACCGGGCACAAAACCAGATTCCGAGCTGCTACTGAGAATTTCATAGAAAAACCCAATAACACTTTGCTGGACCTGGGGATCGAACTCAGGACCTCTAGCGTAGCAGTACACATAAACGTCATTCCTATATAAAAAAGTTGCATTCCGCCCTCAACTTACACCAAATTTCCCACAGCCTTAGAAGTAGGGCGGCGCCCTGACCTTGCCGAACTCACTTCCGGTACGCGATAATATAACGTCCCCCGCCCAGCGCCGCCCGAATTATAAATAGATGATTGGCCGAGATACAACGGCTTACTCTGAAACTTTCTGATCATTCATCAATAAGTTTAGTTATCTGGGACACTAGACAAGCTGCAATCGGACAATCAAATCGATAAACAAATAGAAACAAAATGAATGGATAGATCAGGCGATCATAAATGTAATTTCGATACATTTTTTTAATCATTCGTCGATTCAAATGGTAGATTGTTGTCTAGAACCCCCTGGTTAGAACTTATCCGAGCTATCTTTAAGTGTATCTGTGGCGTACTTCAACTATATATTATTGTATGTGGTTGAAAAATACCCGCGCTCGCTCTCTCCGCTTCCGACCGCCAATCGACTCGCACGCATGTCGCGTTGCCCGAACCGACAGTAATGGCCGCTTGGTAATACTGTGTAGTTACTTTCGTGGCTGACCCCGAAATACTCCAAATATCTATAATACTAATATTATAAAGCTGAAGAGTTTGTATGGTTGATTAAACGTGATGATCTTATTAATACTAGTTCGTATTTACTGCAAATTACTGTTTTGAAAACTACTGCTTAGAGCTGTGTTGTGTTCTTTACGGTGAGCAAGGTTGTCAGTGCTCCGCAAGGAAACGTTCTGTCGACAGTGGGGAGACTTTGACCTTTATACTGCCAACCCAACTATTCCTCTTTCGCAAGTGATAGGTGGGGTATCACTTGCGAAAGAGGGATAGTTGGGTGTTACAAGTGTCTATAGGCTACGGTAACTGCTTACAATCAGGTGGGTCGTATGCTTCTTTGCCACCTTAGTGGTATACATATAAAAAAAAGATTAATAATGTATATTGTTGCGGTGGTGTTACTGCATGCATTTAATCGGTTCTGTTCAACAAATTACTTGATTAATCAACTTAACTGTGTTCTCACTTCCCATGAGGGGTTAGGGCAGGGTAAATAAAAACTAAAATAACAAATTGTGTGAACGTAATCATACATTACCAAATGAAGAGCTATGAGAATACAGTATGAGAAGTACGTTGTGCGATTCTTAGTTTTAGTCGCAAATCTAAAAAGGCAGTCGGAGTTTAGGAGTAAATAAGTCACTATACAGTGATGTACGGGGTAATATCACGCGATCCCCAATCACGCGAATGTATCGTAACATCTGTATTGCAATATAGAGAGAGTTATACAGGGACAATTTGAATTCATGGCCATCCTTTTGAACTAAAATTAAAACTAATTTTTATCGAGTTATATTGATATTATTAATCCCGACGATCAATGAAATGATCGACCGATATCAGAGCAAGCTAGGATGTTTTACAATTTGGCGGAACTGGGTTTGAAAAAAATATAAATTGTAATTACGAGTATTTGTATTTATTTGAGTTTTGTTAACGGGGCGACATTATCGCACAGCGGCAAAGCTTTTAAATAAAGAAGAAGAAAATACTGTGCCGGCTTAAAGAGTTATTAATGTAGTCAGTGAAACTACTTAGCAAACGGGACCTACACTGATATTGTACAGGATACCGTACTTAGGTAGGTACTTAGTTGAAAACTTGAAGAAGTTCTTGAATCTATTGTCTTGTTGTTTGGTGTTTTGTCTTCTGTTGTGATTGTCAGAATACATTTTCTATCTTTCTTCTTTCTGAGGTCTCAATATGACGATTATCATCATAGTACAGACGCCAGCAGGTTAAGCTATCCAAAACTGTCAAATTTTCCCAATTGAATGTGAACCTTATGTTGTATTAAAGTTTAAAACAGATTGTGGTAGCTTGATGTGCTGGTTGTGTACATAAAAAAACAGAAATAAAATACGTCTGCGGGCTAGAAATAATAAGTTTGGTATTCCCAATCAATTTTATTTCTACTCGTACATTAAACTAACTAACCAGGTTTCTATTCATTTCTTTTTATAAAGCCTGAGCTAATTAATCTTGGGACCCACGTATAGAGTGACTGCAAATTAACAACATTCACACGTTCGCTCCTAACTTTTCTGTTAGGATGTATACACATGAATGGAATGGATACGTATTTGATTAATAATTCTTCTAATGTGGACCAGCTTTAGCACACTCGGGCTGAGTTTGTGGCTGTAGGTATACTTAGGAAACCTCGTATTCTTCCAAGTAGGTAAAGATGACGATTACTTCGGTCTAAGTAAGACATTAATTAATCTTTAATGTTCCACATCCTGTTATCTCACGTGTTGCGTTTTTGGGGTTGAGTCGCTCCAACAATAACATTCTGAGGACTGTCTACAAACATTTATGTCCAATACAATTTTAAAATATTGGATTGCCGTCCACTTGAACAGCAATAAAAAGTTATAAGTAAGTTATATGTAATAATATTATGAATGTATGTAGTATGAGATTATGACTGTTGTGTAATTTTTTTTTTTGTGTGTTATAGTTATTTTGTGTGCCAGATTTTATTTTATTTATCACAATATTTTTTATCTAACTGTAGTTAACCAGTAATTTACTTAAGGCGATGATAGCTGCCAGTGACCTTTTGCGAAAATTTCCCGCGACGTCACTGTTTTAAAGACGTAGATTCAGAATGTAAAGCCAAATTTCGACATGGCGGGTGGGACTCGCGATGCTATTGACTTTATCTTCACCTGCGAATCGAACCTAGGAGCTCAAAAGCTGTGTTTGATAGTTAGGTACGACTGTTAGATCAATGAGACAATTCCATACCTACATCTGCACTACTATTATGAAGAGGAAAGATTTGTATTTTTGTGTGTATCTTTGTAATTAATAAACTCAAAAACTACTGTGCCGATTTCAAAAATTCTTTCACCATTGGAAAGCTACATTCACCCTGAGTAACATAGGCTATATTTATTGCTAGAAAATATTAGGGAATCTTATGTCCACCCGTGCGAAGCCGGGACGGGCCGCTAGTCAAACAATAAAACAATTATGTTTCTCTATTCTGTCTATATTTCTAGTACTTACATTTCTAGATTAAAAAGACGTGAAATGATCGTAATTGCGTCTGTTAACCTAAATGTCAGAAGTTATTGTGTTCAGATCAAAACAATAAACAATTTACGACGTCGCCATCGTGAAAAAGTATGTTGTGACCTTGTCTAAAAATCATGAGTCATAATTCTATGAGGGTTGCCACACCCGTGTACATAATTATACATAGCAAAATTTTCCTCAATAAGTATCATTGTTATTTTTGGGTGTTTTCCGTTCGTGTTTGTGTTTACAAACACAAATTTTGCCTGCGCTTATTCCCATGTTGGGGTCGGCTTACAATCTAACTAGATGTGGGTGAATATCAGTATTTTGCACGAAGCGACTGTCGTGCGCAGTGATAGCCTAGTGTGAGAGCAGTGATAGCCTAGTGGTAATACCATTGGACTGCCAAGTCGAAGGTCTCCAGTTCGAATCCAAGGCACGCACCTCTGACTTTTCGAAATCATGTGTAACACTCGCTTAAACGGTGAACCTACATGCCTTAGAGATTTTCTCGACGGCTTGTGAAGTCTGCCAACCCGCATTAAGCCAGAGTGGTGGACTATAGCCATCTCTCTCATTCTGTGAGAGGAGACCCGTGCCCAGTAGTGGAACAGTAATGGGTTGATGATGATGTAGGTATGTCGTGCCGTCAGACCTCCCCAATTTCTGGGTAACGCCGATATCCTGAGGATAGAGTAATTGCCAGGCTTTTTTGGCTACCACTAACAATTATCATAGATAATCGTTTGACAACCACGGACGGCTTTACGTACTCTCCGAGGGACAGCCCTACACAATTACACATAGAACAGATAAAATGAGAAGTGAGTGCCCATAGGACCAAGTACTATTATTTACTCCACGAGTCTAGCTGAACTCCGCGTGATGTAACTTTGCCAATAATGTCAACGCGTATTTTCAAGTAGATATCGAAGTCTCTTTTGATAATATATAATTATAGCTTTAACTTCAAGTTCACATAAGTAACGGGATTGTAACTTTTTATTATTTTAAGTTTGCAGACGGCAAAATAAACTCAATGCTCTATGAGAATTATTACTCTGCTATGGTAAAATAAAGTTAACTATGTTAATTTTGAAAAAGTAAAGTATTTTACCAACCTCAAAAAAGAAGGAGGTTTTCAATTCGTGTTTTATTTATATAAAACTAGCAACCAGCCTCTGCTCCGCACGGGTGCGTATACTAATAACATACATGAATTATACATAAATTATAAACCTTTCGGAAGAAATTATCTAAATGGTATTGACAACAGCATGAAATGATCTCAGCGTACAGACGGACAGACAGCGGAAAGCGACTTTGCTTTTGTTTGACATGATTTTGAAAAATATAACCTTTCAAAATCATGATACCTTTCATACTCAACTTTTCAAAATCATGTGCGTGTTAATAATTAATTAACAAATCGCTAAACAAATTATGATGACATTGGGTACAGAGACAGATCAGACCTTTGAGAAGGACATAAGCTACCTTTTGTCTCAAATAATCTTTTGAAATGCGAATGAAACCGCAAGCTAAAGCTAGTAAATTATAAATGAGCCGCGTCTTTTATGTAGACAGAATTCAAGTTACCATACAAAAACAAACGGGTTGAATGACCTGTACTAGACGACTCTTTTCATGACACAGAAATAACGTTTATAGGATGTAACTTTCAACCCCAATACCTAACTACCCGTAAGTGGGTTGAAAAACAGTGGTTAGGTACAGTGAAATGGAATGAAACATTTTATATCTGTAAGTAGATCGTCACAGACAATTTTACAAGTCAATGGTTTAGTTTCAACTACATCATGCCAGTATTTTGTAACTATGAGAAGAAATACCAAACTAAACCCAGTGAATTAGTATTTTTAAAAGACTTTATAGAACACATACAAGTATATGATTGATACAAAGTAGGACGATGGCTGAAATTGATTTCTGAGGAAACCATAATATGTCTTTGAGTAGACCAACCCCAAATAACGGCATGCATGCAACAGTCATCGTGTAGCTCAACTATAAGAGGGAGCTCAACGACCTGTTTTTATAGTGCGACGATACTAAAAGGGTAAGCTCTTACGATAAAATACAAGACAATATCTTTCTTTCTCTGAATATAGTTATCGTTATCATCAACCTATATACTGTTCCACTGCTGGGCACGGGTCTTCTCTCAGATAGAAAGAGATTAGGCTATAGTCCACCACAGGGCCTAGTGCGGTTTGGCAGACTTCACACGCCCGCCATCGAGTAAAATCTCTAATGCAGTTTTCCTCGCCGTTTAAGCGATTGATAATTATAAATTCTGCATTTAGAAATCAATAAACCTTTCAGTTTATATTTAACCTCCCTTTGTTTGCTGTGTTGACGCGGATGAAACCACAGGCTACAACTATTAGTATGATATTTCAGACAGGGTAGCCGCCCTGCCGACTGAGGATGATGTTGTGATCATATTATGATATCATAATATGCGCGACAATCTGTGCGTTTTACTGAATATTTGCGAAACAATGACGGAATTGTAGGTACCTGTCGTTTGTTTTTATTTATAAGAATATCATTATAAATATTCTGCTTAACTGAATTGCACTTATAACTACATTCGTTTAGCCACATTTTAAGTATAAAAAACGCGCAAAGGGTGCTTACGACGCGACGGTAACTTTCAGTTCAAAGTTCGCTTTAAATAGCTACATACGCTGTCCTGTAACGTTTGAAAAGTAGCAGTTATTTCTCCAAGTTTGTCTGGGATTTTCTTTGGTAATAAGTATTTATTTAAAATAAAGTATATCAGTATTTCTATCCATGGTCTTGTACAGTCAGCAACGAAATTCGCTGAACATTTTGCAATCTTCAATACGGTTTTTAATAAGAAGTTACTGACCTATGAAGGTTGTGCGAGATCTGCATAGATGACGAGTAAATGATTACCTAACCTTCATATCAAAATGGATCCCTTGACAAGTTTTGGAGCTGTCATGCTTTCAAAATTTTGGTGTGTTCAGCTACTTTCGTTGCTGACCGTACCTACCCGTAGTACAGGCTCTGCTTAGTTTGGGACTAGATGGTGCTGTGTAAAATTGTCCAAGAATATTTTATTATTATTATAAGCCAACGCGTGTTGCGATAATTTTCAATTTATTGGACACCAAATAATTTTGCTCACGAACACGTAAAGGTTTGTTCAGACGGAGTATGTAGAAATTTATTATTTATTTTCCAAAGATGGAAACTGTATTTTCGTTTATTCAAAAGAAGAGTTGTAGGTAAGTTATTTATTCATAATGTGTAGTGACAGTATAGTAAGATTAATTTGTTGTTTTATTGCCATTCTCATATGCAGTGTGTACAGTTTTATTTTCTTTATACAAAATAATGATTTCACCATCGCTGTAAATAGTGACAGCACGTTTGTAGATCAATAATTCTAATTAACTACTAATAAACTAGCTCAATCAAAACGAACCCTGACTTTCATATTATTATAGACGCCATAGTGACTATAAACACAGAACTGGACTGCTAAAATAATAGCCTCACTACGCCACGTATATCCTTAGAAAAGTCAAAGTATTTATTGCATTCATGTATAATATACCTAAAGGTAGTACAAATAAAATCTGATTCAGCATGAAACCCTGTTAGGGCACAGCAAAATGCTTAATTAATAAAACCAAATTTTAGTATTTTACTATTATCTGAGATGAACTTAGAAAATGGATTCTATCGAATAGAAACATTACCATCCTTCGGCCACTGCCGAAGCCGATCTTCACCACTGGGTAAAAACTTCGATTGGTGAAGATACCACGTAACAAATTCCTAATTAATTGTATAACCATTGATAGGATAAGAAGAACGATAACAATGTCAAACATAGTCGAATTAGGAACCTCTTCCTTTTTGAGTAGGTTAATCATTGCTAGCTACGTGTGAATACGCCTTTAGACCGCCCGTAATAAAGAGAGCATGCTCGGTATGCGAAACATGATAATAAAAACGATGTAACGTAAGAATGAGCGGAATAATAATGGTTGGTTTACACTGAGAGAGTAAAGTGGGCTAGTAAACATGACATACCATTACATAGCATACCACCATATATCTGTATTCCTCGAACGAATACAATTTGACATTGTGATTGGTGTTCAGTCGTTGATAAACGTAATTTTTTTTTTATGGGAGAGCAAACGAGCAGACGGATCGCCTGATGGTAAGCGCTTCCCGCCGCCCATAGACACTCGCAACACCAGAGGAGTCACAATCGCGTTGCCGGCCTTTAAAAGGGAGTACGCTCTTTTCTTGAAGGTTTGAAGGTCATATTAGTCCGGAAATACTGCAGGCGAGTTCAGGCGACAGTTCATTCCACAGTTTAGTTGTGTGAGGCAGAAAGTTTCAAGAGAAACGCACAGTAGTAGACTGCCAACCATCTAGATGATGGGGATGGAACTGCTGTCGCGTGGAACGATGGCGGAAAGAGGCAGCAGATTACATACTATGACGTAAAGGTACGATACGCTCCAAATCCAAATTCACTCGCTAGAGATCAAAATTTCATCTATTTCACATAATTGAATGGGTATCCAGCGTGCGTTTCTCAAGAAGCTTTTTACTGTGAACGACTGCTCTGTGGAATCAATTACCAGAGGTATGTCCGATCTGGTACGACATGGCAACCTTTAAGAAGCGAAACCTATTCTTATCGCCTACAACACACTTGCAACCTGGTATTGTGGGTGTCAATGATCGGCGGTGATCACTTACTATGAGGTGACCCGCTTGCTAACTTGCCTCCCGCTTCCATAAAAAAAAACTAAATATCTATCAAGATAATTCAATTTAAATATAAAATGTCTGGAACTAGTTAAAAGCCTCCCTTTAGCCTTCAGTCTTAATGCATCGGACCTCTTAGCGGGAGTAACTCGAGACGGCTTTATAGAGAAAATGTTTTAACACAAAAATTACAAGTATTTGTCGTCTAACTTAAGTTGGAGACGAGATCTTGAGCTTAAAGGATGAACACGGTATCTAAGTGAATCCGGCAACTATTATTTTGCTTATTTTTTATCAAAGAATATTATTGACGAACATAAATAAATATATTAATTCACAAATAGAATAAGTACACAGCTTGTATTTTATAAAACATTAAACTATCTATAACAGCTATAGAAAAGGTTCCAGTTAAAGAAAAATGTCTAGTTAATACAATCAAACCTTTAACAATTCCAAAAAGAAGGACGAAATATTGTCTATCTCCAAATTTATTCAGACGTCACAGCATAGTCGAGGAGCGTGGGAACATTCCCCAACATTCACACACAACACGTGTACTGATGAAATTACCCCGCATTTCACAGTCACTCACTCATAAAACAAATACAATAAAAATATAGAATTTTAAGCAGAAAAGGACCTATACATATATATTTTTATACCACTAAGGTGGCACCTGATGGTAAGCAGTTATCGTAGCCTATAGATAGACTATTGCAACACCAGAGGTATCACCAGCGCGTTGGCGACCCTGTAAAACGAAAAAATAGTTGTGTTGGCAGTATAAGGATCAAAGTACCCCCTCTGCCAACGCAAAGTTTCGAGCACTGGCAACCTTGCTCACCGTTAGAAACATAACACAGCTCAAAGCAGTATTATTTCACTTCAAGTAGTATAGTTAGGCTAAAACGGGCGCATAATTATGAAACTAATTCAAAGTTATATATTTGTGAAACTCACTATAAAGATGGTGTAAATGTAAAGACACTAGGTATCACTCTGCCTTTACCTTAAAAGATCAGATACTAATATTATAAATGTGAAAATTTGTGATGATGGATGGACACATGGATGGATGGATGGATGGATGTTTGTTACTCTTTCACACTAAAACTAGTGAACAGATTTTGATGAAACTGTACAGTATTATTACTATTTTGATGTATCAAAATAACTTATAGGCTATAATTTATAACTATTTTGAGTTAATTAGCCAAATTACAACAATAATTAAAAAAATCATTTCCACGCGGACGAAGTCGCGGGCAGAAACTAGTAAATCATAATAATGATTCATCAAAATGCCTATTTATCCCTTCAGATCTGAAAGGGGACTTAACTGGTAATAAACAGTTAATTCCCACATAGGTACATTTTATAGTCTCGGAGCGTGAGAATATTCTTGAGCAGCACATGTCGAGATGAAAGCCCGCATTTGTTCCTTTGTCGCACAAATGTAAATGTTTTCTTACAAAGTGAGTTGCCCCGTTTACTGTGACATTATGTTCAGTTCCCTTTGTCTTTAGAGTAGCAAGATATTCGTGAGATGAAATAAACACAGCATCACGCCTGTATATGGAAAAGGTAAGCAGAAGTGTAGGTACTGATATTTCACCGGTGTAATGTGAAAGATAATTACGAAAAATAATCTATTACTTCACGAAAACATTATTTCTAAATCTATTTTAAGACAAATATTTCCGTGATGAAAAGGTTTAGCTCAGCATATTGCTGTGGGCTACAGCAATGCAACCTCACAACGCTAATTTCCAGTTACAACCCAAAAAATGTGTGATCAACGGACATCGTTAATATTTATTACATGGAGCCTAAACATAGCCAACATAGCTCTTTGTATACAATACTACATCTCTACCGAACCCTTCGCGCGTGATGATATAACAATTAATTCAATTATTTACTAACAACCCATTTGTGTTTGTCCGTAGGTGGGCGTGCTGCCGGCCGTGCGACGCGCGCGACCGCCGCGCCTCGCAGACATACCCAGGTAAACATCACATGTATGTAATAATGTGTCGTATAGCGCAAACAATAAAATAAATAAATATTTTGCGACATTTTTACACAGCACCATCTAGTCCCAAACTAAGCAGAGCTTGTACTATGGGTACTAGACAATTGATGTAATAATTATGTACTTTTTTTTGTAAATATGTACTTATAATACGTAAGAAAACAAACAATAAACAAACTAGGCATCGTCTGAGGAAGTCTGTGATGTAGTGGCTCAAGTGTCGAACTGCTGATCACGAGTTCGTGGGTACGATTCCCTCAGGTAGTGGTGTTCAAAGTTGCTATAAATCAATAACATGGTTGCTATGTGCAAATTTTTTTAAGTACGCGATTTTATGTGCTATATTATAGCATGTTTAATTTTTGATTTTAAGATTTTATATTGATTTCTGACGGGAATATCAATGTAACGCGATAAAATCCGTAAAAAGTAGTTTTATTTTAATTATAAGTTTTTAGTTACATTTACGAATAAGTTACTAACCAAATAGGTCCAATTATACCTATGTTTTCAAATTAAGTAATAAATAATAACTATTATAGAACTTTTAAATCTCTTTGCTGTATACCCAAGTTTGTGGTCGACTGTACCTACGACATAGAAAATTGATGGTATGTGTCCTTCACTTTATATTGCTCTTGAGCCCATGGGGACAGCGCAATACGTTATCGATTTTATAATCATATACCTAATGATATTACAGCCTTGTCGGTCGACTAAAAGCCTTCGACAAGCAATATAAGATCGTATGAAAAATCTTTCGTGTTGGAAATAATGTACATACTACATACCATCACAGCTGGTGCCCAAGTCTGTCATTTTAATGAGTCAATATTTGTATAGCATTATTGATACCTACCTATACCTACTTACTTAAAGTTTTTTTTATACCACTAAGATGGTAAACAAGCATACGGCCCACCTGATGGTAAGTGGTTACAGTAGCCTATAGACGCTTGCAATACCCCTATCAGACGAAAGAAATTATACTTAACATTGACGTATCAACTCGAGTATTTATTGAAGAGCTTTATTAATTACAATCCTCTGTACATATAAAATTCTGTTGTACGAAGACCTGTTAGTAAATACAAATAAACAAACATAGGATACGGTTAGTTAGTACGTTATGTATTTAGTGTGTACTGAAATCCATTTTAATATAGTTGTGCTTGGGTTACATTAGTTCAATCTTTCATCCTCCGAACCCCCAACTATATGTTGAGTTCGGCTTCCAGTCTAACCAAATGCGGCTGAATATCAGTATTTTACACGAAGTGACTGCCATCAGACCACCGCTACCCAATTTCTGGGTAATACCGATACCCTGAGGATGGACAGGTTGTCAGGCTATTTAGGTTGCTGACTAACACTAACGATTGTCATAGGCGTTCGTATGACAACCAGGAGTGACAGCTTTATGTGCTCCCCAATGTACCGAGGTTCTCGTATTCTGAATGTGTTTAGGAATAATCACCCATCCACAGTGCTACTTAACCTAACAGATCGGTAGATCTGCTCAGTTATTACTTAGCCCCAAGCCAGTTCAATGTAATCTCTAAATTGTATAGTGTAAAACAGAGTCTTGATGTTACTCCGCATAGGAACTTTTTTGATACGGTCTTCACCATCATATAGAGCATTTCTTTCGGAAGGTTTACTTAAATGTAGGTAGGGCATAGTGGGAGTAATTCCACTCAAATTGGAGCTGCCCGACTGGGGAAGTACCTCCGCCTTGCAGAAAATCGAAGTAAAATAACACTGCTTTGAGCTGTGTTGTGTTTCTTGCGGTGAGCAAGGTTGCCAGTGCTCCACGAGGAAACGTTGGGTTGGCAGTGGGGGGACTTTAACCCTTATACTGCCAACCCAACTATTCCTCTTTCAATACAGGATCGGCAACGCGCAAGTTATACTCCTGGTTTTGCAAGCGTCTATAGGCTACGGTAACCGCTTACCATTAGTTGGGCCATATGAATGTTTGCCACCTTAGTAGAATAAAAAAAAAGGTATAATACAGTCAATATTATAAGTACATTGCACCCGTGCGAAGCTGGGAGGATATGTTCTGAGTACGTTACTTACGCCTATTGTCTGTTTTTCTGTTAAAAGAAACACAAACTGTCTGATAAAATATAGAGGTAAAAGTCCCTCCTCCCGCACATCGCAGACACATCGCGCTCTCGCGTGTACTGTCAGTACTCTCTGACAGCTTTGCTAACGAATCTACCCAACTAATTAATTACCTACTGAATTAGTTATTTTAATTATTTTCACGGGCCAGTGTTTGTTATATTATTTATGGTATTACTTTTTTTATGACATACCATCACGCCTGTATTCCCCAAAGGTTTAAGCAGAAGGATACTAATTAAACCCACAGTTCGCTAGTATTTTTAGGTCCTATTAATATGTAGCGACATCTACCAAGCTACATGGAACTTCGAACCGTGCCTTGGATTCGAACTCAAGACCTTTAACTTGGCAGTCCAATCATTAGGCTACGTTTTTTCATTATTATTGCCATTTATTGCAGGACACAATATCCAAACTTCAGCTACTAAGAATTTTATAGAAGCCAGGACCTCTAGCATAGCACACCAGACTAATGAGGCAGTTAAAAATAAAAAATATATATTAAAACTCTTTTCTTAAAAGTAACCCAACTTTTACACCCCCTTTACCCCAACTTGTTAAGTAAGTTCCAAAGGGATAAAAAGTTTTAACATTTTATATAAGTATTATTTCGGTAACAGTTTCGAAATAAGATTAGAGTGGGGTCATATCAGGGGAATAAGAAGAATTTGCCGGTAATACTTATTTAAATTGAATGGAAATGAGTTATAATTATGTTTTTTCTTATAATCTCTAAAATTTTCGACACCTTCAAGACTTTTCCTAACTATGGAAGACCCCAAGATAGCTGGGAAAAGCTATGTTGGGGTCCGCCTCTAGTCTTATGTATATCTTTTTACAAAAATAAAGGTATAACATAACATCACGCCTGTATTCCCCGAAGCGTTAGGTAGGGGTGCACTAATTTACACCCACAGTTTACTGGTATGTTTAACTCCCTTGAAAATGATAATATTTGTATCTGTAAATATACATCCTTTAAAGACACTTTAACAAGTCTGTTTAATTATTTTATTTTCGTTAAGTTGGATGGTACCGGCATTTCCTAACTGACAACCTCTGAGAAAAAACACCGAAACAAACTCAGAGAATCATGGTCTCTTTTGAAGTCAAAGCATAGAAGTAGTAGCAAGTATGTAAGTGACAATATATACTGCTGTTATACCAGAAATGACTTTTAGAATTATAAGATAAACAGGAAATTTGCACTGACATGAGTATATGTATAAATAAAATGTGAATTTAAGATAATTTAAAACCTCGTGACACTTAATAGATAGTTTGAAATTGTTTTAATTTATTGATTTCTGACATTTACGCAAATATTATACATTGAAATAAAAACGTAGTTTTATTTCATTTTTTTTAATTATTACTATTTGTACGTATTTATGATTTAGATTATCAGATTTTATTTAAATATTATATCCACATAGACAATTTCAAATTATATTATATTTGCATGCTGAATAAAGTAGGCGAAATATGAAGAACAAATGTTATTACTTTAAGATCTACCAATGTACTATATTTCAAGCAAATAAATAAATTATTATTATTTAATGCAGGGTCTGAAATGGCCTTTTGAAAAAAGAGCCACAGCGGCTTTGAGTAGACCAGTCCCAGCAGATGCAACGCATGAATCAGTGTTGCTCGACCATCATTTAGGCAGATCCTTATTTATCTATTTCGTGGGGAGATCAATCTGGGCGAGTGAGGTAAGAGAAAAAGTATATAAGTATTATAGACTTATATACTTAGTATTATTATTTGGGTTTGATTCCCACAGGACACAAATATTTGTGTGTATAAAACATGAGTATTTGTGTTTGTCTGGGTATTTCTTATGTATTATAAGTATGAATTTTCAAAAAAAAAAGTATATTATAAGTATTATATTTTATTCATTGTCTAGTACCCATAGTACAAGCTCTGCTTAGTTTGGGACTAGATGGTGTTGTGTAAAACTTCCCAAAAAAAAAAATATTAAAAAAATATAGTATATATATACATTACCTGGCACTAGGCGTAATACAAACGCAGACCGCAGCTTATCCTGGCAGATCAAATTGCTCAGCATTATTACTAAGACACACGAGCGAACGAGCCCCTTTGTTTAGATAGGTAGGTAATTAGACAGTTGCACGTTAAAATTACCAACATAATGTAGAATGGTCTAACTTTTGGCCTAACTCCACAGTTAATTTAGAAACGCTCTTACATATTCGTTTAACTCACTCCATCTAGTATGTATGAACTGTTAATGTTATTATGTAAGTTACTACAGTTGGGCGTGGGAATCGATAAGTAGATAAACTGAACTTTTAACAGAGAGCTTTAGGATTTTATAGCACACTTTTTTAGAAAATAAAATTTATTTCAAAAACTTTGTGGTGTATCTCTAGAACCTTTCTTTCTCCGAGCCTTTTCCCAACTATATTGGGCTCGGCTTCCAGTCTAACCAGATGCGGCTGAATATCAGTATTTTACACGAAGCGACTGCCATCAGAACTCCGCAATCCAATTTTTGGGTAATACTGATACCCTGACGATGGACTGGTTGTCAGGCTATTTGGGCATCTGACTACCACTAACGATTGTCATACGAATACCTAGGACAACTGGGACCAATAGCTTTGCGTGTTCTCCGAGGCACGGAGGGGTCTCGATTTGTTAAGAATGGTCACTCATCCACAGACTGATCGCGACTAGCGCAGCTTAACCTTGCAGATCGGTTGATCAGCTTAGTTATTTCTTAGCCACGAGCCCCTCCATCTCTAGAACCTATAGTCAGAAATTAAACACGTTTTTATGGAACCAAATGAAAAGCCTAGTCCAAAGTTTTTTTTATTTTCGCACTGGTTTATATCGAATATGAGAATTTTACTTGTAATTTTTCAATTCAATTCCTTTATTTAAAAATCAGTAATAGCCTAGTAATATGACTATTGGACTGCCAAGTCAAAGGTCTCGAGTTCGAATTCAAGGCACGCAGCTCTGACTTTTCTAAATCATACTTATGCATATCAATAATTAATGAGGTATCACTCGCTTATAATACGGTAAAGGAAAACATCGTGAGGAAACCTGCATGTATTACCGATTTTCTCGACGGTGTGTGAAGTCTGCCAACGGCTTGTGGTTACCGTGCCGTTCGCCTAATCCTTCTCATTCTGAGAGGATACCTGTGCCCAGCAGTGGGCCAGTATATGGGTAAACAATTAAGATGATTTTCCACACTATAAACAAAGCATAACTGTTTAGCAATCGTTAACATTTCCCAGCCTTATGCACAAATAAATCGCAATATAACACCCACCCACCCTACTTCTAACAAAGTTTTTTTAACCTTTACAAATTCACAAACTTCAAAGTTAGCTCGGAAAAGCCTTACAAGATTCATGAGTAAATAATTTCAGAACGGCGCAGACTTGTTTCGTAATTTCCGTTCGTAGCGGAAGCTACCGGCGACCATCACGGTTTCATAAATAGGTGTAGGTAGCACTTACCTTACCTGACCTATATTTCCAGATTAGTTTCATTAGAAGGAGGCCTGCATTTCTACAACGGAGTAAGTCAAAGGCGGGAGGGTATGTCGGACTCGAACCGACTAAAAAAAGCACTTGCCTTCGTTTGCCTTATAGTCATGGCCATGGGATCTGGAAATTCCCAGCAGCCAATGTTTCAACGGGCGAGGTCTTGCTTCGCATCCAATCAAAGTCACGCGTGTTTTGGCCACAAAAATAAAAGCACACGTGCCGCCTACTATGGTCATTGTCTGGTTGGGCAGTGAACTCCCCAAATTCAATAGTACTTACCCAGCGACTAATAATAGTACATTATGGTACAAGTGTGTAATGTTGGTGATTACCGCTGAGGCGCCATTGAAACCCGAGCCGTTAGGTGAGGGTTTTGAGAGAGCCGAGGACGGTAATCATCAATACACACGTGTATCATACGATGTTTTTCGACACACTTGTGAAGAAAATAACTATAATTTCAACTGTGAAAACGAATTGTGAAAATTTTTTCGCAATGGCGGGCAAAATTAATCAGTTGTTTTCCTAAAAAATGGCGAATAATGGCGATCGGCCATAGGCTAAAAGAATGAGGTTTCTTTTTTTGGCTTTTCGCGGACAGCGTTTTAGCAACATACAATTAAAGTTTTCTTTATTACAGAGAAAACAAAAGTATATTTTAGTGAAAGTTTTATTTATTAAAAACGTACAAGTTGAAATTATCTATTTAAATACGAAGTTGCATGAAATGAGCAAGCAATAGGTAAATTAATTTATTTGTACTATTTATTGAACACGATCTTTTTTGTATCGAAACTTTTTTAAGAACAAATCAACTCTACTAATAAAATAAAAAAGAACCCTATAACTCACTTGTGAATAATAGCAATGGAAAAGTCACAGTTTGATTACAGGTATCATTACGTGTCTAAATTGCGGTGAAATAAGAGCCATTTTATGAGCAAGTGTGTTGAAAAATATATTTACATATCTTTAAATTGCATAGGCTTGCGTTTGTCTGTTATCTCATGTAAGTGACGCTGCGGTCGCCACTGGAGCACGCTTGCCAAGAAGTAACCTATTAACTTCTTAAAAAATCTAATTTTATTTATCAGCAATACATGAGTCTGTAAGGCATGATAGCATCACACCAGGTTTCATCGAAGGGTTAAGCAGAAGCTTGCCCACAGTTTGCTGGTATTTTTAGACCCCATGTAATATGTCACGAATCCCATGCCTGTCACATATGGGCCAAGGGAAGGCAAGTTCAGTTTATTCCAAAATAGCCTGCTACCTCCCCAGCATGAGGATTTTCCGTGCTATAATAATAAAAAGGTCGATGGACGAAGATAGGACTCTGGGAATATGCGACTGGGAGCTCATTGTCACCATCCAGGCACAAATCTGATACTAAAAAATGCGTAACAGAAAAACTAAATACTACGTTTGACCTGTGACTCAAAGCCAAGACCACATGTTCAACAAGACACGTTCGATGTAAATACGTGTATATTATATTCCCAGTGAGGTTCTAACGCTTAGGGTATGGAAAATCCTCAGTGCAGTGCAGCACTCCTAACTGCAGTGATAGCCTAGTGGTATGACCATTGGACTGCCAAGTCGAAGGTCTCGAGTTCGAACCGAAAGCACGCACCTCTGAATTTTCGTATTCATGTGCGTATTAATAATTAATTAACACTCGCTTAAACGGTGAAGGAAAACAACGTGAGGAAATCTGCATACCTTAGAGATTTTTCTCGACGGTTTGTGAAGTCTGCCAACCCACACTAGGCCAGCGTGGTGGACTATATCGCCTCATCCCTCTCAATATGAGAGGAGACCCGTGCCCAGCAGTGAGACAGAGTATGGGTTGTTGATGATGTTGATGGAAAATCCTCATGGATCATTCTACTACCTGGAGATGTCGCACGGTGAGAGTTACCATGACCATGGCAGACTGTGGGACCAGCAGTCGCTGTACCCCGTTTCGGAATAGGTTCGATTCAGTCTGAGGTCAAATTATACTCTCATAAAATGTATAACTTAGGATAATAATATAGAAACCAAACTACTTAATTCCCGCATGAAGTCGGGTAGCATGTAAAACATTATGTATTCATGGAGTTGAGGGTAGTTTTAACGAAGTTATGTGCGATCTTAATTCGTAGTGGCAGGTTAGGAGACTATGTTTAGAAGTGTGCGCTACATTAAGCATTCTGTGGCAAATACATGCATATCATTATGCCTGTATTCCCCGAAGGGTTAGGCTGAGGTTTAAACATTTGAGGGTACAGTTTGGCAGTATGTATTAAAGGGGATCTACGCTTCGCAGAAAATCGAAGTGAAATAACACTGCTTTGAGCTGTGTTATGTTTCTTACGGTGAGCAAGGTTGTCAGTGCTCCACAAGGAAACGTTGTGTTGGCAGTGGGGGGACTTTGACCCTTATACTGCCAACCCAACTATTCCTCTTTTGTTTAACAGGGTTGCCAACGCGCAAAGGACACCCCTGGTGTTGCAAGAGTCTATTGGCTACGGTAACCGCTTACCATCAGGTAGGCCGTATGCTTTCTACTTAGGTGGCAAACAAGCCACCTTAGTAGAAAATAGTAGTAATAAATAATGGACTATCAAACACAAAATATTTTTTCAATTCGAACCAGTAGTTGTTGAGATTAGCGCGGTCAACCAAACAAACAAACTCTACATCTTTATAATATTAGTATCTAGATATATTCACGTTTACTTTGGAGAGCATTTGAGCATTACCATAGTGCACTTCCAATATCTAAGTTTAATCTAGAAACCCAGTTCCTTAGTACTAGTATGAGACCTTATTTTGAACTACTCTCAACTTGGATAGTTTGTCGATAGCTATACGTGTCCTGGGTACATAAATGCTCTATTTCCTTTTATTTTATATTTCCTAGCAATTTCCAATGCAGTGAAAATATCGTGAGATCAAAGTTATGTTAAAGGAAAATTTACCGCACGACCCGGTCCTGTGTCTTCCAGTGCACAAGACTTTTAAGAAACTAGATGTTGCCCTAATCTTTCTCTGTACCAAATTTTATTAAAATTGGTTCAGTGGTTTAGACGTGGAGGTGTAACAGATAGACAGACATACATGATGATATTATTAGGGATTAGACGAATCAAAAATTGAATAAAACTAGAACAACAATAACATATTATTATTAACTGAAATAATTATAACAATATTACATACCATCACGCCTGTATTCCCCGAAGGGTTAAGTAGAGATGTATTAATGTACAGCCACAGTTCGCTGGTAAAATTTAACCCCATGTAATAGGGGGCGAGCCTAACAAACTCTACATAATTCTTAAACAAAATCTAATAAGTATTTAAAAAATATAATATATTATACTAGCTTTTGCTAGCGGTTTCACTCGCATCTCGAAAGACTTTTTTAAGACAAAAGGTAAGCTATGTCCTTCTCTAACGACAAATCTAAGTATCAAATTTAATCAAAATCGGTTAAGCGATTTAGGCGTGAAGGTGTAACAGACAGATAGACTGAATTACTTTCGCATTTTTAATATTACATTAGGAATATTAGGAATTTTATTTGAGCCCGGTTTTAGCTAGCGTTTATATAGAATAAGTATAATAATAATTCAAGTGAACCCCTCAGTCAAAACAAATTTCACAGATTATACTAATTTATAGTTTGGAAAGTTGTAAAATTTATGAAAAGTTGTGTTTCACAAATGAGGTCACTAGAAACGTGGAGAGAGATCTCAGTATTCGGTGTAATGTGTTCGTCACAACGATAATTTTATAGAGAGACGAAAACTTTCTTTGTTTGTGTTTTCGATGACAGTTTCCACTTGCTGACTGCTTATGACTTTACTAGGGGGGTACGAGAGTTTGGTTATTGCAGTTGGTTATTGGTTATCTACTCTCGTTCTTTTTTTATACCACTGAGGTGGCAAACTTGCGCACGGCCCACCTGATGGTAAGCGGTTACTGTAGTCTATAGACACTTGTAACACCGAAGGTATCACATGCACGTTGCCAACCCCTCTAAAATGAAAGAGGAATAGTTGGGTTTCCAGTATAACGGTCAAAGTCCCCCCACTGACAACACAATGTTTCCTCGTGGAGCACTGGCAACCTTGCTAACCGTAAGGAACACAACACAACTCAAAGCAGTGTTATTTTACTTCGATTTTCTGTAAGGCCGAAGTACTTCGCCAGTTGGGCAGCTCCAATTTGATTGGAATTAATCCCACTATTCAATAAGATTATGATTAAGATAAGTGTTTATAGGGTTAATAATACTTCGGTGACTTTAAATTATATAATCCCACGTTAGAGATCTTGGGTTAGATTCCCAGGTCGAGCAAAAGTGTTATTGAATTGTTTTCATACAATTTTCAGTAGCAGCTCGGAATTTGGTTTTGTGCCCGGCTATATTAGGGTATATTGTCACACCTCTGCCTAAGTCTTCGGGGAATACGGGCATGATGGTATAAACAATACGTAATTTGAGTGCGAAGCATTAAAAAATATCAACGATTTTTGAAAATCGAATACAGATAGCTTTATTGGACGAAATTAGACAAAGACAAACAGAACTTCCTATACACGTTCCACAGGTGTGAGGGAGATATAAGATACCTGTAAACTGATATTAATCTATTCACGTGGAACTGTTGCGTAGCGGCTCGTCTACGAAATCGGAGCTTCCGTAGCCATGACGTCATTGTAGCTACGTCGTAGCAACTTCAAATACCTCATTTCTTTTATAATTGTCATCTAGTGCCTGCTACGCCATTAAGTGTCATGAAAATATTTTGTCCTCGGTTATCTTATGTCGAAGCTATAGCGAGAGACGAGATAATGTGTAGACAAAATTATCTCGCGCCATGACTGTTAGTGGTCTGTAAATAGTGTAGAACTAATATTTATTAAGATTGTTTTTCCAATTTATTATGAATCCACACTTTCATAATTAAAAACGAAATTAATTATGTCTGTTCTTTTGTCTCAGAAACTCGTTAAAAATGTGAGTAAAACCAACAACAACTAATATTACTAAAAAATCATTTTTTTAAACCGATTTTTTTTTGAGTCTACGTTCAGTGTACCTGGATGCGGCTGAATATCACTATTTAACATGAAGCGACTGCCATCAGACCTTAATACCGATATTTTAAGATAGACTGGTTGTCAGGTTTTTGGCCTTTGGGTGTAGTTATAGAATATTTTTAACAAAATGCTTGTTAAAAGTTTCGTTCAAATTGAGCTTCCACATGGAAAAACTTTGTGTTTGGATAAATTGTAAAAGTTCACGAGCTGTATGACATGACATTTTAAGTAGGTTGGCAGTAGGTAGGTATTTTTACCCTACTGCTGCGAAGCATAAAGAAAGTTTATGTTTTTTGACCGGTATGTATGTATATGTATATACAAGTACAATATTGTAATTCATGTATTAAATAAGCAGTGATAGCCGAGTGGTATGACCATTGGACTGCCAAGGTCTCGAGTTCGAACCCAAGGCACGCACCTCTGACTTTTCGAATTCATGACTGCGTATTAATAATTAATTATCACTCGCTTAAACGGTGAAGGAAAACATCGTGAGGAAACCTGCATACGGTTTGTGAAGTCTGCCAACCCGCACTAGGCCAGCGTGGTGGACTATAGCCTAAAGAGACCCGTGCCCAGCAGTGGGACAGTATATGGGTTGATGATAGATGATAGATGTATTAAATCCGTATTTGTTTTTCTTGTTAACAGCGCCACCTCGTGTACAATCACTTAACGTTATGCCTCTAACAGACACATTACGAACATGTATTCAAATATTGTTGCATGTTATATTATTTAACATAATATACCATCACGTCTGTATTCCCCGAAAGGATAGGCAGTTTTAAGATATAATAGGCGGCTAACCCACACTAGGCCAGCGTGGTGGACTATAGCCTAATCCCTCTCAATATGAGAGGAGACCCGTGCCCAGCAGTGGGACAGTATATGGGTTGATGATGTGATATCCTGATATATCAAACAACTAAATCTAAATCTTCAAAATCGGTTTATAAACAAACACGATCTTGAAACGTGTTTCTAATTGAATAAAAACAAGGAAAATAAGCAAATCCACACGACTGCCATCATTAATCTATGACAATTTAAATATCAAGCTTAGGTACAAGCATTAATTATTTACTTATTGATCTTTGATACGGAAATTGAAATAAAATAACTCTACGGATTTTATCGCGTATTAGGTATTGATGTCATTAATATGTTAATAATAGGGATTAATAACATTAAAACACGCCATAAAATCCGTAAACAATTGTTTTATTACAATGTCTAATGTTATACATTTTTGTGAATTCAAATTCTACCACGAGCAGGACACTGACAAATTGCAGGACGCAGTATCAAAGTGTCCTGCTCGCAGTCGAGTGTATCTTACATAAAAATAATATACTCAATTGTTTTATCCTTCTTTGCGATAGAGGATATTCTTAATTCGTCAGAAATAAGCACATGTGCTGAGGCAGTTTGATTTCTCCTGAAAAACCCTTTCGCGGCCCTAATCTACTTCTATTATGATAATTTAGCGATTTTTTATTTTTCCTTGTCAGACGTTGTCCTGCAACCTGATTGCAGCGCCACCTCCGGGTCCAGTCATGAATCTAAAACATCAAGGACATTAAAACAGGGCCAGCCGTTCAGGTGTCCGGGGTAATCTCCAAAGTCTGGAACATCGCCGTAGAGTTGCTAGCTTATCGGTTTTTTATCGGATACATTTCGGAAAGTGTGCATCAGATCTCCACGATGTTATTCCCTCTTTCCCTTTCTACTATCGGACAGCCACAAGCACGAAAAAGCGACATCAACCCGAAAGAAACGCTTCAAGTCTCCACTTTTCTTATGCGTGCCGCTGAAATTTAGAATGAGTTTCCCAAGTGGGTCTTCCTCGATAGATATGTATGTAAATCTAAAAAAAAATCTAGTTCTCTTTAAGTCATGAGTATAGTGGTTTCTTTTAGAAAAGCGCGCGTCATCGTAGATCGCAGTGTAGGTAACATCAGGCGAAGTGACGGTCTAGAGTAGGCCTATCAAGAATAGTAAAGAGGAATTCAGTGAAAAACACACGTACAGAAGACTTATAAAAAAGACTTGTAAAGATGTTTTTGTAAATAATGGGTGAGCTAGATGATGACTACAAGTATGCGTTTGGTTAGGACTGTTCAAGTTAAAGTTGCAATGGCTCTTTCTTCAAAAGGTCTGTTCAGATTTAACCCTACGTTGTAAAACACACATACCCGATGGCCATGGTACTGCGAGTTTGTTTGGGCGTTTCTTTCCCAAACTCATCAGATAGACTTGATAAAAAAGATATAAAAGATAAAGATAATTTTATTTGGTAAAACATGAGTATACACACATGGGCATAAAATGTTGCATAATTGTTGAGATCGTCATGTTTAGCCTTTACAGCGTACAAAATATTCACTTGTTATTGTTTTAACAAATTAAAAAATGTTTACATAAATAATATATACATATAATTATTAATTAAATAACACATTATATTATTAATTTTATCACATCAAATTACATTACATTAAATCAATCAGTAGTTATAATATTCTATACATTATTAATACAAACTATCAACCAGTAAAATCAGCCGTCAACTTTATCATTTAAGAACTCGTCAATATTATAATAAGCTTTGTCTGCTAGGAATTTGTTTAATTTATTTTTAAACATTTCATTATTTTGTTCTTTCCAGTCATTAGGAAGTTTGTTAAAGACTTGTAAAACTGTATTTGTAAAATAGAAAGAAATACATAACATTTATCATTCATCTGTAACTTTCCTGTCTATCGAATCGTATACATGTTTCTTTCCTTCTTTATTTTATCCTCTCAATCTTCATATCATTTATATTGCAAGGAACAAGGATCAAACACGTCTCGATCTAAATTAAATGAATCTGGGTCGACAAATTAAGCGTGATCTCAGCTGTCACCCGTCGTTGTTAATTTAACTACCTATTTACTGCATGCTGAGATCATCGGAGTAAACAACACCTAGGGATGGGACACGCTTTCACTACAGTCAAATATCGTTGATTTAAAAAAGTGCACATTAATAAATAAAATAAATATTCTTGGTCAATTTTTCAGCACCATCTTGTCCCAAACTAAGCATAGCTTGTACTATTAAATTAAATATTCTTTATTTCGGGCATTTAGACCCATACACTCATACATTTAGCATAAAATAATAATAGAAATGGCATAAAATAATACTAGACAATGGACTTATATTTTTTTTTGTAAATATACATAAGAAATACCCAATAGATCAATTAGATTCTAGAGGATTTTGTAAACTGACATTTTGTAAACTTTAGCAATTATTTATTATAATTTTAGCATTGTTTTGAGATTTTCTCGATGACAATTGAATCTGCTACTCCACATTATTACAGTAGTTACTTAAAACCAGTTGCCAATTACACTAACATAACATACCATCCATCTACGATGGGTTACCTAGAGATTTTCACTCAAAGTTTGGCAGTATATTTAAGGTCCCATGTAAAATAGGGCGACCCTACTGACAAGGCACACACGTTGCTCATAAAATTTTCATAGAAACACCCAATAACACGTTGCTCAAACTGAGGAACTACTCCAAGCTCCTCAGCCACACTTGGACTACTAGTCCATTGCCGCAATTTGATTTACCAAATAACGATGTCAAAATGTTAATAAATAAAGTAAATTTTTACAGATTTTATCACATTATATTGGTATAATTAGTGTCAGAAATCAGGCGTATTATTTTCAAAGGAAAATCACCTTTACAAACCTCAATTGACGCCACATATACTTGAGTAGAAGCACTCAAATTACAACTTCAACCAAAAAGTAGCTATTTAGCTAGCAAATACAAGCGCAAAGGGATAAGTAACCAACTTTACACGCCCGCTAAGTAGGTCAGGGGTGCTCAACCTGCGGATTTATTTCTGCAGTCCACGAAGTTTTTAATGTAGGACGTGCAACGACAACTGCAAAATGCTAAGCGTAATTAAGTTCACGAAGTTTTGAGTCAGCGCGGGTAGTGTACGGATTTTCTGCATTGCAAATTACTTTCAGAGTTTCCTATGATATTTTATGCATAGCTTATATGCATAGACATTATGCATGTTTAGGGTGACCAACTATTACAACTAGTTTATCTTATTAACTGTGCCCGCGTTCCTTTAGTTATTTCCAATCCGTGGGAATGTTCCAAAATCAATTGTACTAATCTGTCTACCTCTCTACCCCAGATTCTAGTTTTTGAAATTTCATAAGTGATGAATGGGTGAGTATAATTTGCTTTTTTAAATAGATAATACATGTACCTATAAGAAAAATATGAGATAGTTTATTATAACCATTTCGAGTAAACGAATGAAAGGCAACCAACCACTGTAGAGTACACCCTAGAAAGACATACATTAGTAAGGTCCTTCAAAAAAGTTAGATGTGAAGTACTCACAACCAGCTAATGTGTATGATATAATATTTATATGAACGTGGACGAAGCAAAAGAAGTATCCAAGAGTCGTAAGCAAGAGGCGTTTTGTAGTTTCTACCATGTGGGATAAAAGCGTGGGTGTATGATTAAATAACATTTTTTTTAAAGTTTTCTATAAAAGTTGAGAACCCCTGGCGTAGGCACTAAGTTCTCAGGTGTCGTCAAATTATTCGAAATTGGGATCTTTTCAAAGTATCGTGTGTTACAATAGGAGGGCCGCGCTCTATATCTAGTTTCAAGGGGTTTTCACAGATTTTCTGAAGTTTTGCAGTAACCTTTTAAATTAGTCACTGTATACAAAACGATAATGTATAAAATGTATAACAATACATAGACGTTGTTATACATAGATGTATTATCTCTAAACCGTCTGAGTCGTGTCATTTATGGATTATAGGTGATAAATAAACATCATCATCAACCCATATACTGTCCCACTGTTGGGCACGGGTCTCCTCTCAGATTGAGAGGGTTTCCACCACGCTGGCCTAGTGCGGGTTGGCAGACTTAACACAACGCCGAGAAAAATTTATAAATAAATAAAATAAAAATGATTAAATCATTATAAATAATATTGACTCAACTTTAAATACGTAAAAAATTAAAACATTCATATGAATTGTGGTCTGTTTATCTTTGCAGAATACCCATTTCTATTACAACTACTGTGTTTACTGTATCTGCATCATCCTAAAGTTGTCTGGCTGAAATATCGAATGACATTAATACCGCTTTTGTACCAACTGTGCACGAAGTAGTAATAAATAAATAAAAAGCGTATATTATTTATTAAAATAATTATAATTGATCACATCAAAACTAAATCTTACATTTCATGATATCTCCATTATTACATTAATATAATATATGTACAGAGGCCTGCGCATCAAGCTACCACAGTCTGTCAAATTTCTTTGATTGATTTTCAACTTTATGACAAAGTGAAAAGGTTTATAATCAATTGGGAAAATTTGACAGTTTTGAATAGCTTGACCTGCTGGCGTCTGTACCAATGTTTTAAATAACTCGATTTATAATGACTTGTCACATCACTACGTGAATGAACTCAACTAATTAATTCTTGTTAGCGCCGCAACATGATACAGTTGTATGATGAATCGTTATTTGATTATACTTTTTCTAGCAGACGATGGCCAAGTTCTTTAGCTAACAATATTTATGTTTTACTGTCTAAGTACTCCATGCAATATTATAAACTATGTCAGTGTGTTACTTTTTCGCGCCTGAACACTGAAGTAATTTTAGCGGTACACCAACAGAGTAGAAGTGACAAGTAAGATCCGAAGGATTGCAAACACTATTAAAAACATAATTAAAACTTCATCGACATTAAATGAATTTTTATCTAGTTAATTTTATTTATTTATCTAAATATACTTTATTACACTTTATTTATCTAAATATACTTTATTGTAATCCGATAAAAACACAATACATCAGGACACAACTTAATTTAAAACGTACAATGGGCGGCCCTATCGCTAAAAGCGATCTGTACAGATCAGACAACTTTTGGATGGATTCAAGAAAAACGGAGTGAATCTATTCAACTAGATATTATGTCGGCAACTTTAGTTCTTCTACGGATCTCCTCATTCCTTTCGAGTCGGTGGTGTAGAGCCGTGGTCATGTAATACCAAGCATAGCCCTCTCCATGGTTTGCCATCACAACATCACACACACTGGCCGAATTACTCACTTTTCGTATGGTCAGCAACGAAAGTCGTACACGGCAAAATTTTGAAAACATGACAGCTCCAAAACATGACATGTTGAAAATCGTATTGAAAATTGCAACATGTTCTGCTACTTTCGTTGTTGACTGTACCATCGATATGCATACTGTCACATCACTAGTAGTCCGTTAATTAACGGATATTGAGTTCCGAGACGGTGATTGTATTTGTTACATAGTTATTAAATTATTATTGTTTCTATACTACACGGTGTGGAACTAGTATTTATGGGTTATATAATACCTAAGTTGTGAATATCTTACGAGTAATGATAGTGAATGAAATAAAAGTGATGTCAGTGTGTTCTTGTGTGGTTTCTATGAGCACACTGTGACTTGACATCTTTATCCTGGTCTTTCAAAAGCATACCATCACACCTGGACTCCCCGAAGGGTAAGACAGAGCTGTTATAATTGTACACCCATAGTTCGCCGTTATGTTTAGGTCCCATTAAATGGGCTTTATGCTTGTTTGTCAAGACCCGTTTAGCAAGAGACAGGAATACGTGGAGATCTTTAGAGGAGGCTTTTGTCGACAGACAAGCTGTTCCACACAATCAACCAGTTGCCGATAATTCAAATGCACGTTAGAAAGGAAGAAAAAAATTAGTTTTAGTAAATAAGCATTATTAATTGTAAGGAAAGAAAGAGCAATAAAGGACATTTTATTTTATTTATTTATGCTTGTTTGTCACTTTAGAATTATAAAAAAAACTACTGTGGGTGTACATTTAGTGTCCTCTGCCTAACTATCAGGAAATACAGGCGTGATGATAGTATGGTACGGTGAACTAGTTGCTGCTTTTAAAACTTCTGTCTACCACTAAGTATTGTCATAAGTGTTGTGGTACCGAGGGTTTAACGTGCTCCAAGACACGGAGAGAGTCTCAATGGCAGCCAACAACAAAACTATGGAATAAACTACCGCCTGCAGTATTTCCGGACCAATACAGCCTTCAAACGTTCAATAGCGTACTCCCTTTCAAAGGCCGGCCGGGTTACTGTTCTCCTAGCTAGGTTGCTGAGCAGCCTGTATTAAGGAGAAACAGGTTACCTCCCTAAATAAATACCTAATTGATTTTTGCTACGTGGACGTTTTAATTTGCTACAAGATAAAAGTTTAAAGCGAAATATGTAGCTTCCTTTTATCTCCATCGACAGAGAAACAGACAACAATTGTAACATCAATAAACCAGCTATTGACGCGAGTTCGTATACAAATATTTACTTTTTCGCACAGCCTTGAGTTGCGAGCAAATGACACAGTCGTTTGTGTTCACTTACGTCGCAATAAAAATCTGTTTTGTGCTAAAGGAAACCGCTTTGAAGGGAATGGTTTACGAATCCGGAACAAACTGATGATGAATTGTATTTATTTTTGTAAGTCCAATAGATCTTCTAAAGACAGTTTTACAAGTCAATGTTTTGATTTTTTTATGCTAGATGAAATTTCTTGATTGACGATCTCTCAGAAGATACGCTGAAACAAACTCAGAGAATCATGGTATCTTTTAAAGTCCAGATATAAAACATCAAATATGTGTGTAACAATGCAGAGCAATGCCTGAAAAATAAAAGCTCTATAAATAAGCGTATTAGTAGGTACCTAATACACGTGTACAATTATTTAAGACTAGCTTCTACCCGCGACTTCGTCTGCGTGGAAAAGTTACTATAAATTATCATTGTAATTTGATCGTTATAAATTATAGACTTTATGTTATTCTGATGTATAAATAATTATACTGTAAAGTTTCATCAAAATCCGTCCAGTATCTTTAGCGTGAAAGAGTAATAAATATCCATTCATCCATTCATCCTCACGAACTTTCACACTTATTATATTAGTTGGAAGGACTATCTATGGAGGTTCTTGCTTGCTCTGCTTCATAACACCTTTTTGACAATTAAAAATATTACCTATTTATCCAATTTAAAAAGACCTTCCGACTGTGATTCAATACTTTAAGATTTGGAGATACGTCTCTATAATATTTTTTTATTCACTTTATTTCCGTTTTACGAATTCTTTCTTTCTTGATATGGCTGCTAAAAAGCCTTAGCACAGCAGCGGGACGAACTGGGCAAAAAAAATAAAAGTAAACCTTTTTTGTAATGACACTTGACCTATAAAAAAGATCCAAAGGTCATAGCGTTGCATAAATAGCTACAATTTCCTAACTCGACCCACGCTTGCATTATCAGTTTACCTACTACAGTTTACTTTATAAAGAACTAGCAAACTAACTCGTCCTTACTCTGCACGGGTATTTAAATACATTACAGCCTTTAAAACTTCCCAAAAAAACACTTGTAAAGCCATATAAGCGCACGAAAATCGATTCTTGACGACTTCATTACAAAGTATTTGATTTTCTCTAATATAAAAAAAAAGTGAATGAGAATATTTTATTATTTTTATTAACCTTCCGAAGAAATTATACAAATGATTTTTTTTGTACTAATACGGTGGCAAACAAGCATACGGGCCACATGATGGTAAGCGGAGCCTATAAACTCTTGCAACACCAGGAGTATCACTTGCGAAAATCACTTGTGAAAAGCGACTTAGTTTTATTAGTGTTATTGCTAAGCGATTTTAAAATTGAACCGTGTATAAAAGTACTTATCCCTTGATTGTTTTTTTTTTGGCCACCTGTTCAACCGCCAATGGCTGACAGCAACACCATTGGTATCACTCGCGCGTTGTCATGTTGAAACCTCAGTTGTTAAGTCTCATTGGCCCAGTAATTTCACGAACTACATTGCCTTTTAAACTGGGACACAATAATATTAGGATATTATTACTTAGCAGGCAGAATATTTAGCAATTCGATAGTAGTAGTAGACTTCCAACACTTGAACAAAAATAGTACCTAGCCATGACAGTGTCCTGTTACCTTGGCCCGAGCCCTGTAACTAACGCCCTTAGCACCCATGTAGGTATGTTTTCAATCAGCATACAATAGTAAAAAAATGTAGTAACATAAAACATTTTCATACAACAATGAAAAATGTACATAAAACGAATAGCAGCATCCACTTCAGACGTCAAAATCTAAAAAAAAAACACTACAATCGTGAGTCGTGACGTCAACACATTAAAATCTAATGCAAATCTATTGTATTACTAGATACTATATAATCCAAGTTTTAAAATAAATGTTGTATTCAGCTTTTCCGGAGTGCATGAGTCGGAAATAGATATTATTTCCGACTCATGCACAACGCAGAGGTACCTAGTTGAGGTGACTAATTAAGTGAAGACCGCGTCTCGACAAGCGTAGTGTAGGACGCCCACTAGAAGGAACTTGCGGAAGGTAGCTGGCGACTGGATAGAAAGAGCTGAAGCCTCAAGCTAGGCCCTACGATCAGCAGTGGACGAATCATCAACCCATATACTGTCCCACTGCTGGGCCCGTGCCCAGCCTTATCCCTCTCATTCACAGAATGAGAAGGATTAGGCTATAGTCCACCGCGCTGGCCTAGTGCGGGTTGGCAGACTTCACACGCCGTCGAGAAAATCTCTAAGGCATGCAGGTTTCTTAACGATGTTTTCCTTCACCGTATAAGCGAGTGATAATTAATTAATTATTAATACGCACGTGATTTCGAAAAGTTAGAGGTGCGTGCCTGGGATTAGAACTCGTTCGACGTTCGACTTGGCAGTCCAATGGTCATACCACTAGGCTATCACTGCTATTGGACGAAGACGGGCTGATGATGAAGATGATAACGTACCTAATTAGCATTGCAAATAGCACAATTGAAGTAAAGCTCTTCATTATAAGCGCGATCCTAGCATTTTCGCAATATGCTGTTTCTCGAAAAGAACTGAAAATAGTTCAGGTCTCTGTACAAAATGTAGGAAATACTTGCTGTATTTTCTTCACATTGCAAAACGCCTACCATCAGATCTCCCTGATAGCAGTCCCTTCGTGTACAAAATACTGATAATACCTAATCAGCCGCACTGGGAAGCTAGTCAGAAGGTAAAAGAATTAAAAAAGACTTGGAGAGTGATTTACAGCTTTAAAGTTCAAGCTATTCAATATTGTTAATAATAAACTATTGATTGATGTTTTTTAAGGTTCATTAGTACTATTTAGGGCGCGTGTGTGACGTGTGTTGAAATAAATGCCGAAGCGCAATTTAGGTTCCCTAAAAAGGCTTTCAAGAATTTTTACGAAGCTTATTAGTGATTTAATTGGCTGCATTTAATCATTTAAAAAAGCACTGATAGCCTGCTGATATGACTATTGGACTGCCAAGTCAACGTTCGAATCCAAGGCATACAACTCTGACTTTCGAAATCTTAATTAATTTATCAATCGCTTAAAAACGGTGAAGGAAAACAATCATCGTAAAGACACCTGCATGCCTTAGAGATTTTGTCGATAGCGTGTAAAGTCTGCCAATTCGCATTAGGCCACCGTAGTGGACTAACCTATGATGAAATGAAATGAAATTATATGATATTTATTTCTGTAAATAGATCTTTTAAAGACATAAAAGTCAATATTTTACACTTTTTTTTTAAGCTAGATGGCTCCGGCATTTCCTAGCTGACGACCTCTGAGAAGAAACGCCGAAATAAACTCAGAGAATCATAGACTCTTTTAAAGTCCAGACATAGAATTGTAACAAATATGTGTCTTACAATGTAGGGCAAAGTCTGAAATGGCCTTTTGAAGAAAGAGCCATAGCGGCTTTGAGTAGCCCAGTCCCAACTGACGGCACGCATGCATCAGTCATTGTGAAGCTCAACCATAATTTAGGGAGCTCAACAACCCGTCGCACGACGATACCAGATCAGAGGCACATTTGCGTAGGCCACATAAAAAAAGGCTCAAAGCCACCAGACTGTTCAAAGCTGAGTATTTAAATTTAGCCTACAAAGTACTCACATTTACAGTTAGTCAGTTATAGTTGAACATTATTAAATAATAAGAAAAAAAAAATATCACAGTAATAATTTCAGTAATGTCTGCTGATATCAAATTAATATAAATCATTGTTATGTCAGACGTACAAGAGAGCAATGCAGCTTGATGCGTACTATTGAATTAATCTAGTCTACTAAACAGAAAAGGAAAAATAATAATAATAATTAAAGAGATTGCCCTAATTCCTCTCAATCTAAGATAAGACCCATGCCCAGCAGTATATGCGTTGATAGTTGAATGTTGACGGCTTGATTTGGCTTGGATTGAATTTTTTTATAATGTAAAAACAAATTAACAGATGTTCGTTTTTAAAAACAAATAACTAACTGTACTAGCTATGGCTTTAATAAAACACATCCCTACTAATATTATAAATGCGAAAGTAACTCTGTCTGTCTGTTACGCTTTCACGTCTAAATCACTGAACTGATTTTAATGAAATTTGGTACAGAGATAGATTTGACCTTGAGAAAGAACATAGGATAGTTTTTATCTCGGACTTTTGAAGAGTTCTCTTGGAAACGCGATATAACCGAACTCGACGCGGGCGAAGCCGCGGGCGGAAAACTAGTTCATAATAATTCGGAATTGCAAATTTAAATTAAAAATATCGAACTTCTTTCTAACCTGTATTAAAAACCGGCAATTTCATAGGTAAAAACCTCATAATATTTGACGAACTGTTGGCCGCTTCCCAAAAAGACTAGTATTTACATATTTTTTTAAAAATATAAAGTAGATTTTAGTGTCTTTCCTGACGGAGGATATAATATCTATCTCTTTCTCAAATTTTATAGTAATCTGTTTAGAGGTGTGAAAATGAAAAAATGTCAACAGTATTGAATTCTGGTTTGAACAGCAATGTAACCAGTGAAATTACAGGGAAAATGAGACAGGCTCAGGATACCATTTATGTCTATAGCCCGCGGTTGCCGGTTACCATCAGCGGCCTGAATGCTTTTTTGTCATCGTAGTACAAAAAAAGGTACCCAAGTTGGCGTTATTTTTCACATTTAGTTTACCAAGTAGGTATTGATTACACAAACAAAATCCCTTAGTAACGCATTTAAATTCATTGATTTACGTGACACGAATAGACACAGGTATAAACAAATTGTTGCTTTAATGTATGTAAACACCCATGATACATAGTCTTAGCACGTCATCGAATCGATCCATCTGTGGTCAGTCCATGGATGAAGAGATTCCTTTACTCGTCTTTTCCATCAGAGAGAACACCATAAGTTGTTATTTAACGTCATAATATAATAACACCCATTTATATAAGATTATTCCTCCCACGCACTATCAGGATCTGGAACGAACTACCTGCTGCTGTGTTTCCCTTGCGTTATGACATGTCCTTCTTTAAACGAGGCCTAAAAAGACCTACCACACACAGTAGGCGGCGGCACAGCTCTGTCCCCGACGTTGCTGATGTCCATGGGCGGCGGTAACCACTTACTATCAGGTGGGCCGCTTGCTCGTCTGTTACTGTAGGCAATAAAAAAAAACACTGGTTTTGAAAATTGGTATCACCTACTTAATTTTAAATTCACTGCTACTTATACTTCAAATTATTTATTACACTTTACATAAGCACCTCTGACTTTTCGAATTCATGTGCGTATTAATAATTAATTATAACTTGCTTAAACAGTAAAGGAAAAATAGCGAGGAAACGCATACCTTAGAGATTGTGAAGTCTGCCAACCCGCACTTGGCCAGCGTGGTGGACTATAGCCTAATCCCTCTCAATATGAGAGGAGAGCCGTGCCCAGCAGTGGGACAGTATATGGGTTGATGATTCATTCATATCATAGTCATCCCATAAACTGTCCTACTACTGGGTCCAGGTCTCCTCCCAGGATTAGTGGGATTAAGCTACAGTCCACCACGGTGGCCTAGTGTGGGTTGGCAACTTCAAGCGCCGTCACACACTATAGGTTTCTCAAGACTTTGGAGCTAACCTTCCACGTGAAGATGATAGCAAAGTGGATTCTAGAACCCAAAGAGTTTATTAAATACCCTACACGTTATCCTTATAAGCTGTTCGCATTCCTTGGCATCATCGGAAGGTGTGTAAATACCTCTACATCCCATGAATGGCCGTATTGTGGCAGCGTGGGGAGATTGCGCGCGCAACTTGTTCTACTCGAGCAACTGGTTACTCTCATAGAGTAACTTGTATTTTATATGTAGAGGGGACGTGTAGGCAGAATTAATATGTGAGATCACAGCTGATCGCTCTTTGAGAACGATCTAGATATTCAGTTGTGCTAATTATTTATACCAGTCGAGGAAGTATTTTCTTACTAAGAAAATTTGTTATAAGTAGTTAATATTTTTTTAACAAATACTAAAACTGACAAATAAATTTTATGAAGTAACTTCTAAAAAAGGAAAATTCAAATAGGTACTCCTTATTGTGAATAATAAGTCGTTATTTTTACTAACGTGTGTCCTAACCTAATTATTGTCGGTTAATAACTTTTCCTCATAGTAATTCTAAGACTCTAAAAGCTGAATATAACCTACTGGAGTAAAAGGGAAATTTATTTCAACTTTTTTGTCGCATATTAGGAGTGAACAGTTAAGCTTATTTATACTGTTATAACCTCTTGAAAGTAGGTACTACCTAATTTGAACAAATTCATGATTTTATTATAAACCATATTTATCATAAATTCCATTTTCATGCCTACTGAAACAGCGGTCACAAACAATTTAAAACAAAAACTTTGACTCATCTGTTATACCCATAATCTATGTCTTTCCTCCACGCGTTCACCACAATAACAGCTAGTTCGCACCATACTTGCACTCAGTACGCACGTACTCACACGACCTTTCCAACTGTCGCGAAGTATACAAAACTTTTTGAATCAAAACATTTTATACAAAACAATTTTTTTTACAATCTTTCCTATAGTGAACTAGTGCCTTTTAGTATTAAGAGTGATGAAAAATGAATGGTGTTGTAGTGAATTGTGATGTTGCGAAAGATGCTGGGATTATCGAAAGGTATGAACTTTATTTGGAGGTTTACGATTTTATATGGCTTTAGCAATAATTCGTTCACACTTGCACAAGAAGAGAGACTAAAGGTGAAGCCTTTGCCCAAACATTCATGGTGGTCTAGACCCCTAGACACTATCTAAGAATGTTCAGGCCAAACTTAAGCACTCTACATATATTGATTGAAATAAAACTTCTTTTTACGGATTTTATGGCATTATATTGATATTATTAATTCTATTATATTTATAATAGTTTTATTTCAATGTGTAACATTCGGTATGTACAAGTATCAGAATATATCTATTATTGGATAGGTTATAGAACCTACTATCCTACATTTTTCTTTGGACTACTCGATCTTAGACACCCTTTATATAAAATATAGTAGATAATAATAGCCTCGCATTACTAGGATTTCTGTTAATCCCTCAGACTAAGCTAAATACTTAGGCTAGATAATGATCTAAGGCTAAATATTACGAACCTTCTTAAACTAAGGATTCAAACTGACGACCTCTACTCCAGTAATCTCTAAATACCTGTAAACTCTATACCAGTTAAACAGTTTAACTTAAAAAGATCCAATAATACCAGTTTTGCAGATTTTATCGCGTTATATTGATATATAATGTAGTTTAATACTATTATGGTTATCTTCGTTTCAATCTAATTTTGTTTGTATGTGTTTATTGTTCCAAAATAAATTATTATTTTTAAATTAATCCCGGCAAGTTCCGTAAGTGTCAGAAATCAGCAAGATCCAATAAACTTAACTTCCTTTACCAAAACATGCATAAGTACGGTCGACAAAAGAGTTAAGTATACAGGCAGCTAATTAACATCTATGTTTTATTAAAGATTGTGTAATAATGTATCACGCAATATGTATCAAAACGCAGCTATTGTAAGAAGCTACACATCAAACCCTTGGACGGGTAATTATTTAAATCACAATCTGTGTAAAGATGCAGATTTCGTTCGCTACCTGTATACCAAACTCTTTTGTTGACTGTACCTACTTGTGTAATTATATATGGTATGGAAATATGGAAAGCTTTTAGTTTTCAAAGTTCTACAGCTATCTCACTACACAGCTGGACGTAAGCGGCACTGCTACGCTAGAGGTTTTAGATTCGAATCCCACGATGAGCAAAGTGTTATTGGATTTTTCTATGAACTTCCCAGAAACACCTCGGAGTTTATATTTGTGCTCAGTTAATGGCAGTATTCGCGCCTCCTATTACATGGGACCTAAACATTCCGGTGAACTTTGGGTGTACCTTTAGTAGACCTCTGCCTTAATAACACCATACTTCACACCTGTATACCTTAAAATGTTAGACAGAGTTGCAAGTCGCCGCCTCACTGCTGTGTATAAGGGGGCGAGCCTAGTCACTAACGAGGCACAAATCCAAACTCCGAGCTGCTACTGCGAATCATAGAAAGACCCAATAGCACTATCATAGACCTGGAAATTGAAACCAGGATCTTCCGTAGCAGTCACGTTTACGGCCACTTCGATATTGAGGATTTTTTATGAAAATTAATATAGTCTTCTAGTCTCGAGACTTTTCTTTAAAAAAGAACGTCGCCTCTGACTAAGATTTTTTCCCATATTATTATAGTTATAATACCACATACTATTATATTCACATACCTAGTTGGTATAACTACATATACTGGTAATACATTTATTTTCGTGCTTAAATTGTAAAACGAGCTTTCAAAATTTCATCAAAAATACTTAACAATGATATTTAAGTATATTTTTAAATTTAATTTATACCACTGAAAAATTATTTAAAAATATAAGAAACATTTGTAAGGAAATATTAATACCTAAATATTATTTTCAGACCAGTTATACACAACACCATCTTGTCCCAAACTAAGCAGAACTTGTACTATGGTTGACGGTTGGAGACAATATGGTTATAACACTTACATGCTTTTTTTGTAAATATATATTTACCGAAGTACTTATAATACCATCACAAAAAACACCCAAAACACAAACACACATCACATAAATATTTGGCACAGGACCTAATGAATGAACCCATGAACCTACGATCGCGTGATCAGCAGTCCGACTCTCGAGTCACGACACCATACACGTAATCAAAAAAATAATTACAAACAAACAAATTAACTCCCCTTGCATCACCTTGCGCTGTAGGTATAATTAACATTATAGTGCCTCAAAAGCTCTTGGTTGTCCTTTTAAAACCTGTTTGTATCAATTGACTATCATTTACAAGAGTAGAAGGATTAAATTAAGGATAAAAAAAACAATCTGGCACAGCGGACTAAAAAAACACAAAATTAAAAAAAACCCTCATGCTATACCTATAGCCATTAGTCTAGTGGTTATATTTTTTTATTTGCGGCTATAGTAACACTGCGACCGCAGCCGGTCTATTGTGATCGCCACTCGTTGAGTTATAGCTCACCGCTAAACCCTGCGGGTACTATAAACTGCAGGATTTGCTTAGGGTGAGCTCTTTTATTTCATCTGGGCTTATGATACGTTTGCCTAGATTAGCTCTGCGCTTGTGTATTAGCGATCCACATTCCCCCAGGAGGTGAAGTGGCGTTTCATCAGCCCTCACAGCGCTGGCAGGTTTACGTGTCACTCGTCCTTAATTTGAAAATATGCTTGTGTAATCGCTACCTACTACTAATTTTATCGCGTTATATTGACATTAAGTACCTAATGAATTATTTTATTTTAAGTAATAGTAGTTATTGTAAGTAAGCAACTATTCATTGTGTACCGGGAGATGTCAACCGTAACTCTTTTATTTTTATTATTAAGTAGTTTGGCACCGAAAATCAGAGCTCCGCTGTATTGCAAGCATTTGCAACACAGTTTCAGCATAATGCTGAGCGCAACCCCTTTTCCTTACGGGGATGAAATCTGCTATTTATGTAATTTTGTTTGTATTTTATTTTTTGAAAGTCTCATTTTTAGCAAGGAATAAATTGTTTTTCTTTCTTTCTTTCTTCTTCTTCCTATTAATTATTGACGTTTCGAATTATTTACAATATTCAACCACATCTGGGGTCCGTGGTCTGATATTTTCGTAAAAGTCAATGTAAAAAGGCTTAATTACTTAATATGTTACTTTTCTTTAGGCCGTCGGAAAAAAACAACAGTTTCGTAAGAAGTTTTCAACCTCGTGGCCAAGGGTAATAGGAGTGGGTTAAGCCTAGACAAATTCATCAGGATAAACTTTATACAAAAGTTACTTAACGTTTTCCAAATAAACACAAACCTAATTTATAAGGCCAATAAAAACAAGCATAAGTATTTTTATTAATTGAATTTTAATCTATTTTTAATTAACACATGTTATTTCCTGATTAACCTTAATCGAATGAATTAATATCGTATGAAAGGTATGTTGAGGTTAATTACTATCGTACCTACTAGAGAATACCCATTGTCAAGTACAGTAGATGTCACTAAGTAGCGATTCACGGTTTTACTTTTGATTTTATCCAAATAAGTAACCATTTATATTTTTTGTATTGTTCAAGAATTCAATTTTTTTTTTCGGCTTTTCTTCGTTGGTCGTGTTAGTTCATTACCAGCCTATCCTCAGGATGTAAGTATTCCCCAGAAATTGGGTTGCGGAAGTGTGATCAGTTCAATCTAAGAACCTTCGTATAAAACACTGATATTCAGCCACATTTGGATTGACTGGAAGCTGACCCTAACGTATGGGAAAAGTAAGCGTGTATCAGTTTAAAATTAGTTGCAGCTATTACTCAATAACTTATGGAGCAACAATTCAATTGGTGGTGGCATCTCTAAATAACTCTACGATAATATTATTTAATCTACATTAAATTTAATGATATTAACATTATGTAAGAAACTAAGAATTTATTAAGAACGAATGCAAATGTGACATCGCACGTTTCCGTGAGCAGTCGATTAAATTATCACGTAATGATTACATTACAAAATAATATAATCAATCCTATAAATACAGAAAATTGATGTGTTTGATCATCACGTTTCCTCATTGCGCGATGCTTATTTTAAATTTTATTTTTATATTCATATTTAAAATGTTATATTCCTTACTTCCCAACTAATATTATAACTGCGAAAGTATTTTTTTATTTATTCATAAATCACAATGTGAAGTGAAATTAAAATGTTAATTTATTTAAGTTTACATGTAGTATTAATTAACTGTAAAACAACACGCTAGATATATTTATTATTATTCTATTATACTTTATTTACTTGTATCTCATTGTAAGTGAACCATGTTCTTATGAGAATAAATTCTTTAAACCCAAACCCAAAGTCACTCTGTCTGTCTGTTACGCTTTCACGCCTAAACCGCTGAACCGTTTTTGATGAAATTTGGTACAGAGGTAGATTAGATCTTGAAGAACATAGACTACCTTTTGTCACAAAAACTTTTGGGATGCGAGTGAAACCGAGAGCAACCAGCAGTAAAAAATGGTAATTAATGGAGGAATTATTTTTATTTTTAAATTATTATTATTTTATAAGAGACAATTCATAGCAAATGGCATTATTAACGCCACTATTTTTAAATAGATGACCTTAATTATAACTTAATTGGATTTTAATTTGATAACGGTACGTTATTTACCGCTTTCCAAGGGTTTTACCGATATTTCCCATAAAAAAATGTGCTAATTTTAAAGCAAAAAGGGATTCTTATCCAATTCTTACCGATTCACTACATAAACATTGCTTAAAGCTTTGCAATAGAATTCAATTTTCCTCAAAACACCTAATGAACATAATAATAGAACAGAGGCTACCACATCAAACTGTCAAATTTGTTTGATAGATATCTTTTTGTATTTTTTTGGCATTTTCCATGCTAAGATTTTAAAGTTATTTAGCGGAGAGAAAAAATCGACCGCGGGCAGTATTCGAACCTGCGTCTTCTGATAAGGTACACCAGACGCTATGACCGCTAAGCCACCGCGAGTTCCACCCGCCATGACGAATTTTGCGTTTACATTCAGAATTTACGTCATACATAAGTAAAACCCAATAAACAAAACAAATAAATAATAACAGAATTGTATTTTCCAATTTAAAAAATATGTTTTCCATAAAACATCAACTTTAAAAATAGATATTTTATGTTGAATTAACCTTAAATCCAATCAAGCGTAAAACCCACTCATTAATAAATAAATTCCTACCTATTCCTACCTACATGTTTCCAGTTTTATGAATAAGGAAAACATTGTTAATAATTTATTATTTACGCTGGTAATCTCTTACTCGAAAGCAACAACACTGTTGACCAATCAATTATATATTAATAATTTATCATTATTATAAATGTTACATTGATGTATTATACACTTAGATAAAATAATTATAATTAGTACCTCGATACAAATAAATTTATGACTTGTTCGTATAAATACTAATATTATTAACTTGAAAATCTCTGCAATTTTGCATTGTTATAATGTTACACGTTTAAATAATGGCAGAATATGTATACTTAACTAAAAATGAAACTTTGTATTATCATATAATAATATCGTCGGTGATACTCCAATACCGCGTAACTAACACTTTGCAGTAAGGCCTAATTTTCAATGTTATTTAATACAATGTTAGGCCTTATAGCAAAGTGTTACTTACTCGGTATTGGAATATCACCGACGTTATGCGAAGAAATAAATTGTTTTTATTTTTGGTATGTGTTAGAAAGTACTAGGCCAGCGCCAGCGGATTGACTATAGCCTAATCCCTCTCAATATGAGAGAAGACCCGTGCCCAGCAGTGAGACAGTATATGGGTTGATGATGAGATGGGGGTTAGAGTGTTCAAAATAATTAAATCAGCAGTAAATATATGTCGGGTGAGACCCGGTTACTTAGGCTAACCTTTTACAATCTGAAAGATGAACCGTCTCCAGCTGTGGATGATTCAATGGATGATGATGAATGAGAAAAAATATGGAGAACATACATACTACCCATATTTGTTAAGAAATAAATACATACCTCTTTATTCCCCGAAAGGTTAGGCCGGAAAGGAAAGGTTAGGTCCCAAGTAATAGGGGGCAAGCCTCAAAATCCAAACTCAGAGCTACTACTGAGAGATTAGGTAGATTTATAGAAAAACCTAATATCACTTTGCTTGAACTGGGAATGACATCCAGCGTACCAGTCGTGTTTACGACTAAACTGATGAGACAGTCACGTGAAGAAATAAATGAATTTTATTTTTGAGCTTCAATAGGTAATAAATTATAAAGCAGTAGAGTTTGTTTGTTTAGTAGAACGCGGTAATCTCAGGAACTACTGGTTCGATTTAAAAAATCTCATTATGTTGGATAGTCCATTTATCGAGGAAGGTTATAGGCAATGTAACATCACGCTAGCTCCAATAGGAGCCGAGCAAAAAGGAAAAAAGGCGGGTGACACCGCGGAGGGCAGCTATTACCAATAATTAGATAGGTACCTTAGTATCTACATATCGACTGAGACCATACTATATTTATTTTTAAAAAGAAAATATGTAATTAATGAACTGTTTAATATAACCTTCAAATAACTTGTCGATATGTAAACATTACTATTTTTATAAAACCAACTTAATTATCATATTCATAGTGGACTTCGTCTACTATACTGGTCGTGGCTATGTAACAACAACGTCGATTAATTATTAAGTTGCGCTTACCGCGGTCAGTCTACGGTTGGGTGACCATTCGTAGTACATCAGGACCCTCCTGTAGATACCTCTTGTATCCACAGCCTGTCATGGTCGTGGTGAATTTTCACAGATCCCACGGCCATGACTTTAGAGCAAGTGAAGGAAAGTGCGGTTTTTGGTCCGTACGAATCCGATATACCATGCTATTTCCCTAGGTGGCGGAGAATCCATGAGAATTTTCCGTAGTTTAAAAAAAGACAAAAAAATACTCGGAGTCTAATAAGTTCAGTTAGTAACAAGACAGGTGCTTCATAACAATTAATCATACGAAGAATATTTTTCAGTAGCTTTATATTTATGATTCGGTACGGTGTGTTGGACGGAGACCATCCATGAGAAGTATTTTATTTCATTTTTCAGAATTTTGTTTTATATAATTTACATTAAAAAAAACTTGTCTTGGTTCAACAAGTTAGTCTACACAACTAGCTCCTTATAAGTCACAGGAAATTCAACACAAAAACGAGGCTAATCCACCGAGTCATTATCTTGTCTTGATTGTATTAAATAAAATAAATCTGACAAGTTTTTGAAACACGTTACCATAAAATTTATTGCAGAACTTGTCTGTTTTTTTTTGTGCCAACTATATTGGCACAAAATGCACAAGTAAAATATCTTATAATATCGGGTGTAACAATAATTGGATCGGTATATGAAAGTCTACTAATGAAGTCATGGAAAGTTGTTAGATAGCATCTTATTTTAAGATAAAATAAGAACTGCATCATTAGTTTAGTTTAGATTTGTGCCCGGTTAATGGGAATAGGTTTGTCCCTTATTACATGAGATCTAAACATACCGACGTACTGTGGGTCTACTTTAGTACCCTTCTGGGAATACAGGCGTGGTTGTACGTGATGGTATATGACTTCACGTCCATAATTCAGTATTGTAAATTGTGCCTTTTATGCCAACACGCCCTTACATAATGTTCGAATAATAAGTACCATTATTTTAAATTACAAATACTTCATTAACACCCGCAAAGCTGCGCGCCTAACTAGTATAAATTGCATTAATGTATAATACGTAACGACATGTCATTAGTCAGTTGTGCAATTGGCTATGTTGTAATAGATATACGTGTGTTACGTAAATTACATTTTTGTTGCCTTGCGTCCACTTCTAAGGCGTTTCATTGCCCATTGGAATAGAATGAAAAAGTCTCGAGTATAAACGACGGCCGGAGAATAAATGTCCAAAGATAAAATTTACATGTCTTTTATCGAGGAGCATCTAACCAAAGATTTTCAGTAGTTTATTATAAGATTTAATGGTTTTAATTATGTCTCGGTCGGCTCTTACTGTCAATGGCAATGTATTTCTGTTTAATTATTATAATGGATTATTGTTTTACATATCAAACTGCATTGTTATCAAGAGCTATTCAGAACGTAATTGTAAACCAAGAATAACACTGTAATCATGTTTTTTTTTAAAAGAGTGTCTATGGAGTTTCTTGCCGGTTCTTCTTCTTACGACCCACTTTTTGGTGCAACTTTGACTTTTCAAAAGTGCTATTTTAATGGTCTAATTAATACAAAATATTTGTTTTTGAATTTGAATAATTATTTCATGATTACTGGCTAGTTTTTTTTTCTCTTCTTGAATGGATATTTATTTTTTATAATAAGTCATTATACTACAATATCAAAAATCAAAATGCTCGCCTGTGCAGCTAGCGACCTGTTACCTAGCTGTTTTTTTACGGAGTTCACGCCAAGATGACAGAAGAAGAAGTTCTTAGAGACATGGTTGGTGGTGTGTTATATTAGTGTTTGTGTACGCAACAACACTCAAACAGTTGAAAGAGTAATATGTTTGGACTCTATACATATAAAGTTTATTATGTACATACATAATCAGGTATTTTTTGTATAAAATTTAAAAATAAACAAACCTAACAACGTTATCAAACGAATAAATGTACCTATTTCCATTAGATTCAACATTTATATTATACGTTAATAAAATTAATAATGAATATCATTCTACCAATTTTATTACGAATTGGTAGAGTCACATTAAGAAACAGGATACCGTGAATTAATATATCAGTGCAACAATATCCTGTTTCTTACGACCTATTTTGAAACCAAACATTGTTATAACTTTACCGAATTAAGAAGAAGATCTCAATAATAGTTTAACAGTCGAATACGATGTTAACATAAATAGGTCGGCCAATACGCGCCGATAACCTATTGATAATCCTATGACTTATGGCGTGGTGACGTATGGTTGTTATTTTAGTATTGACAATGAGTCTGAGAACTTCTAACGAAAATATTTACAACTGTTGTAATCGTTCTAGTGTGAGAATACTCAATTATTATGTAGGTTAATGAGAATCATGTCACAATAAATATGAATAACTATTATTAATGTTTTTTTATGTATTGTTAACGGAACTCTCTATAATTCATCCAAAACGTTTTGGAACGAAGTTCCTTATCGCGCGTTGTGAAAGGGGGCTAGACGGAAAAAATTCTTACGAAAAGTTGTCACGACACTTTTTGCTTGTCAACAATATTTGAATTTCGAATTATTGAGTGAATGACAATATTTGAATTTCGTGCGTTGTGAATTGTTGAGTGTATACAGGTTTTTTTATTTTTAATTATTAAATTTTAATGAAAGGAACTTCGTTCCATCCCTGAGGTGTCCCTTGACACCTCTCAATTTTTTTTTTTAAACGTTGCCCCACAATAGGAATTTCTCCTATATCGTGGGTGTTTTATAAACACAAACTATAACATACACAAACACCCAGACCCGGAACAACTACCTGTAGGTCCTACAAATATTTATTCCGTGTGGGGATCGAACCGACAACCCGTGTCGCAGATTGCTCAGCCGCTGCGCCAAACGTGTTGTCATACAGAGTTCGTACAACCATGTTATAACTCATTTTATTGCATTCCATACATCGTCATGATCAACCCATCCTAGGTTTGATTCCCACCACAGTGGGATCGCAGATCATGCGAGAGCGATTCCCGTGATCCCACCACTATGCAGAAGGTGGTGGTTTTAGTGGGTATGCTGGCCATCTGGTCGGAAAGCCCGACAACCGTCTCGCATTTCCGAGCGAGGCGGCAAGTATAAGGCGCATTTCCTCACCCGAAAAAAAGGCTCAATTCCCGTGTTATTAGATTTTCTATGTAATTCTCAATAGCAGCTCGGAGTTTGGATTTATGCCCAGTTAATGACAATGACAAATCATTCAGAAAATACAGGCGTATATGTTATGTTATTTTAATGACAATAGACTTGCCTTCTAGGATCTAAACTACAGGCGAACAGTGGGTGCACATTGAGACACTTCTGCCTAACTCTTCAGCCTTCACCCTTGTGAATACAGGCGTGATGTGTGTGTGTGTATGTAACAGATAGGTACCCCATATTGTAATATTTAAGGGCAAGTAACTAAGCGATAACTAAGGTGACTATTCATATACTTTCTCAGTTTCGTCATCCTCCGAAGTTTTTCCCAACTGTGAGTATAATGGGGTCGGCTTCCAGTCTGACCAGATGCGGCTGAAAATTAGCATTTTACACGATATGACTGCCATCAGACCTCCGTAACCCAATTTCTGGGCAAGGATAGACTGGCTGTCAGAATTTATATGCTTCTGAATACCCTTCTTCTTCGACTTCGCATTATAACCAACGGCTTTACGTGCTCTCTACCCACTAACCCAACCACAGACAGACCGCGGCAAGCTCAGCTTAACCTTGCAGATCTGTTGATCAGTGCATCAAGTTGAGTTTAGCCACGAGTCACAGAGTTCTCAGTTTAGTAATATCCAAATAACAAAGACAGGTATATGTTTAAGTATAGGTACTTTACTAGGGACTATAGCTTAGAGTTTCAGGTACCCTGATGCATCTTAATGGGCATCGCTTCAGTGAGTCGGATATTGCACTTTCTCAAAGGCAAAAGCAAGGTAGGGGGAGGAAATATCGATTGCAGATTGCTTACCGACTTGCTGGTTTATTCATTTGCCTAAATAACATAACATAGATACCATCACGCCTGTATTCCCAGAAGGGTTAGGCAGAGGTGTACTAATGTAGAGAGGCCAACACATCAAGTTACCACAATCTGTCAAATTTCTTTGATAGTTTCAACTTGAATACAACACAATAAGGTTCATTTTCAATTGGGAAAATTTGACAGTTTTGGATAGGTTGACCTGCTGGCGTCTGTACACCCACATTTCGCTGGTATGTTTAGGTCCCATGTACTAGGGGGCGAGCCTATTGCCATTAACCGGGCACAAATCCAGACTCCGAGCTGCTACTGAGAATTTCATAAAAAAACCCCAATAACACTTTGCTCGACCTAGGGATCGAACCCAGGACCTCTAGCGTAGCAGTCGCGCTTAGGACCACTAGACTAATGAGGCAGTCAAAGCTAAATAATAATGACATAATAATATATGTGATATACTAGCACCTGGCCGCGACTTCGTCCGCGTGGAAAAGTTAGATTTAATTATCGTTGTAATTTGACTAATTAACTGAAAATCGTTATAGATTATAGCCTATATGTTATTCTGATGTATAAATAATTAATACTGTAAAGTTTCATTAAACTACATTCAGTAGTTTTATCGTGAAAGAGTAACAAACATACATCCATCCATCCTCACAAACTTTCACATTTATAATATTAAGTAGAAAGTAGGATTATATTGGTTGCTACATACTACTAGGTACTCATACGTACATATTTTCACGGCTGTTGCCTATTGGGGTAGGCAGGATAATATTGGGTGCCGCTTACCACCAGGTGGTCTGTTTGCTTGTTTGTCAATCTTATTAATATAATAAATTCTTACATAACATAACATCATGCCTATATTCCCCAAAGGGTTAGGCAGAGGTATACCAAATGTACACCGAAAGTTTTCTGGTATGTTTAGGTTCCATGTAATATGGAGCGAGTCTATATCCATTAACCAGGCTCAATATATCCAAAGTCAAGTAGCAGCGGAAGATACTTTGACTCTTATAGAAAAAAAAAATGAAAAATATTTTTTTCGCAAAGATAAGACTATCACTAACACGAACAAAAAAATAAAAACAAAATTACATAATGTGCCATAAATAGTGTGTCTCATCCCCGCAAGGAAAAGGTGCTCAGCATTGTGCTGAAACTGTGTTCGCATACTTACAACACAGCGCAGCGGCGCCATAATAAAAATAAAAAAATTACGGCTGACATTATACTGCCAACCCAACTATTCATCTTTACAGGGTCGGCAACGCTCAAGTGATACCTCTGGTGTTGCAAGCCGCTATAGGCTACGGTAACCGCTTACCATCGGGTGGGCCGTAAGCTTGTTGCCACCTTAGTGGTATAATAAAAATGTAAATATAAATAATAATTTGACTAAAAATCTTATAAGTAAATTATAAAAAATCTAATATAGCAATCGCCGGCAGCTCGTACTCAAAGCAATCTTTATAACCGCAGTGAAACATTTCAGTAACACAGACATTAATTTTCATAAAGGTAGCATCATCAGAAACGCCGGAAGGATGCAGCTCATTAAAGTCACTGTGATCCGCCTTGCTGAAGTTATTCAAAGGAAAACCTTACAATTGAAAACACTAATATTCTTTAAGAGGTTCTCCAACGAAGGATCGTTATAAAATAGATTTATTTATTGTAAACTGAGCGTTTGAGGTTTTGGTAATGAGGTTCAAAGTAAAAAGTTTTGTGGTGAAGAGGTTATTGGTATCGTAGTTTCTTGAATGTTAGTTATATTTTAGAGATACCAAATATTTTACATATTTCTAAAAATGTATGCCTACAATAGTTTTATAATTTTTTATCGGTAAAAGCAGTAATAGCCTAGTGAGTACCTTTGGACTGACAAATCAAAGGTTTGTCAAGTATGCAAGTTTCCTCACGATGATTTTCTTCAACGTTTAAGCGAGTCATAATAAGAAATTATTAATTCGCTCTTGATTTCGAAAAGTCAGGGGTGCCTTGGATTCAAACTCGAGACCTTTGACTTGGCAGTCCATAGGCATATCAGTCCATAGGTCCACAAGCAGTGATAGCCTAGTGGCATTCATACCACAGGCGTCAAACAACAACAATAAAAACAGTATAGGAGCTTTTCAACCTAAATGTTAATGTTAAAAAAACTAGGTTTTTGAACTAATTGCCTAATTCGTAATAGCCCGAGGTGTAGCCTTGCGTGGGGCAAGAACACATTTGACCTTTTTTACAGTCTTGTGTGACCACAGCAAATAAAATGTTCATGGACCCAAATTGTCGGTGTCGACACGCGAATATCATAATAGTTTGTCATTTATGTTTTTATTAAACAAGGATACCTAATTGTATATTTAATTAATGCGTGACTGTAATTAGTGCGTTGGACTTTGTTGCTGACCTCGTTTGGGATGGTACCAAATACTAAATGCTACCGGTAAGCAATAATGTCTTAACATTATCGTGTACCATGTGTACTACTGGACAGCCAAGTCAAAGGTCTCGAGTTCGAATCCAAGGCACGCACCTCTGACTTTTCGCAATCATGTGCGTATTAATTATCACTCGCTATAATTATCAAAGAAAACATCGTGAGGAAACCTGCATGCTTTAAAGATTTTTCTTATCGGTGTGTGAAGTCTGCCAACCCGCACTAAGCCAGCGTGGTGGAATATAGCCTAATCCCTCTCAAACTGAGAGGAGACCCGTGCCCAGCAGCGGGACACTATATGGGTTGGTGATGATTATAGTGTTCCGGTTTGAAGGGAAATGTAACCATTGAAATGTCTGCGCATATATGAGACTTAACAACTGAGGTGTCAAGATGACAACGCGCGTGTGATACCACTGGTGTTACTGTCGTCTATAGGCTGCGGTTGCCGCTTACCATCAAACATTTGACATCTTAATACGTCAAAAACCGGCGAAATGCGAGTCGGGCTCCCACACGAAGGGTTCCGTACCAGAGCCCCTTAAATATTAATTTTATTTCAATTTTATTCTGTATTTATTTTTAAAGTGAATATACAACTAAATTTCAGTGAATATTTCAAGCGTCTACCTCTTGCCGTTATCGATATCGAGCAAAAAACGGCAAAAAAAGAACACGTTTGTTGTATGAGAGCCCTTAAATATTTATTTTATTCTGTTTTTAGTATTTGTTGTTATAGGGGCAACTGAAATACCTACATGATTTGTGAAAATTACAACTGTCTAGCTATCACGGTTCATGAGATACAACCTAGTGACAGACAGACTGACGGACGGATGGACAGTCTTAGTAATAGGGTCCCGTTTTTACTTTTTGGGTACGGAACCCAAAAAAATAAGCTTTAAGTAATTATTTAACGCTTCTATGACAAAAAACGAACAAACTGACTACATTAGTTAGGTAGTATACTGCTCATCTAATAATAAAAATACGTGTGTATAGCTTCAGAGGTATGTCAAACCAGTCTACATACTTCAAGGCTTTTGTCAAACGTAATGTATTTAGTCAGCTAAGTTATAAATAATTACTCACTTAGTAAATACTTCATTTGAATAATACATAATTCACCTTGTAGTAGGAGAGCTGGCACCAATTTTTGGGTAGGTATTTGAGGCAAGCTGAAAACTTGTCCCATACCTCCCCGATTATACCCCAACACGGAGTTGCAAACCTGGCTGATGAGTAGCGGGGCTAAATCAACCCCTAAATTTGTTTAAGTTTTTTTAGAAAGTCCCACTTTAACTATCTGTCTTTATGAGAATCTTATTTTTTAGCTTTAAATAATACCCTAGTATTAAAATATCAAGTTGCCTAAAATATATTTTTTTGCAAAATATTTTTGCACGCGTCTGGCAATGTTAAAACCCCGACTAAATCGTCTGGCTTATTTTTTTATTCTTTAAAAAATCAACTACAATGTTATATATAAAAATTGCATTGTGCTTCTAATGCATTATTTGAAAAAATTAAAATTTAGGGGTTGATTTAGCCCCGCTACTCACCAGCCAGATCTGCAGCTCCGTGTTGGGGTATAATAGGAGAGGCATGGGACAAGTTTTCAGCTTGGCTCCAATACCTACCCAAAAATTGGTGCTAGCTCTCGGACTATTGATGTTATTAATAAAATTTAATATTGTTACAAATTACATAGGTATGCGGCTGTAGACAGACAGACAGTAATTAATATTCGTGTTTGATTTAAAAAAAACAAAAATATATGAACAGATGTTTTTTTAAATGAAATTTGAACTGGTTAGCGTCCAGCTAGAAACTTTGTATGACGTCTGTTTCCAACGTTAATCTATCAAATCTGTTTTAGTAACATACTTGATGCTACAATTTTGACTTTAAAAAAGACCATCATTTAAGCCTCAATAGCCCATCGGTTGTAAATGCAACTACTACGTTTGAGGTCTTCGGTTCGATTCTCAGGTCGATTAGTGTTGTTGAGTTTTTCTATGAAATTCTCATTTTGGATTTGTGCACTTACTCTTATGGATTTGTGCCTCATTAATGGCAGTAGGCTCGCCCACACATGGGATCTTAACATACCAGCGAACTATGTACGTACGATGTTTGATGTTCGTGATAAATAAGTCAGAAATATACAATATATATACTTAAATAAAGAACTACGCATTATCTACGCACCCAGTACCGTACCGATTTACAGTTTAGAGAACCTAGTATTATGGAAACACAATAACAAACGCCTAATCTTTTATTTCCGCGTGATTGGCATCGCCCGGCCTTGAACTCTGTAATCCTCAGCGTGGCAGCCCTCAGGGGCTTCCATGTACCGAATTCAATAATAACACACACGCACCATTCGGAGCTCTGATTTAAAATAACCTTAGAAAGCTATAAATATGCTAAGGACTGGCTTATCAGTCTAGTGATCGAAAGCGCGATTGCTGCACTGGACTCCTGGGTTCGATTCATAGGTGAAGTGTTATAATTAAAAAAGTGTTATTGGGTTTTCTCAGAGTTTGGATATATTTGTGCCAGGTTAATAGCAATAGGGTCCCCGAGGTTTGGCTGTACATAAGTATACCTCTGCCTAACCCTACGGGAAATACAGGCGTGACTAGACTACCAAGGTAGGAAAAGATAAAACAAACCGTCAATATACGTGGAAGTGACTTAGGTAGTTGCTAATTTGCTACTCAATTTATTTCAGCAACAATCTTTTGCACCAACAGGAACAATAAAAGGTATTTTTAGTACGAAATCCCGGTGGCATACATTCATAAATACGTAGGTAAACCGCATAAAACCGTCGCTTATCAATACTCCACACCAGACCGCGATCCGTCATGGCCAGTGTAGTGCAACGCTCGTAAAAGTTTAATTCACGCTACAGATTGAAAGAACTCTAAAACAGTGAAAAAGGACTGGTTGAACATAATTGTCTGCTACTTTTTCACTTAGAATTGCTTAATCAGGGAAAAAGTAGTAGATCTAGATATAGTAGCTGGTACTTTTCGCTACGCTTATAACAAATTCAGCGGTATCTTATATTAACTAGTCATGAATTTAAAATCTAGGTAAGACAACGCGCTCGAGCGGGCTGTTGTTTGTATTATTAGTTAGCACTGCTACAATCCCGGAGAAAAGTGTGACTGACTGCTTTATAAGGAGAAATTAAAGTGTCTATGGAACATTATGTACCTATTTCTTATGGAACTACTGAATGAATTGTGGGCAGTATTGTATTGAATAATTTCCATAAAACATACTGTAAATATTTTATCTATCATGCAACAATTTTATTATAAAAAAATTACACAATTTAAAATCTAAAATTTTCGGTTGCCGCCGGGTAACTGGTAATAAAATTAAATGCAAACACTATGATATATTTTATTAAATATCTTAAATACGTATATTTACATTCTTAACAATAAATGGAAATCTTTCTTTTTCTTTATCAAAACCGGTTTAAAGATAGTTTATTTCTCAAAGAACATTACATAGTTCACTTAAAGAGTGTAGAAAAAATAATACTTACATAAATATTTCTAAAATATACAAAAATACTAGCTGTGCTCCGTAGTTATTCCGCGCTTATCAATGACTGAGTTCAGCAGTGGACAAATATAAACTGATTATGTTCCCGAATATTTCGGTTACATGTTATCCATTACCAAAGAACCTATAAAAAATGCGTCGGAACAAAGAAATTTTAAACTAGTTCGTCGATATAAATAAACCGAGTTCTTTAGCAATGATCCCAACACTAGTGCGATTTCTACCTATATTCATACAATGGAATGCGTTGTTTCTAAATTAAATATTATGCGTAGATTTATTTTATTTTACGGCGTTTCGAGTGCGGTTTTTGGTGTTGGGCGCCATGTTTATTTCCACATTTGGATGACTCGACTGTTCGTATATAACTGGGTCAGATAGGAATCTGATGGGCTTTTAAGATTGCTTTAACAAAAAGGACGGTTAAATTGTTTTGCTAGCGGCTACGTAAGTAGGTATAATAATATACAAAGGTTGCCATGTTGCCGATGCTCCACCAGGAAACGTTGATTTGGCAGTGGGGGGACTTTGACCCTTATACTGCCAACCCAACTATTCCTCTTTCAATACAGAGTCGACAACGCGCAAGTGATACTCCTGGTGTTACAAGCGTCTATAAGCTACGGTAACCGCTTACCATCAGGTGGGCCGTATTCTTGTTTGCCAACTTAGTAGAATAATGAAAAAAAAACTTCGTCTTCGCGCGCTGGGAAGAAGCGAGTTTCTTTTTTTATTCCACGGTTACCGTAGCCTATAGACGCTTGTAACACCAGGCGCGTTATCGACCTTGTAAAAAGAAAGAAGTATAGTTGGGTTAGCAGTATAAGGGTCAAAGTCCTCCCACTACCAACACCAAGTTTCCTCGTGGAGCACTGGCAACCTTGCTCACCGTAAGGAACACAACACAGCTCAAAGCAGTGTTATTTCACTTCTATTTTACTTCCTGTCGGGCAGCTCCAGTTTGAGTGGAATTAATTCCCACTATGCCCTAGCTCTCTTAAATTGTTTTAAGAGTCACGATGTTTAGTAGGATCTAGCGACTCACTTGTTTAGCTACCAAAGTCAAGAGCAAAAGAAGTAACTATGCAAGAATCGTAACGAGTGGCGTTCTTTAATTTCTGCCTTCCTCTATGAGGAAAACGCGTGTGTGTAGGTAGAGTTTGTATGAATGGTTGGTTATATCGAAATCTTGCCAACAAAATCACATGTTGCTAGGAGCTAGTGAGGGTTACAAGCGTATTTCAACAATATTACTATTAAATAACCTACTTAATAACAGTGAAACCCACATAAAATATCGTTATCAAAGTAGTAGATTAGAAAATCTATTAAAATTCCATTAAAGAACGAAATAACATTCCATTTAAACCACTTCTATTGATGAAAAATTCAAATTCAATGCGTGGATTTAAAATTAAATGTCAGTGCATAGAATTATATTGACAGACTTAATAGAAACCTCTTTGGACCTAGGTGTGCCTCAGCGTGTAAAAGATCAAGATGTTTTGGTATTTATAAATAATATTATAAAAAAAGTTGTATATTTTTACACACATATCAACACTAATGGCAACAGGCCCACTATTAAATAGGACTACATTAGTACCTACACCTCTGCCAACCCCTTCGGGAAATACAGGCTTGATAAGATTTTATGTTATATATCAACACCTCTATCTCAAAAGAATTAGGCAGAGGTGTACCGATACCCACAGCTCGCCGTTATGTTTAGGTCCCATGTAATAGGGGCCGAGCCTTTAAACGGCACAAATCCAAACTACGATTTTTTTCTGAAATTTCTGAAACAACACACAGTCACAACTAATAACTCCCGCTCGGCAACCTTACATCGACCAGACCAACCTTTCTTTCTTTCTTTTCCAGTAACCTTACGGTAAAATAGTCAAATAAATTTTACGGTAAAATAGATATTTATGGCAACTATATCACAAGTCTCGACTTTACGTCCATATCTAAATTGTAACTGAATTTCTACGAATTGAGACATCAAGTAATTGGGAGATTGGAAGCTCTCGCTTTGATAAACTGAGTCACTCGTGCATGTGTCTACCAATAAATTAGCTTACAACCCTGACCTGGGCGCCAGACACTCGAAAGTTCAAGAACTTCAAGATGTGCAACGCTTATTATACTGTTAATAAGTATGCCATAAAAAAACATAACTTATAAACAAAATCAAGTCTCGCAACTCAGTTCTTCTACCGTAAAAAGTTGTGAGATCCATGTAATACCAAGTCGATTAATAATAGTGAACATATCAATATTAAAAATCTTGTATGTTTTAAATAAATATAATTAACTTGGCAATCGCACTAAACAATCTAATTTAATATAATATGTATTACTTGTGAGATACATTGTGTTTTCATGCGATATATGACTAGTACGCATAGGTACTGATTGCCTGATGGTAAGCGGTAACCGCAGCCTATAGACGCCAAGCAACACCAGTGGTAACTCGCTCGCTGTCATCTTGAGATCTCAGTTTTTAAGCTTCATTCGCCCAGTAATTTCATTGGCTACTTTGCCCTTCAAACCGAAACACATTATTGCTTAGTAGCAGAATATTTATTCAATTCAATTCAATTTTATTGCATTCCATAATGTATACAGGTGGTCAGCTTATATTTCTTGAAACAATTATGGACCCTGTCGGGCACAGCATAGTTTAGTAGGAGAGAGGAAGAATTGCTAATTGATATAAGTAATTGATATAAATTTATTCTTTTAATTTAATTTACAATATTTTATAGTTTTTATTTTTGTATTATATGTATATTTGTATATTTAGCCACCCCAGACGAACTCAGAAACAGAGCATAAAGGTGGTAATGCTCTAAAGGGTTTTAAAATTTACACTTAGCATGTAGTCCGCTTGTAGAGTTCATTACAACCAAAATTTGACAATACCTCCACAATTTTTTTTTGTGATGTAATGTCGAGACGAACAAGACGCATACCTGGTGTTAAGTTTTAACACCTGCTCAGGAGTTTGAATATATTAAAGTCCTGCGTGGACTTCACTGCGCTCGACACCCTAAAACAAGCTGTTATTAAGTCTCTATCTCCCTGTAATTTCTCTGGAAACATTGCTCTTCGCCCGGATACAGAAATGCATGCGCACTACTGCTAGGCGGCATTATTGTATTATTATAAGGTCTCGTGTATTAGGGGCGAACATAACCGGGCGAAAAAAGAAAAAAGAAAAAGCGAAAATAAACTACCAGCTGCTACTGAAAAAAACCTTATAGAATTTCATAGAATCACGTTGAACTGGAACCTGCAAAGGAGACTAGTCTGAACTTTTGAGCAAAAAGAGTTCGAGATTTTCCACTCAGATTGTTTCTGAAAGCGTCGATCTCTTTATAGTTACAATTGAGTTCCATTTCTCAGAAAGATGTCTCGATTATAACCAGTGTAAGTGTCTGTACTTTGACACTGAAAGCGTAAAACGATTGAATGGAACCTGGCGATCTCCAATTTATTTAAGGCAAGACATAATAATATAAAAAAAAAGCAAACAGTGATAGCCTAGCGATATGACCAATGGACTACCAAGTCAAAGGTCTCGAGTTCGAAACCGAGGCAAGCACCTCTGACTTTTCGAAATTATGATTGTATCATTATCACTCGTTTAAATGGTGAAGGAAAACATCGTGAGGAAACTTGCATGCCTTAGAGATTTTCTCGACGGCTTGTGAAGTCTACCAACTTGCGCTAGGCTAGCGTGGTGGACTATAGCCTACTCCCTGTCATCCTGAATCCCGTGCCCAGCAGTGGGACAGTATATGGGTAGATGATAATGATGATGAATAGGTACATACTACAATGATATTGTAATCTTATCGTATTGTTGGTTAGGGAGGTGTACTGATGTACACTGTCCATCTTTTAGGGTCCTTTGTAATAGGAGGCGAACCTAAGAAAACTCAATAACCGTGCTCGTTCGTGGAATCGAACCCGGGATTTCAGACTCAACAGACGTGTCACTTAAACCAACGAGGCAGTACCTACACTATTATTTTCTACTAATACATACAATAACAATATGTTGTAACAATCGTACCTACTTGAAGTTGGATCTAGGTATTCATAAGAACAATATTACTTTTATGGAAAATTTTAATCTGATAAAGAAAAAACACATATCATGATGTATGTAGTACCTACTTGCTTTTAAAATCAATCTATAGACCCAAAACTCAATATGCCTTTAAGACTAACCCAGTGTTCACTAATTTTGTCATATCGGAACCTAAATTCAGCAATTATTATTCAAAATCAAACATGAGGATCCATACTTACATACTTTTACGTTATTTGATCATACAAGCTATCTAACTGAGTACGCTGATTAACCAATCTGCAAGGTTTGATTAAGCTGTGCTAGCCGCGGTCAGTCTATGGATAGGTGACCATTCTTAACACATCGAGACCCCTCCGTGCCTCAGAAAGCACGTAAAACGTCGGTCCTGGATGTCATGCGAACACCGAAGCCCAAAAAGCCTGACAACCAGTCTATTTTCAGGATATCGGTATTACCCAGAAATTGGGTTACGGAGGTCTGATGGTTTCGTGTAAAATACTGATATTCAGGCGTCAGGAAGCCGACCCCAACAAAAAGTATAAGTAGGAGGACTCCTAGGAGTAGGAGCAAGAGGAAGAGGATCATACAAGCTCCTTTAAAGCACTTATCCTGAAACCTGGCTTATCGTTTTCTTAATAAAATTCCAGTTTCCGAGTCATCGAAAATCTAAGAACCGTTATTGTCGACCTAAATCGCAAATGAATCGGATGGATCGTAATGCGTAGCAATCTATACTCCCACCGGTTAATTAACCGTAGATTTGCCTGCTTTGCCGACAAGACGGCACCAAAAATACATTGCCATGTAATAAGAACACCTCTTTTATCGACAGAAGACGACCAAAAATGCACATTCATACTAAAAGAACAGATATCATGCTGCCCGAAGGTTTTGACCTTTTAATGTGAAACAGATCTCGATATGTAAGGCTAAAGGGGAGCTTACACTGTACGGATCGTCCGGATATTTTGCCGGACAATAGATTTCATTTCAAACTGAAAGTCGTTGTTAGCGTGAGAATTAGTGAGTAGTTAGGTTTACTTAAAGTAATTAATTTATACAAGCTACAAATTATATCGATTAATAAAATTCTAGGATTATTAAAATGTATTGGCTCAGTCCCCTGTCCTCATAAAGTTGGTAGGTAGTATTTGAGATTATTAATAGCTAGCGACCCGCCCCCGCTTCGCACGGGTGCAATGCACTAATAATATACATGTATTATACATATAAACTTTCCTCTTGAATCACTCTATATATTAAAAACCGCATCAAAATCCGTTGCGTAGTTTTAAAGATTTAAGCATACATAGGGATATAGGGACAGAGAAAGCGACTTTGTTTTACACTATGTAGTGATATGTGCTGATTATAATTATTTTTTTTTTATTCTGTAGAAAAACCAAAAAGAATAAATTTTATTGATGACAGCATATATCACAATAAGATCCGTAAAAAATATTTTTATTTCATTCCCCTTTTTTATTATCCGGAAAATTGTCATCAATCGTTACCTACCACAGGCAGGGTATGTTGGACTTACGGACTAAAAGCCACACTTGCGGTCATGGGACTCTAGGTCAAATTTACCATGACATTTTAAATACCTATAAGATGATAATGGATTGCGCTAAACGGCATGTCTTTCATACAACCTTAAACAAACCAATGATGCTTAGTAGATACGGTAATGTCGTTGCCCGGACTCGGTCACTAATGTTGACCTTTGCTATTAGCATTATAATCATCTGATTATGTTAGGTAAACAATGTTGCTGCGCGAGTCAAAATGTCAATGCCAATACTAGATTGCAAATAATGACGTCATAAGACTAGGACGCGGCCGGCGGCACCAAAATACACCTTATTTCTTTACAATACCGCACTTACTTGCATCTTTATAGGAAGATTGGCGACTCTACTGCCTACATTCATTGTTTACCTAGGTATTTAGTACGATAGATCATCTTAACAGTCTAGGATATGAAGATATTTGTATGATAAACACGACAAATAGGTAGAACTTTGACTGTATGAAGATGAAAATGTCGTGTTTCTGTGTAATGTTTGTTTTATATTTCAATGTTTCCTTATATGTTTTAACATCAACCTTATAAAACAAATGTATTCCTTTTCCTGTCTCAGTACGTTCACCCCGGGCCAAGTGTCTGAACTTTTTTTTTTCTAATGCCGAATACCCTCATGGATCCTCTGCCACCAGGGTAAATTATGAAATCTTTATTTCTGTAAATTGATATCTTTTAAGAACCCTTTAAAAAGTCATTGTATTGAATTTTAAATGCTTGGTGGCGCCGGCAGTTCCTAACTGACGACCTCTGAGAAGAAACACTAAAACAAACTCAGATAATCATGGTCACTTAAAATCCAGACATAAGCAATTGAAATGAAATGGCCTATTGAAGAAAGAGCTACAGTGGTTTTGAGTAGACCAGTCCCAACCGACGGCACGTATGCATCAGTTATTGTATCATCAACAACCCATATACTGTCCCACTGCTGGGCACGGGGCTCCTCTCATATTGAGAGGGATTAGGCTATAGTCCACCACGCTGGCCTAGTGCGGGTTGGCAGACTTCACAAACTGTCGAGAAAAATCTCTAAGGTATGCAGGTTTCCCCACGATGTTTTCCTTCACCGTTTAAGCGAGTGATAATTAATTATTAATACGCACATGAATTCGAAAAGTCAGAGGTGCGTGCCTTGGGTTCGAACTCGAGACCTTCGACTTGGCAGTCCAATGGTCATACCACTAGGCTATCACTGCTTTTTCAGTCAGTTATTGTATAGCTTGACCATATTAGGGAGCTCAACAATACAAGGTGGTGGGATAATAATATGTCGGACTGGTACCGTTTAAAAACATGACTCGCCTTGTCTTTCAATATTCTCTTTACATGCATGCGCCACGACCCCGATAATCTACGGTCAAATCGTTGAATATTGATAAATTTAATTAATAGATCTTAAGAAGGTTATTTTTCGATTACCGTTACCGCTATAGCATATCAAAACGCAATTTATAGTTAAATATAAATAAACGGAATACATACCTTATGAATTTATTTAATAATTCTTGTTTCATGAACAGCTGTTTCTTTGTATTTAATTCAATACGTATTATGTGTGGAATCAGCTGAGTCAACAACTTAATTGCGTAAACTTCGTAAACCTGATGACGATTTGCTTTATTGATAGTTATAATTATTATTAATAATTGTGCCCACTGCAAAACAAAATCTTTGTTTTCTACCTGAAATGCCAATCGATAATTTCTTAATTAAATTTCACCCGTAGAAACGGGCCCTTTGTCTTTAAAGCCTTTTGTAATAAAAGGGTGAAAATAGAATATAAAAAGGCAGTTTAAAATATATAACTATGTAAAATTGACCTCCACTATAATAGCTAATTGGAGATTCACCAATTAGGCTGTATAGAGACTGAATTTATCTTTTCGAAAAATACCTAGTATCTATTTATGCATTTATGACACGTATAATCACACATTTGACCTCTAGACATCTTTAAACCGGATTAGCTTTAAGTTCATCAATATGTCCCGGACATGATCCGTCCCCGCCGTCCGTACGCAAGTGTAACCGGTCCCTAAAGCGAGTCGACGACCTCTCGATCGAGTCGGTAACACACAAACACACTGACAAGTAGTTAGTGGATTATATTCACGCTCCTCAGTAACGGTACTAGCAGTAATTGAATCTGTGATACCTGTTAGGTAGGTATATCAATACCTACCTAACAGGTATCACAGAAAATAAACATAGCATCCTAGCTGTATTTTCCGAGATACAGGTATAACCTTAAAAAACAGTAAAGCAAGCAACAGCCAAGTAATAACTACGCTGATTAATTGATCTCCGAGGTAAAGCTCCGGTTGCCACAGTCAGACTATGGATGGGTGACCATTTTTATTAAAGTCGTCGGTCCCGGTTGTCAATGAACACTTTTGGAATCGTTATTGAGTGACCGACATCATCCTGAAGTAGTTTGACAAACAATTTTATCCTTTTTTCCTAATTTATCCTTTCGATATCGGTATTGGCCAGAACTCTGATGGCAGTCGCATTGTGTAAAATACTGATCGAATGTATTCAAACACCTCTGGATAGATTGGAAACCGACCTCAACATAATTGAGAACATCTTTGGAGAACAATGTCTTTTTGAAGGACTATACGACGTCTTCAGGGAAAGTAGTATACTTATTAATATTAAAACAAAAAAGTATATCGGTACGTATTATTGACATTCCAATTTGACCGCGCGCTTACTAGAGGGTGCTAGGGTAAGGAGTGCATACTAGCGCTACATTGGCTAGAGACGTCTCTGGGCTACATTGCATCAAACCGGTACATAATAATATTAGCACACTATTACTTAGCGGCAGAATACAATGTGAAGGTGGTATACCAGCAAGTCATCACCAAAAGTTCTACCAACTCTAAAAATTCAGTAGATATTTATATTCCGTCGCGTTAACCCTCTAAATATTGAACAGTGACTGTTGAATGTTACGCAATAACACACCACAATGTATGGTGTTATTAACATTACAAATTATTGCACTCGTTCAAACAATGTGCTAACTATATTCAAAACATCGATGTGTTAACGTGAAGGTAGCGATTGACTTGTGATCGTGTACATTGTTACCTACGTAGCTACTTTAAATAATATATATACCAGTATGTATTCCCCGAAGGGTTAGGCAGAGATGCAGGTATTCCCACAGTTACAGCCTATTGCCATCAACCGAGTACAACTCCAAACATCGAGGTTTTACTGAGATTTTTTTAGAAAATCCCAATAACAATATTATGCTCAACTTAGGAATAGAACCCAAGACCTATAGAGTAATAGTCGCAAAAATTTTGGGATGCGAGTAAAGCCGCTCGCAACATTAGGATACAAGATCCAATTATCAGTCGACCCAATAAATGACTAATTGATATAAGTACATAATTGACTACCTAAATAATACTAAAGAATATAGGTAATTGAACACTCAATTTTAATGGAAAGTAATTAATTTACTTATATCGTGCAAGTCCCTAAGTTAAATTTTATTTGCCGAAGAGATGGTGAGTTCTTACCTCAGGTTTTAACTTTTAGATTGATGAGGTTAACTTTTAAAGGAAAAACTCATAATGGAGTTTTTCATTAAGTTTGAACTCTGAAACTATTTGAGATCTTTGACGAACATAAATCGGTTTAAACCATTTCGCAGGAAATAAGTCCTGTGTCACGGGGGCTTTACAAAAATATAATTAACGAACATAAAATACACACAAATATCGAATATAGTTGAAAAAAATATCTGTGGATCACACAAAGATTTAACTCGGGTGGGAATCGAACCATAACCGCTACGGAAAACGAGCAGTCGAAAGTTAAAAATTTAGTTAAACCTATTAAGTATGTCTGTTAATCAGTACATAATATAAATCTCTCATCAAGCATCTTTTTGCCGACACAATAGAAAAGCTATTGCTTCGACCCTCTGGAGGGTCATGGTTTCTGTGACGTGGTGGAAAGTTTAATAAAGTAGCAAACTTTTTTATTGGGTACTGGGGGGCACTGGAACTTAATAAGAAGCAAGACTATTCCATTTAATCGGGCACAGATCCAAACTGTACCTAGTTGCTACTGAAAATTTCCTTTAAAGACACACAACAAGCAAGGTTGCCAGTGCTCCGCGAGGAAAAGTTGTTTGCAGTAGGCGGGACTTTGACCCTTATACTGCCAACCCAAGTATTCCTCTTTCGTTTTACAGGGTCGGCAACGCGCAAGTGATACTCTTAGTGTTACAAGCGTCTATAGGCTACGGTAACCGCTTACCATCAGGTGAGCCGTATGCTTGTTTGCCACCTTAGTGGTATCGAATAATAATAATAACATTTTGCTCGGTTTTAGAATCAAATTTAATAACTCACTATCAAAAGCTGTACTTGCAATCACTAGAACAATGAGGTTGTTGAGTAAAAACTACTGACACAATAAAATCTTCAAACCTTGTTACTTTTAGATATAGGTATCCGACCTCTTTCCATAGTGATTGATAACCTTTTCATCAGCACTATGGAAGGAGGTCGAATATCTCCATAAAAACTATGAATATGTGATTGGACAATATCTGATCGATCTAGGAATGCGAGCAAACATTACATTTACATATCGAATGTAAAGGATCCCACCGATTTAAGTGTTGTCAGCGGATTGTGGACACATTTTTAAAGGCATTGTTCACCATTGCTAAGATCATTCGCGCGTTGCTGACCCTGTAAAACGAAAAAGGAATATTTGGGTTGACAGTATAAGAGTCAAAGTTCCCCCACTACATTGATCACAACATTTCCTCGTGGAGCACTGGCAACCTTGCTCACCGTAAGGAACACAACACAGCTCAAAGCAGACTTTAACGCATGCTAAACATTTTTAAAGATATTTCTAGCGAAGTTTTTTAATTACTACACACTTAATTGTTACTTCTGATATTGTTGTTGTTAATTATGAAAAATAAACACATTTCTATTCTACGAAAATTTATTTAGAACCTTTCTTTTTCAAATAGTTTATTTATTTGTACATAGTTGGCATAGCATACAGCCGTGTCCGAGATTTACTTTTATTAAACAAATATCATCATTATCGTCATCAACCCATATGCTGTCCCACTGCTGGGCACAAAATAAACATATATAATATACATAATATGTACACACACACTTACAGACAACTTTCCCTGGGAAGGAAAAACAAGAACATCAATGGTATCGCGCGCGGTGTACGCGCACACAAATAAAAGCAATTAATTTATACATATTATAGTACTCAGTAATATACTCAATTAGGTGCTTAATAGAGTTTAAACGACATTAGATAAGTAACAAAATTCAATTAACCTTGTAAATTGGTGCCTTGTAAATCATTAAAATTCCCCAATTCTAATAATATTTCAACCCTAATTCTATTGAAGAAGTAATTCCTTTAAATCATGATATTCTCGAATTCCATTTGTACTTTAGATGTATATGGTATCCGATTTACATTCGAGGACTTAATTCAGTGGTTAAGTAGGCAATAAAATTAATTAATATCTAAATAGAAAAATCATTTTTTATATGGTTGCTAACCACGAGCCCCTACGTATATGTAATTATAACCAATAATGTATAAGCAATACCGACTCTGATCAACCAATCTGCAAGGTTAAGCAGGGCTTGTAGCGATCAGTCTAAGGATGGGTGACCATTGTTAACACATCGGGACCTAAACATACCGGTGTCATTTTTTACAGTACGGATAATCCTGACGGATAGTCTGCCATCCGGGGAGGTGGCAGGGTATGTCGGACGCGTACCGACTAAAAAGCGCACTTGTCAAAATCAAAAGTCAAAGTCAAATATTTTATTTCAATTAGAACAAGGGCACTTTTGAAAAGTCAATACTAACTAGTTGCACGGTTCCAAAAAGTGGGTCTTATGGAGAAAAACCGGCAAGAAAATCCATAGACACTCTTTTTAAAAAAACATGATTACAGTGTTCATCTTGGGTTCAATCTAAATCTGAATAGATCATGAGAACAATGCAGTTTCATGTTACCTTCACTTGCCCTTAGTCATGGAATGCGACCCCTTCATGCCTCGGAGAGCACGTAAAGCGTTTGAGGTCCTTGGTTAATTCAAGTCAAGCGAAGTATTAGTAGATTTTTTATGACATTTTTATTAGCGGCTAGTATTTTGGATTTGTGCCCGGTTAATTGCAATAGGCTCACCTCCTATTACATGGGACCTAAACATGCCGGCGATCTGCTGTACCTACAAGAGTACACATCTGCCTGACCGTTCAGGGATACCAGGTGTGATGGTATGTTATGTAATGAACAGAATTTCAAGGAAATATAAATGTAGGCTTCCCATTATTCAATCCCACAGACTTAACTGACTGGCAAAGTCTGCGAGTTTGAATTGCTTCGATTTTATTGTATTTTATTTTATAAATCTAGTACATACCTACTACTACGTAAAGTACGGACAGTTTCAGTGAATATTGTATTGTTGGTTCTGTGCTGCAGATAAAATGAAAAGGTAGGGTTGTGTCACAGTTTTGTGTCAGAAATAAGCAAATATGAAATACATATTCATCATCATCAACATCATCAACCCATATACAGTCCCACTGCTGGGCACGGGTCTCCTCTCACAGAATGAGAGGGATTCCACCACGCTGGCCTAGTGCGGGTTGGTAAACTTCACACGCAGTCGAGAAAATCTCTAAGGCATGCAGGTTTCACGATGTTTTCCTTCACCGTTGAAGCGAGTAATAATTAATTATTAATACGCACATGAATTCGAAAAAGTTAGAATTGCTTGCCTTGGATACGAACTCAAACTAAGCCAGAAATCCATATTAGTGAATACAGAAATCTGCTTAATCATTCGTTTAAAAAATATAATATATTACTTATAATTGAATCAGTTTTCTAAATAAATAAAATAGAATGAAATATTCTTGCATATTTCGAAGTCAAGTGGACTCAAATTTCAAATTAGTTTGCGCATTTTTCTACAGCGGATTTAGCTTCGCCCCGTCCGACTTCAAAATTATATAAGATTTTTCGTTTTTGTCTAATGTTTGTTTAATATAATATCTGAAACATCACGTGCAACGGCTCAGAAATAACGGAGAAGCTTTTTTCAAGTTAATAATAAAATAAAGATTAGGTACTTATTTAAAAACTAAACTGAACTGCCACACCCCCGTCTTATTTAATCCGTGACTCGCTCCATCCACAAAAAGTTGTAATATAACCTACTTTTTACGATGACCGTACTCACGTCACATCATCCAAATGTTTCCATATTTTTAGCACTAAAATATCTCGCTTGTGCCAACCCTACTCAACACGTACCTGTACATTGCGCCCAGTATTACTCCACTGTGGCGACGTAGAGAACTAAATTTAATTTGACATATTGTTAGTACAAGGCTTTGTTCGAAGCTACTTAGAATAAAACTCTCTTGGTATTGTATTTTGGGTATACTATGGTTTATAGAGATCATTGGGAGCGAGTACAAGAATGAAATATCACTATATTTTTTTTTAGTTGTATAAAAAAAATATTGTGATATTTCATTCTTGTCTTGTTCTTCAGGTAGCAAACAAGCTTACGTTCCACCTGATGGTAAGCAGTTACCGTAGGCTATAGACACTGGCCTACACCAGGGGTTTCACTTCCGCTTTTCCCACCCTCTAAAACAAAAGGGTAGGTAATAGTCGGGTTGGCAGTATAGGTAATTCGAAAAGTCAGTGGTGCGTGCCTTGGATTCGAACCTTTGACTTGGCAGTCCAATAGTCATATATCTAGGCTTTTTTTTTTTATGTGATAGGGTGGGCAAACGAGCAGACGGATCACCTGATGGAAAGCGATTACCGCCGCCCATGGACACCCACAACACCAGAGTTTCAGGTGCGTTGCCGCCCTTTTAAGGGGTTTGGGCCTCCGGTATCCTCACTCACTCGACGAAACACAACGAAAACGTTATTTCACGCCGGTTTTCTGTGAGGCCGTGGTATCAAGTCCGGTCGAGCCGGCCCATTCGTGCCGAAGCATGGCTCTCCCACGGTAAAACCTTAGACCATATTTTGTAATAACGCTGCATGTTGCTGTTATCACATTCGCCATGACCCGGCAGATCACAAGTAAGCCGTAGGATTGTCATACCTAATTCGGCACGGATTTGTACATGCCCTGCGGGTAAAATGGACATGTTAACCGTTGCGTGTCGTGTACATTGTATGTGTACAAGCTTTTGAAGGGTTAGATAAAAACGTGTAGGAATACTGAAATTATACCTACGTTAGAACAATATCAGCTGTTATGTTGAGGATTATTCCCGACGCATGTTAATATTTTTGGGAATCATTTTTTTTCTAGTGCCCAGGAAAATGGTCACGTTTTTCTTTATGTCCACGAGTATATTTTTGTCTGTTGTTGTGAATACTGACGCCAAAACGACTAGAGGATTTTGATACACGTGTGTGTGCTTACTACCTACACGAGGTAGGTACAAGATCGACAACATAGACCATTTGTCTGTACAATCTAATGATGATCATCATCAGCCTATATGTATTAGTCCACTGCTGGACGTAGGCCTCCCCTAATGTGCGCCATTACACCCTGTCCACGGCTTTTCACATTCAGTTTCAAATCAAATCAAATCAAATTGTTTATTGCATTCCACAATGTAAGAATAGATGATAAATACAGTTTTGTGATCATCGTGGACCCTGTAGGGCACAGCAACATAGGAGAGAGGGAGATGAATTGTAATTAATATTTATATGTAATTATTCGTTATGTAATAAATTAATTAATGTAATTGTAATTATTTATTTTTATAGTGAATTAATTAATGCAAAATATTATTATTTTTTTGTATAATTATTGTAATTATTTAGTAAGTAATTAAGTAACGCGTTTCTAACAGCAGCCTTTCGCAAATCATCACTCCATCTTGCCGGAGGGCAAGGCAACAATTTAAAAGCAATTATAAATTATTGTAGCGAAGGAATATTTCGACTGCGGGCTGGATTCGAACCTACGTCTTGTTTTTCAATACACCAGACGCTATGACCACTAAGCCACCGCGAGTCCCACCCACCAGGTCGAAATTTGCCTTCACATTCTAAATTTTCCTTCGCTAAACTATCTTTATAATATTATAGCATGGAAAATGCAACATTGCATAGTAGTATAATGTTTTAAATTTAATTAATAAATAAAAAACTATTGGTCTCCAGTAGGAATGGCACCCAAGACACCGCTAAATACATGTTTGTTTCTCTACAATTAATTCAATCTGTATACTATACCATTAGCGAATATTCAATCAATACACATAAATTGTATGCACGGAGCCCTACCATTTAATTACTGTGTGTAATCTAATCGCTAGGGCTGTGCCGACCTAATTAATTGTAATGTTTTAGTAACGACAATTACATTGATAGTGTTGTGTGAGACTGTGAGTTACTTGACGTTATGTACAGAGTTAACCGTTAATTTGGGTAAACATATCATCACGCGTCTATTCCCTGAATGCTTTCTTTAAAAACACCAACAAAACGCCAGTATATGTATTTTAAGTCCCATGTTTTAGAGAGAAGTGCCTAAATATATTTTTTAAATAAAACCGTTGCCCCACTAGAAGTTTCTCCTGTACACGATTCAGGAGAAGGTGCATTAACAAACTCATTTTTTTTCACATACACAAATACCCAGAACCTAGGTCATACAAATATTTGTACCGTGTGGGGATCAAACCCGCGACACATATCGCAGAAGCTGATTGCTCCGCCACTACGCCAAACGTGTCGTCAATTATTTGCCATTAAATAAATTCTGAGCTTACTCAACATTTTCTAATGGTAAAACGTAATAACACTGCTCGCTCCATCTAATCGAACCCAAAACCTCCCACTACGACCACTAGGACCAATGAGGCAACCTTTAATATGCACCAAATTAACCAGCCCGGCTCTTTGTCAACCCTATATATAAATTAAAGAAGATATAAATAGAATAAATACTTGTTTATGGTCGTGTATGGTATCATTACACCATGTCTTGCTCATCTTCCGTACCTTCTCGCACTTGACATTGTCATCCTTGAGCGGCCAAGTGCGAACGAGAGATAAGGTCACACTGACAGCGAGTAGCGATGTCGAATGTTCAATATCCATATATTATATCTGCTTCTAATTTAACAAACTATAACATTATAATCTCACAAATAGATACGAAACTAGAACATAATTATTATGACTCATTCTTTGTAAAATTAAAAGTTATTTCATTCTCTCTTCCTGTCATGTTATTAAAAATATATTTAACAGATAAACTTAGCTTAAACTAAAATTGTAACTTATCGCCGATATGTTCGAGATTTAACTTAAAGTATTGGTAGAATATACTCTTTTTTTAAGTTAATATAATCAAGTCATAAAATACAGAGGGCCATAACTATAATACCTGTATTCTAAACTGTCTTCCTAATTCTCTGTCCCCGCTCACCGCTCCCGCTCCTCGCTCGCACTCGCACCGATCCTCCAAGCCTACGACATCCAAACATAGCATTACTTCACAATGTAACCTATTATTGTATGTTTCAGGTACGTACGACTGTTTAACAATAAAAACGCTATACAATACAATGGTTTGTATTCTATTGTATGGGTTCCTTCGCTTGTTTTCGGTAAGATATAACATATAATTATGACTTGTTTCACTTTCATGGTCGTTACGATAAAAATGTAGACATGATATTCGACTGTTTTTTTTTTATACCACTTAGGTGGCAAACGAGCATACGGCCCACGTGATTGTAAGCGGTTACAGTAACCTACAGAAGCTTGCAATACTAGGGGTATCATTTGCGCGTTGCAAATCCTGTAAACGAAAGAGGAATAGTTGGGATGGCAGTTTAAGGGTCAAAGTCCCGCCACTGCCAACACAACGTTTCCTCGCAGAGCACTTGCCCACCGTTAGGAACACAACACAGATCATTGATCATAATGAGAGGGGTTATATTATATTCCACGCTAGTCTACTGCAGGTTGGCAGACTCCAAACGCTGTTTCGAAAACCTCTTTCCTCATGATGTTTTAATTACGATGCGTAGGTACCTTAGATTTTAACTCAGGCCTCTGACTTACCAGTCAAAAGGTCAAACACATCACTAGGGTATCACAGGAGTACCAGGATTCATTTATTTAGACAGACCTTTATCGTTAAACATTAATATATTTTCATATTTATAGGGGCGAACGGCCACATTAGTAACCGTAAGAACGACTGCTACGCTATCGGTCCTGGGTTAGATTCCCTGGTCGAAGAAAAATTAGATCTCAGACAGGGTTTGAACCTGCGTCACTCTGGTTAAGTAGACTGGACGCTTTAGCTAACCTAACCTACCGAGACCACTGCCCCTGAGATCTAATTTTCTTTCTCTAAAGTTTATATCTTTAGCAATGTTTACCAAGCGTTAATGCCGAATACAATGAAGATAACAAAACCTACTTCAAAATATTCTAGTGTTATCTTTATTCAAGTAACCCAACTGCACCACCTACCAAAGTTTACATAATATATTTGGTAGACTGTTATTAGTTACACGAGGGTATACCTCTCCGAGGTATGGGCTGCGGTTTTTCAACCATGATTTATGTTTCGAGCGCAACAAGCTTCGCAGTGTTCACAATAACGTCTGGTAAATTAAAGGCTAGAACACTGCAGAAAGTTTCACGTTGAATTGCATGATATATTAGTCCCTACAGTAAATACAACTGGATAACAAAATAAATTGAGGAATAACGGCTCTAGACTGGAATGTTCATTAATAAACACCAGGAAATTTGAAAAGTTCACTTATCGCTTGAAAGACCTAAATTACAACTCCCACTGTTATCAACAACTTTTTATAAAGGGAACTGTAATTATGTGCATAATATTATTCGAATATGAAATACCCAAAGATATACGGGAGCTACCAGTTACACGATTTTAAGTCACTTAAAAAGTGGCTTGGTGAGAAATTAAATTCTTTCTCACAATTAATTATTTTCTTTCAGAGGGAGGTGTTTTCTGCTCTATGTTACTTACTTCCTTGTTTAAGTAAATATACTATCTGTTCCCATCTCTGGTAATCAAGTTTCTTCAAAAAATTTTTTTTTTTAATTTCTCCTTTATTTTTAAAACCTGTACCTTTAGTGTACAAACGTGAATCTAAAGCGTGGTGCGAAACAGAAAGCTAATTGTCCTTCCTCAGCACCAATCAATTCACCGCGTAATTATTTACTTATGTAAACCATGAACATTGTTGGCAATCTCTTCATATCGGAAATTCATGACAAACATACAAACATTCCCTCGGTACCTTCACATTGTGTAATTAATAGTCTCAAAGCGTTGCACTATAAACAGAGAGACAATTTGAACAGACGGAAGCAAACAATTGTTCGTAAACAAACACATACGAAATAAGTTTTGTGTAGACGGGCAACTTACCAGCAACTTAAAGTGTACAACTAGATCAGGAACTTCTAAAAAAAACGCAAAAATAGTATTTCTTCTTTCAACAACATCTTTGTTATTCAAAAGGCCCTTGAATTAGGTACTTCTGACTAGCAAAGGTAAAATAAAATTATAGAATTTACTCTTAAAATTAGACTACAATTCAACGCTTCGCCTTCAATTTCTATTTTACATCGTATCTTCTGCCATTGTAATTGTTGTTCGAACTACAAATAATTGCCATCGAGTCACCCGTATGTGTCGCCGCCACTTCCATATACAAGCTTAGCTTAAACTCCAAAGAGAATTTAACAAGAAGTGCAAAGGAAATTCAATAAAAGGCTCATCACAACTATTAGAATAACGCGAAAGAGTCAGTCTCCAAAGTAAAGCTATTCCTTCCACGGTGGGACCGAAGATTGGTGAATGTAGGGGATAAGCATACTTATAACAATGTTGCTCTACATTTCCGAAAAACTGGTCTTATTTAATTTTAGTCATGTTGGAAATAATTATAGGTACAGAGGTCAGCACATCAAGCTAACAGAATATGTCAAATTTCTTTGATTGATATTCAACTTTAATACAAAGCAAGGTTCAAATTCAATTGGGAAAATTTGTCAGTTCTGGATAGCTTGACCTGCTGGCGTCTGTACATCACCAAACTATAATACTGTGCCTCTAATAGGCACGGGTCTCCTCTCAAAATGAGAGGGGTTTAGGGTACAATACACCACGCTAGCCTAGTTTGGGTTGGTAGACTACACACGCCATTGATTTCCTCACGATGTTTTCCTTCATTTCGGAAAGTCAGAGGTGCGTGCTTTGGATTCGAACCGGAGACGTTTGACTTGGCAGTGCAATACTCATACCACTAGGCTATTACTACTAATATATAGCATAAATACACATACTCATTCACGCTAAAATGGGTATTTATTTGGGTGATCGATCATTTACTATTTTGGCAATATAAAGTAATTTTTGCCATTAGGTTTTACTAAGTTAGTTAAACATAAGCCGTAACTACACTACTACGATACTACCGTACAGTTTGTTTTGGGGCTCTCGGGAATATACTAAAGATTAAAGACCTACTGGTCTTTAATTAATATTGTACTATAATTTGAATCTCCTGGGATAAAAATGTATGGAAATCAGAAGTTATAATGAAATAAATTCGCATAAGCTTTTGTAGTCCTTGGGAACGATTTTACAATATTTAATTTTAGTTTTGGAACGCTTGGGAACAAAATCGTGGAGAGGAAGGGAATAAGTCATTCAAACACATGTTTTTAAATCCAGTACACACTGTAGAAGATATAGGACGGAGATAAAAAGGGAAATTCACACACTCAGAAGAGTTACAGTACCTACCCTCGCCACAGTCGGATGAAACCGATAGGTATAATCTCCATCCTTCATCTACATAAACATAATGATCGTCCGTAATCCATAACCCGCCAACCTATTACAAATCATGGTTTACAAAAACGATGTTAGTTTTAGAGCTTATAAATCTTAAATCTGCAAAGCACATTGTTTATATACGTAGAGCGCATGCCGGCGCGCGCGCACGTTTCTGTTATGAAATTATTAAACAAACATAATACGTTAGGATTATAATAACTGTTTTGGTTGCGTTCGTAAATATGGGGGAGAATATGACAAACAAACATGCCTGATGGTAAGCGGCAACCACAGCCTATAGACAGCAACACTAGTATTACTCGCGCGTTGTTATCTTTAGACCTCTCACCTTAGTAATTCTCGTTTCCCCAATAATGTCACTGGCTACGTTACCCTTCAAAACGAAACACAATAATGTTACCACATTACTACTTAGCGGCACAAAATTTGACCCAGACGAACCTAGGAACAGAGTTTTAACACCTAAAAATTAGTTACTAGATATTGCTTTGTAACCACAATCTGTCTTGTTCTTTCATTGATTTTCAACTTAACACAAGATCTTATGGTTCATATTAAATTGGAAAAATTTGACAGTTTTGGATAGCTTGACCTGCTGGCGTCTGTACTAGGCTATTACTTACTAGTTGTTTTCTAAAAACACTGTTGTCTTCTGAAAACACGAAAATACATGACACATTTTCGATAATTTCTTCCATTTTGGTTAAAATTGACCTTTTCTGTCAGGTCGAGCAGTATTATTATGGTTTTTCTATGAAATTCTCAGTAGCAGCTCGGAATTTGGTTACGTGTATAGGCAATAGGCTCGCTCCCTTTACATTGGACCTAAATATACCGGCGAACTGTGTACATAAGGAGAGAGCTCTGCTTAGTTTAGGATCATTAATTATTATTATAACTGCTTTAAATTAATTAATTATTGACTTGTAAAAGTGTCATTAAAAGATCTATTTGCAAAAATAGATATAATTTATGATTTACTATTAAAATGTTTTAGTGATTGATAAACCTTCTTTCATACGTCTGTTGTTTTGTAAGTAAAGCCCTTTAGGGTTAACACAAACATACCTATATAAATGAAATATTAAGTAGTTATGTTAGGAAAACGATGTTTAGATAAGCAAATGAACGTAATTTGAATCCAAATTGGCCTAATATAGGGTTGGTTAGAGAGTTAAATTGTATTTTGAGGGTTAGTTATCGCGTTAAACATATAAAATGTGTGTTTTACTCTCATTACCATAAGAGTGGACCCTCTGAGGGAAAACAAGGCCGTTATCTACAAATGTGTGTTTGGAGGTATTACATAGTATAATAATTATTATATCACCATCTAAATGGAGCTAAAACTTAGCATGACATCTTCAGGTCTTTAATTGATAACGTACCACTACGGCCGCATTCCCCGAAGGGTTAGGCAGAGGTGTTCTAAAGTACACCCACCGTTCGCCGATATGGTTAGGTTGTCTAAATACCGTTAACCGGGCACAAATCCAAACTCCGAGCTGCTACTGAAAGTTGAAACGTTGAACTGAACTGATGATTCCGTAGGTAGTATGAACCTTGTTTCATATTACCTATGGAAAGTCCTCTACCTACCTCTTGGATCATCTGCCACCCGGGGAGTCAGCAGGGTATGTCCATATGTGTAAAAGCGGCACTTGCCTTCACCTGCCCTATAGTCATGGCCATGGGATCCGTGAAATTCATGACGACCATGACATGCTGTGATCCAGCAGTCGCTGGACCCCTTCAATTAGTGAGGCCTTTCGTCGTATTCTAATTGAATATACGCCATGCGGCCATTGTCTGGTGCTCATGGAGGCCGGAGGTCAGTTTACGCCCTCCGACGCTGCAGTGAAAGCCTACGATCATTGGACTACCAAGTCAAAGGTCTTGAGTTCAAATCCAAGGCACCTAGCTCTTTTCCGTACTATTAAAAAAGTAGAGAGTAGAGCTTTACCACCTCATACCTATATGCATAAGTAGCTGAAATAAACACATTTTTTTTTCTCTTTGTCTATCTGTGTGTATTACACAATCTACATTCCGTGGCCATTTCTTTCTTACTCAGTATGTCTGCGGCGTTCTGTGTAACTCTGTTTTAATATTTAATTTGGCGGCTCCTTTCATCTGAGCGGCGAGTCGGGCGGATCAAAGCGGCCGCGTGTTCTAACTGAATAATGAATTATTTTCTTTCTACCCTCATTCTCCTGTAATACTTTGCGTTATCTTAATACAGAAATTAGGCTCCTGTGATCCTGTCATGGTTTTTTTATGTTGATTTGAATGCGTTTGACTGGTCTTATCTTGTTTTTTTTTATACACATCACAAACAAGCATACGGGCCGCCTGATGGTAAGCGGTAACAGACTATAAAAACGCCAGCAACACCAGTGGTATCACTCGCGCGTTGTCATCTGGAGACCTCAGTTGTTGTCTCATATTTAAACAGAAACACAATCATCATCATCATCAACCCCTATACTGTCCCACTGCTGGGCACGGGTTCCTCTCACAGAATGAGAGGGATTAGGCTATAGTCCACCATACTGGCCTAGTGCCGGTTGGCAGACTTCACACGCCGTCGAGAAAATCTCTAAGGCAAGCAGGTTTCCTCACGATGTTTTCCTTTACCGTTTAAGCGAGTGATAATTAATTATTAATTAATACGCACATGATTTCGAAAAGTCAGAGGTGCGTGCCTTGGGTTCGAACTCGAGACCTTCGACTTGGATGTTATTGGTTATTGGTTATTATTGCTTAGGAGTAGAATATTTGGCAATACGATGATACTGCAGAGTTCATCTGAGACTCTGCAGCATGACTATAGACCTGAAAAAATGATATTACAGGGTCTCATACTCCCTTTGCACTCCTCTGGTGTTGCGGGAGTCCATGGGTGGCGGTAATCGCTTACCATCAGGCGACACGTCTGCTCGTTTGCCAAAATCAAGTAAATACATGGCCCAATGTTTTTTTTTGTGTCTAATACATCCCATAGCTTCACCTAGTCGCAACATAATGTTCTATAAAAATTAGTAATTTAGAAGTTGCGTGCTCTAGCTCCTACATGCCTACAAACGACGGGACACAGTTTACAAGACAACTGTTTGGCGCAAGGCTTAGGTATGTGTAGGTAACTAGCCAGGCCGATTACTAGACCTTAACCCTTATAGAAAGCATCTTGTTCATCATCTTTTAGGTACACACTTTTGCCATGTACCTACTGTCCCACTGCCGGGAACGGGTCTCCTCACAGGATGTAAAAAAACATATTTTGATTATATTAAAAACTAGCGACCCGCCCCCGCTTCGCACGGGTACAATATACATGTATTATACATATAAACCTTCCTCTTCAATAACTCAATCTATTAAAAAAAACCGCATCAAAATCCGTTAAATCTTTAAAACTAAAGATTTAAGCATACATAGGGATATAGGGACAGAGAAAGCGAGTTTGTTTTATACTATGTAAGTATTAAAAACTAGCTTCTGCCCACGACTTCGTCTGGTTAGACTTTACCTGGATAAAAGTATCTAGTCGTTTTATTTTTTCGAAATTTTCCAATTTCCTGCACAATTTTCTTAATTTTTCTTACCGTAAGAACCTTCTAAAAAGTATTCCAAAACTTAAAAAAAAGAAGAATGAAATCCGTAAAGTCGTTATCAAGTTATGGCGTGACCAAGGGAATCAGGGATTCATTTTTATATATATGTATAGAACATTTCTGAGGGGCTCGTGACTAAATAATAGCTACACTGATTAATAGCTATGACAGGTTAAGCGTCGCTAACCAATTCAACCGGTCAATCTGTGGATGGGTGAATATTCTGTCCGATATTTCATCCTCCGGGCCGTCCCTTACTACATTTTGTACGTAGAATTTGGCCTTAAACGACTTTAAAAAATATGTTTTGCCATCAATTCTAAAGATACCTACACCACAAAATTATTGAACTCAGATTTTCTTTATAAACTTTATTATTGTGTTCATAATTATGATGGTTTACCTACCTACACATAAAAACAATTACCTACTTACCTAAATAAAACAACAACATTGAATTGATTGAAAAATTCCCAAAAGTTTAAAAGTTGTTAGAAAATTTTGCTTTTATTGTTTACAATATTTTGAAACAGCTACCAACTTTGCTTTTTTGTGGCTTCCTTTTGAAACAGTACTTTATTTGTGTTAAGTACTTACCTGCAACAAATTTCAACGTCCAAAGTTCAAGAATTCTTTACTGCTCATCAAAAACAAATACTTAGTACTTACTGGTTTTACCACCAGCGACCCGTCCCGGCTTCATACGGGTGCAATGTACTATACATATAACTATGCATCTATTATACATATAAACCTTTCAGAAAAAATATTTAAATGAGCTGCTACTGAGAATTTCTTAGAAAATCCCAGTAACTCTGGTTTACCTGGCTCAGAGCCTCGCGTGCGAGGCGGTGAGGCCTTCTCACCGATTGAAGGAGTCAAGCGAATGCCACAGCCTCTCATGATGGCGAATTTCACGGATCCCATGGTTATACGGCAAGTGAAGACAAGTGCGGTTTTTAGTCGGTACGAGTCCGACATGCCCATGACAATGTCATTTCTTGGTTGTCAGTAAAATGTTGTATCTTCCAATATCCCTACCTTTTTTTTTATTCTACTAAGGTGGCAAACAAGCATACGGCCCACCTGACGGTAAACGGTTACCGTAGCCTATAGACGCTTGCAAAACAGGAGTATCACTTGCGCGTTGCCGACCCTGTATTGAAAGAGGAATAGTTGGATTGGCAGTATAAGGGTCAAAGTCCCCCCACTGCCAACACAACGTTTCCTCGAGGAGCACTGGCAACCTTGCTTGCCGTAAGAAACACAACACAGCACTAAGCAGTGTTATTTTACTTAGATTTTCTGCAAGGCGGAGGTACTTCCCAGTCGGCCAGCTCCAATTTTAGTGGAATTAGGTACTCCCACTATACCCTACCTACTTTATTCGCCAACTCCCCAATTATCTTTATTACTTTATACCTGTTTTTAATACATGTGTCATCATTTAATCATCCTTTGTCGAGTAGTTCGCGACATCCCTGCATAACACGGCTCTTTGCCCAATACTGGGCTCTATTTGTCTTTCCTTAATTCATGCTTCTACTCTGTCAGTTATATTTATTTAGAAATATACGTTCCTGAGTTAAATAAATTGCTCTGTTTTGTCAGGACTTGTCTACACAAAGCTGTATGGTCCTTTCTTCAGTAGCCAGATATTGTCCTTTAATAATATTGAATGTCTGCTGAGCTAATTAACTTTTTAGAAAAAGAAAACCGACTTTAATCGGTGTGGTGTATCTTCAGAACTGATGGTCAGTCACCAATCAAAAAATGGAACCAACTAGGAAGTAGTAGTCTCAACATATCAGCCAGAACAGGTCCACTGCTGAACAAATGCCTCCCCTATCAGGGGTCGTCCCACGAGGACCGAACCCGTTTATATGCCGCCTGCATCCAACGGCTTCCAGCGACCTTCAAACGATGCCAGTTAAAAAACCCCGGCACCAATACTAGTACTATTTTTTTTACATTGTCAAAATTCGAGCTGTTATTGATAATTTTATTCACCTATTTAACACTTAGATCGATCTGGGATTCGAACTTAGGATCTCAATTCTCAGGGAATGTGTTCGACAACAAAAAGTTAAATATCGATGTAAAATGTTTTGCTCTATCAATCATGTTGACTGATCCAATATGCAAATCCTCGGCCTCGTATATTTTACATTTTGTTGACCCCGAAGGCGTGATAAAAATAGTGAAACATGAGTCACAGGACCACATCGCGGGCTAAGATAAGCTCAGAAGAGAAACAAATAAGAGTGAAATTATATTTTTTTGTAATAAGGTGGCCGCCTGATGTTAATCGGCAAACGCAGCTTATAGACACCAGCAACACCAGTGGTATCGCACGCGTTGACATCTTGACATCTCAGTTGTTAAGTCCCAGTAATTTCAATGGTTTATTTTTATACAACTAAGGTGGCAACCAAGCATACGGCCCACCTGATGGTAAGCGGTTACCGCAGCCTATAGACGCTTGCAACGACAGGGGTGTCACTTGCGCGTTAGCGACCCTGTTAAACGAAAGTGGAATAATTGGGTTGGCAGTTTAAGAATCAAAGTCCCCCCCTCACTGCCAACACAACGTGTCCTCGTGGAGCACTGGCAACCTTAAAGTTTGAAATTCATCGCGCACAAATCCGAGCTGCTACTGAGAATTGCATAGCAAAACCCAATAACACTGCGCGACCTGGGAATCGAACCCAGGACCGACCGAGGATTAGCGAAGCAGTCGCGCTAACGACCACTAAACTAGTGAGGCAGTCAACCAGGAAGGCAGAATGATTAAAGTCTACAAATCTTAGGTACCTACACGTTAAGAGTTTTGACTGACTAACTTTTGACTAACCAACCTTACCTCTTTACACACACACACACACGCACACGCGCGCGTGCTCGTGTACGAACGTCATGTGTGCGTATGTAGTTGAACAAGCATCGGAACTTTGTATGGAATGTCCGGTAGCCGCAATATCAATATTACAATTATCCATAATCCGTTCCATTTTCCTTTAAACCCACTCATTCTATTATTCATGTAATAATTCAAAATATCCATAAACCCTTTGTAATTTATAGCGGTAGGGTAAGTGTACCAATTATCGACACAGGCTTTACAGGGAAAATATAGGGCTCGACATGAATTCTAAGTCCTTCTACATATACGTATTGAGGTAAGAACGTGCCTTTGAAACATAACCTTATTGCTTCGCTAGGTAACCAAGAGTATTCTGAATCTGTATTATCAAAATTTCTGCGATTTAATCGTAAAATCGAAACTAATATCGCAGGTTTTGGGCACAAAATACTATTTAATATGTTTTCATCGGATAACTCTAAATCAATATTTTTAATCACGCCATACGAAAAACTTCTTTCCATAGCTCTCTGGAATCTCCACCCCAAATCCAAAAATTTTGTACATAACTCTAATTTTGTAGCACTTAATTCATTGGCGATATCTATGCGTATCTTATAAGGGTTGAGGTATTTCACCCTATTTACCTCTGTAATTTGATTCTCCTTCAATAATTTGGCCATGGCAAATTGCTTCGGTAATTTATCTTTACTCGTTATATATATTTCTATTGTTTCGGTTTGTTCTTTTAACTTCTTCCCTTGCCTGCCAACTACTTTCCAATCACTTTCATCTGATAAAGAATCCATTTCCTCTCTTAATCTTTTAGCATTTCTTTGATCTAAATTCTCATCTTTCTTATTGTATTGAGTCTCATCATAATTCTGTTTTTCCTCTTGATTACAAACCATTTCTTCCTCATTTAATGAATTATCACATGTTATGTTTGAGTTATTAAAAACATCTTCTACATTCATACTAAATGAGGCTAGTTAACATTTTAATATTTATTGTTAGAAAACCGGTCCAGCGTCGGACCCAAGGTCACGTACGTTGCGCTTCGAACAAAAGATCACTGATTCTAACGATGTCAACAAGCTAATTATCACAAAACGCGACTACCTCGTATGGATATCGCCACGGAACTGCCTCTGGTGTTGCGGGTGTCCATGGGTGGCGGTAATCGCTTACCATCAGGCGACCCGTCTGCTCGTTTGCCTCCCACAAAAAAAAAAAAAAAAAACAAGTAAATACATGGCCCAATGTTTTTTTTTTGTGTCTAATACATCCCATAGCTTCACCTAGTCGCAACATAATGTTCTATAAAAAATAGTAATTTAGAAGTTGCGTGCTCTAGCTCCTACATGCCTACAAACGACGGGACACAGTTAAACTGTTTGGCGCAAGGCTTACATATGTGTACGTAACTAGCCAGGCCGATTACTAGACCTTAACCCTTATAGAAAGCATCATGTTCATCATCTTTTAGGTACACACTTTTGCCATGTACTGGCCCAGTGCCGGGAACGGGTCTCCTCACAGGATGTAAAAAAACATATTTTGACTATATTAAAAACTAGCGACCCGGCCCCGCTTCGCACGGGTGCAATATACATGTATTATACATATAAACCTTCCTCTTCAATCACTCTATCTATTAAAAAAAACCGCATCAAAAACCGTTGCGTAGTTTTAAAGATTTAAGCATACATAGGGATATAGGGACAGAGAAAGCGACTTTGTTTTATACTATGTAAGTATTAAAAACTAGCTTCTGCCCACGACTTCGTCTGGTTAGACTTTACCTGGATAAAAGTATCTAGTCGTTTCATTTTTTGGACATTTTCCAATTTCCTGCACAATTTTCTTAATTTTTCTTACCGTAAGAACCTTCTAAAAAGTATTCCAAAACTTAAAAAAAAAGAAGAATGAAATCCGTAAAGTCGTTATCAAGTTATGGCGTGACCAAGGGAATCAGGGATTCATTTTTATATATATGTATAGTACATTTCTGAGGGGCTCGTGACTAAATAATAGCTACACTGATTAATAGCTATGACAGGTTAAGCGTCGCTAACCAGTTCAACCGGTCAATCTGTGGATGGGTGACTATTCTGTCCGATATTTCATCCTCTGGGCCGTCCCTTACTACATTTTGTACGTAGAATTTATATGTATTTTGACTTTAAAAAATATGTTTTGCCATCAATTCTAAAGATACCTACACCACAAAATTATTGAACTCAGATTTTCCTTAAAAACTTTATTATTGTGTTCATAATTATGATGGTTTACCTACCTACACATAAAAACAATTACCTACTTACCTAAATAAAACAACAACATTGAATTGATTGAAAAATTCCCAAAAGTTTAAAAGTTGTTAGAAAATTCTGCTTTTATTGTTTACAATATTTTGAAACAGCTACCAACTTTGCTTTTTTGTGGCTTCCTTTTGAAACAGTACTTTATTTGTGTTAAGTACTTACCTACAACAAATTTCAACGTCCAAAGTTCAAGAATTCTTTACTGCTTATCAAAAACAAATACTTAGTACTGGTTTTACCACCAGCGACCCGTCCCGGCTTCATACGGGTGCAATGTACTATACATATAAACATGCATCTCTTATACATATAAACCTTTCAGAAAAAAATATTTAAATGAGCTGCTACTGAGAATTTCTTAGAAAATCCCAGTAACTTTGGTTTACCTGGCTCAGAGCCTCGCGTGCCTTCGATTAGAAATCAGAGCGAGGCGGTGAGGCCTTCTCACCGATTGAAGGAGTCAAGCGAATGCCACAGCCTCTCATGATTGTGGCGAATTTCACGGATCCCATGGTTATACCCAAGTGAAGACAAGTGCGGTTTTTAGTCGGTACGAGTCCGACATGCCCATGACAATGTCATTTCTTGGTTGTCAGTAAAATGTTGTATCTTCCAATATCCCTACTTTTTTTTTTATTCTACTAAGGTGGCAAACAAGCATACGGCCCACCTGATGGTAAACGGTTACCGTAGCCTATTAGACGCTTGCAAAACAGGAGTATCACTTGCGCATTGCCGACCCTGTATTGAAAGAGGAATAGTTGGATTGGCAGTATAAGGGTCAAAGTCCCCCCACTACCAACACAACGTTTCCTCGAGGAGCACTGGCAACCTTACTCACGGTAAGAAATACAACACAGCACTAAGCAGTGTTATTTTACTTAGATTTTCTGCAAGGCGGAGGTACTTCCCAGTCGGGCAGCTCCAATTTTAGTGGAATTAGGTACTCCCACTATGCCCTACCTCTCTTACCTTCTCTACTTTATTCGCCAACTCCCCAATTATCTTTATTACTTTATATCTGTTTTTAATACATGTGTCATCATGTAATCATCCTTTGTCGAGTAGTTCGCGACATCCCTGCATAACACGGCTCTTTGCCCAATACTGGGCTCTATTTGTCTTTCCTTAATTCATGCTTCTACTCTGTCAGTTATATTTATTTAGGAATATACGTTCCTGAGTTAAATAAATTGCTCTGTTTTGTCAGGACTTGTCTACACAAAGCTGTATGGTCCTTTCTTCAGTAGCCAGATATTGTCCTTTAATAATATTGAATGTCTACTGAGCTAATTAACTTTTTAGAAAAAGAAAACCGACTTTAATCGGTGTGGTGTATCTTGAGAACTGATGGTCAGTCACCAATCAAAAAATGGAACCAACTAGGAAGTAGTAGTCTCAACATATCAGCCAGAACAGGTCCACTGCTGAACAAATGCCTCCCCTATCAGGGGTCGTCCCACGAGGACCGGACCCGTTTATATGCCGCCTGCATCCAACGGCTTCCAGCGACCTTCAAAGGTTGCCAGTTAAAAAATCCCGGCACCAATACTAGTACTATTTTTTTTACATTGTCAAAATTCGAGCTGTTATTGAGAATTTTATTCACCCATTTAACACTTTGATCGATCTGGGAATCGAACTTAGGATCTCAATTCTCAGGGAATGCGTTCGACAACAAAAAGTTAAATATCGATGTAAAATGTTTTGCTCTATCAATCATGTTGACTGATCCAATATGCAAATCCTCGGCCTCGTATATTTTACTTTTTGTTGACCCCGAAGGCGTGATAAAAATAGTGAAACATGAGTCACAGGACCACATCGCGGGCTAAGATAAGCTCAGAAGAGAAACAAATAAGAGCGAAATTATATGTTTTTGTAATAAGGTAGCCGCCTGATGTTAATCGGCAAACGCAGCCTATACCTAAACGTCAGTAACACCAGTGGTATCACACGCGTTGTCATCTTGACATCTCAGTTGTTAAGTCTTATTTTCCCAGTAATTTCAATAGTTTCTTTTATACTACTAAGGTGGCAAACAAGCATACGGCCCACCAGATGGTAAGCGGTTACCGTAGCCTATTAGACGCTTGCAACGACAGGGGTGTCACTTGCGCGTTAGCGACCCTGTTAAACGAATGAGGAATAATTGGGTTGGCAGTATAAGGGTCAAAGTCCCCCTCACTGCCAACACAACGTATCCTTGTGGAGCACTGGCAACCTTAAAGTTTGAAATTCATCGCGCACAAGTCCGAGCTGCTACTGAGAATTGCATAGCAAAACCCAATAACACTGCGCGACCTGGGAATCGAACCCAGGACCGACCGAGGATTAGCGAAGCAGTCGCGCTAACGACCACTAAACTAGTGAGGCAGTCAACCAGGAAGGCAGAATGATTAAAGTCTACAAATCTTAGGTACCTACACGTTAAGAGTTTTGACTGACTAACTTTTGACTAACCAACCTTACCTCTTTACACACACACACACACGCACACGCGCGCGTGCTCGTGTACGAACGTCATGTGTGCGTATGTAGTTGAACAAGCATCGGAACTTTGTATGGAATGTCCGGTAGCCGCAATATCAATATTACAATTATCCATAATCCGTTCCATTTTCCTTTAAACCCACTCATTCTATTATTCATGTAATAATTCAAAATATCCATAAACCCTTTGTAATTTATAGCGGTAGGGTAAGTGTACCAATTATCGACACAGGCTTTAAATGAAATATTTTGTTCTGTCTATCAAGCTTTTGTTAAGCTTTCGAGGGCGTTAATCGACAGCCGAATATGCTGCGGTTGTCGAACAATTGTTTAACGAAGTGTTTTTTTAAATGTATGTGCGAATTTAAAAAAGCTTCTCATAAACATATTACCATTACGCTATAATTCCCTTCGGGAAATATAGAAATGTACACATACATTGTCACCTAAATCAACTTGTTCACCAGACACTTATTTTTGTCTACGAAGCGTGAGCTCTCAGGTTCGATTCCCAGGTCGGGTTAAGCGTTATCAGGTTTTTCTGTAGAAAAATTCTGAACAGCAGCTCAGAGTTTAGATTTATGCTCGGCTACTGCACTTTTGTACCTATTTCACTTACATAATAATTAATAAGATATATCTCACAGATTAGATTCTACTGAAGATGCCAGATATCAGTAGTGTGGTGGGTACATCCGTACCCCTCTGCCCAACCTTCCGGTATACAGGCGTGATGGTACATAGTATTCATTCTTACTAGTCTTCAGCGCACAGCGTCAGCTCAGGGGCCCAAGTCTGCAATTTCAATTGTTTAAAATGGTGGTTCAATAGAACTACCTAATTATTGTTATTTATTATTTCAATCAACTTTGGTTCATACATTATTAATACCTATAAAATTATGACATAATTAAAAATTAAATTGAAATTGAAATACAATTATTAACATACAATTATTAACTTAACACAAGTTTGACAGATTTCGTCAACAAAACTGTCAAAAAATAAATAATTCTGAAGTCATTGAATGACAACTTTGATAGAATAAAATAGCAAGCTTGGCAGCCCTATTTATTTATCACAACTGCACTTCAATACATAAAAACACCGCGAACTAAGTTAATACACATACATAATGTATGTTCAGCCGTGCACTTCTCTAGATATAAATTGTCTGTCAGACACATTAGGTACTGTAATGCCACTCGAGAACCGACCAGCAATATGTCTTGGCGTTTAGGTACACAATACACACTCCTACAAACACACGCACGCTGCTAAGTAGTTCCGTATTGACAGCATAATGCTGGGTGCCAGCCCTATTTCTTACAGAGATGAAGTTGTCGAAATATAATAATTTTTCTGTGTTATTTTATACTAGTTGTTTTATTTGTCGCTCACGGTTTGAGCCGCATCCCAAAAGATTTTTAGAGATAAAAGGTAACCTAAGTCCTTCTTCAAGGTCTAAACTATATCTGTACCAAATTTCATTAAAATCGGTTCAGCGGTTAAGGTGTGAAAGCATATCAGACAGACAGAGAGAGTTACTTTCGCATGTATCATTTATTATTATTTTCAAGCTGCCTCAGTACGACTGATAAACTAGAGGTCCTAAGTTCGCTTCCCAAGTCGAGCAAACCGTTATTGGGTTTTTCTAAGAAATTCTCAGCAGGGAGTTTAAATTTTTTCCCGGTTAATGACAATAGGCTCGCCCCCTATTACATATTTACATGCGACTTTAACAATTGGCAAAGTATGGGTGTGGAGTCAACTATGGACTCATATTTCCCTGGTAAGTTTAGGTCAAGGTACTAAGAGGTACTGTGTAACACTTCTGCCTAACCTTTAGGGGACTACAGTTGTGAGAGTATGTATGTTATAAACACATTTTGTATTTTACAACACATGTTTGTGTGTGTGTGTCTGTCTGTCTGTGACATCCTAGCTCCCGAACGGATGAAGTGATTCTGTTTTTGTCGGGAGCGTTCTTAGCTATGTTTGATGAAAATCGGTCCAAGATGGCCGCCGGCAAAAAATGGCGGATTACATATTTTTTCCCAATATAGGTATCAAATGAAAGGGCTTGACTAGTATTATATAATAATTATGATATGATAAATTTCAAATCCAAGATGGCCGCGCTGCGTCGGGGGTTTTTTAAATTTTTAATTTATAACTAAGTAACCTTCCTTTAACGACTTTTAATTCCAACTTCAAAAACTTTTCCAACAGTCGTTGAATTTAAGAACCGTTTAAACCCGCTCCACTTTCAGCTGAATTTTGCATTTCCAGGAGAATATAAAATATTGCTATTTGCTTCAAAACCACGAGAGGATTTAATGTCTGTACTCCACATTTTACAACTGTAAATATTAAAGTGGGGTGTAGTACGAGTGAATAGGAACGTGAGGGATTTCCTGGACCCCTACATCCCGTGCCAGATAAAATGTTAAACCCTGGCTTAAAAGCCGGCAGTTCCAGCTGTAAAATTAAATTCCCATTCTGAGTTTACAACATATACTTACTTAAATATAGCAACCACATCACGCCCGTATCTATGTAGGTATGTATTTCAAATATGGCATGTATGTACATAATATTGGCATATTTCAATTTAGACGTTTTATTACAAGTATACTTTTGAATTGTTAAAAACTACTTGCATGGTTTCAACTGGTGGAGAAGAACTGGTTAGGAATTTCATAGATACTTCTTTAAATAATTATTATTAATGACAAACATTTTCGAGAGAGAAACACTGCAAAGGGAGTGAATGATGAGATGACGGCTAGAAGAGATGTATGGATTGGTACTGCCTGTGACTTCTCCTTCACATTCTACGTTTTATAGGCGACGGTTAATGGCAATAGGCTCAGGCCCACTACGACATGGGACTTAAACGTACCGGTAAAGTGTTGGTGTAGGTACGCCTTATGAATACACCTCTGCTCAACCTTTCGGATAATACAAGCGTGATGTTACGTGTTGGGAGAAGAGTAGAGAAGGGTCAATAACTGCCATCCAAAATTATAAAAAAGTTAAAATCACTTGCTATGACGTAAAAGCTGACCAGTCCCGACACACGGCACCCAATCACAAACAATACATGAACAGCATCGTTCGCTGGACCACGCGTCCTCTAGTGATCACATAAAATATACTTAATATTATATTGAAATTTCCTGTATAAAATAATACTTCAGCCCACTTGAAAACCTTCATAAACGAATTTTACTAAAACTGAGTACAAAATACCAATTCTATTAATAACAAGACAAACAATTTTTGTTCCCTGCGGCATTCAAGCGACAGGGATTTGAATTCATTCTTAGAAAATTCGTTATGGCCGCAATTATTCCAGTCCAATCATTTTCTGTTCTGATCAGAATAAAAAAATAACAAATTCTTTTTGTCATTTTATAAAAGATAATCAAGTGTAAAAATATATATATTATTATTATTTTTGTCAATGTTAGCAGCAGCAAGTCATAAAAGAATTGCTAATATATAAATATTGATTATACTTAGGCAGAGGCCGAACTATTCGGAAAGACAGACCTTCTCTTCTTCCTTACTTCCTTCCTTCCTCTCTCTGAATAGTTAGCTATTCGGAGAAGAAGAAGGAGAGTGACAAATGACGTGAGTGAGAACTAATGAACACCCACATGACAGTACATTTCGGTATGTTTTTAGATCCCAAATAAAAGAGGGCAAGCCTATTGCCACTAATATTAAAGTTCAGAGCAATTACTAAAAAATAAAACCAATCACGTGTTTTACCTGCGAATCGATCCCAGGAATTTATGCTAACCAGCCGTGCTTGCAAAAGTTTTAATTAGTTTTCACTAACCTATATTTTCACATGTTTTCGAAAAAACATAACATGATACAGATATTTTAAATTTAATCCCCTGAAGCGTACTCAGCGCGTTTCAGAAAGCAGACCGGCGGATATTACAACGTTTTGCATAAACATATAGGTATTAACTTTTAAACTTTGAGGAAAGGAAACAATTCGCTTGCCATTTTGTTAATAAAATGCGAGAATAAATGCGGGCATAAATGGTAGAATAAATGGGCTCACGTTCATCATAAGACCTATTCAGGCTTTGTAATAAATTCGACATCGTATAAGCACTGATATTTTCTCTTACTTAGCCTTCCTTTTTTACGTGTACTGGCCTCAAAGATGAGACCGAGACAGATCCTTACTGACCAAAATCTTCAGAGTTCTACCTCACCACTATTGTATGTAACGGGAGCTGTTGACATAAGTTTGTTGTCCTGGAGACCAGATCCTGATTCCTGAAACTAGATCTCCCTAACAAAGCGTAGATCTCCCTAGGGAAGCGTAGATTTCCCTAGGGAAGCGTAGATCTCCCTAGGGAAGCGTAGATCTCCCTAGGGAAGCGTAGATCTCCCTAGGGAAGCGCAGATCTCCCTAGGGAAGCGTAGATCTCCCTAGGGAAGCGTAGATCTCCCTAGGGAAGCGTATATCTCCCTAAGAAAGCGTAGATCTCCCTAGGGAAGCGTAGATCTCCCTAGGGAAGCGTACATCTCCCTAGGAAAGCTTACATCTCCCTAGGGAAGCGCAGATCTCCCTAGGGAAGCGTAAATGTCCCCATTCGAAAGGCGATGGACTTCTTCGAATCCGCTTCCCTACCTAGCCTGTCTTTTTTTTTGTGAGTAGAAATCCCCCGAGGTCCCGGCGTGTAGGACTGCACTTTTATTTCGTGACCAATACAAAACAAAATGAGTGTTTCGCCTGACCACTTTGCGCTCAGGTCACGGAGCGATATATTATTCCTCCGCCACCACAGCAGTTGTAACCACAGTACGTTCTCTGGCGCTACAGGGAGACTGTGCTTATGCATATGAGATTTATGTAAGTAAAATACGGTCTAAAACGCCCACAATGCTGGTTAACATCCACCCATCTATATCACAACCGCAGCAAATTACCGTCTCCCAGCCGAGCTTCGCTCATCATCGAGTGAGGGTAGTTTCGGTAAATATTTAATAGCGGTTACATTGGTTTGTGGTTTTGATTCAGAGGCTTTGTTAGCGGAGTGTAGATGAATATTTTATTAGGGAAATTGAGGGTATTTTATCATTAAACTCTTTATGAATAAGTGAGTGTTCGAGGTCAAACGGAAATCTATTGGATATAGAAAATTTATATGATGGTATATGAAACTAGAAGCGTAATTGCTTGGGTTCTATTCTAATGAGCAAATTATTAGTGAATTTTACGATCACGTTTTCAGTAAAAAAAAAAAAAAAAAAATCTTTATTTTTGCCAAAAGAACAACCTTGTATAAAATTAATTAGGTCTTAATAACTATAAGCATCATATAATATATAATAATCGTTAGCATAAAATACGTATCTTATAGGTAGGTAGCCAAGACAAAATTACATTGGTTGTTTAGAAACCGATTCACCCTGTTCCCCGTACTAGTTTAAACTGTATTACGGTGGAACAGTTTTCCTCGATCTTTGATAACGGTTATATTATTATAGCCGACCTATGAGTACATAAGTAATCGTTTGTTTTTTACAAGCAAAACAGAACTTACTTGAAGTAGATACATCAAAAACTGTGTTTTCATTTTTATATTTGTAGGTAGGTGCGAGAACTAACATAGTATATGCAAAATATTTAGATGCTCATAATATGAAAGTTAACAGATTGTTTATATGGGATTAACTTTACATCATATAAACTTTACAAAATTGTTCTGTATACGTATATCTTAAATATTAACAATAAAACGTGTTTAAGCATGCAATTAAACCCCGCATATGTGTGTTGATGATGTATGTGATGTGTACGTGTTTATGTGTCGTATGAAAATTGTCTGATGTTATAGTTGTAGCCTCAATATATTTTCAACTTCATTGTAATCAAGTTTTTATAGAAATTCATAGGTATACTTTTTACATTGACGACTGCTAAGGTTTCTAATTTTTAATTTTGTGCTGATCCTATTATATATACTAGGTCCCAAATATTTTGGGAACCTTTGAGCGAAACTAGTTTTACATTTTATAGTACTATACACTTTATCTATCCTACGCCTTGTCATGAAGTCCGGTTTTATTTTATGTTGTGTAAGAATTAAAAGCTGGATGAATAGTTTTCGTACAGATAGTACCTTACATTCTTCATATAGGAGGTTTGTAGGATACCTGTAATTTTTAAAACACATTACTTTAAGAAGTGCACGTTGGGCTCTTTCTATTATCAACAAGGTGGTTTTTGAGGTACCACCCCAAATGATCAAACAGTAACCGATAATGGACTGGCACAATGAGTAGTAGACAGATATAAGCAATTGTGTTGAGCAAACATTTCGCAGCATTTTAAATATATAAATCAATTTTCTTACACGAGTGCTTAGTTTGACAATTTGCTTTTTCCAATTAAGATGCTGATCCACCACAATTCCTAGATATCTAATTGAGGTAGTTTTAGTTATATTGGAACAATTACATGTCTCAGTATCATCACATTTATGTACTTTAATATTAAGTAAATTTGGCGGGGGTTGTGTTTTTCTTGACGTGCTGAATGAAATGTACATAGTTTTCTGGGCATTCAACGTTAGTAAATTATTATCAAGCCATGTGGCCACCAAGCGCATACCTTGATTAGTTATTACATCTAGATCAGTCCATGTCCTTCCCTTGAATAGCAAAACTGTGTCATCAGCAAATGTGATAATTTGTCCCATATTCATACTAAGATCACATAGATCGTTTATATAAGTTAGGAAGAGCGTTGGGCCAAGCACGCTTCCTTGTGGAACCCCGTAGACCATGTCAACATCCTGACTGTATTTATCATTAATCTTAATACTCTGTTTACGATCACTTAAATAGTCTCTGAATAAATCCAGAGGAATGCCACGAATTCCCATATATTCCAGTTTTGCAAGGAGTATGGGGACGGAGACCGTGTCGAACGCTTTAGCAAGATCTAAGAATACACCTAGGACCCTAAATCCATTATCTAGATTATCGACTATAAATGATGTTAGCTGATGTATCGCATCACAGGTAGATCTGCCTTCCCTGAATCCAAACTGGTTACATGAAATAAAGCCATTCGACTCCAGATATTTAATAAGTCTAGAGTTAATTATTTTTTCTAAAATTTTTGATAGACTAGGCAGCAAGGAAATAGGTCTATAGTTCGACACGATCTCTCTGTCCCCAGACTTAAAGATCGGTACAGCAACTGACCTCTTTAAAGCCAACGGAAAGATCCCCGTGGCAAAGCAGAGATTACAGATAGCAGTTATTGGTTTTACAATAACGTGCATAGCTTTTTTTAGAAATAATGTCGTTGTACCATCCCACCCAGAGGAATTTGTATTTTTAAGTTTAGAAATGGTGAGCTTAACCTCTGTCTCATCAGTAGGTAGAAGCATGAACGAATGCAGTGGGGAGATGATATTCTTTAAATTAAGATTTTTGCTTAGAAAATTCTCATTTTTGTGGGTTCTAGATAGTATACTGTTAGCTAAATCGGGACCCACTTTCGCATAGTAGTTGTTTATATAATCAAGTGAGCTTTGTTGGTCTTGAGTTATGTTCAAAAGGTCCGTTGCTGAACTATCATTTTTAACTAGGTTGCACATGTCTTTAACTAAGCCCCATTGCTTTTTTATGCTATTTTTATTATTATCTAATTCGTCTTTAAAGTATTTATTTTTCAGCGTTTTCAATAATTTATTACAGGTGTTGCGATAACGTTTATATATGATTTGCTTCACTTGATTTTGAGGGTCTAATCTAAGTTTTTGGTGAAGTTTGTCACGGTTTCTCATGCAACGACATAAACCTGGAGTTATCCAGGGTTTTATATTTGTTTTGCGTCGGGATAATCTATAGGTATATGTATGTCGTTTTAAGGTTTCTTTAATAATAATCAAAAATTGGTTAGTCATTTCATTTGGACCCTCTAGAGATAGAATGACTTTCCAATCATACTGCGCTAAATCTGCAACAGCACCATCATAATCGCATTTTGTGTATAGCCTTTTAAGTTTATTTTTTATCAATTTTAGCTTGTTGGGTATTGCAGTCATAACACAATAGTGGTCTGTCAGTGTACTATTACACACAATAGTTTTAGTAATTAGTTTTGTTTTTATAAAACAGTGATCGAGACAGTTTGCCTCTCGAGTAGGATAGGTGTGTGATGTTAAGAGACCATGTGACGCTAATAAATTGCTGTATTCCAAAGATTTTCCCTGCAAGACGTCTTCTTTGATATTTATATTCATGTCACCCATCAAAACAATATTTTTATATTTTTTTAAACCAGTTAGTATTTTATCCAAAGATTCCAGGAAAGGGTCCACATTTTTAAACGCTGGTGGTCTGTAAAATGCGACCACTGCCAGGTCATTTCCACTGGTAACTATTAAACAGTTTGCTTCTAGACAAAAACTAGGTTCTGTTACAATGGTGTTTAAAGAGTCTTTTACGTAAATGACAATGCCATTATTTTGATTTAGATAAGTTTTTGTAGAATAGGAAATGTAATTATCCATCGACGGTATTATGGCGGTACCAGAAAGCCAGCACTCAGTCAATATAATAAAATCATAGGAAATATTTAGTCGCTCAAGAAATATCAAAAATCCATCATAATTCTTTTGTAAGCTCCTAATATTCTGTGTTAAAATGGTAAAATTTTGATCAGTCTTGTCAAAAGTTAATTTACAGTGTTCCGGGAATTCAGCAACCACTGCGCTGCCGACATTGATTTGTTCATCAATGTCCGAAGAAAGTACTTGAAAGTCAACCATAGTCTTTACTATTTGGTGATTGAATAAAGATATTGACAACGGAATGACTCACTAAAATTACCGGAAAATGTTTTAGAAGAAGTCGAAAATATATGTGTGCTTAATTTATTGAATAATATGTAAATGTGTTAATGTGTGTAATATGTGGCATTTGTGTAAAACTGGGTATTTACAAAAATTTAAAGTGAAAAAAAATATCTTAAAAACAAACAGATTTGAACAAATGGACACGCCTTGATACCATACATTAATGAAACATGCAGTTTTAAATATATTATAATATAAAGATAGTCACTTGCTCAAATTGTGTTCAGAGGTATTTGTATCAAAATTGGGTGTGTAGTCTTCAATTTGTTCTAATGACTTAATGTGTATTCCTGGTAATCCTTCATCTTTTTTTATAAAAACTTTACCATACGTAATCCAGCAGTACTTGAAGTAATTTTTCTTCTGAGCTTGCTTAGCATGATACAGTATATGTCGTGTAGTTGGTGTTAGCGCTTCAGACATGTATATCGGTTGTTTTTCGCCAGGAAACTGGATCAATTTGGTGTTGTACTTGTCATCTTTGTGATTATTATTGTACGTTCGAAGAGCTTTCAATATGTTGTTACGAGATTGATTCGTCTGGTATTCTACTACAATTAATGTGTTTTGATTTGACCTTTTCCTATAAACTTGTCGAATTTGATTTTGAGAAATTGTTAAATCAAGCGACTTGTGAATTCCATCAACAATTTGGCTTAGGTCTTCATTTTGGTTAAATGGTATATTTTTTATTTCCAAAGTGGTTTCAAGTTGCTTTCTTAAAAAGTCTTCCATTTTATTTTCCAGGTTTATAATTTTAGTTTTTGTTTCATTATTTTCAAGCACCAGGTTTTCGTATTTGCCCTTTAGCTCATTGTACAATTGTGTTGTATTCTGCAATGCATTCTGCATTATAGAATTTTGTTTTAGAATTTCCAGGTTTTGTTGTTTTAAATCCATAATCATGCCAGTTAAGGAAGCGGAATTATTATTTTGGGATTTTTTCAGATCGCTTAACATTGAAACAATTTCAGATCGCAAGTGGGCAAGATCTTCTGCGTCACCATGTACCTTTCTCTTTCTCGATGCAATAAATTCTCGGTCTTCTTCTGTATAAGTTGCAAGATCCGGTTGAGATGAAGATAGTTTGGTCTCTGGAGGTGTTCGAAGCATGTTATTCATCTTAATTATTTGCGTATACTATGCACGCGGTGTTTATTCTAGTCACTCGACTCGCGCGTGATAATTAGTGAAGCACTTACTATTAAAGTGAAATTGCTATTATATTTACTACGGAATTAGGTTGAATTTACTTTGTTTTACTTTTTTAGAAATATTAATAAGTTGTAGAACACGGCTAGTCACTGTGAGTGCGTACGATCGTACGATCGAGTAGTACTATTGCTACAATACTACTAGTAGTTTCAATTACGAATGATGATGGCTCATCATTTCGTCTGTTACGCTGTCACGCCTAAACCGCTGTAGCGATTTTGATAAAATTTGGTGAGGAGATAAATTAAACCTTGGAAAAGGATCTTTGCGTCTCTCTGTGTGTTCTACCGTTTGTACAACGGGCGGTGTTCTGAGGAATTGTTTGAGATGATGCCAACGGCTACTTTCTACCATCGGACCTCTCGCCATCGGCGTGGAGCTTTGGTCTCATACCGTGCGATTCCAGAGGCATTTTCTCCCACGCACGCTTAGGTTGTGGAATCAGCTACCGGTCCAGGTTTTCCCCAGAGACTATAGCATGGGGTTCTTCAAGAAGGGTGTGAAAAGATTTTTACAGGGTCGGCAACGCGCAAGTGATACCTCTGGTGTTGCAAGCGTCTATAGGCTACGGTAACCGCTTACCATCAGGTGGGCCGTATGCTTGTTTGCCACCTTAGTGGTATAAAAAAAAAAAAAAAAAAAAATATATATATATATATATATAGGCTGCCTTTTGTCTCAAACATTCCTTTGGAATGTAGGTGAAACAACGGGCAACAGCTAGTCTCCTAGTTGCTGAAATAATACTTATTTAATACTGAAAACGATGGCAATACATTTGTGACATATATCTCACTCTATTTATCATTTAGTATACACGCTGACTGATGCATTCGTGCCGTCCGTTGGGACAGTGGCCGTACCACAATCTGTTATTGCGATCGTTTTCCGATTGAGAAGGATGTCGCTCTATAAATTAAATAGCGCCATCCCTTTCTCACAACCTAAAAATTATCGCGTTAACACGTTGTGGTATGGCCTCTGGTAGCCATGCCCATTTCAAACCCTGCCGTTTGACCCTGCATTGTGATCCTCACATATACTATATACACATGTACCTACTATTTTTTTTCGGATAAGTATATTTGGACTTTAAACGAGAACATGATTCTCTGAAAAAATATTTACTTGAGTATCATCATCATCATCAACCCATTTTATTGTTCCACTGCTGGGCATGGGAATCTCAGAATGAGAAGGGTTAGGCTATAGTCCACCATGCTAGCCTAATGCGGGTTAACAGACTTCATACGCAAGGCCGTCTTAAGCTATGCCGGGGCCCTAGGGCACACAAGAATTTGGGGCCCTGTTGGAAAGTGAATGACAAAAAATATTCTGCTGATCTTATATTTATTATGGTTTATTATGGAGCAACTATATTTCTTAGCTGTAATTATATAAATTAAATACATAGATTTCCCGAAAATTGAAAAAAAAAACACCAGGTTATAAGTTAGGCTTTGATCGTCTCTGCATCATCCAAAGGTTGTTCGGTAGAAAATGCCTAATGGCATTAAGACCACCTTTGTACGCTTTTTTTTTCATAACGAATAAATAAATATGGTCTTTCGGGGGCCCCCATGACGATGGGAGCCCTGGGCACGAGCCCCGCGTGCCCCTATGGTAAAACGGTACTGTTCATACGCCGTCGAGAAAGACTTGAGTATGAAAATTGCCTATAAAAGATTACAACAATTTATAGAGTAGCTGTGCCCCGCGGTTTCAGTCGTCATTTAATTTCTTCTCGGCTCCTAATGGTCATAGTGATGTTAAAAAGCCTTCCTCAAGAATCAAATTCAAAAAGTTTTTTTTAAACCTGACTGGAAATTACAGAGATTACGGCGGTCAAACAAAAAAATATAAACTACCTTCACTTTTTTTATGTATAGGTATTACATACATACATACCGTCACGCCTGTATTCCCCGAAGGGTTAGGCAGAGGTGTACTAACGAAATGTGGGTGTACAATGTTTTTGGTCCCATGTCATAGGGGGCGAGCCTATTGCCATTAACCGGGCACAAATCCAGACTCCGAGCTGCTACTGAGAATTTCAAAGAAAAACCCAATAACACTTTGCTCGACCTGGGGATCGAACCCAGGACCTCTAGCGTAGCAGTCGCGCTTATGGCTAGACTAATAAGGCAGTATAGGTATTAGTATCTATTTAACCCTACCTATTATGACCAATAACTACTAAACTGCAGTTAATTTGCTTACAATATTAGGTGCTTAATATCTCAATGAAAGCAACTCGCTACCAGATTAATAATTACCTACCATTCGCCCTCATGATCACTTTGTATGCAAATTTTTATGGCGCCCGTCTAAGCTGGCACGTAATTATGGGACATATTCATGCAAATTATCTTGAGTTACTTGTCTATTATGTTTACGAGTAATTTGACGTGTAGCGGGGTGGCAACACCTGTTGCTGTCAGTAATGTAAATAAGAAATGAGAAGTTCGACTGGGGAACTAAATTTGCTGTAAAGATTAGTTAGCTTAAACGATATGGGCGGAGTACATTGTTCGTAGAACTGATGTCCGTTGGGGCGGAAAAGTTTTCAAGATGAAACTAACACAAGATTACCTAGTTCAGGTATAATGCCTGAACTAAGTAATCCTGTTTTAGTAATGTATTAATGTAATTGATACCTTGTAACCTATCTTTATTATATTTTAATGTAAGACAATTTTTTCTTGAAAAAAATATTATTATTCGACGTCTGTGGTCTAGTGGTTCGAGTGTTGAACTGCGGATCACGAGTTCGTGGATTTGATTCCCACAGGATACAAATATTTAAGTAATGAACATAAGTGTGTCTGGATGTTTCTTCCTACTAATATTATAAATGTGAAATGTGATGTTTGTGATGATGGATGGATGGATTTACGGTAAAACGACTAAACGAATTTTGATGAAACTTTACAGTATTATTCTTTATACATCAGAATAACATAGGCTTTAATATAATTTTGAGTTAATTAAAGAGAGTTAGTTAAAAAGCTCTCTACCACACACGGTAGGCGGCGGCACAGCTCTGTCCCCGACGTTGCTGATGTCCATGGGCGGTGGTAACCACTTACCATCAGGTGGGCCGCCTGCTCGTCTGCCAAATTACAACGATAATTAAAAGTAACTTTTCTACGCAGACGTAGTCGCGGGCAGAAGGTAGTATATATTATAAACAAGTACCTATGTGTTTACAAAAAAGTATTGAAGTATGATATCCATTGTCATACCCTTATGGGTATGACAATGCCATGATCATGGCACGATCTAGTTCCAAACTAAGCAGAGCTTGTATTATACAAGCTCTGCTTAGTTTGGAACTAGATCGTGCTGTGTGAAATGTGGGTGGACTCTATAGTCCAGCCTAATCCCTCTCATTCTGTGACAGGCGACCCGTGCCCAGCAGTGGGACAGTATACGAGTTGACGATGATAGATAAATTCGATCTCAGGCAGGATTACAACCTGTATGGAACCCGGACTCAATCCTTTCGGTTAGTACACCACGACACACGGACATGACGACAGTCAGTACCATCCTGTTCCCGTAGTTGATGATCTTGTATCACCACCATTTTTTCTCTAATATTAACCCACTACCTACAGCTGGCACCCAACATGGGACTAATAATGATTTATGCATATACAATAACTTAGCAAATAATTGGAAGCTCTTCAAGCTAATCCTTGAAGTACTCCCACCCAGACTAATTAACGGTCTGTGAATAATTAATATTGGAGCAATGTAATGGGGTCACGAATACGTAAATAATTAAATACACAACCGTACCTGTGTGTTGCGTTCTAAATATAGCGAATAGCATTCTAGGTCTAGCCACTAGCCTACTAATGAGTTGAGTTCTTTCTACATTTTATGATTCTCTCACTATAATTTCTAATAATTTTGTAAGTTTAAACAAGATTTTAAAGAAATCATAAAATAAGACACAAAAAAGACGCAAATCTTACAAAAACAGCCGTTACCATTATGTAGGTATTTACTAATATTACGTATTCGAATTAAGGTCACAACTCATTATACATAGAGCAAATAAATAGAACAGCTATTGTTAATTCATTATTTCTGTCCGCGACACGGGGCTTGTCCCTGATACGGAACTATGGGGCTTAATATGGAGTCTTTTTTTTTTATTATTAAAAACTCTCTCGTAATAATTGAGCTCGTCGCCGCTACCTCCGTCTGGGACAACCAGTCTGTCCAAGAAAAAAAAACTGAACCGAAAAAAACATTAACAATTTTTTAAAATATATTTACTACTCATCTGTGACTACCTAACTAATAAAGGCAAAACAATTTAACAAAACAATTTAACAAAACAATTTTTTTGTCCATATTACAAAGGGTGTCGATAACAGGTGCTCTCACCCCACAGATTAAAAGGTTATGTGAAATCGTTGTTTAGTATCCGGGGCGTGATAATGAAGCTGTGGGCACTTGCGTTAAAACCATGACCTCGTGGGAGGAGATAGCAGAGTACTTAAGTGCAAGGTGACTTGTTAGAATAATTGTATTTAATTTGACGTAATAAAAAGTGGGCGGGGCACATAGCTTGTGGAACTGATGGCCACTGAGGCAAAAAACGCACCGGAAAACGCAGTCTAGAGCGGCCTCTAACATTACCTCGTCTACAGCCATACTTTCGACATAAGCGACAAAAATGGCGTGCTGATAAAGGATGTTGGATGCAGGCGACATATAACCGGTCCCAGGTCTTTATTCAGCAGTGAATCTCCATTGGCTGTTTTTCTTAACTATCTATTAACAGCGTACTAGTGGGTTTACCCACGATTATCTTGTTTTCCCAGTACTATGCGAATTTGTGGAAATCTGGTTATAGTACCAATTTCCAATACCCATACAAATTACCAAATACCAATAAACCAAGTACCAATTTAAGTTTTATTATAATGACTTTTGCGCAAAATTTCATGCTTATAGATCCACTTGCTTAAACTGTGCGTTATATATTAGGATTTTGGGAAGTAGATATTGGTGCAAAGTTAAAACCGACTCAGAAAAAAATATTCTCCCGGAATTTTTTTTTTTTTTTTTATAAGAGATAGGTTAGCGTTTGACCACAATCTCACCTGATGGTAAATGAAATAGCATAAGTACGATGACAAAAAATTCACCTCTTCAAAAGGCTGACTGAATATTGATGTAATTCGGTTGTAAAATAGGTACTACTTTAATCGGCCCCTGAAATAACAGAATAGCTACTATAAATGTCAACAGAGTCAGTAAAGGGCAAAGACCTCGCTAGAGTCGTTGTGAGCAGTTTAGATGCTCCCCTTACGAAGCCCGCGCCTGAAAAGGCGTCAAAGCACGCTGATAATGAAGGTTTCGTGATGGTGCAAAGGAGGAAGCGCCACCAACGAACCAACAAGAATCGCTGCGGCACGGCTCCTGCGGAGCCCACGCCAACCATACGTGCTGTGTTGCCGAACACTCCGGTGTATATCTCTCGTCTACACTACACCACCAAGACGGAGGACATCGTGGAGTATGTACGCCAAAGGTTGAATGGATCGCCGAGAGTGCAACTACTGGAATCGCGCCGCAACGTCAACTTCAAGGCGTTTGTAGTGCGAAAACCAACTAGTTATTTGCACCTCGTCATGAAAGAGGACTTTTGGCCGGAAGGAGTGGTGTTCCGTCGCTTCCGCGGACAAGTGCCACTAGAACGCACAGAGACTAGTGCTAAGTGAAGTGTTACTAACATAGGCTTAAGTTTCTCTATATACTATAACATTTTATATTATATAATATATATGTTAGTCTGTAAGGTATGTATCTATGGGCCAAAGTAGCCTGATAATAAAGAGTTATTATTATTATAAATGCACTTTTTTAAGTAAATAAATAAATAGTGACGAAATAATAACTATGTTTGAACAGGAAATATTAGTCCACGTGACTGAAAACACAATCCGATATTACTACATAATGATACTATTTACTGACATTTATAACTGATAAAATGAACACTTGCATCAAACCGTCTTTGTGCACAAGTGGTCGATGAACAACGAAGTCTATCTGTATTTGTGACTAAGTAATAAATATAATATGGGCAGCTGCAACTGCTTATATTTTAAATGGCCCACGACCTTGATCCCTGAATACTAGGAGCCGGTGAAGGACAAAAAAAATGCTGATCAACCGACCTGGAAGGTTAAGCCGCGATCGGTGAAGATGGGATGGTTATTAACACACTGAGAGGTCTGGTTGGCATACGAACACCTAAAACAATCGTTACTTGGTAATCAGGAGCCTAGAAAGCCTGACAACTAGTCTTTCCTCAGATATTGAGTTGAGGAGGTCTGATGGCAGTCGCTTCGTGTATAATACTAATATTCAGCCGTTAGACTGGAGGCCGACCCCAACATAATTGGTAAAAAGACTCGGAGGAAAAATAAATGCAGCCACGATACATGAGAAAATCCTAGTGTGGGGCAACTTTTGTTAAAAATATATATAATATTAATTGTAAATCGCTGCTTACCAGCCTATTCGGATAACATTCGGATACAGTAGTGATGGGTATGTCTGCTGTCCAATAACAATAGAAGAACATAACTTGCGTAACAATTCCTTATCAGCAACGCCTTTGGCCGGGGACAAATCAAATATTAGCAATAACGTTTAAAAGCCTACGTCCATAAAACAGTGTTCATTCTCAAATATCTTTACGACTTCTAGGACAGGGTGTGAGCAAGCACAGAGGTCGTAAAATTCCCATAAATCTCGCGTCAAATGGCGACAGTCTTAAATTTAACTGTCCAGTTAAATGGATTGAACGCATCGATCTCAACTAGGTTTTAATATTATTATTATGTATGTTCCAATGTTCCAATGCTCTAGATCCCTTTAGCGCGGTTGCTTAGGTAAACGTTTGATTCCTAAGGTCGATTAAAATGTTAAAATGAGTTTTCTATGAAATTCTCAGTAGCAGCTCGGTATTTTAGAATTGTGCTTGGTTCTGGCTCGTCCCTTAGAACCTACATACCAGCAAACTGCGTGTACGCGTTGTGTACTTCTTTTTTTTATACTACTAAGGTGGCAAACAAGCATGCGGCCCACCTGATGGTAAGCGGTTACCGTAGCCTATAGACGCTTGTAATACCAGGGGTATTACTTTTATATTTAAATTTCATACCAAAACTTGTATTGGGACAAAAGCTTATGTGCTTCTCCAAAGTCCAATCCATTCCTCTACCAAAATCAATACATCAAAATTTGTGCAGCGTCTTAGGAAACAGACGGAGATAAATATGGATTTGACTATGAGTTTTTGAGATATAATAATTTCCAGATAGCTCTTGATATAAAATTACTTTTTACGGATTTTGTCGCGTTATATTGATATTATTAATCCCGACGTTTCGGACCCTTTACAGTTTTATTTCAATGTATAATATTCGCTTAAATGACAGTGCAATTGCAAAGCAATGCTCTTCATGTGACTTTTTCTGACCAATTCGCTAGCAACACCACTTATATTTTCCTTCCTTTAAAACCTTCCTAAAACTTTTCCCCGTAAACCACACAAAGCTACCTACGCAAAGCTTTTAACACGTTACATGTTGCAGTGCATTAATCTCATAACTTATCAGTTACATACGTCTGAATGTCAGGCACTTAGATCTCTGCCCACCTCCCTAATGCAATGTAACTAAATCCTCGCCTACGTACAGTATCAATTTCTGGTTAGATGCCGGGATAAATTAAAGAACAAGTGATATATAAAATAGTCCCATTATACGAGCAATATTTATATATCAAATATTTATGGAGAACATAGTCATATTTTCACCAATAGATGTCGCTGACGTCACTAAAATGTGGAATAGAAATTAGACATCATAGTGGTTTCAGCAGCTTAGTTGGCTAAAGCGTCCGGTGTGCTTTACCTGAGGGGCGCAGGTTCCTGAGATCGAAATTTTCTTTTGCTATATCTTTACCTTATGTATACCCGACGATGTGGTCTAGTGGTACGCGTGTCGGACTACTGATGACGAGGTCGTGGGTTCGATTCCCACAAAACAAAAATTCGACCGCGGGCAGGATTCCAACCTGCGTCTTCTGTTTAGGTACACCTGCAGATGCTATGACCACTATGCCACCGCGAGGCGACTTTATTTGTTTCCTTCTTTGTAATCGTGTTCTCGAGAATGGCTCTAGCAAGGGCTGGGGATTATATATAGGCCCAGATTGAAATTTTTAATATTATATTTTTCGTTGATAACTTGTCCAACCTCAAGGTCTGCCAATGAGCTACACTATCTCTATGGTAATAATGAAACAAAAATATATCGCCAATCGTTTTTAAGAGAGGTAGGGCATAGTGGGAGTAATTCCACTGAAATTGGAGCTGCCTTGCAGAAAATAGAAGTAAAATAACACTGCTTTGAGCTGTTGTGTGTCTTACGGTGAGCAAGGTTGCCAGTGCTCCACGAGAGGAAACGTTGTGTTGGCAGTAGGGGGATTTTGACCCTTATACTGCCAACCCAACTATTCCTTTTTCAATACAGGGTCGGCAACGCGCAAGTGATACCTCTGGTGTTGCAAGCGTCTATAGGCTACGGTAACAGCTTACCATCAGGTGGGCAGTACGCTTGTTTGCCACCTTAGTAGAAAAAAAAAAAACGTGTCTACCTCCAACACCCAGCGTTGTCACGTACGTCCAGCATGTGATACGAAACCCATGTCTGAGACATATAGGGCGTGACATAGAGAAGGCAAGTACGGTTTTTAGTCGGTAGGAGTCCGCCATACCCTGACAACTCCCCAGGTGGCAGAGGATCCATAAGAATTTTCCGTACTTTAAAATGAATAAGGGATGGTTGTCACGTACGCCTATTACGTAATACTCTGCCTTTCCCTGTAAAACCATCGCATTCAAGGAAAAAAATTACTCCACGTGAAGTTGGCGCTCACAACTGATGTTGACATGAAATACTAAAGGAAAATTGAGAGAGAAATATCGTGTTTCTTTGTACTGAAATACAGCCTCGGAGTAATGGTGTGACTACTTCCGACATCCCAATATTTATCAATGGTTGTGTTACATTAGTATCTTCCGCCTGTTACTTGATTTATTTTTTTGTAATAAATCGAAAAAAACAAGCATGGCCCATAATTGTTCTATGGTATGCGGCAAGCGCAATTATACAGTCTTGTTTTTTAATTACCGAACCCATTTTAAGGGGTCGTTGCATTTATCATTTCGGTCAACTTTCACTATGGGACCCTGAAATCACAAAAAGAAAATCAGCTTTTTACGCAACTAGTATGAAAAAGGTGATTATTTTTATAATGGTACATACACCAGCAACACCAGTGGTATCACTTCCGACCCAGATGAATTTAGTAGTAGAATCTAACCACCTGAAAAAGTTTTGTAAAAGGCATTCAATCTCTTACTGACATTATAATTAATGGTATTAATCATATCCGTAGGCTGCAAAAGCCACTTATAACCAGCATAATCGTTTGTCCATTCTACATTTTAATAAAAACTTCACACCATTACCCAAACTGTTATGAAAAAGTACTAGTGATGTACATCCACAGTTTGCCGATATATTTTAAGTCTGTTGTAATATAAGGCAAGCCTATTGCCATTAATCGGGCACAAATGCAAACTACGAGCTGCTACTGAAATTAAAAAAATAACAATAATAATAAAATATAGAATAGAAATAAATAAACACATAGCACAGGACCTCAAGTTCAACAACTCGTCTACAAAACTATCTTAAGCTTAGAAGTCAACAAAAAATGGAAGGACAAGTTCTTGTCCGTGTTTCTTACATCATGTTTTTGTTGCAGACATTCGGCAGTGGACGTGTCTAACGGTGGCAACAGGGAACATGAGAGGAACCGGTGGCCGACTGGAGATGGCGACAGGTACCCATGTGTTTTATTTTATATGACACTAGCTTCTACCCGCGACTTCGTCCGCGTGGAAAAGTTACTTTTGGCTATCGTTTATTTGGCTAATTAACTCAAAATCGTTATAAATTATAGCCTATATGTTATTCTGATGTATAAATAATAATACTGCAAATTTTCATCTGTAAAATCCATTCGGTTTTATCGTGAAAGAGTAACAAACATCCATCCATCCATCCTCACAAACTTTCACTTTTATAATATTAGTAGGAAGTAGGATAACTAACTAGCATACGGGCCGCCCGATGGTAAGCGGCAGCGTAGCTTATAAACGCCAATGACGTCACTCGTGCCTTGTCATCTTGGGACCGCAATTGTTAAACCTCATTTGTCCCGTAATATCACTGGCTACATGACCCGTCAAACTGGAACACAATAAAGTTAGCTTGTAAGTTGTTTAACTATATTTATCTCCGTTCTCTTCTTCGCTTCTTGCCGGTTCTTCTCCATAGGAAACAACAAATATGGAACCGTGCACCTAGACTCGACATTTCATAAGTACCTGTATATGGTTTATATGAAACTAAAACTATTTTAATTTTGATTTTGATTTCTCGTTCAGCTAATGTGCAACTTAATTCGGTTAACCAATTAAATCCAGTCAACCCTCCTCTTAATAACACTATAATTAATAGTTTTATTCAATCTACAACTTGTTAGGTTCGCAGCCAACCTTAATTCAAACAGGAATTTACACAGAAGGTATTGCGTATTTTTTATCCGAGAAAAATGTATGATACGTTGATCCAGCTAAGCCTAAAACATATGAAGTGAGGTTCCACAGTAATCCCGGTGGAACTTATCAACGGGAATATTTCCCAGGATTCCTACCACGCCTCGACACAAATCCCCTGTCAGCAGCGATCCGCTTTATCCACACCTCTATTTATAGGTGAACCACTATGATAGGAATTTTGGATTACCGAGTGCCACATTTTGTGTACTGCAGGTTATTGAAAAAATATCCCCTTAAGTATAGCTTATTAACATTAAACTTAGACTTTATTTAGAAACTTGGGAAAAAAATATTTTGTTTTTCAAATGGGTACAATCCGGGAACTTTCTATGGCGGTGGCTTAGTGCTCATAGCGTCAGGTGTACCTAACCAGAAGACACAGGTTCGAATCCTGCCCGCGGTCGAAATTTTTCCTTTGCTTAAAAAACTTTAAAATGTTAGCATGGAAAATGCCAAAAAATACAAAAGATATTTAGTAGGTAAGGTGGCATCGTTCGACATTGAACTAATCGTGTCGGTTGAAGAGCAAAACTTGCTTTTCAATAGGTGTTACTGACGTCACCATAAAGACGTAAATTCAGAAGTGAAGGCAAAATTCGACATGGCGGGTAGGTATCGCGGGTAGGTAACCAGAAGACGAAGGTTCAAATCCTGCCCGCAGTCGAATTTTTCCTTTGCTAAAAAAACTTTAAAAATTTTGTCAGCTGTCATGTCAGGGAACTAGATTATTTAACAGAAAGGCCTGCGTACCTATTTTACCTAATATTTGTCTACTTTAATAGTTTTTCTATTTTTCATTCATAAATGTTGTTGTTTTCCTTTTTTTGGGGTATGTTATACAGCGTTACTACGGTTCTTAAATATTGTGAATGGACTCGTTATAAAGCCCCATTTAACCTCATCTCGGCTTTACGGGTAGTTTTGTAACACCCTGTATAGTCTGATGAAGATAAGTAATATAAAAATAATAATCTTCAACTTAGCCAAAGATTTTCATCTCAAATAATGTTTTTACGAGACTGTGTTGGATGTTACAAAGATTAATGACTTAAGCCATTTGTGCCCGCAAAAAATGCCAGACATTTAATTTGAGTCATTATCGAGTCGTGCTCTAGTGTTAATTTTTTTGTTCAACGTATAAAAAATAATTACATTATTACCTACTTTTTAGGGCTACGTAATAAATAATGAGTATCCATTCTAGTTTATTGCAAATGTAATTAGTTTTTATAACGTTGGCGATACTGTGTTTCGTAAGAACATTTTATGTATATTTTGAGGCTAGGTCGCAAAAAATTTAATACCTTAATACTTTACAGCTATTTTATTGTAATGTAAGACGCGGAATAATAAAAAAAGGTTCTATATCTAACTATATTTTGTTCATTTATTAATTAAGTTATGTACACTTTAGAAAACAACAAAGTTGAGTAGTAAGAGAAGTATGTACTGACAAACTCATTGCTCCGCCTAAACTTGAAATAAAAATATTTCCGTAAAATTTGATGTGAAGATGTTTGCTTTATTATTAATTATTTAGGTTTGTACAACCAATATCTGATTTCTGGTATCTTAATCTATCACTTTGAATAGCTGTTAAGTTGTACATGTTTTTGAAATATTCTGCCGATAAAGTACTTCTGTTTTTTAGAAGAAATCGACCAATTTAGTCAAAAAATCTGGTCAAAATTACGAAAATAGTAACAATAAGTAGCTCTGATTTAAAAGGTATTGAAGACAATTGTAATTTTATTGTTGCTTACTGTGTATTAAAGTATAAGCAAGCAGATAAGAGTAATAAAAAAAAACTCATGCATCGGTTTTAATTTTATACATTTTCAAAGTTGTATAAAGATAGAAAGATATCTTCAAAAACATAATGAAATTTCAAATTACTCGAAAATGGTTGACATTTTCACAGGGTCATAGGGGGACATTTGGTTGTAAATAATCTCTCCTACACCCCCTTACGGATTGCCGACATATTACCAGTAACCCTGTAAAAAAACAAAAAGTTTGTCCCTTTTATTAAACAAAAGCAAGTAGTTAAAGTATCAAAACGATTAGATCACGCGCGCGTTGTTGCGTGCACTGTTCAACCACAAAACAGTAACGATCAACCTGTGGTCACCGTCGACATGACAGCACCTACAAAGTTATACCTTACTTAGTACTTTTTAAATCTAGGTACCTATATAAAATACAGGGAATACAGGCGTGATACCATCACGCCTGTATTCTCCGAAGTTTAAGCAGAGGTGAACTAATGCACACCCACAGTATGCCGGCGGCCCGTATGCATGTTTGTCAACTGTTTACAATTAAATATTATTCCCCTGCTGGGCAAGGCTGACCTCTCAGAATGTCTTGTTAGTCTATAGTCCACCACGCTGACCTAGAGCTACCTATTGACCAACTTTACACAGCGTCGGCAAAATCTCTGAGGCAGTCAGGTTTTCTTACGACGATTTTTTTAATTTCAAGAGGTCAGTTTTAAAATCATTTTGGTGTCTTAAACGCCAACTTTAATTATTCTATTTCACCAATTTTCATATTCTATTGAAATAAAACTACTTTTTACAGATTTTATCGCGTTATATTGATATTAAATTTATTAATCCCGACGTTTCGGAGCCTTTACAGCGTACGGAGTACACAGGTAGACTCCGTAGGAAATCCGTAAAAAGTACTTCAATGTATAATATTCGCTTAAATGTCAGAAATCAATATTTCATGTTCTATTTTCGAATCCACCTTAGGCTGTCGACATACCCAGCGACAGGCGACCGCTCGACACTGCTGCGGTCGCATGCGGCTAAATCAGCAGAGTGCAGCGGCCAGGGGTCGCCGCGACCTCGCCGAGCGCCCCGCGAGTCGCGCCGCGTGTCGCTGGCACAGGCATCAGGATACGTCCAGCTTAACCAGTACAGATTGCTGGAGCCCATTGGTCAGGTAATAATACGATTTTATCAAGTTTTCAACGCATGTTAATGTCAGAAATCGGTGCTTACTTGTAGGTACACGATTTTAGCGCTTATTGAATATAAAGTACAATCCTTTCATTGCCTCTTATAAGTGAATTGATCCAGATAAAAATATATATAATTTAATACTAGATTCCTTCACGTTACTATCAATCAACGCCGGTTTCTATTAAATAAATTATAAACGTGCCTCGTATAATAAAAACGCTTTTCGCCGCGCTACTTGCCGCGTCTACGTGAATTTGGCTTAAAACATTTTTAATTTCCTCAGAGAATACAAAATTTCCAAAAATATATGAATAAACTTTTCCCAAAATTTAAAAAGTACTTTATCAAAGTGGATGCTCAATCATTATCTATAAATTATACCTAACTGCCTCATCTGGCTAGTGGTTGGTTTTACAGCAACTAGAGGTGCCCGAGTTCAACTCCCAGGTCGCAAAGCAAAATGTACCTACCTTACTGATGTTTTCTTTAAGAAAATTTTCCATAGCAACCCAGATTTTTAATTGTGTCGGGAAAATGTTAATAAGCTCGCCCCTGTATGCAGATGTTCGTGTATATGATAACAGTATTGTATTCAACAATCTCGTGCTAAAAATGTCGTGCTAACAATCTCGTGCTAAAAATCTCGTGCTAACAATCTCGTGCTAATAATCTCGTGCTCACAATCTCGTGCTCACAATCTCGTGCCAACTATACTCGTACCAAAAACGTCGTGATAGCTCGAACTTGAATAGAACAACCACAGATTTCGTAAAGATGTAATATTACTCGCAACTCCGCTAACAAGGCGAAAGTTGGATAATTCAGTAACGTGAACTCATTTGTTGCAGGGCTCCTACGGTATTGTTAAGTTAGCGTACAACGAAGAGGATGACACCCATTATGTAAGTATATAAGTTCGGTAAACTCATATAAAAATAAATATCTTGGGATCTTAGTGGTCATAGCGTCTGGTGTACCTAACCAGAAGACGCAGGTTCGAATCCTGCCCGCGGTCGAATTTTTCCTTTTCTAAATAACTTTAAAATCTTGGGACATTTTAACACAGCACCATCTAGTCCCAAACTAAGCAGAGCTTGTACTATGGGTACTAGACAATGGATATAATACTTATATACTTTTTTTGTAAACAAATACTTATAATACATAAGAAACATCCAGACAAACACAAACACTTATGTGTATCACATAAATATTTGTGTCTTGTGGGAATCGAACCCATGACCTCATGATCAGTAGTCCGGTACTCGAACCACTAGACCACAGACGTCGTCGTCCGCGTCCGCTACTTCGCCTGTTGGTATCAGTGCGGTCTACGATGCAGCACGCTTACACAGCAAAAACCTGTTCACTCGACGTTTGAAGACTGCAGATTGTAATTATCCCGAAACACACACCGGCAACATAGTTTTGTTCCCCAACTATGTTGTGGTCAGTTTAACCAGATATGACTGAATATTCAGATATATCAGATCTTCGCAAAACAATCTATGAGTAATACAGTACTGTAATACCGATAACCTAAGGATTAACTGGTTGTGAGTTTTTGGCTACCACTAACGATTGCCATGGATGTTTGTATGACAACCGGGAAATACGGCTTTGAGTGCTGTCCGAGACACTTAAAGAAGACAAACACATGGGTCTCTTCTACATCTACAAGTTGACCTTGGCCAATGCAATGCTTAACCGTGCTAATAGATATATCAGAGCATTAATTACTTCCACGAGCCCCTCAATGTATTTTATGTTTGTGTTTGTCTGGGTGTTTCCTATGTATTATAAGTATGTATTTACAAAAAAAAAGTATATAAGTATTATATCCATTGTCTAGTACCCATAGTACAAGCTCTGCTTAGTTTCGGACTAGATGGTGCTGTGTAGAATTGTCCAAGAATATTTATTTATTTAACTTCTTATTCTTCGCCGCAGGCAATGAAGATCCTTTCCAAACGCAAATTAATGCGACGAGCGGGCCTGTTCGGGAGGGCCCCCCCGCGGAGGCCTGGCCCTGGCCCACCACCCGACCCACTACAGAGGGTCTACCGGGAGATCGCCGTGCTCAAGAAACTCGACCACCCCAATGTAGTGAAGTTAGTTGAGGTGAGGATTATAAGTTGTAGTAATCAACATCATACTCCTACTCTTTTTCCCAACTATGTATGTTGTGCCAGACTCTGCCTATGACAGCCATCAGACTTACGCAACCAATTTCTGGGCAGTTCCGATATCTTATGGATATACTGGTTATAGGGACTAACCAGCACGAAGTGGAAGATGATTTTTTAAGAAGAGATTTTTTAATATAATTATACTGTCTCATATGTGGCAAACACTGCTCACTCTGCTCAGCGCGACCGACGTATCGATTTTTTGTCGTTCATTACACTCGTTAAATTGATGTAATGAAGAAAACAATAACTTCTTTCTCCGAGCCTTTCCCAACTATATTAGGGTTGGCTTCCTGTCTAACCAGATGCGGCTGAATATCAGTATTTTACACGAAGCGACTGCCATCAGACGTTCGCAACTTTTGAGTAATACCAATACCCTGAGGATAAACTGGTTGTCAGGCTTTTTGGGCTTCTGAGAAAATAATAACTAATCTTAGAGTCACTAGGCTAACTGCCTGGTTAATCTAGTGGTAGTAAGGGCGATTGCTACCCTAGGGGTCCTGGGTTCGATTCCCAGGTCGAGCAGTGTGTTATTTGGGTTATTCAATGAAATTTTATGTATTTATGTAGCAGGAGTTTGTATTTGTACCCGGTTAATGGCAACAGGCTCACCCCCTATTACATACATGGGACCTAAACATACCGGTGAACTGTGGGGAATACAGCCCTGACAATGACCAAGATTGAATCAATCGAACAGGCTAATATAAACAGTAAATGCAAGGAATATAATTAGAAACTCGTGAGTGATCTATCAATTACTTTCTCCAATAACCCTTGCATTTCCTGACACTAAACACATAGAACCTGAACTCTGTGTGTGATACCTACACACATCGTCCGACATAACCCGCCAACACCACCTTTACATTTCTTAGAAAATATTTTTTCCAATATCATTTTATGTACTGACACACCTCGTAATAATAATGAAAGGTAAATAGGAGGTGGATATGAGTTCTCTTAATTGTTAACAAACACCGCTGACCTTTCATCTGTTGTCTCTTTCTATTAGGTAAGTAAATACAACGGGACTATTTTTCCTGTGTGCCACATTGAGGTACTGAGTATAGTGGTACAAAAATCAAACAAGTTGCAAGAAAGTTTATACAAAGAATTACATTTGGGCATCATTGAATTTATTTGTGTCTTTTTCAGACTCTGCAAAGATAATAGTTGCAGTATTTTTTTTCGATAGCTTATTACCATCCTGTCACTGCTTTCAGAATACATAGCATTAGACTATAACCCTCTAAGATGAGCTAGTGAGGGTTGATAAACCTGACTGTGATGATGAACTTTTGTCAGCTTCATCCTCCTAGTCTTTTCTATGTATAGGTAATATATTAGGGGCAGAGCAGTCCAGTTCCAGTCTAAGCAGAACGGCTGAATATTAGTAGGTATTATCGACGAAGCGTCAAATGTCAGGAAAACTGGCCTGATTCGATCGCGTATTATCGACGAATAATGTTTAATACCTCAATGTGTTACCCAGATTATTGAGATACGATGTTTGACCCGTGTTTTCTTATTAACTTAGTTTTTGGCTTTGCGGAATATGAAAAAAGATTGGAATTACTTGTTGTTTACTTTCGAACTCTTAAACACATACAAGTTAGTTATACGGTCGAAAATTTGTATAACAGGATGAATTAATAATAAAGTAAGAATAATCTGTTTTTTTACGTATCTGGCTTTTATTTTGAGTAGGGAAATTGTTTTTGCGCTGACGTTGTCACTGAAATCAGGGTTGTAGACCCGTTTCCATCGACTACTGTTAAATGATTTAGGGCAAACTATGTGCACCTATCCTGTACTTGGTGCCCCAAAACCAGCAAGCATAGCGAGCTCAGTACTGTCACTGACGAAGCCATAGAAGAAGCGAAGTTTTGGGTCCACAACATTATAAGAAACCTCGTACTATCGACACGAAGAAGAAATAGTAGTAGTCCGCTACAATCGTGCTTTGAATCATCCAGCTTCTTGCTTACCAACAGGTTTTAGATGACCCAGCCGAAGACCATCTGTACCTGGTGTTCCAGCTTCTGGAAGGGGGTCCTGTAATTGACATCCCCACTGAGACCCCGCTGAGCGAGCACCTCGCCAGAAAGTACATCAGGGATGCCTTGCTTGGAGTGGAGTACTGTAAGTTATCCTGAACAATACAATACAATAAAAAATACAAATTGGTATTGCCAAAAAGGAACCGATTTTATGTAGCTAAATTATTACGTCACTGCCTCATAAGCTTAGTGATTGTAAACGTGACTGCTACGCTAGAGGTCCTGGGTTCGACCCCCAGGTTAAGCAAAGTGTTATTAGGTTTTTCTATAAAATTCGCATTAATAGCTCGGAGTTTGGATTTTTGCCCGGTTAATGGCAATAGAGTCGCCCCCTATAGCATGAGACCTAAACATACTGGCGAACATTGGGTGTTAATTAGTACACCTCTACCTAACCCTTCGGGGAATGTGTATGTATTTTTATATAGATTTAAGTAATTCAGCCGTCTTTACGGTACACAAAGGACACTTAACGTCTATTTTAAATCGTGACCTTTCTCATCCTACCCACATGTTATGAAATTACGGATAAATTTAAACTCGTGCAAACTCACTACGTTGACTTTTTTATTGGGATAATTATGTTGACAAATAAGTATACGGGCCGCCCGATGGTAAGCGGTAACCGCAGCCTATAAAAACGTCAGCAACACCAGTGGTATCACTCGCGAGTTGTCATCTTGAGATCTCAGTTGTTGTCAAATATACTAGGTACAGTCAGCAACGAAAGGCTGAACATGTTGCAATCTTTCGATTTTTAACATGAAGACCTGCGAAGGTTGTGCGAAATCATTGTATAGATGACCATTGAATATTTGCCTTACCTTCATAATAAAAAAACTTTTGACAAGTTTAGGTGCTGTCATGTTATCAAAATTTTGCTGTTTTGGGACTTTTGTTGCTGACCGTACCTAATGTTTTTTTACACTAGTATAGGCTGGTCTTCACCTTGTTTATTAATATATCAAACTATTAAAAGTTATTTTTTTAAGGTTTTTCTATTATATGGTAACATTTTTTTATTGAAGTGATCCATTAACATAAGGCAAAATATTAACAACTAGCCCACCCTTCACCCGCATACTGAAGGAGTTTTTGAGACAAAAGGCCGAAAATCCGTTTTCAAGGTCTAACCTATCTCTGTACCAAATTTCATCAAAATCTGTTCAGAAATTTAGACGTGAAAGCGTAATAGACAGAGCTACTTTCGCATTTATAACATTAGTAAGGATTCGAGGCACGTGTCGACTAATGAATGGGGGTGGTAATTTGATATTACGCCCCTCTACCCCAACCCCTCGCTCGTAAAAAATGTCATAATATTTTTAATAACAGTTCCGACAAGGTTGTAAGCTACGTGAGATTGGCGTAGTAACTGAGCGGCAGCTGGTGGTGCTAGGGGTCGTAGGTACAAATCCGGTGTTTTTTTCTTAATCGACTGGAAATAAAAAGAATCCTTATTCCTATCAGATCGGATGCGCATCTTAAATAAATAAATAGGTCGATGTGTAATTCTTTACGCCACACTAAAAACTAATGCAGAATATAATTTTATAAGAATGGGACGACTCGTTTGGCTTAGCGTCAGCTCACACCGAGACGCGACGCGACGCGACTCTGCGCGCACACTTTAAAAGAGCAAAATAGAACTTTGTTTTCTACACGAAAAGATACATATTTCATTGTGAGAATTTAGAATACGTTGCACCATGCAGCGCTGCGCCTCGTGACGCAGCGATGCATCGCCGGTACGCGCAGCGTGCAATAGCGGCGCTGTGCCTCACGAAGCCGCGCGACGCCGCGAGGCGCAGCCGGGACTGCCGTGGCGACTTGTCTCTACTATTTCGTTTTCGCTTGCAAAGAGTAGACTGCGGGTGGACGCGGAGCGGGGCGGGAGCACGTGGCGAATGTAGACACGTTCCGCTGCGCCGCGCGGCGTCTCGCTGCGCAGCGAGGCGTCGTTGCGATGCGTCTCGCGGCGGCGCGCGGCGCAGCACGAAATCACTGGCCTCTTCCAGTATCGTCGCGTTGCGTCGCGTCTCGGTGTAAGCTGACCCTTAGTGGCGGATCGAGCGGCTTCTTCGCCACCGGTTGTAGCCACGATCCCCGAACGGAACAAATATTTGAATGACCCACAGTTAGTTGTTCCGGGTCTGGGTGTTTGTGTTTGTGATAATTTGTATCATAGTATGGGGCAACGTTTTTATAAAGAAACAATTTAATAAAAGTTGGCAAAACAGTTAAGTAATACTTGCAGCTAAGGATTCTGCGTTCAGTCTAGATTTCGTCATTTCTTTTTTTTATAATACCACTGGTGGTAAACAAGCATACGGCCCACCTGATGGTAAGCGGTTACCATAGCCTCTAGACGCTTGCAACACCAGGATGTCACTTGCGTATGTAAATATAATTAATACAATTTGAAACAACCATTTCTGTAGAAATCATGCTAACATATAACATGGAAACATTACATTGCCGAGTATGTTTATTAACAAACAGGAAATTTGTAGAAGAAAATTCTAATTAGGTACACACACACACACGAGTGTGTCGTACTTGTCTCGCATGCCGGAAAACTTCCCTTTTCTCAACTTCGCTTTTTTCCCACCACTCTCATGGATCATCAAGTCTAAGACGACGGGGTATGTTGGACCTGTTACCACAAAAATTGGGAGTCACTTTGCCCTGCCCACGGTTGGGGTTATAAGACTCGGTTTTACCGCGAACCTAACACACACTAATGCCCCTTATTACATGGGAAAGCAGCAGTAGTAGTAGTGTTAGCAGGTAAAGTTTTTGTTTGTTCCCAAACAAAAACTTTACCTGCTAACATGTTACACGGTTTTTGTCAATTGATGTACCTTCTGTCTTTATGACTTTTGATAATCTTAAGAGACCTGGTTTTACGTATAGTCGAAGTTTGATAGGTTGATTCTACTTCACCAACTCATTGGTCTAGTGGTCGTAAGCGAGGCAGAGCGTACGATACCAGGTTCGCTTCCCAGTCCGAGCAAAAACTACTGGGACTTAAAATATACCAGCGAAATGTGGGTGCGCTTCAATATACCTAGACCTACACATCTCTGATTATCCTTTCGGGAATACAAGTATGATGGTATATGTATGTACAAACGCCAGTAGGTCAAGCTATCCAAAACTGTTAAATATTCCCAATTGAACATGAACCTTATAATTTTGTTTTAAAGTTGAAAATCAATCAAAGAAATTTGACAGATTCTGATAAGCTTGATGTGCTGGCCTTTGTACTTTACTGCCATGTCAAACTTTTCGAGAGATACCTACAAGTGTAATAGTATAATGAATTGGATTTCTCGTTACTGTATTTTCCTTCAGCGCAAAAACAAAATAAAATCCATGATTTCTTTATCCACGTTCTTTGCCCTACAGTGCATTACCAGCGCATAGCACACCGCGACATCAAGCCCGCCAACCTGCTGCTCGGCGAGGGTCGGGTGCAGGTGGCGGACCTGGGCGCCTGCGGGGAGCTGGCGGCCGCCGGGCGGGTGTCGGGCACGGTGGGGACGCCCGCCTTTAGGGCGCCTGAAGCTGCGGCACCGGCTGATAAGTATAGCGGAGAGGTGCGCAAATTGGGTTTATGGTTTGGATAAAGAAAGGTTACTGACATAGAAAGAGAAAGAAAGAAAAATATTCATTTATTCGGTCAAAGCCGATCAGACATAGACTGCTGCGCGCAGGTTCTCTTCTCAGAATTGGAAGCATTAGGTGATTAAGTTAATATAATTATTGTACTATAGTCCATCATGCTTTGCAGGTTGGAAGACTTCACAAAATCTCTCAGGCATGCCGGTTTCCTCACGATGTTTTCCTTCACCGTTTAACTTAATATACACTTCACCGTTATTTTTAAGTGCGTGCCATCTATGCAAGACAATGTGGTGCTTAGCTTTATGCTGAACTGTCATACATAAATAAACTTGATCCTGATTTGATTTAATTTCTTACTTTGTCAGGCTGATGTAATGACACTAGATGAAGCTATTTAAAGATTCGAAGCGGGTGACTAGTAGTAGACTACAATTTGATTATATCATCTTTTTGTCTAACAGGCAGCCGATATCTGGTCCCTCGGAGTGACTCTCTACGCGATGGTGACTGGCAAGGTGCCTTGGGTCGGCAGCTCTGCGATTGAACTCCAGCGCAAGGTCCTAGCGGAACCCCTAACGTATCCTGCCAGGTTCCAACCTTCCAAGCAGCTGCGACACCTATTGAGCAGGATGCTGGACAAAGATCCCGTCACCAGGGCTACATTGCAGGAAGTCAAGGTTAGTTATATTTTACCATAACATTCCCCTACCCTTTTTTCCCAAGTATATTGGGGTCGGATTCCAGTCTAACCAGATGCGGCCGAATAAAATAAATAATAAAAAAGCCTTTATAATTTCTTACAAAAAAAAACAGTACATAAAGACAACACATAATCTTATATCTATGTATACCTATGTCTAATCTACTGACTTTAAAATTTCAACTTTATTTTTAATTGTATAGTACTATGTATTTGTAAAAACCCCTCCTCGGATGAACGCCTCCTCCAAAGAAGTCCATTTATCTCGTCTTTGGGCCACTTGTATCCAGTTTGGGCCCGCTGTCTTTGTGATGTCATCCTGCCATCTTGTGTGGGGTCTTCCTCTGTAGCGTTTCCCTTTTGGATGCGGCCGAATATCAGTATTTTATACGAAATCACTACTATCAGACCTTCACAAGCGAATTTCTGGGCAATACCTATACCATGAGGATAAACTGGTTGTCAGGCATTTTGGTCTTTGTCGATTGTGAACCGATTTAGTCTATTGTTCTTTATCCTATAGAATAGTTGCTATAATACTTCCGAAATGGTTCTATAAAAGGATCATCTCATCTTAATTTGCTTTGTTCCGACGGCTCTGAAGAAATACAATAAAAAAAAATGACATCAAGTATTATTGAAGTCATTTTTTTTTCTATAAAGTTAATTATTATGCGACAGTTATGTCTATAGTATTATTTTTGTTACAAAGCATCAACTGCTCAAATGCTGCATCAATCAGCTATGATGAACCAAAAATATTGTTTCATACCATTCTTTCCTATCAAAATTTATTATTGAGTATTTATTTCTGGGAATAGTATAGTAGTAGTTTGTTTTATTTTGATTCCTGTCAGAATATTCACATAAATATATGCTATTCACCATACTTAGGAAGTACCTAGCTTAAGATTCCTCCATGCCTCGGAGCCTAGTATCTAAGTAGTAGTCCGAAAAGCCTGAAAACCAGTTTATATTTAAGATATCAGAAATTGAATTATTGAGCTTTGATGGCACTCGCTTCTTATTACGATACATTTTTTTATATAAGTGCATGTTTTTTATTCATTCATAAATCGTGTGGGCACAGTATTTCTTGCGAAACATAAGCCGAGCATGATTTGCCTCCATTTTGGAATTACGTCCAAAAAATAACATGACGTTATTCTAACAAGAACATCCCACAAAGGTCAGGGTTCGACACCGCCCCCGTTGTAATGTTGTGAATTTGTCTTGGAATAATCAAATTATCACAAACGTAATTAGTAAACCAATCTGATCGTATTGTGGCTGACCTTTGTGGTGGTATGTGTGTTAAGATAAAGGTACTGATTGGATTAGTATCGCTTAGAGGGAGACGTATTTGCTTTGTTAGTGCAGTAATGACCTTAGGTCATTTGTCTACTTCAAAGTGTTACCGGTAATAAGCGTCACTGTTTCCCAATTTTCATATAAAGATATTTTATTTTATTGTAATAAAATGACAAACAAGTATACGGATGATAGTAGGCGGTAACCGCAGCCTAAAGACGCCAGAAACACAGTGGTATAACTAGTGCGTCGTCATCTTGACATCTCAGTTGTCAAGTCTCATATGCCCAGTAATGTCACTGGCGCCATTGCCCTTCTTACAGAATCACAATTATGTCAGCACATTATGACTTAGGAGCAGAATGTTTTGCAATACGGTAAAACAGGGGGATTCTGCAGCATGAGCAGTACCTACCTTACCTTCCGTAACAGATGACAATAAGAAGAAAAAGCTTTCAGCAACGAATTCAATCTGCGAAACTATTAAAATAATTCTGATTGTTAATATAAACGTTGAGTCACAAGAAATTAAATAAATCTGATTCCTCAAAAATGAAATTCTTAATGTTTTCCCCAGGATCACGAGTGGATAACCGCAGGAGGCAAGGATCCCCTGCCGTCGGAGCAGGAGAACTGCAGACTAGTGGAGGTGACGGACGAGGACATGGCGCAGGTCGTCACCTCCATCCCCAATCTGTCCACGCTCATACTCATCAAGACCATGCTCAAGAAGCACAGCTTCCAGGTGAGCAATTATAAACCATAGTTTACCTGAAATAAATGTTATATTTGCTTTTAGTTTTCGAGATTCTTAGTAGGTTAAAACTACGGGGTATAATCTTAATGTTCAAGAAATAGTACTACTGCGACAAACGAGATACCATTATAGACCATATACTGACTTCAGGGAATGTATAATACTTTGGGATCCGATTAATTCAGCAAAACGAGCTCAATCTCTTTGCAGAATAACTTAGAAGTCCTTCGACTATGCTTTACTAACTTCAGCTTCCTAGCTGGGAAGCTTTTTACCGGGTTATAATCGATATTTTGATCCCTGTTATCTCCATTCATAGATTGCAATAGTTATGCAAATATAACAGCTATTAATACAATCATGTTTGCCCACAGAACCCGTTCCTCCGCAGTCGAGAAGGCAGCACGTCTCGCCGAGAGTCCACCAGCGCTCGCGGTGAGGCAACCGAGAAGCCCACTGCAGCAACGAAGCGAGGGGGCCTGGCCAGAGCGGGTCGGTCACTATCGGCTCCAGGCAACTACTTGACTGAAAGGTTGGTTGAGCTCTTGTTCTTCACCCTGTTCCAGTTCCTGATCTTGTCTCCGTTCCTATTCCTGATCTTGTCTTTGGTCCAGTTCCTGATCATGTCCCTGTTCCTGGTCTTGTCCCTGTTTCTGATTTTGTCCCTGTTCCTGATCTTGTCCCTGTTTCTGATCTTGTCCCTATTCCTGATCTTGTATTTGTTCCAGTTCCTGCACTTGCACCTGTTCCAGTTCCTGATCTTGCACCTGTTCTAGTCCCTGTTCTTGCACCTGTTCCAGTCCCTTTTCTTGTCCTTATCCCTGTTCTAGTTCCTATTTTGCTCTTTATCCATGGGTGAAGAGGATTTACTTTGCAATGCTGTATGAAATGGATGTCTTAGTCGAAACTATGACAAAATGATAAATTCATCTAATAAAAAGTATAAAGTAAAACAAAACGCGCTTGCGTTAATTTTGAAAGCGTCTTGCTATGCAGTAATTTTCGCGCTCTCATTAAAACTGGCAAAGATTTCGCAAACTGGATTGATTCCTCTTAATCTTAAAGGACAATAAGAAAGCTCTCTAATAAAAATCACTTTTCAGCAGGCAAGCCTCGTTTGACATTGGACTAGAATCGGTCCAAGAATCCCGAGATCAGAGTCAGGACGTGACTACTAAGGACAAGAGTTTACAGGAGAATGAAGGCACACGGTGATACTCTACACGCGCGGCGTCCCAACCCGCCGCCGCCAACCAATGGCTGGTCCGCATTCAAATCGTATTCGAATTCAACTAGCCAATTGGATATGGTAACCCAATGTTGCTGCAAAAGTGTTGCGAGCATAGAATTTTTAATTCTCAATTGAAAAATTAAATTGATATTTTTTTAATGATTTTAAAAAAATGTTGACGTCAAAATCTGAGATGTTTTAGGCTGCTAAATTGAGTAATTAAATGTAAACTTTATGGAAAAGTAACTTGAATTTTGAAGTCAACATTTATAGAGAAACTAAATTTTCACTTAAAACTACTTATTCATTCATCCGCTAGTCCTATTCACTTAATACTGTAAATATTTTTAAAGTTACATTTGTCCTCTTTGACTTAAAAAGCACTAAAATATTTTTAATAAATTAATAATTAGTCTATATTAAGAGGTCGCCTTGCAGTCACAAATGGCTCAAATTGACATATATATAATTAACAGATAGTTTTTCATGATACGATTTCAACACTTTTCCTAGTAATAGCTATAATTATTAGCTACTTATACTACTCGCGTATAAAATTCGTAACAAGTCGATTTATTTTAAATTTTGATCATCTTTTCTTAAACTTACTAAATAAACCACGGATTACTTATATCACAAAAGTGTATTCTTTCGCATAAATGGGCATTACTCGTATTATGCATAGACATGAAAAAGTAAATATAAAACGTTGATAAAACGCTGCGTAGTCAAACACTACGTGCCTCGAGGCGGCCTCCACCAGAAGAACTTTTACAAAGCCCGTTTTACTAATAAATATTTTAGCATATTTTTAATATTAATTCATAAAAAATTGCTCAATGCTTGTTCAATATCACTGTACATAGTTTAAGCTTCTAGGTTAAACATACGTTTCATAAAAATACAAAATACCATAGAGTTTCACTTTCGATAAAATAGGGTGGGCACTCACCAAAAAAAATGTACCTAATGGGATTATGTTTAATTTTTGTCGAATAACAATAATTATTATTTATTGTACATAAATATCGAATGTGAAAATGATAAATCAAACAGAATGTGCTGTCCAAAAAAATATTTAATGGTCCTTTTTGTAATATATATTTTGAAATTATAAATAAATGAATAAAAAAATAATAACATCACATAGTATTCATTCCCAAATTTTGTATTTTTATGAAACTTTAATTATTAATTATTCACATTGTACGTTTAGGGGTCACTGGGCATTTTTATCCTATAAAATATACTAACGAAACGATACGCATACTTCCCATTACCAACATAACTATAGTTTTTTTATTTATTAATCATAATATTCTTTATTACATTGATATAACCAAACCCAGAGCCTGAAAGGAAATTTATTAGAGTTCCGTGCTCAATCTAAGACGTTCATTGTTTCAGGCAAGTTAAGGGTATATGGCATATAAATAATCAGTTATAAAAATAAATTGTTGTCCTGTGATCTCCACTAGTTGAGGGAGAGATAGATTTAATTTGTTTTGTAAGTTGTCATTGTTTGTGTATATCCTTTGTTGAAGATCCATAATAGGTATATTAATTTAAAATATTAAATACTGAGCAGTAACGCTGACATATTTAAACTTTTTGATTTTTGACAAGATGGCGGAGAAGCATTACCTACATAAAATCTATTCATGAACCTGTTTGAATTTCTACTAAGCTTATTAATATCAATAAAAGAAATTATTATTAAAGTACGGTTATATGTCATATATGCTCAGAGACGTTTTAACAACACAAATATTCAACATTCCGATATCCGATATTCCAGAGCAAGCAATGTAGCCCAATCTAGGTAAGTACTTGTTAGTGGTGAACACCCATAAATCACCGTTATTGCATGTTCCCTCCCGCCAACCGGATTAGGAATTTGATCCGGAATCGCTGATCAAACTAGATTTATGCAGCTAGAGATTGACTTTAAAACCAAGCGCCATATTGTAAAGTAGGTCATTTAAAATAGGTAGTTATATTCTTCAATAAAAAAGTTTCCCTTATGTAAGGGTTTGGGTATAAAAAAAGATTCCCTTTTTCCTGGTGGTTGATTCCTCTTGCAGTGTCGACACACTGCAAGAGAACCACCAGTAAAAAGCCTGATAACTGTCGAGTTATCTTGTTCTTCATCTTTCCATACTCTTCCTTTCCTTCCATTGCTGTTCCATTAAAAAAAAATACAAGATAAATCGAATTTACCCATTTAGTCTACCCGTGATCATGGACGCTGTAGCCCGAAACGTCGGAATTATATAACGCGATATAATCCGAAAAATTTATAAGAAAAATCTAAGTTTATTTACGTCTTCATTGCAATGAAATAAAGGTGATAGACTGTTTTTTCCAAATTATGGCGTTAATTTGAAATAATTATATTATTCTGACCGCGCCAAATGGCAATCATTTTTCTTTTTAATTTAGCAAACGTTTTTATTTTTAAAACAGCAGCTCGCGGCATCTCGATTTAAAGGACCGTATTTTATTTTAGAATGGTAATATCAACATATAATTTTTGGATAAGAAAATAGAACACTTATTTTAGAATTATTTTTATCTTCTAAGATCCTTTTTTAATGTTTTACTCCGATTGTACCTACACAACTAATTATCATAATCCAGTATGTAGGTACAGAGGCCAGTGCATCAAGATACCGCAATCGGTAAATTTTTTTTTGTAAAATTTTCTACTTTAATACAACACTTTTAAGGTTCATTTTTAATTGGAAAATTTTGAAAGTTTTGAATAGCTTGACCTGCTGGCGTCTGTACCTAAATAAAATTGCCCAGACCCCTAGACCATCTCGCGCCCTGATTACAGGTTATAAGCGCATGTAAATAGCGTGCAGCTACGTTAAGAGATTGACCAATTTTCACTGTCAAATTAATTTCAATTATAATGACCATCTATTCAGTCGAGTGAACACGTTTATAGTCTGTGCATTGTGGTGACGGGGTTGACATAAATATATCAAGCGGAAATTATAGCGCGAAATTCGTGTGAAATGGCGGAAGTTATTGGCAAATTCAGGTGTTGGATTTTGGCATTAATTTTGAGGAAAATTCGATGCTGAACGAACATTTGGCACTTACTGAGATTGTTATTATTTTTTATATGTAGTAAATATTTTTTGGGATCATTTTTTTTAAGCTATTATTGTTTAATTAATTTCCAACCTATTGCATTTTTTTTCAAACACAATGCGCAGACTGTGAAATCAAATCATAGATAAGGTGCATGTTAGTGTACAGGGTCCCGATCACCGAAGTACTTACGATTTTTGTAAAAATAAATGTGTAAAATAAGTAAAAAAAATGTTTTATTAATATTTTAATTAACAATTTGTCCAAGCTTAGGTATTAGGTGAAAGGAATTTCACTGTCCACGTTTCGCTGCGTTGTTCTCTGACAGACACTTTAACATTTCTCTTAAAAAGATGAACATTACATGTAAAATAAATTTAATATTTACTTTAGATATAAGTATTCTCTTGTGTTTTGTGTAATTAATACCTTATCTGAAAAGTGGTTTACGTTACATTATTTTGCTCCTTTGAATAAGGGCAACTGGATACTACTGTGGTACAGGGTTACTGTTTTCGGCGATATTATTCTAAAGCTATGTTTTGCCATGCAAAAAAAAACTACCACGCGTTGCGAATGTGATAAACAACATTATAATAATGTATAGTCGCACATTCACAAAACGCGCTACCGCATCAGCCTTATAATTTATTTAAAATATTCAAACACTTCGCCTTATAATATTGTTTAAAATTACTTACATGTACAGTAGGTACCTACCTAACAAATTTATTTTCTTTTATATAGAAATTGAATGTAAAATTTTATAAATTATCTATCTGTTTCTGCTAATTATACTTATTTATAAATTATTATTTTTATTTTATATATTATGTACTTATTAACGAACTTATAGATTTGTATAATTATGTTAAAGTGTCTTGCAACCCCAAACAATGTTCTCTATTATATTGTTATTCTAAAATAAGTTTATATTTTAATACTTTCATGAATATTATGAAAATACCTTTGCTTCTTAAAATTTGTATGAGCCTTTGTATAAAACCACCCGTTGTACCTAAATTGTATCTTTGAAGTAAATTGATTGCAAAGATTAAGCAATATTAAAACGATCTTAAGAAAATAATCAAGTCAGTTCAAAGAAATGAGTCGTGAATAACTCTTACAAACGTTGTTAATGGCACGGATTGTTAAAGAATTTATTTAAATAATTTCATAATTGCAATTTTGCACACTTAGCTACTTTAAACTTGCTCAAATTAGAGACTTTTTAACACAGTCGTTTCTCAATCCTCGCTTCTAAAACTGTGTTTTTGGCGCTTAAAAACGCGCTCAAACAATATGATATGCGATTACTGCACTTCATCTAAACGATATCCATGCATTTCAAGCTAAATGCTTACTTTATTTTTTATCGATTTATGCAGGATTTTGTTGTACCGTAGGCCCATTTACAGGCGGAAATCGAACCGGTGACCTGTCAATGAAGCCAGTCGTCAGTTCTTTTGTTATTTATGTAGGTATTAACTTTAAGTACCACTAATAAAGTCTCCAATTTCAAGTTAAGTATGCAAAGTGCTTCTCCCGGGTGTCACTAGGGGGTCAGAGAACATCCCTTTATCCTTTGCAAGCTAAGGTCCAAACTTATGCCTTTGAATGTTGTGATAGTATAGGACAAAGGTATGCTTAAATTAATTATAATTAGTACTAATAAAAGAAAATTTTAAAACATTTTAATAAATATTCTCTTGGATTAAAAAAAAACTAACATAAACGAAAAAAATATTAAATAATCTTACGATGACGATTTTAAAGATAGATTTTTTAAATCTGTTTTTTTATGTTTTGTTGTTTTTGTGTAAGTAATTCTAGTGTGATACTTATTGTAAAAATATAGAAAGTCTTATATACTTTTTATTTGATTGTGAATTTAAATTTATGTAATGTTGGAAATACAATTACCTACTTCAATAATAATTATGATGTTGAACTTCGTCAGTATACCTATGCATACCGGTCGGAGAGAAAAAAATACATCGACTTGTCTGCTTAAAATAGGTACGAATTTATAAAGGTTCACGGTCACCAGGTAGGTAATACCTACGCGATAATGGTTATTTGTACCTACCTATTTAAAATTAATAAACCACGCCTCAGAGAGTGCATATTTTATTGACATTCTGGTCAGTAGGCACGGTAAGTATATTATCGAGCCTATTATGGCTATTATGGGTAACGATTAGTACAAGACCAACCATACTGATTTATTTTTACAATTGAAACTATTGAAATATTTTTATGTATCTTATAATTTTGTAAAACTGTTTCCAAAACTGTCAAATTTTCCCAATTGAATATGAAACTTATAATTTTGCATTAAAGTTGAAAATCAATCAAAGAAATTTGACAGATTGTGGTAGCTTGATGTGCTGGCCACTGTACTTGCTTTGCCAATAGAGTTTTTAATTTGTTATTGTCTAGTAATGGAACTTTGGGTGGACGAGGCGAGGTGGTATTTAAAAAAAATAGATAATTATAAACTTTAGACTCTGAGTACGTCCCTCCTGCATAATCTGACGTAGTTCAACATCACTGCAATCTCCTTTTAACTAATAGTCGTAACTATAACATAAGTCGCACAACACGCAACACAGTACCTACACAACACAACACAACACAAGTTGTAAGCCAATGTTACCGTGAATTTTTGATTTTATCGAAATTTCATAATTAACAATTTAATAAAATACTTTCAAAATATTTATGTGTTTAATTTTAAAAAATTTAGTAATAACATAAAGGTCCCGCTTGCCGCTACCACTGTATGAATGAGTGACGAAATCAATAATCCCAGTCAGTGAGCACAGTTAAAACTGGTAAGTGTATCTTATCGAAAATTACTTATATGACTAATTTTAAGTAAGTGTTAACTAGATAGGTCGGTACTCCAAAATACATAATTAGTTCCCAAGCACTAATTAGATTATTGGAGTACCTACCTATCTCCCAAATTAATGTTGTACCAGCATTAAACTACATGAACCCGAATATAATCGTTTGAAGCCCATAACACTCATTATTATTTACTAATTAAGTCTTATGGCATAGCTTTTTTTCACAACACGGTGTATTAGACCGATACGTACATATAATTGGTACCACTTACCAGCAACAAAAAATAAATGAATAAATTTAGATAGTATAATAAAACCTTTGTAGTATATACCTTCTCAGTTTTCTATTATTATGTTTTCTAGTTTTTAGTGATTTTGACATCAATAAAATTAAGAAAAAAATAAAAGTAATGATATGACTCTTATTGCAACAGCCACTCGTAGGCATAATGATTTGGGTAGTACCAAAAACAACTGTAGTGCTTTCTAGGAACCTGAGAAAAAAAAACATTACAATACTGCAAAACAAATGTATGTATACGTGTAATGTGTACGTTAGCTTATGTATACAAAGGGATGCGAAGTGCCGAACGTCCGGGCGTCCGAGGCGCGTCCTAGAGACTGTCGGACACATTAAAAAAACAAAAGTTCAATAGAGTCAGCCAGAAAATGACAATTTTCACAATGGGCGCACTCTTCACACACGCGCATACAATCTTCATATATTTTACATACATTTATTTTATATTAAGGGTCTTATAGCCCATTGCATTGTTCAAGTATTCAAAATGAATAATTTTAATATTAAAAGCAACCTCATAACCTTTGATTATATACTTGTCTAGATGCCACATTGACACGTACAGAACGGCCCAAATAAAGTCTACTAAAATTGGTAGACTCTCTTCTCACTTACGTCAGTGTCATTTGGATCACTTCAGGGTGTGGAGTTCTCGAAAAATAATTAATTATGTCGGTATGTGCTGTCAAATTGTGTCGCAATTATGTGGGAAAACCGTATAATTACACTAAGATCACATTACATCGGTAAGTTTTGTTATTTAACCTCTATTATTTTATGAAAACATGATTTTTCAATTCGTTAATTTGTAGGTTCGACAAATTAGCCGGTGTTGTCAATTTATTACAAGGGAGATTTGGCGAAACTATGGAAGATAAAATGCAAATATCAGTCATCATCTTTCGATCAGGAGAAAATTTTATTATTTTAATACTTACATAATTTATTTGATCAGTAAATGATATGTGAAGTGAATGCCTTCACAAAATAAATGAAGTCATTCACTAAATAGTATTTTTGTTAGTTCTTTCTAATATTTTGGGTTTCAGATTTCTTAAGACTGGAGAGACATTATACAGCGGACACGAAATGAAATATAAAAAAAAAACTATTTCGAAAACAAATACAAAGAGATGGATTTTGATCTATAAATTGCTGTATATATTTTTTCATTGTATTTTTTGTTTTTATTAAAATAAATAAAACACTAATCTACAAAATAATTACTTTATTCAGCTTATTTCGTTTAACTGTCATCCCATTAAATAATGGAGAAAAGGTAAGTTAATAATTTGGAGCAGGCATCCCTAAACACGCACACCTTGACAGTTTGACTACAATAAGTACACAAGCGGTACTCACACATATCACGCAATTTGGCCCCAGTTTTCGCGTGTCGTTTGTTTGCATTGCTCCATCTAGACAAGTATATAATCAAAGCTCATAACATATTATTGTTTCTTTTGTATTACGACTTATAATGAACAAAACATGCATTTAATTTGTAAGCATGTTTTAACAAAAAATATAACAATACTATGTAAAACAAACAAAGTTATTAAGTATTGTCTCTGGATAATAAAAGAAAAATCTAAATTCAAATAGGGAAAACGCTGCGATGCGATTCTGCTAATTTACACAGGTACACATGGACTAATATGTATGTGTGGAAAAGCCATTCGCATGAACTAAACGACTTTTATCGATGGCATCCCTTCACATAGCACGAACAGACAACAGCTCAAGGTAGGTTCCTGTTTACACAGAGTTAACCCGAGGCAGTGGATCGATATGCCCTTGTTTTTGATCGCTCAGCTGAACGCGACCGCCACGGAACATCCATCAGACTAATTTATTAATTTTCAAACAACAAATTGCCTTTAGTTAAAGCAGTTCTATGGTCAAAGGCTAGTGGTACCGAAAACTGTCCAACTGATAAAGATATTTACTGAGAAAGTTATGACTTTAAGTCATAACTTTGAATAAAGTTTTTGAAATTGCGTTCTTTAGTTGTACTTGAGCGCTAATTCACAAATTCATTGAAGGAGTATTTTTACACGACAACTTTGCGTGATCAATTTGAGCATAAAGTATTCTTATAATGGCAAAATTTTCGAATTCAGCACTTCTTGCTATAAAAAAAATAATTGAACGTCCATAAATAATAATTATTAAAAACTAATCAACTGCTTCTACTAAGCGATACCTGACCAAAATTATTTTATTTTTGTATTATTTTCTGTGCTTATAACCTTCTTTTTTACTTTTTAACATATTGGTTGTCTCACTGTCATTGGCAGAATAATCGACATCGGTACTCATCATTAAAGAATAAATAAAAATTGGACAAGAAAGTAAAAAGAAATTATAATCCTCTTCTTTTTTTAATTTAAATATCGAACAAAACTTTTGTGTTGAAGGTGATTGTTTGAGTTTGAAGTGATTTGGGTGTATTTGACAAATACTTTTACAAAATCTACCTTCATATTATGTTGATTATTTATTGTCATCGTGTCGAGTCGTGAATACTGTTGTTTTTTTTTAAGTTTATGCAAGTGTTAGTTATTGCGCCCGCGCTTTGTTTAATTATCATACGCGAAATTTCGATCACGCGTTGCCGCGATATTCTTGACGTCATATTGTGAATGTGAGAGAAGAGTACAAATCATCATGTGACAAAATTGCAGACAATAGAAAATCCATTGTTTTAGGGCGCCGGGAGCCTTATGTGATTAACAGTATAAAATTAATCAAGTGTACGGTATCTTTTGTGTGGTGGACTATGGAGTGACAACCTTTTTGACTGTTTATTTTGTACCCAATAATTTTGTGGTTGGTTGGTAACCTAAATGAATCACATTGGCTGATTCTGTTCCATTCAACAGTATGCGGCAAAGGTAAGTAATTTTGTTGTTAGTAGCATCTATCTTGGTTTAGTATGGTATGGTATAGCGGGCTGTTTTCCGCAAATCCACGACAGAGCGCGAATAATAATTTCTTACTTGAAATTTGCCGCTGCTCGCCGTGCTAATGTCGAGCCAACGGCAGAGTAACCCTAAAGTTGATTTCGTTTTATCCCATCCCCATAGGAATTTGTCTAAGTTCTTTCTAAGCGACGTGTACACGAATCCATAATTCAAGTTTGACTTGACAACTTGATACTACTGACTGTTTAGACTTTAAGAGACTTGAAAAAGATCTATTAAAAGAAATAAATATTATAGGCTAAGTTATCAACTACGCTGATCCTGCAAGGTTAAGCTGCGCTAACTGCGGTCAGTCTGCGGATGGGTGACTTTTATTAATACATAGAGATGCAGCTTTTTGCAGCTGGCCGATGTCTGTGAAGTCGCTCGAGGTCCTAGCAGAATACCAGCGCCGCATCATTTATCTAGATGAAGTGGCAAATGCTGAGTTAGGGTCCTTTTTTGTCCTCACAAAACAACTTTTTAATAGTTTTAGATATATATATATACATACTAGTTGACCCCGCAAACGTTGTTTTGCCATAAAAAAAAAATTAGGGGTATGAAAAATAGATGTTGGCCTATTCTCAGACCTCCCCGATAAGCACAAAAAATTTCATCAAAATCGGTCAAGCCGTTTCGGAGGAGTATGGCAACGAAAACTGTGACACGAGAATTTTATATATTAGATATATATTTATTTAGTTTTTTTTGACGTAGTTTATTGTGTTTATTTGTTCAGTCCCGGTTGTCATACGAACACCTCATACGTATTATGTCATACGACAATCGTTATTGGTAGTCAGAACTTAATAAAAAGCCTGACAACTAGTCTATCCTCAGGATATCGGTATTACTCAGAAATTTCCGTTGCGAAGGTCTGATGGCAGTCGCTTCATGTAAAATACTGATATTCAGCTGCATCCGGTTAGACTGAGAGCCGACCCCGGATGATGTTATCGATGTATCAATAAAAGAGTTTAAATTGAAATAAAACTACTTTTTACGGATTTTATCGCGTTACATTGATATTATTAATCGGGATTAATTCTCGTAAATGTCAGAAATCAATATAAAAGAGTTTAAATTTAAAAAATGACAATCATTTTTAATATTTCGTTTCTTTTTATAAAAAAACAGCGGTCACACCGCACTGTTTGTAACTAACAATCCGAACGGCGCGGCGGCGACGGGGGCTTTACAAACATAATTAAAAAATTACGACTAGACTCGTAATAAAATATCTACAAATATTTGTCTCGGGTGGGAATCGAACGCATGACCCTGCACAAAGATGGTGATAGGTATGTACGCAGATACAGTTTACTGCGCTACCCTTCCGGTCACCAAGCGTTCCAGATGGCCGGTTATTGTGCTATGAACGTACTAATTAAGCAATAACATTGTTGTTGGAATGTTATTTAACGGCTTGTGTTATTAGACTATAACCCCTTTACTTTTTAATTAATGGGAAATCGCAATAAACGTTCAGCTGTTGAGGCTGTTTTTTACATTCTGTCACAATAAAATGTATAATATACTATGATTTAGTAGAGTAGATTAATTATTTTTCAAGATTTCAGGGTTGCCAAATGTTAAATAATGTGCTAACACAGTTTAGGTTTGAAGGGTAATAGCCAGTGACATTACTGGGCAAATGAGATTTAACAAACGAGTTCGTTCGAACAGGACGTTCGAATGATACCACTGGTGTTGCGTGTGTCTATTGCGGCGATTGCTGCTGTATCAGGCAGCCCGTGAGCTATTGTTTCTCATTTTATCAGCCAGTCCTAATTTCTGGAAGTTTCCTCGTAGAAATAAAAAGTATACTATGAACAGTATTACACTTAAGAATCAAAAATAGGATCTCACGTTCAGCACACATTCTAGACCATAAGTAAGTCTGGAAATTAACTACGTCGTTAGTCTAGTGGTTCTAAGAGCGAATGTTACGCTAGATGTTTTAGTTTCGATCCCCAGGTCGAGCAGAGTTATTGGGTTTTTCTATGAAATTCTCAGTTGCAGGTCGGAGTTTGGATTTCTGCCCCGTTAATGGCAATAATCTCGCCCCTAGTACAAGGGACCTAAACATACCGGCGAACACCCACAGAGGTGTGATGTGTGCTGATTTGCTGCTTATTTTAAGCTATCTTTTGATATTGTATTTTTTTTAATATTCCTCCTGTCATGTTTATCCTTTATGCGGAATCGGACTCGCGACTCATGGCAGAAGCTAATTACTCAGCAACTGCGTTAATATTACCGTAAAGATGACTCTACAAAAATATTTAGATTAAAAACGGTATTATAAAAAAAGTGAATAAAAGTAGTTCAAATAGTATGTAGTTCATTTTGAAATAAGTCTTTATTAAGAACATAATTATATTACGAAAGGTATTTACTATATTTTCTATAAACAATTTAGGTTAATTCAATTTTGTTAAAAGAACAGCAGACTACTTTTTCTTATTTATTAATGGCTTTTCCTCCTTTGATTCACCGGAATCTTTATTTTTCTTATTTTTCTTCTTGCTCTTGTCTTTCTTTCCCTTTTTAGTCTTTCCATTAGTTTTATCACTCTTGTCGTTCGTGGTTTCTTTGAACGAAGAAATCATAATAGCTGGTTGAGCACCCAATGCTGACAGACTATTATCATCTAGGGCCATGCTATCGTTGTTTGGTAATGAACTTGCAGGTACCGCGTTCCGAATGTCGATTTCTGGCTGGCTACTCATTGCATCATGATCTGGGGTATTTACAATACCTTGATCTCCTTGATTAGGTGCTTGTGGTTGATTGTTTCCATTCGAAGCATTATTTACTGGTGGTGACGGCTGTATGGCATTTTGATCACTTTCTCCCTGATTCTGTGATGCTACATTTGTTTGAATTGATACTACAGGTTGATTACTATACCCGTTTGGACTAGTATTAGCTGGTATTTGAACTGCTGGTTGCAATAGAACATTTTGAGTGTTTACTGTTCCTTGATTTGGTTGTAGACTTGATACAATAGGCTGATTATACTGATTCGAGGCACTGTTAACTGGCAGTTGGACTGCTATCTGTGGTACACCGTTTTGGTTGCTGAGCACAGCACCCTGACTTGGTAGGACTCCTGCATTTACTCCTTGAGGTATCGTGGTTGGCTGCGCGTAACCATTTGAAACCCCGCTTGTAAGGAGCACTGCTGGTTGAGCAAACACATTCTGATTTGGCTGATTGTAATTGCTCACTAAACCATTATTTGACACAATATTAGCGCCGTTATTGACACCTTGTACTGGATTTTGGACTACAGCTCCTGAGCTACACATATTATTAGACATACCATGAATACATTGAGGCATTTGAATAACTATTGGACCATTTGATCCTTGATTCGGCAGAGTAGCGTAAATTACATTTGTGGCTGGATTTTGTGTAGCCTGTACATTATTGGGAACAGTATTTGCAATTATATAATTAGTTCCCTGTAACGGGTAGCTATTCTGTATGGGTACGTTATTTTGTGGTGAATTTACAACAACTCCAGGTATTTGGATCAACTGCCCATTAGAATAGACTAAAACATAACCAGGATTTTGATTGCCTGTATTGATAGGTTGAGCAGTATTCGCTATTCCATTGTTATAACCATTCACAGTTATCTTGTTTGGTGACACTTGTAGGTTTGTAGGTTGCTGATTAACTACTTGAGATACTGGATTGTTATTTTGTCCTGGATAGTTAGGAATATAAATCACATTATTGGCAGCCTGATTAGCATTAGGTACCACTACTGTCGTCGGAATAGGACTGTTTTCATGCAATAAGTAAACGTTATTACCATTGTTACCTGACCCAACCAGTAAGTAATCTTTATTTTTATTTAAATCTATGTCTTTCTCTTTCTTATTTCCTAAATCCCCTGAAGTATTATTTTTCTTTACCTCATTTGTTTTAGGAGGTAATTCCTCTGGTTTGTTTGATATGCTGGTACTATTAGCGTCAATCGATTTAGGATCTAAATCTAGATCTTTGTCCTGCTCTGCTGGCTTTTTGTCAATTGATGCTACATCGTCAGGTTTTTCCTTAAGGTTTTCCGCTTCAACTATATTATTATCGTCATTAGAATCTTTTTTATGCTCTCCTGGGTTACTGACCACTTGTGATGCTTGAGGGTCATGTGTATTAAATCCATTGTCAGGTATATTTAATGCATTAGTCATTCCTGGAAATTTAATATTTGACATTGGATTAAAATTGCCCATACCATATGGGCCCCCAAAATAATTTTCCAAACCGCTATTGAGGAAAGGATTAAAATCTTCATAGCTCTCTTCATTACGGTGTCTGTTATAGGAATGCACGTCCCCATCCGAAAGGCTCGGGTGTCTATGCCCCATGGCATGGTGAAGCCATGATTGATGGTCAAAGATGTTGATGTTTTTATCTAGCGGCTGCTTATGTCTAGTATCGAGATCTGGGAGGGACGGATGCTGTAGCCCTGGTATGTCTATAAATGGTAGATGCAAATGGGCCTCCGCAAAAACGGCGCAGACTAGGGGCAGCAGTAACTGAAAAATAAATACATAATATGTTTTGATTTCTGACATTTACCCGACATTGAAATAAAACTACTTTTTACCGAGCGTCCATGGTCACGGGTAGACTACCCGTCTACCCGTGACTATGGACGCTGTAAAGGGTCCGAAACGTCGGGATTAATAATATCTATATAATGCGATAAAATCCGTAAAAAGTAGTTTTATTTCAATACATAATATGTTATAAAAAACATGTCTGTTAATTTACACGTGCCTTCGTGTCTCTTGGGATAACCAACTTATTTTATCTTTAATGTTGTTTTAACACTTTCATGGAACGAAATAAGTTAATAAGTATTTTACATACATTTGCCGTTCACAAAATGTTCTATTCTGCGTAATAATCGTAGTCATATTATAAAATGACTCGCGAGGGGATTATAAATCATCTACGCTTAAATAATAACGATAAATAATGAGAGAGATACATTATGTAAAATTAGATATTCAGTATACCTAATTTCACATAATGAAACACTATGGAATTAGTTTATAAGAATCCGATAACCTTTTACTTTGCAATAGCAGCTGTAGAGAATTTCTCGTGATTACAGGTAAATTTTACATAATTTCATCATCAAGTTTAAAGATATGTCATGAAAAAGTTTCTTTCATTAAATAACTTAAACAATTTTCTCAAAAAGAATTCCTTCCTTTCATCTATTCCAACCCATCCGTCCATTATTCACAGAAGATTCACAGATTAATTTTTAAACATTACAAATTAATTTAGTAAACAAACAAACTGTAAAGTAAGCCATGTCGGTTGAGAAACAATAAACTTGCTTTTCAATAGGTATCACTGACGTCACTATAAATACGTAAATTCAGAATGTGAAGGCATATTTCGACCTGGCGGGGGCTTAGTGGTCATGGCGTCTGGTGTACCAAAAGACGCAGGTTTGAATCCTGCCCGCAGTCGAATTTTTCCTTCGCTAAATAACTTTAAAATCTTAGCATGAAAAATGCCAAAAAATACAAAAAGAAAAAAATATATAAATCAATAACTATACCTGTATGATTCTCGCCATGTTACACTACCAACTGCGAATGGAATCACAGAATGCATGATATAAAAGAACACCAATGGAAAAACCTGATGCACTGGACAATCTGATATTAGATGCACCACTAATTTGATATTAATGAACCGCAGGTACGTCATAATTAATCAGAATATTACGAACTAGCAACACACCCCGGCTTCTCACGGATAGATAGATACAAGAGCAAATTTTTGATACCTTTGGTTACATGATTACAAAAACACCTTTGGCAAATGCTTTCATTGATGTTCGTCTTGCGACGATCCAAGAATTTCACCTCTAACATCGCAATAGGAATGCCCCCAGTTATCCCTATTAATTGTAGGGATCTCTAATATTTTAAAAATAATATATAGCCCATGTTACTCGTTGATAATGTAGCTAAGTATCTAATTTTAAAAAGTAGCTAAGTAGTTTTTGGTTTTATCCATTATAAACACAGAAATACAGTAAGTATTTTTATTCCCCTTATTCGTATTTAAACATTCTTTTAGTTATTAAATATTTACAGTATTATTATTATAAATAATAAGTACATTTAATTTTGTAATAAGTTATATATGTATGTAATAAGTCCATTTTCTGTGAATTTTAGAAACTGTTTTTCAGAGATATATACGTAGTTGCCACTATGTTAATAATTATCACTAATGTCACTTTTAATTACCATCACTGATCATAACATAACATACCATTATGAAACACAGGTATTCCTGGAAGGGATAAACAGAGGTGTATACACTAATGAACAACCATAGTTCGCCGGTATGTTTAGGTCCCATAAAATACCCAACTAGCAAAATAATCCTGGAATCCGATTTTATAATACTACGTGGACTTATATAGCTCCGATGAAGGTTTTGGTGGTTGCTACTACGCTTTTAACAGCATAAATACATGCTGTTTTTACTCAAATACGTTGTGTCATATAATTTGTACTTATATCCGTATATAGGATCATATTTCCTGACAAATATAGGATCAAGACTCCTATAAAAGCATGAAATAAGAGTAATTACACTCAAGGCATTTAAATCTTAATACTCCTGTGGGAGCATGTACCAGGAAGATATGCACTGAGCAGCAATTACTCTTGTTATTTTTACTTATAGCCTCATATAAGCTAATATTTTGTGGCCAATTATAAGTAAATTGAAGTTAAATTACTATAAGTCATTTATGTATCTGGTTTGGTTTAACATAAGCTTAGAATTAACTGTTAAATGAATTTCATATCCACGTTTTCAAAATAATAAATCACCAAGATTTTAACAGCACTCGGTAGGATAAAATGTTCTCTATATTTTTGTTTTTTAGATTTATCGTATGCCGTTTTAAACCTAGACATATTTAGATAGGCATTCCACAGTAGTGTTATTGTCTAAGTAATCTCAAACAATCCTAGCGAGGGTTCCGGACAAGATAATTGTAGTACTACTTTAGATGGAAGAGGTTTGGACTACAAAAGTACCACATCTTTGAAAGATGCGATATTGAAAGTGATAATCAAGAAGACTTTCGGATTATAACAAATATTTAGAACTGCGTCATTCTATTAAAAACTGGGCTTAAGACTTCAACAATAACGTAGCACGTAGAATAAACCTTAAAATAATAGTTAACTTATCTATAAATATCAATCGATTTTCATCTGGGCATTACAGAAACCTAATCGGTAACAATGGCGAATCTTCTTCGGTTTTGAGATAACCCAATATAGAACCAATATACTTATATTGGTACTATGTCACACTTGGAAATGCTTACTAAGAAAATGTCAGCTGCCTTCATAATATTAACTTAATATTAATTAATACTAAAATGTACCTAAATAGCAAATTTCAAGAGGCGCTTTAAAGTTGTTATCAAAACCATGATAGATTTCACAGAAAATTCATGTTCCCCTACGAATATGCTATAAGACTAACAATTTGACAACAATAACATTTTGTTCCAAGATATTTAAGAACGTTTGTAATCAAGCAAAATCTAAACTCATCAGTAATAAAATAAGCCTTTCCAATAATAAGATAAAAACAGTGTGGCAAGTAATAAATAAAGAGACGGGAAACGCAAAACAACGGGATAACGAACTTTGCTTAAAAATTAATAATATAGCTATTTCCGATAAGCTTGAAGTTGCTAAATATTTCGAAAGCTTCTTCACAAACATACCAGTAGAGGTTACCAAATCCCTTTCAGCTTCCTCTACATTAGCAGAATATCTCCTAAAACAGAATTTTTCGAAACAAGTACCTATATTCGAGTTTAAACATATTTCGATTACCACACTAAAAAAAGCCTTTAGAAGTCTTAATTTAAAAAACACAGAAGACTTATGGGGCATTTCTGTTAACGTGCTAAGTGTCATCCTTGATGCTATTGCCCCTATTCTGACAGACATATTTAACCAATGTCTGGATAGCGGGACATTTCCTGACTTAATGAAGCATAGTAAGGTCATACCGATCTTCAAATCTGGTTGCAAGAATGATCCCTCAAATTACAGACCTATTTCTGTACTTCCGGCACTTAGTAAAATATTTGAAAAGATTATGCTTGACCAAATGTTATCTCATTTTAAAATTAACGGAATATTGCATGATCACCAGTTTGGTTTCACGAAAGGCAGGTCGACTACAGATGCAGTAGTGAAACTAGTAACTCATATATTGGAGGCCTGGGAGAGCTCACAGGATGCTATTGGCATCTTCTGTGATCTCTCAAAAGCTTTTGACTGCGTTGACCACAACACGCTACTCTATAAATTACATCATTACGGAATACGTGGACGAGCTGCTGATCTTGTACATAGTTATTTGTTTAATAGACAGCAAAAAGTAGGGGTAAACGGTGCAGTTTCTTCAGGCTCCGTAGTCAAGATGGGTGTGCCACAGGGCTCAATTCTTGGGCCCTTTCTCTTTTTGACCTACATAAATGATCTCCCTTATATGATGGCCCCCTTATCAGATATTATTCTGTTCGCCGATGACACCTCCCTTATTTTTAAAGTAAATAGAAAAGATGGAAAGGTTACACATGCCAACGAAAGCCTAGTCCTACTCTCAAAGTGGTTTGCAGCAAATAATCTTGTACTCAATGCCAACAAAATCAAATGCCTTAAATTTTCATTACCAAATGTCCCACAAGTAGAATTAAATTTAACGCTTGACGGCAATAAACTAAACACAGTTAAGGAAACAGTATTTTTAGGTATTACTATAGACAGTCAATTGCAATGGGGTGCTCACATTAAGGCCTTGTCGAGTAGGTTGAGCTCTGCTGCATATGCGGTTAGAAAAGTTAGGGAGCTTACCGATGTTGCTACAGCTAGGCTAGTATACTTTGCATATTTCCATAGCATCATGTCCTACGGTATCCTTGTATGGGGCACAGCAGCTGACAGAGATTCGATTTTTATTCTATAAAAGAGAGCTATCCGCGCGATCTATAATATGGGGCCTCGGGAGTCTCTTAAAAACATATTCAAGGATATCAATATATTTACAACGCCGTCACTTTATATCTTAGAAAATATTTTATATGTTCGCAAAAGTCAGCAGAATTATAGTATTAGGAGTGATATCCACAGCTTAAACACACGTTACAAGTATAAATTAGTAATACCAAAATATAGGTTGTCTAAAACAAGTAAGTAATTTTTGGGTAATGGAAGATTTTATAACAAGTTGCCCAAATCTGTATTAGAACTTACCGATGGAAAGTTTAAGGCACATGTTAAACGCATCCTAATTAAGAAAGCTTATTATAAAGTACAAGACTATGTCGATGATAGGGACGTTTGGGGATAGTTGGACTGATACATCTGCACATGTGGCTTCCCTGGAACCTCTGTAACGACGTATGAGTATATCTATTAACTAATCCCAATTTAGTCATTTGTATTTTATATTAAATGTCATTGTTTTTGACTTGATACTTACATATACAACATTATTATTAGTATATGCGAAACCTGAATATAGTTTGTTCAGAATCAGTAACTGAATCGATTCCAATAATTTTTACATCATGTTATATTTTGTCCCAAAAACATTTAAAAAATGTTACGAGTAGGACACCGAGCGACACTAAGTACCTATCCGCAATCATATGCGCGGAACACAGGTCACTGACACTGAGCGCTCAGCGCGGGCGCAGTGCGGCGGGCGGGGCCCGGGGGTGAACCAACCACTTCAGTCGCCCGGATGCTATCGGGTAGTGTACACGTATGTCGCTCCCGTTCAAAAAGTAGGTACATAACGCGAGCGCACGGCATTTCGATTGATCTGTACCTATCGTATGTAAAAAGCATAGGTAGTGTTCGTGTAAGAAATGGTACGTACACTAGCGGTTTGTGGTGATAACGCGAGCGCGCGGCAGTTGTGTTTCGGTTGTCGTGTACCTATCGTATGTAAAAAGCATAAGTGTTCGTGTAAGAAATGGTACGGATACTAGCGGTTTGTGGTGATAAGTGATAACTTATTCCTGGCAGTGTGGCACGAGGAGCAATCTGACATTAAAGTATCGTCACACACATGAACACACGTTTTTATTAATACCTACAGCCTGTTGTGGTTAAGTAATGCTATGTTTAACAATTTTCATCCATTTTGAACTTACAGTGTTTGGTATAAGGTGCAACATATTGCATTGACTACATTTAATGACTTACGGCTGCATTTACAAATAAAGTACTTATTAATGTCTACCTACACTTGACCAGTACGACAGTCCAAAGACTGTAAGTGTGATGGAAAATGTGGAAAGTGTGATCAGTTAAATACAATGCAATCGGAAATCGCCGTACGGTTAGGTACCTACTGCCACATTATTATCAATGAGCGCTGCGACGACGCGGGCGCGGGCCGGCGCCCGCGCGTCGATGAGCATGTTTTTGTACGGACAACCAGGTAAGTTAACAAGCTTATAACTTTGTGATTTTTCATGGTACAGTTTTGAAATTTTGTATATAAATTCTTTACATAAAAATACTAGACACGTGTTTCAGGTTTCGCATATACTAATAATAATGTTGTATAATTCGTAAATCTTGGTGACAAGTTTTGTCAGTTGCTTTATATAATTTATTAGTTTCTACCGTTTGTAAATGGGAGAACTGTTTAGAACTTTCTTTTATGCCTAGCTGTATTTTATATAATTATAATCTTCGAAACATTCCTAAATTGTTCTCTCATGTAAGTATCCAATCCAATTTATAATCCAACATTGTACAATACAAAACGATATTTTAAAAGAGTAACCATGGAGTTTCTTGCCGGTTCTTCTCCATAGGAAACGACTACTTTGGAACCGTGCACCTAGACTCGACATTTCATAAGTGCCTGTATATGGTTTATATGAAAATAAAACTATTTTGATTTGATTTGATTAGATTTTTCTACTATGGTTGACATTAATAAATTCTGATTCATATAAAAATACTGTAAGTATTTATATGAATCAGAATTTATCTCTATTCTCAAGATGTTAAAAATATTTTTTTACAGAGCACAACAATGTCCGATACACTCACTGTTCACAGTATATGAGCTTATGGAAGCATTTCTAGGCGCGTATTAATCTAATTTTTTACTATAACTTACTTATATTGAGATTAACAGGACAAATATAGGCGTTTAAGGCATTTCAGCGGTCTAATATAAATACGTTTTAAGTAAAAGTTGACTTATAAAGTGGGCCCTTTTCTCGATTTATATGTGGATATAAGTCTCATATAGTCCTCAATAAATGATGATTCTAAGATAGTATAAAAACCACTTTTTGCTAGTTGGGTAGCGAACGACCCTATCACCAACAAATAGGGCCAAATCTAAACTTCAAGTTGCAGTGCTACTGAGAATTTCATAGAAAATCCCAATGACACTCAACTGCTCGACCTGAGAATTTACCCCTTGGCTAAAGAGCGTACTCCCTTTTAAACGCCGGCAACGCGCTTGTGACTCCTCTGGTGTTGCGGGTGTCCATGGGCGGCGGAAATCACTTACCATCAGGCGATCCGTCTGCTCGTTTGCCCCCTATCCCATAAATAAAAAAATAAAAATGAGGCAGGCACTAACACTGATCATCAATCCATTTACATTCCTATCACAGGACACATGTTCCCCGCAGAAAGAGAGGGGTTATGCTATACCATGCTGGCGATGTAAAAACTTGGCGCTTGAATTTTATTTAATATAGGTTAAAAAAAATAGTACCTTAACCCGCTAAAAAAATAAATTAAATAAATAAATATACTGCACGGCCTCTCGTAGGACATAGTAACTCTAACTCAGGCTAAGTCTAAATTACTTAATCTGAAAGGGACAACAACTCTTTAATCATGTTTATTTACACGTAATTAAGTAAAGACAAACAACAAGTTAAATGAACGCGTCTGTAAACAACGTAAACTTGGACAACAGAGCTCACAAAAACCTGGTATTTACCAGCTGAAACCGGTGTTTACCGGTTTAAACCGGCTCAACTTAGTCCTTCAGACAAACACACCTTTTCAAACACTACTTGATTTCAAATTCTGTTTCTCTAACGTAAATATACATTTAATTATTCATTTTATACACGTATATATTTAGCTCATGTTGTGGACGCGTCGGAGTTGGCCAGACTTGCCCGGACGTTTGCCCCGTGATTTCCCCGGGGAAAAACTCGCATGACGCGTAAGCAACGCGATGCAAATTTACGCCAATTCCAAGGCTAAAGTACAGTTGGCGAAAGAGATGTGTTTAACCTAGTACATCCGTTATTAATGCAGATTTTATTTTTATTTATTTTATCTTTAATGCACAAATATATACTATAGACTAAATGCCGAAAGTAGACCTAAGGTTGTCACAGAGACAGAAATTGGTAGGTGCACTAACACCAAATCCCATTACTGTGACATATAGTATAAGATTAGAGAAGGTAAGTGCAGTTTTTAGTCGACACCTCCCCAGGTGCTGGATGATCCATGAAGATTTTCCATACCATGAAAAAAGTCCACTAACACAATAGAAAAAAATTTACTTATGTATAACAAAAACAATGTTTATAAATTAACAATAAATTGTACTTACTTACATATTAATCATAACTGTATGAATATACAACACTACAGAGTATAGAACATTTTTTAAATGGTTGCCCATCCGTCAGCGCCAAGTGCAAAGGGCATTGACTACCTTGTTCTCATTACTGGATTCTCCCACTTCCCCTACTTACCTTACTTCTCAATTTCAATATATTTGTTCAAGTCACAACATAAATCTTCGGTCTTTATATAATCGTCTTCTGCGATGTCCTTCTCACCATTCTGACTTTATGCAATCCTCTTTCTTTGTATAATCCATAATTTTGTGGAATGCGCTACCTCTGTAAATCAGGATGGCTACCAGTCGCTACGTTTTTAAGGGTAAATTTAGACAGCACCTTTTCAACTCTTTGGCAGAAACATCTCAACGTTGATCTTTCAAATCAATAATATAATTATGTATAATAAAGTATGTATTAATATTTGTTATGTATCTATGGTATATTAGATTTTATAATATAAATATCTATACATATATAGTTTTAATTTATTCATTTATATCTATATAAATGATTATAATTATATATTTTATTCAATATTTTCCACCAACTTTTATGTAAGTACTTACTATCTTGCTGTGTCTCTGCATCACCCTAAGGTTGACTGGGAGAGAATGCCTAATGGCATTAAGTCCACCTTTGTACAACAGTTTTGTTTTGTGCATGAAGTATTAAAATAAATAAATATACTAAGTACTTTATATTCTTTATATACAGAAGATGGGTACTTAGAAAATTACTGCAATTATGAGACTGACGGATAGAATTTAATTTAAAAAATATGAAGAATGTCCTAATGTACTTAGTGACGGAGAACCTATTTGTTGCATTCATATGATTCATAATAGTACAGACGCCAGCAGGTCAAGCTATCCAAAAGTGTAAATTTTTTCCAATTGAAAATGATCCTTATTATTTTGTGTTAAAGTTACAAAAATGTTGACGTATGATTATAATGGTAATTCTTTTGCGGTGTGTACATCGTCAAAACAACTTCAAAAATATTTTATGTATCGGATGGAGGGTTGGGGAGGATTTAGTTGGTATCTATAAAGGCTCTATTTCTTTTACTAAAAATAGGTCAGGATTTACCGGCTCCGATATATTTGTGAGTCAACACGGATCATAGAAGATTGAGTGATACAAAGTCTAAGGAGTATTACATAAATCCGATTCTATCTTATTGTTTTTTTTTTATTATTATAGTCGAAGGTCTCGAGTTCGAACCCAAGGCACGCACCTCTGACTTTTCGGATTCATGTGCGTATTAATAATTAATTATCACTCGCTTAAACGGTGAAGGAAAACATCGTGAGGAAACCTGCATGCCTTAGAGATTTTCTCAACGGTGTTTGAAGTCTGCCAACCCGCACTAGGCCATCGTGGTGGACCCGTGCCCAACAGTGGGACTGTATGTGGGTTGATGATGATGATAGATAAATACAGTATTATTTATTGTACATCAAAGGATACAGTGAAATTATAAAGTCAAAGTACAATATTTTATTTCAATTAGACCAATAAAATAGCACTTTTGAAAAGTCAAAACTAGTTGCACGGTTCCAAGAAGTGGGTCTTATGGAAAAGAACTAGCAAAAAACTCCATAGACAGTCTTTAAAAAAAGTAAAACGTCGCATGTGTAGAATTGGCGGTCTTATAGCTAAAAGCAATTTCTTACAGACTGCCATGGGATGGACAAGAGCCGTGTAAGAAAATATTATAAGATGACAAACAAGCATAGGGACTTCATCATAATAAACGACACTTGCAGTGTATAGACGCCAGCAACACACCAGTGGTATCACTCACGTGTTGTCACCTTAATATTGTAGTCGCTTAAGCTTAGTGTCCACTAACTACATTGCCCTTCAAACCGAAACACAATAATGTTAAGCACATTATTGCTTAGGAACCGAGTATTTCACAGTGAGGTGGTACCACAGGGTGGTACCATTCAGACGAATTTAGCAGCAGAGTTCTATCCCCTCCAAACTCTTGTAAGTACTCACCTTTTTAGATGTCGTGCGTCTTTGAAATCTTTTTAAAACATACCATCACGCCTGTATTAACCGAAGGGTTAGGCAGTGGTGTAGGTATCAATATACACCCACAGGTCTCTAGATCCCATGTAATAGGTGGCGAGCCTATTGCCATTAATGAATTTAAATAAAATCCCAGTAACACTTTGCTCGACCTGGGAATCGAATCCAGGACCTCTAGCGTAGCAGTTGTGCTTAGTACCACTAGACTAACGAAGCAGTTTTCTTCAGTTTATAATTTTCCTAAATATAGAATTCATTAAGTATTTCGGAGAATTATAAACTTAGTGGGATAGTAAATGGGTAATGATGATTGTCAATCATCATTACCCATTTACTATCCCACTGTTGGGCACAGCTCTCGTCTCAGCCCATACGCCAGCTTCATACGCCGTCGAGAAAGTCTCCCAGGCATACAGGTTTCCTCACAATGTTGTTCTTTATCGTTAACTAGCGACCCGCCCCCACTTCGCACGGGTGCAATATACATGTATTATACATATAAACATTCCTCTTCAATCACCCTATTAAAAAAAAAACGCATCAAAATCCGTTGCGTAGTTTTAAAGATTTAAGCATACATAGGGATATAGGGACAGAGAAAGCGACTTTGTTTTATACTATGTAGTAAAGGGAGTGATAATTAAAATTATTAATACACACATAATTTCCAAAGTCAATGGTTTGGTTTCAAACTCAAGCCCTTTGACTTTCCAGTCCAATAGTCAAAACAACTTCAATTTATTCGAATATCGTATATAGGTATAATCCTGAACGTGACATCAAATGGTACTCTAGAGACCTGCATTTCATTACCATCTGACACTGCCTGAAGATAATGTATACGCTTGAGAGTAATATACTTATGTGATGCCATATGATTCTAAGTGATGATATTGGTGGTGATGGAACATGCCTTTACCATAAAAGTATAATATTAAGTATGCATATGTTATGATTCATTCATTCATTCATTTCATTTCATTCATCGTTACTATGATTATATTTAACTCAATAAAATGTCAGTGTGAGTACTCAGCTTTGAACAGTCTGGTGGCTTTGAGCCTTTTTTATGTGACCTACGCAAATATTCCTCTGATGTGGTATCGTCGGGAGACGGGTTGTTGAGCTCCCTAAATTATGGTTGAGCTACACAATGACTAATGCATGCGTGCCGTCGGTTGGGACTGGTCTACTCAAAGCCACTAAGGCTCTTTCTTCAAAAGGCCATTTCAGACTTTGCCCTACATTGTAAAATACATATTTGTTACTATACAATGTCTGAACTTTAAAAGAGACTATGATTCTCTGAGTTTGTTTCGGCGTTTCTTCTGAGAGGTCGTCAGCAAGGAAATGCCGGAGCCATCTAGCTTAAAAAAATATGTAAAATATTGACTTGTAAAAGTGTCTTTAAAAGATCTATTTACAGAAATAAATATCATTTAATTAATTGCAGTGCTGCGAAAGAACGAAGCCGCTATAAAAGATTCAGTTTTCGGATTCTATAACCTAACCAGCAATAGTCATATAAAATACTGTCGTTGTATAAGGAAACGGCTCGGAAATGATGATGAATTGTAATATAAATTTAACTATTTTGTGATGACTACAACGTCAAAGAACTACATCCACATGAAGCAACTGAGTAGCGACTGAACGGCAACATTTTTGTCGCTATAATGCGGTTAAAGAATGGCTCGTCTGAATTCGAGCTTACTGCCACTTGGCAGCTATTACCTCCCGGGTGTACTTTTCTACCGGGTACCGAAGTACCATAGTGCTACTCTAGTGATATTTTATCTAAGGAGGTACTGCATATAAGTGTCTACTTCACTGCAGAAAGGTAATATTATGCTATACGAGGAATGAAAATAGTATTATGTACTTAGTAACACTGTATTTGTAGAGTCAAAGGTTTTCAGTTCTCGAAGGTGCGGCTCTAGAACATGTGAAGTCCAGAGTTCGATTGGCAAGCAAGGACCATTTTGGTTACCCGTTGAAAGGATTTCGATAGGGTTTTTACAAAGTGTTGTTAGAAAACCCAATTCATAGGGGTTACACTTTTTAACGGTAAGCTGCAATGGGTTACCTCTTCAAAACCCTTTCATTTGGGTTACCTGTTTAAATTCTTACCGGGTTATACTATTAAACGGTAAGCCGTTCCGAACGGGTTATCCCTTCAACCACTGTAACAGGGTAACACTTTCACGAGTCCAAACACTAATTTGATCTCTAGTAACCTTGCATTAAGTTCAAAATAGCATGCATTGAGCTAGCACGTGTTAGTTGCCACTTGCTCTGAGCTAAATAGACCACAGCGACTCGATAAATATGGGACTATGGTTATCAATCTCTGTTCATCCATTCTCTCTACATCATGATCAAACCATCATAATATAGCTTCTATACATTTTTTTATTGTTATTGTATACCTACATAATTACCTAAATTTAATTACCTACAGAATCGAGCACTCAATATTAAACGATATAGGGCACTGCGTGATCAAGCCTACTAACTACTAACTACTTGAACTAAACAACTTAGTAATATAATTCTAGATGTTTGCAAGAGAAATTTCTATATTTTATAGTCTCCTCATCCTACCTAACAACTTAAATTATGATGATAACCATACGGTAACCCTGAAAAACCCTATCAAGAGGATAACCCCTTCAATTGGATACCTTAAAGGAAACGGTAACCCCTTCCACTGGCTAACACATTGAAAGGGTTACCCTTTCATTGGTGTTAGGAAAAGGTTACAGGAACGAAGAGGTAACATCATCCATACGGTAACCGAATCAACGGGTAACCCTTTCAATTGAATTAACTCATAAAGGGGGTTGTACGGTCCCTGTCGGCAAGTCGGCCAGTGTTATTGTTTTTTTTTTTTGTAAACTCCTAGTATTGCACTTGCTTAATGGCAATACATAAGCCTACTTTTACATAGGACTGGAAACTATACCGATTAACTGTCGGTGTTTAACAGTTTCTGGCAGACCCTTTGAATAGTATAGTCGTGATGGTATATTATGTGTTTTATCTCATCTTATCTTACTTAGGCGCTTATGAAAATATATTTAGCGGCAATAGGCCAGCGTGGTGGACTTGTAGCCTAACCCTTCTCATTCTGAGATGAAACCAATGCCCAGCTGTGGGACAGATAATGATAATAAATATATTTATACAAAAAAGCATTTCATTACATTGCGACCGGGTATCTCAATTTTATCGATCGTGGTCAAAAGCTTGTTGTGGTGTATCTTCAAAACCGATAATCAGACCAACCAAAATATGGGACCATGTAGGTTCTATCAGGTTCACTATTGGCGAAGATATACAAAAAAACATACACATACACAAAAAATACAGTTTAATAGAGAACCTCCTTCTTTTTAAAGTTGCTTAAAAAGGAACTATTATGTTTATTGCGTAGCATGTGTGACATGCTCCATAATATTACCTACCTACATACCACACACACATGTATTCCACGGTTAGGCAGATGTGAACTAAATGTACAACCACAGTTATGTTTAGGTCCCATGTAATAGGAGGCGGGCCTATTGACATTAACCGGGCACAAATCTAAACTCCTAGCTATTGCTGAAATTTTCATACAAAACCTAATAACCCTTTGGTCGACCTGGGAATCACGCTTAACGATTTAATCGCATAGCAGAGAGGCATAGGTTGCTCAAGACCTTTAGATATAGGTACATACTTAAGTATATTTGATATTGATTACTACAAATTAATGCCCCGCGGAGTCAACTGCATTTATCTCGTTTTCCCCATTCTCATAGGAATTTCCTTAAATCATTTTTGCCTCTACGGGACCCTACAAGCAAATTTTCAAGGCACTAGAATTTCTGAAATATCATAATTAGTCGGTGAGTGACTTTGTGTTTTTAATTAAAATAATCGGTTAACGATTTAACTAATTACCAAAACCATTTCACTGTAGTCGATTTTGATCATTAATTACTTGTTAATCAAATAAAACTAAAGATTGAGGACTAATACCTATATTGATTTTTTACATTTACGCGAATTTTTATTGAGATAAAACTACTTTTTACGGATGTTATCGCGTATATTGATATTATTAATCCCGACGTTTCGGACCCTTTACAGCGTCCATGGTCACGGGTAGACTGTCTACCCGGGACTAATGTCTTGAAAGCTAAGAAATGCTATGACTCTTTTTGCACGGTACCATATAGTTGATCCTATGGAGAAGAATCCAGCAAGAAACAGCATAGACACAATTTTATATAACAGTACGGTACGGTAACGGTTTATTGACAGTAAAATGTATTTAAATTATCACTATTTATTAAAAGCTTATTGAGCTTTAGGTACAGGATAGAACTTAGACATGAGATTAAAAAAATAAACTTTTACATATTAAAAAAGATTTAATTGTATATTTTACTTTAAAGTAAGCAAAACATTTAATTAGAAAGTATAATCTTAGGAAGACATTCTATACCAGGTAGACTCTATAGAATCGATAAAAAGTTCAAATTTCAATAATTTAACTTATTCTTTTACTTCTTCTCACTATTCTCCGCGGGTTCAGCTGGCTTGTCCCCTTCCTCCGCTGACCTGTCCAATCTGATCTCCGACCGACCTAAGTTGTTACCGTACATATTCCCTAACAACCGCCAAAGGTTGGAGTTAGATTTCTCTTCAACAAGTGGTTGATAACTTGGGTGATCACAAGGGAAGTGACCCAAGAAATACAGCAAAGGATTTTCAGGCTGGTAATAACCCGTATTGCCGTAGGAATTACCTAGATTGCCAGCCAAAAGCTTCAAGAGAAGCATCAGATTGGCTCGGTTGTTCTCATCCATTCCAGGTTCGACTAGTACGTTGACATTCGGCTCCTTACGGTTATCCAGAATGTGGAGGAGCAGACGGGCAAGGTTGCCAAGATTCGGCTCTCCTTTAATGCCCTCGTTTAGGTTCTTGTCACCATTCTTCAAGATTGTCAGCAGTAAGTTGATCAATGGTCCGAGGTTCTTGGGAGGATTCGAGCCTCTGTTGGGCACTTTAAGAAGGATGTTGAGGATATCGATAAGTCCACCATTGACACCATTCTTGCCAGGTCTGGGTTTGCCAATGTGAGACGGTTTAGGCAGTTCGAAATTAATGTGCGGGATGTCAGGATGCTTTTTATCCTTGTCTCGGTTAAGATCTGGTTCTGGGCGGGGCCCAGGCCGACGATCAAGCCCGGTGTTACGGTCTGGTATGGGTTGCGGCTGAGGTCGAGGCACCGGTACTGGAATAGGCTGAGGTTGTGGCACGGGCTCCGGAATAGGTTGAGGCTGTGGCACGGGCTCCGGAATAGGTTGAGGCTGTGGCACGGGTTCCGGAATAGGCTGAGGTTGTGGCACGGGCTCCGGAATAGGCTGAGGTTGTGGCACGGGCTCCGGAATAGGCTGAGGTTGTGGCACGGGCTCCGGAATAGGCTGAGGTTGTGGCACGGGCTCCGGAATAGGCTGAGGTTGTGGCACGGGCTCCGGAATAGGCTGAGGTTGTGGAACAGGTTGTGGTACAGGTTGAGGCTGTGGAACAGGTTCTGGAATGGGCTGAGGTTGTGGTTGTGGCACAGGCTCCGGGATAGGTTGAGGTTGTGGTTGGGGTAAGGGCTGTGGAATAGGTTGTGGTTGTGGCACGGGCAACGGAATAGGCTGAGGTTGTGGTTGTGGCACAGGCTCTGGAATAGGTTGTGGTTGTGGTACAGGCTCTGGAATAGGCCGAGGTTGTGGCACGGGCAACGGAATAGGCTGAGGTTGTGGTTGTGGTAAGGGCAACGGAATAGGCTGAGGTTGTGGTTGTGGTACAGGCTCTGGAATAGGTTGAGGTTGTGGTTGTGGTACAGGCTCTGGAATAGGCTGAGGTTGTGGCACAGGCAACGGAATAGGCTGAGGTTGGGGTACTGGCTGAGGAAGTGGAATAGGTTGTGGTTGTGGAATTGGTTGTGGGAAAGGCTCCGGAATAGGTTGAGGCTGTGGTATGGGCTGTGGAATTGGTTGTGGTTGAGGTGTCGGGACAGGCTGAGGTTCTGGATTAGGTTGAGGCTGCGGCTGGGGTTCAGGCTGTGGGTTAGGTAGCGGCTGAGGCAGTGGTCCTGGGAAAGGATACGGGTAAGGTAATATATCATTACCAGGGAATGTTGGGTGGCCGTCTGATATGTCATTATTTGGGTTTATAGAAACATCAGGAACATTTTTACCAGGGCCCGTAGGTTTGTTTTGATCGGGATAAGGCTGTGGGTAAGGGTAAGGCTGTGGGTAGGGATATCGCGGTTCGTTGGGGTAAGGCGGCTGCGGGTATGGTTGCGGGTATGGGTACGGCTGAGGGTAGGGGGGGTACGGGCTTGGATTTGGTTGTGGGTAATTTGGTTGCGGCTGAGGGTTAGGTCGTGGCTCCGGGTTAGGTTGAGGCTCAGGTTTCGGTTGTGGCTGGGGGGTCGGCTGCGGCTCAGTCTTTGGAAGTCGAGCACCAAGTTTCACCAAGAGATCAATAATATGTTTTAAATCTATATTGGATCCCACATTCGGTAGCAGTGGTACGTGTGTCAAATTGACATTTACATTAGGACGGTTCCAAAAAGATGGCCAAGGGTAATCGGGATACGGAATGTTAGGTAGATTGAAACCCGGATCAATCGGTCCCGGATAAGGGAACTGTTGCGGGTTTGGCATAATTGGTGGCGGGCTTGGAACAGGAACCGGAACAGGAACTGGGTCACTATTTGGAATGATGATAGGACCAGTAACGCCACCGCCTCCTAAATTTGGGAACTGTGAACCAATCCATATCGGTTGCTGAATATTGCCGCCACCGAGTCCACCTAAGTTGAGCCAGTTAGGCAGTACTGCTCCACCGTTGACACCACCAATGCTACCGAGGATAAGACTGCTGAGATCAATAGATCCTCCATTTCCACCGCCAATTCCAAAGCCTGGATTCTGAATAAGCGTTGGTTGACCGTTGATCATCACAATTATATAGCTAGGCAAGTTACCCAATGCACCAGGGTACACAATTGCTTGACCACCACCTGGCAGCATAATATGTTGGAATAATGATGAGATATTAATTTTGGCTCCATCTTTGTCATCTATTTTATCTGGTTTCCCCAGGTCATTCGGCTTAGGATTAGGTAAGATATCATTGCCAGGGAAAGTTGGATGCTCATTTTCACCATGGTCCGGTATTGGTAACGGTTTTAGGCCATCATTTTCCGATTTGTCCGGCAAGTCGACGTTAGCTCCATTTGATCCACCTGAGGGTAATTTACCGTTATTTGAATTGTCATCGAGTTTATGATCCTTATTTTCGTCATGATTGTCATGATCGGGTTCTAGACCATGTAAATCTTTATTGCTGTGATCTGGCTTACCTAAGTCCTCACTCGGCAGCCCTCCCTCCACGTTCTCGTGGCCGTTGACGTCATCCCCACCTGGTGACAAACCATTACCATTAAAATTGTTATCATGAGGTTTGTCGTCACCATTTATTGAATCATGATCTGGGTTTTTATGATTGCCATTTGGCAATAGTCCATTGCCATTAACATTATTATCCCCATGGTCCAAATCATTATCATCATTGTCTCCGAGTGATGGACCAGTAACATTGATATTTCCACCTTCTTCTCCAATATTATGACCAGGCCCTTTACCATTATTTGGTGTCTCGCCACTCACATTGATGCCACCGCCGTTATCAAGACGAGAGTCACTACCACCTATATTTATTGAATTACCCCCATGATCCGGCTTTTTATCACCAATTGACAAAGACCCACCAATATTGTGATCTTCATGACCCGGTTCTAGCCCATTAACATCAATATTACCATCTGGCTTACCTAAATGACCATTTGGCTGATGACCACTTTCGTCGGGCTTATGTTCATCCTCCCCTGGTGATAATCCATCAATATTAATGGTACCATCACCATTTGTTTGCTCATCAGACCCGTTTGGCGACTTTCCATCACCGTGTGTAGAACTAGTGCCATCATTATCTCCAGGTGAAAGTCCATCTACGTTGATAGTTTTACCATTACGATCAGGTGTTTCATTACTTGAGGACAATCCTGGGTGGATATCGGTGATATCATCGGGCCTATCGTTATTCACGTCACTTGTCAAGTCATGCTCAGGTACCGGCTCTTTACTATCAAGGTGAGAGTCGCCATCGATTGCTGAATCGTTATTTGGTATCGATTCAGCTTCGTGTGAATCACTTTTTGAATTTAAATCACTATCTGCTTCCGAATTTTCAACTTTTGCTCGAAATGGGGTAAAACCAGGTATATTAGCTGCAAGTGCTTCTGGGGCTGGTTGGACAGCTGATTTGTTAGGACTATTATGATGGCTTGAGATGGCATGTTTGTGAGAACTCAAGTCCCCATGTCTGCCCCGTTGGTGGCTGGGATAGTAGTCGTATGGAGGATGGTACCGCCCGTGAGACCTACCATGATAGTAGCGTCGTCCGGCGTTGCACTGCGCTGCCAAAGCGAGCACGAGCAGAAGCAGGATCTGGAAAATTATAAACAAGAATTATTATAACCATTACAAGAGGAATTATTATTACCTATCAGTTTTTAAGCTTTTAAAGTAAGTCTTTTTTTATTCTTTCAGTCATTGAAAAACAATGCAGCACTGACTTATGTAAATAATGATAATCTATTAAATAGAAAGAAGATCTATTTTTAGCCCCTTAATTCGCTTTGTGTTTGAGCAAAAATATTATATAATCTAAGTAGCAAGAACTGGTGGTAAATAAACAAGGAACAAAGTACCCGCGACACAATTGATTGATTCCACTAATGGTGTCAGCTATTAGTAAAAGCAATCAGTAGTACATCACTAAATTCAAAAATAGATTTCTTGTCTACAGAAATAGTTAAAAAAATCTCTTGTTTATAGGAAACTAGGTGATGCCCGCGGTTCCACTCGCATTCCAAAGGATTTTTTGAGACAAAAGCCTACTGATCTCCTTCTCCAAAATCTAATTTATCTCTGTACCAAATTTCATAAAAATCGGTTTATCGTTTACAGACTGACAGAGTTACATTTTATTAGGATTAGCTTTCGCCTTCAGCTTTCAAATTTTAAAACCCTTGAGTGCTTGCCCACTAGAAATCTCAAGTTCATAATTTCAAGATTCAGGTATAGATTTCTGACTGTCCATTGGTTACTCAGTTCTTAATTCTTTTCTGCCGCATACTGTCAGAAAATAACTAGGTATCAGACATTTTCGGCCGCACACCGGAAGAGTGAAGAGAAAACCTGGCTAAAGCTTATTATTCTACCATGGTTGGTAGATCGCCCAGACTGTCGAAATTTTGGTTCGTTTTGCTAGGTAGGTACTGAAAAAGATTTTTCCTAGCAGGATTTCTGACAATATGTAGCCAACCTATAACAGCGAATGTTTTTAGTGTCTATAGAGTTTTCTGCGGGTTCTTCTCCATAAGACCAACTGTTTTGAACTGCTCAACAAGTTTTTGATTTTTCATAAGTACTTATTTTAATATTAAACATTTGACTTTGTTACAAGAATATGCGAATAAAATGTCAACCAACGATAGAAAACGTAAAAATATATTTAAAATAGTAAATTATAATTATGGAAATAAAAATATCAGTGTCTGAAAACCAGTATCTAATGTAATAAAAATAAGAACTAAATTATATCATCCGGGACGGAATAGTGCGGGTATCGCCACAGAATCCGCCGACGAATCTTCTCATACATTTTATATGTGTATGTGTTAGAGGTTGCGCCGCCATGAAATATATATACTTTGATCCAAAGCTACGTGGAGTGGGCTTTGTGAAGTATTGCCGATGAATGTTTAACAGCGAAATGGATGAGATTCTGTATTGAGAGGTAATGATATCAGTAATAAATCCTCCGATGTATGAATAAGACCTTTTCTAGAGAAAAAAATGAGCAAGAATCATATTGCTTGTGCTGTTGGGTATTGTGGTTTGCTGATTTGAGACAGTTAAGTTCCGTTTTGTTTTACGTTAAGTTGAGAGAGATATTATGGTAGATAGGATTATCTAAGCATAGGACAGCCCGGTCTAATTAGCGTTATATGAATTAATTTGATTAATTCCTAATACTTCTTACTGAGCCCAGCAAGAAACAATTAGCAGACACAATAGAAAAGCGACAATTATAACGACCCTCTGGAAGGTCAAGGTTCTTTAATAAATTATTTTAGCGTAGTGTTTTTAATGAGCTGATGTTGTACTAAAATGAATAGCTAGTCAGCAATTTGACAGCAGCGTTTTAAGCTCTGAAAATATGTTTTCAAATCTGGCGGATCTTCGGTGTAAGGTTTTATAATACATACTTATATTACTGCTTCGATTAAATAACTAGAACATAATTCTAAATTTAAAACGGTTTAATAATATGATCATATAGGGGCGCTTCTGTCCCCCACGTGATTGTCGTTGAAGCGAATGATATATAGATATACTTCAGACTTAATCAGGCATATTGCAATTCACCACCACAATGCATCCACCTGTACAGCGGCAATAGGGCTGCCACAAAGGTTTATTAGTTTACAGAGCTATTAGATGACAATTAGGATCCATAGAATTGAAGACCGCCATTTTATTTTAAAATTGTGTCCATGGAGTTTCTTGCCGGATTCTATTCTACAGGATCATTTTTTTTGGAACAGTGCAAAGAACTAGTTTTCTAACGTTTCATAAGTTCTTGTAAACACTGAACTCTTTGATTCGTTTTTAGGAGGCTTAGCTGCTTAGTTCCCACCTATGAAAAACTTTGTTGATAAATATAAACTCAATCTAAGTATTAGCTTCAAACGGTAAGTTCTTTTTGACAATACCACCAGTTTTACTCGATTAAATAATAATTCTTTACTGAGATAATATAATTGTACAGTTACAATTCCCTGACTCAAACACTAGTAAAGGTTGCAGGACTAGTGTCCTCCCCTTTTTTAAAGATTCCTTTTTTTATATACCTATATGTTTTCTTTTTTTTTTTCAAATTCTTTCCTTACATAGCACCTACAGAATACTCTCAAGAATCAACGGCCACCTGGGGAGGTGGCAGGGAGTATCGGACTCCAACCAACTAAAAACTATAATTGACTAAAGACTATGACAGGAGATAAACTAATCCCACTTTAATTTAAATTCAAAATGACGGTTTGTTTATAAATTATCAACCAATTGCACACAATTAGTAAAAGTATCTACTGATATAATTATTAATCTAGAGTAAGCTGTCGCGTCACTCTTTTATAGTACTTTCTCGGGAATCCAATCAGCTTTTGTTCTAGCGAATACAATTTAGCACTTCACAAAATTAAAATGTTTGTAATTGTCTTACCTGTGTCGTCCTCGCCATGTCACCTTGCACTGTGTCCCAGCATGGGGCAACCAACAATTTAAAGAAAGTCAGTAATTAGCACCATACACGTTATTATCAGTAGATAACTGTCAAACCAAATTCAATTGGTATTTAATATGAAATTAATTGCCACAAACATTGCTGAGATATTTCATTGCGAGTCTGGTTTTTGAAGTTTATAGACAACCCTGCTGATGAGATAAAAAAAATAACGGCAGTTGATAGTACTTAATTGTTGACCGCGCGAGTGGAACCACTCGCGTCCCAAACGATTTTTTGAAAAAAAATCTATCCCTAAACCAAAATTCATCTAAAGTGGTTCAGCGGTTTAAGCGTGAAAACATCTAAACAGAGAGACAAACACACAGGAGATAGGAGGGACAGAGTTACTTTCGCATTAATATGGAAGTACTGCGTGCTGGCGTGCATAACGTAATAACTATAGTGCAAATAGGTTGTATTGAAGTGAACTATGACAGTGAATAATCTATTATCCTCGTGAGTAGAGCCTGTGGGACAGGCAGTAGATCGACCTAGTCCACCGTCCGACCGCACAATGTCCCCAGTAGGCGTTCTTTGCTTATTAAGGGTCCATGGTCTAGGGGACCACAGCCTGTCGAGGTCGTAGTGAAAGTGAGTCTTTGTACAGAGGCCAGCACATTAAGCTACCCCAATCTTTTTAATTTATTTGATAGATTTTCAACTTTAACACAAAACTATAAGATTCATATTCAATTGGGAAAATTTGACATTTTTGTATAGCTTGACCTGCGGGCGTCTGTACCGCAAATGCGGTTTATAATCGGTACGAGTTCGACATGAGAATGTCGAAACCCAAAAACAACAAGGCTTTATTCCCAAGTTTAATAGGATTTTTGGTAACCCAGAGTTAGGATTTGTACCCGGTGGCAATAGGCTCGCACCTATTCATCACCAACCCATACAGGGTGTTACAAAACTTTCCGTAAAGCCGAAAGGAAGTTAAATGGGGCCTTATAACGAGTCCATTCACAATATTTAAGAACCGTAGTAACGCTGTATAACATACCCCTAAAAAAAGGAAACAACAACATTTATGAATGAAAAATATAAAAACTATTAAAGTAGACAATTATTAGGTAAAATAGGTACGTAGGCCTTTCTATTAAATAATCTGGTTCCCTGACATGACAGCTGACAAAATTTTTGGCTTTGATAATTAATTATTTTTACGGGGTATTTTGTAACACGTTGTATACTCTCCCTCTCCCACTCATCCACCACGCTGGCCTAGTGCAGGTTGGCAGACTTCATACTCCGCCGAGAAAATAAATCATGCAGGTGATGTTTTCCTTACCCGTTGAAGCGAGTAATAATGATTTCGAAGAGTCAGAGGTGCGTGCCTTGGATTCGAACTCGAGACTTTTAACTTGGCAGTCCAATAACCATTCACCACTAGGTTATCACTAGACTATTTAGCACTGCTAAAATACAGCGATGAACTAGTGAGTCTACAGATACCTACACCTCTGCCTATCCCTTCGAGCATAAACGTGATGATAATAAGTAGTCCATTAATAAAATTGCATTAACATTCTAGCTGTAATTTATCAATACTGTTATAAATATTATATCTTTGATAAACTGTTAATGATAAATAACTAATGACATTTGTCATATTATTTCTAATTGCACAAATTGTTAATTGATTTGTATTAAATATACTATAACCGATATGTCACACTGGTGAAAAATCCTATTTGCATCCTATTAATGACGAATAGCATGATATCCTAATGATAGTTATTATAATAGAATACTGTATCATGGATCCTAGATCCTAGTCCCTATAAATCCAAATCGCCACCTCTGACTAAGAAACTTGCGTAATTTATTAATACTTAGGTAACTGCTGCCCGCGTTTTCATCCACACCCCATAGGGTTTTTGAGACAAATGTCAAAAACCTATATCCTTCTCCAAATTCTAATCTATCTCCGTACCAAATTACATCAAAATTGGTTCAGCAGTTTAGGCGTGAAAGCGTAACAGACAGTTACTCTCGCATTTATAATATTAATAGGGATTAAGTATAACACTCGCTTTAACCGTAATGGAAATAAGCGCAAGGGAAACGTGCATGCCTGAGAGATTTCTCGACAGCGGCGTGTCGTTGTCGACGGGTTGTCGTTTTTTCTTCTGCGTTTTTTTAATTAACCACTAAGGTGGCGAAAAAGCATACGGCCCACATGTAGCCTATAGACGCTTGCAACACCAGGAGTATCACTTGGGCCGACCCTGTAAAACGAAAGAGGAATAGTTGAGTTGGCAGTAGATATAAGGGTCAAACTCCCCCTACTGCCAACAACACAACGTTTCCTCGCGGAGCACTGGCAATTTCAGAGCTACACTCTTGTCGCTGCAGCACCTTCCATTACTTTCTATTGCGAGCTATTTCTTGGAACGCTTTGAGCGTCATTTCAACCTTCAATAACTCCTTGATTAGTGCAATGTCGCTCTGTCTCGGCCTACCCCTTCCTCTTCTTCCCTCTATCTTTCCTTCTAGTTTACTAAGTTAGTATACTAGGTTTTAATGATACAAAATATTTGGTAAAAGGCAGATTTATTCAGTCTTAAGAACAACAAGTATTTACACTATAAACAATATTTATGAACTATTTATTTACAGACCCATTTACTTACAACTAAAATTATATAAAACTAAAAACTATATTCATGATCCGTTATGACAAAGCCGTGGTCGTTCCAGTAACAACGTTTCAAAAAAGTGAAAAGGTTGTCTATGTCCAGCTATTGAATTGGACATTTTAATGAATACACATTCGTACCTGTTGCAAAATTTTTTTGCCCAATGGAATTACTATCTCTATGCCAATCAGCTTAATACACGGGGTGGTTGACAACACAATGTTTTATTTTGGTATTGGTCCCACATTGTTCTAATTTTTTTCCCAGAAGTGGGATTTCTATGTCCAACAATTATTTCCTAATCGATGATGATGATTATAAATTTAATTATTAGTCCTTTATCCCTCAATATTTGCGCAGCAGTTAAAATATGTGATGTTTATGATTGCACTTGCTATAATAGTAAGGTTTCCATATAGCGGCCACGAGTTCCCCGGGGGTATAGTCCTCCCGACAGCCGCAGGGCCGCCGCCCGGGCTCCGTCCTCCGGTCAGACGGATCAGACCTACACACCCATGACCTTACTTTACTATAATAGGTGACACCCCTACACTTACAAATAAAATTATTTTATAAAAACATTTAATTTTAAAATAAGCTGTGGCGCCATTAATAAGTGAGATGTGTATTTTTTTAAAGAATAAATCCTTTAAGTTATATATAAAACCCTTTTTTTATTTAGGTTACCATTTACTATTGTTGTTACTGGTTGTGTTTCCATTTGAGAGGGGGAATTCTAAATACAAATTACAACTGTTTCCAGATGTCTTTCGGTAGGCATAGAGTATCTTATGTAAATGGAAAATAGATAATACCTATAGCAAAGATAAATTGTTTGACAAAACAAAAGTTATTCAGAATAAAAAGGAAATTTTTGAAACTCTTTCCTTTATATATTGAAGATTTATGTGTTGTAATTATAATATTAGAAAGACATTGGAACAATCATCTATGACTCTATGAAGATGTTAATTTTACCAATGTATTTATTTCTTAATTGGGTCTTTCTTCTCTGTCAACCATTTCACCTACAATCCCCCCGTAAACCCTATCCGTAATATACGGACCTACCGCTGCTGCCTAGGCTGGGTGGTGTCGCTGAAACGGATGGTGCAGGCCCGCACAGCCATGTTGGGTCGCAGGAAGTCCGTCAGCGTGTTAGCGCTGGGCGCGGGGCGGTCGAAGGGGAAGCCCATCGCGCGTTTGTCGGGGTACTTCCTGTCGCGGATGCCGCAGTATGAGGCAGCGTCGTTACAGGAACCGACTAAGTCTTGCTCGACCTGGAATTTTAAGATAATTTTGGGAATTAAGAAGTGGAGATGAGAAAGGGAAAATGATATGAATTTTTGTAGTGGAGGGTTGGAAGGAAGAAGGAATATGATACACCCCTAACAATATAATTATGAACCTCTAAGGATTAGATCCAGTAGTATACCTACCTTTTAGTTCATCGGTATGTTCATAAGGTACAATGATTTAAACTTTATACAGACGCCAGCAGGTCAAGGAATCCAAAAACTGTTTAAGGTTTACAGTATAATAAACCCTGTTGTAGTAATACTAATAAAATTGCTTAGAAATAGTGAAAATGGTTCGCAGTTCAAGCATTAAGTAGATAATTATTGGGTTTTTTCTATAAAATCCCCAGTAGCCGCTCGGAGCTTGGTTATGTGCCAGGTAAATGGGCTCACCTCCTATTACACATACCAACGGACTGTACATGAACAAGCAGTACACCTCTGCCATCTTTGGAGAATACAGGCGTGATGGTATGTTATGTTTTATTAGTACTAGGTATACGTACCCTGTCTTCAGACCAGTTGGAAATCATGGCGAAAAGCACAATGGGGTACCCCTGTTCGTTGCCCCTGGCCACCAGCATGTGGTGTGGCCAGCCGCATCCGCAGAAGTCGAACTCCGCCGCCGCGGTTGAGCCCGGGTCTGATGGCCGAGCCGACTGTAAGGAATAAAAAGTCATGATAATCATACATCAAAGGTACACACACTTTTAACACAGTAGGCAAAATCTGCTCTAGCATACAATAGTTAACCATCAACAAGATCCCATTTGTAGTCCCACTGCTGGGCACGGGTCTCCTTTCAGTGTGAAAAGCTATAGTGTTTGGTGTTACCCAATCTCGATCGATCTCGTTTTTCCTAATTCTGTGGATAACTATTTCTCAAAATCCCGTCTTGTATTGTTTTATAGTTACCTATACATATAAAATCAATTTAAAGATATTTTGTATGTATGTACTTAACAATTCTCAGAGGCACCACAGACCAATGTTTTTCTTCAGAGGAACGACTGTACTGTCTGTCGCGACATCTATGCTACTCTATAGAAACTACGGCGACAGGTAAGACACTCGTTAAACTCTGTAACTTTACCGCGTGTAAATACAGTCAAAGATGGCGTCGCAGTCACATAATAATAGCTCTACTGGTTTCAGGATAAACTTGATTATAGTGCGACAAGTTTATTTTTATCAGACATTGTGACAATAATTGGAATTAATTTATCTACGCAATTTTGATAAAATGTCAGTTGTATCAGTTCGTTTAGTATTAAGGTTGTACATGTTTATTAGTTATTAAATTAATTTTACCTGGTCGCGGAAAGTCCTCTCATATGGGATGGTGACGGACGAGTCCAAACTGCGGTGACGAATCGTGTTGTTGCCCGGACGAACTGCAGACAACAATGTATGTCAATAAAATAATATCGTTATTTACATAATAATAATATACCATCACTCCGGCATCCCCGAAGTATTAGGTACAATGTCCCTGTGTCAGTTTGCTGAGTAGTTTCAGGTCCCAAACTCTTAGATTTCAAGATTTCGACCATAAAACCCTATATATTGTACCTAGCAAAATAATATGAATTTAACCTGGGCATCGAACCCAGGTCCGCTTTCTCAGAAGTCACGCTTGCGAGCACTAGACTATTGAATGAAATTACTGGTAAAAGGGGTTTGACAGCTGAGGGCTCAAGATGACAACACGAAAGTGATACTACTGATATTGCTGCTATTAAAAAGCTGCCGCCAACAATCAAGCGGCTCTATCATTAAAAAAAACAGGAATCTTGTGCCATGTAGTTAGAGAGTGGTGACTGTACTCACGTCCAGTGGTGAACTTGTCGACTTCAACCATGAGTCTCCTCTGCTCATCGAAGACTAGTGGTTCTCCGTTCTCATTCACTGTTGGCGCTATGAAAAGACGCACTGTGCCCATCACGTTCTGACCTGATGTGTTGTTCACCTCGATACTGTATACAGAAATGTATATAAATTAACTTTTAAGGAAAGGTAAACTGCCTTGGACTTGGATACAAAATATTAAAAAAAAACTAGGTACAGAGGCCAACACATCAAGCTACCCCAATCTGTCAAATTTCTGTGATAGATTTTCAACTTTAAACCATTATGATAAGGTTCATATTCAATTGGAAAAATTGGACAGTTTTGGATAGCCTGCTGGCGTCTGTACCTACAAAAATTCATAGTTACACTCATAGAGACTATTGATTACTAAGTAACAACTTGTAATATGGAAGTCAAGAAGTTGTCTGTCGAATTACAATTTAACTGTATTAAACGAAATAATTTTGCACTAAACACAAGAAGCTGAGCTCGCGTTATATGGTCTTTTCGTACACTTAGAGGTACACCTTATATTGGACGTTCTGTCGCGTGTCTGTGATTCGAATCATATTGTGATTCGCCAAGATGACCATTTTAGCCCCTCTGTAGTGTGCTGGTCGCTATACTCACACATAATTGAACTCCTTGTGCTGGAGGTGGGTGAACCTAGCCAGCACAGAGCCTCGTGGCGTGAAGTCCATGCCTCGCGACAGGTCCACGGTACTGAGCTCCCAGAAGGTGCCCAAAGTGTTGTTACCAGCGGGACCCTCCAGGCTCACACTCGACACTCGGATACCCTTGAAATCCAACTGCAAGGAACATCTTTTTAAATAAAATCTCTTAAAAAGTTTAGTCACGTTTAGCGGCACGTGTCTATTATGAAAGAAAAAAATCTAATACGATCTTCTAGACTCCTCACCTTATCGTCGGTGTATGGAGACAGCTTGTACTTGTAGAGCTGGAACAGGTCATCAACGTAGGCGTGCCAGCGGTAGAACACGGGATCCCGCATCGCAGTGGCAGAGTCACCCATCACACCGAATTGTTCCTGACGAAGGCAACCATGAGCTTGATGATATATTATCATACAGGAGTCTGACAGATGACAGTTTATGGTACACTTTGGAAAATACAAAGGCAGTCATTATAATTAATGACGCTAGAGGTTCTCCGATAGAGGTCCTATATTCGATTATTATTTTGGTTTAATTAGTGCTCGGAGTTTAATTAATGCGTGGTTAATGGCAATAGGCTCGTCCATTTATTTACTAGTACACCATAATGCTTTTTGCATTAGCAATTAGCGATTTAGTCGCTCTACGGAAGATTGATACTGCGACTGAATTTTAAGCCTCGCACTTTTACTGCTTTGGTATGTTTAAGTGTTAGCAGCTTAGTGCAGTCAGGGATTAAAATATGTGCATCTACGATCATACCTAGTAGCAGCAACTATGTTTCAGTCCGAACAAAATTTATTAATGTTATGTTTACGCAATTTTACGATCGAATGTAGTCGTCTAAACGTAATGTAGTTAGATTCAACTCGCTTGTAAAATCAACACAACACTTACAAAATGTATCACGCGTCATTACTCTTGTTCTCAGTTTATCTCAATAGAAATGTCCCTGGGGATTCCAATTAAGACGCGAGATACCCGAGATACGCGAGATGATTCTACTGAGAAATTTCTGGCTAGCTGTCCTCCATGGAATTTCTGAACTTACTGAAGTAATTCGACGATGAAAAAACGATTTCAAATATGTAACATATTTTTTTTATAAATTCTTGGGTTCTATGGTAAATGTTATCGCCGAAGTACGATGATGAAGGCTCACCAGATGACGATGGTCAGGGTCGTGCGAGTAGGATATGAACACGTGGCCCATGTTGTGCAGGTCGCCGTAGTAGGGACGGTTGGGGCTGATGATCGATGACTCCATCATGTTACCCAGGGTGTCAATGCCTCCCTCTTCGTCTAATGGCATCTGGCGGCCGTTTGGCTGGAGGCAGAAAGAATAACAAATAAAGCAACAATAAAATATAAAGCAACGTATCCTATACTATCAAATATTGATACGGGACTCCTAAGAAAACTAGAAAATATGCGTCAGAGATGGCGGATATTTTATTTCAAGCGATAATCTGGACCTGTTACGTTTACTCCTAGATCAAGTCTAGTACTAACCTGATCTAGGAGTAAACGTAACAGGTTGGCATTCCTATAATTTCATTGCGACCGTTTCCCAGGTATATTTTCTCATTCTACTTAGAATAAACTTTGAACAACTCTGCAATATTCCTATATGGCAATTTTTGTAATTTTAGCAGTATACAAAATATTTCGCAACTGAAGGCACTGGTAGAACATAGGGTGGAGTGTACTCAGGGCATCTTTTATCTATTCGAGATCCTGGTTACTTTAGGACCCCTTGTCTATGATATGACAGAGGACATTTTTTATTAACAGCCAGCAAAAGCAGTAGGAATTAGGGGTGCTTATTAACCAGCCTTATAGCTTATAGCTAATAAAAAAGAGGTACGTGGGTGACTCTTTTGAGGAAGCATAATTTGATCTGAATTGGTAAATGTGACTATTTCAGCGCCCTAGTCTACATTTAACATTGCCTCAGTAGCCTAGTGGTCTGATGTTATATTAGAATTTCTTAGCAATTTTGTAGTATAAATCATAATTATCCCTAGTTACTCACCATGGTAATGGATAGTGACTCTATGGCCTGTATGAAGCGGTCCCTCCACGTCTCCAGCTCGGACACGTCAGATCTGATTTGGTCCACCGGGCGGTCGATGTCACGGATTGTGGTGCCTGCAAACCTAGAATGGAACAGAAATGAAAATCAACATTTTCCGAGTGATAAAGCGTAGATCTTCTCATTCGCGCCTATGTTGTATGAAGACTTACGTTTTTTTTAACTGAGACTTGGAGGACAGGGAAATTCTAAAGTTGCAGTAAGACGGAAAAACTAAATAAAATAATCATTACCTGGGTGGCCAAGCCCTGCTGGCGACCTGTGAGTCCAGCTTGGGGAAGTATCCCTCCTCGATGGGCTCGCGGAAGTTCTGGAAGGGACGCACCCGTGGGAGACCGCTGCACAAACGCTCCATGTTGTACCTTAAAAAAAGTTTGTATTATTTTTAAAAAAATCACTACGCCATTTTGATCTTGGTTCATTGAAAAGTTTTTATTTATTTCTAAAATAAGTACATTAATGTAAGCTACAATAATTTGATAATATTTTGTTTGTCTCTCTATCTATCTTTGAAATTTGCCGAAATCTGGTCAGGCGGTTTAGGCGTAAAATCAGACGAAAAGATAAATAGATACAGTTTTTTTCGCATAAAGTCAAAGTCTAACATTTTATTTCAATTAGACCATTACGACACTTTTGAAAAGTCAAAACTAGTTGTATGGTTCCAAAAAGTGGGTGTAATGGAGAAAAACTGGCAAGAAACTCCATAAATAGGATATCTTATAGCATATAAAAACCAGTGATAGCCTAGTGGTATGACCATTGGACTGCCAAGTCGAAGGTCTCGAGTTCGAACCCAAGGCACGCACCTCTGACTTTTCGGATTCATGTGCGTATTAATAATTAATTATCACTTGCTTAAACGGTGAAGGAAAACATCGTGAGGAAACCTGCATACCTTAGAGATTTTTCTCGACGGTTTGTGAAGTCTGCCAACCCGCACTAGGTCAGCGTGGTGGACTATAGCCTAATCCCTCTCAATATGAGAGGAGACCCGTGCCCAGCAGTGGGACAGTATATGGGTTGATGATGACAGCATGATCGCTTCATAGGATTGTTCTCATAGCATGATCTGGTTAAAACAGCCGTCTCCCGACTCTCACCTAGCGATAATCTGCTGGTGCATATAATAGAAGAGCTCTCCCCTGCGGTTCTTGGCGACGATTGAACGGTCAGCCGAGTCGAAGGGGTACACGAGGTGCCAGTGCCAGTGGTGAAGGTTGATACCGATGTCCTCGCGGAAATACGCCACGCGCTGCTCTGGCTCCAAATCGCCCGCCGTGTACTTCAATGGAATCGTTATTGGCATCTGAGGAGAGGTACACAATTAGAGATCCTTTTAAACCTGCACCAACAATTCTATTATATACCTATCTACATAATTTATTACATGATTATATTTATTTCCTAAACATTCAATGCACGTAGTTCGGTTACAGATATTTCGTAAGTGTTTACTAGGAGATCAAAGACATTGCGCAGTTTAATAAATCATGGTCATCTTTCCACGTTCAGACTAACAAATTTTTAGACTGTTTCAATTATGCTTTTGATACCCAACAAAAGGCTACAACACCCAGCGCTGATTTTACGTCCCGGGGCGCCTCTGCTTGATACCTTAACGGATGTAGGTAACATTTATATTATTATGAAAGTGAAATCAATTTCCTCCGAGTCTTTTCTCAACTATGTTGGGGTCAGCTTTCAGTCTAACCAGATGCGGCTGAATATAGAAAAAAAAGTATGACGACGGGGACCGACGGCTTTACGTGCTCTCCAAAGCTCGGAAGGTTCTCGATGTGATAAGAATCACCCATCCACGGCTGATCGCGGCTAGCGCAGCTTAACCTTGCAGATCGGTTGATTAGCTTAGTTATTTCTTAGCCACGAGCCCCTCAATAATGAAATTTCCTCTATTATGAAAGTGAAATTATTATTATTAATCGATTGCCAAGCTCTACCCAGGATAAGCCTTCTTTTCTTCTTTCTTTAAACCTGCTAACTGAACCTAAGACCTTATGGTCAGCAACTATGACCATTTACCAATTGGTTAAATTGTGTGAGGTAGCCATAGTTGCACTTGTGCGGTAAGGGAAAAGAGACAATGCTATTACTGCAATGTCTGGACTTTAAAAGAGACCATGATTCCGTGTTTCTTCTCAGAAGTCGTCAGTTACGATATGCCGCAGCCACGAAGCTTAAAAAATGTTTGTAACTTTGTTGACTTTAAAAGATATATTTACAGAAATTAATATCATTTATCAAATAATCTCCACGAACACTAAGTCGTGCAGTGAAATAAAATTTGCTATTCTTTTTTAGAGCACAATGGCGAGACCAGAAGGTCCTGAAATAAAATGTTGTTACTAACAAGTGCGTCCACTAACAAGTAACAACATTAGTACAAAGAAAACTACACAGATGGGGCTGTATTAACAAATCAGATACCAAGTCAGAAAAAAATATAGGTAGATTCCATTTTCTGGAGATGAGTAGGTACCCTGACGCTGCCACCATGTCCTCTTTCCAAAGTGAGGGCATGAAATTCACCAACTTTAAATACTTACCTTTTCCAGGACCCCGAAAATTACAATATATTATTATGATCCCTGCTTACCCTGTTTCCAGATGTGACAACGTTGCTGACCTCCCGGGCGCGGCGGAACACCTTGGGGTCCATGAACTTGTCGGGGAACGTCTCAGCGAAGGTCGGGATGTTGAGGCCTTTGGTGTCGGCCCTGTAACAAGACAGATTGAAGAATATTTTACAAACAGGGAGAATCAAAAGGTAAGAAATGTATTTAAATTTAGGTCAACATTTACAAGGAGAACCAGAAGTCAGATAGCACTCGCTTTGTGGAAAATAAATTAGCGTAGCTAGGATTTTTTCTGTGGAGGCTTGTGGTTTTATTTTATTTATTAGGTCTACCAACAATTGATTACACTAATCTACAAATAAAAAATGCACTTAAACTTAACACAGTGCAACAATTACTTAAAGGTAAACATGAACAAAAAAAAACCAGTAATAAGTAACAATGTAAGTTGTAAGCTACATATTGTGCAAGTAAACAGTAGAAATGACGCTTTTAACATTCAGCACAATATGTATCAGTAATATGATACGCTAAATGTCATAAAAGAAACATTTCTTTAAAAAGTTACGTAAATACAATCTAAAAAATTTGTTATTTAGTTTTAAACTGCCATCTTAGAATAACTGCCACCGCATAGTAAGTATTCCTGAGGTGGCCTCGGCATACAATATTATGCTATACAATACAACTGCTTACCTATGTAAGATAGCTACTGAGAGGCAGTAGTTGAACATATAGGGGTTGATGCGCAACTGGCAGAACGAACACACCGACTGCAGGTCTTCCAAGTCACGCATTCCTGTAACATAACAATAATATTAATCTGATTGCCTGGAAGAAATCGCAGTTCGCGATACCATTGTATGTTTTTACCCGACTGCGCGACGCAAAGGAGTGGTAATGTGTTTATTAAAATAAGTTGTGTTTCGATTCCTTATATTTTTCACGGTGTACTTAAAAACAAATAAATATTATTAAGAACTAGTACCTACCGATACTAATCTAAAGACTAGAAATCATCCAGAAATGGATATTATATTGGTTAGAATGAAACTTGAGTTTGATTTTGAAAAATCCCATATTTATCGTGACGGCTCATACAAAATTATAGTCTATGCAACCAGTAAATATAATCCTGAACGTTAGGCACCAACAGCTATAACTGTACTGTACCTATAAGAACGTCGCAGTTAGAACAATGCTACAGTGCGATCATAACGATTTCTCTTAGTACCTATATAGAAAAACTTCTCATCACTCCTGTATTCCCCGAAGGGTTAGGCATATTCACCATAGTTCATGTTTAGGTCCCATTTAGGGCACGAACCTATTGCCATTAACCGGACACAAAACCAAATTCCTAGCTGCTACTGAAAATTTCATAGAAAAACCCAATAACACTGCTCAACCGGGGAAAGTAGTAGTTGCGCAGTTAGGAAAGAAAGAAACGACTTATTATTCTTTTTTTTTTATTACGCGCAAGAAATAATATGATGACTTGAAACGTTATTGCAACGTGTGACGTATGAGAAACTCATTTGTCATACTTAAGATTTCTCGTAGCGTGTGCAACCTCCGTTACACAGCTATTTCGCTTTTATACCGCTTCTAACGTCGTCCACTTACCCAAAAAGATATCGATGAGTTTCCCCGCCATGACCCTGTGCTTGGGCACGAAGAGAGAAAACTGTGCGTTGTAAGGCAGTTCCATCGGCAGGTTGAGGTTCGGGAGCGCGATGTTACGCACCGGTATACTGCGGCCCGCATCGTCACCGAAACGGTTTGCAATCGTGCTCGTTATCTGCTTATATTTGTCCGGCTAGAAATTAAGTTTAGATTAGAGTTGCTGTTGTCTTTGATTCTTTAGTTGTACGAACTTTTTGGTATTTACCTATACCTATATTTTAGAGTAGGCAACACTTAATTTAAAAATAAGTACCTTCAGTTCCTAAAGTTCATGAAAGGACGAGATTTGCAATTTGTACCTATAGGTATCATAAAGATAATTTTATACTTTTATTATTTGTTTAATACTTATTTACAATAATTATGAAATGACGATTTATGAGAAGAACGTTCTAATGAGTACTTAAATAGGTAGTTAATTTTACATGTTTACACCTTTATTTTCGCTTTTGTTTTAATAGTAACAGAACAAAAATTTATCAAGATCAGGGGTACTGGTAGGTAGGTAAAAGTATTATAAACATTAGTATTAGTATTTGGCCTAAGATTAATTAACTTAAAATTACTTTTTTTTACTAAGATTAAGCTATAGTAACAGAACAAAAATTTATCAAGATCAGGGGTACTGGTAGGTAGGTAAAAGTATTATACACATTAGTATTAGTATTTGGCCTAAGATTAATTAACTTAAATTACTTTTTTTTACTAAGATTAAGCTATAGTTAGAATAAGTTGCAATGCTAATCCTAATTTCCTGATAATTAAAATTATAATTGCAGGGTTCATGATGATAACATCCTTTAAGAAATATCATTGTAAACAACATGATTGCAAAATAAATGAATTATAAATTACTATTTACGGTAACTGTGCAAAAGGACAAAATTGTCTGAACGACTGACGTCTGACTGACATAATATCAACACTGCCCAAAAACTACAGGGTCTAGAACACTGACCTCTTTAATACAAGATAGAGGTCAGTGGTCAAAAACATGATTTCAGAAAATTTATATCCTACAATTAAAAAAAATATACCTACATATATACAAAGCTGGGACAGAGCTACTTGTAATTATGTAACACTTACGTAGTAATGGTCAGGTATTTCGAAGATAGCTTTCTCCTCGCCCTTCTGCATGAAGCATGGTTCCGAGGGCCGGTCGAAGAACAACAACAGATTTTTCTTTGCGTCACTCATCTTGTATTACTGAAATTACAGATTATTAAGTAAGAGGTATCATGAAACTCAATCTAAATCAATATATTTGTATGGGAATGCGGTTTAATTACATATCAATTTGAATATTTTTTGTGTGACACAATACCATAAAATATTTAATCAGTATGAGCGCATGGCTACATATCAACCTATTCATATCCAGTATACGCTGACTTATATTGCATAGACTTTCCGTACAATGAGAGATCATTTTATATTGGAAATGGAAACCCCGTGCCTACATTAAACCTATTATAATTGGCTATTGTTGCATAGTGTAGGTATAAGTATTGAATTACTCCAATTTGTTAAATGCTATTGGTCTTCCAAATAAATAAATTATAGAATAATATATTTAACATAAATATAACGACTGTATTACCCGAAGGGTTATACAGAGGTGTAGGTACTGCTGCATAGGTACCTACAGTTCTCTACTATGTTTAAATCCGATGTAATAGGGGGCAAACCTATTGCCATTAACCGGGCACAATACTAACTCAGAGCCGCTACTGTTGATTTCATAGAAAAACACAATAACACTGACCTGGGAATTGAATCAAGGAAGTCTAGCCATAGCATTCATTCTTACGACCAATAAGGTTTTTTACAATATTAATGACATTGCTGATATCTGCAAGTGTGCTTATTGCAATATTATATCTTCATAAGTAATTTTATAAATGGCATCAAAGGTATTACTTTATTGAAATCACAGCCTCGTATTTTCTATGCACCATTTCATCACAACCCTTTAATGAATAGGTACGATGATATGTATGTTCTAATATGCTAATAAAAAACATAGTAGGTAGAGGTACCTAATAAAAATTGTTACTTACCACAAGATTTTGCACAGGACACAACAAAATAAAAACTAAAAAGTACTTAAATTAAAGTTTTTCTTTCAAGCCGTGATGTCCACGGCTCGAGTGTGGTCTTCCAATCCTGGTACATACATTATATACCAGGAGTTGCACACGGCTGAGGACCCGTGTGCAAACATAATACTTTGATAAGACAGAGGATACACAGACAGGATATTCGTGGTCTCATTATCGTGACCACAACATTTTAGTAAATGTTTTTACCTACGTTATTTAGGCAACATTTTTTACTAGTATTCTACATACATATATACCATCACGCCTGATATTCCCCGAAGGATTAGGCAGAAGTACATTAATTACACCCGTTCGCCGGTATGTTTAGGTCCCATGTAACGGGGCTATAGCCATTAACTGGGCACAAATCCAAACTCCGAGCTGATACTGAGAATTTGCTGCACATAGGCATTCCCCATAGTCTTCAACAAGGACTGGTTATACCAATGCCGCCTGCATTCAGCGACCTTTACCAGATCGCCTGTTCATCTCGTTGGAGGCCGTCCTACGCAATTCCGGTGCGTGGTCTCCACTCGAAAACCTTTTTGCCCCAGTTCTACGAGCTAAGTGGTCCGCCCACTGCCACTTCAGCCTGCTAATCCTTTCAGCTATGTCCGCATCTTTGGTTCTTCTACGAAGAAAAGAGCGTACTCCCTTTTAAAGGCAACGCGCTTGTGACTCCTCTGGTGTTGCGGGTGTCCATGGGCGGCGGAAATCGTTTACCATCAGGAGATCCGTGTGCTCGATTGCCCCCTATCCCATAAAAAAAAAAGAATTTCATTGAAAAACCTAATAACACTGCTCGACCGAGGAATTGTGCTTAGGGCCTCTAGCGTTGTAATCGCTTACGACTGCTATACTAATGTGGCAGTCTTATAATCTAAATACCTTTTTTTGTTAAAACAATACCTTTGTTTTAGTATTCCGTCACGCAACCGCTTAGCGTTGTTACTCACCATAAAGATATGTAAAAATCAATACCTACACGCCTTGATTTATTTACGTAGGTATACCTTGAAGGGGTGATTATTACCAAGACTTGTCCCTTTTGAGATATAATCATTCTTCTCCGACCAGGAATCGAACTCCTCGTAACCCAAGCCTTCTAAAGTATCCACTCCTCAGCATGTAGAAACGAGAAGCGGATTTCGATATCTCAAATGTAAACCAATCGATAGTTTGATGTACATGCAAAAAGTACTTAGATACGTTTTGAAAGATATATAGTACCCACCCACCTATATAAATGCCAAATACCTAGCATCTACCTATAATAGTCTACCTTTACATGCCGACTTCATTCGGATTCGATATAGACGCCGAAATTCGACAATATTTTATTGTGTTGTGTTTATAAACGTTTATTGCATTCGGTATTACATCTATTTTTCCCCTATATGTGCAGCTTTAACCTTGACCACACTATGATTTTGGCAACCCTAACAAATCTATACAAGGTTTATTTTAAAGTTTTATTATACTGCCACCCCATAAAATCTGGTAAATTTTGTGGTCTATGCAACCATGTCAACGTAACCTCGGCTTGATCGATTGGAGTAAAGTAGATAGGTACAGGCACGAGGATAAATATGTAACTTGTGAAAATTCGGAACCGATTTTCTACTAAAGTATACTGATGGACATTTTATGGTGTAAAGAAAATAATACATATAAAATACCATAACAATATTGGTGTCACCTGTCTAACATTACATCGTCATTTCATGAAAAAATCGCTTTTAGATTTTAGTAAGTCTATATACATACTAGCTTCTGCCCGCGACCACGACGTGTCGTGGAAAACAACAACGTTCGTTGCTGTCAGAGGAGGACAGGAGCAGACATCACAGTTGCAACAGGAGTGAGCGATCAGAGAGCAGCTTGGTGCAATTATGTATTATAAGTATGTATTTACAAAAAAAAAAGTATATAAGTATTATATCCATTGTCTAGTACCCATAGTACTAGCTCTGCTTTGTTTGATGGTGCTGTGTAAAATGACCCAAAAATATTAATATTATTATTATTTTTTATACATTTTTGTATCTCGGCTGTTTAGTGCCGGTTTTGTAGGATAGTACGGGCCGAAGCCAAGCGCTACCCTAGAATGGCGATAACTGACGATGAGATGATAGTATGTTGTCAACTTGTGATGAGGGTCTTTGATTATTATGTGATGGTGTCGTGACTGTAGTTCGTGCATGTGATGTATTAATTTCTATATCAGTGTCATTTTGCAAGAATTTTCTAACAATTCTGCATGTGTTTAGGATGGCTGCTTTTTGTAGACTATAATAAGTGTAGGGTGGTAAGCCAAGCGTGCTTAATGACTGATGGAGCTGGGTAGGTATCACACCTGTTGTGGATGCTATGGTGACATTGCTGAGACGCCACATTCGGGATATTTCTATTTTAAGGTCTGTGTCGTGGCGATGTCTTCCGTGTAGAGACTTCTGAGTCCATTCACGAATTTTGGTCTGTCTGTCAGTCAGTGATTCATTATTTTGTATTGTTTTGTTGTTCGGACATGTTCAACGGCGTAAGTTTTCGATCGTTAAAAGTTATTGCTTTATTTAGAATTGATGTGGTGCTTTTAGTGTCAAAATAATTTCTAGGAGTAGTAATTTGTGTGTTATGTAACTTTATCTACCGATCTTTTAGAGCACGCCTTATCAATTAATTCCGTTGCCGTACTTTTGAATTTGGTAATGTTTGTGATATTTTTAATCGCATCCCATAGTTTTTTATTGTTTTTACCTACATTCCTTAAGAGATTAGTATCGTAAGATTGATTGAGTTTTTTAATTAAACCGTTGCAATAATTTCTGTATCTTGTATAGGTCAATCTTAAAGTTTCGTCATCAGGGGATCTTCACTTTTTTATGAAGGTTATCCCTATGCTTCATACAACGCAATAATCCCGGTGTTACCCATGGTTTAATTATTTTCTGTCGTCTAGATAGTTTTCTAGTTGTCTAGACAGTTATTATCCAGGTGTATATGCCTACTAGTAGCCACGATGATAATGAAGTGGAAGGTATTTACAATAGTATAGACTCAATTTTAGATTCAATTAAAGAAAACGACAACATAATAGTAATTGGAGATTTTAACGCAATAGTAGGTGAGGGGACTGAAGGTAACACTGTCGGAAAGTTTGGATTAGGTCAGAGAAATAGTAGAGGGGATAGATTAGTACAATTTTTCCAAGAACATGACCTCTTCGTTGTAAACACCATGTTTCAATTACCAAAAAGAAGGCTGTATACATGGAAGATGCCTGGAGATATTGGTAGATATCAATTAGATTATATTTTAACAAAGCATAAGCACAGAAATTTTGTGAAGTCATGCAAAACTTTACCGGGGGCGGACTTGAATACCGATCATAACTTACTAGTCAGTATAATTAGCCTTGAAACCAAAAAAAATAAAAGGATATTCAAACCAAAGAATATAGATCTCAACAAACTTAAAGATAATAAATTTAGAGTGCAATATAGTAATAAGTTAGGATACAAGTTAGAAGAATATAAAGAAAAATTATTAGATTTAGAAGATATAGATATAGAAAGTAAGTGGGAAAATCTTAAAAGTATTATTAGGACTAGTGCGGTTGAAGTGCTCCAAAAGGAAAAAATAGTACCCCGTAAAAAATGGTTGACATCAGAAATAATAGACCTGATGACAGAACGGAGAAAGCTCAAAAATAGAAAAGATGATAAAAGTATAAAGGAATATAAAAAGTTAACGAACAAAATAACAGTGAGATGTAGAACTGAAAAAGAGAAAGATTTGGAACAAACTTGTAATAGAATAGAAATTTTAACAAAACAGGGTAAATTAGATAAAGCTTATAATTAAATAAAACAATTAGATAAGAAACATAGATCAAAAAGTACAGCCATATTAGATGAAAACGGTAAGATATTGATTAATAATAAAGACATAGTTGAGCAAACTTACATAGAAGGTCTTTATGAAGGGCAAGGAATGAACGAGAATGATATAGAAAGAAAACATCTTGTTGATAGGGATAGTCTAGGCCCAGATATTTTGAGGGAGGAATTTAATAAAGCGATCATTGCTATACCGAACGGAAAAGCCGCTGGAGATGACCTTTTATATATAGAACTCATAAAATATGCAGTTTGTGACCCTATGCTTGAAGAACTATACCAACTTATTAGAAATATTTACATAACAGGAACTATACCTAAAGATTTCCAAGTTAGTAGGACGGTCACACTGCCGAAAAAACATAACACGCTTAAATGTGAAGAACACAGAACCCTTAGTTTAATATCCCAAGCTTCAAAGATCCTCCTTAAGATAATCCAGAACAGAATAAGACCATTAACAGAGAAGTATATAGGCCCTGACCAATCAATCAATAACGGTTTTAGACAAAAGAAGGGCACAAGAGACGCTATATTAGCCCTCAGATTAATTATAGACAGACGTATGGATGTAGGCCTGGACACTTACATAGCATTTATTGATTTAGAAAAGTCGTTTGATAAAGTAAATTGGAAGAAGATGATGGAGATTTTAAAAGAAGTAGGATTAGATTATAGAGATAGGAAAATTATATACGAACTTTACAAAAACCAGGAAACAATAATAGAAGTAGGGGATGAAAAACAAAAAGCATGTATAAAACAAGGGGTAAGACAAGGGTGTCCCTTGTCACCTTTAATATTTAATGTTTTTATTGAAAGTGCCATACAGACAATTATGGATGCGGATGAGGGGGGAGTTAAATTTAATGGAGAACCTGTAAGATTTATTAGATTTGCAGATGATATAGCGGCAATAGCCGATAGCACAAATACTTTAGAGAAATTTTTGAAAATGATTAGCACTTCTTTTAGAGATAAAGGACTTAAAATTAACATTAATAAAACTAAAATTTTAATGGCATCAAAATTCCCATCAATATCTAGACCAATCATACTCGATAACACACAATTAGAGCAAGTTACCAGATTCAAATACCTAGGAAGCCAAATAACACATGACTCTCGATGTTCACCTGATGTCATGGCAAGAATTGCAATAGCCAAACAAACATTTAACAGGAAAAAACATTTATTTACAGCCAAAATAAAAAACGGTATCAAAAAACGAATGATAAAGACCTATATCTGGAGCATAGCATTGTATGGCTGTGAAACTTGGACTATGACTCAAAGGGACAGAGAAAGGCTAGAGGCATTTGAAATGTGGTGCTGGAGGAGGATGGAGAAGATCAGTTGGACGGAAATGAAAACAAACGAGGAAGTCTTAAGAATTGTAGATGAGAAAAAACAGTTATTAAGAACCATAGAGAATAGGAGAGGAAAGATGTTTGGCCACTTGCTGCGACACGACGACTACTTCAAAACTATACTAGAAGGTAAAATTGAAGGAAAACGAGGAAGGGGAAGACCTAGACGAAGTTTTGTGGAACAAGTGAAGGAAAGGGTGGGGATCGTGTCGTATCAAGAGGTAAAACGGAAAGCTGAAGATAGAGAACAGTGGTGATTGCTCCACCGACAAGAGCTGAGCTCTTAAATTGAAGAAGAAGAAGAGATAGTTTTACTATTACAGTATTATTAGCGATAGTCCGTTGTACGGTTGTACTGAAAAGTTCCATTGCTGCATTGGCATTACTTGCAGTATAAATTAAACTCCAGTCAGTATTGGCCAATTCTAGCAATAGATATGTACTCTTTATGTACTCCTTATGTACTCCTTATGTACTCCTTATGTACTCCTTATGTACTCCTTATTTATGTTTATTTATTTTTTATTTATTTATTTACTTACTATAAGGAAAGCTTACAGACTACTACTAATTGTATAACATTAATAACTATCATAAATTTTCGTTATTTACAAGCTTCCATTATGTACTCCTTATGTACTACTTATGTACTACTTATGTACTACTTATGTACTACTTATGTACTACTTATGTACTACTTATGTACTACTTATGTACTACTTATGTACTACTTATGTACTACTTATGTACTACTTATGTACTACTTATGTACTACTTATGTACTACTTATGTACTACTTATGTACTACTTATGTACTACTTATGTACTACTTATGTACTACTTATGTACTACTTATGTACTACTTATGTACTACTTATGTACTACTTATGTACTACTTATGTACTACTTATGTACTACTTATGTACTACTTATGTACTACTTATGTACTACTTATGTACTACTTATGTACTACTTATGTACTACTTATGTACTACTTATGTACTACTTATGTACTACTTATGTACTACTTATGTACTACTTATGTACTACTAATGTACTACTAATGTACTACTAATGTACTACTTATGTACTACTTATGTACTACTTATGTACTACTTATGTACTACTTATGTACTACTTATGTACTACTTATGTACTACTTATGTACTACTTATGTACTACTTATGTACTACTTATGTACTACTTATGTACTACTTATGTACTACTTATGTACTACTTATGTACTACTTATGTACTACTTATGTACTACTTATGTACTACTTATAATTAAAATATTAGAAAATAAAACATTTATATCACTTTTTCCTAGAATTCTGGGGCGGCGAAACTTATTGGCCCGGGGCGCCAAATTCCAAAATATGCCCCTGAATGGATATCATACTTATATACTTTCTATTGCAAATATAATTATGTACTTATAATACAAAAGAAACACCCAGACGAACACAATTATGTTCATCACACAAATATTTGTATGTTCTGGGAATCGAAACCACGACCTCATGCTTAGCAGTCGGACAGTGGAACCACAAGACCACAAACGTCGTCAATTAAATTTTAAGTTATTTCACTCGGTTTAATTCTACATCTTTGCTATAGATGTTCCTACGTTGTTCGACATCAAAATTAAGGTAGCCTACGTTTCGGAACATGCTAAGCTGACTGCGGTGCAGGCAAACACCTTCATCTAGAACATTGTGGCCAGGAGTCCCTGTAATCGCAAGTTCAGAGATAGAGTATATAGGTCATCGGTGTGACAGTTTTATTTGATCGCCGGTTAGCGCTTAGCCCTACCGCGTTTCAACTGACCTATTTACCTAACCAGCGAAATAAATACTTGATTTATTATAGGTCTATTAACTACGAACCTGTAAAAGAAAGAGACAGGCTAGATCCAAAACCTACTTGAAAACAAAAAAGTAAACTGAGACTTACAAACACTATTTTTTTGGTTTCACTTTTATGATAGGAAGAGGCCAAAGAGAGACCCGTCAATACCCTAGACCAGCTGTTTCTGTAGTGGGTTTCGTGGGCAAATCACAGGGGTTCCTTATTTCGGCATTTCCTTAGCGTTATTACAACCTTGATTATGACATTAAATACAGTTGCTGAGCCAAAGAAACAGTCAAACACAATGGCCTTGTGAACTTGTTCAGTTGTTCCTTGTTACTCCTTCATGTCTTATCATTCAATTATGAGAATATATTTAACCAATCAAATTTATAACTATCGCCTTATTTATTAATTATCTTAATTATCACTAGGTTGCGTTCCACAAAATGAAAGAGATTCACGACTGGTCGAATGACCTAAACGTTTTAGGATCTGCTCTTTTCCTTCGCCTTCTTACTAGATGTTGTCATTCTATGTGAAAGTCAAAATATTTTTTTCGAGATGCGACTACTAGGTAGTACTTTTTGAACGACATTAACCGACTTAAAAAAAAAAGGAAAATGTTCTCAGTTTGAACTGTATATATATATGTTTGTCCGCGATTATCTCGCTTTTGGCTGAACCGATTTTTAAGCGGTTTTCAGAAAAGTATTTGTTACATTCTGGAGGTTTTGGTATGCAATAAATGGATCCCCTGTGACGTCATCCGTGTGGATCCGTTATTAAGCGATATATTATTTCAACTCGACCGATTTTATTTACACACAATGCTTGAAGTCAGTTTTCTTTTCCTAAAAACTTCTTTTTACATCCCAAACCGGCCGCCGGTGTTTTAGCTGGGAAGAAGCAGCGCAACCAACTCCCCAGCAACTCATTTCTGAATTTTGAGTAGGCTACCCTACAAATCAAATAGGAAAGTTAAGTTCTTTCCTTTGGCCATTTTATCTTTGCTACAAATTGGAATAACCTAGGTACGTATATTAATTACTTATTTGAACTAAGCCATTTCAGTATAAATAAAAACCTAAGGAATGAACTACCTCCACCCCACGTCCATGACCTTGACAACAGCTTACTTATTATAATTAGCATATACAATACATATACCTGCACGCAAATGCTGTAGCTATTTTAAAAAGAAATTCACTAACAAGTTGGAAAAATTCTTGACACTTTCAGACGGGGCAGTCTATATTTATTCTAGAAAAAATACACATTACCTGCCTACTTCTAAGGTATCATTGTGAACAGTTTGCCCACCCGTCTAGGCCGTCGCGTCGTGGTGGATGGTCCCTCTCATTCTGAGGCCCACCACAAAAAAAGACACCAATTACGTTTCCTGACACTTGTCACATAACATACCATCGCGCCCGTATTCCCCGAAGGTGTAGCCAGACATGTACTAATGTACAGGCGCCAGCAGGTCAAGTTATCCAAAACAAAATATTGAAAATTAACTTTTTTTTTTTGTGGCAATTAAGCCGTTTGCGACTATTCTGCCAGTGTCACGTTGAGACGGCAACTCAGTGAGGACCACCGTCGATCTTTTGACATCGTGGTAGATGTTAGTTTATGTAATTAAAATTTAAGATCGTTTTCATTTATAAATGTGGCCAAAATATTTATTAATTTAGGAGAGAAGGGAATGAAAATTGGTTGGGAGAGGGAAACTGGGACACTTAGAAATTTTTCGATAGAGGTCGAAAGATTTGCTGTATAAGGAGCAGGAAAAGAAAATATGGTCTAGAGTGCCGTCCGCAAGACCACACTCGCACAGGGAACTATTCCGGATATGGATCTTATTCAAGAACACTGGGCTACAACAATGTCCGAGTCTCAGTCTACAGAGTGACGAAACAGTTCTCTTCGACAGTGTAGGGCATTTAAAGAACCAAGGCCTACGTTGGATATCGGGCTGTACAGCTGCATAGTAGGTGCCCTTAGTTTTAGAGATCGTCTTCCATGTTTCCGTCCACGAGTTAGATAACTTGGGTTTGGCACCATTCCGCAAATCGTAGTTGTGAACCACGTAGTGCTTTCCATCAACCAGATTCGATGTGGCATACCTTGCTAATGAATCAGCGCACTCATTGCCAACAATTCCCGAGTGACCGGGGATCCAGGCTATCTCGATGTCCAAACCGTTTTGGGAACAATCAAATAAAAAGTTCTTAATATCTACAATGATTTGACTATGATTTTACTGTGTAGTAGATTTTGTTTTAAGGCCTGAATGCTACTAAGGGAATCAGAAAAAATGACTGATCTTGTTATTTGATGGGATTTAATAATATAGCGTATGGCTTCTAGAATACCAATGCACTCTCCTGTAAACACTGATGCTTCTGGTGGGCATTGAAAAAGAAGAGCGATTCTAGAATTTTGAAAGTAAACCGCCACACCAGTACTTCCTGTTTCGGACAATTTCGAAGAGTCAGTGTAGAAGAAGTTCTATCCTACCCAATAACGCTTGAGAGCTAACTCAAAGTCGTCTTTCGCGTTTTGAATCCCAAGACTGTTTTTGGTTCGAAATGAATCGTCTCATATGTGGTGGAGAAGACTGGGAGAGTGGGATATTGATAAATTGGCGCAGTGAGTTGTTTAAGTTCTCTGTACCTATTTATCAATAAAGGAACTGTTTTATTGTTCCAATAAGGGGAGTTATTGTAGGAGAGATCGATTTGCTCTAAAATATGGAGTAAGGGATGGGATGAAAGGGAGGAAACTTAAGATAGGAAGCGGTCTGCCAATATTGTCTTCTGTGATTTAGAGGCGGTTCTGCACATTCTACTTGAAGCGCATTTATGGGGGAGGATTTCATGGCTCCAATGACAATTCTCAAGCATTTGGCCTGGATGCCGTCCAACTTTTTTAGCGCTTCTTTATTGCAGGGCTCAACAAGAAAGCTGCAGTAATCCATAGCGCTTCTTATCAACGCATTATAAATAAGTTTAAGGGTATAGGGGTGAGCTCCCCACCATACCCCGGCTAAGGCCTTAAGGATCGAAACAGAGCGTTCGCATTTTTTGACCGTGTTGCTTATGTGGTCGATCCCCGTCAATATTGATTCCAAAGTTACTCCCAGGAACCTAGCCCTATCCTTGACTGGGATAATTTGTCCATCAATATTAATATATATTGGGGGAACAGAACGTTTGCGTGTAAAAATGACAGCTGTACTCTTCGGCGCACTTAAAGACAAACCGTGATCGAGTAGCCATTGATTTAGTGAGGACAGAGAGACATTCATTGAAAGAGCGGCGTCCTGAATGGAACTACCACAAACCATCAAAGCAATATCGTCAGCATACTAAAGGATTTCACAGTCAAAATTGAGAGATGAGGGTAGGTTAGCAGTGTAGATGTTATACAGTGGGGGACTCAGAACAGAACCTTGAGGTAATCCTCTCCAGACCATTCTTTGGTCAGAGTCAGCCCCAGGGATTCTCAATTGAATGGTGCGGTCAGTAAAGATACTACCAATGATACGACAGATCCTAGCCGGGATTCTCAGCTCTTGCAGCTTTTGCCTGAGGTTAGGGAGGAGGACCGAATCATAGGCAGCCGATACGTCCAGGAAGACAGAAACCACAGACTCACCCCTGCTGAGGACCAGTCGGACCGCTGATGTGAGGATACCTACACTATCAGATGTGCCCAGACCTTTCCTGAAACCGAACTGAATCGTCGGGAGCAGCCTCCTGTTCTCCACCAGCCACTCCAATCGATTTTTTACCAAGTGTTCTAGAAGTTTTATGAGTATGGACGATTAAGCAATAGGTCTATATGAACAATGATCACTAGGATCTTTGCCTGGTTTTAGTATTGAGATGGCAACTTGAACCTTCCATTCATTGGGAATGTAGCCGGAAGTAAAGCAGAAGTTAGCCAAGTCCAAGTAATATTTATGAGTTTTAGAAAATTAACTTTATTACTTTGCGTAAAGTTGAAAATCTATCAACGAAATTTGACAGTTTGGCGTAGCGAGATGTGCTGGCCTCTGTTCATCCAATTCACCGGTGAACCTTATGGTGGGCAAGCCTATGGCGATAACCAGACACAAATCTAAATGCTACTGAAAGAATTTAATAGAAAAACCCAATAACAATGCTCCACCTAGGAATCGAACTCAGGACCTCAAGCGTAGCAGTCGTGCTAACGACCACTAGGCTAATGAGGCAGAGGTCAATAAGGCTTCAACTGATGGTGATAAAAAAAAATCCGGTACATTAAGACTAGACAAAGTATTCCCAATTGGATACTCCTTGGGAGTCACCGATGAAATATGTGTGTGCATCAGAATGACGGCAGAACGACGGGTAACTAACTCAATGGGCATGCGATATGCGTGAGAGCAATGTACGTCTAAGAGGTTCCTCGGTCTCATGCTCATAATATTATCTCAATGCTACACAAGAAACTTAAAAACCTCTGGCTGTTATTATCATTGTTATGACCCGGAAACCACTTGCAACGGAATTTATTATGATTCCATGTCGAAAACCCATGAGAAATTACCATTATTTATCAAAGTATTCACATAGCACGGATACCTACATATGCTAAGTGGGACGATGAACAATATTACTAATCAATTAACAACAAATTTGCAGAGTAGCGCACAAGGCTAGTTTCACTTGTTCTAATTTGGTAGTTACTAGAGTTCATGCATTTTAGAATATCTGGGTCTTTTATAAATCTCAAACATCAGTCAAAATTAAATGCTTTATTATTTTGATAATTTAGGTACATTTATAAACATTATTAGGTTCTAGATTAGAGTGATAAGGTAATATTATCATAAAAGTAGTGATTACAGAATTACGTCCTAAGTTATCCCATTATGGTAAATTACGGTTTTGTCGTGGGGAATATTCACACGTCACTGGTGTTTACGTTTTACATCAGTCCGGTCTCCGTAAACGGTATAAAAATATACGGTACCGGTACCTATACAAGAATAGGACAATTGACATGCTTCCGGTAACTGTAATTGCTTACCGCCTGATGCGCACGTGTGCGACCGTATACGGAAACTAAAAATGCCGTTATAAAACAATAAGCACACGATAACCGAACTTATGTAAAAGACTTTGTTTTAGGGGTATTTGATGCGAAGCAAGTAGGTAACCACCGTAATAGGTGGGCCTCAAGGACGGCTTATACACGTTACTTAGCCGTGAAAAACACTACGGTTGAGGAATCCGTGGATACCACTGCCCTACACACGGCGAATCAACCATATTTTGCACGGCTACGTGTTTAAGCAGCCTTTCATGCTTATGGGTGTCACACGTATGAAGAATCCTAATTTAATGCTATTTTGAAAGTCAAGTGTTCCTAATTCATTGTGTATGTAAGTGTTATGTAATGTTTCTAAAAAATAAAAGGACTACAAGGTACAATAAATATAAACAATCATAGATGTTGTTTGGTTTGTAAGAAAGTTTAATAAAGAAGTAGGTATTGAAAAATATTTTCACATGGTGTATTAACAAAGAAATTAAACAATAAATTTAGTTATATACTAACATATGACTTTTACGCTATGCTAGGTAATAAGTCTAGGAATAATTAACTAAAATTTTTAATATAAATACACTAGAAGTGAATGTTACCCAAGTCATTATCGATTCTTAAATATAGCTAACACAGTACAAACATACATCGAGTGCGCCGGGGACTAAGAAGTGAAGAGATTCGACGCAGCTAATGTCCAGCATCGTTAAACAATAAACAGTGGGCGTAGAGGCTAGTCCTAGTCGTGGCGTGGCGTGGCGTGCCGCTCACACTTCACCAGTCACCTGTCTCACACACACACACACACACACACTAACTGACTCACACTCACACTCACACGCGCCCGCGCCGCCGGCGGGTCACCCGTCGCGTCGCCCGGTAAATACTGCGTCTGTGCTAACAACATAAAATTTGGAAGGGGCGCTGCCCGCCTAGCCGCTCTTGAACAGCAGGATGGCCACCTGGCCCAGGTAGAAGTAGATGAAGTGACGCGTCTCGTGCGTCACGTACGACCCGAAGTTGCGCCCCACGATGCAGTGCCACGTCGGGTTGTACTTCTTGTCGAACTCCTTCTTGATGAACGCCGCGATGTCCTGCAACCAGTACACAGTTACACACCCTCAAACTATCACCACTTCACAACAATATTATACACAACATTATGTTTCAACAAGACATTGGGTATCAAGAATGTGCAGTTGTTTATTTATGTATAGTTTTTTCTTTTGATTCTATTTGAAAGAGATTGAATATTAATGAAATGATTTAATGTCATTCACACTTTTTTTTTTATTAAATTTGTTTAATTGTAATTGATAATGATGAGAATTGTAAATAAGAAATAAACCACAACAGGAAAACCACAAATTTTATCAGTCCTGGTGGGAACTTGCATGCCATAGCTTATTGTCAGTTATAATTTAGTTACATTGGTCAATTAGTCATTAAATAAAAATACACTTTGCAAAAAGTAACCTTATTGTAGTTTCTTTTAATTTATTGACTGAATTAATTAATATTGATTCATTTCTTTTCTGGCAAAATTACTTAACTGGACACCATACTGAAAAATGCACTTCCTTGATGCTGAAAATATGGTTGAAGATATGAATGGACAATCGGAGGACAAACAGCCTACCTTTTCAATGTTGAACTTCTCTAGTGCCTGTGTTGCACAGTCCACAGCATCTTGCTGCATCTCTTCGCTCATGTCAGCATTCTTGATCACCGCCTTGCGGTCGCACATCTTGTCGGCTATATGTCTGGACAACCAAAATATTGTGTTTTTATGATTCAATAAGTATCACTTCAGCGCTGCCAGACTCATGTTATTATCTTTGTTTTCAAGTACTTTGTACAGAGAATGATTCATCCATTTAAATGTAAATTTTGCAAAACAAAAATAATCTTTATTATGCATGGCTTGATTAAAATTAATCTTGAAAATGTGCCTAAGAGCGACATTTTCAAAAAATATTTAAATTTTAGCTTCACAAAGTATTATTCTTTTTGGTTGCAGTTTGACTGCTCTCTAATTTTGTATAATGAGTAACAATTTATAATTTTATCTAAAATTTATCTTAATGTTGTGGTAAGTCGATTAAAAGTACCATCATTTACAACCAGTCAGAGCTCTTTTCAGACTTCACTAGGTTTTAAGAAGTTATCGCTCCTTTTATTAATTAATTATAGTGGGTTATTTTACAACTTATTTATTTTTATTCAACTAATAGGTCCTCATTTCTAGCCAAATTTGAGGATTATGATTAGTACTCAATACAATTTATTAGAAACTATAGGCTTGGCTATTAATGACGATTTTAAAATTAGAAAATTATTGATTTTGACTTCTTACTGTCAAAGAGAAAAGATGTTTCTGACATTTTGCATTTTGACTGCATCATGCATTTGTTTGATCATCACATGCGCATACTTGTTGCAATTGATGACTGATAGCGTCAACGCTAAAGGTTATCGTTCTCCAACCCGTCGATAACATTGATAAAATACGACTTTCTATGGCCCTCATCAGGAGGAACATCGATTGTTTATATTGAACAATAACGCGCTATAAATAACCTATGGAAAAGGTCAGGCGCGAAATCCAGGACCCAATGCGCGCCCTTTACGAAATGTGTTTCTCACCCGCGAAGAATTATCGCAATGTGTTTAACGCAAAGCTATAGACTGAAGCAATTAGTGGCGCAGTCTTACATTACCTGACTTCTTCTACCGTCTGCGAAGGCCTTTTCGTTGTAATTCTAACGGAAGCACTAGCACTAATGCCCGTCATCAAACCGATAGGAGAAATTATGAAGGAGACACCGACATGTAATTTAGCTTAGCGCTTCAAAAGATAAAGATAATTTATCATAACGCAGATTATCACTATAGAAACAACTTGGTTTAATCAATAAAACCATTTGATGCACATATTTGCAAATATTTGCAGAATATAAATTTATTGTTCCGCCTTCGTATTTTCGCACACCATTTTGTGGATATCGGAATAATCGAATACTTGCACTATAAAATATTTAGTATTCTTTGCAATAAATAAATAATCACGAAAATAAAGAAATACTCACTTTTGCTTCGGGATAAGAACAAATTCTCACGTAAAGATTTTGATAACCGGAGATTCAATGCCTACTTTCCAGAGGATTCTTTCACAGGCTTCTTTCAGCGAAGATTTCTTTTAATTGCGATAGAGGGCGTTCTAAATTCAAACGTAATTCGAAAAATAAACTTTATGGCATATTTTCAAACATTTTATATTTGGCCAATTTATGTTTAAAAAAATAAAAGATAGCTTATGAACTGTTTTATATTGTATACATCCAATTTTCCTCAAAATTAAGGAACAGTTGCAATGATTTCTGAACGCCATTTCATGTTTGTTACATTTACTTATTAATAAACTACAGACATACAAAAAAACACTGATAAATTAATGATCTCAAAGCTAGATATAGTGAAAACAAGTCTTAAAGTATTAATTTACAAGAAAAGTTACAACAATTTAATTAATTTATTTTGTTTTATTTATGAACGAATGTATTTCAGAAAACGAATGCTAACCATAGGCAATTTGAGCCAACGCAATTTGTCAATAATTCTCTATTTCCGTTTCCTTCGGCTGTCAGTCGCCATTTTTGATTAGTTGTAGTTGCTACTGATAAACGCTGAAGCGTTACCATTACCAGAGTAAGAAAATTAACGCTAAATATTTCCAATTTATTCATCTAATAAGTCAAAATGTCAGGCGGAAGCAGTAGCAATAGGAATGAGTGCAGAATATACGTCGGCAACCTACCCCCAGACATAAGGACAAAGGACATCCAAGATCTATTTTACAAATTCGGCAAAGTTACATTCGTTGATCTGAAAAATAGAAAAGGACCACCATTTGCCTTCGTCGAATTCGAAGATCCAAGGTAAAGTATTTATAATTTTAATGTTTTTGATGTGTTTGTACGTTCAGTAGCATACCGATTAATCTACAAACGTATTTTCTTTGTTGGGTATGGACATACCCAATAGATTAAAGGGGTAGATAATGCCTATGTATGTACTATCCGCCCTACAATTACTAATTTTATTGTGTGTGCTTAGAATTCGAATGTTTTTTTTAGTGATGCTAACCTACTTACCGGTTAAAAATCCAACATATACAGCCATTCAATGTGAATCAAGTATTTTGTAGGGAAAATTATCAAGAACTACCCCAGAAATTCAGTTTTATGACAAAAGTCACTAGGATCAATGAGATTGTATGCATGATTTAAATTATTAACATAATGTGTGTAAATAGTTAATGTGACTGCAATCCTCAATTGTCATGATAATTAATTTCATGACTGACCTGCCTACTTAATGCTGATAAATGAGCTTTATTACTATGTACGGAATAAGTGTGTATTTGTTGTTTCGTGGAGTAAATTGATGATGATTCCAGTAAATAAATACTGACAACAACAGTGGTCTGGTGGTTGCAGTCTCAGACTGATGATCATGTGTGGGTGTGGGTTTGATTTCCACAAGACAAATATTTATGTTATAAATAATGTTTATTTCTGTAAATAGATCTTTTTGAGACATTTTAAAAGTGATAGTTAATTACTACTAGATGGCGCCAGCATTTCCTAGCTGATGACCCCTGTGAAGAAACCCCGAAACTTAGAAAATCATGGTCTCAGTCCTGACATTACAGTATTCATGCTTATCAGATATGTGTTTTACAATGTAGGCAAATCTGAACTGGCCTTATGAAGAAAGAGCCATAGCAGCTTTAAATTGACCAGTCCTAACTGATGGCATGCATACATCATTCATAGGTTTCGCTCAACCAATTTTTTAGGGTGGTCAATAACCCATTGGATGATAATTCAATTAATATCAAGTATCAATGATAATAGCAATATTTACATAGGTCTCATGATAAACATAAGTGTTTGTCTGGTATTATAGGTATCCATTGTCTAGTACCCATAGTACAGGTCTGCTTAGTCTGGGACTAGATTGTGCTGTGTTTGAAATGTCTTAAATATTATTATTTTATTTATTTACAATAAATCAGGTAGTAGGAGTCAATTGATCATTTTTATCAAGGATCTAGCAGAAGCATCAGAAAAACATTTGTTTTGACTCTTGTGAGGGTCACCATTACTACAATAAATTTGCTTGATTATGTTCATTGTGACCTTACAATGTAGCTTAAATGTACCTTAAAAAATCTGGCTATGTCTATGCCCAGAGCAAAATAATGGGTATAACCTATTTACTACTTATTTTTATGAGACAAGGTAGCCTGTCATTCATCAGGATGCAATCAATATCCTTGCCAATTTTTACTATACATATACCTACTTAGGTAGTATCACTATGGTTTAAATTGTACAATAAAGTGTACCTACTTACATATTGAAACAATTGCAGTGATGTAGGTATAAATGAGTCTGTGAATACACATACAAAACTGCATGTCATTGTATACAAAATTGTAAGTAAAAACAATACTGCGTTTTACTTGAAATGTAATGAAGTATGTCCATAAATAAAATGTTTAACAGTAAACATGTTATTATAATTGTGTTTTGTTAATGATAAATTAATGTTATCTACAAATTATGTGTGTACCTATAAAATCCTTATGATAAGGAATGTTTGAAACTTATGATAAGTTCTGATATTAATACAAAATTATACAAGGTATATTACAGGGAATGGTATGCGTTCAGCATTGTAGTTTTTATTGTAGATATTTAAAACAGCATAACCAATTTTAACTTAAAAGTACACTAAAATATACTTATCCTATTACTAATATAAATGTAATAGTTTGGGTGTTAGAGTATTGAACTGTCCTCTTTCTTACTTATTTGAAATGTTTTGTGTGCATGACACGGTCCATAATTATTTCTAATTAGATATTATATTAACCACCTGTATGTGTACACTACATAATGTACATTATGGAATGCCATGAGTTGTGGGCAGAACCTAGTCTTTGATAATTACAGTTCAAAGTGAAGTGAAAGTAATCACTTAATTTCTTTTTAAATGAAAATTGTTTTTATGCAAATAATTTTTGGATTTTTAATTCTGCTTTTTTAACAATTTCTTTTTTCAAAATCACAGGTTTAGGTTTGTGAATGATGAAGCGACATACCTACCTAGTTTATTGACTGTGTGTAATAAGTGTATTTGTTAATGCGTTAATTCATTGCCACAATGCTGAAAATTTTAATTATTACTACACTTGCCACTATTGTTAATAATATTTTAGTGCGCCCGGTGTATTTAAATAATAATTTCTCAAGTCTTTGTAATAGTTAATTAGCATTATGGGTTTAACAATTTTAATAAATTTAGACTCAAGTATTTGCACACAATAGGTACTGTCTTATTTGTATTCATAGAATAAATTTTAGGACTGCTTGTATCCTCAAAGGGTTTTGAAATCTGTGCATCATATCAGTGGTATCAGTATCTTAGTTGGCTAAAGTGTCTGATGTACTTAACCAGAGGGAGGTTCAAACCCTGTTCCAACCCAAACCCACTCAGGGTTTGGTTTGAACAGGAGTTGAAAGTGTTCAAACCCTACCTGAGATAATTTTTTTGTTTCTCTAAAATTTATATAATTATAACATATCATTGATTCATTCATCTGACATTTGTACACAGAGATGCTGATGACGCTGTTCGCGCCCGCGACGGGTACGATTATGACGGGTATCGCCTGCGAGTCGAGTTCCCGCGCGGCGGCGGCGGGGGCGGAGGCCGAGGCGGGCGCGGAGGACCCGAGCGCTTCGGAGCCCGCACCGCTACCCGAGGACCCCCAGCCCGCCGCTCAGAGTACCGTGTGCTTGTCACTGGACTGCCGCCATCAGGATCATGGCAGGATCTGAAGGATCATATGCGTGAGGCCGGCGATGTCTGCTTCGCTGACACTTTCAAAGACGGCACTGGCGTGGTGGAGTTCTTGCGTCATGAAGACATGAAGTATGCTGTCAAGAAGCTCGATGATTCGAGATTCAGAAGTCACGAGGTAGGTGTTTCTAAAATATGGCTCTGTAATTTCACCATGACCAAAGCAAGAGACGATATTTTGATTAGTGCATTGACTGCCCAATCGATTTCACACTAGAGGTCTCCAGTTTCATTTCTCCACTGAACAGAAATTGCTAAGGCGTGCCTACACATAGTTGATCCTGGTTAATATTCAGGTGAATGTGAGATTTATGTCTGCAGTTCACTATACAGCAGAAACAGTAGTAAGGTACCATAAAAATAACGCAAATCCCTTGAAATTGATCTGCTCTAAGCAAAGAAAAGAGGAGACAATTAGATATCAGATATCAAGTTGTAGTCATTCTCCTGCTTTTGTACAGATTTATTTCCGATCGGCAAAATACGTGTTTCTGCCATCTTTAGTCCCAATATTTGCTGCTTCGTCGCAGTCATACTATATTGATACCAACACAAAAGAATATTTTATTGTAATTAAATGTATTAATGTAAGTGGAATACTTGGAAATGTCGACGCGCTTAATATTTAAACTTGCACATAATATAAAATGGCTACTATTAATTCTTATCACCCCATCCATTTACTTTACGACAGCCGCATAAAGTTAGTTTTTAACCCCAATCGTGACTAAAACCGCTTGCTGGTTTCGATTATATTGTCAAAAAGTTATCCAAAACTCGTAACACAGCTATAAATCCAAAAGTTTGGTTTTAAAAGCATGTACCTACCTATAAAACAACTGTATAGTAGGTAGTCATGCGATAAATATTGATCCATCAACAACAGTAGCGGAGGCGTCAAGGTGATAGTGTTTCATATTGATTTTTTTCAACAATGGTGTCTGTTAACGTGCGTTTGTAAAGGGGAGGGTAGATATAAAAAGGTGTATAATTGTGGATAGGTATATGTATATAGCATTTTGCTGTAGGTATTTTCCCAGGGTTGTGCCTTAATAGGCGTTACACAGGGGGGTTTCTGGGGTGGTCTATTAAGGACACAGTGCCCACCTTCATGTGCTGATAGAGTGGTTTTAGTTGGTAAGAATCCCACACTCCCCGGTCTAATTCCGTAGACAGGTAGTCTTTTGAAAATTCCCGTAAACAAAACAAAAAATAGGTATCGTGTTTATTATTGAAAATGTTGAAATCTAATCTTAACAGAAGACTATCACAGAAACTGCTGTGTGGATCCACAGAATTCGTAGGCAGAGGAAGAACCCCTCTTTACGAGAGTATGCACTCCACATAGATTACGATGGATATTCTAACCGCGCCGGCTCAATAACCCAAAGTGGACCTTGACTTCCGAATCTCATCAGGACAAAGGCCATATTAATTAAGTACAAGTACACGATAAACTTGTAAACCGCTGCAAGTTTATCTGCGTACTTGAGAGATTATAGAATTAAATACGTAGTTCGTAAAATAACAAAATGGATTTCTGGACACTATTTTGCTTTTCATTGCTTTATCAATTTCATCATATTCTTATGAAGACATGTACAATCATCATCATACACGGGTCGCCTCTCAGGTTGGGAGGGATTAGGCTATAGTCCACCCCGCTGGCCTAGTGCGGGTTCGCAGACTTCACACACTCTCGAGAATAATCTATAAGGCATGCAGGTTTTGTCACGATGTTTTCCTTCATCGGTTGAGCAAGTGATAATGAATTATTAATATTTCCCTATAGCCTTGGATTCGAACTCGAGACCTTTGGCTTTACAGTCTTTTATTTTATCGTGACGTATAAAGAAATGTACAACATCAATACTATTCACTTTTAGTAAATGACACTGACTTCATAGAATGTGTACAACATCATCATGTCCGTTTGTTCAGGGCGAGGTGTCTTACATCCGTGTGAAGGAGGACTACGGCGGCGGCGGCGGTGGCGGCGCTGACCGCTACAGCGGGGACCGTGACAGGTTAGTCTCACTGGTTTTATGATGTTTATTTGTGTAAATAGCAGTGGCGAGGTCTCCATATATCGCTATTCAGGCCGGCCGAATACCAACGACACCAGCTCTTAGCAAAATTGAATTCGCCACTGGTAAATAGGCTCCAATTCATGACCACTGAATTATGTGCTACTTAATAATCAGTTATTCATAACAACAAGAGCATAGAGTAATTATCCTCTTCCGTTTGTTTTCTCATAAATATGCATGTCTGTAACAAATTTCACGATGTATTCGTTCATTTATCATTACAATAATGACCTCTGTAACCTTTCAGAGGTAATTGTATTGTACCTTACACAGTTTTCAATGCTTTTTATATATCCATAGTCTACTCTATGAAAAGATATATTTCAATCCATGGTCTCTAGACCATAGATTGAAATAAAACCTCCAGAACATCTATTTATAATACATGAGCTCAAAGAGGCCTTAGCAGATTCAGTCTATAAAAAGTTTACCCACAAATCGCAGTCTCTGTGTGATATCTAATTCGTGCTAATGAATAATAGTTTTATTAACAACTGTGGATCTCGTACCATCTTTCTTGCACAGTACTCTACTGTTGACTGTGCGAGAGTGATGTATAAGACTAGTTGTTTGTAAATCCATTTTTTACTGGCGTTAATTATTCCCTCAAGACTAGTGACAATCGTGAACGTCACGATAAAATGAAAATACAATTTCGTGACGAACTGTCACTGTTCTAGGGGAACAGACAGTGTCCTATTTAGTGTCGCCAACTGTCATGTCCCTCTCCGTCGTGGCCGCCATGAGCACCGTACTCCCCTGGCTGTGCATGTGCGAGCCACCAGTCGGGCTAAACTAATTTAATGTTGTACCATCGACACGATAGGAAGAAAATTGTATCGCCTCGCAGGTCTCGGTCGTACTCCCCGCGGCGGCGCGGCTCGCCCACGTACTCTCCCGTGCGCCGCAGCTACTCTCGCTCCCGCAGCCGCTCCCGCTCGCACAACTACTGAACACAGGTCGGTAACCAAACAACACTTTATTCTTACCCCACTCGATCACCAGGGAACATAGTATAATACATTGGCAAACCAAAAATAACTGGTATATCCAAAGATCTCTAGCTTAATCCAGAACTATAAATTGACTGTATGCAAATGCCCTTATATTTTATAAAATTATTTTGGGCGTATCCAAACACAATGTCGCAACTTTGATTTCTACCTGCGTTTATCTGTGTACATGTGACCTGGGTTTTCTAGCATAATTGAAATTCATAAAAAGAGGCTGTTACCAGCTCCTAGACTACTCGAAAAGCACAATAATTCAATAAAATTTTAGTGCAATCGGATATTAAATTATTCTAAGGCAATCATTATAAACTTGATTATGTATATAATATATGGCTATACAAAGACTAGTAGTCTTAGGGCCTTAGCATAGGAGAATTTAATTATACTATTTTACAACTGCAATAATTATTCAGGCTAAATTAACATTATTTGTAATAAAGATTCGTAACTATAATTTTATTGTTTTGGAAATATTTTTACACGAGCGAGAACAAAATTTGCAGTAAAAGGAAGGATACACTGGATATAGCCGTTGAAAATAACACTGGACCTCTCAGGAATTCAGGATTTGCTCAAAATAATAGAAAATATCTCTGGATTTTTATATGGATACGGATCTCATCAAAGTAATAGAAAATAACTCTGGACTTAAGGATACGGATCACATCAGATAAATAGAAAATGTCTGGATTTTGGATCGGATGAGGATCGTATCAGGTTTGCGGGATATACAGTCATTCTTTGGCAATAATAAAGTACCATAGCTTCAGTCTTAAGTAACATAATAACTATTTTTCTTTTTATATTTTGCCTTGTATAATTATTTTACTTGTATTTATTATTTAAAATTTGTATGCTCAATATTTATTTTTTATAGACTGAAAGCCCTAATCAAAATTACGATGAGGCAGATTCATGTTATTTATTCAATTTAATTAATAATTTTAAATATGAATTTATCAATCGTATAAACACATTGCTGTGTACACTTAGAATATTTGATTAAATAACCTAATATCCTAATGATAAATCCTAATTTCTTTGGAGTCAGATCAGATTAGAAATCTCGCGTCAACTTGTCCCTATCAGCGAGCACAGATTAGTAAGTACATGGACCGCTCACCTAAACTTATGTTGAGATAAGAGTCTTAATAGAAAAAATACTGGTTAATGTACCGTTTGTTATACAGATTTTGGTTGTTTGAATCTCTCCATTTACTTAGTTCCCTGTGCCCGCAAGTGTTAGTATGACAACTGAAGGTATATAAATTTCGACAGCGGACGGAGCGGCGGCCGGCGGCGCGGCAGCGAGGCGCCACACTCACGTTAGACTTAAGACAGAGCATATTAATGTATTAGGTATTCATACGCTGGACGGCCGGCAAGCGCTGCGCCTGTATCGACCACACCTGTGTACTGCGCACTGCGCGGTAAAAATAGTGTCAAAACAGCACTCAACTTAGGCATATCTGTTGCGATTAGAGTAGTACATATTTGTGGTTGTATTGTAGTGTATGTATTCGGTTATTTAGTAGCAGTGGGGTGAGGGTCCGGTAGTGGTAGTAGCCGGCGCGTGGTGGACTGCGCATGCGCGGCCGGCCAGCGCCGCACGCACTCGTATTATATAAACTTGACTCGATGACTGTTTATAATTAAAAGCATTTTCTTTTGTTTCATCCACTGTGGATTGGGCTCGTTGGATGTGCTTGGCTGGAGGTGTGAGTCAGGATGCCTAGAGGCCTCGCGTGTAGGATCGGATCGGATCGGACCGCACCGGCGGATCTCTGGCGGACATTTGCATATTTGTCGCGTGGATGTAATGTTCCCTTTCGGATGTTGGATGTTGGTATCGGATCGTTGAGGATCGGAGCGGCGGGGCGGCCTCGACGTCCGCGCTGGATCAGGATCAGGACCGTTGGGTATGAACATTCAAATTAATTGCAAAATAACTTATGTTGAGTGCACGCTCGGTACAGAATATTAATATTTGTTTGGATATCCTTAACTCACACTTTATTTGCTTCTCGATGTCTGCCGTTTATTTCCTAGACGTAGGACGTCGGTCAGTGACGATTATGAGAGATAATGTTCTATTAGCTTTGCTCATTAGTGTGTTAGACCTAACAATTCAGTGTCATATATAAATAATTAGCATGCTTTATGAGCTTTCATACAACCTGCGTGACAGCGATACGAGGCGTATGACTGCGATGGGTGACCGAGAATGGATGTTGTTTTTAAAAATTGACCTATTATGTAAGTAATACAGATTGTTATCATGGTATGTGATGTTAGGAACACAAAATTAGATCACAAATGTAAATGTAACGTGTGCGTCGTCGACGCTCGATATCATAGTGTAATGTGTGGACAAATGTAATTTAGATACTGGATCTGCATTCCAAAGACCAACACAGTTTGATGGACTTAATAAATTCCTTACAAAAGATTCGTGTTTTACTTTAATTTTTACAGTACCTATAAACCTTTTCGAAGAAGAAGAAAGAGGGGGCCTGTCCAGCAGTGGGAAAGAAATGAGGCTATATGGTTTTCTCATCTATCGCAATAACTATTACAATATACCTACACACCATGACCCCGAAGAGTTCGGTACATTTTTTTTTTCGGGCCTTATGCATGCCGCCCCGCTCCGGGACGCGGGACGGTTATGTCGGGCTGTCCGCCCTGGTGGCCAGTATACCGACTAAAACCACCATCACTACCACCTTCTGCATAGTGGTGTGATCACGGGAATCGCTCTCGCATGATTGGCGATCCCACTACGGAGTCCAGTGTCGGACCCTCCTCGAGGGCCAAGTGCAATGGGCGAATGACAATCCCGATTCCGCCGCCCAAGGCCCTCTGCGGCGGGACAGATGTCCGTGGTCGGTCCCGCCGTCCACAGTTCGGCCGCCGACGGTAGGGAGAGCGGCGCACCGTGACACCGGCACTCCTCTCCCGCCGCGGCCCCGTAACCCTCCAGCCGCAGTGTTGCCCATACAACACCGCGGCCCGCCTCAGTTGCGGTGCCTCCCATACGACACCGCAACCTTTAAAAACCTCATGGATCCCCTGCGTCACCCAGGGAGGTGGCAGGGTATGTCGGACTCATAAAGGGTATGTCCGACTAAAAACCGCACTTGCCTTCACTTGCCCTATTGTCATGGCCATGGGATCCGCGAAATACATTGGCCGCTCCAAAAAAAGAATTCGGTACCTACCTATACTGTACACCTACAAATTCGCAGATTTGTCGGTCCCGTGTTATAGGATACGAGCCTATAACAAATCCGAACACCGAGCTCTGCTAGAATTTCGTAGAAAAAATATTAAACTTACTAGCCCTGGGAATCGATCCCAGGACCTTGAGCACAGCAGTCAAAGTCAAAGTCAAATATTTTATTTCAATTAGACCATTAAAATAGCACTTTTGAAAAGTCAAACTAGTTGCACGGTTCCAAAAAGTGGGTCTTATGGAGAAGAACCGGCAAGAAACTCCATAGACACTCTTTTCAACAAAAAAAACATGATTACAGTGTTCAGTATTACAGTCTAAATCTGAATAGTTCATGAGAACAATGCAGTTTGATGTGTACAATTAAATTAATCTAGCATAATAAACAGAAAAATAAAAGAGGTTGCCATTGACAGTAAGAGCTGACCAGCCCCGACAGACGGCACTCGTTCACGAGTATGACGTGAGTCGCCTTTCGATCAGTAGACTAATGACGCAGTTATAACCTAACCTAAACCCTAAGAGCACTATACGACTACCCTCACTATGGTCAGTCGTTCTGTACACCATAAAAATACGCCTACGCGGCTTTACAAACCGCTTTGGTTGCTCCCAGGGCTGTGGACCAAGCCCGGATTTGGGGGGAGGAAGGTCACTGGACTGGGCGACCCAATTTCTACCCCCCCTTTTAAAAATGTAGATCAGATGCCATACCACGTGTTAACGCGATCATTTTTAGCTTGTGAGAAAGGGATGGCGCTATTTAATTTATAGAGCGACATCCCTCTCAATCGGAAAACGATCCCAAGAACAGGTTGTGGTACGGCCACTGGTGTTATCGTAGCTACCCGCAATGATGAATAGCATTCTTCGGGCAACCAAAAGACAATGCTGTTACCACGAATAGTATGTGGCATAAGAGCAAAGCCGCCTAATAACAGTTTTCCTGTGGTCCACGGATGTGATGGTATCGCTCTGTAGAAATAAACCAATAGAGTCTATCGAACTTAGTGACTGCAGAGAGAGAGAGAGATTCTCTCGACCGTGGAGATGGCACCGTAACGTATGTAAGTAAGCGGTATAATTTTACGATTATATCTACATTAAATAATGTAAATAGCATGTACCTACCTTTGTTTATAAGTCCTAAACTGCGCGTCCCTCCACTATGTAGTTTGTAAAAAAAAAAACAATCGAAAATCTGATCTTGTGACCAGCTTGTTCTAGATGGTTAGATGCGCCACTCAAGTGGCGATATTAGCCCTGACTTCAAGCTGTAAAATGATAACTATCTTTTTGTATATTTTTGGCATTTTCCATGCTAAGATTTTAAAGTTATTTAGAAAAGGAAAAATTGGACCGCGGGCAGGATTCGAACCTGCGTCTCCTGGTTAGGTACACCAGACGCTATGACCACTAAGCCACCGCGACTCCTACCCGTCATGTCGAATTTTTCCTTCACATACTGAATTTACGTCTTTATGGTGACGTCAGTAACACCTATTGAAATGCAAGTTTTTGCTTTTCAACCGACACAACTTACTTTACAGTTAGTTAAATGTCGAACGATGCCACCTTACCTTGTAACTATCTTTTTGTATATTTTTGGCATTTTCCATGCTAAGATTTTAAAGTTATTTAGAAAAGGAAAAATTGGACCGCGGGCAGGATTCGAACCTGCGTCTCCTGGTTAGGTACACCAGACGCTATGACCACTAAGCCACCGCGACTCCTACCCGTCATGTCGAATTTTTCCTTCACATACTGAATTTACGTCTTTATGGTGACGTCAGTAACACCTATTGAAATGCAAGTTTTTGCTTTTCAACCGACACAACTTACTTTACAGTTAGTTAAATGTCGAACGATGCCACCTTACCTTGTAACTATCTTTTTGTATATTTTTGGCATTTTCCATGCTAAGATTTTAAAGTTATTTAGAAAAGGAAAAATTGGACCGCGGGCAGGATTCGAACCTGCGTCTCCTGGTTAGGTACACCAGACGCTATGACCACTAAGCCACCGCGACTCCTACCCGTCATGTCGAATTTTTCCTTCACATACTGAATTTACGTCTTTATGGTGACGTCAGTAACACCTATTGAAATGCAAGTTTTTGCTTTTCAACCGACACAACTTACTTTACAGTTAGTTAAATGTCGAACGATGCCACCTTACCTTGTAACTATCTTTTTGTATATTTTTGGCATTTTCCATGCTAAGATTTTAAAGTTATTTAGAAAAGGAAAAATTGGACCGCGGGCAGGATTCGAACCTGCGTCTCCTGGTTAGGTACACCAGACGCTATGACCACTAAGCCACCGCGACTCCTACCCGTCATGTCGAATTTTTCCTTCACATACTGAATTTACGTCTTTATGGTGACGTCAGTAACACCTATTGAAATGCAAGTTTTTGCTTTTCAACCGACACAACTTACTTTACAGTTAGTTAAATGTCGAACGATGCCACCTTACCTTGTAACTATCTTTTTGTATATTTTTGGCATTTTCCATGCTAAGATTTTAAAGTTATTTAGAAAAGGAAAAATTGGACCGCGGGCAGGATTCGAACCTGCGTCTCCTGGTTAGGTACACCAGACGCTATGACCACTAAGCCACCGCGTCTCCTACCCGTCATGTCGAATTTTTCCTTCACATACTGAATTTACGTCTTTATGGTGACGTCAGTAACACCTATTGAAATGCAAGTTTTTGCTTTTCAACCGACACAACTTACTTTACAGTTAGTTAAATGTCGAACGATGCCACCTTACCTTGTAACTATCTTTTTGTATATTTTTGGCATTTTCCATGCTAAGATTTTAAAGTTATTTAGAAAAGGAAAAATTGGACCGCGGGCAGGATTCGAACCTGCGTCTCCTGGTTAGGTACACCAGACGCTATGACCACTAAGCCACCGCGACTCCTACCCGTCATGTCGAATTTTTCCTTCACATACTGAATTTACGTCTTTATGGTGACGTCAGTAACACCTATTGAAATGCAAGTTTTTGCTTTTCAACCGACACAACTTACTTTACAGTTAGTTAAATGTCGAACGATGCCACCTTACCTTGTAACTATCTTTTTGTATATTTTTGGCATTTTCCATGCTAAGATTTTAAAGTTATTTAGAAAAGGAAAAATTGGACCGCGGGCAGGATTCGAACCTGCGTCTCCTGGTTAGGTACACCAGACGCTATGACCACTAAGCCACCGCGGTCCAATTTTTCCTTTTCTAAATAACTGTAAAATGATAAACTAACTGTTTATACATAATTAATATGAAGTGGAGGGTGCAATTTTAGTAGATGAACTATCGCGAATCTCCAAACTAATTGTCATCACTGCAGCTGCTATAAAATAATATTTATTTCATTGTAAGTAGAAAAAGGTTCGGAGACGAATCTAAGGGGATTAGGTACTTAATTGTCGATGATAAGCTTCTCGTTAATATAGACACAATTCACCCAGTGTTTTTTTGTATTATTAACATTATTTTAATTGGAATTATGAGTTATTAGTTTGATTAAGGAGTGTTAAAATAAATAAAGAACCTAGTGACTAAGAATTCGCTTGTCAAAATTTTGGATCATGGATCTCACTCATGGATTATAACATTATTGTCGAATTTCATAATTAATTATAGCATTTCATTATTGTCGGGAAAACGATTAGTTCTCCCGGTAAAGGAAAGTGAAATTATCCCCATAGTAGGTCACCTTCGGTATGGCATCCAGAGAATAGCATCCGAGGCATGACATACAAGACACGATATCAGATCATTACATTCGAGGCGAAGCGGCCCGGGAATGCATCCGAGGCATGCGCCCAGGGAGGCTCACGACATGACGACATAACTTGCATGCCGCGACATAACTTGGTCGTCACATTACCTCGTCTCCAGCCACACGAGATACGCGACGACAAAATTACTTCGCGTTAGGCGTGCAGGGAATTAAATCCACAAGAACTGCTCTATCTACCTGGGTCTGACATCCAAGGTATGACATCCGGGGCAGGCCATCCAAAGGCATGTCCTTCACGATATCTGTCAGGGGTACGAAATTCAAATTCGTAATAATAAAAAAAATTAGATAGTAGGTACCTACTTCAGGTTATAAACTATTTGTGGTTTATGATCATATTTTTTTCTAACCAAATAATTACTGTTTGCGATGAGTATTAACGCCAGCGAAGTTTAAATATTCACATTCATAATATTACACAACATGGTAAGTAGTCATTTTTTTTACGGGTAGGCCGAGTAGATTTTTTAACGTAAACTAATAATGGTAATCGGTCATAAATTAAGCGATTTTTTTTAAGTGCCCGATATAAAGTATAAATCCACTCACGATAGCAAGTCTTCCCACAAAATGCAAGCTAGATCTTTTGTTACATTATTTTATTTTTAGTCTACACACTGCATATATCACTGGTTTCCTGGTTATTACAGAAAATAAGGTTGTAGTCAATAATAAGTACCTACTCAAACTAAGCCATTTCGGATCGGAATAAGACAGTCAAGTACTAAACCCCTTAGATACGTATCTGAATCTTTAATTTACTGCGAACGAAATGTAGCAAACAGTCTGTGAAATTTCACAGATGGAGTCACTGTAAAAAAATGTCATCAAATAAAAGTATTAATAATTTTACGATACTACTGTGCACTGCTAGACGCAGCGGCTGTGCAGTTCTGAATTCTGATAGGCTGGAAAATAGTATTTAGACCTATGAGCATAACGATACTTTGGATTACTCTGTGACCTTCAGCTGGCAAATATACAGAAAATATAGTGACCTTATGTGCAAATGCACACACATTGCAGAACAGTTTTACTGTTTTCCAAATGACTGACGCTTCACTCTGGGCAAGTTATCCGTCGCCAAAGCAATGATTCGTCAAGGCTGTAAGGCATAAAATAACAAATTATTACTTATTGAAAATTTTCTTGAGATAACTAATTTGAAATCAATTTTGAAAACAAAGAGCCTTTCAAAATTGGTTGAAAAACAAGTAATTTTTAACAAGGACCTATATTTACATGAGAACCTAACAATATATTCTTAACAATTGTATTCTGACAGTAAGTAATACTTATATCTTGAACCCTGAGTGTATGGCGCACGTGCCAAACGTGAGGTTCTCGTACGTCACCTGGCGGAAGCCAGCATCCTCGATCATCGACTTGAACTTCTCCTGGGAAGATGGAAAAGGAAGGTAGGTATATTAGAGAATATGATAATAATAGAAGTACCGTCAGTAGCTTGGACCCTGTTCCCGATACCAGTGGATCCATACGAAATTATTACTATATAAAAAATACTAACCCATACTGTTTATTTGTTATCAGTACTAAACCGCTGAACCAATTCTGGTATGTGTATTTTTTTATATAGGTATTTTACGTTTTTAAAGATGTACAGAGGCCAGCACATCAAGCTACCACAATCTGTCAAATTTCCGTGATTGATTTTCAACTTTAACACATTGTAATAAGGTTCATATTCAATTGGGAAAATTTGACAGTTTTGGATAGCTTGACCTGCTGGCGTCTGTACACAAGAAAAATATTTTAAATTAATTCATCACAATTTTTTTTTTTGTATTATGTTGTATGTTTTTTTTTTTCGTTTATGCTCTCGAGTGCTAGCAAAAAGAGCTACGATCTAAACTGAAGAAAAAATTAGGTCGTAATGCAATCCGTGTAACAAAATTTCTTACAAATTATTGGAGGGACTGTACTGTGCCAAGGACACTAGGACAGGAGGCCAGAGTCTTACTTGATAGAATATTAGAGAAGATGGAACAAACCTGATTTGGGAACTGTCTGATACTTTCAACGAGATACTGGTATGGTCGCCACTGGCCTGCAAACAGCTGACCCAGCACCGGAATCACTTGAAATGAGTACTGGTCGTATACCCTACGAAATAAATAAAAACAATGTTCATGTTTAGTGCCCAAATCCCAATGATATAAGCTGTAAAGTATGACACAGAATGATCACTACTTTTACCTACATTTTTTTCACCATAAAAAATGCATGCTCGACTGAAGACCACTGAGTAGTTTTCCCAATGTTGGTTACTTTGAGGAACCAACATGACGTAAGTCATAATCTTACGAAGCTACGTACCCGCCAAATTCCTGGACTTAGCAAGGCATTTAGAGGGTAATTAGTTTCTTTAAATTAACTCAAGTAAGAATTATATAATTATGTTGTTCCTTGTTATTTAGATGTAATTCAGTAAATTTCTGTGAGATGGTGTTGTAGTTTCTTTGCAGAGGACAGATGGCAGATGCCCAGGTAGAAAGTCTTAAATTTACGCGATTATAAAAGTATCTCAAGCTTTGGTGTTCTAGAAGTGCCGGAGTACACTAAGACTTATGAAATACCATATTGATAGGTTATTATGTCATGTGTATATCTTTTAGCTGGAGATCCTAAATAAATAAATAAGACGTGTGTGTGCCGATCTATCTGTGATGACCTTTATAGAATTGACATAAAGTTCAAATTTCAATACGCTAAATTATTGAAATTTGAACTTTACCGGTTTCGTGAGATAGAACGTCTATATTAGAACAAAACAAGTACGCCTACCATTGCAGTGTGTTGTTGGGTAGTTGACTAAATTCGAGGCACATGAAGCGGCCGCCAGGTGTCAGCACTCTGTAAGCTTCCTCAAGAACCTGCACAACAAATATTACTCGAGTTATTTTAGCGATGAAAAATTCGACTGCGGGCAGGATTCGAACCTGTGTCTTCTGATTAGATACACCAGACGCTATGACCACTAGGCCGCCACAAGTTCCACCCGCCAAGTCAAATTTGCCTTCACTTTCTGAATTTACGTCTTTATGGTGACGTCAAATATTACTTGTATGTCTATAGAGTATAGTATATGTGTATAGGTAGTGTCCAGGGACCAAAACCGGTACGATCAATACCGATATTTTTTGGGTTACAATTCATCTACGACTTATTACGTCACTGTCACTTGGTCTTGACCGGACCGGTACTTGACCAGACAGACCGGACTTGCTTAGCGAAGTAGCAGTCAAACGCGGGCCCATGGTAAATTAAAAACAACAACAAAGTCATGTTGGACTATTGAAGCACCTGTTTCGACCGTAATCCTGGTAGCCTGCAGTACAATACCTACCTTATCAATGTGAGTGCAGTTCCTGATGCCGAACGCGATGGTGTAAGCGTTGTAGCTGTCGTCCGCCAGCGCCAGCGCCTCCGCGTCACCACACACCCACTCCACCTCCACGCCGCACGACGAGCTCGTCAAGCCTTGTCTGTAAATATCATATCATCAGGATACACACTGTCATCCTCAGAGCATTTTCCAACTATATTAAGGTCGGCTTCCAGTTTAACCAGATGCGGCTGTGACTACCATCAGACCTAATCCAATTTGTGGTCAATACCAATATCCTATACCAGTAGTGGCAAACAAGCATACAGTACATCTGATGATAAATGGTTACCGTAGACTAAATATGCTTGCAATACAACAGTATCAATATTTTTGCGTTGCCGACCCTGTAAAACGAAAGAGGAATAGTTGTGTTGGCAGTATAAGGGTCAAAGTTTCCCCACTGTCATCACAATGTTTCCTTGTCGAGCTCTAGCAACCTTGCTCACCATAAGGAACACAACCTACATTATTATTATGTATGTACCTACCTGAAACACAATTCCTGATAGTAGTATGATTTTAATTATTCCTCCTACTACTGTTAAAATTCTCAATTGTTACCTATATGATCAGGGCAGGATCTGCCATATGGCTTTTTGGGCTTCAGCCCAGGGCCCTGTGGATTCAAGGGGCCTAAGTCAAAGTAAATATAAATCAAATATTTTACTGTCTCATTTTTTTCTATAGTTTGAGTAATTAGGTGGGCCCCTAAGTATTATTAGCCCAGGGCCCCCTGAGCTCACGGTCCGGCTCTGTATATGATATTGTTGTGGAGCATATAATTATATTTAATCATATAAAATATTATGTATTTACATACTTGAGTGCTCTTTGCTTGCCGACGTCCAGCATAGCTTGATTGATGTCGCAGACTGTGACACTGCTGCGACCGCCCGCTGATGGGCCGAGGTTCTGTAGGTACCTTATATACCTAAATGCTATATCACCTGAAATGCAAAAGAAACAAATCATTTTTGGTAACCTGCCGCAGTACCAAAATAATGTAATTCATTGTTAGGTTGTGAGAAAGAGATGGTGCTATTTAGCCTTTTAATTGACAAAATAACAAAAAGATAACAGCGAGTCAAGATCATGACTAAAAACAAAAAGCTCAGAATTCTCGGAAACACAATTTGGCCTGTCATTTTTTGTGACTGGTATCAATGGGTTAATATGTATAGTGGCATATATCCCACCCTATCAATCAGAAAGAGACGGCAATAACAGGTGGTATGGCGTCCAGTTAGATAAAAGTAATAGTTCTGTTCAGTTAAATCTCTGCAATGACTTGATATAAACATGATATACTTACATCAAATTTTTCTTGTTCAATTCCCCATACCTATAAAAACTTATGCCAGTTTTAAATCACACTCACCAGTTCCACCAGCCATATCCAACAGTTTGGTCTCCTGTCTGGGCGCCAGTCTCTGTATGAAGATATCCTTCCACATTCGATGGATGCCCATAGACATCACATCATTCATAAGGTCATACTTTTCAGCTACAGTTTCAAATACTTCATGGACTGAAACATTTTTTTTTAATTAATTTAAATAAGTAATAAAAAAAGCAATATAAATAATAGAGGGTTAGGATATTTTAATTTAGCTTATTCTTACTTATTAAATATTATGTAAATTTATGACAGCCAGTGCACACATTATGTTTTAGCATTGAAGTTAATTGACACTCGCATCATTATAATAGGAGCAAGCCTCCTCTCTAATACATATAATTATATAAATGGTGAATAATTGTACATAGTTAACTGAATCATTCAACTTGGCAGTGAAAATAAAATATTTAATATTTTTGTAGGTATTTTTATAAGGGACAGATTCAGGGGAGACCTGTTTACAGTCTCCTCAGGGATGTGCCTTAATAGGCGGTGCACAGGGGGCTTCTGGGGTGGTCTATTAAGAGGACACAGTGCCCCCCTCCACATGGTGATGGTAGCCACCGGGGTGAGTTAAGTGGGTAAGAATCCCACACTCCCCGGTCTAACCACCCCGACAAGTTCACAGCAGGCACAAGAAAATTCCATAACTGTAAAATTGGCAGCACAAGAAACAGTACAACAACCTTATAGAGCTAGAACTAGACCTTTGAAGATTTCTAGTCTAGTGTTTCAAGTTCGATCCCATAGTTTTTATAAGATATAGTATGTGAGTATAATATCTGCTGTAGAGTGTAGAGTATCAATAGTACAAGCTCTGCTTAGTTTGTGAATAGATTACGCTGTATAAAATATATATTTATTTATTTACTTGAGGGTACTCATAAAAAAATCTACCCAAAAATTACGATAGTTTAGTTAAAATAAAACATAAGTACTTACCTAACTTATCTAAGGTAGATCGAGTATGATCAAAAACATAAATAGGTATAGTACTTAACATAAAACATACCTTTTTTAGTTTTTTCGTTTTCATCAACAACTTGAAATCCAAAGTGGGTCTGGCCAGGTCTCACACTTTCGGGCCGCTCTGCTTCCTTGGTGCCTGTCTGCGTGCTCATAACGCGGAGCCTTAATCCTTGTTGAACTGCACATCTTATGTTAGATATTTTTAACATTCCTGTCCTGAGCGCCATCGCTAATTTGATAATTTCTGCAAAAAATTCGCGAATAAAACCCTATCCTACAAAAACCAGCTCAGCTGCTCACTGCTCAGCTCACTGCTAGGCTAGCTGTCATTCATTTTGCCGACCGTCGTCCGTCATTATCAGTCAGTGTCAGTGCAGTAAATGTCATAGTCGTATGTCAAAACAAAACCAAGAACTAAACATTGCCTTTTTACCGGATGGGAGGATTTTTTTATATTTTTTCTAGCATTTTACTTTTATTTATCACTATCAAAACAGTGAAATGACGAAACCGTAATTATGATAATAAATGATATATTAGGCGATAAACGACATAGTTATATTCTACTGGCTGTTTCCCGCGGTTTCACTCTCATCTCAAAGGACTTTTTGAGACAAATAGCCTTATGTCCTTCTCCAAGGCCTTTTTTTATACCAATAATGTGCCAAACAAGCATATACGGTCCACCTGATGGTACCAAAGCGGTCACCGTAGCCTATAGACGCTTGTAACACCAGGGGTAACCCTGTAAAAAGTAAGGGGAATAGTTGGGTGGGCAGTTTAAGGGTCAAAGTTCTCCCACTGCCATCCATCACAACGTTTCCTCGCGCAGCCCTGACAACCTCGCTCACCGTAAAGAACATCATAGTTACACATAATGTAGTATAAAATCTATGGTCAGCACTCTACAGGGCACACCGGTGAGGTGGGTGGGTTAACATTAGAGAAATCAGAATGATGAAGTTGTATTTTCTTAGTGTGTATTCTTTTGTGCAACTAGTTTTGACCGGTCTGATTGAAATATTCATCGCATTTTACAATGGTACCTCTCGAGAAACGTAGAAAAATCTCAGATTCTACGTTCCTGTTCAAGGTAATCCGCGGTAAAATAGACTGTCCCGAACTGCTGCAAAAAATCCTTGCAAGATACCCACGAGCTCCTATTACCTCGTTGCATCCGCCCCTCCGTAGAACAGTCCTTGGTGCAAATTCTACAATACCACGACAGCAAATTGCTAAAGCGATCTAATATTGACGTTCATTTTGACTCAATTGGCAAGTTCCGTAGAATCCTTTCTGACCATGCGTGAATCTAATAAGTAAATCTAATAGATATTAATAATAATTACTACCAGTTGACTTAATTTAGTTTTTTTCTCAATCCCAGTTATTATTTTACTTAATTATTTTTTTTAATTAATAAGGTGATAATAAGTTATAGGTTATAGTAGGTTTTATTTTTGGAACCATTTTTTTCTGTAATAATTTAGTAGTGCATGATGTGCTTATCTATAATATATTGTTGCACTGAATTGTTAAATTTAAGTTCTTAGTTATGTGTTGTAAATGTATAAGTGTAAACAGTGGTTGCTGAGCCAATAAAATAAAATATATATATTTGACTTTCGTCCAATAATTCCTACTTCGCTTTTAATATTACAAAATGTGAAAGTTGCCTGTCTGTCTGTCTGTTACGCTTTCACGCATAAACCGATGAACCGATTAAATTTATTAGAGATTAGGCCTTCTTTTACTTTTTTTAGATTGATTTTAAGAGAGTTTAAGAGAGGTGACGTGGATTTTAATAGGGCATAGTGGGAGTAATTCCACTCAAAACGGAGCTGCTCGAATGGGGAAGTATATACAATTGTACATACCTCCGCTCCGCCTTGCAGAAAATCTAATCAAGTCAAATTTATTTGCTTAAAATCGAAGTGAAATAACACTGCTTTGAGCTGTATCTATATTTTTTGTTTGTATTATTATACATATTTAATAACGATGCAATTTCGACTTAGAACATTCCTGTAACACCAGCTACCGTACGATACCTACCCTTTGGATCAACATAAATCCGAAACCGGGTAAATTCTGTTGGTACTCATTTTACGGCCTTAAAGTTACTCCATGTTCAATGATGATTACATAAAATTAATATAATTAATAATTGACTGCAAATCTTGTTTACAGTATTATGACACACCTCATTTGTAAACTTAAGATCACTAGTTTTTTAGCGACGATCAAACATATACAATTATAATCATTATAACTTAGATAATTTACTTATCAGTGTAAATTATTTAAGTAATCATTATCTATGCTTTTCCGAGTAAAAAATTAAAAAGTCGTTTGAAGAAGTTCTATTAGGACGGAAGTCGGTCATAAAAAAAGTTGAGTAAGTTTTGCTGTTCTGTCAAAACCGAAATGTCAAATTACAAAAGTCACAACAAAGTTTTGATGAAATTATGGAAAATGTACAAAATAATTGAAAATTGCCGCTAAAGTATAAATCTATGATATTTTGATTATGAATATAATCAATGGATACGAACAGAATTTAACTAGCTACTACACTAACCATGTCTTCCGAAAAGGAAAGTAAGTATAGCAAATAGCTTTTGTTGAATAATTCAAACCTAGTTTGATAATTGAACCTAGTTCTTTAACTTTTAATTATTAAAAGTTAAAGAACTAGGTTTAAAAGTCAAGTAACATGATTACGAGAATTGAGAACATATTATTGTTGATCGCAATTTTGTGGTTATACATAGATTCAATCAAATATAAATACTCTTATTTACTTAAATAGTTATAATAAAAATGTGCGCAAAGTTTGTACTTTTTTAATAAGTAAATTATTATTAAATACCTGTTTAATAAAATACATTCGTTGGTCTTACCATATCAAATTCCACTGTATAATAAATTGGAATACTCTAATATAGTTTTAATTTATGCAAAATTTCTATAATAAATAGTAAGTCATTATTTTTTATTGTTTCTTCAGGGTATGTAGAACACAGCCTAGAGCACTACCGACAGCAGTACAACTGGGACTGTGGAGTGTCCTGTGTGCTGATGCTGCTATCACCACAGCAGCGGCAGGAGGTACTTGACAACTTTGAGCAGATCTGCCAGGATGAGGGGTTCCGCCAGTCCACTTGGACTATAGATTTGTGCTATTTAATGAAGAGGTCAGTGAATTACCATAATCATACTTATTATTAGTAAGGTAGATAGAAGGATTGGATTTTTTATTTGGACATGGATTTGAGACACTCAGTGAGAAGGCTCATCCCTTGTAGTGGGTTAAATGATAATGATAAATGATACTTATTTCTGTAAATAGATGTTTTAAAGATACTTTTACAAATCAATATTTTACATATGTTTTTTAGCTAGATTGTGAGGCCAGTAGAAGACAATTATGGAGAATATGGTGTTTATGAGCTCTTAGATTGCTGCTAAGGAAGCCTAGCTAAGGGATTGGTTAGTTTCATAGAGGCTTCAGGTCTATGTATAATACAGCTCTGTTTTGGAGTGTCTAATAACTTTAGACACTCCAAAACAGAGCTGTTACCTTAGAAAAATACATGATAAGATTCAATAAGAAGTATTGGGTTATGACAATTTGATTTTGGCCATTAATATTCTATCTTATCAGTCATGCATTATCATAATTCAAATTGAATTTTTATCACTGTCTGATATAAAACTATGACAAAGAAAAGAAAATGTATAATTTCTTCCAACTACCATAAAGTATAGAGATGTGTTTTGTCTATATTGCAGTAAACAAACCTTATATTTACTACAAGTTTTAAAAGTTTACATTATAATCTCTAACTTAAAAGAGTAAGATGAAAGCTGTTGTCTGCAGTTCACTTGTATCTAAGGTCTTTTTGAGACCTAAAATATTTCCTTTTTCCTTCTTCAAGGTCCAATCTATCCCTATACCAAAATTCAACAATGTTCGTTCAGCAGTTTAGGTTGAAAACTTAACAAACGATCATAGTTATTTAAACATTTATAATATTATTATGGATGATCCAAACAACAGATAATTAGCAGTATGTAACTGGTGTAGGTTCGGCATTAGACACTGCATGTACACCACCACCCTGGGCGTGAACGAGGACTACAAACGACATGGTTACTATGACAAGATTATTAATATGGTGAGATATAAACTATATCATTAGCACTAAAATTAGGCTCTCTAATGGGCTAGGGGCTCTCTGCGGGTGACCGGGCCGGTTGGAGAGCATGCTGTCATCCTAAAAGACATAGTGGTCACAATCCTCAGCATTGAAGGACCAATGAGATGGATGCAATACGGTAGGATGAGAGGGAAGACCTTACTGTTTGAATGGCTGGACCACAGCCTGTCATGGTCCGGGCGAATTTCACGGATCCCATGACTATAGTGCAAGTGAAGGCATGTGATTTTTAGTCAGTACGAGTCTGAGACCCTGCCTCCCCAAGTGGTAACTGACATATTAGGATTTTCCGTTAAAAAAAAATCTCTCTCTCCAATGGGCATTTCATGATCTGTCTTATGGTACTGTTATGGTCTTTTATAGACCATATTAAAGGCCAACACCAAGAGTAAAACAATTATTTTTCTGGTAACATTTAACTTGAAACTTATTTGAATGTCAGTACAAGGTAGATTAAATTGAAAAAAATAAGTTACAATTCGTAGAGACAATAATATAGGAAAGCCCAATGAACTAACGACTTCCATTACAAATAGTTGATCTGTCATAAAACAGAGTTTAATTTACAGAACCATATTAATTTAAATTCCAATAACACAAATATAATTTAATCAGCTAAGTAATAAATTACAGGCTTATTAGCTAGAGGCCATAATTGATTTGCTGAATTACACGCTGTCACAATACAAACCACTTACTTCCTAGGATCGGGAACGTGTGAGGCGCCGTTTTGACGAAGCCACGTCTTCTGGCATCCAGGTCCAAAAACACTCGCTCACCCACGCAGAGCTGCTGACCCATCTCACCACCACGGGTCCGGCTGTGGTGCTGGTGGATGCTGGCCTGCTGGTTTGCGACCTCTGCAAGCATAACAAGCTGAAGGCTGAGTTTAGGTACTCTTGCACCAAATATTTAAGAGATACTGCAAAATATATTGTACATAAATGATTGCTTAGAGGGATGAGAAACAAGAAAGCATCGTATGCGCACATGTACACGTATGACAAGACACAAGACTGCTCCATATTTTATTTCTTTATCGAAATGGATTGGATTTGTACTCGATTAATGGCTATAGGTTTGTCCCTAATTATATAGGACCTAAATAAATAAATAAAAATACCAGCGAATTGAGGGCGTATTTACATTATTATACCTCTGCCTTATTTATGTTATTATATGTTAATTAATGTTGTTCAAGATGAGCACTTTATTAGCGATTCATATTTTGCATTTATCAACGCAATAATGTATTTTAAGAAGGTGCTTAAATCATTTAAATTTGAACCTTATGTCAGTACCTTATAAGTCACCCGTAAATTTCAACAATTACGGTATGGCTAGAAAGTAAAGGATAAATTTGCATATACATACAATAGAAAAACAACAATAATGACGACGTTTGTGGTCTAGTGGTTCGCGTTCCGGACTGCTGATCACGAGGTCGTGGGTTCGATATCACAAGTATTTATGTGATTAACATAAGTGTTTCGTGATTGTCTGGGTGTTTATAATGTATTATAAGTACCTATGTATTTACAAAAAAAAGTACATAAGTATTATATCCATTGTCTAGTCTAGTACCAATAGTACAAGCTCTGCTTAGTTTGGGACTAGATGGTGGTGTGTAAAATTGTCCAAGAAATTGTTCAAGAATACGACAATTGTTGTAACTGTCTGGAGAGTGACCGTGTTGAGCAAGTGTTTGTGTCGCAGGCGCTGCTTCGGCGGCTCGTACAGGGGGCACTACGTAGTGGTGGTGGGGCACAGCCGCGGGAAGCTGCTGTACCGTGACCCCGCGCTGGGGGCACGCCTGTGCGCCGCCTCGCCCGCCACGCTGCAGCGCGCGCGCAAAGCTCACGGCACCGATCAAGATGTTATACTTGTCTACAAACAATATAGGTAGGACCACCACGTGACGTCAACATATCAGCCCCAAGAGCTCCACTGCTGAACAACGGCCTCCCTACATGAATATCTCATTAATCGATTCAGTGTGGCAGCCTTTTTTGCGACGTTTTTCCAGTGATCGCTAACATGTATTTTGCGACATGACAGTCGTGCCATATAGAAGCCAAGGACACGCCCCACGGCCATGCCGACAGTCTTCAACCATAAATGTTATTTTAGTTTTTTATTGTCAAAATTTTAAATAAGGAACTAAGTACTCTAGTGTCATACGTGATAAAAATCCTTGACACGCGTATCGTGCAATCCGCACTGAATTGATTAAACCCCAGACCTTACACCGCCTTTTCCAAGTCTCTTGTACAGAAGAAATTTGACAGATTGTGGTAGCTTGATATGCTGGCTATCAAGCTACCACAATCTGTCAAATTTCTTTGATAGATTTTCAACTTTAATGCAACAAGATAAGGTTCATTTTCTATTGGGAAAACTTTACAGTTTTGGATAGCTTGACTTGCTGGCGTCTTTACATAACAACACTTCAAGACATGCAGTTGCAATTAAAAATCACCGTTATTACGACGGAATACCCAAATCCCAAAAAGCAAACGACGTCGCGTAGACCTGTGTGTAATTCTGACGCTTGACGAGGAAATATACAAATTATGCTGTAACCCTGGGGCTACAGCACATTAATACAGAAGCCAGCACATCAAGCTACCACAATCTGTCAAATTTCTTTAATCGATTTTCAACTTTAATCCATAACAATAAGGTTCATATTCAATTGAGAAAATTTGACATTTTGGATAGCTTGACCAGCTGGCGTCTGTACGTGAACTGCCGGGAAGTTCTCAGTTCACAATATTGACAATATAACTACGCTTCTACTCTGCGAGTTATACGCAAGAGGCTAACAAATAAAATTATTGTTCAGTATAAGTACAAAAAATAATAATATTTTAATTTTAATTGTAAGTCAAGTCCATTACAAATAATTACATGATAATATATAGCTTTAAGATAAACTTTTTAAAATTATAGATATTAAGAATATACTGTTATTTTTTAATTACCGAAAAAAAATAGAATCCGAGTAGAACTTTTAAATAATATATTACTGTTGTTCGCAAATTCTGTATGAGTAGTACAATCACACTGATGGTTATTTCAATAATTAAAAAATGAGGTATACACATCGCTTGTTTTAACTCTTACAGATACCTAGACAATTAAGTAGTTTCAATAGTATGGTTGGAAAAATAGCTTAAAAGGGTTATCTAGGCTCTAGGGGTCAATAGCCTCGATAAGGTCACTGCCTCAAAGGGGTCTAACCTTGATGGTATCAATAGCCTCGGAGGATTCAATAGTTTTAATGACTTAACAGTCTGTAGGAGAGCAGATTCTCCAGATATGTGTCATCAAATCATTCCATTTACCTTAAAATAGCTTGTGTAATGCTACACCTATTTAGTAATATTTGGCTGTAATATCACCATGATAGCTGTCATGAGCATAAGACTCCCAAAGTATGTCCAACAGTGATCATGAGCTCATATCTAGGATAGTCGAGCAATCCCAGATATGGTACGAACCTGACTGGATGATGATGATCACTGATTACCAATCCTATCATCCTATGAAGCTGAATACCAAGCATGAACTTGGGTAATCCACTGCCCCTATGAATAGAAAAAGGGGGTTAGCCCAAACCAAAACAAAATAAAATATTGCAATGGAAATGTGGTAAAAAATGTACTAAGTACTATTACCTATTTGTTTCATTATTGCAATACAATCACCATCCAGGAGGATTACTTACAAATTAATTAGGACAAGCGCAGGAGCGCTTGTCCTAATTAATTTGTAGTCGTCGCAGTATGTCTTTTTCTTCAATTCATCTCTGTCAGCCGTCACCTCATCCTTCACTCCATTTTCCATCATATCGTCCTTTTTTTATGGGATAGGGGGCAAACGAGCAGACGGGTCGCCTGATGGTAAGCGATTTCCGCCGCCCATAGACATCCGCAACACCAGAGGAGTCACAAGCGCGTTGCTGGCCTTTAAAAGGGAGTACGCTCTTTTCTTGAAGGTTTGAAGGTCATATGGGTCCGGAAATACTGCAGGCGACAGTTCATTCCACAGTTTAGTTGTGAGAGGCAGAAAGTTTCTAGAGAATCGCACAGTAGTGGACATAATCCACCCATATTATCTTTGGTCTCCCTCTACTCTTCCATCCCTACAATACAATACAAAGTTAGGTATCATTCTCCAAGCCTTATCTTAACTCTGTTGGGTTCAACTGCCAGTCTAACCAGATGCGGCTGAATATCAGTATTTTACACGAACACTGCCATCAGACCACCACAACTCACTCTCTGGGTACTACCAATATCCTGAGGATAGACTGATTGTCAGGCTTTTTGCGTTTCTGACTACTACTATCGACTGTTATGGATGTTCGTATGACAACCGGGACCGATGGCTTTACGTGCTCTCCGAGGCACGGAGGGGTCTCGATGTGTTAAGAATGGTCATCCATCCACAGACTGGCCGCGGCTAGCGCAGCTTTACCTGCAGATCGTATGATCAGCGTAGCTATTCCTTAGACACGAGCCCCTCTATGAGCTAATACAAAGTAGAAACTGGTAAACAAATAAATATTCGTCATTAAGACAAATCGGATTGGATAGATTTGTATTTCATAATTGCAATAGGTACAATACAAATAAATACCTGTAATATCACGAGGGTTCATAAGACAAAAATACCTAAGTAGTCATATTTTTTAATTTCTATTTCCGCACTAGCTGGGGTCCTATTGTTAGCTACTACCCTAGAGCGGTGAGTTATTAGCCTAGGCAGAAATCTGGGCCAACACCGACCGAAATTAATAGCACTAAGTTCTACTCACATATTATCATCATCATGGGTCACCCCTCAGAATGGGAAGGGTTAAGCCATAGTCGGGCACGCTGTCTGACTTTATGCATTACATAGATTAATGTATGTATATTATGTATCTCGTTTCTCGTATTTAGATATGTATGTATGTACCTAGTTACCTATGTTTATGTGTTAACAAGTAACACGTAGAACTGATATTTTAAGTTTGTAAAAGCACATTATTTCCTTTAATTAACCTGTCATAGAACGAATCTTTCGGTCACACTTCTTTAGAGAATTAATTCACTGTCACTTGATTGAACAAAATTAACACTAACACACGTGGATATTATTTTACGATGAAATTGATTCAATATTAATTACATACATCATAAGTTTCTTTAATTATGTAAACAATACAAAGTCTTGTCAAAGTGTTGTTGCACTATTTCCTTGAGAACTTGCAATCGACTGATTTCTGTAGGCCTATTAGGCAATGTTTATCAAATTGCCATTCATTCAATGCTACTATAGCTCAAGGCTGGCCATGTTCATCTCTATCCCCTACTTGTTCAAGTGGTTCGCCTTTGCTTTGTATTACAATGGATGTCATTGGCCTTCTTTAAGGATTAGGGCAAATCTATGCCAAGGTTACTAAGGGAATAAGGTTGTGTTCACAATATTTGTCTAGTGATGAATCCCTTCTTACATACGTAGCGTTTAAAAGGACTGTAGAGCCCTTTTAAGGCGCTGGGAATATTTTCATAGAAAAATTATTCCGATCCAATTTGATTTCTTCCTATACCAGGCGATGTATAACACTAGACAGTGATTGGTCAGCTATGGGTAATATAATATGGGGTTACGATATATTTCGTGGTGTCATGTCTTTCGCTCCTAATATGTCTTTGGTATCGCCTAATCTAATTATTTGCCACAGTATCATAAACTTTTTATAAAAAAAAAACAGACTTCAACGTTGCATTTGCATTTATAAAGCCAACCTAACGGAGGTCTACACAATTAGATGGTTTAGAAACTAGTCAATCCAAGTGAATGGAATTTACATGAAAAGTGCCCGAAATCGCTTGAAATTCTTTTTTATTGTGATAAGATCACAAGCAAGCATACGGGCCTGCTGATGATAAGCGACAACCGCAGCCTATAGACACGCGCTTTGTCATCTTGAGACCTCTGTTAAGTCTCATATGCCCAGTAAGTTCTGAGAAAAAAGGTAACATTGCCATGTCCTCTTTTTAGAAGTTGGATAAAAAATAATATACATAATCCCTTAAAGTCTATACCTAGATATTACACTCGTATTCAATTACAAAGCGGTCAAAAGATTAGCAACGCCATTAAATGGTACCTATTTTGTACTTTAAAATACACTTGATTTAATTGAACTTGATTCTCGATTAATTTTTCGACGCGGTGAATAGCTTATGCAACATATCGTACCGGTCAGTGCTCGCCTAGAGTTAAAATCTACTAATAAATAGATTAATTTCAATTCGAAAATAAATCGAACGAGAATAATAATTATGTTCTTACTTAGACAATGCTAGTTTTTAAATTTAATTTTAGTATTAATACTTGCACCTGTGAAAATAAACACGCTCACAATAATAGAACGTCACTAGCTATTGTAAACAGACCTTTACACGGGTATCCACTGACCATAGAGTTCACAGATCTAACAAATCTCTCTATTTTTGTCTATTCTTGGGGAATAACAAGCAGAGGACAGTGTGCTATTGAACTCGCTTCTATAATAACGTGTATAACATTCAGTTTTGTAGAACTTTGTGTTATAGGTAATGTTGTATTTTCGCTATCATGCTTGACATTGTATTAAATTAATCTTACACGTGCCCGGGGCCGGCCCTTGGTCGATTCGCTCTATTTTTTTTCTATAAAACTTGGCTGTTTGTGTTTGGTCTCATTATACAGTGTAAATTTATAAGTTGGTTATATAAATCTATTGATTAGAATTGCCTGTCTAAGATTTGCAACTAAATTGTGCTTACGTAAAATTCGTTGCAATCTTTGTTTACATTCTTAGCATATTTGCGTAATAGAATAAATAATGTATTTTTTTCGTAATGTTAATTGTATTGTATTCGTTCTTTTAGCATTCTATAGATTGTATAATATTTCCAAAAGTTAAATACTTACACTATAATAGCTACAGTCATATTTAACTGCTATAGTCTTATTATTTAAATTGTTATGCAGATTTTAATAATATTGATAGATTTTCTGTGTAATTTTCATTACCTAACAGCTTGGAGTTAAGAATTGTGCTCGGTTTATTTCAATAGGTTCACCTTCTATTACATGGTACTTACCTAAAATTATAATTTAGGTACCTATCAGCAAACTGGGTGCATCCTCTACCTAACCTTTCTACGATTACCTACCAGGCATGGTGTCTATGTAGGTATAATGTAGATACATCTTTTTTTTTGCTGTCCAACTGCTCGGAAAAAGATAGATCATATCTAATAGTATTAAAATAATTATTAATTGAACACTAACAGTAGAAATAACCGTTCCATAACTGAATTCCAAAGTTCTTGTCCGCATTTTATGTAGATTGCGTCCGTCACACTGGTAGGTACTACTATATCATAGAAAAAGGTTTATGTTACTTGTTTTTTATATTTAGTTTTATGTTTGTATACGATTGCCAGCGGTGCCTTGCCATTATCTAAAGGCACTATGGTAATATGAGCATCGATTCCTATGCTCCGGCGTAAGGTGACTATGGCAACATGCTTCTACCGTCCTTTTTGCTGTGTTCAGAGGCTGCTGGCTACGTTACTTTTTAAGAGATAGCTAATTATTGTATGAGGATAGGTCAACTCCATAGCTGCTACTAATCTTTCTTCAAAAGGCCATTCCAGGAGTTACCCTAGATTGTCACACTAACATAATTAATAATGCCTAGGTACCTACCTAACCTACCTATGATATGAAATAGAGACCATGATTCTCGTGAGTTTGTTTCGGAGTTTCTTCTGACTTTCGAAGTGCCCATATCGTTTATCATGTTAGAATCTGGAGATCCTATTTCAGCACACGACCTGCGGGATGTTAGTGCATGTAAGTTTCCCCCAGAAAAGAAATAGGAAGGTTTCTTTTCAAAAATGGATTATGAAAATTAAGATATCGTATTTTTTATGAGATTTAATTTTTTTATGAGGTTTACACAAATGTTCCGCCGATCTAGTATCGTCGTGCAACGGGTTGTTGAGCTCCCTCTAATATGTTCGAGTTACACAATGACTGATGCATGCGTGCCGTCGGCTGGGTTTAGCCTACTCTAAGCCCCTGTGGCTCTTTCTTCAAAAGGCCATTTCAGACATTACCCTACATTATGACACTCACATATTTTATATTATTGTCTGGACTTTAAAAGAGACGAATGATTCTCCGAGGTTGTTTCGGTGTTTCTCTCAGTCTCGTCAGTTAGGAAATGCCGGCGCCTTCTAGCATAAAAAAATCAAAAACATTGATTTGTAAAAGTGTCTTTAAAAGATCTATTTACAGAAAATAAATGATGGATGGCACCCTGTTGCTTGGATTATTTATTAAGATTTTGGTATAAGTCATTCAGTTGGAGATAACCGTCCTAGATTATAGAATACGCATTGAATCCGTTCCAAGATAAATTTAATAAGATGTTTAAGTGTACCTACTAACTTATGTTTGTTATAATTAGAAAAATTTTGAAAGACTATAATATTTATCGTGGTGACCATGGATGCTGTAAAGGGTCAGAAACGAGATTAGATAATTTATTTACTTACTATAAAATCTGTAAAAAATGTTGCTGGGACTGGGAATGTTATACATTCACGCAAGTGTCAGAAATCAGAGAAAACATTGTTCCTTTACATTTTTTATTATTTATTTATTAAAGAGGATTTGGTCAGGATTGCCAATGCACTTACCTACCCGGAATGCCAGCATTAACCATACTGTATTACTTTTTCGCTTTCTCGCTTCTTGGAGAAGAGAGGAAATGATGTTCCTTTACTTAATAAGAATAAGCATACATAGGTACAGACGCCAGCAGGTCAAGCTATCCAACACTGTCATATTTTCCCAATAGAATATGAACCTTATGATTTTGTTGAAAGTTGAAAATCAATCAAAGAAATTTTACAGATTGTGGTAGCTTGATGTGCTGGCCTCAGTACATAACGTTCTATCCAGGTAGTATGTATACTATACATAATACCTGGATAGTACGTTGTGTAATGCATAGATACCTAAATTAACTTAGGAATGAGAAACACGTGGTTTTGAACCTACTGGTAAACGAAGTTGTTTTATCAAAATTCTTTCAACAAGTATACTGCACACTTTATTGCCCAGGAGAGTCCGTATCTCTCGGATTTCCTGTATTGGGTAGTTGGAGAGGAATTTTGTGTCCGTAAGACTCACTTGTCTTAGTCAGTTGGCTATAGGAGGGCCGCTTAGGCTGGGGGGTGGAATGGTATAGCGGCGGGATCTTTAACATTTTTGTTATACGTATATATATATATATATGTTATGTTCGCGGGTTTTGCGCCTCGTATTGTTCGATCCCCGCACGGATTAAAATATTTGTATGTCCTACATGAGGTAATTTTTCCGAGTCTGGGTTTTTGTGTATACGAGAATTAGTTTGTAAACGTATCCGCGATACAAAAAAAAATCCTAAGGTGGGGCAAGGTTTTTGAGAAAAGCCTCGAAATTGAGTTTAAAATTACGACATTTTAATTCTTATATCATTTATAATGGATTGTAACGACGGCGTCCGTATTGATAGTGTAATTGTATAAGTATTGAATTCAGAATAATAGATAAATAATTTATAATTAACACAAATATTTTTATTACTGATTGTAATATTTCCATGCTCATGTGACAGCAAAATATGGAGAACATTAGCGATAATAATATTTATTTATTATACCCATGTTAGCAAGGAAATAAATGATGTTTTATTCAATGGTTCATCCCTTGATTGGAGCTGTTCCTCATATCGTGTGGTGCCACATTTCATTACATTAGATCCTCTATGCGCCCTCCACGCATCCCAGCACTGGACCTGGGCATGCATAGATAATATGCATAACTTTTTAATTTTATAAGTAGTATACCTAAGTATGGCGATACTTACTGACTTGAGTAAATATGTAATAGATTAGGTACTACTGCTAATCCCAGATAATTATGGATTAATTAAAAACTTAGGTTCCTGCTTATAAATCGCCTGTAAAATATTGTATAGGTAGGTACTTTAATATTAGTTAATTATTGTCAAAAACAATAAAATGTGATTGTAAGTAGGTACTTAGGTACCGACATACAATATAATTATCAACTTAGAAATATACATTTTATATACCTAATGATATACTTATACAGCATTTTTATTTAGAGTTCCCCTATTATGTTAGACCTGAACATACCGGTGAACTGTGGGTGTACATTGGTACACCTCTGCCTCTCTACACTCAACTCTTCGGGGAATACAGCGTGAACCATCACGCTGTATTCCCCGAAGAGTTGAGTAAGTACTTACTTACTTATATTTTTTATTAAAAAATATAAGTAGGTATAGTTAGGCATATATATTTGTGTCTTGTGGGAATTGAACTCGTGATCAGCAGTTCGACACTCGAACCACAGACGTCGTCACATATGCTGGTCACGGGAGGGACGTACCTACCTACCTATTTGTTACACAATATTTACAAATTGCAAGCAATCGGACAATGGATCCTATATGGTGTTGTGTCAAATGCCATCAGTCCCATCCATGGCTACGGTTTTTACTGCCGAGGAGTAAAAACATAGGTAAATCGATCCATGACGATATTCCGAATTAAGAAATGTGTTGTGGTTGACGATCATTTAGATTTTTATAGTATTGGTAGGTAAGTACTGTAAATATGGGAAGAGTGCCAAAACATTAACAACTTTACCTACACAATGATTTCAGAAATGAAATTATTCAAATAGGTACTTACTTTGAATTCGGGACTACCCCCGAAGAGACTCAAAAATACCCGGAAAATACCCCGACCATAAACAAAAATTTAAAATAAATACTTCGTCTCTTTTTCACAACGGTAAAATAGCGAAGGTAGAAAGAGTACAGTATATTATGGAAGTCGTACCCCAGTAGGTACCCCTATTTAATTATTATTATACATTTGAAATGTACAACGAGCTGAAAATCTATAGTCCGTGCTATAGTTGTCTCTTTCAGGCTTATGAATAAATGCGTTAGATAGAGGGAGATCAATATCAGATTTTGCGTTTGATCATCCCGCTTTCAACAGAGACACACCTACGTGATTTGTACAATCAGCATGAAAAATGTTAAGGAAAAAAAAACCACATTTATTTTTTATTTTTTACGGTTTTAGTTTTACTTAATTTGTATAATATGCAGTTGCTAAAGTATAAGCATTATTCTGGTATAATACCTACATAAATATCGAACCTATTCAATTCGAACCTATTAGATTCAAAATTTAAAATATTTTTTTGATGAGACCCGAAAATAACGAACATTACATTTGCGTAACTTTTAAACACGTGTAAGCAAGTAAACCTAATACCTACATAAAATCCTATTTTTAGTGTGTGACGTCGTTGTTTGGTTATGGCACGTATTGCCACGCTAATATCTTATTTTTTCCTAAAATATAAGCATGACCAGTAGATTCCACTAGTGATAGTAGTATATAATAGTATAGAGCTAGATTACTTAGTATGCTATTTTCTACGCATTTCGGGCTTCTTTGAGTTGAACAAAATGGAGAAGGCGGACAAGGAGCAAGGAGAAGGAAACAGAAGTAGAATAGCTGTACTTTGAGCTTCACCAAAATTGGATCAGACTATTTGCAGTAGGTAAAGTAGTGACGTAATGAGAAATTCCACTTTGATCATTATTATTGTGTGCTGAATGCAAACACCATTCGCAGTACAGGTAGGTAGGTAACTATTTATAACGAATCATCATTATTATCCTAACATTTTCCTAACTCTAACTTTCTACTACTAACGATAGTCTTCGGTGTTTGTAAGTTCGGTGGGATCGATGATGATTTACTTTTTAATTTGTTTTGAATCGCTACAATTTATTTGTATTTTTTTTTTTTTTTTTACAAATACATAAGTATGCAAAACACTGAAATGTTTTACTTACGTGACTGACTGTACTAATTGGCAATGACTTCAACAAGTTTTATTCCATTAAAATCTTTATTTCTTGCGCAATAATGTCTATATTCCTCTGTATTTAAATATTTGAAAATCGGCCAGTATAAATGCGAGTGAAGTTTGGAAATCATTGCTAGTGTAAGAATGAATGTCGTGAGGTGAGGTGAATACTGTGAATTGTGATCAGTGACGATGAATGTGTGCTAGTGAATAGGGTGGGTAAACAGACTGAACATGCTGCAAGATTTAATTTGTAAGTACTTACATTTTGTCTAGAGTAAGAGAGTAGTAGAGTAGTGTTTTGCAATAAAAACTAGTGATGTGTGATAAAAAATGAAATGAGTTTTATGTAGGTAAGTATTTAAAACCAAAACGTATCTAAGAATTATATGAACCATAAGTAGTACAGCTACCTAACCTAAGTACTTATGTACATTACAACACCTAACATTTGTATTCAACTTAGTTTTCTTTTTTATTGCGTTATGATGGCAAACAAGCATACGGGCCACCGTAAGCGGCCACCGCTGCCCATAGGCCTCCAATACCTACCTACTTACTCGAGAGCATTTTGCCGTCGACACTGGTCAGGGCTAGCCGTCGCCTCGTTGGCCGACAAGGGGCGGTGGCTGCTTCCGTTATTCGGCAGTATGTTGTGTGTGTTTACGGTCCAATCCGGACTGGTCGATGATAGCTGTCGACATGTCTACAGCTGCTGCTAAAAAACTCGGCAGCAGCTGCCATGGGTTGACAGCTAGCGCCGACCAGTGTCGACAGCAAAGTGCTAAGACACCAGCAATACCAGTGGCAGCTCTCGCGTTGTCAGCTTGAGACCTCATGGCGTTGATTATGCCCAGTAATTTCACTGGCTACGGCAAAGATTTAATTCTTTGACCTACACTGGCTACGGCAAAGATTTAATTCTTTGACCTACGCCACAGTCATTATGTAACGCTTAGCGGGAGAATATTGTTTGAAACAACATTGTTGTTTCTAAGGGCTATGTATTAATTTAGATTTAAGTATATATAGAGATGTAAGTAAATAATACCTGTAAGTATATTAGGTATCCTATAAATGTTGTATATAAATATAATAATACTGAATACAACCTCCAGGTTAAAAAATGACGCCTCAGTTAAAATAAAATGGTGTTAGCCAGAAATTCGGTTGCGCATGACCGATGGCAGGCGCTTCGTGTAAATACAGATATTGCGATCAGTCAGACTGGAAGTATACTGGACCCCATTATAGTTGAGAAAGGCTAGGATTATGAGAGTTCCAACGGGAATATGACATTAATGATATCGCTGTGTGAAAGGGTGCTAGCTGTAGGGAACTAAGTAGCTACCTACTTAATGCTTGTTTACATAACAAATAGGAAAAGAAAACTGACCGCTCTATTGTTTATAAATCATTATATTTTTTTGATTGATAACAAGAAAATAAAAAAAAATCCGTGATGGTTACATTTACAAGGTGTGTTGTGCGTACATTTTTGAACATCTGAATTTATCGATTCGGATTCGGAAGACGCTTGCTCCCGAATCGGTACTCAGTTCTAATAGTTGTTTTATTTACTCTTTCAAACAATAAATAATCGTCAAAATAATTTAATCCATATAAAAAAAGGAGCAAAAAGTTAAAAAAATGTGAAAACCCGTTTCAACTAAATTACTTTAGTTGTTTGTTGGCCATTGCTGCCTGCTCTGGTTTACCGAAAGACAGGATATTTCCTGTTTCAGAAATCAATAGCTAGGTATCACTAAAGAACTCGAAAATAATTCGAATTCATATAGGTACATACATAGGTACCTATATGTCTACTTATGTAAGCATTAATTATTTTACTCTGTTGGGGAATATTAAAATTAAATCTATAAAGGGGGACCCCCTTATTATTATGTTAAGATTTTTGATCGTTGTTTTCAATGATTGCTTGATAAACGATTTACGACGCATCTCGTAGGTACTATAGCAAGTATTTAAGCTTATGTCCATAGCATTTCGTGTTTAGTTAACTTATATTTTATTGCAATGGATGTAGTGTTTAGTTTGTGTATAATATTCGCTGTGTTTCATTCAGTTTTTTTAGCTCAATTGGTGAGTGAAGATTTTTTAAATATATCAGCAAAAATTTCGTGTGCGTAAAAGTTTACTAAGATGATGGTTGTGGAATTTTTTGTTGAGTGTTAGGTACTTTTTTAATCAATGAAAAAAAAAATATATTACATATACCTAGTAGTATATGTAATATTGTCATAGTACTAAAACAAGGAGAACGCCTATGAGCTTTAATGGACAAAAAAGTAAAAACTCTTTTTTTATCTAGTTTTTATTTGAGGTTTTCACGGTTTCGATGGTGATAATACGTTTCATGGCTAACACTTAGGGTTGGATATAAAACGAAAATGTAATGGGCATGACACATTTTGGACAATACTCGTTGCATAACACTACATTATAACGTAGCAATAGCTAAGTAGTTAGGTACCTACTAAGTACCTATCCGTATTCTTTGGAATTACGCTGAGCGGTGACTGTTTTGCGTAGACCGGTCACATATTTTCCCAAACATAATTAGTAAATTTCTTCTTATAAAGTAACTATTAATTTTCCTGTGCGTCGCGCAACGCAAATAAATTTATATTATTAATTTTTCTTTATAAGTAACTCATTTTTGAATAAAATTGGTAAGGTTGTGTCGCGTCGTAAGGTTTAAGAACTAAGTTTCTCAATATGTGGTAGGTTAAGTAGGTAGGTTACCTACCTATGCTAGAAAGATTGGGAACTTTTCATGCCTTCAAGATTTGTGTTTATGTACACAGACGCGGTACCAGAACAAATCCTTACATTTGCCGTTGGAACGCTTGCAGGCTGATGAGAACATATTTTGATGATGCCACAAGATTGCCATTATAATTAATATAACGCTATGTTCATAGTAGACCTATTGGTATCTAAATTACCGCAATATTTCCTTAATTGATCGCATATATATAGGTGTACCCACAGAATGGGTGTACCTAAAACTTTTGTCAGAAACGTCACTCAATTGCTTAGGTAATTAAATTTTTGTCAGTTTTGACAGTACAAATTAAACAATGCAGTAAGCACAATTTAATATGAACCTACTGTAAACATAGCCGACGATATGCAATTTTAAGAAAGAAAAAATATTTTGACTTCTGTCAGGATTGCTTCGATCGAACCTGCGTCCTCCGGTTCAGTACACCGGGACGCCCTAGCCAACTAAGCTACTGAGCTGAACATCAACCCATATACTGTCCATCTCTCACTGAACGAAAGAGATTAGGTTATCTATAACCTAATTTTAGGTTAGTTATTACTAAGAGGTAATCACTGGACTATGTCCAGTAATTACCTCTTAGTAATAACTAAACGAATCCTTTTATGACTGGGCTATCGCAACTTCAGTATTGTATTTGAATTTATACTTACATATCATTGTGAAGTTTGTAATAAGTAGGTGAAAAGGTTCATAGTGAATTTTTTTCAGTTATATCTAGTTCCCACGTTAGGGCCGGCCCGAAATTATTGCTATCGCATCATATTGATCAACCCAATTACACTGCATGGGTTCCTTTTGAGAATGAGCCGGGTTTGGCCAGCGAGTCGGACTGACTCGCTGGCCTAGTGCTAGTTGCCGGACAATTACCCACCTAAAAATTTTAAATTCAAAGGTTTGGATTCAATACCGGGACCTATGAGATTCCGGTTTGATCACAAATAAAACGTATACGGTCGCAGTGATATCTACTACAGCCACAATACAAACAAATCCTTCAAGAAGCGAATCTATTCTTTTCTCAAAGGCCGGTAACGCACTTGCATCCCCTCTGGTGTTGTGGATGTCACTGGGCGGCGGTGATCACTTACCATCAGGTGAACCGCTTGCTCGCTTGCATCCCTCTTCCATAAACAAAAATATTGTCACATACCATCACGCCTGTATTCCCCGAAGGGTTAGGCAGAGGTGTACTAATGTATACCCACAGTTCGCCGATATGTTTAGGTCCTATGTAATAATGAGACAAATATTGTCGTGTCGGATAAGTAAGTAGCTCCCCAACACTAACTATGATGCGAGTGGGAAACCCCTGGGTGGCCTGGGCCAGCTAAACAATTAACTTAGGCTAGTAGCCCTTCCTTGATACACATTGATTTTCGATTACGTAGCATGTAAGATCATAAAGGACTGATTCATAATGTAATAGGTTATTATGTTTATGAATGACGAATAATTTCACAATGTTGCATTGTTTTATGTATAAGTCTTCCGAGCAAAATATAGTGTGTTTTAAATACGAATGGTGTTGGAAGTGTCTTGAGATTTGGTCAGATTTTCAGTGAGTAATCATTTTTTTTTGGTTATTTATTTTGTTGGTAGTTACTTCGAAGGATACAGTACTTCTGGCTATGACATAACTGTTCTCTGAAGTTGTGCGCGCATTGTTAATTTTACGATAAAAATTCGATGCAAACAAGGTTGTGTCGAGTTGAAGGCGTCGCATTTGTGATTATTTTTCTAATAACTTTCGATATTTTTGCACAATACCTAATACTTTTCTATGTGATTACCTAACCACATAAGGTCGTTTGTAAAGTCTGAGGTCAGAGTTGGGGAGTAGAAGCTACCCTACGATGCCCTAACTAGGGTCTTCTGCAATCAGCACATTGTACCGTGAGTGGTTTTGCAGACAATTATCCAGACCATGGATAAGAATAATATCCAAACAAACGAATAAGACGTTTCTTTTGATTGTTACGTGCGGGAATCGAGCCCTCGATCCAAATTGTAGAAGACTATAAAGTCAAACACATCAAGCTGCTGCGAAATTATATTTAATCATTTAAGTAAAGTAACAATAAACAATAAAATATATTAGTTTTCTTTATAAAAACAGAATTGTTTAAAATTTGAGTCTTTCCCTGTCTGTACATCGCAGTTCTCATGCGTATAAAACGATTCTGTGTGGTTAGAATATTAATATTTTTTGGATTAATGCTACTTTGAAATCATTGAACTTCAAAATACGGGTACAGTACCAACCTACCAATTACGTATCTATAACAAAAATAATTCTTTCATTCTTGATTCTTGGTTTTTAGTTCCCGGTCTAGCGGTCGCAAGGTCCTGGGTCCGGTTCCCAGTTTGAGCGAAGTGTTACTTATTGGGTTTCTATTTGGCTCTAACGTTTCGAGATCATCGTTGGTACAACCGAATAGAACAACACACAAAATAACAAACAGAATCAGTATCACGACATTTATTCATTTATACTTTAATTGTTTTTTATTTATTATATTTGGCATTAACGAATGCTAAAAATATTAAAGGATACTAGTTTTAGAGAAAGAAAAATTCGATCTTAGGCAGGGTTTGAACATCTTATACACGCTGACGTCACATATAGGACGTAAGAATGTGGAAGAGAAATTCGACAACACAGACAGTGGTCTAAGTAGGTAGCTTAGTTGAACTAAAGCATTCGGTGTACTTAACCAGAGGTACGCAGGTTCAAAAATCTGCTTGAGATCGAATTCTCTGAATGTATATACTTTCATTGATTAATTTTATTTATTTAAAAAAACCTTGAGAGTCCAAACATATTATTGGGGAGGTAGGTTAGTGACCTCTGATTGTTAATAGTGGTGAATATTGGTAATTATATACTCTTACATACAATAATGAATGACGTGATATTCACCTGTTATCAAGTGTGATAGTGTGCCGGCGCCGGCGTCGACTATATTTGTTAGTCAACCGCCAGAAACTGCTGGGGAGGTACCTACCGACGTTGTTCAGTGTTACCATTGTTTTTTCTAGTTATATTTGGTGCTAACAGGAACAGGTCATTTACCTATTTTTTAATACTGTGAATCGTAGGTGAGTAAATTTTTAATAAAAGAATTTTTTTTTAGATTTTTACTCAACAATAGGCAATTTTAGAGATACTTTCACATATATTTTTTGTGGAATTGATATTGTGTTGTTTTAGGTCTGTGATTTAGTGGTTTGCGTGTCGGGATCACTCATGATGCTCGTGGGTTCGAATCCCACAGGACAAAAATATTTATGTGATGAACATTTAAGTGTTTGCGTCTATCTGGGTTTTCTTGTGTATTATAATAAGTATGTATTTACAAAAAAAAGTATTATAATTATTATATCATAAATCCATATCTAATAAAAGCTCTGCTTAGTTTGGGACTAGAAGTTGCTGTGTAAGTCCTAAGTAAATATTTAAAATTTATTTATTTTTAAATTTTGTTTTATGTTTAATTATTATACTTACCAATGTTTGTAAAAAGTAGACTACCTACTATAAAAATTAAGCCTTAAAGCAGTTTTCAATTGTAAGTAGGTAACCGGGTAAATTACTTCGTTAATAAATAGATTGTATAATAAGCCTACGAACCATATAGGTACAGGATTACTCTATTGCTGTGACGACACTTAAAATAATCCAATGTGAAAGTCCTCACTAGACGCAACCGGCAGATCAATCCACAGCAGTCTTCTTTCTAAGGTGCGACTACCTAAGTACCTACTTACTTATTCCAAGTATTTCGTAGTTTATTGTTAGGTAGACGAATGTTTTCCATGACTTTAAAATCGAGCTGGAAATTAGACATAAGATCTTTCACAAGGTCTTCTATAAGGCTGGTATTCTAAGGTGCACCTACTTATTTAGTTATTCCTAGTATTTCGTAGTTTATTGTTAGGTAGACAAATGTATTCCATGTCTTTCAAATCGAGCTGGAAATTAGACATAATTTATCTTTCATTTTATCTCCTATGTTTATTAAGTCATATTATTTTAAGTGCCTGTGGTATCATTTAACCATATGATACCACAGGCACTTAAAATAATATGACTTATATTACTAAAAAAGGAGAAAACACTGGTTCCTGCTTTATAGTGCAAGTGGCCAAAGATATTGATAGAGATTGTAAACTTGTTTGTGTATCCAATAAACAAAAAAAATAAAAAATCATGTCGGTAATTGTTATTACGGAAGATAAATTTTTTTTTTTTCTTTAAAAAAAACCTTAACTACAGATTTTTCGAGAACTAAAGAATATTAATTACTAATTAGCCAGTTCTAGAGGCGAAATGGAAAACAATCAGATTGATGTGATCAATTACGTGTTATCGCTGGGAGTGGCACCAGTGTGACAAACAAACAAACAACATTGATAACAACGCTAATCAAGCAACCATACGTTTTACATAAAACAATAAATTGAATTAGGTAGGTACATAAGTACCGAAATCATGAGGTCTAAATCTTAACTTCCTGAATATTTGAAACAGTTAGTGCGAATTTTGTTTTTGTGTACCTACATGTGGAGGGTAATCCCCGAAACCACTGCACCTAAGTATTTAAAAAATTCTTACGAAGTTCGTAAAAATTCTTGCACCATTTAAAAGAAGACCTTTTAAATGGTAACGCAAGAGAAGCTGCCGACTACCAGCTAGTAGTTTTATGATATACCTACGTGGCATTCTTTGGTCTCTGCTTACCCCCTTTTTTCTCTTGCTAACAATCCTCTTCGATCATCTACCACCTTGGGAGGCGGCGGGTTACTCGGACTAGTACCAACTATAAACCGCACTTGCCCTATAGTTTTAAAATTCGCCACGCTCTACAAACCCTAGGGAAAAGGCGTGAGTGTATGTATTATGTAGATACGATTGACTCGACATTACCATCATACCAGGAATGGAAGTCGTTTATGGAAAATACCTGCATAGCCTGATATGTGTTATGAGAGAAATGATAAGTGCGATAATACAGTATGTATTGCATGCGTTTTGCAACAAAATATTTGCGTCTACGTCGAGATAACCTCCATTATTACGTGTACAGTAATAAAACGTCATGTTTTATCACCCAAATTGATTTGTAACTGTTTAACACATTACTTTGTTTAATAATTAAGTACAGCCTGATACTATACCTACATAATCATCAACCGACGTCAAGAAGGAGAGTTCCTTTGATTCGATTTTGTTTTTTGTTGTGTGTGTTACCTACCTAAGCGATATTTATCTTATTCGCCAACGATTTCGTAGCATTTTTTTTCTCATAACTATCCTATACATACATATAGGTCACAGAATACTTTCTAGTTTGACCTATATTAACTTGGTTAAAGTCTTACCACCATTGATTATGAAGATACACAACAAAATGCTTGAAGTCGTTTTCTGTTTCATCCATTATGGAAAATTTTCAATTTTATAAAAAGATTAATAGAAACGGAATCTATCGATCGAAATTACGATTGTCGGACATCTATACATAGGTATCTACGTTATCACGAAGTGTCGAAGATTTAGGACAACAATCAATTTTATCTACTCAAAAAATATACCTATGTATTTATAATGTATCTATGAGCTGTTTCGTAAACTGTAGACAGTTTTAGGTGGGTAGGTACGGTTTACGTTTTAAGAGAGGTAGGGGGCATAGTGGGAGTAATTCCACTCAAATTGGAGCTGCCCGACTGGGAAAGTACCTCCGCCTTGCAGAAAATCTAAGTAAACTAACACTGCTTTGAGCTGTGTTGTGTTTCTTACGGTGAGCAAGGTTGCCAGTGCTCCACGAGGAAACGTGGTGTTGGCAGTGGGGGGACTTTGACCCTTATACTGCCAACCCAACTAGGTATATCACTTGCGCGTTGCAAGCGTCTATATTACGATAACCGCTTCCCATCAGGTGAGCCGTATGCTTGTTTGCCACCTTAGTAGAATAAAAAAAAGGTACGCTGTAGTACCTACTGGCACCTATTGGGTATAATTCAACTAACCGCGTAAGGTCCCCGGTGACGAAGAACACTAGATTTTCCATTCTATCGTGTAATTTGTATGACCTACACGAATTACAAATTCGTAATTCATGTAGGTCATACAAATAGGTAGATAATTGTTCCGCGCCGGGATGTAACCCACAACCCTAGTACATTCAGCTATACATTGCCAGTAAAGCTGATCTCTCATTGTATAGGCTTGCTGTACTATAAAAGGCCAGTTTGTACTGGATCTGTACAGCCGTGTGTATAACTAGAATCCCTCGTTTGTAGTACCTACTTAAGTAAATCTTCTTCAATTTCAGAAACCCACAATGTCAAAACGCACAGTGCTAAATGAGAATTACAAGGGTTTGGTGGAGAATTTCTCCATCCCCGCAGAGCTGCACGAAAGAGATGGCAAGAAGTACGCCAGCTTCGGTTCAACGGTGCCCATCCACTGTTGTAGTCCAGAACAGGTGAGTTATCGAGTGAGAAAGGGAGAGGTTAAGCTAGATTTCACTAACTTTGTTGTGGGTAACTTTATAAGCCTTCTATAAAACCTACCTTCATGCCAACTTTAAAATTTTGGATCTATGGTTTTTAAGGTTTCGTTATTTCGTACTGTATATCGGTACTTGCATAGGATTACTATGCGAGTGGTATTTCACATTTATATGTAAGTATAGGTAGTATACCTACCTAGTTATAGGTAAGAAGTATATAAAATAACTTACAAAAGCCGTATTCCTCCTGTTGACTCAGCAGCAGCCAGCGCCATCATGACTATAGGTACTCCAAGTGAGGTACCGAACACTTCCTACACCAACAAGTTGTTATTTCACTACCGACAATGATAGCACCACTAATACCGCGGGTTATGTCCAATAAAAACTTTGCACACGGCTAAATTTATCTGTAAAACAGTGTGGACGCCAGAACCGATACTAATATGTTACTAACTATAAAAAAGTCGGTAGGACGTCCAACGATGGCGACCGACTGCCGGCGGCGACGCGAGCTGTGTCGCGACTAGACTGCCAGACACGGCCCGCGGTCCTAATAATCAAAACTTTGCGGGTAGATTGAGTTGAATTTATAATCATACTACCCACAGTTCTGGTTAAATTAAAATTCAACGAAATCATCACGGATATGTATGTTTTGATGGTTTGTGTATCTATGTATATTTATGATACACAATTATGTTTAGTTGTCTTGATTATGACACTTCTTCCTACTTTTAAAATTCTGTTTCTTTGTTGTTGTTAAATTGCACATACGTGACAGAACTACACTGTTTAGAGCCGGTCTTTCATTTTAAGTTGGTAGTTATCCTTCCATCAAGCGTGCTGGGTTGTGTTGGCTTTTATACCCAGTTCGAGGATGTGATTATTATTATTATTTTTTATTCTACTAAGGTGGCAACCAAGCATACGGCCTGATGGTAAGCGGTTACCGTAGTCTATAGACGCTTGCAACACCAGGAGTATCACTTGCGTGTTGCCGACCCCGGATTGAAAGAGGAATAGTTGGGTTGGCAATGCAAGGGTGGCAAGGGTCAAAGTCCCCCCACTGCCAACACAACGTTTCCTCGTGGAGCACTGGCAACCTTGCTCACCGTAAGAAACAACACAGCTCAAAGCAATGTTATTTTACTTCGATTTTCTGCAAGGCGGAGGTACTTCCCCAGTCGGGCAGCTTCAATTTGAGTGGAATTACTCCCACTATGCGCAACCTCTCTATGTGCGCTTTATTCGATCGACAGTCATTTATAATTGTAACGTTTGCAGGTGAAGGAGTACGCGCGCACAACGCATCACTACTGCGACGTATTCACAGACCAGGTGCTGGCGCCGCTGGGAGAGCTGGCCTACGTCAGGCTTGATGAGAGCACCGCTGAGAAGGTCAGCCAAACATGAGCATTGATATGTCCGGATTGTTATGCTTTTGGATATCCACGAAAACAGCTTTTCCGAGTGTTATTTGATGGACGATATTTTTTATATATAGGTCAAGTCGTGTTTTTACAAACATACTATATAAAACGAACACCTAGATTGGAAACAAAGCCACTGGTGGGAGTTGTATGAGCAGACATATATATTTATGTGTTGTGAAATGTAAGAGGAGCTGAAATATCAAGCTCTTTTGACGACGATGTACATTATTATTTACTGTAAAATGTTATACTTTAAGGTCTAATTTTTAATACAATAGCTTATAGCTATAGTCATCAACGAGATTGCATTCAGTAGCGGTAATTGTTGTTACACGTACGTTCCAGGTGTTTATAAACCGCAGCAAGCGCATCTTGTTGTGGTCGAGCGACGGAGTGTTGGCGCAGTGGCGGTGCGCGCCGACGTTCGAGTCCTGCAACACGTTCGTGTGCGGCGCGCCCCTCGCCGCACACGACGGACAGCTCGTGTCCGTCGTCACCGCCAGGAAGGGGAACCACTACGCCGTGTCCAGCTTTGAGGTGGAGATCGTCTCAACTAACGTTACATTTATGCACAATGTTTGTGCGTTCAACAGCCAAACTCAGCAATTAGATCAAAAAATAGGTACTTTTGAAAAGTAAAACTAGTTGCGCGGTTTCAAAAAGTGGATCCTACAGAGAAGAATTCGCCAAGGCGTGAAAAGGATGGACATAATGCCTTTACACACCTAACCCACCGAGCAAATTTCAAATTCTGAGCAATTGTGGCAAAGAGATAGATAGCATCCTGAGGAAGGACTTATGCTACTATTTTTGTATAATGAATACACTTGTGTTTTGACGGTATGGTCGACAATGGAAGACGCTTACCTGAAAGTAACCCATAACTTAACAAAAGTAAAAAAGTATTATTAGGAAAGAATCAAAAACTGACGGCAACAGCTGGTGTTATAAATATATATTTTACTTTTAAAATTTTGAGCACCCTGGATGTCAAAGGCAAGTGACAACGTATACAAAGATTTATGTGGCCTTTTTGTCAAACCAACCATACAGACAGATAGCTATTGTAATTTTCACCTTACCATTATCAATGTTTTTTTTATTAACAGGGAGAAGGCGGCTACTTCGATACGACAGAACCTTGGAAGGTTCTCCACGCACCAGAGGGCGCCTCCATCTACGGAGACAAGACGTTCATGTCCCGCGACGAGTTGCGGAACTATGTGCAGTCGCTCCCGCCGGCCGAGCTGTCCCCTGACAGCCCCCCCACCCCTATCCTATTCCTAGGACAGACGCCTAGGATCGTCCTAGTCGCCAAGAACGGGAGACAGATCTCCCATCAGTATTTACATGGAGTAGTTACGGATAATATTGAGTATTTGTAAATTTATTGGTCTTGCCGCAAGTGTTCTTAAATGTTAATTTTTTTTAAGTATTTGTTAATTTTATCATAAACAAATAAATGAGACGATACGGGGTACGTACAATACGAAAGGACTTTTTAGAAATAGGTAAATAAAGTACTTCTTCTAGCTAATAATATTTTTGTTTCCTGCAGGAATCATATTCTGCTAAGTACACTTTTAGTATCGTCCCTATTAACAATTTTGTAATTTGTACTGTACATATGTCCTAGTACAGACGCCAGCAGGTCAAGCTATCCAAAACTGTCAAATTTTCCCAATTAAATATGAACCTTATCGATTTGTATGAAAGTTGTAAATCCATCAAAGAAATTTGACAGATAGTGGTAGCTTGACGTGCTGTTCTCTGTACAATTACATAGTTAGAAGGACCCCGACTATGGTCGTGTGGTAATTTCAAAGCGATAAAACAATTGTGCCACTTAGTATATTGATTTAGTTATTTAGTTTTTGTATTGATACTTTTTATAGTAGGTATACAATTTTAATAGATTAATATGCGTGATACGGCTATGAACGTAACTGTACAAATATACATTACAATTATACCTGTAAATATATACTGTTAGCCATTATCTATTTATATGAGAACCAAACATACTTAAACTTTAAGTAACAACACAAAATCTTCTATATTGTGTACTAATTATTATTTAATATATTCATTAGTTGTTTATATTGTTTATTTTCAATCAGCATCACATGCTTACACCACGATTAAAATCACTAGTATGGTCAGCAAGTCACTGATAGCCAAATTTTGAGTCACAACTCACAGCAGTAAAACTTATCATTAGATTCTAATTAAGGTAAAGCATAATATTTGTACCACATGCAACGAAATCGTACTACTTTCTCGGGTCGTTAACTTCATGACAATAAAGATGTTAAAGCGTTTTGGTTCATTTTTCGGTTCGTTGATCGTTATCGTTTCGTTGCTGACTGTACATACAATGACTATTACTATTGAAACGATTGTCTAAACGTAAAACGAATATTATAGATAAAAAATTGACTGTGCAGTCAATGAATTTATAATATACCTACTCTCTTCAGCTTTCACAACACTTAACCCGCTGTCGTCAGCGTCCGTGCAACTCGTGCGCAATAAGAAGCGCGGGCTACCTTGTACGTTTTTCTTTCGTTCCCAGGCCGGTGCGGAGAGAATGTTTTGTAAACACTCGCTCTGCGCCCTACTGGGGTCGAAAGGAAACCTTATAAAGTAAAACACGCTTCTTAATGCGCATGAGTTTTATTTAAACTTAATATTGTTAACGCGAATGTAACTCTGTGTCTGTCACGCCTTCATGACTAAACCACCGAACAGATTTCTATAAAAATTGGAAAGGATATAGACTGAATCCTGACACAGGCACCAGAAACTGTCTTAAAAATTGTCCTTTCTGCGAGAGGTCTAGTTTCAAGTTTTTGAGTTTGAAGTAAAAACATGACGTTCTACATCTTTATTTTTCAGTTTGCCTATTAATGTTTCTTGTAATATACATAGCAACATTGGAAACACCATAAACCTATCAAATATACATATAATTAAATTCAACAAAACATTGCTGTTCTCTAAATCTGCTGACGGTAGTGGGGTATTTTGTCAAGTGAAGGTTCAAATTACTGTGTATGGTGTCCTAGCTAAGGAGACAATACCAGGCTTTTTATACATACTATTATGTTATTATAAACTAAACATACTTATTAAATTTCAATAACAATACTTACCGAGATTGTACTAAACATTAGTGAAACATTATTTAATTGCAGAGATAGCAATTTAATCTCTTAAGAACAATCAAATTCATACACATAGTGTCGAGGATGGATAACCATTCAACCACGTCATTTATGAAATGGCATGAAAAACATCGAGCACAGGTCGTGATTATTAAAATATTAAATTTTAAAAATATATACTCGAATGCCATAACACTTTTACCGAGGTCATGATGTGATAGATCAAGATACGGCTCATCCGCGGCTGACAGGTTATCTATGACTTCCTGCTAGCCCGACATGTGCGCCATGAAACAATTTTGTCGTCGCGTATTTCGTGCTGAAACTATGGGGATGGGCGCCATAATTCCACGACAAAATTTTCTCGTGGCTTATATGTCAGTCCCCCTGTAAGACACTGTAAACACCTTTGCTAATAAATGTTCTGGCAGTCTATACAGCACACTGTTTTGTTTCGTTCTGTTCAAATACGAAATGACAGTCAAGAAGACAGTATAGAAGAATTATGACACGCGTATAGTAATTTTAGTACAAAATAAAGACACAGTCAATTAATTACTTATTGTTATGTTATTTGAATGCAGAATTGTTAGTATCATAATTTTATATTAAATAAAAAACTGAATTTATTATTTTTGTTTAATTCTAACAATAACAATTTTAATGATATGTATAAATAATTTATAGTGATGTAACACATTCTCTTACACAGCCTTACACAGTAAGGCACTAGAATAATAAATAATGCAGAATTTAAGTGCGTAAACTTCTTCACTTCTATTAATATCATTAAATACGTCATAATCAGAGTTTCTTAGAATTGTAAACCTTAATCCAAGGATTATACGGTTTAATTTGTTAATGGTATTGTATGTACAAAGCTCTAAAAATACCAAACATATAGTCATTCTATCTCACGAACAACGTGTAATGTGACTTCTATGTCATTGATATAGAATTAAAATTTCATACATTCACGGAATTCGTGAGACAGAAGTTAAATAATTATAATAATTGTACCTTATTGGGGTACAACTTTCACATTCAACATTTTCTTAATAAATAGTCATTACTTTACTAATAACTAGCTTTTCACTATTCAATATTAATTTTGAGCCATTTTTTTACAAAATATATACCTACAATACCAAACTTCGAGCTGCGACTGAAAATTTCATAGAAAAATCCAATCGCTTTTTCCACTACGGGCTTCACGAACGTATAAAGCGTAGTTAATATAGTAAATACCTTGTTTGAACCACACCCGAAACCAACCACCATTTAAAACTGAAACAATCCACCTACATAATTTCCCCAAATAAAAATATCTTGACATTAATAACAACCTGACAGTCTTGAAACACCTTTATTTGTTAATAATACATTAGTTCTAAGTTGCCCAACTCTGGACCATGGTATCATAATTTCTATAACAAGTGAAACAAGGCAAAGTTCCTATTGATCAACTAGAACCAGGAAATTCCGATTTAATTCCGGGTATGGTAGTGTGATACCAAGTTCCGGACATGGGTATAATAATATAAGTATATTATTTTGATTTTAAAATAATCATATTCATCGATAAAAGAAGAAAAGTTATTTTTTAACCAATAATAATACATATTGTAACACGAAACTCCCTAACAACCTATAACATATTACTTGGCAGATGCGCTACTAGCGCCACCCGATAAAATGTTTAACATGTCCGCGATATGGGTTTTTTATAATAAATGTGGAGGAAGATTAACGTATTTTAATTGACCAACTCCCTCTACAATATTATTTATCACCTTAAATTTAGTTTTGATTGGATCACAAAAAGAGTCTTATAATTATGTACTTTATGGTTCATTTCCGAGTAACAAGCGTAATCCATCAGCCATCCAGCTGAGTTTTCTCGTAGAAAACCACAATTAGTCTCTCAACTGTTTGTATCACCATTTGTAACTCACCACATTTAAATGAATAAGTAGGCTAGTCTATATAGAGCCGGACGAGCTGCGCCTCGGCGGCCGGACACCGCGTCACCGGACACGACGAGTGCGTCCGGACGTGACGGCAGATGCAGATGTAGCAGAATATGTAGCTGCAGACAACAGGAAACGATTAAATAATAATAAATCATTTTTTCATAACATACAGTATACAACATTATTATAGTATCAAAAACCATTGTCAAGAACGATAATTTAAAGTTATTTAGAAAAGGAAAAATTCGACCGCGGGCAGGATTCGAACCTGCGTCTTCTGGTTAGGTACACCAGACGCTATGACCACTAAGCCACCGCGATACCTACCCGTCATGTCGAATTTTTCCTTCACATACTGAATTTACGTCTTTATGGTGACGTCAGTAACACCTATTGAAATGCAAGTTTTTGCTTTTCAACCGACACAACTTACTTTACAGTTAGTTAAATGTCGAACGATGCCACCTTACCTTCTAACTATCTTTTTGTATATTTTTGTCGAATTCTTCCTTTTCTAAATACTCTCAAACTAAGCATTATGGTTTATATAAAAATACAATTTGATTTTGATAACAATATGTATCGTATTTTAATCAAATCCCGCAATAAGGAACTAGCCCTGTGTCGCGAGGGACCATCTAGGGACCATCTGCCATCAGACGCAATCCTAATTTGAGCAATACCGACATCTCAAGAGAAAAATAGTTGTCAGGTATTTTGGACTTGTAACTGACACTAACGATTGTCAGAACTACCAGGGACTACGGCATGACATGCTCTCGATGTGCTAAGATATAATTATTACCCATCTATAGATATACTAAAAGATTAAGCGGGGTTTAGTCTTGGAGATCGATTGATCAGCCCCGTGTATTACTGTGCCACGTGCACCTCTTATATATAGCTTACTCACCCGGACACCGGCAGTACTGTGGGTATCTTCCAGGACTGTAGACAGATTGGACACTTGTTCTTCCAGCGAAGGGCCTGCTCATCACGCTGGAATAATATTATCAAACAGAATATCTATGAGAAATTCAACATCACGGGCAGGGACCGCAGCGTAGAGGCTAAAGCGCCCGGCGGTGCACGAAAGCGGAGGACCTTGGAATCAGGTGATATTTTATGAAAACCACATTCAACAAAACTATGATAATAAAATAAGAAATGTGTAAAGAAAAGGTCTAAATTAAAGCGCACAAATCGCAGGGCAGCTTGTGGTGAGCTGATGGTGAGTGGCGACACTGCGGTCCTTATTGCCCCAAAGAGTCGGTCAGGGCCTCATCTCTAGTTTGCCCGTAGGGATTACTGGAGTGGAACATCAAGAGCGCCCACAGGACTCTAAACTATCTTGCCTTAACTGACTGGCCAGAGGAGGACCACTAGGGTATATGCTAGGTGCTGGAAGTGTCTAATGGCATAATAGCGGGGAAACCCAATCAGGGTTTAAACCGGGACCGCACCTCTCTACGCCTCTAGCCGCTCACACCGCTGTTGCCCCCTTCTGCCTGTACTAGCAGCTTTTCGGGTGCCCAGTTACTGAGGTGACGAGTCACCGTCTGCCCTATCCCTAAGGATGTTTATACGAGGTTGCAAGGTAGACGCTATTTTCTTCCTACAATAGATGTTATTGGTCCACTAAACATGTACACGTAATCTCAATAATTTTAATTTTACAATTTTACAATAGCCCGGGTGCAGGATTATTGTAAAATATGGAAAACAAGGAAATTCCAAGGCTGTACTTAAATAGTGTAGTGCAGTGACCCGTATTGGTACTCCATCCCACATTTGGATCAGTTCTCCGCGGGGCCTCTACGCGTTGGACCTGTGTCCCCGCACAAACTTGCCAAAGGACCGGATGTCTTCCTCACGGAAGATATGCCGTGATATCCGAAATAGAGATGCAATAATAATAATTATGTATTTCCAAGAATATGGTACATCGAGGTCTTAAAGTATAGTTGGTCACACATATTCTACCGCCTATGGGAGTGGTAATATTTATTTGTGAGTTTGGACTACTTTTGTATTACACAATCATGCACTGCAAAATGAATTTCATCAAAAACTTTTTCATATCATTAATATTAGTCGAGCCTGTTCTATTTTTTTATTGTCTACAGTAGTAGACGAGCAAGCGGCCCATCTGACGGTAAGTGGTCACCGCCGCCCATGGACATCAGTAACGTCGGGGACAGAGCTGTGCCGCTGCCCACTGAGTGTAGTAGTTCTGTATGTAAGTATGTAAGTATGTACCTTGGGCGGTGTCGGTGTGGGCAGTGTGTGTTGTGGCACAGGTCGCGCGTCCCACCAGCGCAGCAGCTGCACCACGAACGCGCCCCACTCCACGCACCGCAGCACGCCCGCGCCCACCATAGGAAACGTCACCACCGCACTACTGCACACATATATGTATACATTTCTATTTAACAACACTATTTGGATTTGGTAGTGAAGGGGCCGCAGAACTTCTGTACAGACTGAGCCCAAAAATCTTCAAACCGTGGGGACATTTTCACGATGAAAACGTCGCGACGCATGTGGCCAACACATAAGTACCATATCTACCGCGCTACATGGAACTACGAACAAATCCTGAATCACACAAGCAACATTCGCAACGCAAGTTTCATATAATATACAACCGCCCGACATCAACCGTCGGGCAGTGGTTCGCCAAGAAAAATACTCGTCTGGTGGGAGGAACCTCCCTTTGACTGGAGGGGCAACACACCTTGGCTCTTCAGTGATGACCCTGACGTGATACCAGTATCTCCTGACATACATATTATTAGGATGTGATAGACAGCTATTGCGTAAGTACGCACTGTCACGTGCCATGTCACCAAATCTCTTATTTCTCAACATTACAAAATATGTGAGAAGTGTCTCATTAGCCTAGTAGTTGTAATTGTGTAAATAAAAATCTTGATGGCATATTATTATTAGGTTTTCCATGAGATTCTCAGTAGCATATGTGCCCAGTTAATTGCGATAGATTTGTTTCATAGAACCTAAACAGTGTATAGATTCACGCTTAATCCTACGGAGATACATTCTACAGGCTCTATGCTCACGTATGTATGTACAGAAAATGTCCAGGGCCTTTCCAACCTTATTTATCTATTCCGTGAATCTAGCAGTGGGCTAGTAAACAGTACACCTGTGGCTTAGTTTGTAGTCAAATTTAGTTATCGGCCGATACCGATTTGATGTTTTAATGTGTGTACTACACAATCAGTTTGAAGTCTATAATACAAAGTTTTCAGTGTGCAGGGGTGTCTAAACAGCTAGTTGCTCACCCGATGTGTCCCGTGGCGAGGCTCCTCGCGAGTTCCCGCCACGTGTATGGCTCCTCGTGTCGTGGCGGCGCGTCCCGCAGTGCCAGCCCTAGCGCGCGCAGGCCGGGCGCGTGCGCGGCGGAGCTCCCGGCCACGTACCGCGCCAGCTGCACCAGCCGCGCGCACCAACACACTGTATGGACTACAGAATACACGCGGATGGCTGCCCGGCGACCTCGGTCAGCCCGAGACTGCAAACACACTCACTACTTCAGAAGCTATATAAACAAGAATGTAGCCGAATATAAAACTACATTCAACAAACAATATAAGCAACCATTTAAGAGGGGACTCTAGTGGCAATTTCTCCATACAAACGTATTCTGCTGTTTTCTTCGTGGATAATGCCTCTAGAGCTATGATTTTTTTCCAAACAATCTAGATCTACTTAATACGTGCCCCTATTCCTTTTTTCCAAAACGAAATCACTAAAAGAAATATGATCATCCAAAAACCCGAAAAAAAACGCCCGTTTTTACCGCCATGTTCAGACGACTATCAGACAAATTGGATAAGTTTTATTAAAAAATAGAGGCATAAATATACTAGATATATTTGGCATAGATATATTTGGGTTCTCGTTTGTGCAGCGTATCGGTGCGGACGCGTTATACTTATTCCGTGTCGATTAGCGCGACGCAAACTGTCGCTCGTAATTACTCGCCATGAGTAATGAACTTGTGGCGAATGAGCTGCTGGCGTTTTTACAGCAGAAGCTGGACGTGGTGTCCGCTGTCCAGATCTGCTCAACGAACTTCAGCCAGGACGACATAGCTGCCGCCAAGCTATTGCTGTACAGCGTGCTGAACAAGCGCGACCAGATGGTGTCCCGCGGGCGTGACGGGACAACGAAGAGCCTAGAGGACATCATCAGGCTGTTCAAAGAGACCGACCCGGACGACGTGCCGATATTTGTGGCAAAGGAGCTCCACAAGCTTCCCCCTGTCACTTTCGACCACGTCGATGTCACGAGCCTTTTGAAGGACATTGTTCTTTTAAAGGCCAGTCTCGCGGATGTGCTGGCGAAATTAGACGCATCCCAGAATACCGTCGCCGATTTGAGCAAGGAAGTTAGCGAGTTGCGCAAGAGCGTGGCGGTAACTAGGTCACCAGTCGATGCGTCAAACGTAAACACGCGTCGCGGAGCTGCCCTCGACATATCGTCGGCGAGTTCCGTGTCAGCAGTTTCGTCGCCGGCGCACCCGCCTATTGCTGAGCCTGCAGAGTGCCCCTCGCGCGCACCCCGCAGCCCCGTGCCTGTTGCCGCGGCTTCTCCGGGCACCGCCGCTCGAGCCCCTCGCCCCGCCCCGCTGCCAGTGCCTGCAGCCGCCTTAAACCGTAAAACCTTTCACATAAGATTATGCTAGCGTCACCGCGAGCGTCCCTAGCGCAGCTAATACAAAGCTTGGGCCATATAAGGCAACGGAAAAGGCTGGAAATGAAGTTGGTTTCGTGACGGTGCAAAGGAGGAAGCGCCGTATGCGAAGCAATAAGAACCGCTGCGGCAACGCTCCTACGGAGCCCAACGTGAGCCTGCGTGCCGCTAAGCCGAACACACCGGTGTATATCTCCCGCCTGCACTACACCACTAGGGCGGAGGACATCGTAGAGTACGTGCGCCAGAAGACCAAGTACACGCCAAGGGTGCAGTTGCTGGAGTCGCACCGGAACGTCAATTTAAGTCGTTCGTGGTGCGAGTACCGAATTGCTTTCTGCCCCTCGTCATGGAAGAGGACTTTTGGCCGCAGGACGTGGTGTTCCGTCGCTTCCGCGGACAAGTGCTACTGGACCGCACAGTGACTTGTGCCAAGTGAAGTGTTTACTAACATAGGTTAAGATTTTATTGTACTAACACTTTTTGTAATATTATTATTTAGGTTAGTCTTTAAGGTATGTATTTATGGGCCATAGTAGCCTGAAAAAAAGGATTTATTATTATTATTTATTATACTTTTCCTCTAAATTATGATATAAGTTTTTTTAAGATCTATCCAGTTTTTAGGAAGAAAACAGCAGAATACGAAACGCATTTTGGTCGAGATTTTTGTAGGTAAAATCAGTCAGAGCTGCGGTTGTTCCTTTCGCACTTTACGGGGGGAGGTTGGAGTAGGAGGAGAGGGAGGGTAAGGCTTACACCTACACTAACTAATAGGGAAGCAATAGTTTCTTCAAATACCTACCTATTTTTCAAATCCGTCTCGACTAGAGTCCCCTCTTAACTCTTGCGCACATAAACTTGACGAGTTTAGAAATGTTTTATGCACTACCGCCGGAGCGGTGGGGTGTGTCGGACTCCGCTCTGAAAAGAGCGATCTACCGACTAAAACCAACCTCGTCATTTCGCGTCCCCACTTTAGTGCCGGGACTACGGGAGCGCTATAAGCAATCGTCCGCAGATCCGCATACGCACATACACTTGAATCAATCAATATAATTATGGTGATGTTGCATTGTATAGGATTTCCAAACAATAAGAGATCGGCTTATATTGAAAGTCGTGACAATTCTGTGCAGAACAAATATTTTGATATTGTAAATTGTTTATGTATAATAATAGAGACTGAATGTTTTAGAAGCTATCTAAAAATCTGATTTTGCCTTAACTAATATTCCAATCTGAGTATGAGAATAGAGCAAAATTTGTTCATGATCAAACACACCCACAACTATCAATATACCTCACCTTGCCCAATCGCCCATCTTCTTCGTCCTCTCTCCACTGCTCCACAATCTTCTCGACCTTGTCGGCGACGTAGGGCAGCAGCACCAGCACAGCCAAGGAGGCTCGCTCCAGGTATACAGGCAGCTGTTGGCCTGAGCTGAACTCACCGGACACTGCCATAGGCACACGGAGCAGACCATAGAAAGTCTCTGAGAATGATGCAGCTGTAAGGGAAAAATGTTTTGTTGTCATCAGGTAATTATGTACATGACATAAGTACCATCATGTTTCTGAACCCCAAACACTGCATGCATGCCTGTTTTGTCAAAAAATCTAGAGCCTGGCCCATAGGATATGATAGGTAAGAATGAAGCCAATGTCAAAAATTTTGGTATTCAGCAATAGTATGCACTAATAGTGACTATTAAAACAAACAAGAGCAAATATTTTATTAATTAGTATTCACTACACAGTAATTATTACAGGCACTTTTGAAATGTTAAAAACTAGCTTACAGCTAAAAACTTATAGGTATGATGTAAGTATACAAACTAAATTGTATCAAGTTCTCCAGTAATTTATGTTGATTAGTACAATGTTAATGTAATAGGAGGAACTGGGCAAGTTTATTAACACTCAGGGAAGAAAAACATTGTAAGAAACCAGCACATCTAAGAGGATTTCATAGTTTGCAGGCGTTTAAAGTCTGCCAATCCACACTAGACCTATGCAGTGCACAGCAATCACCCTCTTAATCTGAGAGAGACTGCGATGGTAATAGGACTGAATTACTATAATCATGTCTCACCATAATGCTTAAGGTAGTAGTATTGCAGACAGCAGTCAAATAAGAGGTACAGCTCATCATACCACTGCAGGCACCACCCACACTTGTTGGGGTAGACGGCAGCTAGGTACTGGCAACAAAAATATTATCCATTGGTTTATAGCAAACATAAGTGACTAGAATCTGTATTTCAAGTTTATGGAATATCTCAGTCATAGAGTTGCCTTATATGTAAATAACAAATTTATCATTTTAAATTGATAATAAATTAATTTTATTTAATGCTCTTTTTAAGTTATCTAAATATATAAATAAATACCTCATTGGGACATTTTACACAGCACCATCTGGTCCCAAATTAAGCAGAGCTTGTACTATGGTATACAAAACTTATATATTTTTTTTGGTAAATATACAGGTTTTTACAAAACTACCTATAAAGCCAAGAGGAGGTTAAATGGGGCCTTATAATGAGTCCATTCAAAATATTTAAGAACTGTAGTAACATTGTATAACATACACCAAATAAGGAAAACAACAACATTAATGAATGAAAAATAGAAAATTTATTAAAGTAGACAATTGTTAGGTAAAATAGGTACGTAGGCCTTTCTGTTAAATAATCTGGTTCCCTGACATGACAGCTGACAAAATTATTGGCTTTGATAATTAATTATATTTTTACAGGGTATTTTGTAACACATTGTATAAGTATCTACTTATACACATAACACAAACCCACACTAAATCTTTATAATAAAGATTAAATTAAGTAATAAAAGTGATAAGTAGTTATCAACATATAATAAATTCTTGTAGAGAGCCTTCTAAGCTGGTATAAGAAATTATGTAAGTACATTACTTCTAGTTATTGTAGCAGGCAGCCTACTGTCTTGTAACTGGTATTAGGCGGTTCTACACCTCTGACCGGTTGTCTCATATTTCCTTTGCAGTGATGATAGACAAGATGCACCGACATAAGAAATTACAGTGCTCACTCGCCAGGGTTTCAAATTTGATACCCTCAGTCTACGAATTGTACATTGACAATGTTGTCGATAAATAAGTAAAGTTTACCTCTACAACTTTCTGTAGAGCAGGTTTCACAGTTGAACCCAGAGCTTCCTGCGCCGTCACTTGAAAGATTGACGGCCTGCCCTGCAAGGTCCTGGTCAAATGGGCCGCGTACACAGCCATTGTCTTGTTATTCACTGCACTCAAGTTATTTATTTAATCAAAACGATAAAAACTTCGACTCAAGAACAATTCATTTCATTTGTCCGACATAAACAGAATGTCAAACAGTATTTTTTTTGCTCGGTGTCACTTGTCAGCTGTTACTGATACATTGCCAGTGTAGTGTCAAAATACGTTTTGTAACTGCGCTGTGAGTCAAACTGTGTATCCATGGAAGGTCAGATAGTTGAAGTAGTTTTCCCGTAGTGATACCTATCCAATTCAAATACAGAGTACGGTTTTTAATTTTGTATAGGTGCAAAATCCAGGTAGTGCCTGGATCAATCAAGTGATGCATCTAATTTAAAAAAGAATGTGTTCGAATTTTGAAAACTCAGTAAACTAAATGGGCCCGGTAGTATTCTGAACTATGGCCTATGATACTAAAGGTCGGCGGACACTTGAGGAGAAAAGGAGGAATAAAGAAGAAATTACCTATAAAATATTTCATTTAATATTAAAATTTACAATTGTAATACACAAAATACTTATCTACAAAAGCATTCATTTTAGCACCTATAATACAATTACGAAGCGCATTTAACTGACTGTGCATGTGTTACGTCAAGCAAATGACTGTGATCTCATAAAGGAAATAATAAATCTTAGTATTAATTTGCAATACAGCTCTCAATTGAATACAAAACAAAATAATACTCGCGATCTCAATTTTATAATAATATTAATATTTGGAAAGAGCGACGCAGCACCATCTTTGAAAAATAAATCAGTTCGTTACATAAATACTTAAAAAGATTTTATTACCTACACACAAGTGGAAACAACATCTCACCAAAGTTGAAATCGCAAATACATTTTTTAAATACCTAACTTATTTACAACACTGCTTATTCTAGTACAGTAACACTAAAACATTTTGGTCCATTTATAAAATAACGAAACACCTATGAGCGTTATTTACTTTCCTAAGTGACTCGCGATTATGGCTTATACAATAGGAACGTAGAAAATGAAGCAGTTTTAAAAAATAGCTTCTTTAAAGGTTTACCCGGACTGATTTCACACGGTGTCAACGACGTTGTTTTTCTGTAGGCACAGGGTGTTTTACTATTTCGAAATTATATTTATAATCTAGTCGACATCTTCACAAATAACTATATCATTTAAAATATTTAATATTTTTTATAGTGTATTGTTTCAAATGTTTTTTTTCTTTTGAGCAATATTACAACATTTCAGAAAACGAAAAAATATTATAGGAAAACTTACACATACTTTTATAATAAATTTTAGAGCAAGATAAAGAAAAGAAATACAATTAAAAATACGAATATTTATATCAAATAAATAGGTACTTAGAATAATTACATACCTATTTGAAATAGAACTACTTTTTACGGATATTATCGCGTTGTAATACTATTATTAAAAAAAATAGTTTCATTTCAATGTCTAATAATTATTCGAGTGTCAGAAATCAATATAATTACATATTTATTTTATATACATATATGTATTTTAAGTACGAAATACTTAAGTTTTCATAGAATTTTTAAGTTTAGTTTATAAAAATACTTGTCACCTCGCTCTGAGGGTTTCATAATTACTAAGGAAATTTCTAAAAAGTAGTTATACAATATCCAAGTTGTTTTGCTCAACCTAACTGATAAACAATAATGTAAAATTATTTCATATAAAGTTAAATATTTCAACACAAAGGAACCTTTCGAGTGTGGAACCCTAGAGACAGGAGAAGATTTGAGTACTTACTCAAAAAAGCATTTATGGTATAATATCTTTTCGTATACATCCAATAGTAAGTTTGCGGCAGTGAATGTTTTAAAGATCATATCAGACTTATTGTGCCACAGAAACGATTCAATTCGCAACAGAAATTTAGAGTAAAAATACTTTGATTCGGCCTTCAGAGTTTCAATAATCACTGTACATATAGAATTAGAGCACGCATACCCACCCACAAACACAAAGTACATAAATGCATAATATTGTTCAAAGTTATTTAATATAAAATCATTTCTGAAAATTCTTACAATAACTTCAAACCCAATAATATCACATCACAGTCACGTCTTTTGATATCTCATTGATAATAACACTTAAATTATGATTTTCTCATTATGTATTATCTATTGTGTTACATACTTATTTATTTGAGGCTACATCGGCAAAGTGCAGGTGGATTTCACGTCTACACTACCGGTCGCAAGTTTAATTCCAGAATGAAAAATCATACGTGTGTGAAAGTGAGATTTAAATACAAATCTACACACATACACACAGACACTCCTCCATACACGTGAAGAGACAATGTGTATTACATACACATTCATTTTAATTAAATATATATTTGGACATATATAATATTCAACAGTCAATTACTTTATTTAAGCCACTTAAAACCTTATATCCATTATACCACTCGTTTTATTCTACTAAATACTTGGAAGAATAAATACCGAATGTACACCGTGCTACATAGTAAACGCTATCAATTTTAAGTTGTTAGAAAGGGATGCTGCTCTACACCTACAGAATAAATAGCGGCATCCCTCGCTTGCATCTTAAAAAATATAGCAATGACACTGCACAGACAGGTTATTCTAACACATCTTGCAAAGGCAGCAGTTTAAAAATGTTGTTTAGTTTTGATTAGCTTTTTGTGCCTATATAATACATTTTTTTATTATTAATACCTATTATCATCTTTATATGGTGATAATAAAGTTGTTGTTTGAATAAAATTTGAATGTAGTACCAACATTTTACTTTACAAGATAGCTTAGAAAATATGCGCGATTTTATTGGTAAATAGCCAGCAATGTATTGTGGTAATATGAAAATGTAGGGATGCAATGATTTCTGATGACTGTTTCTACTGATTAACACTGAATATACCCCATTCAAGAAACCGCCACGAGTGATAAATCTAACTTGGTGCCGTATGATCAGCTGATTTACACAACCTGATTAACTGATAATTTTGCTACGCTATGAACCGTTATAGGGTGGCTTATTGTAGAAGATTGAGCATCAAGTCGAAGGCACTACACACTCAAAAGTTTGTTTATTTGTATAAAAAAAAACTGCTAAGTATATATAGTAACATCTTTAGTGATGTAACTCCATAGGCATATTCTCAACTTAGCCAACCTATTTACGTTAGTAACACCGGCTTTCAAATTGTCCCATCTATTCAAATTAGAATCAAGTTCAAATTTAGAATAAATCGTAAAACAATAATTGTATTAAGATTAAAATATATTCTAGAAATTCAAACTAAAGACAAACATGTTTGTTTTTAAAATCTTTATTGATATCCTACAATACATTGCTCGCTCGCCACCTAACATACACTCAATTTCAAATCAACCGTTGTGACGTATAACAACTGTATCGCATACTTCGCAATCCACTGCTCGTCACAACCATTCTCCCGCCCCGCCGTCGCAACAAAGCCCGTGATGTATCCCGTACGAGTGCGGCGGAGCACTAGCTGGCCGAGTTGTTGTACTGGGGGCGGCCGGCTAGCTCTAGTAGGTACCTGTCTGGGTGCTCGATCCAGTCCGCTGCCGACAGCTTTACCTGGACATTCACATACAATAAGTTACTGTATCGATGCATCCGGCGAACATTGCCACAGATTGGGTGTCTCAGGAAAGTCGTCGATGAACCTAAATAGAATATTGGAAATTTTTAAGTACCAGAATTCCCCTTCTGGATTTTTTCATGGATGACCGACCGGAGAAAACTTCAAATAGGCAGATAAGGAAGGACCTTTGCTCACTTGGGACAGTATAGGATGACAAAAAGAACATTTTGTATTATACACATAAAAGGTCCTCAATTTGGCTTGATTTTTGACAGTTTTGTTTAAACGTCTTTGGACGACCGGCCGACGGATTCTGTTATGACAAAAAATAAGAAAAATCTTAGCTAACCTGTCGTTGTCTCTCGGCCTCCTTCACTTGCCACTTTTTAATTTCTAGCTGAGTCTCCCGAGACGCCTGGTCACCGCAGCCCCACACCTGATAACAAAATTTCTTTTAACGTTCTGTAAGTATATGTATCTACAATCGACAACTATTTTCACCCTTATTTTTTAGAGCATAAGGTCGAAAATTCATTATCCACTAACGTAGATAGACATACCTCGATAGCCTGCAGCGGGTAGGGCACGCCTTTGAAGAGTAGCGAGTCGAAGTCCTCGGGGATGTTGAGCAGCGGCTTGCGAGGGTCCGAGCCCACGCGGAGGCCCTTGGGGTAGCCGCGGATCGTCGTGTTCAGGTACAACATCTTCGGACCCTTCTCTACTACTGCGAACCTGGAACGAAAACGAGGGTATTAGAAAATGATCTCGATTATATTACTGAAAACATTACATTTAATATCGTTATATAACTATCTTTTTGTATATTTTTGGCATTTTTCATGCTAAGATTTTAAAGTTATTTAGAAAAGGAAAAATTCGACTGCGGGCAGGATTCGAACCTGCGTCTTCGTAACCATAACGACGTAAATTCAGTATGTGGAGGAAAATTTCGACATGACGGGTAGGTATCGCGGTGGCTTAGTAGTCATAGCGTCTGGTGTACCTAACCAGAAGACGCAGGTTCGAATCGTTATATAACTTAATTTTTTTGTGTAGTAAAATATAATATAGCGGATTCTAAATCGCGCGATTAAGAATTGTAGGGTACATTTGTAGCAGCGTATTCGGGCGGCCCCAGTACTGCATAGCGTTAGTAACTGTACTGCTGTAACACTTACGTGGGGTATATCTGTAGCAGCGCACAGTCGGGCGGCCCCAGTACTGCATAGCGTTAGTAACTGTACTGCTGTAACACTTACGTGGGGTATATCTGTAGCAGCGCACAGTCGGGCGGCCCCAGTACTGCATAGCGTTAGTACTGCTGTAACACTTACGTGGGGTATATCTGTAGCAGCGCACAGTCGGGCGGCCCCAGTACTGCATAGCGTTAGTACTGCTGTAACACTTACGTGGGGTATATCTGTAGCAGCGCACAGTCGGGCGGCCCCAGTACTGCATAGCGTTAGTACTGCTGTAACACTTACGTGGGGTATATCTGTAGCAGCGCACAGTCGGGCGGCCCCAGTACTGCATAGCGTTAGTACTGCTGTAACACTTACGTGGGGTATATCTGTAGCAGCGCACAGTCGGGCGGCCCCAGTACTGCATAGCGTTAGTACTGCTGTAACACTTACGTGGGGTATATCTGTAGCAGAGCACAGTCGGGCGGCCCCAGTACTGCATAGCGTTAGTACTGCTGTAACACTTACGTGGGGTATATCTGTAGCAGCGCACAGTCGGGCGGCCCCAGTACTGCATAGCGTTAGTACTGCTGTAACACTTACGTGGGGTATATCTGTAGCAGCGCACAGTCGGGCGGCCCCAGTACTGCATAGCGTTAGTACTGCTGTAACACTTACGTGGGGTATATCTGTAGCAGCGCACAGTCGGGCGGCCCCAGTACTGCATAGCGTTAGTACTGCTGTAACACTTACGTGGGGTATATCTGTAGCAGCGCACAGTCGGGCGGCCCCAGTACTGCATAGCGTTAGTACTGCTGTAACACTTACGTGGGGTATATCTGTAGCAGAGCACAGTCGGGCGGCCCCAGTACTGCATAGCGTTAGTACTGCTGTAACACTTACGTGGGGTATATCTGTAGCAGCGCACAGTCGGGCGGCCCCAGTACTGCATAGCGTTAGTACTGCTGTAACACTTACGTGGGGTATATCTGTAGCAGCGCACAGTCGGGCGGCCCCAGTACTGCATAGCGTTAGTACTGCTGTAACACTTACGTGGGGTATATCTGTAGCAGCGCACAGTCGGGCGGCCCCAGTACTGCATAGCGTTAGTACTGCTGTAACACTTACGTGGGGTATATCTGTAGCAGCGCACAGTCGGGCGGCCCCAGTACTGCATAGCGTTAGTACTGCTGTAACACTTACGTGGGGTATATCTGTAGCAGCGCACAGTCGGGCGGCCCCAGTACTGCATAGCGTTAGTACTGCTGTAACACTTACGTGGGGTATATCTGTAGCAGCGCACAGTCGGGCGGCCCCAGTACTGCATAGCGTTAGTACTGCTGTAACACTTACGTGGGGTATATCTGTAGCAGCGCACAGTCGGGCGGCCCCAGTACTGCATAGCGTTAGTACTGCTGTAACACTTACGTGGGGTATATCTGTAGCAGCGCACAGTCGGGCGGCCCCAGTACTGCATAGCGTTAGTACTGCTGTAACACTTACGTGGGGTATATCTGTAGCAGCGCACAGTCGGGCGGCCCCAGTACTGCATAGCGTTAGTACTGCTGTAACACTTACGTGGGGTATATCTGTAGCAGCGCACAGTCGGGCGGCCCCAGTACTGCATAGCGTTAGTACTGCTGTAACACTTACGTGGGGTATATCTGTAGCAGCGCACAGTCGGGCGCGCCCCAGTACTGGTGCGTCTCGCGCCACTCCTGCGCCGCGCACACCACCAGCGTCAACTCCTCAGTCTGGATCAGCACCAGAGTGGGACCCCTGCACAAACGATCATGGAATATAATCACCATTCCAGATGGGCTGTAATTATTGAAAGTCAACATAAGTATCGTACTGACCGGTACGCGAGTGTGTGGTGCAGAAACCGGTTGGCTCCGAGACCGTGGTCACGAGACGCGTACAGCGGCACCCAGTGGGAAGGTACCGCACACACCAGCCGCGCCAGCCACGCTGTGGACGCCAGGCCACCGCCTGGGGGACGTAACATACTCAGATGTGGCCTAGATAACCTTTTAAAACGAGTTCATAGTAAAACAGGGCTATATGCAAAACCTTGTGGCAACAATATCATGTCAAAATTGCTATCATATTTTCCTTAAACATTGAACATTGTGTTAATTAAGAAAATTAAATAACTTACTTCACAATATTATCGATCGGACGTCACTAGGTAAATGCGGAAAAGACTAGGGAGTTAATTTCTGAGGAACTTTTTAATTATGTCATATTTTGATTGGTGTGTATTAGTGTGTGGTGTAGAAAGGTGTGTGTGTAGTGTGTGAGTGTGAGTGTGTGTAGTGTGTGTATAGGTACCTGCGGCGGGCTGCGGCGGCGGCGGCGGGTGCACGGGGCGCGAGTAGAGCGGCGGCGCCGTGCCCGCCAGCAGCCACGCCACCGACACCGGCAGCAGCGCGCTGCCCGCCTGCCACGCGCTGCGCTCCAGCACCGGCGTGGCGAGCTCCAGCCCCGCGCCGCTGCCGTTCGACTCCACCTCGGCCTCCATGTCCCGGTGCCGCGTGGCTAGCATGTGGACGCAGTATCTACAGACGAAGGGCACATCGAGAACCGTCCACTTTTGATGCATATTCAAAAGTTATACTATTAGGTCATCGACTACATACCTATGCACCGGAAATATAAGTCTGTGACAGTGTTCCTCTAGCCAGCGCACGACGAAGCCGACGCTGTGCGCGTCCTTTTTATTGAAGCACCCGTTCACCACCACTGTCAACGTCTTGTTGATCTGGTGACAATCAGGAATACCGACAATGGATCGCCAACTCAATTGAATTCATCCTTTTTGTTTGTGGTAAACTTACCATGAGACAAGTCTGCGGTCCCTCTGGATAGTGGTCCATGGACAGCTTGTAGCTGGTGTACAGGAGACTGCGGAAACCGTCTGGAGTCACCATGTTCTCCTCTGTCTCTGCAGCGAACATCCTAGCGAGATAGGATGTTAAACAGGCTGAAGCTTTTTGCTTTGTGTCAGGTGGAGGAACATTCATTCAGTATATCTAACGAGAATGTTTGGAATACATCCTAAAGGAAATCGTTGTCTTAGTGGCATATTAGATGATGCAATAACACTACGTTATACGACTGAATGACGTGGCCAGACCAGCTGTAGTTGAGTGTAAATACAACGGTAAATTAAAATGAAAAAGAAACAGCCAGGAATTTCAGTCGCAAATGTAATTTTGGCTATAATATATATTTAGTAAATAGGAAACAATGCCTCACACACAAGAGTTAAGAAAACCGAAAATAAACGACCTTCTATTTGTTTATATGGTATCGGTATTGTCTTCAACAGAATGACTGAAGCGAGACAAAACACTGATTTACTTATTTTAAGCTGACACTGGCGGCAATTGTTAACAAACTGAATTTAATAGACATTGATTGACAAGACCAGTATTTACGGAAGATATCTCACGGTGCACGCCTAATATACGCGGCATGAAATAATAAAGAAATAATTTTATTGTCGTTGCTATCTCGAGCCGAAGCTATGGCTGGACACGAGATAATGTGACGAGAATTTTATTGTCGCAACATACATGTGAAGTAGAACAGTCTTTGTATCGATTTTTTGCATGAAATGTTACCTGTCCTTACCTGACGTATGTCTCGATGATCATGGCATCGTCGAGCATAGCGAGGATCTTCTCGCACTGTTGCCTGAACGTGGACAGTGGTATGTGCTTGTTTTTACATTTGCCCATCCGGTGAATGTATTTGAAGAATTGCCGGGCGAGCTCCGGATACATTGGGAAGAGGTATTTCTGGGGAAAAGAAGAAAATAATTTTAGGAAGGACATTCACTGGTTGACAAAGTTTCCCCCATCAATTTCTGCAACAACTGGTTATAGCTTCACGCATCTAGATACTCCAAGCGCTTTCAATGGGTGTTCAAGTTATTTTAATTCTATCAGGCAGGTGCGATCGCATCGAAAATTTGTGGGGGTGGGAGTCATCTATGTATACATAGGTAGTATAAGTCAGTCGCCTCCCGTACACTGTACACTGAGATGTTTTAAACTACGCAACGGATTTTAATTCTTTTTAGACGGTTTTCACTACCTTTTAGATAATTTCAACCGGATACCTACTGATAACATGCATGTCACTATTATTCATATAAATCTTGAATAATAGTTACATGCATGTTATCAGTACATTGCACTCATGCGAAACCGGGGCGGGTCGTTAGTATTTATTAAAAAAATATTCTCGGACACAAAACTTTAAAAAACAATTCTGCAGTCTGATTGACGATTTTATCACAATAAAAGCACGTGAGGACCAGGTCGTTTGTAGTTAGAGGCCGTACCACGCTACCGTTCCGTTTACCGGTAAGTATGTCCCAATTTGAACACATGTATGATATTACTAGCTGTTGCACGCGGTGTCACCCGCATCCAGGAGGGATTTTTGACACAAAAGGTAGCCTATGTCCTTTTCCAAGGTCTAATCAGTATAGTGCAGTGGTTTAGGCGTGAAAGCGTAACAGAAAGACTTAGTTTCGCATTTATAATTAGTAGGGAAGTGTTTTCCTATAAAATTGGGAAATAACATTTTATCGCTCCTGGACATTAAGTCTAGTGTTCTTTATACCCCAAGCTCCATATTGTTAGTGGTCTCAACTCTACTGTTTATTGGCCACTTTGTAATAACGAAATAGTGACACTTATTTCTCTAATAGCTAATGCGATAGTTAAAAAATCCTAGATGGAAACTAGAACTACAGTTAAGACTTATTACTGTAAATTTTACCCTCTGGGTTGTCAACTCTCATCTATCATCAAAACTTACTGTAAAGGATTTCTCTGTGACGCCATTGACTCCATCTTCTTTCTGTGACCTCTGCACTAGTAACTGTAACAAATAATCTTATTTCAACTTTAATGTTTCTGAAGACTCTTGCGCTGCTTTCTCTCGGAGTCAAGCCCCCTGTAATGTGTCATTTTAGAGCTACTTTACGTTGGTGTAACTGCCTCATTAGCCTAGTACCTAGTTGTAAACGCGAGCGCGAGCAAAAGACAGAAAAAAGAGGAAGGCCTTACAGGAGGCCTTTGTCGAAAGACAAGCTGTTATGAGGGACCGAATGGCGAGATATGATATGAGTTATTGTAAGTGAATTAGTTTTTTGTTCTTAGCCTACTTCTCGAACTTTTTTTTAAAAATAAATGTCAAATTAAGATGCTAAATGATATTATTTTTTGTAAATAATGTAGGTAGGTCTTTTAAAGACACTTTTACAAGTCAATATTTAATTAATACTAGATGGCGCCGGCATTTAGTGCTTATCATATATGTGCTCTACAATGTAGGCAAATCTGAACTGGCCTTTGGAAGAAAAAGCCATAGCAGTTTTGAGTTGACCAGTCCATACTGACGGCACGCGTACATCAGTCGTGTAGTACAACCATTATTTAGGGAGCTCAACGACCCGTCGCACGACGAAAAAATAATTAGTATATCACATAAGTTATGTATGTATTAACAGTAATAAAGGCGTATTTTATTTATTTATTGGCTACAAGCAATATGAGCCGTTATGTACTCTATCAAAAATAGATTACTTAGTTGGTTAGTTAAACTATATGGACGAAGTAGCTGAACCAATTAAGCTGTCACTGAAATAAACCTAAAACCGAAGGACATAACTTCTATACTGTACTTAGATACTCTTGTATATAACATTTTACTCACACAATTAATTATATTTGTATGTCTATATGGCAAAACATAGCGCACTAATGTATTTATTAATAACAACAATGTATTACCTATGTTTCTCAAATAAATGATTCTATTCTACATACATAAGACATAAGAGGATACTTTACATCTCAACTAAGCCAAAGCGAAGAGATTTGGTTTAATAACTTGCCTTTTTATTTAACCCTTTTTAACTTACATCGACAAGACTAGAATAGGATGGACCAGAAGGAATAGTTCTAGCAGCTTCAAAATTCGTCTTTACCATGTGTCCGAAGTCAGGGACGAAATTAAACGAAGTAGTTCTTAGCTAAAAATCTCTTTTTCCGTACATAACATTATTTGTCATCAGCTGGTTCCGGCAACGAAAAACTGTGATAATTTACCTCCATTTCAAGTGTCCTAATTTATTTTACAAACACACATTTATGTACATGTTTTATTACACTGTTTGCGCAGATCATTTCGTAATCACGTCATTAAACTTTTTTTATGGTTCAGCAGCCTATATTGGTTTAGTGTCTTAATTTAAATATAAAATAACGTTGCAATTTACATTGTGATCGAATAGATTTCGATTTATCAGTTGCTTAAACGATGATGGAAAACATCACAGGGAAATCTGAACAATCTAAGTGAATATTCTGACCAGCCTCATTCTGAGAGCAGGCCCGTGCCCAGCAGTGGGACAATAAAACTGCCTGTATAAACTGTACATACATACGTAGGTACAGGGTGGCCCGTTTTCAGTGGTCTAAAAATATTTTTGAGATAAAAGGCGGCATAACTTATTGTTTAGGAAAAACATTACTTCCGCGAAAATAAACTGTAAACGGCTATACTATGTAATACTTTTACTTATGACCATTATAATCGAGATTAAAAATAATGTTCTAGGAGTTAAAAAATCGATACTACAGCCGTTCATTATTACCGAACCAGTTTATTATCTCAGGTCGGCTATTATTAGCGTAATAGGTAATTAATGTCAAGTTCACGTTCGCGTAAAATTGTCTGATACTAGATTATCGAGTAACGAATTAGTGACGTCATAACAAACAATGGAAACTCATCGTAATCAGCTGACAGGGTCGTTAACGCCATACGATGGAAACTATGGTTTATGATGACACTATGATTAATATTAATGTTGAGCCCTCTAATATGGTCGAGCTACACAATGACTGATGCATGCGTACTGTCGTCCTGGGATTGGTCTACTCAAAGCCGCTGTGGCTCTTTTTTCAAACGGCATTTCAGACATTGCCCTGCATTGTGACACTCAAATCTACACTACTGTAATAAAGAGGAAAGATTTGTATTTTTGTGTGTATGTTTGTAATGAATAAACTCAAAAACAACTGTGCCGATTTCAAAAATTCTTTCACAATTGGAAAGCTACATTCACCCTGAGTAACATAGGCTATATTTATATCTTATGTCCACCCGTGCGAAGCCGGGACGGGCCGCTAGTATTTAATACAATTATGTCTGGACTTTAAAAGAGATCATGATTCTCTGAGTTTGTTTCGGTATTTCTTCTCAGAGGTCGTCAGTCAGTGTTAAAAGAGATCTATTTACAGAAATAAGTATCATTTCATTTCAAATTTTATACATTGCATACAAATATATGTTCAGGCTGACAGTATGCGTATGCGTATTTGTAAAGCTTGGTCACCATGCTTCATAATCCTATTTTTATCAAACTAGCTGTGCCTCGCATTGATATCGTATTTCCCAATCCCGTGTGAAATTCTCAAATTTATTCATATACACGAAAACCTAATTTAAGACGGGAATCCTAATTAAACGATGTTTTTATTCTTTAAGAAAATAAACGTTTAACGTTTTTTGTGACAGTCCTTATCACATTTATATCACAAAATAAAGTCTTTATTTGCTCATTTTATTTTACTATCAGTCATTATCATTAATTACAAACAATCAATCATTGTTTTGTTGATTAACTGAGTTACAGAATTATAAAGTTACACAATTCCCTATAATATACCTTTGACCGATTGGTCCTAGGGTACAAAGGAAGTTTTTATATCAGAGGGGGCAAACGAACATGCGGTTCACCTGATGGTAAGTGACTACCGCCGCCCATGGACATCACTGACATCGTAGCTGTCACCAATGCGTTGCAGGCCTTTTCAATGTGTGTACCTATCACACAATATCCTTTAATAATTCCTGAATTTGTTAATTTTAATTTTGCACATAGCAAGACTTGTTTTATGTTTAATGTATTTAACGGCCTTTTGATCTCCAAGGCATGAACATACGCACTTTGCATGTAGGTGAAGCTGTCTTCTTCTTCTTAATCCTGTTCACTTGTATGCCCACGGCTGTGAAGCGCAGGTTCTTCACCACAGCTCGCCACTGATCCATATTTGGTCACTTTTTAATTATAGCCAACCCGTATTAGATCACTAGCTTATAGCATAGAGGTCTTACTGTATAGCAAGGCCGCTATAAACAGGCAGAATGTTTGTATTACATATTGTGATTAAACAAAACGCATTTTTATGAGTTTTTACTTGAAAATTACGTAGAATTAAAAACTTTACCAGCCTACAATCGAATCGAATATTTTTATATGTCCACTACTACAAACATTTTATTTATTTACATATTTTATTATATTTTACGCGTATTTGCTCAAATACCCGGTCAGTGACTGCCGCGACCATACAATCACTGCTATCAATCACAGATCCATGATAAGATTGTCCACGGAGAATTATTCGATATTAACAAGCATTATGATATGTTATTGTATATAGTGCTGATAAATAATAGCGAATACGAGTTACATTAAATCGATAAACAAACAATCGAGTTTGTTATTTAGGCTATTTCGAGACTCAGAATTGAGTTCTGAAAGAGGGAAGAGAGATTGGATGCATTTTGTGTACACAATAGCATAATAGTGGCTGGACACTGCATTGTTGGACTATCACACAGATGGGCTATTTCCTTCGGAGAGAGGACATAACATGTAGATGTGTTATGTAAATATGGTCCTATACTTTCTACAATATTATTCTCTCTACACAGACGTTATATAAAAGGACCATGGCATAGCATAAGGAGCACCTATCAGCATCGCTCGTCTGCTCAACAAAGGCCTCCAAAAGATTTCTGATGCTTAGGAAATCTCACTTTAAACATAATGGTTACACCATTATTCTTGGACCGCTAATGATTGGCGTTGATTTGTGGCCTTGAGTGCTTCCAAGGCCTTCAAAGTTTCCATAGAACGAGCTAAGATCTGGTGGATGTGTAAGTATGATTCATCACGTAGTGCTTATCGCCTGTATAAGTGGCAACAGCGCGGATCAGAAAAAACTCCACTGAGGTAGATAGATGGAGGATTATTTAGGGTTAGGTTCGGTTAAGTATAGGTTCCGACTTTCCATTTTTTCGGTTTTGTCGGTTTTCTTATACAGATTGCCGGGCAAACGGTTTACGTAAGTCAGAAGTGAAATATTAAGTCTGGACGACCATGTTACAGCAAAGTGCAATAAAAACGACGAAAAGACGGACGCTGTAAGATAGGCGCTTGCTTTCGAAATCCCTGAACAGAAATGACCAAAACTAAATCGCATCGCTACGCGAATCGATTAAATATTAGAACAAAACAAACATTCGAATGGGAAAACGAGACATGGAACACGACAATTAGTGCATCTCTAGCTTGTTTCATCGTCTCAATCAACGGTCGGTTTCGAGACATTCATTAGATACACTCATGTGACGGCTATCACATGATATTGTAAACATGATAAAATAGTGTTAATGAAGCGGTGAGGTGAGATTTACAAAGTATTTTAAAAGCGTTTGTGTGTGGTTTAAAAATGGATTTTTATCTTATCTTTTATTTTTCTGTTTATCTAGCCTTTCATTTTTCCTCTGCCGGCGACAGACTTTGTTGGCTAAGGGAAGTAGTTTCCGCCGTTAGTAGTTGTCACATGCAGCAGAAAGTCATGATTTTTCTCTAGTGTCAAGGCATAGCAAATGAGAATGAAGATCTCATTGTCCCTCACCCTATACACTGAGGAAGCATTCCTTAAACGTATGATTCTGCTTTTCGTCGCCAGCCATATATCAACGATTTATCGAAGGCACAACTGATGAGCCGTACCATTGTGAAGTATCTCTGATCGTTGACAGACAAGCATAGATAGAAGGGTAGTTGTGTAGAATTTTGATCTGTATACCAATTTTGGTCTCAAAGGAAGTAGTCACGTTAGCAAATATCAAAGCTAAACTATTATGTAGTACTGTTATCTTACAAGGAAAAACTGCGTTCTTATAAACACCCAGTGTTGTTACCGTGATACACCACATAAAAGGGTACAGAAGGTGAAGTACGAGCCACACGGAATTGCCACACAAATTGGCGCCACCTCGTAGGGTATTTCCGAATTGTAGGGAGATGAAGAGTGTCTAGGATTAGGCATAAGCAAGATTAGTCAGTGGCTATATTAGAGATAATGGTCTAGGAGTAGACGAATATAGGCTGATGATGATGGGTTTAATCCACTATCTAGTTTTATATAATTTATGGGGTCAATTTTCATTGTCACTGCTGTAAAAATATCGTGTAGAAAAATCAGCTTTGCCTTAGAAAACCACCATTCAAAGATATTTGGGCTATATGTCTTAGACGACTTTAAAGACATCCAGCCAGGAAGAGAAGAAGTAGCGGGCAATGCGTTTTCTAATCTTAATTTACGTGTCAATTGATTCCTGGACACTCGTAAACTAATAAATAAAAAAACTATCGAAGTAAGAATACCATAAGGCATGTAGTTTTTGGAGGGTAGATTTCGACACCCTTCGCCGTCCGAACCTGCTTGGCACCCTCTAATACCGCTAGTATTCCAAGCAAGTGAAGCAGTTTCCACATTGAAAAAAAAAATTACATTTCTGTTGTTCACTTTGCTCATTATCATAGCCACGTAGACCCATTGTACTTTTCATGTTCAAGTATCAATCTAAATTCATGTTCAATTTACACTAATAATTATGATTGGAGTGCCAATCACTTGACTGTTTATGACCTAGGTACAGTGCGGCGGGCAATTCCATTTGTACTTGTGCGTTAAATTAAAGAAATTAGTTTATACTGCCAGCGTTCATTGTTACGACGACATCTGTGGTCTAGTGGTTCGAGTGCCGGGACTGCTGATCATGGGGTCGTGGGTTAGATTCCCACAGAACACAAATATTTGTGTGGGTAAAACATGAGTATTGGTGTTTGTCTGGGTGTTTCTTATGTATTATAAGTATGTATTTACAAAAAAAAAGTATATAAGTATTATATCCATTGTACCCATAGTACAAGGTCTGCTTAGTTTGGGACTAGATGGTGTTATGTAAATTGTCCCAAAAATATTTATTTATTTATTATTTATTACTAGAGACTAGGCGTTACATTCCTGTTAGCATAGAAGGACACTGCATTGTACTCATCAGCCTAAATTTGTCCTTTGGTAGATGTAAGCCTATCCAGTGAAATATGGCACATTAGGTGAATATCGAAATAAAAAAGAGAGTTAAAAATGTAAACTTAAGAAATCATCTGAAAAGCATGAAATAAGAAAAATATTCCAATGTCACCTTTCTAATAGATAATTTATTGAATTCAAACAACACAAGGAACAGTGGCTTCGTTTACAGCTGTGGATATATGGTGCCATTGTTAAGGTGGCACCACAGGCCTGTCATAACGGCACAAATATGAAACAAAATAATGGCACATTACTGATAGTAGTTTGTATATTATCTTTGCAGGGAGATTTTATTTTACTGGCTCTTTACAATCTTGTCTGGGTTTTCTTTTAGATAAAAGGGATCATATTGTTCAGTTCTCAGAATGCAAACAATTTCTTGCCAAATTTGATTGAAATCTGTGCAGCGGTTTACGTGTGAAAAGGTAACTAACAAACAGACCGAATCACTCTCTCATTTATAACATTAGTATGCATTTATGACATAAAAGGTATTTTCGTCAACTTATTTTCTTGTACATTTAATTTGCTGAACTAATAAAAGGAATACTTTAAAAAATAAAACATCTGCTATATAAATATAATTGGTAGTTGTCATGTGAGTACAAGGTATAGACTAGATTGCTTTCGCACACCAACACTCATAGTCTAAAAGACATCATAATAAAAATTGAATTACTTATGATTGCAAACACTTTAAATTAATCATAATTGTAGCAAGCATTGTAGACAGCCTTGAGTGCTGACAGAGCTGAGGTCATTTTAAAGACCTCTGGGAGGCCATTGACCAAGGTCAAGTTCAGCTCAAGTCTTTGATATGGTTAGTAGACCATAAACATTAAGTCTGGATATTTATTACATTAACCATTTTTTTTTCTAGATAGAATTACTGTCATTCATAGAATAAGATTTTGTTGAGAAACTGAGATTGTTTTGCATGAAGAGTATTTTGATGTATCCTTGTTGAAAAAAAAAACATTACTGTTTGCTTTAGTGAGTACATGCTCCAATTATATCAATGATAAAGAATGTATGACTGCAGATTCTTTGAAATGTGAATCACCTTATCTACCACTCATCAGTTATATCGTCTACCCATTGATGCTAGAGATATTCTAATCACAATTATATTACAACCTCGACAATTCTATAAATCCTTTCGCAAATCAAAAATTAGCCACAGCCAGTTTCTAAAAACATTCCATGATTCAATCACGACCCAATCCCAATCTGTCAAACGTCGCATATTTACCGATACCAATGATCGTTATCAACGCGAATCAAAACAAATAGACGAACGGGAAACGTCAGTGTAACCCTGACGGTGACCCTCGATCATTAAATGTATTTATTAGTCTATTCTCACCTTGCCAAGCTTCTCTATAGGCACCATAGATGGCGGCGACCTATCCTTTGACTCCGCTAAGCCTTGTAAATCACCACCAGAGCCTGATCGAGAGCCAGCGCCTCGTTGGGAACCTCGCGGCGTACTACCACCGCTGCCTGACTGCTCACCCCCAGCCTTCGTCTCATGGCTATGGTGGTTCCCCATCACTTCACCGCACCTCTTACACCTTAATTACGTAATTTAAGCAGGACTAGATCCTGCAGTCTCAACTATTTGCAAAATATTAGCTGGCCTATGCTGATGATCAGACAATTAAACGTCATGCGCGTGACAGACAGTTGACGTCAGCTGTCAGTTGTCAATGTAAACTAGAGAGTTATAGACGCGTTCAGAATCAGATTATTGAGATAAGAATTACTTCCTTTTTCAGAGGTTCGGATACATTCGCAGTAAAATGAATAGGGACTGTCTATAGTCATTTATTGTGCACAAAAATGCACCGAAATAGAATATCGTAAAAATAAAATCTTCACGTACACTATGAAAACCTATGGAGCTGTTTTGTAGGCGTTATTTATAATATAAGCAACAATAAATGTAAGAAAATATTGTTACCCACAACTCGTAACATGTACGTACAAAAACACAACATTAGAAATGGTTTAAGGGTACCTCAGTTACTTATCGGTTATATTTTTGTCTTCAAAGATTTTTCTGTTCTTTAGTTTCACATATAACATACCATCACGCCTATATTCCCTGAAGGGCTGGCAGAGGTGTACCTACTAATGTATACCCACACATCGCCAGTATATTTAGGTCTCGTGTAATAGGGAGCGAGCCTATTGCCAATAACCGGGCCAACATTCAAACTCCAAAAACCCAATAAAATTGCTTGACTTGGGAATCGAACCCAGGACTTCTTTAGTTTCAATGCTCTGTAAAAAGTATTAATTTTTTTATTCATGTCGAATCCATTCATTTATATTTGAATAAGTACCTAGCACACATGATGCTCGTTTATCATGATATGATGAGTCAATTATTAGTAGTTTGTTGTGGAAATAAAACCAAGACAGTACTTAGGGTATACATTTATTTAATTTTACGAATTATTACCCCAGTATTTTCTTACAGTAAAATATCACAGATGACCTATTGAGCATAATATTATCGTAGGTATTATGAATTTCATAGTAAAAGGCAAAACTTTATAAAAAAGTATAGTCGGTAGTTTAAGTAAGTGGGATTACAATGTAAAAATTACAATATTCTAAAATTTTTAAAACTAAATTTAACCCGTACACATGCCTCTGAACTATAAAAATCCACATACCCCATAAGTCCCATACTAATATTAAAAATCCGAAAGGTTGTTGCTTTTTGTTTCATATCTATTGCTGAACAAAACTGCTAAAACTTAATATTTTTCTTCCTGGTAAATAAAATTTTCGAAAAAGCTGAAGTGCAGACTGCAGTACCTACTTAGGTAGGTATATCATAAAAACTACCGAATGGTCCGATTAACCTGCGGGCTCGGTTTCCAATATAACCAGATGCGGCTGAATATCAGTATATAGAAAGTAGTAGTAGTAGTAGAAATTATATTTTACACGGAGCGATTGACAGACTTTCACAACTTTCTCGGATTCTGGGCATTAAACGAAGCATGGCCTGCAGATCTCTGACAAAAAACTCATCCGCAGTTTTAAACTGTACTAACATATTATTTTACAACTATTCGGTAGCTATTCTGCTGCTATTGTCAATGCACTTATAATATTTTTAAGTACTTGGAAGCATATTTATCTTATTCAACTAAATTGTTTCTTAATGGTCTAGTGTGTTTCCGTAACGGCACTGAATGTGACTAGCAGACTTGATAAAGCCGCAACGAATCTAAATCTATGAGAATAAAGACTGTAGGAACTTGCTGCCTGGCAGTTCTACGAATAGATGTAGAGGTAGTGCGGCGCAGTATGTCAGGAAAATTGTAGTGAGCCAGTGTCCACCCTGTAACAAAAGAAAATGGTCAAAATGGTTTTCCCTAACATGTTTCTCATAATAATTATCCGGCAGTTGCAGTGCTACGGGTATTCCATGATATTCTCACTACCGTCTTGTACTGTAGGTACTAAAAACAATTGTTTTCTGGACGAGAATTTTTCCTTCGTTCTCTTTTTTGTCCTTTATCTCCAGCTAGGCAGTTGTCTACTTTGCCTTAAAAACCGGTCCTGACCTAAGGGATTATCTTAGGGTTTTTATTTAACGAAATGATCGCAATACTTCGTATAGGTATACAGGTCACTCATCGATTTGAAAGAATAAAATCTGTAAATTGCGTTCATTATTTTCTTTTATTGAATGATGTATTTGCTTTTTTTAAATCGATTGACCCAGTTTTAACTCACCACCTATTGAGACTTGCAAGTATTAAAAAATATATAATAAAAAACAAGAGATGATGGCTGTTGTTATTTTCAAAAACTTTATAAATCTCATAATAAAATTGCCGCACTGGTAATTTTTTAGAGCCCGTTTATAAATTTATGATTACTAAAGCAAATTTATAAGATACTTACAATATCCAACACAGAGGCTGCATTGGCGTTAGTCCGCAGTGCAAGTATCATCACTGAGAGCTGCCAGTGGATGAGGTAGATGGATAGTGACATGCGGCCCAGGATTTCCCAGCCGCGCCACGAGAGGAATCTCCACCACAAACCTGGAAGTGGAACACGTCATGATGCAAGTGATTTGCGGCAAAGTTCGATTGGAGAAATTGTGTATGTGATTTGTTATTTTGAGTGATTTGAGATTTGAATTATGTGTACACAAGAAAATCCTAAGAACTGACTGATCTACTAAGAGGTTCTTAGCTCTAGTAAATAAGGTTGTAGGTTCCATAGAGAAGTATATTATATATGTTATATTTTCAGGACAAATATACTTCAGAATAAATATACAGTAGGAATTGATTAGGTGTAAGTGATAAGTTCAATACATAACACAAGATACTCACTGTCAATTTTATTGAAGAACCCGTACATCGCGAAAGTCGTGAGACTGATGAAGATGGGCCTGTCGATGGTTGCGTAGATGGAGAGCCACAAGGGCTCCGTAATGCCCTTCACAAAGTATCCACACACCACCCACGTAAACATACACAGCAAGTTCAACCGGTACAGTATTTGTATAAGCTGGGGATTAAAAATACATAAATGTATAAAATGGAAGAAAATATGGGATGTTTTAAGTTCATAGATCGTATGAAAGCTTACACGATCAATGGCTTAGGACACTCATTGAACCATGGTCTTGCTGTGCTTACAAAGATCGATTGATTAACGTAATCATTACATACAATGACCATGACCATGAGCCTACGCCTTCAGTTTTGTGACTTGGTGTTCACGTAGGACTTAAATTGTCAGTGTTCATGTTGAAGGGTTCAACATACCTTGCTCTTGTCAGGCTGGTAGCCGGCCACCTGGTGCGCATGGTACACGAACGCCGCCAGTACGCCCAGCAGCGCCGAGGGCAGGCTGTCCCAGGGTGACGTGTATAACCACGTGAAGCTACGCTGGCCTTTGAACAGGACCCTCATAATACTAAAATTGAGATACAGACATGTTTATAATTTTTATTTTATTTTATTTTATTTTATTCATTTTAGGAAAACTTACAGCTAACAATACAGTGATAAAAATTTGTTTATGTAAAATATGGCCAATTACAAGTTTCCACATGTAGTTTAAAAATTATATCAAACAGATAATTTATGAAAATATGATGATAGCAAACAAAGCATAAATGGCAATCTGCGCTCAAAGAAATTATTGCATAAAAGTTTCTTTAATTTAGCAACACTAGTATTGAAAATGTCGATATCAGCTTCCAGGCAGGTTGCGTTGTAACTGCGACTCGCTCTCACCATGTACGAGTTCTGTCTATACGTAGTGGCTACCACTGGGGTGTGTAGTAAATGAGGTCTACGTAAGAAGGCAGACGGCACTCGCAGCCCGATTTTGTGTAATAACTCGCTAACACCAGTTTTTCCATTGGCAATTTTGAAAAGAAACACCAGATCCGATATTTTTCGCCTTTCGTAAAGTGGAAGGATATGAAATTTTTTGCAACGGTGGGTATAATTCGTTATAAACGTTTTACACTTATATTGAATGTGCCTTAAAAACCTTTTCTGTATGCTCTCAATACGATTTATGTAAACATTATAATTGGGGTTCCAGACTTGAGAGGCATACTCCAAGTGACTGCGGACAAAGGAACAGTATAATATTTTAATACTCTTTATATTTTTGAACTCCGAGGATACCCGGAGAATAAAACCAAGTGCTTTAGATGCTTTCTTGACTATATCGATTATGTGTGCATAAAAAATGAGCTTAGAGTCAAAGGTAACACCCAGATCCTTGATACTGTTGACCCTATTTAGCGCTGTATCCAAAAGCATGTAGTTATGGACGATCGGGATAGGTTTCCGTGTAAAGGAGCAAACGTAACACTTGGAAACATTCAGATCCAACTTATTATGTACACAATAGTCTTGAAAATCATTAAGGTCTGCCTGCATATAAACATTATCATAATACAAACAATTACTGTCCCACAGTTGGGCATGGGTCTCTTCTTAAAATGACAGCAGTTAGTCCACGACGGGACGGTACCGAGTGCGGGTTGGCAGATTTCACGCATTTACCTGCACTGTTTAACCTAGTAATAAGTAACTGGCTCATTACCCTGGTGGACGTAAGCCCGAGGGTTGAGATCCTGGATTCGATTTCGAGCGGTCAAGTAGTATTATTTATTTTTCTTTTTAATTCTCAGTAGCAGCTCGGAGTTTGGATAGGCTCATCCCCTATTATGTACATGGTATTTAAAACATTCCGGCGGACTGTAGATGTATATTCGTACACCTACGAGTAACCCATTGGGGAAAACAGGCGTGAAGGTAATATGAGTAAAATGCCTACTAATATAATATGTATTATAAATCTTTCTGTGAATCTATGACTGTTACGCTTTCACGCCTAAATCGCTCAAACGATTTTAATGAAATTTCGTACAGAGATATATTAGACTTTGGAGAAGGACATAGGCTACCTTGACTTTAAAAGATCTTTGGGATGCGGGTGAAACCGTGGGCTACAGCTAGTTGGCATATAATTTCAAGAGGTAATAATAATAACTTTAAAAATCGTAACGCCAAAGATACACAAATCGAATGCAAATAATAAAATTCCACCCAAAAAGGTACGAACCTTTAAACTTCAATATCAAAGGTTAAAAATACACGGAAATGATATTATGAAGTAATTTCATCAAAGGATAATTTCAAAATATCCACAATAACAATTCACAATAACAAATGAATAAATATTACGAGTGCTTATTAATTCAACCTACTCGTTATGGGCAGTAAGTCCTTAAAGGTCCTAACTATGACACATGACCTTAAAAGCAAGTCTTTATGTAAAAGGAAACAAGGTCGAAGTAAAGGGAAAAAAATCCTATAACTTTTTCATTTCGCCTTGAACTGAATGTAGATCGTATATTTTAAAGGCTTCTTTAAAGTCTTGTGAACTTTTAGTAATGGTTCCAGGATGTATCTTGCAGATCCGCATTGTCAGTAATTATACCGTACATTCTCGAAAATGTAGGCAGCTTTTACGTACAATGTCCCTTAGAGGCAATCAGGTTCAGAACTTCCACCATTTGCTGAGTTTTCAGATCAGATTTGTTGATCACATAGGGCAGATTCCTAATAATCCTTTTGAGAATAAATATATTTATTATTATTATTAATTACACATGATTAATTGATAGTATGACTGTCATAATTATTTGGTATTTTACTATCTGTGACAATAATAATAATAATTAAAGTTATAATTATTTAATTAATATTACATAGTTAGTAAGTAAATCCATCAATAGGTAAATTACTGATTTTGTAAACAATTTGTGATAGCCGAATGTACTTACTCAGGAACCATTAGCAGCACCATAGGTTTGAGGCCCCAGGTGTATGAGATGGTAAAGTTGAGCAGCATAGCCCCGAGGATGAGGCCCACTAGCACCTTGACAGCGGTGCGCGGCCAACGGCCGATCGCCAACGTCAACACCGCGGTTAGGAAGTACATCTGCATATCCACTGCCAGGAACCTATGGAGATAATACAGATATTATGGTCTCGTGAACAAGAAAAGTGGCTGCGAAGTGTAAGATCTGAGTTCTGTTTCCAGGTCAAGCAACAACAGTCCAGATTTGTACTCAGGGCGAGATAAATGATAAATGATGATAAATGATATTTATTTCTGTAAATAGATCTTTTAAAGACACTTTTACAAGTCAATAATAAACATTTTTTTTTAAAGCTAGATGGCTCCGGCATTTCCTAGCTGACGACCTCTGAGAAGAAACGCCGAAACAAACTCAGAGAATCATAGTCTCTTTTAAAGTCCAGACATAGAGTAGTGGTAACAAATATGTGTCTTACAATGTAGGGCAACGTCTGAGATGGCCTTTTGAAGAAAGAGCCATAGCGGCTTTGAGTAGACCAGTCCCAACTGACGGCACGCATGCATCAGTCATTGTGTAGCTCAACCATAATTTAGGGAGCTCAACAATCCGTCGCACGACGATACCAGATCAGAGAAACATTTGCGTAGGCCATATAAAAAAGGCTCAAAGCCACCAGACTGTTCAGAGAGGCTCCCTACCTCAATAGCCTACATCATCATCATCAACATCAACGCGTTTATTGTCGTGGTACGTGAGCCTAGAGGGACCTAAAAACACATGTCGGGTGAAATGTCTTCTGTAACTTACATTAGACTTATTGTATACGTATAACCTTATCCAACAGTGTAGCTTACTTACTTGCAGGAATTACAATATGATTTTACATACATGAAAAGTAACATACAAGTCAATAAACGCGTGTTAAAATGGGTTTCCCCAGGGTTCAATTCTAGGTCCATTAATGTTGTGACGTACGCTAATGACGTCGTTTGGTGATGAAGTGCATAAATTAAAGGCAATACGAAAAATGATGCCCACAACTCTGACATAAACAGATGTAAAATTTATTCAGATCTTTCTTTGGACGTCAAAACGTTTCATAAAAAAATTAACATGAAAACAATTTTAATAGGTATAAGTATATATACTTACCGTTAAGATATTAATTATGATGAAGACAATTTAAACAACATAGATAGGTACTAATCATAAACATAAGGAAAATAAATAAAGAGTAGATATACTTACCTACTTACCTCCCTAATAATTTTCTTACCTCTATCTACAAATCACAAAATTATCACCATCTTTTTGTAAGACATTCGACTCTGTTTCTGTTTAAAAATACGATGGTAGGGATTTTCTCTTTAAGGTTATACTCCTTTATCGTGGAGTGTCCAATTTATGTCTATGCCAAAATTCATCAAAATTAATTTAGCGGTTTATGCGTCAAAATATAGCATAATAGTTATACAGAGTTACTTATTGCCAAATACCTGACACTGCAATAATTATAGAGATATGTAGATAAGTCATTAAGACCTGGAGTTAAGAATGATAATTAAAAACAATTTCTATTCTCCTTTTTACCATGTATGTATGAGGCACTTTTCGTCCGGTTGCATAGCGTTGTTTACGAAGAGCACGTGTTGCCACCACTTGTCCCGGCAGAGGCCTGTCTCTCCTCCCATCAGCGGGCCCCACAGCGGGCCGTCTCCGGCGTGCTCCCACCAGGTCGTAGCCAGCCCCAACACGAACAGGTACAGAGGATATATTCTGGGTAGGAAAGTCCAGGCGTTTAATTTGCGGCCTGGTCCTCCAAGACGCATCAATATGCGTCCTGAAGATTCCATGCAGCCATTAAAAGATGTGCAGATAGATGATTTGTCATCATCATCATCATAATATCAGCCACAAGAGGTCCACTGCTGTTTTTTTTAACGTTTATTCATAATAAAATACATGCATTTGAACTTATACTAAGCATCGCCAAACTGTGCAACAGTTTGTTGGCGATAGTGGCGCTCTTTTAATTTTAATACACTACACAAATTACATAATACAGGTAACACATTAACAATATATTATTTATAATGGCCTCTCTCTCTCTTATTTAATAACATTTATAGTTCTACTTAACATAATCTTATGATATATCTTTCAGTCTTTTCTTTAATGTTACAGTGCATATGTCTTTGGATGTTTCTCTTAGGAAGTCTATTTTATTATAAATTAGCGGAGTTAAGTAGTGCCTAGTTCTTTTACCATAATAATTTCTTACAAGTGATGTCACACTATAAATAAAGGCCTCCCTCATAGGCAATAAAGGCCTCCCCCATACACTTAAACAAAAACCGATTGTGGGCCGTTCTTCCCTGCGCTTTCCGGTGGTATCCACTCGAAAATCTTTTAGCCCATCGGCCATAATGTTATTATGTTTAATACTAGGTGTTGCCCGCGGTTTCACTCGCGGCCCAAAATAACCTTACCTTCATCCTGTTGGCGACGCGTAGTTGTTCACTATTTCATTGGTTTCAATTTTGTTTTCGTGGATTTCAATTTTTTATAAAATAAAAGTAGTTACCCCAAGTTACTCCTTATAATATCAGCTATCTGCCAGTGCAAGTCCCGTTAAAGAGATTCGCCGGAACAAACCGACAGACACACAAACCATTTTTTTTTTGTTTATATATGTACCGTATATACTTTCATAATTTGGAATTACAAACAGACACTTCAATTTTATTTGTATACAGGATGTAACAAAAACCCTGTCCGATCCGAAAGAGGCGTATTCCTTTTCTTATATACTTACTAATAAACATAAATAAAAATACGATATTATAGAAACCAGAAAGTATCGATTTTTCTTCTTCTAATAAACTTACACAATTCTCCACTAAATATGGGAAAATTTCATAAGTTGACAATACTCCACCCAGCGGCGAAATCTTTTAATATTTACCAATTTATTTTTAATTTTTACCTCAAAGGATGCCGCCAAGCGGCGCCGCTCCATGCGCGCTTTGTCGTCGCCGACAGACTGTACCTAACTACCTACAGAGCGGCACGTGTAAGCCAATTGTTGTCCTTGACATGTCAGTCTCGCGTAGAGTTCGCTTCCGATCGGACGTCCGTGAATCTCTTATCACCTCGATTACCCATCGTATCGTGAGTAATGTCGTATTCCAATCTGTTGTCAATGTCGTGTTCCAATGTGCTTATGCTGCAATTATGCAGATGTTCGATAAGACTACGAGTGAGTGAGAGTATGGGGTGCGTTTTGCTAGGCAAGGTATGCCAGTGCCGTCGGAGCGTGTATCCAACGTCTCCATGAACTTGAAGTTCACGTGTACACGTGTACGAACACGTGTCAAGCAGTGTCCATGAATGAGTACAAGACTCATTACCCTAATGCCGAAAGACCACGAAAACACGACGTGGAATATCAGTAAGTATCTATTGGAAGTTCACTTAAGGAACACGATCGCAGAATTTTGTAGATATCAAGTTCATGTTTTACAAAATAATTTTAACAAAGCAATACATTTAGTTCATTGTTTCTTGAAAAACAACGTCAATAATTATTTAGGTACCTATTAGGTAAGCAACACATTCCTGATACCCACGCGTAAGCGGAAGTATTGGGTATCACGATGCTTGTACGATACCAGCTGACCTACCTACGCGTAGGCCCGGTAGGAGGTAATCATCCCTATGACTAATACGTAACAGCTGATACTTATGAAAAACACAAAAGAACGTCAATTATTAGGTAAACATAACTATGCCTTTAATCGATATCAGCTAATATCTACGTGTAGGCCCAGTAGGTAAGATTCATTCGCATTAAATTTGTTTGGCGGCACGCGATAGAGCGGGCTGGCGGCACATGACAAAGGATCAAAAAGCGGCAAATTGCTCGGGCGGTTTCTTTGACATTAGTGTAGATCGAATTGAATAAACTTTATTTCGTGGATTGAGTGTTGACATGTAAAAGGTTTAGTTTTTTTTTAAATTATATTTAAATTAATCGGGGAAAAAAAAATATCTCGTATCTAATTATCGTTTACGTGTTTGTGTACGTAATACGACACCTTATACAACCCTTAAGGATCGGACAGGGTTTTTGATACATCCTGTATAGATTTTATTTTATTTTAAAACTAAATATTTTTTTAGGTTCAAGGTCCTAATTGATTTATTACGCAAAAAAGTGTTTTTTAATACTCTACAGATTTTTTTTCGACTTACGTCATATACCAACTTTTTCTTCTTTTAGTTCAGCTGGTCGTGGTATGGACATGTGATGCGTAGAAGTGAAGACCATGTTATCAGGAAGGAGCATGAATGTGGGATATAAGGGAAGAGCACGCTATGACCAAATAATTAGTGGCAAATTTGTAGTTATCCTTAAATTATAAGTCTTACCTAATCAACCTATGCACCAAGCACTTAGGCAGCATTTTCAAGCTCATCTGCTTCTTAGGGTTGTCGGCCACATAGATGAGCAGGTTGTATGTCATCAGGAAGCTAGATATCATCATGCAGGTGTGCACTATAACCGTGCCATTCTGTAGATACGCCGCCAAGAAGTGGTGACTGCTCTGGAACGAGAAAGATATTGGAAAAATGTACCTATACATTTGAGGTGAATCAGCAATAGTTTTGCCCTTTATTACCTAGGTACATAGGCCCTAAACATACCGGCGCATTGTGGGCAACCTTACCTTCAGGCAATACAGGCGGGATGGTATGTTATGTGAATGTGTCTTATGTAAGTAACGGCTCGGAGATTTCTTGAGCTAGCTAGCTTTACACTTGCTTTACAATGGGTTGTCATTAATAGTGCCTTTTATTATCCCTTATTTTATTTTAAATATGCCTTTAAGTACCTATACCACATATTAAATAATAGTTCATTTGAATAATCTAAAATATTTTATCGGGTAATTCTACCCTACAGGTTATCCTTGCAACCGGTAGACTTACCTGATAAAACCGTAGGTAGGTAAAATTAAAAACAGAATAATAAATAAATTGCCAAGCCAAAGCGAAACTATTAGGTACTTTCGTAATTCGGGATTAGAAGAAGAGGAATACTTATTTAGTCAAATATAGTAAAACATACTTTCTCTAGAAACTGCGGGTTGTGGAGGTAGGTCATGTGGTAGATCATCACCGAGTGAGCGAACAACACCAAAAGCAGCGTGATAGCTCTGAAACAACACAACATGGATAGGTTTAACATTTTGCGAAGCATATTAAATATCCCGGATGGATTTACAGATCAACAGGTTTGTGAACCTAATAATAATATAATAATATTTTTAGGACATTTTACACAACACCATCTAGTCCCAAACTAAGCAGAGCTTGTACTATGGGTACTAGACAATAGATACAATACTTATATACTTTTTTTTTGTAAATACATATAATACATAAGAAACACCTAGACAAACACAAATAGTCATGTTTTATCCACACAAATATTTGTGTCTTGTGGGAATCGAACCCACGACCCCATGATCAGCAGTCCGGCACTTGAACCGCTAGACCACAGAGGTCGTCAGTTTGTGTGTGTACTTTATTATGTTAGTCCTGTTATCGCATTACTGGAGACTGTCTCTCTTGTTCAACGAGTACCCATGGAGATTCTTCCCGGATTCGTTTTAAATGTTTGCTTAAAAGCAAAAAGTTTCTTCGAAATAAAAACATTTGAACTTAAAGTACATAGTACGTAAGTGAACTGACACAGATAAAACCATTACATCCACGAGAAACCTTCACAGACAACAACTGCATATCATTTACAATAATGTTAATATACTCATATTTAGCGCTAAACTCTCTCCGAACCCAGCGATATTACTTACTACTTGCAGTGTTTTGATTAAAGTAAATTATGACTACTTACTTCATTCCTTGTATGGGCTTGAGTGCGGCCAGCCTCTGATCTCCGCCCATGTGGTCCGCCGTCAAACGTTTCCAGTTCGCCACGAAGGACCACGCAAGTAACGGTTTGATCACTGCAAAGGACCAGGAAAATTACTAAACTTGTTGTGACTTAATTGGATTTGACATTCCTGTAAGTAAATTATATGACAGGTTCGGCTGATTAATTGGTCTATAAAAAAGTTCTAGGCTTTCTGCGGTCAGCTTATGGATGGTAGGTCTGGAATTCAAATCCAAGGCACGCACCTCGGACATTTTCAATTCATGTGCCGTGTTAATAATTAATGATCACACGCTTAACGGTAAAGATTGAGGAAATGAGGAAACCTAAATGCTCCAGAGATTTTCTAGATGGCGTCTGAAGTCTGTCAACGAGCATTAGGACAGTGTGGTGGCGCAACGTGGTAGCTTAACCCCTTTTTTGATGGTAGACCAGTGATGGAGCGTTGATGGAGACACAATACCAAATGAGATCATAAAAACTTACGTTTCCCTTTCTTGTTCCTCAGCACATCGTACATAGTTCCTATTAGGTTCATCACGAGCACAGCCAGGACGATGTACGCAAAGGTCAGGTCCCATACGTCCACCGGGCGCTTCTCAGTCTCCCACGTCTTGCAGTACTGTAGGTGCATGAGGTTGGCCTCCAGTCCGTGCTGCGCCCTCGTGAGGTTGCTCACGCAGCGGCTAAAGCGGACTGCGGGGGCTGAGTCCTGGATGTGGCTGCATGAGGCGGGTAGGCAGAGGCCTCGGTGGATGAGCGTGTGATTGAAGTGGTACATGTTAGCAGAGAAACCCTGGGAAATTGCTTGTTATTAAAAAACATTTTGGAGGCGTAATCTATCGTAAGAGGAAAGTTTTTGGAAAGGTAGAACTCTGATGCTGGGTTCGTCAGGTTACATATTAAGTACAAGACCTCGTATTGTATATATTGGCTTTTCGTACAATGATGATGATGATGATGAATGATTGTTAACTTATTAAAAAGTATAGTTTGATAGAAGACATGAGTATCTATCACCGTATTGATAAATAGTTTGCCGCTAAACATTTATTAAAGAGTCCCTCCCGCATTAAAGGGTAGTCAGTGAAATTATTTTTGTTTAGGAAACTAGTGTTGCTAGCGCCTATAATCTTAGGTTTCGGCTTACCAACAGGCCCCCCTATTTGTTTGTCATCAAAGTACGATAAAAAGTAACCTCTCACCTAAGGATATCCTCAACACACTTATTTACCTTTATAAGTTTTCTGACATTTACGCGAATATTATACATTGAAATAAATATATATAATAAATTAAAATAATAATATAGGCCAAACTAAAAGAAGCATAGGGACCCGCGTAAAAGAACACATCGCCGATGTCAAACACCGCCGTTCCAAGAAGTCAGCAGTTTGTGAACATACTCTTGACAAGGCCCAGCATTATATCAGATTTGATAAACCACAAATACTTGCGAAGGAAAGTCGATACCTACCCAGGATGATTCGTGAGGCTATTGAAATTAAATAACATCCAAACTTCAATAGAGAAGATGGCTGGGTCTTACCACCTGCTTGGAATCCTGTTATAGATTCTATTAAACCAAAATCCAGGTCTACAACTGCAAGACCAAAGGATACTGGGAGCTCGTTCTGCGTGAATCGGATTGCCAATAATTAACAACTAAAACATGATCATTGAATATTGTTACTTTAAAAGAGACCATGATTCTCTGAGTTTGTTTCGGCGTATCTTCTCAGAGGTCTTCAGCTAGGAAATGCTGGCTCCATCTAGTTTTAATTAATAATTAGTAATAAATGTCATTGATCATGTAACAATAAAAAATGTAGGGTAGCTGTCAGTAATTATATCATCAAGACGCCCACCACCTCAGTCTACCCGTGACCATGGACGCTGTAAAGGGTCCGAAACGTCGGGATTAATAATATCAATACGCGATGAAATCCGTAAAAAGTAGTTTTATTTCAATACCTTTATAAGATCAAGCAGCTGGTCGTTTTTGTAGTGCTGGAGGTCAAAGGTGCCCATACAGAAGGTGCCGTGGGTGGCCACGCACTCCTCCCAGTCGTCCAGGTGGAACAGGTGCGGCATTTTGTAATACTCCTCATCTGTGTGATAGTCAATTTTATTTTTCTTTTTTCTCTTAAGGTCGTGTTCAAAACAAGCCTACGTATTCACTCGAATTTCAAAGGACTTTCTGAGACGAAAGATAGCTTATGTCCGGATGATGTAATCTATCTCTTTACCAACTTTTATCGAAATCTGTTTAACGGTTTCGACATGAAAGGTAACAGGAAAACCGATCAACCGACAGAGTTTCCTTCGCATTAGTATTAGTTTGGATAAAGAATCAACTTCAAGAATTTTATGGTGTATTATCAAAACGATGGTCAAACTCAAAACAAATGTAAATTGTACCATCTAGGAAGTAGGTTTAGTCTATAAGATAAATAAGAAATCGGTTCACAACCGGCGAAGATATAATAATTAAATACATATAATTTTTTATTATGTATTAAGACGTAAGAGGTCCAAGGCTGAACAAAGGTCTCCCAAATAAAGAATCTTAGACTGTATTAAAAGCAAAACAAATTTAGGTTGAGTCAGCCACAAGAGGTTCAAGGCTGAACAAAGGCCTCCCCCCATAGGCTTCCGCGGGGACCGGTTACATGCCGCCTGCATCCAACGACCCCCAGCGACTTCGTAGAGGTCGTCCGTCCGTTAATCTCTCCAACGAGATTAAAATGTATATACGTATTTGTTTTAATTTATTATTGTGTTAATAATTTTTTCCAGATATTACCATAAACAAGGAAAACGGATTGAAAAATTGCTGTTTTTACCTAAGAGCAATGTTTTACCAATATAATTTATTACCACAATTGAAGCTAACATTAACTAGAAAGACACAAACATTTAACATTTATAGATTATGTGGTTTAGGCGTGAAAGCGTAGCAAACAAACAAACAGACAGAGTTACTTTCGCATTTGTAATAAGTATTAGTAGGGAAGAAAAACTCATTTCGACCAGGGGTGGATAATGTTTCGCACTCTCCCCTTAGCTGCACAAATGTTAAACAAAATAGTCTCCGAGAAAAAAACGTCTGTGGTTCTGTTACAGACACCGCGCTGATCTCACAGTGTTTTGTTTTTATGACGCGGAACACTAAAAATAGGTAATACTTAATAAAAAGATGTTAATGGCTTTTAAACTCGATTACGCAGACTTACGTAAAAACCAGAAGGCAATCAGCGTAATACATATATTATTGAGGCAGGTCAAAATCCTGATCCCCCTAAGAGGTTCTCGCCTTGTCGTGGTGGAGGGGCTTAGTACCGTGGATTGGAGGCCCACGGTGAAGCTAAGTAGAGCCTGTAGGTTGCGGTGTCGTATGGGAGGCACTGCGGCTGAAGGTTTACGAGGCGGCGGGGGAGGAGTGCCGGTATCACGGTGCGCCGCTCTCCCTGCCTACCGCGGCCTCGGCGGGGTCGTAGCCGCGGGACTGCGTATACGGGGGGGCCGCAGGAGGAGAGGACTGTTGATATTACGATACGCCGATCTCCTCTCTACCCTCCACATATCTGACCCGCCGCAACGACAGCCTTGGGCGGTGGACTCGGGGTCGTCAGTCACCCATTGCACTTGTCCAAGGGTCCGACACTGGACGTCCCCGGTAGGTTCGCGAATCATGCGTCAGCGATTCCCGTGATCCCACCATTAAGTGGTGGTGGTATTGGTCGGTATGCTGGTCACCCGTCCCGCGTCCCCGAGCATAAGGCATATTGCATAAGGCGCATTTCCCCACCCGACAAAAGAAGGTCAAATTCTGATTCTATTTAAAAGAAAGTCTTATTTATTAGTTCTAGTTCGATGGTCGCGGTTTTGACTTTATGCATTCTTTAGCTTTTGTTATGCGTTTGAAATTATTATTTTAATGCATATTATTATTATTTAAGTAATAAATTAAATACTTACGATAGTAATTTTGACAGGTACATAAATAAACACTTAAGGGGGAGGGGCTTTTTGTGGTACGGAAAATTCTCATGGATCATCTGCTACTTGCGGAGGAGGCAGAGTATTTCGGACAAGTACCGACTAGAAACTGTCTTGCCTTCCCTTGGCCTACCGTCACGGCCATGGGATTCAAAACCAGGGCGCCAAGACAAGTGACTTGCAATCTCGCGTTGCATCTTATAAACAGTTTGGATTTACAAGGGGTCGTTCGACAACCGATGCTGGTGTTGAACTTTTAAGACACATATACAGTGCCTGGGAGGATTCATACGATGCTTTGGGTATATTTTGTGATCTCTCCAAGGCATTTGATTGCGTCCTTCATGAAACTTTAATAAGGAAATTGCACCACTACGGTGTTAGGAACGCTTCTCTGAATCTTCTTACTTCGTACCTATGTAATAGGATTCAGAAAGTGGACGTCAATGGGAAAAGATCCCCCGGGTCAGTCGTTACTATGGGAGTTCCGCAGGGCTCAATTCTTGGCCCATTTTTATTTTTAATCTATATTAATGACTTGCCTTATCTTATAAGGGACAATCATGAGGTAGTGCTGTTTGCAGACGATACTTCTCTTTTATTTAAACTGAAACGCCAGCAACTGGCAACTGACGACGTAAACAGCGCTCTGTCCAAAGTAGTGCACTGGTTTAATGTTAATAATTTGTTATTAAATGAAAAAAAAACTAAATGTATTAAGTTCTCAACGCCTAATGTGAGACAGGTGAAAACCAGTGTACTCATAAATAGCGAAGAGTTGGACCTTGTAGACTCCACTGTGTTTCTAGGCATTACTTTGGATTGTAAGCTTCAGTGGGGCCCACATATAGATAAGTTATCAAAAAATCAAAATATCTCAGTTCTGCAGCTTACGCCGTGAAAAAAATAAGTAGCTTAACTGACGTCGAGACAGCTCGCTTAGTATATTTTGGTTACTTCCATAGTGTAATGTCGTATGGTATTCTGTTGTGGGGGAATGCCGCCGATATACAGAATATTTTTGTGCTACAGAAGAGAGCTATTCGATCAATTTATAATTTAAGCCCCAGAAGTTCACTAAGAGAAAAATTTAAAGAGATTAATATTATGACTGTTTCTTCCCAATATATTTATGAAAACTTAATGTATGCGCATAAAAATATTAATCTCTTTTCTAAATATAGTGATATCCATAATATTAATACTAGGAATAAAGATAGGTTTGTTGTTCCTTCGACCAGGCTCCAGAAAATCAGTAATTCGTTTAAATGTCAATGTATACGCTTTTACAATAAAATCCCAAGTTAAGTGCAAAAATTGAGCTGCAATAAATTTAAGACATTTATTAAACAAAGACTTTTTAAAAAGGGTTACTATAAAGTTAACGACTACATAGAAGTAACCTTAATTGACATCTTTAATTTATGTGAGATGTATGTTGACATATTTATTTGTGATTTTGATATTGACATCTATACATTTGACATGGAGCAATATTTATTAACTGACATTTTTTTTTTTTAATAATTTATTTCATATAAAGTATGAGAGTCGTGCAGCCATTGATGTTGCATATATTGATATGCATTATAATGACTTAAAATTACATTGTGCCCTTCAGTTGCCTAGCAGTCTGAGCTTGTCATGCTCACTAAAATGTCCTGCTGATGGTGGCGTTGTGTGTCGGGTCGTTTTATTCCCTGCAACATGGTTGAGTCGAACGACGCCGATACACACGTCATACTCGTGAACGGGTGCCGTCTGTCGGGGCTGGTCGGCTCTTACTGTCAATGGTAATCGCTTTAATTATTATTATTATTTTTCTGTTTAGTAGACTAGATTAATTCAATAGTACGCATCAAGCTGCATTGCTCTCTTGTCTGACATAACAATGATTTATATTAATTTGATATCAGCAGACATTACTGAAATTATTACTGTGATTATATTATTTTTTTCTTACTATTTTATAATGTTCAACTATAACTGACTAACTGTAAATGTGAGTACTTTGTAGGCTAAATTTACATACTCAGCTTTGAACAGTCTGGTGGCTTTGAGCCTTTTTTATGTGGCCTACGCAAATGTGCCTCTGATCTGGTATCGTCGTGCGACGGGTTGTTGAGCTCCCTAAATTATGGTTGAGCTACACAATGACTGATGCATGCGTGCCGTCAGTTGGGACTGGTCTACTCAAAGCCGCTATGGCTCTTTCTTCAAAAGGCCATTTCAGACTTTGCCCTACATTGTAAGACACATATTTGTTACTGTTCTATGTCTGGACTTTAAAAGAGACTATGATTCTCTGAGTTTGTTTCGGCGTTTCTTCTCAGAGGTCGTCAGCTAGGAAATGCCGGAGCCATCTAGCTTAAAAAAAAACGTGTAAAATATTGACTTGTAAAAGTGTCTTTAAAAGATCTATTTACAGAAATAAATATCATTTCATTTCATTTCATTTCATCGATAAGCAAATCGAATCAAAATGTGTCGATCGAAATATTGAAATATTTTCAATCCGATCGAAGTAAAATATTGATCGAAATGATATACCTACATTTACGAGCGCTCGATTTGTCGAAAGAATAATCTCGTATCATTTTGGCAGTTCCCGCACTAGGGAATAAGCCCTGTACCAGGGCTTTACAATGATACAAGTAATGAACACAATTTCACAACATCAGACTCAAAAAATTTATATTTCGCATGAATCGATGTGTAGGTATCGGTAGGTAGTACCTATCTCAAAAGGAAAAATGTTAATTGTATGAAATCGGACAAATTAATACCTACATTTTTAACAGGAAAAAGTAGGTAGAAGTGAATAAAATTTGGTTGTTGAGTAGGTAGGTAGTTTACCCTTTGGACCGCTCGTATTCCGACGTAATAGCGGGGAATTTTATCGTGCAAGTGTACAGATTCATGTGCTGTCGTGTACCTACAATATTACTGACCTATCTAATAATTAATTGTGAAGTTTTGGTGATAAATAGATGGATGACTGGATGTGTTGTCAAGGACGGCAATCACAATCAACATCGAAATAATTGTTCCGTGCGGAGATCTAACCCACCCACAACCCATGGGGCAGTAGCCGATCGCTCAGTCATGCGCCAAACGTACCGTTAATGAAACCTGTTGACTATTGCCCTGAAATCCACCAATTGGCCGGCCGTTTGCCCAATATTAACCACAATGTCGCTCGTACAACGTATGGATCTAGAAAATTACACTGGCCCCAAAGTTGGTGCGATCGTTGGCAGTAAATATATAGTATAACTTTTAAACTTTAAATTGCGTTTTTCTCATAATCCATCCATTAAGACATCTCTGTTCTTTGCCTTACTAACCTTCACATCGGACATCCTCACGTTGGCTATGACGACTGAACTAGCAGAACTCCCAAAGTCCCAACTTGTGGATTATTAACAACGTTGGTATCGGCATCGGGACCATCTTGTGGAGTTGGAGTAAGTATTCAAAAGTCATGACAAAGATCAGGTTTTTATTAGTAGTTACCGGCGGGTATAAATATGAACAAAGCAAAGGTAGAAGTTATGCAAAAATTGTAGCACGTGATGTAATTTCCGCCTGCCTATATTGGAAAAAATATGAATAAATTATTAATTATAGTTTTACGCACGACCCAGTTCTCGAAATGAGCCTAATAATAGCAGGTACTAAAGTATAGCTTACCAAATGATTGTTGAAAGTATTTACTTATTTTACACCTAATATTACCTACGTACAGCGCCTACGTACATACATACATATCATTAGTAAGAAAGAAAGAAAGAAAATTTATTCTGTTAGTCCCAACACAAGATAAAATACAAAACAATAGATTCAATTCTAAGGAAGTACGTTATCCTGTGCGATGTCAGAATAGGTCCCTATCTCAGCACTATGCTGCAGTAAGCAAAAAAAGCTGCACCGCTGATATTCTAATAGGGCCCGCTGATGAAGACAGGGACAGAGTGTATAATTTAACAAAAAATGTTATACATAAATTTAAACATTAAAGTATGCATCTTTAAATAGAGAAACATCGTGCAACATGAGATGACTTCAACACTAAACACTATTAAACTACTAAAACTAAGTTCAGTTTCAACTTTAAAACTTTAAAGCTTCGTCAAATTATGTAAGTTAGTTAACATATTTGACGAATACAATAAACTATGAAAGTAATAATTATATTAAATAATAAATAATTATTTTCAATTATTCGGTCGGTAGTTTGTATCCACCATGACAATGGCGCTAGCAGCGCTGGCTGTATGGGCCGCGTACTCGTGCCCGTGCCTGCTGACCTGCTCGCGTGCGCGCGCCTGTCACCGGGAACATGGCGGGAACGAGTCAAATCGTCGACGCGTTTTTTACTATTCGTTCTCTGACATACACTCGCCTTTGTGATTATAGGTACCTAACATAGTTTTGTGATTGTGCCGTGCTTGTTGCTATAAACTCTTTGGACTATCAGCACCGTGTGTTGTGACTTGTGAATATTCATTCAGGTGATTCTCAGCTAGCCTGCTTACTACGCAGACGGGAAGTTTAGGAGGCCAGTTGTTGCTGAGAAACGGTGAGTCTTACTCAAGTTTTCTTTGCGGAATTTGTCGAATCCGGATGGACGCGTAACATTCCTTAGCTATCCTACTGTACCTGGTGAAATACAGTTCTCTTCGCTACAACACAATATTCGGTAACATTGATAACGTAATAGTGGAACATATAGGACGCTTGAACACTGCACGTGTAGTTAGGTTTAGGACTCAGGAGTTTAGGAGCTTCCTCTTTTAGAACTCGGACCGCTTCCCGCCGCCAGACGTAGATGTTGAATGTTTGTTGACCTGGCTTGAGATGCCTTCGTCGGTATTACATATACCTAAATGGTGTTTTTATGAAAGGCATATAATATTAAAAAATGTAAATTTTTATAATATAAATAAATGGACGTGACATCTCGCGGGCAATAAAGCTGAATGCCTGTACGCATAAGTTTATTATTATTTGCAGCACCTATTACAAAAAAAAACATACTTTCTTACAGTAAAATTATTGAGAGTATTAATATTTAAAATAGGTAAGCACCTACTTAATAGGTCAGTTAATACATGTTTCAATTGAGTAGTTTAAACATGCGTAATTGTTTTATTTGAGATTAGGGTAGGTCTTACTTTTAAAAGGGCACAGTACGAGTAATTCCAGTTGGAGCTGCCCGACTGGGAAAGTACCTCCTCATCCGCAAATTCGAAGTGAAATAACACAACACAGCCAAAGCTGTGTTGTGTTCCTTACGGTGAGCAAGGTTCCCAGTGCTCCGCGAGGAAACATTGTGTTGGCAGTGGGGGGACTTTCATCCTTATACTGCCAACCCATCTATTCCTCTTTCGTTTTACAGGGTCGTCGGCAACGCGCAAGTGGTACCCCTGGTGTTATAAGCGTCAATAGGCTACGGTAAACGCTTACCATCAGGTGGGCTGTATGCTTGTTTGCCACCTTATTAGTATAAAAAAAGGTTACCCCCCATAAGTACTGTAGAGATCGCTACAAGGAGTCCGCATTATTGTATAACTGCCTGCTTTAATTAAGAATAAACAATCATTGAAATATTCAATTTAGTAGATGTTTAGAATAATCATAGAAAAAAGTGAAATTTAATTGTTTGAGGAGTTCAGATTGAGACCTGATAATACCTATATAGTCATACTTATTAATAAAAACCGCGTCTTTTCTTTGCCTCCACAATAATATCGAACCATCACTATACCTACCTACGTTCGGGACGCGTTCCTACGTAAAACAATGTTAGTGAGATAAAGTAAAAACGCTTATGTAGGTATACAAGTAATTTGATGCCGGTGGTACACGTTCGCAATATTTATAACTCAGGGTCTCGATAATATAGTCCAACAAATGATTATTTTTCTCAGGTCAATATCCCTAACAGAGTCTTTTTTATGTAGTACTTTTCCACTGCTAAACCAATTTCGACGGCGGCGGCGCTCATTTTATTCTTGAAATTATATTTCCCCACACTAGTTTTATCTCCTGTATTGATCTACAAATTTTACATTACATAGACCCCGAAACAACTACCTACTTGTAGGCTATACAAGTACTTGTTACGTGGGAATTAAACCCGCAATCAGTGGCGCAGAAGCCAATCACTCAGCCGTTGCACCAACAGAGCCATCAAAGTTCAAGTCCAAATATGGACATAAAATATAACATACCATTACGTCTGCATATCCAGAAGGGTTAGGCAGAGGATTACTACGTAGCTACATAGCAATGTAGGTAATAGGGGGCGAGCCTATTGCCATTAACCGTGCATATATCCAAACTCCAAACTGCTACCGAGAAATTAACAGAAAGCCCTATAACACTTTGTTCGACTTGAGAATCCCAAGACCTTGTTCAGCAGTCGCTCTTACGACCACTAAACCAACGAAGCAGCTAAAGAGCAACATAGAATACGAATTGATATCACACATTCACCTATCACACGTAAGTAATACCTCCACTCGCGCCTTTTTCCCTCAGGGGTAGGCAGACACTATAACGTCACACTATGATATAATTTCTCTAATATTCCTCTTTACCATGACTAACAATCTAACTTTGACAGTTTGACAACACGTGGCGTAGAGCCGGAACACATAACCGCGTCGCGGCGCCGCGCCGCAACGCAGTGTGCTACCGGGCGTTGTGTTGCGACATTGCCAAACAAGGCGTTCTATACTGCTGTTTTATAACTTTCGTCACCTGTATCCCATAAACAACGTTCCTGAACCAAAGATGTATGAAATCTACCTCAGACATTTTAATTTCATACATACATACACTCACGCCTTTTTCTCATAGGGGTAGGCAGAAACTAAAGAACGCCACTTGCTACGATTCTTGCATACTTCTTTCGCTTCGACCACATTCATACATCTTGTCATACATACACGCCGGTTGCGAGTACTACGCACCTGACCTTTTTGAAGAACCTCACCAATGAGGTCGGTATAAGTTTTTCTAGGGCGGTTCCACTGACATTTTAATTTCACACTGCAAAATTCTATTTATTTATTTATATATTTATGTACACACAAAAAAAAAGTAAATTGAGAATATAGGAGTATAGAGTACAAAGGTGCTGCTTATTTCGAAAGAAATCTACATATAAATAATCTATTCTATGTAGACATAAGTATGCCGATTTCCGCGGTGCGGTGCCGCATCGCGGTTGTGTATTTCGAACCAGGTGGTCACCACGCCACTACTGTTTCGGCGGGTGTTGTGGGTTCAATTCCCACCCGAGACAAATCTGTCTGTGTTTCTGTGTGTAATCGACAGATAAGCATTGGTAGCGAGTCTGGGTGTAATTTCTATCCGTTAAAAATACGTTTGTAAAGTTCCCCGCAGTACAGGGCTTAAAAACTACCTACCTAAATAATATCAGACGAAGTCGCGGACTAAGCTAGTTAGGTACAAACAATGGTTAACAGTCAAGGCGACGGATGACTAGCTGATGACTGAGAAGCAATTAAGTAGTGCAATAAAGCCTATTGTAACAGACCTATTGTAAACCGGTTAATATCCTCCTTAGTGGGTGGTTCCGTATGACTATAGTGACCGCTTATGATAACAATTAGTGAAATTGTAATTAATGGTACCACCGCGTTGACATATATTTTGCCGCAATACAATAATGAGCTAACATAATTGTGTTCCGGCTTGAAGGGTAACGTAGCCAGGGAAATTACTGCGGTTTGAAGATGACAACGCGCGAGTGATACCACTGGTGTTGTTGGCGTCTATAGGTGGTTGCTGCTTACCATCAGACGGCCTGTTTGCTTGTTTGTTATCATAATACAATGAACACTAGCCGTGGAGTCCTATCACATTGTGTTACCACTTAAAGAGTCACCTAGCCAGTAAAGTTACTGGGCACTCGTTATTTATGCGGGTATCTACTTATACAATTATTTAGTCTAAGAAGGAGGAGATATAGGTACTGCCTCATTGGTCTAGCGTTCACGTTTGAGCGTGAAGTTTCGGATTCGATTTCCAAACGAAGCTAAGTAATTGGCATTTTCAATCAGGAAATTCTAATTAGAATGGTCATGGTAAGACCTGGATAATATTGGCGCAATACAGGGACGAATGGCGTAAGAGGGTGGAGTCTTATGGAGTGGGTTAATAAAACTGCGAATAAGTGGTCATAAGGTAATAGTACCGACAACAAAACGGCTAATTGTGGGTGTGCATAAGTCTCGTAGACTTTTTGGGAATATAGGCGTGAAATGTTAGTTCTAGTTTCAGTTCAAGTTTAAAGTTGGAAGCATGTATTACAAAAGTCAAGTGTATTTTTAACCGAGGAAAAAAAACGGAGAAGGTTCTCAGTTCGACGCTTATATTTTTTTTATTTTTATGCACGCATAACTTTTTACAGAGTACCTATTAGTTAAATTTTTATAATTCTTTTTTTATTGGAAAGGGTCATCGGACCTCGAAATTGGTCTCATATTACATTTTGAGTCAGCCCCAAATTTTTTGGAATGTTAATGTTTACCACTGGAAATTTCACGTTGCATTGTTAATTTGATTTGGTTATTTCTTTAAATTTAACGTAATTTAGTGATCTTTGTTTATTGATTGTTTGGCGCCGATTCAAAATTACTTAGGTATATTTATTTCGGCGGTTTAATTGTACCTACTGATTGTTCTAGTGATCTCAAGCACGACTGCTACACTAGAGTTCCAGGTATTCCCGGGTCGAGCAGTGTTATTGGGTTTTGCAGTAGCAGCTTGGAGCTTAGATTTCGATTACTTGGGACCTAAATATACTTACGTACCTCTGCCTAACCCATCGAGGAATACAGGCGTCATGGTGTGTTGTGTTATGTATTTTGTTTTGTCAAATCTTCTAGACAGCGCTTGTTCCCTAATACGGGAGCTATCATACAAAACAAAAAGAAATTATGTGTATTGTAAACGTATCATATTGCCATTCACTTTTCGTCGCCCTTACCGCTCATTTCGATGCCACCGACGGTGACTACCACCGCTGCCAAAATCAGCCACATGACCACCACTAGCAATCACTGTCACTGTTAAAGTTACCACCGCTGAACCGGCCACAACTGTCTATTACCACGGGAAGAGACCCTCACTGCGAATATATACAATGAATTTCCATACGAATAACAGGAATCACTCGCGAATTATTATTATTATTTTGTAAAAGTTTCAGACAGTTTTTTTTTTTAATTTCAAAGATATTTAATATAGGTACTCCATTTTATTTTAATTCTAAAGAACCAATCCCAGCTGTGGGTTAAATTTATAAATTAATTTTACACAAAAATATTTCTTCACATAGCAAAGCGCAAGCTATAGGTAGCGTTCAATAGAAAAAAAAAAGGGAAATGACCACTAATAACTATAAATATAAAATAATTAACTGCCGACGACTTCGCCGCTTATAATTTCTGAATAAAAATGACAACGGCAGGGTTTCCGAACGTTTTATATACAAAACTTATGCGCAGACGCACTAAGGTGCCGCGCGACGCGTAGTCGCAAAGATTAATAATGCTTGATATCAATTTTCCGCAACCTTGTCCTATTTATTGATGGCACTTACACCCAGTTTAATTCTAGTATTGTCAAAGGGACAACCTGAACCTGAACCTTATATCCCAACATTGCCTTAATGATTTTTTTATATCAAAATTAGTGTAATTTTATTTTATTTCATGTATCTATGTGAGTTTCTTATATGTCGGAACGACGGACTTCCGTACAACCAAATCTATTAAAAGTTATGGTGGAATAACCGCCATAACTTTGGAAATAGAAGTCCGTTAGAATGTTTAAATCATCTTGAGTGAAACTGGCTGTAATTTATTTTGGAAAATACTATAATATTGTTAGATAGCCTGACTCCATTTTCAAATGCGAAAATTTACAAAATGGGTCATAATATATTTATAATAATAAGAATAGGTATTATGCTTTTGTGTTTTTAAAGAAAACATTCGACCGCGGGCAGGATTTTTCCTTTGCTTAATAACGTTAAAATCTTAACATGAAAAATGCCAATAAAATACATAAAGATAATATTTTAAAGTTATTTTAGCGAAGGAAAAATTTGACCGCAGCGCCGGCAGGATTCGAACCTGCAACTTCTGGTTAGATCCACCAATTGCTATGACCACTAAGGCACCGCGAGTCCTACCGGCCAGGTCGAAATTTACCTTCACATTCTGGATTTACGTCTTTAGTCTTTAGTCTCGTCAGTGACATGACATCTATTGAAAAGCAAGTTTTTGCTTCTCATCTTGCCCGCGGTCGACGTATTCCTTCGCTAAAATAAAAATAATAAATTCGCATGCAAGATGCCAAAAAATATATACAAAAAGATAAAAATAATAATATTTATTTTTCAGAAACATGGTACAGGGTTCTTATAGTACTTAATGTGAGGTGATCATATTAATTGGTGTAGAGTCAATATTTTGATACCATTTTGCAGGTTGTCTACTTTTGATTAAATATAAAAAAAATATGCTACTTAAGGGTTATTTTTGCGCTAGAGTAGTAAACGCAAAAACTATAAGTATTTTTTGTGTAAAATTTCGTAATTAAACATATGTTTTGACCCTTTTTGTTATTATTCAGGAAAATTGTTTAATTATTACATAGCCTCATCACTTAACTTTACATTAAGGTTATTTGCACCTCTGTCGGTCTCTTAGATTGAAAGATATTAGCATTTTATTGGACATACCCTATTTTAAAATAAAATGACTGCCATGCGCGAGGTGTTGGGTTAGGAGTATAATAAGTATATGAAAGAGCATTTGTCGATAAAAATGAGCGTACAATATATATACCCTTAAAGTGTCGGTAACCGTTCTCCAAACACATTAACAAATACTTACCGCAATAATTTAGAAATTCCTTGATAGTATAAAAGCGTGAGGTGAGGTTCTTCAAAAAGATCAGGTGCGTAGTACCTACTCCCAGTCCCAAGTTCGCAATCGGCGCGGGCGGCGTGTGAGTATGACAAAGTGTATTCAATGAACGTGGGCGAAGCGAAAGAAGTGCAATGCAAGAATCGTAGCCTGCCTACCCATATGAAAAAGTCGTGTGTATAATTATGTATGTATAAAAGCAATTGTCTAGGAACTAGTGACGTAAATGTATGTGTGTTGCGGAAGCTTCGAAGGGGTAATTCCGTGGGTTAATTCTCAAAGGGATTTTGGAATTTTGTTGTATTTTTTAGTTATCATCATAAACGTCACACGTTTCAAAATTTGCCTTTACATTCTGAATTCACGTTATCATATAGACGTAAATTCAGAATGTAAAGGCAAATTTTGAACTAGCGGATGGGAGTCGTGGTGGCTTAATGGTCATAGGGTCTGGTGTACCTAACCAGAAGACGCAGGTTCGAATCCTGCCCGCCGTAGAATTTGTCTTTCGCTAAAATAACTTTATCATCAAATAACTTTTTTTTGTGGTGTAGAAGAACATTATAAGGCAGAGAGACAAGACCTATATTATCTTGTCACTTACATATAAAATAAATGAATAATAAAAAACACGACTGACCTGCCAATAAGTTAATTTTTGGAAGGCAGTCGTGTTTATTATTTTGTGTATTATCAATACTCCTGAAAGAAAGACATTTATTCGACTCAAATTAGTTATTAATTATGTAGTTACAGATTCAAAAGTACATGCAAGAATATGAGCGGAAGGGGCTACCAACTCAGCAGTGTTACGGTACTGAACCGCAACGCCAGCTGGGCCTTGTAATTATTTCATCAGAACAAAAGTACAATTATTAGTAAGTATTTATATACAATACAGATCAATTCGGCTACCATGAATTACATGAATGTTATTTATTATGTTAATTTTTATATTAAGTTGTAGATATCTCTGCAACGATAAGTGTGTACAGTGAATAAAATTTCTATAGGCATAGGTCTGCTAATAATAATGGTTGGTAAGTGTAAATAGTAATAAATAACGCTAAAAAAGAGTATAGTCCCTGTTAGTTGTCGCTTCAAAATATATTCCTTAGTTTTATAAAGAAATTATGTTATTGACCGCAATCTTTGGAACGGAGGAGGAAGATTGTTCGAAATTTTTAAGGCCGCATATTTATCGTTCTGTGAGCTGACATCATAAAATTAAACCCAAGCGGGCTCCAGCAGACCAAATATTTTTTTCGAGTAGATAAGGTGGTTTCCGACTTTTTGCAATACTAAAAAGCAGAGTGGCAAAGTGGAAATGGGGTCTTCATAACATATTTAACATTTTTGGGATATATAAAAAAGGTGACACGTGACTTCTGCTTGGGATGGTAAAACAAAACCTACAGCAAGCCCAGAGGTGAGGTAGAGGTGGCCCAAACACTATAACTGCATAATTGAATCTTGCGCGGATAAGAGATTTGACCAATGAATGAATGAATTTTGAGTTTAACGTCAAGGTAATTTCGCAATATTATTTTTAGTCAATAAAACAAATTCGGGCAACTTCTTGAATGTGGAACTCAAATCGCAATTCAGAGTACATTTAACAATCCTAAATTCCATGCTTAACGTAACATTAGCAATAAGCTCTCTGTTTACAATTATTTACGGTTTTTTGGAAGTCATTTCACCAGCTTGTCGAGAACCCAGGATCTGAGACTTTGATTTAGAAGGATTTAACATGGGGGAATTCTGACTAGACCATATCTACACATACTTATTGTAAGTCTTCATTTACGGTTTTGATCATTGTGACAACATCATCTGGTTTTCCAGAGAAATATTATAATTGTAGGTCGTCTGCATAAATGTGATACTTACAGTTCTGAATGCAATTTATAAATCTCCTCCTGTGACTTTAGTTTATTCGCCACAACCATGACAGGCTGTGGTCCACCCGTCGCTGGGCGCCTTCAACAGGCAACGCCTTTTCCTCGAATCCTTTTTTTGTACTTATTATGGGAAATCCTCATGGATCATTCGCCACCCAAGGAGATGGCAGGGTATGTAGGATTTGTACCGGACCGACTAAAAACTGCTATTGCCTTCACTTGCTCTATAGTTATATCCATGGGATCCGTGAAATTCAACACATACAATGTTTGCCGCCTTAGGGCCATTATGTGGACGGGTGGTGGCAGCGCAGGCCACAGCTCTAGAAAGCCAGAGAGTCTGTCTGCGTCACCCGACGCGTGGTACTACGAAGCGGGACAGAGGTGGATATTTCTCAGTTCTCTATCCCTTTCCGCCACCCCTTTTTCAAGCATAACGTGCTCGCAGTTAGAGGCAGCGGCTTGCCACGCGCTCTTACTTCAACCTCAGCTGTGAACTGAGGGCGCTATGGCGCCTCTCTTCTCTCTCAGACACTCCTTCAAGGCGGGCCTTACCGCAACTGTCGTGGCATGCCCTTGCTGTGCCCTTACTTAGACGTTTCTTAGAATATATTATAGTACTAGCTTCTGCCCGCGACTTCATCTGAATTACCTCGATAAATAATACTTAGCCTGTATTAGTCCAGATTATAATCTGTCTATAAAGAGTAGGCAACGCGCAAGTGATATCACTGGTGTTGCAAGCGTCTATAGGCTACGGTAACCGCTTAACATCAGGTGGGCCGTATGCATGTTTGCCACCTTTGGTTTAAAAAATAATATCTGTGCTGCCAAATTTCATCCAAATCCATTCAGCCAATTTGCGTGATTGAGTAACAAATATACAAACTTTCACATTTATAATATTAGTAATACCTATCTTAAATAAAAAAGGAAAAACCCGACTGAAAAAAAAGAAACAAGACGTCAAGAACTGAGGTCGATGGTACCCATTAAAAATTCTACTTCGTCTTGTTTTTTTTCTTTAAACTCGGGCTTTTTTAATTTTAAAATTTTCTTTTTTATTTTACACTTTCGATTAGGTGTATTAAGAACTTCACGGCTTTATTATAAATTTTGAAAATTTCAGTAAGAATAGTTGCTAACCAACTTTAAATAGTAACAGATACTAAATGGTAATTCCAAATGAAAAATGATGACAGAAACCTAAAGATGACTTTAAATATCCCTATTCGATGATACCCCACTTCAAATCGTTCGTCAACATTAATTTTTTTCATATGTCGATATGGCGTGTGTTTTGTGTCGCCATATTGAATTTTGATTACTGTCATGTTTTTAGTGACACTCGCAAGATTAAGACAAATCGATTGACGTAAGAATCATCAAAATCGGCCCACGCGTTTGGTCTCTAGAGTGCCACAAAGGAACAAACAGACATACATGTCTACATACATAGGCACATTAACCACCTTTGCGTCGCGCATTAGGGTAAAAAGGTTTGCAAATTACCTAAATAACCGAGCGGACAGGTTTAACTGATAACCGGAATTGAAAAAAACTTGCAGGGTGTAAGGTTTTAGCAAAAAAAAGATCCGATCGTATATTTCGCTTATATTACTTTTATATTCCGCCAGATACATAAAAATCAAGTTCACTAAACTCCTCTACCTAAATGGGGCAAGATGAAGTGGGAACGCAACAAGTAATATATAAAAACGAGTCACTGCTTCCCTTGGTCATCGCATCACGCGTTAACGAATGGAACAATTTCGTTACTTATTTTTTTGTTGTGTTAATTATTTGTCAGGAAAAAATTAAATCATTGTGCAGGAAATTAAAAAATATAAAAAAAACTGAAGAACTAGTACTTATTATTTGGGCACGAGCCCCTCCGCAAGAAAAAAAATCCTCTGGGTTGCTCTGGAAGGTCACGATTCTTCAGGGAATTAAGTTTACTTCCTATACATATATTTCATATTATTTACCCGCGATGTCGAACGCGTAGATTTAGTAACAGCTTTTTTTGTATTGATTTCACGGGATTGTTAGTACTCAATACGATACATAGTGCTCGTCACAAACTATACCAGACTCCTATGTGTCCAGGATTTCCGGGAAATTCTTGCATTTTTCGGAGATAAGCATTGGAAGTACTCGATATTATGTTACTGCTGGTCACTATATACATATACTACACTACAATATATATTTTTTAATTTTCAATTTTATTAATGCGAGCGGAATCCCGGGACTAGAAGGAAAATTCTGGATTTTCTTTCGGAGCAAAAAGAAGGTACCTATTTGAGTTATTTATCTAACTCAGCTGTTGCGTTAATAAACTTGGATTATAGCCGATTCAGTTTCAAGAAAAAAATCTTCGTGATGAGGAATGAAGACGTCTCTGGTCTCGTGGCTCCAGTGTCGGCTAGTTAGTGATGACGTGTTCAATTCTCACAGTACACAAATATTTATGTGATTAATGTGCGTTCGGTTGTGTTTCTTATCCCTACTAATTTTGAATGCGAACGTAACTCTGTCTGTCTGTTACGCTTTCACGCTTTAATCGCAGGACCGATTTTGATAAACTTTGGTATAGAGATAGATTCGACCTTGGAGAAGGACATAGGTCACCTTTTGTCTCTTTAAAACCATTTGGGATGCAAGTGAAACCGTGGGCAACAGTGTATTTTAAGTACTTATGTAAAAAAAATAAAAAAGTATATAAGTAGATATTATATACATTGTCTAGTACCCATAGTACAAGCTCCGCTTAGTTTGGGACTAGATGGTGTTGTGTCAAATTGTCCCTTTTATTTATATTTCCGAGTAAGATATAAGAAGGGCTAACATAATTATATCCATATCGAGCGGTAGATGGTATACTTCGTAAAACACTATGTTCTTCAAAGAATGGTTTACTTATAAATTAATATAGGTACAAGAGCGAATAACATAAAAAATGCACTACGTCATTGAAATTTTCCATGGGCGATACGGATACTATAATATATGTATAGGTAATTATATACGTAGTACTATTGTGTACTAACAATTGAGGGAAAGTAACGCCTTGACATTTGTTCTTTGTTTTTATGTCAGAATCGCCGAAGAAATGCAGTCTCAATCACTGTAGTCCGACTGTAGTGACATATCTTATTTTTTTTACAGCTAGGGACACACATTATCATGGGTGTGCTTGTCTGGTGGCTTTGGAATTTACCTAATTGCATTGCGGAGGTCAAAAGAGGTATATTCGGAGTATAGGTATAGTGGGAGTAATTCCACTCAAATTGGAGCTGCCCGACTGGAGAAGTACCTCCGCCTTGCAGAAAATCGAAGTGAAATAACACTGCTTTGAGCTGTGTTGTGTTCCTTGCGGTGAGCAAGGTTGCCAGTGCTCCGTGAGGAAACGTTGTGTTGGCAGTGGGGGGACGTAGAAGTGATAGCCCTGGTGTTACAAGCGTCTTTAGGCTACGGTAACCGCTTACCATCACCGGCCGTATGCTTGTTTGCTTGTCAGCTGCATCTGGTTGGCTGACCCCAACATGTTAGGAAAAAGCTAAGTGGATACTGACGTTTTCTAAATAAGCAATTTATACATATAGGTCTAGTGGTTGGAGTGTCGGATTGGTGATCATGAATTAGTAAGTAGGTTCGATCCCCACGGTACACAAATATTAATGTGATGAAGTAGGAAATTTATCGGAAACCGATGCGACTGATTGTCAGATTATGGCCCTAGTTGGTAGCGCAAACCTGGTGGGGTCGTAGAAGGAATGCACGAGCCCCATGACGGGCTAGAATCTCCACTTTTGATGAATCACAATGTGATTGTCGGACACACTAGTGGCCATAGTTTGCAGTATAAGCTGACTTCGAAGTGTTCTAAATATGTATACCTTACCCGAAATCGGTTCAGTGGACGTGATAAGGTAACAGACAGACAGAGTTACTATCCTATGGATTACTTTGTTTCGGAATTATACAAAATTTCTCGTATATGTACTTAACTTGACGTTCGGAGTAAAACCACAAACTCGTTATATCAGTACCATGAACACTATAATGGATCAGATCTTAGAGCAATGCGGATGCTGGGAAAACCCTGAGATGAAAGCAACAATACACTAGATTATGTTTTTATGATACAATTGCTAATTGGAAATGTTGTTAATTGCCTTTTATAGTTGTTCTGTTCACCTATAACGTTGTAGGTGAGGGAGGTGCATACCCGAAGGGTAAAAAAGTTTACAGAGATGATAGACACCTATATTTCGCCGGTACTTCAGACTTATAGACAGTTCACACCAAACGTACAATATAGCCGTAAAGCTTCATGCATGTCATCGATTGGGGAAAAAATCTAATTTGTGTATAATTTTAATTTGTGTTTGCTAAAGCACTCACTATACGAGAAATACCTAGTGTGAGGCAAGTTTTATTAAAAAAAACAAAGAAATGACGTATGCATGACAAAATTAGAAAATGTAAGTGAATGTTGCTAGCGTACGGTGACCGATGATAGCTATATTTTGTATGAACCAATCCTTATTGTGAATCTTAAAATATTGAAATACAAATGAGAATCGTAATTGGAAACCTTGCGCGTTGACTGATTGCAACCTTACGTATTGTCAAAAACTGAAAGTCGAAAATTGCTCAACTAATCTCTTCAAAAATGTCTGAAAATATTATTTGAGACTTGTCCTCTTAGCTTTTTCCAACTATAAAGTCGGTTTCCATTCTAACCACGGCGACTGACATAGGAACACCGTAACCCAATTTCTGGACATTAAGGAAACCCTGAGGACAAACTGGTTGTCAGACTTTTCTAAAGATTTTCTTATATGTTCGTGTAACGGAGAGTCTCGATGGGCTAGAATGGTCACCTATCCACAAACTGACCGCGGGAAGCGCAGCATAACCTTGTAGGTAGATTGATCAGTGTATTTATTACTTGACCTCGAACTCGTCACTACATGTAATGAGACTGAGGTAGGTAATCCGTACTTACCATTACCACATAGGTAGGTACTTATGTTAAAATTATTATTAAAATTCAAAGTCATACTAAATCGTGCCTGAAATATTTATTAGATTTTTTTTATGCGGAGAAAAATCTTCAAAGTCCTTCCGTCCTACCTTCCGTCGCTAAGGGAGGGACAGGGAATTTTTAGGCCTCCCCCTAGAAGGGTAACAGCAACTGCTGTACAGCAGCTGGTTGCGGAAAATGTCATAATTACAAGACCGTACTGTGACTATAAGGTAAGGGAGGACAGGTGCTGTCCTCCCGCATCGAACTGGATCCGAATCACATCGAACTGGACTATAGGGTACCCTAGTGGGGCAAGTGGGGGTTTTAGTTGGTGGAAGAGCGATACGCATGTCGGTCTTCCTTTAGCCGATACCTTTGTTGGTTTCCTGATACCAAAAAAAAACTGACACTTGACGACACTGGTGTTTCCTCTCTTCTATGGATATAACCATTATTTAGAAATGGGAAATGTAATTTACGGTGTTCACTCGTCGTCAGCATGCTGCCGCTGCTGAGGATAAGTTCACCATGCTGGCCCAGTGTGGGTCGGCAGACCTCACACGTCGTCGAGAACCTGTCTCAGGTAGGTATGCGTGTTTTCTCACAATTTTTTCCTTCACCAGTGAACACAACATTATTAGTACGCACTTGATATTGACCCCTCCATGTTTGGGACGTACGTTAGGCTTTGGGAAAAGACTACGACGGTAATGATAAGAATGTTATAAATGATTGTCGATTTAAAAATTTGAATGTGGACAACCTTGATGTTTGAAATACGCATGAACTTCATTATTATATTTTACGACAAACAGCTTATCAACAAACATTAAATATATTAAAAAATATATATTTTGGGACATTTTACACAGCATGATCTAGTCCCAAACTAAGCAACGTTTGTACATACTATGGGTACTAGACAATGGAATCTCTTTGTAGATACATACTTATAATAAATAAGAAACACCCAGTTGTACACCACTCAGGCTACAGACGTCGTCTGTTCTAGTAAATTCATCATGATATACCTATTGTGAGTTTTGCTATAAACAACAAGCAAAAAACCAAATCGATCAGAGCATTATTACCAATCTCATTCATTATATAGCATGTACTTACATTAGCGGAGTCTGCGTCATCAGTAACATGGAGAATTAAACAAGTAGGTAGGTTCTATTATAAAGTTACCGGAAAACTACATAAATGTGTAAGGTACATAATTCAGTTTGTTTATAATTCACTGGCTTATAAGTTATAATTCTTGTGTGTGTTTGTTTTGTATTTCTGTTTTCTTTTTTATAGTATACTTACTTAACTTAAAACTCTTATAGAAGAGAGCTGAATAGTTTGAAATATAAATATCAACGCCCTCTACGTGGTAATTAATTACTAGAGACTTACAATAAAAAAATAAATAAGCAAGGCACGCACCTCTGACTTTTAGAATTCATGTGTGTATTAATAATAAATTATCACTTGCATGCATTAGAGAATTTTCTCGGCAGTATTTAACATACCCTAAAAAAAGGAAAACAACAACATTTATTCAGAATGAAAAATAGACAATTATTAGGTAAAAAAGGTACGTAGGCCTTTCTGTAAAATATTCTGGTTCACTGACATGACAGCTGATAAAATGTATTCTGTAACACGTTGTATTAGTAGATAGATATATATAATTAATATAGATAGGATAGCATAAATCATCACGAGAGACCGACCTACTTATTATTGTGTTGTTATTGTAATGCTAAATAAGCCGGTAATTTACTTTTTGTAGGAATACCTAGTCATATGCAGAGCTATATTCATTAAAGTTATACCTAAATGATCAATACATTGTTGTACCTACGTACGTCTTAGGTTAATTAACATCTGGGCTCATTAATGGCGATATTGGCGATGACGTCAGTATCGCCAATATCGCCATATTTGTTTCTATTTTTCATCTGTGTGTTAATGTAATTGGTGTAATCCGTATTAACATAAATAAATAAATAATTCTGAGAGAAATACTCATTAATATAAATTAATAGGAATAGGATATTGTATAGTGCGGAACACAGCTATCATCGTGGACAGTGGTTTTCTCGTGGACCTATACATATAGAAATCCTTTGGAGAAACTAATGGCTTGAGAAATGCAAGTTAATTTTTAGAAAAAATGCATATAACCGACTTCACGACTACCTATAGTATGTACAAACTTTTATAAACTAAAAAGGAGAAAGTTGAGAACCTGTCTATACGGTACTTTAATTATACCCTAACTAACAACTAACAAGGAGTTGTACCTTCCATCATCAGCTCACCTGAATAACTCAAAGGAATATAAGTAGCGTTCTAGACGAGCCTATAATATTTAGATAATTATCCACTAACTCCTAATAGTTAAGGAGTTATAGTTTCCATCATCAACTCATCATTATCATCATCAACCCATAAAATATCCCACTGCTGGGCACGGGTCTCATCTCTTATTGAGAGGGATTAGGCTATAGTCTACCACGCTGGCCTAGTGCGGGTTGGCAGACTTCACAAACCGTCGAGTAAAATCTCTATGGTATGCAGGTTTCCTCACGATGTTTTTCCTTCACCGTTTATGCGAGTGATAATAAAATTAATTATTAATAAGAATATATTTTATTTATAATAAGAATTTATTAGATCCTTGAAAATATATTTATTAGATAATACGAAACAATTAAAAAGGAACTAAATAATGGTTTTTGCGTAAAATAGCGAGGTAGTTAACGCCCAGCCTCTGCCTAAGTATAGCCGACCAGTTTTGATGTGTTGATATGATAGTTTTTGTAGGCGTGTACTGTATTGTGAATTGTGGGACGTGGTTAGGTAAGCAGCAGACCTAACTAGACTAGACTCTTATGGTCTGCTAAAAGAGTTCGTCTGGGTGGGTTCCCGTTCAGTTCCAAAACACGGGCTCGCCAAGTTCAATTAATTATGGACACTAGATAATGGATGTACCCAATACTTACGCATATCTTTCTTTTGTAAATATATGCGTATAATACAAACACTTAAGTTCATCATATCAGAGTCTGTGACTTTCTATGACGTTGTATGTATGACAACCACTAACATAATATTATATTTTGCTTTAAAAAATATTGCGTCGTTTTAATATAAGTATTTTATTGTTTTAGTACACAGTAAATGTTGACGAACTACTACATGAACTACATGAACACATGTTTCTTTCATATATTTATTATTGTCTGTTACTTGTATAAACGCTAATACGTTCTATTTTATTTCATTTGGATCTCTAACAAAAGAGATGTAAGTATGGTTGGTCCTTATGTTTACATGTTTAGCGTTTATGTATAAAATAAATATATTTATTTATGTATAGGTAGTTTAGCATAGCTATGTCTGTATTATAAATATTTCAACTGAAACGGTAATTTACCATCATAGTTATTGTTTTACACGTCATATTTTTTTATTAGATAAGATCTAGTACTTATGTTCGAAAAGTACCCCAAGGGCCCAAAGGACACATAGCTTGTCCTATCATAGGTATCATAGCTTATGTGATGTACCTAAGAGTTTGTGTTTGAATGGGTGTTTCATGTATTATAAGCATGTATAATATTTATATAATAATTAAAAAATAATATAATAATGTATATAATATAATTCAGTAATATTTACCCAAGAAAAGATGATATCTCTTATTTTGTGTAAGTCGTTAAATATACAAAAAAGTAATAATAATAATTATATTTGGTTTGTTTAATTTTCACATTCTCTCTTATTTTATTTTTTTTTATTTAAGAGAGAATGTCTTTTATTTTTGGCAATATATAATAATATAATGAACTGCAAAAATATGAGAACATCTTTACATAATACAAGCAATAGATGTTGGAGTTATTGCTACAAAGATAATTATAGGTACATATGTTTTTCTGAACTTATATATACCTTATTATAACGTAGACAAAGGGTAATGACGACTATCATAATTATTTTTTATGGAAAAAATATAGTGTATAATGTGGACTCCTCAACTTCAGTCAGAGCGCGCCGCGTCGCGCATCGGCCACAGCTCTTGGAGCCCGGACGTCTGTTAGCTGTTAGCCTCTCCGGCGCAGCATGCCGGCACCCGTGCGTCACTACGGATCAGGTGGATCCTTTTCACCCTTTCTTTATTCGTGGTAATCAACGCAGCGTCTCCCCCGGTGAGCGGATGTTCACGGGCGGCGGTTATCACTTTCCAGCGGGTGGACAGATAAAATAAACTTTACAATATGTCACAGACTACTCTACATACATATACATACATACACTCCCGCCTTTTTCCCATAGGGGTAGGCAGAAACTAAAGAACGCCACTTGCTACGATTCTTGCATACTTCTTTCGCTTCGACCACATTCATACATCTTGTCATACATACACGCCGGTTGCGAGTACTACGCACCTGACCTTTTTGAAGAACCTCACCAATAAGGTCGGTATAAGTTTTTCTAGGGCGTCCCCTCTCGGCGGTTCCACTGACATTCGCCATATAAATCCTTTTTGTTAGTCGCCTAATATAACTATAATAATAATTAAACACAAAGATTAAGTAGTTACATTTTTATTATTTTTAAATAGATAGATAGGTAACTATTCAATTTCAGTGAGAATTTTTGCTAACCAACTTTAAATTGGTATACTTAGATCCTAAATGGTCATTCGAAATGAAAAATTATGAGAGTAACTTAAAGATGATTTTCAAATACCTATCCAATAATAATAATAATAATATTTTTGGGATATTTTACACAACACCATCTAGTCCCAAACTAAGCAGAGCTTGTACTATGGGTACTAGACAATGGATATAATACTTATATACTTTTTTTTTGTAAATACATACTTATAATACATAAGAAACACCCAGACAAACACAAATACTCATGTTTTATACACACAAATATTTGTGTCCTGTGGGAATGGAACCCATCGAATCCAATGACACCATTTAGCATAGTACCTCTATGTTAACTTAATTTTTTTTCTTTTTCGTAATAAGTATGGCGTCTGGTTGTTGCCATGTTGAATTTCGATTAGGTACTGTCATGTGTTTAGTGACACTTGCAAGATTAAGACGAATCAATTGACGTAAGATCCCCACGCGGTTGGTCTCTAGAATGCCACATAAGGAACAAACATTTAAGTACACATACATGCATAGACAGATAACCACATTATACATTTGCATCGCGCAGTCGGGTAAAAATGGGTAGCAAAATTTGCAAACATGTTTAGATTCTTCAAGAAAATTGCAAGAATCACGCAAAAATTCGAAATCTCAAAAATATTCAGAACGTAGGAACTAATTTCTTAATAAACTGTTCGCGACGACACGTCACCCACCAAGTATAGTGCTTACGCGAGTACCTAAGTCTAAAACAATAATGGAAATCGCTAAGTGTTAGAAAAATAGATAAAATAAAACAGTTAAAAAACTAGTGAAAAGTGCTATCTATAAGTGTCATTTTGTGTTAATTCGATGCCAGGGTGAAACGTAAGTACGATCCAGGTCTCAAAATAGTATTCAAATTAGTATTTCGATCATTTAACAGTAATCTAGTGTTCTTGTATGACCTGAGCCTCGTATGAATACTTTTCACCCTACCTTCGAATATTTGTTTTTTGTTAATGCAATATTTAAGTTTTTTCGTAATAGGCTTTGTACCCTAATATTAGGTATTAAATATAAATAGAAATAAATGAATTTAGTATTCCCGGGTAGCTTAGGTAATGACCTAGCTATCGACAGTGTTTTAATTTACCTAACACATATAGAAAAATGGACCTAAGGGAAAAGTTAGGTGCCCTAAAAATTCCTAAAATTTTCAAGTTCATACTAAAATATATTTGTAACTATAGACATACGGTCGATGGGACCTAGATAGGCATATAGATTACAAAATAGGCTTTCCATCGACATATGACACATAGACATAAGCATAATGTAAGACCTAGATTTAAGCCTAGAAATAATTGTTTAATAAAACAGTTTTAATAAAGTTTGTACTGCGTACGGGAAGCGGCTCCGCGGTCCTCGTCAAGGTAAAGTTTGGGCAAAAAAAAGACTTTCAATTTTCTGGAAAACTTCTAATTTTGTTTCCATAAGAACAGTTTTAGGGTATCATGAACATTTAATTTAAAAATAAAAATTATCCAAATCGTTCCAGCCGTTCTCAAGTGATGCGTTTCACAAACAACATTTCATTTTAATGTTTCTTAGAAAATTGCTACATAATAATTAATGTAAGTAAATGAAATAAAATTAAACTTACACGTGAAATGAAACATTAGTAGTTCGACCACTGTTACTTTATTATTTTGGCATTTTGAAAATGTGCATATAAAAACATCCTACACCAAAATAAAATTAATGTTCCTATTTAAAACACGTACGAAAGTAAAATAAACTAATAAGCAAACCCACTGACTAAATTCTTATTGGGAATAGCCGTTGGTTTTTTTTACTTTTCAACCAATCCGTTATAATAATTATATTAGGATTCATAGGTAATAGATATATTAGAACCATGGTACAGTGTAAAAAAATTAAACTAGATTTGTATCGATGGCGAAAGACGATGTTATAAAGTGAAGAGGAAACTATGAAAGTGTATCCCATAGGAAATGTATTCGTAACATTATGCAATTCACCCAAACTGAGTTATGTGACGTCTGTCCGAAAAAATAACAAAATGGACACAGTAAAACTTGAGAAGTGTATTATTGCGCTAGAGGAAAGAGACAGTGCGCTAATCTTGCTACTGGTGTTGCTGGCATCTATAGGCAATGGCTGCCGGGCAGCCTGTATGCTTGTTTGTCATATTATGTATAACAATAAAGAAACACAAAATTAGAATCCTTCACCAAAGGATTTATTAGTATCTAATAGCACATGACTAATTGTTAAAGATACATCACGTATATTGCGCCCGTCACTTACGGAACGTAAAAATATCATCTTGTATTCTATTATCTATCCAGCCTCAGTACCTTGGAAAGTTTAGTCAGTAATTGGACACCTGAACTCACTGTTGTATTAATTTTCTCAACAACACCAGATACAGGGTTTGTTGACGCTTTTGTAATAGATGAAGAGTTAGTCGAGGCTTGTGAAGTAGAAACCAGCTCTGTTGAGTTTTTCAGATTATTGGGTGGGGCGTCTGTAATAGATACAGGGTTCGTAGAAGATTCCGGGTTTGTTGAGTTTTCTGGCTTGTGGGTTGATGTTTCTGGAGTAGATTCAGGGCTTGTAGAAGAAACCGGGTCTATTGAGTTTCCTGACTTGTTGGTTGGGGCTTCTGTAATAGATACAGGGCCTGTTGAGTTTTCTGACTTGTTGGTTGGGGCTTCTGGAAAAGATACAGGTTTCGTAGAAGATTCCGGATTTGTTGAATTTTCTAGCTTGTGGGTTGATGCTTCTGGAGTATATGCAGGGCTTGTAGAAGAAACCGGGTCTATAGAGTTTCCTGACTTGTTGGTTGCGGCTTCTGTAATAGATACAGGGACTGTTGAGTTTCCTGATTTGTTGGTTGGGGCTTCTGTAATAGATACAGGGACTGTTGAGTTTCCTGAAGTGTTGGTTGGGGCTTCTGTAATAGATACAGGGACTGTTGAGTTTCCCGACTTGTTGGTTGGGGCTTCTGTAATAGATATAGGGCTTGTTGAGTTTTCTGGCTTATTTGTTGTGGGTTCTGGAATAGATACAAGGCCTGTTGAGTTTCCTGAAGTGTTGGTTGGGGCTTCTGTAATAGATACAGGGCCTGTTGAGTTTTCTGGCTTGTTGGTTGTGGGTTCTGGAATAGATACAAGGCCTGTTGAATTTTCTGGCTTGTTGGTTGAGGCTTCTGGAGTAGATACAGGACTTGTAGAAGAAACTGGGTCTGTTGAGTTTTCTGGCTTGTTGGTTAGAGCTTTTGGAATAGATACAGGGTTCGTAGAAGATTCCGGGTTTGTTGAGTTTCCTGGCTTGTTGGTAGAGGTTTCTGGAGTAGATATAGGGCTTGTAGAAGAAACCAGGTCTGTTGAGTTTCCTGACTTATTGGCTAAGGTTTTTAGAATAGATACAGGGTTGATTGAAGCTTCTAAAGTAGATACCGGGTCTATCGAGTTATCCGGCTTATTAGCTGAGGCTTCTTTACTAGATCCAGGACCTGGTGTAGAGACTTCCCAAGCACAAGACCATTTGATGCTCATAAACACCTGAAAAGAAAATAACACCTTCGTAAGTATCACCGGTGAATATACATTATATACTACGGTGATATAATTTGGTACATCATAATGTCCCTAGTCCCTTTCCTTGAAACAGCCTATTCACAACTAAGTCATCTTTCGATTAAAATTGTAAGGTCAACGTTAGATATTTCGGTTCCAAATACCTATATAACTTAATTGGACGCCTCCATTTTCCAAGTAGAGGCATTCGCTAACGTGGAATGTACACCAGCACTACATCAATTAAACAATATACCTGCATAAACTCCGACACTGAAGTAGCTCTCTTAGAGTTTGATTCAAACGTTATTTCTTCGAAACTAGTGGAAGACTGCATGGCTAGATTAAACTCTCTGGGAATAAGGAATAGACTGATTTTAAGATGAGTTCCAGCTTATGCGGGCATTATTGGCAATGACGCCCGCACGTGACGGTGAACTCGCTAGAGCCGGGGCTACTGGTACGCAGCAGGGACTTGAGTCCTTCTGTGGAATCCTGGCTCCAAGAAACATTAAGAACTCAAGCATTGAAACTGCCATCAAACTCTGGAAAGAATCGCTAGGCATGGTACACTCCAAAGCTTTAATTAAAGCCTATAATAAAGGGCCCACAAACTTTTTCCTAGCGCTGAGTAGGAACAACTTGCGCATTGTGACGAGAGCTTTAATAGGACACTGTTGCTTAAAGAAGCACAAGCTCAACTCCTGGTGGAATGCGGATCGCTAGTACACAAGTGCACAGTGCTCATCTAGGAAAACATATCGTAAGCCCAGATGAAATAAAGGAGCTCACTCCTATGAAAATCCTGCAACAATTTATAGGAGCCGCACGGTTTAAAGGTGAACTCTAACTCAACGAGTGGCGATCACAATAGATCGATTATATATAAATATATATCGTAAATAAAATATAAAAGAAAGTAAAATAGTTAAAAACGATGGGCAATACAGCCTTGTTTGTCATAATATATCAAAACCAAAATGCTAACCAGTAGAATGATTGCAGTGTACTTCATAATCGCGTCGCACGTATAAATATGGACGCCGCAAAATACTTGACAGCTTTTATATGCAAATGTCTTGTTGCCACCTGTTTTATGTACTAATATTGACACAACAGACATGAGGAGTTCGATAGGTACGTCTTTACCTATTTTCCATAGGACTTACTTACTTAGTACTTTCGAATCGGAACTATTTATATTGCCAGTTGTATGTTTATTACTTACTGCCCTTACAAGTGTGCTTTGTTCGTTAAATTAGGTAAATCTTTTTTTTTTTGGGACATTTGACACAACACCATCTAGTCCCAAACTAAGCAGAGTATGGGTACTAGACAATGGATATAATACTTATATACTTTTATTTTTTTGTAAATACATACTTATAATACATAAGAACCACCCAGACAAACACAAATACTCATGTTTTATCCACACAAATATTTGTGTTTCTTTAAATTTGTTATAGTTAGAATACAGTGTATCTCCTTACAACATTTATGGAAATAAGCTAAGTATATAAAATGACGGCATTCAATAATAATACGAGATCATAGAATATTTTAAGCCAAGCCGGACGACTTGACTGCACAAACATTAGCTATTGCTGTAGCAGACCTATTGCTTCTCATGCACCTGAAGCATGTGTTATGCCTGCTGTTTGTGTTGGAAACTTGTATTTATTTGACTTTATTCGTTTATTTAATTTATGTTTTACCTATCTGTTTTACATGGAGATTACTGTGGTTGCTTAGAATTAAATGAATTTTATTTTAAAAGATTTTAAGTTATTTTAAACCTAGACTAAATATACTAGCCATTACTGTATAATGTTATTATCATCATAAAAGAAAGATACGGATATTTTAAAATCGGGTGATTTATCTTTTTAACCGACGACAAAAACGGAGGAGCTTCTATATTCGTCTGCTATGTATTTTATTTTTATGAATGCTCATAGACATATACGTCATTTATGAACCGATTTCAAACAAAAATTTTATTATTAGGTTATAATTCAATTTTTGTTTTTTAAATTATGATCATTGTATAACAAGGCAGGTACATAACTATAGTCAATGCCCTGGAATGATCTAAACTTGGATTACGAAGGTGGACTTTGAACTCTATAACGACAGTAATTTAATGAATGTATCTTTCTAAATTTAAAAAAGAAAAAACAATTCTAAAAGTAGAAACTTAGGGATCATTGTTTTTTCGCTTACTGACTTTTACTCGTGAACCGATTCGCTTGAAACTGTTACCGACGAAGTGGGGATGTAAATAAGTAGGTAGGTACTTTTCTGCCTTACGCTTCGGGAAATACAGGCTCGATGGTACCTATGTGAAATATTACAAAATTGAAAATATTAATAAAACTTTTTAACAAAAGATTAAACCGTTTTCTTTTAAATCAAAAACTTATAATTCATCAAACAAGTGAAGGGGGTACATACAAATGATTCATGCATTAACTTGCGTACGTACGTACAGGTCTAAGTCAATATTTTGATTTATTTCAATGTATCGCATTTCAATAGAACATGCACTGTTTTTTAACAATACTACGTAATCTCTTTTAAATTCATTGATGCAAAGCGGGCTCATAACATAACATATGTACCTAGTACTTACCTAAATAGTCATAACCTTGCTCTGCATTGTTTTCGACCTTAGTTAGGCTTTATTGTTTAACGTAGGTATACATGTATAAAAATTAAATGCTGTTAGTTGGTAAGGCATCACTAGAGAACGACTGGCCCGATTTGTAATTTTTTTAAATGTTTGTCAAAATGATTTTTCAGGAAATAAAAAGATGTTAGATTTGGAAAATGCAGGATTTACTTAAAGTGCTTCTTGCCACGAGATTTTTGTATAATTTATTGAAATTTGACTAGGACAACGTTCAACGCCAATGTCTTAAATATAAATTAGTAACGACTAGGTTTTTTTTTTATTCTACTAAGTTGGCAAACAAGCATACGGCCCACCTGATGGTAAGCGGTTACCGAAGCCTATAGACGCTTGCAACACCAGGAGTATCACTTGCGCGTTGCCGACCCTGGATTGAAAGAGGAATAGTTGGGTTGGTAGTATAAGGGTCAAAGTCCCCCCACTGCCAACACAACGTTTCCTCTTGGAGCACTGGCAACCTTGCTCACCGTAAGAAACACAACACAGCTCAAAGCAATGTTATTTTACTTCGATTTTCTGCAAGGCGGAGGTACTTCCCCAGTCGGGCAGCTCCGATTTGAGTGGTATTACTTCCACTATGCCCTACCTCTCTTAATCTTCTCTCTCTCTTAATCATAGGTAATTTAGAGGTTTAGTTGAGAGAGAGAGATCATTATCATCATCTTCCTGCCCTTGTCCCAATTTATTTGGCGGCATGTTCTGTCCATTCATCCCTGTCTGCCGTCACCTCGTCACCGCGCTCTTTTATATATTTTGTTTGGTCTCTCTCTACCTCTCCCTCACTCCTCATTCATATTCATCCTCTTTTAGTGACATTCCTCCTCATTACGTGCCCATACCACGACAAACTATTCGATTATCACAGAAATAAGTGCTTACCGCTTACGTAATAAGGTCTGCAGTATTTTAAAAAATATCTTACATATTTTATTTATATTCATATTTTTATGATTAGTGAAGTAATTTTATGAACAGTGCGCTTAATTCGAATGTGAGTACCAATACAAACCATTCTTTTTTTTATTTTTATTATTATTATGTCGCGGCTGAAGTATCACTGCGACCGCAGTCGGTCTATTGTGATCGCCACTTGTTGCATTAGAGCTCACCGCTAAACCCTGCGGCTACTATAAACTGCAGGATTTGCTTAGGGTTGAGCTCTTTTATTTCATCTGGGCTTACGATATGTTTCCCTAGATGAACACTGCGCTTGTGTATAAGAGACCCGCATTCTCCCAGGAGATGAAGTGGCGTTTCGTCCGCCTCCTCACAACGCCAGCAGGTTCGCGTGTCGCTCAGCCTTAGGTTGAACATGTGCTTGTTTAAGCAGCAGTGTCCTGTTAAGGCTCTCGTTACAATGCGCAAGTTGTTCCTATTTAATGCTAGGACAAGGTTTGTGTGCCGTTTATTGTAGGCTTTAATTAGAGCTTTGGAAAGAAAGAAAGAAAGAAAGAAAGATTTATTTGTCAGAATATGGGTATACAAAGTTGTAGGTTTCATTTCGGGCACTAGCCATATTCTACCATTGTCTGGCGTACAAATATTATTCAAAATTCTATCATTAATATACATAATGCATGTATTAGAAGATAATCACAATATTTTATCGTTTAAGAAATCTTTTATGCTGTAATAACATTTGTCCAGTAACAAAATTAATAAATTTCGCTTAAAAACATTTACAGTGTTCATTTCCATCAACCTTTTTGGTAATTTATTATAAATACGTATCTCCATGCAGTATACATTCTGACTAAATACATTTAGACTTTGCTTAGGTATTAGCAGTTTATGAATGTCTCTCCCTGGCCTAGTCACAATATCATTGTGCTTACAAAATAAATGTGAATGTCTACGCACAAAAACACAAATTTCTAGTATATATAGACTAGGTAATGGTAGTATGTCATGTTTTTTAAAATATTCTTTACAACTATCTGTTTGTTGTATACCAAACAAGGCTCGTATACATTTTTTTTGCACAAGGAATGCTCTATTTGCCTCTACTGAATTGCCCCAAATTATAAGACCATATCTTAATTTTGAGGAGACATAGCCGTGATATGCACTTAGCGCAGTTTCCAATGATGATATTTGCCTTAAGCGATACAGAGCGTACACAAATTTGTCTAGATGTAAGCAGAGATTCTCAATATGCTGTTTCCAGTTACAATGTTTATCTATCATAATGCCTAAAAATAATGTCACATCCACTTCTTCAACTATGTTGTTGTTATATTTTATATTTAGTTTGAGAAGTTTGCTATTGTAAGTCTGGAATTGTACCATTTTTGTTTTATTTATATTAACTTGTAAGTGATTTAAATCCAGCCAATTAATTATATTATCCAATGCGTTATTGATTTTATGTTCTAGGTTATTTTTATTGTTATCTGCTATAATTAGAGTGATGTCATCAGCATACAGTACACAATTATTCTCAGTCACATTAGGTAGGTCGTTTATATATATTAGAAATAACAAGGGGCCAAGGATACTCCCCTGAGGTACTCCAGAACTATTCATTAATTTAAAATCTGACCTGGTAGATGAATTATATTTTCCAAGCTGGCTATGTATTTCTACACATTGATAGCGATTTTCTAAGTAACTATTTAGCCAATCTAGGGCCTTTCCACGGATCCCATACTTTTCAAGCTTGTATAATAGTAATTTGTGGTTTACAAAATCGAAAGCTTTGGACATGTCCAAAAATATTGGGACTATATTGTTTTTTTTGTTAAGGTTTTCAGTAATTATCTTTGCGAGTGTAAAACACCATGCCTGGCGATTCCTTCCAGAGCTTCGTAGCAGTTTCATAGTTTGAGTTCGTAATGGTTCTTAGAGCAAGGGCTTTCGGTATTCCACAGAAGGGCTCGGGTCCCTGCTGCGTACCACTAGCCCCCGCTCTAGCGAGTTCATCGGCACGTTCATTGCCAATGATGCCCGCGTGACCTGGAACCCATCTTAAAATCACTCTATTCATCATTCCTAGAGAGTTCAGTTTAGCCATGCAGTCTTCCACCAGTTTCGACGAAATAACGTTCGAATCAAGCGCTAAAAGAGCTGCTTGGCTATCAGAGTTTATGTAAATTGTTTGATTGATGTAGCGCTTTTGCAGATTGGCTTCAGCACATTCCACGATGGCGTAAACCTCTGCTTGGAAAATGGAGGCGTACTGCCCCAAGTTAACGCTTTTGTCGAACTTGGGTCTCTCTCCATGTATTCCGCAGCCTACATTCTGTCCCATTTTGGACCCATCGGTGTACCAGATTAGGCAACCGACCTTGTATGGTAACTGGCCTTAAGACCAGTCTTCCCTTGAAGGCATTTCTACGGAGTAGTGTTTTAGGTAAACATGCCGTAGCAACATGGCATCTGTTGTCATGCTAAGTAATGGCGTTTCCAAAATTGAGTCCTGTAAGGTCCTAAATTTTTTGGATAGCCAGTTTTTGCCCTGGATGCTGGCCCTATACATGCTGGCTTTCGCCTCCCTGTATACGAATACATGTAGAGGCGGCAGCCCCAAGAGGGCATTCAGCGCCATCGCGGGGCATGTAGACATAGCTCCTGAGGCAATAAGACAGGCAGTTCTCTGCAGACTGTCTAGTTTTTGTATAGTGGTCACCTGATGGGCCTTGTCATACCATGCCACTGATGCGTACGTAATAATCGGCCGCACAATGGCAGTGTACAACCAGAGCGCAATTCTGGGATTTACACCCCAGTTGCTACCCATCAGGCGGCCACTAACCCCAAGTGCCATCTTGGCTTTCTTTAGTATGTTCGCCAAGTGCGAGTTCCACGTCAGTCTTTGGTCGATGGTGACGCCCAAATACTTGACTTCCGTGGACTGAATAATGATCTTACCGTTCAGCTTTGGCATTGTGAGTTTGTCCAAACGCCGTTTTTTCGTAAAAGGTACAATAACAGTTTTGTCAGTGTTAACAGAGAGGTCACTTCTGACGCACCATTCACTGACAGTGTTAAGTCCCTTTTGCATAATGCTTGTAATTGTCGATTGACAGAAACCCCTCAGTATGATGACAAGGTCATCTGCGTAACCCTGCGCGTCAATTCGGAGTTCAGCCAACCTGTGTAGTAACTTATCCACCGCGAGGGTCCATAGTAATGGCGATAGTACTCCACCTTGTGGACATCCCCTGGCCGTAGATATTTCTATTGTTGTGTCATGAAGGGCTAATTTCGCTCCTCTATAAGAAAGCATCGCTCTCACCCATCTGATGGTGGTTGGGTTGACGTTTTTATCTATCAGCCCATTCACCAGCAGTGAGATAGAGGAGTTATCGAAAGCGCCTTCAATGTCAAGAAACGCACATAGCGCTATTTCTTTGTCCTCCATGGCCTTCTCCACTTTGTCTATCAGACTAGTGAGGGCAGTTTCCGTTGATTTGCCCTTACTGTAAGCGTGTTGGCTGTGGTGGATGGGAGATGCGATCAAAGCAACATCTCTAATATACCTATCTAGCACCTTCTCCATTGTCTTAAGAAGAAATGAAGTGAGGCTGATTGGTCTGAAAGACTTTGGCTGGCTATAATCTTTCCTACCAGCTTTAGGTATAAAAAGGACCTTGACCAGGGTCCATTGATCTGGTACATAACCCCAGGCGAAACTAGCTCTGAAGATTCTGACCAGATAGGGAATGAGGATGTTCACCCCCTGTTGTAAGAAAACAGGTAGTATCCCATCCTCCCCACATGCTTTGTAGGGTTTGAAGGAGTCAACGGCCCACTGGACTTGGTTGGGTCTTATAACCTTAGCAGCTCTGCTCCAGTCCTCGTTACGAGGCCTATAGCAGACTGGCTGCTGTTGCATCGAGTCTCTTTCCCGAGACCCGGGAAAGTGGGTCGTGGCCAGCAACTCTAAGGTCTCCTTTTCATTGATTGTAAAGGAGCCATCTTCCTTCCTAAGGAGTCCAATCTGATTAGTATTGGCTTTAGAGAGCAATTTGTGTAGTCTTGCTGCTTGTGGGAGGTTTTTAATCTCCTCACAGAGCTTCCTCCACGATGCCCTTATGGCCTTCCTTATCTCTTTGCTGTATTCAGTTAAGGCTTTCTTATAGATCTCCCAAGCTTGAGTCTTTTTAGCCCTATTGAATAATTTCCTGTTTTTTTCTCTGAGCTTTCTCAGCTTTGAGCTCCACCAAGGAACCTTTCTTTTCGAGGTCTTTGACTTAAGCGGACAGCTCTCTTCATAGGCTTTTTGTATGCCTTTTGTGAGGGCGGTCACCGCTATCCCTAGACTCTCGGTTGTTTTTATAGTTTTTGGAATGATCTCAAGATTTCGTCCTAATTGTTCTCTGAAGACAGCCCAATCAGTTGATCTTGGATCCCTATATATTGTGGTTTGGGCGTTCAGAGCTGCCCAAATTTCAAACGTTATATGCCTGTGATCTGACATTGAGTTTTCACTACTAACTTGCCATTCCATTATGTGCCTGGCTAGGTTATTTGTGGCGAAGGTAATATCAAGGACTTCCTGCCTAGCACTTGTCACGAACGTCGGTTTACAGCCTACGTTTAGTGTTATTAAGTTGTTTGTAATGATATAATACAATTAAACCATTCTTGGTTTAATTGTACAAAAATAAACTAAGATTGTATTCATTGTGTTAAAAATAAAAAAGTTTTATAAGTTATTTTTTAATTTTAATTGCGAGACAACAAGGAAATAAAACCAGCCAAGTGCGAATTGGACTCGCGCACCGAGGGTTCCGTACAAACCTGTAGGTATATAAGTAAAAGTTCACCCATCACCACAATCGAGTCATAGATATGGTATTTTCTTTTGCAAAATGAAATCCAAAACATTACAATATGGAAAGCTGGAGGAGCATAAATTTACGGTTTTCGCAATTTTTCCTTTATCTGTGCTATAAAGACGTTGCTTCGTACCAAATTTCAAGATTCTCAGTTCACGGGAAGTACCCTGTAGGTTTTGATTCCCTTGCGAGTTTAGAAAATTTGCGGAAATTTGCTGCATAATCGGCTGTATCTTTTGATTGCGTTGGCTTAGAAGTTTCATTTTTTCACATCTCCAAGGGACAGTAGACCTGAGTATTTGATAGGTATAAATTTTAGCCTGATACTTCCACGCGTTCCTGAGAAAAAGGGTCTTGACAGACGGACGGACGGACAACAAAGTGATCTTATAAGGGTTCCGTTTTTTCCTTTTGAGGTACGGAACCCTAAAAATACGCATCCATATAGTAAGGTGATATTGTATCGATTAGGCAAGAAAGCGAACAAAAATATATAATGTAGGTATTACCAGTGACATCGTCGATATTGGCTCCAAAAGATCCAGTAATCACAACCACTAGCAGCTTTAACATCTGTTCCCCCAACATACTTCCTGCCGGTGCACTAGATAGTAGTGTCACTATAAATGTTCTCTACAAACAACTCTCGAACCAAATCACCAGGATTGAAGACTAATATCCCGTGGACATCAATATTCAAGAGGTGGATTTATGTCCAAATAAATATATACGTTGTGCATGCCTGACTGGCCTCTTTATAAAGACTTTATGAATTACGTAAGTAGATAGATTAGTAGATAATTTTATTTTGGGGATCCGTACGAAATTATTAGGTAAACGTCACCTAGGCCTATTTTTTTGTAAAGTTCACTGGAAGTGGCCTACGTCCAGCAGCGGGTGTCGCGCGACCAGAGGGCCGCCCGGCCGGTTTGTTCTTGGGTCAAATAACAAGCATTGCCATTCAACATAATAATGCAACCAGTCTTCTGGGAACATTACTATACCAGATGACAGCGATGTGGAGGAATACTTCGACGCTTAGACGTGAAAATATATTATTCTTTATATTTTACTTTTTTGTACCTTATGTAAATAGTTAATTTAGTTTTTTTTATGTCATTTCTGTAAATCTACATACTGTAACTTTCTCGAATAAATAAGTAAAATCTCAATCAAAATATAAACCATAATTATACATGCACATAAGAAATGTTATAGTTGATAAGTATATATAAAATAGTGTTACGCCGGATACGTAATAGAACGACTGAGATGGCTCACGAAGGTTCTAGAAACACGTGGAAGTTTAATCTCGACACTCGCGTAGGTATAAGTAGGTACTTATATCTATAAGAACCTATAACAATACCTCAAGGACACGCGGCTCGCGACACAATAGGCCGAGGTCAACGCCCGCGAAACAATAGGAACGCGAGTACCTACTCGTATTTTTTTGTAGCATTTTCGGGATTATTCGATTCTGGAACTTTCTGAGCCATATAAATAGCGGTCCTAAGGGGCCGGCAAGGCAGTTCAATTGTGGACATGGACAAGTGAAGATCGAAGCGAACTACGAAGCGACTACAGTGCGATAGTGAATTGTGAAGTGAACTAGTATAACGACATCCTGGTGATTTGTATTTTGTATTCGTGTGTCACCAATTTATCCGATAAACAATCAAAACTTTAATTATTCAATTAAAGTTTTGATTGTTTATCGGATAAATTGGTGACATTTAATTTATCCCGAACCCCAACTATGTGTAAGAAGGTTTTGTTTGTCTATGTAAAACTGATTTTGAGATATATGTGCGGAATCAAATACCCGTTTCATAAATAAAATAAATTCAGCCGGATTGAGCTAGTTACCTTGACATAGAGAATGAAGTGCCTATTAATTAGCGGCAAGTTCAGTACATCCTTGATATTTGGCACCCCGTTCTGCATTAGGTATATGACCTTCATTACTTCTAATTATATTGCTATATTATGCATTCAAAATAATTATATGATCTTGAAAACTTGGTAGTTATTTACTTACAAGAAAAGAATCACGAACGGCATTATTTGCCCATTTTTTCTCTTCTAGGGATGAAATAATTTCCCTATGCGTTTAATTGTGTGTAAACACTTATTCTTCGAAAAAAAAGAGAGTTAGTATAATAATAATAATAATAATAATTTATTTGCGTTAAACATGGTATACAAGGGTGTTAAATACAAATTGAGGCACAAGCATGTTTAGCTAGGATAAAACATAGCATGCAAAATTTTAAAGATAAGTTAAGCAACAACAATCATCACTTTCAATCAACATTTTTTATCTATAAATTCTTTTAAACTATAAAAACTAGACTCGAGTAACCACTTATGAAATTTAATTTTAAATAATTTTGTATTTAACGCTTTGAAATGCCTTGGTATTTTATTATAAATGCACACACACATTGCCAAGCAGTTACTATTGTATTTAGACAGTCTAGGCAAATCATTTAACACTAGTTTATATGGATCTCGTCGGTTCCGAGGATTGACATAATTTGCAGTATTAAATAGTTGCTTATTTTTCATAACAAACACACATATTTCGTAAATGTAAAGCGACGGTAACGGTAACAAACCAAGTTTTTTAAATATTGGTCGACATGAGTCGTCGGGCTTAAGTCCACAAATTTCTCTCATGCACTTTTTTTGAGCGATGAATGCTCTTTGGAAGTCAGTGCTGTTACCCCACATTATTAGTCTATAACGCAACAACGACTCGACGTACGCGTGGTATGACTTTACAGCAGTTTTTATATTAGTTATATTTTTTACTTGTTTTAATGCATAAACAAATTTATTAATTTTAGTGCTAACATTTTCTATGTGTTCTTTCCAGTTAATGTCTTTATCTATTATTACACCTAGAAATCTGGTACGCGTTCCTTCATTGATTTTATTAATATTGAGTTTAATGTCATTTGTGGAATTATTTGATCGATTAAATTGAATGTAAACGGATTTGTCTAAATTTATCATCAAATGGTTAATGTCAAGCCAATGCAATAATTTGTCAATTGTATTATTAATGTCAAGTTCATGTTCTGAAATGGTATTTAGTGTTTTATTAGATGCCACTATAATGGAAATATCGTCAGCAAATAATACGCATTTATGGTTAGTTATTTTTATGATGTCATTTATATAAATGAGGAATAATATTGGGCCTAGGACACTTCCCTGTGGAACGCCATATTTATTGTGTTTATATTCCGATGAATAGGATATTATTACATTTTTTTCATTTTTTTTATTGATGATGACACATTGTTTTCTATTGCTTAAATAGGACGACAGCCACTGTAGTGCCAGTCCTCTAATCCCAACAGCTTCTAATTTTTGTAGCAATATGTCATGTGACACCAGATCGAAGGCTTTCGATAGATCAAAAAAGAGGCCAGTAGTTATATAATTATTATTAATATTTGAAAGTATAGCTTGCATAAGGGAAAAGATAGCTAACGATGTGGATTTATTCTTTTGGAATCCAAACTGCTGGTCACTTATAATATGAAATTTATTGCAAAAGTCAGTTAACCTTTTAAACATACATTTTTCAAAAATTTTAGACAATATGGGTAAAAGAGTTATAGGTCGGTAATTGTTTATGTCACATTTATCTCCCTTCTTGAATAAGGGCTTTATTAAAGACAGTTTTAATTTTTCAGGAAAAGTGCCTTGTGAAAATGACATGTTTATTAAATGCGTCAGAATATCAGTCAGTTCGTTGCAGCATGCTTTGATGGTTTTTGTGTTGATTCCATCATAGCCCTCCGACCTAGTGTTGGACAGAGACATTATTTCTTGTCTTACCTCGTTAATCTCCATTGGTCTAAGAAACATAGAATTGACACACGTACTTCTGAAGCGGTTTTGATTGATGCTTTTTTCCCCTTGTACATGCGTTAATTTAACATAATTGTTATTAAATATAGTAGCCATTTGTACAGGGTTTGTAGTTATTGTTTCATTGAATTTGAGACTTTCTATGTTGTCTTTGTGAGCGTTACTGTTTATTTCGGTTTTGATGACATTCCATGTGGCTTTACACTTGTTGTCATGATTATGAATATATTTTATATTTGCATTTTTTTTTTAATTATAAATGCATTTATTTAGCAGACTGGAATAGTTTTTATATTTAGTTTTATTAATTAAATTTTTATTTTTATAATATTCATACCGTAGCCTCCGTTTAGTTTTACAACTTTGTCTCAAACCTTTACTTATCCACTTTTGTTTGTTTTCCTTATTACTATTGATTTTAACTCTTACTTTAGGAAAACAGAGACCATACAACAGACACAATAGCTCAAGAAAATCATTAAATGCACAGTTAGTGTCAGTTTTAAGATAAATATCGGACCAAGAAAGATTTCCCAGACATTCTTTAAATTTTCGGATGTTGTCTACGTTGTAGTCTCTTTTATAAATATAGTATATTGTTGATTTCTGTGGTTTCTTTTTGATTGGAAAGCTTAACATTTGTGCTGTGTCGTGATCCGACAGATACAGGGGCAGTACAGTGGCAGTTGCGTTGGCAATATTGCTTAAAATATGGTCAATACAAGTCAGTTTGCGAGTTGGTACCGTGATGTGGATTTTTAAATTATGATTATTAGATAAATCTTGCAATCCCACCCATTTTTACTAATATGCATGTGCCACCTCTTTGCTTTTCTCTACAGTAGCTGGTAGCCAACTGATAGTTGCAGATTTTTACATAATTTTCATAACCTTTTTTTACAAAGGTTTCAGATAAACATATTACATCTGGATCATTATTCGCTTCTATTAACTCCTTAATAGTAATTTCTAGTAGTTCTTGTTTAGATAATAAACTCGCTATATTTTGATGGAGTATTCTAAACTGGTGTGTTTTATTAGTTTGAGATACGAAAAAAAAGAGAGTCACGCTTGTTTAACACAGGAAAGTAATAAGGTATAGTTCCTATTTGACCTTTTGTGTTGTGTTGCAAAGAGGAACTATGTTCGTGGGGCGTTGTACACTCAATACGACCAAAGTAGTAAGGGATTGTCCCTTTTTTGGGTTTATCTGTAGGAGCGTTTAGTTTAGAACTTGATTTGTTACTCGCTATTAATTTTCGTATTTCGCTCGGATTTAAATACTTATCACTATAATCACAACAGTCTATAAGATAATTTATCGACTTGCAAACATCGGATAGATTCGTGGATGTTTGGTTTACGAAGTGACAATTTTTGTAACTATTACAAACATGTTTTATAGAGTAGTTTAACTTACGGACATTGAGGTACATGTTATTGACGACATTTAACACAATAACAGTGTTATTTATAAATGTATTTAATACAATTTGCAATTGAGACAACAACAGGTTAGGGTTGTTGTCATTTTCACCTATGCATATCACAAGTTTGTCTTTAGTAGTCAATTTAGTATTTCTGCAGTTTGCTATAATTTCGTTACTAGGCGCATTTGGCTTTGTTTCAGCAACGAGTTTGTATTTTTCATACTGCGTATTAGTCCTTGAGTGTGAGATGGCTGCTGCTAGTCCGACGCAACGCTGTGTCCCAAAGATAAATATCTTCCTTTCGGGGATATTATTCCCGTCTGTGGCAACACCTGTCTGAGCACTGGCGGAGGTCACAGTGTCTCGCTTCAGTCCTTGACTTACGGCAGGTTCACAGACATTGTAGCTATTTTGTAGTATGACTGCAATGCGTTCATGGAGAGCTGCAATCTCCTGCTGTGCAACCTTTAATTGCTGCTGTAAGGTTACGATTTCTTGTTCCAGGGATGACACATATGCGTCGTCATTGGGTTTAGATTTCAGCTTTTTGGATGATGATGGTAAAGAGGATGGTGCAGAAGGTATGTTATGGAGAGGAGTTGACAGAGCTGGCTTTTTTTTCTTAGTGTTTGGACCCGGACTTGAAAATATGGATGGAGACTGGCATAAAGATTTTAATGTTTTGTTTCCTGCAGTTAACTTGTTTATTTGCTTGTGTAGATCTGTGTTTTCCAACAGTATATTTCCTAGTTCATTTTCGGTAATTTCGAGTTTTAGTGTGAGCTGTGCAATTATCTCCTTCATTTCTGAGGCTGATACTAAGTCAGACACAGTACCGTCAACACTCATTGACAATTTGTTGGGAGTACTATGCGATTCAGTAGATGTTTCGCACTCAGTCAATATTTGGGAATCAAGTAAATCTGCGGTATTTTGAATCGTAGATTGACATTTAAACGAATCATCACGTACTACATCCTTAGTGCTGTGTGGTTGTTCCGTTGGTGAGGGTATTTTCATCGATTTTACTTTTTTCCTCGCGGTAATATTGGGTGTACACTCGGTATTAGCGTATTTTTTGCCTCTAATGCATACCTTACATCTCCACTTTTTTCTTGATTCCGCGTCTTTGAGGCGATACGTATGTTCTGGATAACCATCGCAATCCAATTCATACCTGTTATCACAGGCAGAACACAAAGCAGTACTTTTTACGTTTACTAATTTTTTGCATTTATGACATGTTACTAGTGCTGCCATCTTGCAATAATTGTTGTACTAGTTTCTTTAAAAATTCCAAATATGAATTTTGAAACTTACGAAAAGTGATGCTGCAGTCACTGAGGTTTGAACCCGCGGCCACTCGTGTGAGGCTTGTTAAACTGCAAAAGTTGATACGTTAGCTATTACGCCAACAGCACATTAAATGAGCTGGTCAAATTTGTCGACCCATTGCAGCAGATGTTTTTTTCTTTTGAATAGGTAGGTCAGCATGACAATTTAAATTCAAATCACTGTATGAGTCACTTTTTCACTTTGTCTTTGTTGCTATTGTTTTATTTCCATACTTTTTCGTTGAATTAAGTCACAGAATATTATACATCTTGCAATCTTTAGTGTAGTTAGGGTTGTTTGTTGAGGTTTATGGGAACTCTTTTCTTCGTTAACGGTTCCAGTGCAGTAAACTTGCTCTCAATGAATTTGATAAATTCACTGAAAACAGGAAGATTTCGCGGATGTTTTCTGGTTTCCATGTAATCTGTCAAGGTTTGAGAATCCAGTTTTCCCGACAAGATATGCACCAGAATAGGATCCCACGTAGTTGTGTCGATTCCCAAGTTGCGCAAGGCATGTACATGGAACCCGCACACCGATAAATTTTCATACATACAAACAGCACCCTGTACTAAGCGTGAGTTCAGTACAAAGCGAACCCTACTTTCGGACATATCAAAACTGTATGATCCGCTTGGTTGGCTCGCACCAGTGACACTAAAGGCCAAACTGATTTTCCAACAAGCGTGGACTTCAACGATGAACTGGGATGATGAGCTTCCATCAAACATACAACAGGAATGGGAACAATTCCGCGTTCAAATGATCCACCTTTACGAAATAACAATACCACGTTGGATCGGCAACACAGAACAACCATTTGAGCTTCATGGCTTTTGCGATGCATCTGAACGAGCCTACGGATGCGTCGTGTACTGCAAGTCGAATACTAAAAATGGTGAACGTTTGATTAGAATGGTTGCAGCAAAGACAAAATTAGCTCCGCTGAAGAAACCAATCTCTCTGCCTCGTTTAGAGCTATGCGGTGCAACTCTGTTAGCTCAACTAATGAAAAAGGTCAAAGACTCAATAAACATGCCAACTATTCCCTTGTACTGCTGGACGGATTCTATGGTAGTCCTGGGGTGGCTACAAGGAGATGTGAGTCGCTGGAAAAGCTTTGTAGCCAACAGAGTTATACAAATAACACAAATAGTTCCATCAGATTCTTGGAGACACGTCAAGTCTGAAGAAAATCCTGCAGACTGTGCTAGCAGAGGACTTTCTCCATCTGATTTCATGAGGCACACATTATGGTGGGAAGCCCCGTCCTGGATTCGAACCGATAACGTACCAGACCAAAATGCATTCACTACAACCGAAGAACTAAAGAAACAAAAACAAATATGTGCAATTCAAACAAATAACGCGCCACTTATTGAAGAATTACTGGAAAAATACAGTTCAATGACTTTTGCGAACAGAGTTTTATGTTGGATATTACGATTCATAAACAACTCACGTTATGTAACACGAGCCAAGCGAGCCTCACACTTAACGATAACAGACATAGAGCTTGCTCAGCAATTAATCGTCAAAACTGTTCAAAGCAACTACTTGGCCGATGACATAAACCACATACGGAAATGCAACAAACCTCGAACTACGAGCAAACTATTGAGTTTGAACCCAATGTTAGACGCACAAGGCATTCTTCGAGTGGGTGGCAGGCTTGCACATTCGAAGTTATCCAACTATCAAAAACATCCCATTATTTTACCGAGTAAGCACAGGTTATCCCAACTGATAATCGACCAAGCGCACATAAATACCCTTCATGGCGGTGCTAGACTAACATTGGGACACATTCGAAACAAGTATTGGATACTCGGTGGTATGAATACAATCAAGGCGCAATTAATAAAATGTGTCATTTGCCATCGCCACAAAACACAACGTAGCAGTCAGCTGATGGCTGACTTACCGTCGCCTCGAGTTACACCGTCCCGGCCATTCACACATACAGGTGTAGATTTTACTGGACATGTGGAAATTAAGGCCAACAAGGGACGAGGTATCAAAACAGTAAAGGCATACATAGCCATTTTTGTTTGTTTATGTACCAAAGCTATACATCTTGAATTGGTTTCAGACCTCAGCACTGTCACATTTCTAGCAGCTCTAAAACGACTTTGTGCACGGCGCGGAACTCCGAAACATGTCTACAGCGACAACGGAACAAACTTTGTCGGCGCAGCGAAGGCACTAGCAAAAGAACGTCAAGAGGCACTGCAGCTTATAGTCAACGACGACCTCCTCAACAACATTTCCGAGTGTGGCATTGAATGGCATTTTAATGCCCCATCTTGGCCTACAGCTGGGGGTCTGTGGGAAGCTGCAGTCAAGAGCATGAAGCACCATCTCAGACGCGTTCTTGGTGAACAAAAGTTTACGTACGAAGAGTTCACCACCCTGCTAGTACAAATAGAAGCCTGCCTCAACTCAAGACCACTTTTTGCTTTAACAAACGATCCCGACGACATCGATTATTTGACACCGGGCCACTTCTTAGTTGGTGGTCCTGTTCTCGCTCCTCCTGCGACGTCAGAGATTGACAATACCAGCCTTACCGTACGATGGCGTCTCACAGAAAATATGCACAAGGATTTCTGGAAGAAATGGTCAAACGATTACCTTCAAACGTTACAGTTAAGAGGAAAATGGCAAACTCCAACACAGAACATCATAGTGGGTGACGTGGTTCTCATCAAGGAAGAGCATGTGCCACCTGCCAGATGGTTATTGGGACGAGTTTTAGAAACACATCCTGGAGCTGACAACTTGGTACGAGTCGTAACAGTGAAAACTAAATCCAACATTATGAAGAGGCCTATAACAAAGTTATCCCGTCTTCCAGTTGAAACAAAGGACCATACACAGGATATGCTGACACAGAAACCTGTAGGTGAACCATTGGAAACATTACGACCCCATCGGCGTAGACAGAGACCAAGAAAAGGTGTTATCATGAATTGCTTGAGTACGCTACTATTTGTCATGATTTTATGCGTCACACCGTCCGTACAGCAACTTGTCAATATTACAGCTCTCGACCCATCTCATCTCGTATACTTTGACAAAATCGCAAACCTACAGATAATACAAGACGAATGGAAACTGGTGATTTATTACAACATGTCGACATACTGGAAAAGTGTATCATCTGTTGAACAATACGTCAAGCAATTACAATCACTCGATCAAAAGAATACAGCTTTTTTTGCTATCTCCACACAAATTGAGCACGAATTAAACGAGCTGAGACATTATCATACCGTGCTACTATCTGAACACGGAAGACGCAATAAACGAGGTCTCATAAACGTTGTTGGTAACGCTGCCAATTACCTCTTCGGTGTCCTGGATGATAAATTCGCCGAAAAATACCATCAAGATATAAAGTTGATTCAAAACAACGAGGATCACTTGCTGAATCTCTACAAGAACCATACATCAGTCATTGAAGGCGAATACAATCTTCTGAAAAGAAACGAACAAGTGATGAACAGACAATTCTTACTAGTCAACAAACACTTAAGAGATTCAGCAAACAAATTAAAAACAGAACAAGACCAATCGACATTTATCACCGCGACCGCACTGGCCGCGAACATGATGGTTGGCAATCTGCGAAGAATACAAGACACACTGATCGACCTAGTTACAGATCTTCGCAACGGACGAGTCGATACACACTTGTTGAAACCCGATGCCTTTCAAAGAGAGCTGAATATTATATCAGGACGAATGCCTAAAGGATTATCTTTACCCTGCACCAACAGTCTCAAATGCATCAGGAAGTTGTACAAACTATCAAGAGTTCACGGAAAACTCATAGATGACTACATTATTTTTGAAGTGAAAATCCCCTTAGTAACAGACGATCAATACGAATTAACGGAAGTTATACCAATCCGCAACATAAAGGGCGATTCCATGATCAACATAAGGCCTACATCGAAATACATCGCTGTTAACTTAAAAAAGGACCTGATGATACCCTTAAACGAACAGCAAATACAATCATGTATGGACGTAAATACATATCAAGTCTTATGCAATTTCGATTTACCTATATATGAAATAAAAACTGCAACAAACATATGCGAAGCTGACATAATAAACAATCGTGGAGCGTCATGTTGCATTACGGAAGTATCAAGTTGCATGAATGAGTGGATCAAGCTACACAGCAAGGACGCTTGGCTGTTTACGTGTTGCGAGGAATGCACTATGCGCATTTTCTGCCCAGCTGGTATTACGTCACAGACACTACGTAATACAGGAACGATCACCCTAGCGGCTGGATGCATGATGCGCGGCGACAACCATCTCATTCACTCACATTACAATTTACAAAGCAAACTGGAAATAGGAAATGATGAAGAGTTATATGTACCTGAAACAAACATAAATCATTTAATTATCAGCCACAACAACATTGGCAACTACACGGACTTAACAATTGAGACACACGAAGAACAATTTAACAGCCTTAAGAAAAAGATAGAACAGATTAAGGAACAACAGAATATACAAACTATAAAGTCAACAGATGCGACTCAACATCATTACATACTGTATGGGTTCATATCAATCTGTGGAATTGTGTTCTTCATCTGGATATACTGCAAGGTGAAGAGATTTTGTGTCTGTCAGTCTCAAATAAACAAGGTGTCACCATCAGAACCCAAGGAAGAAGTTGAGATGGTAGCAGTGGAAATTTCTAAGAAAATGAGAATGGAAGGAAATGAACCTGCGACAGAACAAACCGCTGAACACCAACGGCATCCATGCCCCAACAGGGTGGACAGCGGAACATCTCCTATTCCATTCGGTGTTAAATGAACGAAGAACATTTTGATGGATCACGTTGTTTACATTTTATTACCGTTACGTTTTATTTTATATAATTTTACAAAATAGTTATTTCTTTACTTTTTTTTGTAGTTGGCAGGATGTACGAGCATCGTCACATGATTTAAGTTGTATTACTTTTTAACTTATTATGCATTAACATTTTGCTGAATATTAAATCACGCCTTCGCATCGCGACCTACATTAATGTTGTTATTATATTTTAAATTCTGTTTTATTATTAGTACAATAAATACTCGCATCGAAAACGGATACAAACCCAGTATTTTATTTCTGTGAACATCCCGTCTTTGGTGACAACAACACATACACAATACACAACTAACACATTTCAATGTACGGGTAAACAGCTCGTACATTTAGTTTATATTCATTGTTATTGTTGGTTTTATGGTTGTGTTTGTTATTTTAAAGCACAGTTTATTATTCACAGTATAATATGTATTAACTTTACAGTTTATGTATGAAATCCGTGGATAACACAGTCAGTTAAGTATTAGGTGATGTTTTATTAGTTCACATATTTTTATTCACTTTAAAGCACAAATAGTATTTTTAACTGATATTTAATAACAGAGCGATTGTTTCAACGTTTGGCTAGATGCAGCGCCATCTAGTGTCCTCCTCCTCATAGAAAGAGTGTTGTATAGGATATGGGTATATACTAGTGAAATGAACAACTACATGTGTTCGTCAATTTCGAAGATATGTAGGTACCACTAATCGTATTTATGAATTCGGTTTTTCTGGAATGTGTTTGATGATTGATCCTGATCTTGTAAATACCATGTCGGACACTGCACTGGTTGTTACATACTACTATGTACAGACGCCAGCACATCAAGCTACCACAATCTGTAAAATTTCTTTGATTAATTTTCAACTCTTAATACAAAAGAATAAGGTTCATATTCAATTTGGAAAATTTGACAGTTTTGGATAGCTTGACCTGCTGGCGTCTGTACTTAACCAGGATCATTAGATCCTGATCTATAAAGAAACAACCCTGTTTTACTTATCTTAGTACAATACTTTATCCTTTGATCGCAATAGTAGCTAACAGAGCAATAACGAAGAGAACATAAATACAGAGTAGGTAGGTAGGTACAGACGCTGGCAGGTCAAGCTATCCAAAACTGTCAAACTTTCCCAATTGAATTTGAACCTTATACTTGTATAATAAAGGTGAAAATCAATCAAAGAAATTTGACAGATGTGGTAGCTTGATGTGCTGGCCTTTCTACATAAATAATTGTATTAACAAGTTCATCATCATCAACCCTTCAATGGTGGTTAAACTAAGATTAAACCTAAGGTTAAACCTGCAACTTTCCAGTTCAATGGCCACATGACTAGGCTATCACTGCTTTTAAACTAAATGGTTAATTAAAATGTAAACAAACGAACACCGCACTGACACACGTGTCCATCTGTTCATGGGCGGCGATGATCATTCACCATCAGGTGGATCGTCTGCTCGTTTAACATTAAAGAATCTCCAAAATGATTAATTTTAAACTTTCTTTGCTGCGCCCTACAGGGTCCATAATTGTTTCTTTTTATTATATTTACCACCTGTATAATATATTATAAAATGCGAAAATATGAGAAATAGGTACAACTACATTATTTTAGGTGTTTATTTCAAGATTCTGTAGTTATAACAATTATACTTAAATATAACTTAAAGCTAAGTAGGTACTAAAACTAAAACATCAATGAACGATTTTATTTTAATGCTGCAGATCGAAAACACTCCTAAAAGATGTTAAGTAAAAAATAGCACATGAGCAAATTCAGCTGACACGGTAGATTATCCAGTACGATTGTTAGATTGCGTACAATAAGTAACTAAGCAAATCTTAGTATTTTAATGGCGGCAAGGTAATTAAAAATTCAAAATAAGTTTCAATTTAGTGTCAGTGTCGTAAATGTCACCTTTGGACCTCAGACTTCTAGAAAAATCATCTATGTTGGGCATAAGTAATCTCAATACAACACCTACCTTATATATCGATGTACCTATTAATTCTACCCGAATACCACAGACTAGTAATACCCAGAAGTTTAAGTTAATCATGGCGCTTGGCACCAATTAGGAATCCCAAAATCTCAGGCTCAACACATCACGAGAATTAGGCAATGAGGCAGTTTCTAAATAGTAAAAATTAACTAGATGTTATCGGCGGTTCCATTTCGTCAAAAATGATGCCCCACTTTGGAATCACCCAAAGTTTTCTACGTGGGGACGACGTGAAAACTTAACAGATATACTTTCCCATTTATTAGGTATAGTAAGAGTTTTTTGTTTTATTATGGTAACGTAAAACGTGGTAAAAAGTACTTTGACGAAAGTGTTTTTAAGTTGTAAACATTGTCCTTATAAAAACTAAATTTAACAATAGGTACACTTTAAATGGCTCCTGCTTCTTAGCTTAATATATGGTCTTAATATTGCAAAGATAAAAAATAACCTTACTTAATCAGTAAAATTATGTGTTACGGTCACGTATCGAATACGTAGACAGTTCCTCGTCGTCACAGAGGAGGAGGACAGATCCTGCGGCCTCTGAACTCAACCACAGAATAAAAATACATATTTTTATACCTTATGAGGAGCCCGCAGATATGTACAGTTTGTGGTTTTGATGGAAACAATAAAACTAAATTAATTTGGCGGGTAGGTATATACTGTTACATTCAGAATTCAGATTTACATTGAAATCTGAGAAACAAGTTAGAAAGATTCAATAAAACCTTCTTACATAATATAAATAATAATAGAGGTGTAAAAAACCTTATAGTTCATGGCAATGACTTAAAGGTGCTATAATTTACAATGTTTTATTAAACAATAATGCATTTGGTATTGATACTGATATGCTGCGATGACGGCACCGAAATATAACAATAACCCAGTCGCTGACTATACGACTACCTACATTACTTTTATTGACGTAATAATGTGGTCTTCGTACAGTGTCCCACAAAACCTAACCATTTAAATAAATAAGATGAATCTGTAGATATATTTAGTTCCTTCCTAAAACGTTTAGGGTCCACGTTAAATTCCTCTGGAATTCATTCACATTTAGAACACTTTCCCAGTTTCTTAGCAATTTACTTATTTGAATTTTAATATTATGAGATTCACAAAAAATAGCCTGTAATTGTTCCTTGTTCCGAGGTCGTACCCCTGTATCGGCATTCTCTTGGTATGAAGAAACATGTCCATGGGAACGCACATGCGTGTGTGAGCAAGTGTGGTTTCACACTCAACCACTGATTTCTTCACCGTCGCGTATGCTTATGTTTTCAAAGCTCCACAACTCAGGTCAGACAATGAGTGACGTCATGAACCGCTGCACCGGCATATCCACCATTATTGTGAGAGGTATCGCGATCATGTACGAGAAACAACTGGTTGCTACCCAGTCCACCATCTAGGAGCAGGAAAGAGCAATGAATAATAAGAACCAGTAACACTTAATAACAGATTTCATTGGTGAAATATGCGTGTGTATTACACCTGTGCCTAACTCTTCAGGAAATGCATTAAATATAGGCGTACCCCCAGCTTTCAGTCTGACCTTTTGAAATAGGATCAAGTGCCATTCAGAAATTCCACTAATACATTTATATAAACCCCTAGTTATTCCTTAGGAATTTTATAATATCAATCATATTATAAAGTAACCAGTGGCCACCCAGGCCTAAATGATTAAATTAAACAGAAAATGAGAAAAATAGCAAAAGGAGTACCGTCTATGACCGACTAGGACTCAGTGAGGTTGTCGCCCTGTACCTATCCGGGTAAGCTCATAGGTGTGATAGTATTAATAAAGATCAGAAGTGTAGTAAAACAGGGACAAGTAAGTTGTTATGTGTTACTCACGACGCTGAGCAGGGAGGCGGTGAGCGGTTGCGGGCGCGCGGCGGCCGCGGACAGGTTGACGCACCAGTGCACCATCAGCACTGACAGCGACATGCGGCCCAGCGCCTGCCAGCCGCGCCACGCTAGCAACTGCTTCAGCCAGCCTGGGGGAACACTCCTCATATATTTTTTTATTGCCTTTAGCTTTTTAGTGGCAGACGAGCGACGGCCCACCTGATGGTTAGTGGTAACCGCCACCATGGACATCAGCCACGTCGGGGACAAAGCTCTGCCGCCGCCTACTGTGTGTGGTAGAGAGCTGTTTTTAGGCCTCGTTTGAAGAAGGACTTGTCGTGTGACATAACGCTCGGGGAACACCGGAGCAGGTAGTTCATTCCAGAGCCTGATAGTACGTGGTAAGTGGACTGTGATCTAGGGAAACATATCGTAAGCCCAGATGAAATAAAAGAGCTCAACCCTAAGCAAATCCTGCAGTTTATAGTATCCGCAGGGTTTAGCGGTGAGCTCTAATGCAACAAGTGGCGATCACAATAGACCGACTGCGGTCGCAGTGATACTTAAGCCGCGATATAATAATAAAAAAATAAAAAAAAAGTGGACTGGTCATTCATTGAAAGCTCCTTGGTAGGTGGCGCACGTGTTTAATGCACGTGTGCGTCCTCATAGGAAGCGAGAAGAGTACTACTAGCTGTACTACAGCCTGTCACGGTCGTGGTGAATGTCACGAATCCCATGACCGTGACATATAGGGCTAGAAAAAGCAAGTGCGGTATTTAGTCGGCAGAAGTCCGACATACCCTGCCTCCTTCCCAGGTGGTGGATTACCCACGAGGATTTACAGTACGATAAAAAAAGCTTACATAAAGCTGGTAACTCACATGATCATTTTATACTAATACTAGCGACCCGTCCCCGCTTCGCACGGGTGCAATGTACTAATAACATACATGTATTATACATAATTATAAACCTCCCTCTTGAATCACTCTATCTATTAAAAAAAACCGCATCAAAATACGCTGCGTAGTTTTAAAGCATACATAGGGATACAGGGACAGAGAAAGCGACTTTGTTTTATAATACTATGTAGTGATGATGATTATTTATTTTGCTTAGATTTACATAATTTACCTACCGGGACGATGTACTTTGTTGTCAAATTATATAAATAATAGCTGATCCGACAGATTTTCAAATCCGAATGGTAGTTTTAGAGATTAGTGCATTCAAACAAAAAACTCTTCAGCTTTATTATATTAGTATATATTTATTATAAATCCCATTAATAACTTAACTCACAATTGTGAATATTCTACGCAACGATTTAGCAGTATTTTCTCTTTTATTTTAAACATTTCGACACACCGACAGAATCAAATATAAGTAACAAAACAGTACAACAATGGGGAAGTGAAATAGGCTCACCTTCTAGCCCGTTGATCATGCCCATGAAGGCGAGTCCTCCAAGTGCGCTGAGCAGCGGCCGCTCCAGCGCCACGTAGGCGGCCAGCCAGCCCGGCGCGCGGTACTGCCGCAGCCACGTGCCCGCCAGGACGCAGCACACCATGCCCGGCACCGCCAGGGCGTACGGCACCCGCAACCACTGGGCGGGGACAGGGAATGCCGTCACATAAGTTTGTGCCATTATTTACTGAGATAAAGTAATCAATGACGGTGTCATGTTTTAGTGGTCGCAAGTCTAGCTATTCACGTATTTATATGACCCAAGGTGGCTGGCTTGATTTTCAGGTCTAACAAAATGGTATTGAGCTTTCCTATGGAGGTCTTAGTGGCAGCTTGCTGTCTAGATTTGTGCCCGGTTAAGGCAATAAATAGTACCTGAGACATTTAACTATATCTACAAACTGTGTACCTAAATCTATCCTTACCCTTCGGAGAAACAGACGTCATGGTTTGTTATGTACCCAATTCATAGAAGAAATAAGAAAAATTAAGGCTCTCTAAACTCCTGGTAAGGTTACCGTTTTTTCGCAGGGAATCTCCATTCTGAATCGTGATTGAATCCTGTGCCTAATTACAAAACCCTCTCACATTTTTAACATGATCCTATTTCTTCGGGATTTCTACTCACTTTGAACGAAGTCATCTTTATTCCCTTCTCTTGCATGTCGAAGTGCAGGAACGCGAGGAACAGGCCCATAAAGCATGCCGGCAGGCTACCCCACGGCGACTGGTACAGCCACGAGAACGACGGGATGCCTCTGTACATTGTCTTCAGAGTGCTGGGGGTGGGGAATAAACTAGTTGTCAGGTCTTTCAGGCTACTGACTGTCGCTAACAATTGTCATAGCTGTTCGTATAACAATCGGGACTGACGGTACCTATAACATGCTCTCTGGGGCATGGAGGAGTTTCGATGCGCTAAGAACCCAGAAACCTATCCATAGACTACGATCCATAGACACGGCAAGCGCAGCTTCAGTTAATTTGAAGATAGATTGATCATCAATAGTAGTTATTAATTAAATCCCTCCGAAGATGCAAATTAGAATTTGCACCGCAGTGTGTAAAATATAGAAAATAACTCCAATCGTGAGCTACATCAGAAATCCTTGCTGTTCCTGCATATGGTTCAGGTGTACGACACCATCAAACCAAGAACGAAAAACCGTCACCTTGTTTGTCTTAATCAATTCATACCTCGGATATGCAAAATATACGACGGACTTCCAGTCGAATATATAGGCGAGTACTCCGTTGAGTGCGCTGGAGGCGAGCACGAGCGCGGCCAGCTTGCGCAGCGCACGCGCTCGCGCACCGGCACGCGCCAGCGCCACGGTCAGCAGGGCTGCCACGAGATACAGCTGCGTGTCCACTGCGAGGAACCTGGAGAGAACAACTTTTAGGCTTGTGGGACTAAGCGAGAAAAGCTTTCATTTCCGCTTCAGTTGTAGTTTTAGAGTGAGCCATGTTCTATAAGTAACCGCCAATTTCCTTCAGGAAGATACATTGCAGTTCCTGTTTTCTAAATCATTGAATATTTGCAAACTAAGTAATTTTACTTAGTTTGCAAATATTTTGTTTTCAATATGTTTACATTTTGGATGAACAGTTTCACATAACTTTCCATTCATATCCATTAAAATATTTAAGATATTATATAAGCTGATGTCATAAGGATTAATTTCATTGTTGATTTTGAGACTCATTGTTGATGGAATATAAATTAAAAACAATAATTTTGCTGCAATGTTGACATGTGGTAGGAGCTGCTACACTGTGCCTGTTCTTGTTGTTTTTTAAATAATCTAACCAGATGTTAAAATGACCTCTAGAAAACGTTGATTCTTCGTAAACTCAAAACTTGGCTACTTGAAGCTCTCTATTAAAAGAAATCGATATAATGGAATCATTCTTTCTTCTGCCAGTGGTTCTGTTTCCTTACTTACCAAGTCTGTATTAGGCAGATATCTTCAGGGTTGATGAGGTTGTTGACATAGAAGACGTGCGCCCAGAACTTGCGGCGGCAGGCGTCGCTCTCGGCGGCCACGGCGACCGGCCACTGCGGCCCCGAGCCGGCGCGCACCCACCACGTCGCCGCGTACCCCACCACCAGCACGTGGACTGGAGATATCCTGACATTATGGTGACAACGGACGTGTTAGTCGAGTCCTCATCTTTTGATGCAGGCTTAGGCTGTAGTATCACTGCGATCGCAGTCGGTCTACAGTGATCGCCACTCGCTGCGTCTAGTTCACCGCTAAACCTTGCGGCTACTATAAACTGCAGGATTTGTTTAGGGGTGAGCTCTTTTATTTCATCTGGGCTTGATTGATGTAGTGTTTTTGCAGATTGGCTACGCACATTCCACGATGGCGATACCTCTGCTTGGAAAACGGAGGCGTAGGTACGTCCGTATGTGTAAAAAGTGCATCAACATTCATTCAAATAATCTAGGCTACTCCGACGTAACTAAAAGACTACCTGACTATCCTTTTGATGGTGATCACTGGCAGCAACTTGTAGGTGATTCTGTTGTTCTTGGTGTAGACCAGCAAGTTGTACGCCAGCAGGAAGTTGGACAGCAGCACGAATATCTGCACCACCGACGTGCCGTTCAAGAAGATCATCAGCATTGGGTGGCGCGATATCTGGGAATGAAGATTTATCTTAGATGTGAGACTCTTGTGACAACATAAAATTTGTAAATACTGCTGTACACCCACAGTTCGCTGGTATGTTTAGGTCCCATGTAATAGGGGGCGAGCCTATTGCCATGAACCCATGTCGCGCAGTTTTCTTCCGCGCACCTGCAAGATGTGGAACGGTCTCCCTGCTGAGGTTTTCTCTGTATGCTATGATTCTTCAAACGGCGTGTATACGGGCCGGCAACGCATCAGCAACTCCTCCGGTGTTGCAGATGTCTATGGGCGACGATGACCACTTACCATCAGGTAGCTCGTCTGCTCGTTTGTCTCGTCAACAAATAAAAAAACTTTGTTCGCCTGGGAAATCAAGACTCAGCAGGCGCGCTTGAGACCACTAGAATAACAAAGCATTTACCACATAGATAATTCTACAAAAAGTAAGTTTACCTGCTCGATCCACCTGGGATTGTATAGATACAGCATGTCGTGGATGCAGCCGCTGTGCGTGGCCATGATCAGCAGCATCAGAAACACCCTGAAACAGCATCATTTGAAGTCAGTACCCTGCACCGTTTCATCACAACAGCGTCTATTTGGGCAATAAAAATACAGCAATCTCCGAATCCCTCTCAATATGAGAGGAGAACCGTGCCCAACAGTGGCACAGTGTATGGGTTGATGATGGTGATGATGAATCTTCGAATCCTCTTTTTAAGGTTGGTGATTATATGAGGCAGCGGTATTTTGTAGATGTATAACACTAATTAAAATTATAACATCACACACCTGATGCCCTGCACGGGAGCCAGTGCTGCCAGCCTCGGGTCGCCACCCTCGTAGGAGGCTGTCAGGCGTCTCCAGTTGTAAGGAAGCGACCAGGATAACAGCAGTTGGTTCTCTGGAATGTACAGTATGAGGTTGATGTATTTTATACGATGATGTGACGACACGGTCTATCCGTAGTCTATTGAGAATAATTTCTAAGAGTTTTTCAAGAATGGCCTAGAGCTTCAGGAAATATATTTTAATTTATTTTAATAATATAAAAACTTTTTAACAAAAAAATTTACCGCCGAAAAACTGAAAAGCAATAAATAATAAACGTTTCTTATTAAACCATAATAACTAAGTTCTTAAACTAATGTAAGTATACCTAAGTAATTTTGAGTCGGCGTCAAACAATCAATGAGCAAAGATCACTAAATTACCTTAAATTTAAAGAAATATCCAAATCAAATTAACCATGAAACGGGAAATCTCCAGCCGCTCCAGCGATAAACAGAAAATTCCAAAAAAATTGGCACCAACTCAAAATTACTTAGGTATAGGTACTTACATTAGTTTAAGAACTTAGTAGCTTAACATTTTTAAATTATTACTGAACCTATAAAGACCAGTTAGCAGACACAATAGAAAATTGTTTGACAACACGAAAACAAGATAACACGAAGAAGAATAGAAAATCAATTAGATATATATATGATAAATAGAGATGTTTTTTGCTATTGAATTCCTGATGTGATTTGATATGATCTGGTTTTTGCGCATCTGGCTTGCGCCTAGATGATTCTAGTGACGTAAACTTGTTTTCTAAAAATTCCAGGAATTCGTTCAATTTCGGCAAATCTATAGGGTTTTTCAAGGTATCGATGTAATCAGAATGGGTTTGGGCGTCCAGTTTTTGCGACAGTAGATGCACCATCAGTGGATCCCATGTTGATATATCAATTCCAAGGTTCTTAACAGCGTTAAGACATTCGTTGGTGGTGTCATATAACTTTTTTATTAGAGCAGATGATTGCTGTTGCAAATTAGGTAATGATAAAAGAATATTCATGTGAGAGCTAAAGATTAATTTTGTATTATTATATCTGTGGTTCAAAATATCCCAACAGACTTGACAGTTTTCTGTGCTGATTTGCAAATGCTGGATAAGTCGCTCAGCTTCTCCCCTAAGCTTAGCTTTTAAAAATTGCATCTTTTGTGCGTTGGAAATTGAACGATTGCTGTGTATAGACTCTGTGAATAAGTCCTTAAATGGTACCCATTGGTGATAGTTACCACTAAATGTCGGAATGTCCATCTTCGGAGTGCTTTTCTCACGGTGAGAGACAGACCACATCTTATGGTTTATAGATTTTTTGATATTAACGTATAGCTGTTCGTATTTGCTGTACGTCTCATCGTATTCTTCATTTTCTTCATACAGCTCGCTATCAATATCCCAATGTAACGAGTCGATTGTTGACCATCTTGATTGCACTGCTTGTAGGATGTCCTCGAATTCCCATTTTTCTGATATTTTCTCTAGATCAATTATGGCAATGGTTCGAGAAAACGCCTTGAAGTTGCTTTTTTGTTTACGTAGCATCTCTTCCAACTTGCTGCTGTCGCCTTGCGAAGTTCGAAATGTCGGAGACTTAGCTCTAATGCTGCTGGATGATTGATATTGATTATCTCCTTCGTTATGATCTGCTGATCCACTTCCGTGACCTTGATTCTCCGTGTCTGCTGTTGGCAATGATAGTGGAGTAGGTTTATCGGAATATTTAGGATCGATTGTGGGGAATTTATATTGTTGAATAAATACCCGTGCTTCATTGTAGAACATCTTCGTCTTCTGATAATAATTTTCCGCGAAATAGCTGTAGCCACGTTCCTCAGACTCAGATAATTGTATATGATTCGACTGGAACTCTTCCCAGTATTTATCCAACATCTCTAAACGCTTCTTGATATAGACAGAAGTTTTCCTTTCGGGTCCATCCTTTTTAAAATTACGTAAAAGTTGATCCATGCCTTGCATGATCTGATTTTGATTTTCGAGCAGATTCTCCATCTTCATAATGCTAGTAAATACTTCTGATGTAGGTATTTTAGAAAATGTGATATGATATGTTGATATTTCCTACTCAATCAATTTGATTAATTGATAATTGCTGCTAAAAGGCTGCTGATACAGTTGCTTGAAAACAATTGAATTCTAAAATGGTTTGCTGATTGGTCGAATGACGCAATGTCGACGTGGCACATACGTGGTAGAGATACCTGACCACCGAATCCAATTGTAGAAGTTAATCCAACCTCTCCGCTGTTGCGAGAAATAATAGCATGCGACTCACCGGTATCTGCTGCGTTGTTACCTGGTGATGATCAGTTAAATCCATGCACTGCTGATAAGGCGGAACAATCACGCACTTTGATTAACACGCGCGGTAGATCCCGCCAATCCGGCTCGAAGGACCATAAAGTTGTACGGGACAACTTAAATGATAGTCTGATTAGATGATAAAATTATAGTTTATTGATGAATGATTATTTGCTATGGAGACAATTGATTATTTAGAACAATTTTCACTGATTTTGATTGATAAGTATAAAATGATAATGAGTACACGCGGCGCAGACCGAACGCGAACTAATTAGAATTACGGCATGCGCTACAAAAAATGCTTACTTGAGGTAAAATGAATAAACTGTACGGTTGCACCGTACAGTTGCGATCATCTGGAGGGTCATAGTTTCTTTAATAAATTAAATAAGTAACTTACTTTTAGTATTATCTCCAGTAACGACGTCATATATTGTTCCGATCGCGTTCAGCGCCAGGAGAGCCACCACCACATACAGGAACACCTTCTGCGGCACATCCAGTGGGTCGGGGCTGCGCGCGTGCGCGTACTCCTGCGCGTGCGTACGGCAGTAGCTCAGCTTCGCCAGCCTCGTGCGCAGTGACAGCCGGCGTGCCCACATCGAAGCGCACTGATCGAAGCGCAGCGAAGCATTCCGTTCGCTGGAGAGAGCGGGACAGCGCGAGCTCACGCAGTAACCACGGTGCAGCTCCGTGCGGTTGAAGTGATGCACGTCCAAGGAGTAGTCCTGTAAGAAAATATTATTATTAATGTACCTATCAAACAATACAGTCGTAGCGATTGTGTCCACTGTGCGCAGCTATCGCTGCACGCGGTTTCGCTGGCATATCAAAACACTTTTTTGACAAAATGATCCTGAATCAGAATCGAAATCTGTTCAGCGGTTTAAGCTTGAAAACAGACATACATAGTTACATTCGTATTTATACATAATATTACTATGAAGTATGATATTGACAGGTATAACGTATCATCTAGTCGGTCTGTACAAGTCTTCGGTTAAAATTAACTCGATCAGAATTTAACATACCTTCAACATTTACATCCATATTTAAACCTTAAACAATCTAAAAGTACTTTAACAAGTTCATAATAAGGTTCCACAAATTGTGTACAAATCGAAACAAATCTTGATAAGTTAAAGATAAGATCGTTATCTTTTTAATAGTAGTGTACTTAGTGACGCGGAAGTAACATTAATAAAATCCCAAGTTATTTACTTAACACAACAGTGCAGTAGTCCTGAATACGAACTAATTACAAATATGTCACAAATACAATGTCCTTGATATTTAATGTACTTCCAGGTGTTTTTATTACTTATTTGCATGTTTGACGTAGCGGTTAAGATACGTCAAATATACGGTTAAGATACCTCGCCACTACTGATGGACGAGTTTCGTGGGTTCTATGTGACAAATCTTTGTATGAACCACGGATATGTTTTTCGAGTCAGTGTGTACTTTATAATGTCCCCCGCGACACAGGGCTTGTTTCCTAGAGCGGGAGCTTTCCTATTTATACATACAACACAAAATGTGAGTACATAGGCATCTACCACTCAACCAATCATTAAGCACCCTAGTGGCCACCAGCACCACCAACGTTGTAAAAGATGGTAGTAGGTGACAAACTAACAAGCCCTGTGTCGCGGGGGACATTACAAACATATAAACTTTACAACATATACATATATCTATGTAGGTAATTCACGGAAAAAAAGTACACCCAGATTGGGCTGTATGTACTGGTGTGTACAACTGGTTTGACTGTGCATTAATGTGTAATGTAGACTCTACATTAGTACTGTCACTCTACATTGTAGAGTGACAGTATTTATTTTTATAATGTGGTAATAATAACCTGACCGCTCTCATTGAGGAGACCCGCGTGTTCATCTGTGGGACAGTGAATAGGATGACGATAAAGACGATGAGGCACAAAGTTTATCATCTACTGCCTGATGGCATTGTGTACGATTATTCTAGGTAAGTCATGGCTAGTGAGGGGTCGAGAAAATGTTCTCCGTAAGACAATTTCCTGTCACCGACAGAACATTCTGTTCTGCAATACTAAATTCTTTCCCTTCTAATATTAGGCAATGTTCCTCTTACCTTGAGCATATTGTACAAAGGGTGCGGTTCCTTGAGCGGTGCGATGTGGAAGGTGCCGAGACAGTAGAGCCCGCCGGCCCGCGATAGGCAGCCGCCGTAGTCGTCCAGGTGGTACAGCCGCGGGAACCGGCTGTACTCCTCGTCTGCGAGAGGAACAGGAGTCAGACCAGGTGCACGTCTTTTTAACATCCTCGACGAAAAACCGTTCGTCGTTCGGCAGGGGTGTTTCACGGGTTACAATTTGGACGTGTGGCCGGTCAATGGCAATAAGTTCGCTCCCTATTACATGTTGTGCGTATACTTCAGTAGGTACTGTACTACTATACATACATATATTGACCCGACCAATGACGCTACCGCAAGCAATGCATCGAAAGGAGCATGACGACTTTACAGAATACTATTACTTGAACTGCCACTGACCTGTTCCCTTAATGTTTTTTTAAATGGAATGTAATTTTCCCACGCAACGATATACTTTTTACCGAAATATAATCTATGGGTGGATAGTTCATGCGTTGCCCAAACCGGGTTGAACGGGGTCAATGTCAAGTATATCCACAGTTACTGCTCTAGGGCTGAGCATAGACCAATCATACTATTTAAGATAAAGCTTACCAGCTGAAAAATACTCGTACACACTTGGGTAGCTCATGTACCTGTTTATAGCGGAACAAAATTAAAGTACGTACTTAATACGTTAATTATCTTATGCCAATATTCGTATTTATATCTCGTATCTTACTATTTTCGAATGTTAAGTCGTGTTGCCAATATAGTAATAAAGTCAGCTTTCAACATATTATTTATTTATTTACTATAGCCTAATCCCTCTCAGAATAAGAGGGATTGCCCAGCAGTGGGACAGTATATGGGTTGATGATGATATAGGTCAATTACAGCACGTGCCAGTCTCATACAAAGCACAACTTGTACTATGATATACATACATACCTACTTATAATACCTATATGTATAAGAAACGTTAAGTTATTTTGTACCATTCTTAAACAAGAACATATCCTATCGCATGAACCTATCGAACTCTTGTCCACCTGCAAACCAAGGTGCAAAGCACGTAATTTTGTATAATATATCCATGTTAGACACATTAGTATCGCGATTGTCGCGTGGGCGTGGGGACTTTTGTAAAAGTCTTGGAGAGATCGCCTTAGATGGAGTGTTTGATCTTGACCCTGCCCATAAAATAGTCTACGCAAAAGACTAATCGATCAAAAATAATAAACTTTTTACGTATATGAAGATCGTAAACCTACTTTACCCAAAAGGCAGTATCTCAAAACCTGCCACCCGACTTACGTCATGAAACAAATAGTACCAATTTTATTCTAGAGAATGTTAAGGCCGAGGTCTGAAGATAAACAAGGGAAATACCAGTGAACTTACTGCTCCATAAACTCGGAGCAGTATATATTTGTTTACATGGAAAAATCCCTTGTGGTTAGCGCGAAGTAAAACCTGTTCCATAGCTTCATTTAGCGACGGAACTGGGGACCAAAGACTATTCAGTGCACAGCTTATGACCTGGGGCCTTACCACAATGTGATAACGCGATCATCTTTAGGTTGTGTGAAAGGGATGGCGCTATTTAGTTTGTAGAGCGGCATCCCTTTCTCTCAATCGCAAAAAGATCATAATAACACGTTGTGGTACGGCCTCAGGTCCGCCGTGCGTACGTGGATCCGGGGCGCGGAGAAGGCGCTCCACCCTTCCGATACCTATAGGAGCAAACCATGTGGTCGATTGAATCTCTTTAGAGATTAGAAAAAAACAAGAATCTTCTAGCACATAGTTGTATGGCGGCTTTATGTCCGCAGGTGAGGGTTGGTAGCCAGCGTGTAGCGCTTACTGAACTCCTGGTTATTGAGGTTAGCTCTCATGACATCAACTTTCGCTTTTATTATGGAAGCTAATCTCCGCAAAGGAGCGTAGGTACTGATTACTTATCGGTACTATAAATCTTAATTTGGAAGTCGGCACGTGTACTTAGTCTATGGCAGTGACTGAAACTTATTTCCAGACCTATATATTTTTTTTTTTAATTACATTTATTATAAGTACGTTGTGGTACAATTGTGGATGCATCATAGAACGCAATAATCACATAATTTATACAATTACTTATTGTTTTTTTAAATATTAGCAGAATGAGCCTATATGGTCAAATATTACTAATTTTCTAGGCAGTTTCTGAGAATGCATGATTAGGGAGTTATATTTCGGGTTACTATTATTTAATATACTTAGGTATAAGTATATAATATACTTATAATTAAAACTTACATCTACTTACCACTTTTCTAAATGTCTCTTTTTATTTTTTTATAATAAATGTATTATACCTATTATAAATCGAATGACGAATGAAATCGACAAAAACACGCAGGTAAACTCTACCTATGTATATATTTTAACGCGTCATTAGTTAATTGAGATTTCCTAAATAAAAATTTCTTAAGAATAATATTACCTTAGTAAAATTGAATTCAATGATAACAAAGGTTTGTAAATTGTAAAATTCCTGAATAGCATCAGGATCGTTAGATTAATATATACTCGCTAAAACGTACCAGTAAAATCCCGCGCGTGCGCCGGCGCCGCCGCCAGCGCCGCCAGCACCAGGAACCACCACACCGCCTTCATAGCGCGCGCTGTGTGCCACCTCCGTACCAGGAATGACACTCGCAGACGCAACAACAGTCGCCTCTAGACACGATGAAGGGACATCATTAAAGCGCCTCTATTTAAACCACGTATAAAATCGAAAATTGAAGTTCAAAGCCAAATTAGTTCGCTTTTGTTTTTAGATCTTTTTTAGATCATCTAGATTTTTGCGTAATATTTATGTATGCGTATGCAATCTGTAAACATAATATCTAGGTATATAATCTGACATATTGGTATTATGGTATTGGTATTATTGTACTTATATTAATTACTTTAAATAATATTCAAAATTTTCTTAAAAAATTTAATTACCTTAATATTACTAAGCTAACTACGCTATCTATAATTGTCTACAAATTAACAATACTGCGTCAGAAATATTCCCGATGGTGGCACTAATTATTTATTTAATTTGTTGTCAAGCACACGACGCACTGCGGGCACTCCGCTACTTGTTATAAGCCGGCCGGCATAAGACGCGGCGAGACCAGCTTCAGCAGTGACTCAACACTCAATTCAATGTCAATGTCGCAGAGGTTTCCCATGTAACATAGGTACAGCACACACATCTATGTTCTTAGAAGGTTAAGTTTTACAACTGAGACAAAACATTGTATCTGAACGGTTGTCCAAGCTGAAGTCATTGAAATAACTGACTTGGTGTACTGCGACTGCGACATAGATATTTTAATGTCGCGGTAAAATCTTTCCCGTGATCCCAGCACAATAGAGAAAAGCTAACTAAGAATATAGTTTTGGTGGGTATGACATCCAAAATAGGTAAAGTCACACGACCCGTCGCCTTCCATGGGGGACAAAAGTCAATGAGGATGAGGACACGTAAACAAAAGGTTAAAACTGTCGTATTGGATCAGTTTACATATTCAGCCTATATATTCTATAGACCACTCCCAGCGTTTTGTACCCATTTAATGTTCATAGTAAGTAGAACCTACTTAGGTAGGTATTTAGTTTTTTTGTTTACATTTTACTTGTTTCAGTAAATATAAGTAAATCGCGGAATAATTATGATCATTTTGCTAGCAGGTATTTACTTTATTTTATAAATCTGGTATTAATAAAAAGAAAAATAAGCAAATAAAAAAATCGGTGTTACTGCAAACGGCAACATTAGCAAACGCAAAGGTTAACCGTTCGAATAACGAAGTGCCACAATACTTATTTGATTATTTTAAATCGACTGTATACGATATTTATATCTTCTATTGGGTAAAAGTTAAAATATCAGAGTAAAAGATAATACATTTTAGAGAATGAAGAAAACATTTTAGCATGCGTAATGCCAAATATAATAAAAAAATAATACCATTATTAATTCCGACACCTACCCAGAATAATACAACTCGATATATCAAATTTAAAGTCAGGGGGAGGCCAAAGTTTTTTAAACACCGTGATCTACAGAAATCTGCTGATACGCGATGGAAAATAGAGAAAATGAGACTGTAACTGAGTCCACATGGTGACCGGCACCGTGCGGATATACCTACACTTGGTATTGGTACAGATAGGCACACAAAAAAATATTTTCTAAGTACATACTTGCCGTGTTAGTTATATTCAAGTAAACTAGTTTAAAGCTTTATTGCGTTCATCCACCTATGTACAGAGGCCAGCACTAGGGTTACCAACTGTTTTTCTATCAAATATAGTATTTTTGAAGTTATTAACTTAAAAAATATAGTAGATGGCAAAAAAATGAAAAAGAATATAGTATATTGATTTCTGACATTTACGCGAATATTATACATTGAAATAAAACTATCCCTAAGACCCTTTACAGCGTCCATGGTCACGGGTAGACTCGTGACCATGGAAGCTGTAAAGGGTCCGAAACGTCGGGATTAATAATATCAATATACGCGATAAAATCCGTAAAAAGTAGTTTTATTTCAAGAATATAGTATGTGGGTAAAATATGTACTTTATTTTTTAAATGAATATTTTCTGCTACTCTGCGCCTTAATAATTAAATTTTTATTTAAACGTTCGATGACAGCTCGGGAGCTCGTATGTCATTGGAATAAGATTAATTTTAGCTTGGCTGCTATCGTCGCGATTGCGTGCGTAATATTTCGCGGTAGACCCCCAGAGCGGGCTTTAGTTAAGTTAAAGCTGCGTTCCGCTTTACGCAAAATATAGTAGTTTCGCCTACTTTATATATTTTTTAGAAATATAGTATATGATCCCTTAAAATAGTAGGATACTATATTTATAGTAGGGTTGGCAACCCTAGCCAGCACATCAAGCTACCATAATCTGTCAAATTTCTATGATTAATTTTCAACTTTAATCCGAAACAATAAGGTTCCTGTTCAATTGGGAAAATTTGACAGTTTTGGATAGCTTAACCTGCTGGCGTTTGTACTGTACAAGGTTGTTCGTATTTTGTCTTCGAAATATTCTTGTAGGCTGTAATAGCAGTTTTGCTTTAAATATTTGTTTGATTATTTTATTGTAAAAATGTTGTGGTTTACTGTGCATTCTATTTCCATGGGTATATTTTATTAAATATTTTTATCGACACAATGGAATATTGTTAACTGCCAACAAGCTCGTCCCCCTGAGTCGTGGTAAAAAAAAAACAATATCACTATCATTATGATCTTTAGGAGACGAAGGCCAGAGCGTTCGAATTTGGAACAACTCGATCAATTTTTTAATTTCGAAACCTACGTGTAAACACTTTATCCTTATTTATTATATCAACCAATGCTTTTTGGTGGCTTCGAGGTCTTCTAATCCAGCAGTTTGTTTAAAATAGTTTGGTGTTTTTTTTTGGAGATATGACACAAATCTGAGAACAGCCCTGAACCGAGACACAAAAGGTGGCATGAATCATTAAGTTACCTATCGCCTTTCAGTAATACTTGAACTGAGAACGGGCTATGTTCTTTTGAACTGATGTTCAATTTCAAGCATAGGTAATCCTATGCTTCAGAAAAGTTGTTAACATATTATTTACCTAAAACTAACGAATTAAAATTATAAAATATGTACCTAAGTAAATGGAAATTTTAACCCAAATCAGGATTCCAATCAGATACATATTTTTATAGCCTGGGACAATTTATCCACTTTTTTTTTATAAAATGCCTTTTGAGTGTGGCAAAAAAGGGCATGATTAGGTTAACAGCGTAAAAAATCTACGTAATAATATCACACTGGTTATGTTTGGGTCCCGTGTAGTAAATATATGTATAATAGGGGGAGAACCTATTGCCATTAACCGGGTTAAAAATCCAAACTCCAAGCTGGTAACACAATATCATTTTCCTCGACCTGAGAATCGAACTCGGGTCCTCTAGCGTCCTCAGTCGTCTGATATCTAAAACATAAAAAATAACAAATCATTGTTATTTATGTATCAGCATAATCAACCCATGTACTGGACCACTGATGGGCACGGGTCCCTTTTCAGAGTGAGAACTAGGATACAGGTTGAGAGGCAGAATGACTCGAGCAGCTTAGTTCATACGCAAACAATTATTACACGTTACACGTACTCTTTATGTACCTAGGTACCTATATCAATATTTATCCGTTTCATTATGCACAGAATGCTATTATAATATTATTATCAGCTACACTTAGGAGCATATACCTATATTATTCTCTTCATTTATTTATATTATTATACCTAGGTTACAGAGTCACCTGTGTTAAAGATAGCAGTCCCTTTCCCCAATTTAAGTACAATTGTTATCATTTGAGGTGGAAGATTTCATAGCTATCTAAGTTTAGTTAGCTATGATATCTTCCAAACCTTCTAACAAACATACCTAAGTAGGCTGATAAACACTTACCCTCCCTTGCATTGCGCAGTCGGGTAAAAAGCGGCATGTCGAGCTCGGCTAGTCAATAATAATCCGGAAATGCCATAATGTTCTTGAAAATGCACCAGTACCTACATACATTCAGATTTAATCTAGTTACGTTTTATAAAGGTAGAAACATACTACAGATTTTTGTATTTTTGAGGTGGTACAACTATTTTGTTAAGTTCGTCTGGGTCACCGGAGTACCAAATAGTATTCTGTTAAGTAATACATGATCGTGTTCTGGTTTTAAGATGACAACGCGCGGGTGATACCACTGGTGTTGCTGGTGTCTATAGGTTGCGGTTACCATTTATTATCAGGGGGCCCGTATGCTTGCTTGTCATCTTCGGTGGCGGTCGGGTCGTGACGCGCCCGAACCATATGTGGTTCATACATCAGTATAGTAAGAGCGAGATTGTCACGACACCGACACCAGAACACAAGTGTGTGTCTAGCTTTACAATGGCTCGTCAGAAAAGTTCAGCGAGCTTTTTACTCATTTGCTGCATCATGTTCACAACACTGTCAAGTCAATCAAGATAACATCAAGTTGGAATGTGTTAAAAGTACTACAAAGTTCTGGTCAACAGCTTCCTTGGTCTTAACTACCATAAATGTCTGTTTTGATTAACACAACACACGGGAACACAATGAAACTTCTAATAATGTAATAAATCCGTAACAAGGTTATAAAATAATAAAGAAAATTGAATAAACTAAAACCCGACTACGAAACAACTAAAAACACTAACCGCAATTTTTCTATCGGCCTTGAAGCAAAACATAGATTGAAATAAAACTACTTTTTGAGGCTAAAAAAGTAATAAATTACTTTTTCAGCGTCCATGGTCACGGGTAGACTGACCATGTCCCAATCTACCCGTGACCTTGGACGCTGTAAAGGGTCCGAAACGTCGGGATTAATAATATCAATATAACGCGATAAAATCCGTAAAAAGTAGTTTTATTTCAATGTAATAATATTCGCGTAAATGTCAAAAATCAAAACACGAAGAAAGTCACAGTGTTTGCTTTATTATATTTCCTGTAACAACATATTCCATAAGATACGATATAAGAACTACTTTCTATTAAAACGAATCACCTGATTTGTTACAATCGAGTAAATATTTTTTGTAAATTTTCGGTTCCTCATACTTACTAATAATATAATCTGATCAGTTGTTTTGGAACTACAGTAAAACATCCATGCAAATTATACATTCATAAACTGTTAAACTCATTACTCGTCCTTTGTTTCCCGACTGCGGAGTCAGGTAAAGAAGCAAGTACTTAGCTATTTTTCTAATAACATGCAGTTTTGTACGTGGTGCGTCATTTTGGACAAACAAGTTATATCTATGTAGTTCAAGGAGCTGGGGAGGGGGCGGTAGTATGTACTACCTATGTACTACCTATGTACTACCTATGTACTACCTATGTACTACCTATGTACTACCTATGTACTACCTATGTACTACCTATGTACTACCTATGTACTACCTATGTACTACCTATGTACTACCTATGTACTACCTATGTACTACCTATGTACTACCTATGTACTACCTATGTACTACCTATGTACTACCTATGTACTACCTATGTACTACCTATGTACTACCTATGTACTACCTATGTACTACCTATGTACTACCTATGTACTACCTATGTACTACCTATGTACTACCTATGTACTACCTATGTACTACCTATGTACTACCTATGTACTACCTATGTACTACCTATGTACTACCTATGTACTACCTATGTACTACCTATGTACTACCTATGTACTACCTATGTACTACCTATGTACTGCTAGCTACCCCAATCTGTCAAATTTCTTTGATCGATTTTCAACTTTAAAACAAAGCAATAAGGTTCATTTTCAATTGGGGAACTTTGACAGATGTGGATAGCTTGACCTGCTGGCGTCTATACTACCTATGTAAGTACTTCATAATTTGTCAATAACATTGTATTGACAAATTTTAATATTTAGATGTGACAGGAAAAGAAGGATACTTTTTCACTCAAAAAATTTTTCAAATGTACCTATGTTCTACTAATAAAAATATTTGAATAGGAATTTAGAGTTATAGAGTAAATGATTATTTTTTGTTATTTACACAGCACCATTCAACAGGATCAAACCAAGCAGAGATTGCACTATACGTACTTATAATACTAAATACATACTTTTTTGTAACTGTTTACTTATCATCATAAATATAAAAATAAATTGCTGTTTGGTAGTCTTGCCAAAACTCAAAAACGGCCGAATCGATTTCGGTGTCATTTTGCGTGTGTTTATGTGGGTCCCGTGATGGTTTAGATTCACTATGGGACCCGGTAGGTGGCGCTGTAATCGGGTTGTAATATAAGAAACACCCAGACACAAACAGTTATGTTGAATCCATGAGCAGCAGACCGATACTGGAGCCACTAGACCACAGACGTGGAAATAATGCAAAAATAACTTTTTGAATGTTACCTTTTCAGCTTAATCCGCTGAAAATATTTTGATGTGGTAAGGAGTTACGATAGAAGAAAGGTATAGGTGAGCTTTTGTCTCATAGAATGAATAGTAAATAGTAGTTTTAGATTTTTAGGCAATAGTTTATTTATTTATTATTAAGGCACGTCAACAACAACATAAACAAAAACATTAAAAATAATAATATTAACAGTGATCTGGTCTAGTGGTTACAATAATAGTTACTAAATATTTTATTTACAATATTTTCTTTCAAAAAGTTGAGAGAAAAATAATTAATAGTAGTGGCATTAAGACTCTAGCCAAAGCCACGGCTACTACACCACATAAGACATAACATATCAGTTTATTAAAACCAGAACATAAAACAGAGCTGTGCAAAGAGCATTATGTTTTCCCAGCTGTGCGGTAATTCTGCACATAAATTACTCACTTACCAGTGCATTAATTTGTCGTCATAACATTGTGGTGGTATTTTATCTCAATGCATATTTATTAGCTTTATAGGTATGTGTAAATTAAATATGCTCGATTAGCAGTCGCTTTGCTGATAATCTGTTCAAAAACACATATTGTTTGTGTTGTAACAATTATTGAAAAAGTGTAGGTACGGGCCGTCTGATGGTTTTTTTATGCTTTATAATCTTGCGTTAGACAGCTAGGTATCTCATGATGCGGTCGACGATGACGCACGCTTGCCTAGCAGTAATCCATTCACTCGTGACTTGAACTCCCAAATGGTAATGTAAAGAAATACTACTGGCCGGCAACACCAGTTGCATTCGCCAGTTGTCATCTTGAAATCTCTGCCAGCACGGCTTTCATTTCGGACGGACTAGGTACTTATCTTTCCCCTGATGGACGATATATTTATCGCGCATCGAATCGAATTGTCGCCCATTTTCAACAATTTCGGCCTTGATTTATGTTTACAAGGACGACGGGACTCCAGGCGAGTTTCGTATGACATCTACCATACTCGAACAAGATAATGATTGGATTGGTTTACAATTACATTACCATTTGAACATCCAATGTTTGATTATTTTATAAAAGAACGCTGTTTTATTTTCCTAGAAAAAATACTAGGTAACTAGAAATCATGGTCTCCTCGTCCAGATGTTATATCATGATGAAATGGCCATGATACCAAGTAAAATACTTCGACTTTAATAGTTTTACTTAGAAACCTGGAATGTCTATAATGACAGTGGAAGGAAATACCTACCCATATTCATGTTGGATTTTAGGACCGCAATCGGCTATTTCGATATTGGTTGCTTGCATGTATTGGTCAGGCGCTAAACACACAATAATTTATAATTATTGATTTTGTTATTTGTGTTTACAAGTGAGTTGCATCAAATCAATATATGAGAACTAGTTATTGTAATGTGTGACACATAGGTACCTGCCTATATAAATATTATAGGTAGAAAATAAGTTGATTGCTTCACTATTGTATTGGTTCGTACTTGTACCTAATAATATGTAGTAATAAGTTGTGTCATGATTAAAAATAAATAATAATTTATTTTGAATTAAATTATTGATGTCGTTACCGCGTCCGGGCCTGATTAACTAATACTTTACCGATTTTGATGAAATTTGGCACAGAGATTAGACCTTTGAGTGAAACAGGGGGCAACAGCTGTCTAACTCATATCCAAATAAAAAACAAAACACTGTTTCTATATTCTCACAACAAAACGAGGAAATAACAAACATATTTTTTTTTTACTGTTTCTGAGCTCAAATCTTAATTATTTCGTTACGAATTATACACAGGCGGAGAGGATGTCCATTACCTAGCGGTATTTGTCCGGCTCGCAGTATTAGTATAATTCTTTTAAGGTATTATACAAGAGGGTGTCGAGTCGGCAGTGTGTCAGCGACTCACGTAACGTGAACTCGGTGGATACGCATCGAGCGGGGTGTGGTGCCACTGGAAGCGGGGCTCGTAAGCGCGGGCAAGGTAAGATACGCTTGCCAGGGTTAGTCTTTTACGGCGTGACGAAACCTACTAACTAGACTAGTCTATCGGGATTAAAATCCGGTTGATCTTGGTTTATCTTTCCTGTCTTGCAATATCAGGTATTTCAACGTGAAATATCTAAGAGAGGACAGTTTTAGCTAATACTCTTGGATGTACAATTATAAATCTGTAAAGTAGTTTGTCTAATAATCCGCTGCAAGCGACTTGTCCTGCGTCCGCTGTCAGTGCGACATCACCACCAGTGTGCGAATGTGTGCTAATATTATGCACAATGTAAACATTGCCACAGCCGGTCATCGATCCCGCTATAATGATTGTTAGACCTACTGGTACCGGATCCTTTTAGTTTTATCTGTATGAACATAGGAAGGAAACTTTCTCTGATTTTATGTATTACACATACAAGGCGGAGAGTGTTGATCGAATGTTATTGAAATTAATCTGAAGTAGGTAACTCAGTAGTGTCTTACTGTTGACTTGAATGTGTTTGAGTTTCATCTGATGGAAAACACAAACATAAATTTATAATAATTTTTTTAAAAGGCCATCTCAGACGCTTGTCCTGCATTGTAATACTTGCATACTGTGCTTGTCCTGCATTGTAATACTTGCATATTATGTCTGGACTTTAAAAGGAAACATGATTCTCTGAGTTTGTTCCGACGCTGACGTAGCTTGTCAAAGGGCGTCGGGTAGGAAGTCGCCATCTAGTTTAAAAAATATAAAACATTGACTCGTGAGGGTCTCTAAAATATCTATTTACATAAATAAATTTAATTTATCATTATCACTTAGTAGGTAAGCTTTTTCGGATCTCAAATAGGCAAGGCAAAGTGAAACTATTTGATTCCGATCTCACTTAAACAAATAAATATTTGGAACATTTTAACACAGCACCATCTAGTCCCAAACTAAGCAGAGCTTATGCTACGGGTACTAGACAAGACAATGGATATACATATATACTTATATACTTTTTTTTTTAAATATATACTTATAATAATTGATACATAAGAAATACCTAAACAAACACAAACACTTAAGTTCATCACATAAATATTTGTGTCCATATCATATTAAATATGATTAGGTACTTTAATATTAATTTTAACCCGCATTTTAAAGTTTACTTTTACTAATCTTGGAACAGTTAGATACGGTCTGAAGCAGCTAAACAATTGTACAGTTACGGTCTAAAGTAAAATAAATGGTTGGATGGAATATAGTTCCTCTACCAACGCCATCAACTGCTAATTCAGATCTGTTGGTTTTTGTTGATTTACTACGGAGAGTAAGTAGGTAATTAATTAGAGTTGACACGAACAAATTAAAAACAAAATACATACATACCATCACGCCTGTATTCCCCGAAGGGTTAGGCAGAGGTGTACTAATGTACACCCACATTTCGCTGGTATGTTTTTAGGTCCCATGTAATAGGGGGCGAGCCTATTGCCATTAACCGGGTAAAAATCCACACTCCGATCTGCTACTGAGAATTTCATAGAAAAACTCAATAACACTTTGCTCGACCTGGGGATCGAATCCAGGACCTCTAGCGTAGCAGTCGCACTTAAGACCACTAGACTAATGAGGCAGTCTTAAAAGTCTAAAATAAATATATTTTTTTAAAACAAAATGTAGTTATAATATACTTTGACAGACATACAGACGTAACGTAAGTAGGTAGAATACGTTGTTGAGCAACTTGCAGGACCTTATAGGTACGTACTTATGTAACGTCCACTTTCCTTTGCCCAACACCTGATCTCATTTAATAAGTATAGGGAGTAGCTCTGACTTCACTTGGGCTTTTTTCTATCCTTACTGGCGCTGCCGCTGTGGCGCTGTGTCTAGGCTATCGGCTTCTGCATTACATGTTGCGGGTTCGAGTGTCGCGTGTGAGTATATATACCTTTTGGTTTAGATATTATTTTGTTTAAGGTTTGGATATTTGTGTATAGTAGGATACATACCATCACGCCTGTATTCCCCGAAGGGTGAGGCAGAGGTGTACCAATGTTCACCTTCATTTCGCCGGCATGTTTTAGGTCCCATGTAATAGAGGGCGAACCTATTTCCATTAACTAGGCACAAATTAAAATTCCAAGCTGTATACTTTTTATGCACAAAACAAATATGTTGTATGTACATTAGGCATTTTCTCCCAGTCAACTTGGGGTGACTTAATTTTAAACCTTAATTTTGTATAAAAGCTTAATGAGTCATAAGGCTGTCATTAATAATGACACTGCCCGATCCGGGAATTGAACTCAGGACCCCAAGCGTAATGAGGCAGTTAGCTCATCAGCTGTGCTAGTGCTCCTAAGACAGAAGGAAACTGGATGCTAAACTGAAAGCTGGATGCGCCGCGTTCGTCGTGGGAACAGTTTCACAGCTACATCTGAGCTCGTACGTACCGACAAGCGCACTGGAGAGCCAACAATTATAAATAAGTGAGTGATAAGGAAGTTAGCACTGCGGCGTAATCACTGTTATGTAAACTTACCTAGCGAGTCCTGCGCTGTGCTTTCGCCTGACATAGTATTGCGCACCTCACGTAAAGTATAATATTTATTTATATCTGTGTGTTGCGGATGAGATGAGTTTATGGACTTTATGTGAGAGTGTGAGACAGTGGAATATACTTACCTACCGTTTGTCGGGAAACATAACACCTTATGTATGACAGGTATAATAGGAGTAGAAGACTTTGCCAGTTAGTGTTTTTCTGTCGTGATGTGACATCATTTTTCGAAGACAGACAGATGTTGGCAATTATTAATACTTAATAAAAATAATTAAAAAATAAAAATACAGTCGATAAGCGAGCCTCAGTATCCAGCGCGATTCACATGCTGTGACATAATCTTGTCGTCACATTATCTCGTCTCTAGCTAGTTTCGGTACCTACACGATAAGCGACGACAAAATTATTTCGTGGCACGGAGGAGGTGCAATCATCAAATTACTCTGTAATTATGTTTGCTCGTAAAACCATTGCATACCTCAAGTTTATCGCTTCAGTTATACAAACGTTTGGGAACATATGGCAAGTACAGAGGCCAGCACATCAAGCTACCACAATCAGTAATTTTTTTTTTTTTTTAATTTCAACTTTAACACATAACGATAAGGTTCATATTCAATTGGGAAAATTTTACAGTTTTGGATAATTTTAATAAAAATCTTAAGATACTTAGTTGTCAGGTGTCGGGGCTGTGCTTGTACTATTTTAGATTTTGTCATTATATGTACCTACTCTAAGAGTATATTTACTTCATACATAGGATATGTTCACGGTTGTCTCCCATTGAAGTAGGCAGAGCCTATAGATTTCACCTTGCTATGATTCCGGCACACCACTTACCCTTCATGCTCATGGATGATCGTCGGTTCAGGGGCCTTTTATAAGAACGTACGAAGGGTGTACTCAGTGACCTAAAATATGTGTCGGCCTCCGATATTAGAGAACCCTTTTTTTATAGTACGGATCCTCATGGCTCCTCCGCCACCCGGGGAGGTGGCAGGGTATCTCGGACTCGTACCGACTAAAAACCGCACTTGCTTTCACCTGCCCTATAGACATGGCCATGGGATCCGCGAAATTCGCCTCGACCATGATGTGCTGTAGTCTAGCAGATGCTGGACCCGTCGATTAGCGAGGCCTTTCCTCGCATACTGTTTTTAAGGCACGCTTCGTATATTAGAGAACCCTGCTCAAATACTAACGAACAACTAATGAGTTCATAATGCAGAGTCCACACTCAGAGGTACAGCATGTAATGTAAGTATCTGATAGGTACTGTAGCAACCTACAAGTTAAAACGCCTACATCGCTAATTTACGTCAACGTGCTCACTTGATAAGAAATAAACACATTACATGCTACACCCCTAAGTGAGTAATCAACATTAATTTGGAGCTGATCTTTGGGCTCGAGCGCGGCTTCTCAGCGTGAGGTTCTAGATTTGCCTCTCAGGTCGAGCAGTGTTAATTTGTGTCCATTGTTTTCTGCATAGGTAGTTTCGGTCCTGTCCAATCTGTAATCGCGGTTGGCACATATTTTTGTATATCTTGCAGCTGTTATGTTCATAACACATTAAGTAGGTATATGGAATAATTTACTTGGCTATCGGTTCCTCATAACGGATGATGCGACTCTCCTATCGAACACACCATATCAGTGACTGCACTGATATGGTGTGTTCGACGTGTGTGGTCATTGACCTGCGCGACAGATCACTGGATCTGTCGCGCAGGTCAATGACCTCTGATAACATTGTTATGTAAAACTCGATAGAATTGTTTGTTTGGAGTGTCGTAAACTATATGACATGCGAGGCGGCTGAGAGGCGCACACCAGAGGTACCCCTAGTAGTATTGTAAGAACGAGTAAGACACACACACTAGACAATAAAACGCCGGTCGAGTTGGAGAAATGTTCGCGATAATGAAGTAATATTTAATAGATGAATAGCTCTTACCACCACCTGCTAGAAATCCTATTAAGTATAGTCTATCAAACCAAAACCCAGAGAATTGTTTTATGTCATATAATAATATATTTATTGAAATAAAACTACTTTTTACGGATTTTATCGCGTATATTGATATTATTACTATCGACGTTTCGGACACTTTACAGCGTTCATGGTCACGGGTAGACTGAGGTGGTGGGCGTCTTGATGATATAATTACTGACAGCTACCCTACTTTTTTTATTGTTACATGATCAATGACATTTATTACAAATTATTAATTATAACTAGATGGAGCCGGCATTTCCTAGCTGACGACCTCTGAGAAGAAACGCCGAAACCAAACTCAGAGAATCATGGTCTCTTTTAAAGTAACAATATTCAATAATCATGTTTGACCATGGACGCTGTAAAGGGTCCGAAATGTCGGGATTAATAATATCAATATACGCGATATTATCCGTAAAAAGTAGTTTTATTTCAATGTATAATATTCGCGTAAATGTCAGAAATCAATATAATATATTTATTCCAAAAATATGGAGTTCATAAAAATACAATATAAATCTTAGAAATTATAAATGTATAATATATTTAAATTGCCCGCGTAATGTTTGAAAAACGTCACTTGCGTAATGTTACTTTGTAATATTACACGCATTACTTCCCTAGGTCTAGCGCACATCACAAGCTTGGCTGAGACAAGAAGAAACAACCACTAACTTAGGGAGGAATTTATAGGGATATACCTACGTTAGCCTATCTATAACAGGCAGACGTACCTAAGGCAGCTACGATAGGTAGCGTCATTTTTGTATGGAAAGCATATAGGTATATGGCTGCCTGATGGTAAGAGGTTACTGTAGCCAATGTCACTTGCAACATCAGGGTAAATATTATTTTTTCTCCCTTTTTGAAGAACCCCATGCTGTGCTCTCTTAGGAATACCTGAGCTGATTCCTCAACATGAGGAATGTTTAGGTCCCATGTAATAGTCGCCGAGCCTATTCTAACTACGACAATTTTTGTAAGAGTAAATATATTTACCCTCAAAAAACATTGTTAACCGGTACGTTGCAACCAGGTACTTGCATATATATCATCAGTTCATTAGAACGTTCACATTAGGTTCCGTTAATCATTCAGGTGTTACAATCTATTAGGACACGCATATGACCTACTAGCAAAGTGCAATCATTAATATTGTACTACAATCTGTCTCAAACCACAATATCGGCATCCTTGGTTTCAAAGAAACTCAAAACAAATGACAAACACCACTTCGCTCTAAATTCGAAACAATTAATATTCTTCACACGTCACAAAGCATCCTTGAAGTCATACAACTAAAGAGTTGCTCTAGATAATATTGTTTTCTTTTAAAATTATTCAACTGACTCATTGGACTCATAAGCACGGCTGCCAAGCGTGAGCTCTTGCGCTCGATTCACAGATTGAGTAGATAGTATTTGTGGGACTCAAACCGTAATGTGGGATACATTATTAATTCTGGTCTTGGTCTCCCACATGATGCTCATTAGGCGTCAGTCAAATGATATAATAACCGTAAAGAGAATAGATTTAAAATATGTTGCATGGCGTCCTATCCATGGAGGATGTACACTAGAAATTAGTACCTAGGGGTAATACTGCATTATACTTTTGAAAAATCGTTCCGTGAATGGTCGTTAATATTAGTGTATTTAATAATTAATTAATGAAAATTAAAAATTAAATCTATCCTAGATTGACCAATGAGCATATGGATAATTATAACCTTGTTTGCCTTTAATTATTGTAGCACAAAATAGCGTGCACTAGAAGTAGTGCACGCTGAGTTGATTGGGGCTGAGGTCGTTTTTGAGAAAACAAAAACGACCTGCATGCTAGGTCATCTATGGATAGGTACCATCATCCAACCATCTATAGGTGTACTTATTAATCCATTGATGAACTGACTGTTTCTAAATATCTCACTAAGTGACCCGTACCATCCCTGCTCCGCAACGAAAGGCGTGCGTTATGCAAGGCGCGGGCCGCTGCGCCGGCGCCGGCGCGGCAGTGCGAACCATGGCACCGGCGCGCGCGCTGACCCTGCTGGCGCTCTTGTGCGTTACCAACGCCACGCCTGATGTTCTCTACGAGTTAAGCGGTACGGTATCAAGTGTTTGTGGTCTTGTGATGGTGTTCCATAAGTTGAATATGTTCCGTGTTCCAAAAATATCACGTTTTTCAAATCTCATCGGAAGCTTGGTTTGTTGGTCTCTGATAAACTTGCCACGGATGCAAGTGAAATGGTCTTTTTTTTAATACGATCAAATGTGTTGGGTAATGTTTGTCATTAGTTTATTTTGGTCCTTCCTGATTTGTGTTTTTTTTATATGAGATAGGTTAACGTTTGACCACAATCTCACCTGATGGTAAGTGACGATGTGGTCTAAGATGTAGCACGGTTACTTAGAAGATACCTATTCACTAGTGACTTGAAGACCCCAAAATTGTACACGTCAGGAAATATAGACTCAGGCAGCTGAAGTTTGTACAAAAAGTGCCCTTAGTACTAAATTTATTATTGTTGATTAGTTTTAGTGTTAGAAGGATTAATTTCGTCAACAATGATAGAAAATAATGTTTTTGAATTCATAATAAGTATCTAATTATCGATACACATATATTGCAATCTCTAGCTTTTAGAATAAAATAGATGATACCTAAGTGATATAAAGGTACCGATAATTATTATTTTAATTACATATTTCGCCTACTGAATTCAGCATACAATACAGATTGTTCACTTTGTTTGTGCCTAATTTAAGAGCTAGCTGAAGTGCGTTAGCAGATTTTGTCCCTAAAATTAGCAGCCTTATTAAAATAGCTTATGTCGTAACATCGCGGTACGGTAATGATAGTTAGCAACAAGGAAATAAATCATTGCGGTCTGAATGCGGCGGCGAAGGGACCCGCCATCGACGCCGACGCCGCGGCGGAAGGTTTCTAGAAGCTGCGGTACTTGTGCTAAATGGAACATTAGTCAATACTTAGTGTACAAGGTATTTCCAAACTGGATATAAACTTAAGTTAAGTTTATCTCGGACGTGTTAGGTACTTGTACGACAGTTTGATCGATGACAGCAGCATGCAGAATGGTATATTGTTACCTGCTTGATACTTATTTTTTTTAACTTTTCACGCAAAATAAATACTCTGGGACGATTAAGGGTCTAATAATCCTATGGTGTAATAAATACGTCAAATAATGATATCTGGGGGTGCGGGCCTACACAGGGATTGCAGAAACTACTTATTACTTATACTAAAAATTCTTTTGTAACGGTACGAGTATTATAATAGCCTATAGAGATATGAGTAAGTACAATAATTAATAATTTACGAATAAATTTCATGAATTCATTTCACTGTGATTTATTGAGGATTCCGGCGACCGGGACCGCAATTAACTCGAACCGCGGTCCCAGTCGCCGGATCCATTTATTTTAATATTTTTCTTCGGCGACCGGGACCACCAATAAATTAACACTAAAATCTATTGTTCAAATCAAAAAGTACAGTCAAAAACAAAAAGTGTTCAAAGTTATAATTAAAGAAAAAAATTTGATAGAAAAATAACATTTACATATCTTTATATAATATATAATTCTACTGTACGTGTTTATGTCACTGAACTCCTAAACGGCTGGACCGATTTGAATGAATTTTTTGTATGCGTTTGGGTGGCGCCCTGGATAGTTTAGATTCACAAATCAGCCCGGCAGATGGCGCTGCAGTCGGTATATTTATCTAGGTTATTTATCTATACTGCAACTAAACGGCTGGATCATGCAGGACAACGTCTGTCGGGTCCGCTAATAGAATATAATTTATGAAAAGACTCCCTTTGATTACCGTTCTTGTCATTTAAAAATAACATACCTAAGAAAACTATAAAACTAGAAGGTAGATTAGTTCTACAGACCTATAACAATAAAACAAAAAATGTGTCATAAGGTCAAAAAAAAAGCGCTCAAACTCAAACTCGCTCAGAGAGTCGGTCAGGTCCTCGTTTCCACTTTCCCCGTATTGGGTAGCAGGAGTGGAACGCCCGAAGGACTCTCAACTCTGTCTTCTCTTAACTGGCCGGCCAGTAAGGGGCCGCCAGAGCTATATTCTTGGGGGTGGAAGTGTCCTTATGGCATAATAGCGGGGAAACCCAATCCGGGTCTCTTAAAGACCCGCGATGGTGAAACCGGGGCTGCACCTCTATACACCCCAAGCCGCTAACACCGCTGGTGCCGCCTTCTGCCTCTACTGGCAGCTTTTCGGGGGGTCTAGCTAGTGAGATGGTGAGTCACCGTCTGCCATCCCTAAGGATGTATGTTCAAGGCTGTAAGGCAGACGCTGTTTTCCTCCGGCAGTAGAGGTTATCAGTCCACCAAACCCCCATATCCATAATCCCAGTAATTTATAGTTCCATATTTTACAATACTCCTACACCCACCCGGGTTACTGCATGCCTGTACTTCTATAGAGCAGGTGTGGAATGTCCCGAGTTGGTCTCCCATCCCATATTTAGATAAAATCTCTCTAAGAGGCCTCTACGCATTGGGCTTGTGTCCCCGCGCAAGCCTACCAAGGGACCGGATGTTTTCCTCACGAGAGATACGCCATGATATCCAAAAAGGAGATAATAACTATTTATTTTTAACTAATTGTGATTGTTCTAAGTAACGTACTATACCTACAACAATCACAATTAGTCTTAACGAGTTATCATCATCCCTGTTATTTAAAATACTATAACCACAGTCAACAACCACAATTAGTTGATATTTTCAATCGATGAACCAAACGTTGCCACATTGTTGGAATTTTATTTATTATATTACTCCTTTGAACATTTTTTTGTTTGACTGTACTGTTTTTGACTTTTGAACAATAGATTTTAGTATTGCTTTATTGGTGGTCCCAGTCGCCAGAAGAAAAATATTTAAAAAAATTGATCCGGCGACTGGGACCGCGGTTCGAGTTAATTGCGGTCCCGGTCGCCGGAATCCTCATTTATTTTGTAATCAAAAGGAAGTGATGTCCTGTGTCGAGTCACAACACAAAATACCTACCTAAGTGTAAGTAGTTATTCCTATAGGTACTGAACTAGTAACTATATACGTGCGATTTTGGCTCGGTAATACCGGCCCGGCCCCGATGTACGAACGTAGGTTCAAACTTCAAATCAAAGCTGGTGCATACCTACCTGCCGATCGCATCGAGTTATTAATAGACTATAATGTATACCTACCTACGTCCTATTGTTCGTCGCCACTGCGTTTACAAAAGTAAGGGTACAACTGCGAACAAATGCGACATTCTTCACCCAACCACTTCTTACCTGCATTGTAGTTAGAACCCCATAGATTCTCCTAGTGTGATTGATAAATTGATAAGTAACGTTAGATGGAGTCCGCCACTGCGCTGTAGGCAGTGAAGTTAGCAGAAGCATGTGACGGTCATTTTTTTAATAGCTGTTTAAGTTTTTAAACGCACCCACGACACAGCAACGTTTATCAAAACCAGAAATAACAAACAAAAGTGGTAATGAATGCGTTTCCTAGTGCAGGGCCGAACTCGCGACCTCACACGGACGAGGCAATTCAATCGCTGCGCTTACGTGTGTGTTCTTTCTCTTTGATATTGAATGATTTGTCGAAGTAGGTACTCTATCATGGCGGCATGGAGAAAGTTAGAACTTATTAAGAACTATGTGTTTTCTAATATTACACTTTACTGGAAAGTGTCGTTTGTGAAGACGTATAACAGTGTGACTTTTAAAAGTGTTGCTATGTTTAGAAACATAAGAACCTGTCACTCTACGTGTGTCGCTGCAGTACCAATACGTCTTCTTGGCCTTATTATGACATGAAACGAGCAATGACAAATAAATTATACGCGTTAGCATATCACTCCAGGGGTAGTATGTAGGTATATCTTACTACTGCCTCATCATAGTGTAGTGGTCGTTAGCGCGAAATCTCTAAGGTATGCAGGTTTCCTCACGATATTTTCCTTCACCGCTTAAGTGAGTGCATACGCACATGACTTCGAAAAGTTAGAGATGCGTGCCTTGGATTCGAACTCGAGACCTTTGACTTTGCAGTCCAATGGCCATATCACTAGGCTATCACTGCTTACGCCCCCTATTTACATGGGGCACATGTAAGCATACCGGGAACTATGGGTGTAGGTACTATATGAGGGTATAGGGCACCTCTGCCTAACCCTTCGTGGAATACAGGCGAGATGGTATGTTTATAACTTTACTCGACCATTCTGTTTCACGTTGAATTGTCAAAACCAAACACCATATTGATTCCAGCTTGAAGGAGTAGTACTAAAGAGTTTATCATAGTACAACGGCGTAGTACTACAGAGATCCGTCACCGTCAGTGTAATGTATCTCAGACTAACTCGGAAAGTACATTCTAATTTGTGTGCCGCGGTGTTATCAGTGTGATCGCGTTTTTCAAAATCTCGTGGGAATAACACTAAAAACAATCTCAGCGGACGTCGTATAAGTACGGAAGCAATCGGTCAAATTGCAAGTTTCTATCCCAATTATATCTACTTTCAATACCTACTACAGATTGGCTTAAATGTAGACAAACAGACAAATTAATGTTTCTCTCTTTTATCTCATTGCCTAATTTAAATAAAATAACTGAATCCCGGTTGTCTGTAAGAAATTGCTTTTACCGATAGGACCGCCAATTGTACTTATCTGACGTTTGTTTAAATCTTTTTCTCTGTATCCTTTGGTGTACAATAAAGAATACTCTATCTCAATTCCCTTCTTTTGCGTCGGTGCCAATACCTGTTTATTTGTGTTGGGGATTATTATTATTTGTACCTCTTCCTGTTTTTGTTATTGGTATCAATTATTACTGGTACTATAAATTTATTGCGCGGAAAAAAACCACCAAATAGTAAAGCTAACGGACCCTGAACACTCGGTCACGCTTTAATACTCCTTAAACGTGTTTACATAACAATATAATGGTGAGTTCCAAAACATAATTAAATTATTTAGATTACTTACGTCATTTTAATTAGTTTATGTTAAAAGCGCAGTTCATAATACGCACTTAGTACTAAATTCAATGTAGTTCAGAGGCATGTATCGTTGACCTTTCGTTTCCGTTGCTCGTACAAAGGATGCGAAGTGCGCGCTCATGCGACGGTCAAGTTCGAGTTCAATATTACATTGCAGTTATTATGTAGGAATCATTTGTAGTCGGATTTCCGAGAATAATATTTACGAATGAAACTCCCGTGGTTTGGAGCACAAGTGCAGCATGCACTTGTAGTCATAGTTGTATTCTGCAATTATTGCTCATCATGAGCATCATTCTCTTGTCCTTGTGCCGATTTATTAATTCTTCATTACTTACTCCCTTAACAATAATTTCTTTCATATTTTCTTTTGTTCTCCCTCTGCCCCTCCATCCTCAAAGGTAACCCAAGGCCTATTTATCGCCAACCAGGTTCCAGTTAACTTTAATATAATGTAGAATCAGAACAAGCAAGTTCTCTTGTATTCTTTTATTGTTATATTCCATTATTTTTCTATTTCATTTATTTGTCTTGTAGAAAATGCTTATTTGAATATAATGAAGTAGACCCAGTCTCAATTTTGATATCATAGGTGTTAAAATAAAATTTATTATCAGGTTAATATTCCTATTGATAGTTTTTAAGACTGATGTTTCGCCGCATTTCATGGCTGCATATAAAGTGAGAAATGAAAGCATAATCGGGCGGGTTCACTTTGTAAACTATTTGTAGAGTTGCTACCTCGCTCGAGGGTTGTACCTACACCTGCACACCTGGCGTGCGTGCACACTCACGATACAGGCGTATTTGGGCTACGTTTCTTAACAATCAGCGCGGTGTTGACCACACCAGCGTATAATGTGTTCGGTGTGTTGCATACTTCATTGTGCAAGGCGTCCCCGATACCCGGCCGGCGCGGGCGCAAGCATCGCACGTGGGGCACACACACAAACACATGCCGTTACTAACACGACACTGTGAGCCAAACATGCGTGTCGCCTCATTGGTTTCGTGTGTTATTTATTGTTTTCGCCCCCTGTTTGAGTATTTATGTAGTTAACATTGCAAAACATCCCAACTGGCTGGAGTTCTGTGTGAGCTCACTCCCCAAGCTTACTCACTTGAACCGACTGAACGCCGTATTTCAGTAACCTCTACCTCCATGAATAACTCAGAACCAGACGTGACCAAAACGTGATGATATTTTAAGAAAACGCGGACAGAAAATAAAAAAATATATATTTACAACAAAAAATATGTTTTAAATCACCTGCTGATTTTCATAGCAGACATAAATGATTAAATGATATTTATTTCTGTAAATAGATCTTTTAAAGACACTTTTACTAGTCAATATTTTACATATTTTTTTAAAATAGATGGCTCCGGCATTTCCTAGCTGACGACATCTGAGAAGAAACGCCGAAACAAACTCAGAGAATCATAGTCTCTTTTAATGTCCAGACATTGTATAGTAACAAATGTCTTACAATGTAGGGCAAAGTCTGAAATGGCCTTTTGAAGAAAGAGCCATAGCGGCTTTGAGTAGACCAGTCCCCCATACTAAATAAACATATTGTAGACATGCATACAGTAGGCGCAGCTTATTTATTATAGTGAAAATCATTATATAGTAGTAGCGATGTAGCGGCTACAAAGGACGATTATCATAACAATCGTTTGATCGGATAGAACACAATGCCAATAACAGTCACTGCCCTCGTCAGTCACAACACTGAACTCGCATTATACATATTAAATGATGTATTTGTCTAGAGCTGTGCTCTCCTGGTACTATATCCGGCACTTTGTTAGGACTACACTTGTCTTATAGACAAATAAAAATATATTCCTGAACTTCAATTCAATTTCGACATTTCAATTACCAAGATTGATCAAGTCATTGAAATCAGCCAGTCAGTCATATTTTGTACGCCCAAGGAAAATTAGATGACTCCAGCTAATTTATTGAATTAATATTAGTTCCACGGTGTTAGACGTCACGGCGCATTGGACATCCGTCAGTAGATCTGACAGATCGATCATAAAAAATCATAATTTGAATAATCTGAATTTGTTTGGAACATAATTTAATTAAAATAAAAAAAAAAAATTATGTAATTCCGTGTAACATAAGAGAGGTAGATATCCCGCTGAATGAGACCGGTCTAAGTAAAACTTGATTATCGTTTGAAGTTGATTTTTACTTTAGAAGAATACCATTTCCCTTTGAGAGTACCCTACATGGGACCTATATTCTATTCCAATTGCCTTATTTTATTTAGCTGAATTGACCTTCAAACCCAAATATATGTAGAGTCTTGGAACAAGATCGCATGAACAACCGAGGCTTGTATTGCAGATGAGCAGTACTACGAGATGCCCCAGCTGTTCCGGCTGGACGAGTGGCCGGGCTGCATGGCGGCGCGCGGGCCCTACTGCGTCGGCAGCTTCGAGCTCAGCCCAGAGCAGCGCCCGCACCAGCTGTATGACGTCATGCAGGTAACTGTCACCTACACTTCGACATTCAGTTACTAGTATCAGACAACCCAACAGCAGCCAGCAGATATTCTTCGCGTCGTCTTGCCTTATGCTGTTTTTTACAGTGGACCTCTTTTTACATTTGGAAATCTCCACTTGACTTAGTATATAGGTATTTCTACTTACACCTGAGTTTACTTATCTTTAAGTAAACTCACGTGTTAAGTACAATCGTTTCTACACCTAGAGCTATAGGCACTCGCTAATAGATCAGACAGTTTTTATGTCATAATAATGATGAAATATCTCACGTACATTGTTATTTTTTTCAAAAACTTACTTTACGATACTGCTTTCACTTTTGATTATTACGTAACTCGGTTTTTCGAATTATAATTTAAACACAAATATCCTTACATGACAGTTTAGTTTCTCACATTATGTAATAACCCATTAAACAATATACTTTTAAGTATATGAGCGTATTAAAGTCATCACATACGATTTTAAGTTATTCATTTTGTGTATGATATGTTTTATGACTTATACCGAATTTATTTATTTTCCTTTCTTTAAAATTGTGACCGAGAATAGATATTTTGTCAGCAAGATATCTGGGGAAAGTCATACCGCAAGCAAGATGACATAATTAACTGCTTCCGGTAACGTGTTAACCTGCTACGAAGCTCTGGAATTAATCGCCAGGCATGGTGCACTCCAAAGCTCTAATTAAAGCCTACAATAAACGGCACACAAACCTTGTCCTAGCATTAAATAGGAACAACTTGCGCATTGTAACAAGAGCCTTAACAGGACACTGCTGCTTAAACAAGCACATGTTCAACCTAAGGCTGAGCGACACGCGAACCTGCCGGCGTTGTGAGGAGGCGGACGAAACGCCACTTCATCTCCTGGGAGAATGCGGGTCTGTAATACACAAGCGCAGTGTTCATCTAGGGAAACATATCGTAAGCCTAGATGAAATAAAAGAGCTCAACCCTAAGCAAATCCTGCAGTTTATAGTAGCCGCAGGGTTTAGCGGTGAGCTCTAATGCAACAAGTGGCGATCACAATAGACCGACTGCGGTCGCAGTGATACTTAAGCCGCTATATAATAATAAAAAAATAAAAAAAAAACGTGTTAACCTGAGCTTTTTACATATACATACATTATCATCATTAATCCATAATATATACTAATATACCATTTCTGGGCACGGGGCTCCTCTCAGGATGTATTAGGCTATAGTCCACCACGATGGCCGAATGCGGGTTGGCAGACTTCACACACCTTCGAGAAAATCTCTCAGACATGTAGGTTTCCTCACGATGTTTTCCTTCACCGTTTAAGCGAGTGATAATTAATTATTATTAATACGCACATCATTTCGAAAAGTCAGCGGTGCGTTCCTTAGATTCGAACTCGAGACCTTTGACTTCCTAGTCCAATGGTGATACCACTAGGCAATCACTGCTTTTTACATATTATAATACATACATTAGACACGTCTACACATTCACGCCTTGTTTCATTCATACATTCATTCAGGCTACTAAAGGTACTACACTACACTACAGGAAACTAAAGATCGCCACTTGCTACGATTCTTGCATAAGTCTTTTACTTCATCCATATTTATACATCATACACATGCGCCGGTTGTGAGTACTTTATTGATGGCAAGTTACAAGATAGGTAATCACGATGATGGGACGACTGAATGATCATACCTTTGAACTCAATTTGCCAGTCCATTTATCGCAACACAAGACAGCACGGGGACAAATATTTTGCACGTTTTCGTGCTAATTCATATATATTCTAATACTTACCTTGTTGGAAACTAGACTAATGTCTTTTTTCAGTTGCTATAAATACTTTATTAGTTTCTACCCTTTATAAATGGGAGAACTGTTTAGAACTTTCTTTTATGCCTAGCTGTATTTTATATATTTGTAATCTTCGCAACATTCCTATATTGTTCTCTCATGTAAGTATCCAATCCAATTTATAATTATTACTGTATCGAACATCATTGTAATACAGTAAAACGATAATTTAAAAGATTAACCATAGAGTTTCTTGCCGGTTCTTCTCCATAGGAACTAATTTGGAACCGTGCACCTAGACTCGACATTTCATAAGGTGCCTGTATATGGTTTATATGAAAATAAAACTATTTTAGATTTTGCTTTGATTTAATGTGGCGATAGCTGTTCTCTTTGTCTAATGTGTAAATGCCGGTGTGACAGTCTGAACAACACGTGAGTCACATTGAGACCAACAACAACTATGTACCTGTCATACGGTCATACCATCATCAGTCTGCGCGAGACACTCTCACTGTGTTAATCCATGTCGACACTCATGTCTGACACTAATTTATCATCAGCTTTGACATTTCAATTTCAGTTAGAGCTGAATATTGCGCAGAAATTAATGACGTGTCAGCCTTAATGGCTAGTGATGTTCATACATTGTAATGACAGATTGAATCTTTACTAATAACAACTTGTTGAACAAGACGTTCACATATTTCTATATGTATTAACACTATAGCCAAAACTATTTAATTAGCAGACACTCGTAAGAAAAATCATTTTTATAAAAATCAGTTCATTGCAACCCTCTGGAGGGTATTACTTATTCAATTCACTTCTTAATTAAATGTACCTAATATCCCTAATGTCGTGTCTAACATAGCGCAAATTGTCAGAATATGCTTTCACTACAAAAACATTTCAGATAGTTTAAACTTATTACAGGTGAAAATAGTTGTACCTATAAAAAAAATAACTTTTCTTACATCAAGGAAAATATTTGCTTAAACACACCAGCGGCTGAAACCGCAAGTGGTAATGAGTAAGACATGAACAAAAGTTTGCATCATGTTACATGATTGACCTCATGTTCCTACCATATCTATGTTATTACATAGTATTAAATAGCATTACACTGAAACTATGAGGGAACGGCGCGCACGCAGTGAAAGGAGCAGCTTAGATGTGGCGTGGTGGGGGTAGGTCAGTGACCTGGCCCGATGACCGGCTGTGACGATGTTCACCTTGAGGTGTCGACAACTCGCTGATAGGGTTCGCCCTATATGCAAACAAGGCACTTCGCCAAAATTTTTTTTTTTTATTCTGCTAAGGTGGCAAACAAGCATACGGCCCACCTGATGGTAAGTAGTTACCGTAGCCTATAGACGCTTGCAACACCAGGAGTATCACTTGCGCGTTGCCGTCGGCATTATAACGCCAACACAACGTTCCCTTGTGGATCACTGGCAACCTTGCTTACCGTAAGAAACACAACGCAGCTCAAAGCAGTGTTATTTAACATAACAATATCCGAGATATTGCTTCCTTTGATTAAAAGAAAACAACTATGTTATGAAAATATGTTGTGCTTTCATCAGTGGGAGAACTCTGCAGCATGAGGCTGTCTAGGGTGCACCAGCGCACAGTAATGTTCTGCCGTCAAACGATTGCTTGACTATGGCTGCATTATTGTGTTCCCGTTTGAAGAGAACGACGTTTAATAATGTTTTGTGTCGTAGCGCTACTCGGGCAACTGGGTGGACAACTTCAACCACACGCGGCTGCACCGCGGGCTGTGCCTGCCGCGCAGCTGTGCGCAGCACGCGCCCGCGCACCACGACCTGCGCGACGAACACCTGCGCGCCTGGTACGTACTGTACACTACTGACAGCTTCACCGGCCAGGATCATTATTATTCTGTATGATGAATTAATGAGTAATATATTTATATTGTATACAAATCCTCGGCTATTTTTCCACGCCCACGCCGTAGTATTTGCCTAAAAGATCCCCTCTTTTGAGGCCAAAAAGTTGGTTATCATCATTATCTTGATTCACATCATCATTACCCCACTGCATAAGTTTACCAAACCACCTCTGGCCCGACCATCTTTTCCATCCATCTCCGCGCGTTGAAGTCTTTTGTATGGAAAAAATATAACGTTTTTAGCTAGGTAAGCTATTGCACAATAAATGAAATAAAAAACAATGTTGTGTCTTTAGTTCACAATTTTGGTTGTTTAATGCATAGATAATGAAGTTTCTGCCTAAACTAAAAAGAAATACATAACAGACCATTACGCCCATATCCACTAAAGGTTAGGCAGAGCAGACAACCAGATTCACAAACCGTGACGACCTACTGTTACAGAGGCCAGCAGGTCAAGCTATCCAAAACAGTCAAATTTCCCAATTGAATATGAACCTTATTACTTTGTATTAAAGTTGAAAATCAGTCAAAGAAATTTGCCAGATTGTGGTAGCTTGATGTGCTGGCCACTGTACTTGTACAGTAGGAGCCTTACATTAGACTGTCTATTTCTTCCTTCATGTAGATATGTTACTGATGAGACTTGTGGCTAAGTTATAACTACGCTGATCTACGGATCTGCAAGGTTAAGCTGCGCCAACCGCGGTCAGTCTGTGGATGGGTGACTCTGTGCCTCAGAGAGCACGTACAGCCGGCGCTACTAGTTGTCATGAGAACACCTAAGACACAGCAGCTCAAAACGTCTGACAACCATATTTTATAATTGGGTTGCGGAAGTCTGATGTCATTCATTATCAACCCATATACCGTCCCACTGCTGGGCACGGGTCTCCTCTCAGAATGAGTCAGATTAGGCTATAGTCCACCACACTGGCGTAGTGCTTGTTGGCAGACTTCACACACCGCCGAGAAAAACTCTAAGACATGCAGGTTTCCTCACGATGTTTTCCTTCACCATTTAAGTGATAATTAATTATTAATTAATACGCACATTAATTCAAAAAGTCAGAGATGCGAGCCTTAGATACGAACTCGAGACCTTTGACTTGGCAGTCCAATGGTCAATGACTACGCTTACCATCAGGCGATCCGTCTGCTCGTTTGCACCATATCCCATAAAAAAAAGATGTAAATGATGATGTCGTTCGCTTCGTGTTAAATACTGGTGTTTAGCATGTGGTTGGTCGCCAACCCCGGTCTGGACCCTAGACTGGAAGCCGACTACAACGTAGTTGGCCAAAGGCTCGGACGATGTTCAATGTAGATATGTTACTGTTAGACTGAACCTAGTGCTCCGGGCAACAAACGAACAAACAGACCTGCTTGTTGACAAACCGCTCTCACCAATTTTATAATATTGATTTTATCTTATTGTAATAGCGGCTTCTTAGTGCTGTTGGTTATCTTAATTATTATCACATTATGTATCAGGGACACGTGTATGGTGTTACGACTACTTATAATATCATTAGTAAGCTCATTAGTCGCGTGTTTGTTGCGTGTGTATCTTAGATCTCGTGTGTGTTGGCTAAACTTTGTAATCTTGTAATGATTTTGGTTTTCCTAACAAATGGGATCTTAGTTCAAACTGACCTACTTTGATCTTTGATTTTTATTTATATTTAATCTAATTATAATCGTATCTCACTGTAATCGTTCACTCTCTTGCCTGTTCACCTCCTTGCGTAGACTCATCCACTTTACTTCTTCTGTTCCTCTCTCAGCACCAACCTCTTCCACTCCCTTCTTCTCTCTTCCACATTCGCCCCGTGTCTTGTTGACTTCCCTGTATCGTTCTTCTTATATTTGGTTTAATTATTTTTCTTTACCGAATTTCTTTTCCACTATGAGACATTTTGGTAATAAATTATATTTTCATTGAACTGATCAAAATCTTCAGTTAAATTTCCGAAATTTCTTCACCGATTTTTTGATCCAGCATTGCATTCGTATAAGTGATAAAGGAATGTGGTGCAGTTACTTACAGCTAGCTAGTAATGTAAATAAAAAACGACTGTTTATAAGTGTATGTTGGTTTTAGTTTCACATCGTTTGTTATCCGCTAGGTTCTCCACGTGCGTGAACGCGAGCATCTCGGCGTCGCACAACCTGTCTGCTCACCTGCTCAAGCTGGACTACTGCAGCCGCGGTGACGTCAGCGTGCCGCTGTCCGCCAACGAGCGCGCCTTTGCCGGCTTCGTGGCGGCGCTGCTGGGCCTGGCCGCCGTCAGCACCGTGCTCGACCTCACGCTGCCGGACCACGCACGGAAAGGTAACACATTCACACACGGTGACGTCACTAATTCTGACAGCACTGCTGGGCTTAGCTGCCTTGTGCACGGCGCTAGGATCCTCATTAGGAAAATTAGGACCTGGATAGATTTGACATTGTTCCCATAGTGTTGGGCCCCCTACAAGCTCCATTGGACAAATGTTTAATTGTTGTACAGCAACCGAGCGCTCCAACACCAAAGTTTTTATCATAGCTTTTTAAAACCACTGACCCAATAATATTTGACTACAATTTGTTCCATCCGTAAAAACCGTGTTTCTTTTCATAAATCACATTTGCGTAAATATGATAGCGTAAAGCTGTATAACGTTTCAATTTGCACGGGTCACTGGCGTGCCGGCGCCTGCGCACACTTCGCAATAAGGCACAGAAGGTACTCCAACGCAACAGTAAACTACCTAACACAGATAGTCAATTGAGTTTGTTTGGAGTGGGAGTAAATTGGAAAACTTTAGAGAGAATTTTAATTTGCATACAACATTACTAAGGTAGTTTCCTTTATATTGAAATGATAGTTTTAAAAAAATTGAAACAATATTCCAAAGATATTAGTAAAACTAAACAGTGAAGCGCCACTTCTGTTAACGTCAGTGTTACATCTGCCGTTTGCTTGTGCGTCGCCGCCGCATGCTGTGAGTTAAACTACTGTTTACATTTTGTGTTGTATACCTACGCTTAGTTGTGAATTTGTGATTGCAACAATCATTTATTTGTTCCGCCGCTAATCGCGTTGCTAACCACAAAAACATTACAAACATTGAGTCGCTACTTCCAGAAGGGTTCTGTAGATTCACAATAATTATACCATCACGCCTTTTTCCCTCGAAGGGTTAGGCGGAAGTTTATTATTGTACACACATAATTCACGTGTATTTTGAGGTCCCATGTAATAGGGAACCAGCCTATTACCATTAACCTTAAACAAATCCCAAAGTCGAGCTGCTACTGAGAATGTCATGGAAAAAGGACTGAATGAGGCTGTTAGGGCGCGTTCTCATTATATCGTACCGTTTTATTTGTCGTTGGAAATAACTTCAAAAAAGGCCACTCACGTGCCGCCTTCTATGTGAACACCTCTATTTAGATATTAAAGCCACGATAGGTTACACTACACGATTATCTGTCGTCACGACATAGTGGGAACGCGCCCTTACTAGGCTAATAATAAAGAATCTCAATAATTTAAGAATCCTTTCAACTGAATTATAGGTAAGTAAACTCTTTGAGAAAAAGTTCATACAAACTCCACCATACAGCATGACGCGGCAGCAAAGCAGCCTAATGTAGTATTTCAAGTACTTACGTGGTGACAATGTTATTGTATGTTATGACAAAATCATTATCAACGGAAACAGGTTCCTGATACGCGCGTGCGGATCTCTATATGCCTATATTTTTTGTGATGTTGTCTAACTGGACCGCGGCTCACTTTCGTTTGTGCGCTGGCGCCGGCTCGCGCCGTCGTGAGGCGCTCACAATCATTATTAGGCAACAAGTTTGCACTCCACTGTTACGCCGGTTACAGCATCAATCATCAATGGATCCTCACTGATATTTGTAAACAGAATTATATTTGTTCGATGTTGAAATCACTACATAATATTAAACAAAGTCGCTTCCCTCTATCTGTCTGTCCCTGCCATGTCCATGCTTAGATCTTTAAAACTACGCAACGGTTTTTGATGCGGTTTTGAATAGATAGAGTGATTCAAGAAGAAGGTTTATATGTATAATACATGCATGATATTAGTACATTGCACCCGTGCGAAGCGGGGACGAGTCGCATATGATACGACACACGATTCACGATAACACGAGTACTTATTTATATTGTTCATTTCACGTACTTATTACTCATTTCATATAATTATATCATTACGTTATTATGACAAAACGTAAGCACTCTCAGTAAGCACAGTTGTGCTGTTGTACCTAACTACAGCCACAGTTCACCGGTGTTGGTTGGTGTGTATGTTTAAGCTCCCATGTAATAGAGGGCCAGCCTATTGTCATTAACCAGACATAAACTAACCCAATAACGCTTTACTCGTCCTGCGAATCGATCCCAAGATCTCAGCAGTCACTCTTTAACTAAAGACTTCTTATTGATTTCTGACATTTACGCGAATAATATACATTGAAAATAAAAATTACTTTTTACGGATTTTATCGCGTTATATTGATATTATTAATCCCGGCGTTTCGGACCCTTTACAGCGTCCATGGTCACGGGTAGACTGAGGTGGTAGGCGTCATGGTGAATTTTTGTAACTATAAAAATTTAGGTTAGCTGTCAGTAATTATATCATCAAGACACCTAACACCTCAGTCTACCCGTGACCATGGACGCTATAAAGGGTTCAATATAACGCGATAAAATCCGTAAAAAGTAGGTTTACTTCAATAAAGACTTCGCTTGACTAAAGAGGCAGTTGTAAATATGGATTCATAAAGGAGCAGAATGGGCGCTGGCTTGGTCGGTGCCGTCATGTTGGCGCGCGCTGCACGTGCCGCCGGGCAGCGCGTCGCGCACGGACCTGGCCAGCTTCGACGGGCTGCGCGTGCTCACCATGCTGGTGGTCATCATCGAGCATGTCTGCTGGATCACCACGCAGACATACCTCACCGACACCAGGATATACGAACAGGTTGGATACATGTACACTTGTTTCAGGTTCTATCGACATCCACTGTAATTATATTGACCTACTTTTCACACACAAGCTAGCTCGTTTTGTGTAGGATCCAGTAATAATCCAGGTTCATGTGAGTTGTGTAAAAAATGTAACAATAATGTTTTACGGTAAATGTTTTGAAAAATAATTAACTGCTCTTCTAAAAAGTCTTCCCTCAGAAACATAATAGCAATCACTAAATTTGTGATTGTATAGTGTACGATTTAAATAAATTGAAACTAAAAAAAATACCTAACTAATAATAAATTAAGAATAATGTAGGATGGCCGTGTAAATGTAGTAATAGTAATAATAATATCAAGACCACCACCTCGTTACCTCAGTGTACAGTGTGAGCAAGGACGCTGTAGTGTAGAGGATCCGAAATGTCGGGATTAATAATATCAATATAATATGTACAGACGCCAGCAGGTCAAGCTATCCAAAACTGTAAAATTTTCCAATTGAATATGAACCTTATCGTATTGTATTAAAGTTGAAAATCAATCAAAGGAATTTGACAGATCGTGGTAGCTTGTGCTGGATAAAATTCCTCTGTACATGTCGGGATAAAATTCCGTAAAAAGTAGTTTCATGTCAAAGAACAATGTGGTCTGCTCTCCGTAGATCCGCGGCTCATTGGACGTGGTGCTGATGACGAACAGCACGCTGGTGGTGCAAATATTTTTCATAATGTCGTCGTTTCTGCTGGCGCACAAGCTGCTGCAGCAGCGGCGCCGCGGAGACCACGTGCCGCCCTTCTCCACCTTCTTCCACACCATGATCAACAGAATTATCAGGTCAGTCGAGAATATAGCTTATTTTCTTATTCATAGAACGTTCTCCTTCTCCACTCAAATCTACTTTTTATTTAATACTTAGTAGGATGTATATAATCCTTAGTACCTTGCTTAGAGATATTTCTTGTGCCTTAAATCTAAAAGGAATTTAGGAGGTAGCTATATCTGCGAGTAGTTACCCCTTATAGCCGCATTACCAGATCATAATATGATCAGAGATATAATACTCATAATATATCATGAGAGCTATGCTTGGTATTTCCCTACGTGATCAAATCAGAAATGAGGATATCCGTAGAAAAACGAAAGTTACCGGGCGGGGCACATAGCTCGTACAACTGATGGCCGCTGGGGCAAAAAGGTTCTCGAGTGGAGACCACGTACCGGAAAGCGCAGCGTGGGACGGCCTCCAACGAGATGGACGGACGACCCGGTAAACAGTGTTGCCATATATACAGATTTCTCCGTATTTATACAGATTTTCGATGTGCGATACAGATTACCATTGGATACAGATTTTTATACAGAATTTTCACATTCTATTGACTACATTGGCGTAATGTACTTAAAACGGAACATATCAAAATAAATAACACACTCAAACGCCATCCGTAATTAAAATATTAAAGAAAAATTGAAAAATGTTGTCTGCTTCTATTTTTAATGGATAAATTTATTTTTAAGCCGTGCCGTTCATTTTTGAATATCACCACATTACTAGTTTAAAATGGAGCGAATTCCATAACCAATAACTTTTGTGTGCTCTCCAAGATCATAAGCTCTCGTGATGCATAATTCTCGAAAGAAATTCATATCGCACTTACATATCTTACTCTTAGTAATAATTGGTATTATATTGATTGTGTTTGGTAGTAGTGGTCTAGTGGCCCGCGTGTCGGACTGCTGAACACGAGGTCGTGGGTTCGATTCCCACAGGGCATAAATATTTATGTGATGAACATTAAGTGTTTGTGTTTGTCTGTGTGTTTGTTATATAATTTAAGTATGTATTTACAAAAAAAAGTATATAAGTATTATATCCATTGTCTAGTACCCGTAGTACAAGCTCTGCTTAGTTTGGGACTAGATGGTGTTGTGTGAAATCGTCCAGGGATATTATTATTATTAATTAGATATCGCATCTTAAACATCGGAAAAGTTTAATCGGAATTGGATGGAAGAGTCTTCATAAAAGGCTTGATTGAGACCGAGTCATAAAGGTGAATATACATATACTTTTTGTACATACATTCTGACATTCTGTAAAACAGATCTTTCAAAAGCAGCAGAACAAAGTAACTAGCCTGCTTAAGGTAAGTAGGTTCTGTTTTGGTTCTTTTGACCATACAGATTTTATACAGATTTCAATATAAAAAGGCATACAGATTTTATACAGATTTTAACCGTCTCCTATACAGATAAAAGGCTCAATGCGTCTGGCAACACTGCCGGTAAATGTCGCTGGAAGTCGTTGGATGCAGACGGCTTATAACCGGTCTTTGTGGAAGTCTAGGGGGGAGGCAGGGGGTCCTTTGTTCAGCAGTGGACTCCTGTGGCTGATATGATTATGAATATGATGATATTGGTATTGTCTTCTGTGCAGGGTGAGTCCGTCGTACTGGGTGGTGGTATGGTTCGCGGCGTCGTGGTGGGAGCGCTTGGGGCGCGGCCCACTGTGGGGGCCGCTCGTGGCCTCCGAGGCCGCCGTCTGCCGCCGCAAGTGGTGGACGCACCTGCTCTACATGAACAACATCCTGCACGCAGACGACAAGTGCCTCATACAGACCTGGTGAGCGACCTGCTTTGTATAACACCAGAGAATCTCAGAGTATAACACAATATAGCTATATAACGTTTTATGGGGCCTTTGAAAGTTTCTACAATTGCTATATATGTATACAATAGGTTACTTTCAATCAATTGTTCACATCTAGATGTGAAAGCCCTGAAAGTATTGATTTCTGACATTTACGTGAATATTATAATTGAAATAAAACTACTTTTTACGGATTTTATCGCGTTACATTGATAATTAATCTCGTCGTTTCGGACCCTTTACAGCGTCTATGGTCACGGGGTTGACTCAGACATGACCATGGACGCTAATAATAGCAATATAACGCGATAAAATCCGTAAAATGTAGTTTTATTTCAAAGCCCTAAAAGTGATTGTGTTCGTAAATTGTACGTTTGTAAAATCTCTGCGACACATGGCTGGTTCCCTAGTGCTAGTGGTAATTTAACTCTCTATACAGATATTATGATGAACAGAGCATAGTTCCAATAGAATTTGTTTGTTTGATGGCAACAGGTAGTGTTTAAAATGTAGTATTTGTATGATGTGAATGCGTGTTGTTCAGGTACCTGGCGGCGGACATGCAGCTGTACGCGGCGTGCCTGGCGCTGACGCTGGCGCTGTGGCGCTGGCGGCGCGGGGCGGCGGCGGCGCTGGCGGCGCTGCTGGCGGGCTGGCTGGCGCTGCTGTTCGCGCTCGCATACTCGTGGCGCCTCGTGCCCACCTACGTCATGCACCGACCTGAGTCAGTCACACACTCATTGTATTATTTTGTTCTTTTCGTCACTTCTTAGACTATTATTATCATGACAACAATCTAAATTCTTGAAAATCATTAGGTACACTAGGTTAATAAATACGGGTAGGTATACATATACCGGCTTGTCAAAGTAGTCAATTCGTTGTATGTAGATCGGTGCGCGTGGCTTACCACGAGGAGGTATCGTTCAACGTGCTGTACCAGTCGCCGCTGGGCAACGTGCCGGGCGCGCTGGCGGGCCTGCTGCTGGCGCACCTGCACCACCTCCTGCTCGACATGGACGTGCAACTCACGCGATACAAGGTACCTACTGCTTCACTTGCTACTCTACTAGCCGAACTCGACTTATACAGTAACATCTAAACACCTTCAACTTCCTGAACTAAATTAGTTCATAACGCAGTTATCTTGCCTGGTCCAAAACGACGATGCAACACTGATTAATCAACACAAGACCTGAAGCGCTGGGACCACAAACTTGTTTTTTTGTCAATTGATGCCTTTTATGTTGTAAGTCCTATACACTAAATTTTTGGAAATTTTACCACTAAGAGGGTAATATAATATTTTTCTACCCGCACGAAGCGGAGCGTGCCACTAGTTGTAGAGGAAAGGTACCAATTATGGAATACGTGCCTAATGTGGAATACCACAATATTTCTTCTTCCTTCTACCCGCATTCAACGGAATGTGGGTAGAAGGAAGAGGGAGAAGAAGAAGAAGGGAGGGGCAACTACATATCCGCTTGAATTATTTGGGACGCTTGGTTTTAGAAATATTGTGGTATTCCATATTAGGCACGTATTCCATAATTGGTACCTTTCCTCTACATTATGGACTAATTTCTCTAAAACTTGAAACTTATTGTAGACTACTTACCTACTATCTCCACATTATAAATTATGCTCAAAATGCTAATTTGGCAGCAAATAGCATGAGCTGCAAAACCTAATTGTATTGGATTGTATCAGTAATAAATGACCATATTACCTCCACTTGTAGGTATGTGTAGTGTAAACTGTAAGTATACGTTGGTTCATAAATAAAATAATAATATCCTTAGCAACAGTATAAATAAGAGTTATCTACCTACAGAACATGACACGTCTGCTTGTAATTTTCTATAATTACTTATTGCGGGTACTGTGACCATCGTAACGATGTCTTCCCGTGATTCTATGTATTCTGTCTAAACAATAATCCTATCTTTACATTTCGATGAACAGTCTTGCCATTAACAAGCGGAACGCACGCGACTCCTGAACTAACTTCAATGTAGATGTTATCTAACTACATTAACTAAATAGGTATCAGGATATCCGTATTGGCCACAATGCTGGAACTTGCTATTACATGCTACCTACTAATACTACCTAGCAGCCATGGTCTATGAGCTAACTTTTGTGCCGAAATAAGGATACTTACCTTGATAACATTACGAGTTTACGAATTTTATCGCGTTTATTGATATTATTAATCCCAACGTGTCGAACCCCTTACAGCCTCTATGGTCATGGGTAGACGGAGGTGCTCGGGCCAGTAGAGGGCAGGCACAGCACGGCCTACATGCTGATATAGTGCCAATTAAACACTTCACATAAGTATCTTCGAATCTTTTCAAACCCCTTACTCAATTGTAAATGGGTTTACAAACCATGCTACTAGACTAGTGAACCTACGAATATCTAAGATCCAAGCGCAGAAGCACGCACATTTAATATTGTTATCGAGGATGTTTTAGACTATTGTATTAAGGTATACTTAGTTACGTGCAAGATTACGGTTACACAGTTTGGACCTAATAGGTAGCATCTGTCATCAGGTAGCACAAATTATCAGTTATTGTATAGTGGTTGTTGTAAAGTGTCTACGTAAGAGTTATAATATTGTAGTGTCCGGATGTACGTAGCTACTATGTGGATTTCATATTCACAAGTACTAAAGGGTGTAATTTCACTATTCGCGAGCACGTTCAGTAGGTAATTTACTAGCACGTTTTAGATAATGTTGTGTTGTTAATGGAAGGCCTTTTACTTGATAACCGCGTTGTTAATGCCACGATGAGGGGAATTAATTTATTTCTTACAACCCATGTTGTCAACGTGACAGTTTGATAAAACTATAATTATCTGTACTTAACGTCCGTTGAAACTGAAGGCAGAGACGAGTTGAAAACAGTAATTTAATAGAGGCTACCGTCAAACTTCGTAAGTATATACCTACATCCTAGGTACAGTAGATAGATATTATGTAAGTACATAGGCAACCTGCAGAATGACTCCAGAGTTCCAAATTTGCAAGAGCGTGCATCTAAACTTTAAGTTTTTCTAACGAAGGCGTATTGCGAACGACAGATTGGTTATTTTCTGGCTATGGAAATCCTCATGGACTATCCACCGCCCGGGGAAGGCGGCGGGGTGTGTCGGACTCCACCCATAGGGGGTGACCTACCGACTAAAACCATACGGGTGTTTCGTCTCACCACTTTTTGCTGGGGTTACGGGAGCGAGAACATTCCTCCGCGACCCCAGCAGTGGCAGACTGCAAACTCGCGGTCTCCGGCTCTGTTTAGGGAGACACTTGCGTGCCGCCACCTACCGATCCACGTGAGTGGGGTGCGGAAACACCAACCGCACCTCCATCTCGGGCCTTGTGTTGGGCGGACGGACTTCCCCAAGTCCGCCGCCCGTGGCCGTTTATGGTGGTTGGAACAGGGCGTTGTCTGCCCTGTTCCTGCGCCCTGATCGACGGGCGCGGATCGGCAGGGTGGAGGCAGTCTCCCTCTCCCTCTCCGCGGTCTCCTTCTGCGCCATCACGTCCTCGCAGAAGGAGAGCATCGCCTCCCAGGCGTCTGGACTCCCGACCATGCTGTTGACTACGGCCGGGAGTGAGAGGTCTTGACCTGTTATACCTCTCAAGACACGGCGCTGCTCGGCCCATGCGACACACTGCTCGAGCGTGTGCTGCGCCGTGTCCTCCATACAATCGCTGCAGTGGTGGCAGCGGGTGTCTGCTTCCCTCCCGGCGATGCGGCACAAGTACTTGCCGAAGCATCCATGCCCCGACAGCACCTGCGTCAGCCGGAAGGTCAGCACACCGTGACGCCTGTCAGCCCATTCTACAAGAACGGGACGGAGCGCTTCGACCGTCCGCAGTCCAGCGCCTGGTCGCCCAAGCCGCTCCGCCCACTCTTCGAACGCCGCTTGCCGCAGCAGTTCTCTGCACTGGTCCAACTCCCTCGGGACCACCATCTCTCCTCTTTCCCGCACCTCCTTGCGCCATGTATAGAGTGACGCAAGGACCCGGGCGTCCACGTCCCAAGGGAGAGAACCCGCCAGTGCGCACGCCGCCTCCGCCGAGATCGTGCGATATCCGCGAATTTTCTGGCTACCTACCCTAACCTAACAAGTACCTATATGTATACAATGGTAGGTTCTATCAACGGTAACCGTCAAAGTTCCTAGATTAAGTTGTAATAAAATATTTTCACAGTATTTTGTATCTAACTGCTCCTTTATTCAAACCTGAAGACTATAATATTCGTACTGTAAATATAGAAGGTAGGTACCTACTCTCTGTTTTTGGACAACCCTAATTGTTATGTTTTTATTTTAATTACCTATTATTTACTACGACATGAAAAATGCAATTGATAAAGTGTTTGTGTTTGTCTGGGTGTTTTTATGTAGGTACCTATTACAAGAATGTATTATAAAATAAGAGTAAGTAGTAAGTATTTTATCCATTGTCTTTGTCTAGTACCCATAGTACAAGTTACTAAACGGTACCTACTGTGTAAAATATGAAAAAAGAAGCCAAATAATAATAACAACAAACAGTTTTTTACAATACGTCAGTGACACCTATTGAAAAGCAAGTATTAACTACTTGCTTTTCACCATAAAGACGTAAAATTCAGAATGCGAAGGTAAAATTCGGATGGGTAGGTATCGCGGTGGCTTAGTGGTTATAGCGTCTGGTGTACCTAACCAGAAGACGCAGGTTCGAATCCTGCCCGCGGTCGAATTTTTCCTTTGCTTAATAACTTTAAAATCTTAGCATGGATAATGCCAAAAAATACATAAAGATAGTTCTTTACAATTTAGAATGAACAACTAACAATACTCCTTGGCTGCGTCGATTGTCTAGTGGTCGCAAGCGCGGCTGGCGAGGTCCTATGTTGAGCAATATGAATGTTGTATGCCTATGCAGATATTCGGGTGGTTGTCGGTGGTGAGCGTGCCGGCGGCGGCGTGGTGGGCGGCGGCCTCCCCGCTGGCGCTGGGCCGCGGGCCCCCGGGCCGCCTGGCCGCCGCCGCGCTGGCCGCACTCGAGAGGCCTATCTTCTCCTTCTTCGTCGCCACCGCACTGCTGGGAGCCATGAATAACGTACCTTGTAAGTTACTGCATGACTGACCATACCTCATAGGCTGATACCGAGTGACTACAGTCACACTAAGTGAAGCATACCCCATAATACCCCTTATTAGCAAATGCAAATAAAATCAAATAAGTAAATGATGACCATTCTGAAACTTAAAAGGCTTTGCTACCTACAGTATAATCAATTTATACATTATAGTGGGCTTTCTTTCTATCTATTCTTTCTATACTATGACTGTACAAGCTTCCTGCTTGCGCAAGCAACGACCGGCGTCTTTGTTATGCGCGGGCGCAAACGTTTGCGCAACCGCTGCGTTTATCAACACTGTAGTTTATGATAGTAATGACCTTTACTATCAAATATCATTAATAATTTGACATACTATACCATTTCAAATAGAATGATATTATTATGAATCTCGATTTATTGGATCTTATTAGACGCTTCCATGGAATTAGGTAATAATTGTCTAAAGTTGTAATGAATATTTAAGATATGTAGCTATCTGGGGATATTCAAATCACGATCTTATGTAGACTTGTCTGCATTATAGAGATTTGCCTTCTTTTACTGATAATATGTATCTACCTAAACAAACTGTTTATCGATGTCACAGAGCAATCATAAGTTAACAGTTGTATAGAATAACTGGCGTGATAGTAGGTAAGCTAAGCAGTCGTTATGGTCAGTTATGAAACAAGTCACTATCGCAATGAGAAGATTACTCGTAACTACGGGTAAACGACTGGCTGTAATACAAATATTGGGTAAATAGGTAAGTAATAGAAAGTTATAAATAATTGTATGACCGAGAATACAGCCACAGTTCGCCACTTCGCTCCATGGCGCCGATAGGACTTGGGGTCCATAGCAAAACATCGTCCCAGGTCCCAAGTCAAAGAATAGTAGGTACCTAACTATTATTACTACGCTCAAGTACATAGGTACCTAGGTAATCCCCTATTACCTTACTGTCCCAAGTCAGCTAATTTTTTGTTTAAAAATAATTTTAGAGTATTTGAAAGACCGTTGAAAGACCATTCTGATAAAATTGAAATAGTAGACATGAGCCCCTGTTTCCATTAACCTAGCAAAAATCAAACTTCTAGTTGCTATTGAGAATTTCCTATCTACCTACTCATGAATACTATATGATCTAGGAGTGAACTCACGAACGGACGTCACGCCAAGTGCCGTGTGTGTGATCACTGGTCTGAATGGTTGTCATCGACGTGAATGTAATGCGGTTGCACTTCACAGCGTCAGTCCGTCGCTGCCTGTCGTGGGCGGGCTGGTCGCCGTGGGCGCGGCTGTCGTTCGGCGCGCTGCTGCTGCACATGCCCATCAACAAGTGGCTGGTGGCGGCGCGCCTCATGACCTCGCAGCTCGACCGACAGACCGCGGTACACAACTACACAGTCACACTACACACTACATACTACACAGTCACACCACACACACTTCTTTTACCTACATCATCATTTGCTTTTACACAGCCGGATTCTCTTAAGTTCATCACTAACATCGATAATTGCCACAATGTCATTTTTATTACATTCAATTACTTTTTGCTCTGTCCATGTGGCAAGCAAAGCTAATCCTTCTGCGACAACGGTAGGTACAAACAGCTCATTAAATAAGATGTAAACTTATTACTTTAAAGAAAGGACTGTTGACTAACTGACCGGCTTGGATATGCATATTCAGCCCTTTATTTGTAAGGAAAGGCAGTCAGTCAATCAAAACTGAAAAAGTAAGGAAAAGCTATGTCTCTATACTTTTTACATGCCATAATTTGTTCGGTGTTACATTAGATACTGGAGTGGTTCGGCGTGGCGGCGGTGTCGTACATGGCCGCGTTACCCCTGGCGCTGCTGGTGGAACTACCGGCGCAGCGCTTGCAGCGTGCGCTGACAGGCCCCCGCCCCACCGGCCCCACACTGTCGGGCCCCCGCCCCGCCGGCCCCGCGCTGTCGGGCCCCCGCCCCGCCGGCCCCGCGCTGTCGGGCCCCCGCCCCGCCGGCCCCCTCACCGGCCCCGCCGCGTCGCACATACGAGACGCGACGACAGACAAGGCAGATTTGTGAGCATTGATATGAACACAGAGTAAAGAGAGTGCTTGTACTAAAAACTTACTCTATAAGCTATAATTTGTGAGGTTTACTGGAAGGGTAACAATTTATGACATTTTTCATCCTGAAGTACCTGTTTATTTCCTTTCGCAAAAGATACTTGCAATGTGATATGCTCGGGAGCCATGCTAATTATTTAGCACTCAATTTATTACAACTCTGTGCTTGTGAAAAATCTTGACAATGATTGGCTGGACTAACTTAAATTATTCGGGGCTGAACCCAGTAGTTCCGTGTCTATCTCTGTATTGTACATAATATTGTTATTAGTTTTCAACTTGTGAGCTCCATCTAACGAGTACCATTTTAATGTGTACTTAATTATTATGTGTAAATAATTTGCTTGCTCTCTATTGAACCAAATACATGGAACTACGAACAAATCTTAAATCGCTTCTCCACACTGATGACCCCGACGTGATCTACCATGGAACCCATGGAAGCTAAGGCCGAAACCAGTATCAGTTGGTCTGCTAACCCAGTATGCCATCTCCGTACAGTCTCGTCTTCTTCCCTTCTGGCGAGATATCATAATATCCTCCAAGTGGTTCATCCAGTTTGAAGCGATCCTAGACGTCCGGTGTTGGTGGGAGTGATGTAGTGTCATCTATCGCGCTACATGGAACTACGAACAAATCTTGAATCGCCTCTCCACAGCCACAAGATTGTCGTAGAATAAAAAGTTTTAGGTAAGAAGAAAATTAATATAAGTACCTACCTAAGTTATACAGCTTCCCTGGTCTACTTAGTTGTAAACAATATCCTTGGGAAATTAACATTATTTAATTCAAACTCCCAATAAGGGAAATTTAATATTATAATAAGCGAAAAAATCTGTAATATTTAGTGTGAACTAAACATTCACAGAGTTTTCGTGAGATAGTATTGAACATCACACAACTTGGCCACGCCAAGCTTATATGAGCGCGAGTTATAGTTTAGTTATAAGTTACATAGCCATATCCACGAGGTCGTGGACCATGGTGCCTACAGGGTTGTCATGAGAAATACATTGCTTGAACTGATTAACATTAGGTTAAGTTAGTAATGGTTTCTATAATTTCAATGAATAGTCTCATGTAGAAGGACCATTATAATTATTGTTTGTTTGCTTTAGCTGCGTGAGATAAATACTGGTAACATTACATCTGTATCTAATGTACCTAATGTGCACTAAAGAAGTTTTATTCAGTGATGCTGATGAGGTAATCAGTTTAACTTGAACACACACATAGAATACAGGTGTTTTCTAATAAAGTGTGATCCATCATGATAATAATTAAATTTGATTTCAATTTACAGCAATGTGAGTACCACTGAATAATGTCATATCGTGTTTTGTGCTCTTAACATGTTAAGTTCAGTTCAATAAAAATGTACATCATGTTTTTTGTTTTGTTTTTAAAAGTTTCTGTGGAACATCTAGATTTACAGCTAAATTGATTTGTGCAGTCAAATCATTCAACCTAATTATTAAAAATAAAAACTCCTCGATAAACCTGTTTACAAACAGTTTTGCATCTATATCATTATTTCGAAGGATTTTATTGTATCCGATACCTTGTAAGCACACCTTTGCTAGTTTCGTTAAATTTTAAACCATTGCAACCTTTTTTTCTAATTGTGGAGGCTTGTCGACGATTACTATGCGTTTCAATTATGAATAGGACTGACCTCCAGCCATCTTATGACGTCATAGCTGTCAATTCAAACCAGCAAGGTAGAGTGAGCAAAACAGATATTTTTGAAATAATATTTTTTATGTATTTAAAATATTCCACCGATTGTTATTTAGAAGAAAATTAGATATTTTATTACCCGTGTTTATAATAAAACTAAAGTTATCGTTGTCTTGAAATATTTCCCTTTTTTTGGTTTTTATTTTCGATTCATTTGACGTGGTTAATTTCTTTTTGCCAATCGTCACTGGTAATTAAATTAATAGTTTCCAGTGTTAGATTCTCAATTTGGCTTTCTAATTGTTGAACATTATTGTCAGCTACCCTACGCTTATCAAGTGCCAGATATATTCAATTGGATTTAAATAACAATTATGGGGTGGCAGCTTCAAAACTTCAAAGCCATGAGAGTTTAAAATATTGTCTATAATATAGTTTTTTGGCAGATTGTGCCTTTTTATTAACTCGGAGAGTTCCGGATTTAGTATTACTGCTTAGAAATATATTATAAAATTTCAAAAGATAAAATTAATTTTCTTTGCAAGCTGTACTTTTTTGACAGATCGGGGTCATTGACATTCCTATTCTTATTGACTTCTGACATTTACGCGAATATTATAATACATTGAAATAAAACTACTTTTTACGGATTTTATCGCTTATATTGATATTATTAAAACGCTAAACGGTAGACTGAGACCACCTCAGTCTTGATGCTAGGGCATCTTGATGATATAATTACTGACTCTATTGAAATTTGGATGTTTTTTAATTTCGATAGCCTCACGAATCATCCTGGGTAGGTATCGACTTTCCTTCGCAAGGATTTGTGGTTTATCAAATCTGATATAATGCTGGGCCTTGTCAAGAGTATGTTCACAAACTGCTGACTTCTTGGAACGGCGGTGTTTGACATCAGCGTAAAAGAACACATCGCTGATGTCAATCACCGCCGTCGAAAAAACATCCAAATTTCAATAGAGAAGATGGCTGGGTCTTACCACCTGCTTGGAATCCTGTTATAGATTCTATTAAACCAAAATCCAGGCCTACAACTGCAAGACCAAAGGATACAGTGAGGTCGTTCTGCGTGAATTGGATTGCCAATAATTAACAACTAAAACATGATCATTGAATATTGTTACTTTAAAAGAGACCATGATTCTCCGAGTTTGTTTCGGCGTTTCTTCTCAGAGGTCGTCAGCTAGGAAATGCCGGCTCCATCTAGTTTTAATGAATAATAAATTAGTAATAAATGTCATTGATCATGTAACAATAAAAAATGTAGGGTAGCTGTCAGTAATTACATCATCAAGATGCCCACCACCTCAGTCTACCCGTGACCATGGACGCTGTAAAGGGTCTGAAACGTCAGGATTAATAATATCAATATACGCGATAAAATCCGTAAAAAGTAGTTTTATTTCAAAGTTCCTATTCTAATTTGAAACGCATAGTACTCCAATATTTATCCATGTTGTTAGCTGTAAGCCACCCAAATAAAATAAAATAAATCTTTATATTTATGTGGGATTTGTCTTAAAAATTAATGCATAGCTAGCAAAAAAAAAATGCATCTTAGACTTTGTTGTATACAATATAATCATTCATACACACAGTCTCATGACAATATGGACCCCACACATTTACAAACTGACTTGAAATAGGTAGGTACCTATTGTTGTCAAAATACATGCTAATGATTGTATAGTCAACCAGTAACACTGAACCGTATAAATACTGTATGTATTCCTTGCAAAAAAATTCTATGTTCAGATACATAGTTGTCTAAGTTTTAAAAGAAAGCAGACATAACTGGACATATTTAAAATGAACTGACACCAACATATTGATGGAGGAACCAATGTTAACATTATTAGCACTTGATACTAAAACTCAAATGAATAAGGTTTAATTGCCATACCCAGAGCTTATACTCATAAAGATTATGTAACCCCAGTAGGCCAATGTGTGGAAATTATTAAAATAAAACTTACAATAAACCTACTTAAGATATTTTATACTTATAAAGGTGTATCACTGCAGTGCCACACAAATTAATAATAAAGGTTTAACGTCGCGAGGGTCCCGAGCCCCCCTGCCAGCCTCCCCGATGCCCCCCACCTCGCCCACCTGCCCGGCCCCGACCAGCAGCTGGAATGCACCATGAAATAGATCAGTCTAAATTAAGGTGATATAAAAGTTAGATTTTATATTTAAGAACCCTAACACAAGGACAAATTCCTAATTACTGACCAAAAAGTTGAGCCATTTGTAATCTGAGAAGTTACATTTATTATTTCTGGTACAATTTGGGACAGGTTCTGTATGAAGGTTCCTGCTATATGTCATAACTACTAGCAGTAAACTGTAAGTATAGTATCTGACATAGTGTATTACAACACAAACAAAGTAAACATGAACTTTGAACAAATGTAAAATACTTTGTCGTTACTTCATGTTAACACAACTAGAAAGTATTTTGCTTAGGTACTTATTATTATCAGAATTACAGATTATGTGTACACTAAAGGTGAATAGGACAATGACAGAGATGGTACGAGCAAATTTATGTAAACACACAAGACGTTTAAAAAGACAACTACTTGCAAACAGAAATAATCATCTGAAGACAATAATACTAACCCTGTGCTCGTAATATTGCACTCTTGCCGCGTCCGGCGGTCGGCTTATTGCCTTGTCGTTTAAACATTGGCGCGTTCTTCAACATGTCTGGTAATATGAGGAACCTTATCTTAGAGCCCCGAATGTACACATTCTCCAATTGGGCGACACGGCCGTCCCTGTACGTAACAGTTACTAGGGTCATCTGGCAATTCATGTTATCTTCAGCCTCAATCAATTTTCCGCGATAAACTTCACCGGTATTTGTTTCACAGGTTACTACATGGCCCTCCGCTTCATGCAGTACTTTAATAGGAACACCGATCGACATTTTTAAAGTTTTATTAAAACGAACACTGGGTGTTTACACGTATCTTTCAAGCTTCGGCAAGATGAAAATGGATTATATTTCACAAATTGTTTTGCAAAAAAGTAACCAAACAAAACATCGGACATAGACAATAAATATTTTTGTCATTTCCATTGACAGTTGATAACAGTGCTGCCAGACGCATTGAGCCTTTTATCTGTATACGAGACGGCTAAAATCTGTATAAAATCTGTATGCCTTTTTATATTGAAATCTGTATAAAATCTGTATGGTCAAAAGAACCAAAACAGAACCTACTTACCTTAACAGGCTAGTTACTTTGTTCTGCTGCTTTTGAAAGATGTTTTACAGAATGTCAGAATGTATGTACAAAAAGTTTAAGTATATTCACCTTTATGACTCGGTCTCAATCAAGCCTTTTATGAAGATTCTTCCATCCAATTCCGATTAAACTTTTCCGATTTTTAAGACGCGATATCTAATTAATAATAATAATATCCCTGGACGATTTCACACAACACCATCTAGTCCCAAACTAAGCAGAGCTTGTACTATGGGTACTAGACAATGGATATAATACTATACTTTATAAATACATACCTACTTAAATTATATAACAAACACACAGACAAACACAAACACTTAATGTTCATCACATAAATATTTATGGCCTGTGGGAATCAAACCCACGACCTCGTGTTCAGCAGTCCGACACGCGGACCACTAGACCACTACTACCAAACACAATCAATATAATACCTATTATATTTATCTAGTTCTAAAAATTGTATTCTAATTTACTATAATTAATAATGTTTTTTTGTATCGATTTAGGCTGATGGCTTTGTGCCAAGGCCCAAATAAATTAAAAAAAAATCGACCGAATTTGACAGACCAGACAAAAAATCTATGGGGAGGCCTTTGTTCAAATAAACCTCTTGTGGCTGATGATTGATATTATGATTATGATGATGACTGTCATCAGACCTTCGCAACCCAATTTCTGGGTACTACAGATGTGTCGCTTAACTTCAAACTCGGATAAGATAAATCCATTCTACGTTCTTTGGAGATATTTAGAAAAAAAGTGATAATAGTCTTAATTCCATGAATTTAAAGGCAGTATTTTATTATTATGGCAACAGTATTGAAGAAAACGATCCTGTTTAGTAAATTCAGTAATAAAACCATTCATTCTTTCAAAAAATTAATATTTAGATTGGATTTACCTTCGTTTGATATAAAGGGATTATATAAGTATCTATCTTTGAAAAAACTTTGTGGATTTATAGAATTTTAATTAAATATAAATCTGGATTTATCTGGACTTGAAAAATACGATTAGAATTTAGGGATGTGGTAGTGGCGAAATCACAGTATACTATCGACGGTCAAATTGTGATAGCTGAATAAAACTAAAAATAATACAAACAAAATAAGGAAATCTAGTTTTATTTTACTAAAATAGCAGGTACCTAATTTTATTAATAATAATTTTAAACAAAATTAAATATTTCTTCTGAGTCATCTTCTTCAATTTCTTCTTCGTGCATTGGTCGTCCTATCACATTCTCACTGTGAAGCACTTTTTTATAATAATTTAACAGCTCTGCCTCATTAGTCTAGTGGTCCTAAGCGCGACTGCTACGCTAGAGGTCCTGGGTTCGATCCCCAGGTCGAGCAAAGTGTTATTGGGTTTTTCTATGAAATTCTCAGTAGCAGCTCGGAGTCTGGATTTGTGCCCGTTTAATGGCAATAGGCTCGCCCCCTATTACATGGAACCTAAACATACCAGCGAAATGTGGGTGTACATTAGTACACCTCTGCCTAACCCTTCGGGGAATACAGGCGTGATGGTATGTATGTAATTTTGCACCAACGATGCCCAGTCTTGGCCAAAGTGCGATTCCAGCAATTTGCGAACATCAATTAGTTTGGCTTTATTAACTGGAACTCCAAATTTTGATCCTACACAAATCTGATCGGACAGTTCATGTTATGTGTACTTAATATTATATCCTAACATACATAAGATATCCAAATAATTCTGTAACAGTAGAACAAAAAATTATAATAATCGATAATGGTTAGCACAACACTAGTGCCAACTCAGAATTCCAAACGATGCATAGGTATAGGTATTTCAAACTTACCGAATTTTCTCTCTTTCCTCTTTCTTACGGCAAAGATTTATATTAGGCTGCTTGCGGGCTTTACTTGGTGACACAATTTTAATGGAATTATCCATGGGAACTGTCTAAATAGTAAAAAGAAACAATAAAAAAGCGGGAGTGTACTGTGCTACTGTCTCAGAGTTTACGTCAACTGACTGAGAACTGACGGCCATGTTGAACAAATGCAATTAGCTGATTGGCTCTCATGGACTTAACTACATTTGAAAAAAACTGTCTCATGGATCTATCTGACTTAGATAAAATATTATGATTTTGACGGTTTATTTCTCAAGAACCATGCGGATTTATACACAAACACAACTGATAAAATTATATAAAAACATTTTTTTTACCCTTTCTTTTGATATCAAAATTTTAAAAATTCTCAGAATTGGATTTATCCGAGTTTGAAGTTAAGCGACACAGATAATTATCCTGAGGATAGACCAGTGGCGGATTTAGACATTTGCCGCCAGTAGGCTCTTCAACTATTGCCGCCCCTACTGTTCTCTGTATTTCGATATTCTAGTTCACAATCATATTATATTTTTTATTGTTCCACAATTTTGTTAAAAAAGGTTTTATACACTTTTTTATGTTCCTTTTGTGCTGTCATGATTTTGATAAAACAAAATATTCACTTGTCATTTTTGCCTGAGAATATGAACCTTACAAATTAATAAAGATATTTTATTTATTAAATTCACGTTTAATAGGTAATTCTCTGTAACATGGTAGCAGAGCGTGGTTTCAAAGGCTATATAATGAGATTTCTGCTCTGAAGTAAATTCCTATCTTGCAAGTAGATAATGACGCCGCAGTAAAACTGGCGCTAAATCCAGAATTGCACAGAAGAACAAAGCACATAGCCATACGACATTTCTATCTAAGAGAACTGGTTGCAGATGGAATAATCCAAGTCAAGCACATAGGGGCAAACCTACAAAGTGCTGATTTCCTGACCAAGGCTCTTAGTCGGCCATCAATAGATGCCATACCTGACCGGATTGGTTTGAGCTGTTTATGATTATATTTATTTCATGGACTGCACAAAAAGGGAGGATGTTAAAAAAGGTTTTATACACTTTTTTATGTTTCTTTTGTGCTGTCATGATTTTGATAAAACAAAATATTCACTTGTCATGTTTGCCTGAGAATAAGAACCTTACAAATTAATAAAGATATTTTATTTATTAAATTCACGTTTCATAATTCTCTGTAACAAATTTTTGACACAAGAAATAGTTTTTGGGTCTAATTCTGAGATAAGAAAAGCTAAGTACTACTTATAATATGGGGTAAGGTATGCCCTAAACAGTGACGGCCGTAACAGTCTCATTAGACCAAAAGAATAGATATTGCATATATTTTTTTGTCTTACAGAAATAAAAGAAATTTTATATGTATGTACACCTAATGTACTTTATTAGATCCACTCGCAATTTAATCAACGTTTAATGTGTTTCACCCAATAAATATTTTTTTAAATCGAATTTTACTTACTTTACTGAAGGAAAAATTCGACTGCAGGATTCGAACCTGCGTCGTCTGGTTAGATACACCAGATGCTACGACCACTAAGCCACCGCGAGTCCCACCCGCCAGTTCGAAATTAACGTTAACATTTTTGAATTTAAGACTTTGAGGTGACGTCAAATCTCCCTTTTATAACGGAAATTACTATTTGATTTTGGAACTGTTAGCGAAATTCGATTCTTCTCTTATCCAGTCAAATTGAAAGATTTAAGAATCAAGGATTAGGTGTACCACTTATCAAAGACCGTTTGCGAAACCAACAAAACCTTTCGCTTTTTAAGTGTCTTATTTTGACCATTCTTGAATTCAGTTCTTTTTCACCAAAGTTGCCGCCCCCTAAAATCTGCCGCCCTAGGCTCCAGCCTACTCAGTCTACTGGTAAATCCGTCACTGGGATAGACTGATCAGCTAGTTATTACTTTAGTCATGAGCCCCCCTAATTTTATTTTATATACTTACGTATTAAGATTAATAATTTAATTACGTTAGTTCGAGCTTTGTGGCGTTCACTGGGAGAGGGCAAAGGCTACGTGCAGCAGTTAACGATCTGAAGGGCTGATCATCATCAACCATGACGTTGACGATGATTGATTATGAAGAATAGTTTCTCTCTGATATTTTGTCTTTGATTTTGAGGTATAGAAATAAACCAAAGACCAGAGCACAGAAAATTATGATGAGGGACTTTCATTTTCAAGTTTCAAGTCCCTGATGAGCTGATATGTACCCGTATTATAATTATTATTCTATGCTGATGAGGGCTATGACATAAGAGAATGAGAGAAAGAGAAAAGAAAAGTGACGCCCGTCATGTGTCATCGTATTAAATTGTCATTTGTCAAATCAAACGTCAATAGTAAATAATTTGATGTGTCGGTCGGATTTTAAGTTGGTGTTTGCTCTAATTAATTCAGTTTTGTAGGGATTCTAACTTAGTACCAATTAGTTTGATGTTCGAACAAAAATACTTATACCTAGTGAATCAGTGTGTTCGTAAACAATGGCAGCAGAAGTGATGAAGGTGGAGGTAGAGTTGGAGACCTGTTGTGTGTGCGGCGGCGGTGGCGAGTTGTTGTCGCCAGAAGAGCACGACGCGGGTGCACCGCCAATGCAAGTGCCGCTGCGTACCATGCTCGTGCACCTCAACTCCAGCAAAGTACTCATACAATTATGTCAAATTAGTAGTCAAAACAGTATTATAACCTATAGAAGTTCAAGGCGGGAACTACAAAATTGGAACGATTAGCATCTAATTGAAGTGGTGACTAGCCTATGCCAAACATTTTAAACCCTTTATTTTGTCACACATTATCACAATACTCCTACATTTTACTTTTTAGATAAATATCAAGTGTTTACCCAAACAAAGTTCTAAATTTTATTGATGAAAATATGTGTGATGTCTTACTGTCAGGTGGTACCAGATGGACGATTGTGTGGTAGTTGTATTCGGCGCACCATGGAGTCTTATGAGTTCAGTACTGCACTGTCCACAAGGGCAGTCCCACCACTCAGTGAAAAAATTAGAGCATTGCGTAGGAGGTGAGCTGTCATGTTAATTTTTTATTTTATTTAGGTGTGCTGAAATAGAAAATACCAAAATATTACCCATGAGATAAAAACATGATTGAATTGATTTGCCAATATACATATAATGTCACTGCATTGAATGGCTAGATTATAACTTTATTATTGTTGTCACCAGATTGCATGAACTGACACAGAAGATTGATGTGTTCATAGTAGTGGGAGGTGCGGGTGCAGGCGGAGCTTACTCTGAGGAGGACATCATCATGGTGGAGCGTGACACACTAGCTGCTGCAGCAGCTGCTGATGATGAAGACCTAGAGCGGGCACGTAATGCCAGGGGTGACTCTGTGTATCAGTGCTCTGTGTGTCCTCTCTCATTCCAAGTAATTGAAAGTTTGATCAGTTTATTAATTTATTGCACATTCACTGCTAGACAGGGGAAAAAATTATAATCAATCTATAATAACTTATAATTACGTTTTTTTGTGTAGCTTCTATTTATATTGTGAAACATTGGTGATGATGATGGTATGTGGTGCAGCGCGTGGCGGAGTACCGCTCGCACGCGGCGACGCACCCGGCCGACGCGCTGCACTGCTGCTGGACGTGCGGCGCGCAGTACGCCACGCGCCAGGCGCTGCGGCAGCACGCCGCACGAGCCTGCGGCGCCGCGCTCGCCTGCCAGCTGTGTGGCCGCGGCGCCGCCGGCCCGCACGAGCTGCGCCGCCACGAGGCCACCTGCCCGCCGCGCTGCCCCGCCTGCGGTATGTATTCACATGAGCCTGCCACACTGCCAGCAGTGCCAGCTCACCAGCTGTGCGCCCGGCCTGCATGAGCTGCGAACAAAATGCATCTATGAACAATTGCGTTTTTACCGTCTTTTATTTTTATTTTATTGGTAAACCAATAAAATAAAAATAAAATAAATAAATAAAATAAGTTGGTGTGTGGTCCCCGCAGACGTGTTGTTGTCGGACCGCGCCGCGCTGTCGGCGCACTGTGCGGCGGCGCACGGCCGGTCGGCGGCGGCGCCGCACGTGTGCGCGTTGTGTTTCCGCACGCTGGACTCGCCCGAGCTGCTGTCGGCTCACCTGCTACGCCACCGCCAGGCCAAGCAGTTCGTCTGCGGGTACGACGGCTGCATCCTACGTTTCGCCACCAGGTTAAATCTACGTCTTTGTTTTACTTACATTGAATACTCTTAAACATTGCCTAATTTTGCATTTGTTTGTCCCGGTACCGTTGCAGGAGCAATCTGATGGCGCACATCCGCAAGTGCCACAGTGCGGCGCCGGCGGAGGAGGCCGAGCCCGCGGCGCCGGAGCCCGAGCCCTCCACCACCTGCGATCAGTGCGGCCGCACGTACGTACACACTACTCACTTTTTTGCAATTTAACTTTGTGGCTCTAGACCGTTATTTTGAAATAGTTCTCAAGTCAGTAGTAGTGTTATTTTGTGCAGAATTTCAGACAGTCACTTCCAAAAAATGGTATCGAATGATGATTCTATAAATTAATCTTGTCTAGTTAAGATTAATTGTTAGGAATTTAAATAAAGACTAATATATAATTTAAATAATAACAATTTTTTATTTTTTTTTAATTTAATCTGCAATTAGTCGTAAGACTATAAGCAGATGGGTTGTATGACTATGGCGTTTAGGCGAAGAGACCAATATCTCGACTGCCTTTTTAGAGGACACCCTTCCTTTTCAGCCTTTTCACAATTGGGGAAGGTTTTAAAAGATCATTGGCCAGGGTACTTGGATGTACCGATAGCCGAGCAGCATATTTCCTTTTGAATTTTTCGATCTCAGACAGAATAGTGGGAACACCAAGATATTTGTGGATCTCGTCATTTCTGGAGAACCATGGGGCACTTGTAATGGTACGCAGAATGTTGTTTTGGACACGTTGGATGACCGTGACGTTACTGTTGCTGGCAGAGCCCCACAATGGGATTCCATAGGCCCAGATAGGCTTCAGCACAGAGTTGTAAATCAGTAGCTTGTTATCAACGGACAGGACGGAATTTCTTCCCATAAGCCATGCAGATTTCGGAACTTGTGGTTAATTTCATCTCGTTTCTTCTTTATGTGATAGGTCCAGGTGAGCCTTCTGTCTAGGTTAAAGCCCAGGTATTTAACATGATCTGTGTCCGGAAGTACGTCAGTACCTAGTTTGACAGGGGGGCAGTTTTCCCTTCTTAGGGTAAATGTGATGTGGTTTGATTTTTGAGCACTTGCCCGGATGCGCCACTTTCTCATCCATGCATGAGTCTCGTCTAGGAGGTGTTGAAGCTTATTACTAGCTTCTGCTGGAACTTCGTCACTTGATAGGAAAGCTACATCATCAGCATATGTTGCTACGGTCACGTCTTCGGACACCGGTAGGTCTGATGTAAATATATTATATAGTACAGGGCCGAGAACGGAACCCTGTGGTACGCCGGCTTTGATTTCGCGTATCGTAGATCTGACATCTCTCTGTTTCACTTGAAAAAGCCTGTCTTCAAGGTAGGACTTGATGATGAGGTAAAGAGAATGTGGGAGTTTATCTTTCACTTTGCACAATAGCCCTTTGTGCCAGACTGTCGAATTCTTGCTGCACGTCTAGGAATGCCGCCTAACAATACAGTTTCATTTCAAAGCAACGTCTAATCTCGTGATGGACCCAGTGCATTTGCTCAATAGTAGTGTGTTGTTTACGAAACCCGAACTGGTGCTTGGGAATAATGTCGCAGTGATCCATAAGTTCTTTCAAGGGGACTAAAAAGTTTTTTCCCATAGCTTCGAGAGAGCTGGAGTTAAACTTATTGGACGGTATGATGAAGCTTCATGGGGAGACTTTCCTGCTTTGTGAATCATAATGATTTCAGATACTTTCCAGATTTTTGGAAAATATGATGTTCTTAGAGTTGCATTAAAGAGTGAGGCGAGAAATGTTATTCACTTTCTGGGGAGATTCTTTAGAATCGTAGGAGCGATTAAATCAAAACCAGTTGCTTTTTTGGAATTCAGTTTTCTGATTTCGCTCGCAACTTCCTTTGGGGATGTGGGTTTAAGTGGCAGGCACAACTGAAGATCCTGATTGAGTATATCTTTAACGTCGGGTTCATCGCCGCCATCATTCGGCTTGAATACGTTTTCCAGATGATTTGCAAAAACTTTTGCTTTCTCAGCGTCCGATCGTGCCCATGAATTTGAGTATTTTAGGGGATGGAAGTGTTCTTGCGGTTTACCGATGGTTTTAATTGATTTCCAAAGCGACGTTTCTCCCTTTCCTTGTGGTGACAGGCTTTCTAGAGTATTTCGGAACGAGGAGTTGGCCGATTCTTGTAGTAGCATTTTCAGTTGCTTCGCAGTCTGGTTGAAAGCTCTTTTATCTGAAGGATGTTGGGACTGATGCCAGATTCTTCGAAGGCGCCGCTTTTCTACAAGGGTTGCTTTAATATCTGCTAATTGGGGTGACCGCGTTGGAAGGCGAGTTTAGCAGGGAGAATTTTTCCATGCTGATACTTGGATCAGATTTGTGAACTACTCGCAAGCATTGTCGATATCGTCTGGAGTCTTCATGCGAATATTTAGCTTGACTTTTCCATCCACGAAGCTACGAAACCCCTGCCAGTCTGTTTTTCTATTGGATAAAGAGTCCGATGGCTCGGCATATATGACTGAGGTGCTCAAGGTAAGGATTACCGGCGTATGATCAGATGATCCATCAAGGCTGGATTCGACAGAGGAGTAGAGGTGACTGATCCCTTTTGTTACAAAGAAGTCCAGCAAGTCCGGAATCTTGTTATGGTCAGTGGGCTAACTCGTCGGTTCTCCAGAGGATATTGGAGTAAGGTGGTAAGCATCAACACAGCTTTTAAGTGATCGGCCTCTTGGCAGAGTAATGCGGGAGCCCCAGTACATATGTTTTGCGTTCCAGTCCCCTCCTGATATGAATTTGTTTCCAAGTTGAGAAAAATAGTGTTCATACATTTGCTGAGTGATTTTATGTTTCGGTGGGCAGTAGACAGCGGACAGAGTAATCGGGCCAGCTCGATCTTCCAGTCTGATAGTAGTAGCCTGGATATGTTGTGTGGCGTATTCTTCCAGTACGGTGTGCTTAAGGTTTGATCTGATTACTATTTCCGTGCCCGCATGCGCTTTACCATCTCCAGGATGGGGCGTAAAGTAAATGTTGAAGTCTTTCATTCGGTAACAACTATTTTTGGAGGCATGAGACTCAGAGATCAGAACTATGTCAAGTTTATTACTTTTGATCACTTCTTCAAGTTCAAGTATGCTCGACGATAATCCATTGATGTACCACGTTGCAATTCGCAGGGTTACTATGAATGTAATTTAGATACAACGGTTGTCAATAGGTTCAGGAGGGTACCTATTTGCTGAATGAGTTGGTCAATTTTTTCAGATTGTTTTACTAGTATTTGCTCAATGTGACTTTGTTGTGAGGTATTTTCAGTTTCAGAGTGAGTGACTGTGTTCCGTCTATTTGCTGCAATATCAGAATAAGTTCTCTTATCACGGAGTTGAGTGGGTAAGTGGGTTATGCTAGGGTGAACTTGTGGTTCAGTTGGTTTAATTTAATTTAAGACGTTCTTAGGAGGTCGGAATTTTTGGTTCTGGTTTGGCTTTCTAGATGAGATCTCCAAGTAAACCTGGCAGCCTTTATAGTTGGCAGGATGGTCACGTGAGCACAGAGCGCATTTGGCAGGAGAGTTGCGATCTTTTTTTGGGAAGTCTGCAGTTTTGTCCTTCACCGCATTTGACGCATCTATAGGGTCGCATACAGTTATTATGGAGTGGCCATATTGTTGACAGCGCTGGCATTGGACGATTGTACTTGCCTTTCGAGGGTCTTCTATTGTGATTCGCTGGTGATGGATATACTCTATATTCTTAACTGCTTTGTTATTCTCGTTTGGTTCTAGGTTAACGAAAAATGTAAAAGATGGAGTTTTGTCTGGACCATATCGGGCATTAATGATTTCTCCGCGAACTTTATTGCCAGTAGCTTCTATCGCATCGATTATTTCGCTGTGAGGTGTAGTATGGTGTAGTTTTTTTATGACTATTCGATATGCCTTCTTATCTTTTGGCGTGAACATGTGACCTATCAGACCGTTCGCCCTTATTACCGATATCACATCCTTGTAAGTTTCTGGGATGTCCACAAGAACGCGGAGCAAGTTTTTATTTACTATTTTTATTTTGAAGAGTTTGGAATCACAAACCGATTCTATGAGTTTTGAAAGTTCATTGACATCTTCTATTCCATATAGAACAACATTTTCAGGTTCGGTATGTCTGCATTTAGGTTTTCAGATTTGTCTAAAGGTAGGGATGTAAACCTATTTGATACTGTCACGGGGGTGTTGTTTGGTGGAGAATCACTAGTTCTTTTCCGCTTATTAGTACCTAGCACCCGCTGCCAGGGAGATGGTGATTGCTGGTTGGGCAAGTTGTCAGTTAGGTCTACTATGTCCCTTGGTGTTAGTTCGGATTGGCTAACTTCAGGTTTAGACATATCGCTTAGAGAAGCTGATCGAGTTCTATTAAATAGCCCTGGATGAAATACTTGTTGGGTGAGGTTTTTTTTATTTGTTTTGCTTGGGTTCATTCATAATTGTTCCCACGAGTAGGGTTGAATTAAACGGTCGCTTACAGGGTGACGCCCATCCCAATAAGAAGGCGCAGTTCAACGATGTCAGCCCGTCACATCGACGTTTACAAATAAATTTGTTAAAAAGTTTTTATTTTATAATTTTTTGTGGCTATAATCTACTAACTACTACATGCTTAATTTATGATTACTTTTGATTTAATTATAATACACAACTCGGCATTAAAATCTGTGAGTGAACAATAAATCACCCCTATTTTCTCACCCTGAGGGTAGGAAATTTTTCCAAATTTATATGGGACCAACTTCGAGGTATACACTATCCAATAAAATATAATTATCGAAATCAGACTACTTTGTATAAATTTATGCGTGGTCATACATAAAAAAAAAATATACGCGTCGACTTGAGAACCTCTTCCTTTTTTTGTTTTTCGTCGGTTGAAAAAAATGGCCCCCATCTATAGCCACTTTAAAATGACCAATCTAACTGACGGTCCGGCCATAATGTAGAGAGTTCAACATTTTACGTTACATTAGCAAAGTGTGTTCGACACGTTACGTCCGTGTCACACTTGACATTGACGTACTTGGTGAACCGCACAGTGACCGTGTTTGTTCGTGCGCAGGTTCGGCTCAGTGGCCGCCATGAAGCGCCACGCGCGCGTGCACCGCCCGCCGCCACACACACAGCTCGCCGCACAGGTAAATACACACACAGCTCGCCGCACAGGTAAATACACACACAGCTCGCCGCACAGGTACATACACACACACAGCTCGCCGCACAGGTACATACACACACACAGCTCGCCGAACAGGTACATACACACACACAGCTCGCCGCACAGGTACATACACACACACAGCTCGCCGCACAGGTACATACACACACACAGCTCGCCGAACAGGTACATACACACACACAGCTCGCCGCACAGGTACATACACACACACAGCTCGCCGCACAGGTACATACTTATACACACACACACATTATATTTCGTTGTTACTCTTTCATTATGTTCATTTCGTATGATAATTAACTACATGATGTATTTTCAATCCCACGTATAAAATAGGATGAAGGCAACGATTCTCAGGAGGGTGAAGACATGGAGGGCGAGGTCGAGTATTTGGAGGTGGAGGAACTGGAAGATATGCAGTACCGCGAGCAGGACGAGTACGACCACAAACCCAACATCGATCACATGAACTAAACAGCCGCACATGCACCGAGAATACACACTTGCACCAAACATTCATATATGCATCGAATATACATGTACCAAACAGGCATATGCACACAACATGCATATATACCAATCTCGAACATGTATACATATATCATGTCCCGAACAGGAGTATGCAACGAACATGCAGACAAAAGCACATGCACCGAACCCGAATCGGCACATGTACCGAATATGCACATACACATGTACCAAACAGACAAACGCGCCTCACATGCACATACATACACACAGCTCGCCGCACAGGTACATGCACGCATATCAAAACACGCACATACAATGCACTATACTTCAATCGAGCCACTGACGCACCGGTGACAATGCGAATTGATGCAGTCGCCCACATTTTACGAAATGAGTTGAAGAGAATACCATCTAGGTATTGACACGAGCGTGAAAGCGGCAGCAGTCGTTTTATTATGAGCAGCACTATACGGGGCTATCGACGAGCTAATGCTTTCTACCAGATCATTATTTATAGAATTATATATTCTTTATACCTTTAGCCCTTAGTAAGCCAATGTCGTAAGGTAAGTATGTAGTTTGAAACAAAAGTGCTTGTTAAATATCGTTCGAAAGATGTGACGAAACATAGTAATGGCACAGGTGTAACATTAAGGTTGATTAGAAATTTAAGTACCTATGATAATTTTCTTTCTTATAAATTCTCCTTTATTTAGAAATATAACTGATTTATTTAATTCGTGTCTCATTGAATTATTAAGGATCCTTACCTGGATGATCGCCACATCTCTGCTGGACGTAGGTCTTCCGGCTCGTTAGATGTACCTACACTGCTGAGTTAGCCATCAGAACAGTAATTGTTTGATGGTCAGTGTCAATACAAGAAAGTAATTAAGATACACTGGTAAATAAATAGATCAAGTCGATGCATACAAACCCTCGAACAGAGGTGGACAAAGTAAACCTGAAACGCCGAGTTCGCAGAATTATCAAACCCTCCTAAATAACCAATAACTTTTTGTGTTTTATTCTTCTCAGGCATTTGCCGAATAAAGGTTGAAGCTAACTAGTTTGATAGGTCAGGTTAAGATACGCATTATAAGTTGATTACAAACAGCAGTTTCAACAACAATAGTTTATTATAATAACATCACAATACTAACGAATCGTGGAAAAATACTTTGTCATCTAACAATATCACAATATAATAAGTAGGTAAGGGACTTGCCCTAATATGAGTTACATTCGTAATAACTTAAACAACTTCCATTTCTAATGGTATTTACTAACACTAACGAAATCAACATCTTTTCACTAGATGCAAACGCGTATAAAACTAAATTATCCAATTTGGGAAGTCACAGTATTATCTTGAATAGATCAAGGAATGCTAGAGAAACATTAAACATGATTTCACTACTTCAATTAGTGTTCGATCCAGAGTTGGCAATGTATTAAATTGATGTTTAACCAATAGCTTTAATTTGATGTTCGCAGATCGCTAAAAAGTAAACTTTTTTTGGTCGGTGTATAGCACTCCCATTCCATTGCCATTATATTTATTCGGCCGTGTCGACGTGGCCGCTCTTGATGTCGGGCTGTGCGTGTTGTGTGTGTTGTGCGTGTTGTGTGTGTTGTGCGTGTTGTGCGTGCGGGCGCGAGCGACAGATGACGGCGACGCGGCGCATGCGCGGCAGACGCGCCCCGCCCCACACGCTGTCGTCGCCGCCCAGCACCGCGTGCGTGAACTCGTAGCGCGCTCGCCCTCTGCGGATCCAACAACGCCAAGGGTTCACTCAACAGGTTACCACAATGGTTTGGTACATTTTAAAAACATAGCGTGATACATACTTCATAATGTAGAGAGCGCGTCTTGCGAGCAGTGCGTGGAGCGTGAGGTGCGTCTTGTCTTGGTGCACCAGGCGCATCACCGCGCTCGACACCAGGCACAGCCCCGCGATCACGTCTCCGCAGAACTACGACAAGTGCTAACTTTACTAATATACGATACTACCGCTAAAAATTACCTAACCAGTCGAACGGGAAAATCTGGCTGACAAAAATATTGATGATATTTTGATTTATCGTAAAAATTATACTATAATAATTATAACTATTTGTTGCCCGCGGTTTCACTCTCACCCCAAAGGACTTTTTTAAACAACACCTTGAAGAAGGACATACGAGGACTACATTCCTCGTATGTCCTTCTTCAAGGTTCAATGTATCTTTATAAGTTTACGATTTAAGCGTGAGAACGTACGAACGGATGATCGTCCGGCGCACCCGAGCAGTCAGCGTCACTATTAACTTGTTTACTACTTAATCTTTTTACGACGACTGCAAGTTATGTGATGAACATATAAGTGTTAGTGTTTGTCTGGGTGTTTCTTATGTAGGTATTATAAGTATATATTTACAAAAAAAAGTATATAAATATTATATCCATTGTCTAGTACCCATAGTACAAGCTCTGCTTAGTTTGGGACTAGATGGTGCTGTGTGAAATATTGTCAAAGAATACTTATTTATTTATAGTTTAGCCACAGAACATATGAGTTTAGAGTCCTCACCCTGACCGCGTCAATGTGCGGCTTGATGTGGCCAGCAGCGGCCAGGTCCAGCACATGCGCGTGAGGCAGCGGCTCCAGCTCCGCACCGAACGCGACGCCACGCACTCTAGACAACACCACTGAGTTCTCAGTGGTCCATTCAGTGCGCTCTGTCTCACGAAAACCTTGGATTGCCTGGAGACATGGTATAATAATTTTGACACCAATTGAAGGTTTCAATAAAACTATAAAAATACCCATAATGTGGGTATGTGGAATTGTGTGTTCGGTATAGCAGAAAATATTGATAGAGGATATGGTATGTACATATTGTAATGATTTGTATTCTCAGGAATCTGCTTTGTGTTATATATAAGGCTAAACATGATTACTAACATTATCCCAGTGATCAAACTCATATCGCATGCGTCTGAGCCTTGGCTCTAACTCATTGAGTAGTGCCACCTCTTCCCGCTCTGTGATGAAATCTGGATACACCTGCATATCCTGCAACACAGCAGCTCGAAGCTCTGGCTCTTCATCCTCTGTCCAAGAAGGACTGATCTCCACCAAGCTTGGGTCACCTGCATAGTATAATGTTTTAGTCTTACATGACAATGTTTGCTTCTGAAAATGAATCATTAAATATTTTTAATTACTTGATGAAGACAAGCAAACGGGGAATCATGTCTGGATTGGAATAATCTTTAAGAAATAGGTAGGCTGCTTTAAAATTGATCTACCCCAACAGACGACAGGCATGCATGAATAAGTAATCGTGAAGCTCAAAATGATATAAATAGATAGGTACATCATTACACGTACTATTAATGAATTGAGCAAATGTAAGTAGGTACCTAAAAATAGGCACAGGCGACTAATAGCCTTGCTGTCAGTAGGAGGGTTCGTTACAAAACGAAGCGTGACTATTAGTAAATAGTTGTATCATGTATGTTAAGGTATAAGGTACAACAGTCATGTAAAAACGGTGTGTCGTAAACCTGCAGTTCTTGGCACGACATCAGGCTGCAAAACACCGCCGCCGCTGATCGTGCGAGGTAAGCCGCAGCATAGCTTCTTATATTTACACATTTTTAGAAAGCTAAAAGTCAACATACGCATTATTTTCTCACAAATAAATACTCAAAAACAAAAAGAAATATTTTTGTTAACAACAGTAATTAAATACAAAACAGTCACTGGATGGATTGACAGTCTGACAGAAGTGACAGATAAAGATGACAGAATGAGAAAACAAATGACTGTCACACGTGTGTCACTGTCACTTGTCAGCTGGTCTGTCATTGACTATGAAAAAGAAAGATGTAAGAAATAAAAGGACAGTGACTGACCCACTCCGCCGACGACCCCAAGTGATTTGCGAAAAAGTAGGAGGAATGAGGAAACCTCATTACTCCTTGATAATGATGATGACAGTGACCCACTCAACGGAAATTGTTAATTAACATGGCATAGTAAAATAGTTGGTTGTCATCGACCAAATGAAGAAAAAAAAACTTAAAAGATTTTATCATTGATTGATTATTTTCGAATAAAATAAAATTTACTTCTCTTTGTTTTTCGCTACTAGGTAACTGTAAAGAATTTCAGGCTACCTACATTTTTGGAACGAAGTTCCTTATCGCGCGTTGTGAAAGGGGGTTAGACGGAAAAAAATCTTTCGAAAAGTTGTCACGACACTTTTTGCTTGTCAACAATATTTGAATTTCGAATTATTGAGTGAATGACAATATTTGAATTTCGCGCGTTGTGAATTGTTGAGTGTATACAGGTTTTTTTTTTTTAATTATTAAATTTTAATGAAAGGAACTTCGTTCCATCCGGCTGTCCCTTGACACCTCTCAAGTTTTTTATTTATGCTATGTAATTGGGGTACCTACGTACACAACAAAACATTTATGTGTGTGGTAGTGTAGTTAAACAATATTCACAACAGAATGTGTAATCTAAGCGTGTACCTACTGAGCTACAGTATTAACAATTTTGGCAGTTAGCTCAGTTTTTCTGTTTACACAAGCAAGTGCTAAGTGAATTAATTATGTAAGTACCTACCTATTTAAAAAATGTTACTCTAAGTACATAGGTATTCTTATTTAAAAACCTTTATCAATACATTTATTGGGGCTTGAATGAACAGTATGCATGAGCCTAAGCTCTTACGGTGTGCGTTCGCGCAGCGGAATGTTGTTGAATTTAAAGATTTTAATTATGCAGATATTTAGTGTATGACGTCGTATAATTGTGTATGGTAAAAAAAAATTTGTGCACGCAGCCATTGTTGAGAAATTCACCAAAAACTGATTCCGCTGGGCGAACGTTGTCCTGGTGGAACTCTTTTTAATCCATAGACTTTAGAAGAAAAAAGATGTGTCCAAAAATTAGTGTGTATTTGTGTGTAATTGTGTATGTATGAATAAAATTAGTGCATGCATAAACTTCGGAGAAATTCATGTTTCCGCTACGCGAACGTTTGGCCATTAGCTAGTTTTCATATAAAGCGCTTACATAGAGAGCTGTAGATTTTTACATACATTGTTTTGAATTTGTGTATATTTGTTTAAAAAACAGATTTAGAAAAAAACGTAGGGCTTAAAAGATAAAAATATAAACGTAAAATACGCTGATTAGGTCTTAGTTCTTAAAGTATGCACTTTGGGGTCTAGATTTTCACGTTTATACAAACCTTGTAAGTGTCTGCAACATGTTGCCAAGTATCAATGATGTTCCGTTAGTAATTAAAGAGTTATAGGACAATTTACCATGAATAGATCACTGTTTACAAAGCAGTCAAATATCACGACGTTCTAAGGGAATTGCATGGTAAAATGTATGCCAATAATTAGTGTATTCATTCAACTATTCACATGCAAAATTTCATGTCATTAAATTCAGTAATTAAAGAAAAACAATTATAATACTGACGAAGCATCGAAAACCTACATAACCCGACCAAGTTCAGATGGCTACAAAAAAGCGGCCTTGCAATATATTTAGGTAATATCCCAAAATTTACAATATAATACCGGTATTGAATTGGTACAGGTGATAACACAATTGTTGTTTCGATATACGCTCTTACGAACATTTGCTGCTGCACACTAACAGATAGGTACCACATCTGACCGACCGAGCCATAATCATGAAGCGCCTCAAATATTTGTGCGTAGTAAAGCTACGACCAAATGCTCAGGCGCACATTTCTCATGCATGATAATTATTAAATTCCACTAACGATTGTCGTAGGTTTCTATTCGTATGGCATCGAACCGAAGCGACACTGGCGACGACTTAACTTGCTCTGCAAGGCACGGAGGATAATAAGGATACATACCTGCATAATTGTCTTTTGCATGTTTTCATATTTATTTATTTATTTATCAAAGGAAGACCAACAGCATATAACAATTAGCGTAAACATAATAAATTATTATAGACATCAGAAAGCCAATAATAGGTCTTCACTAATAAGAAATGGTTTACATAAAAAGTGTTCTTGTGAACATAAGTTTCATTAAATATAAGACACGCAATTGTCGTGCTTTGAGAAAAATTCTTGACTAAGTACCCGTCTTACCGTTTCCAGCTTAGCATTAAAGATATCCAAATTTTGTACTTCATACAGTATTTATTTAAAGAACTACTCGCTCGCCACAGAAACGCATTCTGCCGGTAATTAGTAGACACTAAAGGAAGATGAATGGGGTTGTTATGCCTTGCTGATGTTCTTGGCACATTAAATTGAATCTGAGAGAGAAGATCAGGACAGTCTATCAGCCCATTGAGCAACTTTAAAATGTAGGTGATGTCAGCTATCTCACGACGTTTGACTAGAGGAAGAATGTGAAACTTAGCACACAGCTTAAAGTAATTATCATGGGTGTAATTCAATTTTAAGCGATAACACATGTATTTAATAAATTTTCGTTGAACATTTTCAATACGGCAGATATATACATCATAACGGGGGTTCCAAACCTGACTAGCATATTCCAGTATACTACGTACGAATGTGCAGTACAGGATCTTAAATGTTTTAGCATTTTGAAAACTTTTTGACATTTGCATTACAAATCCCAACGATTGCGAAGCTTTGGCAATAATGCTATCTATATGGTCTTGAAATAGCAGCTTATTGTCGTGAATGACACCAAGATCTCGTACGTTGCAGCACCTCTGAACTTTCTGTCCTTTAATAAAATAATCGGATGACACAGTATTAAATTATCGTATCAATATTTGACGAAATTGTCCTAAATATCTTCATATCATCTGCGAAGCCTAACAGCTGTGAATCATGGAAGCAGATATCGATGTCGTTTACGAAGATTACAAATAGCAAAGGTCCCAAAAGTGATCCCTGAGGCACTCCACTAGGCACCTCAACCCAGCTAGATATATAATTATTAATTACGACAGCTTGACATCGATTCGAGATATAAGATGAGAGCCATCTTAGCAAATCTCCTCTTATACCAATCCGATGCAGTTTTTGAATTAGTACTGCGTGATCAATTCTGTCAAAACATTTCGAGTAATCCGTATAAACGACATCGACCTGCCTACCCTTGCTCATCGCGTCAGATACGCAATCATTCAGAAGAATTAGATTGGAAGCTGTCGAACGCCCTTTTAAGAAACCGTGCTGGAAATCATTGAAGCCATTTTTCAAACCCGCATATAACTGGTTGTAAACAATCTTTTCGAATACCTTAGCTAGGACGCATAATTTGGATATGGGCCTGTAGTTCGTTACATCTGTTTTAGATCCTTTTTTGTGAATTGGAGTAATAAAAGCAGACTTCCATATAGAAGGCACGGTACATTCAGACAATGATTTCGAAAAAAGTAATGTAACAGGTAGGGATAGAGAATCACAACATTGAACCAAGAAGAAAGGGTGTAACTGATCTGGGCCCGCCGACTTATTTAGATCTAGGGTTTTTAATTTTTTTGTTATATCTGTGATACATATAGAAATATTAGATACATCGGAGAGAGAATTATTGTATGCAGAATGAATGTCAGCCGTTGGTACTTGAGAGGGTTGTAAAAAAGTTGAATGAAAATAATCCGAAAAAGCATTACATATTGATTCACCAGTATTTGCTATCATATTTCCATATTTTACACACCCAGGTATATTCATTGAAGATTTCCGATTTTTGACGAATGTCCAAAAATTTTTGGGATTATTTTTAATAGACTCTTCGACAGAAGAAATATATTTTTGAAAACATTCAGTTTCAAGTTTTTTAACTCTTGACCTGAGTAATTTAAATGTCTCAAAATCAGATCTATTCCCATATTTCTTAAATTTACCTAAGAATTCTTATTATTTCTTAAATATAACAAGATTGTCGCGAACAGTCAACATAATATTGTGATTAACTAAAGCTTTTGTTCAACTTTGACAATGTTGGCAAAGATTATAACATGCCGCGAAAGCAGCACGTTTTATAAACGAGAGTCGCGTTAGGTTGGTGTCAGACTGTCGGACCGGACAACGAGGACGTAGGTAATAAGCTTAGGATTCGGTTTTTTATTATACATCTTGGGATCAATCGAACGGTAGCAGTGAACTACTAACTTGACACTGTGCAATGCTAACTTCACCGTAACCTAAAATAAAAACTTTATATTTCTTGGAAAATAATATACGTACCTACCTATACATAAGATTGTTGATTTTACATTTTATCTTAAGCTGCTTTCATACATTTCTCCATCTAACCTATTTACTTATAGGTATTTATATTTTTAATTACCTACTTATTAAATTGTATGAGTAGTACGAGAACCTCAAGTTAAGCTCTAATAAATCTGCAGCGCACACAAGGAGACGTTATTGCCTCTTTGAGAAATACTATTACAGTCTAACTCCAAGGATACACCCCTGGATATAGTCTATTTTAATATTATATAGTATATTTTGGATTAATGGTGATAAGAATTGACGCGGTTCGTTGGTTGAGTACAATGCAGTTGAAATGAGTCAGCCGTTACAAAACTCATTGAGATGTACGAAGCGTTTGATTACGAGTGTCGTCACACTCGTCACGAGGGCGAAGTAGCGGGCGTAGCGCATGGAGGATGGGGCCTGTTTAGTACACGGGCCTTCAACCGACGGCAAAAGTGAAGAATTACAATAGTAATTTCTCACACACTGGTGAACGGGTCATATTGACTCATTAATGATTATACTTACTGACTTTCAAAACATTCGAGAAATTGGATTACTTAGGTACTTATTTTAGTTTGAGCTTCTGTTTATAAATACTGGGCAAAATATTGAATAACTGAACCCTACAATATACCTTCCGCTTGGTACCAACCAATCGGAACAATTTTACAGGGAACTAATAATAATAAATAATAAATAAATAAATCATTTATTTGGAACAAAAAAAGTATCACAAATTCTTTTAAACCCGCCAAACTGCATAGCAGTTTGTCGGCGGGGATAAGCGCCTGTTATAAACATTGTTCCTTAATGTAAGTATAAGTATAGCACGTCAACCTATCCAAAACGTCAAACCTTCCCAACAACAATGAACTTTATTATTTTGTATTAAAGTGGTCAATCTATTAAAGAAATCCGACAGATTGTGGCTACCTGATGTGCTGGTTACCGTACTTTAATTATTTAAATATAAAACAAAGTTGCGTAAATACATTTGTTGCATAATTAATCACAAACTTTTTGAAAACTCGGTAAGTAACACATGTTTTATTTTATTTTTTAAGGTAAGTTTACAAATTTTAATATTATATTTTTTGAGCAAGGTGTATTTATTAAACAACGTGGGGGTCAAATACTTGTTGGTTCTTTTGCCATAATAGTTTTTTATTTGTGGTCGGACTAATTTATGTTCCCTGACGCTTCGGGTATTATAAGTGTTATGCACATGTACTTTGTATTGATCACTATAAAACTGTTCTAACAACACCAAGTATTTGACTTTTTCATGCACGGGAAGTACCTTACATATGGCAAAAAGGTTTTCATAGTTCTCCTTACATTCAAGTTTTGTTTTCCCATCGACAAGGTATTTTATAAAACGAATTTGAAGAGATTTAATACTGTCTAGATAAGTTTTGAACGTTCTGCCATATGTATCCAATCCATAGCTCAGCAGTGACTCAGCGAGGGCAAAATAAATCACACGCAGCGTTTTCCTACTTAACGGCGCCTTCAAAGTATAGAACTTGTTGAGTACCGTCCTAAGTTTTGTACACACATTGTCAACGTGCGACCTCCAGTTCATATTACAGTCCACCCACAGACCGAGGTACCTGAACTTATTAACATATTCTAGACCTTGACAGACACAATTTATCATTCCTGCATGCAGGCATCCGTAATTATGCCCCACTATACTTACTTCCGAACTAATAATACTCTTAGCCTTAATGTTGTATGGCGAGTGTATATGCATTACTTTAGTTTTAGCTAGGTTTAAGATAATGCCGTTGTCGTGAGCCCATTTTGTGACATTATCAAAGTCTGCTTGTAACACAGCCCTGGCCTCTTGCATGTTTTTAGAGGAGTACAACAAACACATGTCGTCTGCATACATGTAGACCCGACACTTCCTAACTACATTGCTTACGCTATTGACGTGCATGATATAGCCGACAGGTCCGTATACCGACCCGGTCGGTACGCCTAGAGTCACATTAGCTTCTCGCCCAACCTCACCAGCAATATAAGTTTGTAGGGTTCTGCCACTGAGGTAGTTTTGAAACCACCTGTTTGTAGGGCCTCTGATGCCACACTCATCCATGGCTTGGAGTAGCAGCTCGTGGTCCAAGGTGTCAAAAGCTTTTTTATAATCAATAAAAAGTGCCAGAACCTGCTGACCTTGGTCTAAACTACTGTTAATGTCTTCTGCAAAATGTGATAGTGCTGTTGCGGTGCTGCGACCGCGCCTAAAACCGTGCTGTGTGTCTGATAATAAGTGGTTTTGCTCTAAAAAATTACTGACTTGTCGAACAACTACTTTTTCAACTATTTTATTGACGACAGATAGTATGGCAATCGGCCTATAGTTAGCGTAATCTGTATGTACACCTTGTTTAAATAACGGTCTAATTAGCGCTTTCTTAAGCATACTAGGATATTCACCTTTAGACAAACATAAGTTGACAAAGTGTGCCAAAACCGGCGATAATTGTGTTTTATTTAACTTTAAATCGATAACTCGAATGCCATCGATGCCCGGCGCTTTGTCAGTGCTCATCTGTTCTATAATTTTACAAACAGTAGTAGTAGATACTGGCATATAACGAAATGTGACATAACTATAATTAACATATTGAGGTCTATTTAATAAATAGATACCTGAGGCATGGGTTGAACACCATCACCTAATAATTAAAATGCACGGTAGCACGGGGTAGAAATTAAGTTTTTACGACAGGCTCTATTTAGAGTTAGTTTATTAGTACCTTAGACAAACGCCTTTGGCGATTTTGTACATAGTCACCTCTATTGAGGCGCACGATTTTATTATTTATTAATTGACTAAATTATTGACCAATACTGCTGACAGATCCCCCCTTTACAGGGATCAGCACACAATTATTTTAAAGTATTAATAATTTTATTTATATCATTATTATTTATTATTATTTAAGTGATTATTTTTATACACCCCTCCAATATGTTCCTCTCCAGAACCCCCGCCAAAAAAGCCTCTACGGGTCCCCATGTCTCCCCGTCGAATGCCGCACTCTCCGTCACCTTCGACAAGGTTGTCTCCCCTCCCAGTGCTTCAACTCAGGCCTCTAGTGTGAGGCGAAGCATTGGAGAGTGGGAAAACGGAAGAGTGGCGGAATCTCGGCCCCTCCCGCCAGCTGCCGCCAAATCCCCCAAGAAGGCAGCCCCAACGATGACGGCATCGCGTTCACGGCGCGCAGCAACCCAGGCAGATAGCAGGGCTGTAGCGCGCCGAGCCTCCACCGAGACCGCAGGGGCGTCGTCGGAGACGAGCCAGCTGCACCCGAGCAAACCCATCGATCGGGTGACCGAGGCTCGCAACTGCCTTCTGCGCGCGAAGTCGCACCTCGGCGACTCGCGCAACTTGAGGGCAGATTTGAAGGCCGGGATCACCCAATCGGTGGAACGGCTGTACCAGCTGGTGAAGGAAGCGGCGGCGGCTGCCGCAAAAGAGAAAGGTGCTGAGACGGCAGGGATGGAGGCCACTAAGGCAACACCTCTGCCAGAGGCCACCCCCAGGAGCTTTCCGGAGGTCGACTCGTTGCTCGCTTCACTAGCGGAGCATAGCGCGCTGGTGAAGGAGAGCAGCGAGAAGACGGACAAGCTGCGGCAGGGGATGGAGAGGCAGGGGGAAATACTCGAGAAGACGGCCACGTATGCGGACCTGCTACAAAAGCAGAGTGACGCCTTCGGGAGGGCAACATACGCGGGTGCCGTCGCGGTCAGCCAGACCAGGCATCAAGACCTGGAGCGGACCGGACTGCACTCCGTGGTCGTCACCTCGACAGATGACCAAGAGACCGGGGAGGAAGTCTTGGAGAGGGTCAGAAGGGTGGTGGACGCTAAGGAGGGGTGGATACAAGTGGAAAGGGTACGGAAAGCTAAAGACAGAAAGATAATTATGGGCTGCAAAACAAAGGAAGACAGGCGGAAGATAAAGGAAACACTGGAGGCTGCGGGCGACTACCTCGTCGTCGACGAGGTGAGGAACAAGGACCCGCTTCTGATCCTGAGGGACGTGCTGAAGATCCACAGTGATGAGGATATTCTCAGGGCCTTCAGGAATCAGAATCGGGAGGTTTTTCATGGCCTCGGAGACGAGGACAACAGGGTCACAGTGAGGTATCGCAGAGGAGCACGGAACCCCCACAACAGCCAAGTGATACTGAGCGTCTCTCCCATCATATGGAAGAGAGCTGTAGATTCAGGGACACTGCGCATAGATCTGCAGAGGGTTCGTGTGGAGGACCAGTCGCCCCTGGTGCAGTGCACCCGATGCCTGGGGTATGGGCATGGAAGGCGACTGTGCACGGAACCGGCCGATCTGTGTAGCCACTGTGGCCGCCCGCACCTAAAGGCAGAATGTCCAGATGTGGCGACAGGCGGGACACCCGCATGCAAGAATTGCGTCCAAGCTAGGTACACAACAACTGGACACAACGCGTTCAGTGGTGAGTGCCCAATCCGCAAAAAATGGGACGCTTTGGCACGGGCATCAGTAGCATACTGCTAAAGTTGTCCCAAGGAGCACTCACCAGTACCACCTCGTGCAAGCGAAGGAACGGAACCATCCTAATACGAAGCAGCCTCGCAAGAAAACCTACCACCCAACAGATGTCGTGGAGGACGGAACCGTTGACCATCTGCATAACGAACTTTTGAAGCAGGAAATAAATGTGTTCCCCGAAAAAGTTAAAGGCTTAATATAGTCCCGAAAATTAGAATAAATAAATATCCGCATTATAGTTTTAGGCCGTCACAACGCGAAAGTTGTTGCAAATTGCGTCACATACACTCGTTTAACATGAAGTCAAAAATTTATTTTAAAGACCATATCTTTCACTATAGGTTATTGCTCATTATATATATTTCAAGATGAAACACCGAATGTAAAGAAAAAATTTATTCGAATCATACTTACATCAATTTCACTGTATAGCAAGTGTCGTCAAAAGCATGCCAAAGGCTCTGGTCATGCTAGAGGTACCCTTCCGCATGGCAGGAGTGTGGTTTTAGCCGGTAAGAGTCCGGCACTACCCAGACTGCCTCACGTGCAGTCTGGGTGTCACACACCAAAATTTCCAGCTTCCTAGCACTTTGCATTTTCACCATACATCCTCTATAGTCGAAATATTTTTTTTTTTAAGATACTCAAATTTTCAACATTTTTGATCACAATCGATGATCTTAGCTTCAGCTTATTCCCGGCGTGTGTCCTGCTGACCGCGACCTGCAAATAAAAAACATATAAAATAAATCTATAATTTTTTTATCAAAAACACCGTTTTTCCCCGTTAATTTCATTTTTCAATACCCAACCTACCTTCGATTTATATACAGTTCGATAGTACTCGTCGTCACGCGTCCGCTGGTACCACAAGTAGGGGTAGCTAGTGAGAAATCGGCAAAAAATCGAATGAAACTTTTGTAAGCACAATAAATAAACTCGCTTCATGCATCACTGCAGCGATCAACAACAACAAAAGCGTCACATCTATAAATAAACGCACCATAACCACAGCTACCGAAGAAATAAAAAAAGCAGTAATAAAACTTCCCAGTATAGTCACTTCCCCCACCGATGATACAAACAGACTTGAAGGGGACCTGAAACGCGAAATCGTCAATTGAGTAAGACAGGAACTCAACAGACACTTCACTGCACCCACTAGGACTTACGCTCAGGCGGCTCTCGTGATACCCAGCGCCAAACCCGCTTCTCCCACCCTCCCTACTAGCAGACCGGCCCTGATCATCACACCCAAAAATGTAAGCGATACACAGACACTTCAAAAATCACTAGAATCTTTCAAAAACAGCATCACATACCGAAATTCTACATACACCCCGGCCCGAATCCGGGCCATATCAAATAACAAAGTTAGAGTCGAATTTGGCAATATTACCCATAGAGATGATACACTTGACGACGTCTGTGGTCTAGTGGTTCGCGTGTCGGACTGCTGATCACGAGGTCGTGGGTTCGATTCCCACAAACCACAAATATTTATGTGATGAACATAAGTGTTTGTGTTTGTCTGGGTGTTTCCTATGTATTATAAGTATGTATTTACAAAAAAAAAGTATATAAGTATTATATCCATTGTCTAGTACCCATAGTACAAGCTCTGCTTAGTTTGGGACTAGATGGTGCTGTGTAAAGTTGTCCAAGAATATTTATTTTATTATTTATTATTATTATATTTACTTAAACGACTGCAAAATTCAACCCTAGTCGATGCGGAACCCGCTAAAAAGCTGCAACCCATGCTCATCATCAAAGGTATACCAAACGACATCCCAACGGAGGACTCACCGCTATCATCCGCGGCCAAAACGCGGAACTAAAAGACGAGCGAAAATGACCTACAGCTTGTATTCAAGCGAAACAACTGCAACCCCAACCTTTACAACGCAGTTTTTAAATCTCACCCTGACGCCTGGCGTAAACTGATCAACATGGGAAGAGTGGCCATAGATTACCAAAAAATACACGTGGAAGAGTTCTCCCCATTCCTGCAGTGCATGCGCTGCCTACAATTCGGCCATACTAAAAATAAATGCACTGCGACAACTAGCCCTTGTTCCTACTGCACCGAAGAGGGTCATCCAGTGGACAGCTCAAAATAAAAAACGGCGCACCAAAATGCGTCAACTGCCACAGCAGTAATCTAAAATTTAAGACTGATTTAGACACTAAACACAAAGCCTCCTCCAACACCTGCCCTAAAGTTCAAGCAATGAAAATTAAGATAAATAACCGTATCGATTACGGATATACAAAGTAATTTGCAAATAGTAATGTGTAATAATATTAACAACCACCAACAAAATCAGCCGTCAACCAACAAATATACCCGACGAACACCTGCACTAAGAACGTCTCAATCAGGAAATACCCAGTTATCAGTGCTCCAGTGTAACCTAGGACGCGGCTTCAAGGCTACCCACGAAATGAAGCAATACATCACGGCACACGACTATCCTATTGCATGCATCACCGAACCATATGTAGGCAACACAAACAGTCTTGCAAATATAGGAGGTTATGACGTGTAACAGTTTCCTGAGAAGCGATGGATGAAAGCCTGTATTGCCGTCAAAACAGGACTAGGAGCAGCACTCGGCATCACCAAACACTCTACCCTCAACCTCTGCATCATTCAACTCACCCTAAAAACACGAAAGTTTACATTTGTAGCATCTACGTGGAACCCGAAAGAGATGAATACAACACATTGAATCACCTTGAGATAAATGAATATGAATATGAGATTTTCTTAAATGAGACAAAGGGCTACAAGCACCTTTTCTGTGGAGACTTCAACGGTTGGCACGAGACATGGGGATCATGCTAACCGAAGAGGAAAACTAGTCATAGATCTATTAATAGCCAACGATCTCAACATCTGCAACACCGGAAACGAACCCACATTCGAAACTGTCACACACGGCCAAATCAGAACCTCCATAGTGGACCTCACTCTCATATCAAACAACATGCACATCTACATTAACTCCTGGAAAGTCAACCATGACGCTACACCCTCCTCTGACCACCACTCCATAGACTTTAATCTCTAATTTACCAAACAAAATCTGAAAAAGAAAAAACCAAACACAACCAACCGATACAACACTCAAGATGCTAACTGGGACGAAGTGGACGCGGCAATCAAACTGGAAATCACTAAAATAAAACTGGACCAAGTAACTCTGGAAACCCTGGACGCCGACCAAATAGACGAATACATCAAATTAATGACTAAAGCGATTGGAGACGCCTGCGACAAAACGCTAAACAGAAAAGGGTCCAAATATCGAATTCCTTGGTGGAACGACGACTTACAATCTCTTAAACTAAAAGTAATTCACCTTCATCACCGTGTCCGAGATATTAAAAGAGGGAACAAAGACTCACAAACATTTTACTAGAGCAACAAGTCACACGCCAAGAATGCTCCGCCGCCATACGCAACGCATCTTCAGAGAACTTTAGAAATTTCTGCTCCAGACAAAGAAAGGAGGACATCTGGTCTCTCACCAACCGTTTGCTCAAAAATACCGTTCAACCTAACCCACCGTCTACTCTTCGCAAGGAAGACGGGCAATATACCACCTCTAGCATGGAATCTGCGCAGGCCCTCCTCAGCACTTTCTTCCCAGATGACACTACCGACGACAGCCACCAGAAAATGATCAGATCCACAGCCACTACCACACCTAGCACCACTAATGACGCCGAATTCTAAGAGGACGAAATAATAGACTCACCACTCACAATAATAGTTAATAATAGATAAATTGGTAACACCAATTTATCATTAACTATCTAACATTATTTACTAGGCTCATAAACACATGCATTCGAATTTCTCACCTCCCCAACCCTCTGGAAAACAGCCTTCGATAAAACCTTACCCAAACCCAACAAGACAGTGACTGAGGTGGTTTGCATCGTATCTAGAACAGAGGACACAGAACGTTGTCTTGAATGGTTACGTGTCAAAGCCATATGTATCCATTTCGGGTGTTCCGCAGGGATCCCATTTAGCACCAGTCTTATTTTTGCTATTCATAAACGACTTTGGGGCAGGTTATCAAAACCTGCAAATTCTTAATGTTTGCCGATGACATTAAGATCTACATGCCAATCATGTCACCAAACGACTCTGTGGCGATGCAACATGACTTAGATCAAATAGTAGATTGGTGCAATAAAAATGGCATGACCTTGAACGCTAAAAAATGCTTTCATATAAAATTTTCCAGAAAGAAAAAGGCTAGCGCAACATCTTACAAAGTTAACAACGTAACACTTACCAGGGTCAGTGAAATTCGGGATCTCGGAGTGATAATAGATGAGGGATTAACTTTTAGGCAACATATAGATGGTTGTGTTAAAAAATCTGCCCAGCAACTAGGCTTTCTGAAAAGGAATACTCAAGGATTTAGATCTGTAAAATCTAAAATCGTTCTGTATAATGCGTTAGTGCGTAGTAAATTGGACGCCAGCGTTGTTTGGAATCCGTTTTATTCATTACATTCTCAGCGTCTAGAGAGTGTGCAGCGGGCTTTCACCAAACACCTTGTTTTTATGGCCCCTGGCATATCCCTGGCATGTCCATACCAACAACGTCTGACATTCAATATAACTTCACTTTAACAACGAAAAAAAGGCTTTTGTTCCTATATGTATAAGTCAACGGCCATATTGATTGTAGCGAACTACTATCGCGTATTTATTTGAGTGTTCCACACAACATTCCACGGTATCCCCTTACCAGATTGTTCCGTCGCCCTTCTACCCGTACCAACATAGGTCGCAACTCCCCACTAGCGAAGATGTGTGACAACCTGAATTCACTTATTAAGTCCATTCCTGAGACAGATATATTTGATGACTCTAAGGCGAAATTTAAATCGAGAATCCTGGCTTCCCTACGTGCTAACCTGATCAAGTCAGTTGTCCAAAAAGTTAACTTGGTTTTTATCTGTATTTCCTGGTTTACTACTGTTATGTTCTTCGTTTTATTGTATGTATTGTGTGCTATTGTTTTATATCGCGCCTCTTTGTAGTAGTGTATGAATAATATGGCGTGTTTTGTCAATGTTGTGTTTGCCCGTAATTGGCATATATATTAGCATATTACCATAAGACTCAATGTACCAAAATATGTGCTGTGGGTGAACCTTAAATAAATAAATAAAAAGACAGACTATTATGACCTCAAATCCGTGTATACCGTGGGAGAGCCATGCTTCGGCACGAATGGGCCGGCTCGACCGGACTTGATACCACGGCCTCACAGAAAACCGGCGTGAAATAACGTTTTCGTTGTGTTTCGTCGAGTGAGTGAGGATACCGGAGGCCCAAACCCCTTAAAAGGGCGGCAACGCACCTGAAACTCCTCTGGTGTTGCGGTTGTCCATGGGCGGCGGTAATCGCTTACCATCAGGCGATCCGTCTGCTCATTTGCCCACCCTATCACATAAAAAAAAAAAAAATCCTTTCGCCCAATCGGACTCATTAATGTATTCGGTAAAATTTTCGAAAAGCTTATAGCTAAACGGTTAACACACCACCTAAACATCACAGAAACAGCCAACAAGAGACAATACGGGTTTAAACAGCAGGTTACCACCAACGACGCGCTCTACGAAGCTGTTAATAGACTGAAGTCGGCTAAACAACAAAAGAAACTCGTAGCCGCAATCTCCCTAGACATCAAGGGAGCGTTTGACCATGCCTGGCGGCCTGCCCTACTGAATCGCCTGCACCACATTAAATGAACTGCAAATTTATATAAACTCATCACAAATTACCTCACCAACAGACGCGCCATTCTCAATTTCTCTGATGCCACAAACTCAAAGACGCTAACACGCGGATGCGTCCAGGGATCAATCCTCGGTCCGGTCTTTTGGAACATCATCATAGACGATTTATTGGATACCCCTCTCCCAGAAGCATCACATTCAAGCATACGCTGACGATGTACTACTCATTACCACGGCGCGTTCAGCACGGCAACTAGGGTGTACTGCAATGGACGCCCTCAAGATTATCACCGAATGGGGCAATAGAAACAAACTAAGCTTTGGACCGGCAAAAACACAAGCTTTGACATGTACCCCGAAAGCCAAATGTGCTGAAATATTCATAGACAGCACCAAATTGAAATTCAAGGAGTGATAATTCAGATCACACGAATATGCAATAGCCAAACCACATACCATACACCAAAAAATCAGCAGATTTGTTCGACCTACCTGGGGGGTCCAGTCGGAAAACATAGAAGTTATCTACGAACATGTCATCGAGCCCATCATAACATACGCAGCGGAGATCATAACATATGGAGCTCAGCCCTACAATATAAAACAGTGCAGCACGCCCTTAGGAAGCTCCAAAGGGGCTTCGCCATCAAAGCCATCAGAGGCTTCCGCACCATCTCCACAACAGCAGCATTAGCACTAGCAGATTTCATCCCTCTCGATTTAAAGGTACTAGAAACATCCGACATACAAACCACCAAAAGATCCGGCACCTCAAAATTCCTCCCCAGTGACATAACACTTGATAAACCCATCCAACCGGCCCAACTACCCCACCCCAGCGTTCGCATCACCCCAAAAATTACCACAGCTATAACTCAGGAGGAACTGAACCAGCTCCTCAACGAGTCTGGCCATGCAAAAATATTTACAGACGGTAGCAAACATGATGACCAAGTGGGAGCAGCTGCCGTGATACACCATCCAAACGGAACAAAGATCACTCACAGACTGCAGCTGCTCTGTATTTCAAGCAGAATGCTTGGCAATATATAAAGCATGCACACAATTCGCAAAAAAACAAATTCACAAATACCACAATTTTCACAGAATCAATGTCAGCGCTACAAGAACTAAAAAACAAACACCAGTACGAGTACCAATAAAATCATCCACAGTATCCACAAAAGCATCAATATTATCAAACAAGCAGGCAACATACATTTCATTTGGATAAAAGCACACGCTGGGCAAGAAGGAAATGAAGAAGCAGACCAAGAGGCAAAGAAAGCTACAACCCTCCACAAAGCACCAGACTATAATCAATTCCCAATAAGCCATTATAAGTACAATAGACGCAAAGAAACAGAGACTAACAGCAACGAAATTTACACACAATCAACAACAGGAGAAATGGCTCCCAGATACCAACACCATTAAAGAAATACGTAAACACGTAAAACCGGACTTTCAACTCACTCAAATCCTTACAGGACACGGATATAACAAACAATAATTATCTGCATCGTTTCAAAATAACTCAAGATGAAGTCTGTCCATGCGACGACACCAGCTGCCAAACAATTGAGCACCTGCTTACAAATTGCCCGAAAGTCACTAACAATAGATACCTACATTCATGAGACAACATGCCTAAATTTCAAAATTAACCCATACAATATTCAGGAGATAGTAAAAAACTAACAGACCTTGCACACATTTCAAATTTTCATCAATAAAATTATAAACACGCTAAAAACATATCTATCAACAACACGTAATAATAGTAATAATATTGTGGTGGTGGACCGAATCGAGAGGCGTGCAATGATTGTTGACATTACCGTCCCGCATGACGGGAACCTCGTGAAAGCCGAGAAAGATAAGCAAATCAAGTATCTTGACTTGGCTCGCGAGGTTGTCGACATGTGGGATGTGGACACAGCGATCATTGTACCGATAGTCGTATCAGCCAATGGCTTAATAGCCACGAGCCTCGACCAACACCTCAGGAGGCTCTCGTTAGGCGGCTGGGTCAAGGGCCTGATCCAGAAAGCAGTACTGCTGGACACGGCCCGTATTGTTAGGAGGTTCCTCTCTCTGGAGCCCTGACCGCCGGTAGCTTGGACCCTGTTCCCGCTACCGGTGGGCCTCTATTTTTATATTTTTAAATGTTTTTGTTTTTTAATTTATTTTATAAAAATATTTAAAAATGTAATAAATAAGTATTTAAAGACGAATAAAGGAGGTAATAATAAAAGAACACAAAACAACTACTAAATATAACACACGACCGACAAGAAACACGGCCGCCCGTATCCATAGCGGGGACCGTTGTTTAGTTTACTGCAGGAGTTATGGTTTTAGCCGGTAAGAGCCCGGCACTACCCAGACTGCCTCACGTGCTGAGCAGTGTCCATGAGGATTTCCCCCTCCTGCAGATCAAAAAAAAAAAGAATTTAAAATGCCAGGTCGTTCTCAATTTCGTCATTCGCATATTGCACTTGGCGCTCCGGGAGGATCCGACAATGGACGTCCGCGGTGGGATCGCGGATCATGCTAGAACGATTCCCGTGATCCCACCACAATGCAGGAGGTGTTAGTGGTTTTAGTTGGTATGCTGGCCACTAGGCCGGGAGCCCGACATAACCGTGCCGCATCCCCGAGCGAAGCGCGGAATGCATAAGGCGCATTTCCCCACCCGAAAAAAAAGGTCGTTCTCATAGCCGACCCACCTAATGACTTGGAGCCGTGGGATACATAATAATAACTGATTAACTACTTTTTTGCTCTGTGAATAAAACACACACCACATAGAACTTCATTCCATGCTTGCTCGTGCTCCGTGGCACCGCTGTCCGCTACGTGTTAGGCCTCCGTTTATCCGCCGCCGCCGCATCGCGCGCCGGCTCAAGGTGGTCGGCAGGGCGTCAATGTCGCGACCTGGTTCAGCTGCGCCGCTCATTATAAAACTGTGAATGAAATATTTTGGTGCAGATCATTATCTCTCTGCTGGTATAAATCTGCTGGCATTGAGTGTGACCACGACTCACCATTATACAGCTAGTCGCAAATAAATATAATTAAAACAAAAAGCATTCTTAAAGTAGCCTATTAACACGAGCCACGATCATAGAATACGTAAATACATAATCATAATAAGAAACAAAAATAACATAATTCTTACGAACAAATTTTACACAGACAGTCTACCCGTGACCATGGACGCTGTAAAGGGTCTGAAACGTCGGGATTAATAATATCAATATAACGCGATAAAATCCGTAAAAAGTAGTTTTATTTCCATGTATTTCAAAATTTTAATATCATAAACATACTGTCACGCCTGGCGCCCAGCAGGCAGAGGTGTAGGTACTAGAGGTACTCAAAGTTGTGTTGTTGTTGGTATGTTAAGGTCCGAGCCCCATGTAGCGAACGAGCCTATAGATATTAAACGTACACAATTCAAACTCCAATTTGCTAAGACTTTCAAGTGGAATTTACTTTCCGAGCTTTGTGGTGCAGTTGTCGTTCGTTTGCGATCTATGTGTTTAAATCCTCTCTTGTACCTATTACTTGCTCTGTGGTCGGGGCTATAGGAGTTAGGACTCGAACATGTGCCGATCGCAGGCACTTGTCGGTATCATTGATTCTGCTAGTTCCTCTGTCCATTTGTGGGCGACTTCATAAATAAATATAAAAAAAAAGAAGTTTATCTCTGTCAATTGTGTAGACTGACTTCATGTGTGTCTATTTCTTTATATTCCTCTGTCTATAAGCGATGTACAGTTCAATACTTACTACATACATACATATACAGGTAGCACGTATATAACTCCTTTAGTGTCTGTGTTTTAATGTTCTTTTAACAAAGATCTTAATAAACATAATAACTTACCTAAGAAAACAACTCTGTTCCTTTGGGGCGCTGGCGGTCGGGTAGGTAGGTAGGTACAAGCTATTTGACTTAGCCAGTGACCGCTGTTGGTTCCGCTCCCGCGCACATCGCGTCTCATACATAATGGACTTCTTGCTGACGTCCGCGAGGTCATGTGCCACTACTACAATTACTCTAAAACATTTATTTTTATTAACGGTCGACACCAGCCGACGTGCCTAGCCACCTAGTAATATTTCATGTATTTAAGTGAAGTAACGCGAGATGAGTGGATGATAGCTGGTCGTACCTGTGAGAGAGTGGCACAGGACCGAGAATTAGTAGGTAGGTAGTAGTGGTAGTAGTGCGATGACGCCATGTTCTATAACACATGGGCCAGTCAGGGACGGCTATCAGTAGATACATGTAAATTGTTTCTTTGTATTTTTATTACAAGCCTGTAGTGTAGTGTTCAACGAGAGGGCAAAGGCTTCTGCTACTTCTCTCTGCGTATTTCGGTGATCAACTATCGATAGCCCTAAGAACGTCGCGCAAAATCTTACCAGTTCCTACACTGGGAGTGCGTGCAAGTAATTATAGAGTGGTGAAGAGATACGCAGGCGCATGCGGCGGTGCCGCGCGCCGCACATCCGGCGCAGCCGATACGCGCCGCGAACCATCACAGACACTGCTAAGCAACGTGCAGAAGTTAAAATAGCAACTTTGTTAGACAAACATGGCATACAAGGGGGACGAACTGAATGAGCATCAAGAATTCAAGATAGACAAAGTTACCATAACACCCCGTCAGACCCCGTGTCGCGGATAAAGAGTGAAAATCATTTGTTCCGACTTGATTTTTTCGTAGTTAGTTCTAAATAGTACCTAGGTAATACATATTTTTTGAACTTTTCTCACAAGTGGTGAGGATTTTTTGTTGGAATCTCTCTGTCGCTCCTTTAGTGCGGTAGGCCAAGTATTACCTACTTACCTAGGTACATCACAAATGCGGAAATATCTAATTATGGACAGTTTGTGCTACTTGCTGATGAGAGGTGTGTTACTAGTGGGGCTTCTGTGCTATGTTGTGGTACATCTTTATACACTGCAATCAGCACGAGGCTGGCTACTTACCCACTGGCAAACTGTTGCATTATAGGTGAGAAGCGGCACGATAATATTAATTGTCGTTATATTATTGATAGCTAAGGTTCGCTTGTCTCGACTGGATAGGACTGTCAATGTTTTGCTTTGATTTGTTGATAATCTTTTTGGCCCTATGCTACTCGGGTTTAAACAAATATCAATTAGCGCCGAGCTACACGGCTAATTGTAGGCGGTTCATTCGTCTCACATTTTCTACTAGGTAGGTACCTACTGTAATGTTACTGCGACGAGTCGATTGTCCCGCATGGATTATTGCCGATCCGAATCATCTGTGTGGAAAACGAATCCCAATCAATATCGTCCGGTTTACACGGTGCTGCTTTTCTGAATAAGTGTGTAGGTAACTTGGTTTTTTGTTGAATTTATTTGAATTCAATCAGACTAAGTGTTGCTATTAATAGGTATACTTACCTACTTACTATATTATTTTATATAAGTGCTCAGGCCCCCAGCAAACCCGTAGCCTCATCACGACTGAATTGTTAAAAATTTAAGAATCAAATTTGATGTAGGTAGTCAAATGTCTTTACCGCGCTACCACTTCGCATATTCGCATAAAACAAAACCCTTCATGGTTAGAGGGTAGCATATAGTAATTTACATAGTTCCGGACTAGTCATAGGGGCACCCGCAGCACCCTGTTGATGGACTTCAGACCTGAAATCAAAGCATAAAGAAAATGTTTACCGGCGCGATGCGATAGTTCGACCATCATAAAGTAGATGGCGCTGTACGTCGCTCTATATTTCCAAGACTATAAACTAATATGACTGTAAACTGAACTATAATATTTTAATCAATAAGTAGGTACTGATTATTTATTAATTCCGTAACTACTTTGCTTAAAATGTTCTTTTCATAACTGTATGGTGACGTTTGCAACTCTACGACTAGGTACGCCCAGACTTACATCTGCACATTGAATAGTTGTAAGTATTTCAAAATTAAATGCTGACCTGGCGGCGATTGAGGACTTTTATTGGATATATGTATTTATAAATAAGTCTATTTTAATATGCTTTTCTTCATTTTGTTTCTTTTATTCTACTAAGTTGGCAAACAAGCATACGTCCCACCTGATGGTAAGCGGTTACCGTAGCCTTTATACGCTTGCAACACCAGGAGTATCACTTGCGCGTTGCCGACTCTGTATTGAAAGAGGAATAGTTGGGTTGGCAGTATAAGGTTCAAAGTCCCCCCCACTGCCAACATAATCGCCTCGCGGAGCACTGGCAACCTTGCTCACCGTAACAAACACAACACAGCTCAAAGCAGTGTTATTTTACATCGATTTTCTGCTAGGCGGAGGTACTTCCCCAGTCGGGCAGCTCTAATTTGAGTGGAATTACTCCCACTATGACCTTATTATCCGCCTTGTGTACCATTTATGTTATTAGTTTAGAGTTAAGGGAAACCTTTATCGCAAGTCTATCCTCTTGACGGTTCGTCTGCTCCTCTTGATATACTCTATATCGCTATAATCATTCTATTTATTTTATGTAATCAACTACAATAAACAACACACAGCACGCGGCTGTGCGTGAGCATGACTTCCTAAAAGCCGCTCAGACCAATCTGCTCGCGTCGCCAGAACACGCATCACGTAGGGCTGCTGCGGCCTTCGCACAAGGCTAATTATTGACTAAACAAACAATCCACATCGTTTGACTTTGAACGCTTCGTGATTACCCTCCGTCACGCCGCTGCCGCATGCCGCCGCCCGCGCCGGCGTCGGCACCGCTGCGAAAGTTAAGCTCAATTATTGAAGTGTTTGTGCTGCGGATAGGAAAATTAAGTGGGAGTAGGTTGAGGTGATGCGGGCACAACCGTGAAACTGTTGTTAATATGCAACACAAACAAGCGCCCGCATTATAGACAATGTTTTTATTGAGCGGACAACTTGCGTCATGTGGTGCTAATATAATGGTAAAAAATAAAACATGTATTAAGTAGTTTAGTTTTATTTATGCCATCATTTCCATCTCATGTAAATGCGATTCTTTAATACTACGCTCTACATTATGCGTAGTAGGTGTAATATTAATAATAATTTTATTAATTAAATAATTCTCCTTACTAGTAAATAGATTGAGTTACGACCAGCTGAAGCTGTGTAAATTATGTCTGATTGTCGACGTCACTAAAATGGTCCACGAAATGATATTTCACTAAAACACCTGTAAGTCACATCAGTGGCGTGGATAGGTGTTTGTGCATATTTTACGATTGCCGTCAAACGCTCAGTTTAATGTTTTAGTTTGTAAGTGCTCGTATTTTGGTGTTGCTGTGAGTGTTATAAAATCTGCAAGACTAAATATTGATGAGCTTTTACTATTACTTACTGAGAAACTATTCGGTACGAGACTACAGCGGACGTTTAATGAAACTCAAGAGTTTCTAGAACTGTTTCTTTAGGTACCTACTTAGATTTATTACCTATACGTTAGAAATTATTAATAGGGAATAATTCTCAGGTTACCGTTTTTTTGTTCTGGAAAGCCGGAAAAAATGGCTGACTTCTACCGGCTAAAACACACGGCCATCTCTAGCACACTGAGGAGACTCCGAGATCTCTAATGAACGCATCCTGTGCTTTGCCTTAGGTACGGCACATATAATTTGCAGCTTCGCTGACATCTTCACGGGATGCGACCGCCTCGAGATATTCTAAGCGCCCGCAAGCCTCAAAGTATTCTCTGCTAGTGGTCTCCCAGCAGGGATTTCTCGATTGGCCCTAGCTGGGCTGGGTACCTCCCGGTTGCGTCTCTGACGCCTTTGCCTCCGAGAGGAATCGGCCCTCTCCCGAACCCGCTCAGCTGCCTCTTTTTGCATCATAACGCTTTCACAGAAGGAGGCAACGTCCTCTAGGCTACCTTGTACCTACTGATAAGAGTAGGTACAAGGTTGCTGATAATGTTTCATAGTCCTTATTCACGAGCATTTTTTAAGTAATTTGTTTTAGTAAGAAAGTCGTCGAGGCTCCTCGTGCTCTTGAAAACCTTTTGGCGTGGTCATTTGCGACGTTTTAGGAATTCAGGTAACCAAAAAACACTATCATGTCTCAAATATTTAGGACATCGTGACGACGATCCATTGAATGTAAAGCATCTTTATAAGTTGTATACCTATGTAAGTTATACTTATGACATACCTATTACAACACAATGGTTGTCAGCTTTGGCATCGTTGTCTGTTTGGTGCGACGCGCGGCGACGGCGATGGGTGCGGCGATGTGGTGTGGTGATACCATTGTGTTGGACGCCGCGCGCCGTGGACTCCCCACGGAGATGGTGCCGATACCACACGACGTACCAGTGACTGTCGCACGCACACTAACACGGCGTACTTTTACCACGTTATTACTTAGGTCTACGGGGTAAGAGGACAATTACGTACTCAGTTTTATAATTTTTGTGACAATAAATCAGTACTTAACCTAACCGGGAGCGGTCACACAAGGAACTAGGTTGTCGATACAAAATAAGTATTTGACAAATAAGATAACAACTATCACTCACTAAACTAGGCTACAGTTATGTATGCGTGCGTGTGTTACATATGAATGTAGGAAGTCCAGATTTTGCATAGTATGCTATCTGTATCTGTGGTGATATGCCGGATATGGCGCGCCATTTCCGCAGCGCACTCACTATTACGTGTCGATGTAACAAATGCATCGAACATCCGATGGATGTGCCGATAGCCTCGTGAATAACGTCACGGCCTCAGGCCTCGCCGGCTCGCGGCTCGCGGCCCGCGGCCCGCGGGTCAAGTTCGACGGACGCTCATTAACATTCCCGCGTTTTTATTTATAATCATTCCACAAATTTCACGCGGTACCTATTTGTATATTAGTATACAACCTGTTTGAATTAGATTGTTGAAACAAACTACGTATAGCTAGCTATCCTTATAGCCTGCTACTTGTTTAAATTTTATGATGAATAAATAATTAATGAAGTAATCTACAAAGATAGTACCTATATTGACAGTTAAATTGAGCGAAATCTAAGTATGTCAATCGTTTACCTTCTTAAATGAATGCATAAGTCTGACATTTAAAATACTCGATACTCAGCTTAGTCTACATAGGTATATCGTGTAAAATGTTATGCAGCTCGATTGACTGTGCCTACAGTGACTTCTGATGAATAATTATGATTTCTAGATACCTGCTCCGAACGAAACAGAATTTCTAAATCGCCTAGAGATATTACTCGTGAGGTTTTTTTTTAGGAATCCACCAACGGATAAACCTCAAAAATAAAAATAAAATGTGAATCAGTCACACCCAAGTTTACTTGGATGCAAAGAGATTTAAAAAGGTAATAGAGCGGTCTCTGTCAGGCTGGCATAGTGGCCTGGTATATTAAAATATGTGTTTACTTCGACGTTACCGTTACATGACCACGACAACGTATTGAAATAACAAAACGGAACAGAAAAACCAAAAAAGGATATTGGTTTTTGATCCGGAACTCACCTATATTTACCATAGCGCAGCGGCGTGAGCGGAGGCTGCTTACTATCACACGGAAACATTACGGTTGCATCAAGACACTTTCTATTCGCGGCTAGCTGCGCCCGCGGTGTCGTCCGCTGTAACAACATGATCTTAAAATTACAAAAAGGACGTGGAACCGTACGTATTATTTTGCGAGTGGTTATTTTATTCTGATTCGCTCAACTTTGGAATAGCAGATTTACTGGTTAGGTTAACCTGAATCACCCAAGCAGTGTTCCTACTGCATACTACACCGAATTAATTCAGGTTCAGTCTGTAGAAGAACATGCCATACTCACTTCTTTTTTTCCCGCAGTTCTTTCTACATCGTTTTGCCTCTCATCAGGTCTAGAGAAGAGCTTTCTTGGGTTCTTTAGGAAACTTACCAACACTTAACACACTTGCCTTTATTTTCTTTGTGACAATCCCAATGGACTTTCGCTGCCCGGGGAAGGCATCGACAAAGTGTCTTCACCCATATTGAGTGAACCCACCTCAAACACGTTAGTTAGTATGAGACAAATATACCTATCTGACGGTATAGTAGGTAGCTTTTTTGTCTTGTGATGATTTTCCAATGGAGCTCCTCGTATGACGTCACACAAGCGGCTCGTGCCAGTCGTGTTCCTGGTGCTGTGTATGCGCATCGTGCGCGGCGTGCGTGTGACCTTGCCCCCTCCCCCTCCCCTCCCCCTCCCCCACGTCTCTCGTCACGCCCCCCCGCAGCCACACGGCGCGCGACCCGGCCGCGACCTCGCCGTTACGCGTCCGTGAACATTGCCGTATAACACCACACAAGTAGATGCAAAAGGTAGGGGCTCGATATGAGGATCTCACAAGCTCCGTCGTCTCCATCAAACGCAAGCAATTTGAAAGAAGCTCTCTTCACGAACTTTCTGTCCCAAAGTTGTCAGTTGAAACTTCGAAAGTTTAGTTTTCCAATACTACTTGACGTTTCCTACGCGTCTCGGAGGCAGAATTCTGTAAAATTCAGTCAATTCTTACAAATGGATTCTACTGAATAGACTTTTACGAAGTATTCATCCACTTATACTTCTGCTCGTGACTGGCTGGCGTCGCTTTCGATGTGCGGAGATGTTCCACGATGATATAATATCACGATCTGTGATGCCATCATCCTTATACATTATAACGTAACGTGTTCCGATGAGTTAGCAGATATACCAACAACTAACCTTTTCCCAGGCGAGCAGCTTCCGGGATGACCCGATGCGGTTCAACTAACAATGTTTAGCTGCAAAATACTAAATGCTCTCAACCGAAAAAAAAAGGATTTAGGAATGCTTGAATGGAGGAGGCCTTTGCCCGGCAGTAGGGTGTGACAGGCTCTCAATTATAAGGCAATTAGTAAATGCCAGATATCGGATTCCTTCGTGGTCTTTACCGCATCATCATGATCGCTGCGGATTTTGATTGGTGGACGCTGTAGCTTCTATGTAATGATTGGCTCACACGGCAATTCTACTCTCGTTTATTTTATTGACATTAACAGAACACTTGAGTACATAAGTGTCTCTTTATGTGCCTTTGCCGGCATCATAATTATATACATGGTACCTACTTATATAATGATCATTGTCAGATTGTAAGTTTAAATACGCAGGTTCAATTCGTTTGCGTAAATTAGGATTGGTGAGAACTGAGAATGTTCCATGACTACTGTGTTGAACTAAGTACTTACATGTTACAATTTCGATTACATAATAGGTACTTACTTGAAGTACTTAGTATGTGCGTAATGGGGCAAGATATTTAACAGACAAACTATGTAAGACATGAGTAGATAAAAATGTATTTTGTACTAGAAATATCCATGTCTCGGTTTGAGAGAGGCCCGTGGCTAAGTAATAACTAAGCTGTTCAACCGATCTGCAAGGTAAAGCTGCACTAGTCGCGGTCAGTATGTGGATGGGTGACCATTCTTAACACATAGAGACCCCTCCGTGCCTTGGAGAGCACGTATAGCCGTCGGTCCCGGTTGACATACGAACACCTATGACAATCGTTAGTGGCAGTCAGAAGCCTAAAAAGCCTGACAACCAGTATATCTTCAGGGTATCGGTGTTACCCAAAAATTGGGATGCGAAGGTCTGATAGTAGTCACTTCGTGTAGAATACTGGTATTCAGCCACATCTGGTTAGACTGGAAGCCGTCCCCAACATAGTTGGGAAAAGGCGGGTTTGATAATTATGTTTTGTATGAATTGTAATAAAAATGCAAAGTAGTTTATGATGATATCATTGGAGTATAATAATATAAATCTAATGACGCTCAGCGACTAGAGGCCAGCGGACTGCGTCTGTGACCAGAGTGCGAGTCATCTGACGAAGATGAATGGTTTGAGTGGGAGAAATAGGGCCCTGCTCCTTATGGTAATCACATAATAAATATACAATGTCCAATAGGTAGTATAGAGGATGACACGTTACGGTATGAACTAATGTTATTGACGTCGCGCCGGTGCCGGCAATACTCATGATACAGTCTACTTGATACCATGGATGGTGTACCTAAAGGATTCAAAAGTTTGACTGTTTTACAGTAGATATAGCCTCCTCTTTACCCGACTGCGGAGCGAACCGAAGGTGAAAAGCAATGTCATTTATGGTAGTCATGATTCACTAAAAAAAAGAATACGTAATAAACTATAATTAATTACGAAGCTCAAAAAAACACTAAATATAATATCGTTGTGTGCACGTCCATTATAGTTAATGACTTCCTCATTTAGCTGGCAGTAATAACTACTGGCTGGTAGTAGGTAGGTACTCCTGCACAAACGTGACGCGGTGGCCCCCACCACCGACTTGCTACCAAGTTTATCTTCGAGTTTGTTACCTCATACAGATCGTCATAATTTAGGAAATATTACTCAAGTGTGACTGCCTCATTAGTCTAGTGGTCCTAAGCGCGACTGCTACGCTAGAGGTCCTGGGTTCGATCCCCAGGTCGAGCAAAGTGTTATTGGGGTTTTCAATGAAATTCTCAGTAGCAGCTCGGAGTCTGGATTTGTGCCCGGTTAATGGCAATAGGCTCGCCCTCTATTACATGGGACCTAAATATACCGGCGAAATGTGGGTGTACATTAGTACACCTCTGCCTAACCCTTCGGGGAATACAGGCGTGATGGTATGTATGTATTACTCAAGTAAATCTAAGAGAGTGTATTTGCTTCATCGTTATCATCGAAGATAATCTCTCCTAAAAATATTGGCCACACACCTTACGCGCGCAATATGGGGACAGTCCTATGTTAATCTCATCAAGTGTAACCTTTAGCATTTACTTCTAGGCTCTCTTTTCTCACTTGAGATAATATCTACTTGTTCGTAGCACCGTAGTGTTGCCCTCGCAATCAAGTGGCCTCGCCACAACACAAGCACAAAAAGTGTGTACGAAATTATGCGTTAATTTTTTTCATATAAATACGTTTTTGTAACAAACATCAAACAGTTGTACAATCTCATATTGTTGCCACATCTGAAAACATTTCGGTGGAATCGACACTAATAATGGAGCAACTGTACTTCTACCTGTGAGGAGAGCCTGTAGCCATTCTAGTGACGGCCGAAATTCTTGCAATAGCTGGCTTCTTCAGCGAAGTGGTTCTGAAGTGGTTCCCCTTCACAGCGTGTTATTGCGATTATTTTTTGGTTGTGAGTAAGAGATAGCGCTATTTGATGTGTAGAGCGGCATCCCTCCCTCTCAATCGTAAAATGATCGCAATAACACTCAGCAGTACTCACTACTCAATGAGAAACAAATTAAAGAGCAGTAGGTTATACTTCTATGACGTAAGCATTCAATGTGAAAGGATTACATGTTGTTAGTGTGGTTCACCGAATAATAGGACTCATTGAACTCTTCATTGAACACAATGATGGCGCAGCTTTCTACTTCATAAATCTGTTCAGCATAGTGTCGTTAGCCCGCATCGGGCCGGTTGATCTGACACTAACACAAAGTATTCTAGTATAATATAAATAAGTACGTGTTTATTACCGTAGCATCAATACATCAGTCAGTGATCTGACCCACACACACACACACACACACACACACACACACACACACACACACAAACACACACACACACACACACAAAAGCTACCGAGTACCGATTGATCAATTGCCGTCCTTTTGTGTGCACTGTGCAGTATGCGTCCGTTATTGCCCATGGGGACTCTGGAAATGTGACATTTTTACATCTAATGCGAGTTATCATTTTATTCGTTAACCTATTGATGCTTATTTCTTGAAAGAATCTATGTTGTCAGTATTGTTGCAGTTATTGTATCAGGAAAAAACAGCATCTTGAAAGAATGTACATACATTTAGATAAAGAAGTGGGATCTAAATAGCTTTCTCTTTCTGGAAACTACATAACGCCACCTAGTATTGTCATAAATACTCAATATAACATAACAGATGGGGCCCGTCTACCGCCTGCGGTGAAATCTGGTGGTGTTGTGTGCGCATCAGTGACGTCACACTGTCAATATTATGTACGGATATCAGTACGAGTGTTGTATATGTAGGTATAATTAACGAGTGGTACATGTAGGTACTTACGTACAGAGCTCGTTGACGGCAGTTTCGGTAAAAGCCATAACATTACGTGTTCATACAGTGATTACGATCGAGTTGGGAATCAGTTACCTCTGTATATGTAAAAGACCACGCAGTTTGAAGTAGATCTATAGTATGAATTGAGTCGTAATGGATAACTAACAGAAATACTTTGGCCATTCTATTTTTATTAACTTTTACTACACATTCCTAGAGTCAACTTCGCCACTCAGTTGACGGTGGCCACATCTACTTAACTTCATTCATATTAAATTCCTCGTTCCTCGAGCGGATTCGTCTGGGAAGGCAAATCATTTTGCTGGACTGCTACCATGCCACACCAATTTATAGGAGTCGGTTCTATCCAGCTTAGCTTTAGCTTTGCTTAGCTTAGCGTTAGCTTCGATTTTTATCCAGGATCCCTCCCAACTATGTCTTTAGCAGGTGCTGAAAAAAAGTATTTACCTATGTAGGTGCTGCTGTTTCTCCCGAAGCAGGTACCTTACTCCAACGCACCTCGAGCAGCAATCCTTTTGTCGAGTAAAACATTACATTTTGATAAAACATTAAGATGTTCCTGAAGGTAGCGGTGCACGGTTGTTGAAATATAATGTTTTCCTCGTTTGAGTTTCAATGCTATAGCTTTGTATAATTCGTGGTCTGTACTGAGCTTTCCTGTTGTGGAGGTTTTCCTTAGACATTGGAGCGAGCACTATTTTATTAATTCGTGTAAGGACATGGGGAACTGGAAGATAGTCGAATGGAATTGAGTAATTAATAAAAAAACCGACACTGCCTTATTAGCCTAGTGATTGTAAGTGTGGCTGCTATACTTGATATGCTGGGTCGATCACCAGGTCTAACAAAGTGTTATGGGTTTTTGTATGAAATTCGCAGTAGCAGTTTGGATTTGTACTCAGTTAATGGCAATAGGCTCTCCCTCTATTACATGGGACCAAACATAGCGGCGAATTGTCGGTGTACATTGGTACGTATAGATATGTATGTATAATCCTTCGGGAAATACATATTATTATTATTCGATTTATTATCATTTATTATTTGTGAGAGCTTATTATTAGCAACATTTTTAGTTATAGCGTTATCCATTTTTTTTTATTAGACTGTAAGCTTTCCTATAAGTAAATCAATAAAATAAATAAAATAGATAGTATGTTTCGAACCTGTAGTAATTCCGTATCAATTGCCTATGGTGAATTATATTATGATTCTCCAAAAGCAGTCTGCCAGGGGCTCTGATTAACCAATGTTATTATCTTTACCTGTTACAACGACGTTACAATACTTTATGATCTTTTCCTCGAGGACGAGTCAGTGTGTCATCGGGTGCCTGCGACTATGAGTCAAGCTACCAAAATAGTACCTACGCGAAAACAGTTTGCAATGTATTCTGTCACAGAGAGCTCTAACCTCTGCTCCTACTCAAATCTCATACTTATTTTACCTGTTATAGAAAATCACTCCTTCTTCCACTTCAGTAGATATACGGGCTATGTTCTTAAACTGTTACTGCAACACGTTTCATATGTCTATCTTTGCTCGTCCACTGATCACGTTTCTTCAATTCTCCTTGACCTGTGTGTACTCTGCCTCGGACAACAGCTGCATTTCGAAGCATTAGACACACTTTATTATATTTCGAGGTGCATACAATCACAATCCTCGATGCTACTACAACTTATGTGAATTGGGAATTCCACTTGATGTGATCTTTTTAAACAAAGCTTAGGGTTCTCATTTTGTGATATTTTACAACTATGTCACAACTTTGATTATGTCCAATGTTTTTAAAAGCAACTTGTATCTAGTATTATTTAGCTCTTATATGTATACATAACTGTGTTTTTACTATTGTATGTGAATAATTTCGTTAAGTTGCCCTACAAATGAGTGTGTGCCTTCAGTGAATTCAGGATGCTGTAATTGTGATGGTGAACAGTAACCGATTGGTTCCTCGCGATGCAAGCAAACTGTGAAGGTAAGTGATTATAATGACGTGTATACAGTTAGTTCTGCACGTGTTGTAATTAGCCAAACAAATGGACGGATTCGCCACGCGGCGCCGCCGTCTGTGTGTGTACGTATGTGCGGGAATACTCACACACACACACGGATCCCAAACAACGTGATCGATGCTGAACAATTACAGTTCAAATTAAAGCGAACTCACCTTCGATTTACAAACAATGGGTGAAGCCCGCGCCGAAAGCTTGGCACCTTTATAAAAACAACTTGTGAATTGTTTGAAGCACCAACTAAATCGTTTTAGTCAGTATTAGCACGCAGCGCGCCGACAGGAAGCAATATATTGCTGCTGTGGGCCAGCGTTTATGTGCACATAAAGACCATGTTTTATCTATTCAGCCTTTATAAGGAACGAGGAGACGGGTTACCGAGCTCACTCAATGTCTTCCTTTGACCCTCGCTACTGATGAGGCTCTTCACACAGGACAGTCTAATAGGTCGTAGTCTGAGGTCATATTGATCGTTAGTTATGTATACGTTATGTTGTATACGTTTGCCACAGTTCAGGTGACCTTTAGTCAATGACACAAAAAAGTAGTTTCGTGGGGCATAGGTAACTTGCGGCACCGGCAGGTCACTGTCGTTGTCGTTAATGCGGATGGTTCCCACTCCAGTTACCCAGTGACAGTGATATTGCGCATGCGCATTTGCGTGCTAACTATGTGCATTGTGTGAGTGCAAACGACTAGCGCCTCTGTTACTTTCCCACACGACGGCCCCGGGGTCGCGGCGGCGCGGCGCGGCGGCGGCGGCAGCGGCGGCGGCTCTTACTGGCGGATGGCTGTTACGTGCGGAGGCTCGTTACGTCACTTGCGTCGTCCGTTCAGTTGTTATCTCGAGCCCCGCCATTACAACCACTAGTTACTGCTTCGTCACGGTTATATTTTAGATTTCGTGTTGGAACTTAATTAGATTTGTTGTATTGATATCGAGTCTCTCGCAATGTATCATAATGATGAATGTCATTATCTCAACATCTTGTCAACTATTGCAGCTGTTATCTGACTGATCATCATCGCTAGAACGTACAGAAACTTGTGAATTTGTCATGTAAAGTGCTGTTTGCAGAATGTGCGTGTTCCACTGTAAGTTCCTGTTGTCTAGGAATAGTTGCTTAGCAACCACTTCACAAATCCACTGCATATAATAATATCGCAACTAAGTGCAACTTTTTATTCCAAAGTTTTCAGCTGTAGCTTGAGATTGAGATATAATCTGTGACGATACATTTATTCACAGAGTGCAACGTATTTATATCTACATATTCCATTTGAAGCATTTATTTATGCAGTTGACTTTAATGGGTAGTCGCAGAGTACTTGAAGAAGATTCGACTAGAGATTAACCTAAGGGTTATGAGACGCAAGCGGAACACCACATGACTGTTATTGTAATCAGCGCCAAGTTTCGGCAGATAACATTATTGTTGTAATTGTCCCATTGTGTCAGTGAGGCCAGACAATGGCCGTCACAATGAGACCTCTCCGCACTACAAAGTATTGTAATTTAATAAATACTGTGCTGTGTCTTCCATGCCTGCTCTCGCCCGCCGCCCCGCCCGCTCCATTTACAAACATAACCAGTTGCCGTAGCAACGTGTACTTAGTGTAATGATGGGCATTCGACTTCAGTACTGGTCGGTGCGGTGCAATCACTTGCAGGTGGCAAGGACCTCGCGCAAAATTATGGTATAACAATCTCTAAAGTAAACGCTATTGCGTTCGTAGAACATAAAATTTACATGTTTTTCAAGTTTGGTTTGTGGCACGCGCAACATGAAAAGTTTCCCATGCTGCGCGTGAGCAACCCTGCTCCATAGTCCAGAGGTAGACATGTGGGGAAAAGTCGTTTCTTTCGGCGAATCACAATATGAGTGACAGACAGACGACTACACATACACACATCATACTGGGAGGCATGGCACGTTGTAAAATGAAATGATATTTATTTTCTGTAAATATGTGTAAGTAGTTGTGTGTTCGTGAATCATAATAGGATACACCAGCATAATGCCATTTTAGTCCCCCTGGCTGGACTATGGTCATAGGCCTGTCAACGTTGCAGTCGTATCTACGCGGTGATGCGAAATAATTTAAAAATAATGAGCAACAAGTTGTTGGATTTACATACCATCTAGGAATTTGGTCTAATGTGTAGATCTATCCAAAGACGTATCATATAGATTGACCGTGATGTTCAGCTAGAACAATTGGTTTGCCAAGACTTCTCCGCCCAGAAAAGAACATCATACTATTATTATAAATGTGAAAGTTTGGATGTTTGTTTGTTTGTTTGTTTATTTGTTACTCAATCACGCAAAAACGGCTGAACCGATTTGCATGAAATTTGGTACCCTAATAGTATGTGACCGGGAATAAAGTATAGGCTACTTTTTATCCCAGAAAAATGTGGGAATATCCCGGAAATCCCGAAAAACGGATGTAGGAGAACTACTTACAGGATTTGAATGAAATTTCATACACACGTAGTATGTGACCGGGAATAACAAATAGGATATATTTAACCCCAGAAAAATGAGGGAATATCCCGGAAATCCCGGAAAACGAATATCTTACTGGATTCGAATGAAAGGAGATTGCCCACTTTTGGGCCCACGTGTTACTGAAAAAACAAAAAGCGGAAAAAATACCTAATTTTATGACAAAACAAATTCATAAAAAAATATTTTAATTTACAGTTGCTAAATATAGGAAGTCTAAAGCCTACGTCCAGCAGTGGACTAGTATAGGCTGATGATGATGATGATGATGATGAAATATAGGAAAATATTTTTTGAAATGTTTGGATTTTTTGTTGAGATCGTGCAATCTGCTGTGGATAAAAAGGCAATGAGTCAAGTTTTTGAAAAACTGTCATAAAAATATGACATTAAATGAAAAAAAAACATTCTCCATCTCAATCATTCGCTTTGTGAATGTGTTATTGATATTCGTGTTTTCGGTGATTTATCTAACGACGTTGACTGCTTCACGAAATCTGACGAATCTTGCATTCACGAACTACCTCAGCGTGTAAACGGAATTTATAACTTCTATCATTTGATATTTGAGTTGGGCTAGATACCAAGAAAATATTTCACCCCCTGCACACTTCTATTCTAATTGTTTATGAAGACGAATGACTAATGTGAACCAATTAATAAAGGAAAATGACTACCTACTAAATGTTTCTTTTCTTTATTTATAATAATCTATTTTTTGCATTGCCTTTATTATTAATTATTTGCCTGAGAATCATAAACCTATAACCACTAAAAACTAGGTAAGTACCTATCTGACATGCTATGTAAGATTATTAGGATAGGTTACCTACTATTTTTCAAAATCTCTAAATATATATTTATTTGCTACCAGATTAGTCATTACTAAAGTAGTGTTTTCACTGCAATTGAAAACATTGTAAAAAAGAGCTGTTGTTCAATTTTTTTATTTAAGTAGGTACATAGAGGCATTGTTCCACTGTGTATCATTCACTCTGTTAAGTCGGTTTATTATACAATAGAAACCTAAGTAATCAAAATCATTTAGGTAGGTATTTACCAAAAACATAACCTATAAGGTAACATCGTTGTTGATTCTGTAATACCTAAGGCAAATGAGGAATACCTATCTCAAGAGTAATAATAATCTGAACATTAAGTAAGTATTACTAATCTGAACATTACCAGCTCATTAATTGCAAAATATATTGATATAAAGCATATATCCTCACCTTTTTTTTTTGTTCACGGGGTGCAAATCCTCATGGATGTCTGTCATCAGGGTCTATCAGACTCTTACTGACTAAAACCACCCCGGTGTGCCGTCACACACGTACGCCGGGGGCCGCGGGTACAACACATTCTTCCGCAGAACCTAACCTAACCTTAGTTTCGAGCTCATATATCTTGATTATGCAACTGTCAATTGAACTGAAACTAAGACATTTTAACTAACAAATCACACTAATTTGGAACTTGTAACGGTTTATCAAATTATGGGCCCACAGATGTATGGGAGATGGTCGATGTCCTTTCATACAGACATGGTATGTTACCGGGAATAACAAATAGGATATACATATTTTACCCCAGAAAAATGTGGGAATATCCCGGAAATTCCGGAAATACGAATATAAGAGAACTACTTACGGGATTTGAATGAAATTTCATACAGACACAGTATGTGACCGGGAATAATAAATTATACCCCAAAATTATGTGGGAGTTCCCAGAAAACTTATGTAGGAGACCTACTAACGGGATTTAAATGAAATGTTGGTACACTAATAGTTTGTGATTGGCGCTGGCATATTGAATACTTCTTTTCTCGGAACAAAGCGGGAATTTCTCTAACATTGAGTACTTCTTATCCCATGAATACAATCCGACAACAATTGTGTTACTAAGTCTAGGCGTACGAAGTCGCGGGTACAAGCTAGTTGTACAATATAAGTTGTTACAGTTGAATGGAACAACTTGAGCTCATTATAGTCCAAACTGTGTCTATGATTTGACTGAACTAGTCGGACAATAAGGCCATGGTGGAGATGGTATCAGATGTGCCGGCAGCGACAGCCGGCGGCTGCGTCTGTATCTATTGGGGGAAATGGGTCCACTAACTGTACCGCAGTTCTCACACCGGCGCGCGCGCACGCTGCCTGCACCAAACTTGATCTTTGGCCCTTTGCCATATCACTGGCCCTTTGATTCAGTGTATTATACAGTGAGACTCTTCCACAGACGGTACCGTTGTGTCGTGACGTCGTTACTCTACACTAACCTATTTCCTTTCCAACTTCGGAACATGAAGGTCCATAATGCATTTACAAGCAGCTTAACTTATCCAAGGCTTTGACCGTCTAATGTTAAGAAACATGACCCACATTGTGATATTAGCTAAGTAATGTTACATTAAGTAAAAAATATAAACATCATACCATTACGCTAGGTTCGTGTATCAGCTGTGAAGCAATCATTCACGCATTGCTCTCAATCCGCAGCGGGCACGAACGAATTACTTTCATTATTTTTAGATCACAACTACTTACGTTTGTATTTGATAACCTGTCGCTGAAAACTGTAGCGTTCAATAATGTTTACCAGCTGTCTGCGTATCAATAGACCGAACGAGCAATGGTCGCGCGACCCGGTGTAGCCTGACAGAGGATACCTAGGTAGCGAATAGGTTGTAAAAACGGCACTAGAGCTCAATAAGTATATATAAATAATTCACACTTCCGTGACTGTTCAGTATTTCCGGTCGCGGGTGTTATAAGTAAAGATTCCGGGCACCCTGTAAGCGAACTTCACGAGCGCATCTGGTGCTGTGAGCTCGGTGCGGGTGTCAAACGCGCGACACTGCACTGTTCAGGCAGTACACCCGTATATAGGTACGGTCGGGGTCATAAGTCCACTAGCAGTTTCACAAATTAATCTATCCCATCAAAACAAATCCCAACAACTCACTTACGAGCTTTTCTATAACAAACATTTTACACACACGTTCTCGTATATCGCACTCTTTCACCATTATCTAGACAGAAAGATGCGGTATAGTGATCATTTGCCATAGTGACAAACCACACACTATCACCTTCTCGTAGTTATACAGTTTGACGGGTAAATATTGGCATTGCAATCACTCACACGTGTGTATACGCGCAGTACCGTGCAAGTGAATATGATCGTTGACGTGCTACTGGACTTATGGCCCCAGACTGTACACCAAAGTACTCTGTGGACTGTGGTGCTGCTTCAGCTCTTTAGTATAATGTTGGATTGGCCAGAGAGTGACAGTCAGTGTGGCCACAAGAGATGGAGGCGCGTGCGGCGCGGGCGGCGGCGGCGCATGCGGCTGTCATAGCTGATTGTTATTTAATTATTACATCGACGTAATCGTCGATGTAATAATTTGTGATCGTTATTGACATGGAACAGGTCTTACGGATTATTTCACGGTTTTTTAATTTCCTGTCGTAATGACCTTTGGGCGGTGTTGGACGCGTAACACGCCTTCAAATTAACTATACTAATATATTTTTTTGTGATTTATAATTTGGTACTTATTAACTGTTTCCTACTCGTACATACTATTAGTTAGACTCAGCTAGTTAACGAAAACGTAACAAACAAACATACAGTTACTATTACTTCGCATTTTTTACTGTAGGGTATAAACCCTTTTTATATAAATATTTTACTGGCCAGTTACACTTACTATAAATACATATTAGACCTAACTATGAACGACCTAACTGAATGGGTGCGGGGAGACGACTCACGACTGCTGCTGTGATTACCTATATTCATAGGTACCTTTGGATTATTCTGAATCCCATACCATACCAACATAACATTGAAAACGACTGCGCATGACGATCATGCATGATATCAACTAACTTGTTTCAGAACCAATAGCGCTAAAGCTTTATCACGCTTGGCTGGCACTAATCAAGCATTTATAAGAGTGCTTTCCTGTTATGAGCTCCACGCGTAGGTACGCTCGTTACTGTGTTTAACACGTTAAGTGCGAAGCGAGGCCTAAATCACCCCTGATGCAACTTCCCTGTGGTGCGGCAAGCAAAAAAGTGAATTTCTCTGTCGTGCGAATGGCATAGCTTTGGTTTGGTCCAGTGTAGGAAAGAGATAAATATATATTTGAGATCACTAATGGTTCCGGACTCGGTGGTGTACCTACCTTGGTACCGGATGTCTTAGGCCTCGTGCCGCACTGAATTAATATAATTTTAATGCAGTGCGGAACGAGGCTAAAACGTCCCATATCCCCCCTGACCTCGTACCGCACTCAACGCGAGCTTCCCGCGACCAGTGTTGTGCATCACGTCGATTGGAGAGCACGTCCTTTTACAGCGCCGAACATGTCTAAATGATGTCGGAAGAAGTTAATTTTAAAAAACCCAGAAACAGAGCCAAAACAGGTAAGTTTTTAATGAAAAAATCTTCAGTAAGTACCTAGTTTTTTCTTATCTTGGTAGCTATGTACCTAAAGTAAGTGTAAGATATTATTACTTAATGGTATAGAATGGAACGCTTCGTGCGCGAGTCCGACTCGCACTTGGCCGGTTTTTTTTTCTTTATGGCGCCTTCAAGCACAATTTAGATGATTTAAAAAAAAATGTATCCTTTGATAGCTTTGTGTTGTTTTGCCAGGTTTTGCCCTTAAAACGATCTAATGAGATATAATTGATCAAAATCGGTCAAGTCGTTGCGTAGTTAAGACAGTTTAAAAACGTCGATATTATTATTCCCATCACTAATCGCAGCGAAAATTTGCCCTATTTCAGTGCGTTACGAGGTGTATAAGATCCCATATTTTGTTTTGCTAATAATTCCTAAACTAGCCATCAGATCCCGGGGCGACGGTGGATTAGGGTTCATCAATTCACTGTCTATATCAATAAGGACCAAAATTCTCATTTATCTTTGATTTCGCGCCAGAAAATGGATTTTAGTCTGTAAAAGGAGGTGGGGTCTAATAGACCGCGTGTCGCCCTAACGTCTGGTCACGGTACGGGCCGATTATACCTCGTGCCGCAGGAACGGAAAGTATGCAAAAATTGGTGCCGCAGCTAACGTGTTAATCTTCGCACGTTATCATGTACGAAATACTTAGCAATATAACTACGTCTGTAGTGACAACCTCGCTCACTTGATAACATTTAACTCGTTTTCAATTAATGTTATTGGAAGTTTTTAAAGATAGCGTTCTCAAATTATATTAGTTCAGGTGTTGAGACAAGCGCTAACAGACCGTGTTGGCCAACGCTGACTTCCTACCTACCTACTTACATTGTAAAAATATATTCACGTAAATTATTCTATTGTGAATATATCGTACAAAAACATTGTCACTAAATAGACTTTGCTGACGTATTCAGGAACTATAGTTACAGTATTTTGTCGAAAGTGTAGCTTGTAAGGGTTGTTGTAACTGATCGGTGATCAGATAACTGATAATACAACATGATAAGAAGCAAGACCTGAAAAAAAGTAAGCGCTGCTTACAACTAATAAACATGCCTAGGATATTGTTATAATTAGGTACCTAGCGTAACAGGCTTAAGTTATTCTAATTATTGTAGACACAATGGTAAATCGATCGCTGCAACAGGGGCCCTGTTGCAGATGTAGCTCTGTATAACTATTTTTCCCGTTAAAGAATAGAAATGTCGATTACATTTACATAGCAACGAGTACTGACAGCTCGGTGCTAGCCTGAGAACTCAGCCTGCCTGTTCGCGGACTATTAACAAGTTTGTACATACTTAAACTCCGTAGTATGTCCTGCGCCCAGGGCGGCAGGGCCGTTTTGACTTGAGCTATGCTGGGGCCGCCAGGGCCCTAGGGCACACAAGAATTTGGGACCCTGTTGGAAAGTAAAAAAAGTGAACGACAAAAACTATTCTGCTACCCAAAGGTTGTTCGGTAGAAAATGCCTAATGACATTAAGACCGCCTTTGTACACTTTTTTTGTTCAAAACTAATAAATAAATATGGTCTTTCGAGGCCCCCGTGACGTTGGGGGCCCTTATGGTAAAGACGGTAGGTACCTACTGATTATTATATTTAAATTTATCGAAGCATGCTGAAGTCGGAAAGCCTAACTTTTGGGCGAGAGTAGAATAGCTTCGCGCATGTAAAAGCTAGTAAGTTGGTATTGTAGTCAGTAATTTCGGTTCGATTTCTTCGAATTAAGTATATGTATAAGTTTTTTGGTAATAAATGTTGGTTATCGTTTGGTGATCTGATAGGAACTAGGGACTTTGTATTTGATCTGAGCGGGGCCCAAATCGATCGCGGGGCCCTGGGCAAGTGCCCAAAGTGCCCACTGGGACAGAGGGGTCTGCCTGCGCCGGTTCACACATTCATGAGTAATGCGTCTCGCGTCAGTTGCTTTGAAATACTTACAATAAACACTTGTGTAACATCGCAAAAGAAAAATAAAATGATCATAGAAAAACCTCCAAAAACATCTTCTAGGCCACCTCTGCCGCCGCCCCTTCGTGGCTAACGCTACCAATCACTCATAACCCTCGAGGCTGAAACCAACTAAGCTGACGCCGTCAATGCTGATGGCTCCTAGACACTCCTAGATAGTCCTGGGCTGATAGACCATTCGACATTTCCACCGACATCTTCGAGGCTGACACCACTAAAACCGACGTCACTTAGGCCGATGCCATCGAAGCTGACACTCCGCCACTTTCTACATTTAACCCTGTTATGTACGTACATAAGAGGCTTAAATAATGTAGGTAAGAACTGATGTTATGTGTAATGTAAGTATGTTTAATAAAATTACTAATGTTACTGTTAGTATACATAGGTCAATGCCTACAAATGTCATATCCATAGTCCAACAACAACCAACCAATACGGTGAAGTATAATATTATAGTCCAACAACAACCAACCAATACGGTGAAGTATAATATTGCGCATGTAGATATTTTCATTCGGTACTTAATGATTTTATTGATTGATTCCTTGATAGACACAAAATAACTTAATTTCATTAAATACTTACTACATATTTAGTTAGATAAGACAACTTACGCGAATATCACATTACAATTAACAATACAATTTAATTGAGGACATGCAATATCGTTGTGTTTAATTTATACTTGATCATGATAAGAGACTGGAATCATATCATAGTAATATTATGTGAATGTTTGGATGTTTGTTTGTTTATTTGTTACTCAATCAATCACGCAAAAACGGCTGATCCGATTTGCATGAAATTTGGTACCCTAATAGTATGTGACCGAGAATAAAGTATAGGCTACTTTTTATACCAGAAAAATGTCGGAATATCCCGGAAATCCCGAAATCGGATATAAGAGAACTACTAATTATGGGATTTGAATGAAATTTCATACATATGTAGGGTGTGACCGGGAATAAAGTATAAGCTACTTTTTATCCCAGAAAAATGTCAGAATATCCCAGAAATACCGAAAAACGGAAATAGGAGAACTAGTTATGGGATTTTAATGAAATTTCATACATATGTAGGGTGTGATCGGTAATAAAGTATAGGCTACTTTTAATCCCAGAAAAAAGTATGAATATCCCGGAAATCCCAAAAAACGGATATAGGAGAACTACTTACGGGATTTGAATGAAATTTCATGCATATATGTATAGTATGTGACCGGGAATAAAGTATATGCTACTTTTTATCCCAGAAAAATGTCGGAATATCCCGGAAATCCCAAAAATCAGGTGTAGTAGAACTACTGACGGAATTTGAATGAAATTTCATACACGATTAGTATGTGACCTGGAATATCATTTATGCTATTTTTTATCCCAGAGAAATGTGTGAATATCACGGAAATCCCGAAAAACTGATATCGGAGAACTACTTACAGGATTTGAATGAAATATTGGTACACTAATAGTTTGTATATTATGTTTGTGTATTTGCTGGCATATTAAACACTTCAAATCTCGGAAAAAAGGGAATTTCCCTATTGAGTACTTCTTATCCCATGAAATCAATCCGACAACAATAAATTGTGTTACTAAGTCTACGCCTACCAAGTCGCGGGTAAAAGGTGGTAATAAAATAATATTTACTTACCTATTTGTTACAAATAGTTAATGTAAGCCTTTAGCAATAAGTCATCTAGCATAGTGTATTTTACTAATGCTATTTCACTAATAAATTACTGTAGCTATACAGTACTAACATGTATGTATGTAGGTATGAGATCGCTTCGCAGTCAGTGTGGTGTAATGGAATAGATACAGAAATAGAATACCTAGACGTATCGACTCCTGATCAGAATACTTATCAGGTAATTGTGTGCACACACTGCGCACTACCAATTAGAGGTACCTACGCGATATGTACCTACGAGTAGGTACGTGCTCCGTGCATGCATGCACGATCGATGTGCGACACGCATCCGATATAGACGCGTGCAATGTGGGGTGAGGATTTCAGAAAAGTAGGTAAATTAATATTGTAAAAACATCTGTGGACGCATAGCTATTTCTATGTCGCGTTTGGCATTTTTGATACATTATTACTGTACGCAGTTCTTCTACTCGCAAAAAGTTGTGTGATCTAATGTAAATCCAAGTTCTTGATTTTATAGTAAGTAACCGTATAGATTTATTTAGAAAAGGAAAAATATGACCGCGGGCAGGATCGTATTTTTCCTTTTCTAAATAACTTTAAAATCTTAGCATGGAAAATGCCAAAAATATACAAAAAGATAACCGTATAGATATTCATTCCACTAAATTATACAACGAAAATATATTATAAAGTGATCATTAAATATTTCCTGTAATGGCTGCAAATGCTTAACTATTTTAAACACTGTGCTTTATTTTCTGATAATTTAGTTTCCTTGCAGTGATAGCCTAGCGGTATGACCACTGGACTGCAGAGTCGAAGGTCTCGAGTTCGAACCCAAGGCACGCACCTCTAACTTTTCGAATTCATGTGCGTATTAATAATTAATTATCACTCGCTTAAGCGGTGAAGGAAAACATCGTGAGGAAACCTGCTTACCTTAGAGATTTTTCTCGACGGTTTGTGAAGTCTGCCAACCCGCACTAGGCCAGCGTGGTGGACTATAGCCTAATCCCTCTCAATATGAGAGGAGACCCGTGCCCAGCAGTGGGACAGTATATGGGTTGATGATCATGATCATCATCATCATGATCACTTATTAAATACAAGAGTTTTGATTCTAATATTGGATAACTTTAGCCCTCCAAAGTTTTACAATATTAGAATCTGTAATCAAAGCCACGCTTCACAATGTTTAATGACAGTTGTTACGTTTAGTTCGTCGTCTACGTTTACAAATTCCTGAACAACGGTTCCTGTATCTATAACTATTTATTTATTATATATAACTTACAACATTTCAACACTGTGCAGCTATGTTGAGACAGTTAAGAGTATCTAGAAGCGCTCACCTACTGTGTGAGTGCTTCACTGTGTGGTCACAATCAGTGCTCACTGGCCGACTGCGTGACTGGTTGTTCTCTGCGTTGAAAAACTGCACACAAGACGGGTTGAACGCAGACCAAACATGATGACGGAAGTAATCGACAAACACGACTCAAACAGTCCATCCCCGCACGGAACAAATATTATTGTATGACCTACAGTTAGTCCTTCCAGGCGGGGTGTTTCAGTTTGAGTCGACACGACCCGTGATGCGCACAAATTGCTAGTGTGAGTGCCATGATTTATTAAAAACAAACAAATCTTTACGTGACTCAACATGGCTGACATACGCACTGCCTAATAATTTAGTCACTGTAGCGTATCTCGTGCCAAGAGAATGCATGGATGGCTTGGCACGGGATAACAAAACTTTAGCTTGTCCCACATGTTAGGCACGCTGCGCACAGTGGCGCGGGCGGCTGTCTAGTGTGGCAAAAACTTGCGCCACTTATTTCTCATCGCCCGCAGCCGAACAACATCGGCACATTATTAAACAGAAGAGTTTTTAATAGCAGCCGTAACAACTGCTATTAACATACGAGAGTTGCTCCAAATTTCCAACCATTATACTTAATACAAAAACGCAAATTACTTGTTGTATCTTATTATGATCAAGCTGGCTTACAACACTAGAAAGAATATGAATGTTGTTATGAAAATATTTCACTTATTCCAGTAGTTTTTAAATTCAATGGCAAATGTTCGTGCATTCGTCAGAATGGAATTAATGTTTCATTAATGAGTTCCGAATTCTAAATGCGTTATGAGCAGCTATGTGTGTCGTGTCCTCGACCCGAGTACAGTACAGTGTGCACAGCTGCAGCCGGCACCGGTCCACCGGAGCAGGCGGCACTGTGTTGACACTGCACTGGTTTGGCTAATCACGCGTGATTGGATTATTACGTAACGCGCCTGCGCCGATCGCGCCTGGCATCGCTAAGTGCTCCACTGTTTACCAACAGCTCTTTCTGTTAGTTGACCAGATCTCTTAGCTCAGCCGGTTGGGCAAAGGATTCAGATGTGCTGCGACGGGCGCGGCAGGAATGTGTTGCGCTTGCGACACGGACCACTTAACACAGCGCATGCGCATTGTCGATGTGTCAACTGTATCTATCTAGTATACCCAGTTGTTATTGCACCAAACCGGCACGCCTTCACCTTAGCTCATACTCATTTCAATGGGATAATGTTATCCATTGCGTATTATGTGAAGATGCACGGTTATACAAAAGCTTATTTAAACGTAGGACTAGTAATTGAAGCTAAACAAACAGTTCGGCAAAGAAATGGCCATAAATCGGAAGTTCTGGAAATAATTCACTCGCCCACGTGATTCTATGGATTGCAAGCTCCTTAGCTAAGTAACTATAGTTACGTCGCGTCGGCTCCGACTGTTTCGTGACATAACTCATAACTAGCGACAATCATTGGTCCGTCAGTCGACAGAAATTGATGACAGTTTAAGAGCCCGAACAAAGACGAACACGATGTACGAAGTACTTACGTGTCACACTGGCGGTGTTGTACAAGTGGGACATCACCTGTGATGTGCACCTCACACGTCACCGTCACAAGTATTTTTTACACTAAAGTTCAGACGATTCACGAACAGGGAAAAGATGTTTTCAAACAACACCTTAGTTCGTCATAACTCGTGGTTCGAGGCTCGCTTGCGTGATATCAGCTAATAGCATCGTGTCGGCTTTTCGACGAAATTTAATAATCGTGATAGACACAAAAACTGATAATAATCATGTTTTTTATCATTTGGAACTCGACCTTCAAAGTACATGCGTGTAGGAATAGGAAGACGTAATTTCTATAAAAAGTACGCGTTACTTAAAGAATCGTGATGTCTTTTTGCTTGAAGTCTGTATGAGCACATACATACAAAGCGTGCTGGGGATTAGCTGAAGGCTGCGTGTGCATTATAGATAATTTCAAGCAACAATTAGAGAATCAAAGTATTTACAAATCGTCGAAGAAGAGTCAATGACATAATCGCGATCGTGCATTTGGGTTTCGAATATAATTTAGTTATGTGGCACACGTGAAGCGAATTACAAATAGTCGCTATTTCAGCGCATTGCATGGAATGCACCTTACTTATATTATGTTTATCTTTTACGTGGCCAAGGTGAGCGCGGTACCTATGAATTAGGTTGGTAGCACTGCGACTGCGACACCTACCTCCAACATTTAAATAAAATCTGCGTTTAGATTAGCAAGCTGCCAGCTAACCAGTCAGGTCCAAGAACAACTTGTTTTTATGTCCAGCAAAAACTTGCCTAAATTACCGCTACTAAAACGGCTTTCAAATTATTATAGTACCTATGCAATAATCTTTAGTCAGCCTAAATACTATATGTGGGTTTTCATCGCAAGCAATCCAAGTGTGAACGTTTATAATCTAACTAACGCTCCGTGAAGACACTCAATTAAGTAATAATCAGAACATTATTCATGGTGTTTCAATTATCTAGTGGGTGTGACAACAGTAACAACTTATGAAAATTTTTATGTGTTATGAATTTATGATGACAGCTGTTCACCTTTTTGTGTGTGTCGGTCACTTGCATCTGATTCAGGACGTTAGCTCACACGCAGAGCTGTCAGCGACAACACAACAATGGACGGCCATTAGGTCCGGTGTGTCCAGGCGAGACGTGTCCGAAAGTCCGAACTCCGACCGGCCGACACTCGCACCGCGCACGTCTCGCGGCCGACCACGACGCGACGCACCAAGTGGCGCGAAGCGTACGCCGCGTTTATTAGTGCGCATGAATGTGGCAGAGTTGTAAAACTGAACTCACATTCAACATTTGTAAGATATCGTTAAATATACAGAAAATCCATTAAGAACCTAGCGCGAAATGTAGCTCATGTAGTTTTGGCTGCCGATCAAAAAGAGTGTAAAGTTTGGGCAGTTGTGGGATTGCTTGTTATTTCATACGCTCTTCATGCCACATGATCATTTTGTTATAAATGATATTTATTTTTGCAAAAGAGACTGACTAGTCAATCATTAATTAATAATACTAGATGGCGCCGGATAGGTAGGATCACTCGTGAAAGCTGTGTTAACACCATGCATAAGAGATTCAGATTCAGCAGTAAATAACGTCAGTGTAGTGTATATTGACAAGGTTGTCGAGTTGTTATAGATCTTTGTGGATTACTTTAGCCTTCTGTCGTCAATGTACATTGGTTGAATGGTGTGTGACTGTGTGCAGCTGGCTACCCCCTCACGAGCGTGTTCTCGGAAGCTGTGCACACTGCGCAGTCAGCGGATGTGCCACATCATATTATTTGTTTTGTTGTCGGCCGCGGTAGTGCGTGGGCTGGGCGCAGCGCGCAGGCGAGCCCGAGCGGCTCGTGGGTGTTCGCTGTACTAACAACATAAATATTAATAAATAATAACTGAACCAGCTCGGCTGTCAGGCCGCAGGCCGACCGCCTGATCGAGAGCGGGTCAACGACCGCCGCTCTTGCTTACAGCTTTATTTAGTTTAATGGCCGTACTACTTGTGGGCTGCACACGCTGCACATTCTGTATGAACCCCCGACTGATGACTACACCTAGTGCATGTGGTGGATCACTGCACAGCATTAGCTTTGCAAGCAGTTTTAATTGTGATTGTGACAGTTTCGCAACTGCGCCCGCGCCGTGTCAGATTGAAATGCGTGTCGAGTGAACCACTATCATATTTATATATTTATATTTGTGCACTCGTGCACTTCTAGTGTGCACCAAAGAGTAGTCCTCATCAAGTATTCTGTAACGGGCTCAGCGCTCAGTGAGTGATGGTGGAGGTCACAGCGATGATGATCGTTGGCATCCACTCCTGCGCAGCTCCGCATTATTGCATGTAAACTTACTTTGTGATTTCCATCAGTATCTTGGCGAGTTAACTGTCGCTAGGCGGTGCGTCGCCGCGCCGGTGCAGATGGTTTAGGTAGTTAAGTACTAGCTACTAGTTAGATACAGTTAGACGGGCCCGATGTGACGGGCGTAGCGAACTAGTCGCCGCGTTAATGTCAGGGCAGCCGCAGGGCGACTCCCCCCCCCCCTTTCTGCGCGCCTCTCATTCCGCACCCCTGCAACAGTTATTTATTATACAAGCCTATTTACTATTTAACTCTCTGAAGCTCTCTAATCAACGTGCACAGAAAAAGTTTGAAAAACCACCCCCTTAGTTGGTGGATGATTTTGTAAAGGACATGCTTTGTTTATTTAGTTTTTTAAACTTTGTTTATTTTTTAATGGTTGCAACATTGTAAGCTCATCTACTCAACGTGAGGTCTTGGGTTCAATTTCCAGGTCGACCAAATTGTTAATGGGTTTTCCCCTTAGGAAATAAGGCTGTGTCTTCTACAAACATTCGATGTCTAATAGACACAGTGCGCGTAATAACCACATAGGTATTATATGTATAAATATTGATACGGTATCCCTTGCGTAGTTCAGAATTAAGCACACAACAGACAGACGCGGATAGCGACTTTGTTTTATACTTCTCTTATGTAGTAAATTAATAGGTAATAATCAGTCAATAAGTAGGTACTTTAGTTTATTATTAAATATATAATTATGTATAATGCTTATGTACATTATCCTTAACAACATCATCAACTCGTATACTGTCCGGGTCTGCTCGGGTTAGGCTGGGTCCACCACGCTGGCGCTGGCCTGATTAATTAACCATATAATTAGCCATATAAAATATTTCAAATGCATTCAACGTGGATATAAGTAGGAGTGTATGCAAGCTGTATGTTTTCCCATGTGCGATTGTGCACAGTTCGTAGTATTTAAAAGGTCAACGTTAACGTTAGGCGGCCTGTCCGTCACGTCTGGCGGTTGCGAAGCGTACCATACAATACAATATTCTAGAAACTGGCGGCTCGATTTATACGAAATTTAATTTGATGACTTATGTGTAATTGGTTCATAATGAGTGAAATGGAAGCTCTGTGGGAATACGGACATAGCCGGGTGTGTGCGTAGTGTGCGTCCCGCTCGCAGCAGCTCGGTTGCTCGACCGCTCAGCCGCTCGGCTGCCGGCGCTGCCGGGTGCCGGCTCCGGCCCTGACTAGGCATGTGTCATTGACGGTTTTTTGGTTAATGTAATTTAACTGTTATTCATCAATGGTCAACAGTTTAAAAAAACTGTTAAATTAATAACAGGTTTTGAATATTCAACGGTAGCGTTTAGCCTTAATTTATGTCAACGTTTTAAAATTTTAATGAAATAAGCCGTTGACGAAAATTAACAGATTAAATTTTCAACCTGTTTTTTCATTGATGAATAACAGTTATCTCGTTGACGAATGAAAAGTCGTTAAAAAAAACAGTTTATTGATTCAACGACCACCTCTAGCCCTGACTATGTTCACTGCGTCCACCATCATTGTTCACCGTTTCCTATTACATGAGCCGCGATTACTATCTTATATGCAACGCATTTTTATACTACTTACGTGCAATGTATAATATTCTTAGAACCGGATTATAGGTATTTAGTGATGATCTGCAGCCGTTCTAAAGAAGGTTAAGTAGGTATTATGGTCAGGTTCATAGCTAAGCCAATACGACTTCTTTATAGAACATACTACATAGAGAGATAATCTTGTAAGCCCTCGTAGAACATAATGAGCGGGTAAATATTGGATGTGTTAAGAATGTAGGTTAATGGTTACCTGCGGTATGCGGGCCGATAGCGATACACAAAAACGTATCTAATAGGTAAGTAGCGTAGACACACGCAGAAGATCCATTCGATTGAATTCCGAAGCATGCGCGAAAGTTAGCTGCTGCACGCTTCCACATGAATGTGCAATATGCTGCAAACACAACAAATCGTTGGTTATTATTATGTGTTCATGTACAGTCAGCAACGAAAGTCGCTGAACATGTTGCAATCTGCAATACGATTATTTATTTGAAGTTACTCACCTGTGAAGGTTGTGCGAAATCATTGCATTACATATTTATCTTAACTTCATAATAAAAAATCTCATGACAAGTTTTGGAGCTGTAATGTTATAAAAAATAAGGGTAAATACGTCGTCGAATTTGTAAATGTTTCATTCTTCAGATAAACTAAATACAGATTATTTTCAGTTTAAAAACGTTTTAATTTATACATATTTATATGACCATCTGTGGTATGTTATCGTGCGTCGTGAGGAGTGTGTGTTCTGTATTTGTGTAGTCTGTGGTAAGCATGGTGCTGGAGCGGTGATTGATCGTGTCGTGTCGTGTGTCACTGACTGATAGCACCGCGCCGGCGCGCCACCGCCCACCGAAGCCACTGGCGAGCGGTCACCAACATGACATTATAGTAGACATCTAGCTTTAGTGCCACAGTGTGTACTGTGAGACAGTGAACTGCAAACATGGTAGCTTGTAACACTTACGAGTGTTACTATAGGTAGGTACCACCCGACCTGCAGGAGTTGTGAGTGGGATGCTCGGTACCAATACACAATGACTAATGGCGTTATTAGACCGTGATATAGACGCACTAGTCTACCACTGACATACAAAGTTTCTATTAATAATAACGGAGACTGGAATGGATTACTCTCCGTTTGGGTTCCGCCGCAGTCGGGTAATGATGCTCTTACAGCACAACAGGCACTCCACTTGCTCAATTCCTCAATGGTCATCCTACAATTCCTCTATATTCCACTTTTCTTCATAATATATTGTAATAGAGGCGTGCATCGTACAGTAAGTGTGTGGCCACAATCTGACTCAGTTGACAGCTACTGGCACGACTTGTTCAAAGAAAGTCAAGAATGCGCTCGATATCAGTAGAAACGGTAAGCTAAGTAAAGGCTGATGAGCGAGTGTTATACATTTTCTAGTTAAATATGTTGCACCGTCATCGGAGACAGCCTCGTCCGCAGCTGATTAGCTGCGGCGATTGTCAAGCTTTCCATGCACCGCTGACTAAATGACTCCGGTCCACTAGCGTCAAGTGAAGCCGAATGCCTTGTCAGCTAGTCGTTAGGGCGCCTATAGATATAAGCACTACGCGCGCCCTGCCTGTTGATCAGTTTACATAGTAGGAACACATTACATCATATATCTCATCCTATGGAGGGCATATATGATTCAATCATGACAGAGCCATCAGTAGGCACTTATTTTATTGCGCAATCCATCAAATATTACTGCAATTATATTGATTGAGAAGGTCAACCAAAACCAATAATGAAATCACTAGCGAAGGTCTGCGTCCCCAAACATAGTGCCATTAGCTTGTAATTAGAGGTCCTCGCGGCTGTGACACGCCGCCGCCCAGCAGTGTAGAGGTGTTGCCTCACGCGGGTGATTGATGTCGCAACTGATAATTGATAGCGTCAGTAATTGTCCATCGCGGCAATCAGCTCAAGTGACGCGGAAGGTTGTCGCCGGTGAGCTAACGAGTGGCGCAACGCTATGTGCGTACTGCGGACATTCTGGTGGCATTGTTCGAGGAGCGTTCCGCACACAACATTCCTCGGTTTGCCGCCGTCTGCCGTCATGCATGGTAGCACTCTTTCAGGCGAATGGATTCACCGCGCGATCCTTGCACTAACTGTACTAACACGTAGCTGGTACTTATCTGATTCTACTGATATAGTCCTCGAGTCTACTTCCTGACGTGCACGTGCTGCATCTGTTCCGTTGGTTGATCAATTATTCTAGGACGATACAGGCGACAATTTCTTGTAAACGTTCTCAAAATTCACTTCCCATGTAAGTAACGACGTTTGTTTTTACAAGATCAGGGCCGTACAGTTAGTTCTTATATCTTAGTGCGACAGCTAAGGTACCTATGTAATAATCTATATCCGCCGTTACAGGAAAGGAACTAGGAGGAGCAGAACAGCTTTGCAATCAATAAGAATTAACAAGATGCCAGCGAGACCCGTGCACTTCTTTATTAATTACAGTAGATGTAGATAGCATCTAAAGTAACGGAGATTTATATTTGTCGGTGTCCTACGTGAGTCACTAGTTCATCGTAATTGGTCGCCGAAGACCGCCGCCTCCCGCCCGCCGCCCGCGCCGCCCCCTCCACAATGAATACATTCGCGGATTAACATTAATTAGCTGTGAACATTCCAAAACATTCGTTACTAATAAAATAAGTATTTTGAAAACCACTCATAACATGAATCATATTCTACAATCGTGTATAAACACACATCGAATACGTTGACATTCCGTTTTACTTTTATGTGAACATTAGTGGATGCGCCGAGCGCGGCGACATCACTCGACCGCGCCAACTAACTTATGACGATGTAATATAATAAGCGCATCTGATGTACTTTCACATAGATTTATTTGTTTGAATGTTAATGAAGTTCATTGCAGCATGCTCGAGATACGTACGATAGGTGAGCGTCTCTCCACGTACCTATGGGCGCCTCGTAAGCACGCGGAGTTACTGTTACTGTTACATGCACCATAATGAACAACCACATTATACGCGACAGTGTCTGCAGTTACTATCAAAACACATGTCCAATCAAAATAGTCTGTATTTTATATTTACAACACACAATTTTTTACTACGCATACATTAAGTACTACCACAAAAAGCAAAAGATACGATGATTTACCCATATTAGGGCATAATAGGTAGGTGGGTAGTAATATGTGCTTGCTGACAGCTATTATAGTTTATCTACCTAACGAGCGTTTAACATATTAATACCTATGTCAGTTATCGTTGTTTACGCGGGACGGCGGGAGGATACAAAACACTTATAATTTTACTGTCTACTCTTTAAACATGAGTTTGGTGACACCGAACACAACACGCTGCTTGTTTAACTAAACCAATACTTGTGTTTTACCTGAATCTCGGGTAAATAATGTAGATAACATAAAGATAATACATTATGTGACGTATTTATTTTGTGCAGTGTGGCATGTGCACCACGAAACTTCGTTGCGCTTTTTCTCAGGTGGACAGTGCACCTCACAGTGGCAGGCGGCAGCCCTGACAGATGAAGGTGTAAGTACGTGTAACAATGGTGTGGAGTTGCCAGACAACTGCAGGGCTGCAGGTGTGCACTCGCGCAGGTGCATGGCGTAACCAATATTACAATATTTGTATTTGTATACCTGATTGTAACATAATGCCATAGTTTATAGTAATAGTAACAGTATATTATTGTGACGACTGACGGTCGCGAAGGGCAATGACATCGTTTGTTTATAAAAAAACGGCGCTTGGCGTGGGTGACTAAACGCCGTGAGCGCGGGGCGCGGGGCGCGGACCGGAGCCGCGGCGCAGTGACGTATTTTTGTGAACAGGAAATGGACGGACAAGGTGATGATGTCGGCTATTTATTTTATGTATTTTTTTGGGTAAAACATGATATAGCTGCATAACATTATTGACTTTTCTTATTCTAACAACGCCTCCCATCTACAACTTTGCTAGTTAACTGTACATGGTAGTTTAGGTCCCGCTCCCGCCTGCTCTGCTACAAGGACCGTTGGTCGCAAGTAACGGCTGATCGCGGCTGTATGTGTATCAAATAATAATTGTACATACGTGTGCGCTTGAGATTTACTCGTCACTGTGCCCGGGATTACTCGCGACCACGCAACCTGGTCACGTCGCCTGTCAGCGTCTGCGCAGACAGAATACCCGTTAGAAGATGAATATAATATTCTGGGGACCTCGGGAACATAACGCGATTGCCTTCCGATCGTAAATCAGTGTGTCGTACCGTACTGCACCGTGCTTACTTGGCTGTTAGAGTGTTACGTACTATTTAAATCTGACGCGGTCGTTAGTACGTGTCGTTTGTTTGAGTCGTGTACCGTCGGCTTTGCAGTTAGACCCACGTTGGATACATTCATTTTATTAAGAATGTTCTTCAGAAAATCACTGATAATCAGGTTTTATTCGGAAAATCGTACCGACGCTTAGTTTCAAATGTGCTTAGCTAGGTACTAAAAGCAGTTACATGTTGCATCACAAAATGACAAGATACATACCTGTACGTTGACTACTAGTCGCGCTGTCATTTTGTTTGAACATTTTTGGTTGGTTTTATTTTTAGTTAAATTTAAATACGTATAACTGTTGAAGTCTATTTTGACGCGGCTATAAGCTGTGCACTACTTACAGTCCCGCCCATTCTCGCCTGAGCTAAATGCGTACATTGGTCTATGTACAAAGCTCTATCTGTAACCGTCCGCTAAGCTAAGCTTAAGCTCGAAGATGACCTTGTTTACGCCGAAGAGGATTAATTGATGATTTTTAAATAAATATGCGTTACCCATTAATTGTGTAAGTACTAAGTAGGTACCTATTAAATAATTCATCAAATGGTTATTAATAGACAAAATACTGGCTTGAGGTACGGTAAATAAATTGACAGTCTGACGCTTCTTCTTCACTTATTGCTTCAGCTAGATATATCGGGGTTGCTCAGCTCAGTACCTATTATGATAAATAAGGAAAAGATTTAATTTACAAACACTTAATGTGTTTGTCATTCAGAAACAACAATATAAGCGCAGCAACTTATGAGCTTTGTAAATAGTATAAGTGTAACAAACCGAGCGGCTCCGTGAGCATACACAGCAATGAGCACCGAGCGGAGACGTATGCGCCCGCGCCGGCCAGGGATGCGATTAGATAAAGAGCCCTACCGTACCGCCGCGCACGTAGGTGTCGGTGCCGGATAACCTCAGTCACTGTATAGGGGCAGGTCACACGAGCCACCGGCTCGGATGACACCTTCACATGGCGCGCGGTGCCCCAGTGCGCGTGCGCACCATACAGAAATCTCTGCCGCTAGTGTAAATCCGCATGCCTGATATAATTATCATCTACAAACTGAGATTCTGTTGTCGTTGACACCATCATCAAAAATATTCGAGTATGTAAAATCAAAAAGATCAGAATCCGGCAGTACCTAATCCTTTTGGTATTTTACAGATGTTTCAATAAATTTGATCTTATGTAAACAGTTCAATACCTATGTAAAGATGAGCAGCAATTCGTACTATTCTCCGTGTTTAATTTTTGGTGGAAACATTCCAAAGAGATCGAAAGTCACTTTCGATTTCCTTCTGGTTACGTAGGTAGCTGTAGTAGTAGTAGTAGTAGGTACGTGACACTCATCTGCATATTCGACCATAAACGCCAATTATATTTTAGTGGCCATCTCGACTTCTTATAACTTTACAATACTTATTAACATAAGTATAAAAAATACTCTTTCAAGAGATTGGGAATCGATTTACTTATAACACTTTATACACATATGTATATCTACGGAATATGTATAAGCAGTTTCAGCATATCGAGGCTGCGCGGGCGCGGGCGCGCGGCGTTGGCGAACGTTGCGTGTCTCTGTGCGCATGCGCGAGGTCGAGCACTCGGGTCACAGGTCAACTATGTAGTCAGTATGCACACTACATCACGACAGTTTTGCATAAATATTCACAACTGCTAGCTGCTTACATGTCTCGGACGATAAGCTTTATTATACCAACGTTAAGGTACTAAGCTTACACTCTTACTAAAATGCACTTTCGCAAGTTTAAGTACCATTAATGGATTGGATACATCTGGCGTCCTTGGTTTTAATATCGAGAACCATACTAGGCGTAGCAGGTAACCTGACACACCACATGTCGCCACAGGTCACTGCGCCCGCGCCGCCTGGCCGCGTCTGTCTCAAAAAAACTAGCAAGACAAGGACGAGGCGCGATCTCATGCCGGAAGACATCAGCCTCTCCTCATACAGACGAGACGAAAGTTCCTCATCACATAAAGTAGGAGAGAAGCGCTCTTCCGACGTACTGACATACCTGAACTCATGTAATCATTATATTTCAATCCTGAAATATATGTATAAAAACCTTCAGAGAATAATTTGGCAAAATTAATCCGGTAAACATTATAGTTTGGTAGTTTTTTTAATCAATATTTAATTTGAGGTTTAAATAAAGGTATTACTTAGTACTTTTCATTCCAGAATGGCATATTATACTGGCCGGTTTCACTGTCGTAACATCGTCTTTAGTTAGGCAGAAGCACTTACAGCAGGTTCAAAGTTATGTGAGTGAGCTCATCCAATGTATGTCTGCGGCCCTTGTTACTAAGTCCATGCATGTACGATGTGTCGTCCTGGCTGGGCGAGGAGCTTCTAAACACTTATGTCGATATATGATATATGATTTACCGACTCTACGATCCATGCCACGCGAGACCACAATAACTACCAAATGAGTTGTCACGGTGTGCGCAGGCGTAGGCGAGACGCCACGAACTGTAATGGATCCACGGTACTGTTCCTTATAAACAAACGGTTGAAATCGAACGGTTGAGCAGAGACCCTACAGAGTACATAATGGCTAGATATATTTGGTTGCCTTTGCGTGGCTGTTGGAAAGTGATATAATTAATACTCAGAAAATATCCAACTCAATGACCCCTTTCGCTAAAGGAATGACTCATATCAACACCACCGATCTATCCAGTCGATACAAAAAAGTTTTCTAAATATGAAACCGATGCGGTATCTGTAGGCATCACAGTATGTGCAAGCCTTTAGTTGTTGTAGATGGCACACTTGTCCTTCGCGTCGTGTTGGCTACACTAGCGGGCAGCTGAGCCATCAGGAGAACGAACAGCGTTGTCTAGTGTTTGTATGTAGTATAATGTAATTACTGCAGTGACAGCTGTCGCATTACCGTCGTGTCGGTGTGTGTCTGTGACTGTGTGGCGGCGCGGCGGCGCGGCGCGGCGGCGGCGCGGGCGCTCGTAGCCGTGTTGTGCGCGCATTAGTGCACAATGCACAATTCTGCTGCTCACATTACGCTAATTTGTGCTAACGCAGTGGACGAGTGGTTGTATGCACCAATTTAGATTATAAAATTGTATGATTGTCTGCGTCCGGTTCAAAGATTGTTACTCGCTAATCGTTGAAGCAATTATCTTAATCTTGCTCGCGTCGACAGCGCTGATTTGGAGTGCTTCGTTTCGTTCACTTTTTTTGACCTCATGTGTTCATGTCATGGTCCCTCCTGATTTTTAGATTATTTGTGACCCTGTCACACACCCTATTCAGATATCACAAGTGGTTATGCAATACTTAACAATTTCCTATACTTAGTAACAAACAGGTCGAAAATAAAACCCCCACATTAATAGTAGCCACTACGCGATCACCTAGATAGATTAGTGGCCTACGCAAATGTTCCTCTGATCTGGTATCGTCGTGTGACGGGTTGTTGAGCTCCCTAACTTATGGTTGAGCTACACAATGACTGATGCATGCGAGCCGTCGGTTGGGACTGGTCTACTCAAAGCCGCTATGGCTCTTTCTTCAAAAGGCCATTTCAGACTTTGCCCTACATTGTAAGACACATATTTGTTATTATACCTACTATGTCTGGACTTTAAAAGAGACTATGATTCTCTGAGTTTGTTTCGGCGTTTCTTCTCAGAGGTCGTCAGTTAGGAAATGCCGGAGCCATCTAGCTTAAAAAAATGTTAAATATTGACTTGTAAAAGTGTCTTTAAAAGATCTATTTACAGAAATAAATATCATTTATCATTTACATATTTATTTATTTGCCAAACGAAGTATACAAGGTGTTTGGTACATACAATCATATAGTTAACATAATTCTCGTAGACTTATACGTATATTCACCGGAGGTATGGGTCGTGTCGTTTGTCAAACATCTACCTACTATGTACTAAGCTCATCAGTGTAATTATGGTCAAATGCCACGAGCTGTGCGCTGATACATGACCTTTCCGCGGTCGATCGCCGGTTATTTGCATCGTAATGTTTAATGTATTACCGCTATGTCCACGTGTTTGGTTACAGTGGTATGACATCACCGGTGGCAGTGGCGGGACGGCTCCTGCAGGCTGCAGCCCATCAACACAACGTCAAGTATTCCAATTTGCTCGTTATGGATGGTTGAGATGCGCCGGACTCGCGGCGCGTGCACGTGCGCAGAATGCCGCACCGACCATTGTCATCGTGGAGTCTATAAGTAGTGCGTGGAGGTAACTACTGTCTTTTATTATCATACTGAGTCCTTCACTTCATTGAACACATTTCGGAGAATTGAGATGTTATATCAGATAGGCCAGACTTAATAATTATTATGTCGAATGTATTGTAGCTACAAGTATGGATCACAAAAACCAAAAGCTAGTCTCTATCACCTCGTGACTGTCGCCATGTGAAGAGAACGTGCTCCAGCAGCTTGCAATTAGGTTTTGCAGGTCGACTGGATCCATTCATAAATAAATAAATAACCGCGTATTATCCGTTCTAAGTGGTTGTTACTGCGACGGATTATGTTGATGATTTCACTGAATTTCCGCGTTTCGCGTCGTAATGTCAAACTGTATCATAATGTTCTGAGCAGTCTTGAGCTTCGGGTCAGCTCGTCTGCAGTATCTCTAACTTGACTCAATGTACATACGATAGAAGAATAAACGCCGACTTACTAAGCAGCAAAGGTAAGTGCGGAAATGTTACGACTGAATTCATTTTGTTTTTATTAAATACAAAATGTCAAGTTGGAAGCTTGTATCTGAACATCTCTCAAGAGATGCAGCGTACGTTTTAACTTTCTAATATTGACGTACCTATCCTATGAGTGTATATGTTAACGGAAATGTATGTAATCCGTCATTGTATACAATTCCTAGGAAATGTATGTAATTCCTAAAATCGCACGGAAATGTGTGAAATAAATTATATTATACTTACACATTACACATTTCCTAGGAAATCTATACATTTCCTAAATAGCAATCGGAAATGTAAAACATTTAAGATATTGGTGGGTTAATAATAACATTAAAAAATAATTATATGATTAAAAGATTGCCCGTAAACTGCCTGTAAGGCAATGTAAAGATTTCAGCACCTCCAACTTTTCCTACGATAGCTAATTGACAATGGAATATAATAAACCGCGTATCAAAAATACTGATTGAGCGACAAAATTACTGATTGAGCAGCAAAATACAGATATCGGTTAGGTTAGGTTAGAACTGTGACCACACAACGAAAGCCAGAACCAAATCTGAATGTTTTGATTAGTAAGATAATATGAACATATTATTATTATTTTACGGTATGACTGTTACCCGATTGTCTCAATAAGTGCTATAATAAAAAAATATTATTAACAACGTATTTTATTACAGAAAGCATTTACTTTATACATTTCCTAATACGATATTGGAATTATATACAATTCCGAGGAAATTTATACATTTCCTAGGATATCTATGCATTAAATAGTTTTTCAAATAATATTTTATACATTTCCTAAATAGTATCGGAATTGTACACATTTCCTAGGATTTGTATACAATTCCTTGATTTCATACATTTCCGGTAACATATACATCGACACTGTAAACCAGATGCTTCACGGCACCCTACGTCTCTCTACAGGGAGGCATATTTTGTTTATCGGCGAAGTGTTCCAGGCGTATGGCTGACCATAGGCGCGGCTCTCGGCACACATCGCCACATTACATTGTAAGCTCATAATAACATCATGGTTCACCTTATATTTACATTTCTAGCTACAATGATGTGTGTGAAATATGATTTGATTTGATTTGTGCGAGTGTGTAACTAAAGTGGATGTAGTTCCGCCGCGCGAATGATTTTCGTCCGTGAATAACGTCTAAGAATAGCTTCGGCCGATATAGTTGTGATTTGTCAGTGATTGCAGCTGCAGCGCTCCCCACGGGTGCACGGGATAGTGACCATGATTGTTCAATCTAGTTCACTGACAGGTTATATATATATCTCTCGGCTGGAGAGCCCGCCGTCCCCGGCTGCGGCCAACCTCGCTGCCCTAGTACTTACGAGTAATGGGGAGCATCCTCTCGCGCCACTCGATCATGTTCACAATACATACAACTAGGTAGGAGTGCGCGCACCTCAACTTTGTGCGACGTTCACTCGGTAACAAAACAAAGGTACCAAAATAGATGACATTACATGTTTGTGCAAAACGAAATATAAGATTGCATAATATTTCGAAAGCATCTCTGAACAACGTGAACTAATAAGGATAAGGAGCCAACTGTCAACTGACACCACTCACGTGTACTTAACTACCAGGTGTAGCTCTATATAATTATATAGTTACCTATTTATGAAACGACACGTTATAGTGACATACATGAGGTTTCAGTAAACAAATAATAACTTCTATGTTATTCCACTTATTGATCACAATTAGAACAACTAGGTACTTAGTATGCATAGGTAATATAAATCGTTTCAAGTGATGAAATAACTGTATTAATTAGCGAGTAAGCATAAAACTTAATATTTATCTATCCGCCAGAAGTGGGACACGAAGCGCGCACACATGCGCGTGCGCAGGCGCATCCATGCGCGCATCTCTATGCATGTTGGATTGTCACGACATTTGCGGAACCTGCCTGCGGTGAGACAACACAGCCGGTTTGTTATAATAATGTGTCGTGAACGCCATTTAAACATTGCATAATTTGGAGAACTGTGCTAATTTTAATTACTAGAATTTCAGTTGTAGCTGCCGCTATGGTGTGCGGCCCGGTGCGGTGGCGGCGCGGCGGCGGCGGCGGTTCGTGGTGCGCGCTCGTCCGTATGTTGTCAACACCATCGTGTTCCACCCATTTTACTGTCTTACTCACGAAGCTTTCCTTCACGTTAAGGCGAGTGATGGAATTAACTAATAGGTTAGGTTTCACAACCCCAGGGCAACTTTTTGTATTTTTTTGGCATTTTCCATGCTAAAGAGGAGCTGCAGCGTCGTCTGCAAATATATTTATGGCGACGCGCGGGGTGAGGCTTGAGGCGCGGAGAGGGAGCGGCGAGTGGCGATGTCACAAGGAGGAGTTCGACATTGAACTAACTGTAAAGTAAGTCGTGTCGGTTGACGAGTAAAATACTTGCTTTTCAATAGGTGTCACTGACGTCACCATAAAGACGTAAATTCAGAAAGCGAAGGCAAAATTGACATGACGGGTAGGTATCGGCGTGGCTTAGGTCATAGCGTCTAGTGTACCTAACCAGAAGACGCAGGTTCGAAACCTGCCCGCGGTCGAATTTTTCCTTTGCTTAATAACTATAGAACCCCAAGGCAGTTTTATCTTTAATTAAAGTACTTATTATGTCTTTTCAATTTTCGAGAATTTAAGATACAGGAAGAAATCCTAGCGGGTGGCGAGGTTATATTTTATTATAGAGCCAACATATTCACTTGCCTTTCCCAAAACATATTGAGACCATAATTACTTCTTATCACTTTTTCTACTAATATTTATTTTATATATAACAAATATTAATATGTAACACTAATATAATGAGGTAATGGGAACAAGTTTACAATACTATAATTTGCAACGTAATTTAATGAAGACGTTTTACCTAAAAATAAAATGTATATTAAAAATACTTACATGATCCGGTCTTATTAATTATGAGATAAGGCTATCGCTTCCGCTTCCGTTTTCTGTCTCTTTTCCTCCTTTTTCATGTTTATCTCCTTCCTTTTGAGATACGCACTTCAGGTTTCCGTTGTATTTTACCTCTCTTTCTACCTTATATCTATCTCTTTCGCACATCCCCTCCTTTCACCAGGCAGGGAGCGCTGTTGAGCTAGGCGCACAGTGAGCCTTTGTTGGTCATTGCGACGAAATATACACCAGGCAGACATAAAAACTAAGCTTCTAATAAGGTAAGTAGTTTAATATGCGTTTTATTTCAGGTAAAACGCGTCTATTAAACCACTTGACCGTTATTAGAAGCTTATTATATTGAGACGTGTTTGTTATCGCCTGGTGAAGAATGCCTCGTTAGGCAGCTGGCCTTGATCCAGAAAGCAGTACTGCTGGACACGGCTCGTATTCTTAGGTGATTCCTCTCTTTGGAGCCCTGACTGCCGGTAGCTTGGACCCTGTTCCCGATACCGGTGGGCCTTTATTTTTGTTTTAAATATATTTTTAAATGTTTTTGTCTTTTAATTTATATTATAAAAATATTTAAAAATATAACTTAGAAGACCACTGAACATACGCCTCCCGGCGTTGATGGGATACCAGCAGCTTTTATGAGGCGCATGGAAAGGCGGCCAAGCGCATGGAAAGACGCAAAAGTAATTCCTCTACCTAAAAAATGTCACCCTACGTCTTTTTCTGAATATCGTCCCATATCCATTTTACCTTTCCTATCAAAAGTCCTCGAACGCCTTATTTATAATCAACTGAACTACTTCCTTTCTAAAAATAACCTTCTTAACTCCTTCCAATCTGGTTTTCGCCCGGGTCATAGCACAACCACAGCTCTCGTCAATATTACGGATGACATTAGGTCCAGCATGGAATTGCTGGATTTCAGTAATGTTTTTAATTTCGATGTTTTGCTTGGAATATTACGCTCTCTTAACATATCTCCATCGGCGATTGACTGGTTTCATAGTTACCTGTTCAGTCGTCGGCAACGTATTTGTATTGAAGAAGCTTCTTCTTCTTGGAGCAATACTTCTGCCGGTGTACTACAGAGTGGCGTTTTATCTCCTCTACTTTTCGCAATTTTTATAAATTCTGTTTCCGAACGTCTAACTTCTTCCTACCACCTTTATGCAGATGATCTGCAAATTTAGTGTAGAGCTCCTCTTGGGAATCTGTCGCAGGCGGTATACACAATAAATCAAGACCTTTCTTGTATTTGTGACTGGAGTAAACGGGTTCGGGCTGATGGTAAACCCCACGAAGACGCAGGTGATTGTGGCAGGCAGTTCAAGAACAATTTCGAGGATTAACTGGAAATCCCTTCCCCAAGTCTCTTTTGACAATGTCGCCATTTCTTATGCTGAAAAAGTAAAGAACTTGGGGATTTTTATTGACAAAAATTTTACCTGGACTGCTCAAATACAGGAAGTTAGTCGCAAGCTGTTTGCATCTGCTGCAAGTCTAAAAAGGCTACAGAACTTCCTGCCGACTGCCACCAAAGTTGCGCTTGCTCAGTCGCTCCTTCTTCCAATCCTTGATTATGCGGATGTCAGCTATCTTGACCTAACAGAGGAACAACTTGATAAGCTGGAGCGCCTTCAAAATTTTTGTATAAGGTTCATATTTGGCCTACGCAAATATGATCATGTTTCAGAATTTCGTGCAAAGCTATTGCAAGAAGAACCTGAGATTTACGGGAGGGGACGAGGCTAAGAGGTATACTACCTTCAAAAACCTTGTTAATTTCATTTGACACAATATTATTGCTGACATTTGAATCGATTCTATTGTGGCTGGTGTACTTACAATGCCTTTGTCGAGAGGGTATGCGATACCCTGATATTATTTTTAAAAGAAATCTAGAACTCCCATTCTCCTTCATCGGAGATTTCTATAACTTTTATATTGACCACATTGTTAGATGGTGATTAGGGTTGCTTTTAACCTTTAAGTTTTGTCCAGGATCCATGAGATGGAATGGACTTCTTCTAATTTAAAATGTATGATATTATATATATAATTGTACCTTTATGACCCAGACTACCCCGCGAGGGTAGGAATCGATTGCAATGCCCGCAAGAGCTTGGCGTAGACCCACAGTAAGAGCTACCCTACGAGGGGAACCGTGCAGTATTAGATGGTTTTTCTCGGAAAGCATATCACTGCTGGACTGCTTAGCAGGCCAAAGCCTTTCTTACCTGGTAAAACTTCACGATCAGAAATATTGAGGAGTTTTAGCACAATTAATTAACCATGACCACCATGCGAGGGTTGGTTTCGAGTGTAATGCCCGTAAGTGCTTGGCGCAGTCTTACAGTAAGTAGGTATAGGTACCATGCGGTGGTACATTATGACAAGAATACCCCTGCGAGGGTAGCTGTGCAGTATTAAATGGTTTTGCTCGGAAGGCATTACCAATGTTAGACTGTTTAGCAGGTCAGATTGCTGTTCATGGTTAGAATTATTCTGGATTACTGGCACAAATGTCCGTGACCACCCTGCGAGGGTTGGTTTCGAGTGCAATTTCTGTAAGTGCTCGGCGCAGGCTTACAGAAAGTAGGTATAGGTACCATGCGGTGATACAATATGACAAGCATACCCCTGCGGAGGTAGTCGTGCAATCTTCGTAAGTGCTTGGCGCAGGCTTACAGAAAGTAGGTATAGGTACCTGCGGTGGTACTTTATGACAATCATACCCCTGCGGAGGTAGCATATTAAATGGTTTTGCTCTGGAGCATTACCAATGTGGCAGTCATACCGTGCCTCGGAAGCATTTATAGCTTACTAGTTCAAATATACCACTCAGACATACTTGAAAAAGTTTATTACACACGATCATACTGGTATGATCATCTTACCACCACCTCGATGGTAAGTGGCAGTTGCAGCCTATAAACAGTAACAACACCAGTAGTATGCTAGCGCGTTGTCATCATGAGATTTTGGTTGTTAGAAGTCTCCTATGTCCAGTTAATTCATTAGCTATATTGTCCTTCAAACCGGAACACAGTCATGATTGCGTGTTATTGCTTAACGGCAGAATATTAGCTGATGGTAATTTGAAATTATGAAACCGGAAGTGCCTATCTCAAAAGGAAGGAGATAAACATGAACAAGGAGGAAAAGAGACAGAAAATGGAAGCGGAAGCGATAGCCTTATCTCATAATTAATTAGATTTCGGATCACGGTACAGTTTTTTAATGTTGTAATAAATAGCAGTTACAACGATGTACAGAATTCACCGATGACTGCTGTGTAATTAAAATATGTTCACATTGTTAAGAAGTCTGTAAACATTTAAAAATATGAAGGTAGTTAATGTCTGAATATAATATGTATGCTGGCTATACAATCAAATACAGCAGCTGTACCCACGTCATCATCTCTGTCACGAAAACTGAAACAATATTTGAATACTTATACCTACGTCAAAGGTCTGCAACGACCGACGGCGACGGCGACGGTGGCGACAACTCGACACACGAACAGCGTCCAGTAGCCACAGCACTGTCAGCACTCAGAGCTTGGCCCGTACGGAGATGTCGCGACCGCTTCGAGTAGGAACCATCCGGGACCGGGACCTTGCCTGTCCTTGATGTCATCATGGACAGGTGGCCAGCATACCGACTAAATACACCACCACCACCACATTCCGCTTAGTGGTGGGATGACGGGAATAGCACTCGCATGATCTGCGATCCCCAATCCGCCTCCCAAGGCCATCTCCTTTTTGCGGCGGTCGAATTTTTCCTTCGCTAAAATAACTTGTAAAAGTGTCTGAAATAAATAATAATTTTATCGTTACATCTAAGTGAACGTGACGAAATAGTCTCAAAGATCACGTTCAGTTAACATCCGTCTTTGTTGTGTTTACACTTTGCCGTAGCTAGGTATATTCCTACGCTGTTTTATCTTCTATCATTACGGAAATATATTTATTCTTATTTCTGCGTCGATATTTACAACGCCCTTCCCAGAATCATAAAGAAGGCACTAGGTATTTTTCACAAAAGAGTAGCATTTTGCGAAATGAAGATAAAGATTGTGTATTTAGTGTTTATATGTATACCGAACCAATCGACATGGTGACCGGTGCCCTACTCATAGGAGCACAAGCGGCCAGGACCAGGCAGGTCATTGTATCTACCTACTGAACACTGCCGGTGTGATGATAATGTTATTATGTGGTAACGTCAACGGTTGGTAGTCGCGGTAGTAACGTGGACGAAACCACAACAACGAGAGGAGACACGACACGATAATATTGTGGATGTATAAATAGCTTTGTACAGTGCGCGGTGCGCGAGGGCCCCCAGCCGCTAGACGCGCGGCGACGCGGCGCGGCGCGACGCGGCCTGCCGCGACTACCGAATATAAATATTTGGGTCGTCGGCCCGCGCCCCCGTCATTGTTAATTATACACAAATTAACTATTTGTGTCGCAATAAACTCATCCATTCAATGGATAGTATAACAAAGATTTTATTCGACTGTTTTATTTTTATTTAATTGAATCCGACACACGATGTAGATGGTGTCGTATGGTAGTCCGTACAAGATGAAATATTACAATTTAAGAAAATAAGGAAACATTCAGTAAGTTAGTTAATGAACACAGGCGTTTCTCCAGCGGTTATTAGGTAGTTAATTAAGTAAGAAGGAAAGCGCGCCGGGCATTGTAACTACGAGAATTCGGTATAGAGTGAAGTCGAAACTATTATTAATTATTCAAATATTTGAGGCGGCGATAATTAATGTATTACAGAAAACATTCTACTAGGCAGACAGAACGTGTAGCACGTCGAGATGTTAAGTGCGTACCACAAACTGCGCCGGCGCAGTGTTGATGACCAACTGATCGGCACCTCGAGTACTTAACTGTAATGTTAAACTCAGTTAAACTAGTATTCTAGTTAAACACGCGTGTCTAGCCAACACGGTTGCTGAACAGATCACTAATAGATTCAGCATTTTTGCAGACAATTCTGCCAAAGAATAGTAGGTAACTGTTACTAGATTCTGATAAACCTTTCTCAAGTGAGCAAGCCACTTCAAACGAGAGGCTGGGTATTGGATACTACACTGATGATATCCGCGCTGTAATGACAGTTAACAGATTGCAAGTAGAGACTATATCTAATAGATATTCGCATATTTGTTTCTCTAATGCGAATTTCTAGGAAACAATTTGTTATATTCATTTTCTTGTTATTCCATCTGTTTTGTATTACTACTTCTCAGACGATAGACTGACAGACGGCATAACTATAACATGAAGTGACAGTGTATTAGTTAACTCAGTAAATTAATATAATAACCCCTATTAGTAAGTATAGTCGCTAAAGAGTCCTTTAAGAGATTGGGCTTCGTTTTAAGAAATGCATGAAATTTTCACAGTGACTAGGTATGTAATACGTACATAGTCACTGTGTACTTATACAGTACGATTGTCCGGAGTAAACTTGAAGCAAGCTCTTGATATAGCCCGATTCCAGGTTGGCATTACGTTAAAATTTGTCGAGGTATAACAGATGCACCTGATCTTCATGAGTTGATTCGGCTTTATACTACAAATCATGATCTGCGTAGCAGGTATCGCAGACTGTTGGCACAGGCCACGTGTCACTGTCAGCCGCGCTGCAGATCATCACGTCGGGGACTTCCGGACCGAGGACATCATTTACATGTGGCGCTTCTGTCTGTTATTCAGGGTTGTGTTGTGGTATTTAATTTATTTGTTTTTGAAAGTGGTAACTCAGAGCTGGAGGCGACGCGGACGGAGCGCCCGTCTCGCGCCGCGTTCCGCTGCACCAGCGCGCGCTCCACGGCTGACGCGACGCATGCGACCACGTCGCGCGCCGACCACACCACACGGTTACTACTGCAGTCTGCAGTACATTGATCTGTTTCTTATAAACTTTACTTGTTCCAGAGTTGGAAATAGCGAAATTAGTAGGAGTAATGATTATATAATAAATTAAGTTAACTTTGACTGCTTTTATTTGAATTATTTTTTCTTTCCGATAAAACGAAAACTAGTTCAGGATTTTTTGTAATGAGGCAAATTTTTAACCTTACCGCTGTTCCTAATAAAGAAGGGAGTGTCGTTAATGAGTGCAACTCCAGTGGTGCCCACTGTTTGTGCGGAGTGCTTTATCCATTGTGGCGTCCAACTCAAACGGAAGGTAGGTACATGTGCGGCTTAGTAGGGCGTCTTGTACGGGGGTCGGTTAATTGAACCTCGTCTGAAGTAATTGTGCGTATCGGTGTCAGCATTACACCATACACGACCACAGTAGGTACATACTGCGCGTGTGCTTCCGCGGACGTCTGCATCAAACATTGGTATGTTATTATACTTTTATTAATTGCGTTTCGTGGGCTGGGCCGGTAGTCAATGGAGGCGACATGGACACCGCTAACTACTACGACTAACCACTTTTAAGTATTAATTTATTTTGGCAAACGATGCTCAAAATTTAAGTATATGATGTTTCTGTCCACGTAGGACTTGGAAGAATAGGATCAAAACGAAGATTATAAAGATTGTGGTGAATATCTTTAGCAGTGCAAATTTTACAATTAAGGTTAAATGATATTTATTTTTGCAATAAGATCTTTTAAAGACACTTTTACTTTTGTTAGAGATCTTGTACTTATTGATTTCACTTAAATCTCTTCCCCGATTTTCCCCCATTTAGACCTATACGGGTGCTACAGGTGCTACACGTAGCACGAAGTTCGAACCGTTACTAAATTAAAATATTATGCCATTTTTTTTATTGAATAAAATTACTCAAAATGTTGTTATTCTTGCAGGGTCAAGCCGACAGTATGTATTTTCACGCAAGTATGTCTTCGAAATTTGGTTGAAGTATGGCAACGCACAGTGGTTCCCCGGTGCGACCAAAACCGCCTGAGGCTACTCTGTAATTGGCTAAAATTAATGCTCATTAGAACATAAAATCCCTAAACCCTGGAAAGAACTTAATAGTAATATATTAAAAAACAAATTAAATAATTTACTTGCAAATAAAGCCTACTATAATATTAAGGATTTTCTGTATGACAACATTGATCACTAACTGCTATGACATATATAAATGAATTATTACACACTGACTTACTGCTAATTGAACCTAATAAAGTAGAATTCATAAAATGTATGTACAAAAGTAATAATATATACGAAATTGATTTATATAATAATATGTAACACTAAGCTAAGAATATTGTATAGCTAAATGGTAAATAAAGGTGCAAATATATAATATAATGATATCTGTTCTAATGTATATTGTATAATTTAATAATAAGGCAAAGGCCAGTTAGTATTGTGAAAAAAAAAAAAAAGAAAGAAACCATTTTTTTTTTCTATTTTCTTTAATAATTTGTACGCCATAGAGGCTAAACATGACTGTCATTTGTATTTTTTCTCTATAACATCTTGCATGCATATGTATGTATACTCATGTTTCAACAAATAAAACCATCTTTATCTTTAAAAAAAAAAAAAAAAAAACTTCTACTAAGTCCAAGCTTTAAAAAAATACAAATTGATTGCACTTAGATAATTACTTTCATTCCCAATTTGTCATCGAAAGTGTGAATACCGCCGGCGCTCCGATACATTATCAGTGATTCGAGCAATTGTTACGTGTTTTTATTTGTCGATTCCCGAAAATTTTATGTTTAGGTGGTTTGCTTTCGACATGGATTTCGAAGAATATGGTATGTAGATTATATTTATTTACAATTTTAAAATTATTTGTTTTGGTACAATTTCACTGCTACGTCATGTAACTGTTATAAGTGAGCAGTTGATTTTTTGTCTCATACACTTAAAGTTTTAGTTTAAAGCCGCCTATACTTCCGCCTCAAACTTTTTTTATATGTTAGGTGAGACCTTGTACTTATTGATTTCAATTAAATCTCTTCCCCAATTTTCCCCCATTTAGACCTATATGGGTGCTACGTAAATGTCTTCAGTTCGTAGGACATAGCACGTAGTTCTTAGCACGTAGCACGTAGTTCGTAGCGTTTTTAAATTACCACATTATGCCTTTTTTATTTAATTACTCAAAATGTTGTTTTTCTTGCAGGTCAAGCCGACATTGTGTATTTTCACGCAAGAATGTCTTCGAAATTTGGTTGAAGTATGGCAACGATAAGAAGTTGCACATCGCTGAACGGACTGAGTTCGTATTTCAATACGTGACGCACTTCGTATCAATGAAAGCGTTAAAGAAAATGTTAATTTTGAGTTATAAAGCTGCGTGACTTACCTTTGCCAGAAAATCTCTGAATTTTGGAATAAAAACCACTACATGAAAGATCGTTTTTCGTCAAAACAGCACGAAAGTCACGAAACTGTGGTATTGTGGCATTTTGAGAATCCTGAATCCTGGGTCTCCTCTCATATTGAGAGGTATTAGGCTATAGTCCACCACGCTGGCCTAGTGCGGGTTGGCAGACTTCACACGTCGTCGAGAAAATCTCTAAGGTATGCAGGTGTCCTCACAATGTTTTCCTTCACCTTTTTAAGCGACTGATAATTAATTATTAATACGCACATGAATTCGAAAAGTCAGAGGTGCGTGCCTTGGGTTCGGACTCGAGAGTTTCGACTTGGCAGTCCAACGGTCATACCACTAGGCTATCACTGTTTCCTTATTGAAAGTTTTAAATTCGGGTTACAAAACAAAACCATGTTAAGTTTGGAGAGTATGCCATGGAAACTGCCAGGCAAATTATCCAAGCCTATCCATGGTATTATGTGCCAGCTTCTGTCCACAAGGTTTTAGTGCATGGAGCTGCAATAATTGAACATGCACTATTACCTTTTGGCGAGCTTTCCGAAGAAGCGGCAGAAGCCAGAAATAAAGATATAAAAATGTTCAGACTGACTATTATTTGTAACTCGTGTTTTTTGATTTACAAATAATAGGAATTTAGGTTGCCTAGAAAGAAAAACACTGTTTTATCAAAAGCTGTTTCGGAACTATTAAGGTTATAAGATATTGTAAATATTATTACTTTTTTTTTGTATTTTTTAGATGGATTACCATCTAAAAATAATGTTATATTATATTTTCATACAATAAATCAATAATACCCATTACCTAAACAATTTCATTTATTACATCCCAGAAATATTTTTGTCGCACCTTAATAAGGGCGGCGAATCACTGTGCTTATTAGATGTGTTTTACAATGTAGGCAAATCTGACCTTTTGGACCTTTTGAAGAAAGTTGGAAATGAAAGGCAAAAGTCGGTTGACCGGTATGTTTAATTTGGCCATAGTCTTTCCTTGGGTAAAGAGCAATGGAGCGTTTTATACTTGACAAAGACGAGGCAGATACACAAAAGTCTTTGACATTAGAAAACGAGTAATTGAACTCAAATGGAATCGGGCGGGGGCCTGGCAAGGCGTCGAGATGACTGATGAAGTAAGGCTGGAAAAAGGAATATTGGTCGTCGACAAGATTGTTACTATCGCAGGCTTAACATGGATGAGACTGGCACAGGAGCGAGGAGATTGCAACAACAAAAGAAAGCCAGCAGTAGGTGAAATCGGGCTGCATATGATGATGATGAATTTTTTTATGATAAAAGCACTTTATGCACTACCGCACTGCATGTGCATTTAAAGAAGCGTCAATTATTTTGTTGTGAGTGTAGGCGCACTAGCGGCATGCATAGGCGCGCATGTCGTGGGCGCGGCGCGGCGGAGCTTGAGCGCGTGTTTTCGTAGAGCGCACAGAATTAGGTCGGCGGAGCAACGCTCCACTTAGCACAACTAGCGCGCGACCTTAGCGAATCATCGCACACTCCACACGACGACAGACGCGCAGCAGATGCCGACCGCGAGCTGACCGTACACCGAACTATTTTTAGCATCATCCTTACACTTGATATTACTCCATACTCCACTGAAAGACAAAAGTATTACCTATAGGTACATATAAAGTGGTGATAGCTCTTAAATAACAATCTCTCATCATCAACTACAAAGGAAGCTAGAGTATAATGATTTAGATTTGACGTTTGCGTAGCTTATTTAACGAATAGGTAGGCATTACCCAGCGACTGATAGGAGTTAGGGAGTTACCACAACAGACTTCCTTTTCCTTCCTTAACCAAATAATGTTGTAGCTAACGCTTGTGTAGTTACCTACACCGAAGTTTTATGACTCAGCAACTGGTCATTACCCTGGTTACATATGTATTGTGTAATAAGACTCCAGATGTGTTCCGTGTATCCAAGGATTTGATGCGAGTGTGCCTTATAATAGTCAGAACCAGATTGATTTCAGCTGGCAGCCGCATAGAATGCGCTACATCTTTCACCTCACCTACAGAATAATCGCTGGAAGTGTTACAAAACATATAAGTACAAGTAGGTTCCGCGTGGTCCGATTAACAGAAACCCTCGATCCCCGTCGTACCAGTCGTGCAGGCCGCTGAGCACGCCTGGTTCAAGAGACTACTTCGAGCTGGACGCCGAAGTGACCATGACTCGTTCTGTTAGTAAAACTAAAATGTTATTGTAGCAAATAGGTAAAATGCTGCACAGATATGCAATCTATTGCTGCGCCATCCCGTGGGAGATGGCACAGCAACGATTCATATAAGTGCAGTCCAGCCTGTTAGCTTGTCGCTTAGGACTTTATTGGAACTGGCCCGCACCCTACCGAACAGAGATGCACAATGCACATCTCTTTCGCATCATTGTGTAAAAACAAACTACGTGAGCGTCGGCAAACATCCCTGATGCACTACAGAAACGGGGCAGCCCCATCAACAACCTAAATGCATTATTATATTGAACGCGGAGAGCGCTATAGTACTTTCGAGTATATCTAGCCCATAGAGTGCACGACGTGTAAAAGGTCGTGCAGTAAGCCCGGAAGAGCGAATTTTTTACAGGAAGTGAGTGAACGTAAAACCCTGCGTCTAGCACAGCATGCAGTTATGCATATATGTAATATTCGCTCAATCCAATTACGAATGCAATTAAAAGCAAATGCGACCTATTTGCTGCACATTTACACGATAGAACTACCTACTTACATATCTATTCTGCGTCTGGGGTGACGCTAAGTTAATATACAAAAAACAGACAGTTCGAACGAGTGAGGGGCGGAACCGGTCGCCGCGGCCTTCAGCAAACTCGCCGTGTGACTCACAAGCCAAACTGCTGCAGTGCGATAATAGAACTACTCGTAGGAGAGAGCGGGAGAGAGCGCGCCTCACACGGGAGGGCAACCCATCGGTCATGTGTCAAACACAAACATGTTGACACTGAACAATTTTCAATTAGATTTAAAGTATCAAACAAAATCATACTTACGTAACGTGACAAATTCAGTGTAAAAAGTGACCATCAGAGCTACATATGTAACAACCACATGCCAACTTCGACCAAATATTGAAGTTTGGCACCACCGAATGTTTTGCTAAAGTTCAAACAACATACCTTAGTCTAATTACAGTCAAGTAACATCAGCAATAGGTACCTACTTTCGAAAACACCGGCCGTGACATATACATAGACGGGCATTGCAGTGTAAGCTTGCTTCTTAGGTGACTTTTTATGTAGGTAAGTACATTTAGTATGTTTATTATACAGTATGGTGCCCGAAGCTGATAATGATATTTCTGGACTTTTCATTGCAGTTTCCATTGCAATTCCATTCCTTGATTTGTTGCACACAGTGCACGATGCACGTATGTCCGTCCGGGCTCCGGCTCCGGGCCCAAAAAACTGCGCGCACGCTGTAGTCCGCGGTGCAGCGCCGCCGCCGGCCGGACTCCGGACGCGGCGCGATATTTCCACGTAATTGCCATGAAGCTCGGATTGCACCGCGGAACGACCTTGTTGCTTATTTTTTGCAACTTACAGCGACAAAGGCATACCAAGAATAAACACACTCAGCGCTACTGACAACTGTTTGCCGAATTTTATTATCAAGCAACCTAAGTTACTTTTTTTGTTGGCTCGCGCCCGATGACGTGGGGCCGGCACATACCGGCGAACTGTGTGTATCCTCCTGTATGCTCGCCTGTATTCTCCGAAGTGTTAGACCTAACTAAGAATACAGGCGAGACGATATGTTTGCAAATATAATGTTTTAACTTTGATGGTTAAGGATTTTTAATTGCTATTACAATTTAAATATATTAACGGTCGTATGGTCGAGTAAGAAATCAAAAGAGAGGTGGTGGAGATTCTCTATAGTTTGTATGTATGTCCGCGTATAGCTTTATTGTTGATATTGGTCTGGACCGATTTCCCGCCTTGCTGAACTGTTCCAGTGGCAGTTTTTTGCCTTTCACGGTCTCCTGGTCCATCATTCTCCAGACACGGACACGTCGGTTATCTGGGTGAGTACTGATTCGCGATTCGTCAACGAAGAGACAGTTTTGCCAAATGTTTTCTTCTTCATTTTGCCGAAGCCTAGCCCACTGCAATCTCCGTCTTTGACGTTGCCGGAATTCAGAGGAGCTCGCCAAGACCTCCGTGCTCGTATTCCGGCCTGGTGGCCGAAGCTCTGCTTTTATTTTAGTGGCGTTGATTGTTGGCTCACGGGCTGCCAGCAATCTAATATAGCGCTTTTGGGCAGCACTCAAAACAGTTGGGCGACCACTGCGTGGTTGGTCAGCTAAATTACCCATCCCGTGGTACCTCTGCAACGTGGTCACGACACAGGATTGGGATATAGCGACTCTGCGTGCTATTTCTCTCGTGGTGTATCCTTCTTCCCTCAAAGTTACTATTATTGATTGTGAAACTTCTGATAATCCTCTTGGCATTTTTCAATCACAGCTTTCCGCGAAATCTATTTTAAATCCTTTAAAATTGACTAAATCAGATTTAGTCAGTAAGCTAAGACTGAAAAAGCCTTTTTATTTGGAAAAACAATTGAACTGTTTTATTGTTTTATATTCTAAATCTATATTTTTAAATAAATAATCTAAAAAAAAGAAGAAATCATAATATAATCCACCGTAACAAAAAATATGTCGATTTTTCAAAGTGATCGCAAACTTTTTTTATGTGTGTTTGTATGAATTAGATATTATCACCTTTCAGACAGCCGCTTCCTTACTTTTTTAAAAGTGCAGAAAGCCTTGGTGTATCTTCCGCCGCCAGACGAACCTAAGTAAGTAACTAAGAACTGGGTATCATGGACTCGTACCGACTAAAAATCACACTTTCTTTCCTTTTCAATATTTGGGAATATGATTCGCCACGGCGGGTTTTGCTACAGTGCAATTAGCTGGAATACTTCAAATGGCTGGCAGCGCTATGGCCACTATCAACGTAGCAGATACACTGGGCACCTCGATCCCTGTGGACGGAGGTAGATACAACTTGATCTTTCTTCTGGAGGAGGCCTAGGCTACTGACATGGATAGAAATATAGTGGGAAACGTGAGGCCACCATCCACTGCTACGACTAGACCACGGCGCTGCTCTGCCCAAGCTGGGCATAGCTCCAACGTTAAGTGCTACACACCGTGTGCTCCGTTCAGTCCTCAAAGCCGGCCTGTCTGAGGCCTCATCGCCACTATTGAGCCGTGCCCTATGTCACCAACCAGTATTAGACAAAAAGGACATCAGCCGAGTTTCAGTGAATATTTTGAAAGTTGTCTGTGTATCAAGAGGGGAGACTACCGCTATTAGAATCCAACAAAAAACCAAGGTGGTCGATCAGTAAATCGGTATTATTTAACGGTACTAACTTTCGCGAGCTTGCATCTAGATAATCGAGCCTGCGGGTACTCGAGCGATGCAGCGTAAGTTGCAACCATCGTGAAGGAGCTGAGAAAGAAGCAACGGCAACGCAGCGGATGCGCCGGCGCAGGCTGGCGGGGGAAGTTGCGACGGTGGGGGCGGTCAAGGCCGCCGACGCACGCGGCGCCTAACGCTGGCTCAGTTCGTCCCGCGCTCCCCTTGCGATCAGTCGTGCGCAGTCTCTCCAGTTTCAGTGTGACAGTGTGTGTGTGTTGTACAGTTACGTTCCGCGGCGCAGCACCAGGTCGTCGACCGCGCGAGTATGAGCTCGCGCCCGCTCCGGCCGCCGCGTTCCCGCCCTCTTCTCTGATCGGGATCCACACAAGGTGAGCTACCAAGTTTCGCTTCCTACCCTCGACGAAACCCGCCCCGGCCGACCGGTCGCGATGGTAACCGGTTGTGCGTTCTCCGCAACCAATGGAAACCTCGGAGTAAGCGTGAATGACATTTGCTGTAGGTATCGTCATTATTGTCCTAATTTGCTCGTCACGTCACTGAAGGTTCTGACTTAATCGAGTGCAAAGCTGGGTAGAGTAACGAACATACAGATATTGATAAAATATTGTGATTGACTCCACTTGGCGATGCAATTTGCGACCAGACGCGACGGTGTCGATTCAGTTAATTATGATGTGCTCATTTGAGAACACTCCACACGCAGTGTTTGCAAGTGCTCACCGAAGCTCCAAATTATTTAAAGTTTTTGTTAAACGTTGGTTCATTAGACTTCTCAGTGGTGTTCTATTGTATCCGCAAGACGTTTAGAAACTGTACAGCGGGTTTAAAACCAGTTGCGTTAATGGTGTCAAGGTACGGTCTCTCAAATACGGCTGACATATTTTTCTCACTTATACCGTTTATGACAAATAGGTACTACTGTTACATTACTCACTATCGTATTGGAATCAGTACGATTATTGTGCACATCTACTGTATTGTATTGTACATCTACTCTATTGTATTGTACTGTGCAGTGTCCAGGTCTTCATTTATAACAATCATGTGTACTGGGAAGATCAAGAAACTACCTGAGACTATAACTTTTTTGTAATGCAATCCTGACGTTGACTCCCTGGGTGCTGATGTCGGTTTATAACAATAACAATTTCGGCGTCAGTTACAGGCCTGTATTAAATGTTTGATCTTTAAAATATGAATGCACAGGTAGCTCGTCTTTATTCAGATTTTTCGTTTTAGCCTAGCTAGGTACCTACCTAGGTACCTATATTAGAATTGTCACAGCTTCAACATCTAGTCTTTGTTAGTGAGAAGATACCCAGCTCTCCTACATAGTATGTAGGTGTGTGTAGTGTTCAGTCAGAAAAAACTTCACAGTTCCTAAACTCATAAGGAACGTAGACAAACAGGGCCCTGTTTTCGGTACGATACAATACAATTACCTATAATTTTGTTATCCTTAAAATGAACATTTCCCAAAACATGTAGATCGCAGGCGTGATAGTGTGACATACAGAGCAAGGGAAGGAAAGTGCAGTTTTTAGTCGGTAGCAGAGAGGTGCCAGACGACTCATGAGGATTTTCCGTACTATTAAAAATGCGTGACGATGACGGTGTCAGTTTCGTTAAGATTGTAGTCCACGCGACACCACCACACCGCACATTATCGCACTCACTGCAATTAATTGTGTAAGTATACAACGTTCAATGGCAGATTTAAGCATTGTCTAAATCTGTTATTGATCGTTGTATACACAATTAATAATAATAATTTTCGGTTCATTTGCAATTAATTTGTATTCAAATATTTTTAATGTAACCTCAGCATTACCGAGTAATTTGAATTTAACCTTAACTACGGAAAGGTATTCTAAGGACACACGTTACGGCTTCTCAAATATTTTTTGGTCTATTCCCATTGTCTCCATTGACGCTTTACCTATGGGAATGCGTTCCCTATGGGAACAACGGGAACTTATAAGATATACCTACTTCCTTTTTTATTATTTAAGCGGGTTTTAATCAATGTAAAGAAATATAATTAAAAAAACTTACACAAATAACACAACCTTAATGTTATAATTATAAAAGATTAAAAATAATACAATAATTTGTTTGATATATTTGAAATGATTTAACAGCTTATTATATTATAATATGGAATGAACATACTTTAACTACTTATTGTAGGAGAAAACATAATTTGAATACAAAAATATAATATCGACGGTATGTTATTTTTTATACGTCGGAAATGACAGAACATGTTTGAGGTACTTAGTTTATATTAATATTGCTACGTAACGTATTTAATATTATGTAACGGAAGTGCGGTTAAACTTAGTTTTAGCGGGCTAGAGCTAGGTGAAGCCGGTCACAGATGGTTAAAATTAAATCTATCCTACGTAGCTTCGGTTGGAGTCAAGTTTAGCGTTCATCATAAATCATCGGCTACAGGTATTCTCGAGTGGAGACCGCGACTCTGCAAAAGTAGTGTAGGACGCCCTCCGCCAAGATATGAAGATTTACGAAAGTCTGCTGGTAGAAGCTGGATGCGAAAATCCGGGGACAGGGGGAAATGGCGCACATTAGGCTCCCGCCTACGTCCAGCAATGGACTAATATAGGCTGATGATGACGAGACCGGCGAGAACCAGATGCAGCCGCTCATCGTTGGTTAAACTTAGTAAGTAAGGTTAGCTTATTTTTAAGTGGCGAACTGTTAATATGGGTAGGATAGATCTAAGTTTAACCAACAGTGAGCGACTGCACCTAGTTCTACCCGGCTAAAACTAGGTGTAACCGCACTTCGGTTTGTAGCCGAAACAAATATACCTACATGAGTTCTATTACAGTTTCACTTGTAACACCACTGTTCAATACTTGTCAATACAGCACAACTAAATAACTCGCATTTACTAGTTCCTTTTCTCTTGAGTATTTTCTGGAGTAGGTTTTACATAAACCACTGAGAGCTTTACAAAAACAATATTATCCGTGCGTTTTGGTCCCCTTACTGCATCGCCGTACGCCTCGTCAGCCGTCGGCGCATCCTGGAGAAACGGGAACACATTTTTTCACGCACGTTTTTTCATCTTCATTCTTTCATTAGTTTTTTCTAGTGCTAGTGCGTCGCTAGTGTCTTTATATTTATAAAGTTCGTGCCTTCTTTAGCAAAGAAGAGTTCTTTTATTTTGGTATTTGTATAGGTACTAAGTAAAAGATTTTTTTAATAGCAATTCCGAACTATATTTTTGAAATAGGTAAAGGTACTTTTGTATAGTCTTTAACAAACAAACAAACAAACCGTAGAATATTATAAAAAAGTGCTGTTACCTATTTCATGAACTGACACTGGCGCTTCATTCAGACTGCCTCTGACACAGTGCTCCTTAAAAAATATAATCTCAATCTCCACCCTTGACGTGTCGACCGACCAGACCACGCTCGGAACTCGGTAGTTACGAGTATGAGTCGGTACTCCCCACAAGTGCGCACTTGAAATCTCGAGAGTTTATTCATAGCTTCATTACTATAGTCAAGCACTTTAGAGTTTCAATTCAGAACATAGCTGCTATAAGATAGGAAACTGCACATAGTTCATATTGATTTCTGACATTTACGCGAATATTATACTTACATTGAAATAAAACTACTTTTTACGGATTTTATCGCGTATATTGATATTATTAATCCCGACGTTTCAGACCCTTTACTGCAACAGGTATCAAAAATAAGAGCAACCGTCTTACGATGCCAGCCACGGGCACCTCCCCACCTCCCCACCTCCCCACCTCCCCACGAGTGACTGTAACTGTGGCCATAGTACTTGTGCTCACATTTTATTTTTATTTTATTTTATTTGATGCACAAAACAAGTTACTACCAATAAAGTATTGCAAATACAAAAAATGACACTGTTCTAATGCTAGATTGCAGCTCAAAGAATGTGCATACATCAAAACCGGTTATTAAAAATAACATGCGAGTTAATAGTATAATTTAAGTAGTGAATTTATTTGAATATAATACTAAACAAAAGAGGAAAAGATACAATATACATGCATATAAAGTAATCATACACTTGTACAACAATCCAGCAGTACTTAATTGACACGCCCTGACCGGACGTCGTCTTCTGGTTTGGGACAGAGGATATCCTTCACAATATTTTTGTATGCTATAAATCTTGAGTTAAAAATGTCCAAAAGTAAGTTACTTGTTACCAATTCATTGTATTGTCGGGCCATCCTTACTAGTGGGTTAAAGTAAGATAAGTATATTGTTTTTTACATTCACAGCTCCTAAAAGATTTACCGAATATGGGGGGATCGTGGCTGCAGTGGTAGTTAGAACCAGAAGTACAAAAAGTGTGATAACCAGGTGTGGAGAGGCGAGGTGTGTTGCCCCTCCAACCAAAGGGAGGATACATATCTGAGTACACTGGAGGCCGATCCAAACAGAGAAAATGCTAGGATGATGAAACAAATTCAATTTTAATTCTCACTCTGTACCCGAGCGATGTACTGCTTGACTCGTGTCGTGTACGGCATCATATCATATCTAACTACTCGTGTATATAGATTTACGAGTTTTTGCTGTTAATCATCATCGTCCTCCGAGCCTTTCCCAACTTTGGAGTCGGCTGAAACCAGATGCGGCTGAATATTAGTATTTTACACGAATTGACCTCCATCAGACCTCCGCAACCCAATTTCTGGGCAATACCGATATCCTGAGGATAGACTGGTTGTCAGGCTTATTGGGTTTCTGACTAGTAACCACTAACAACTGTCATAGGTGTTCGTATGACAACCGGGACCGACGGCTATACGTGCTCTCCATGTTGGCTGTTGTTGTTGTGTGTAATGTTTATTATTATTTGACCTACACCTGGATTGCTCTGGATGCATTTTACAACCAAAAATTATTCCGTGCGCAATCACCCAGAGCTGGAACTACCCATTGCCGCGGTATTATACTTTGCGGAAACGAACCCACAACCCGTAGCGAAAAGGCCGGTCATCCAGTTACGCTATTGACACCGTCCCACAAACCTCAGAGAAAGGTAGGCTACCGGGCGGTCGGCCACTGCGCGCTTGCAGTGTTGCGCGCGTGTTGCGGCGGCGCATGGCGTGCCGTGTACTGCAGTGTACTGCAGGAACAGGTAGAGTCGTTTTCAGTGAAACGCGCCGGTTTCTCCACGCGGTGAAACTTGCGCGCGCGCACCACACTGACAATGCGCGCGCTGGGAGCGTTCGCACGCTGATCATAACATCATGATTAAATAATCAACACCACACCGCGGCTATTATGTGCTGTTGACCGACACTGGGTATAAACAAGTCGGCAAGTCGCGACCGCGAGCGGGGCGGGGACGCACCATTGTGTGTGCTATCTGCATCGGCAGCGGCAGCGGTGCAACAAGTATCCTCACGAGCAAGCAGTATACTTAGCGAACCTCGATCTGTCGAAGATACTATCAAGAGTGGGAAAGAGCGACAAAGTGGCCCTTCAGAATTGAAATAGGTTCAGTACACCCGGAATACCTCTCAATAGTGATCTGATTGTTAGCGTCACAGACACATGTAGGTCACCGTCCCTTTCTCGTTAGAACGCGAGCGAGTCCTTCTGTGCACGTGCGCCGGCGGCGGCTTGTTGCCCCACAGCGGCATGCACCGGGGCATGCGGCACGCGGCGTGGCGGACTGGCGGGGGCGGCTCCCCGACCGCACCGGGGCATGCGGCGTGGCGGACTGGCGGGGGCGGCTCCCCGACCGCACCGGGGCATGCGGCGTGGCGGACTGGCGGGGGCGGCTCCCCGACCGCACCGGGGCATGCGGCGTGGCGTACTGGCGGGGGCGGCTCCCCGACCGCACCGGGGCATGCGGCGTGGCGGACTGGCGGGGGCGGCTCCCCGACCGCACCGGGGCATGCGGCGTGGCGGACTGGCGGGGGCGGCTCCCCGACCGCACCGGGGCATGCGGCGTGGCGTACTGGCGGGGGCGGCTCCCCGACCGCACCGGGGCATGCGGCGTGGCGTACTGGCGGGGGCGGCTCCCCGACCGCACCGGGGCATGCGGCGTGGCGGACTGGCGGGGGCGGCTCCCCGACCGCACCGGGGCATGCGGCGTGGCGGACTGGCGGGGGCGGCTCCCCGACCGCACCGGGGCATGCGGCGTGGCGGACTGGCGGGGGCGGCTCCCCGACCGCACCGCTGCGCTGTCCGAATAGATTTACTGAAGCAAATTGCGCAACATGTGCATTAAGTCATGACCTAACAATCACTGGTGCGAGGTCTAGCGAAACGAAAGCTGCGCCAGATCAACTGCCACTTATCGTGTCTAAGGACATGCCTTACATAGGATCTTGTGTGTGCCGTGTGCGCATGTGTGTGTGTGCGTGTGTGTGTGTCGCCCACTGCAGGCACATTACTTGTGGGAGCCATGTGTGATCATGATTGAGTATTAAGATGGCTCTTGCACGCTGTCTACTGTCACGCGCACAAATTATCTTTCGGTTACATGCGGTCGGATGGTCTAATGAATGCTCATGTTGAAACTGTGCTATCCAACTGAATTAACTTCTGACATTTACGCGAATATCATACATTGAAATAAAACTACTTTTTACGGATTTTAACGCGTTATATTCATTGAGCACGACGACGACACACGACGGGTATCACGGGGTGAGTCTACTCGTGACCATGGACGCTGTAAAAGGTCCGAAACGTCGGGATTAACAATATCAATATAACGCGATAAAATCCGTAAAAAATAGTTTTATTTCAATGAATTAATTTGTCACATTATATAGTAACTATAGAAGGTAAATTTGCGGCTAATTAGTTTGTTAAAAAAATGGGAATATGAACAGAAACAAACAGACATGTGTACTTGTATACATAACAGCTGCACGCCACTGACCAAAGGATGCTCCTACATTGGCATGCTGACGAGTTAATATCTACTTATGTCACCACACAACACAACACAACACTGCCAGATTTAATTAAAATACAATTTATGAATTAGCTGTTAGAGCTGAATGGAGAATACCTACAGTAACCACATTTATGTAAATAAATGATTTGGATAGAATTGAGGAATACAATGTTAGCAGCATCTGAGATGCTCCACTCCGGCGTCGGCGTCGGCAGCGCCGAGATTGGCGACACACTTTCTAACGAACATATAGTTCGAACAACTGGCGCGTGGTGTACTTGGATACTTTTACTTCGCTGAAATACACAAAATGTTTGCGAGATGCTGCAACATAATTATGCATAGCGAATCTCTTATGTAAGTGCTCATAAAATGTATTACAATGACGCTACGAGCACAGCGCATGTGCGGCGCGCCTGAATCGCAGTGAGACCGCTCTCTTGCGTCATGTGCGAGGCGTCGCGCGCCGCGTCGCCAACAGACCAGCAGTAACAGCGTGCCAGTGCACGAGGTAGCCTCCGCCACCCACCGCAACAATCACTCACCAACTCCTCCTAAAACTTTATTCTACTTTATTTGAGTGAGGCCGTAAACAGGCCAAAAGTTTCTGTTTACTACAATCCTACAGACTACACTATTGTTGGCTGTCATGGGCTGGCATTGCTATTTATCATAGCAAAGTCAGCGGCTAGCTGCTCACTGCTAGCAAAACTACTCACAGCCAATGTGATAGTGCAGTGCGATAGCGCTGCAGCGAATCATTTAGGTACCTGCGCCTGCGCTGCATCACTCGTAACGTCTCACAGTAACTATCAATATGTGCATCTACATACTTATAACATGGTTCCAATATGTAATCAATGTAATGGTAGTACTGTAGTTATATTGATGAATAAATTCAAAGTTTAGAAACTGTGGCGTGCCTGAATATGATCGTGCTACATAATAGGCTATTAGAATATTAATCAGTAGGTCCAGCCTCCAGCAGCGTGCGGCAGAGATGCGCACTTTCTCTGCGCGCCGCGGGGGCCCGCAGCCGCCGCCGCCGTCCTCACGTTTGAATTACCTTTGACATTATGTGACCGTCACTGCGTCACATCACAACACAACAGCGGGCTCGCGGAGACATGTCGCCCGCGCGGCGCAGGCGGCGGCGGCGGCGGCGCGCGGCGGCGCACTTCCGATGCGGCTACATTAGACATCAATAGCGTGACACTGTTACAACATACTATCTGGTTAGTGATCGCCCTCACTAGTTACACCAGATTGTAGTCTAAATGTTCCACTCACTCACAGTACCTGGTCTACATCATGTAAGTACGTTCACTTATACTGCATCTGCATACTATTATTATTAGAGCCTTTGTTAAAAGCAACGTCATGGTTAAGGGTGGAGGACACAGTGCCTCCCCTCTATGTGCTGATGGTGGCCACTGTGGTGGTTTTAGTGGGTAAGAATCCCACACTCCCCGGTCTAAACCCCAAGTCTCCAAACGTTTCAAAGGCTATCGGTACGAGCCTTTTGAAGGTTTCCCCCATCAAACAAAAAAAAAGGTCACTTATCGGACTTCTCCTTCGCGAATTTTGTGTAGAATTGATGGATCTATGTTATGCTGTGCTAGGCTGACACCGCAATGATGTTTGCGATTATACTTACTTACCATTATTATTTCCGGTATGTATTAATTTTTCTACATATTTTTTATTTTAAAGGTACATTATTTTAAATATTTTAACAAATAATATTTAAATGCCAATAAAACATTTAAATATATAAAAAATAGTTGCTAAATGGTATCGTAAACAGTATCCAAGCTACCGGTGGTCACGGCTCAAGCGAGAGGAACCTCCTGACGATACCTACGCGCCGTGTCCGGGAGTATCGCTTTCTGCATCAAACCCTTTTATTTTATTTTATTGTTGATTTGCGGCTATAGTGTCACTGCGACCGTAGCTGGTCTATTGTGATCGCATCGCTTTCTGCATGAAACCCTTTACCCAGCCGCCTAACGAGAGCCTCCTTAGATGAAGTCGGGGCTCTTGGCTATTAGAGCATTGGCTGAAACGACTATCGGGTTGACTTTTGAATCCACATCCCACATGTCGACCACGTCGCGCAAACATAAATATAAATGGACAGTTCATTTGCCTGCTTCATCTTTCTCGGCTTTCCCGACATTCTCGTCATGCGGGATATTTATGTTGGATGGTGTATTATTATTACTTCTGTTGAGATCAAGTGTGTCCTGGCCTGCCTCGCTTCCATCCTAAATCATACTCTCCCCGAGTATTTGATGATGACTTCAAATACTCGTTACTATTTTCTATTTAACCACATCAAGAGGCAACATTCAAGAGCCTTTATAATTGAAATAAGTGGGTTCTCTGCCTCGAGTGGTCGGTGCTCTCACTACAATCAGTGTGGGAAACACACATTAACATAAAAAGTTCACAACACAAGGAGTGTTGACCCTCGCAGTGATAACGAGGTACACAACACATTGATAGTGATTGTGAGATAAGACGCGATAGTTGAGCAGTGATAATGTTGTCGGTGGCGCGGCGCGGGCCCCGCACTCCCGCAGTGCCCGGCCGACGCGCTGGCCGACCGCCGCGCTCGAGGACACGCCAGCAGCGACCTGATGCTCTCCAGGTGTTATGAGGTAAGTTTACCATGCTCTGAGGACAATAAGGTCTGGATATAAGGTATGGATCTTGGGAGATGCGTAAATTCAGCAGTGAGTAGCCTCAACCTGAGTGGAAAACAGATAGGTAATTATCGAGTCAGCGACGCAAGCAGGCGCCTGTCAAAGATATTGTTTAAGAAATTCAACTAAATCGTGGTACCGTTATAAACTGAATACATTCTCAGTAATTTCGTGTACGAAAGTGATTCAGTGATGGCGTGAGCAAAAACATAGAACCAGTTTTAATTGAATACCGGTCGGTTTGGAAGCGGAACCTACCATTATCGGAACATCGTAGCGTTATGTGATCTCAATGTATGAATCTGTATTTTATACAAGTCTGTGTTTTGTTTTGCCCCACGTGTTCTGATCCTGACATGGCGTGGTCACTTTTATTACGGTGCTATTTAAGCTAGTGGGCTGAAGACCTGTAGCTTATCATAACTGAACATGAAACATCAAGATGCGAGTACAATTAAAGCGATTACTTTGCGATGGTATTAAGATGTAAGAACCCTACATTATGTGTGTAATGGCTGTTAACGCCCCGGTTCGAAATATCGAAAGCCCGACTGTAGCGGCCGCAGCTCGCTGGCGCCTGCCGATTGCCCTGGAAGCTAGACCACTGTTATTTCGCCGCACCTTCCATCGTCATCTATCTCCGCTGCATCCGTCTTTCCATGTAACCAAACTGGAAACATTTACGTAAAGCGATACCCTTTCCAAGGCGCCGATTGGAAAGGGTATCGCTTAGGACTTACAAATTCTGGCTAGATTAGTTTGACCAGTATACGCTGTAAGTTCCGAGGCGATTAGTCAAATTCACTTTTTGTGAGTGTATAGCGGTAACATTTATCATGTCGTATACACTGTGATGGATGCTCGTAAACACTCGTATTAATAGAGACGCACGTCCGAGCACTCCCACCGCACGTCTGACTGCATCGCAGACGATGCCCGTCACCTCCAACAAGACAAACTAATCCGTGTAGTATAATAGTATACATGGAATGTGTCCTGTACTGCATGCAGCCGGGCTCGGAGTCGTCGCCGTCGCAACCCGTCGATATGTGAGTTGTGACAGCTTCGACAGTTGTCGTTTGATGTCCGTGCGGACATGCACGACCAACACGACTAGAAATGCTATTTGTGTGCATACTGCAGAAGCATCAGTGCCAGTAGCGCTCGCGCTTAGTGCTAGTTGGGGTTCAACTCCTGCCGGTACCGACAGCAACACAACTTCCGCGTGCCACGTATCTAATTCCGTGGAGGGTCACCTGCGCGTGCGCCGCGCCGCGCTTGCTCGCACCGCAATGTTCGCCACACCATTAGTTACATTATCAACGCACGTAAATACCGCTCATACACGTACTTTTATGGCGGGCATTAATTTACTGCGACATTATCGCACGCAAATGAGCCTCCGTTATGAAGCGGTGGTTAATAGTATCCATACGATATCAATCAGTTACTAGTTGTTCTAAGATTACACCTTATCTAATCGTTCGTTTTCAATTCAATGCGTAGGTATTTGTAGATTAGCATCTGGCAAGGTACCTGTAAGTGTTTCATTAATTTATTGCAGCGCCCACGCACACGTGCGCAGCGTTAACGGCATACGTGTAGTAGGAATACTTACGATAATAAGTAACTCATCTATACCTATACCAGGGCTCCGCGAGGAAACGTTGTGTTGGCAGTAGGGGGACTTTGACCCTTATACTGCCAACCTAGCTGTTCCTCTTTCGTTTTACGGGGTCGACAACGCGCAAGTAATACCGCTACCGCTTACCATCAGGTGGGCCGTATACTTGTTTGCCACTTGAGTGTTATAATAAAAAATAAAAAAATCTACTAAGCAGATAGGTGTGGGCTGGTAGTGTAGCATCTGTAGACGCGGCCTCGTCACAACTCACACCAGTAGTGTCCAGCGGGTCCCTGTCGGCGATGCGCTGTTAGGTACCGAGGATGTTATTGTCCATAGGCGTGTCCCCCTCCCCCGTGGTGGCCGCCGCAGCGCCGTGAGGCCTCCATAAAGCCGCTAGCCGCCTTAAGTTACTATTCATTGAAGTGACAGACGCAGACGCGTTCCCTGTTCACACGGATGATACCCGGCTTGTATGTCAGACACCAACTCTAATGGTGTCCTTTATTTTGCATCAAAATAATACGTACAATTATCTAAACAAACAAAAAAAGCTATAAACAACATAATATTATAACAGATTAGTAGGTACTAAGTATTAAAACATCTTTGAACCTTTGAAATGTGTGTATGATTCATTTCTCATTTACATATTGCACACATTTTTTTGCTATTCTAATGTCCGGGTTGGCAGTGGGCCGCGGGGCCTGTGATGCTCGGTGTTGGAGACTACGCTGTCTACTACCCTGTCTCGCCAACTTCGACGTACAGACCACCTCTGTCATGGGCCATGGTTGTCTGTGTCTCGCCATGCCTGTCTCTCCTGTGCGGATCGTTTATAATTGTGCACACTTGTATTGAGCAGTCGTAAGCCTGTATCCGCTGACAGTGACTCACCCTGCACTTGTGACTCATGGTGCTGAGTGCGGCACGGGCGGCGCGGGCGGCCGAGGTGGTGGGGTGGGGTGGGGCTCTAGTTCCGCAGAGGCACAGAGCTTTCGTCTTAGATACTAACTGTGATACAGGCTGCCGATAGATTAGCTCGCGCACGCGGTGCACGCATGCCGGTGCGCATGCGCTGGGTCTGCTGTACTGTACAAAGATGCTGCGTTTGACGTTGACTGAACTGGCTGGTTGACTATCTGTGCCCCGAAGTCGGTCTTCGCTCCACTCAACCAATTGAAAAATTATATCAAATTATAATATGCATACCTAGCAATGCAGCAAGCAAGAGCTATGAATTCTTTTCCTCTGCTTTGGATGTAGCAGAACCAAGTAAACAAGAAAATTAAAGAGACATTCTAGGAAACAAATGTACTTAGTTAAGTATTTATTTATGTCATTATTAAAATTGTTTATACCTAATTATTAAATAGAGCTTTCGTTAGATTGAAATAAAATTACTTTTTTAGGATTAATAATATCAATATAACTCGATAAAATCCGTAAAAAGTAGTTTTATTTGGCCCTCCCCCCCACTGCCAAATAAAACTACTTTGTGCAAGTACATCTGTTAGGGGAAGGTGGGGTAAGACGGGGACTCTAACGTATTTTATAAATGAAACCCTCCGTTTTTTATTGCTCAATGTAGGAACTTTTATTAAGAAAATAATCAGTCTGTCTTTCTTTAATTATAATCAGTCAAAATATAAAAAGAAAAACACTTATCGTAGAATTATCAACTTATAAAAATAACCAAATCTCCCTATCTTACCCCACCTATAGGGCAAGACGGGGTACCCCCTGGGGTAAGATCGGGTATAGAATATTTAATCGTCGTTTTCTTCACAAACCGGGCATATGATATGGACAGCTTCGTCATCGTCATCTTCCACTCCTGGACAGCCACAATGCGCTCAGTTACCGCAAGTCTGGCAAGTGATCCATCCTTCAGTACACTCCAAATAGTCGTGGCAGTAGGTACAGACTGTACAGACATACTTTATCTTCGACGTCTGATGTCTCAGCTTCTTTATCAGCTTTCTTGGTGCTTTTACATCTTTTATTTGTTTATTTCAGCGTCTTTTTGTTTGTTACCTTTTCTTTCGGTTTCTTACTGTTTTGTCTTTCCTCGTAACTCTATTTTATAAGGAAAAGCAGTGATAATAGCTGTTTTTCTTCTTCTTCGAACTTGAAATTGAGTCACTACTTTTCCAGGATACTGTAGCCTGATCATAAAAGATACTCAAAGGCCGCTATAAAGCGGGTAAGATGGGGTACCAGCCCAGTCTTGCCCGCAAGTAGGTACCCCATCTTTCCCAAACTGGAGTCCCAAGTTGTATTAAGTTTTTTGAGGTTATAAATCAAAGCAAGACGGAAAGAATTAATGAGTTTAGAATAGTAAAATAAACAAACATTAATAAAAAAAATGTCATACATCTTGTATAGGTACCACACATGATGATGATGATGATGATGACGCGGGTAGGTACCTGCTACCTTCTCCATGCGAACGGTAACCTTCCACCAGACTGACATATGCGGATAACTTCAATGTTCTGCTGCAAACTAGCTAGCTGCAGCATGGTTTGTTGCGTTGTTGTTATGGGGAAACGTGCACAAGCGCACGATTTTCCATCGGAGGGACACGACGTCGACGTACAATGTATAAAATGTTACAGAATTCCCACTTTTTCTCGTCTATTAAATAAATAAATAAAAAATAAAATAAAAATAGCCTTTATTTTTCTACTACCAAATTGGAATAAAATGAAATAATAAAAATTAAACTACATTAAAACTTTACCTTCTATGAACTATCTGTTATTATGTATTACATATATGTATGCATGTGTGTGTGTGTAGGAATGAGTTAATGAATGTATAATTTTATGTATGTGATGATATAAATTTGTGTATGTGTGTGTATAAGTGTAAATTTATGAAATGTCCATTATGTATAAAGTAATTAGTGTATGTTGGTAGTAGTCGCCTCTGCGGCGTAGGCCTCTCCTAAACCTTTCCACACATTTCTTTCTCTTGCTTTTTGCATCCAATAAGATCCACCTCTGTGACTGAAAATGTCTCTCCATCTTTTACTTGGTCTCCCCTTTCTCCTTTTCCTGTCCCTTGGTACCCACTCTGTTAAACGTTTTGTCCATCTATTATTGTTTATCCTACAAATATGTCCTGCCCAATGCCATTTGAGTAATTAACTATTTTCCGTACATCTATTATTTTTGTTTTACTTGTTATATTTTCGTTGCAAATTTTGTCTGATAGCTTTATTCCAAGCATACTCCTTTCCATTTTACGTTGGCAGATTGCGATTCTTTCTTCGTCCTCCTTTCTTAATGACCACGTCTGGCAGCCATATGTTAGGCATGGTAGTACTGTTGTTTCATATACTTTTTTCTTTATATTTAAACTAATCGTACTATTTTTCATGATCTCTTTCAATCCCCAGTATTTCTTCCAGGCCAATGTTATCCTTCGTTGTATTTCCTTTCCAGTATTATTTTCAAAAGATACTAGCTGTCCTAGATATATATATTCTTTCACATATTTAATTTTTTCATTTGCTACTATAATGTCTTGTGGTTCTCCATTGGTTATAATCTTGGTTTTTATTGAATTTAATGACAATCCCACTTTTCGGCTTTCTGATGCTAGTTCATTAATCATACTCTCGAGTTCCGCTGCACTTTCCGCAAACACCACTATGTCATCCGCAAAACGTAGGTGGTTCAAAAGTTCTCCGTCTATCTTTACTCCCTTCGTTTCCCAATCTAGACCTCTGAAAACACATTCGAGCACCGCTGAAAATATTTTTGGGGAGAGTGGGTCTCCCTGTCTCACCCCCCTTGTTATGGGAAATTCTGTAGTTAAACAATTGGCTCTAACAGTACCTATACCTAGGTACGTATAACTCGGCCATTTCCAAGCGACTGGTGCCGCGCTCTGTATCACACGCACCGCGCTGATCACATACGTAACCAGTTAGCATGTTGCGGTGTGCACCTTCTGTATTTATTTGTGTTTTGTTTGTTGCGACGATCTCTGCAAACACTCCGTAGGGAGTGCCGCTCATCTTGCATACCTGCGGTGTGTATGTGTCCCGCCTCACTAACTACTTTCTATCGACTACGTTAGTACCCAGTGACTCGACTTACCTCACCTTGATCGCGTCTGACGTGTTGTCATGCTCAGTCTCAATCACAGCTGTGCTTAGACAAAGGCCAAGCATGCCATGTCAGCCATTGACATGCTTGGCTGCGCAGATGAATCACAAAGGTCATGCCTTGAGGGCGCAGCGACGCGACGTCACGTGCAAAAACTGGCCGTGCATCAATCGCGCCGGAGGAGCGGGGGTTGTGGGGGGAGAGGGGGGGGGGCGCCAGGGGGTGCGGGCTGCAGCGACCGGTCCCGCCGCTCCCGGGGGCGACGACCTCACAGCCGTCTGCATCTGCGCAGCTCTGCTGTGGATACTGGTTGCACTACAACTCACAATATTTTCTATATTATGCGACTGGCTTACATTTGCAACAGTAAATACAGGAGCGTGGTGGAATCGTGCGTTTAAAATAAGATTCAGCTAAGCCCAAACATCAACTGTTCATATTAACAAGACCCGCGCCATCTAAATGTAAAATAAAATTAAGGAATTCATTCCATTCCGGTTTTAACTCTTGATAAACGTTGGCTGGTTTTTAAACAAAGGAGGCAGGAAGTAAAGTGAAACATTTCGCCCTGTGTTACCTATTTATCTCACAGGAATATGGCGCATCTCAATGATCATCAGTGCTGCTCAGTTCTGTGTGGAGGATGCAAGAAGTGCGTGTTACTCACAATCACAACAAGCTTGTCCACAACTCAACTGAGTCCGTCCTCGTACGAGTTACAATAGTCGGGCTGATCATGCGCATGCGCCGCCGCCGCCGTCCGAATCGTCCGCGGCGCGGGCATCGCGCTGTAGACGGCTGTATTTGCCACTCATTTTAAGTTCGCTTCGTTGGCTCCCCTCACCTCGCCGCGGCTCGTGTGATACAGAAAGTAAATGGACTCATTGTTCTTGAAAATTGTAATGTTTGATCTGCGGTCTTGATAATAAATAATGACACACAATACGAAACGAAATCTGCGTAACAAACACATTGCTCGTAAACAGCGAGCGCTCGCTCTGTGGCGCCCCGCCCGCTGCGACACGTAACAAGGTCACTTTCCGAGCGTTAGAACATGTCACACGAACTCGTTCACTTCACGTCCGCATTACATCACAGGGAAGTAACATTGCGCTCAACATTACCCCCGATGCATAGTGTTATAAATAAACAACCAATCACTCTTCTGAAGAGAAATTGTAGAAAGGATGCTAATCACAACTAGTGCTCGCTTGCTTTGGATCATCAGTTCATGACTGTATCTTAATAGGTAACCAGCTTGTGTTAACTAGGTACATAGTAAGCGTAGACCGCGTAGTCCCTGCGCAGGAGCAGGCACAGGCAGGCTGCTCTCTGCCCCCGACGACGGTTCGTTTGAATAAGAATGTAACCCTTATTATGAAAGTTTGTTGCTTGAAGCGGCTGGTCTGGCTGGGCCGGCCGGGCTGGGCGACTTACATACGCGACTGTACTGTTGAGTGTTGTTCTCAGTGGAGCTGATATCGTGGACACTATCATACTGTGATACCATTGTATCTAGTATGTAGTAGTATAGTAACCCGAGTCGTATGTGACAAAGCGCTGCGCACACTTTTAGACGGAACTATTTGGTGGTGATGGTGGCATGTGTCCTTGCATCGAACCTCTTCTATTTTCGAAACCTGGCACTACTAGCCTGCATAATTTATTTTGATAATAAACACTGCTATCAAAATGTTATAGCTACATCCTTTACAAAGGCTTTCATGCGACCGATGGTATCAGATAAAGCTGATAGCGCGCTATCGACCCACATCCACCTCCACTAAATGTGCCCAAACAGCGGCCGAATACCGAATTAATATGTTGCTGTAATAATGCGTCGTCATGCGTCATGTGCACACTGGCACACTGCACACACCGCCACCCGGCCGGGGCCGGGGCCGGGGCCGGAGCCGGGGCCGGAGCCGGGGCCGGGGCCGGGGCCGGGGCCGGGGCCGGGGCCGGGGCCGGGGCCGGGGCCGGCAGACCGCGGCGCACCACCTGTCACACCGCGCACTCCGTGTCACCGCTGGCCTCACTGAGCACAGTGCGCATGCGCTACGAGTTAGTAGTGACGTCAAATCGAACGACCGTCATAGAAAACGTTAAGATATGATAACTAGTCAAGCTTATCTATTAAGAAGTGCAGTCGCAGTGTGAGTACAAGAATGTACGTAACTTGGTGTCGGGTGTGGGTCTGCAGTTACAACGTGCGTGTGAACTTCTGCGCTTGGACTCACTAACAGCACTCCAGCATCTGATCACGGTTCCTCAAGCTCTATAATACCCAAAGGTTAATTCCCAGGTCGGCCAAAGTATTATTTTGCCCTTTAGGAAATTCAGACGTGATGTATGTATCTGTGCGTTCTAAAAAAGCCTCTTCCATATGGATGTATCTATTATTCCGATTAGGTAGAATACCCATGTGCTAACTCCAAACTTGTAACCCGATAATATAACCTCCACAGAGTATTTATTTTTAGTCTATGCTCTCATGTTAGTTACTGACTCAAGACGCATGTCAGGACTCGTCACGTAGACGTACATCGCTGACTCCATGACATTTAATAGAATGATATAATGTGAGGATATTCCCGGGGGAGCATCCGTTTTATGGGGGTTCTGTGTGTTAATGTTAATTATGATAAGTTCAACTTATAAATTATAGTGTTGGCCGTCTGATCGAGCGCACTATGTGATGTGAGCGGGTGAGTTGAGTACCCATCGCCACACGTGTCCGTCCGTTGTGAGCGCTGAGCTGTGAGTGACGTGCGATGTTTGTGTTGCAGGTGATGCGGGGGTGGTGCGTGCGGTGGGGCGGCGGCGGGTCGCGCGCGCGCCTGCGCTGGCTGGCGGCGCTGCTGTGCTGGGCGGCGCTGGCGGCGCTGGCACTGCCGCACCTGCAGCCGCCGCCGCGCCGCGCGCCGCCCGCTCCTCCCGCCCGCCTGCTGCTGCAGTCGGAGGCGGCGGCCAGCACGCCGGCGCCGCCGCCCACCGCGCTGCCCGCCACCGACGCGCGCGTGCTCTCCGAGGACGAGCTGCGCGCCGACGCCGAGCGCCGCCTGCCTTCGCTGCCGCTCACCTACTGGCACAAGCACAAGGACGACAAGAACAAATTCTTTAAGAAGAAGGACTGCGCGCCCTTCCCCTCCATATACGACCTCGAGTTCCACAACACATACTGGCAAACGCTGCGCTCCAGTGAGGGCGTGTTCCATATGTACGGCGCGTACATGGACGCGCGCAACACGTCGCGCATCGGGCCCGCCGTGCGCATCCTGGCCGTGCACGACCGCATCCGGCCCACGCTGGCCACGCACTGCCAGCTGTGGTTCGAGGAGCTGGAGGCGCCCGTGGTGGTGCGCAACCTGGAGTACAAGTACGTGTGGAACAGCAAGTGGGGCAACTACCGCGACCACGTGCTGCAGCCGTACCTGCTGGCGTGCGTGCTGCCGGCCGAGGTGCGCCAGCTGGTGCCCGCCTCCGTGTCGCTGGTGGAGAACGCCTGCGACCGCGCCACCAACAACATGCGCGTGCACTACAGCCGCCCGCACCCGCCCGCCGCGCGCAAGGAGTTCGCCATCTGCGTCAAGGGACTCGACTTCCTGCACGAGGACCTGTCTGTGCGCCTGGTCGAGTGGATCGAACTGGTGCGACTGCTGGGCGCCGACAAGATATTCTTCTACGAGCTGCAGGTGCACCCCAACATCACCAAGGTGCTGGAGCACTACGCGGCCGAGGGCACAGTGACCGTGACGCCCGTCACGTTGCCCGGCGGCCAGCCCAACCTGCCCGGCCTGCAGCACATGTACCTCAAGAAGAAACTCACGCACAAGCGGCAGATGGAGCTGATCCCGTACAACGACTGCCTGTACCGGCACATGTACGAGTACCGCTGGCTGGCGCTGCTGGACATCGACGAGGTGATCGTGCCGCTCGAGGACCCCGACTGGTCGGGCCTGATGCGGCGCGTGCTGCCCCTGGCCGCGCCCGCCGACGGCAAGCCGCCGCGCTCCTCCTACCACGCGTCCAACCTCTACTTCCTCGACTCGCTGCGGCACGAGCACGGCTGGGAGGACGGCGTGCCGCACTACATGCACATGATGCAGCACGTCACGCGCACGCGCAACTTCACCAAGCCCGGACAGTACGTCAAGGTGAGAACCGCTCCATATCGCTATGCTGTAGCTATAACTTTGTCTCTTGAGTCGATTGGGATGTTTGATATTGAGATCGTTCCTGGTTTGCACTTGATTGTAAGGAGCCGTATGTGATGGTGGTGCGTCGTGTTGTGTTGTTGCAGGCGTTCCACGAGACGGATCGCGTGCTGGCGCTGCACAACCACTTCCCGCTGGCGTGCCTGGGCGGCGCGTGCAGCGCCTACCCGCTGGAGACGAGGCACGCGCGCCTGCAGCACTACCGCGCCGACTGCGTCACGGCGCTCAGCAAGACGTGCAAGGAGCTGAAGGCCGAGCCCGTGCGCGACGAGACGCTGTGGCGCTGGCGCGACCCGCTCGTGGCGCGCGTCGACCGCGTGCTGCGCGCGCTCGCCTTCCTGCCGCCGCACCGGTGACGTCACACCGCCACACGCCACACGCCACACGCCACACACTACGCTTAGTCTTATGTATTAAATGCTAGTATTAAACGTATTTTTATAGTTATCCAATGTGACGTTTCATTGAGGGTTCACACTGACTTTGTCACGGTCCACTCCGTGAGCTGCTCTCTGTCGGCGGGCTCAGCGGCGCTTCTGTGCCTCTTTGTCATCCTGTGAAACTTCCTATTACTAATATTTTGCGAGTATTTTGCAATCGGACTGAATTTATATTTAAATTATTTAGAATCAGGCGTCTTCCGCTGCTTCTGAAAGTTCGCTAAAAGATAATAACTGCACGATCGTTGACAGCAGGAGCGACGGCACCGCGAGCCCAACCAAATATTTACACACACAACACACACACAACACACACACAGCACACACACAACACACACACAACATATGTTGAACGTCGACTAGCTCGAATAAACAAATTATACTTTATCAACTTCATCTCTTTTTCACACCGGCAAATTAAAAGAGACGAATATAGTCCTTCGATATTGTTCTTTGTGTTGTGAACTCCTGAGATTAGTATGGTATCACAGATCACAGACACATAAATCCCTCCTTGGTTAGCCGATACCGTTGTACAAAGTGAGTGTCGGAGATACGGCTGGGCACGTTTAATCTCCGCCTCTGTACGAGCTCCTGCCGCTCCTCATCATGGTCAGCCTCCTCAGGTAACCTCCACGCAAACTATACGTCTCGCCAACATAAACAAGATTTTCTTAGCTTAGTTACTTAGCTTAGTTAAAGTTTACTAACTAAACTTGTCAAAGTCTTAACTCGTACTGCCAAAATGCCATAATAAGCTAGAAATCTTTCATCGAATTCATTAGGTTCGATAGAACTCGTACTGCTGATTTTAGTTCCTCCACGTTTCCGCTAGGGGCGCTGCACGTAAAAGAAACGAAAAGTAACTATAAATCGTATTCGAAAACTACTGTATAAAAGCTGTGTCTGTTTATTAAATATATAAAAAAAATACCCCGAACCTAAAAATACAATTTTTGAAAAATTGGTCAGTTTGTTAGGGATTGACGCAAAAACTACTCATTAGATTTAAATTTTATTTTCGCTGTTCCAAAGCATATTCTCCAATTGAAAAACTGCGGTATGTTAATTTAATTATATAATTACTTATCTCAATTAAATGAACAGAGTCCGAGATACAGCTTAACCTCTCTGTTGTATGCAGACCCATAGAATGAAGAGATAATCAAGAATCTATTTTTACGGAAAATCAAAGATTAATAGAAAACTGGCGAGGACTAGCAACAAAAAGAGAAGAAATAAATAAGACTTCCAAGAAGACAGCCAACGTTATATCATTAAAGAATGGATTTAGAACAAAATTTACACTGGTCGGAATAATGTAATCGTAAAGAATAAGTACCTGCGCTTTTGACTATGTGTCACAAGCCATCGCTGTTGCGGTTGAAGATGGATGTTGTATTGGCCGAATTGTCAATACTAGTAATCAAGTTTACTGTATATGTATTTATCAAAATGCTAATTTTAATTTTTTTTTTAAATAATTTGCCCCACTAGGATTTTCTCCTGTATCGTGGGTGCATTCACAAACACAAACTTTCACATGCACAAACACCCAGACCCGGAACAACTACCCGTAGGTCATACACACAGTTGTTCCGTGTGGGGATCGAACCCACAACCCGTGGCGGTGGCGCAGAAGCCGATCGCTCAGCCGCTACACCAAACGTGTCGTCCAAATTATTGATAATGTTTCACCGCTAAGTATCTATAAGAGTCGAACAGACATTTTGAAGCAGTATTTTAATACAGAAATTATATCTGACGATAGGATTAGATAGGTACCTATTATTTGTTGTGAATGTAATGTGGCGCACATTTAAAAAAAAAACGATGTTATATGTATAGTGCGGATAGAATCGAATCTTGCACAAATACAAAGTGTCCGGTAAATCTGGTCAAGCGTAAATGTGCCTTTTTTCCTTTAGACTTGAACATAAAATCATTATCAGAATCTGCCAATTCCAGGATGGACTCTTTATAACATTTATCAACCATATTTACATAGAAAAGTATTGAATATAATTTGACATCAGAGTTTGTTCCTTCATTTGTTTTTGTAAATACATACTTATCACTACATACCTATAGTTTAAAACAAAGTTGGTTCCCGCTGTCTGTCCCTATGTATGCTTAGATCTTTAAAACTTCGCATCGAATTTTGATATTTTTTTAATAGATTGAGTGATTCAAGAGGAAAGCTTATATGTACAATACATGCATAATATAGTAGAGAAACTGATCATTTTAGAGGTTTCTAATGTGATGTAAATAAACTCATTTTTTTGCGATTCAATATTGTATGATCTATATCGTAGGGTTTACCCTACGATATAGATCATAATAAAAAATACAATATTGAAAACTTTAAAAAGATGTACAAAAAAGTCCGCGATGGTAATATGACTATCTCTTATGTATCCGCGCGATCTATAATATGGGGCCTCGGGAGTCTCTTAAAAACATATTTAAGGATATACCTAAGATATTACAGATTTAAAATGCAGGGACTAGCGGTTGCGGCGGTACCGGCCGGGGGGCGTACATCGCAGGGTCAACCTTTCAACGTTGCAGGCTTACATTTGAGTGTGTAGTGTTTTTCACATGGCCAATTATATGTCGCTCTTTCAAGAGTAACCTCTAAAGAAAAAATGTTGGTATTGTCTAATGACAATAAAGCTGTGAACGTCGTATAAAGCCATTCTGTAGTATATTTAGTATCAATTATCAGCATTGCCCCCGAGCGAAGCCGGCCCGGGTCGCTAGTAATACTTAAGAAACACACAGACAGACACAAACACTTCTGTTCATCACATAAATATTTGTATCTTGTGGGAATCGAACCTACGACCTCGTGATCAGTGATTTATACATTATATTTATCTACATATATATCTAAGTACTGTATTTATGTATTTCATTGTAATAATTACTTTATTTGTTTATTTAGTGCACCACGAACTACCCTCCCCATTTTTCTCTTTTTTCCTGTCCATCCAAAGGTTGTCTGGTAGATATCGCTATTAACGATAAGACCGCCATTGTACCCTTAATTTAATGAATTCCAATTGTTGTTCCGTAACATGGTGTGCAATAAAGATTATTCTATTATTCTATTCTATCAGCAGTCCGACACTCGAACCACTACACCACAGACGTCATCTAAGATGTCAATGAATATTTATCAAATTTTATGAATAGATAAAACTAATATCCAGAAAGTCATGTTGTTCATAAGCTACTAAGCGCCTACAAAAACATTGTTAGCAATTCTTCTGAGAAGAAAAGACGTAAATAATTTATGTGCAGGCGTTTTAATGGCTTTTATTCATAACTTTATAAAGGAGCTTATAGCTGTGTAAAAAATATATATTAAGGTAGCCAACAGGTTAATGCAACGCTAATTAAAACTATGAGATGTTGGAAGTGGTCAGCCAACGTCAGAATGGCTGACCACTTATTTCTATGTTAATATTTCTTAACGCAAAGGTAATATTGCATTATAGGTGCTAAATATTAGCAAATAGGTATTAAATAGTGCACATGGTCTTATACAAATATCTCGTTTGGTCCAGCCATTGAGCCATCCTGACGGTCACAAGATACGACTATCATTCAACCAATTTTTGAGACGTTACGGACGCAATGATGACATAGGACGCGGCCACGCCGCGCCGGTCGCCGCCGTGCCGTTGCGCTTACGCCTGTAGAATTCGTTATAGCAACAAATCTATGGCAAACGTAATCTTCATACAAATAGGTAGGTACCTAACCTTTTATTATTTTATTCCACTATCGTGGCATTAATTGTTTCTAATGCTGCCACTTAAATATGAAGTAGCCTTTACATGGTAACTTAGATAACATGTTTCGGAGCGACAAGCATAGCAAGTCGACCAACAAACAACAACGGACACTGCCTGCGCACATACGCATCCGCTCCAGCTGCAAAGAGTCACTCGTGCAAACACGTCGCCTCCCGCCGACATCGATCAAGATTCGAAACCGACGTATGTAATGCTATGTTAGGTAGGTAACATTTAAATATTAAACTGTAGTGGACAAAACAAAAATGGACAGTCTCCTGCGCCTTATATTACCAGGAAGGCATCGTGCAGACTGTGGACGGATCGATATTATGTTAAGAAAGGAACAGACAAGTTCCGCAGACATCGAAGGACGAGATGATGATGCTGTCATACGGGCTACGCCATAAGCGACTACGAATCGACTCGCAACCGAAACGCAACCGCAAATAACCGATGTAACCTTTATTTATTAATATAATAAGGTACACCAACAGCATACATATTTTACAATTATTAGAAGAGGTATATAGAAAAGGTCTGATTGACTTATAGTCAATTACAGGTATACACAACATTTACTACTGAAGCATACAAACATAATATATTACAAATTTTGGATAAGGTTAGAGGTGGGGGTCGTGCGATCCATGGCCCTATATGGGGCCCCGGTGTGGGCGGCCGACCTGACACCCGCAGCATTGCGATGCTGCGGAAACCGCAGAGGGCGATGGCCGTCAGAGTCGTCCGAGGGTATCGCACGATCTCCCACGAGGCGGCTTGCGTACTGGCCGGATCCCCGCCCTGGGACCTGGACGCGAGAGCGCTCGCGTCACTTTATCTGTGGCGCGAGGAGGAGCGGACGCGGAGCGCGGGTCTGGCGCAGCGGCAGATCACGCTGCGCCGGTTGGAGCTCCATCAGGTCCTGGTGGCGGAATGGCGGGACAGGCTTTCGCGCCCTACCGCCGGCCTCGTCACCATCGAGGCGGTCCGGCCGGTACTCGAGCGCTGGCTCGGGAGACGACACGGCTCCCAGATGTTTCGGGCGACGCAGATGCTCTCGGGGCACGGTTGCTTCCGGAGGTACCTGTGTCGCATAGGTAGGGAGCCGGACGCCCGGTACCATCACTGCGTCCATTGCGTAGAGGACACGGCGCTGCACACGCTCACAGAGTGTGCGGCTTGGGAGGAGCCGCGCCGTGCCCTCGTCGCTGCGGTGGGAGACGACCTGTCGCTGTCGGCCGTCGTCAGCTCGATGGTCGACAGCGCGGCGTCTTGGGACGCGGTGATCTCGCAGAAGGAAGCTGCGGAGCGGGAGTGCAAGAGTGCTAGCGCTGACCCAATCCGCACCGGATCCGCAGAAGGCGCACCGGGCGACGTCGTCGCCGGGAGAGGGCGGACAACGCCCTCTTCCAGCCTCCCTAAACGGTCCGGGGGCGACAGACGCGGGGAACGTCTATCGCTCCCCCTCAAGGACCCGAGACGGTGGCGCGTTGTGTTCCACGCGCGCCTCTCCATGACGGCGGGGGGGAGTCTACGCCTCACTCCCCCTGTATGGCTCAGAGGTAGCCAGTTACTAGAGTTACAAGGTTATTGGGTGTGAGTTGACGAAAACCACAGAGTCCCGATAATTTAGTTTAATCGTAAAAGTTACACGAAAGTTCCGTTGGATGCTAATCCGCGGTTATAGCGCTACGGCAGCTATTAGTCAACTAAAGATTATAATTATTAAAGTAAATAAAACGAGTAGCGAAAAGTAGGTCGCGGTGTTAGCAATATGCCTGTACGTGAACCGTACATGCTCCCGAAGGAAAAGTGCGATGAGCATCCATTACAAAGCAAATAATAAAAGAAAAGTGTAAAGTAAATAATTAAAGTAGTAAACAATAGTAAAAGTGTAAAAGTATAAATGTAAAATATTATTCCAACACTCAATTTAATTCGTCAAAGTGAAATACTTTCTTCGGCTGTCTTGCTTCGCTGTAAACGGGCTCCGCTGCTGTCGAATGTATTTCTTGTAGCTCGATGTCCCCTCCAAAGTTATCCCTTCCTCTAGGTGTCACTCTTGTTTTGGCAGAGAGTGTTTTGACGCCTTTCCTTGTTTTGCACCATCGTTTAATGATAATATAGAGGGTAAGTACAGCGACTCCTCCCAGCAACAAAGAAGTAACCGAATAGAGATAGATGTCGTGACTTGACATGTCAGACGGCTTCGGTAATATTTCTCTGTTTTTCTGGAATTCCAACTGCTGGTCCATTTTTCTTATTTCTACTGCAGTTTGCGTTTCTTGTTCTGTTAAATTTAATTTTGCGTTTTTCCAGCCGAGGTCAACGATGTTGTTAATTGTTGAATCTATAGTTGGTATTTTTATTTCTGGTTCCATGTTGAAACTACTTCCCAGCTGATTGTGTGTAAATATTATGGCGTCTTTTTTCTGGAGTAAGCACTTTGATTTCAAGGAAATCACTCCAGTACCGTCCATGACCACTGGCGAAATTTGATCGTTACATATGACGCGCATCAGCTGTTTACTGCACAATGTAAATAGCCACATGTTCGATTTGTGAAGCTTAGTCCAGGTTTCTTTACATGTTACGTCATTAAGGACGCATGATAAAGACTCTTGTTGGTTGAAGACTTGGGCCTCACATGGGGCGTTTTTATCGTGCATGTTATAGACAGGATTACGTGAGACGCAAATGAATTCGTCTTCTCCGTATGAAGTGCATTGGTGCATGTCTTGGTCTTCCATTGTTATGTACGAGTTTTTTACTAAGTTGATTGCGATGAAGCTTGAACTTGGCTGTACGAGTTTTAAATGTCCTTGTCTAAGGAACGGTATTGGTATGACTCGATATATTTTGTAGTCTTCATCGCTCAGCAAGGGAATGTGTATTTCAAATAGCATATAAACGTTTGTTATTCGGGCTTTCACATGGATGAGGTCATAGATATTTTTCAAATCCTTTTGAATGTCTTTTACAGGTAACGACAGTCCCTGTGGCAATCTTCCGGATATTATGTTTAGCTGGTCGATCAGTTGGTTTGCCGGAAAGAGATGGGTGTCTAAATGTCCTTTGTAAATGTTGGCGAGAGCATTTATCAGCATTTCCAAGATTCGATTTAAATCACTTAAAATCAGAGATGACGTCACGGCTGCGGAATTTATGTCATTCATCGTGAATAGCATTTGCGCCTTGTTCTCTATTTTTGTGATTTCGCTGCAAGTTCGGTTCATGTACCCGCTCAATGTTTTAAATTGCTTATCCATAAAGGCAGTGTTTCTTTTTACAATGTTGTTTTCAGCCTCTACAATTAATGTTTGATTTTTCATAAGTTGTAGAAGGTAGTCATCATTTGATTGTAGGTTTTGTATGTCTCTTTCGTACTTTTCGGCAAAGTCTGCGTCGAGCACTCCGAAAAGGGTTCTTGCTAATTTCCCAACTCCATCAAAGTAACCTCGTTTTGGTCTTGAGTGTTGAGTGAGTAGCATAGAGTTGTAGTTGGCTAAGTGACTCAGTTCATGACGTAGGTGGCTGACAATTGTTTCGCAAGGCGTGTATTCATGTGATATCCTTTGGCATAGTTTATCTATTTGGTTCACATAATCATTGATCCTATCAGTTGCTTGCCAGTATGACGTTAAGTTGTAGTAAACTAATAGGGTCCATTCGTCATGTATTAGTCGTTGTTTACCAGCTTCATCGAAGTAAATCGGATGATTGCTCGGTATAGGTGTAACCTTCAAGTTATTCGTCGTTGGTGCTGATTGTGCAAATCCCATCATTGCTAGTATGGAAAGGAGAACAAGTGACAGCCAATTATTCATGTGTTTTGTTGTGCCTCCCAGTTTTTTAGTTTCCGGAGTAGGTGTCTTTTTCTCTTCCTCTTCATTTACTTTTTGTTCTTCGAGTTTCATCGGTAATGGTGAAAGCTTCGTTATTGGTCGTTTAAGTGAACCTTTCCTAGTTTTCAAGGTAACAACCCGTACTCGACCATCGGCTCCTGCATGTAGTTCCTGGACTCTTCCTAAAGCCCAGCGGCCAGGAGGTAAGTGCTCATCTTTTACTAATACTAGGCTTCCTTGTTTCAGATTTTCTTTTGGGTGCTGCCATTTACTTCGGACTTGCAGTTGATGTAGATATTCGTTCGACCAGCGCTTCCAGATGTGCACGTTCATTTGTTCAACAAGCCTCCATCTGTTTCTTAAATCGTGCTCAGCAAAATCTTGCTGTTCCTGTGGTAGTGATAGTAGGGGGCCGCCAATGAGGAAGTGACCGGGAGTTAGATATTCCAGGTCTTCGACATCCTCTGTTAATGGGCACAATGGACGAGAGTTAAGACAGGCTTCAATTTGATTTAGTAATGTCGTGAATTGTTCGAAAGTTAGCTTCTGTTCCCCCAATACTCGATGTAAGTGATATTTCATGGCTTTGACGGCAGCCTCCCACAGACCTCCAGCTGTTGGCCAAAGTGGTGCATTGAAATGCCACTCAATTTGTAAGTGGCTCATCTCATCGAAGAATTCAGAAGTTTTAAACGTATTGTGCTGTTCAAATTCCTGTTGAAGCAGTTTTGCTGCGCCCACAAAATTCGTTCCGTTATCGGAAAATACGTGTCGGGGCGTACCCCTGCGAGCACACATCCTTTTGAATGCGGCGAGGAACGTTTGCGTAGTCATGTCCGACACCAATTCCAAATGCACAGCTTTGGTCACCATGCATATGAAAATGGCTATGTAAGCCTTGCAAGTTCTGACTCCTCTTCCTTTGTTGATTTTCACATCAACATGTCCGGTATAGTCAACGCCCGTGTTTGTAAATGGTCTTGATGGAGTAACACGCTCCTTTGGCAAGTCTGCCATCAGCTGGACATTTCGGTTTGGTTTGAAACGATGACATCGGACGCATTGTCGAAGCTCCTTCTTGACTGTTCTACTACCTCCAATAACCCAAAATTTTTGACGTAACTGGGCTAAAGTGAGCCGAGCGCCTCCGTGGAGAGTGTCGCGGTGAGCCTCTTGTATTATAAGCTCCGTTAATCTTCCTGTAGCCGGAAGAATAATAGGATGTTTAGCTTCGGGAGATAAAGTTGAGTAGCCTAAGCGCCCTTTCACACGCAGTATTCCACTTTCGTCAAGAAATGGAGTTAACTTCAGTAAGTTGCTTTTTGTTGATATGGGTTGATTTTTCTTTAAACATTCAATTTCGACGCCATATGTTTCATTCTGAACGTTCTTGATGACCAATACTGTTGCTCCCATAATGTCTTGTGGTGACAAACACATAACTACCTTTTTGTTACCGCAGTCGGGTAAGTTATTTATTGAGTTTAGCGTGCGTTTTTGCTTACGAATGTTACTCAGTCGTAAAATCCATCCAAGCACTCGTATTACGCGTTTATAATTACTGTTTCGTTTTAGTAATGTGTCAATTATTTCACAATTCTTGTATGTGACTACGCAGCAGTTTATTTCTTGCAACTCAGTGTTTGTTGTGTAGGTCAGGGCATTGTCTTGTTGGATTTTTGCCATGTTTGTTTTTAACCAATCTGGTCCATTCCACCAAAGTTTAAAATCTAGAACCTGAAGAGGTGTGAGCCCTCGCGTGGCACAGTCAGCAGGGTTTTCTTCTGACTTTACATAATTCCAGCAGTTTGTCGAGATAACGCTATTTATTTGTTTCACTCTGTTAGCTACATATTTCTCCCATCTGTTTGTATCGCCTTGTAACCACGCTAAAACGACCTTGGAGTCGCTCCAGCACCTTATCTGTAGGTTTTTATTGCAGAGAGAGTTCTGAACCTTTTCTAGCAGTTTGGCTAGTAAAACGGCTCCGCAAAGTTCCATTCTAGGTATTGTTATCCTATTGCTGATTGGTGCAACCTTTGTTTTTGCCGTAATTAGTGTAATTTTGTAATCGCTAGCTTGATTTTTCACGCGGCTATAAATGACGCACGCGTAAGCCTTTTCGCTTGCGTCGCAAAACCCGTGTATCTCTAGATTGTTGTCTTGACATTTTAACCATCGTGGTATGGAAAGTTTGTTTAGCAACGGGATATCTTTTCTCATAGTTTCCCATTCCGTTGCAAGATCGTCGGGTAAACGTTCATCCCAGTTGATTTTGCTTATCCAGATTTTTTGGAACAGAAGTTTGGCTTTTATTGTAAGAGGCGATAGTAATCCAAGTGGGTCGTATAGCTTACTTATTTCGCTCAGTAATACGCGTTTTGTCAGTTTTTTCTTGATAGGTAGATCCCATTGATATGTGAAGCTATCGCTGTCTTGATTCCACCTCATGCCCAACGTTTTTGAGTTTATTGTTTGTTCTGGTCTAAAGTCAATGTTCGTATTGCGGCTCTTTTGATCATCTCTCAAGGCTTCCAAGATACTCGGTTCGTTCGTTTTCCATTTTCTCAAGTTAAATCCTCCCTTTTTCAGCAACTCAATTAGCTGTGTGACCAGTGTTTTTGATGCGTCGATAGTATCCTGCCCGTAAACCAAATCATCCATGTAGAAATAGTTTTTCAGGACGTTTCCAGCTTCCGGATAGGTATATTTTTCATCTTCTGCGAGTTTATGTAGCGTGCGCATTGCCAGATAAGGTGCACTTTTCGTTCCGTAAGTTACTGTGCACAACTGCCAATCTTGTAGAGGTGCGTTAGGGGAAGATCTCCAGATTATAGTTTGCAGATGTTGTTGTATTTCGTTCAGCCAGATGAACCGATATAGTTTTTCTACATCCGCCGTGAAGACGTATCTGTACGTTCTCCAGTTAATTAGTAGTGTTAGTATATCCTTTTGTAGGTTCGGACCGCAGTACATGTGATCGTTGAGACTGCTGTCTCCCTTTGTCTTATACGACGCGTTGAACACTACTCTTAGTTTTGTTGTAGTGGACTCAGCTCTCAGCACACCATGGTGAGGTAGGTAGACTTGGCCCATACTTTCTCCTGTGACAGGTTTCATGTGTCCCATGGCGATGTATTCGTCCATAAAATGCTTGTACTCGTAACTGAGTTCTTTGTTTTTTAGCATTTTTCTTTCCAGTTGAAGGAACTGTGCTAATGCTTGTGACTTTGCATTATTTAGGTTTGTTTCGAAATTAGGCTTCATCGGCATTTGTACCACATATTGTCCGTTCGCCAATCTTGTAGTAGTTGCGTTGTAATATTCCTCACAGTGTTGTTCCTCACTAGTTGATGATGATGATGACTTATCTGGAATTTCTTCGGTTTCCCAAAATCTAGCCATGTTTTCGAAATCGTTAAGTGTCACCAAGCAGTTGAATGTCTTTACATTCCCACATAGAATCCAGCCCACTTTAGTTTGTTGAGCTACTGGGTATCTCTTGTCACTCCTGATCACGCCGTTTAGTATGAGTTCGGAGTAGATATCAGCGCCCAAGAGCAGATCTATCGGACCTGACAGGTTGAACTGTGGATCAGCTAGTTTTAAGTTTTCCAAATAGTCCCAGTTGCTGATTGAAAACGATGCGGTAGGTAAGTTGCTTATGAGTTTTTTCATAATTAATGCTTCAAAGCTGAATTTGTATTCTGAATGTATTGACTGGCATTCTAAGTTCATTGCCCCTTTGCAGTTGCCGCTAAGGGTTCCAACACCCGATACAACTGCGCTCACTTTACGTCGCTGTAATCGGAGACGTTGTGCCGCGTTTTCCGTTATGAGGCTCACCTGGGAGCCTTGGTCAAGTAAACCTCTTAACTTGATGAAGTTTCCATCAATTGTTTTGACTTTCAGAATTACAGTTGTCAACAACACTTCCTTTTCTTCATTCGTTATGTTGTTGACCCCAAAGGAAGTCGAAGGGGTCGACGATGGGTTTTCCTCCCTTGTTGCTTGTTTGTTGCTAGATAGTTCAGTTTCAGCTTCATGCATCAGTGTGTGGTGTGCCTTATGACACAATTTACACGTCTTTCGTGATTTGCATTGTTTGTCTCCGTGGCTGAATAGACAGTTTTTACAAATGTGCAAATTGCGAACGGCGTCATTTCGTTTGTTTGTGTTCATAGCCAAGAATTGTTCGCAATTCATCAAAACGTGATTAGTTTTGCATATTGGGCATGTTTTTGCTGTTGTGAAGAAGGCTTTTGGTGAGTTTTGTGACTTGTTAAAGTACGATGACCCCTGCGTTTCATTTTTGTAGGTGTTATTTCGGTTTTCTGATCCCTTATGAGACTGCTTTTCCGATTTCCATGGTTTGTTTGATGATGATAATTTTTGACTATTTCCCTGCAGAGCTTCTAGTGACATAAATTTTGATTCTAAAAACTCGACGAACTCTTCCAGGTTAGGAAACTCCCTGGGATGTTTGATCTCCTTTATATATTCGTTATACGTGACGCTATCTAGTTTTTGAATCAATAGGTGAACCACGATCGGGTCCCAATTAGTGGTGTCCAGCCCGATGTTTTTGAGCCCGTTCAAGCACTCCATCATGACGTCGTGAAGCTTCCGAATGCTTGCAGCGGTTGGTTGCTGAATACTAGGTTGATTCAGGAGGGTATTCATGTATGATGTGAATAACAACCTTTTGTTATTATAGCGGTGATTCAATATCTCCCAGCAAGATGCGTAGTTCTCAGCACTGATGCCAAGATGCTGAACCAGTTTCTCCGCGTCACCCTTCAGTTTAGTTTTTAAGTGTTGCATTTTTTGAGCCTTGGAAAGTGTCGGATTGTTGTGTACACTTTCGAGGTAGAGATCTCTAAACGTCAACCACTGGTTATAGTTTCCATGAAAATCTGGTATTTGAATTTTAGGCGTAGATTTTTCATAATGTGCATTGTTCCAGATGTTGTGTTGTAGTTTCCGTTTCAGGTCATCATAAAGGTTTTCTGCTGTATTGTATTTCTGTTGATAAACGGAGTCCTCATCTGATAATATGTAGTCTAGTTCCCAATTTGCCTTTTCGATATGCTCCCATTTAGTTTTCAAAGTACTTAAGTTGTCTTCCAGTTCCCACTTTTCCATCGGTACCGCTAATGCTATATTTATCTTCTCCACAGTGCGTTGGAACGCTCTAAAGTTACAGTATTGTTGACGTAAAAGATTTTGTTGCTTTTCCGTCGACTCGCTTGTTTCCCGAGGAGGTATGTGGAATTTGATATCGTCGAAAGTAAATTTCGACTGTCCCTTACCTTGGTTAAGCGTTGCCGGTGGTTGTTCCGTCTTACTAGTAGATGCGGACGGCAATTCCGATTTACGTTTCAACATGTCTTGCAGCACGTCTTCATACATCTTCTTCGTATTGTTGAAAATGTCGTCGTTGAAGTATTGAAGGTCTGTTGCTCCAGACTCTTCCAGTAGTTGATGGTTGTGAACAAACTTCTCCCAGTTATTGTTCAGCCGAGAAAGACGCTCCTCCAGGTACGCCAAGTTCTTCCTAGCAGGACCGTCCTTCTTATAGTTGGTGCAAATAAGCTTCAAATCTCTGAAGATAGTTTCTTGACGGCTTATCAGTTCTGCAACCTTCTGAACCATTGTTGCTAGTTATAGCTTCGACCGTTGGTAGAGCAGAGTTGTGTTACCAATGGTACTAGTTCACAGATCGGCGCGAAGTTTTCGCAGTTAGTTAGCCCCTAAGTGTAATTTCAGTCTACTTACGTGTGCTCCTCAATCCAACTATGGCGATCCGCTTTCAAGACACCAGCTGAACTGATTCACTATCACCAATAGATACACTCACATCCGGCTCGAAGGACCACTTTTATGTATGGCTCAGAGGTAGCCAGTTACTAGAGTTACAAGGTTATTGGGTGTGAGTTGACGAAAACCACAGAGTCCCGATAATTTAGTTTAATCGTAAAAGTTACACGAAAGTTCCGTTGGATGCTAATCCGCGGTTATAGCGCTACGGCAGCTATTAGTCAACTAAAGATTATAATTATTAAAGTAAATAAAACGAGTAGCGAAAAGTAGGTCGCGGTGTTAGCAATATGCCTGTACGTGAACCGTACACCCCCCCTACCAACTCAAAGACGGGGCCCGCTGCGGCGGGCTATCACCAGTCGGGGGCCGCGGAAGAATGCTCTGTTCCCGTAGCCCCCGACGCAGCAGGTGCGAGAAGGAACACCGTGTGGTTTTTAGTCGGTAGGTCACCCACTCTGGGTGGAGTCCGACACGCCCCGCCGCCTCCCCGGGCGGCGGAAGTCCGTGATGGATTTTCCACACGCTAAGCAAAAAAAAGGTTAACCTTAATGCATATCAGAGAATAAAACGAGTGATGATTATTCTCTTTGGCAGCGGTCACTAGTGCTGAATAATGTACATAGCCATGATCGCCTGTGTGCGTGTGCGCACGTTGTCCGGGGCCGGTTAGACAGCAACCATGTCGCACTAGTGCTGCACCACGCGGACCAACAATAGATGTGTTAGTAGAAACAATAGAGACAGATAGTACACTGCATAGTCCACTGGTAGGACCCACTGGTACCTACAGGTACCTACAGGGACAGATATGCGCCGGACGCGCCCACGTTGCAATGCTGTCTTTTTAACGCTGCCTTAAATTTCTTCTTTGTAACCCTGCGCCCTGCACCCCGGCCGCGCGGCCAGGTACTTACCCCTTGCCGTTATCAATTGTCCTTTGTTATTTCAAACAATTGTACTGTTCTAGAACAAAAGAGTTTTGGAATACTCACAAGTAATGGACAGCCGAGCTTTGCTCAGGTCATTGTTTACTTTACGATGAATACTTTCTCGGAATGTTATCACGTAGGTACCTGCGGCGGCTCGTCCTCGCGGAGCTGCAGGTAGCCCCGCGAGGCTGACGCTATCTAGCGCGTGGGACATTTGCTCACAACAACAACAGTAGCTCCCTACAAGTTGGCTGCGGCTGCATGTTGTGTTTCGTATAGGTTTGGCCGATGTATCAACATCACAAATATTTGAGTCACGTTGTTTTCGAGTAAGATCAGTCCATTTGTTATCTGTTGTTTGTGTTCGGCTGATAACTGATCACGACTGGTACACAGACGTCTTCTCGGAACTCACTCGGCGTCCTCGTTAACTACTAATTACTCACTAATCATCGCACAATCATAATTATTGAAAACAATTACTAGGTAATTGGTAGTGAGCTTGTCACTAAACTCGCTGCATACTTACCAGCAAAACATATTATTTACATTACATTCCTTGTTACATATACATACCTATGCACATATTTATTATCTTATCTTTATGCTATCAGACGTGAGGCGGGAACAGAAATGAGGTAATAAAGGAATTATAATATCGTAGGTAGGTACTACATCGTGTTATTTCTTACGAACCCACTACACCTACCTATCGGCAACCTCCAACTAAGGAGGCCGGGCCGCTCTCTTCAGCTTCATAATATTAGTAGATATATTACCGAGTTAGCTTGTGGCTGTGTAGGTACGGTCACCAACGAAACGCTGAACATAATCAAATTTTGAAAACATCACTACACCAAAACTTTTAATTAAATTCTAGTTAAGGTAACGGAATTGTAATTATCAAATGTATTTACATGAACTGCGTTTATGTGTCTCTTCATACACGAGCGTTAGTATAGGGTACAATTATTATCGTGGCCTTTGTGAGAACGTCCGCAATGTTAGTGCCTTGTTAGTCTCGTGGTTGTAACCGCGACCTCTACGCTAGAGGGTAGAGGGCCTGGCCTGGCCTCAAGTCAAGTCATTGCACGGTTGCACTTAGCTCACACGTCTTAAAAGTAGGTACTTACAAACTCAAATTCAATTAAGTTGATAGCATGTTCATTTCTCTTATCTTCAATAGAGGGAATGGGATAAAATGTCATTGACGGTTCTGGCAACATTGTCATAACAGACATATTTCTAAGGACATCCAACAATTTAACGTTCAGCCAGAATGTCACGCTCGGAAATGTTAGTATCTGACTTATCCCTCTTTTGTTGTGTCAGTTTCCCCTTTCAGTCGACTTTTAAGTAATCAGGTACCATGGTCGACTCAAACCCATCGTAGACTCAAAAATTACGAATGATAGACATGACTTCCTACGATTGGTGCGCCACATTGATGGAAACCCCATTCGTGCTTTTTACAGCGTCTGGTGTTATAATAAGTTGTCCGGTAAGGCCACACCCAGCATGTGGGGCAAACTGTTGGCGAGCTAGAGCTTCACCTTCAGTACGTGGGGTGCAGATTACGTCAATCGTTCGCCGTAATGTTGGACTTGTGTAAAGAGCTTGTTTATCACTCTTTACTTAGTAGTTACTTATTTTTATATTTTAAGAGAAAATATTACTTTAAGTAAATCATAACTATCAACCATGATAAGTGCTGTTGTTGAAACGATTAGCGGCGTGAGCTGCCAGTACCTATGTACTTATGTACTGTAATGTACTAATGATCTAATTAATATAACAGATGATGCGTTTGTAGCTCTGGCCCACTGCGGCATTAGTGCATCACTATGGGCCTACGATACGCCTCTGACTGCTGCGCTAAAGCTCCTGGGTTACATTCCCAGGGCTAGCCGTGTTAATGGGTTTTTTTATGAAATTCTCATTAGCAGCTTGGAGTTTGGATCTGTGCCCGGTACATGGGAATACGCTCGCCCCCCTATTACATGGGACCTAAACAACGACCTTACCAAGTGAGGTATTTTTAGCGGAAAACTGGATTTTGGGTACAGAGCCTAGCAGTCAGTGAATGGGTTCATGTTGACTGATGACGTCACCACAGTATAACTGTCAAGACACTGATTGATGGAAGTGGTGCGCCGAGTGATAGGCGGGATCAAAACTAATCCATATATTTATACATACCTACCTACAATCTTTCTAAAGTCCACATCCATACAACTGTATATTTTCCTGTTCTGGTTAAGTAGCTGTAAAGGATTCCACGCACGCGCTTCCTAGTTATGACCACGCACCCGGATGTAGTGCGGCCGAGACACTGATGACATTCGCATGCTCATCACGTGTGTCTAGCCGCTGATGCGAGTCTCTGCCACATTTTGGTACGAAAACCTTATACATTAGTCGGGCTTAACTCCTGGTAGTGGTGAGTGTTGCTCCCAGCGCGCTGCTCACTGTCACCGCTCACCGGCACACCTGCCCACGTACCCCATAGCTCCACACGACAGTGTTCCGTCCGCGCCGAGCTCTGTCGCTGCGCCCTGCGGCACGAGAGCGACACGATGCCATGCCGCACAGGTCGGCGGCGCGGCGCGCGGCGGCGGGCGGAGCGAGCACGCGCGACCTTCGCGCAGCAGTTTTGGAGAGTCGCGGCCGCAGCGACAGATCAGGGCTGCCAATATTACGACAACGTCCGCGGTTTCATGTTTCATCTGCCTTTAAAAATATAAACTTATCAAATGTCGAGACAGTAAGTGCACGATTCCAAGTTAGTCGTTTCCTGTGGAGAAGAATCGGCAATAAACTCCATGGTTACTCTTTTTAAATTGTCGTTCTTTATCTACAATGATGTTCGACATAAAACTAATCAGGTTAATTATGTAGGTACCCTAAACTGACGATCATACATGAGGAGGCTAATGAATGCAATTATAGCGAATATTGTGTGCCAGGGGCCAGGGGCCAGGTGCCAGGTGCGAAGCTCGCGTAAACTTACTGGCCTCGCTAACTTGAACTAAAACTTTTTAAATATCTACCAAACTGTGGCTAATTTATATTAATTACGCTGAGCTACTAGTTTAAACTTCGCTTCCCGCGGTGTGTGTATGGATGACATCGGTCCCGGTGTTCGTACGCACATTGCACATTAAGAGTGGGTAAGTACTCTTACAGAAAATCGTTAGTGGTAGTCAGAAGCCCAATAATCGTGGTAAACACTGTTTCTGTAGTAGGTGGGTATATCGATGTTAATAACATAGAGTCACCACCACTCTGGCTTGCGGACTCCTTCCGTGTCAAATATTCGCGGATTAGCTAAGACTGGAAGCCGTCCCCAAGTTGGAAAATAGCTAGGAGAATTACAAAACTGTGAAAGGGAATTTGTGTGTTTTTCTCTTCTTCGAGATTTAATTTCTAATCCAAGGATTGTTTTTACATTCACGAGAACGAAGCGGGTAAAAGCTATATATAGTTACATATAAAACTGTGCCAGGATAATATTATTGGCTTACTCATCCCTGCCTGTAACTAACCATTTAAATGCATATATAGAGAACAATGGTCAATTTGTTGGTTAAAGTGATGAGGTCGGGTGCGGCGCGCCAGTCGCGCCAGTCGCCACTACTCGCGCCAGTCGCCACAGTCACCACACGGCCGCGAGAGTGCGCCCGCGCCGCGCCGCCCCGCCCGCGCCCCGCCCCGCTACAGTACGTACTGGCAGCCACTGAATCCACCCTGCACCCTGCACCAGCCGCACGCCGCACGCCGCACGCCGCTCCCTCGTGCCGCATGCCGCACCGACCTCTCTGCGGGAATGTGGAATTGTTTACGCTCCGTACTGATAGTTAATTAGTGTTTGCATCGTTAGACGATTGATTAATTAGCGATACGGGTGCAACGTGCATGTGGTCCAGCGGGTGGTCACGTGCAGCTAGCGACGTTACATCATCGCCGAGACGCCGGCCTAACCTTGGCCAACAGTCCCCCGCCCACCCCCGCCTCGCAACCGGCCTCGTTTCTTCCTGTCAGCATGTAAGCCAGTCCCGCCCCCGCCCCCGTACACCACCCTTGTCATCGTTTCTATACCCTTGAATGGCTTTGCCTTTTGCGCACATGCTCACTTTCTTTGTCTTTCTTCGTCCTAAAAAAAATCTTTAAACACTGAATCTACAGCGCCCTGTTTCATTAGGTTGTTTCACTTATCGATATACTTACTATAAGCATAACGCTTGTGTTCCTCGAAGGACAAGGCAGAGGTGTACTAATGTACCTACACCTACACTTCACCGGTATGTTTGGGTCCCATGTAATAGAGGGCGAGCCTATTGCCCTAAAATCTCGATATCCTAAGATAATTTAAGTAGATAATAATTATGTAGTATGTAGTGTATCATGTACCTAGTCGGCCGACCCGCACTGGGCCAGCGTGGTGGACTATAACCTAATCCCTCTCAACGTGAGCGAACACTCGTGTGCAGCAGTGGGTCAGTATATGGGTTGAAGTCTTGGAAACCATGCCGATGATGACTGTATGTTACCTACAGATATTCGAAATTTTGCGTTTTTCCATTGAAAATAAGTGGAGAGTGAGGCAGGCGAAGGCCGGCCCCTGACCGCTGACCGCTGACCGCTGACCGCGGATACCAGCTGGCGAAGTTCAGGGTCTCACTTATCACTCTCGAAAATAAGTCAATGCTCGACCGCCCTCCAAATATCTACGCAAATCTTACATTATGTGTAGTGATGAAACTTTTATAAGTAGTATGTACCTAACGTTTGTGTACTACACACATTATCAATTAGGTACCTATTTACAAGTTCAACGAAGCGGACATCATAATCTTATTACTTACATTGCATGTATGTTTGTGACGACACCGGAATCAGAGATAGAGAAATCAATGTAAACCTACCGGTTGTGGCTACCGACGTACGTCGCACCTAGCTGCGTCCGTGGTAGAACAAGGTTAACGTAACTACGTGTTTCTGTGTTCTGGACACAATTAATCAGAGAAACTATCAAGTGATATGTGTAGGTGGAGCACGGTCGCAGGCGCAGGCGCAGGTCGCACAATCAGCGGCGGGTCGAGGCCGCGGCCGCGCTATCGCGGCGCACATCGCGGCGCGTCACGCTGCTCCAGGCCACGGACGGTTCCTACCGTTTGCTTGTTATTATTACAAACGTGCAGGACGCAGGCTCGCTCCGGGCCCCCAGGCCCCCAGGCCCCCAGGCCTGCAGGCCCGCGCACTACTTATTACGTACAAACTTGTAGCACTTATTGTACGGAAATAAGTTGAGCTCTTATCAGGTTTTCGTTATATAGGTACAGAAAAGTTATAATAATTATACAGCAGCTAGACAACGCGACGCGAACCAACCCAGCCGTCACATCAACACACAACACTAGGAAGACATCGCAGCAGGCGCCGGCTACAGTGAACTGCTACCTGGGCAGTGCGCGCCAGCCACAGCCGAGCGCCCGCGGTATTGAACCAACCTTCAAATGCATCACAATTATCTCAATTCAATGTTTATTAGCAGAAAGTAACAAAAATCCAGTTCAAAGAAAAGAAAGAAGCAAGAGGTGAACACACGTCCGACATTAACAAATAATAAATCAAATATTCTTGGACAATTTTACACAAACTAAGCAGAGCTTGTCCTATGGGTACTAGACAATGGATATAATACTTGTATACCTACTTACGTATTTTTTGTAAATACATATTTTACAATACTTACATAACAAACACCCAGACGAACACAAACACGTTCATCACATAAATATTTGTGTTCTGTGGGAATCGAACCCACGACCCCGTGATCAGCAGTCCGAGACGCGAACCACTAGACACAGATCGTCGTTTTTATACTTTCTTGTATAAAATATTACCTAATATGGTTTTTGAAACAGAAATTCAGTTCATTACAGACCGACAAAGAATTAAAAGTATTAATATTAGCGTTGGCGTCGTGGGCGGCGCACGCGCAGGCGTAGGCGCGGGCGGCTCACGACAACACCACAGTAATGTTTCTTCACAGTACGCTCAATTTTATTAAGTTCGCATTATGACACAGACATCTTGTTTCTTTTTGTAGTGTATAAGTATTATAATTTTTTCTTTGTTACTGTGTAGTGCTAATACTTGTGATCAATTTTGTGCCATACGACTTAGGCGTGATGTTGGTTGAAAACGTTTGAAAGCGCCGGTCGAGCTGGCTGCAGCCGCACTATCGCGGCGGCGCGGCGGCGCGGTCACCGGGACGCATCCGGATGGCTGCGTGTTTGTAAACAGGGCCTAGGTACAGGGCACGGCCACGCCGGGGCACTGCGGCACGCCGCCGCGGGGAGGACCCCCCTCCCCGCCGCGGCGTGAGTTGGGGTGACATCACCCAGGAAAGTTTTACCCCGCGGGGTGTAGGCTCGCCTCCCGGCGTCGCCCGCCCCTCGTTATCGGTCTGTTATCTGCCGCCGCGCTATATAACGGCCGGCCACCACTCTCCCGGCACATTCACTGTTGTGTTGCAGGCAGCTACACTTGGATCCCGATCTCGTCTCCGTCAGTTGGACAGCATCACAATGGCAGCCAAGTTGTTCGTTGTAGTCGCGTGCATCGCTCTCGTAAGTAGCTAGTCGCCGACACCTCATCCACTGTCCACTGGTCGCGTCCAGTGTCCAGTGGCCGTGGCCGTCCAGCTCGTCACTAACCTGCGCTTGTACTGTGTCCGCAGAGCCACGCCGCCATGGTACGCCGCGACGCGCCCGCCACCACCCCGCTGCAGGACATTGAGAAGCACGCCGCTGAGTTACAGAAGACCTTCACCGAGCAGTTCAACTCGTTCGTCAACTCCAAGAACACACAGGAGCTCAACAAGGCGGTCAAGGATGGCTCCGACTCCGTGCTGCAACAGCTGTCCACCCTCTCCAAAAGTTTCGCAGGCGTGGTCAGTTCATAGCACGTTCCCTGCCTATTTATTTGACGGACAAACTTATTTAAGGGGCTATAGAAAGTAATAGGCCTATGTAGTACAATGTAGTTGGACTTGTTGTATTACCTATTTATAAAGGTTTGATTATGTGCTTACAGATCACTGATGCGGACGGCAAGTTCAAGAAGGCGTTGGAGCAGGCTCGCCAGAACGTGGACCGTGCTGCCGAGGAGCTGCGCAAGGCGCACCCCGACGTGGAGCACCAGGCCACCGAGCTGCGCGACAAGCTGCAGACCGCCGTGAAGAACACCCTACAGGTAGCCCTCGCCACGCTACACTACTATAGTGACGGGAACAATCTCTGCTCGGAGATACCCTTCATTGAAACTACCGACAACAATCACTTTATACATCCATTTTGTAAATGAATGATTGTACAATAGTTCCTTATTCTACTTTCTTAGGAGACTCAAAACTTCGCCAAGGAGTTCAGTACCTCCATGGACACCACTAGCCAGAAGTTGGCTCCCAAGATCAAGGATGCGTACGATGACTTCGTGAAGCAGCTCGAGCAGGTGCAGAAGAAGCTGCACGAGGCCGCCACCAAGCAGTGAGCTCGCCGCCGCCGCCTACTACCGACTAGCACGCAATAAACATATCTACTATGTACACACTTGACGAGTTTCTCTGGCACACACCTACACACCGTCGCCTTCAATACACTCCCCGCCACGCAGTCCCTTCCCAGTTCAAGGCTACTCGACACAAGACTACTTGCCTAACCACGACGGTAGCTCCATGTCGCACTGTCTGCTGCGCGCCCGCGCCGATGAGCTGGCTCGGTGTAGCCGGGTTTACTGCGCAGTGCGCACCAACACGAGCACGCAGCACGAGCGCGCCGCTTGCGCCTGCGCCTGGCCGGTAACCAATAACATTGAACGCCGTTGCCAGTTCATCACAAATTATGTTCAGACTGATAATTTATCTCGTAAATATTATCACCAATTCGCAATACCTAGTAAGTGTTACGTTTAAGTGTCATGTCGGCGATAACGTCTCATTGGGCCTATTATTTCGGAGTCATGTGGGGCTTTCGTAATATTATAATCATATTAAAAGCAGTAAGTTGTGTGCGGCCTGAGCTTACCTAAGTCCTTCACCGAGCCCTCATGGGCTACACTACTTACAAGGCCCAAAAGTTTGGTCGAAAAAAGAAAATATTTGACACGTATCAACCACTTTACAACAAGGTTAAGCTGAAATAACTTGGTCTACAAGGTTAGTCTCCTCTATGTTGATTTAAAATGTAGTATCACTCTACTAATCGACTAGGCAACAAATTAACCAGGAGAACACAGTACTTATTCGATAAAACTATACACCTACCTACCTACTGGATAGTCTTTTTAGAGAATCTTTGTGAATACCGTTGTTCCGTTGTTGTTACCCGAACTATCTCAGAGTATGCTCAGCGACATTTAAAATAAATCAATCCGGCGACTGGGACCGCGGTTCGAGTTAATTGCGGTCCCGGTCGCCAGAATCCTCTTGTCTTGGCTAGGTGAAATAAAAAATACAAAGTAAACAGATTCGGCTTATTTCATTGTTACTCGACTGTGGCGGAGAATAAAAGGAGGATAATGTTTTAAGTTGTTATGCGGACTGGATATATAATTATGATATAATGTCGCTCGGCGTCAAACAATTGTTTTAGTACACGAGTGAATAATTACATAACTAACAAGTTCCAATTCATTTTATTAGAAAACAGATAGTCTAGTGGTATGACCAATGCATTGCCAAAAAAAAGTTTTGAGTTCGAATCGTCAGCCATACAGTTTTCACATACAGTTTTTAAATCTACACAATGTACTTATGTAAGTCAAACTCACCACATCCTACCTACACTACTGAGAACCTATTTAAAACTACTGAGTGGGTGCGGGGCCGGGCGGCACGCGGCGGGACCAGGGACTTCTTAGCTTCTCCTTCCACTTCACAGTAAGGAGTCCAGACACTTATTGGGGTCCTAAATTAAAAAAACAGAAGGACAAGAGAAGCTATATAATATAAGCTCCCCGTAATCCTCGCACTGTATTTATTTAAGCGATAACTTTGGACCCCTCTTTTGTAAAATCTGGCGCACGGAAGTGTGAGATTTGGCAGTTTATAATATGGAGAAGGAGTGCAGAATGCAAAGTTTATGTGTTGTATAAGAGGTGTATCAAATACATCAAATTATAAAAACAAATAATTAAGCGCCGAAAAACTAAAAAGCAAAAAACAATAAATGTTCCTTATTTAAACTTAATAACTAAGTTCTTAAACTAATGTAACTATACCTAAGTCATTTTGAGTCGGCGCCAAACAATCAATGAACAAAGATCACTAAATTATGGGTATACAATCAATATTGTGAGTGAACAATCAATCATCCCCTGTTTTCCTACCTTTAGGGTTGGATTTTTTTACTAAATATATATGGGACCAACTTCGGGGTTATACCCTTTCCAATAAAAAAATATGTAATTATCAAAATCGGAATACACTGTAAAATGTTATGCGTGGTCATACATAAAAAAATAATATACGCGTCGATTGGAGAACCTCCTCCGTCTTTTGTTTCGTTGGTTGAAAATAAATATGCATTGTTTACGTTACGGCTGTCAATGTCAAATAGAAATTCCTTTTTTAAATAGAGAGAAATAGACCAGAGTTTTTGTTAAAGGTCGACATTTCGACCACCATGGGAGCGCTTGTTTATAGTTATAGGTACATAGCTGACCCAGCAAACGTTGTTTTGCTATGGCAAAAAATATCGCTATTAAAAAATGGGGGTTGGTGGTTCTTTCTTCTTAGTCGGGCACTCTTGTCAGAGTGGTCGTGGTAATAACGATGGTGTATTCGCTGGGTTCTCGATGGCATCGTTCTGTCCTCTGAACGCCACGGCTTTTGAAATACTTCGCCACTTCTGACGATTAGTGGCGTTGCGAGAGCACTGGACCATTGTGGTCTGGGTAGCCTTCACAATAAGGTCAGTCCAGCGAGTTGGAGATCGGCCGCGAGCTCGTCTTCCTTCAACTTGGCCATGGATGACCAGCCTTTCCATGGAGTCCTCGTTTCTAGAGACATGGCCAAAGAACTTAAGTATTCGCAATTGAATGATCGACGAAAGTCTATCCTTAATGCGAAGCTCCTTTAAGATTGAGTTGTTAGTACGAAACGCCGTCCAAGGAATCTTTAGGAGGCGCCTCCAACACCACATCTCCAGGGCATCAATTTTGCGGCGATCTTGCAGTCTTAATGACCAGGTTTCAGCTCCGTACAGAAAGATTGGAAAGACAAGGCATTTCATTAATCGAACCTTTGTTTTCTTGGTTATTCTTCTGTCCTTCCAAATCTTTCCCAGCCTTTCCACTGCCGACCTGGTAATGGCGCACCTACGTCTAATCTCATCTTCACACCTACCTGTGTTTGAGATAAAAGAACCGAGGTAGATAATGGACTGGAGCATTAAATTTGGTTTACAGGTGAACCCCACTAAAACTCAGGTGACCGTCATTGGCAGTTCTAGGATGATCGCTAGGATTAACTGGTCGGTACTTACCCCTATTTCGTTTAATGGGATTATCATGCCAGTGTGTGAGAAAGTAAAGAATTTGGGCGTTCACATAGACAGAACTTTGTCATGGACTGCACAACTTAAGGAGGTTAGTCGAAAGATGTTTGCTTCTGCTTCTTCCTTACGAAGGCTACGAAATTTCCTGCCAACTGCTACTAAAATTGCGCTTGCACAATCTCTCCTTCTTCCAATATTAGACTATGCCGATGTCAGCTATCTCGACCTTACCGAAGAGCAACTTGATAAACTTGAGCGACTTCAAAACTTTTGTATAAGATTTATATTTGGTTTACGCAAATATGATCATGTATCAGAATTTCGTACTAAGCTCAACTGGTTGCCAATCAATCAATCAATCAAAATAGTTTTATTTTCATATAAACCATATACAGGCACTTATGAAATGTCTAGTCTAGGTGCACGGTTCCAAAGTAGTCGGTTCCTATGGAGAAGAACCGGCAAGAAACTCCATGGTTACTCTTTTAAAATATTGTTTTGTATTGTACAATGATGGATTATAAATTGGATTGGATACTTACATGAGAGAACAATTTAGGAATGTTTCGAAGATTACAATTATATAAAATACAGCTAGGCATAAAAGAAAGTTCTAAACAGTTCTCCCATTTACAAACGGTAGAAACTAATAAATTATATAAAGCAACTGACAAAACTTGTCACCAATATTTACGAATTATATATGTAAGTATCAAGTCAAAAACAATGATATTTAATATAAAATACAAATGACTAAATTGGGATTAGTTAATAGATATACTCATACGTCGTTACAGAGGTTCCAGGGAAGCCACATGTGCAGATGTATCAGTCCAACTATCCCCAAACGTCCCTATCATCGACATAGTCTTGTACTTTATAATAAGCTTTCTTAATTAGGATGCGTTTAACATGTGCCTTAAACTTTCCATCGGTAAGTTCTAATACAGATTTGGGCAACTTGTTATAAAATCTTATTCCATTACCCAAAAATGACTTACTTGTTTTAGACAACCTATATTTTAGTATTACTAATTTATACTTGTAACGTGTATTTAAGCTGTGGATATCACTCCTAATACTATAATTTTGCTGATTTTTGCGAACGTATAAAATATTTTCTAAGATATAATACGACTTCGCCGGAATTCTCATATCCTTTCTTTGCTCTATAATGTGCTTTTCAATCCATCAACCCCTTTGTATCTCAAAGAACGTTTCAAGTTCCTCTGTGACACACATTCTAGGCCCCTGAGGTCATCAGAAAATCTAGAACTTGTAATCCCAACGCATTCCACTAAGTTTACTGACAAATCCTTTTGTGTACATGCGGCCCGATTGTGGAATGCGTTACCGGTTACAATAAGACGTGCACAATCTTTGCCGTCGTTTAAAAAGCTCCTAAAAAAGCACTACTTCGGACAACAACAGTTATTGACTTGAGTATGTGTTACTAATTATATATAGTTTATATATTTATATGTATGTATTTATTTATACTTATAATTATGTCTATTTATGTAGTTTATTATTTGTTTTATTTTTGTGTTAAAAGTGACCTGTTTTGTACACGTATATACCCGTTATCTTGTCCAGTGTATCCATGTCGCTTTGGTTGCCTGGAAGAAATCACTTTAAGTGATAAGGCCGCCCATTTTACATTTGTTGTTAGATATACTTTGCAGTTACCAACACTGAGAATTTCTGGTTGGTTTTGTTCGGCCCGGTCTATTATCATCATCTTCGTCTTATCTCGATTAATGGCGAGTACAAATTGAAGACTAGTAGTTTCAAGACGGGATAGAAGATCTTCCATTTCTTCTTTTGTTTGAGCAAGAAGAGTTGTGTCGTCAGCATAACGCAAGTTATTGATCACTTTTCCCCCAACTGACACACCTTTACTCCATCCTTCCAAGACAATCCGCATTATATATTCTGTGTAGATGTTGAACAGCAATGGTGACAATATACACCCTTGGCGGACACCAGACTGAGTTTTAAAATTATCTGAGAGGACGTTATCAACTCGCACTGCTCCTGCACCATCCTCATACAATCTCTTAATGATGTGTATGAGGTGTAGTGGTACGCCCATTTCCGACAGCACATTCCAGAGGCGGTCCCATATGACAGTATCAAATGCTTTGCGAAAATCCACGAAACATATGAAGAGGGGTGTATTGAACTCTCTGGCTTTCTCGATGACTTGCCGTAGTATTAGAATTTGTTCTCGCGTGCCTCGTCCCTTAACAAAGCCAGCTTGCTCAGGTGCAATTTGTCGTGAGAAGAATGCCTGTAATCGTGTGTTAATTATATGAACCTTACTTGCATGCGATATGAGAGAAATCAGTCTATAGTTGTTGCATTTTTTGGTAGATCCTTTTTTATGCAAGGGAATAAAAATAGACTGGGACCAATCATCTGGCCAGATTCCACTTTCCCATATTTTGCAACAGATGGTGTACAAGATATCAACTCCAGGCTCACCCATAACTTTGAACACTATAACAGGAACCTCATCTACTCCCAAGGCTTTGTTCGATTTTAAGTGTCTGATAGCTGCTCTTACTTCTTCCCGCAAGATAATCGGTTCCTGTTCAGTTATTACTTCTGCAGTACATGTGAAATTCGGCGATGTGTTATTTTTGGCAAAGAGCGATTTGCAGTAGTCCTTCCATACGTTTACTATTACTTTTATATCAGTTACCGTGTCACCATCTGCGTTTTCTATTGCCCATGTCTTGGGTTTAAATTGACGTGTAATATATCGCACCTTATTATGGAGTTTTTTGGTATGATATGTTTCAGAGTGCTGTTCTAATTCCTCACATATTCATCTCAAAAATTCATTGCGATCTCGTCGACAAGCAGCCTGTATATTGGCTTTTTTTAGATTTAGTTGGTCAGTACTCGCACCTATAGCTTTGAGATGTCTGCGCTCTTCTACCAAAAACCAGGTGTCTGTTGACATCCAGTGTTGTCTTTTAGGAGAGACAATAATGTGGTTGAGACTCTGTTACAGCTTCTACAATAGATTTTTTTGCTGATATCCACAAAGAGTTAGCATCTTTATTAACTGCTTCTGCTGTCCAGACAAAGTGTTTGTTTTTAAACGACTCATTAAATTTTATGACATCTGTAATGGTCATTCTTCTGGGTGGTTTTCTCTGAGTTCCTCTTTGTAGCTTCAACCGTAGATTTCCGATCAGAAGTTGGTGATCTGAAAGACAATCAGCTCCGGGTAGAGTATGTGTATTGGTGATTGAGCTTCTCCATCTTGATCTTATTAAAATGTAATCTATTTGGTTACGATCTTTTCCATCCGGTGATGTCCAGGTATAAAGGCGTCTCGAATGATTTTTAAATACTGTGTTCATTATGGTCAGGTTGTTGTCCGCTGCGAACTCTATAAGACGTTCCCCTCTGGAATTACGGGTACCAAGACCATAGAGTCCAACGATGTCACGTATACCTGTATCCATAGTGGTGGTTCCCACTTTAGCATTGAAGTCTCCAAGAATGAGTAATAGCTCTCTGGTTGGTATGTTAGCTATACAAGATTCAAGTTGACTGTAAAATTCTTCTATGTCCACATCCCTGGCAGTACTTGTGGGAGCGTAGATTTGAATAACATTAAGTGGGGTCGGCGATGCGCTGAGTTTTATAGATATTATTCGATCATTTACGGGGTTGTAGCCTAAAAGCCTACGGGGTTGGTGGTAGAAGGGTGAAATTTTTGGGTTGTATGTATTTTTCAATGCTAAATCATAATAAAACAAAAAAAAAAATGACATAAAAATAAAATTAGGGGAGGGTCACCCTTATCATTTAATACATAGACATGAAAATAGATGATGACTGATTCTCAGACCTACCCGATATGCACACAAAATTTCATACAAATCGGTCCAGCCGTTTTGGAGGATTTTGGTAACAAACACTGCGACATGAGAATTTCATATACTTATTAGAAAAATATAGATAGATATAAGTATAATATTTATATACTGTTACTAATGCTAGTAATATAGTACTAGATTAATTATAATAATAATAAGTATTGGGATAGAACAATAATTAAGTACCGCTAAAACTATCCATTATAACAGACCCGATATCACCGTCCATGATAAAACCAATAGAACTGTTTACTTAATTGACACAGCCATACTAAACTCACACAACATACAAAGCACAATATCAATCTGGCAAATTAAATAAATACCAAGACGTCGCAATAGAAATAAAAACCCAGAGGAAAGAATATTATATTACGTTACGTTCATATCGTACCCATAGTTCTTTCAACTACAGGTATTGTACCGAAATCTCTAACAAAATGCCTCAACTCCCTAAACAAGCACTACACTCCTTTATGCTTCAGAAAGCCACTACAAGTAAATCGACACCTGCCGTATGACTCTCATATCAACATTAACTTGCCCGTAAACGCTTGGCTCCGTAACCCAGTAGTATTCCCAGGGTGATTTGTCATTATAACCACATGGGCAGAGTGGAGGTTTTAGATCACACGTTGGAATAATATCGTGCCTTCATAAAAACCAAAAAGTGGACTCTAAAAGTAATGATCTAAAATAAATCATTCATTTCTTGGATTTAGCTGTAGTTAACGAATGGCGAAAATACTAAATAGACTGAAGCAATCTCCCGAAAAATATAAATTTGTTAAGTGGAAGTAGCAGATAAGAACTCCAAATCGCAAAAGTCAAATAACTCACGCCACAGGTACTGAAGATGAGAAGGCACCACCTTCACAGATAAAGTACATGCCGTCAAGACCTTCCAATACCAAGATATGATCATCTACCTACCTTCGACCAGCCATAGTACATGAAAAATCTACGCAGCCGTTTGTTGGAGACGAATACTACAGGTAGTACAATAGTACATAAGTAGTACAAAGGTAATTAAGTCAAAGTTATTACTAACATTTTATTTCAATAACTCCAATACGGCACTTTCTGAAAAGTCAAAACTAGTTATGATAATGATAATGATAATGCATGTCGTGTAGCCCACGTCAAATTTGCAGATGACAGAGCAACACGACCGAAACCAGCCGTACCGGCTTGGCAGTGCAGGATCGAGCGTCGTATTGGTGGGGCCAGAGCACTCATCGGTAAACTAATTTGTTTCAGGGAGGGAAATACTCGTCCAAGAGTGATGCGCTTTGTGAGACGGGCATTTTCGGGGACTGATATCAGCCCCCGAGACTATATATCCCATGTCACAGAGCGCATCGACTTCCTGAAGCAAAAAGTGTTTGCATGGGCAAATCGTATTCGTAGGTACAGGCGGAGAGTGGAGCGATACACCCAGAATCGTACATTCCAAAGTAATGAAAGGTGGGTTTATCGGGCTTGGGAGCGACCCGACCAAGGTGTGACTGATACGTGCCTACCAGATGATGACGCTATGTGTTCATTCTGGCGCAGCATCTGGTCGGTGCCTGTCGGTCACACCGAAGGTGAATGGACTCGGGAGGTCGAACGAGCGTGTGATCCAATACAAGAAATGGGGGCTATCACGATCAGCCCCCAAGATGTAGCCCGTGCAATCCGTCCGTTGCCAAACTGGAAATCTCCAGGGCCGGACGGGCTGCACAACTTCTGGATTAAGTGGCTACAAAGGTCGCACGCTCGTTTGGCATCTCAGTACCAGGCAGCTTTGGAGTCTGGTTTGCTACCCAAGTTCCTTACAACAGGAATAACCCACCTGCTCCACAAGTCTGGTAGCACCGCGGATCCCAAAAATTATAGACCTATTACATGTTTACCAACGGTCTATAAGGTTCTTACATCCATCTTGAGAGTTAAAATTAATAAACACATCGACAATAACTCCATCATGTCGGTCTCTCAGAATGGATGTAGGAACGGGTCCCGCGGTACTAAGGAGCTACTCCTTATAGATATGGCCATTAGCCAACAGGTTCGGCGTTCCCGAAAGGATCTGTCGACATGTTGGATAGATTATAAGAAGGCATATGACTCGGTGCCACATACATGGCTCATGAGGGTGCTAGAATTGTATAAAATAGATATAACTCTACGCACCTTCCTGATGTCGTGTATGAGGCAATGGAGCACAGTCCTTCGCTATCCAGGATGTCGAAATACCCAGAGGAATAGCGAACCTGTAAGGATCGAGCGAGGTATATTTCAGGGCGATAGTTTGAGTCCGCTTTGGTTTTGGGAGAATTCAGGGCTGGGTTATCGGTTGAAGAGAGGGGGTCAGGTTATATCTCACCTCCTTTACATGGATGACCTGAAGCTCTTTGCCCCCAGCAGTCTTCGGTTGATGGAGCTATTGAAGGTTACTGAAACTTTTAGTAGCGCCATCAGGATGGAGTTTGGTGTGGACAAATGTGCGGTCATGCATGTAAAGCGAGGGGAGATTGTGGAATCCGTAGGAGTTCAACTCGCGGATTCCATAAACCTGAGATCTCTCTCTTCAAACGAAACCTACAAGTACTTGGGTATGTCAGAAGCGTTAGGTATCAGCACAACTGACATGAAGCAATCGTTGAGGGAACGTTTCTTTGGCCGCCTGAAGAAGGTATTCAATAGCCTTCTTTCGGGCGGAAACAAGGTGCGCGCCTTCAACGGTTGGGTCATGCCGGTATTGATGTACTCATTTGGCATACTCAAATGGACTCAAACGGAACTTGACGCCCTGGATAGGCGGGACACAGTCAGCAGTGTACGGACACTGCTGACTGCATATCGAATGCATCACCCACGATCGTCTGTCATGAGATTGTATATCCCGCGGAAGTGTGGAGGCCGAGGCTTTTTAAATGCCAAAAACCTTCACAACCGCAAGATATGCAATCTCAGGGAATATTTTCTACACGCCGACGTGGGAATGCATCGAGATGTAGTAGCAGTGGACAAGGGACTCACCCCGCTCTCCTTGGCGAATGAGAACTGGCGCAAGCCTGTAGTGCTTGACACTAACGACCGCAGGAAGGTATGGCAGAGTAAGGAGCTCCACGGACGTTTTTTCCGGGCCCTTCATGGGCCCGATGTAGACCAAGCAGCGTCCGTAACCTGGCTACGTTTCGGTGACCTCTTTGGAGAAACCGAAGGTTTTGTCTGTGCAATTATGGACGAAGTTATCATGACGAATAACTACCGGAGATTTATTGTGAAGGATGGCACGGTTGACATCTGTCGGGCATGTCACCGCCCGGGTGAATCGATCCGCCACATTATCTCTGGTTGTTCTCGTCTAGCTAACGAAGAGTACTTGCATAGGCACAACCTTGTAGCCAGAATTATCCATCAGCAACTTGCTCTGAAATACACTCTTGTGGCATCGGAGGTACCGTACTACAGGTATGTGCCCGACCCAGTTCTCGAAAATGGCAGTATCACATTGTACTGGGATCGGTCCATCATCACTGACAGGACTATTGTAGCCAATAAGCCTGATATTGTGGTGGTGGACCGAATCGAGAGGCGTGCAATGATTGTTGACATTACCGTCCCGCATGACGGGAACCTCGTGAAAGCCGAGAAAGATAAGCAAATCAAGTATCTTGACTTGGCTCGCGAGGTTGTCGACATGTGGGATGTGGACACAGCGATCATTGTACCGATAGTCGTGTCAGCCAATGGCTTAATAGCCACGAGCCTCGATCTACATCTTAGGAGGCTCTCGTTAGGCGGCTGGGTCAAGGGCTTGATCCAGAAAGCAGTACTGCTGGACACGGCTCGTATTGTTAGGAGGTTCCTCTCTCTGGAGCCCTGACCGCCGGTAGCTTGGACCCTGTTCCCGATACCGGTGGGCCTCTATTTTTATATTTTTAAATGTTTTTGTTTTATAATTTATATTATAAAAATATTTAAAAATGTAAATAATAAGAAAACTGATGAATAAAGGAAATGATAATGATAATGATATTTATTTCTGTAAATAGATCTTTTAAAGACACTTTTACAAGTCAATATATTACATATTTTTTTTAAGCTAGATGGCTCCGGCATTTCCTAGCTGACGACCTCTGAGAAGAAACGCCGAAACAAACTCAGAGAATCATAGTCTCTTTTAAAGTCCAGACAATGTATAGTAACAAAATATGTGTCTTACAATGTAGGGCAAAGTCTGAAATGGCCTTTTGAAGAAAGAGCCATAGCGGCTTTGAGTAGACCAGTCCCAACTGACGGCACGCATGCATCAGTCATTGTGTAGCTCAACCATAATTTAGGGAGCTCAACAACCCGTCGCACGACGATACCAGATCAGAAGAACATTTGCGTAGGTCACATAAAAAAAAGCTCAAAGCCACCAGACTGTTGCATTATGTATAATGCACCAGTTGCATGCATTATGTATAATACGTAGATAGAAGTACCTACATTGTACTACCTATGTACTTACTACCTATGTACCACCTATGTATTACCTATGTACCACCTATGTACTACCTATGTACCACCTATGTACTACCTATGTACCACCTATGTACTACCTATGTACCACCTATGTACTACCTATGTACCACCTATGTACTACCTATGTACCACCTATGTACTACCTATGTACCACCTATGTACTACCTATGTACTACCTATGTACCACCTATGTACTACCTATGTACCTTGTGGTGAGATAGAGTCACGTTTGGTGAGATTGAGTCAC